>JAZHRO010000003.1:134215000-136715000 GCA_037157565.1 Thalassia testudinum | reverse complement strand
CAAGGTATTGACTGAACTTCTAAACATTGTATGGTATTCCTCAAGTTAGCCAAAACCATATCTTGAACCTGGTTACCCTGAACCAAATGACTTGTTTCAGGGTTAGGTGGGTTTGGGATCAGTGCAGAGGAGTTAACGAATTGAGATTCGTGATACCCTTCTTGATAATAGGTCATTTTGGATTGTTCAAATGGTGGTGATGACCTAAAGCCAGTGTAATCAGAGGATGGGTAAGGATCAGTGTATTCTCCTTGATTGTAGATCGTATTAGGTTGTCCATGAAAGAGTGGCGATCTATAATCGATGTTGCTCGGAAAAGGATAGAAATCACAATAATGGTGTTCAAGGTTAGACCCTAAACACAGAGGACCAGAACTGTATCCCCAATCTGAGTTATCCCTACTAACAGATGGTTAATTACTGTATGAGTCGGGATAATCGTGATGTTGAGGATAACTTAAAACAGGAGTGAAAGAGCACGAATGCGTATAAAATTTGGAAGGATTCATGATAGACGGGAGGAAGAAAGGTGCTCTGCAATACAAGCAATTAAACCTACACTTAAGTTGGCTAGCCTAAAGACCTACAGACTCCCAGAACCCATCTTGAGATAAAGAAACTATTTGATCTACTTCTGTCTGTTCAAACCAACCAGTTAGAACGAGGGACTAGAGAGAAGGTTCTTCCTTTGGCTTGCACCTCCGGTTCCTAGTGTACCCCAGTGGCGATCGTTTGATTCTGCTCCCCTAGCTAGATATCAGATTGAATAGTAGAAACAAACTAATTAAAAATAATCTCATTTTGGGCTTCGAAGTGCGAGTCGAATCCTTAAAGCCAACGTCTACTCAGTTTTATTTAGGGTTAGGTTTGAATGTGCTTTAGAATGTGATGGGCCCTTTATCTGGGTTGTGCCTTTAATGATTGATTGATGTGTGTGTCCATGCACAACCAGTGATTTTCAAGCAAGATTATTTTTAATGCGGTGAATTTTAGGGTTAAATCTTGCTTACTAGCTTTTAGGATTCAACTTTAGGTATTTTCAAATAAGTTTTCTTAGCACACCAAGTTTTGAAAGCACAGGTGAAGATGTTTTCCTTTGAAACTTAAAAGAATGTGGAGTGCCTGGTAAAATCCCTAAGAGTTGAACCTATGCGGCAGCTAGTTGATGAGTTGATTTTAATTGAAGTGGTGTGGCCCAATCAACTCAAATAATTGGCCTGTTGCACCACTTAATTAGGCACATAAGTGATTACCTAATCTAATTTCTACTCAATTATGTGTTTGGATGTGTGTACCAATTCCAAAGATCGATTTACCAGTTGAGTTTGAAAATCAGATGAGGTTGTGTACCTCTTGTGAGATTTTTAAAAATTTATTTTTTTAAATGTGGAGGTTGAGGCAGGTGTAGATGTCAAACAAACAAACAAAACTAACCTTAGAGTTTATAGGAACACCTAGGATGATTTATGTTTGTGTTATTATGTGGTGGAATGAAAACTAAAGGGTTGGAGGTGGGGGAAAAACTTACAAAACCTTCAAAAATATTTTGCTTCAATCTATCACTTTTGCTCATCTCAAAAGAGTACCTTCAATCACAATAAGAAAAGAGAGAAGTGAGGTAAATGATTCGTAAGTTAGAAAACATGAAAAAATCAAAGATCATCGCCTCCCCAGCAACGGCACCAAAATGTTGAAGCGACAGGTTACTACGCTATCGAATTTGGTTTTGAAAGCCTGTCGTTGTAGTTTGAATAGCGAAGAACTCGTGTTCAACAAATAAAATTTGTATCGGAATAGAAATCCTAGGTCGAACCTAGGGAGGCAGATGTTTGAATAAAAATGCACGTTTGTTTTATTTGTCATGAAATAGAATAGCTAATTGAAAACTATTTAAGAAATAATAAATAGAAGAGAGAGAAAGAGAATATTACAAATAAAGGCAAAGGGGATGTAGAATATACATGAATTTCATTATGAGAAATTATTCATTACACTACTCATTACGACTAGAAAGTTGGAAATGATTACACTAGAAAGCAGTAAGTCTATTCTAGAAAGCAGTAAAAAGAATGGAGAGAGAGATATCCTCCTCGACGATCGCTTGGAGGATGACCCGGACGAGATGAAGCCTGGAAGATGGGGAACAGAGTGGGAAGAAAGAGGACGAAGCGGGAAGAACAGGAATGAAACAGCACGTCATCGTCATTGCGGGATCCACTTCTCGAATACAGAGAGAGGACAATTGCAGGATGCTCCATGAAGGGGAACGAAAGTGGAAAAATTAGGATTTTTATTCTAGAGGAGCATCTTGGGTTTGGGACAAGCTCTTAGAGCTATGGAAGGAGTGAGAGAAGAGAAGGGATCATAATTTCATATGGAGGGGATCTCCTTTTATAGTTGCAAGGAGTGAGGGCAATTTGGTCATGACAGGTTGAAAATCATTAATTCAGGACCTTTAGTGATGGATAAATCCGTCACTAAAGGCCTGAACGTGGCCGTAGTGGGCTGCTCGCACGTGCCCGCTCACATCCCTGCACCACAATGCACAACCATGATCTTCCAATCTCGGCCATTTGATCGTGAGATCAAACGGCTGAGAGCACTCCATGCCCGCCTCATTCGCGTGCCTCAACACGTAAGATGCCATGTCACCTTGCCGTGTCAAGTGGCGTGTTCAGACGATTGGGTGCGCACAGCTGCCTGATCTCCATCGTGCGGTCGATCGCACGAGGGTGCCCGCTCCAATTGAGGTGCCTTGTGGCTTGAACCCGTGCCTCAACGTTGAGTTAAGGCGCTTAACCAACGCACTGTGGGTGCATTTGTGTCGGGCACTTAACTTAAGCGTGGGTGCCTCACAGCCATTGGATCTTGATCCAACGACGGAGAAGTGATGCCGCTAAGGGCTTCAGTGGTTGCTTGAGGCCGATTGGGCGGCCGAGATGGTGCCACGTGGCACCATCTTGGTCGTCCATCTTCTCGGTGATGTAGATGGTGCCACGGGTATCGGATTGAGTCGATTTTCGTGCTGTTAGGCTGCGATCGTCGATCCGAATCCATCCGTGTGGTTGGATTTGTCGTCTAAGGTGCAGATTAACATCATCTTGGCCCTTGATCTTCTAGGGTTCCTCAGTCTCTATCTGATGCTACGGATATCCGATTAGGGCGATCTTGGAGTCGTTGAACTCCAATTGTTGCCCTACTCAGATCTGTATGGTTGGATCTTCAAATCGAGGCCCCGATAAATAGTCGCCCTATCCTGACCATAAAAGGAGATAATTAACCTCCATTTGATTCAGACTAATCTAAATGCAAGATGATGCATGCTATGCAATATTTATAATATGTAATGCAATTCTATGCTTAAGAGCATGCATAAATAGACATTTTATATAATATAAACATGGTTACATCAGAGGGTCTCAAAGCAGTAGAATTTCCAACCATATCCTATCGACCTCGAGCTGGGTCATCGATCTTCTCTCCCAGCAAATCCATCTTTCCCAACTGCTTGGCGATGATATCCATATCAGCTCGAACAGACTCTGGTTGAGCCTTATGGACACTCACTAGATACTATCGAGGCTACTAGAACTGGTTCATCGATGTGGCATTCATTGAATACTCTGTTAAAGATTCGAACAACTCAACTGCACTATTTTTGTCATTTGTGAGGAAATTCCTATCGTTGGATGCATCGACTAGGTACCGATGTGTGTCGTCAAGCCCATGGTAAAAGATTTGAGCTAAGTGCCATTTGGGCACACAATGGTGAGATCATTTTCTCAGGTGATCATGAAATCGGTCTCGAGTGTCATGCAACTTCTCGTTAGGTCCCTGGGAGAAAGTTGTAATCTCTTGCCTCATCGCATTTGAATGACTGATCGGGAAGAACGTCTGCAGGAATTCACATTGTAATTCCGACCATGTTTCAATTAGCTTTCTGATGGTCATGAACTAGTACGAAGCTTTATCCTTGAAATAAAACAGGAAAAGTTTCATCAGAACAATTCCAAGATCTACGTCCTTAGGTCGAGCCATTTAAGCGATTCGACTCAAGTCCTCTAGATGCTGGAATGGATCCTCATTCGAGTTTCCATAAAAGTAATTCTGAATCAGCCTAATTAGATTGGGCTTGAGCTCGAACGCATCTCCACCTGCGAGAATCCAGACTAGAGGTGAGACAATCAGCTCTGCCGGATTGTAGAAATCCTGAAGCTATTCTCCTCATTGTGGATGCTACATTATGTCAATAGTAGTCAAGATGCGGTCCATACTCTGCTAGTTCCGCTTCTCAGATTTAGCAACCTGGGCTTCTTGATGAGCCATCGGGTACAGATTTGCTGGATCTTGACCAGGTCGGGGTCCAGGTTTAGTCATCTCGGCTAAGAGAGTAGAAGAAGGGTAAGAAGATGGTCTGAGTGATGTGACAAATTTCCTTCACCTCCTTGGGATTGGCTCCCAAGATCCAACCAGCTGAGGTCTAACTGACCTCCTCCCTTGCATACACCAACCACCCTTGGGTTCGTGTAGCCAAGACAGACAAGGCCAAGGCCCTGTCAATCAGATGACAAAATTTTTCGTTAGGATTTTAGGTAATGAAGAAAAATTTATCGCACAACTGACTGAAAGTAATCCCAACTACCCAAGCTAATCCGGCCATTCTGAACGAGGGGACTATGGGGAGGGTTCTTCTTTCGGCTTTCGCCTCCGGTTCCTTTATACCCCCGAGCCGCAATCATTTGATTCTACCCCGTAGATTTGGCCTAGTTTTGGCTAAGGTGGGTGTGATGACCCAGTAGTATGACAAAAAATTCTGGTTGAGTTTCGTGTTTTAAAATTTATTTTAAGCCATTTTTTTTCTTCACTGGGGTTTGTAGTGAGTGGCCCAAAACGTAACCAAGCTCACAGGCTAAACACTAGACTTCACTAAGTCTAGGTTAGCCCAATTGTGTGGTCTCTAGAGTGTAACCCTAAAGGTGTAACCTAGGGTTCATCCAGTTCTAGGGTTTTTCAGTTGACCAACAAAATAAAAATAATTCTATGAATAAACTTTGGAATCCAAATAAAGTGAAATTTGGCAATTAGATTCCTTTTTCAATTATCTTTTTAGGCAATATTTTTTTATAAGTTTTACTCTTTCAACCAAATTTATAGAGATTTTTAAATGTCAGAGGGTTAGATTTGGAATTTTGACCCCCAATCGATTTTTTCCTTTGAAACAGTATCAATGATTTTCAAAAATTTAGGAAAAATATGTAAATTAAAACTAATGAGATTACATTTCAAATCCCTCCATTCTTAGTGAAATTATATTCCTGGGTTCTTCGAAATTAATTTTTGAATTTTGAAAATTTTCAAATTTGGGTTAGTTTGACCCCCTTGTACTTCACAAATTTTTGAAAATTTTGTACATTGAATTTCTTCAAATAAATGGTTCCCTTTGAAAGATGTCTAAAAATGAAGTACTTGCCAAAATTTCGAAATTTCTCACTCGCTAATTATTCGGCACATGAATTTTTAATTTGGAAAATGAAGTCTAGCTGAATTTCATATAATGGTAGGGAAGCTTTTAAGAGGTGTTTGAAATTCAAATTTGCCTTGCACCAATGAAATGTTTTTTCCTTTTTTTTAAATGCTTTTTTTTCAAAAATTTTCAAATTTTTTTTCTTTTTTTTTCCAAAAACTAACCTAACTAACCTAAGATTCAAAAAGAGACCTAGTCTAATAACCAAAATTTTTTTTTAAATATGCAATGTTTTTTTCTATAAAGAAATTTCTAGCTAAAAGGAATCTAGTCTGACCTAAGGTTTGAAAAAAAAAATCCTAAGCTAAGAGAGAGAAGATGTGCACCTACATTTTTTCACTGCACTCGATGTGTGCGCAGATCCCATTTTTCCTGATTTCCTGTACATATAAAAAGAAGTAGAGCTGGATTTGTCACTAAAAGTCCTAAGACCAAAAATCAATCACATTGCCTCCCCGACAATAGCACCATCTGTTGTAGTGCGAAACGTTGCGTGTTTTGAAATTGCTTATCATTATTCATAGTAAAGTCGCGAAATCCAGTTAACAAAAATATTTCTAAATTAACAAGACTTTGAGTCACAGTCATTCATCTCTGGGAGGCATTATGGAAATGCAAAAATGATTTCGATCTCTCTTTCTCTACTTGCTTAAAATCGCACACCGATTTCTAACCTACGGATCATTGTTTTGCCATTTGCATGATTAACTCGAATCACATTTGCATGCATTAAGTAAATGACAAATGTGAATGTATGGGTTTCAGTACGCACGATCCTAGTTATGTGGTGGCCAATGACAGAGAATGCATTAATGGTTAAATCCTCGATGTTTTCAGGCACTGACATGCTAGTTGCAAAAAAAATATAAAATGAGCACAGGCAACTTATTATCACAAGAAAGATTTTGCAAGGAATCTCATGGTGATTTCATAATAGACATATATATATATTTAAAAAGATGATTTTCATTGAATCCAGATCGAGGTCACAGAGCAAAACTAGCGGAAAGCTTATACATGAATGCTTGAAAATGGAAAACTATATAGCAAAAAATGACTGCATGCATGAATCTATGGGGGGATTACACATGCATCATTGGGTAGGATTATGCAGCTACAATACTAAGCATCAATAGGGTGGATAAAAATTATGAATAACTATGATCTACTTAGATAGCAGAAGGAAGGGCATTCGAAGGTAGTCTCCAATGGCCTTTAAGTGGGGGTAGGGAAGAGAAAGAGGGGCGGCCATTGGTGCACTGGCAGGCCCTTGGAGGAAGGGGGGAGAGGTGACCTTGGCTTGGCATGAGGGTGGTGGAGTCATGGTCATGGAGCTTGTGGAGATGGAGGTAGAGTGGAGGTGGACTTGTGCTAAATGAAGGCGGAAAGAAGCCAATTACCAAGATGAAGCCAAGATGGGTGCAAGTGGCCACCTATGGAGTCTTTTTATTGGCCATTGGCATTCTCTGTAGAGAGGTGTAGAACTCTCTTGAGAGAGCCCTATGTGTGGCCATCCAAGGGAGGTGAGAGGTGGTTCTTAGATCCACAAAAAGTAGATCAAAGAGAAGACACTTCCTTCGTTGCTATTTATAGAAACCAAGGTGGTGCCACCTTTGGAAGAGCCTAGAAGGCTCTAGGTGGTGTGCGGGTGCATGAATGGGTGTGTGTGTGTGTGTAGGTGTGACCTAGGTGGCTAAGTGGCCTATGTTAGGTCCTAAGGGGATTAAGTTAGGGTAGGTCTCAAATTAGGGTTGGAAACCCTAATTTGCTAAGAGGAAAGTGTAATTAAACATGACATAAGTTTATTTGAGTGAGTGTGAACTTAATTGAGAGTGAAATAACTCAATTAAGTTAGGCTTAGGTCAATTGGGCTCTCACTGAGTCCAATTGAACTTGTGTTGGCTGAGATCTGAGCCCTATTGGGCTCTATGAGTCGAATTGACTAGGAAATTGTAATCGATTATTATCCAAGTCAATTCGACTTACTAAGAACATAATTAAGTTCTTAGAAAGGTCTAGAGGTGGTGTAGTAGGGTTAGGGTACCTTAATTTAGATTCCCAGGGGGTTAGAATTGGGTTTTGGGACATAGGAACTCAAGATCCAAGCTTGAATTCCAAAATAGGAATTGGAGAGCAGTTACAGACATCTGATAAAAGTATCAGACAACTTATACTCAAAAATCAGAAGTCCAGACCTCTTGTCTAGACGTCTAATTTGAGTCAGGAGGGAATCAGGGTTTTGTCTTGTGTATTCTGTAGAAATTGGACATCTGACAAAGTGTCTGGACATCCAATAACACAACAGACATGGGTTTAAGGTGTGTGGGTAGTGACTAAGGCTCCTGGACATCTACTAACTTACCTAAAAGTCCAGATAAGAGTTGGAACTAGGGTTTTGGGGTTTCCTAGGCTGTGGTGACCTAGTATAAGGGTGGCTAAGGCTTAGGAAGGCCTCTAGGACTATCCTAAGGCCAGAATTGAACCTAAGTTCTTCATAATTTAACTCTACCTTATTCTTACTTAATAAAATATCATACCTCAATCCTTACATTATTTCTCTAGTACATTTTATTCTAATCTTTTGCTCTAGCTCTGCTGCATCACCATCTTCACATCCAGCTTCAATTCCAGCTTCAAATCCAACTTCAGATCCAGCTCCGATATATATAAAATACATCAATCATATAATATTTATCATTGAAACTTGAAAAGTGAGTCCTGGATTGAACACGGGGAGGCAAACATTTAGTTTTGAAAATCCACCTATCATTTTTAATTATGTTTTTCATTTTTGTCTTTTCTAATTTGTTTGGTATTTTTAGCGAGCCAGAGTTTTGGTTAATGAATTCTTATCTAACAAATCTACTTGCAAAATATGAGAAAGAGAGAGAGAGAGAAACAATCACATTTATTTCAACAGGTGTTTCTACAACTACGAAAGCTACAAAAACTATACTAGAAAGCAGTAAAGATAGATGGAGATGAGAAGAATCCCCCTCGACGGTCGCTCGGAGGATGACTCGCTCTGACGTCGCCTGGAGGAAGGTGCTAAGGTGCGAAACAAATGAGGACAGAGTCGGAGGGCTGAGGGCAGGGCAGGACGGCGTCGCAGTGAGGATCTACTACCCGAAGTAGGTAAGAAGACAGTCGCGAGATGCTCCATGAATGGGGATGAGGGGAGGTAAAAATATTTGATTCTACTCTAGAGGAGCATCCTAGGCTTAGGACAAACTCTCTCTAGAGCCTTGGAGGTGGTGAGGAGAAGAAAGGAAGAGATGGTGAGGAATGGAGGGGGGTGGGTCCTATTATAGTTGAAGAAAGAGGAAGAAATTTGTCCAAGGGCTTTAGTGACAGCTGCAATCGTCACTGCAATTGTCACTAAAGACCCATGCAAGCTATCACTGAAGATCCACTCTACTACTGGAGCACACATCACCTACCCGAGCCTCCCAAGCCGTGACGCTTGTGTGTGTGGTGGCATGCACTACGCGCAGTTGAGTTGTGCATGCTGCTTGTGCCCTCGTGCGGCTGTGCATGCGTGTGCACTGTGGTGTGTCCAGCCGATCGCCTCTAATTGCAAATTGGGGGGCTACTGGGATTCAAACTCATGCCCGTCCCTTGGAAGTCCATGCCTCCACCAATAGGCCAAGTTGATGATTGAATCGAGAAGACGTCTTATGGCATGCGGTGGAGGAAGCTTCTCAACCGTTGGATCAAGATCCAATGGCTGGGAATGGAGGTCATGATGAGGAGTGGTGTGGGTAGGCGCTGCTGGCCATTGTTGGGCAACCGAGATGACACCACATGACGCCATCTAGGCCGTCCATCTTCTTTCTATTGTAGAGTGTGCCATGGTGCTCGAATTGAGGTAATTTCCGCGTTGTTCGACTGCGATTGTCACTCCAAATCCATCTTTATGGTCGGATTTTTCGTCTGAAGCCTGTAAGGATATCCCATTGCCCCCTAGCCATTGATCTTCCTCGAATCACATAAGGTGATACGGGATTTCAATTAGGATGATCTCGTAGGCGTTGGACTTCAATCATCATCTTGATCAGATCCATACATTCAAATCATCAATCCGAGGCCCCAAAATAAATCTCCTTCCCTCCTGGCCATAAAAAGGATGTAATTTACCTAAAATCTACACAACTACTCTAAATGCAGGATGATGCATGCTATGCAACATTTATAATGTGAAATGCAAATTTAAGCCAAGGAACATGCATGAATAGGCATTTTAACCTAATTAAATATTTGTACATCATACGCCCATGGTTATCTTTTGCTAGTCCCAAGCAAAATTAAACTATATGATATATAAAAAAATGGAATTAGGGTTTGATCGCTTAGGCTTAAGTCATTTATTAACAATAGGAAATTTCAACTAAGGTCTTAAACGACAAAAACTCAACAGTACCCGTGTGTCTGCCAGAATGCAGACTGCCTAAGCCCTCACGTTATTTTGAAAAGGGAAGATACATTATTTTGCTTTTTCTTCTTTTCTAATATTTTTGGACTTTTGTAGTTTGAGAGTTTCGGGATAACCTTTTACGGCTACCCAACCTGCCTAAGACTCGAAAAGGATTTTAAGTACTAAGCATCTTGTGAAAGGGTGATAGACTTACTAAGTGGCCATTAAAATGGACTTCAGGTTCCCACGACTCTAGGTGACCTAAAAAATTCTACATAAAGGTTTATCTTTCCAATTAGTAGCTTTCTCCCTACTTTTTTTTTTATGGGGTCAACATATGGGCTAACCCAATGTATATCTCCTTGGTATATTCTACTTCCTCACTTCTTCCCTAAGTGTTTTGGGAATTATTTATGCATTTTTGTGAGTTGGGTTGTGGACAACTGGCTAATGGGCTGTTACCCACGATAACTTGCCAGCCATACTCGTGCGGTAAAGTGTGGTTATTTTGCTATTTTTATTCTTTTTTTCCTTTTTCTCCTTTTTCGGCTGTTACCCACGATAACTTGCCAGCCATACTCGTGTGGTAAAGTGTGGTTATTTTGCTATTTTTATTCTTTTTTTCCTTTTTCTCCTTTTTCTATTTTTCTATTTTTTCTTTTTATTTTGAGTACCATTTTTTTCTTTCTCTATGTAGGTGGCTTCTATAATCTAAGATTTACATAAAAGCAGTAAAATGAGTATGGTCATGTAGCTGGGCTCTGGATAATCGTTCAATGGGCTGTTACCCATGACAACTTGCTAGCCATACCACCCTAGACGGTTCATTAGCTACCCAATTTCTATAAAAAATGTTGAAAAGTGAGTCAATGCAAATAGTGTGTACATGCTTAGGCTTAATGTCCCCAAAAATCAGAGGGAGGGTTAATAAGTCATATACTTATCACCCCAATTTATTGACCAAATTGAAATAGAATTACTTACCGAGGACTTGAGACTAAGTCCACATTCAAGTGGACACTCGAGTTGATTAATCCCAAAGACCTGAGGAGTCTAAGTGTTCAAGTAATATCGTATCATTTCCTAAAGTTAATAATGCCTAATGCCTAAGTTCTCTTCTCCTAATTCTAATTTTTTCTTATTTTGTATTTTATAATTTTTATTTTTTGTAAGAAAATAAAAGAAATTCTATAGAGCTAACGAAATAATTTTAGGATTAAGTATCCACCCCCTATGCCTAAATGTTGCAATGTCTTCATTGTAGAAATAAGGGCATGAAACGGGCGGAATAACATAATATCACCTGAGTTTCATGACAATCTAGTTAGCTCTATAGAGAGAAGAGAGTATACACACGCACTAAGTTTAATGCCTTCAGCTAGGCATAATATACATACAAAGAAGAATTTAAGAATTCACAAGTGCGGGTTAGAATCAAAATAAAAATATTGATCCTCAAACCCACTAACAGAACATGTCCAAAGACGTGGACCAGATTATGGTGCAGACCCATGCCCCAGGGTTGAGTGGTTCTCAAGTTCTAGATGAAAATCACCTAGAATCAAAGATTGTTAGCTTGCGGGGTTCAGCCTGCATTTTTGTAGTATGCAACCCAAGACCAAAGTGTTGAGCAATAGGTAGAGATGGTTCAATAGGTTCGGATGTCCTTTTAGATTTTAACTCAAAAAGATAATCAATGATTCTGAGCTTAGGTTGCACATGAAGGATATCATAAGGGTCCTGGTAGAAAGAGGTGGTTTTAGGTCAATACGAACCCTTAGATCCAAAATCGTAGTTCCCTCAGAAGTAGCTTTCCAGATTTTTATTTCCAGCTTCCTATTCTCCAAGATCAAGGTTTCTGGGACCTACAGATCGTTGTACAGCCCATCTAAAATACCCAAGTCCAACAATTATGACTAAATCAGGATTGACTTGGGCATAATGATTTCAAAAGTCAACTCTTCAAGGTGCAGATGAGGAATGTGGTCACTAATTGAATCATTAGGATTTAGATTCTCAAGTTAACCCGAATCGAATCTAATTCCTCTATTATCGGGCTGTCAAATGGTTCATAAGATGCCTCAAGCCCGTTTGTCTCACTAAAATCATCTTCCTTATGATCAAGTGAGACTTCACTAAGAGAATCTTCACCGTTAGAGTCAAAGAATTCTTGATCTGCATTTTTATATGTCTCAAAATCATATGTCATTTCATTATCCAAGGAGACATTTTTCTTTGTTCCCTGGCTCGAGGATCTCGAGTGAATCAATTGGTTCATCCTTAATGGAATTCTCTACCCTAACCTAGTCATCACTGGTCTTAGAAAGTGTATCCCCCATGATAGGCACCCAAGTGGGTTTAGACATTGGCTCTCCTGAAGGAAGTTCATATTAAGAATCAACCCAAGATTGGACTAGAGCAACCACAAATTTCATCCTCAATCTCGACAATTTCCCAAGTCGAAACTCACCCAAGTCTCTATCCCTAACATGCTAGAGCAAATCCAATAAAGAGCTATTCAGCTCATTAATCATTTTTATCATAAGCTCGAATGCTTCAGTGCATGGTGTTGGCTGAGCCTCGAAAGATTGGATGGTGTTCCTCAAGTTGGCCAACACCCTGTCTTAGACTTGATTCACTTGAACTGAATGGTTCGATTCAGGGTTGGGTGGGTTTGGTTTCATTTTAAGGGAATCAAGATATCAAGGTTCTTGGGTCCCTCCCTGATGGTAGGTCTTGTCAGGTTGTTCAAAGAATAGAGGTGACCTATGTTCCGCATAATTCTGGGGACGGTAGGTGTTACAGTCAACATATACTTCTTGATTATAGATCGGGTTAGGTTGATCATCAAAGGGTGGAGATCTATAACCATTGTAGCTCTGGAAAGTATAGTAATCATAGTCTTGTTGTCTAGGGTTAGGCCCTGGACAGTGAGGTCCGGATTAATTTCCCCAATCAAAGTTATCCCGACTAGGAGATGAGTGATCATCTTAAGGATAGTAATCATCTTAAGGATACATGTTGGTAGGGGGTAGGATTGGAAATGTGTGAAAGATGTTGAAGGATACATTGTGGAGTAGGAGGGAAATTAGAAGAGGAAAGGTGCCCTGCAGAACAATCAACCAAACCTGTCCTTTGTGGTCAGCCTAAAGACCTACAGACTCTTAGGACCCGTCCTAAGATTATAAATGATTTAGTCTACTTTTATCCTGTCAATCCAACCATTTAGAGGGAGGGGCAGGGGAGAAGGTTCTTCCTTTGGCTTGCACCTTCAGTTCATTTGATACCCCCCAATCGTGGTCGTTTGACACTACTCCCCTAGCTAGACATCAGATGGACCAGTAGAAACAAATTAATCAAAAAAATCTCAATCTGAGCCACGAAGAGTGAATCAATCTATAAGGTCAATGTCTACTCAGCTTTAATTAGGCTTGGGATGATTGTGCTCTTCGAATGTGATGGGCCATTTAGACAGGTTGCACCCTTAATGATCAGTTAAAATGTGTGTGCATGCACAACCAGGGTTTGCAAACAAGGTTATTTGATGATGTGTCTTTTAGGGTTTAACCTTGTTCAGTAGCTGATGTAGACATAATTATTGAGGGTAAAATGCCTATTCATTCATGTTCCTAGGCTTAGATTTGCATTTCATGTTATAAATATTGCATAGCATGCATCACTCTGCAATTAGAGTAGTATATAATTTAGGTTAATTGCATCCTTTTTGTGGTCAGGAGAGAAGGATATTTATTTTGGAGCCTCGGATAGATGATCTGACCGTACGGATCTAATCAAGACGGTGATCAGAGTCCAACTCCTCCAAAATCGCCTCAATCGGAGTCCTGTAGCACCATATGCAATCCAAGGAAGATCAACGACCAAGGGACTAGGTGTCATAATTCAGTACTTCAAGTGACAAATCCTACCATATGGATGGATTCGGGTAGACGATTGCAGCCCAATGTGCGAAAATTGACTCAATCTGAGCTCTGTAGCAGCCCTTACAACGAAAAGAAGATGGACGTCCCAGATCACACCACGTGGCTCAACCCAAGCCGCCCATGCGCACACACACGCCACCGCACGTGCACAGCAGTGCGGGTGGTGCGATGCCAATCCTCTATGGTTTTAATATCTCGTTGTAGTATAGTATAGAGGAGCAGTTATCAGTTTAATATAATTTGTTACTCGGAAAATAAAAGTTTTCCCAGGTCGAACTCAGGGAGCAAATTGTATTCTAGAAGTACAAAGTTTCTATTACAAAAGTGAAAAAGAGAGAGAGAGAGAGAGAGAGAGATTTATTTTGTTGACTTTTTCTTCTTCTCTCTTCTTTCTCGTCTTTGTCTTCTTCTCTTCTGTGCTCTTCTCTTGGGTTCTTCAGTCTTCTTCCTTCTGTTCTTCTTATTCCTCTTCTGTTCTTCTTTCTTTCTTCTTTCTTCTGCAGAGTCTTCTTTTCTTCCTCTTGTCTTCTCTTTTCTCTTTTTCTTCTCTGCGGCAGTGGTGATCCTCCTCTTCTTTTTCTTTCTTTCTTTTCCTTCCTTGCTTCTTCTTTTCTTTCTTCAGGGCGTCGTCTGATTTTTCAATCAGACGACTTAAGTAGCTTTTGCTACAGTGCTTCTTCTTTCTTTCTTTCTTTCCTCTGTGGCTTTCTTCTTCTTCTTATTCTCGCAGTCCTTCTTCTTCTTCTTGTCTTCTCTTTTCTCTTCTGTGCCTGCACACTCACAGTTTGGTCAGAAGGCAAAAACCTACTCTACCCTCCCCCGTGTCTCTCTCTCTCAGAATTCACTCGTAGGATAGCTCTCCCAGAGCTGCCGGGTATTCGGGTACGAGTCGCGCCCGGGTCCAGGCCCACCGGAGTGCGTGGTGGGCGAGGAGTGTTAGAGTCAAGTCGGGTCGGGTCGGCCGGATCCGCGTGATGAGCTCGCAGACCGGGCGGGTGAAGCGAGTGAGAGGGACCTCACCCCTTGTGCTGAGGCGATAAGCCTACAGCATTTTTACAATTTATGCAGGCATGCCGCTTCAGAGTCTTCCGAGGTGGGACTAAATGTCCCACCCCAATTGGGCGCCTGCAGCTAAGAAAGCTGCAGGCAATCGCGGTTGTGCGCGGAGCTTTCTCCCCAGCTGCGGGCCTGGGCAGGTGCGAAAGGGCGAACCTCGCATCTTGGGGAGTCTGGCCTAGGCGAAGCGAGGCTGCAGCTGCAGGCGGAAGAAGCTTCACCTGCTCAGCAATGGCGGCGGAGGATGGGTGACCTGTTCACAGCAAAACGGCCTCTCGGCCTAATCAGAAGGTGCAGGGAGCTTCGCCGGAGTGCGGCGAAGCTCGTGCGGGTGGTGGCAAGGCTTGGGGTGGCGTGTAGGGGCTGCCCTAGGTCGGACTGTGGCCGGGGGAATGGGTTTGCTCAGGGGAGTGATGTGGAGGTGAGGAGTGGCAGTGAAGGGGTGGAAGTGGTTCAGCGTGATGAGGCGGAGGTTTTGGGTCGGTCGGCGAGTCGTGTGGGGTGGTGGAATGATGGGAGGAGTCGTCGGAGGTTAACCGGAGATGGAGAAGGTGAGGGCGATTTGGCGCGGTTGAAGGGTGGTTGAACAAATTGAAGTAGGGAAAAGAAAGAGGGGAGGAAGAGAAAGAACTGTACCTACTTGGAGGGACGAGGGGGACCGGAGTAGGGCGACAATCGTATCGACTGTCGTCGAAGAATAAGATGCCCAGTGAGAAGGGGGCGGTGGCGAGGAGAGAGCGGGAGAGCGCGCGCTGGGTACGGCGCTACGCGGGAAGAGCAGGCGAAGGCGGCTCTGCTGCTGGTAATGCAGCAGAGCGACGAGGAGGAGGAAGAACCACTGGAGCAGGGGGCTTCTACTGGAGTGGGAAGAGAGGAAAGTGGGGGAGGTTTCTTCGTCAGAACCGAGCTGTTGAGTTCGGTGGACGGGGGCGATTTTTATAGAGGAGGACGAAGGGAGGCGACGTGCCTCCCTCGCCGGAGGACGCCGGAGATGGAGACCCATACCTGCCGTGCGTTCGCACGGGAGGTATCGGTGGTTGCAGAGACCATGGAGGTGTCCCTGTGATGGCAGACGTCGCAGGGAACCCTCGGTTGACTTGGTAGAGGGTCTCCCTTACCCTGCGCAGCGCCATGCTCCGTGCAAAGTCGCCGGAGCATGGCGCTGCTCAGGGTTTTGCAGGGAGGACCCAAATGCAAAGAACGAAGAAGAGTTAGGGGCCAAAATGCGAGGGTTTCAAAAGTTGAGGGTCAAAAAGTAATGGATGAGGACCAAAATGCAAAGTCGGTCAAGAAGGTCTCTTCTTAGGCTCAAGTTTTTATGCATGACTAAATGGGGCCTAAGGATTCTAATGGTGAATTTTATTTCTAGATCAGACCTTGTTTGACAGATCAATTTACGTAAAAACCCAAATTAAGTCATTAATTGGGCATGGTTCTCAATGTAGGTCAAAATGGGTTCCTAAGGCCAAATTGAAGGTTCTAAGCCCTAGAGATTACTTTTCTACGAATTGTAGAGGGTTTAGTCGATTTTTTATTTACCTCGAACCTCGTGAATTGAAGTAGGTTTATTTTTAGGGTTACAGGATGTCATTTAATTCCTTGGAGTTGCTGTAGCCCTTATTGGATCAACTCATCCCACTTTTCTTCTTATTAGATTAGTTTGACCTATGTTTGGACCCTGAGTTACCCTGTTTTCAGATTGGATTGGTGAAATTACATTTTTAACCCTTAGTTTCTATTTTCTTTACAAACTCAGAATTTCTCTAAGTCAAGCCTTTCTATAGTTATGTAGGATCTTTTTCTTGCAAATCTGGGTTAGATGGTGCTAGTTTAGGGTTTATGACGAGGTTCTCATCAGCGGGCATGCGTGCGTGCGCAACGGTAGCGCACATAGGCACGTAGCGTGCGAACGCGCGTGGAACGCATGCTGGCACAGCGATAGCGTGGGAGCATGGGTGGTCTTCAGCAACATTTACAGTGGATCTTTAGTGACATTTATGACTACCACTAAATGTCCTGTATACAAATTTGATTCTTTCCTCCACTATATAAGGACCCTTACCCCTCGCATTTTTCTTCATCCCTTCCTTTCTTCCTCTCACCACCTCCAAGGCTCTGGAGAGAGCTTGTCCCAAGCCTAGGATGCTCCTCTAGAGTAGAAAAGAAAATAGTTTTCCCACCACTCATCCCCATTCGTGGAGCATCCCGTGGTCATCCTCTCACCACCCTTCGGGAAGATGAACCTCGCCGTGATGCCATCTTGTCCTGCTCTCTATCCTTCAGCTCCATCCCCATTCATCCCGCTTCTCACCACCTTCCTCTAGGCGATGTCAGAGCAAGTCATCTTCTGAGCGACCGTCGAGGGGGATTTCTCTCACCTCATTCTATCTTTTTCCACTTTCGTAGTGTAACAAACATTCATTTGCAAATAGATGATTGTTTCTCTTTCTTTCTCTCTCTCTCTTATATTATTGCACATAGATCAGTTAGAAGTCATAGACCTAATCTCTTGCTTGCTAAAAGCTAAAAAAAATTAGAAATGATAAAAATGACCATAAATAAATAAAAGCGAAGAGTGGATTTTCAAACCAAACGTTCGCCTCCCCGTGTTAGACCCGGGAGTCACTTTTCGAGTTTCAGTTATAAATTTTATCTGATAGACGCATTTTGCGAGCTACAACAATGGGTCCTCCAAACCCCAATTTTAATTCGTGAAGCGCGCGTCGATCAATAGCTTTTAGGGTTTAATCTTTAGGTTCGTTCAATCAGGTTTAGTAGAACACTCCAAGTTTAGATAGCACTGGTGATGATATATTCTTGTAGAAATCAAAAAATATTGTGGAGTGCCTAGCTCAGTCCTAAAGATCAGCACTAAGTGGCAAGCTACTTGATGGATCAGTTTTAGATTGAGTGGTGCGGCCCAAATAGTTCAAGCAATTGGCCTATTTCTCCACTTGATTAAGGCACACAAAATGTTTTAACCTATTCAAATTTTCTACTCACTTATTTGTGTTTTGAGTTAAGGTGTATCGAATCCACAGATCAGATATCTATTAAGTGGTAGAATCAATGCAAAGTGGTGTGCCTTAAGTTAAGATTTGTGGGTGTTAATGTGTTCTTCTTTCAGTAAATTGCACAAGAGAAGAATTTTTTTTTCGTTCTTTTATAAATGTGGGGATGAGATGAGTGGAGGTGGCAAACAAGACAAACAATTTCTATCGTAGGGTTCACTAAAACTACTAAGTATATTAGGTCTTGATTATTAAGGTGGTGAAATGAAATCTAGTGGGTGGGGAAGTGGGGGGAAACTTATAGAAATCTCTACCCGCACTTTACTCCAATCTATCTCCTTTAGCTCCTCGATCGAGTTCCTGCAACACAGTGAAGCAAAGAAGAAAGATAGGTTAGAAAAATATGTAAGTAATGTGCTAAAACACGGAAAGAACCAAACAGCGTTGCCTCCCCAGCAACGACGCCAAAATGGTGTGGAGGATTCACACTTGGAAAGGGTTCGAGTTTGGAAAACCCATTGTCATAATTCTATTCGCTAGAAAATCTGTCGATCAGATAATATTTATAACAAAAACTCGAAAAGTGAGTCTCAGGTTGAACATGGGGAGGTGAACGTTTTGTTTTGAAAATCCGCATTTCACTTTTAATTATTTTTGTCATTTTTGTCTTTTCTAATTTTTTTGGTATTTTTAACAAGCAAGAGATTAGGTCAATGAATTCCTATCTAACTAATCTACTTGCAAAATATAAGAGAGAGAGAGAAACAATCACATATATCTCAACAAGTGTTTCTACAACTATGAAAGTAGGAAAAACTATACTAGAAGGCAATAAAGATAGATGGAGATGAGAAGAATCCCCCTCGACGGTCGCTTCGAGGATGACTCGCTCTGACATTGCCTACAGCAAGGTGGTGAGGAGCAGGATGAACGAGGACGGAGTCAGAGGATGGAGGGCGGGGTAGGACGGCATTACGGCGAGTATCTATTTCCCGAAGTAGGTGAGAAGACGGCGCGAGATGCTCCACGAATGGTGATGAGGAGAGGGAAAAATATTTGATTCTACTCTAGAGGAGCATCTAGGGCTTGGGAAAAGCTCTCTCTAGAGCCTTGGAGGTGGTGAGGAGAAGAAAGGATGAAATGGTGAAGAATGGAGGGGGTAGGTCCTTTTATAGTGGAAGCAAGAGGAAGAAATTCGTCCAAGGGCTTTAGTGATAGATGCAATCATTACAAAAGACCCATGCAAGCTGTTGCTGAAGATCCGCTACACTGCTGGCTCTTGCATCACGCATTCGTGCCTCCTGTGCCGTAACGCGCACGCAAGTGCTGGCATGCGCTACGCGCAGCTGAGTTGTGTGTGCTGCTTATGCCCGGACGTGGCTGTGCACTCTACTTGTGCGCGAGCGTGTGCTGTGGTGTGTCCGGCCAATCGCTTCCAATTGCAAATTATGGGGACTACAGGGATCTGAACCCGTGGCCCTCCCTTGGAAGTCCACGCCTCCACCAATAGGCCATGTCGATGTTTGAGTTGAGGAGATGTCTTATGGCACACTGTGGAGGAAGCTTCTCAACAGTTGGATCAAGATCCAATGGCTAGGAATGGAGGTCGCGGATGAGAAGTGGTGTGGGCAGGCGCTGTTGGCCGATGTTGGGTGACCTATATGGCACCATGTGGCACCATTTGAGTCGTCCATCTTCTTTATGTTACAGAGGGTGCCACAGTGCTTGGATCGAGGTGACTTTCACGTCGCCAGACTGCGATTGTCTCTTTAGATCCACCTGTATGGTCAGATTTTTCATTCAAAGCTCATAAGGATGTCGTATTGCCACCTAGCCATTGATCTTCCTCGGATTGTATAAGGTGATATAGGATTTCGATTAAGACGATCTCGAAGGCGTTGGACTCCGATCATCTTCCCAATCAAATCCATAGATTCAGATCATCAATCTGAGGCCCGGAAATAGATCTCCTTCCCTCTTGGCCATTAAAAGGACGTAATCAACCTAAAATATACACAACTACTCTAAATGCAGGAAGATATATGATAGATCCTAGGGCCGGAAAACTAGATTGTATGATAGATCCTAGGGTATGGCATGAATCCTAGGGTGGAAAAACTAGTGGAATGTATATTACTGCAGTCTTGGGAAAATGGAAAGGAATATATATAAAGCTGCTTGTAAAATTAATTAACAGCTGCCTGTTATGAATAAAGAAACATGTTTGAGATCATGGATTTTGAGAACGTGAATCTGGAAAGTGAAACATATGATGTTCTGAGATAAAGAGCTGGAACCCTACGGGGAATTAGGAGTGGAACTCCTGGAAAGAAAAAGGAATGGAACTGAGATGTAGTTTGTACTGTCTCTTGGGTACGCAGTACCAAGGGAAGTACCTGTACCTGTTTAGTGCAGAGTGGGGCCAGCCGCCCCAGGGACCCGGGGTTAGGATTGGCCGCTCTGTACTGACTTGTTGGCCCTCGTGTACGTAGTACCGAGGAGAGCTACTAGTGTTAGGAGAGTACTAGCTACCCCACGGGCCCCGGGGTTCTGCTAGCCTCCTTCACCGACTTGTTAGGCCCATTAGGGCAAACCAGGGTAGTCAGGCGAGGGTGCGCGGACTGTGGAGGGGCAAGGCCCCGGTTTGGTTACTATGGAGGGGTTGGACCCCTGTTACTGAGAGGGCTCTGCCCTGGTTCCGTGCTGTGCTTTGGGCGCACCCGTTAACGGAAACGACTGACCGCGTGCCAGTGCGGGCTAGCTACCTGTGCGTCTATCGCGCGTGCCGTAGTCACCGTTACGTCTGTCAGTGACCTTGGGGTGGTTGACTGAGGGTAGGATCACCACGGGGGACTCTCCCGGCCAGGAGAGCACCACGTGCTACTTCTACTTTTGGAAAAGACTGCAATCAAGATCGTTCCCACGAGGACATTCGAGATCAAGTAAAGGATCTGAGAAATAAAAGAAATAGTGAGAAAAATTGAAAGATGTGAAAAAAAAAAAAGAAGCAATAGAACATAACAGCTACTGTACACTCTACTGTTGCCTTTAGTTAGTTTGCCACTCTACTCAGCGTTTTGCTGACGTGTTACACTCGTTACCTTTTTCAAGACCAGGTGTTGAGCAGCCAGGGTCGGCGGCTGCAGAGGACGCTGGGCCGAGTAGGGTCCAGTAGAGTACCACAGCCTTTTTGTACCCCTTTTGTTTCTGTTCTAGTGAGTAGTTTTTGTTTCCGCTGTACCTTCTTTACCTGCAGTTCTTGTTATATGATAAATGCTGTTTTACTGTTGTGGTGGTACCTACTGTAGTAGTTTCTTTCCTTACTGCTGTACTTTCTTACTGTTAGTTATATTCATGCTGAATGTGGTTTATTTTACTGTCTTTTGGTTACTTCCTCGTTGGACGACTAGGTCTTGGGATTAGTCAAGTCGGTCCGGTTCTCGTGTCTCGTAGGGACTCGGGAACCGGGTCGTTACAAGATGGTATCAGAGCAAGGTCATCCCGAGAAGTGAATCAACTGACTGGAAAATAACCAATTCACATGTTTATAGCTAGAGTAGCCACCACAACATATCTCTTGACATGAGCTCTTAGAAGTTTTGTTAGGTACCTTCTGTTTTGACGTTTCCGTTTCGTTTCGTGTCTCCTTGCAGGGGGTGCCTCATCGCGGGACTGACGAGACTAGCCGCGGGCGCGGCCGAGGGCGAGGTCGGCGAGGTGGACGTGCTGTCGTTGACGTCTCGGTGGACCAGCCACCACTCCCTGGCGCCCAAGCCCAGGACCTCGCCAGACTGATACGGGATATTGTACAAGAGGAGCTCCACCCACCGCCCCGAGCACCTCCTCCTGGGGTTGCAGAGGGGGAGTCCTCTGTGGGACCACGCGACAGACGCAGCACGGACAGCACTTGCGGATGGTTCTGGACACTCTGAGACGACGCAGGCTGTACGCCAAATACAGCAAGTGCGAGTTCTGGTTGAGGGAGGTGACCTTTTTGGGTCATGTGATCTCCGGAGATGGCCTGGCGGTGGACCCCGCCAAGGTCGAGGCAGTGCTCAGATGGGAGAGACTGCGTTCAGTCACTGAGATTCGCAGTTTCCTGGGACTGGCAGGTTACTACAGACGGTTCATCAGAGGATTTTCACAGATTGCACGTCCTATGACACAGTTGACCCGGAAGGACGTGCCTTTCGCTTGGACAGACGCCTGTGAGGCGTGTTTTCTGGAGCTGAAGGAGAGGTTGACCTCGGCTCCCGTGCTCACCATCCCTGACAGTAGTGGCGGGTTCGTTGTGTACACGGACGCTTCCTTGCAGGGGTTAGGAGGTGTGCTCATGCAGAGGGGTCACGTGGTCGCTTACGCTTCGCGGCAGCTGAAGCCCCATGAGCATACCTACCCTACCCACGATCTAGAGTTGGCAGCTGTTGTCTTCGCGCTGAAGACATGGAGGCACTACTTGTACGGTGAGACCTTCGAGATTTTTACAGATCACAAGAGCCTCAGATATCTTTTTGATCAGAAGGAGCTCAACATGAGACAGAGACGTTGGTTGGAGCTCCTGAAGGACTACGACTGCAGCATCTCCTACCACCCGAGAAAGGCCAATGTGGTGGCTGACGCCTTGAGCCGTAAGGCGCCCGCACGCTTGGCCAGTCTACAGTTACAGAGTTGGAGCCTTTTGGAGGAGGTGGGCAGTTGGCGACCTCTAGAGTTACGAGGGTACTGTGGGGCAGTGACGGTGACACGGCAGACCAGGCCAGAGTTGTTAGATCGCATCATCACGGGACAGATGGCCGATCCGTACTTGCAGTCTTTGCACGACAGAGTACTATCAGGGGACCCAGGGGACTTCTCTTTCACAGACCAGGTGTTACGCTTGAAGGGACGGTTGTGCGTCCCCAGAGACGAGGAGCTGTTGAGAGAGCTCCTGACTGAGGCACACGGTTCCAGATTCACCATACATCCCGGAAACACAAAAATGTACCATGACTTGAGACGCGAGTTCTGGTGGAGAGGGATGAAGCGGGATGTGGGTGAGTTCGTGCAGCAGTGCTTAGTGTGCCAGCAGGTGAAAGCCGAGCATCAGAGGCCTGCAGGGCCGCTTCAGCCGCTTCCAGTGCCAGAGTGGAAGTGGGAGAGCATCACCATGGACTTGGTGGTGGGCTTACCTGTTACCCAGCGAGGACACAACGCAGTCTGGGTAATAGTGGATAGATTGACGAAGACGGCACGATTCTTGCCGATCCGAGTCACTTTGGGACCAGCACAGTTGGCAGAGAGGTATATCCGTGATGTGGTGCGACTACACGGAGTTCCGCGGGAGATCGTATCCGACCGGGATACCCGCTTTACGTCCCAATTTTGGGCTTAGTTTCAGCAGGCTTTGGGGACGAGGTTGAGGTTTAGCACGGCTTACCACCCCCAGACGGACGGACAGTCGGAACGCACGATACAGACACTTGAGGACCTCTTGCGTGCCTGTGTACTAGACTGGAGGGGCTCTTGGGAGGAGCACCTGCCCCTGGCGGAGTTTGCATACAACAACAGTTATCACTCGAGCATCGGCATGGCTCCCTACGAGGCTCTGTACGGACGGAAATGCACGGCACCCTTGAGTTGGGTTGAGGTGGGGACCAAGTGGGAGGTTGGCCCCAGGTTGATCTGGAATAGTCAGGAGGTAGTCGAGCAGATCCACAGATGACTCCGCACTGTCAGGAGCAGACAGAAGAGCTATGCAGATCGCAGACGCAGAGAGGTGCAGTTCGAGGTTGGGGACCACGTCTTCCTTCATGTTTCGCCCATGAAGGGCTTACAGCGGTTTGGGGTGAGAGGGAAGCTCGCGCCGAGGTTCGTGGGGCCCTTTGAGGTCCTGGAGCGGGTTGGACCCGTTGCTTACAGACTTGCCCTTCCCCCGCAGCTTTCTGGTGTGCACGACGTGTTCCACGTGTCCAACCTCAGGAAGTACGTAGCCGATCCCAGCCACGTACTGAGACACGAGAGCGTCGAGGTGAGCGACGACCTGACCTACCCCGAGCGGCCAGTGCAGATCCTAGACCGAGCCGTCCGCAGGTTGAGACGAAAGCAAGTACCCCTGGTAAAGGTTTTGTGGAGGAGCCAGCGGTACGAGGAGGCTACCTGGGAGCCTGAGGCGGCAATGCGGGAGCGGTACCCGGAGCTTTTCGCGGGTACGTCTTTTCGGACCGGCTTCAGTCCTCTTTGAGTTTGTTATGGTTATTTGGACATCTTTTTCCCGCACCCTAGTTGGCGCAAGTTTCGGGGACGAAACTTCCTTTGAGTTTGTTATATTGTAACGAACGCGTGCCCCAAACGCCTTTTAAGACGTCTGGGAGGTGGCCCAGACGTCGGACAAGACGTCTTGGATCACATCCAGACGTCTGACCAGACGTCCGGGATCGTTTACAGACGTCTGGAAAATAGTTATGTTCACACGGGAGATTCGTCAGCGCGCCTGTGCGCGCAGACCTGCGATTCCTTCTCTCTCTCCCTCTGCGGCTGCAGGCGCGCTGTGACCACCTTCTCTCTCCTCCTCGCGCGGCCTTAAAAAGGGCGCGCCTCCCCTCCCGTCTCCACCGTCTCCTCCTTCTTCTCCTTCCTAAGCGCGAGGGCGAGCGAGCGCGAGGGCGGCAGCGGCAGCCGCAATGAGCGCGGA
Organism: Thalassia testudinum; assembly: GCA_037157565.1. Lineage (NCBI taxonomy): Eukaryota > Viridiplantae > Streptophyta > Magnoliopsida > Alismatales > Hydrocharitaceae > Thalassia > Thalassia testudinum. The sequence goes on along the minus strand of JAZHRO010000003.1, from coordinate 136,690,384 downwards.
GGAGGTGCGGCGTGCGAGGGCGGGGCTCTGCCGTGAGGGCGAGCTCGCCGGAGCGGCTTGGCCGGCCGGCGGAGGGCGCAGGGGGCGCGGAGCGACGCGGAGTGGGACCTGTTGCGGGCTGAGCAGCAGACGCGCGAGGTGCGACGCGGGCGGCGTCGCGAGCGGAGGCCGAGCAGGGTTCTGATTCTGGAAAGATTTCCAGAATCAGACGTCTGGGTTGATAGCCAGACGGCAAGGTCGACGTCTGTAAGATCATACAGACGTCTGAAAGGTAAGTTTCCGCTTTCTTCTTCCTTCTTCTCGACTGACCGTACTGAGGGAGGGGGGGTTGGCCGTGCGCAGGTCGCTGATTCGCCATCCTTTGCGAATCAGACGTCTGGAAGTTGTACCGGACGGCGGGAGTGATCTACAGACGTCCGTGTGTACCATCGGACGTCTGGGGTATAGGACAGACGTCCCCGCAGGCTTCTGGACGTCCGGGGAACCAAGCTGAACAGGTAATTCTCTGATCCACCGTTTAAGACGTCTGGAAGGAGTTCCAGACATCTGATTTTGCACAGTATCATCTTTTTCGACCCGTTTAGGGCCCGTTTGGGCTCCGTTTTCCGCGATTCGAGTTGCGTTCTTTTCAGAATTAATTCCTCTACCCGTCTACAGTAGCTATACACTGTTCTGAGACACTCCTTGTGTTTGATCCTTGTGATAGGACCTCGTTCGGTTGCAGTCTTGAGAGTCGCGGAGGCACGCGGGATTCCCGATCACGCCCCCACTACTCCCGTTGTACCTGGTAGAGTGGCTTTAAGTATTAATAAAATCTGTGAAAGTATGGAACCATAACTAGAACCTAGGGCATTGCATGAATCCTAGGAATGAGAAATATATGGAATGATAGCTCCTAGGTGTTGCATGAATCCTAGGGCCGGAAAACTAGATTGTATGATAGATCCTAGGGTATGGCATGAATCCTAGGGTTAAAAAACTAGTGGAATGTATATTACTGCAGTCTTGGGAAAATGGAAAGGAATATATATAAAGCTGCTTGTAAAATTAATTAACAGCTGCCTGTTATGAATAAAGAAACATGTTTGAGATCATGGATTTTGAGAACGTGAATCTGGAAAGTGAAACATATGATGTTCTGAGATAAAGAGCTGGAACCCTACGGGGAATTAGGAGTGGAACTCCTGGAAAGAAAAAGGAATGGAACTGAGATGTAGTTTGTACTGTCTCTTGGGTACGCAGTACCAAGGGAAGTACCTGTACCTGTTTAGTGCAGAGTGGGGCCAGCCGCCCCAGGGACCCGGGGTTAGGATTGGCCGCTCTGTACTGACTTGTTGGCCCTCGTGTACGTAGTACCGAGGAGAGCTACTAGTGTTAGGAGAGTACTAGCTACCCCACGGGCCCCGGGGTTCTGCTAGCCTCCTTCACCGACTTGTTAGGCCCATTAGGGCAAACCAGGGTAGTCAGGCGAGGGTGTGCGGACTGTGGAGGGGCAAGGCCCCGGTTTGGTTACTGTGGAGGGGTTGGACCCCTGTTACTGAGAGGGCTCTGCCCTGGTTCCGTGCTGTGCTTTGGGCGCACCCGTTAACGGAAACGACTGACCGCGTGCCAGTGCGGGCTAGCTACCTGTGCGTCTATCGCGCGTGCCGTAGTCACCGTTACGTCTGTCAGTGACCTTGGGGTGGTTGACTGAGGGTAGGATCACCACGGGGGACTCTCCCAGCCAGGAGAGCACCACGTGCTACTTCTACTTTTGGAAAAGACTGCAATCAAGATCGTTCCCACGAGGACATTCGAGATCAAGTAAAGGATCTGAGAAATAAAAGAAATAGTGAGAAAAATTGAAAGATGTGAAAAAAAAAAAAGAAGCAATAGAACATAACAGCTACTGTACACTCTACTGTTGCCTTTAGTTAGTTTGCCACTCTACTCAGCGTTTTGCTGACGTGTTACACTCGTTACCTTTTTCAGGACCAGGTGTTGAGCAGCCAGGGTCGGCGGCTGCAGAGGACGCTGGGCCGAGTAGGGTCCAGTAGAGTACCACAGCCTTTTTGTACCCCTTTTGTTTCTGTTCTAGTGAGTAGTTTTTGTTTCCGCTGTACCTTCTTTACCTGCAGTTCTTGTTATATGATAAATGCTGTTTTACTGTTGTGGTGGTACCTACTGTAGTAGTTTCTTTCCTTACTGCTGTACTTTCTTACTGTTAGTTATATTCATGCTAAATGTGGTTTATTTTACTGTCTTTTGGTTACTTCCTCGTTGGACGACTAGGTCTTGGGATTAGTCAAGTCGGTCTGGTTCTCGTGTCTCGTAGGGACTCGGGAACCGGGTCGTTACAAATACTAACCTTAGCTAGATTTCCTTTAACACCTAATTAAGGGCACCGTAGGAAACTAGATAAAATTAGTTGATATACCAGAGAAGAGCAGGAAGAAGTAGTCAAAATTTCACCAAACAAGACTACATGTAACGAGCAAAACTATGTTGTGATCAAATCTTTAAGGACCTTCTTTAGTTCAGTACTTCACCGAACTAAAGTCAAGTGAGTCTTATGGCATGCTACGAAGACAACACATCATGCATGTAAGTGAGGTATACAAGCACTTCCTGCATTGTCCGTATAACATGATCATAAGTGATGTATGCATTTCACGTGGTAGAAATCAGGGTTTGGAGGAACCCGTCATTGTAGTTGCAAAGGGCATCAATCAGATAAAATTTTACCGAAACTCTAAGGGAATCCCGAGTCGAACATAGGGAGGCGACGTTTACTTTGTTTGAAAATCACACTTCATTTTGTTTGTTTTTGTCAATTTTATCATCTTTGAGGTTTTGTTATCTTTTTTGTTTATTTTTATAAAGCAAGAAAATAATATGGATCTCATTGGGGATAGAAGCCAATATGATAAATATTGCACAAATGTTTATTACAATAATCTAGAAAGCATAAAAAAAGAGAGAGGTGAGAAGGAATCTCCCGAATCAGCTGTTCGGCGAGACGACAATGCCTAGCATAAGCTTGGAAGGAGTTGGGAAGCAAGACGACGGAGGTGAGATGCGAGAGGACGTCGAGTAGAGGAAAGCTTAAGCGTGGCTCCAAAATGGAGGTGAGGAGGTGGATATGATCTGCCACCGAAATGGAGGAGGGAGGATGGCTCCAAGGTGACCTATGAATGGTGATGGGACAATGGAGGAATATTTGGTAGGGCAGAGGTTCGTTACACTAATAGGATCCTTTCGAGCTTGAGAGTAAGCTCTAACAAAGCGTTACAAGGCTTGCTAGAGCTTAGGAGTAGGTTGGAGTCGAGTAGGTAGAGATGAAGAGGAATGGGGGGTGTAGAGGTGTTTATATAGTGATGGGAGGAAGAGCATCTCGAGCACAAACATTCAATGACAACTACAAGCATCACTAAAGGACGCTAGGCTGTTGCCGAAGATCCGTGGCTCTTCATTACCTTGGCTGGCGCACGCACTGCACAAGGCATTTAGTGACAACTGCAAGTGTCACTAAAGGCCTGCTCTTCTGTCACTGCAAATCTTGCGCCCACCACTCACGCCTGCCTGCTGTCGCTGAGGTTGGATGCATTGCGGCCATTGGATTCAGAAGCGAACAACTAAGATGGTGCAGAGATCACCCCTCTTGATTGCATGTGAGATGGCATGTTCTCGAGGTGCATTGACAGCCGCGTGTAGCATCCGCACCCATCGAGTGGTGCCACGTGGTGACACCTCTGCTACATGATGACATCCAACGATCGCAATCGAATAACGGCTGAGCTCCACAAAATTAGGCATCGCAGTGGGATTTGAACGGTGGTCCTCATGTTGCGAGGTAGGGCACTACCCAACACGCTACCAGCGTGGATTGTCAAGACGACGAAAGTGTGCGCATCCTCTCCTTACCGTTGGATGGAGATCCAACAGTTGCGATTTGGCATGGGTCTCCTTCAGCTCATGGGGTGTAGCCGATATTGGGTGGCTTGGATGGCTCCACGTGGCGCCATCTGGGTTGTCCGTCTTCTTCTTTCTGTAGAGGGTGCTACGGAGCTCTGATCTAGACGATTCCTGTGTTGTTGGACTGCGATCATTGCTATAGATCCATTCGTATGGATGGATTTTTCATCCGAAGCCCATAAGGATGTCGCATTGCCCTCCTAGCCGTTGATCTTCCTTAGACTTCTTATGATGCTACGGGACTCTGATCTTGATGATTTTAGAGGCATTAGACATCGATCGTCATCCTGATCAGATCCTTACGGTCTGATCATCCATCCAAGGCTCTGAAATAAATCCTCTTCTCTCCTAACCATAAAAAGGACCTAATTGACCTAAAATATATACAACTACTCTAAATGCAAAATGTTGCAAGCTATGCAATATTTATAACATGAAATGCGAATCTAAGCCTTGGAACATGCATGATTAAGGATTTTAACCTAAATAGATGTGTTTTTATCAATAAATCTCGACGGCCAAGTAATTTGGACACAATTTGACTCGGAAGACTTTTACCCAAGGGTTTAGAATACCTAATGTTTGGCCTCGTGTGCATATATTTTTTTTAGCAAGTGTGTGTATCTAAATAATAAGTAATTTGAACATCAAAGAAATTCAATAAAAAACTAAAATATCATTTAATTAAATTAAAAAGATTGAATGTATATATACCTTTAACTAATCAAGCCTTCGAGTGTACTTGACACTGATAACCTGCAATTTCAAAATCAAAATTAATTAAATAAGAGATTATAATCTTAAATGTTATAAGAAATAAGGAGGGGATGGGGCAGAGGCAGATGCCATGGTTTGGATTTTGGGGTAAAAGGATGGGAGTGATGTTGGAGGTGAGGAGGGGGTGATGAGATAAGGAGGGTTGGAGGTGGACAATGGAGGGAAGAATGGAATGGAGATAAATACCAGAACGAGGGGAAGTGGAGTGGGCAAGGTGATGGGAGGGTTTTAACGGGAGGAGGAGAGGTCGTAAAGGATCACTGTGGTTGTGACACAAGGTAGGTAGGGGGTTTTAGAAAGATTTAACATCTCATTTTGAATGAACATATATCAAAGATTCTCCAACAGAAAGGTTTAGAAACCACATTCCTAAATGGTTTTAGAAACTGACAGTAAGGAACCAACAGCATATCCCATTTTTCTAGTAGTGAGCCCAATCAACCTAAACTAACAGTCACCTTCCTAACCTAATTAGTTACCCTCTTGGTCAGCCATGGACCTTAATTCTTAACCTAAATATTCGAACAAACTAGGTTCATACCCTATAGAAAACCCAATCCCTAAAACCTAAAACAAACCCTGTCCTATCCTCCACCATTAGCTGCCACCTATATCTTGCCTAGCCACCAGTTAAGCACCTAAGTACTTGGCTCTAGGTAACCCTAATATCCTTCATATGGTTGGCCACTTTACTTAGCTAAAACATACGTTTAATCCCCGCCCTTTACCCTAGATCTTATGGCCTACTCCATTAGATAAACCTTAGCACATATCCCCTCCCAAAAACCATGTTAGTTCCCCCCTCCTACCACTTCCTTAAGGTCGACCACCTAGCATAAAATTCCAATAATTAAACCTATAACCTATGGCCCTAAATCCACCTAGGAAACCCTAATCTTATCCCATAAAAACCAACCAAAGTGGACAGCCATATAACCATAACAAACACCTTAATTGGCCAGCCATATCTCAACCATCCATCTCCTATCCAAAGTTCTTCAATCTTATAAAATTCAATGATAAAAAATTCACATCATATAAAATTCATCTAGCAAAATTCATAGGCAAGCCCACATCCAAAATTCATAGGCATGCCCACTTCCAAAAATTCTCATCAACATCTCATTAATCCAACTCCCTTTAGATCAATCACTCTTATAAAATTCATAGGCGTGCCCCCTTTAAAAGCTATTCTTCACTTCCAAAATTCACCAACAGGGTGATAGGAAGGGGAGGAGGAGGAGGTGGTTATCGGTAGGAGGGGGAGGAGGAGTAGGATGAGGTTATCAGCACGAGGGGTAGGAGGAGAACTGACGATAGGAGGTGGAGAGGAGGAGGGGGTGGTAGGAGGGCAAGGAGGAGGAGGAGGAGGGGGTGGCAGGAGGGGGTCGGAAAGGAGGAGGAGAGTGGAAGAGCAATCAGGGAGGAGGATAGCAAGAGGGGGAAGAGTAGGAGGAGGAGTCAGGGAGGAGGTGGGGGTGGCAGGAGGGGGTCAGGAAGGAGGCGGAGGGTGGCAAGCTGAGGGGTCAGGAACGGCATAAGAGGATAGTAGGCGGGGGAGGAGGAGGAGGAGGCGGTAGGAGAGGGTCTAGAAGGAGGAGGAGGGTGGCAGGCCAAGGGGTTAGGGATGATGAAGGATGTCTGCAGGGGTAGGATGAGGAGGAGGAGGACAGCTGGGAGGAGGAGAGGCGGAGGAGGGCTGGGATAAGGAGGAGGAGGAGGGCAGGACGGCGAGGAGCTACCTGAGGAGGAGGAGCACCGGCAACTGATGGAGGGCAAGGAGCGACGAGGGCCATAACTGAGGAGGATTAGGAGAGGTGGAGTGGCAAGGGTTTTTGTGAGTTGTGCGGAGAGGAGAGGACTCTACGTGTGAGTATGATGAACAAATATTTTCTATCAGTTATATCAAAAATGGACGGTAAAGGATAAATTAAATCCGTCCTACATCGCACCCAAATTTTGGCTGGAAATTTTAATTGGTCTTTTCCCCATAACTTATTACCTTAATTGACGGCAGAAGTCAAAAATCAAACCTGCCCAAATTTAAGCACCAACTTTAACCTTCTTTACACAATCGCTTATTCACTAACCAATGACACATATTTTTTCCATTGCTTATTCCACTAACCGATGGCAAAAGTCAAAAACAAGCTAGCCCATATATTACCTGCTAATGTTAACCTTCGTTTCACCGTCGCTTATTCCACCAATTGATGACATAAGTCGAAATTAAACCACTAAACTTGCCCAAATTTTATGTGCTAATTTTATATGTCTTTTAGGCATTTCTCTGTACACTAATCGATGGCAAAAATATATTTATCGCCCTTTATAAAGCGACGGTAAATATTACTGACCAGTGCACGCCCATCACTTTTTTTCAATTAAGGGTAGGTCGAGTACATGCCTTCACTGTCGCTTATTTGATTAAGAGACAGTAAAAATATCTTTGCCATTTGTTTTACAAACCGACGACAAGGAACCGATGGCATATCCCATTTTTCTAGTAGTGTGGTTTTATCCTTGACCTTGCCATGTTGATCATAGGTTGGGTGAGATTTGGGAGATGGGCCTCAAGGCCTAGTTTTGTGATCTTTTCTCATGCCCACAGCATTGATCATAGCACAGCCATGATGCAGAGGTGGAGGAGAGATAATTGGACCATGTTGCTAAACAATAGGATAAGTCATGGTATGATTTGCATAACTTGAGGTGAATGCTCCAAACACACAGGTATGAGTTGATGGACCTGGCTGAGTGTAGCATGATTGACCCTGGATTTGATTCACCATGTGTTTTTGGGTTGGCATGCTGTTTGGATTTGGCAGAGGTTGGGAAGGAAGTGCACCAGGCTGGTGAGTCCACACCATTTGTATGAGCTGATTTTGAACCTTTGTGATGTCGTCTTTGTGTTGTTTCTCCATAGCCACGTTAGTCTTCTGTATGTCAGCTAGGGCTTTCAGAATCATGCTCATTTGCTCTTCCTTGCTAGGCCCAAATTGGTAATTTAGATTGGGCCTAGGTTGATCGTGCTAATGTGGGTGCAGAGTTTGTGGTCGGGGTTAGAATTAAGATCTCAGATTTTGATTATTCCCTGACCACGCAAAGTTGGGATGATTATGCCATCCATGGTTATAGGTGTTTGTGAAAGGATCATTCTAGAAGTCATGGAGATCCTCGTAGGTCTGAGGAAATCCAGAGAGGTTATAGTATGAGGGCTCAGAGTTCCCTTAACTTGAGCAGGTGGGTCTGGAGTTTCCTCCGAAACCAAGATCAAACAAGGGTGGATATGGGCATCCTCTCATGAGAGTGGTGGCAAATGTTATGCATAGCCTCCCTACTAGAGGGCGGTTGAGCTTACTCATTTTGCTGTGCTGCGGTGGCTCTCTGTAGATGTGGAGTCAATTCGTTCACCTTCTCATGACTGAGACCTTGTCCAGGCGACTGGCTACCGACTCCAAATCAATGGAAGCAGATAGGCCTCAAGTCTCGTGCACCCCTCACATGTTTGTCAATGCACGAGTGGTCATCCGATGGAACACACCCAACCATTCATCATTTATGAAGTTCTCACACATGTTCTCGAGAATCTCCAAAATTGTATCTTCATGTTGACCCATGATGCTTCCACCACAAGTTGCATTGACAAAGATCTTGATATCCTCACAGAGCCAATGGTAAAAAGGCTAGATCTGTTCCCACTTAGGAACTCCGTGATGGGGGCATTTCCGCAAGAGATTTAAAAAGTGATCCCATGCCTCATGAAGTGGTTCTCTTGCATTTTGCGTGAAGTGCATGATCTGGTCTCTCAAAGCATTCATCCGACCAACCAAGAAAATTTTCTTCAGGAATTCAGATAGGAGTTCTGCCCAAGTGTTGATCGGACGGGTTAGAGTTTGGTACCAATGGGCTACCTTATCCATGAAAGAGAAGGAAAATATCTTCATGAGTAAGATATCCTAATTCTGAACAGGTGGCTTGATGACTCTACAATTTTTAGTGTTAATATTATCAATTAGAGTCAATTTTGAGGGTACTTGTGTGATAATGATATATTATAATGGGATAGGGAACATTGCATGCATATTGCGTGATCTTTTCATTTCAATTGCTCAGAATCAATGGTTAATGACCTTGTGTACAAGTCCATATTGAAACAGGTCTCAGATGAGTAATCGGACCATATCGATGGATCTAGATCAACGAATGGAGTCCAACGGACTCAAAATCACCTTGATCTGACCTCTGTAGCTCCTACGTCAAGCCAGAGAAAGATCAATGGTCAGGGGGCAATGCGACATCCTCACGGGCTTCGAATGAAAAATCTGACTGTACGAAAGGATCTGAAGCAACGATCACATTCTGGCAATGTAAGAAATCATCTCGATCTAAGCACCGTGACATCCTCTACAACAGCAAGATGATGAACGGCCGAGAAGGCACCATGTGGTGCCATCTGGAGCGCCTAACATCAGCCATGAATGCCTAGCACTAGCTCCTCTTCATCCTCATCATCAAATCTCGACCGTTGGTTCAAGATCCAATAGCCAAGAAGCCGCCTCCACAACATGCCTTTGGATCCTCCTTGTGACAATTTCAAGGGCATGGCATGGTGGTCCTTAGAGGAGATCTCAAGAGAGGGGCGCAAGTTCGAATTCCCATGACCCCCCTCAATTTGGCAATTGAGGCATGGCCCAGCTGCAGTGCACGCTAGCATGCGCATGCATGCTCACAGCGCGTGTGTGGCACAACGCGGAGTAGCACGTGAGGGAGTAGCGTCCGTGCGTGCTACATAATGCCAGCACATGCACATAGCATGGCACATGCGACATGGTGCGGGGCATGTGGGGCAGCTGTGAGTGGGAGTAGTGGCTTTGGCGACATACACCGCGGGTCTTTAGCAATGAATTAAATGTTGTTATTGACCCAGTTACAAATTTAAGCCCTTTCTTCAACTATAAAAAGGGTCCTACCCCTCCCATTTGTACCATGTTCTTCCTAGGGAACTCCACCACTCCTTAAAGCTCTAAGCAAGGTTCTGAAGATGCCGATTGTTCATCTCTGGGAGGCATTTGTTTCACTTTTGAATTCAATCTTTTACCGCTCTACTTTGTTTAAAATTGCACATCGGTTTCCAGTCTTCGGATTAAGATTTCGCCACTTCTATTATGAACCCTGATTACGTGTGCATGTGTTAAATAGATCACAAAGGTGAAAGTGTGAGTTTCTATGCACACAATTCTAGTGAGCTGGTCGCTATTTACAGAAAATGCATCTATAGTTAGATTTTCTATATTTTCCGGAAACGACATGCTTGTTACGAAATATATAAGTGAAAAATAGGCAATTTGAATCACGAAGAAAAGATGCCAACCAATAAGCTCATGGTGATTTGAAAGCATAGAGATATATATAAAAATGTATTTTTTTATTCATTCATTTGGAGAAGTGTTTGCAACATGGAACGTAGAGGAAAGCTTGTGCAAGAATGCTTAAAAATGTAAATCTAGCTACCAAAAAACGATCGCATACAAGAATCTACGGGGGGGATTTTGCATGCATCATTGGGGGAGAATAAGGACTACACTACTAAGCAGTAAATAAAAGTAGAAAATGTAAAGAGCTAGCTACTAATCTATCAGAAGTGAGGGCATTCGGAGGTGGGCTTCGATGGCCTTGGAGTGGTAGAGAGGAGAATGAGGGGTAGCCAATGGAACTTAGGTCAGCCCTTGGAGAGAGGTTGGAGAAGTGATCCAGCATCCTGGCGTGGTGTCCTTCATGATGGTGCTCAGCTAATGGAGATGGTAGTGGCTAGCTTAAGTGGAGATGGATGGAGCCAAGCATGTATGGCCAAAAGTGGATGGGTGAAAATGGCTACCCCTTAGGTCTTTTTATAAACCTAAGGGAGTCTCCCCAGAGAGGTATGGAACTCTCTAGACATAGTCCAAGAGTGGCTGGCCAAGAGAGATAGAGGTGGTTTCTTAGATCCACCATTTGTGGATCTAAGAATTCAATACCTCTTGGTTGCTAAATTTGGCAACCAAGAGAGTTCTAGAGAACTCTAGAGAAGTGAGTGTGCATGAATGGGTGTGTTTGTGTGTGTGTGTGGTCATGCCTTAGGTGTCTAGGAGGTCTACGTTAGGTCCTAAGGGGTTTGGGTAGGTGTATATCTTGAACTAGGGTTGCAAACCCTAATGCTAAGGGGTAATTGCAACTAAACTTAACCTAAGTTTAATTGAATGAGTGTGAACCTAATTGAGAGTGAAATAACTCAATTAGGTTGGGTTTAGGTCAATTGGACTCTCACTAAGTCCAATTGGACTTGTGTGGGTTGAGATCTGAGCTCAATTTGACTCAATGAGTCCAATTGACTTAGGTGATGGTAATTGACTTTGATCTAAGTCAATTGGGTTTGGTGAGGACCTAATTAGGTCCTTAGGTAGGTCTAGAGGTGTTGTACTAGGGTTAGGACACCTTAATTTAGGTTCCTATGGGGTTTGGATTTGGCCTAAGGAGTTAGAGATCCAAGATCGAGGCTTGAATCTTAAAACAGGGATTAGAGAGCAGTTCCAAACGTCCAAAAACATGATCAAATGAACTATAATAAAAAATCAGACATCCAGACTTCAGTTCTGGATGTCCAATCTGAGTCAGGGGGAATTCTTGGTTCTGTTTTGGGCATCCTACAAAAATTGGACGTCTGACAAAGTGTCTGGACGTCCAATAACTCTGCAGAAGTAGGCTTGAGGTGTGCGGGAGATAGCTAAGGTTTCTGGATGTCCTACAACTTATCTGGACTGGACATCCTATAACTTATCTGGATGTCTAGATAAGGGTTGGAACTAGGGTTTTAAGGCTTCCTAGGGTGCTGTGACCTAATCTTCGGGTGGCTAAGGCTTGGGGGAAGTCTCTAGGCTATCCTAGGGCTACTATAGACCTAAGATCTTCACATTTTACTACTTTATTCCTACTTAATAGAGTAGCAAACCTTAACTCCCTTACATCATTATTCCTTATGTCTCATTTAAGACTTCTGCTCCAGCTCTATTGCAGCACTCATTATTCCTGATCCAGCTTCAGATCCAGCTCCAGATCTAGCTCCTGATCAGCTTATTGCCTGCAATTGACATAATGCACTTAATCAGCACATTATAACATTATTTTATGCATAGCTAAAGTAAAGCAGTAAAGATGTAGATAATGCTTATGCATGCAAGAATTGCACTAACTTATGCTAAGTTCTAGCCTAATTTAGGTCAATTAAGGCCTATGATTGCTGCGCAATCATACCCCCATGCCTAAATCATGCCAGTACCTAGCAAATGCAAGGCTAAATTATTCACAACAAGGGTCCCTAAGGGATTGATTATTTTATCAATTGTATGCATAGATATTTTCTCCTTTTTGTTTTCAGCCTATGCTCTAGAAATCTAGACAATCGTGAAAGTGCAGCTATGTAGCTTTTGCAACAGATTAGAGTGAAAAACGGATACACCTCTAAAGCCTGTACTTGACCCTTAGTAAAAATTCTAGCGGGATAGGCGGACTTCTTCCCTCAGGGTATTCAAGATATTCTATGAATTTCACCTCGGCTTTAGGCTTAGGTAGAGAATCTCTGAGGGAAAAGATTATATATTTGGTGTCTCATTCTTACTTGATGCTACATAGAGACTAGTACTATAGAATCTAGATTCCCGGATTACTAAGTAACTCAACTTAGCGAAAGATGAGAAAAACTATGCTCTCTTTTGATTCCTTTGTATTCATTCTCTCTCACTCTTTTTCTTTTTCTTTTCTTTCTTTTTCTTAGAGCTCACAATCTTACCAGATTTACACGTATGAACTGTATTTGGTGGTCTCACTTGGCATTAACACTTTAATTGACTTCCCATAACCCTAACACTAAGTCAGAGTTCCACATCCAGTATTCGGACGGTCAGAAACACAAGAAAGGTGGGTTAAGGCCATATTTGGTGGATCTCAATTTATTTGGTGGTATTGCCTCAATGCAACTGAACTAAATATTCACTCTTTTTCTTTGCTTTTTCTTCTTTTTCTATTTTTTTTTTCAAATTTTCTTTCTTTTCATCAATTTTTTTTTCTTTCTCATCAAAACACAACTGGCACACATCCATGAACTTTATTGAGGAGGCATTATTAGGGATTGGTGGTACTCAAGAGACATTGGGTGGCTAATTTGGTGGAAGTGCTTACTCACGGCACCGGGAAAGATGGCTAGGATGGTGCATTTCTGACCTTGACATCAACACCCTCCTTCAACTGAGGATTCCGTAAAGAATGGTCGTAACCATCCACCTTAGCCCTAGTTTTATGAAAACTCACTCTCCACGTATATGCCTTAGTTGGTGGCTCTCAAAATTCTCACAAAACGAGAGCGAAAATTATGTCTAATCTTAGAGTATCATCACCTAATTATCTACGACTCCCAATCCCTTGTACTAATCTTAGAGAACTAGTACACTCTACTCTCATCTCACACTATTTGGTGCATTTTTGGAGGAAAATCTGCTTGACTCCCAAAACATTGTCCAGGGGTTCAATAGAAGAAGCACTGCTTCTTCTCGACAGACTAAAGACGTTTATCAGCCTTCACCGTGAATCCATTGCAAATTTTACGTGTGTGTGAAAAGTTGTACTCGATTCCAGATTACAGGAATCAACTAGAGGATAAAATCCTTAATGCATTCTCTTCATAAAATAATCTTATTCATGAATGCAATATGTATATACGCTATAAACAAGTAACCTCTTATATTCATACTTCATAAAATTTCCTTTTCGGGTAACATTCAGCTTGCCCCTAAATTTAGAACAAGAGGTGAGCAGGTGAGTTGGAAATGGCTATTGCGGATGATTTCCAGCTCCAATGAGAGCACTAGAGGTGGAGTCGATTGTTCCTTTATTTAGGGCCCTAAAATACATCTTACATGCAACTCTAAGGTATTCATAAATGTTGGCATAAAAATTTTTAGTTTTACTGTATTTGTCCCCCATTCCTAAGTTCTTACATGTCCTGATGCATGAATATAAAAGAAAATAAATACAGCAGGAGAGAATGGGTAGAAATCACCTGTACTTGCTCCTGAAAGTATACATTCCACACCGACCAGCCTGTCAGAAAATATGCTAAGAGAAAAATATGCTATATATAAAAATGGTTATGTATAAAGTGATGGATGAATGTAGGGTGGATGCTATGTCTATGTGCTGAGTTTAACGCCTCTAGCTGGGCGAGAATTCAATCACACGTCCTCAATAAGATGAACAATCTCGTCAGGTGGAGGAGGTTCCTGGGACAAAAATGGCTTGAGGCATTGGCCATTTACCGTAGATATATGCCTAGATTTTGGGTCCCGGATCTGGACTGCCCCATTAGGATATGGCTGAATCACAATATACAAGCTAGTCCACTTGGACTTGAGCTTCCCTGCGAAGAGTTTCAGTCGTGAATCAAACAACCTGACTTGCTAGTTGGGCGTGAATGCTTTCCTCCAGATGTGGCAGTCATGAAAGGCCTTGGTCTTGTCCTTATATACCAATGCGTTCTCATATGCCTCCCATCGGATCTCTTCTGATTCGCTGTGCTAGAGTTTCCATTCTTGACCTTTAGCATCGAGGTCAAGGTTGCATTTTCGCGCCACCCAAAAGGCATGGTGTTCCAGCTCTACGGGAAGGTGACAGGCCTTGCCATATACCATGCGATATGGTGACATTTCGAGTGGGGCCTTGTATGCGGTCCAATATGCCTAGGGTGCATCAACTAATTTGTTGGACCAGTCCTTCCTGTCTGGTCTAACTGTCTTCTGGAGAATCAGCTTGATCTGACCATTAGATACTTCAGCCTGCCCATCGATCTGCTGGTGATACGGGGTGGCTCTACGGTGATGTACCACATATTTCTTTAATAATGGCCTGAAATGGGCGTGGATGAAGTGGCTTCCCCCGTCACTAATCAGAGAGCGGGGTATTCCGAATCTCGCGAAGATGTTCAGCCGTATGAAAGAAATGACAGTCTTATGGTCAGCCTGTCTCATCGGGATGGCCTCGACCCACTTCGAGAAATAGTCAACGGCTAGTAATATGTACTCAAAGCCATGCGAGTTCGGAAAGGGGTGCATAAAATTGATGCCCCAGACGTTGAACACTTCTACAACCATGATGGGCTGGAGTGGCATCATGTCTCTCCTGGTCATAGAATTGATCAATTGGCATCGTTTGTAGCGTTGGGCGTATTCGTGTGTATCTCTGAAGATGGTTGGTCAGAAAAATCCCGACTGCAAAATTTTTGCAGCGGTTTTCCATCCAAGAAATGGCCACCACAAGCATCATTGTGGCAAAAAGGTAACACACAGGGGATCTCAGAATCTAGGATGCATCTTCGAATAATTTGGTCCGCTCCAATGTAGAAGAGCAGTGGGTCATCCTAGAGGTAGTATTTGGCCTCTGTAGTGAATTTGAGTTTCTGGTCCATGGATAGGTTCGCAGGAATCTTGCCTGCAGCATGGTAGTTCGCGATATCCGCGTACTAAGGGAACTCAACAGAATGAACTACCAAAAGATATTCATCCAGGAGTTGCTTGTGGATAGGTAGGGAATAGGGAATGTGGCATGGGTCCAATCTGGATAGGTGATTCACCACAACATTCTGTTTTCTGGCTTTGTCGTGGATTTCGATATCAAATTCCTATAATAGAAGGATCCATCTGATGAGCCATGGTTTGGCATCCTTCTTTGCCAACAATTGCCGGAGGGCGGAGTGGTCAGTGAAAATGATGACCTTGGACCCTAATAAGTAAGATCTGAATTTCTCCAACTCGAATACTACTGCAAGTAGTTCTTTTTCGGTGATAGTGTATTTGCACTGAGTCTCATTCAGCGTCTTACTAGCATAGTATATGACAAAAGGTTGTTTTTCCCGATGCTGGCCTAAAACAGCACCGACAACAAAGTCAGAAGCGTCGCACATCATCTCAAAATAAAGCGACTAGTTGGGTGGTTGGAGAATTAGGGAATCAGAGATAGCGCTAAGTAAAGTCTCGAAGGCACTGAGACACGAGGTGTCAAATTCAAATGGGACATCGGCAACAAGGAGATTCGTCAAAGGTCGTGCAATTTTCGAGAAATCGCATATAAATCTCCGATAGAAGCCTACGTGACCCAAGAATGATCTGATTTGCTTGACCGAGCTCGGTGGTGGTAAGTGGGAAATAATTTCAGATTTAGCTCGATCGACCTCGAGTCCATTTTTAGAGATCTTGTGTCCTAGTACTATGCCATCCCTCACCATGAAATGGCTTTTCACCCAAGATAGTACTAGGTTTACCTTAATACACTATTTCAGGATCTTGGTGAGGTTATCAAGACAAGACGCGAAATCATCTCTGAAAATAGAGAAGTCATCCATGAATACCTCCACATAGTCCCCAATCATGTCAGAGAAGATGGCCATCATACAACCCTGAAATGTCGCTGGTGCACTGTAGAGGCCAAAGGGCATCTGCTTGGAAGCGAATGTTCCAAAGGGGCATGTGAATGTGGTCTTGTCTTGATCTTCTGGGCTAATCGCTACCTGATTATACCCGGAGTATCCATCCAAAAAGTAAAAGAAACTGCGTCCGGCTAACTATTTCAAGATCTGATCAATGAAGGACAAAGGAAAGTGATCCTTCTAGGTAGTCATGTTCAATTTCCTATAGTCGATGCAGACCCGCCAGGATGTCACAGTGCGGGTCAGGATGGATTCGCCTTTTTCATTCTTTATGAGGGTGAGTCTTGCTTTCTTGGGCACTATTTCGATTGGACTCACCCATTGGCTATCTGAGATTGGGTATACAATACCTGCATCCAGCCATTTGATGATCTCCTTTTTAACAACCTCTAGCATATTCAGGTTAAGTCGTCTTTGAGGTTGTGTTGAAGGTTTCACCCCCTCATCCATGTAAATGTGATGAGTGCAATACAAGGGGTGAATACCACGGAGATCAGCAATACTCCACCCGATAGCAGCCCTATGGTCTTGTGGACTCGAAATCAATTAATGCTCCTATTCTTGTGTTAAGTGGGCAATAATAATGACTAGGTATGTCTCACTTTAGTCCAAGAACACATACTTAAGTGAGTAAGGTAAGGGCTTCAATTCAATCACGGGTGGGTCAGAGTCAGAAATGGGAGTGGGAGGAGTAAACTTAAGGGTGGGAATTTGCTGATCCGTATGCAAGTGAATTCTCACTGATTCACTTCTTGTGAAATAATCGGTTGTGACTACGTTAACGGGAAACCTGTTAGCTATGGTCATGTCTTCCTGCAACAGCAAGGGCGATTCAGTAATGTGGGAATCATGATAGCTAGATTTAGGGGTGCTGTGGTTAGACGCACACCCTAAACAGTCAGATCCTTAGGGAGATATGTGTAGTGGAATGGTCTCAATCCCGTGTGAATCTAGGTCCAAGAACCCTGATAGTGCAAACGAATGCAACATTGGGTCATCACAAGGGAGCCTAATGTTACCACAGTATGCTGCACCTTCGTCTTCACCATCCGCCTCTATTCGATCACAGTTAAAGTTCTTTGTTGCCCTGAATATGTCAAGTAGAAGTCTCTCATTGCCTAGGGCATCTCCATACACCCAGATGCACAATCAATGTTCGCTCGGGCTGTCGCTAGAAATGAGCGACCTAAAATAATTGGTGCATCTCAGAGATCAGGAGGAACTTCCATATCGAGAACAAAAAATCTGCGGGAAAGCAGTACCCGTGGACTTTCACGATCACATTCTCAACCACCCCCCTCGGTGTTTTGACTGATTTATCAGTCGGTTGAATCGTGATCGAGGTGGGTTTCAACTCCCCAAATCGAAATCATTCAAATACGGTAGTGGGAGTTAGGTTGATGGATGAACCCAGAACTAGAAGGGCCCAATTGAATGGAGAATCCTGCAAGAAGCAGGATATTAGTGGGGTACTAGGATCTTTCTTTTTCGATGGTAAGTCAGGTAGAATCACGGCGCTAGTCTCTTTCGACAGTACCGCCTGTCGTCCAATTCTCGGCTGTCGCTTCGAGGTACAATAGTCCTTGAAGAAACTAGCGACAACAGGGATGTGATCAATTGCCTCTAGGAGGGGGACCTAAATAAGTACTTAAACATTGACTTCAGGTCCTCAAAATTCCGCATGTCCTTTTTCCGTACTGCATTTCGTGTCAGAGCCTCAGGAAAAGGGAGGAGAATCTCAGGGTCGAGTGGCCTCTTACCCTTATCTACCATCGGTGGCTCCTAAGATGGAGTCGAACACACCTACGGCGAAGGGTGGGAAAAATCAGGACCCACCTTCCTATGTGGTGGGTCGAATGTCTTCCTTCCACTCCTCAAAGAGATAGCATGTGCATCGACTTGCTATCCATGAGGTGATGGGGGAGCAGAAGGGGCAGAGTATGCAGGGTTCTGCAAAGGCAAATGGCCTTGAGCATAGCCAGGTGGTGCAAAAGGCATCTGTAATATGGTGTGTGCCTGTCCCTGTGGTGCCTGATACCTAAGCGGGGCACCTTGGTTCTACACATATCGCAGGTTCGGGACAAGTTGGGAGGGCAAGGCTCCCTGATTCCTATGCTCCTACAACAATTGGTTTTGCATGTTCTGTATGGTCTGTATCTGGTCAGCCATCGTCTTCATAATCTGCAAGCTATCCTGTGTAGATTTCCTCATTGATTCTTGCATCTCCTCATTCAGTGCCTCCAAAGGGTCAGCCCGATTAGGAGGGTGACTAGCAGCTTGGTGTAGAGGCTGGTATAAAGAACAGGGTTGCTGTTGATGCGGGAATGGCTGCTGCCTAGGGTACATGCTTTGCGCATTCCCATATTGCCTGGTCTGGTAGTGTCGATCATGATGTGGTCTTTGTGAATTACCAAACCAAGAGAAGTTCAGATGCTGGTGCCAACCAGGGTTATATGTCTCTGAATACTGGTTATTACGCCTATATCCTTGGATAGCACTGACGTCCTCATAGGCAGAAGATGTCAGAGACGTATATCCGTAAAGGGGATATGCATTATAATCTACAGGTGGTGCGTAACCCTGGTCGCAAGGTGCCTAATTTGGATTATTTACGAGATCCTGATATGTAGGATCTCGTAAATACGGAGAAGATGCATCCCGAGTGAGTAGATTAACTAGAGCAAGAGGGTCACGGGGTGCAAAGGAGGGTCTTGAGTGGCAGAGCTCAAGTCAGATTGACCCTAACTAATCTGGTCAATCTTCTTCTCAATCAGGTTTATTCTATCCAGCTGCTTGACGATGATATCCATGTCGGCTCGAATAGACTCGATGTGAGCCTCATGGATACCAACCCACTGCTGACCAAGCTGCTGGAACTGGTTCATGGATGTGGCATTCATTGATTTCTTTGCTAAAAAATTCGAACAGCTCAAATGCACTGTTCTCGTCCTTCGCAAGGAAATTCCCACCGCTAGATGCATCGGCCAGATACCAATGTGTGTCATCCAGCCCATGGCAAAAGATTTGAGCCAGGTGCCATCTAGGTATACCATGGTGCGGGCATTTCCTAAGAAGGTCGTGAAATCGGTCCCAGGATTCATGCAACTTCTCCCCAGCTCCTTGGGAGAAAGTTGTGATTACGTGTCGCATAGTGTTTGTTTGACCGATTGGGAAGAACTTTTGTAGGAATTCACATCATAATTCCAGCCAGGTTCCAATTGGCTTCCCAATGGTCTTGAACCAGTATGAAGCTTTGTTCCTCAGAGAAAATGGGAAAAGCTTCATTAGAACAATCCCAAGATCGATATTCCTTAGTCGAATCGTTTCCACGAGTTGGCTTTTAGGTTTTAATTCCTGAAGAAAATTCATCGTACAACCAACTGAAAGCGATTCCCACCTCTTGGCTAACCCAGCAAGAGGTTGAAAATACCCAGTACTACGACAACGAATTCGGGTTTTATTTCGTGTTTAAAAATTGACATTTGCCCATTTTCTTCAGTTGGGGTTTTCTTTTGGTGAGTGGCCCACAAGGTGACCAAGCTCACCAGCTAAGTACTAGACTTGATTAAGTCTAGGCTAGCCCAAGTGTGGTCTATAAGTTGTAACCCTAAAGATTTACCCTAAGGTTCATGCACTTCTAGGGTTTGTTCTGTTTCAATAGACCACGAAAGTAAAATTCTTTCTCTAACAACAATTGGAATCCAATTACCTTGAAATTTGGCAAGTAGATTCCCTTCTCAATTATCCTTTCAGGGAATATTGTTTTGGAATTTTCACTATTTCAACCAAATTTTTAGGGATTTTTGAATGTCAAAAGGTCAGATCTAGAATTTTGACCCCTGGTCGATTTTTCACTTTGAAACAGTATCAATTGACCTTCGAAAATTTTGAAAAACATGGAAAATAAAGCCAATGAGATCAGCTTTCAAACCCCACCAATTTTAGTCAAAACAAATTCGTGGATTGCTCGAAATTGCTTTTTGAAATTTGAAAGATCTCAAATCTGGGTCAGTCTGACCCCCTTGCACTTCGCAAATTTTTAAAAATTATGTGCTTGGCATTTTTTCAAATGAATGGTGGCGTTTGAAAGATGGTTTGAAAATGATGGTCTGGCTCAGATTTTAGAATTTTTTTCACTAATTTTTTTAGCAATCGAATTTTTAAATCAGACTTTGAAATCTGGTTGAAAATCAGAAGATGGTGAAAAGCTTTTAAAGAGGGTTTGAGTTTGAAATCCAAACTTTCCACCAAAAATGTTTTTTTTTCAAAAAATTTTGAAATTTTTTTTTTCTTTTCAAGAGGATTCTTTTTTTTTCAAGGGATTTTCACAAATATATATTTTTTTTTCTTTCTTTTTGCTTTTTCAAACTCACCTAGGATTCAAAAAGAAACCTATTCTAGATTTTTTTGAATTTTTTTATTTTTTATCTTTTGCTTTTTCATAAAAATGAATAAACTTTTTTTTTTCAAAAGAAATTGCATAAAGAAAATCTACTCCTAGGGTTCAAAAGAAAACCTAATCTAGGAGAAGATGATGTGCACCTGGATTTGTTTTTCACGCTCGTTGTGTGCGCAGATCCCATTCCTTTCCCATTTTTCCTACACATTCAGAAAAAAAGTAGAGTCAAATTTGTTAGTGATGGTTTCACAGATCGAAATCAAGAGAAATGACGTTGCCTCCTCGGCAACGGTGCCATTTGTTTTGTCCCGTAAAGCACATTTTTATAGGAAAAGAGTCATAGTATAGTGCACAATACAATCAAACAAAATATATTTATAAAGGTAACGAGACTTTGAGTCCTGGTCGTTCGTCTCTGGGAGGCGTTTGTTTTACTTTTGAATTCGATCTTTTATCGCTCTACTTTGTTTAAAATCGCATGCCAATTTCGAGTCTTCAGATTAAGATTTCGCCACTTCTATTATGAACCCTGATTACGTGCGCATGTGTTAAATAGATCACAAAGGTGAAAGTGTGAGTTTCTGTGCGCACAATTCTTATGAGGTGGTGCCTGTTTACAGAAAATGTATTTCTGGAAATGACATGCTTGTTGCGAATATATAAGTGAAAAATAGGTAACTTGAATCACATAGAAAAGATGGCAACCAATAAGCTCATGGTGATTTCAAAACATAAAGATATATATAAAAATGTATTTCTTTATTCATTCTTTTGGAGAAGTGTTTGCAACATGGAACGTAGAGGAAAGCTTGTATAGGAATTCTTAAAAATGTAAATCTAACTACTAGAAAACGATCGCAAACAAGAATCTACGGGGGGGATTTTGCAGGCATCATTGGGAAAGAATAAGGATTACACTACTAAGTAGTAAATAAAAGTAATAAATGTAAAGAGCTAGCTACTAATCTATCAGAAGTGAGGGCATTCGGAGATGGGCTCCAATGGCCTTGGAGTGGTAGAGAGGAGAATGAGGGGTGGCCAATGGAACTTAGGTCGAACCTTGGAGAGAGGTTGGAGGAGTGATCTACCATCCTAGCGTGGTGTCCTTCATGATGGTGCTCAGCTCGTGGAGATGGAGTGGAGATGGTAGTGGCTAGCCTAATTGGAGATAGATGGAGCCAAGCATCTATGGCCAAAAGTGGATGGGTGAAAATAGCCACCCCTTAGGTATTCTTATAGATGTAAGGGAGTCTCTCTAGAGAGGTGTGGAACTCTCTAGAGGGAGTCCAAGAGTGGTCGGCCAAGAGAGATAGAGGTGGTTTCTTAGATCCACCATTTGTGGATCTAAGAATTCAGTGCCTCTTGGTTGCTAAATTTGGCAACCAAGAGTTGGCACCACTTCAAGAGAGTTCTATAGAACTCTAGAGAAGTGTGTGTGCGTGAATGGGTGTGTGTGTGTGTGTGTGTGGTCGTGCCCTAGGTGGCTAGGAGGTCTAGGTTAGGTCTTAAGGGGTTTGGGTTGGTGTATACCTTGAATTAGGGTTGCAAACCCTAATTGCTAAGGGGTAATTGCAATTAAACTTAACTTAAGATTAATTGAATGAGTGTGAACCTAATTGAGAGTGAAATAACTCAATTAGGTTGGGTTTAGGTCAATTGGACTCTCACTAAGTCCAATTGGACTTGTGTGGGTTGAGATCTGAGCTCAATTAGACTCAATGAGTCCAATTGACTTAGGTGATGGTAATTGACTTTGATCTAAGTCAATTGGTTTTGGTGAGGACCTAATTAGGTCCTTAGGTAGGTCTAGAGGTGATGTATTAGGGTTAGGACACCTTAATTTAGGTTCCTATGGGGTTGGGATTTGGCCTATGCAGCTAGAGATCCAAGATCAAGGCTTGAATCTAAAAACAGGGATTGGAGACTAGTTCCAAACATCCAAAAATATGATCAGATGACTTTTACTCAAAAATCAAAAGACCAGACTTTAGTTCTAGACGTCCAATCTGAGTCAGGGGGAATTCTAGGTTCTATTTTGGGCATTCTGCAAAAATTTGTTGTCTTACAAAGTGTCTGGACATCCAATACCACAGCAGAAGTGGGTTTAAGGTGTGCGAGAGATGGCCAAGGGTTCTGGACGTCCTATAACTTATCTGGACATCTCGATAAGGATTCGAACTAGGGTTTTAGGGCTTCCTAGGGTGCTGCAACGTAAGGGGAAGTCTCTAGGCTATCCTAGGGCTAGGATGGACCTAAGCTCTTCACATTTTACTACTTTATTACTACTTGATAGAGTAGCAAACCTTAACTCCCTTACATCATTATTCCCTATATCTAATCAAAGACTTCTGCTCTAGTTCTGCTACAACACTCATTATTCTTGATCCAGCTTCAGATCCAGCTCCAAATCCAGCTCCTGATCAGCTTATTTCCTACAATCACATAATGCACTCAACCAGCACATTATAACATTATTTTATGCATAGATAAAATAAAGTGGTAAAGATGTAGATAATGCTTATGCATGCATGAATTATCCTAACTTATGCTAAGTTTTAGCCTAATTTAGGTCAATTAAGACCTATGATTGCTGCGCAATCAGCCACCTACCTCAGAACCCCCACCAACACTCACTGATCATCATCCACATCTCCATCGACCGCCAACACCTCCCCAAGTGCCCATCGAGCACACGCATCTTCACGGTCACAGTCTGACCTAGGCACGCACGCCTAGGCCATTTTGCACCATGCTACCCACTGTATCACCTTTGCCGTGACACGGTGAAGCCCCCCGAGTGGTTTGACAGGGTCGTGAGGCCGTATTACAGAGTTTCAAGTCAGACCCTCTTCTGCCATTGGAGCAGGCGTGAAGGAGCTTGCTAGCTCGCTCCTGGTCGCACTGCTCTAGGCTGAGGCATCCCAGGTGCACGGAACCATCCTGCGACCCTTTAGCACCTAACAATCAAAGACCTCAGTGACTGCAGCCGCATCAATTGGGTGAACGTTCCTCCTACGCGAGCGTAAAGAAGCGGGTAGGACTTTAGCCCCACCTCGGAATTTTTCAGCACAGGTGAGTCATTTAAGTTGTTTTTGTGTTCTCACCTTATCGCCTCAGCTCACGGGGTAAGGTCCCCTCCCCCGCTCACCCGCCTCGTCCGCAGACCATGCTACGCGGACCTGGCTGACTTGTTTACCCTACACTACTCGCGCACCACCTACGCCAGTGCGCCTGGACCCAAGTGCGCGTAACCCGACCCATATGCCCGACTGGCTAGCTCTGGGAGAGCAAAGAGAGAAATAGAGAGAGAGTGTATGCAAGGGATGGTAGGGTTAGGTTTTGCACTTCTCTGTCTAGGGAAAGAAGGAAAGGAGAGAGGCTAAGGAAGGAGCTGCGGAAGAAGCCAAGGGCAGGAGCGGCTAAGGAACGAAGAAGGACTTGAAGGCAAAGGTTGAAGAAGAAGGAAGAAGAAGGCGCTGCTGAAGGAGAAAAGAGGAGGAAGGAAATCAGAAGCAAAGGAAGGAGAGCACAGCTGAAGGAAAAGAAGAAAAGAAGTAAGGAGCCGCAGAGAAAAGAAGGCTGAAGAGAGAATCAAAGGTAGAGAAAGAGTAAGGAACCAAGAGAAGAAAAAGAAGGAAGAAGACAGAAGAGAAGAGTAGCCGCAGAGAAAGAAAGGAGAAATCAGAGAAGGAAGAAAAGAGAAGAAGAAAGAAGAGAAGAGAAGAAGAAAGAACAGACAATTTCTTCTTACATCTCTATTCTTCTCTTTAGCATTTATACATTGAATTCATTGCTTCATACTATTGTTGAACATCACATTTGATTAATTTGAGATTGTGCTCTTAGTTTTTAAATAACAATTTGCTCCCTCTGTTCAACCTCGGATACTTAGGTTTTCGAGTAATAAAATTCTTATTTGTTTTCAAGGCGATTTCATTTATACAACAATGCAACATCATTTAAACATTGATTTCACCCTGTTAACATTTTGGCACCGTTGGAGGGGAGCAACGGGCATTTTAGAAACTTTGATCACAACCTCTGATTCAGTACTTACTCTCTTTCTTTTGCTGTTATTGTTTCAGGGGAAGAGAAGAAAAGAAAAAAAAAAACAACTGCATGACAACCACACCAAGGACCGGGTAAATTCTCAATAGCTCTTTCTCTTAATCCCCTCAAAAATCTAAAAAGGAAAACAAAGAAAAATCAATTAGGGCTACCTGCTTCCATACCTAGTAATTCACCAAAGATGCCTGATTTTTATTTCAACACATTTGCACATCCATTTAAGGTAACTAGGGCTAACACCTTCTTGATTGAGCCCTAGATACCATCTTTGAGGCAACTAAATTGGACCAAATAGAGCCAACCTAAGGATTTCAATCTAGCATTTTAGAGACACATCTTCTCTTAAGCAAAGAATCAAAAATTTCAAAAGGAGGTGTGCCTAAGCCTTGTCTGAAGAGATTTATCCAAGAGAAACCCTAAGAAAATCAAGCTCTTAATTCACTTGAACCCTAAAAGAAAGGACCTAAAAGCTCTCAAAGGAACAAAAGGTGAAGTTGACCCTTTGGGTCAACCAACCTTAAAATTAGGTCACCTTTTGCACTCAAAAAAACCTAAAGTTCAAGTGGAACCCTAAACACCTTGATCTTAATTAAAAGAGGTAGACATAAGAGGTCAAGGTCCCCATTCTGGTCTACTTGGAATCTCAGTGACAAGAGAGGTCGGGTAGGGGAAATCCTGTAACTCGTGGGGATGCTCTACCATGTAGGGGTCTTTACGGGACTCTCCCTCTCTGGCTGCCCAGGTATTTCTCAGGTGGACGGCCTTTCTGACTAAGGGGTATCATCCACCACAAACCTCTATAGTCACCCAACATTTTTTGGGTGTCTCAATTGGATCCAGCACATTCTAATCTCATCAAATCCTTCGGTGCATGTTTGGTAGGAGGTCCTTAAGACCATCCTTAAGACCGCCTTTAGAAATCCACTCCGGCCGAGGGCAAGCCTCAATGCCCATGTTTGTGCAAGAACCCTACCACATAGATCTCTCCTCTAATTCAGATCGAGTTCTCCTTCTTCCATCATGGCACAACCCATTGAAGAAGAGAACAACCTTGAGCACCAACTTCAATGCTTAAATGATCTCTTCTAAAACTTTGTAAACCCACCGCAGCGCCCTATGACGCGAGATCACTATAATCCCACTATGGTGGCAATCGAGCCTTGAGTCCAAATCCCGGCTGGAGGTCCTAATTCTAAACTCAAGCCCAATGGGATTCATTCCATAGTAAAATTCCATGGGCTTAACTCCGAGGATCCATTCCAGCACATTAAGCAACTTAAACATCTGGCCCTGACCTTCGAGTCAGATGTACAAAACTAGGATATTTTACTCATGAAGATGTTTTCTTTCTCCCTCATGGACAAGGCTACTTATTGGTACCAAGCTCGAACTCGTTCGATCAACACATGGGTCGAACTCCAGTCCGAATTTTTGAAGAAGTTCTTCCCTGTTGGTCGGACAAATGCCTTGCGCCACCAGATCACTCATTTCACTCAACAATCGGGAGAACCTCTTCATGAGACATGGGATCGATTCTTGGATCTCATGCGAAAGTGCCCCCATCACGGAGTTCCTAATTGAGAACAAGTCCAGTCTTTTTACCAGGGACTCCGTGAAGACATTCGATTATTCATCAATGCAACCTGCGGAGGAGACAACATGGGTCAACATGAGGGCATAGTGTGGGAGATTCTCGAAAATATGTGCGAGAACTCCATCAATAATGACTCCATGGGATTACTCGACCAGACGAATTCTCACGCATCAATGAATCTTAGGGGAGCACATGAGATGCAGGGCCTATCCACATCCATTGACTTGGAGCTGATGGCCATTTGGTTGGACAAGGTCTCTATCATAGAGAAGAAGGTGGACAAGTTGACTTGGCATCTACAGCAAGCCACCTCTACGCAAAACTCATTTGCACAGCTGATAGGTCCACTTTAGTGGACTAATTTAGTGCTTAAGTACAGTATTATTGGGACGAGAATTTAATCTAAAGCATGTTTAGTATTGATAAAATGATGTGAGTTTTAGATTTATCATTTCATGTATTAATTGCATTAATCTTTATATGGGAGGATTAATTATTCACTTTAAAAGGCAAGGGCATCACATCAAAGCTTGATTTGAGATATGTGGGATTTTGTCTTAGCAAAATATAGTAAGAGAATAAAATTTAAAGGCATCCTTATATGTCTCTCAATTATTCAACGACATTCCCTTATTTCCTTTTACTTAAATATCTCTCTCATGAATCTATCTCTCTCCCTCAAATCTCTCCTCTCTATTTGGTATCATAAAATACTCTCCTCTCTTTGACTCTTTCCTTCTCTGACTCTCTCTCTAATTCTCTCTCATTTTCTTTATATAACAGGAAAAAGAAAGGTGTAGCGGATCCCATCTCCCCTCCACGGGGAAGAAGCCATCACCTCTCTTAGGAAAGGTCCCCCTCTCCAACATCATCTTCCTCCGAAGGAGACTCCCTTCCCCTCCACCGTGTGCCTAATTCCACCACAGCGAGCCACCACAATCGCATCCCCAACTCCGTCTCTGTGAGCCACCACCAATACCTTTACCGCGTGCCCACGACTCCACCACCACGAGCCTCCATCGACACCGTGCTTCCTCTCGACGAGCGTGGTGGCAGTGCGCTCCTTGACGCCATGTCCTCCTCACTGCAACCGTGTGCCTCCTCCTCTGCGAGCACCACATCCACGACCGTGAGCCTCTGTCGACACCGCCAACACCATCACCTTGCGCCGTGACCACCATCGCGAGTCACCCCCTCACCTTCGTTCTTGTTCCCTCTACCACTATGCATGCGCAGAGACCATGTCCACCGGCCCCTCCTCCACACTTTCCCTCTCTACTGAAGAAGAGAGACCCAATGGTCTCAAGCCTGACCATGTCCCTCTCTCTCTCTCTCACGAGACCGCACAGACACCGCAGCACCCCCTGATGCTGATGCCCAAGACCAACGCATGACCGATCTCCCCACTGTGCCTCTGACCTCTTCTCCTTGTAGCAGTCCTCTCCTCGGCATCGACAACCCACTGGCACCGTCCATTTGCCATGTGTAGGTAAGCGTGTGCATTCAAGCAGCCATCGCCGCCAGCCACCCCACACACGCGCAGCTGCAGTACCTCCATCCTCCTTCTTCATCGCTAATAGGGAAGAAGAGCCCATCAACGTTCCGGTCACCTCCTACTAGCAGCTACCCCTCCCGGCCCCCATCTTCTCCGCCAATGTCACCGGCGCAACAACCTCTCCCTCGACAGCAGCTCTGCGACCCCACTGCACCTGACAACACACCCACGGCCACGCACCATCTCCGGCCAACCTCCCCACCGGCCGGCCGCCACTGGTCATTGTTTTCCTCGGTGCAACCTCTGACGTGAAGCTCTCGACAACGCCAACCTCCTCCGAGCACGGCAAGGCCGACCGTCCTCTCCTCCTCCACGTGCATCCTCTCCTCCTCCACGGTAGCGAATCCTCTATTTTTGGCTAAATTAAAAATTACATTGATTGCCATTGCCAAAGAATGGGATTTTGATATTGATTATTTTATTACTAGAAATTTGTGGGAGGCCCTTCTATTCTTGGTTATTTGTGACAATATTGAAGGATTGGAATTATTAGTTAATGTGTTTTGTTTTCTTTCCTCCCATGATGCATTGAAATTAATGGTAATGGAAATTTATTTTTCTTGAACATGATTATTGGTGATCTTATTGGTTCTATGTCTCCTTGTGGATATGACCTGAAGTGTGGTATTATTTCGGTATTTTAGTAACTTTGATCAAGGTTTTTTCTACCACATTACATATTACGATGACATATTTTTTT
This sequence comes from Thalassia testudinum, assembly GCA_037157565.1. NCBI lineage: Eukaryota > Viridiplantae > Streptophyta > Magnoliopsida > Alismatales > Hydrocharitaceae > Thalassia > Thalassia testudinum. The sequence goes on along the minus strand of JAZHRO010000003.1, from coordinate 136,661,828 downwards.
GACATTATTTTTGCAAGTGAAAAACCTTACGATCAAATGGCACCATTGCTGGAGAGGCAACAGACGCAATAGATCCACTTGATTATTTCTGAGTATTCTGAGTTGCGCGATTATCTGATCATTCTTTATCTTTTTGTGCGAGGAATGTGACGAGACGATAGGAGCAGCAGAGTGACGACATCGACCTTGAGCGACGTTCACATGTGGAGAAGACGTAGGAGACCTGGATCTCGCTCTCACAGGGGATTCTCCTTCGTCATAATTTTATTTCTGTCTTCTCACCCTTGTAGTAATTGGGGCTTATTTTCGAGGGTCTGTCCCCACATTCTTTAGAGGCTAGGGCTATATTTTCTTCTGTGTGTGAAAATTAAATTTCTGCTTGCTTGCCTCTAAAACAAACAAAAGAAAATATAGAGCTGCCTGTTTAGGAGTTGCATACCCTTAGGTACACGCATTTACAGGTGATTGAGCAGCATACTAGATCTCTTCTCTGCATTGCGTACATCATTGAATGAAGATTACTGGAGACAGGTATACCTTTCTAACTTTGCATCCAGCTCCTGTTCACACATTTGCATTTGGATTAAAATTCAAGACCACCAAATTGATTGAATTTACTAATTCAGTGGTCGCCTAACTAAAATTAGGACTGATAATCAGATTTGACCTTAAAATCACAATTGATCTGATTCAAAGGGACTTGTCTGCGTTTTCAAAATAATAAACGATTTGCGGTGTGATGCACACTTCTGGCACTGAGCACGTACATTAGGCACCACACTAAGGCTCGATCCCTTAAGGCTATCGACATCGATCTCTTTATTAGTGCAGACCCTTTTATCTTGTTTTGTGGTGGTGGTACTATCTTTTGACAAAGTGTTTTGATACTTCACGGAGGGGGACACCCCTTAAAGAACAAAAGGGTAGTTAAGAGGCACCGCTTACGCATCGCCTTAAAGGAAGGGTTCGCCCTACTTGCATCCCTTTGTTCGTGCTTGGAGTAACTTCTTACTTGATCACCTGAGAGTATCATCTAAGTAAAGCATAGGTCCTAGGGCACTCGAAGGTTGACTTAAGGCACGTAATTGATTATGAAAGTTGTTTTGCCACCAAGAGAGAACGTAAACAACCTCTGTCTTCTCTAAAGAGCTTGTCAGGGATCTCAAGTCACATCTCCCTCTTATACCACTTAAGTGGGAATAGATGGGTGTAAACTTGACTCCATTTGACAAATTTTAAGGTGTCGATTGGAGGTTGGCTTAAACCTAGGCATGGGGGTATTTGATAGGTCCATTTTAGTGGACTAATTTAGTGCTTAAGTACAGTATTATTTGGATGAGAATTTAATCGAAAGCATGTTTAGTATTGATAAAATGATGTGAGTTTTAGATTTAACATTTCATGTATTAATTGCATTAATCTTTATAAGGGAGGATTAACTATTCATTTTAAAAGGCAAGGGCATCACATCAAAGCTTGATTTGAAATATGTGGGATTTTGTCTTAGCAAAATATAGTAAGAGAATAAATTTTAAAGGCATCCTTATATGTCTCTCAATTATTCAAGCGCATTCCCTTATTTGCTTTTATTTAAATATCTCTCTCACGAATCTTTCTCTCTCCCTCAAATCTCTCCTCTCTATTTGGTATCAAAAAATACTCTCCTTCTCTCTTTGACTCTTTCCTTCTCTGACTCCCTCTCTAATTCTCTCTCTCATTTTCTTTATATAACAGGCAAAAAAAAGGCGTAGCGGATCCCATCTCCCCTCCACGGGGAAGAAGCCATCACTCTCTCAGGAGAGGTCCCCCTCTCCAACATCATCTTCCTCCGGAGGAGACTTCCTTCCCCTCCACTGTGTGCCTAATTCCACCACCGCGAGCCACCACGACCACATCCCCAACTCTGCCTTTGTGAGCCACCACCAATACCTTTACCGAGTGCCCACGACTCCACCACCACGAGCCTCCGTCGACATCGTGCTTCCTCTCGACAAGCGTGGTGACAACGCGCTCCTCAACTCCACGTTCTCCTCACTGCAACCGTGAGCCTCCACCTCTACGAGCACCACATCCACGACCGCAAGCCTCTGTCGACACTACCAACACCCTCACCTTGTGCCATGACCGCCACCGCGAGTCAGCCCCTCACCTTTGTTCTTCTTCTCTCTACCTCTCTGCATGCGCAGAGACCACGTCCACCGGCCGCTCCTCCACGCTTTCCCTCTCTACTGAAGAAGAGACCCAATGGTCTTAGGCTTGACCACGTCCCTCTCACTCTCACACATGAGACCGTGCAGACACCGCGCCACCCCCTGACGCTAATGCCCAAGACCAGCGCATGACCGATCTCCCCACTGCGCCTCCGATCTCTTCTCCTCGCAGCAATCCTCTCCTCGACGCCGATGACCCATCGGTGCCGCCCATCTGCCACACGCAGGTATGCGTGTGCGTTCAACCAGCCATCGTCGCCAGCCACCCCACACGTGCGCAGCTGCAGTACCTCCATCTTCCTTCTTCACCGCCAAAAGGGAAGAACCCATCAACTGGCCGGTCACCTCCTACTTGCAGCTACGCCTCCCGGCCCCCATCTTCTCTGCCAACGTCACCGAAGCAACAACCTCTCCCTCGACAGCAGCTCTACGACCTCACCGCACCCGACAACACCCCCGCGGCCACGCACCACCACCGACCAACCTTCCCACCGGCCGGCCACCACCGGTCATCGTTTTCCTCGGCGTGACCTTCGACGCGAAGCTCTTGACAACGCCAACCTCCTCCGAGCATGGCAAGGCCAACCATCCTCTCCTCCACGTGCATCCACTCATCCTCCATGGTAGCGAATCCTCTATTTTTGGCTAAATTAAAAATTACATTGATTGCCATTGCCAAAGAATGGGATTTTGATATTGATTATTTTATTAGGGGAAATTTGTGGGAGGCCCTCCTGTTCTTGGTTATTTGTGACAATATTGAAGGATTGGAATCATTAGTTAATGTGTTTTGTTTGCTTTCCTCCCATGATGCATTGATATCAATGGTAATGGCAATTTATTTTTCTTGAACATGATTATTGTTGATCTTATTGGTTCTATGTCTCCCTGTGGATACAACCTGAAGTGTGGTATTATTTCAATATTTTAGTAACTTTGATAGAGGTTTTTTCTACCATATTACATATTGCAAAGATATATTTTTCTGACATTATTTTTGCAAGCAAAAAACCTCGTGATCAACAGCCACCTCTTGTGAGGGAAACTGTGCAAAACATCTATCACCAATCTTCTCAGAGGATGGACCTATATCCACCCTCGTCTGACTCTCGGACTGAAGGGACCTCCAATCCACTCTATTCTAGTTGGGGGAACTCTGAACCCTCGTACTCTGACTTTCCTGAGGCTCCTCAGACTTACGAGGGCCTCAATGCCATCCAGAATGACCCATTCTCCAATACCTACAACCCTGGATAGCAGAATCATCCAAACTCCTATGGGCGGGAAATTCTCAGAATCAAAGACCTCCTTATCAACCCCATCCACAAGCTCCTTGTCCATATCAGCCGCCTTAGCCTCGGTCCAACCCTACCAAACAATCTAGGCCAAACCAAGATCAAATGACTCTTATCCTTCAAACAATGGTTGACATTCAAAAAATGAATGCAGCAATGCAAAAATAGCATAAGGACTAGATCATAAAGGTTCACAATCAACTCGCCCAGATGGTGAATTCCTGCCAACCTGGCACCCTTCCTTTGCAACCTCTGCTGAACCCAAATAATGTGCCAACCCAGAGGCACGTTATGAACCCAAATCTAGGACATGCACATATGATTTATCAGGCCCCTTCTGTTCCATCACCCGACAGGATGGAAGCCTTGACATCTTACGTGGGATTTCAACAACAGCCAACAATTTTACCAACCCTAAACCAAAACCAAGCAGGATTAAACTCCGTAACAACCCGTAGTGGTAAAGCAACCCAAGACCCACCTTATCCAAACCACTTCAAGCCTGGTAGTAACCCAAGCCCTAGGACAGTTATCCAGGATACACCTATCCCAGATCAAGAACCTGGACCTATTCTAAAGGAACCAACCAAGGTTCCATTTCCCGAGGCCTTAACCAAGGGAAAGAGGATAACCAAACCCGTGGCTCCTAAGGAGGATCTGGTCAAGCTCTTTGAACAGGTCCAAATAAACATCCCCTTGATGGATGCAGTCCGCCACATACCAGCTTACCCACGATTTCTAAAAGACATGTGTACACCTAAGCGTAAGCCGCAAACCAAAAGTGGGAGTCTAATCATACTGTCAGAGAAAGACAGCTCTGTAATCTTGAGTAAACTCCCACCCAAGGCTAATGACCCAGGTACTCCCCTGATTTCATGTAAAATTTGTGATACCCAATTAAACAGAGCCTTGTTAGACCTTGGTGCCTCCATAAACCAAATACCTACATCCCTCCTTGACCACCTTGAAGTGTCCGAGCTTAAAGCAATAGAGGTGACATTGCAATTAGCTGATCGATCCATCAAGTCACCTAAAGGAATACTTGAGGATGTTATTGTTAGGATTCAGGATTTCTACTTCCTGGTGGATTTTATAGTTCTAGATATGGATGCACCCGAGAACACAAAGGATACATTGATTATACTAGGGAGACCTTTTTTGGCCACTACTAGGGCCAACATAAATTGTGAGGAGGGCCAAATAGAATTAAAATTTGGGAACCAAACTCTAAAGATTGACATCTTTAAGGCCCAACAAGGGATTAATTGCGGTGTTATAGAACAAATATGTGCTATCAAAGACGTGGTTGGTGAACCGCATATCGAGGATAACTTGATTATACCTGATCAACCACTAGAAGATCAAAATCCGCAAATAGAGGAGTCTAAACCTGATCTAGATACACCCATAACTCCTACCCTTGTCCCTGATACACAACTTGAACCGCCCGCTGCAGCTGATAATCCCATCCTGGAACTTAAGCCCCTTCCCGATCATCTGAAGTACGTCTTTTTGGGTTCCAATCAGACATTTCCTATGATTATCAACTCTAGACCCACACCTAATTAGGAATCCCGTCTGATTATTATTCTCCAGCAACATTATAGAGCCATTGGATGGACTCTAGATGACTTGACTGGCATAAGCCCCTCTTATTGCACACATTGAATCTACACAGAAGAGGGTGCATGACCTTTGCGAGAAATGCAGAGATGTTTGAACCCTAATCTGTAGGAGGTCGTGAAAAAGGAGATCTTTAAGTGGTTAGATGCGGGGATCATCTACCCGATCTCCGACAGTCGATGGTTGAGTCCAATCCAGGTTGTGCCTAAGAAGGCAGGGCTCACCATCATCATGACTGAAATTGGAGAGGTCATACCGACCCATATAGCTAACTCATGGAGAGTCTGCATTGATTAGAGAAGACTCAATTCCTCCACGAAGAAGGATCGTTTCCCACTACCATTTATTGATCAAATCATTGGGAAATAGGTTCTTCTGCTTTCTTGACAGGTACTCTGGTTATAACCAACTGGCAATTCATCCTAAGGACCAAGAAAAGATCACTTTCACTTGCCCCTTCGGAATGTACGCATTCAAAAGGATGCCATTCGGTCTCTGCAATGCACCTGTGACTTTTCAGCGGTGCATGCTTGCCATATTCTCAGATATGGTAGGTAATTATCTAGAAGTCTTCATGGATGAATTTTCAGTATTTGGAGCATCATTTGATGATTGCCTCTAGCACTTTGTCCAAATACTCAGGCGGTGCATTGATGTGAATCTGGTTCTTTCCTGGGAAAAGAGCCATTTCATGCTACTAGAGGGAATCATCCTGGGACATCTGATTTCGGAGAAAGGCATGCAAGTCGATCGAGCCAAGGTTAACTTGATTTCCAAACTCCCTATGTCTAGCTCGATCAAGGACATCCGATCTTTTTTCTGGCACGTTGATTTTTACCGTTGATTTATTCATGGATTTTCGAAAATCGTGCACCCCATGACTACTCTTCTCTCCAAGGTTGTACCTTTCAAAATCTCCAAGGAATGCACTCAAGCATTTGAGATCCTCCGTGACCGAGTTACCCAAGCCCTGATCCTACAGTCCTCTATTTGGTCTCAACCCTTTGAGATCATGTGCGATGCATCTGACTTTACTGTAAGAGTGATTTTGGGGCAGAAAATCGATGGGAAACCCGTGGTCATTTACTACGCTAGCAAAACACTTGACGAGGCTCAGCGTAACTACATGGTTACTGAGAAAGAGCTGCTAGCCATAGTATTTGCCCTAGGAAAATTCAAATCTTACCTCCTGGGTTCCCATGTTATCATCTACTCGGATCACACAGCTGTGAGGCATCTCCTTGCAAAGAAGGACATGAAACCTCGATTAATTAGCTGGATCTTACAAGAATTTGACCTCAAGATTCGCGACAAAGCAGGAAAATAGAACACGCTAGCTGATCACTTGTCCTGCCTTCCTTCTAAGAACATTGACCCTTCCGGACCCGTCACGGAACATTTTGCTGATGAGCACCTCCTGACTATCGATATAGGGCTTCCATGGTTTGCTAACATAGTGAGCTACTTGGCATCACATCAGATCCCATCCGATTGGCCGAAGGCCAAGAAGGAGAAATTGCATTCCATTGCTAAGTATTACCTTTGGGAAGACCCGTATCTATTCTGCATTGGTGCTTATCAAATAGTTCAACAATGTGTCACGGAAGTGGAAATCAAAGACATACTCTCTTTCTACCATGACCAGGCATGCAATGGACATTTTTTGGGACATAAAATCGCATCAAAAGTCCTTCAGTGCAGCTTTTACTGGCCCAAAATTTTCAAGGATGCATACAGTCACTGTAAGACATGTACTCATTGCCAGACCTTAGGCAACATGAGCCATCAAGACATGATGCCTTTACAGCAATTCTGGTATGCGAAATCTTCGACATTTGGGGGATTGACTTTAAGGGACCCTTCCCTATCTCGAATGGCTTCGAATACATTTTACTCGTTGTTGACTATGTGTCCAAGTGGATCGAAGCCATTCCAACCCAAACCAATGATCACAAAGTTGTTATTAAATTCATTCACCAAAACATCTTCTCATGGTTTGAGATTCTACGTGCAATAATTTTCGATGGAGGGACCCATTTCACAAACGCTCAGTTCAAGTCACTGATGACCAAATATGGGGTGTCGCATTGAATCTCTACTCCGTACCACCCCTAAATTAATGGTCTAGCTGAGCTATCAAACCAGGAGATCAAGAAACTCCTCCAGGTTACTGTTCGACCCGACAAGAAGGGTTGGTCATCTCAACTTTCGGAAGCTTTGTGGGCTTATAAGACCGCCCACAAGACCCAATTAGGCATGTCTCCCTTCAGATTGGTGTACGAGAAGGCATGTCACCTCCCCTTCGAATTGGAGAATAAAGCCTATTGTGAAGTACAGAATTGCAACCAAGATCTCTCTAAGGCTGGAACCCATACAAAGCTTCAAATGAGCGAGATCAATGAATTACGCCACGACGCGTATGAGAACTCATGAATTTACAAAGTGCGGGTTAAGGCCTTTCACGACAAACACATATCTAGAAAGATATTTCATCCTAGTCAAAAGGTCCCACTCTTTAACGCCAGACTCAAGTTATTCCTAGGAAAGCTATAATCTAAATGGATTGGACCCTACTTAGCCCGACAAATCTTTGGAAATGGAGCCGTTGAGATCAGTCCACTCAGCTGCGATTCCAAACCCTTCATTGTGAATGGTCAGAGACTCAAACCGTTCATTGACATGACCGGTACAGATTTGGCTGAGATATCCTTTATCTTCCATTATCCCTGAGCTTATTGCACTCAGTGGATGGCGTAAAACTCAGCGCTTAACAGGAGGTAGCCCGTCATTCTTTGAAAAACCCAAAACCTTTCTTGACATTTCTATGTTGAATTCATATTGCACTTTAGGGTTCATCCATTAGAACAACTGAGTCCACCTCAGGTACCCGTACCCGAGTTTAGAAATTATTTGCAACAATCACCTCGACCCGTTCACCTACCCAACACCTATCCTAATGAATGAACTAAGCTGAATTTGAACCCACCTAATTTACAATGGGGGATTGCAAATCGTAGCCATGGGGGGTATGAAAGTGTAAAATGTTATGAAAAATCATATCACAAGAAAAGGTTTCAACAAAAAAATCACATATCACAAAAAACACAAAAAAATTGAAAAATCTTCAAAAAGAACAAAAAAAACTGATGGGGGAGAGAAAATTTTTGAGGCTATACAAAAACATGAGGAGGAAAAAGAGCAAAATGACAAAAAAGGAGCACAAAATGAAAAAGAAAAAAAGAATAGTCATTAGTAAGAAATTAAGGGATTAACTGAAGTTCTAGACCACATCAAGAAAAAGAGAAAAAGTGCTAATAAGACAAAAAAAAGAGATTAGTAGGAATGCTAACCTTAGGCCTTTGGGCTAGACTCTTAGGCTTAAAAATTCAAGTATTTGCTAAGATCTGGATAATCCTCAAGAGGTTGGGGAAAATGCGAAGCTTAAGTATTAGGTCTAAGGCTTAGGGAGTATTCGGCCTCATTAACTGACCTTCGATTTGCGGGACTTGATAACCTAAGCACCCCAATCCACACATAGTCTGGTTCAGTGCGCATAACTATCAAAATCATGCAAAAGCATTTAAATGTTCTGAAAAAGTTGCCTAGATTAGGAGCGGCTGATCAACACAAGTTGAATTGGACGAGTTGCCGGTGCGGAGAGGCGAGAAATTCCCCTTGAAGATGCATAACAACATATCGTCTCCTTGGTGCTTGTCTCCTAGGATATTTACATGTCCTACCGGGGGCATGTAAGCATTCTGATGGTTCAGATACCATGGGCAGCATTATCACAAAATGTCAATTGCCAGGGTTTGGATTTGGCCACGGAATGCTATGGGCAGGATTATCCCGAAATCTCGAAAGCCAGGGTTCTGGGGGTTGCCATGGGTGGTGCTATCACGAAGCATCTATTGCTAGGGACCTTTGAGGATTGATGATGGGGACGAGGAATCCGATATAGACCATGTTGAGAAGCTAATCCGAAGCTAGAAATAAAAAGAAAAGAGAGAGAAAACTCTCCAAACAAATAAATCCTCTATCTCTCTCTTACAAAAACACACTGCAAACTGAACCAAGGCTAAAATATGTCTCAAGCATGGGTGCTTTAACCACGGAGTCCAACGAACCCTAGGATAGTTCCTATGGGCCTTAAAAACCTTCGAGAAGGATTGAGGCTAGAGCTGGTCAGGTTCGGATCTTGGTTGGTACTTGAGTATCTCGAGGCCTATTATCGGCATTCTAACCTAGTCACAAAAGAAAAAGAAAATGCACTTATCATAACTGGTGAAAGAAACTCATGGTCTTGAACTGACATTAAAACCTTGAAATTTTGCTAAGGGACTAGCAAAAGCTAGGCATGGGGGTATGATGGGAACACCATCATGAGCCCTAACTAGCTCATTTTGACCTAGAAAAGAGAACAAAAGTTCCTACATAACCTAGAGAAGGGCCTAATTCAAGGGATTACTGTTCTGAGAAGAAAATAAGAAATAAAGGGTAAAACTACAATTTTACCATTGCAGTACATCAACGGGATTTCTCATAGATTAAACATAGGTCAATTGGACTTAACAATAGGAAAAGTGGGATGATTCAATCAGAAAAGGGTTATTGTGAGATCTAAGAATTAAATGATATTCAATAACCCTAAAACAAACCCACTTAATTTTACAAGGTTTTGGTCAGGATAAAAATCAAATAAACCCTCTAAAATTCATGGAAAAATATCCTTTAGGGTTTAGAACCTTCAATTTGGCCTTTGGAGCCTATTTTGACCTAGATAGGGTTCCTAGCTAATTATTTAACCTAAATTGGGTTTTTGTGCAAAATATCCCGTCAAACATGGTCAAACCTAAAATCCAACTTCACCATTGGATTCCTTTAGCGTAAATTAGGTTTTTACTAAAATTTGAACCTAAGGGAAGGCCATCTTGACCCCTTTGCAAAATAGTCCACCCAATTACATTTTGACTCCTAGCTTTTGAAAACCTTTGCACAGACCCCCCTATCTTCCTCACCACTCTTTACATTTTGGACCCTCTACCATTACAGCGGAGGAGTCCTACTCTGGCGAGGATTTGAGGAGGATTTCTCCCTGATTCCTCAGAGATCTCCCAGATTTGGAAGGGAGATTCTCTAAGGAATTCCCCATCATCTCAACAAGATCCCAAGATCTGATTTGCACCCAATCCCTCATGCGAACGCTCGAGAGAAATGGGTATCATTCACACCTTCCTTCTTCTACGAGATTCTTGTGCTTGGAAGCTTGCCTTCCAACCACAAGAACCTCTGCCAGCAGCTATAAAAGGACCTTCTGTCCTTGTCACTTCTTTCAAGCTTGTTTTAGCTGCTGATACCCCCAAATTTCTTCCTCCCTCATCTCCAGCCAATAGCCCGCAAGCTCCGATGATCTCTCCTCCCTCTTCTTGTCGCTCTACCACCATACCAGTGCCAGAGTCTTCCCCACCTTGCTCCTCCGCGTCGCGCCATACCTACACGCTTCTCCAACCCCTTCGACATCACCGACTTCCTCATCTCAGGGCGTTCTTCTTCAGCGTCGGCAGACATGCACCGCTCGCCCTCCGCCTTTCCCCCTTCGTCCAAATACCCTAAATAAGTTCCTCTCTCTCTACCTTTCACTTTCCCCTTCTTAGTTTCATAAAAACACCCTCGACAGTGACCAACCACCTCCATCTTCCTCATCTTCGGCCGACCACCGACGAAGGCACAACCGTCGCTCCACTCATCCACATGCCTCGCCACCTACCTCAGAACCTCCGCCATCGCTCACTTATCATCATCCATGCCTCCATCGACAACCAACACCTCCCCAAGTGCCCACCAAACACACTCACCTTCACGATCACAGTCCGACCTAAGAACGCACCCCTAGGTCATTCTGTGCCACGCTGATTAGCCCATAGTTGTGGGCTATTTAAGTATTTAAGTGCCTACACATTAGGTTAATTCTAACATTTATTTAGCATAAATTAGGATGTAAATAGATTAATTCATAGTTTTAATTTAATTACATAATCCATACATTGCATTCATATCTTAAGTGCATTTAGAATTAGCTTAGAATAGCATTCATCTAATTAGACAACCAATTAGGTACATTGTTTTCATTAACATAGAAGTTGAGGGTCTGTATATAAATGACCCTAATATTTTAACATTACTTTCTTTACTCTTCTCCTTGCAGGAACGGCTGGCTGCCGCTCCAACGTCGAACGGCCGCAGTGAAGACCCATTCAAGGGGGAGCGAATGTGGTGGATTTGGTCGGGCGGCTGATTTCAAACTTGTGCAGGCCACTACAAAAGGAGGAGGGAGGCAGCCGAGCTCGGGAGGCCTCCACCACCGACCCACCACTGTGCAGAGAGACCTTCTCTCTTCCACTCCATACTGCCGGCCTCTACTGTGGCGACGAGTCTCCACCACCGTGGGTGTGTGGTGTGACAGGCCACACCGCCATCCGGAGCTCGTACGCATTACCGTGAGCACCTCAGCGTGCATCTCCCTCGCCGTCGTCGCCGACCACCACCACCGAGCTACTGATTCAGCCACCCTTTCAGTAACTTAAGACATCCGGAAAATTTCTCAGACATCTGAAGCTACCCGCTCACCTCCACCCACTCGCCTGCGTACCCATCTGCAGTCCACCCGCACCCGCTCTCAACGTAGCGCCCTCCACCTGCTCACCTCCAACAGCCACGTCTTCCTCAGCCTGCTGCACCCTCCAAACGCACACGCTCCCACGCCCCACCATCCGCTCCTCGTCGCGCAAGACAAAGGGGAAAAATTCCCCTGTTTTGCTACAGTAAACCATCAATTAGAAATTACATTTTCTACCATTGTCACTTTTTAATGATATTTTATTGATTCTGCATTGCGGAAAATATCCTCTAGTTTCTCATAATTGCCATTTCAGCATTGTTTCTTGCTTAAACCTTAATCTAAAGGCAATCTTGGCTTGATTCTTGTCCAAACTAACTACGAACGAACGTTTTTAATTGGTGCAAATTTTAATACATCATTGCCTCCCTGTGGATACGACCCGCTCCTCTGCGAGTAGTTATTTCTTCTTAAATATTGATCAGTCGATTTTTCCACCACAATAAACTGCAACCGACTTAAAAGCGAAAGATCGACCAACCAAATGGCGCCGTTGCCCAGGAGGCAACAGACGCAATAATTTTGCCTAATTTTATTTTGATTATTTGTCAATTGCACAGAGATTTGACCATCTATTTTTTCTTTTCTGTGTGAGAAATTTTGTGCAAGAATCAGCCTGTTTGAGAGGCAACCCTTGACGTTGCCAGACGAGAAGTGGACGAGCAATTTTGAAAGGAGAAGGATGAGGACGCAACAGACACCATTGTATTTATTCGCTAGTTTAATTAGAATAGAATTAAGACTGTAGACTTAACTTTTCATTGCAGTTAGTTTGAAACCCTTGTTCTGGGGCATATTTTGAGGGGTCTGTTCCCCGATTTTGTTTTGGGCCCGTGTTGGGTAATTTTTGGGAGTCCGTTCCCTTTTCTTTAGATTTAGGTTTATTTTTTTCTTTTTATTATTATTACTTTTATTTGCTTGTGCATAAGTAGTTCTAAAAAATTAAAAAAAAATGAGCTGCCTGCTAGAAGCTGCCTGCCCTAGGACGAACCATTTAGGTCTGTATGAGCAGCCTCTAGATTTACTTTTCTGCATTGCGTGCATTTTTGCATCATAGATCACTGGAGGCAAGGTACGTATTCTCTTACTTTGCATCCTATTTTTGATCACGCATTGCATTTAGGATTTAATGCAAAGACCACAAAGTTTGTCTTGAAGCGATCTAACAAGTGGTCACATATATTCGAAAAAAAGACTAATTAAAGGAGGGATATCTAAAAATCAAGGACTTGATTGTAAAACATGGTGTGCGATTCAAAATTCAAAATCATTTTGCGGTGAATGCACACTTATATCTGTTGCACCATAGCATTCATTTAGACACTCCTAAGTCTTGAAACGACTAGGACAAGAGCCCTCCTATCGTTGGATTCTGAAGTGTTCGGAACTTGAGATCAAAGGTTTTGTAAATCCAAAGAGGGGGATACCCTGTCACGAATTTTTGGGGGTAGTTGAGGAGCATCGCGAAAGCACAGCTTCAAAGGAAGGCTTAGGCCTACTTGCATCCCTCGATCTTCCGTCTTTGGATTTACTTGACCATTTGAGATTTAGGGAAGAATACCTAAGTTCCAACTAGGTCTTTGTAGGCATTTCGAAGGTTGACAATAGGCGCATAATTGATTGGGCAACTTGTTTTGTCACCTACAATTTGAACTAAAGTAAAAAGCCTAAATCTGTAAAGACCAAACAAGTCCATTTGAATTGTGTTTGTAGTGCATGCTTGGTAGGCGTTCTCTTAGGAGACAACTTGTATTTGATCCTGAACCTAAAAGAATCCTAAGAAAAGACCTTCCAAGGGTAGAAATGGCCGATCAAAGGAGCCTTAAGGAATATTTCATCCCAACCAACCAAGCTGGCCCAGCACTACGTAGACCTGGAGGGGACAATCCATATGAGATCAAAAGTAGTACCATATCCTTGCTACCCTCCTTTTATGGTACTACTAGGGAAAACCCTTACAGGCATATCGAGGAATTCACCGAGGTCTGTTCCACGGTGAAGCTGCAGGGCGTTACTGATGACGCTCAAATGCGGACCCTCTTTCCCTTCTCCCTAAAGGACAAAGCCAAGTATTGGTATCACACCCTTGATAATATAAATACTTGGGATGCCCTGAAGAAGGAGTTTTTGAAGAAGTACTTCCCCATAAGCAAAATAAATCACTTTAGGAGGGAAATTATGAGTTTTGCTCAAAAGGATGGGGAAGCTTTTCATGATGCGTGGGAGCGTTTTAACGATTTGTTGAGACTTTGCCCACATCACCAGGTGCCTAAATGGCAACTGGTTGAAAGGTTCTACACCGGACTTAATGATTCGCATAGGCAAATTGTGGATGGTGCTTGTGCAGGAACCTTTCTATCTAAGACTGAGGATGAAGCTTGGAACTTATTTGAGAATTTGAGTGAGAATTCTATTCACTTAAATTCTGCCTACATGGATAGAAAGCCCACTCTCATGCAAAGAAAGTTGGAGGCGAATGAAGCAAGGGACACCCAGAATTTAGCCTATCAAATTCAATTACTGAATCAAAACATGGAAAGGCTTATGTCGAACCCGAGTTCATTCGCACCTAACACCTCCACATCCCAAGCTTCCGAATGCGTAATTTGTCAAGGCAATACACACACCACTGTGGATTGCCACTTGGCCTCCTAATTCCCTGAGCTTGTACAAGCGGATTTTAATGCCGCTCAAGGGTTCCGTCCAAGACCTCGTAATGATCCTTTCTCCAACACTTATAATGAGGGATGGAGGAACCACCCAAACTTTTCATGGAGACAAGGAAATGTCTCAAATTCAGGGAATTACAAACCACAATCCTTTCAAAACCATCAAATGAACCAACCTCAGACCGTTGCCCAACCTAAAACCTCTGAGATGGATGAATTAAAGGCGATGTTGAAAACTATGCAAGAAAGTCAAAGTGCCATCATCCAATCTCATGACAAGGCTATACATGAGATGAAATCACAAATTAGACACCTTGTTGAGGCCGTTAGACAGAGGGAGACCAGGAAGTTTCCCAGTGCTGCTGAGGAAAATCCTAAAGGAAAAGGGATTGTCTTTAGGGAGCATGCTCAAGCGGTGACTATTCTGAGGAGTGGGAAAGAAATTTCCAAACCCGATGCTCCTATAGTCTCACCCCCTAAAAAACCATCCACCCTGACTTTCACCCCCATTGGAGAAGATTTGCCCAAATCTTCTCCGCTTGAAATCACCTCACCGGAAGAAGTTGCCCCTGTTCCACCCCTTACTCGACATGACAACCCTTCCACCCAGAGATCGAGAGTGCCTTTTCCAGAGCGCTTATCCACCTCTGGGCAGACTTCTGCTGGCTCATCTGGAGCCAAAGATAAGACAGATGAGGTTATGGAAACTTTCAAGCAAGTGCAGATTAACCTGCCTTTGCTTGAAGCTATCAGGCAAATTCCATCTTATGCCCGCTTCTTAAAGGACATGTGCACGAAAAAGCGGTAATCTAGAAAACTGGTCCAATCTAAAGTTGTCCTACCTGATTCTGTTAGCTCAATTGTTCAACATGGCACACCCCCGAAACTTAATGACCCAGGAGCCTCATATATCTCTGTAGTTATTGGTGACTTACAAATTGATGAGGCTCTGCTTGATCTGGGTGCGGGGGTGAACATCCTTCCGAGCTACGTGTATGAACAACTTGGGGGAGGCAATCTGAAGCCTAGCCCTGTAATCCTTTAAATTGCTGATCGATCACTTAAGACACCACGGGGAATTTTGGAAGATGTCCTCGTAAGAGTGGAGGATTTCTTCTTTCCCGTTGACTTCTTAGTTTTGGACACTGACCCTACCAACAAGCCAACCAAACCCTCCATCATTTTTTGCCGCCCCTTCCTTGCAACTTCCCATGCTTCAATTAATTGCAATACTGGGGCATTGAAAATGGGCTTTGGGAACAGGAAAATCCAGCTTAATGTGTTTGATGCTTACAAACAAGCTAGACTTGAGGATTGTTCTCAAGTTGAGGTGATAGATGACCTGATTGAAGAAGCAACTCCTACAATGTTATGTGATGACCCCATTCAGCATGTCATGCTAAATGAGCATTCCCATCTCTTGGAGGAATGTGATGGGGATATACTAGAACTAGAGGAATTGCTAGGAGTTTCTGCTGAGTCTCTTCCCCCATCATTTCCGCCGAAGGCAGATTTGCTACCTGAGATGGGGACATCTATTATGAAACCCTCAACCATGCAAGCCCCCAACCTTGAGCTGAAACCCCTCCCTGACACTCTCAAGTATGTTTTCCTAGGTGCCAATGATACGCTCCCCGTTATCATTTCGGCTGTGCTGTCTGAGGCACAGGAGGGAGCCTTGATTGAATGCTTGTCTAGGCACAAGGAAGCTATTGCTTGGAGCATTGCTGACATTAAGGGTATAGATTCTACACTCTGCATGCACCACATTTATACTGATGATTCCATCAAGCCTTTTAGGGACATGCAGAGACGTCTGAACCCTAATATGAGGGAGGTTGTAAAAAAGGAAATCCTGAAGTGGTTAGAAGCTGGGATATATCCCATTGCTGATAGTAAATGGGTCAGTCCCATTCATGTGGTGCCAAAGAAGGCAGGCTTTACTGTGGAACTCAACGACCAAGGTGAACAAGTTGTCACTAGACCTTCAACTGGATGGAGGGTCTGTATTGATTACTGCAAGCTGAACACCGCTACCCAGAAGGATCACTTTCCTTTGCCTTTTATTGATCAAATTCTCGAAAAATTGGCAGGAAATAAGTATTATTGCTTTCTCGATGGATATTCTGGGTACAATCAGGTGGCAGTCTTTCCTGATGACCAGGAAAAGACGACATTCACGAGTCCTTATGGTACTTTTGCATTCAGGCGTATGCCGTTTGGATTATGTAATGCCCCTGCAACTTTCCAGTGGTGTATGATGTCTATCTTTTCGGACATGATTGACGAGTGTGTTGAAGTATTTATGGATGACTTCTCTATTTATGGCTCATCTTTCGACCAGTGTCTCCTGCACCTGGAGAATGTGTTGAAACGATGTAAGGAGACTGGTTTAGTCCTCAGCTCGGAGAAAAGTCACTTCATGGTACAGAAAGGAATTGTACTTGGGCATGTTGTATCCGAGCAAGGTTTGGAAGTAGATAAAGCCAAGATTGATTCTATTTCCAAACTTCCATTGCCTACGAATGTCAAATAGATTAGATCCTTTCTGGGCCATGCTAGCTTTTACAGGCGCTTTATTAAAAATTTTAGTAAGATTTCTAGGCCACTTTATGACTTATTGGCGAAGGAATCTTCCTTCAGTTTTGATTCAAAGTGTGCCGAGGCCTTTCAAACTCTAAAGGAAGCCTTGATCTCTGCGCCTATTCTCCAAGCTCTTGATTGGACACTCCCATTTGAGCTTATGTGTGATGCTTCGGATTATACAGTGGGAGCAGTCCTTGGACAAAGGGTTGAGGGAAGACCTCATGTGCTGCATTATGCAAGCAAGACTTTAACTGAACCTCAGCAAAACTACACCATCACTGAAAAAGAATTAATTGCTGTAGTTTTTGCTCTGGAGAAGTTTAGGTCTTATTTACTTGGGTCTAAGGTGGTTATTTTTACTGATCATGCAGCAGTGAAACATCTCATTGCTAAGAAAGATTCTAAGCCATGTCTGATTAGGTGGATCTTACTCCTTCAAGAATTTGACTTGGAAATACGTGAAAAGAAAAGAGTAGAAAATGTTGTGGCTGACCACCTATCTCACCTTCCTCCTAATGACTATTTCTGAAGGCATTCGCCAGACATTTCCCGATGAAACTCTGATGGCGGTAACATCAACTTTACCTTGGTATGCAGACATTGTAATTTACTTGGTCACTGGACAAACTCCTGGCTCTTGGGATGAGCAGAAAAGAAAGAGATTCATTTCTCAAGCAAGATATTTTCATTGGGAAGAGCCAGAATTATTTAGAATTGGACAAGACCAAGTATTGAGACGTTGTGTGCCTGAGGAGGAACAACAAAGTGTGCTGAGTTTTTGCCATGAACTTCATTGTGGAGGACACTTTGGTGCTAAGAAAAATGCTTTTAAGGTTCTCCAGTCCGATTTTTGGTGGCCTTCCTTATTTAAGGATTCTCATAATTTTGTTAAGGCCTGTATTAGATGTCAACGGACTGGAACGATTGGGAAGAAAAATGAAATGCCTCAACATCCTATTCAATCTGTTGAAATTTTTGATGTGTGGGGAATTGACTTTATGGGCCCCTTCCCGTCGTCCCATGGTTTTGAATATATCTTGGTGGCAGTTGATTATGTCTCTAAATGGATAGAAGCCACTCCTACGCGCACAAATGACCACTCTATGGTTTTGAAATTTGTGAAGGACAATATCATATCCCGTTTCGGCTGCCCCAAGACTATTATAAGTGATGGGGGACCTCATTTCCGAAACCACCACTTCAATCGGTTAATTAAGAGTTTGGGAGTGACTCACAAGGTTGCTACCCCTTACCACCCTCAGACAAGTGGCCAGGTTGAAGGTTCACATAGGGAGATAAAAAATATTTTGGAAAAGACCGTTAGACCTGATAGGAAAGATTGGTCCCAAAAGCTCGATGATGCTTTGTAGGCTTATCGAACGGCCTATAAGACCCCTTTGGGTACTTCTCCCTTTCGGATTGTGTATGGAAAAGCATGCCATTTACCTGTTGAGTTGGAACATAAAGCACTTTGGGCTATTCGAAGTGTTAACATGGATTTAGAGAAGGCAGGTAAGGCACGATTTCTAGAATTAAGTGAGCTTGAGGAGCTGAGGAATGATGCTTATGACACCTCTCAAGCTTATAAAGAAAGAACTAAGGTCTTGCATGACAAGTTTATTCTTCGAAAGACCTTTGAACCCAACCAACAAGTCTGGCTTTTCAATTCCAGACTTAAGCTTTTTCCTGGGAAATTAAAATCTCGTTGGGATGGGCCTTACATAATCACCAAAGTATTCCCCCATGGAGCTGTGGAGATCAAAAATCCTTCCTCTTCAGCAACTCCCTTTATCGTCAACGGTCAACGATTAAAACCGTACATAACTTTAGATGGCCATCTGGTTGACGAAGTCACTCTTGAGGAGCCTTAGCTCCTACCTTTCTCCGCCTCAGGTAATATCCTCTAGCTATTTTTTGTTTTCAATGAGGACATTGTTTGAACAAGGCATGGGGGAGAGGACCTGAGGCATTTTGTTTATAGCATATAAAAAAAAAAAAGAAGAGAGAAAAAGAGAAAAACAAAAAAAGAGAGAAAAAAAAAAATTAACTGGCTAGATCTTGCAGTCTTAAGCAAATCAGAACTCTAGGGTAGACTAAGTTAATTCTAGGGTCAAACTTTAGAAGCTAAATGAGCTACTAGCTTTAGACCTTTAGGGTCCTTTGTGGACTTAAAAACTAAAGTAGGAGTTAAGTTGCGGACCATTCCTCAAGAGGTTAAGGAAGGGAAACTAGGGTTTGAGTTAAAAGGTGGGGTAGTACCTGGAGTATTATTCTACCTTTTGGTTTATGGGTCCTTGTAACCCAAGCATCCAAATTTCACACACTTGGTCTGGTAATCAACTTAATTTCTATCTTTATGAAAAGAGATTTGGTTCTCTTAGTTTTGACTTAAGAGAGGCTTGAAAACACATTTTGATTGGAAGAGTTCCCGCCGCAGGAGAGGTCGAGTATATACTCACCTTGAGGATGCGATGATAACATATTACCTCCTCAGCGCTTGTCTCTTAGGATATCCATCCTACTGGGGGCATGTAAGCGCATTGCACAGTTCAGGTACCATGGGCGGCCCTATCTCGAAGTGCCGATTGCCATAGCCCTAAATTCGCTTAAGAAATCCATGGGCGATACTATCTTGAAGTATCGATTGCCAAGAGTTCTTGGGGTCGTTATGGGTGGTGCTATCTTGAAGCATCGAAAGCCAGGCACCCTTCGAGGTATGGTAATGGGGACAATGAATCCGACACAGACCGTGTTGATAGCTGATCTGAGGTTAGACTTAGAAGAATCAAACAAAAAAAAAAAAGTATATATATATATAAAAAAAAAATCCTTTAACTCAAATAACTCAGACCAATACACAGGCACGGATGCTTTAATCTCAGGGATCAATAAACTTTAGGGTAGAGTCAGAAATCAGGGAAACTTGTGCCTGCAACTTGTCTTTAGCCGACCTAGTCTGTAACTTAGCAACTACTTAGGAACCTTGGGTCTAGAGCCTGAACTTAATATGCTTCTGAAGGAAGACTAAGTGAGTTGACTAGTCTACTTAGAGTGCTAGGTTTCGCTTAATTTTGCTAGGGACTAGCAAAAACTAGGCATGGGGGTATTTGATTAGCCCATAGTTGTGGGCTATTTAAGTATTTAAGTGCCTACACATTAGGTTAATTCTAACATTTATTTAGCATAAATTAGGATGTAAATAGATTAATTCATAGTTTTAATTTAATTACATAATCCATACATTGCATTCATATCTTAAGTACATTTAGAATTAGCTTAGAATTGCATTCATCTAATTAGACAACCAATTAGGTACATTGTTTTCATTAACATAGAAGTTGAGGGTCAGTATATAAATGACCCTAATATTTTAACATTAATTTCTTTACTCTTCTCCTTGTAGGAACGGCTGGCTGCCGCTCCAACGTCGAACGGTCGCAGTGAAGACCCATTCAAGGGGGAGCGAATGTGGTGGATCAGGTCGGGCGGCTGATTTCAAACTTGTGCAGGCCACTACAAAAGGAGGAGGGAGGCAGCCGAGATCGGGAGGCCTCCACCACCGACCCACCACTCTGCAGAGAGACCTTCTCTCTTCCACTCCATACTGCCGACCTCTATTGTGGTGGCGAGTCTCCACCACCATGGGCGTGTGGTGTGACAGGCCACACCGCCATCCAGAGCTCGTACGCATTACCGTGAGCACCTTAGCGTGCATCTCCCTCGCCGTCGTCGCCGACCACCACCACCAAGCTACTGATTCAGCCACCCTTTCAGTAACTTAAGATGTCCGGGAAATTTCCCAGACGTCTGAAGCTACCCACTCACCTCCACCCACTCGCCTGCGTACCCATCTTCAGTCCACCCGCACCCGCTCTCCACGCAGCACCCTCCACCCGCTCACCTCCAACAGCCACGTCTTCCTCAGCCTGCTGCACCCTCCAAACGCACACGCTCCCACGCCCCGCCATCCGCTCCTCGTCGAGCAAGACAAAGGCTACAGTAAACCATCAATTAGAAATTACATTTTCTGCCATTGTCACTCTTTAATGATATTTTATTGATTCTGCCTTGCGGAAAATACCCTCTAGTTTCTCATAATTGCCATTTCAGCATTGTTTCTTGCTTAAACCTTAATCTAAAGGCAATCTTGGCTTGATTCTTCTCCAAACTAACTACGAACAAACGTTTTTAATTGGTACGAATTTTAATACATCATTGCCTCCCTGTGGATACGACCCGCTCCTTTGCGAGTGGTTATTTCTTCTTAAATATTGATCAGTCGATTTTTCCACCATATTAAACTGCAACCGACTTAAAAGCGAAAGATCGACCAGTCACACGCCACCCACTGCATCACCCTCGTTGTGACACGACGAAGCTCTCCAAGTGGTTTGACTGGGCCGTCAGGCCGTATTGCTGAGTTTCAGGTCCGACCCTCTTCCGCCATTGGAGTAGGCATGAAGGAGCTTGGTAGCTCGCTCGAGGTCGCTCCGCTCTAGGCTGAGGCATCCCAGGTGCATGGAACCATCCTCCAACCCTTTTGCACCTACTAATCAAAGGCTTCAGTGACTGCAGCTGCATCAATTGGGCGAACGTTCCTCCTGCACGTGTGAGAAGAAGTAGGTGGGACTTTAGTCCCACCTCAAAATTTTTCAACGCAGGTGAGTCATTTAAGTTGTTTTTTTGTTCTCACCTTATCGCCTCAGTTCACTGGTGAGGTCCCCTCGCCTGCTCACCCGCCTCATCCACGACCCACGCTACACGGACCTAGATGACCCGTTTACCCTGCACTCCTCGCGCACCACCCACACCGGTGTGCCTAGACCCGGGTGCGTGTAACTTGACCCATATACCTGATTGGCTGGCTCTGGGAGAGCAAAGGGAGAAATAGAGAGAGTGTGTGCACGGGGAAGGGTAGGGCTAGGTTTTGCACTTCTCTGTGTGGGGAAAGAAGGAAGGAAGAGAGGCTAAGGAAGGAGCTACGAAAGAAGCTGCGAAAGAAGACAAGGGTAGGAGCGGCTAAGAAAGGAAGAAGAAGGACTTGAAGGCAGAGGCTGAAGAAGAAGGAAGAAGAAGGCGCTACTGAGAAGAAAAGAGAAGGAAGGACATCAGAAGCCAAGGAAGGAGGGCACAGTTGAAGGAAAAGAGGAAAAGAAGGAAGGAGCCGTAGAGAATAGAAGGCTGAAGATAGAAAGATAGAGAAAGAAACAAAGGAAGAAGGCAGAGAGAATCAAAGGCAGAGAAAGAGTAAGGAACCAAGAGAAGAAAAAGAAGGAAGAAGTCAGAAGAGAAGAGTAGCCGCAGTGAAAGAAAGGAGAAATCAAAGAAGGAAGAAAAGAGAAGAAAGAAGAGAAGAGAAGAAGAAAGAATAGACAATTTCTTTTTACATCTCTATTCTTCTCTTTAGCATTTATACATTGAATTTCATTGCTTCATACTATTGTTGAACATCACATTTGATTAATTTGAGATTATCCTTGATGAGTCCAGTTTAATGGACTATTGTTATGCCTAAATAATTCAATTCTAACATAGTATGTTTGTTAATAATCACATTAGATCATTAAATGATTTCGTATGTCATTATTTAAGTTTACATTTATTCTATTACTTATTATGTAATTATTTAAATTTCATGCAGGTCCCACAACAGCGCACTCGTTACAGGCTAATAATCGAGAAGAAGAGGGAGGAGAACCAATTGTAGAAAAGAATAGAATAGGGGGTGAAAAGATAATTTTCCCCCACAAATATCTAACCTACGGCCTCCATCCTCCCTTAACAGGAAAATAGTGCTGGCCATATTTAGTAAGGGATTTTGAAAATCCCATGACTCGTAGGAGAGAGGAGATAAAGAGAGGCAGAGGGGCATGGGAGAAATCCATCGAGAAGTACTGTGTGCACTGTGCAACTAGCAGGCACTGTGTGCCAACGCCCTCCACTGCCTGCCTTGCGTGCCCTACAGGTGCTGCACCCATGCCACAACCACACCCTCTGATTAGCCCATAGTTGTGGGCTATTTAAGTATTTAAGTGCCTACACATTAGGTTAATTCTAACATTTATTTAGTATAAATTAGGATGTAAATAGATTAATTCATAGTTTTAATCTAATTACATAATCCATACATTGCATTCATATCTTAAGTGCATTTAGAATTAGCTTAGAATAGCATTCATCTAATAAGATAACCAATTAGGTATATTGTTTTCATTAACATAGAAGTTGAGGGTCTATACGTAAATAACCCTAATATTTTAACATTATTTTCTTTATTCTTCTTCTTTCAGAACGGCTGGGTACCGCTCCAACGCCCGGCTGCTGCAGTGATGAAGCCATTCAAGGGGGAGCGGATGTGGTGGATCTGGTCGGCAGCTGATTTCAAACTTGTTCAGGCCACTACAAAAGGAGCAGGGAGGCAGCCGAGCTAGGGAGGCCTCCGCCACCGACCCACCACTGTGCAGAGAGAACCTCTCTCTTCCACTCCACACTACCGGCCTCTACTGTGGCGACGAGTCTCCAGCACCGTGGGCGTGTGGTGTGACAGGCCACACCGCCATCCGGAGCTCGCCGCATCACCGTGAGCACCTTAGCGTGCATCTTCCTCGCCGTCGTCGCATACCACCACCACCGAGCTACTGATCAGCCACCCTCTCAGTAACTTAAGACGTCTGAAGTTACCCGTTCACCTCCACTTCCTCAGCCTTCACTCTCCAACCGGCCACCAGACCGCCTGCACCCTCCACCGCTCACCGGCTGCAGACCTGCGCACGCCTGCAGATCAGCCCACTCCACCTTCCCCGCGCCCACCATCAACCGTGCCTGCAGACCACCGCAGCCATCTCCACGTGCCTGCAGACCACCGCCCACGCCAATCGCGCCAGCGCCCTCCGCAGACCCTCCGCAGCGCACGCCATCCTCCAACCGCACTGCAGCACCCTCCACCGCACTTGCAGAACCGCCTGCAGCGCCCTCTTCCCCGCACCTGCAGACGAACGCCTGCCACGCCAGCCGCAGCAGTGCCCACGGCAGCGGCAGCAGCCACCCCCGTAGCAGCAGCAGGCGGCGGACTTCACGCCAACAGGCTGCGCAAGCTGCCGGCTGCAGCACCTCCGCCGGAGCTCGTCCGGCCACCTCCGGCCGCCGCGCGACTCGCCGCCACCACCGATTCGAAGCCCTTGATCCAAGGGACCTCCTCCGAGCTTCCCGCGCCCGGCCATCGGCTCCTCGTCGCGCAAGACAACGGGGAAAAATTCCCCTATTTTGCTACAGTAAAACGTTAATTAAAATTTACATTTTTTGCCATTGCCACATTTTAATCATATTCTATTGACTCTGCATTGCAGAAAATATCCTGTAGTTTCTCATAATTGCCATTTCAGCATTGTTTCTTGCTTAAACCTTAATCTAATGGCAATCTTGGCTTGGTTCTTGTCCAAATTGACTACGAACAAACATTTTTAAGTGGCGCGAATTTTAATACGTTATTGCCTCCCTGTGGATACAACCCGCTCCTCTGCGAGTGGTTATTTCTTATTAAAAATTGATTAGTCGATTTTTCCACCACATTAAACTACAAACGACTTAAAAGTGAAAGATCGAACAGTCAAATGGCGCTGTTGCCGGGGACCGAACCCGGGTCACCCGCGTGACAGGCGGGAATACTCACCCCCTGTTTTGCTACGCCAGTGTGAGAGGCGACCCTTGACGTCGCCAAACGAGAATTGGGCGAGCCATTTTTAAACAAAGGAGAAGGACGAGGACGCGACGGACACCATTTAGTCATTAGTTTAATTAGAATAGAATTAAGATTGTAGACTTAATTTTTCATTACAGTTAGTTTGAAACCCTTGTTCTGGGGCAAATTTTGAGGGGTTTGTTCCCCGATTTTGTTTTGGACCCGTGCTGGGTAATTTTTGGGAGCCTGTTCCCTTTTCTTTAGATTTAGGTTTATTTTTTTTTATTATTTCTTTTATTTGCTTGTGCATAAGTAGTTCTAAAAAAAAATAGAAAAAGAAAAAAATGAGCTGCCTGCTAGAAGCTGCCTGCCCTAGGACGAACCATTTAGGTCTGTATGAGCAGCCTCTAGATTTACTTCTCTGCATTGCGTGCATTTTTGCATTGAAGATCGCTGGAGGCAAGGTACGCATTGTCTTACTTTGCATCCTATTTTTGATCACGCATTGCATTTGGGATTTAATGCGAAGACCACCTAATCTGTACTGAATAAATCTAACAAGTGGTCACATTTTTTTTAGATAAAGGACTAATTAAAGGAAGGACATTTTAAAAACCAAGGATTTGATTTTCAAACTTGGCGTGCGATTCAAAGTTCAAAATCTTTGACGGTGTATGCACACTTATTTCACTTGCACCATGGCACGCTTCTAGACACTCCTTAGGTTTGGAAATACTAGGACAAGAGCCCTCCTTTCGTTGGATTCTGAAGTGTTCGGAACTTGAGATCAAAGGTTTTGTAAATCCAAAGAGGGGGATACCCTGTCACGGATTTTTGGGGGTATTTGAGGAGCACCGCGAAAGCACAGCTTCAAAGGAAGGCTTAGGCCTACTTGCATCCCTCGATCTTCCGTCTTTGGATTTACTTGACCATTTGAAATTTAGGGAAGAACACCTAAGCTCCAACTAGGTCTTCTTAGGCGAACCGTAGGTTGGCAATAGGTGCGTAAATTGACTGAACAAATTGTATTGTCACCTGCAATCTGACTTAAAATCAAAAGCCTAAATTGGGAAAGACCTAAAAGGTCCTTTTTGAATTATGTCTTGCTTGGGGAATTCTGATTGAAGTGTGAGTTAGAATGGACCACATTGATTTTCATCCTTTCACATCTTGCCCACACCCTCACCCCCACTCTGCATCCTTCGATCCCAGACGCCGAGATGGTCCATTCCTTGATGGACATAATGACAATCATTGGGATCCGTTTTACTCCTATTATAGGAGTATTGGCCTAGTTAAGCCCCAAATTAGTGAGCAGAACTCAGGAGCGGGATTTGCTTTGCCCAATATCCCACATACCAAAGAAATACCCAACCCACCCTCCCTGAAAAAGTATTATGGTTGGACAAACACTCATGGGTACTATGAGCCTGAGCCTAACTTCTCTCATGATAGAAATGACCTCTCCTCTTTGAAGATGGAAATACAGAAAATACAAAACGAAATGAGTGAATTGTTAAGAGAATCCTTGAGAGCAGGCCAACAAGAAAGAGATGAAATTAGCCACCCAATCTACCCCATTGAGGATGACGTACACCCCTCTACAATAGATGCATCTCCCGTGGAAGAGCTACACTTTAAGTTGGAGGGAAATTCTAGGGAGAATAGCTACTTTTCAAGGATCAATTTTGAAACCTCCCCATTAGATAACAATTCTTTGAGCGATCTACACTTTTGGTGGGAGGAAAATACACATGACAGTAGCTATGCATTGGATGAAGAAAGGTGGCAACCTGAGGAAGATGATGATAAGGTTGAGTATCCACCTGAATTATATTGGAGTCAAAAGAAGGGAATGATGGTACCATTGGAAGACCTCGACCCAGATGATAGTATTTTCGTGACATTTGATGAAGTGGGTCAAAGTCAAGTTGTTAATCCTACCCTCCCTTCTGATCACGATATGGAACTCAAACCCACCCTTAGGGAACCTAACCCTAAAGAAATTGACCTATCTGAGGAGTCTGATGTTACCAGTGTAAACCATTTACCTCAGATAGAGCACCCTAGGGGATCTGCTGAGATATTAAATGATTCTAGACCTCGGGTACATGATGAATTGTGTGATGAGGAGGAAGACGAATTATATGAGGAACCTACATTCAAGATTTGGAGTGACACTAAGGGTGATTATGTCTTATTTGAAGAGTTAGCCCCTGAGGATGTCACAAATTTGACCAAATTAGGTTTCCTTAATACACCCATTGATGATATTTCTCCTCATGATAAAATGATGGAAAATTTGGAAGCAATTTCTAAGATTTATGTGGATTCACATATAGACTCCGGGGAAGATTTGAGTAAAGAACAAAAACCCGGGGATGGCATTGATAGGATAATCCCTAGATCTGTTGCTTCCAACCTGCCTTCATTCACTTCGAAGTCGCCCTTTGATTCGCTTATATCTGAAAGCGAAATTGTGACTCTTGATGAAGAGCAGGAAGATCCACGTGATGGTGCAAGGAATGCTAGGGATGAAATTGAGGATTTAGAAAGAGTGTTTGGGACGGACACCAAGCTGATTAAACCCAACCTAGATCTTATGGCCATCCCACAACCTCGTAACTTGGACACCCTAGACGATCCTTGCCTTAGAGAATTGCTCATTTTTGTTCTGACTAAGGGGCTTAACAGACCAATATTTCCTGTAATGGAGTATCGGGTATGGATTGATGATTTCTTTAGTCAGTCCATGACCTTGGGGGTTTATCTCTATACCATTCCTTCCCCATTCTTTTTGGAGGATCCTTGTCATCCTCCCCCTACCCCTTTGGAGGTTATTTTACCTGTTTATCCTTTAGAACCTCTTCTGGTGACCTGGGAAGATTTCATTCCCATTTTAGTTGGGCGAGCATTTGCTATCGGGATTCATCATCAGCTTGCCAACATCCTAGGTTACCTATTTTCTAGGCCAACTTTGCTTTGCTCATTTTTAGGGCCTATTTCTGCAATTCTTGAACCTGATTTGCAGGTTCTTCGGCTATTCAGCCCAGCTCTAACCCAGGTAATATCCTTCTATGCAATGAGGACATTGCAGATTTTAGGCATGGGGGGGTGTACTTGGGGATATACATAGCATAATTGCATACATTTGTACACATAAAAAAAAAAGGTTTTGAGCTTAACTGGCTAGATCTTGCCGTCTTAAGCAAATCAGAACTCTAGGGTAGACTAAGTTAATTCTAGGGTCAAACTTTAGAAGCTAAATGAGCTACTAGCTTTAGACCTTTAGGGTCTTTTGTGGACATAAAAACTTAAGTAGGAGTTAAGTTGCGGACCATTCCCCAAAAGGTTGAGGAAGGGAAGCTAGGGTTTGAGTTAAAAGGTGGGGTAGTACCTGGAGTCTTATACTACTTTTTGGTTTACGGGTCCTTGTAACCCAAGCATCCAAATTTCACACACTTGTTCTGGTAATCAACTTAATTTTTGTCTTTCTGAAAAGAGATTTGGTTCTCTTAGTTTTGACTTAAGAGAGGCTTGAAAACACATTTTGATTGGAAGAGTTCCCGCCGCAGGAGAGGTCGAGTATATACTCACCTTGAGGATGCGATGATAACATATTACCTCCTCGGCTCTTGTCTCTTAGGATATCCATCCTACTGGGGGCATGTAAGCGCATTGTGCGGTTCAGGTACCATGGGCGGCCCTATCTCGAAGTGCCGATTGCCATAGGCCTGAATTCGCTTAAGAAATCCATGGGCGATACTATCCCGAAGTGTCGATTGCCAGTAGTTCTTGGGGTCGTTATGGGCGGTGCTATCTCGAAGCATCGAAAGCCAGGCACCCTTCGAGGTTAGGTAATGGGGACAATGAATCCGACACAGACCGTGTTGATAGCTGATCTGAGGTTAGACTTAGAAGAATCAAACAAACAAACAAAAAAAAAAAAAAGAGGTGTACATATAAAAAAATTTTCCTTTAACTCAAATAACTCGGACCAATGCACAAGCACGGATGCATTAATCTCAGGGATCAATAAACTTTAGGGTAGAGTCAGAAATCAGGGAAACTTGTGCTTGCAACTCGTCTTTAGCCGACCTAGTCTGTAACTTAGCAACTACTTAGGAACCTTGGGTTTAGAACCTGAACTTAATATGCTTCTGAAGGAAGACTAAGTGAGTTGACTAGTCTACTTAGAGTGCTCGGTTTCGCTTAATTTTGCTAGGGACTAGCAAAAACTAGGCATGGGGGTATTTGATTAGCCCATAGTTGTGGGCTATTTAAGTATTTAAGTGCCTACACATTAGGTTAATTCTAACATTTATTTAGTATAAATTAGGATGTAAATAGATTAATTCATAGTTTTAATCTAATTACATAATCCATACATTGCATTCATATCTTAAGTGCATTTAGAATTAGCTTAGAATAGCATTCATCTAATTAGATAACCAATTAGGTATATTGCTTTCATTAACATAGAAGTTGAGGGTCTATACATAAATAACCCTAATATTTTAACATTATTTTCTTTATTCTTCTTCTTTCAGAACGGCTGGGTGCCGCTCCAACACCCGGCTGCTGCAGTGATGAAGCCATTCAAGGGGGAGCGGATGTGGTGGATCTGGTCGGCGGCTGATTTCAAACTTGTTCAGGCCACTACAAAAGGAGCAGGGAGGCAGCCGAGCTAGGGAGGCCTCCGCCACCGACCCACCACTGTGCAGAGAGAACCTCTCTCTTCCACTCCACACTGCCGGCCTTTACTGTGGCGACGAGTCTCCAGCACCGTGGGCGTGTGGTGTGACAGGCCACACAGCCATCCGGAGCTCGCCGCATCACCGTGAGCACCTTAGCGTGCATCTTCCTCGCCATCGTCGCATACCACCACCACCGAGCTACTGATCAGCCACCCTCTCAGTAACTTAAGACGTCTGGAAAATTTGCCAGACGTCTGAAGTTACTCGCTCACCTCCACTTCCTCAGCCTGCACTCTCCAACCGGCCACCAGACCGCCTGCACCCTCCACCGCTCACCGGCTGCAGACCTGCGCACGCCTGCAGATCAGCCCACGCCACCTTCCCCGTGCCCATCAGCCTGCAGCACACCCGCGCCCACCATCAACCGCGCCTGCAGACCACCGCAGCCATCTCCACGCGCCTGTAGACCACCGCCCACGGCAATCGCGCCAGCGCCCTCCGCAGACCCTCCGCAGCGCACGCCATCCTCCAACCGCGCTGCAGCACCCTCCGCCGCGCTTGCAGAACCGCCTGCAGCGCCCTCTTCCCCGCGCCTGCAGACGAACGCCTGCCACGCCAGCCGCAGCAGTGCCCACGGCAGCGGCAGCAGCCACCCCCGCAGCAGCAGCAAGCGGCGGACTTCACGCCAACAGGCTGCGCAAGCTACCGGCTGCAGCACCTCCGCCGAAGCTCGTCCGGCCACCTCCGGCCGCCGCGCGACTCGCCACCACCACCGATTCGAAGCCCTTGATCCAAGGGACCTCCTCCGAGCTTCCCGCGCCCGGCCATCTGCTCCTCGTCGCGCAAGACAACGGGGAAAAATTCCCCTGTTTTGCTACAGTAAAACGTTAATTAAAATTTACATTTTCTGCCATTGCCACATTTTAATCATATTCTATTGACTCTGCATTGCGAAAAATATCCTGTAGTTTCTCATAATTGCCATTTCAGCATTGTTTCTTGCTTAAACCTTAATCTAAAGGCAATCTTGGCTTGGTTCTTGTCCGAATTGACTACGAACAAACATTTTTAAGTGGCGCGAATTTTAATACGTTATTGCCTCCCTATGGATACGACCCGCTCCTCTGTGAGTGGTTATTTCTTGTTAAAAATTGATTAGTCGATTTTTCCACCACATTAAACTACAAACGACTTAAAAGCGAAAGATCGAACAGTCACCCTCCACCGCTGGCCCACCCACCAGAGCCTTCCCTCACCGCATGCTTGCAACTGCTTGCACTACCTTCACAGCGCCAAGGTTTCACCGCACCCATCACCTGCGCTACTGCCACAGCTGCGCCTTCCAACCTCCACCCTACATCCACCGCCCTTCTGTGCCCTGTACCTGCACTCTGCAGGCACGCCCCCTCCAGCGCTTCTAGCAGCACCAGCACCTACAGGCGCTGCGCCCAGCCTCCAGTGCCCTTGCACACCTCGCCACCCACGCCCTTACCACTCACCGCAATGCCACAGCGTGTAGAGGCGCGCACTGCAGACCGCATAACACCTCCTCGTCGTCATCTTCTTCATCTCCAGTGCCTTGCAGGAACCAAAAGAAGCCGCCCACAGCAAGCACCACAGCAGCCACGCAACTGCGCGCAAGTGCAGCGCAACCACACTCGCCCGCAGGCAAGTGCAGTGCGGCCACGTGCACCTGCGCGCCATGCCCATAGCAATAGTGCAGCTATCTACAGATGACAGGCCAGTGCTCCTCTCCACCAACGGGCTACCTCTGGCTACCTCTGGCTGCCACGTCACCACCATTGCGTAGCCCTCGTCAAGACGTGCCTTCCCGCCCCGTAGCTCCTCCCAGGAAGCCTCCTCGTGCAAGCAAGGAAGAGAGAGGAAGTTTCCTCTATTTTATACTAAATTAATATTTATATTTAATGCCATTGCCATTTAGATATTAATATTTTATTCAGGCCACATTGAATTGATGCACTCATAGTTTCCTGAAATTACTTCACTTGTGTTATGTGCATCATTTAACTTTGAATTTCAAATCAGATTTGCATGCAAGTTGAATTTACATGATATGCCATTACACATACATCATATACATATTTTTGGATCTTAATTGCTGATGTGAAAATTGCATAAATAACCCTGAACTTTTAAGGAAATTGCAAGCTCCGTTTAAAATAGCATATTCCTCACATTAAAGTTGCAACAGTGTCTGCAAATAGTATATTCCTCTACTTGTGAATTTATTGGTCTATTCCTCCTTGTTGATGCGACATCTTTACTGTTATGTATAAATGATGGTGGAATGTGGGATATGCTATCTATACGTGCTGGGTTGAACGCCTCCAGCTCGGCGAGAATTCAATCACACATCCTCAATAAGATGAATAATCTTGTCAGGTGGAGGACGTTCCTGGGCCAAAAATGGCTTGAGGTGCTGGCCATTCACCGTAGATATATGCCCATATTTTGGGTCCTTGATCTGGACTTCCCCATTATGGTATGGCTAAATCACAACATAAGGGCCAGTCCACTTGGACTTGTGCTTCCCTGCGAAATGTTTTAATCATGAATCAAACAACGAGACTTGCTAGTTAGGCGTGAATGCTTTCCTCCGGATGTGGCGGTCATGAAAGGCCTTGGTCTTGTCCTTGTGTATCAATGTGTTCTCATAGGCCTCCTACCAGATCTCTTCTAATTCGCTGAGCTGGAGTTTCTGTTCTTGACCTCCTGCATCGAGGTCAAGGTTACATTTTCGCATCGCCCAAAAGGCACGGTGTTCCAGCTCTACAGGCAAGTGACAGGCCTTGCCATATACCATATGATATGGTGACATTTCGAGTGGGGTCTTGTATGCAGTCCGATATGCCCAGAGTGCATCAACTAATTTTTCCGACCAGTCCCTCCTGTCTGGTCTAACCATCTTCTAGAGAATCATCTTGATCTGATGGTTAGACACTTCAGCCTGCCCATTGGTATACGAGTGATACGGGGTGGCTATACGGTGATGTACCCTGTATTTCTTTAATAATGACCTGAAGTGGGCGTGAATGAAGTGGCTTCCCCCATCGCTAATCAGAGCATGGGGTATTCCGAATCTCACGAAGATGTACTACCATACAAAAGAAATGACGGTCTTATGATCAGCCCGTCTCGCTGGGATGGCCTTGACCCACTTCGAGACATAGTCGCCGGGATGTACTCGAAACCATGCGAGTTTGGAAAAGGGCCCATAAAATTGATGCCCCAGACGTCGAACACTTCTACAACCATGGTGGGCTGGAGTGGCATCATGTCTCTCCTAGTCATAGAACCGACCGACTGGCATCATTTGTATTGTTGGGCGTATTCGTGTGTATCTCTGAAGATGGTTGGCCAAAAAAATCCCGATTGCAAAATTATTACAATGGTTTTCCATCTCGAGAAATGACCACCACAAGCAGCATTGTGGCGAAAAGATAACACACTGGGGATCTAAGAATTTAGGATACATCTTTGAATAATCTAATTTTCTCCAATGCGGAAGAGAAGTGGGTCATCCTAGAGGTAGTATTTGGCCTTCACAGTGAATTTGAGTTTCTAGTCCTTAAATAGGTTCACGGGAATCTTGCCTACAGCAAGGTAGTTCGTGATATCTGCGTACCAGGGGAACTCAATAGAATGAATTGCCAAAAGAGATTCATTCCAGAAATTGCTCGTGGATAGGCAGGGAATAAGGAATGTGGTCTAAGTCCAATCTGGATAGGTGATCCAGCAGAACATTCTACTTTCCAGCTTTGTTGCGGATTTCGATATCAAATTCCTGCAATATAAGGATCCATCTGATGAGCTATGGTTAACCTTAGATTAATCCCTGGGAAACCCATGATTATTTTGCATTCATGATATGCTGTTAAAACTGCAGAATTAACCTTGATTTAATGCACTCTTCTCAGAATGGATATTCAGTATGTTATGGCTCTCAAGTGATTATGTAGGAGCATTTGTCAAATAATCCTGATTAATTAAAGCTAGTTATTCTCATGATGATGTTATCATCATGCCCCCATGCCTAACTTTTACTAGTCCTTTAACAAACTCTTATGGAAAGAACTAGGTTTCTAGACCATGTTTTTAAGTTTAGATGCCTGATTTGTGTTATTCTCTAGAAATTAGGTCAGAATTCTAATAGTAGGCCTAGAGGTACTCAAGTATCAATCAAGATCCATACCTGACCAGATTCAACCTGAGTCTGCCGCAAAGGTTTCTAAGGCCCACAAAAACTACCTAGAGGTTCATTGAACCCAGCGGTTAAAGCACCCATGTGTAGAATGTAGCATGCCTAGGTTCAGTTTTCCAGTGCATTTTGATACGGGAGAGATAGAAGGATTTTTATTTGGAGAGTTTTCTCTCTTTTTCTTTTTATATTTCCCTAGATCTAGCCTCAAATTGGGCCTAAACACGGTTTATATCGGATTCCTTGTCCCCACCATCAATCCTCGAAGGGTCCCTGACTTTCGATGCTTCGGGATAGCATTGCCCATGGCAACCCCCAAAACTCCTTAGCTTTCAACACTTTGAGATAGTGCCGCCCATGGCATTCTGTAGCTAAATTCAGGCCTTGGTAATCGACATTTCAGGATAATCCCGCTGATGGCAGTTGAACCAGCACAAGGTACTTATATGCCCCTGGTAGGATATTTAGATATCCTAGGAGACAAGCATCGAGGAGACGATATGTAATTACGCATCTTCGAGGGGAATTTCCCACTTCTCCGAGCTGGGAACTCGTCCAATCAACTTGTGTTGTCGAGCCGCTCCTAAGTTAGATCTTTGAGGTGGCTTTTTAGAATAAAATACTTTTGGCATGATTTTTCTTTATTAAGGGCACTGAATCAGACTAAGTGTGTGATTTTTGGGTGCTTAGGTTACCAAGTCTCGCAAACCAAAGGGCAGGTAACAGGGTCGAATAATCGCTAAGCCTTAGACCTATCACATTAGCTTCGCACTTTCCTCAACCTCTTGAGGACTAATATGAATCTTAACAAATACTTGAATGTTTAAGCCCTAAAACAAGCCCAAGAGGCCTAAGATCAGCACTCGTACTAATCTCCTTGACTCTTTCATTTTAGGACTTAATTTTTCTTTTGATTAGGTCTAGAACTTAAGTACATTCCATAATCAATTATTATACTATCATTTTTTCTTGCTTTTTGATTTTGCTCCTTTTTAACATTTGAATTTTCTCTTTTTTTCCTCCTCAAGAAAGATTTGCAATCATTTCTCAAAATTCCTCCCCTTCCTCCAATTCTTTTTCTTTTTCAATTTTTTTATTTTTTATCATTTTTTTGAATATATGTTTTTTTGTGAGAACACTTCAGTGAATTGAATTTCCATATGTTTGCACTTTAACACCCCCTCATGCCTAAGTTTTGCAATGTCATTGTAAACTAGGAGGGTACAAATTTAGTTTAGTTCAAGGATTAGAGCAGGATCAAAGGGTGGGTGAACGGGTCGGGATGACTATTGTGAGTGATTACAAGCATTGATACAAGTACCAAAGGTGGAGTCGGCTATTCTAAAATTGAACTCAGAAGTGTAGTATGAGTGTAGCTCAAAATATGATTAGAAGGGGGGAACGATGGGTTGCCTCCCATTAAGCATTAAATTTAATGCCTTCAGTCAAGCAGAAGATGGTCAAGGAGAAGGGGTGGTCAAATCAGGGGAATTTTGTAGAATAAGCACTTTATCAATAGCTTGGTTAGTCCAACCAGGTGCTTGTTCAAATCGACAGGCTAATGATGCAGCCCAAACCCAATCAGTCAGGTGGGTTAATGGATGTGAATCAATAGATACGGAGCCCACCAGATTCTTTGAGGCTCAAAGAGATATGGAAATGAAAATCCAGGGTTTATCTGAGTCGATTCAGCCTGATCAGAGTAGGTATCCTCAAAAGAAAATGGATCTGAAAAGGATGTAGGAACCTTAGTGATAGGATCAGAAAAGGATAGGAAGTGATTATTAGTCTGATCAATGTTCGAAACCCGATCAAAATATGGAGAAGAATCATATGCAACCAGATCAGAAGAGGTGAATCAGAGTAGAAGTTGATTCCAGTGGTGGGTTGAGGTTGGCATCGGATTTTGGAAGGCTCTGTATGTGGATTAGAGGATGTGGCTTCTTTAAAATCTAGTGCGGAGAATGCACTTCTAGAAATGATTCAAAGATAGGTTCATCTAGAGAGTCTTCTTGATGCTCATTCAAATCAAATGTAAATGCCTGAAGAGTGCTTATAGGATCATGCAATTTTGAGTCAGTGAAAGATTCAAACTCTGGATTATGGACACTCTCGGCACTTACAGTTTTTGATTCTTGAAGATCATAACAGAATGATTCCAACTCAGTGGAATATGATTTTGAATTAATCATCTCGGGATTAGGGACCTCAAAGTCAAAAGCAAAGAACGAGTCATAAATGCTGAGGTCGTAAATTGGCTCATAGTCGTCAGGAAACAAAGGTTCTCTGAAATCAGAGTAGGATTCGAAATCATCGAAGAATTGCGAAGGTTACTTTTTGAACCTAATTCCAGATTGGGATTTCCACCATAGAAAGAATCATTATGTATAGAATCATCAACTTGACTTGGATCTAACCTAATCTCATATTCTGAGCTCAAAGAGGTGTCTTAATTAGGCATAGGCTCAGGATCTTGACCCCTAGGATAGACCCAATTGAGTCCCAGCTCTTCCAACTCCTCGGTTTCTATATCATAGATCAGTTTGACTTCCGAGAAGTCAATTCGCATTTCTGAGGAGGTTGGAGAGGTGTAATCATTAAACATAGGCCCATAATCATAGTCCAGATCCAAAATCTGATTCTCTTCATATTGGGCCTCATGATCATCCCAAATAAGTTTTGATCTAGATTCTAGGTTAAAGGTAGGAATTGGGTTGCTAGAATCTGGGCTAGGCTCAATTGGGATGTCAGAATCATTCTCGAGAACTACCTTAACAAGATAAGGTTCGGGAATTACATTCTCGAGATGTTCTACTTCAGGCTTATCATCATAGGAGTCTGAGGAATATAGGCTTGATTAACCAGCTTCATGGTTCTCTAAGACTGGATCAAAATCGGGAACACCTGCAATTGGATCCTCCTAACCCATGTCAAGATCAGATGTGTCAATCGGTATGAAGTTTGGATTTGATTCCATTTGGGTTGGGGGTCCACAATAACCTTGATTTTCGAACTCGGGTTTTGGGAAATCATATTGATCCTCAATGTTGTTCCAAAGCATCTCACTAGTTTCTAAAGGGATATCTGGGTATTTTTTTATCAATGGCTTCATAGATCGTTTTCAATAATTTTCCACGTTTCTCCATGAGGCCTTGGTGTTTTTCCAAAAGTAGGGGATTTGACCAACATTATAGATACTCATTGCTATGTAATTTCATCAATTCAAGATATTCTACTAAGAGATCATCTCGGGTTGAACCTTGGGTCATTTGGGTCCAGATCATTTCAACATGGCTTATAATGTGAGTTGTTGTTTTTGAAATATTAACTTGAATGTACTTAGATAGATCAGAGGTTTTGTAGCATTTATCATGATGTCTAAGAGCAGCCTCGATCATTTTCTTTTTTATGGTCCTTTGGGATTCAGGTTTCCTACAAATTCTTCCTAATTTGTCAGGTTGCATTTTCAAATCAGGTGGGTGAATCAAGATGTAGAATCAAATTCAAGTTTAGATTGAAGTGATCAGATCAGATCAGAAATCCCCAAAAAGATCAATTCTAATGAGGCCTCTAGGTCAAAAACCTAACCTTTCCTGTGTATGTGCTCTATAGAACAGATGAGGGAGTGGATGTGAATTGGACCTAATCAAGGCACCCAAAGATTTTTGGATGACTAAGGCTTGTTTCAAGGTGGATGATACCTTTGAATCAAAAAATCCACACACCCGAGAAGTACCTGGGTAGCCATGAAGGGAGAGCCCTGCAAAGACCCCTACACAGTAGAGTGTCCCCACTAGTTACATGGTTTCCTCCACCCAACCTTCCTTGTCACTGTGGTTCCAAGTAGATTGGAATGTATGAATTGAGACCTTAAGTCTACCAATTTTAGTCCTAATTTGTCTTTGGATTTCACTTGATTAAAAGTTAATTCAAATTGTGACCTAATTTGGAGGTTGATTGGCCCACAAAGTAGACCAATTTCACCTGACCTGCCCTAAAAGATGAAGAATGAAATCTAGGTCAAGACCAAAAGATCACCTTGAATTGACTCTCAGGTTATTAGGTCCACAATTTTAGGGTTCAAGTGAATTTAGAGCCTGATTTGAGGGTTCTTTTGATTAGATCTTTTCAAGCAAGGGTTTGGGTAGCACACAAATGCGAGAGGGTCAATTTCTTTTAATTTAGGCAAGTGTGAACTAACACTTCAAAAACCTAGAGTAGAACCCTAATTGGCTCTATGTCAAGTCTAATTTGATCTCAAATGTGACACTTTGGACTCAAACAAGAAGTGCGTGGTACAAGATATTTAAAAGTAAGCGTAAATCCTTAATAGGTATAGGAAATCATGGTAGGGATATCTAAACAGAATCGTCTCAACTTCAATCAGATATCAATTTGAATTCGCAAATCAGGAAACTTACCTTAGAAATGATGATTACTAGAAAATAAGGTAGGTGAATCCTAATTATTTGTTTCCTTTTTCTCTCTTCCAAAAGATTAGGGGATTGATTAAGTAAGAAGAGAAAGTTTACCCACCCTTGGAGTGGCTGATTGCATAGAAGATCTCTTCGTGATGTATCTCGCAAAATCACAAATAAAGCAAACAGGGCAAGTTAGTGCTCAGATAATCAATCAAGAAAGATAAGACTAATGCGTGAATTGCACGTTGCTCCCTAGCAACGGTGCCAAAATGTTGGTAAGGTTTTGTTGAGTGTTAAATATATGTGTTGTAGTATAATCCACAAAATCTTACAATAAACATTTAAATTTATAAACTTAGAATCTAAAAGGAGTCCGAGGTCATTCGTAGGGAGCAAATATGGAATTCACAACACTAATCTTGAATTGAAATAAATGAGCACAATAAACGGAGCATGATAGAGATATTCATTGAATAATATATGCAGAAATATATTCAATGAGAACCGATGTATGATGGAGCAAAAAGAATAAGAGAATAAAAAATAATGGTGATTTAAATCACCATGTATATCCTCTTAATTTAAGCATGAATCCAAGGTATTCAAAAAATTCAACAATAATCTTCAATCAGAATTTAATTGTAAACTTAGGTTCTTAAATCATTCAATAGTAACTCTAATCAACCATTAAAATAATGCCACAGTGTTCACAACCAAATCAAACGTCGGGTCTAATGACCAGACGCCTTATCAGAGCATAGCATAGAGGCTCTTAAGCCTCTCGTCTTTCCTTTTGAACCTTCCCTTCTTCTTCAAAGCCTTCCTTCCTTCTCAAGTATAGGGTACGGCCTTCTCTTTAGAAGCTAAGTGTTGCCTTTTCCTTCCTTCAACACAGGGCAATGGTAGAGGCTCACACAGCAAAACCCTCCCCCATCCTCCTCACAAACTCCTCTCTCTCTCTCTTCTCCCTCAAACCCAGCATATAGTTGGATCCATGTACGGGTACTCGGATTCGGTTAATCGGATCTGACTAGGGTCACCGAGCGTGTATGGTGACCAAGGAGTGCAAGATAAGGTGAAGGGGACCTCACCCCACGTTCTGAGGCAAAGAGCCAAGAGTTCGAAATCAATTTATTCGTTGTAGGTGCTTTCTTTACACACGATGTGGCATTAAAGTG
Source organism: Thalassia testudinum (assembly GCA_037157565.1). Taxonomy (NCBI): domain Eukaryota; kingdom Viridiplantae; phylum Streptophyta; class Magnoliopsida; order Alismatales; family Hydrocharitaceae; genus Thalassia; species Thalassia testudinum. The sequence goes on along the minus strand of JAZHRO010000003.1, from coordinate 136,622,576 downwards.
CCACCCTCTTCTTCGCGCAAGTGTTGCAGGTGATTGCGTCAACAATTGGATGTGCTGCAGCTGGTTGGTCCTTCGATTGAGGACCTGGGAAGGGTCCTGGAGCTAGGCTGCATCACCTGGGTGTAGTATCAAGGTCAGACTTGCTCGGAGCATGGCGGTCGTGGTCGAGTGAGATGGCAGCGATGGCAAACTTCGATCAACACCTGAAACATGCATACGAGCTCAAAAGCCCAGGTTAAATGGTTCAAGAGAGTCACCATGACTCAAGGAACGTGATGGTGGTGGTTCTTTGGTGGATAGTGGTCGAGCATGGTCGGACGGTGACGGAGAAGGTGAGCAGAGAAGGTTGAGTTCGGTGGGGTGATTCAGTGGGTTTTTGGTGAAATTGAGTGAGGGATTTTGATGGGCGAGATGAGGCGGAGCTTATGGAGGTGATATCATGGCGTTTGGTGGTGTGTGGCATCGGGGAGGCTTCACCGGAGCTCAGCCGGTCGTGGGGAAGATGGAGGTGGCACGGGTGTGTCATGGGTTGAATTGAAGTGGGGTGAGGGGCATGGGATGCGTTGGTTTTATTGTGTCGTTATAGCATGCGTTCACGACGTCAGTTTTAATTAAAGATTGGATTTGTTGAGCCCAAGTGTCGAACACAAGGAGGCGTGAAATCGGATTACTTTGCTACTTTTAGTTGTCACAGGAAGTTTGGTTTGCTTGCGAGAAAATGAGAAAAAGAGAGAGGGAGAGGGAGAGAGTAGGGTTAGAGTTTGTCTTTAAATCATGACATTCATTCGAACAAGATGGAGCTATATAAGAAACAACATCAACATTAACATTTATCATGCAACTTGAGTTTGCTTGCAAATACAACAATAGCTAAAAGCATAAACAAAAGCAATATAAAACTAGGGTAAAGACAGAGAGAGGAGGAGGCAACATGGCCACGGTGGTGGAGGAGGGCTCAGTCGATGGCTTGATAACTCCAGCGAGTGTGAAGTATGCTTGGTGAAGCTAGGAAGGAGCTAGGAGTAGGGAGAAGGTGTGTGTATTCAATGCCTTTAAATGGGGTGGTTGAAGGGGTTTAAATAGGACAAAAGGGCTTCTAATTGAGGTAAAGGGGTTTAGCAACGTCCAGGACATCGCTAAACCCCTTCCAAAAATGTCGTTAAAGCCCTCTGGCTATCGATCTGACGAAGGCACGCGTGCTTCTTCTTCTCGAGCCTTGCCCATGATCCGTGTGCTTGCCCTGTGAGTCGTCCGGTAAAGATTGGGCGTTTGAGATTTCGCCCGCGACGTTGGTTTAGATCGCACTTGCGGAGTGCGTGCCTCATGCATTATCGTGCGTGTGATCATCCGCGCACATCTGCTGCACTGCGTGGCACGATCCCTGCCGTCAGATCTTGCACTAGCGGCTTAATTTTGTTCGCATGTGATTCTGCTGCCAATTGAAGTCCAACCGTGACTCAAACGGGCAATTGAAGTCCCACCGACAGCGGATGAGGTGCCGACCGCTGCGCTGCCTCCGCTGGTTTGTCCGAAAGCAAGGTCAAGTGCGGGGAGGTGTCGATCGTTGGATGGAAATCCAACTGTCAGGATCTAAAGCTGAGGTCACGAGGGCACGCGAGTGAGGGGTGCATGCGGGGGAAGGTTGTGAATTCTCAGCCGTCCGATCGGCTGATAGGAGGGCTTAAAGTTTTTTAGCGCGATGAAGAGGTGGTACACTGTGGGTAAGGGCACGTCAGATGCTGCCACATGGCCGCCTGTGGGCCGTTGATCATCAGATCAATGGCTAGAACTTCTTGGGCTAGTTGAGGGAGCTCTGGATGTTGGATTTGAGCGATTTTGAGTCTATTGGACTCCGTTCGTCGTTTTGAATCCACCCATGAGGTCAGATTGCTCATTTGATGCCTGTTTCAATACACACTTGTACATATGGCCATTAAACATTGATTATAAGAAATTTTAATTTGCCATGCATGCAATACTCCCAAGCCCATTATGGTATATCATTGACGCACATATATCCTCAAAACTGACTCCAGTTGATGGAATTATCATCATTAGATGTAGAGTTATCATACCCCCATGCTCATCCCTTGCTAGTCCCTAGCAAGGTTTATCCTAGCCGTTATGTCCATTCGGAATTAGGAATTGCTTACTTAGACATCTGTTGCTTGTCAACGGGAGGAAATATACTAAGATCCTAATTCACAGAGACTAAATAGTGCCTGGGTGTCTGCCAAAATGCAAACCGCCTAAGTCCTCTCTTTAAAGCATATTTACAGATGTATATATATATTTTTTTTTTCTTTTTCATCTTTTCTATTTTTTTTGGATTTTTGGAGTTGAGATTGTGTAGGTAACTTTTTACGGCTACCCAATCCACCCATAACTCGAAAAAGACTCTAAGTGCTAAGCATCTTGGTGTGAATATTGTGATAGACTCACTCAGTGGTAATTAAGACAGACTTCGGGTTTTCACACTAAGGTCCAGTAAGGCTCGTTCCAAGCTAAAACTATCTATTTCACATGAAATTAAGGGGGTCCCTAGATCTTTCTTTTTAGGAGGGAGCTTATTTAAGATGATGGCACTGACTTGTTCAGAAACTACGACCCTTTTTGATGATTTAGCCTGGCATTTCGGCGTGCACATTTCCTTAAGAAATTTTGCACAGGTCAGGATGTTCTCAATAGCTTCAAGGAGTGGTATATTCACCTAGACTTGCTTTAAATTCTCAAGCCACTCCTTAGATTGATTGGTTTTCTATTCCCTGGATTTGTTCAAGGCTTCAGGAAAAAGTGCTTGAGAAATCGTGAGTGTTCAAATCCTGAGCCTTGCTTTCTAGATTAGCTTGGTCTCCCAAGTCAGATTCAGGCTCCTCAAGATCTTGGTAAGATTTGGATGTAGAAGAATAAGGATTTTGGATTTGTTTCCCACTTCTCAAGGTAACAACATAGGCATAAGTAGTAGGGTTAGAAGGGTAAGGTGGGTTTTGCAAAATGGGTTGATCTTGAGTTGGGTTGGGGTTAACAAAGCCAGATGGGTGTTGGGGAGTAGATTGAATTATGTGTGCCTGTTGCTCCCGTGTATTGTTTTGGTTAACCCTATTGAAATTCCTTGGGTTGGGGACGGGTTGGGATGGCAACATCCCGTGTTGTCTAGCATCAACTAATTGGTCCAATCGTCCCGTCAAGCCTGTCCTCAATTGATCCATTTCCTCTTTATGCCTCATATTCATTTTTTGCATTTCTTTGAGGACCAGACTCAGATCAAAAGGCTGAGTTTCTTGAGTAGGTTGTGGTTGGTATGTGCGCGGTTGTGTATACCTACTGGTTTGCCTACAAGTGCTTGGCTCAAACAAGTTAGGACCCTAGGCCGATTTCTGACGTGACCAAGCAAAGTTAGGATGGTTGCACCATCAAAGGTTGTAAGTGTTCGAATAGGGATCATTTCTAATGTATTCATATCCTTAGGATAATTAGGTATCAGGATGCCTAATTTAGACTTTGAGGGTATCAAGGACCCCCTTGGTATCAGAAAGAGATGGGTCCAAGTAAAGTTGACTCATGGGTGGATCCATGGTTAGGTCATTAATATTGTGCACTAGTTCCTGTCCTAAAGGATTGGGGAGTTGGGTGCGGGTTAGCATAGAAGTTCCTTGGGTAGGCATAGGGTTTATTCTGGAATGTGTACCTAAGGAATTCCCGCCCTTCAGAATGTTGTCCAATTTCTTATCCAAACTCTCTACATTTTTCCCAATGAGTTCCACCTTATCCAATCGTTGTGCAATCAGTTCTAAATCTACTGAGTTTGAATTATCCTTAACTTCATAGACTCCACTCCTTGGTTGATTTGATCTGTTGAAGGCGGACATTGGAGCATTGTTGAAGGAATTTTCACTAATATTCTTGAATAATTGAAAGGCTGCTTCAGCATCTTTGCTTAGGAAATTGCCCCCACATGCTACATCAATGAAATTCTTCAAATTCTCACTTAACCTATAAAAGAAAATATAGGTCAAGTGCCACTTGGGAATCCCATGATGAGGGCATTTCCTAGCTAAGTCATTTAAATCTTTCTCAAGACACATGTAGTTGCTCCCTAGGGTTCTGCTTAAAGTTTGTAATGACACATCTAAGGTCATTTGTTTTTCCTATTGGAAAGAATTTCTTTAGAAAAGTGCTTCTTAAATCTTCCCAAGTTAGGATCGGTCTACAATTGTACTCAACCATTGAGCAGCTTTATCTTTTAAAGAAAAAGGAAACATTTTCATTAGTAAGGTATCCTCATTCATGTTCCTATGGCCAAAGGTCCTTCCTATGTGTAGAAGTTCTTTAAGGTGGTGGAAGAGGTCATCAGAACTGTGGCCAAGGAAGTGGGGAATCCGATTGATGATTTTTGGTTTAAGCTCAAAATCATCCCCATCCTAAGGTACCCTAATAAAAGGTTCAGGTTGGGCCTGAGGAGGGTTGTAAAGGTCTCTGAGTGGTTGGTCAACTTTCCCATTTTAGAGTCAGGTAATGGCCTGCACTATGACCTACATCTGTCTGTCATGATGCCGGCCTTGCCTAGTAATCTACCTATGTAAGAGAGCCATTGGATCTAGATTTCGTTCCACCTCTTCAATCTCATTGTCCTCGTGGTGACTAGCCATTGAAGAAGGTTTAGATTCAAATCTTGGACAATTAGGTCTTCTACTAGGATTTCTCTCTGAAGCTGGTAGCAAATTAGGATTTAGAGATCTTCTACCTTGCATGCTCCTAAAGAATGTGTATGGATGAGAGAGAGAGGATAGATGCGAGAATACCCACCCTCACAATACAAGCAACCAAGCTAGTCCTTAGAGTGTAATCCCTAATTAGACCAAATCTTGGCTCCCCAAAACACGACTAGGTTAGATCAACCCTTGAATTACTTGGCTAGCAAGAAGGGTGGGACCCTCTAGGACACCCTGCACGGTGGGACACCACTAAGGGTTAATGCGGTTACCGCACCAACCTTTCTTGTCACTAGTGGGTCCAAGTAGACAAGGCCTTGACCTTAGACCAATTTAATTTCAAGTTACCAAGCCGATTAATCCTTCCTAGGGCATGTCTAATTAATTTTAGGCTTAGGCTTGAGGTGCTTTTGGAATATGATTGGCATTAGGGGGGTGTTGCCCTTAAAATTGATTGTCAAAGTGTGAAGTGCACAAGCAAGGAGTTCACAAGCAATTTTTTATGATGGAGTAAATTTTAAGGTTCAACTGCTTGTATAATTGTGTTTTAAGGTTTCGTAGTTTGATAAATTCAAGCAAGGTTTTGATGACCACACAAGAGTTTCTTTGCAAGTCCCAATCTATGAGATTGATTCCCTTTAGACGTATGCAATGCAAAGGGTGCTCTAACTTAAGGTTTGAAAACCCTAAAAACAAGTCGCTGCTAAGATGATCCTTTTAAGTCCAAAATTAGGGAAGTGATGTGACCCAAACAATGCAATCAATTAGTCCTATTGCACTTCTAACTAAGTACTCAGAAAATACTTTTCAAGAATTTTATTGCACGCTTTCTATTTTTTTCAGATTTAAAGTGTACTGGGGGTACTGTAGTTGATTTTGACCCCTAGTTGGTGATTGAATATTCTGTGTAATCAAACGTGCACCAAATATTTTTTTCAAAATTTTTTGATATTTTATATTATCACAGAAATCCAATGCAATAAATTTCAGATAAATCGGAGTTGCATAAAAATTCTTGTGATTTTTTGAAGTCCAAAAAGTCAGGAACAATAATAGATTTGATAACAATTCAGTTTGTGAATTTTCAATATTTTTATCTAACTTAGAATGATGTGAAATTTCGATATGTTGTTTTTGATTTCAAACACACGTCTAGTAAAAATTTTGGAATTTTTATATGCATGATTTTTAGGAATTAAATTTTTAAGATGAGAGTTTGTTTCAACACGAAAATATAGGAGGCGATTCTGTTGATTCCCACCAACAAGAGATTTTTTTTTTCAAAAAGCAAGCAAATGCTAATCCTAAGGATCAACCACAACACTTAATTTTTTTTTGCATTCTTTTTGAAAGGAAATCTAACCTAATCTAATATACAAGTACTTACGTGAGATTAGAAACCTAAAATTTTTTTGTTGTCGCGTTTCTTCTCAGATTTCTGCTTTTCCTGCACCGACGAAATCAACAAAAATGAAGTAGGATAGAAATTTCAAATAAGCACTAGGAGGAAAAACTTTAAAATTTATCGTTGCCTCTACAACGATAGAAATAATATTTTACACATTTCACGACGAACAAGTTGACATCATTGCTTCCCCGGCAACGATGTCAACTTCATCGCGGAATGCGTAAAATATTATTTCTATCATTGTAGTGTGATTCGTCAAAACAAATAAATTTATAAATTAGAATTGGTGAGTCCTGAGTCATTCGTAGGGAGGAAAAACATGATTTTCAAAGATTTTCGTACTAACTAATCTATCCACAACATAGAAACAAAGACCAGATATTCAGAAAATCAGATTTTTATTGCTAATGGTAAACAGTTCTCAAGATAGGAATTAAAAAAACTATGCTAAAGAATAGAGAGAGAGAAAATAGATGAAGGATGACGTTGCTTGTGGGATGCTTGTGCGAAGTGTGGCAGCACTTCAGATCCAGTGTGCTGGGAAGAAGACTAGAGAGATGTTGTAGAGAGAGAGAGGCTGGAGATGTGTCTGGTGGAAGTTGCCTCTCAACTGGGGGCTTTAGGGCTCCTTTTATAGCTAAAATGAGGAGCAAGGTGGGTATTTAGGCCTCCCAATTCGTGCAACAACTTAGGTGAGATCAGATCCATCGATTGGGAGATCAATGGACCAGATTGTGCCTAAAAATAGCCTTCTATGCTCCTATAACACGCACATCGCACCAGATGTTGACACGTGGCAGCCTCTGAGCCGTTGGATCCAATCGCATCGCACCACTCGCCCTTCACATGCATACTTGCGCTTTCAATTTCAACCATCCGATTTGCTTATGATCTACGCTACACCACTTCTATCCCTACGTGTATCGGGGGGTCAAGTTGGGCATTCGGTCGCATGTGTATCTGCATCACCACATTGATTGTTCGTCGTTGTGCCACGTGGCAGAATCCACGCCATTCAATTTGATTTGATGCCTGATTTCGCATGAGAGTCACTGCCTCCTTGATTTCGCGCTGAATACGATTCGAATGCGTGCCTCTTATTCTTGTGCAAGCGCGTTCTCTACTGTGCTACATTGCCTTTTGAGTCACGATTTTGATTTTAGTATGTGACTACTCTGAGCTGTTGGATGAAGATCCAACAGCTTAGTTGATGAAGGGTGATCGAAGAGGGCGATGTGGAGCTGTTGTGGCCATTAGATGATGTCCGAATGGCTCACATTTTTCCTTCAGAAGTTGGAGTGCGACAGTGAGCCATCAGGATGGTGCCACATGGCACCATCCTGACCATTCATCTTCCTGCCTTTGAAGTTGATGCTGCAAGGCTCTGATCGGGTTGATCTTTACACCGTTGGACTGCGATCGTTGACCTGGATCCATCCATGCAGTCGTATTTGACATCTGAGACTTGGATTTGTGCGATCTTGCTCCTTGGCCTCTGATCTTCTACTGGTTGTATGTGATGCTACGGACGTTTGATCAAGACGATTCAGGAATCATTAGACTCCCATCATCATCCTGATCAAATCCATACGATCTAATCTATCATCTGAGGGTCTGAATCATCTACAATTAATATAGCCTCTCTCTTAAAGCATAAGATAGCATTATTATCTATAAAGCTAGCAAATCGACTATGATGCCAATTATAATACTTATGCATGCATTGTTCCTAAGTTAAGCTGAAATCTAACTTAATTTAGGTAGATTAGGTCCTATGATTGTTACGCAATCACACCCATGCTTTCTCTTCATGCACTGTTATACCTTTTAAACCTCATCCTTTTAGATTCTAAAACATGTGGTTTAAAGACCCCTCTTTCAGGAACATGGTCAGTCGTGTTTAGGAGCAACCTTGTACTAATACTACTTTCAATCCCATTGATATTCTTTACTTTAAACTTGCTAGTCTCAAAAGAGCCCTGCAATCTTGGATTAGATGGCTTTTTGGTGACATACACTTGATTGTCAAGGACCTGGAGAATTGCAATGATGCTCTGGAGGCTAAATTGATATCCCAATGGGATGATCACACTTCCTTTGAGCTCACAGATATTCATATCCAACTAGAAGATGCCCTCGCTAAATATGATGACTTCCTTGCGCAAGAAGATAAAATTAGTTGGTTGCATCCTGGGGAAGGGAATAATGCTTTCTTTTTTACTACCATTAAGAAGTGGTTTGCGAAGCGTAATCATAATTCTCTTTCCTCTTCCATTGGTAACTATTCTTGGGACTTGGCGGCTTCCAAATCGATCAATTACTTTCAAAATCTTCTCTCTTCTGTCAGGGTTGGTGATATCGACAGATTTTTTAACATCATCCCTCCTATCATAACTCCTGAGGATTCTTCCTCTCTGTTGAATATCCCTACAAAGAATGAGATCTTGGATACCATTAACTCTATGCCTATTAATAGCTCCCTTGGCCCTAATGGTTTCAATGCTGAGTTTCTTCGCAACTGCTAGGATATTGTCAAATTTGATGTGGTGAATACCATATCTCACTTCTTCCCTACTCAATTAGCTCCCAGATCTTTCAATTCCACTTTTGTCTCCCATATCCCTAAGAAACATAACACTGAGGAGCTTTCTAATTTTCATCCTATTATTAGTCTTTGTAATGTGACTTTTAAGATCGCATCTGGTATCTTTGCGAATCATTTGACTAAGCTGTAGCCTAGATCATATCCTCTAAGTAGGATGGTTTGATTAAAGGCAGATTATCTTTGGTCACATCTCTACTACATTTGAGCTCTCTCAAAGGCTCAATCGTAAGGTTTTTGGGTCTAATGTTATCTTTCAACTTGATCTTCAAAAATCCTATGATAGAGTTGAATGAGAAGCCCTCTACAACACTTTGATCAAATTTGGTTTTTCCATCCAAGTACTTGCATTTATCAAAGGTTTTGTGGAACATAAGGGTTCTTCGATCTTAGTTGATGGAAGTTCCTCGTTGTTCCTCAAAGTCTCCCTCGGGCTTAGACAAGGGGACCCTCTGTCTCCATTTCTCTTTGACATCTTTATGGATCCCTTTATTCATGGTATCAATGGACTTGGTTTTCTTGGGTCATCTACTGGACGCGGTTCCACTTTCGGAGACGTCTACTCAAAGAACAGCTGGAGTCAGAAGTCCCCAAGTTTTCGTCTCCTGGGGGATCGTCAAGCACATCCGGCAAGGATCAAGGGGGATCGAGTTCTTGCAGGGATCAGGTCGGAGCAACGTGCCATCGGACGTGAAAGAGGCAGTCTCACGATCGGGCGTGAGTGCCTGGAAGTTTGAATTCTATACTCCCGCGGGTCGGAAGGCGGCGGGAGAAGGAGGGGGACACTGGGCGGGATCTTTCCACAGCGAATTCCCCATACAGATAGAGGCACCGGTGAAAAAGATACTCCGAAGGCTTCGGGATCGAGGTCTCATTAGCCGAAGAAGACCCTGGCCAATTCACGTGGTGTCATTCCCTCCCTAGTTGCTTTCCTTTACGCCAATGACATTATTCTATTTCTCAATTGTAGCTTGAGATCTACTACTAATCATATGACCTTCATCCACAATTTTGAATCTAACTTTGGTCAAAGATTAAACTCTCTCAAGAGTTTTTGCTACGTTGGGAAACATTTCACCTTGGGTTGAATGTCTCGTATTCTTTCTATTACTAGTTTTCAACTTGGGAGCTTCCCTTTAAATTACCTTGGCTACCCTATCATCACGGGTAGAGCGAAGATCTTGTATTTTCATGGCTTGGTTGACAAAATTCACTCTAAACTCTCAGGTTGGAAAGCCAAACTTCTCTCTTCTGTTGTTAGGCTTCTCCTCATCAAGCATGTCCTCTCTTCCATCCTGATTCACGTGCTCTCTATGATTGATGTCCCCAAGACTGTGATCCGAAACCTTGAATCCACCTTCGCCAATTTCTTTTGGAATTCCTCGGATGAGTGTCACCATCATTGGATGTCTTGGCCTTCCATTTGCAAGCCCCTCCCCCTTGGTGGGCTTGGCATCAAGGACCTTTCCATTGTCATTAAAGGCTTTAGGATGAAAAGGATTTGAAACATAATGTTTGGTGATTCTCCTTATTCTTCTCTCATGAGGAATCTTTATGGTCTTTCTCACAACACTATCCATAATTGTCATAACAGGCTCAACCCCCTTGTTTCAGTCTATAATGATATCAAACCTTTCATTCGTTGGGAGGTTAAGGAAGGTGATCTTCTTTTTTGGATGGATATTTGGATTGGGGATTCCCCTCTTAAGGACTTCCTTCCTCATGATATTGATCCCCCTTGTTGAAGATTAAAGATGCTTTGGCCTATCCTGACTTGATTGATCATCTCTATTTCATCCCCCCTCATATCTAGTCCAAAATCCTCTAAATTGTCATTCTTGAAGCCAGAGACGTCCCTGTTTGGACTCTATCCTTGAGTGGTGAATTTTCTATTTCTTTATCTTACAACATAAATTTCAAATCTATGTCCACCGATCTATGCTTCATAGCCTTTGGAATCTTAAGCTTCCTCTTAGAATGAGCCTGACTGCTTGGAGGATTATTCATGATAGGTTCCCTACTGATGACAACATCCAAAAGCTTGGTGTTAATTTGCCCTCCAAATGTGTCTCCTGCCCTACTCATCCTAATCTTGAAACCTATTCTCATCTGTTTTTCCACAGTGATCTTGTTATCACGATTACCAATTGGACTTTCTGGAATATTTGCCTTAATCCCATTATGCCAGACAATCTTTATCAAAACATCCTTAATTCGAATGCCTCCTATTCTAGAAGGATCAAGGGGATTACTATTTTCATTTGGCATAACATCTGGTGGATCCATAACAAGATTAAGAATGACAACTTCAATTCTTTGTACATCTGCCAATTTTTGGACTGTAATTGGAGATTATTTAGTATGGTAAATTGGCTTAAATCTCAACACCCCAAGGTTTTTGTTGTTTCTTGGGTCCGCTAGGCGATAGGGTAAAAGGTTAATTTTGCATCTATTAGCCATAATGGCTCCTCTTCCAATGCTTGGATTCTTTAGGACAATTATGAATCTATGATTGAAGCTGCTTCGTCCAAGGTTGCTAACTCTTACCCTGAGATGGGCATCATTGAAATTATTACCCACTTCTTGCAATGTGGGAACTGTAATTCTGATAATATATGCTATGAAGTGGATTCATCCTTGCTTTATTATTAGTGGAATGGCAAAATTCTGGTGCCATGGTACGTGCATTCTGTGCTGTAGGATGCTAAGGACTACTGCTCTCAACCCATGAATTTGACTTATATTCATCCTATGGCCAACAATTTGGCTCGTCTAATCGCCTACTTTGTTGACGGCCCATGGCATATCAATCATTCATTGGTGCTTCTCTCTGTCAGATGACATGGGCTGCTGAGATTTGATAAGATTCAATTCCCTTATATTATTGGCTGATTTTGTGGTGTGCTTGGCTTGTTTTTTTCCTTGCAGTTGGTTTTTGTACTAGGCCAGGAGTCGTGGTCCATCTTTTCCTGTAAGAGGTAGGTTTTGGTTTAGTCCCCCTACCCCATTTTTTAATGGTCTCCAGGGAGTGGGGGATGAATAATATTGGCTCCTGTATTTTTCAAAAAAAAAAAATATGGGAGTTATGTAGGAAATGTTGTTGCATACAAGGTTTTGAGTGTGTTCGTTCACATGGGATTGGGTGGAGGTATTACGTAGATGGCTAGGAAAGGAAATAGGTTTAGCCCCCAATCAGACACATGGGCTCAAGTTGATTTCTCATAATAGTAGAGCTCCAATTAATTCTACACCTAGCACCTGCACACATATAAACAAAGATATCAAGGCACCAAATAGGAATATTATGTAGAAACCTCTAAAAATTGCATTATTTACAAAATGATGCTAAATGATTAAGATAACCAAATCTAATGCAATGTGATCTAATGTACCCTCAAACTAGCAATAATTACGCATAAATTATGTAAATAAATTTGAATATGTCACACCCCCATGCCTATCTTTTCCTGGTCCTCAAACAAAACACTAAGCAAAAACTATTCACGAAAACAATATTTACATGGGAAACCAACTTGCGAATCTTGAGTTAAGTTAAATCAAAATCATCAATCTTGATTTTTCATCAAAGTAAACATATACAAAATCTTAATGTCAAAGACTGAATAGTTCTAAAGTAACGACTCAAATCTGAACCATCCAAATCAAATTAGAAATCCTATTAGCCATCGGACATGGGTCACTAGAGTAACTTTCTCTAACCAAGTCGATCCAACCAAGGTTCGAATCGAATGTGAGAAATAAGCAACTTGTGTGAGAAATAATGCGACTCTCTAGACAGTTAACTAAGTTGACTCCAAGTGTTTAATAAGACTTAGAACACGTCTACGCTCTCTCTAGGACATCCTATCTTCGGTTAGGCCATACTAGGATTTGACAGCATTCTCCTCACCACTTTTCTACCCTAAGGTCAACACACTAGGAGTATATCTCTTCGGCTGGACCTCTAAGTCTTTTATTCCTAAATCTTTCTCTGTATTTTTTTTCTTTTTTTCTATAGTATTAACACGCATATGTATCAATGTGTTTTTATTTTGGAAATGGAAAGGGTAGCATCCATATGCAGTGAGATGCTTTTGTTTGGTGGAATTGCACCCATTTGTAGCAAGGTGCTTAATTTGGTGGGGTATATATATATATTTCATTTTTTTTTCTCATTTTTTTAGGGCTAAATATCTTTTTTTTTCTCTAAATCATTTTTTTAGGCAAGTGACTCTCCTTCATTCATTCTAAATGCATTCCTCTACAAATAGGAACAATCGTAAGAGCTAGAAACATGGTAAGGTCCTTTGGATCTACTTGCCCTAAGATTAAATCTTCTTGACCTCTAAGGACTTAACAAAATCGTCCATAAGATGATCCAGTGCATAGTACAGGTGAAGATGCTTAGAACTCCAAGACTATACAAATCAAAGGGTGAAACGATATGTCATTCACTTATCACCCCTTTGAGTTAATACTTCTAGCTTTTTCAGACTCCTTTCAAATTCTTGAGAAAATCAATCTAGATTTAGGTAAATGCTCAAGAAAATTAAGTCTAAAAAGACTTGAGGAGTCTAGGAGGAAGGACTTTGTTTCGCACTTTTCTTAAGATCGGTAAGTCATCAAAATTGATGTTGTCCAATTTTTCACAGCACAAACTCTAAAAACACCATTTTTTTCTTTTTTTTTCTTCTTTTTCTTTTCTTCTTGTTTCTTTTTTGAAAGCTAATATACAACGGATGAAAACATGAAAATAGTAGGCATGCATGCGAACAATAACTACGATAGAATATGGGAATTTCAGAGACGGGTATAAAAGTGACTTAGTCAAAATATGTAAATCAACCCCGCCATGACTATTTCATGCAATGCCCTCATTGTATGTTCTAAACATAAAGAAAAGGGTAGAAATCACCTGGAAATATCTAAGTAAACATGATGTAACTTGACTAACTCAAAATCAGCAAACTAAACTAAGATGCAAATATATGCTAGAAATTTAACTATATATATATGTGTGTGTAAGCACAAGTTTAATGCTTTTAGCTAGGCACAGACCCTATTAGGAAGATACTAGTCATTTAATGGAGGGTTAAAGATTGTTACAGAAAGGGTCAAGATTAATATGAAGATATGGTCATGTGGTTCAAGAATCAGTGATCCACAAATGTGGACCAACTGATGATATAGCCCCACTCCAAAAGGTTTTTCTAATCCGAGATACAAATTGGAGAGAGAAAGATGGGGATGGCAAAAACAAGGTTCATGATGTTGGTCTTGCTCATTGATCCAATTCCAAAGTTCAAGAAGAGGTGGTGGAGGATTTGGATTGAAGTTCAGGTTTGACTCGAAATCTAAATCATCTGGGGCCATTTAATGAAAGATCATAATTTCTCTAGATTGTGGGTCATACGAGGATATAGGTATGGTTGTGTTGAATTCCTCAAAATCCTCATTAGAAATTACCTCTTCCTTATGATAACTCGTCTCTTCCTCAGAATCAAGCCATCCATTTGAACTAGTTGGATTATAATTTCTCCCCCAATCTATCATGATTTGAGCTCCATTTTCTGAGGTTGTGTTTTCCTTTTCCTCATACATTGAATCATGGTTTGTTTCATTTGGCTGTCCAATTTCTCGAACATCATCAAAATCCAACAATTCTTGAATTTCATGGTGAGTATACTGAGGAGTCTTTAAATCATTAGCTAATTCATCACACTCCCAATAGCTCCTCAATCTCACAAATGTCTTTTTTATAGGAGGATATCTCAATTTGATTGTCTATGGGAGGTGGCAAATCAGAATCATCCTTAAGTAATTGGTTCTCATCATCAAATCCTTGCCTCCTGAATTGATCTTGAGACTTGGCAGAAATCATATTATCCATAGTGTGAATTGCTCCCACAACCCCAATAGAACCACATTTTCTTTTAGGAAACCTTAAAGATATTAAGTTGGCATGTTTTCCTCCCAGAAATGATTTGCATATTCCCCATCTCACAATTGATCAGAGCCTTGCCTGTGGCTAAGAAAGGTCTTGCTAAGATTATCAAGGTGTGGTTCAAGTTGTCTGATGCCTCCATATCTAAGACTAAAAAGTTCATAGGGTACTGAAAATCTTGCACTTTTATAATCATATTCTAGAAGAGTCCCTTTGGAATCTTGGTTGACTGATGAGAACCTCATCATGAGCCATAACTAGCTCATTTTGACCCAATACAAAGGATAAAAGCTCCTGCATATCTCAAGGAAAAGCTTAACTCAGAGAATTCTGAGTTTGAGAAGAAAACAAGTCATAAGGGGTAAAAGTGCAATTTTACCAGTATAATCTGCATACAGGGTAATTCAGGGCCCAAACATAGGTCAAAACAGCTTAATAAGAATAAAAGTGGGATGAGATGATCTAGCAAGGACTACAGCACTTCCAAGGAACCAAATGATAATCTGTAACCCTAAAACAACCCACTTCAATTCACAAGGTTCGAGGCAAAGTAAAAATATAATAAACCCTCTAAAATTCATAGAAAAATAATCTCTAGGGTTTAGAACCTTCAATTTGGCCTTTAGAACCCATTTTGACCTACATTGAGAACCATGCCCAATTAATAACTTAATTTGGGTTTTTGCGCAAATTGACCGGTCAAACAAGGTTTAATATGAAAATAAAATTCACCATCAGATTCCTTAGGTCCTAATTAGTCATGTATAAAAACTTGAGCCTAAGAAGAAACCTCCTTGACCGACTTCACACTTTGGTCCTCATATATTTACTCTTTGGCCCTCAACTTTTGAACCCTCGCATTTTGGCCCCTAACTCTCCTTCGTTCTTTGCAATCAGGTCCCTCCTGCAAAACCCTGCCAGCACCATGCTCCGGCGACCTTGCGCGGAGCATGGCGCCGAGCAGGGTGAGGTGGGGGACCTGGCAAGTGTACCGGGGGTGCCCTGCGTCGTCAGCCGTCGCAGGAGCACCCCCCTGGACATTGTAGGCCACCATACCGGCCGTGCGAACGCACGGACGGTATGGGTTCATGTTCCGACCACTCTCCGGCGAGGGAGACACGTCGTCTCCCTCCGCCTTCCTCCCTGCTTCATCCCTATAAATACCCCCCGCCGCTCCACCGACGAAGGCAGCCTGGATCTGACGGAGAAAACCCCCAGCTTTCGTCTCTTCTTTCTCCGGCAGACGCTCACCAGCTCCGGCGACTTCCTCCCCCTCCACCTCTTCGCTCTGCCGCACTACCAGCAGCAGAGACTTCCTCCCCTGCTCTTCCCGCGCCACGCCGCACCCAGCTGGCGCCTCTCCAGCCCTCTGCTCGCCGCCGCCCCTCTCCCTGAGCATCGTCTTCTCCGGCGACAGTCGATACGACTGTCGCCCTGTTCCTCCCCCTTCGTCCCTGCAAGTAAGTTAGACCTACTCCCCTTCTTCTCCTCTTTCTTTCCCCGCTTTCAATTTAGTCAATTAAACCCTCGACCGCTCCTGTTCACCCTCATCCTCTCCGCCTCCGACCACCCTCCGGCGAGCCGCGCCCATCACCTCAGCGACCCACACGGCTCGCCGACCACCGCAGAACCTCCGCCTCCTCACCCTGATCCTCTTCCGCCCCTCCACTTCCCACCAAACACCCTCTGCAGATCCACCGAACACACCCACTTCTTCGCTCACAGTTTAACCTAGGACGACCTGTTAGCTCCATCTCGCCCCCTGCAGACCCCCTGACCACCTTCGCCGTGCCACGGCGAAGGTCCCCTGCCTGTCTGATTTGGCCGAGAGGCCGTTCTATTGATTTCAGGTTCCAGGCCTTGACCGCCATTGGCGAGGAAGCTCGAAGCTTGCTTGAGGTTGCTCCAAGCCTAGATATCCCAGGTTGAAGACCTAGGCTGCGCGAAAGAGTCTTGCGCACACACCCTGGCCCTCAATTGGAGTTGCGAGCCTCAACAGCTGTTGCAATTGGAAGCACCATCCCTACTGCAGGCGTGAGAGAAAAGGGGTGCGCGGATAGTCCCACCTCGGGAATTTCTGAAGCCACACACCCACATAAGTTGCAAAAGTGCCACCATCTGTTTGCCTCAGTTACCACGGGGTGAGGTCCCTCTCACCCGACCCGACCTGACTCGGCCTCGTCCGTGACCACGCTCCGCGGACCTGGCCCGACCCGATTAGACTGACCTGCACTCCTCGCCCACCACGCACGCCGGTGGGCCTGGACCCGGGCCTGACCCGAACCCGATTACCCGGTAGCGCTCTGGGAGAGCTTCCGAAGAGTGATTTCAGAGAGAGAGATACGCGGGGGAGGGGGGTAGAGTAGGTTTTTGCCTCTTGACGAAAAAACTCTGAAGTGTGCAGGCCAAAGAAGAAGAAGCAGACCCGCTGAAGAAGAAGGAGCTGCTGCACTGTAGCGAAGGCATCGTTAAGTCGTCTCAGCACCGGGGCAGACGACGGAAGGTCAGCAGCCAGAGCAGGAAAGAAGACAGGCTGAAGAAGAAGGAAGAGCAACGGCCATCGCGAAAGAAGAAGAAGAGAGGTCAAGGCAGGTGAAGACAAAGAAGAAGAAGATCTGAAGAAAAAGAAAGAAAGAAAACAAGGAAGAACAGAAGACAGAAGAAAGCAGAAGAAGAAGAAGAAGAACAGGAAGAACAAAAGCCAAAGAGGAGATAAGACAAAGAGGAAGAAAGCAGAGAAGAAGAAGAAGCCAAATTTTCATCTCTCTCTCTCTCTCTCTCTTTATTTTTGTAATAGAACTTGTATATCTCTAGAATACAACTTGCTCCCTGAGTTCGACCTCGGGAACTCTTTTATTTTTCCGAGTAAAAAAATTTATATTTGAAATGTTGGTAATAACCGGCTTTACTACAACGTTATAACGTTACCGACGTCTTTCATTTTTGGCGCCGCTGCCGGGGAGAAACGGCTATTCTAGAGGTAAACATTCCTGTATCTTTTAATTTCTGATAATCTCCTCTCTTTTGTGCAGCTACAGGAACTCAAGAAGACAAGCAACCACATAACCACTCCAAAGACAGGTAAATCTTTTCTCTCACTATTAACCCCTACACTCTAAAGAGGAAGAAAAGAAAAGAACAAGCAATATAGGGCTAACCTGTCTTCCATACTTAGTAACCATAAAAAGTTGCATGTCTTCAACTCATCACTCCTGCACACTATTAAGGGTA
Source organism: Thalassia testudinum (assembly GCA_037157565.1). Classification (NCBI taxonomy): domain Eukaryota; kingdom Viridiplantae; phylum Streptophyta; class Magnoliopsida; order Alismatales; family Hydrocharitaceae; genus Thalassia; species Thalassia testudinum. Next base: position 136,604,679 of record JAZHRO010000003.1, on the reverse strand, counting down.
TTTAAGGGCTAACACATTCTTGCTTGAGCCCTAATTGCCCAACAAAGAGTTAAATGGACCAAGTAGAGCCAATATAAGGTCAAACATTAGGATTTCAGTAGAGACACACCCCTTAATCAAGAATTGAGGAAATCCTAAAGAGGTGTGCCCAAGCCATTGATTGAAAATAATTAACAAGAAAAATCCTAAACAATTGGCTCTCTCTAAACACTTGAACCCTAAAAGACAGGACCTAAAAAGCTCTTAAAGAAAACAATAGGTAAAGTTGACCCCTTGGGTTAACCAACCTTAAATTAGGTCACTCTTTGCACTTAAAAAGACTAAAGTTCAAGTGAAACCTTAAGCACCCTGATCTTAAAATTGGTAGACTTAAGAGGTCAAGATCCCCATTCTGGTCTACCTGGAACCGCAGTGACAAGAGAGGTCGGGTGGGGGAAACCCTGTAACCCGTGGGGACGCTCTACCGTGTAGGGGTCTTCGCGGGACTCTCCCTCTCTGGCTGCCCAGGTAATTCTCAGGTGGACGATCTTTCTGATCAAGGGGTCCATCTGCCCCGCACCTCTATAGTCACCCAACACATTTTTGGGTGTCTTGATTGGGTCCAGCACCTTCTAAACTTACCTCTCCCAACTGTGCATGTACGGAAGGAGGTCTCTAAGACCACCCTTAAGACCTCCTTTAGAAATTCACTCTCGTCAAGGCCAAGCCTCGACGCCCGTGTTTGTGCAGCAACACCCTCACATTATTCTCTCTTCTGATTCAGAACCAAGTTCTTCTTCTTCCCCCATCATGGCTCAGCCAGTTGAGGAAGAAAATAATCTGGAGCACCAGCTCCAGCGACTCAATGACCTCTTCCAAAACTTCGTGCACCCACCACAGCGTCCTATGATGCGGGACCACTACAATCCTGCTGCGGTGGCCATTGAGCCTCGAGTTAGAATCCCGATTGGAGGACCTGATTCCGAACTAAAGCCCAACATGATTCATGCTATACCTAAATTCCATGGGCTTAATTCTGAAGATCCCTTCCAGCACATCAAACAGCTTAAGCATCTGGCCCACACTTTTGGATCAGATGCGCAAAATCGGGATATTCTTCTCATGAAGATGTTCTCCTTTTCTCTTATGGACAAGGCCGCCCATTGGTATCAAACTCAGACCCGGCCGATCAACACTTGGGAAGAACTTCAATCCGAGTTTTTGAAAAAGTTCTTTCCCGTTGGTCGGACCAACGCCTTGCGCCATCAGATTACACACTTCACTCAACAATCAGGAGAACCTCTCCATGAGGCATGGGATCGTTTTCAGGATCTCATGAGGAAGTGCCCCCATCACGGAGTTCCTAAATGGGAACAAGTCCAATCTTTTTACCAGGGACTCCGTGAGGACATCCGCCTTTTCGTCAATGCAACTTGCGGAGGAAACATCATGGGTCAACATGAAGACACCGTATGGGAGATTCTCGAAAACATGTGCGAGAACTCCATCAACAATGACTCCATGGGATTATTCGACAGGACGAATACCCGCGCAGCGACGAATCTTAAGGGAGCACATGAGACGCAGGGCCTGTCCGCATCAGTCGACCTGGAATTAATGGCCAGTCGATTGGACAAGGTCTCAATCATTGAAAAGAAGGTGGATGAGCTGACTCAGCACTTGCAGCGAGCCACCTCTGCGCGTAACTCCTTTGCACAACCTCCTTCCACACAGGAGACTGTGCAAAATATCCTCCACCGATCCTCCCTTGGGATGGATCCATATCCACCCCCATCTGATTCTTGGACTGGAAGATCATCCGATCCTTTCTTCACCAGCCGGGGGAACTCCATTCCTCCTTTCCCTGATTCTCAGGAGGTTCCTCAGACCTGCGAGGACCTCAACGCCATCCAGAACGACCCATTCTCCAACACTTACAACCCTGGATGGCGAAACCATCCCAATTTTCAGTGGGCGGGAAATTCCCAAACCCAAAGACCACCTTTTCAGTCCCGCCCACAGCCCTCTCATCACTACCAGCCGCCTCAGCCTCGGCCCAACCCTACTTATCCATCAGGGCCAAATCAAGATCAAATGTCCTTAATCCTTCAGACTCTGGCTGACATTCAGAAATCGAATGCGGCCATTCAAAAACAGCACAAGGACGAGCTTACTGAAGTTAAAACTCAGCTGGCCCAGTTGACAAATTCTCGCCAGCCAGGCACACTCCCTTCCCAACCTCTTCCTAACCCAAATAACGTGCCAACCCAGAAGCGCGTTCTGAATCCAAATTTAGGCCACGCTCAATGGATTTATCAGGCCCCCACTGCTCCATCTCCAGACGAGATGGAAGCCTCTACTTCTCGTACGGGATTTCAGCAGCAGCCACCCCTCCTACCAAATCCAAACCAAAATCAGGCTGGATTAAATTCTGTAACAACACGTAGTGGTAAGACAACTCAGGACCCGCATTATCCAAACCAATCCCAGCCTGATAACCATGACCCTAGGATAGTTATCCAAGGTACCGCTGTTCCAGACCCACAACCTGGACCTATCCTAGAGGAACCAACCAAGATCCCGTTTCCCGAGGCCCTGACCAAGGGAAAGAAGACCACCAAACCCGTGGCCCCTGAGGAGGACCTGGTCAAGCTCTTTGAGCAGGTCCACATAAACATCCCCTTGATGGATGCAATCCGCCACGTACCAGCTTACGCACGATTTCTAAAGAATATATGTACACCCCAGCGTAAGCCGCGAACCAAGGGGGGGAGCCCAATTGTTCTGTCAGAGCAAGCCAGCTCTGTAATCCTTAGTAAACTCCCACCCAAGGCAAAAGATCCTGGAACTCCCCTGATCTCCTGTAAGATAGGTGGTACCCAACTTGATAGAGCATTGTTAGACTTAGGTGCATCTATAAATCTGATACCCACATCCTTACTTGACCATCTGGAAGAATCTGAGCTGAAACCAACCGAGGTGACATTACAATTAGCAGATCGATCTATAAAGTCACCAAAAGGGATTCTCGAGGATGTTATCGTGAGAGTGCGGGATTTCTATTTTCCAGTGGACTTTATAGTCTTAGACATGGATGCACCTGAGAACCCTAGGGATACACCAATCATTCTAGGGAGACCTTTCTTGGCTACTGCTAGAGCCAACATCAGCTGTGAGGAGGGCCAAATAGAGCTTAAGTTTGGAGATCAAACACTGAAAATTGATATATTTAAGGCCCAACAAGGAATTAATTGCGGCGTCATCGAGCAAATTTGTGACATCAAGACTTTGGTTGATGAATCACACCTCCAGAATGACTTGAGTATTCCTCATCAACCACAGAAGGATCTTGACCCGCAAATAGAGGAGTCAAATCCAGATGTGAACAACCCAGTAACTCCCACCCTTGAACCTCACATCTACACTGAACCACCCGCTGCTGCTGAAAACCCCATCCTCGAACTGAAACCCCTTCCTGCTCATTTGAAATACATCTTTTTGGGTTCTAATCAGACCCTTCCTGTGATCATCAATTCCAACCTTAGTCCTGAACAGGAATCCCGTCTGATTGTTGTCCTCCAGCAACATCGCAGAGCCATCGGATGGACCCTCGATGATTTGACTGGAATAAGTCCCTCTTATTGTACTCATCATATCTATTCAGAAGAGGGCACACGACCTTCTCGTGAAATGCAGAGACGCTTAAACCCCAATCTGCAGGAGGTCGTGAAAAAGGAGATCATCAAGTGGTTAGATGCCGGGATCATCTACCCGATCTCCGATAGTCGTTGGGTGAGCCCAATTCAGGTCGTGCCTAAGAAGGCAGGACTCACCACTATAACGACTGGGACCGGAGAAATCATTCCTACCCGATTAGCCAACTCGTGGAGAGTCTGTATAGATTACCGTCGACTCAATTCCTCCACGAAGAAGGATCATTTCCCACTACCTTTCATTGATCAAATTCTCGAAAAATTAGCGGGAAATAGGTTCTTCTGCTTCCTTGACGGGTACTCCGGTTACAACCAGGTGGCAATCCATCCTGAGGACCAAGAAAAGACCACGTTCACCTGCCCCTTCGGAACATACGCTTTCCGAAGGATGCCTTTCGGTCTTTGCAATGCACCCGCTACTTTTCAGCGATGCATGCTTGCCATATTCTCAGATATGGTAGGTGATTATCTGGAAGTCTTCATGGATGACTTTTCAGTTTTCGGAGCATCATTCGACGATTGCCTCCAACACTTGGTCCAGATACTCAGGCGGTGCATCGACGTGAATTTGGTTCTTTCCTGGGAAAAGAGCCATTTCATGGTGCCTGAGGGAATTGTCCTGGGACACTCAATTTCGGAGAAAGGTATCCAAGTGGATCGAGCTAAGGTTAATCTGATTTCTCACCTTCCTATGCCTAGCTCGATCAGGGACATCCGATCCTTTTTAGGGCATGTCGGTTTTTATCGACGATTTATCCCTGATTTTTCAAAAATCGCACGCCCCCTGACCACTCTTCTCTCCAAGGATGTTCCCTTCGAAATCTCCAAGGAATGCACTCAAGCATTTGAAATCCTGCGTGACCGAGTCACCCAAGCCCCGATCCTACAATCCCCTGATTGGTCTCAACCCTTTGAGATCATGTGTGATGCATCCGACTTCGCTGTAGGAGCGGTTTTGGGGCAGAAAAATGACAAGAAACCTGTGGTCATTTACTACGCCAGCAAAACACTCGATGAGGCTCAGCGTAACTATACAGTTACTGAGAAAGAGCTGCTAGCTGTAGTATTTGCCCTTGAGAAGTTCAGATCATACCTTCTGGGTTCCCATGTCATCATATACTCGGATCACACGGCTGTTAGGCATCTCCTTGCAAAGAAGGATGCGAAACCTCGATTGATCCGATGGATCTTGCTGTTGCAAGAATTTGACCTCGAGATTCGCGATAAAGCGGGAAAACAAAACGTGGTAGCTGATCACTTGTCCCGTCTTCCTTCTGAAATGATAGACCCTTCCGGACCCATCACTGAGCATTTTCCCGATGAGCACCTGCTGACTATTGGTACTAGCCTTCCATGGTTTGCTAATATTGTAAATTACTTGGCATCTCATCAGACCCCGTCCGATTGGCCGAAGGCCAAGAAAGACAAATTACGCTCCGATGCCAAGTATTACATTTGGGAAGACCCGTACCTCTTCCGCATAGGTGCCGATCAGATCATCCGGAGATGTGTCCCGGAAGGGGAAGTCAACAATATCCTCTCTTTCTGCCATGACCAGGCATGCGGTGGCCATTTTGCCGGGCATAAAACCGCATCAAAAGTCCTCCAGTGCGGCTTTTACTGGCCCACACTGTTCAAAGACGCACACAGTCATTGCAAGGCATGCAGTCGTTGCCAGACTTTGGGCAACATGAGCCGTCGTGACATGATGCCTATGCAACCGATTCTAGTATGCGAAATCTTTGATGTTTGGGGGATTGATTTTATGGGCCCCTTTCCTATTTCGGATGGTTTCGAATACATTCTGTTGGCTGTGGACTACGTGTCCAAATGGATCGAAGCCATACCGACCCGAACCTGTGATCACAAAATCGTTCTCAAATTCATTCATCAACACATTTTCTCAAGGTTCGGGATTCCTCGTGCAATAATCTCTGATGGGGGGACCCATTTCACAAATGCTCAGTTTAGGTCACTGATGACCAAATACGGGGTGTCTCACCGAATCTCTACTCCTTACCACCCCCAAACTAATGGTCTAGCTGAGCTGTCGAATCGGGAAATCAAGAAAATCCTGCAGGTCACTGTTCGACCTGACAGGAAGGACTGGTCGTCCCGACTTCCGGAAGCATTGTGGGCCTATAGGACCGCCCACAAGACCCAATTGGGCATGTCTCCCTTTAGATTGGTGTACGGAAAGGCATGCCACCTTCCCGTCGAACTGGAGCATAAAGCCTATTGGGCAGTACGGAACTGTAATCTAGATCTTTCCAAGGCTGGGACCCACAGAAAACTCCAAATCAGCGAGATCGATGAATTACGCACAGACGCGTATGAGAACTCGCAAATCTACAAGGAGCGGATTAAAGCCTTCCACGACAAACACATCTCGAGAAAGATCTTTCATCCTGGTCAAAAGGTCCTACTCTTTGATGCCCGACTCAAACTCTTCCCAGGAAAACTGAGATCTAAGTGGGTCGGACCATATTTGGTCCGACAGGTTTTTGGAAATGGAGCAATCGAAATCAGTCCACTCAGCCACGATTCTGAACCTTTCATCGTGAATGGTCAAAGACTCAAGCCGTTCATTGATGTAACTTCTACTGATTTGGCTGAGGCATCTTATATCCTCCGTTCCCCTTGAGCTTATTGCACCCAGCCGATGGCGTAAAACTCAGCGCTTAACGGGAGGCAGCCCGTCATTCTCTTTGAAAACCTGAAACTTGTTCTGACACCTTTCAGCACTCGAAGTTCACCCTTATAGACAGCCGACCCCAACTCAGATGTTCGCATCTGAAATTTGAAATCGTCCGCAAAAATTCAACCCGACCCATCCACTCACCCAAATTTCTGTCTTAAGGAATGAACTAAGACCCCCTAGGTTACAATGAGGACATTGCAAATCTTAGGCATGGGGGGGTAGGAAAGTGCAAAAACTTGTAAGAAAATGTTTCAAACAAAAAAATTCACATATGCCAAAAATACCATAAAAATTAAAAATTTTTTTTTGAAAAAGAATAAGAGGAAAAGAGGAGAAGGAAAATTTTGTGAAGGAGAAAAGAAACAAAATGAAAAAGGAGCACAAAATTATGAGAAAAAGTGATAGTCATTAGTAAGGAACTAAGGAATTAACCTAAGTTCTAGACCTCATTCGAGAAAATAACTGAAAAGTGCACAATGAGATTAGTAAGAATGCAAACCTTAGGCATTCTTGAATAGACTCTTAGTACCCATTAAGATCTGGACACTCCTCAAGAGGTTGAGGAAAATGAAAAGCTGAAGTATTAGGTCTAAGGCTTAGGGAGTATTCGGCCTCGTTAACTAATTTTTGGTTTACGGGACTCAGTAACCTAAGCACCCTAATCTCACACACAGCCTGGTTCAGTAAGCGTAAAAATCAGAATCACGCAGAAGCGTCACAAAAATCTGAAAAGAACATCTAGAATAGGAGCGGCCGATCAACACAAGTTGATTTGGACGAGTTCCCAGCGCGGAGAGGCGGGAAATCCCCTCGAAGATGCGTAACAAAATATCATCTCCTCGGTGCTTGTCTCTTAGGATATTTACATATCCTACGGGGGGCATATAAGCACTCTGCTGGTTCAGATTCCATGGATGGCATTATCTCGAAATGTCAATTGCCAGGGTCTGGATTCGGCCACGGAATACCATGGATGGGATTATCTCGAAATCTCAATAGCCAGGGTTCCGGGGGTTGCCATGGGCGGTGCTATCTCGAAGCATCGATCGCCAGGAACCCTTGAGGATTGATGATGGGAGCAAGGAATCTGATACAGACCGTGTTGAAAAGCCAATCCTAGGCTAGAACTAAAAAGAAAAAGAGAGAGAAAACTCTCCAAACAGAAAAACTTTCTATCTCTCTCTTACAAAACGCACTGCGAACTGAGCCAGGGCTAAAATCATTTCAAGCACGGGTGCTTTAACCACGAAGTCCAATAAACCTTAGGTTAGTTCTTGTGGGCCTTAAAAACCTTTGCTAAAAGACTGAGGCTAAGGCTAGACAGATTTGGATCTTGACGGGTACTGGAGTACCTTTTAGGCCTATGATCAGCATTCTAACCTAATCTATGAAGGCACTTATCTAAAACTATTGAAAACTTCATGGTCTAGAACAAGGGTTGAAACCTTAAGTTTTTGCTAAGGGACTAGCAAAAGCTAGGCATGGGGGTATGATGAGAACCTCATCATGAGCCATAACTAGCTCATTTTGACCCAATACAAAGGATAAAAGCTCCTGCATATCTCAAGGAAAAGCTTAACTCAGAGAATTCTGAGTTTGAGAAGAAAACAAGTCATAAGGGGTAAAAGTGCAATTTTACCAGTATAATCTGCATACAGGGTAATTCAGGGCCCAAACATAGGTCAAAACAGCTTAATAAGAATAAAAGTGGGATGAGATGATCTAGCAAGGGCTACAGCACTTCCAAGGAACCAAATGATAATCTGTAACCCTAAAACAACCCACTTCAATTCACAAGGTTCGAGGCAAAGTAAAAATAGAATAAACCCTCTAAAATTCATAGAAAAATAATCTCTAGGGTTTAGAACCTTCAATTTGGCCTTTAGAACCCATTTTGACCTACATTGAGAACCATGCCCAATTAATAACTTAATTTGGGTTTTTGCGCAAATTGACCGGTCAAACAAGGTTTAATATGAAAATAAAATTCACCATCAGATTCCTTAGGTCCTAATTAGTCATGTATAAAAACTTGAGCCTAAGAAGAAACCTCCTTGACCGACTTCACACTTTGGTCCTCATATATTTACTCTTTGGCCCTCAACTTTTGAACCCTCGCATTTTGGCCCCTAACTCTCCTTCGTTCTTTGCAATCAGGTCCCTCCTGCAAAACCCTGCCAGCACCATGCTCCGGCGACCTTGCGCGGAGCATGGCGCCGAGCAGGGTGAGGTGGGGGACCTGGCAAGTGTACCGGGGGTGCCCTGCGTCGTCAGCCGTCGCAGGAGCACCCCCCTGGACATTGTAGGCCACCATACCGGCCGTGCGAACGCACGGACGGTATGGGTTCATGTTCCGACCACTCTCCGGCGAGGGAGACACGTCGTCTCCCTCCGCCTTCCTCCCTGCTTCATCCCTATAAATACCCCCCGCCGCTCCACCGACGAAGGCAGCCTGGATCTGACGGAGAAAACCCCCAGCTTTCGTCTCTTCTTTCTCCGGCAGACGCTCACCAGCTCCGGCGACTTCCTCCCCCTCCACCTCTTCGCTCTGCCGCACTACCAGCAGCAGAGACTTCCTCCCCTGCTCTTCCCGCGCCACGCCGCACCCAGCTGGCGCCTCTCCAGCCCTCTGCTCGCCGCCGCCCCTCTCCCTGAGCATCGTCTTCTCCGGCGACAGTCGATACGACTGTCGCCCTGTTCCTCCCCCTTCGTCCCTGCAAGTAAGTTAGACCTACTCCCCTTCTTCTCCTCTTTCTTTCCCCGCTTTCAATTTAGTCAATTAAACCCTCGACCGCTCCTGTTCACCCTCATCCTCTCCGCCTCCGACCACCCTCCGGCGAGCCGCGCCCATCACCTCAGCGACCCACACGGCTCGCCGACCACCGCAGAACCTCCGCCTCCTCACCCTGATCCTCTTCCGCCCCTCCACTTCCCACCAAACACCCTCTGCAGATCCACCGAACACACCCACTTCTTCGCTCACAGTTTAACCTAGGACGACCTGTTAGCTCCATCTCGCCCCCTGCAGACCCCCTGACCACCTTCGCCGTGCCACGGCGAAGGTCCCCTGCCTGTCTGATTTGGCCGAGAGGCCGTTCTATTGATTTCAGGTTCCAGGCCTTGACCGCCATTGGCGAGGAAGCTCGAAGCTTGCTTGAGGTTGCTCCAAGCCTAGATATCCCAGGTTGAAGACCTAGGCTGCGCGAAAGAGTCTTGCGCACACACCCTGGCCCTCAATTGGAGTTGCGAGCCTCAACAGCTGTTGCAATTGGAAGCACCATCCCTACTGCAGGCGTGAGAGAAAAGGGGTGCGCGGATAGTCCCACCTCGGGAATTTCTGAAGCCACACACCCACATAAGTTGCAAAAGTGCCACCATCTGTTTGCCTCAGTTACCACGGGGTGAGGTCCCTCTCACCCGACCCGACCCGACTCGGCCTCGTCCGTGACCACGCTCCGCGGACCTGGCCCGACCCGATTAGACTGACCTGCACTCCTCGCCCACCACGCACGCCGGTGGGCCTGGACCCGGGCCTGACCCGAACCCGATTACCCGGTAGCGCTCTGGGAGAGCTTCCGAAGAGTGATTTCAGAGAGAGAGATACGCGGGGGAGGGGGGTAGAGTAGGTTTTTGCCTCTTGACGAAAAAACTCTGAAGTGTGCAGGCCAAAGAAGAAGAAGCAGACCCGCTGAAGAAGAAGGAGCTGCTGCACTGTAGCGAAGGCATCGTTAAGTCATCTCAGCACCGGGGCAGACGACGGAAGGTCAGCAGCCAGAGCAGGAAAGAAGACAGGCTGAAGAAGAAGGAAGAGCAACGGCCATCGCGAAAGAAGAAGAAGAGAGGTCAAGGCAGGTGAAGACAAAGAAGAAGAAGATCTGAAGAAAAAGAAAGAAAGAAAACAAGGAAGAACAGAAGACAGAAGAAAGCAGAAGAAGAAGAAGAAGAACAGGAAGAACAAAAGCCAAAGAGGAGATAAGACAAAGAGGAAGAAAGAAGAGAAGAAGAAGAAGCCAAATTTTCATCTCTCTCTCTCTCTCTCTTTATTTTTGTAATAGAACTTGTATATCTCTAGAATACAACTTGCTCCCTGAGTTCGACCTCGGGAACTCTTTTATTTTTCCGAGTAAAAAAATTTATATTTGAAATGTTGGTAATAACCGGCTTTACTACAACGTTATAACGTTACCGACGTCTTTCATTGACCTATCAGCAAGTTGAAGGGGTCTTTTTATAATCACATTAGTGTGTTGCACGGGACCTAAATCCAGCTCTTCATATAATTTCATGGGGATTAAATTGATGGAGGCACCAAGGTCCAGTAAAAGTCGCTCCAGGATAAAATCATCTATCTCACATGAAATTAAAGGGGTCCTTGGATCTTTCTTTTTAAGAGGGAGCTTATTTATGATGATTTCACTAGTGATGAGGCAGAAATTCATCATGAAAAAAGCTTTGAGTTTCAAAACCCTTTATCGTAGTTCGATTTGCAAGAAAATCTGTCAATCAGATAATATTTATAACTAAAACTCGCAGTGAGTCCCAGGTTGAACATGGGAAGGCGAACGTTCGATTTTAAAAAATATGTGCTTCATTTTTATTTCTTTTTATCATTTTTATCTTTTATAATTTTTTTTGTATTTTTATCAAGCAAGAGATCAAGTCGATGAAAACTTTATCTACTTGCAAAAATAATGCAGAAAGAGATGAGAGAAAGAGAGAGAGAGGAACAATCATATATTTCTGATCAAATGTTTCTACAACTATGAAACCGGGAAAACTACACTACAAAAGTGAAAAGATAGAGATAGGTGAGAAGAATCCCACTCGACAATAGCTTAGAGGACAACTCTCTCTGACAGCACCCTGAAGAAGGTGGTGAGGAGCGGGATGAGGGAGAACGACGACAGAGGAAGGCGGATAGGGTAGGACATCGTCGCGGCGAGGATCTTCTTTCGGAAGGAGGTGAGAGGATGACCATGGGATGCTCCATGAATGGGGATGAGAGGCATGAAAATGTTTGATTTCTACTCTAGAGGAGTATCATGGGCTTGGGACAAGCTCTCTCTAGTGCCTTGGAGGTGGTGAGGAGAAGAAAGGAATAGATGGTGAAGAATGGAGGGGGTAGGTCCTTTTATAGTGGAAGGAAGAGGAAGAAATCTATCCAAGGGCTTTAGTGACTGCTGCAATTGTCACTAAAGTCCATGCAAGTTGTTGCTAAAGATCCACTCCACCGCTGGCTCGCACATCACGCACCTGTGCCCCTTGTGCCTTGTCGTGCACACATGCGCTAGCGCTATGCTTGTGCGCGTGGCTGGTGTGTCCAATTGCGAATTGCGGGGGCTGCAAGGATTCGAACTTGCACCCCTTCCTTAGAAACCAAAACCTCCACCATTGCGCCATGCTGCCCGAAGTGTCGAGAAGATGGCCTAGGAGCTGTGGGCATGGGGGAACCTCAGCCGTTGGATCTTGATCCGACGACTGTGGTGTGAGATGATGGGGTGCCTGTAGTCACTGATGGCTGGTGTTGGGAGGCCTAGATGGCACCACGTGGTGCCATTTGGGCCGTCCATCTTTCTATTGCAGAGGGTGCCATGGTGCTCGGATCAAGATGATTTCAGCATTGCTGGACTACGATCGTCACTCCAGATCCATCTGTATGGTCTAATTTTTCATCCGAAGCCCGTAAGAATGTCACATTGCCCCCCTTGGTCATTGATCTTCTTCGGACTTCATATGGTGCTACGGGATTTCGATCTAGATGATTTCAGAGGCGTTAGACTCCGATCGTCGTCCTGATCAGATCTGTATGGATAGATCATCCATCCAAGTCCCTAAAATAAATCTCCTTCCCTCTTGGCCATAAAGAGGACATAATTAACCTAAAATATACACAACTACTCTTAATGTAGAATGATGCATGCTATGCAATATTTATAATATGAAATGCAAATCTAAGCCTAGGAACATGCATGAATAGGCATTTTAACGTAAATAGATGTGTCTACATCATACCCCCATGTCTATCTTTTGCTAGTCTCTAGCAAAATTAAACTACATGCTATGTATAGAAATAGAATTAGGACTCGATCACTTAGGCCTAAGTTGTTTATTAATAATAGAAAATTTCAACTAAGGTCCTGGTCGGGCTCGGATAGGTTGTGTTAATATGGTGATTTAATCATTGAAATGAGTATAGTGGTTAACCTAAATCGAGCCTAACCATCTTTTTACAAAATTACTAAACTGGCCTACTTGATTTTATCTTGGTCACTTTTAGGCCCAGGGTCGAACACAGGAAAGCGGGATTAGAGGTGAATAAGTTTCTACGCATTTCCTACAATGAATCTCTTTCGTTCGTTTATTATGTTTTTGGTGTTTTTCTATTAAGATTTTTTTCTAATAATTTTTGTCCTTGAGGTACACCCTCAAAATCAGGTTCTAGGCTTTGAGCCAAATTAGGGTTTCAAAATTGGTCTTGCTATTCGCAAGACTAAGTACCTGCAAGTCAAGGATTATCTTTTCTCTTTTGTATATTTTTTTTTATCTTTTTAATGGCAAGAAAGAGAAATAGAAATAAGTTTAACATAGTATATATATATATGCATATATTATATATGTATATAGGGGTGGGGTGGAGGTAGAAATGGCATGTAGCACGGTGTCGAGTTGATCGTCGTCTAGGAAGATGCAACCAACAGGACGAAGTGCCTCGTGGAGTGTAGGATGGATGGGTGGAAGATGTGTGTGGAGACGCTTTCTGTATGCATGTATCGGGGAATATCAGCAACTGATGCAGATATTCTCGCGGTACGTGTGGTAGGTGATATGAAAAAATATATATATCTATATGTATATATATATATAGATATGGTTATAATTATATAGGTGTATATGTAGTTATATATGTATATACATATATATGTATATGCATATATATATATAGATATGTAAATATATATATAGATAGATGCATGTATATATATATATATATAGTAATATATGTATATAGTTATATATATGTGTATATGTATATATATATATATATATTAGTATGAGTATCTATGTATATAGATATATATATAAATATATATATGTATATATATATATAAGTATATAGTCGTGTACAAGTGAGTGAGTGAGTGTACACGTGAGTGTGTACAAGTGTGGTGTGTGTGTGTGCATGAGGTGTGTGTCTGTGAGAGAGAGAGAGAGAGAGCATCTGCTGGAGTGAAGAAGGCGCAGGCGTTTAAGCCGTTTGGAGGCTGTGCTCGTTGTCTGATGGTCCACACGTAGGCGTAGGTGCGTAGGCATGAAGATGCGTGTGCACGCTGGAGGGAGCGGGCATGGGAGGAAGGTGTAGCGCAGCGCACTGCAAACCGCAGCGCACCGTGCTGCGCGCTGAGGTGAACGCGGGCGAAGAAGCGGGCGGGTGCAGACGTGAGCGCAGGTGCTGGAGCGTGCGTGGGGAGAGACGCGGGCGCAGGTTGGAGGCGATTGCGGCGTGGAGAGAGCATGCAGTGACCGGAAAGTGAGAAACTTTCTGGTCACCGCACTGTAGCTACAGTGTCGTGCTCTCTAGCGTGAACAGCAGCTACAGTGCGCTCTTAGCGCAGGCGACCGGCTGCGCTCGGTTCAGCGTGTGCGGGCGCTATGGAGTGGGTTGGCACAAGCGTGGAAGGAGCTGCGCCTGGCTGCTGGCATGCGCGGTGGCCTACGCTCTGGCGAGAGGTGACCGGTGCCTTGCTGCTGCTGTGCTTGAGCTTCAAAGCTCGAGTCTTGCGGCAATGGAGGAAATGGCTGGAACGACGAAATTAGAGAGGTGGAACCACCATGCCCACCGGCTCTTTGATGAGCTGTGCGGTGGTGGGACTCACAGTGGTGGTTGTGTACCACTGTGAGCTACTCCTACCCGCAGCGTAGCTCTTCAAGAGGAAGAGAGGCTGCGTATGGAGGGGAGAGGGGAGGAGACGGCCTGGAAGGGTGCTGTGTGTGTTTTTTTTTGTGTTGGACCAGGCTCCCCCTTGCACAAGGAAGCGAGGAGGGCCTTTTAAAGAGGATGGAGGCAAGCACAGCCATGTCCTAGGCTGTGCATGGCTGTGCATGCGGCTGGCAGGGCAAGCTTGCTGTAGAGAATGGCGCGAAGAGGAAGCTACCATGCCCTGTAGCCACGCGGAGAAATTCAAAGCCAAATAAAAATAAAAATAAAGATGGTGAATTTGCGAGGCAGCACTTGAGGAATACGTTAATTTCAAGGCCATTTTATTCACTCTCCTCCCCTCTCAAATAAATGCATGCATGCATTTATTTTCACAAATGCGACTATGGCTACCTAATATAACTGGCAATGCTTGGAAATAGCACAAGATGGCACAATTGTTGGTGCATTTTTGCTGTGCAATCATATCCCCATGCCTATCTTTTGCTAGTCCCTAGCAAAACATTTTTGTATTGTATTTAGAAATGATCTTAAGCTGAAGATCTTCTTCAGAGGCGACATAGGTGTGTTTATTTGTTGGATATTGTGAGAACCAATTGCAGAGAAGACTACCAGTACTTTAAGTCTTATGTGACATTGACCATCTCTCGACTAACCAGGACTCTTGATATTTAAACCTTAGGTACGATTTCCAAGATCCAGGAGGTTTTTGCCATACTCGAGAGCTCAAGAGATTATGGCTTGTGCTTAGTGACGGATCAAGACTGACCAGATGAACATTAAGACTCAAGCCCAGGGTTTCACGAATTTTTAAGTGCAGGTTGGTCCCAGTTTCAACTCATGTCTTCAGATTGACCCTTAAAAAGATGATGGAAAACTCAACTCCCATTTTATGACATTTGTGGCTCAAAGAAAACAGGGTATTTGCCCCGAAGAACTTTTGTAGAATGAAGACTTTACAGACATTTGTGAGACATACTGACTTATTTGTACCTTTTTCTTTTTTTTTGAAACACGTGTCAGTATATCTCTTACAACTTTATTTGGAGGAGCACACTTTTCTTTCGATGGGAGAGTTCCTTTTTGGTGGAAAGAGTCTCTCCTAAACACAAGACTAAAGCCTGGGATAAAAAGTCTACCTGCACGCACAGGTAAGGACTCCACCTTCCCTAATGAACACTAGGGTTGGATCTTATGTTCACCTGGTCTTTCTTGATATGTGTAGTGTGAACCAAGATTGCTTAGGCTCTCGAGTAGAAGCAAACCAAAGGATCTTGTACTAGTGTCTCAGGTACAAGAATACGTCCTTAGTTAGGAGAGATTCTGATCTATCTTGTCAATGCTCAAGTGAATTAAGCCGAGCCTGAGTGAATCAAGCTTCTGTGGCCTGGAAAGTCTTCAAAACAGTGGTTGAATATCCATAAACACTTATTGTATTTTTGTTTCAGCCTTCAGATCATTACTAAACACCATTTTTTTTTCTTACATATTTATAAATAGATGGAAACTGCATGATACCATAAAATACCCAGATCCTATGGATGCCTATCCACCCCCCATGCAAAACGATGCTATGTTCTCATATGCATGCAGGGTAGGGTAGAGGAAGGACGAAAAGATCGGGTAACAAGAGTTGAGGTGCAGGGTATACAGCAGGGTGGTAGGGTGGGTGGATGGTGGGTGGTGAGGTGAAAAGTGAAGTGAGCGTGATAGTGGCAGAGTGTTGTTGGGGTGCCTCCCAACGAGCGCTGAATTTAACGTCCCCAGCTGGACTCAGAATGAGGCCCAACATTAGTTACCCTCCAGTAGGGCAACAGTTTCTCCAACGAGGGCAGGTTCATGAGTAAGATAGGGTTTCAAACGCTGCCCATTGACCGTAAATTTATGCCCAGATTTGGGATCTTCAATCTCAACGGCCCCGTTGGGAAATGGTCATGAGACCAGGAAAGGACCAGTCCATTTGGACTTCAATTTCCCAGGAAAGAATTTGAGCCAGGCATTGTAGAGCCAAACTTACTGAGATAGCTCAAATTTTTTCCCCGAATACGGTTGTCGTGAAAAGCCTTAGTGCATTGCTTGAAAGTTAAGGCAGAATCATAGGATTCACGACGGAGCTCTTCGCTCCTGGAGTTGGAGTTTCCTTTCTCGACCATATAGGTCTGGGTCGAGGTTACATTGGCGAACTGCCCAATAAGTGCGGTGCTCCAGCTCCATGGGCAAATGACAAGGCTTCCCGTAAATGATTCTATAAGGAGACATACCAAGAGGAGCCTTGAAGGCGGTCCGATATGCCCAAAGTGCGTCAATCAGCTTGTCGGACCAATCCTTACGGTCAGGCCAAACCATTTTCTGGAGAATTTGCTTGATTTGCTAGTTCGACACCTCTGCCTGGCCATTCATCTGAGGATGATATGGGGATGCGATATGATGGTGGACTCTGTATTTCCTCAGAAGTGCCTGAAAAGACGCATGGGTAAAGTGGCTTCCTCCATCCGAGATAATGGCTCGTGGGATCCCAAAGCGGGCAAAAATGTGGTCTTTGACAAATCGAGTGGATATAACATGGTCAGCACGGTGCATGGGAATAGCCTTGATCCATTTCGAAACATAATCAACAGCCACGAGGATAAATTCGAAGCCGTTGGAAGGAGGAAAGGGACCCATGAAATCAATTCCCCAAATGTCAAAGATTTCTGCTGCTAGGATGGGTTGTAAGGGCATCATGTCATGACGTGACATTGATCCTAACGACTAGCACCTAGTGCAATGTTTGGCATAATTGTGTGCATCCTGGTGAAGGGACGGCCAAACGAAACTGCACTGCAACACCTTGGCTGTAGTTTTCCTCCCAGAGAAGTGGCCTCCGTAGGCCTGATCGTGGCAGAAGGATAGCACACTGGGGAATTCGCTATCAGGAATATAGCGACGGATGATTTAATCAGCACCTATTCAAAAAAGAAGTGGATTATCCCAGAAATAATACTTTGCTTCTGCCATGAGACACTCGTGCCGATTTTTAGGCCAGCCACGTGGAAGGGATCCAGAAGCAAGGTAATTGGCAATGTCGGCATACCAAGGTCCACTTGCCACATTAATTGCCAATAGGTGCTCATCAGGAAAAATCTCATTAATCGGCAGAGTAAGTCCAATATAGTCAGGGTCCAGTCTAGAAAGATGATCAGCCATAACATTCTGGGCTTCGGCCTTATCGCGGATCTTAATGTCAAATTCTTGGAGCAAAAGGATCCAACGAATTAGTCTAGGCTTGGCATCCTTCTTGTGCATGAGATGGCGAATGGCTGCATGATCAGTGAAAACAATAAAATGTGAGCCCAGGAGGTAATAGCGAAATTTCTCCAGCCCAAAGACGACTGCCAGTAGTTCTTTCTCAGTGGTAGTATAATTACGCTGGGCCTCGACCAATGTCTTACTGGTGTAGTACACCACAAAGGGGTGTCTATCGCGTCTTTGTCCTAAGATGGCTTCGACTGCAAGGTCGGAAGCATCACACATGAGTTCAAAGTCGAGGGACCAATCAGGTGGCTGGAGAACAGGGGCCTTGATGATAGCATTACGTAGCTACGTGAATGCTCGTAAGCAGTCAGGGCCCATATCGAAGGGTATGTCAGTCGATCGGAGATGAGTTAAAGGTCGAGAAATCTTGGAGAAATCTTTGATAAATCTCCTATAGAAATCGACATGTCCCAGGAAATAGTGGATTTGTTTGACAGAGACAGGCACAGGTAAATCAGCAATTACATCAAGCTTAGCTCTGTCAACCTCGATACCCCTATCGGAGATGATATGCCCGAGAACAATTCCCTCGTGTACCATAAAATGACTTTTTTCCCAAGAAAGCACGAGGTTTACATCAATACATCTCCTAAGGATACGGGTCCGATTGGCAAGACGGTCATCGAAAGATGGTCCAAAGACTGAAAAGTCATCCATACACACCTCGAGAAAGTCACCCACCATGTCATGGAATATTGCCAGCATACATCTCTGGAAAGTTGTTGGCACGTTACAAACTCCGAACGGCATCCTTCTAAATGCAAAGGTGCCGAAGGGGCAGGTAAAAGTGGTTTTCTCTTGGTCCTGGGGGTCAATTGCCACCTGGTTTTATCCTGAGAATCCATCCAGGAAACAGAAAAATTTATTTCCCGCTAACCGCTCCAGGATTTGGTCAATGAAAGGTAGCAGAAGGTGATCTTTCTTAGTTGTAGCATTGAGTTTCCTATAATCTACACACACTCTCCAGGATGTAGGAGTGCGTGTAGGGATGGATTCGCCCCTGTCATTGACACGGATGGTGAGTCCCACCTTTTTAGGTACGACGTGAATCGGACTCACCGAGGGGCTATCGCTGATCAGGTAGATTATACCCGCATCCAGCCACTTAATAATTTCCTTCTTAACGACCTCCTGCTTGTTAGGGTTGAGACGTCGCTGCATCTCGTGGGAAGGTCGAGCCTCCTCCTCCATATATATACGGTGAGTGCAGTAGGAGGGGCTAATGCCAGTTAATTCTGATAAAGACCATCCAATGGCTGCCTTGTGTTCCATAAGGACCTTCGTTAGTTTGCACTCTTGCTCCCTGGTCAATTTTGAACTAATGATTACGGGGAGCATTTCATTTGGTCCCAGGAAAACATACTTAAGTGTACTACGCAGCTCTTTCAGCTTGGGAGTGGATGGTGAAAGATCTGGCATTTCTTGGGACGAGAGTGTCCCAGGCGGATCAGAAAATAAGTCAAGAGGAAGAAGTTGGCCCTTAGATTAGCCAAGAAGAGGGGCTTCTTGGATAGATGGATCCAAAAAGGAATAGCCCCAGTGTGTAGTATGTGGGCTCAAGGTCCCAGTGTGGAGTTGCAACTCCGCCTGATTTGGCAGGAAAGAAAGGGCAATCTGGTCTTCAAGAGTGTGGACCGACGGTGAGTAGCCCAGATATGACTCAGACCACGAGGTATGGGAACTGGAGAAAACCTCGTCAGAAGTCTAGTCAGGAGAAGGTACGAGTGTTTACAGGTAATCTGCAGTAGTCAGAATAGGTCCCAATTAGTCCAATACACGTGCTAACGGCCATGTCCTCGTCAGACGTGTCATCCTCGATGCAATCGCAATCAAAGTTCTTCGCTGCCTTGAAGTTGTTAAGCTTGAGCTTTTTAGATCCAACGACAATGTCAATACAGCTCGACTCGCAGTCGATATGGGTGCGGGCTGTGGCCAAGAAAGGTCGACCAAGGATGATCAGACAATCAGAAAGTGAGCTAGGAACTTCCATATCTAAAACAAGAAAGTCAACAGGAAAACAGAGACTATTGACCCTAACCACCACGTCTTCCACCACACCCTTTGGAATTTTCACAGAACGATCTGCCAACTGTAACGTGACAGGGGTGGGTTTCAGATTTCCCAAGGAAAATTTTTCGAGCATGATGGTTGGTATAAGATTGATGGAAGATCTTAGACAAGCAAGGCACGGTTAAAATTGAGGCCTTGGATGCTACAGGAAATAAGCAGTGTGCTCGGATCTTTCTGCTTCGGTGGTAGATTTGACAGTATAGCACAACTCGCATGAGGCGAGAGAACCACCAGATTCTTAGTTTTCTTTGACTGTCGCCTGGGTGTTGTGTAGTCTTTGACAAAACGGGCAACAGTAGGTATGTGGTCGATAGCCTTGAGCAGGGGTACCTTGATTTCAACATCCCTAAATAAATTGCGCAGGTTATCAAAGGCCTGCGTATCCTTCTTCTTGCCTTTTGGCTCCCTCAGTAGAGCCTCAGGGAATGGGACTGATTCTGGCACTAATTTGGGCGATGTGCATCCCGAATGAGAGGGCGATGAAGAAGATCAACGGTCTGCTTACCGCTCCTCGTAGTGATCGCATTGGACGATGTGGGTCCAGTGGGATCATAAGGCAGAGTGAGGTGCTGCAGCGGGATTAGCCTGAAATCCCGGAGGAATGCTCGGAGCCTGCAAAATCTAGTGAACCTGCCCCTGAGAAGGTCGTACCTGTGGTTGAGGACCACGGGGTACGAAATTTCATGGGTTTGGAACAAGTTGGGCTGGAAGAGTGCCCTGAGATCGAGTCGCCATGCGTAGTTGACTAATCTCAGCATTCTGCTGTGACAATTGGTGCTGAAGAGAGGTCATGTTCTCTTCATAGCGCTTTGACATTTCCGTCATCATTCGCATCAATTTATCAAGAGGACTTGATGCGTGTTCTGTTTGCGGTATGCAAGGACCCGATGGCGGATTCGCCATAGGATTAGACTGGGCCCTTGGGATGACGGGTGCGAACGGTCGCATTGGTCCACCCGCGGGGTTTTGGCGCTGCTGGTTGCTGGACCATGCGAAGTTCGGATGATTTCGCCACCCTGGGATATAAGTGGCAGAGAACAGGTTGTTCCCCAGGGCGTAAGCATCTTCTATGCCAGAAGACACGTACGCACCTGACCTACTCTGAAATTACTTGGGACCTGGATTTTACGATGTTACAAGGAGTACAGTCAAACGACGGTAGTTTAGAGGTATCAAAGGAACCTGAGGAGAAAGGCAAGGGAAGAAACTTCTCCATAATTCCTTCCTTTAACTGGTTGGATTGACCGGACAGGAGTTTACTAAATCATTTTTAATCTTTAGACGAGTTCTATGATTTTGTAGTTCTTTAGACTACCCTACCTAAGGACAGGGTAGTTTGCTTGTATTGCAAGGCTTCTTTTTCCATCCTTCCGACTTCCTTCTAGTGCATGCTTGGATGGAGGTCATTAAATCCTCAACTGGAAGGAACTTTAGACCATTCGTGGAGGTGTAGTTTGAGTTTTAGCCAAGTTGATCCATGGCTAACCCACAACCACCTCCCCCGCCTCCGAACCAGCAAGAGCTGATTCAATGGCAGTTGGACCAATTGCAATAGATGCAAGAATGGTTCTAATAAATGAATGGTCAGGGTGCTCGATCCTTGAAGGATTTTTATGATCCTTCAAACTACGAGGACTGTCTTGGAGGTATGATCCCTGCTAGCGATATTGAGATCAAGCCCCAGGTTTTGAGTTTGATTAAACACTTTCACGGGCTTGGCTCAGAAGATCCATTCCAACATTTAGAGGATCTGACCACTTTGGATCAGACCACCAAATTGCAGAATGTAGATGAGGAACAGATGCTCATGAGGCTTTTCCCTCACTCACTTTGGGATAAGGTCGCACATTGGTACCACACCATTGGAAGACCGATCGCTACAAAGTTAGAATTGAAATTGGTCTTCCTAAAGTTCTTCTCAATTGGACAGATCAATGCTTTGAGATGGGTGATTACTACTTCACCCAGCAGCTAGACGAATCATTTTGTTGGGCCCAGGAGTGATTCCAGGATCTGTTGTGGAACTGTCCACACCACGAGGCACCTAAATGGCAGCTCTGTTGATTTTCTATCACGGGTTGAATGATCAAGTCCATAATCACGTGGACGCTTCCTATGGAGGAAATTTCCTCAATAAGGATGCAGATAGTGCATACGACTTGTTTGAGAAAATGAGCAAGAACTCAATAAACCACGCCTCCTTGGAAATTTTCAATTGATCCCAGTAGCTCAAGTCAAATGCTATTGAGGTTCAATATTCTTATTCATTTGACATGGAATTGACTTCTCATACATTAGATAAGGTGGATTTGGTTGCGAAAAGAATAGAAGAGTGGATGGCTGGAAATGCTAACAGTTCTAGACCCACTCAATCCTAGAGTTCGGGAATCCATTCTTCTCAAACTCCTACAAGACAAGTTTTTGTGAACAAACTTGAGTCGATTCAACCTGTGAGCCATTACTTTTAGAACATTATGGGTTCTAAACTGGTGCCTTTTATCCTAGTTTTTCTAATCCATCTTGCTCTTCATCCTCACCTTATGAGGAAGTTTATGCTATGCAAGAGAATGTTAGGTCAAACCTGTACTCGAATTCCTATAATTTTAGTTAGAGAAATCACCCTAACTTTTCCTAGAAATATTAGGGGTAGTAGGCCCAATCTAGACCCAACAACTATGTATCGCAAAAACCCATAGGTTAGGATCATGTATATACTCAGCTGCCCCCGAATCAAGTCAATCAACCCACGTGGAATGCCCAACAACCCCCTGGGTAGGCTGATTTTAACCTGAAGATCGTAGAAATGCAAGGTCAATGCTCCAGCTCATGCAACAAATGAAATCTTTGTTGGATACCATGAAATCTAGACTTAATGCAAACAACCGGTAGTTCAGATCTCTACCATCTCAACCAGTATCGAACCATAGAAATGTGTAGAACCAAGCATTGGGCCTCAAGGGTTTGGTAATGGGGGGGAGCTACACACTCAAGCTCATGCTATATATCAGGCTACCCCAGTCCCTCCCAGAGCTAACCAAATGCCCACCATAACTAACCAGGAGTCTCCTATTTTGCCCAACCCACCCCAAGACACAAACCAACAACACTTTGCCTTTGCAAACACAATCACCTTGAGGAGTGGTAGTAGACACAAGGGTCCCAACCAACCCCAAGTCAATACCATTAGGACCCATAATAAGAATTCTAAACTCCCAACCAAGAATGTGATCCATAGAAAATCTACGTTTGAATCTAATTCGAGAGTAAGATGTTGTTGTATGGGCAGACAGAAAAAATCGGAGGAGAAATCGGAGGAAAGAATATCTTTGTTGCAAGCTTTCAAATTGACAATCATTCTACTTCTCGCCGCTATTGGATCAATTCCGACCTGCACTAGATCTTTACCAAATTCATATAAGGACAAGCATAAGGTGGAATATGAAAACACTAAGGGGATAGTCTTGTCTAATAACACAAGCATAATAGTCCTAAGCAAACTACCTCCTCAGAACTAAGACTTGAGAGCCCTACTGATTTCCTGCATAAT
This sequence comes from Thalassia testudinum, assembly GCA_037157565.1. Taxonomy (NCBI): domain Eukaryota; kingdom Viridiplantae; phylum Streptophyta; class Magnoliopsida; order Alismatales; family Hydrocharitaceae; genus Thalassia; species Thalassia testudinum. The sequence continues at coordinate 136,581,439 of JAZHRO010000003.1, read as the reverse complement.
AGGAAACATTACTTCTAACCGGGCTCTCCTCGACTTGGGTGCTTCCATTAATGTGATCCCTACCACACTTTATAGGGAACTGGGTCTAGTCCATCTGAAATGCACTTACATACCTTGGTGTTGGTTGATAGATCAATTACAAAACCTAGGGTTCTTTAGGAAGATGTCTTAGTCATGGTCAATGATTTCATTATCTTGTTGATTTCATGGTCCTTAACATGGAAGCACCAAAACAACTCAACCACACCCTGATCATTTTAGGAACACCATTCCTAGCCACTGCTAAGGCAAGGATTGATTGTGAATCAGGAGATATAGAGATTGCCTTTGGGAATAAAATGGATCGATTTAATATTTTTGAGCCATCAAAGAAGAATCAAACTAAGTGTGGTTTGATTGAGGAGCTTGGCAGAGTTGAGAAGGTGATGAGCATACATAAAATGGAAAACACCATACTGGCCAACTCAACCCAAACTTGGGAAGAAAATCATGATGTTGTAAGAATAGTTGAGGTTAATAACAATTTACAACAAGTTGTGGAATGCCGTGATAATAATTTTACTCAAAGAAAATATTCTTGAAACTCAAAGTCTGTTGGAGGAATTACCTGATCAACCAAAAACCCAACAAATCCCATATCCCAAAGTCTTCAAGTTTGAGGATAAATTAATGGGTGAACAGGAACATGTTAAAGATCAAAATGGTTGGATCTAGCACCCCAACTTTGAGGAGGAAATTCAGATTTAGAAAGATACTCTTAGAAAGCCTAGCCTAAGTATAGTTATTAACCTAAGCATCCTAGATCTTGCACACAAAGCACTAACAAGAACCCCCAAGCTTCACAATCCTCCCCTACCAACCATTACACAACTCCTAAACTCACCCAAACCTTCTTTGTGCTTATCTAGCAAAATTCCTATTTGAAACCATTTGGGCTATGTCTGCCTCACCAGCTTGCCACTTTCATTGATCATCTCTTTAGTAAGCCTACTTTCACCCTCCGGGACCCATATCTTAGGACCCAAAAGCTCTACTCTTGTAGCCTTAGTGTTTATAATTCATTTTTGTGGTCTCTGCCTAGCTGAAGGAACTAAACTCAACATCTATTTATACTATATTTTTATCTCGGAGCTGACCAGCTCATCACGGAATTCAGGTTCTATCCTTTTTATTACGCTCATTTTTCATGCCTTTTTATTACAATGAGGACCTTGCATTAGCTAGGAATGTGGGGGTGGATATATTCATCTTTGAATTATTTTGTCAGCTCCATATTATGTAGAATTTATTTCTTTCTATTTTCCTTATAAAACAAAAATAAAAATATAAAAAAGTTGAGAATTAGCAAAAGAGAACTTACGCATTAGAAGTTTGTCAACTCTAGGAAATGATACAGTAAGACCTGAACACTTAGACTCTTCAGGTTTATGGGGTTAATTAACCCAGGTGTCCACTAAAATGTGGACCTGTTTCTCAAGTTCTTGCCAACTTAGAATTTATTTTAATTGGTTAAACAAGTTGGGGTGATAAGTGTACGATTTATCAACCCACCCTCTAATTTCAGGAGACTTATAGTCTAAGCATCTACACACTTTTCGCACTGACTCACTTCTCAGGCAGTCTTAATAGAAATTAGGTAGCTAATAACTGATGAGAGCCTCATCATGAGCCATAACTAGCTCATTTTGACCCAATAAAGAAGATAAAAGCTCCTACATAACCTGGAAGAAGGCCTAACTGAAGGAACAAGTGCCTTGAGAAGAAAACATGAAATAAAGGTTAAAACTGCAATTTTACCATTGCAGTACGTAAAAGGGATTTCTCAGAGGCAAAACATAGTTCAAATGGTACAAATAAGATAAAAAGTGGGTTGAGTTAATCAGAAATGGGTTTATGTGCAATCTAAGAACTAAATGACACTTGGTAACCCTAAAACAGACCCGCTTAAATTAACAAGGTTCCGGTCAGAACAAAAAGCAATTAAACCATCTAAAAATCATGGAAAAACATCCTCTAGGGTTTAGAACACTTAATTTGGCCTTTGGAACCTAGTCTGACCTAGATTAGGGTCCTAGCTCCTCAATTAACTTAATTTGGGTTTTTTCGCAAAATATCCAGTCAAACGAGGTCAAACCTAAAATCCAACTTCACCATTGGATTCCTTAGGTCCAAATTAGGTTTATACCAAAATTTGGACCTAAGGAGAGGTCATCTTGACCTACTTTGCAATTTAGTACACCCAAATCACAAATTAGTCCCTATCTTTTGAATACCGTTGCAGAGAACCCCCTAGGTTTTCGCCTCCTTTGCAAACCGGTCCTGCCGCCATTGCTAGGGCAGAACCGAGCTCCGACGAGGTTCGGAGAGGGATTGCTCTCTAATCCCTCAAAGATTCCCTCCCAGAAATGGAAGGAGGATTCTCTGAGGAATTCCCTTCCTTATAAAGTCAATTACAATTGCTGGTGTGAACCCAATCTCTCGTGCGAATGCACGAGAGATTTGGGTATCCACTTTCCTTCCAACTCCGGCAAGCCGGCAGACCTATTTCCACGCTCTCCACGCGCTGACAGGAGCGGCCAGCACCTATAAAACACCCCCCAGACCCTGCCGCAGGACCGGAGCTTGATTTGGCCGAGTGTCCACCCCCAATTCGTCTCCTCCTGCCCGGCCGAAAGTCCCAACAAGCTCCGGCGAGCCCCCCTCCCCTCCCTCTTCGCTCTGCCACAAAACCAGTGGCAGAGTTAGCTTCCTGACTTCCCTCCGCGTCGCACAGTACCCGCGCACGCCGCCTCAGCCCCGTCGTCGCCGCCGTTCTCCCCCACTGGGCGTCATCTTCTCCGGCGACAGCAGGTGCTGCTGTCCGCCTTCCATCCCCTTTCGTCCTTACAATTAGTTTAGAACTCCTCTCCATCCTCTCCTCTCTCTTTTCCCCCTGTTATCTCATCTGATTACCCCTCGACCGACGCTGACCACCCTCATCTTCCACATCACCGACCGACCTCCGGCAAGCCGCTTCCACCATTCCAGCCCCCCACACGGCTCGCCAACCACTTCGAGAGCTCCGCCTCACCACCAGGAACTCGCTCCACCCCACAGCTGCCACTCCAGACCTCCATAATCACCCCCCGAACAACCCACCATCTCCGGCCACAGGTTGACCTAGGCACGCACGCCTAAGCCGACCAGCAACCTGCAGCATCGTCCACCGCCTTCGCCGTGCCACGGCGAAGGTCTCTAGCTGATCTGATTGGGCCGTGAGGCTCGTTTTGTGTATGATAGTGTTTGAGCCGCTACCGCCATGGACGACCTCCGGTGAAGCTCCAACGAAGCTCCAGGCATCAGGCTTCCCAGGCTGCAGATGCAGGAGACTCACGCGAATGTCGCGAGGTGAGTGAGCCCAGCACGGAGCGCCAGCAGAGCCATCCGCTTGGGCAATTGCATACGAGAGTCTGCGGGCGCGCGTGAAATCAGGGCGGAACGTTTAGTCCCACATCGTGGGATTGCATCACTCAGGTACGCTATAAATTGTATTTGTGCATTAAGCTGGTTGCCTCCGTAAGCACAGGGGTGAGGTCCCTCACTACCCTCACACGCCTCGTCCGCGGCTTGACCACGCGGATCTGGCGTATCCGACCCGACCTAGACCTAAGCACTGCTCGCGCATCGTCACCTGCAGGTGCGCCTGGTCCCGGGTACGATCCGACCCGACTATGGTTGTGGCTCTGGGAGAGCATCCATGAGTGAACTGCTTGAGAGAGAGACGCGCGGGTAGAGGGAGAAGGGTTAGGTTTTGCTCCTGTGCAGGCAAGCTGAACGCAGGAGAAGAAGGACTTGGCCGCTACAGAAGAAGAAGAAGGAAAGGCAAGCCAAAGAAGAAAAGAAACAAGGAGCAAGACAGAGAAGAAGAAAGAAAGAAGCCTTCGCAGGAGAAGAAGGAAAGCAGAAGAAGAAGGCTTCGCAAGACAAGAAAGAAAGCAGAGAAAGAAGCAAACGAAGAAGAAAAGGAGAAATACTTTTAAGACGTCTGATCTTGTGATCAGACGTCTAATTTCATATTTTTATCCTAATTACTTTTAATTGCATACATTCACATTTGAATTGATATTCTGAGTAAATTAGAGTGTTCAATTACATTTTGACTAGTAGTAAATTCCATTTGCTCCCTGTGATCGACCTCGGATACTCCGGTCTTCGAGTAATAAAATTCTTTATATTTATTTAGACGTTTTGTCGGTTATACTACAATGTGACATCCTTTAAACCCGCACAAAACCTCGACAACAATAACCATACTAGGATGGTATGGTTGGCATGCTATTGTGAGTAACAGCTCATAATTGGGTATCCAGAACCTAGCTACATGACCTAATCTCTTTGGCCATTGCCTTTAGGTAAATCTTAGATCAGAGAAGCCACCTGCTTAGAAAAAGAAAAAAAATGGAAAACACCCAAGAAGAAAAAAATGAAAAATAGAAGATAGAAGAAACAAACAAATAAACCACACTTCCCTGCATGGGTTTGGTTGGCAAGTTGCCATAGGAATCCCCCATTGTCGTTTGTCTAGAGCTCAGCCCATAAATGCACGAATAATCTTGAAACCTATGGAGAAGCTGGGAAGTAGAATAGGCTCGAGGAGATATACGCAGGGTTCACCCTTGTGTTGACCTCATTAAGATAAAAGTAGGGAGAAATCTACCAATCAAAAAGGTACACCTTTAGGCAAAAACTTTCTTTAGGGTCACCTAGGGTTTGTAGATACCTAAGGTCCATTCTATTTTGCCATTTAGTGAGTCAATCACATTTTTTTACATAAAGATGCTTAGCACTTAGAGTCTTCTCGAGTCTTGGGTGGGTTAGGTAGCCATAAAAAACTGCCCTGAAACCTTAAATAAGAATTCTAAAAAATTTTAAAAAGAAGAAAAAGAGAAAAATATATTTCTTCTCTTTCTGTATGGAATAAGGCAAGAACTTGGGTAGTTTGTATTCTAGCAAGCACCCGAGCTCTATTGAGTCTTCATAGTTTAGGTCCTTAGTAGAAATTTCTCATTGTTGATAAATATTTGTTTCTTAAGTAATCAAATCTTATTTCTGTTTCTAAATAGCATTTAGTTTAATTTTACTAGGGACTAGCAAAAGATAGGCATGGGGGTGTGATAAATATACATTTATTTAGCATAGAATGCCTATTTATGCATGTTCCTAGGCTCATAGATGCTTCAGCATTATAAATATCACGTAACATGCATCATCTTGCATTTAGAATAGATTGTATAATTTATACATTAATTTTCTTATTTTAATGACTAGGGGATAGGATGATACATTTTTGGGCTTTAGATTGAAGATCTGACCATACCAATGTGGTCAAGGTGATGATCGAGGTCTAACGTTTCCAAAATCACCCCAATTAGACATCTGTAGCATCTTTTGCAAGCCACAGAAGATCGATGGCTAGGGGACAAGATGATGCAAATCCAAGCCTTGAATGGAAAATCCAACCATACGAATGGATTTGTGTTGATGATCATAGCCCAACAGTGCAAAAATCAACTTCATCCGACATTTATAGCGTCACCTACAAAGGAAAGAAGATAGACAGCTCAGATGGTGCCACATGGCACCATTAGAGCTACCCGTAGCCACCCTAGCATGCCCCTCAAATTTCTAAAGGCACACCCAGTGTTTGATCTCATCCATTGGATCACCATCCAAAGGTTGAGATGGATTTACACCACACATCTACAATCCAAGGGAAAGCCATGTTAAATCGCGACCGTTGGATGAAAATCTAACGGCCATAGTCGCATAGCCACCAGCTAAAGATGATCAATCTTCTCGACACATCCGTGTCCTTGGAGCAACGGTCACCCATGCACTTCTTAAACAAGAGGTGTGGGTTTGAGACTTCAACGTAACCTTCTCAGCGAGGGTGAGAGAAAATTCGATTGTGCGATCTTCATCGCACAGCCCAGAGGTAGCCACATCAACACTTTAAGCGCTCTTCACAAACTAAACATGCGAGGCGCATGCCATCTGAGCTGCCGAATTGTAATCAGGTGGAGAAGAAGCCACGTGGCATAGCAGATGTGCTTGAGTAGGGGATGTGTGATCTCACGTGGCCTTAACGGGACCCCAACATGTGACGGGGGCGTGATCTAAGCCCTTTGATGTGGATCTAATAGCTGAAAGCTCCCCTCTTTGTTGCCAGCTGCTGTGCATGATGGCCAGCACATGCACGCGTGTAGCTGTGCGTGTGGTGTATGTCCCATGCACTGCCATCAATGCCTCTTGTGCTAAATGATGTGGTACAATGCCTATAAATAGCCCTACCCCCTTCCCATTACACTTATCCCTTCCTACTCTTTCTTCACTCCCTCTAAAGCTTTAAGAGCCACTCTAGTGCTAGTCCCAAGCCCGGGATGCTCCTTTAGAGTAGAAAATAATTATTTTTCCTTTTCTCTCATCCCCATTCGTGGAGTGCCCGTGGTCATCCTCTCACCCTCATTCTAGAGGCAGATCCTCACTACGACACCATCCTACCCCATCCTTCTTCCTCTAGCTTCATCCTCCTTCCACCAGCCTCTCACTGCCTTCGTCTAGGCACCGACAGAGCGAGTCGTCCCCCAAGCAGCCACTGAGGGGAATTCTTTTGCTTCTCCTTTTTACCACTTTTATAGTGTAGATTTATATTTCATATTTAGTTGTAATAAACATTGCTTTGCTTTTATAAAAATTAGTTGCCAAAATGTGATGGGCCCTTCTAATGGTTTGTGCCCTTAAGAATCAATTTCAATGTGTGTGCATGCACAACCAAGGTTTTCAAGAAAGATTACTATGGATGTGGTGTATTTAGGGTTCAAATCTTGCTTAGTAGCTTTTAAGGTTCAACTTTAGGTCTATTTAATCAATTTCTGTGAGGCAAACTACGTTTTGAAAGCACTGGTGAAGATGTATTCCTTTCAAAATCAAAATAATGTGGAGTGTATGGTTTAACACTAAGAATTGAATCCTACAGAGTAGCTACTAGATGAATTAATTTTAACTTAAGTGGTGTGGCCTAAACTGATCAATCAATTGGCCTTTTTGCACCACTGGTTATGGCACACAAAATAATCCTAGTCACAAATGTGTGTAATCAGTTCAGGTGTACCAAGTCCATAGATCAGATTCCCTATTTGTGACTAAATCAGATAAGAGTGGTGCGCTTTAGATGGAGAAATTGTGAGTGTTAATGTGTAAAAATTTTGAATAAATCCTGCAATTAGAGAAGAAGAATTTTTTTTGCATTTTTTTAATATATGTGAGTGGGTGAGATGAGTGGAGTGGCAAACAAACAACCAATTCAATCCCACGTTTTATAAAAGCACCTAGGCCGATTGGGGTTTGGCTTATTTAGGAGGCAAAATGAATCTAGTGAGTGGGGTGGAGTGTGGGTGCACTTACAGTCTTATACCCTCACTTTACTCTGATCTACCCCCTTTGGCTTACCTCGATTGGGTTCTTAGAAGATAGTAAATCAAAGAAAAGAGAGGTTAGAAAAAGTGTAAGTGCTGCAAGAATGTGAAAAATCAAAGTCTGTTGCCTCGGTAGCAACGGTGCCAAAATGAAGAGCGTAAAATTCACGGGAAAAGTCAGAGTTTGAAAAATCCATCAACAAAGTTGCAAAAAATCCAACTATTAAATAATTTTTACCATGACTGGATGAGTCCTAGGTCGAACATGGGGAGGCGATATTTGATTTTAGAAATCCACGTTTGCTTTTTATTTATTTTTGGAGTTTTTGTGCTTTTCTAATTTTTTTTTGGTGTTTTCATGAGGTAGAAATCATATCAGAGTAATTTCTATCTAATTACTCTACTTGTAAAATATTAAAAAGAAAGAGAGAGAGAGAGATAGGGAGAGATGAAAAAATAAATATTAGATGAAATAATATCTATTACAACTACTAATTACAGAAAATAGATCTATGCTACAAAAATGATAAAAGATAGAAAAGATTCCCCCTTGTCGACTGCTTGGGGGATGGCTTGCTGAGATGGCACATAGCGAAGGATGGGAGGAGCTGGATGAAAGAGAACGGAGTCAGTGGAGGATGATGAGAGGTCGGGCGACGTTGCAGCGTGATCCACTTCCTAGAATAGGGATGAGGAGACGATTGATGGGAGCTTCACGAATGGAGGGTGAGAAGGTGAAAAATTATTTTAATTTTCTAGTGGCGCATCCAAAGGGCTTAGGAACACTTGAAGTGAGTTTTAGAACAAGTTCTTGAGCTCTAGGGAGGTAAGAAATTGAGTAGGAAGGGATGAATGCAATGGGAAGGGGATATGGCTATTTATAGGCTTTGTACCCCACCATTTGGCACATGAGGCATTGATGGCAGCACATGGGATATGCAACACGCGTGCATGCACTGACCATCACACACAGCAGCTGGCGACGCTTCCAGCCATCAACTCCCTTGTGAGATCTCAGTCGGTGATCCTGCGATAATGGCCATGACTACAATTAGTAGCATTAATTATATCACTTAGAGTAAATTTCAAGAGCCATTATACTTAAATATGACAATCTAAGGGGTCTACGGGCAATGCATGCATTTAGTATAATCTTTATATCAATATTGCTTGAAACTAATGTTTAAAGGCCAAGTTTTGAAGGTGCATATGGAAATAGGTCTCAAATGAGAAATCAAGTTGCACGGATGGATTCACGATGAAAATCGAAGTCCAATGGCTCCAAAATCACCCCAATCCGACCTTCGTAGCTCCCATAATGAGCCAGAGAAGTTCTGGCCATTGATCATTGATAAACATGCATAAATTCATCATAAAATGATTATTTAAGATAGTTCCTAGGCCTAGCATTGCATATCATAATATAAATATTGCATAAACATCCATTGCATTGCATTTAGGATAGTTGTATGTTATGTACATTAATTCCTTCATTTTACATGGCCAGGAGGTAGTGTGGCATCTTTACGAGCTTCAAATGAACAATCTAACCATACGGATGGATTCAAAGTGACGATTGTAGTCCATCAACATAAGAATCACCTCGATCAGAGCTCTGTAGTACCGTCCACAAGAAGAAGATGGACGGCCACGATGGTGCCATGTGGCACCATTGCAGCCCTCCAGCCTGACCGCAGCTCCTCTTCCTCAGTTACACCTGTGGAGTCTCAACCGTTGGATTCAAATCCAATAGTTGATAAAGCACCGCACCGCCAGCCTCAAGCCGAATAGAGAGAAGCCTTCGCACAATCGCGACCGTTGGATCAAGATCCAATGGTTGTGGGCATGGAAGCTTAATTCCTAAACAGAGCACAGCACGACCGTCAGCACAGTTGTGGGTGCCTCAGCTCACAACACATGGGCATGCATTCGAAGCTTAGCCGCTGCGCTCAAGTTCAGCGAAGAGCGGGTGAGATTCGATTTAACCCATTGGATGTCATCAAGCGGCGGAGGTGTCACAACATGGCACCACTCGATGGGTGCGGATGTATCACGCAGTCGTTGATGCACCTCGAGAATGTGCCATCCCATGCACGATCAAAAGGCGCGATCTTTGTGCCATCTTAGCCATTCTCTTTTGAATCCAACGGTCGTGGCGCATCCAACCTCAACGACAGCAGGCAGGTGTGAGCGGTGGGTTTGGGATTTGTAGTGACAGAAGAGCGGGCCTTTAGTGACACTTGTAGCTATCACTAAATAGCCTGCGCAGTGTGTACGCTAGCCAAGGCAATGAAGAGGTGCAGATCTTCGACGATAGCTCGAGCGGCCTTTGGTGATGCTTGTAGCTATCGTTGAATGTCTATGCATGGGATGCTCTTCCTCTCATCACTATATAAACACCCCTACAACCCCCATTCCTCTTCATCTCTACCTACTCTACTCCCACCAACTCCTAAGCTCCAGCAAGCCTACCAACGCTTCGTTAGAGCTTACTCTCAAGCTCCAAAGGCTCCTATTAGTGTAACGAACCTCTACCCCACCAAATATTCCTCCATCTTCCCATTAGCATTCATAGGTCACCTTGGAGCCATCCTCCCGCCTCCATTCTGGTAGCAGATCATCTTCGCCTCCTCACCTCCATTTCGAAGCTATGCTGAAGCTTTCCTCTACCCGACATCCTCTTACATCTCACCTCCATCGTCCCACTCCTCACCTCCTTCATCCAAGCTTCTGCCCGGCGCCGTCGTCTCGCTGAACAACCAATTTGGGAGATTCCTTCTCACCTATCTTTTTTTTTTATGCTTTCTAGATTATTGTAATAAACATTTGTGCAATATATATCATATTTGCTTCTATCTCCATTATGATCCAAATTGTTTTCTTGCTTTATAAAAACAAACGAAAAAAAAAAAAAATAAAACCTCGAAACGCCAAAAACAAACAAGATGAAGAGTGGTTTTCAAACAAAGTGAACGTTGCCTCCTTGTGTTCGACCTGGAACTCCCTTGGAGTTTAGGTAAAATTTTATTTGATAATGAGTTTTGCGACTATAATGACGGGTTACTCTGAACCCCGATTTCAAACATGTGAAACGCGTTCATCAATCGTCACCACGTGGTGCCTGCTGAACACTCCATCCCATGCCACAAGCGACCTGCTCATTCTCTTCATCGCACACAGGCACACGATCACCACTGCTCAAACGTCATCAGATGCACCTCGCGAAGCCACGCCACCCCTCATCCGTGAATGCATGATTGAAGACGAAGGATCGAGATCCCACTATGAGCCGCGCGACACAACGACAAAGCATCGCGCTCGCAAGCAAGGTATATCTCCTTTGAATCATTCTCAATTCTTCTCTAGCGTATGCACGGAAGGTGCTCAGTTAATCCTGAATTGGTTGCACTAGAAAGAAACCCAAGAAGGAGACTAAGTTATTCTTGGGCTAGAATTGAGGAAATGGCTGACCCAAGAATTGACGATATGGGGGACCAACCTCAAGTTGATGCTATGGCCATTCTCCAAGCTCAAATTCTAGCTAACCACCAACTCCAACAACAACATATCCAAACCATAATGTAGGCCATACACCAACTGCAGAACCCTGAAGGGAAACCACCTCCAAACCCACCAAGACCCCCTAAGGGCCAACCCAAGCCTCTTTGTAATTTTTATGCTATTACTGTTGAACCTTATCTTAGGGTCCTCAAAGGGGGAGATGATTTTGAGCTAAAACCCAATGTCCTTAGCTTGATCCAGAGCCACTTTCGTGGGAACTTAAATGAAGACCCCTTCCAACACCTAGAGGATCTTGACCGAATTGCACAAACTGTTAAACCTAGGAACATCTGCCTTGATATTGTTTTGATGAAGATGTTCCCATTCTCCCTAAAAGTTGAAGCTTCTCATTGGCTTAGAACACTAGGGAGACCCATCTCCACTTGGAAGGAATTAATGAACGCCTTCCTGAAGAAAATTTTCCCCATAGGAAAAACCAACGCCCTCAAGAGAGCCAATACTACATTCACCTAGCAAAGTGGAGAGGAATTTTGATTGCATAGCAATCATACGACCTAATTTACCTAAATTAAGTTAGATTCTAGCATAACTTAGGAACAATGCATGCATAAGCATAATAAATTGCACAATAGCTAGTTTCGTAGCATTATAGATAATACTGTCATTTTATGCTCTAAAAGAGAGATGAAATTGATTGTAGATGATCTGAGGTCACAAATGATAGATCAAGCCATACGAATCTGATTAGGACGACGACGGGAGTCCAATGCTTCCAGAATTGTCATGACCAGGCATCTATAGCATCACGTGTAGCCCATAGAAGAACGGAGGCTAAGGAGCAAGATGATAAAAATTCAAGCCTCAAATGTAAAAATCAACTACACGAATGGATTCAAATCAATGATTGTAGTCCAATGACGCAAAAATCATGTCGATCAGAGACCTACAGCATGATTTACAAAGAAAGGAAGATAGACGGCCATGATGGTACCACATGATGTCATCATTGCCGCCCTTCGCCGTGCCCCCAATCTCTGAAGTACTCTTCTCATGCATTGTGGGCCACAAGCATGCCACGTCGACACCTTCGCCACACTCTCATCAGTGGGGATCCATCTTTGCCGTTGGCTCAAGATCCAACGGCAGATGGTGGCCACACACGAAAATGGAAACACAACCATCCATGCTTATCGCCTAGCAGTTAGCACACCTGTATGCGAGTGAAGGGCATGGGATTAAGCCTCGTCGTGCACCAAATCAGGAAGGCGGTGCGCTTGGACTCAACTGGACCATTGGATAATGATCAGAGGGCGTGGATGTGGGTGCGTGGTGCGATGATGACCATCCGATGTACACACTCGATCTGACGTGCGTGCTAATGCCCCAATCCACGCGTTCTCCTTAAGGCGGTGGCACGCTCGATTTGGGCCGTCCGATCGTGAGATCGGGCAGCTGAGATTGAAGGCGTGAGATTTGAACGTGAGTGCACGCGCAAGGAGAGCAAGCGGTGCGTGGATTGGGATCGATGGCTGCGGGCAAGCCACGTGTCAGCTGTAGGTTGAATTCGAGTGTTAAAGGCACCTCGAAGGTGATTTGAGGTACAATCAGAGCCATTGATCTTCCGATCGATGGATCTGATCAAACCTTAGTTGTTGCACGAGTTGGAGGGCTAAAATGCCTACTTTGCCCCTCATTAAAGCTATAAAAAGAGCCCTAGGGTCCCCCAGTTGAGAGCAACTCCCACCAGATACAACTCCAGCCTTTCTCCCTCTCTGCAACTCTCCTCTAGCATTCATCCCGATACCCTGGATCTGAAGTGCTACCACACTTCACACGAGAATCCCACAAGCGGCGTCATCGTCATCTGCTATCTCTCTCTATGTCTTTCTCTCTCTCTTTAGTTCTCTATCTACTCTTTAGCATAGTGATTTCCAGCTTAAAAACTGTTTCGAAATAGTAATAAAATATTGATTTTCGGGATATCTGATGTATATATATACATATATAAATATATAAGTATTTGTTTAGAACAACTTTCTAAAAAGCCTTTGCATAAAAATTGTGCTTTACCTCCCTGCGAACGACTTCGTACTCATCGAAACTTTACAAATATTATTTATTTTATAGTGATTCGCACTACAACAATAGAATTAATTTTTAACGCGACTTGCGGTTGAACAAGTTGGCGCCATTACCATGCAGGCAACGAAAATTTTTAAAAGATTTTCCTATAAAGTGCTTATTTGAGGGTCTAACTTGCTATTTTTGGTTGCGTAGGAATCACAAAATTGCAGGAAGACACACGCAACAACGAAAAAAACAGGTGTGAATCGCTGGTAAGTACTCGCAGCTTAGATTAGGTTAGATTTCTTTTCAAGAAAAGACCAAAAAATTAGGTATTTTGCTTGAACCTTAAAATTAGTTAGCATTTGCTTGGTTTTTGAAAAAAAAAAATATATCTCTATTGGTGAATTTTGGACTAAAACAAACTCTTATTTTAAAAATTCAATTCCTGAAAATCCCTACATCCAAAAATACCAAAATTTTTATTGGACGTGGGATTTGAAGTTAGAAACAACATATCTAAAATTTGGCAAATCTAACTTATAGAAAAGTTTAAAAGTTCACATATTGAACTATTATCAAATTGGTTATTGTTCCTGATTTTTTTGAAGTTCAAAATATCATAAAAATTTTTTTACAACTTCGATTGACTTGAAATTTGTGTCATGGAATTCCTGTGAAAATAAAGAATTTAATAAAAATCAGGAAAAAATATTTTTTGCACATTTGACTACATGGATTATTCAATCACTAACTAGGGGTCAAAACAGGCTACAAAACCCCTAGTACACTTTAAATTTGAAAGAAATAGAAAATGTGCATTAAAATTATAAAAAAAATATTTTGTGAGTGCCTAGTTAGTTGTACAATAGGACCAATTGATTGCATTGCTTGGGTCACACCACTTCCCTGAATTTGGACTAAAAAAGTCCGTCCACCACTATCAGCGCTTAGGGTTTCACATTAAGGTAGAGCACACCTACATTTCCATTCTTAAAGGAAATCTATCAAATAATTGGGATTTGCAAAACTATGTGTGCCTCATCAGAACCCTTGATTGAAGATATAAACTCAGGTGAATCCTAAAACTCACTAATACAAGCATGTGAACCTTAAAATTCACTTCATCATAAAAAATTGATTGTAAACCGTTGCTTGTTCACTTCACTTGTCTAAAAATCATTCTTAAGGGTAACACCCCCATAATGCCCATCATACTCCAAAAGCACATCAAGACTAAGCCTAAAACTAAGTAGACGTGCCCTAGGCAGGACTAATATTCTTGGGGCTTGAAATTAGATTGGGCTAAGGTCAAGGCCTTGTCAACTTGGACCCACTAGTGACAAGAAAGGTTAGTGTGGTAACCGCATTAACCCTTGGTGTCCCACCATGCGGGGTGCCTAGGGGGTCCCACCCTTCTAGCTAGCCAAGTAATTCAAGGGTTGACCTATTCTTGTTGTGTTTTGGGGAGCCAGGATTAGGTCTATTTAGGGTTTACCCTCTAAGGAATAGCTTGATTGCTAAGAATGTTAGTAGATGAGAGAGAGAAGACAGATGAGAGAATACCCCACCCTTTCAATGCAAGCAAGGTGGAAGATCTCTACATCCTAATTTGCTACCACCTTTAGAAAGAAATCCTAGGAGAAGACCTAATTGTCCAGAATCTGAATCTGAACCCTCTTTAATGGCTAGTCACCACTAGGAAGATGAGATCAAAGAGGAAGAACAAAATCTAGATCTAATGACTCTCTTACAAAGGCAGATTACTGAGCAAGGCCGACATCATGACAGGCAGATGTAGGTTATAGTGAAGGCCATTACTTGACTCCAAAATGAAAGAGCAGACCAAACTCTCCATGACTTCTACCATCTTCCTGAGGCCCAACCTGAACCTTTTATTAGGGTACCTCAGGATGGGGAAGATTTTGAACTTAAACCACATATCATCAATCTGATTCCCCACTTTCATGGCCGTGATTCTGATGGCCCCTTCCATTACCTTGAAGAACTTTTACACATAGGAAGGACCTTTAGCCCTAGGAACATGAATGAAGGTACCTTAATGATGAAAATGTTCCCATTCTCCTTAAAAGATAGAGCTGCTTCTTGGTTGAGGACTATTGGTAGACCAATCCTAAAATGGGAAGATTTAAGAAGCACATTCCTAAAAAATTTCTTTTCCATCGGAGAAACCAATGCCCTTAGTTGTGCCATTACAACCTTTAAGTAGAATCCTGGGGAACAACTACATGCGACTTGGGAGAGATTTACTGATTTGGCTAGGAAATGCCCTCATCATGGGATTCTGAAGTGGCACTTGGCCCATATTTTCTATTATGGGTTAAGTGACAATTTGAAGAATTTTGTTGATGCAACATGTGGGAGCAATTTCCTAAGCAGTGATGCTGAGGGAGCTCTTCAATTATTTGAGAATATGAGCGAAAATTCCATCAACAATGCCTCAATGTCCTCCTTTAATAGAGCAAATCAACCAAGGAGTAGAGTTTATGAATTTAAGGATAATTCAAAATTGGTTGATTTAGAGTTAATTGCACAACGATTGGACAAGGTGGAACTCATTGGAAAGAATGTTTAAAGTTTAGATAAGAAACTGGACAACCTTTTGAAGGGTGGGAGTTCCTTAGGTACACATTCCAAAATAAATCCTATGCCTACCCAAGGAGTTCCTATGTTAACCCGCACCCAACTCCCCAACCCTCTAGGTCAAAAAATGGTGCACAATCTTAATGACTTAACCATGGCTCCACCTATGAGCCAACTCTTCTTGGACCCATCTCTTTCTGGGTACTTGAAAGAGCGATCTTTGTTTTCGTTGAAAACTTTAACGTAAAACGTCGTATCGTTATAGTTCGTTGCATGGTAGAAAATCACTTTTTAAAACATTTTAATTCTCAAAATCTAACCACGAAAATAGTTAGGTCATCTCCATAGGGAGGAATTAGCCTATTGAATGTCTTATTTGTTCAGGAATATCATCATATGTACATACTAATTATTGCAACTCACTTTCTCACATAAACTCTTAATCTAAATAATTAATCAGGAATGTAGGTGTTTATATGCAAAATTACCACAATATAATATTCTAAATAATGACCTTGGTAATAGTAAACAATGTTAATATTAATCTCCTACCTAATGACACCAATTTACTATAACTAATATCTCATTTGTATGTCATTCATAAGAAGAAATCAATCATGTGTAATTGAAATTTAAGCAAGGGATGTCGATGCAAATTTACTACAATATATTAAATCAGAAAATAAATGAATAGTGTTTTTTTTGCAATGGCATTTTCTGTAATTATTAATATGGAGAAAAATAAGGGATTTCATCTCTCTCCTTGGTGCGTGCGCAAGGAGGCTTCGTCAGAGGAGCTGCTCCAAGGGAAGGGACGTCTCGACGAGGGCTACGTGATGGTGGTGAAGCGGCAGCCGAAGGTGGTTGGATGTGGCCGGACGGCAAAGGAGAACGTCGGCCACGTCAATTGCAGGTGGCGTTTGCGGGCATCGTGGCGGGCAGTTGGTGGGTGCACGGGGGTCGGGGGCATGAGACGAGGAGAATGGTGAGGTCGACGGCGAGTTTGGGTGCTTGTAATGGCCGTATGAAGCGAGGAGGCAGTTGCAACTTTGGGTTCCTTTACTGCCGGTGGAGAAGAAGATGGAGAGGAAGAGGTTGGGCGGTGACGCGCGGGTGTGCACAAAGCGCGCACGGGGCTGGTTGTGCACGTGGGGCGCTGCCGAACATGCGGCCAGCGCGTGCTTGCTGGTGCGGTTGCGCAGTGAGTTGGTGTAGGAGAGGGCTGGCAGTGTGTGGTGTGCTGCGCACGGTGAAGGGAACGGCGAGCGATGTGGGCACTGTGAGCGGTGAAGGCAGCGGCTGGCGGTGAGGGCGCTGTGCACGGTGAGGGGAAGTGCGGTGGGTCTGCTACTGCTATGACTACATGCGGTTGTGGCTGCGGTGAGAGGGCTGCACGGTGAGGGTGCTACACGCAGTGAAGGCAGCGGCCGGCGATGAGAGCGGTGAGAGGACTATGTGGTCTACAGTTCATGCTTCTTGCACAGTGCACGCAGGATCCATGGTGATTGCCTCCTTCACGGTGGAGAATGATCCCCGTAGGGCAGGGGAGAAGATGATCCCTCCCTCTAGAAGCCTGGCCTTTTATTTTTAAAACCTCCTTCTTTTGCAGCTTCTCTCCCAATCTGTTTCCTATCCTCGAGGACTCGGCACTTCCAACGACGTGGCAGTAGTGGTGAAGCGGTGGTGGTGTCGACGATTTTCTCTGCGGGGAGAAAAATAAAATAAAAATAAAATGGGTTATTTACAAAGTTATTCAAAAATGATGCATATAATGCATACATGCCACCATAATTTATATTTCCTTCTATTACATGTGAATGTGATGTATAAAACAAGCATGCCATCATATTTATAAAGTAATCTATTTATAAATCTAAGTATGCTATGTACAAGTAGAAATCCTTCTAATATCTAAGTATTTATGCATTCGATTAGCCCACAAATGCAGTCTCATCAAATGCCCTCATGCCTAGTTTTTACTAGTCCTGAGCAAAAGTGAAAATAATGGAAGTAATCGAGGGAATTCTTCTTTCTTTATACCACAAATTTAGAGATCTAAACAAATGTGAAGTGATAATAATAATAGCCTAGGTAACGGATCCAAGTGAAATAACCAACTTACATTTGTAGTTCGTACTTATCCCTTGGTAAATATTTCTATCAGGATAGGCAACTACTTCCCTCGGGGATAAAGCAGAAGATAATCTATAATTTGACCCCGACTTTTTGTCTTAGGTAGGAGATATTGAGTTGAATGGATTTGTATTTGATGGCACACACTCATCTGGTGCTACATGTAATCTAGTACTACAGACTCTAATCTCTAGACTATTAAACAAGTCAACTCGGAGAGAGCTAAATAACTGTGCTCTCTTGATATTCCTTTGTGCTCACTCTTTTTCTTCTTTTCTTTCTGAGATCACAAATCTCACCAGATTTAGTAAGGTACTCACTGTTTGGTGGCCTCACATGGCATTCACACTTCAACTAAAGTCCTAATAACTCTACAACTAAGTTAGAGTCCTCAGCCAGTATTCGGGTGATCAGAAACACTGAAAGGTAGGTATGGGTCATATTTGGTGGATAGTGATGTGTGTTTTTGATGCCTCAGAAACAACGCCACGAAGATAAAATTATAAATTTGGACTCTTTTTTTCTCTCTTTTCTTTTCTTTTTATTAAATATAATTGTTTCTTTTTTTTTCTTCTTTCTCTTTCCTTATAAATCATCATAACATGACATAGACTTTTATTTATGAGGCATTATTAGAGATGATGATGGTCAAGAGAATATTGTGTGGCTTATTTGGTGGAAGTACCTACTCTCGACACTAGAAAGGAATGGATAGGACAAGCATATTTCTGACCTTTGACACTATTACCCTCCTTCAGTCGAGAACTCTATGAAGGACGGTCATAACCATCCACCATAGTCATAGCTTTATTAAGACTCAATCTCTGTGTATCTACCTTATTTGGTGACTCTCAGGAATTCACACAATGTACGCACACAGGAACAGAGAGCGAAAACTATGCCTAACTCCGAAGTATCATCATCTAATTGTCCAAAACTTAAGAGTCCTTGCACTAGACTTAGTGCACCAGTAATCTCTCTACTTTCTTCTCACAAATATGAGGTGGATCTACTAAAAGATAGTATGTCTGACTCCCTATTAACTGTCCAAGGGTTCAATAGACTAAAAATGCTTATTGGTTCTCTTCAAAGATCTATTACCCAGTCTACGTGCAAGTGAAGTAAATGTACTGGATTCTAAACTTAACAACCAATTTAAGAAGAAAAATCTTTAATGACACCTCCATGACAAAGATGTTTTGCTAGGGACTAACCAATTTAGCTCAAAAAAAGAAAAAAAAAATCTATATATATATATTTTTTATGCAGACCTAAATGCATGATTACTCCTAAAATGCAAAATGCACCCCCCTATGCCTAAATCCTTCAATGTCCTCATTGTAAAATTAAAACAGGGGGAGAAAGGAAGGAAATCACCTGATGATGGTGTTATTCAGAATGCTGGGTTGCCTCCCAACAAGCACTGCATTTTCTATTAGCAGCCAAACTTATAAGGAACCTGTAAGTCTGGTTCCAGACAAAAAAAGCTAGGCCCTAAAAATATGTGTAATAGCGCGAGCCTAGAAAATAGGTAGCCACGGATGTTGGCGAGCTGATGATGCAGCGTGATTCCAATGCTCGCTAGAAGATATGAAAATAGAGAACCTCATAGGCTACCTGAGGAGGTCTAGGGATAACAAAAGGAATATGAAAAGGGACCTCCCAAAACGGAATAAGTGGAGGATAACAAGGATCCTCCAAAGCAGGATGGGTTTTAAAAGATATAAACATTATTATTTCAAACCCTTGAATGGCGAGACTAAAAGTACAAGCATCAATCCACACTCACCATTCTAGCCGAGGATGTACTGGCCTAATATGTTCTCCAGAAAGAATGTACATGAGCAAAGATCTGAGCCAAGGATCGGTTAGGAAGTGTAAGGGTTGTTTGTAGTATTGGAAGGTAATGATGAAGTCCAATGAGGTCTTAGTCAGTGTCAGGTCCAATTCCAACAATGATTCAGATTGTGTATTCTCCCTAACAATTGTTGAAAAATTCACATTACCTTGCTTAGCATTAATGATCGGAGTCATATTTTCACCTTCCAGTATATGTGAATCAATGGTGGACTCCAAATTATATTCCTTTGATGGCAGGGTCGAAACAACATAATCATTATCAATAATTTCATCCCCAAATGAGTTTTTGTCAGGGTGTATAAGTGATTCACCAGTAAAGGGAGGAGTTGGATCAGTATCCTCAATTATTCCTAAAGGAGGATCTGTCCTAATGTTTTTGAGCAAGCCTATATCACTCAATTCTTTGATCTTCTCGGGGCATAAATCCTCAATTGACATGTTTTGTCCTCGAGAGTCTACCCTAGGCTTCTCACTATTGTGTTTGTCCACCTCTAATATCAACTCCTAGTTTGATAGAGGATGACTCTCAAAATCAAGATTGCACCATATTATTTATATCCTCTGGGGGTAAGTCCTCAAATAACAAATAATCCCCCTGTGATTCACTTCAGATTTTCAGTCCGAGTTCCTCCATTGGGGCATCCTCGTCCCCTGAAATAGACTCTTTATATCTCTGAGACCAAAATTGATCTAATTCATCCTCCATTCCCTTAGGGTCACCTTCATTGGGTGCATTTAAATCCTCAGGATGTTGAATGATAGGTGTTGATTCCCTAAATGGAGGGTCAGGATAAGGCTCACTAAGGGTAGAATGGGATTTCATCAGATAATCAATAGGGGAAGTGAGATGAATAATACAACCTTGACCTGGGTTAGTAGGGGTAAGGAGAATATTGTTATTGGGGTCAAGGTCCTCAAGAGGTACCATCTTCCCTTTCTTTTGACTCCAATATAGCTCAGGTGGATAATCACTAGGATCGTTCTCCTCTAGTGGCCTTGTCTCATTGGGAGAGTCTAAGTGATAGCTATGTAAAACTGGATCCCTATTGTCATTGGTTTCTTCAGAATTATTTTCATGATCACGGTTGTATGGGTAGGGATCAGAATTACTAGGAAGAGCATAGCTAAGCTGTCTAAATTCGTTGTGTTTTATGTGGTGGAAAATCTCTCAATTAAAACTAAATATCTAATTTAACCACAATAAAGATGTTGAATCCACAGGGAGGAATAGACCAATAAATTCACGAGTATAGGAATATACTGTTCACAGACACTTTCGTGACTTTAATGCGAAGAATATGCTATTTTAAATGGAGCTTGCAATTTCTTTAAAAGCTCAGGGTTATCCAGGCAATTTTCACATCATGAATTAAGCTCCAAGCATATCCTATGATGCATGTGTAATGGCATATCATGTAAATTCAACTTGCATGCAAATCTGATTTGAAATTCAAAGTTAAATGACGCACATAGCACAAGTGAAGTAATTTCAGGAAACTATGAGTGCATCAATGCAATGTGGTCTGAATAAAATATTAATATCTAAATGGCAATGGCATTAGATGCAAATATTAATTGAGGAGAAAATAGAGGATTTCTCCTCTCTCTTCCTCGCGTGGACGACCGTGCACGGTTGGCGATGAGAGTCAACAGGGTGGTGCGCCTCGACGAGGGCTACGCAATGGTGGTGATGCGATGGCCGGAGGTGGTTGGCGGCAGTCAGATGAAAGAGAATAGCCGCCGGCCCGTTGGCCCTGTTGGAGGAGGACTGCCGCACGTGGAGAGGAGGAAGAGTGCTGCTGCAGCCCGCATGGTTGTACGCTGGGCGTGCGTGCAAGGGCGTGCTAGGGCGCGGCTGGAGTCTCTCGACCCTCCTCGTCGCTAAGGACCTCGTAGCACCTGAGGATGATCCTGGATTCTCACTAGCAGACTCTTCCCTCCGCTGGAGTCACCCTCCTCCTTTCTTCCTCCTTAGCCGCCGGCTAAGGACCCATAGGTCCCATTCTTCCTTTTAGTTTAGGTTTTTAATTCTGCACAATTAGTGTTAGTTGTAGTTTACAGTAGTTTAGAATAGATTTAGCTTTAATTGTTAGTGTTTAGTGTTAGCTGTAGTTTAGATTAGTCTTAGGAGTAGAATTAGCATTAGATCCCCTCCCTCACCTCCTCTGATCAGTCCAGATCTGAGGGGAAGAATCATCTGTTCATTGTTCAATTTATCTCCCTCTTCATGTTTTGTTTTTCCACCATCCAATTCTGATTTATGTTTCTTTTAACGACGAATTTTCCATCATTCACCCACACATCCGAACCCAATTTCAAATCTGATGGTGTACTGCCTCAGATCTGAAATTGGCGTCACAAGCACCATTTGAGGCTTCTCACTCACCCCATTTGTGTTCACAAAAGCCCCTTTTATTTTAGATTAATTGCCTCAGTTTGTCAGATTCACTTTAACATGGATTTTAAAGAATTTTGCTCTCTGGATTGCCTTGACAGATCTGACAAATTGAAGGGATTTTGGTTTTCCTTGTGGGCAAGGACTCTGAGAAGTTCTCTGGTGACAGAGAACAACTCAGAAGAGCCTTTCATGAATCTGTTTCTACCTTGATCTGAATGCATTCGCAAGCTTTTATAAATTCCTTTAATGCATTCTTAGTCTGTTTTGCCATTTCAGAACTGCCATACACCACCTGTTTTGATGATTATTTTTGTATGGTGATTTCCTAACCTAAGGATTTCTCCATACTCCTTAAGGTTGCAAGAAACTGGGATTGTATGTTTTTTGGTTTTAATTGATTAAGTTCTCCTTCATGCTGTCTATAGCATTAGGAAGAGCTAACTCAATGCCATTTGTTGTTTTGATCAGAAATGATGCTTTTGATAAGGGCTTTTCCTTGTTGGGTATTTGAACTGAATTCTTATGTGATTTTCGTGAGATTTAAACCCTTATCATATTTGGATTTCAACTCTCAAAATTTTTAGTTTGTTTTGAATTTTCTCTTATTCCCAGCTATACAGTAACGTGCTACAACTTGCAGCTACATTTCCCTCCATCTCTAAATTCTCCTCTTCTCTACAATTCCCCTCTCATCTGTGAATACATCCCCCTCTTCAAATGGACTAACTGCAGCAGCAGTTAGCCCATTTGACAGTGGCTTAGGCCACTGCTGCTGCTAAGCAAAACACCCTGAACAGCACATTCTCTTCTCTTCCCATCTTCTCTGACAGTAGCTTAGCTGCTGTTTAAAATGAAATAAAAACTTAATTAACCCTTCTTCCTAACTTCCTACTAAAGCCTACTTATATATACTTAATTCTCACACTGTAAATATACATATCCATACTATTATAACTATAATATACAGCCTGATTATGTAAGTATACATACACAGATATACTGTAAATACTGCATGAACTTGTATATAAATCGATATACATCTGTAATCTATGTAAATATATGTATAAATACTAAACTATTATGTATGTATGTACTTAATTATGTATATATATACAGAGACAGAGATATATTTACTTATTTAGTAGCTATATTATAGATTAATTAGCTAAATTAATAATTTAGAGCTATAATTAAGTAAATAAATCTATAGACTTAGGTTAATATATATAGTAAGTAATTTAAGTTAGTTAAAGTATAATTATACATATTATAGTTTACTGTTAGCTTAGTTTTAATTAAATAGCCCAGAATAGCTAGCTTAACTTAAATAAAATAGAAATAAATTTGTAAAAATAAAATAAAAATATATATAAAATACTTAAGTATGTAAATTAAATCTGTATAAGGTCAATTAGACCATTTACTAATTATTTTATCAGTAATTAACTATTTAATCACCTAAATCAACCTGTATAATCAGCCTAGTTTAGCGAATTTATTTCTATAGTAAACATAATTAAAAGTCAAAATTAATTAATCAATTATGTAGTATTATGTAAATACTTTATTAACCATATTTTATTTTATTTTTTTTAATAATTTATGGCCCCCAAATCGAGGGCCAAAAGTGCGTACAGACGCAGCTGCGCCTGATTTCCAACGCACGATGTGGCGCTGGAATAGCACCACATCGTGTGCTGCAAACCAAACGCAGCGCTTTATATGGAATTTATGTTTTATGGAAAGCAGTCGTCACGGGCGGCCGGTGCCCGAAACATAACGCCATGCCATTCGACCCGATTACCCGATACGCTCTAAACTGTCTGATGTGCGACGATATTGTGAACATGGGATGTGTGCAGGGCCGGGGGCCCGAGTGTGTGTGTGTGCGGCGCATGGCTGAGGCCCTGCGCTTAGTATGGAACCGTAATTTAGCCACCTAATTAAAGATTAGGGCGTGCTTGGTAGAGGTCAGGTCCCGTCCTCTGGGTGCAGCGTATCCCTCGAAAAGCGCACCCGAAAATTAAACAAATTTTAAACTGAATAATAAAAAGCTAATGACGGTTGCTTAATCCCCTTCACCGCAACACTTGAAAACTCTATTAAGGCTGAAACATAACGCAAAAACAAAAGAGAAGAAGAAACGTCGCTATAGCCCATTACATTTGTATAAATAAACCCATATAATTACTAACAGAATAAAATGACACTATAAACGTCGCTAAAGACCTCAGTTTGCTTCTTTAGGTTGTATATAGTGTTTTCTGAGATTTAGCGATGCTTATATCTGTCACTGAAACTGCTGTATATGTTACTATAAATAACAAACTGATAAGTTAAGTCTCTACACCATTTCATCCTAAGGTATTATATACTATTATGTTAGTACTAATAGGATAACTTGTAAATACATAGTTTAGAGTATAATAATAGATTGTTTGATGCTTGTTCATAGTTAGTATTTTTGCAAGCATTTCTTAGTAATTAGGTAAATAAAACACACATTCATGCATTATTTAATAAGATGTAAAGTTTCTTTTTGGAATTAGAGGATAATTTTGAGATCAAAGAGTGACCGATGTAATTCAATAAATTGCCTCCCAGTGAACGACCTGGAACAAAACCAGTAAAAATTAGATAAATAAGCAAATGATAATAATGGTTGTAATGACTGGTACTCACCCATACTCACCACTATACGACATTCTTAATGTTATATTATACACCCTATACTACAACGACATGATCATAACAATAATCATTCATCATCATACAACCATTGTTACACATCAGGGAAGAAGAAGAAGTCGACCTCTCCTCTCCTTAACTCCTCTCCCTGCGCGAGTTAAGGGATTTTCAAAATCCCTTAGTAAATATGGCCCTCGGCTGTTGGGGAGATGTTGAGGTCGGCCGGAGGTTGAGGAAGGCTCAGTTGAGGTCGGCGACTGTTGGGGGAGGGGAAATTTTAATTCACCCCCCTGATCTCTTGCAATTTATTCCCTGTAATGATGAAACATAGAATAATTACATACTAAGTTATAGAACGTGATAGAATACATAAAAACTCAAGTAATGATGCATGCACTTATTCTATAACCTAATGTAATTATCAACAAACATAAAATGTAAAAATAAGGTTAACTTAGGCGTAACAATAGTCCATTAAAATGGACTCATCAAAGTATCAAAACACTTGGTCAAAAGATAGTACCACCGTCACAAAGCACGATAGGAGGGTCTGCATCGATAAAGTGATCGGTGCCTATAGCCTTAAGGGTCCAAGTCCTAGTGCAGTGCCTATAGTGCATTCTCAGTGCAGAAAGTGTGCATCACACCGTGAAAAGTGAATTTTCCTTTTGAAAATCGCAATCACGTTATTCAAACACTTCCTGTATATTTCTCTTTCTTTTCAAGAAATAATGTGACCACTTGATTAATATTTTCAAATCAGCTTAAATGATCTTCTTTAATTAAGTCCAAATGCAATGCGTGTGCAGATAACTAATGCACAAGAAAAGACATACCTTAATCCAGCTCTCTTCAATGCAGGATGTTTACAATGCAAAAAGAAAAGCTAGATGCTGCTCATTCAATCCTAGATGGTCACCCTATAGATATGCAGCTTCTAGCAGGAAATTTGAATATATATATATATAATAATAATATGTAAACAAACATAATCTAACTAACTAACCAACATGTAGCTCAAACACTTTGAATAATCCTATAATCTAAATAAAATGGGAACACACTCCCGAAAATACCCAACACGGGTCCACAAGACAAAAACTAAATGTCTAAGGTCTATCTAGCCTAATCTAAGTATAAACAGATCTCCAGTCGCCAATCCTCCTTCCACACGTCTGGGATCAAGGCCCACGTGCTCTTGTTGCTACCCTCTAGGTGGCATCAAGGTCCACAAAGAATATCAACTCCGCCGTGTGCACCCGTCGCATTCGTCGCGTGTTTTCGCACAGAAGAAGATCCACAGTTAGTAATTCAGAAAAGCTTTCAAAATAGCACAAAAATAACATAAAATTCCTAAAAAAATTAATAGGTGTGTTTCCTCCATGGTAACAGCACCATTTGAAAGAGCGATCTTCGTTTTCGCTAAAAACTTTAACAGAAAATGGCAAGTCGTTATAGTTCGTTGCGTGGTAGAAAATTGCTTTTCAAAACATTTTAATTCTCAAAATCTAACCATGAAAATAGTTAGGTCATCTCCACAGGGAGGAATTAGCCTATTGAATGTCTTATTTGTTCAGGAATATCATCAGATGTACATGCTAATTATTGCAACTTACTTTCTCACATAAACTCTTAATCAAAATAATTAATCAGGAATGTAGGTGTTTATATGCAAAATTACCATAATATAATATTCTAAATAATGACCTTGGTAATAGCAAACAATGTTAATATTAATCTCCTACCTAATGACACCAATTTACTATAACCAATATCTCATTTATATGTCATTCATAAGAAGAAATCAATCATGTGTAATTCAAATTTAATCAAGGGATGTCCATACAAATTTACTGCAATATATTAAATCAGAAAATAGATGAATAGTGTTTTTTCGCAATGGCATTTACTGTAATTATTAATATAGAGAAAAACGGGGGATTTCGTCTCTCTCCTTGGTGCGTGCGTGAGGAGGCTTCATCGGAGGAGCTGCTCTGCAGGAAGGCACGTCTCGACGAGGGCTACGTGATGGTGGTGAACCTATGATCAGAGGTGGTTGGACATGGTCGGAGGAGGAGGAGAACGTCGGCCACGTCGATGGCAGGTGGCATTTGCGGGCATCGTGACGGGCAGCTGGTGGGCACACAGGGGTCGGGGGCGTGAGATGAGGAGAATGGCGAGGTCGACGGTGAGTTTGGGTGCTTGTAATGGTCGTATGAAGCGAGGAGGCAGCTGCAACTTTGGGTTCCTTCACTGCCGATGGAGAAGAAGAAAACTTGGTTGACCTATCAAGGGATTTTGAGTACCCTGTGGACTTTCTAGTTTTAGATATGGAGGCATCAGAAAACTTGAACCACACCTCGATAATCTTAGGAAGTCCTTTCTTGGCCACAACCAATGCCCTAATCAATTGTGAGATGGGGATTATGCAAATCACTTCTGAAAGGAAAACTTGTCAACTCAATATCTTTAAAGCTTCCCAAAAGAATAAGGTGAATTGTAGTTCCATTGAGGTCATAGGAACAATTGAAGAGGTTTTGGCATTTCACACTAAAGTTGATCCAAATCCTGCCAAATCTCAAGATCAACATGAAAGACAAGAAAGTGATGTACTTGAGGATGATTCTGATCTACCACCTCCCATAGGAAATCAAATGGAAAAAGACATTAGTGAGATTGAAAAACTCTTAGGAGTTTCTTTTGATGAATTAGATGATAACATAAAGAATCCTCAATACATCCACCCTAAAATTCAAGAACTATTGAACTTTGAGGGGATTCAAGAAATGGGACAATTTAAGGACATGAACCAGGTAAACGAAGAAACAAACTCAAAAAAAGAAGCTCAAATCATGATGGACTGGGGAAGAAATTATACTCCAACCTGTTGAAATGGATGCTTGAATCTGAGGAAGAAATTATACTCCAACCTGTTGGCCAGAAGCTCGTCCAGCTTCTTGTGCACAACAGAGACTTCATCCAATTTTTGTGCGATAAGGTTAAGATCAGTGGATGAATGGGAGGGTCCCGTGTCAACTTCGTGGACATTATGGGACAGGCTGGTACGATTAAAGGTGACAATGGAGGCATTGTTCATTGAGTTTTCACTCATGTTTTCAAATAATTTGAAAGCTCCATTCTCGTCTTTTTATTCATGAAATTCCCTCCGCAGGAAGCATCTGCAATCTGCTTCAAAGTCTCATTTAGCCCATAATAGAAAATCTGGGCTATATGCCACTTAGGCAGACCGTGGTGCGGACACTTTCGGAGGAGGTCATTATACCTCTCCCAAGCCTCATGAAACTATTCACCATTTTGTTGCGTAAAGGAAGTTATAGCACGGCGAAGCACATTGGTTCGCCCAATTGGGAAGAATTTCTTGAGAAATGTTGTTCGCATCTCTTCCCAAGAATGGATGATTCTCCCAAGGGTGTGTAACCATTGCGACGCTTTATCCCACAACGAAAATGGGAACATTTTCATGAGGACTATTGGTAACCCGATGTTTCTCGATTTAACAGTTTTAGCCAATTGGGTTAGATCTTCCAAATGGAGAAAAGGATATTCACTTGCAAGACCATGGAAGTGAAAATTAATTAGGCCAATTATATTGGGTTTCAATTCAAAGTCGTCCCCGCCCATGGGGACCCGAATTTGTCCTATGGTCTCTGTAGCAGCGGGATTCTGATAGGAGCTAAGAGACCTAGGCTCCTCCCGTTCGGGAGGGTTCTGCATTTCCTCCAAGGTTTCCCTAATGGCTTCAATTTGCTCATTATACATTTCCATTTGGGCTTGGAGGCGGATTATGGGATCCATGGCTCCACCACCTGGTGGGTTTTGAGGGCGATTTCCTCCCTAAGGATTTGGGGGTGGGCGTGCAGCCATGTTTGTGGAGGAGGATGACGATTCAGCTTCTGTTCTTCTAAAATTATCAGACAATTCAAATAATTCAAGGTTTTGTGACCTCCTCCCAAACATGCACTACCGCAAGAAGAATTGGGGGGATAAAAAGGGAAAAGGAGATGAGAGAAATGACGCTGCAAAGGTACACTTGATGACAAATCAAGATAATCAAAGTCCTAACCTCTACAGTGTGCCCTTAGACCTAAAGATCTAAGTTACCTTCTATCACAACCTACGGAACCAAATGCGAGCACCGCGGAACCACCGGGCCAGATTGAAAGGTCGTTTGCCCCAGTCTTAGACACTTGATAGCACGCGGGAACCCTCACCGGCACATAGGCGCTACACGCAGGTAGCTAGACCTCCAATCCTTAATAAGGGTCAAGTGGCTACCAGTTTTAATTAGAGGCTTAGGATCAAGTGCTTCTGGAATGTGAAGGACATTGTTTACGGGTAATGCCCAAGTGCGTTGATTTTAAAAGGTGTGTAAACCAAGCATGCAATGGGGAAATCTCCCCGAATTGAAGTTTTAATTGGTGAATGCTTTTTAGAGTTTCAACCTTAAGTAGTATGGATTTTAAGATTTCGCTGAATTACCAATTTAACCAATCTCCGGGTTTTGAGAGAATACAAGTTCTTCCATGCCCAACAAACCCTTCTTCAAAGTGAGCTACTTAATGCATGCTAAAAATGCAATGGGCTTCCCTAGGTGGAAATTTCTATGTGTGGATGCACGAGTCAATTTTAGGTTAATGTGAAAGGGAGCCAAAGCACTTCAATTCAAGTGCTCCCAATCACCAAAGTGATGTTCCACAAACAAGGCTCAACCACAAGATAAAGAAAATCAAAGTGTTGGGGTTGAAGTATTCGGGATCAAATCTTAGACACATGAAAGGTCGTGGAGGGGTTAGAATCAACTCAATTCCAAGTATCCCCACCAAAAATGTGATCCCGAATTGCAAATAAATGAGGCAAAGAGGGATGGCAATCAATCTATTTATTTTTTCCTCAAAGAATACTTCATACGGCGAAAGATTCAACAATCAAGATTCTTGGATCTTCGCTATGCGAAGTTTGGCAGGAAATCCTAGGGCGGTAGGATTGATGGCAAACAATCAAGCAAGTGATTTTTAATCCACTTGCCCCAAGAGATCCCAAGAAGTTTTTTTTTTTTTAGGTTTTTTTTATTAAGGTGACAAGTTAACCTAAGTTGCTAAGAGAGAGACTTACCTGTTCAGCAACGTGGCCAATGCTCCAATGCAGTGTCGGTGACTTCACGCTCTCGTTCCCACCTTGGATCTGCCCACGTCTCTGGCTTCCTCTGCTTGCCTCCTCCTTGCAACCGGTTCACCTGCACACCAGTAAACAAAAATACCCGTGAAGAGAAGGGTGTGTGAAGAGAAAACTAAATGAATGGAGTAGAAACTTACCTGAATGCGTACCTCCTCGGCAACGGCACCAGAAAAAAGGTTGATTTGACTCGAACGGGTTGTGTTAATATAGTGAAATTAGCATTGAAGTGAGTATAGTGGTTAACCTAAATCGAGCCTAACCATCTTTCTACAAAATTTTTAACCTGGCCTACTTGATTTTATCTTGGTCACTTTTAGGCCCAGGGTCAAACTCAGGGAGGCGGGAATTAGAGGTGAATAAGTTTCTGTCTTTCCTACAATGAATCTCTTCTGTGCGTTTATTATGTTTTTTGTTTTTTTATTTAAGATGTTTTCTGATAATTTTGTCCTTGAGGTACACCCTCAAAATCAGATCTTGGCTTTGAGCCAAATTAGGGTTCCAAAAACTGGACTTGCTATTCGCAAGACCAAGTACCTGCAAGACAAGGATTATCTTTTCTCTTTTACTATTTTTTTATCTTTTTAATAGCAGGAAATAAAAGAGAAATAGAGGTTGCTTGTAAGGAAATAAATATAGTCTATATATATATAGATATATATATAATATCTATATAGGGGTGGGGGTGGAGGTCGAAATGGCGTGTAGCACGGTGTCGAGTTGGTCAACGACTAGGAAGATGCAACCAACAGGACGAATGCTGCGTGGAGTGTAGGATGGATGTGCGGAAGTGCGTGCGGAGGCGCTTTCTCTACGCGGGTATCGGGGAATATCAGCAACTGGTGCAGATATTCCCACGATATAACGCGTCGTAGGTGATATGAATGTAAATAAATATATATATGTATATGTATATGTAAATATATATTTATATGTATATATATATGGATAGGGTTGTAATTATATAGATGTATATGTTGTTATATATATATATATATATATATATATAGAAATGTAAATATATATATATATATTTATAACTAGGTATTTAACTATATAGATATAGGTATATATATATATAGTAATATATGTTTATAGGTATATATATATGTATATAGATATATTTATATAAATATATGTGTATATAGATATATATAGATATATATATGTATTTATATCTATAGATATATATATATGTATGTATATATGTGTATATATATATATGTATAAATATATATATATATATATATTTTTATGTATGTATGTATATCTACTTGTATAGGTATGAATATGTATATATATATATAAATATATATGTATATATGTATATATATATATGAGTATATATATAGGTGTGTACAAGTGAGTGTGTGTGTGTACATGTGAGTGTGTACAAGTGTGGTGTGTGTAGTGTGTGTCTGCCCGTGAGTGAAGGAGTGGCTGTGAGAGGGAGAGCTCGGGTGTTTAAGGCGTCTGGTGGAGGCAGCCGTCGTCTGATGGCGAGGGTGCGCGCAGGCACTCGTAGGCGCAGGCGCGCAAGGGTGCGCGCGCACGTTGGAGGGAGCAGGTGTGAGGGAGAGCGCAACACAGCGCACTGCGTAGCGCAGCTCACCGCTTTGCGGGCTAGAGCAGGAGTGGGGCAAACGGGTGCAGGCGCTGGAGTGGAAGTGGGTGGGCGCGAGCGTACGCGGGTGCAGGCACGCGCTACGGGCTGGAGGTGGTGGCGGCGCGGAGAGAGAGCGCGTGGTGACCAGATAAGTGAGAAACTTTCCATTCACCACACTATAGCTACAGTGCCGCACAGAAACACATGAACAGTAGCTATAGTGCCCGAGAGGCTTGGACAACCGGTTGCACCTAGTTCTACGTGCGCGGGCGTTCTGGAGCGAGCCTGTGCACACGGAAGGAGCTTACACCGGCTGCTGGGGTGCACACGGGGGCTCGTGAGCTGCGTGGAGCTGCTGGTGCCGTGCTGCTGCTGCTGCTGAGCTCCAGAGCTTGGAGCTTCGGCAATGGCAGGAAAGGCTGAGCGATGGAAATAGAGAGTGGAATCCACCACGCCCACCTGCTCTTGGATGAGCTGGACGGTGGTGGGACTCACAGTGGTGGTCGTGGGACCACTGTGAGCCTGCTCCTGCCTGCAGCGTATCTCTTCAATGGGAAGAGGTGTTGCGTATGGAAGGGAGAGGGTAGGAAGATGGCGTGACGAAGGTGGCTGTTGTCTTCTCCATGTGCCAGGCTGCCTTCTCAAGGAAGAGGGCAGGGCTTCTTAATTGATAGTGAGGCATGCACGGCCATGCCCTGGGCTGCATGACCAGCCATGCAGCCGACAGAGAATGGTGCTAGCAGAGAATGGCGTGAAGAAGAGCCATGCCCTGAGCTGTGTGGAGAAGAAGTTCAAAGAAAAAATAAAAAATGAAGATGGTGAAATTGCAAGGAAGCACTTGAAAAAGATGTTATTTACATGGCCAATTATTCACTTTCCTCCCCTCTCAAATAAATGCATGCATGTGTCAATTTTTACAAATGCAACTATGGCTACCTAATATGCAATGGAAATGCTAGGAAATAACACAAGATGGCATTTTTATTGGTGTATTTTGCTGTGCAATCACGTGCGCGCAGGGGCTCGTGCGCTGCGTGGAGGCTGCTGGTGCCGTGCTACTGCTACTGCTAAGCTCCAGAGCTTGGAGCTTCGGCAATGGCGGGAAGGGCTGAGCGATGGAAACAGAGAGTGGAATCCACCACGCCCACCTACTCTTGGATGAGCTGGGCAGTGGTGGGACTCACAGTGGTGGTGTGGGACCACTGTGAGCCTGCTCCTGCCCACAGCATATCTCTTCAGTGGGAAGAGGTGTTGCGTATGGAGGGGAGAGGGGAGGAAGATGGCCTGACAAAGGTGGCTGCTGTCTTCTCCATGTGCCAAGCTACCTTCGCAAGGAACAGGGCAGGTCTTCTTAAAGGATAGTGAGGCATGCACCGCCATGCCCTAGGCTGCATCACCAGCCATGCAGCCAACAGAGAATGGTGCTGGCAGAGAATGGCGCGAAGAAGAGCCATGCCCTGAGCCATGCGGATAAGAAGAAGTTCAAAGAAAAAATAAAAAAGAAGATGGTGAAATTGCGAGGCAGCACTTGAAAAAGATGTTATTTACATGGCCAATTATTCACTTTCCTCCCCTCTCAAATAAATGCATGCATGTGTTAATTTTTACGAATGCAACTATGGCTACCTAATATGCAATGGAAATGCTAGGAAATAACACAAGATGGCATTTTTATTGGTGTATTTTTGTTGTGCAGTCACACACGTACGCTCACGCGTTGGAGCCGCGCTGTGCGCATGCATCTGTCCACGCGCCGTGTCGCGCACGTGCACACTCAGGCATTGGTGCTGCGCTATGCGCATGCATGCCTCCACGCACGCACACGCACCCGTGCTGCTGTGGGGGTGCATGCGCAAGGGCATCCTGGGCAAGCCATGTGGCGTAATCTGGACCGTCCATCTTCTTTTCTTTGTAGGGGCTACTACAGAGGTCGAATTGAGTCGATTTTTGCGTCGTTAGGATGCAATTGTCAACCCAAATCCATCCACACAGTCAGATTTGTCATTTGAAGCTTCTAATTATGTCACCTAGTCTCTTGACCATTGATCTTCCTCGGACTACATAGAGTGCTATGGGACTCTGATCGAGGCAATTTCGGAGGCTTTGGACTCCGATCATCATCTTGATTAGATTCGTACAATCGGATTGTCAATCCGAAGCTCCGAAATAAATATCCTTCTCTCCTGACCACAAAATGGATGCAATTAACCTAAATTATATACCACTACTCTAAATGCAGAATGATTCATGCTATGCATTATTTATAACATGAAATTCAAATCTAAGCCTAGGAACATGCATGAATAGGCATTTTACCCTCAATAAATGTGTTTACATCATACCCCCATGCCTATCTTTTGCTAGTCCCTAGGAAAATTAAACTATATGCTATGTATAAAAGCAGAATTAGGATTAGATCACTTAGGCCTAAGTCATTTATTAACAATAGCAAATTTCAACTAAAGTCCTGAACTAAGAAGACTCAACAGTACTCAGGTGTTTGCCAAAATGCAGACTGCCCAAGTCCTCACCTTATTTGAAAAGGGAAGATACATTTTCTTATTTTTCTTCTTTTCTAATTTTTTTGCACTTTTGGAGTTTGAGAGTTTCGAGATAACTTTTTATGGCTACCCAACCCACCCAGGACTCAAAAAGGACTCCAAGTGCAAAGCATCTTATGAAAACAATGAAAGACTCACTAGGTGGCTGTTAAAATGGACTTCGGGTTTCTACGACCCTATGTGACCTTGCCTAGAAGTTTATCTTTTCGAACGATAGCTTTCTTCCTACTTTTATTTATGGGGTCAACACAAGGGCGAACCCAGCGTATATCTCCCTGATTTATTCTACTTCCCTGCTTCTTCCCTAAGTGTTTTGGGAATTATTGTGCATTTTTGTGAGCTGGGTTCTGGACAACCGGCCAATGGGCTGTTACCCATGGCAACTTGCCAACCATACTCGTGCGATGAAGTGTGGTTTTATTTTTTTTCTCCTTTTTCTATATATATTTTTTTCTTGTTCTTTTTTTTTTTAAGTAGATGGCTTCCCTGATCTAAGATTTACCTAGAGGCAGTACAACGAAAATGGTCTTATGACAGGGCTCTGAACAACCTGCTAATGAGCTGTTACCACCGACAACTTGCCAGCCATACCACTCTAGATAGTTCATTAGCTACCCAATCTCTGAAGAAACTGCCAAAAAGTGAGTCAGTGCAAAAAAAAGTGTATAGATGCTTTGGGTTAAAGTCCCCCAAATCATAGGGTAGGTTGATAAGTCGCATACTTATCATCCCAATTTATTTACCAACTTAAAATGAATTTTAATTGGTGAGGACTCGAGATTAAGTCCACATTCGAGCGGACACCCGGGCTAATTAAGCCCGAAGACCTGAAGAGTCTAAGTGTTTAGGTCCTTTCGTATCATTTCCTAAAGTTAATAACTTTCAATTGCCTAAGTTCTCTTTTCCTAATTTCTTTCTTTTTATATCTTTTTCAAATTTTCAAAAAAAAAAATTTTAATTTTATAAGAAACTAAAAGAAATTCTATGGAGTTAACGTAATGATTTCAGGAATTGATTATCCACCCCCCCATGCCTAAATGATGCAATGTCCTCATTGTAAAAACAACGACATGAAAAGGCCAGAGTAAACAGAATATCACCTGAATTTTGTGACAACCCAGTCAGCTCCATAGAGAGAAGAGAGTATACACGTGCGCTAAGTTTAATGCCTTCAGCTAGGCATAATATACATACAAAGAAGAAATTGAGAATTCATAAGTGCAGGCTAAAATCAAAATAAAAATATTGATCCTGAAACTCGCCAGCAGAAGATGTCCACAGACGTGGACCAGATGATGGTGCAGACCCATGCCCCAAGGTCGAGTGGTTCTCAGGTTCTGGATGAAAATTACCCAGAACTGAAGGTTGTTGTGTTTGCGAGGTCGAGCCTGTGGTTTAGTGGTGTGCAACCCAAGACCAAAGTGTCGGACAATGGGTAAAGATGGTTCAATAGGTGCGGTTGTCCACTTAACATCTAGCTCAGAAAAATAATCAGTTACAATGACTATCTAGGTTATAAATTTTAAAAGCGTCTGTGATTTCGCGTGTTACAACGACTTAAAAACCCGCTTTTATAAATCAAGCTAAATTTCACATCACTTTTTGGCGCCGTTGCCAGGGAGTCATGGCTTTGAATTTTAATTGATTCTCCTGCTTAAAGTGGATCTCATCCCCTTGTCTCTCTTTTCTCTCGTGTGTGCAGGAACAACAACAAGAAGGCGGGAATTTGGAAGCAAGAGCTCAAAGTTCCTTTTCTTCCCACGATTTCAAGTTGGTCTCCCATTTCTTGTCACATTTAGGCTAAAAGACTACCAAAAAAATATTAAACTTGCCTTTCAGGATCTTAAACATCTTAACTAAGTGGGGTGGTGCCCATAAAAATCCATTGTTTCTTGTATGCTTCATTAAACACCACTCCAATCCTAGTGTTTGTGTTCTATTTTTCGGGTCTAGATTTCTATTCAGAATTCAAAAATCAATTCCCAACACCACAGGTCTTCTAAAATCTTGAAATTTCACATAGTGATTCCAAATCAAGTTAAAAACGTCTGTTCCAAATTTCAGACTAATTAGAATTGTATTTAAGTTTTAAAAATTCGTGGACTGCCGAGGGGTCACACCCTCAAATCTTCCTATTTTTCTATTGTCCGTGAATTTTTAGAAGTTTTATACTTATCCAATTTTTGTGCAATTTAGCTTTCTGGAATCCTTACGAAATTCTACATCTCACATAAAATCACCAAAATTTTCAGAGGCCAGTGGTGGTACATAAATTCTAAAATACCCATGAGTATCATTTCTAGACTTTGACACTAGAACAAATAAAAATTCAAAACAAATATCAAACAAACTCCTAAAATCTTAAAAAAAAATTTTCTAGAATCCTTGTTTGATTTTACATAAAGTAGAGGTTTTTTTGCATTGTTTGGATCACTACTTAATCAGGAAGCCTAGAAAAGATTCATTGGTAGTTAAATTTCTGTATTATGGTTCAAATCCAATTCCGATTTCTTTCTTTCTTTTTAGTCCCACAACATAAAGGAAACACACCATCACCAATACAACTTGTTTTCCTTTGATTGTGGAAGTTTCAAACTTGTTTGAACATTTAAAAAGAGAAACCCTAAAACACATTAAATTAAATTGAATCCTTAAAGACAGAAATATAAAAATTATGTGAAAACTTGTTTGAAATTGGAACCACTTTCCAATTCCAGTGCACACACAAAAAAATTGAAATAACAGGGCAGCAACTCAATCAACACCCTCCACATTCCATGTGCACACTAGTATCCTAGACCTAATTAAAATTTGTAGCAATTTGACCCCTAAGGTTTTTATCAACTTAGGCTTGCTATATAGGTCTTAAGTTTTCTATAGTTAATACCAATTTTGTCATCTATATCTGGTGTTCAAGCTGTGGGGCTGTGTCAAACGACCAAGTGTGGATTTGTACAAGCACCTAGGGATTTTCCTAGGAAACACTTGGGGCCAAACCTCCCCTTAAGCAACTTGTCTAGATTTGTTTATAGAATGGGGTATTCACTGTTGATTACTTATTTCCTAAGTAGACCAATGTAAAGAGCGTGTGGCCCAGACGTCTTTTAAGATGTCTGGAAGGTTGTCCAGACGTCTGACCAGACGTCTGGGATAGTTTCCAGACGTCTGGAAATCCGTTATTTTCGACACACGCGAGTCGTCTGCGCGCCTGAGCGCGCAGACCGCATAGTCGCCCTTCCTCCCTCCTGCGCTGCAGGATTCCCCTGCCGCGAATCCTTCTCTCTCCTCTCCGTGCGGCCTTAAAAGGGCACGCCTCCCCTCACTCCGTCACTACCATCTCCTTTCCCTTCTCTTTCAGCCAGAGCGCGAGAGTGGGCGCGAGGGCGGCAGCGGCGGTCGCAGTGAGCGCGGAGGA
This sequence comes from Thalassia testudinum, assembly GCA_037157565.1. Classification (NCBI taxonomy): domain Eukaryota; kingdom Viridiplantae; phylum Streptophyta; class Magnoliopsida; order Alismatales; family Hydrocharitaceae; genus Thalassia; species Thalassia testudinum. Next base: position 136,543,941 of record JAZHRO010000003.1, on the reverse strand, counting down.
GGTGCGGCGTGCGAGAGCGGAGCTCTGCCGTGAGGGCGAGCTCGCCGGAGCGGCTTGGCCGGCCGACGGAGGGCGCAGGGGGCGCGGAGCGACGTGGAGAAGGACCTGCTGCGGTCTGAGCAGCAGATGCACGAGGTACGACGCGGGCGGCGTCGCGAGCGGAGGCCGAGTAGCTCCCTGATTCTGAAAAAATTTCCAGAATCAGACATCTGGGTTGATAGGCAGACGGCGAGGACAACGTCTGGTAGCTCATACAGACGTCTGAAAGGTGAGTATTCCGCCTTCTTCTTCCTTCCTGTCGACTGACCGTACTGAGGGAGGCAGTTGGCTGTGCGCAGGTTCGCTAATTCGCCATCCCGTGCGAATCAGACGTCTGGAAGTTGTATCAGACGGCTGGAGAGACCTCCAGACGTCCGGGGTGACCATCGGACGTCTGGGAGCTAGGACAGACGTCCCCGCAGACTTCTGGATGTCTGGGAAACCACGCTGGACAGGTAATTCTCTGATCCACTCTTTAAGACGTCTGGAAGAAGTTCCAGACGTCTGATCTTGCACAGTATCATCTTTTTCGACCCGTTTAGGGCCCGTTCGGGCTCCGTTTTCCGCGATTCGAGTTGCGTTCTTTTCAGAATTAATTCCTCTACCCGTATACAGTAGCTATACACTGTTTTGAGACACTCCTTGTGTTTGATCCTTGTGATAGGACCTCGTTCAGTTGCAGTCTTGAGAGTCGCGGAGGCACGCGGGATTCCCGATCACGCCCCCATTACTCCCGTTGTACCTGGTAGAGTGGCTTAAGTTTATTATTAAAATCTGTTAAAGTATGGAACCATAACTAGAATCTAGGACATTGCATGAATCCTAGGAATGAGAAATGTATGGAATGATAGCTCCTAGGTGATGCATGAATCCTAGGGCTGGAAAACTAGTTGTATGCTAGATCTTAGGATGTGGCATGAACCCTAGGATGGAAAAACTAGTGGAATGTATAATACTGCAGTCTTGGAAAAATGGAAAGGAATATAAAGCTGCCTGTAAATTGAATTAACAGCTGCCTGTTATGAATAAAGAAACATGATTAAGATCCTGGATTGTGAGAACGTGAAACTGGAAAGTGAAACATACGATGTTCTGAGATAAAGAGCTGGAACCCTACGGGGAATTAGGAGTGGAACTCCTGGAAAGAAAAAGGAATGGAACTGAGATGTAGTTTGTACTGTCTCTTGGGTACGCAGTACCAAGGGAAGTACCTGTACCTATTTAGTGCAGAGTGGGGCCAGCCACCCCAGGGACCCAGGGTTAGGATTGGCCGCTCTGTACCGACTTGTTGGCCCTCGTGTACGTAGTACCGAGGAGATCTACTAGTGTTAGGAGAGTACTAGCTACCCCACGGGCCCCGGGGTTCTGCTAGCCTCCTTCACCGACTTGTTAGGCCCACTAGGGCAAACTAGGGTAGTCAGGCGAGGGTGCGCGGACTGTGGAGGGGCAAGGCCCCGGTTTGGTTACTGTGGAGGGGTTGGACCCCTGTTACTGAGAGGGCTCTGCCCTGGTTCCGTGCTGTGCTTTGGGCGCACCCGTTAACGGAAACGACTGACCGCGTGCCAGTGCGGGCTAGCTACCTGTGCGTTTATCGCACGTGCCGTAGTCACCGTTACGTCTGTCAGTGACCTTGGGGTGGTTGACTGAGGGTAGGATCACCACGGGGGACTCTCCCGGCCAGGAGAGCACCACGTGCTACTTCTACTTTTGGAAAAGACTGCAATCAAGATCGTTCCCACGAGGACATTCGAGATCAAGTAAAGGTTCTGAGAAATAAATGAAATAGTGAGAAAATTGAAAGATGTGAATAAAGGAAGTAATAGAACATAACAGCTACTGTACACTCTACTGTTGTCTTTAGTTAGTTTGCCACTCTACTCAGCGTTTTGCTGACGTGTTACACTCGTTACCTTTTTCAGGATCAGGTGTTGAGCAACCAGGGTCGGCGGCTGCAGAGGACGCTGGGCCGAGTAGGGTCCAGTAGAGTTTACCACAGTCTTTTGTACCTCTTTTGTTTCTGTTCTAGTGAGTAGTTTTTGTTTCCGCTGTACTTTCTTTACCTGCAGTTCTTGTTATATGATAAATGTTGTTCTACTATTGTGGTGGTATCTACTGTAGTAGTTTCTTTCCTTACTGCTGTACTTCCTTACTGTTAGATATATTCATGCTGAATGTGGTTTATTTTACTGTCTTTTGGTTACTTCCTCGTTGGACGACTAGGTCTTGGGATTAGTCGAGTCGGTCCGGTTCTCGTGTCTCGTAGGGACTCGGGAACAGGGTCGTTACAACCAAGTCTTAGGTTAATTTTTTTAGGGAGTCACACTTAAGTTAGGTATAGAATTTGTTGTTTGAATTGCACACTTTCTCTCATCTCTTTCTCTTCTCCTCCCCTCCAATTCTTCCAAAACAGTGCATGCACAGGCGAAGGTCCCAAAAACCACATCTTGAGGGACCACCTAATTTTGCCCCCCGCACCAGAAAATCTTTGTTTTCTTCTCCTTCCTCTTTTAGAAAAATGGAAAACCTAGGAAACTGACAAAAAAATTCTACTTCCACTTCTAACCCGTCAGCTGACCCACAAGCTGGCTTCCCCCTCCCTCACCTCCCTCATCTGGAGCAACCAGAAATTCCTGCAGAGCCAAGTGGCCCTCCAATCCTAACTCAAAATACAAACCCCTTTGCCTTGATGGTCGACAATTTGGTTCGGCTGCAACAAAATCAAGAAGATTTGGCTAGGACTATAATGAACCTAGCTAACCAAGGGCAAAACCCACCACCCTGCCAACTGCCTGTCGTTCCTCTTAAGGATTTCTATGATTCTTCCAATTATGAGGAAAGACCCAGGGTGGTCATACCACAAGGGGATTTTGAGATCAAACCAACCATTCTAAATCTTATCAAGCATTTTCATGGTCTTTTAAAAGAGGCCCCTTTTTGTTATCTCGAGGAATTAACTGTCCTCGCTCAAACCACTCAATCCCGCAATGTGCAGGAAGACATGTGGTTAATGAGACTTTTTCCCCTCTCTCTTAAAGATAAAGCTTCACATTGGTTTAGAACGGTTGGGCGCCCGATTACCACCTGGCCCCAATTAAAGAGCACTTTTCTAAAGAAATTTTTTTCAATCAGTCGAACTAACGCTTTAAGAAGATCCATAACAACATTTCAACAAAAAATTGGTGAACCCCTCCATGAAGCCTGGGAAAGATTCCAAGAACTTTTAAGAAGTTGTCCCCACCATGAAATTCCGCAATTGCAGTTAGTGCAGATCTTCTATCATGGATTAGAAGATCAATTAAAGCAATTTGTGGATGCCTCGTGTTGGGGCAATTTCCTTAATAAAGATGCCGAAAGTGCCTATCTCCTCTTTGAAGAAATGAGTGAAAACTCATTTAATATGACTTCAATGGACACTTTTGGTAGAACACAAAACCCCAGACACGGAGTCAATGAAATTGACTCCAAATTCACATCTGTTCCAGTCACTCAAGATTATCTATATATGTTAGCTCAACGACTAGACCAAATGCAAATTCACCAGAAAAAAATGGAAGAAAAGCTCACAAACAAACAAGCTCCACACTTTAACTCTCCACACACTAACACTCCACAACTTCTCCGAAGAAAAAATCTGCACAATATTGATGCCACACCTGCTGGTCAATAGTTTCCAACTGATATCTCACAAGAATTGACTGGGAATTTTGATCAAAATATTTTTTATCCCACCACGGAAAATATTCATACTCTTCAGGAGCAATTTAGAAACCCCTCCAACACTTCGAATCAAAACTGGAGGACCAACCGAATCACTCCTGGAAAAACTTGAACCCAATTCCTTTATTTTGAGAATTATGGGCAACCTGTTTATTGACCGGTCGATCTTTCGCTTTTAAGTCGTTTGTAGTTTAATGTGGTGGAAAAATCGACTAATCAATTCTTAATAAGAAATAACCACTCGCAGAGGAGCGGGTCGTATCCACAGGGAGGCAATAACGTATTAAAATTCGCGCCACTTAAAAAATGTTTGTTCGGAGTCAATTTGGACAAGAACCAAGCCAAGATTGCCTTTAGATTAAGGTTTAAGCAAGAAACAATGCTGAAATGGCAATTATGAGAAACTACAGGATATTTTCCGCAATGCAGAGTGAATAGAATATGATTAAAATGTGGCAATGGCAGAAAATGTAAATTTTAATTAACGTTTTACTGTAGTAAAACAGGGGAATTTTTCCCCGTTGTCTTGCGCGACGAGGAGCCGATGGCTGGGCGCGGGAAGCTCGGAGGAGGTCCCTTGGATCAAGGGATTCGAATCGGTGGTGGCGGCGAGTCGCGCGGCGGTCGGAGGTGGCCGGACGAGCTCCGGCGGAGGTGCTGCAGCTGGCAGCTTGCGTGGGCACGCGGCGGGTCTGCGGAGGGTGCGCGGTTGTGCGCGGGCGGTGGTCTGCAGGAGGGCGCTTGCGCGGTGGTAGCTGCGGTTGGCGTGTGCGGTGGAAGCTGGCGTGGGCAGAGGGTCTGCAGAGGTCGGTTGCTGGCGGTTCTGCAGGCGCAGTGGTGAACGGCGTGGACTGCAGGCGGTTGTGCGTGGGTGCGCGGAGGGTCTGCAGGAGGGCGCACGGTTGAGCGTGGGCGGTGGAGGGCGCAGGCGTGGGTGCGCTGAAGGTTCTGCAGGCGCGGGAAGGGGTCTGCAGGCGACTTCAGGCGTGTGCGGTGAAGTGAGCGGGTAACTTCAGACGTCTGGGAAATTTCCCAGACGTCTTAAGTTACTGATAGGGTGGCTGATCAGTAGGTTGGTGACGGTGGTCGGCGATGACGGCGAGGGAGTTGCACGCTAAGGTGCTCACGGTAATGCGGGCGAGCTCCGGATGGCGGTGTGGCCTGTCACACCACACGCCCACGGTGGTGGAGACTCGCCGCCACGGTAGAGGCCAGCAGTGTGGAGTGGAAGAGAGAGGTTCTCTCTGCTCAGTGGTGGGTCGGTGGCGGAGGCCTTCTGAGCTCGGCTGCCTCCGTGCTCCTTTTGTAGTGTCTTGAATAATTTTGAAATCAGCCGCCGACCAGATCCACCACATCCGCTCCCCCTTGAATGGCTTCATCACTGCAGCAGCCGGGCGTTGGAGCGGCAGCCAGCCGTTCTGAAAGAAGACGAATAAAGAAAATATTATTAAAATATTAGGGTTATTTATGTATAGACCCTCAACTTCTATGTTAATAAAAACAATATACCTAATTGGTTATCTAATTAGATGAATGCTATTCTAAGCTAATTCTAAATGCACTTAAGATATGAATGCAATGTATGGATTATGTAATTAGATTAAAACTATGAATTAATCTATTTACATCCTAATTTATACTAAATAAATGTTAGAATTAACCTAATGTGTAGGCACTTAAATACTTAAATAGCCCACAACTATGGGCTAATCAAATACCCCCATGCCTAGTTTTTGCTAGTCCCTAGCAAAATTAAGCGAAACCTAGCACTCTAAGTAGACTAGTCAACTCACTTAGTCTTCCTTCAGAAGCATATTAAGTTCAGGTTCTAAACCCAAGGTTCCTAAGTAGTTGCTAAGTTACAGACTAGGTTGGCTAAAGACGAGTTGCAAGCACAAGTTTCCTTGATTTCTGACTCTACCCTAAAGTTTATTGATCCCTGAGATTAAAGCATCCGTGCTTTTGCATTGGTCCGAGTTATTTGAGTTAAAGGAATTTTTTTTTTTTTTTTAATATATATACCTTTTTTTTTTTTTTTTTTTGTTTGACTCTTCTAAGTCTAACCTCAGATCAGCTATCAACACGGTCTGTGTCGGATTCATTGTCCCCATTACCATACCTCGAAGGGTGCCTGGCTTTCGATGCTTCGAGATAGCACCGCCCATAACGACCCCAAGAACTCCTGGCAATCGACACTTCGAGATAGTATCGCCCATGGATTTCTTAAGCGAATTCAGGCCTATGGCAATCGGCACTTCGAGATAGGGCCGCCCATGGTACCTGAACCGCGCAATGCGCTTACATGCCCCCAGTAGGATGGATATCCTAAGAGACAAGCGCCGAGGAGGTAATATGTTACCATCGCATCCTCAAGGTGAGTATATACTCCACCTCTCCTGCGGCGGGAACTCTTCCAATCAAAATGTGTTTTCAAGCCTCTCTTAAGCCAAAACTAAGAGAACCAAATCTCTTTTCAGAAATTAAGTTAATTACCAGACCAAGTGTGAAAAATTTGGATGCTTGGGTTACAAGGACCCGTAAACCAAAAGGTAGAATAAGACTCCAGGTACTACCCCACCTTTTAACTCAAACCCTAGCTTCCCTTCCTCAACCTCTTGAAGAATGGTCCGCAACTTAACTCCTACTTAAGTTTTTAAGTCCACAAAGGACCCTAAAGGTCTAAAGCTAGTAGCTTATTTAGCTTCTAAAGTTTGACCCTAGAATTAACTTAGTCTACCCTAGAGTTCTGATTTGCTTAAGACGGCAAGATCTAGCCAGTTAAGCTCAAAACCTCTTTTTTTATATATATATATTTTTTTTTTTTTTTTTCTTTTTTTTTTTTTTTTTATAAATGCATGCTATAAACAAAATGCCTCAGGTCCTCTCCCCCATGCCTGGTTCAAACAATGTCCTCATTGAAAATCAAAAATAGCTAAAGGAAGATATTACCTGAGGCGGAGAATAGTAGGAGCTAAGGCTCCTCAAGAGTGACTTCGTCAACTAGATGGCCATCTAAAGTTATGTACGGTTTTAACCGTTGACCGTTGACGATAAAGGGAGTTGCTGAAGAGGAAGGATTTTTTATCTCCACAGCTCCATGGGGGAATACTTTGGTGATTATGTAAGGCCCATCCCAACGAGATTTTAATTTCCCAGGAAAAAGCTTAAGTCTGGAATTGAAAAGCCAGACTTGTTGGTTGGGTTCAAAGGTCTTTCGAAGAATAAACTTGTCATGCAAGACCTTAGTTCTTTCTTTATAAGCTTGAGAGGTGTCATAAGCATCATTCCTCAGCTCCTCAAGCTCACTTAATTCTAGAAATCGTGCCTTACCTGCCTTCTCTAAATCCATGTTAACACTTCGAATAGCCCAAAGTGCTTTATGTTCCAACTCAACAGGTAAATGGCACGCTTTTCCATACACAATCCGAAAGGGAGAAGTACCCAAAGGGGTCTTATAAGCCGTTCGATAAGCCCACAAAGCATCATCGAGCTTTTGGGACCAATCTTTCCTATCAGGTCTAACGGTCTTTTCCAAAATATTTTTTATCTCCCTATTTGATACTTCAACCTGACCACTTGTCTGAGGGTGGTAAGGGGTAGCAACCTTGTGAGTCACTCCCAAACTCTTAATTAACCGATTGAAGTGGTGGTTTCGGAAATGAGGTCCCCCATCACTTATAATAGTCTTGGGGCAGCCGAAACGGGATATGATATTGGCCTTCACAAATTTCAAAACCACAGAGTGGTCATTTGTGCGCGTCGGAATGGCCTCTATCCATTTAGAGACATAATCAACTGCCACCAAGATATATTCAAAACCATGGGACGACGGGAAGGGGCCCATAAAGTCAATTCCCCACACATCAAAAATTTCAACAGATTGAATAGGATGTTGAGGCATTTCATTCTTCTTCCCAATCGTTCCAGTCCGTTGACATCTAATACAGGCCTTAACAAAATTATGAGAATCCTTAAAAAAGGAAGTCCACCAAAAACCAGACTGGAGAACCTTAAAAGCAGTTTTCTTAGCACCAAAGTGTCCTCCACAATGAAGTGCATGGCAAAATGTCAGCACACTTTGTTGTTCCTCTTCAGGCACACAACGTCTCAAAACTTGGTCTTGTCCAATTCTAAATAATTCTGGCTCTTCCCAATGAAAATATCTCGCTTGAGAAATGAATCTCTTTCTTTTCTGCTTATCCCAAGAGCCAGGAGTTTGTCCAGTGACCAAGTAATTTACAATGTCTGCATACCAAGGTAAAGTTGGTGTTACCGCCATCAGAGTTTCATCGGGGAATGTCTCGCGAATGTCTTCAGAAATAGAGTCGTTAAGAGGAAGACGAGACAGGTGGTCAGCCACAACATTTTCTACTCCTTTCTTTTCACGTATTTCCAAGTCAAATTCTTGAAGGAGTAAGATCCACCTAATCAGACGTGGCTTAGAATCTTTCTTAGCAATGAGATGTTTCACTGCTGCATGATCAGTAAAAATAACCACCTTAGACCCAAGTAAATAAGACCTAAACTTCTCCAGAGCAAAAACTATAGCAAGTAATTCTTTTTCAGTGACGGTGTAGTTTTGCTGAGGTTCAGTTAAAGTCTTGCTTGCATAATGCAGCACATGAGGTCTTCCCTCAACCCTTTGTCCAAGGACTGCTCCCACTGCATAATCCGAAGCATCACACATAAGCTCAAAGGGGAGTGCCCAATCAGGAGCTTGGAGAACAGGCGCAGAGATCAAGGCCTCCTTTAGAGTTTGGAAGGCCTCGGCACACTTTGAATCAAAACTGAAGGAAGATTCCTTCGCCAATAAGTCACAAAGTGGCCTAGAAATCTTACTAAAATTTTTAATAAAGCGCCTGTAAAAGCCAGCATGGCCCAGAAAGGATCTAATCTGTTTGACATTCGTAGGCAATGGAAGTTTGGAAATAGAATCAATCTTGGCTTTATCTACTTCCAAACCTTGCTCAGATACAACATGCCCAAGTACAATTCCTTTCTGTACCATGAAGTGACTTTTCTCCCAGCTGAGGACTAAACCAGTCTCCTTACATCGTTTCAACACATTCTCCAGGTGCAGGAGACACTGGTCGAAAGACGAGCCATAAATAGAGAAGTCATCCATAAATACTTCGACACACTCGTCAATCATGTCCGAAAAGATAGACATCATACACCGTTGGAAAGTTGCAGGGGCATTACATAATCCAAACGGCATACGCCTGAATGCAAAAGTACCGTAAGGACTCGTGAATGTCGTCTTTTCCTGGTCATCAGGAAAGATTGCCACCTGATTGTACCCAGAATATCCATCGAGAAAGCAATAATACTTATTCCCTGCCAATTTTTTGAGAATTTGATCAATAAAAGGCAAAGGAAAGTGATCCTTCTGGGTAGCGGTGTTCAGCTTGCGGTAATCAATACAGACCCTCCATCCAGTTGAGGGTCTAGTGACAACTTGTTCACCTTGGTCGCTGAGTTCCACAGTAAAGCCTGCCTTCTTTGGCACCACATGAATGGGACTGACCCATTTACTATCAGCAATGGGATATATGATCCCAGCGTCCAACCACTTCAGGATTTCCTTTTTTACAACCTCCCTCATATTAGGGTTCAGACGTCTCTGCATGTCCCTAAAAGGCTTGATAGAATCATCAGTATAAATGTGGTGCATGCAGAGTGTAGAGTCTATACCCTTAATGTCAGCAATGCTCCAAGCAATAGCTTCCTTATGCCTAGACAGGCATTCAATCAAGGCTCCCTCCTGTGCCTCAGACAGCACAGCCGAAATGATAACTGGGAGCGTATCATTGGCACCTAGGAGAACATACTTGAGAGTGTCAGGGAGGGGTTTCAACTCAAGGTTGGGGGCTTGTATGGTTGAGGGTTTCATAATAGATGTCCCCATCTCAGGTAGCAAATCTGCCTTCGGCGGAAATGATGGGGGAAGAGACTCAGCAGAAACTCCTAGCAATTCCTCTAGTTCTAGTATATCCCCTTCACATTCCTCCAAGAGATGGGAATGCTCATTTAGCATGACATGCTGAAGGGGGTCATCACATAACATTGCAGGAGTTTCCTCTTCAATCAGGTCATCTATCACCTCAACTTGAGAACAATCCTCAAGTCCAGCTTGTTTGTAAGCATCAAACACATTAAGCCGGATTTTCCTATTCCCAAAGCCCATTTTCAATGCCCCAGTATTGCAATTAATTGAAGCATGGGAAGTTGCAAGGAAGGGGCGGCCCAAAATGATGGAGGGTTTGGTTGGCTTGTTGGTAGGGTCAGTGTCCAAAACTAAGAAATCAACGAGAAAGAAGAAATCCTCCACTCTTACGAGGACATCTTCCAAAATTCCCCGTGGTGTCTTAAGTGATCGATCAGCAACTTGAAGGACTACAGGGCTAGGCTTCAGATTGCCTCCCCCAAGTTGTTCATATACATAGCTCGGAAGGATGTTCACCCCCGCACCCAGATCAAGCAGAGCCTCATCAATTTGTAAGTCACCAATAACTACAGAGATATATGGGGCCCCTGGGTCCTTAAGTTTCGGAGGTGTGCCATGTTGAACAATTGAGCTAACAGAATCAGGCAGGACAACTTTAGACTGGACCTGTTTTCTAGATTGCCGCTTTTTCGTGCACAAGTCCTTTAAGAAGCGGGCATAAGACGGAATCTGCCTGATAGCTTCAAGCAAAGGCAGGTTAATCTGCACTTGCTTGAAAGTTTCCATAATCTCATCCTTCTTATCTTTGGCTCCAGATGAGCCAGCAGAAGTCTGCCCAGAGGTGGATAAGCGCTCTGGAAATGGCACTCTCGATCTCTGGGTGGAAGGGTTGTCATGTCGAGTAAGGGGTGGAACGGGGGCAACTTCTTCCGGTGAGGTGATTTCAAGCGGAGGAGATTTGGGCAAATCTTCTTCGGTGGGGGTGAAAGTCGGGGTGGATGTTTTTTTAGGGGGTGAGACTATAGGAGCATCGGGTTTGGAAATTTCTTTCCCACTCCTCAGAATAGTCACCGCCTGAGCATGCTCCCTAAAGACAATCCCTTTTCCTTTAGGATTTTCCTCAGCAGCACTTGGAAACTTCCCAGTCTCCCTCTATCTAACGGCCTCAACCAGGTGTCCAATTTGTGATTTCATCTCATGTATAGCCTTGTCATGAGATTGGATGATGGCACTTTGAATTTCTTGCATAGTTTTCAATATCGCCTTCAATTCATCCATCTCAGAGGTTTTAGGTTGGGCAAAGGTCTGAGGTTGGTTCATTTGATGGTTTTAAAAGGATTGCGGTTTGTAATTTCCTGAATTTGAGACATTTTCTTGTCTCCATGAAAAGTTTGGGTGGTTCCTCCATCCCTCATTATAAGTGTTGGAGAAAGGATCATTACGAGGTCTTGGACGGAACCCTTGAGCGGCATTCAAATCTTCTTGTACAAGCTCAGGGAATTGGGAGGCTAAGTGGCAATCCACAGTGGCGTGTGTATTGCCTTGACAAATTACACATTCGGAAGCTTGGGATGTGGAGGTGTTAGGTGTGAATGAACTCGGGTTCGACATAAGCCTTTCCATGTTTTGATTCAGTAATTGAATTTGATAAGCTAAATTCTGGGTTTCCCTTGCTTCATTCGCCTCCAACTTTCTTTGCATGAGAGTGGGCTTTCTATCCATGTAGGCAGAATTCAATTGAATAGAATTCTCACTCAAAGTATCAAATAAGTTCCAAGCTTCATCCTCAGTCTTAGATAGAAAGGTTCCTGCACAGGCACCATCCACAGTTTGCCTATGAGAATCATTAAGTCCGGTGTAGAACCTTTCAACCAGTTGCCATTTAGGCACCTGGTGATGTGGGCAAAGTCTCAGCAAATCGTTAAAGCGCTCCCACGCATCATGGAAAGCTTCCCCATCCTTTTGAGCAAAACTCATGATTTCCCTCCTAAAGTGATTTGTTTTGCTCATGGGGAAGTACTTCTTCAAAAACTCCTTTTTCAGGGCATCCCAAGTATTTAAATTATCAAGGGTGTGATACCAATACTTGGCTTTGTCCTTTAGGGAGAAGGGAAAAAGGGTCCGCATTTGAGCGTCATCAGTAACGCCCTGCAGCTTCACCGTGGAACAGACCTCGGTGAATTCCTCAATATGCCTGTAAGGGTCTTCCCTAGTAGTACCATAAAAGGAGGGTAGCAAGGATATGGTACTACTTTTGATCTCATATGGATTATCCCCTCCAGGTCTACGTAGTGCTGGGCCAGCTTGGTTGGTTGGGATGAAATATTCCTTAAGGCTCCTTTGACCGGCCATTTCTACCCTTGGGAGGTCTTTTCTTAGGATTCTTTCTGGTTCAGGATCAAATACAAGTTGTCTCCTAAGAGAACGCCTACCAAGCATGCACTACAAACACAATTCAAACGGACTTGTTTGGTCTTTACAGATTTAGGCTTTTGAATTTAATTCAAATTGTAGGTGACAAAACAAGTTACCCAATCAATTACGCGCCTATTGTCAACCTACGGCTCGCCTAAAAAGACCTAGTTGGAACTTAGGTAATCTTCCCTAAATCTCAAATGGTCAAGTAAATCCAAAGACGGAAGATCGAGGGATGCAAGTAGGCCTAAGCCTTCCTTTGAAGCTGGGCTTTCGCGGTGCTCCTCAACTACCCCCAAAAATCCGTGACAGGGTATCCCCCTCTTTGGATTTACAAAACCTTTGATTTCCAGTTCCGAACACTTCAGAATCCAACGAAAGGAGGGCTCTTGTCCTAGTATTTCCAAACCTAAGGAGTGTCTAGAAGCGTGCCGTGGTGCAAGTGAAATAAGTGTGCATACACCGTCAAAGATTTTGAACTTTGAATCGCACGTCAAGTTTGAAAATCAAATCCTTGGTTTTTAAAATGTCCTTCCTTTAATTAGTCCTTTTTCTAAAAAAAATGTGACCACTTGTTAGATCGCTTCAAGACAAACTTTGTGGTCTTTGCATTAAATCCTAAATGCAATGCATGATCAAAAATAGGATGCAAAGTAAGAGAATACGTACCTTGCCTCCAGCGATCTTCAATGCAAAAATGCACGCAATGCAGAAAAGCAAATCTAGAGGCTGCTCATACAGACCTAAATGGTTCGTCCTAGGGCAGGCAGCTTCTAACAGGCAGCTCGTTTTTTTTCTTTTTCTGTTTTTTTTTAGAACTACTTATGCACAAGCAAATAAAAGAAATAATAAAAAAAAAATAAACCTAAATCTAAAGAAAAGGGAACAGGCTCCCAAAAATTACCCAACACGGGTCCAAAACAAAATCGGGGAACAAACCCCTCAAAATTTGCCCCAGAACAAGGGTTTCAAACTAACTGTAATGAAAAATTAAGTCTTCAGTCTTAATTCTATTCTAATTAAATTTGCGATTAAATACAATGGTGTCCGTCGCGTCCTCGTCCTTCTCCTCCTTTCAAAATTGCTTGTCCACTTCTCGTCTGGCGACGTCAAGGGTCGCCTCTCACAGTGGCTGATTCTTGCATAAATTTTCTCGCACAGAAAAGAAAATAATGAATGGTCAAATCTCTGTGCAATTGACAAATAATAAAAATAAAATTAGGTGAAATTATTGCGTCTGTTGCCTCCCCGGCAACGGCGCCATTTGACCGGTCGATCTTTCGCTTTTAAGTCGTTTGTAGTTTAATGTGGTGGAAAAATCGACTAATCAATTCTTAATAAGAAATAACCACTCGCAGAGGAGCGGGTCGTATCCACAGGGAGGCAATAACGTATTAAAATTCGCGCCACTTAAAAAATGTTTGTTCGGAGTCAATTTGGACAAGAACCAAGCCAAGATTGCCTTTAGATTAAGGTTTAAGCAAGAAACAATGCTGAAATGGCAATTATGAGAAACTACAGGATATTTTCCGCAATGCAGAGTGAATAGAATATGATTAAAATGTGGCAATGGCAGAAAATGTAAATTTTAATTAACGTTTTACTGTAGCAAAACAGGGGAATTTTTCCCCGTTGTCTTGCGCGACGAGGAGCCGATGGCTGGGCGCGGGAAGCTCGGAGGAGGTCCCTTGGATCAAGGGCTTCGAATCGGTGGTGGCGGCGAGTCGCGCGGCGGTCGGAGGTGGCCGGACGAGCTTCGGCGGAGGTGCTGCAGCCGGCAGCTTGCGTGGGCGCGCGGCGGGTCTGCGGAGGGCGCGCGGTTGTGCGCGGGCGGTGGTCTGCAGGAGGGCGCTTGCGCGGTGGTAGCTGCGGTTGGCGTGTGCGGTGGAAGCTGGCGTGGGCAGAGGGTCTGCAGAGGTCGGTTGCTGGCGGTTCTGCAGGCGCAGTGGTGAACGGCGTGGACTGCAGGCGGTTGTGCGTGGGTGCGCGGAGGGTCTGCAGGAGGGCGCACGGTTGTGCGTGGGCGGTGGAGGGCGCAGGCGTGGGTGCGCTGAAGGTTCTGCAGGCGCGGGAAGGGGTCTGCAGGCGACTTCAGGCGTGTGCGGTGAAGTGAGCGGGTAACTTCAGACGTCTGGGAAATTTCCCAGACGTCTTAAGTTACTGATAGGGTGGCTGATCAGTAGGTTGGTGACGGTGGTCGGCGATGACGGCGAGGGAGTTGCACGCTAAGGTGCTCACGGTAATGCGGGCGAGCTCCGGATGGCGGTGTGGCCTGTCACACCACACGCCCACGGTGGTGGAGACTCGCCGCCACGGTAGAGGCCGGCAGTGTGGAGTGGAAGAGAGAGGTTCTCTTTGCTCAGTGGTGGGTCGGTGGCGGAGGCCTTCTGAGCTCGGCTGCCTCCGTGCTCCTTTTGTAGTGTCTTGAACAATTTTGAAATCAGCCGCCGACCAGATCCACCACATCCGCTCCCCCTTGAATGGCTTCATCACTGCAGCAGCCGGGCGTTGGAGCGGCAGCCAGCCGTTCTGAAAGAAGACGAATAAAGAAAATATTATTAAAATATTAGGGTTATTTATGTATAGACCCTCAACTTCTATGTTAATAAAAATAATATACCTAATTGGTTATCTAATTAGATGAATGCTATTCTAAGCTAATTCTAAATGCACTTAAGATATGAATGCAATGTATGGATTATGTAATTAGATTAAAACTATGAATTAATCTATTTACATCCTAATTTATACTAAATAAATGTTAGAATTAACCTAATGTGTAGGCACTTAAATACTTAAATAGCCCACAACTATGGGCTAATCATTTATCAACCTGGACCATCCCAGGAAGATATTAATACTCAAGTCATGAAAACTCTGCAAGGTTTGCAAAATCAAATGATAGAAGTAACCCGCATGATTACCAACTTGCAACACCAAGTTAAGGCTACTCCTGATCATCGACCTGTTGGGAATTTTCCTTCCCAACCCATGCCCAACCTAAATAATCAAAGTAATCAGTTCCAAGGTGGATATCCCAGTAAACCCATTCAACCAGCACCTCAGCATCCCCTAGGTTTCAATAACAGTCAGGCTTCTCGTCCTCATCCTAGGCACAACCAGAATGCCAATGCAGTTACTTTGAGGAATGGGAAACCACTCAAGACCCCCTGCCAGTTTAAAGAAACTCATTTCAATGAAAAACAGATCAACTCTTCCCCATCTTCCTCTAACATTGTTCAGGAACCTAATAATGCAAAACAGGAAAACTCTGCACCATTTCCACAAGCCCTCCATTCTTCACAAAATAAGAAAAAGAAGAAATCTGAACCCACTGATAAGAAATTAATGGATTTATTTGGGCAAGTTGAAATTAACATCCCTCTCCTAGATGCCACAAAATATATCCCTGCCAATGCAAAATTTCCAAAAGATTTGTGTACCCCAAAAAAGCAACCCAGAAATTTAGGAAAGGTGATCCTTCTTGAGATAGTCAGCTCAGTTGTGCAGAGTCGACTGCCTCTTAAGAGAAAAGATCCAAGTGCCCCCTTGATTCAAGTTATCATTAATGATACTTCTTTTGATTGCCCTTGTTGTATCTCGATGCCTCAATTAATCTTATCCCCACAATTATTTTTGAGGAATTTAAGATTGGTGAATTAAAGCCTGTTGAGGTTACTCTTCAATTAGCCGACCGATCTAAAATTAAACCAAGGGGAATTGTTGAGGATGTCCTTTTTCGGGTCAAAAATTGTCTATTTGCAGTAGACTTTTTAGTTCTGGACATAGAGGTACCAGAAGCATTGAAGTTTGCCCCTATAATTCTTGGAAGACCATTCTTAGCCACCGCCCATGCAAATATTGATTTTGATTCTGGTAAAATGAAGATCATGTGTGGTGGTGAATCTGTAACCCTAGATATTTTCCAAGCTTCTAGGAGGTTCCAAGAACCTGATTTCTTTGATGACTCGGATTCAGAAATGGAAAATATCATGGAGGAAACTTTGCAGATTTCACATTTAGGTTCCTGTTTTACCATTAACACAGTTCCTGGACAATCCACTTCCTCTCACCCATCCACCCTAACCACACATGCAACTAACACTCCAGTTGACCCGTTCACTCTCACTTCACCACTAACACAAAAAGTAGAAATTCTTTCGGAGCTGGGCCCACAATTGGAATTAAAACCCTTGCCCGACTCCCTTAAATATGTTTTCCTGGGTCCAAATCAGACCCTGCCCCTGATTAAAAATTCTAGACTTACTGGGGCACAAGAACACAAACCTCTCCAGGTTTTAAGTAAATATAAAAAAGCTATTAGCTGGACCCTTTCTGATCTTAAGGGTATTCATCCATCCTATTGTATAAATCGTATATATTTAGAGGACGATTCTCGCCCCTCCCGCCAACCACAAAGGCACTTGAACCCTAATATGCAAGAGGTGGTACAAAAGGATATTATTAAGTGGCTTGATGCCAATATCATCTACCCCATTTCTGGCAGCTCCTGGGTTAGTCCAACACAAGTTGTGCCCAAAAAGCCTGGACTAATAGTTGTCACCAATGACAATGGGGAGAATATAGCCACTCGAACCACCACTTCTTGGCGCGTGTGTATTGATTACAGAAAATTAAACACCGCCACCAAGAAGGACCATTTTCCGCTCCCCTTTATTGATCAAATCTTGGAGCGATTAGCCGGATGGGATTTTTACTATTTTCTGGATGGTTATTCTAGCTAAATCAGGTAGCGGTTCATCTTGAGGACCAGGACAAAACAACTTTCACCTACCCCTTGACAAGCCCATTTTTCGCACATTTTAAAGTCGTCGGAAATCATAGTATAGTTGCGCTAAAATGCTCGTCAAAAAAAATGATTTTGTAAGGATAACAAGACTTGAGTCCCGGTCGTTCATCTCTGGGAGGCATTTATGCAAATCTGAAATCGATCTTTTTTGCTCTACTTGTTTAAAATCGCACACTGGTTTCTAATCGTCTAATCAATGTTTGGTCACTTCCATTATGAATCCTAATTAGTGCGCATGTGTTAGATAGATGATAAATGTGAAAGTGCGAGTTTCAGTATGCACAATTCTAATTATGTGGTGGCTGTTTATGGAAAATGCGCTAATAGTTAGACCCTCAATATTTTCAGCTACCGACAAGCTGGTTGCAATAGATAATAATTAAAATCATCCAACTTTAATCACACAAAATTTATATTGCAATAAGCTCATGGTGATTCTCAACACAGAGATATATATATAAAAGATCTTTTATTCATTCATCATGGTGTTTGCAACATGAAACTAGTGGAAAGCTTATAGAGGAAATCTTGAAAACATAAATCTAGCTAACAAAAAGTGATCGCATACATAAATCTATGAGGGGATTTTGTATGCATCATTGGGGGAGAATAAAGAGCTACACTACTAGGCAGTAATAAAAGTAGGAAAACTATGAAGCACTAAGCTACTAATCTAGCAGAAATAAGGGCATTCGAAGGTGGGCTCCGATGGCCTTTGAGTGGTTGAGAGGAGGGGCGGCCAATGGTGCCTAGGTCGACCCTTGGAGAGAGGTTGGAGAGGTGATCCTGCATCTTGGCATGGAGATGGTGGTAGCCATGGTGAGCAACTTGTGGAGGTGGAGTGGAAGTGAATGTAGCTAACCTAAATGGAAGTGAATGAAGCCAAGAAATGGATGGATGCAAATGGCCACCCCTTAGATCTTTTTATAGACCTAAGGGAAGCTCTCTAGAGAATTATGGAATTCTCTAGAGAGGCTTATGGTGGGATCTCATGGGAGAGTGAGAAAGAGAGGATGGATGGTGGTTTTTAGATCCACCAAATGTGGATCTAAAAATCGAATGGCTCTTGGTTGCTAATTTTAGCAACCAAGGCAACACTTGGTAGAGAGTTCTAGAGAACTATAGGCTAGGTATTTTCCTATGGATGGTGTGTGTGGGTGTGTGTGGGTGTGTGTGGGTCGAAACTTAGGTGGCTAGGTTGATTAGGTTAGGTGGCTAGGTTGATTAAACTTGGGTGTGTGTGGGTTTAGGTCAAGGTAGGTCTCAATAGGGTTGTAAACCCTACTTCACTAAGGTAAAGTGCAATTAAACTTAATACAAGTTTAATTAGGTGTGTGAAAACTTAATTGAGAGTAAAATAACTCAATTAAGTCAGGTCTAGGTCAATTGGACTCTCACTGAGTCCAATTGGACAGTGTGTGCTGAGATCAGGGCTCAATTCGACTTAATGAGTCCAATTGAATAGACTGAAGAGACTGACCATGATCCAAGTCAATTAGGTTTAGTGAGGACCTAATTAGGTCCTGAGGGAGGTCTAGAGCTGATGTACTAGGGTTAGGGCACCCTAATTTAGGTTCCTAAGGGGCTAGAATTGGGTTTAGGGAGCTAGAGATCCAAGATCAAGGCTCGAATCTCAAAACAAGATCTGGAGGGTAGTTATGGACGTCTAATAATAGTGTCAGATGTCTTATAGTGAAAAATCAAAAGTTCAGACTTGTTGTCTGGACATCCAATCAGAGTCAGGAGGGATTTTGGGTATTCTGCAGAAATTGGATGTTTGACTAACTGTCTGGACGTCCAATAACACTGCAAAAATGGGTTTAAGGTGTGCAGGAGTTGGCTAAGGGTTCTGGATGTCCTATAACTCATCTGGACGTCTAGATAGAGGCTAGAATTAGGGTTTTAAGTTTTCCTAAGGTGCGATGACCTAATCTAAGGGTGGCTAAGGCTTGGGGAAGCTTCTAGGCCAACCTAGGGCTAGGATGGACCTAAGTTCTTCACAATTTATTGCTTTATTCCTACTTATTATTATCTACTACATCTAATTATAGGTCTTCTGCTCCAGCTCTGCTACAACTCTAGTTACTCTTTATTCCTCAGATCCAGCTTTAGATCCAGCTTCAGATCTAGCTTCTGATTAGCTAATTACCTGTAATTGACATAATGCACTTAATCGGCACATTATAGCATTATTTTATGCATAGCTAAAGGAAAGCAGTAAGGATGCTAGTAATGCTTATGCATGCATGCCTAATTTAGGTTAATTAAGACCTATGATTGCTGCGTAATCACCCCTTCGAAACCTTTGCCTTCTGAAGAATGCCCTTCGATCTTTGCAACGCACCTGTGACTTTTCAAAGGTGTATGCTTGCAATATTTTCGAACCTGGTAAGTGAATGCTTAGAAGTCTTTATGGATGACTTCTCTATTTTTGGATATTCTTTTGACCATTGTCTCAAGAACCTTGAAAGAACGCTCCAAAAATGCATAGAAGTCAATCTGGTCCTCAGTTGGGAAAAAAGTCATTTCATGGTCAAGGAAGGTATTGTCTTGGGCCATGTTATTTCAAAACAAGGAATCGCGATAGATAAAGCAAAAATAGATGCTATATTTAAGCTCCCACCACCCACTACTGTTAATCAGATCAGATCCTTTTAGGGTCATGTGGGTTTCTACCATAGATTCATACAAAATTTTTCCCAAATCTCCAAGCCCTTAAGTTAGCTGCTTACTAAAGACCAACTATTCGATTTTAATGATAAATGCCTGGAGAATTTTTTGAGGTTGAAAAAGGAGGTTACTGAGGTGCCAATTTTTCAAGGACCTGATTAGAATAGTCCCTTTGAATTAATGATAGATGCCTCAGATTTTGCTGTGGAGGCTGTTTTAGGGCAAAGAATTGGCAAGAAGCCCGTTGTGATCTATTATGCTAGCAAAACTCTTGATGATGGACAATGGAATTACAATGTTACTGAAAAGGAACTTCTTGCCATTGTATTTGCCTTAGAAAACTTTAGATCTTATCGTTTGGGGTCACATGTCACTGTATATACCGACCACTCAGCACTTAAATATTTGCTGACAAAAAAAGATGCGAAACCCTGCCTTATCCGTTGGATCCTGCTACGCCAGGAATTTGACCTGGAAATCAAGGATAAGGCAGGATCGCAAAATGTAGTGGCTGACCATCTCTCTCGTCTTATGACGAATGACATAATGACCCCACCTGATCAATTCCCCGATGAAAGCGTTTTAGCTGCCACTACTCTCCCTTGGTTTGTGCCCATCGCAAACTATTTAGCAATAGAACAAATCCCCACTGATTGGCCAGAAACAAAATGGGATAAGTTCTTTGCTGACATTAAATACTATTTTTGGGAGGAGCCTGACCTTTTCCTCATTTGTGTCGATCCGGTCATTCGATGATGTGACCCTGATTCTGAAATCCATGATATTCTGACACATTGTCTTCAATGGCCTATGGCAGACATTTTTCGGGCAAGAAAACTCCAGCTAAAATCCTTAATGCAGATTCTTTTGGCCCAGCTTGCACAAAGATGCTCACAATTTTGTTCGGCCTTGTGTGCATTGCCAGAGCATCGGCAACATGATTCGGAAGGATATGATGCCCCTTACTCCTATTTTAGAGGTTGGATTTTTTGATGTTTGGGGTATCGACTTCATGGGACCGTTCATCAAATCTGGTGGGTATTCTTATATACTAGTCGCAGTCGACTATGTTTCTAAGTGGATAGAAGCAATACCCACCCGCACTAATGATCACCGTGTGGTTGTCGAATTTCTTAAGAAGAATATTTTCTCAAGATTCGGCATTCCAAAAGCCATTATCAGTGATAGAGACTCACATTTCACTCATTCACAATTCCGTCACCTTCTTTCTAAATATGTGGATAATCACAAAATTTTCACACCTTATCACCTTCAAACAAATGGCCAAGCAAAAGTTTCTAACCGGGAAATCAAAAATATTTTACAAAAGATGGTTAGGCTCGACCATAAAGACTGGTCCACCAAATTGGACGATGCTTTTTTGCCTACTGTACCGCTTTTAAAACCCCGCTCAGCATGTCTCCCTTCCATCTGGTTTTTGGGAAGGCATGCCATCTCCCGGTAGAACTAGAACATAAGGCTTTTTGGGCAATAAAATAATTAAACATGGATTTATCTACCGCTGGTATCCATAGAAAACTACAATTAACTGAATTGGAAGAATTACGTAATTTTTCCTATGAAAACATGAGGATTTATAAAGACCGAACAAAGAAATTTCATGATAAATACATTGTTCGGAAACACTTTGACGTTAATCAATGCGTTTGGCTTTTTGATACTAGATTACATCTTTTTCCTGGCAAATTAAAATCCAAATGGACCGACCCCTTTATTATCCTCAAAACTTATCCGTATGGTGCTGTTGATCTCTTCGATCCTAAAACTAATACATTTCAAGTCAATGGCCAACGTTTAAAGCCCTATTTTGATCATACCCTAAATCTTTCGTCTGAATCCTTCGATTTCACTGAACCAACCACCGTTGATCACTAATGCAAACTACACCCAGCTGAATGGCGCAAAAGGTAGCACTGGATGGGAGGTAACCCATCATTTTCTTTCTACTTCTTTTTCTTTCTTTTCCCCAGGTTTTGACTATCCTAAATTCGACCGCCTTTACTACAGTAATCCCTCTTTCCCTCCTATTGCATGAGGACATTGCATATCTTAAGCATGGGGGGGTGTTTTTAAATTTTTGACGATCGATTTAGGATTTTCAAAACCTAAAAACATGCATTTTTCTTTAGTCATTTTATTTTCCTACTTGCATACCCAAAAAAATAAAAATGTTGAAAAGTTTTTGAGAAAAAATTTCAAATCGGGACTAAGGTTGAAAAACATACTTTTGCTACAATGGGATTTAATCTTTAACAAACTAAGGATGGGGATACAGATCTGATCATTAGAATTTTAGGGTCTATTTTTAGACTAGATCAGATATCCTTCTCTAAAATTTCACCTAAACTCATGATAGTTCAGGTGACTTAATCCTCTTTTGTAATATGGAAAGTATCTAGCTTTGTTTTTTATTCAAAAACTTGCATTTCTTGAGGAACTTCCTGTGTCAAATTTCACACACAAGCCAACAAATAAAAACTGCTAAAAATAAAAAAAAAAACCCTTGTTTGGCCTTAGTAAAAGTCTGAAGCAGATCATTGGTTTGAGTTCTCACCGTCGAGAAGGAGGAAAATGCCTGCTTTGAGGATGTAATGTCAACATGTTACCGCCTCGGTGCTGCTCCATATCTATATTTCATATCTTTAGATGGAGCATTAAAGCGCATTTTAGCAGCTCAAGTGTCTTGGACAGTGCTACCTATAGTGTCGGAGAAAAAGCTTGAGTTTGTTTGGAACGTCCCTTTACACCACATTGTGTTTTGGGGTTGTGAGCTCCTGGGTGGTGTCATGGACAGTGCTATGCCGAAGTACTTGCGGCAGAGCCCCCTTAAGGATTGGTAACGGGAATGATGATCTCGACACATCTGTTGTAAGACTAAGCTAGAAAAAAGCATGGGGGACAAAAAAAAAGTTTTAAACCAAAGACACGCCCCTATAAATGTTGGCTTGTCACAAGCACAGATATAAGATTTTAAAGGTTATTGCAAGTTGCGAATCAGATTCAAGAGCCAGAAAAATCCTAAAAACAAAAATTTCAAGTCATCTGAATTAACAAGGGGTTAATCTGTGAATTTTTTTGAAGGATATATTGATCCCATTTTTGTCTAATTTTTGGATCCGAAAATAAATCTCGATGTTTATCTTTAACAAATCCCGTGCCTCCTGTGTTTACATCAACCAAGGTCCCTTAATCTTTTTCTCCTCAAAAGTCCAAAAAATTAGATTTCCCAAAAATTTCGTTTTATAAAATTTAAAGTTTTGCTAAGAGACTAGCAAAAAGATAAGCAAGGGGGTGTGATAAACGACAGTTTATCATCATTCTTTTGCATTAAAACAATCCTAGCTCTTAGGGTTTTGCTTTGCAAACGGGTTTTTGGGTTGCATTTAGTCATAAATTAAGTTAGGCATGCATTGCATTTTTTCTTGTCTTTTTAATGTATTTTTGTGAGTGTTAGGGATGAACAGATTAACAGACCCCTAGAACCCTAGCACTCAGGAAGGCAACAGGTGAAGGGGAAGCTCAAACTAGCAGGAACTCAACTTGATCCAGCTCACCATGGCTGGAATCCAGCTCACTTGGACTAGGGTTAGCTCATCCTAGCTCCATTTAGCTCATCTCAGCTAAATGGCAGCTCAAGAGAGCTCATCTCAGCTCCCACTAGTCCACAGGGAGCTCTAGCTAGCTCAGCTACTAAGTTTACTGGAGTTTACCCTAGCTCAGGTCCAACTACATCCAATTCCACTCAACTCCAACCAGCTGAAGGTGACTTCATTCCAGCTCAGGAAGCTCAAGTCCAGCTTCTGGGGACTCAACATAGCTCAACTCAATTGAGCTGAGCTACTTTAGTTGCCTCAACCAGCTTGATCCTCCCCGGGAGCACCAGACCTAGCTCACCTTAGCTCATTATGGTAAAAGCCGGCTCACTTTAGCTTGGCTTAGTAGCTAGCAAAGAACTAGCAAGCTAAGCCAGCTAGAGTAGCTCTATGCCACCCTCTTCAGCAGTTGCCAGCTCCAGTTCAAGCTCCAGACTTCTCATCAGCTCCTCTCTTCAAACCCTAGCTCCAATACCTCCTCCTCTACTCCACTACTAGCTAAGCTAGCTTAGCTTAGCTTAGCTTAGCTATGCTCCAGCTTTCTTGGCTTTTACCACCTAAAAACCCTACCTAGCAACTCCACCAACTAGCTCCACCTAAGCTCCACAAAAGCTAACCCTACTTCCACATCACCTTGGCGCCAACCTAGCCTACCCACTACCTCCGAAAGATACTACAAAGTGGCGCCAAAACCTCTCATAACCACCCACCAATTGGCACCACTTTTTCCCTCCAAAACCCCCTTCATCTCCACCACATATCTTCCCTTAAACCCATCACCACCATCCACCTAACCCCCCTTCTAGAAGCCCTCATGGTGGCGCCAAAACCAGGGCATCCCTTCATGGTTGGCGCCACCTTTAGGTGTCTCTTCACCACCACAACCACCACCTTCACACCCCCCTACTTGGTGCCAACTATTCTCCATCATAAGATCACCTAACCACCCCCATCTTCCCATCTTAGCCATCCATCTCAAGAGTCACCTCAACCCTCCCATCCTACCCTATAAAAAGACCAACACCCACCACCTTACAACCCATCCTTAGCTAGCAAAAAACCTCTTATATTCTACCTATAGCTCACTCCCAAGAGAGAAGAAGATTAAGGGGACACTCTGCCCCCTTTGTGCCTTCCCCTCTTCCCTTCTCTCTTGTGCCCACGCCAACCAAAGGAGAAGCTAGGCAAGGAAGACCTTTGGAGGAGGTCTTGAAGGTGGTCCACGCCACCTTGGAGGAAAGCCTTGGCACGCCCCCCTACTTCAGGGTTTGCCAAGGAAACTACACCTTGAAGAATTTTGCAAGGAGAAGGAGGAGCTCTTTTTGATTGCGGGAGCAGCCGCAATTGGAGAAAGAGCCTCGCCATCTTACAAGTTGCCTTCATTAGATTATTTTCGTCTTGATTGCAATTTAAATTTCCCTTTTGTGCACTCACTTCCCTCCCTCTCTAATTACCCTAGGCCTTCACGTGACTAGGATGAGCTTAGAAGGAAGGTAGCTCTTGTCACCTACGGTTACTATTAGGAGTAGTTATCATTAATTCGAAATCCTTGTTATTTCAATTACAAAACAAAAAAAATTGATATATTAAAACACCAAAAAGAAAGTTGAGATTTACTTTCTAAGCAAGAGATTTGATTTGCAAGCATATTACTTCCTTGGATGACCCTAAATACTCCCCTATCTAGGTTATAAATTTTAAAAGTGTATGCGATTTCACGTGGTACGACTTAAAAACCCACTTTTATAAATCATGCCAAATTTCGCATCATTGATTCATCCTCAAAGGATTGTTCTAGCCCAACCTGGTCATCTCCAATCTCAGAATATGTATCCCCCCCGACAGGCGCCTGAGCGAGTTCAGACATTGACTCTCTTGAAGGGGGTTCATCTTGAGAATCATCCCAAGATTTGACTAGGGCAACCACAAATTTCATCCTCAACCTCGACAATTTCCCAAGAAGAAACTCACCCAGGTCCCTATCCCTAATACTTTGGAGCAAATCCAATAAAGAACTATTAAGTTCATCAATCATTTTGATCATAGGCTCCAGTGCTTCAGTGCATGGTGTTGGCTGAGCTTCTAAAGATTGTATAGAGTTCCTCAAATTTTCCAACACCCTATCCTAGATCTGGTTCACCTAAACAAACTGGTTTGATTCAGGTTTTGGTGGGTTTGGGTCAAATTTAGGGGAGTCAAGATGTCGAGGCTCTCGGGTCCCTCCCTGAAGGTAGGTTGTTCTAGGTTGTTCAAAGGATGGTGGCAACCTATATTCAGTGGATATATCCTTCCTGATTGTAGATCAGGTTGGTTCGGTCATCAAAGGACGGAGATCCATAATCATTGTAGGTTTGGGAAGGATAGAAATCATAGTCTTGTTGTCTAGGGTTAGGCCCTGGACTCTGAGGTCCGGATTCATATCCCCAATCAAAGTTATCCGGGCTAATGGATGGGTAATTACAAGTCAAGTCGGGAGAGTAATCATCTTGGGGACAAGTGGTGGTAGGAGGATAGGATTGGAAATGTGTGTAAGATGTGGAAGGGTATGATGGGAACACCATCATGAGCCATAACTAGCTCATTTTAACCCAATTAAGTCAATAAATGTTCCTACATAACCGCCAGAGAGTCACAAGTCATTGCATATTCATTTTGAAAGAAAAATAAGAAACTAGGGCTAAAATTGCAATTTTACCAGCTCATCATGAATGCAGTACAACCAAGGGTTTTCTCAGGGGTTGAATGAAGGTCAATTGATCTTAATGAGGTAACAAGTGGGGTAAGACAGACAGAAAAGGGTTTGCACGTGTTCTGAGAATTAAATGACTTTTGAAATCCTAAAAGCAGACCTACTTAATTAACTGAAGTTCTGATCAAGATAAAATTCACCTAAAACCTTTAAAATTCATATAAAAATATTCTCCAGGGTTTATAACATTCAATTTGACCATCAGAACTCGTTTTGACCCAAAACAGAACCACAGACAAACATTTGCCCTAATTTGGGTTTTTGCATAAATTACCCAGTCAAACATGGTCAAAACTAAAATCCAACTTCACCATTGGATTCTTTAAGTCCTAATTAGGTTTTTATCAAAATTTGGACCCAAGATGAATTTATCTTGACCTAGTTTGCAAATTGGTCCTATCAAATTTCATTTCTACCCTTGACTTTCAAAATCCTTTCAAACAAACCCTTAACTTTGTCATTGTTCTCACAAAAAGGTCCCTGCCTCCATTAATCTTATTTCTACTTACTCAGCGGCCTTAAAATGGAAAGAAGTCCCTGATTTCTTGACAAATCCCTTTCAAAATTGAAAGGGAAGTTCGTCAAGAAATTTCCTTCCTTTTGAAACCAATCCCAAGCCCTAAAACCTACCCAATCTCTCATGCGAACGCATGAGAGAATTTGGGTATCAAGGAACTCCCAAGTTCGATGAGGATTTCCAAGCTTGGAAAGCTTGGTTCCCAAGCTCAAACTGCCTCTAGACCCTTATATAAGAGAGCCCAGATCCTTCCGAACTTTCCTACGCACGAAATTGACCGAGATTCCCCATAATTTTTCTCTCTTTCATGGCCGAAGGTTCCTCGACGTCCGGCAACCTCTTCTGCTTCTCCTCATCGTCCGTCCGCCATACCAGTGGCAGATTCATCTCCCTCACTTCATTTTCGTGTCTCGCCGTACTAGCAGATGTCCTTTTTCCATTCGTCTTCGTCGTTTCTCCCTCACCGAAACCACCTTCGTCTCCGGCCCCAGCAATACCTCAACCGACGCCATCTCTGCCTCGCTTCGTCCAACAACCTCCTAGCTAAGTCCCTTACCTTTTGTACTTCATTCTCACACTCACTCCACTTTAAATCGACCACCGACAACCCTCCGCAACTTCATCTCCATCTCCGGTGACCACTCCGGTGAAGGACTCCACCCGCTACATGCGAACATCCCCTTCGCCGACCACCCTATAAGCTCCGCCTCACCTTCCTGCACAAAACTCACCTCCTATTTCATCCTCTAGCTCACTCAAACTCACATCCAAACAAACCCATCATCTCCGACCGTTTCTGTCACCATCCGGCCACCACAGCTACTCTCGCTCCACACCACCACCACCCCCATCATGTTCGTCATGCTCCGGCATTCATTCCTGAATGTTTTAGCGTGACTGAAAGGCCCTATTACTGATTTCAGGTCTTCAGGTGGAGCTCGCCATTAACGCAAGCTTCGAGCTTGCTTGAGAGCTACTCCAGGACGTCTTCACCCCAGAACTCATCTCCAGGCGATGCAGAAAGCCTCCAGGACTTCGTCCGGGCTGACAATTAGAGGAGTCTACCTCCTCATTGCACGAATTCGACGAAGGAGCTCCTGCTACAGACACACGAAAAAGAAGGCAGAACAATAGTCCCACATCGTGGAACGCGAGAGCAGGAGAGTCGAATAAATTGCAAAAGTGCTCTAGGCTTTCCGCCTCAGACACAAGGGTGAGGTCCTCCTTACCCCTCACTCGCCTCGTCCATGACCTCTACCCGCAGACCTGGTACAAACCCGTTAACCTACCTAAACCTCACTCCTCGGTTGTGGCCCACGCACACAACCCTGGACCTGGGCACGCTGAAATCGATAACCCGATTACCCGTGGCTCTGGGAGAGTGGATCCTAAAGAGAGAAGGAGAGGATAGCTACGTGGGTTGGGGAGGGTTTTGCTCCAATGAGATTTTGACACTTAGCTGGATTTAGAAGAAGAAAAGGAGCAACAGAGAAAGAAAGAAGAAGTAGAAGAAAGGAAGGAACAGAGAACGAAGAAGAGATCCAAGCACTGTAGAATCAGACGTTTAAGATGTCTGATCCTACCATCAGATGACACATTTGAGCATTATTTCATATATTGATATTTGAGTTCCTTAACTATTATTGTAAGGAGTATATGGTGGTTTAAACCACTATTTTACTCCATTATTTTTGCAAATTGATACTTGATCCTAGTGCTACATTATTTTGAAATAATTCTTGATTTCAATTCTATAGCTTTCTTATCTTATATTGCAATTTTGAGTTTTGAATTCCATATTACTCCCTGTATTCGACCTCGAAACTTATTCGAGTAATAAAAAATCTATTTATTTTCAAAGTGATTTTAACTATATTACAACACTTTATTTTAAAACTCGATTTTGCCGCGTTAATAGGGTACATGGTGAAGTAAGGAGGGAAATCAGAAGAGAAAGAAGGAGTCCTGCAATACAAAAATACAAGCCTGTCCTTAGGTTGGGCAGCCTAAAGGTCTACAGACTCTCAGAATCCATCCTAAGATTATGGATGATTTACTCTACTTATGTCCAGGCAACCAACTAGTTAGAAGGAGAGACTGGGGAGAAGGTTCTTCCTTTGGCCTATGCCTCTAGTTCCTAGTGTACCCCCCAGCTGCGGTTGTTTGACACTACTTCCTAAGCTAGACATTAGATTGACTAGTACAAGCAAGTTAATCGTGAACAATCTCAATCTAGATCCCAACGAGCAAACCAGTCCTTAGGGCCAACATCTAATCAATTTTAGTTGGGCTTGGGACAATGGTGCTTCAGGAATGTGATGGGCCCTTTAGATGAGTTGTACCCTTAATTATCAGTTAAAATGTGTGTGCGTGCACAACCAAGGTTTTCAAATAAGGTTATTTGATGATATGTCTTTTAGGATTTAACCTTGTTTAGTAGCTTTTAGGGTTTAATTCTTAGGTTGGTTCAATCAAGGTTTAGTAGAACACTCCAAGTTTTGAAAACATGGGTGATGATATATTCCTTTAAAAATCAAAAATAATGTGGAGTATCTGGTTCAACCCTAAGAATCAACCCTAAGTGGCAAGCTACTGATGAATCACTTTTAATTTGAGTGGTGCGGCCCAAACAAATCAATCAATTGGCCTATTCGCACCACAGATTAAGGCACACAATGTCTTAGCCTAATCAGGTTTCTACTCACTTATGTGTTTTGAGTTGAAGTGTACTGGATCCACAGGTTAGATCCCGGTTAAGTGGTAGAATCAAAGTGGAGTGGTGCGCCTTAAGTTGAGAGTTGTGGGTGTTAAGGTGTGTCTCTTTCAAAAAATCCCATAATCAGATAACACTTCTTTTTTTTTTTTATTTATGTTTATGGCGAGGTGAGTGGAGGTGGCAAACAAACAACCAAATCTATCCTAGGGTTTATAAAAAGCACCTAAGTTGATTTGGGTTTGAGTTATTAGGTTATAGAATGAAAACTAAGGTGGGGGTGGTGTGGGGGACACTTACAAAACACTCTACCCGCACTTTACTCCGGTCTACTACACTTGGATCTCCATGCTAGGGTACCTGCAAGACAATAGATCAGAGATAAGCAAGGTTAGTGCTATGTAAATGCAAAGAAGCGCAGAAAACAATAAAGTAAATTCCGTTGCCTCCCTGGCAACGGTGCCAAAATGATCGCATGTGTTTCGCGTGTTTAAAAATCAGGGTTGCAAGTAACCCGTCATCGTAGTTGCAAAACTCATGGCCAAATAAAATTTATACCAAAACTCCAAGGGAGTCCCAAGTCGAACACAAGGAGGCGACGTTTACTTTAATTAAAAACCATGCTTCATTTTATTTGTTTTTGGTATTTCAGGGTTTTTTTTTTGTATTTTTGAAAGAAGAAGACAAGCAGAATGAATCACAAGAGAAAGAGATGGAACAAATATGATATATATATCACTCCAATGTTGATTACAATAAACCATGAAAGTATAAAAAGAGAGGGGGGTGAGAAGAAATCTCATGAATGGGCTGTTCAGCGAGACGATGACGCCTGGCGGAAGCTTGGACGAAGCAGGTGAGGAGCGAGATGACGAAGGTGAGATGTAGGAGGACATCGGGTAGAGGAAAGCTTCGGCGTGGCTCCGGAATGGAGGTGAGAAGCCAAAGATGATCTGCTACCGGAATGGAGGTGGGAGGATGGCTCCAAGGCGACCTATGAATGGGGATGGGAAGATTGATGAATATTTGGTGGGGTAGAGGTTCACTATAGGCACCTTGGGAGCTTGAGAGCAAGCTCTAACAGAGCATTGGTAGGCTTGCTAGAGCTTGGGAGTAGGTGGGAGTAGAGTAGGTAGAGATGGCTGGGAAGGGAGGGGGTGTAGGTCCTTTTATAGTGGAAGAGAAGAGGCAAAAATAGGTATGGGACCATTAGTGATTTCCAAGCCGTCACTGTAGGCAGCTCATGCCTTCTCACACCCATAGTTGGCTTTGCTGCCACGTGAAGAATTAGCGATGGCTGTAACCATCGCTGTAGGTCTAGCTCATGCGTCGCTATAGGCTGTCACCAACCGAGTACATGCCCACCCCTCGCTCTGCTGGCGCTGTGCTGTCCCCATCTTTGTCGTGCAAGCGCACGCTCACGAGCTGGCGCTGCGTTGTGTGCATGCGTCCCTCCGCGCACCGTGTCGCAAGCATGCACATGCGTGCCTCCGCGCGCCCGCGCTGCTGTGCACGTGCAGTGGCGCGTGTGTGCGCATGGGTGGCCTAGGCTGCGCCACGTGGCGCAATCTGGGCCGTCCATCTTCTTTTCATTGTAGGGGCTACTATAGAGGTCGGATTAAGTCAATTTTTGCATCGTTAGGTTGCAATCGTTGACCTGAATCCATCCGCGTGGTCTGATTTGTCATTTGAAGCTCTGAATTTTGACACCTAGTCCCTTGGCCGTTGATCTTCCTTTGACTATATATGGTGCTATGGGACTCCGATCGAGGCGGAATCTTTGCACTTCGATCATCATCTTGATCAGATCCATACGGTCGGATCATCAATCTGAGGCTTTGAAATAAATATCCTTCTCTCCTGACCACAAAAAGATGCAATTAACCTAAATTATATACAGCTACTCTAAATGCAAAATGATGCATGCTATGCAATATTTATAACATGAAATGTAAATTTAAGCCTGGGAACATGCATGAATAGGCATTTTACCCTCAATAAATATGTTTACATCACCTGGGAGTGACCCTTTTCTGATCATACGCCCATTCTATAGGAGAGTGGGGAAGGAGTTTGATCACACACATATTTTAAATTCCAGAGATCATGGTTGAATGAAGAAGGCTTCAGGGAGATAGTCACCTCTTGGTGGGAGACCTAAGAGCTATAGGGGATAGCCACGCAATGCCTCGCTACAAAGCTGAAGGGGTTGCATCACCTTTTGTTCAAGTAAAAGCGATCTAATGTGGCTGCTAGAAATAGAAACAGGAAGGAGGCCTTGGACGGATTAAAGCATCTTAACGCCAAGGAGGAAAGTGGGCCGCTATCAAAAGAGGAGATACAACAGAGAAGAGAGCTTCAATCCATCATCTCTAAGGAGGATCTTCAGCAAGAAATAGACTGGCGCCAGTACTCCCATCAGTTATGGCTAAATGAGGGTGATGTGAAACTAAATTCTTCCATGGTTTTGCTAGTGCACATAGAAGATTCAACCTCTTGTCAACATTATCGTATGAGGGCAAAGGGTAGAGTTGGCTCAAGTAATGTGCGATTTGGCAAGTCCCTATTTCCTCAATATCGCCTATGCAGGACCGAAGGGAGAGTGGCATCTCAACACCTCAGACATGCCAGGTATAGGGGAGGAGGATGGAGACAAACTGTCAGTCCGATTGGGGAAGAGGAGGTGGTGGGTGCCTTCAAGGCCCTTAAGGTCGAGGGCTCCCCAGGCTTGGATGGGTTCCCAATGCTATTTTATAAGGAATTTTGGTCGATGGTAGGCCCGAAGGTCATGCAGGTGATAGAAGAGTTCCAATAGGGTAACTATTAATTGGAAAAACTCAACAAAGCATTTCTCTTCCAACTTCCAAAAAAGCAGGGAGCGGTAGAATGTGCGGATTTTCACCCTATTACACTTTCCAATTTAATTTATTTGTTAATTGGAAAGGTGCTTGCCAATACACTACGGAACCTACTACCAGGTTTGATCAGCCTGATCCAGGCTGCCTTTTTGAAAGGGCACTCACTTCAGGAGGCAGTTATCCTAGCGTAGGAGATGGCTTTTGCTTGGGTGAAAAGGAAGAAGGGTGCTTTTTTGTGGAAGGCAAACTTTTCGAATGCCTATGACTCTATCTCATGGTCATACTTTTGAGAATTCTTTAGGAGGAGGGGCTTGATGTAGACACATCTATTTCACATAAAATGCCTATTTATGCATGTTCTTAGGCTCATAATTGCATTCATGCATTATAAATATTGCATAACATGCATCATCATGCTTTTAGATTAATTTGTAAAAATTGTATAGTAATTCGCCCCTTATTGTGGTCAGGGGATAGGGCGACATCATTTCGGGGCCTTGGATTGAAGATCCAACCATACGAATCTGATTAAGGTGACGATCGGAGTCCAACGACTCCAAGATTGCCCCAATCCGACTTCCGTAGCATCAAATACAGTCCAAGGAAGATCAGAGGTCAAGGGGCAAGCTAGTGAAAATCCAAACCTCAGATGAAGAATCCAACCGCACAGATGGGTTCGGATCAACGATCGCAGCCCAACAGTATGAGAATCGGTCCAATCCAACATCCGTGGTACCACCAATGAACAAAAGAAAATGAACAGTCCAGATGGTTCCATGTGGCACCATCCTAACCGTTCTTGGCACCCGCAAACCCCCCATTCAACCTTAAAGGCACACACACAAAGCAATTTGGGCCATTGGATTGGAATCCAACTGTCTTGATCACGTTGTGTTGCCCTCTCAAGCCTGCCTTTTGATCTGAAGAAGCTCTCCATGTTGAATCTCAAATGTCCAATCATAAGATCAACGATCGAGATCACTCCAAGCCACAGCATTCATTTCCAAAGAGGCACCCATCGAGAGATCTTAGCCATTGATCTTTCATCTAATGGCTGTGAGCGTGCATGCAGTCGATGGATTTCTCATCAATCCACGCGTTAACATAGTGGATAAGGTTCTCCACCAGCTGCAAGTCGCGCGATCGAGCCTCCCTCCACGCTTCCTCTGCCTACTCACGAGCGCAATTCAACTGCCAGATTAGACATCAACGGTTCAGATCAAGCCATTAGATGAATGCACAATTTGGCTCCGAATTGCACGCGTGATCATACATGCTTCTCAGCGCGTGCTCATGAGCGATCTGGAGCGTCCAAGTGTCATCCAACGACTCGCGAGGTGGCCACATCGTGCGGCTCTTGGTGTGCGTGCACAACAACTGAAGGAGAGATAAGACAGGCAATGTGGCAACACGAAAGGCGCCTGATCAGCGATGCACGGCCCACTTTGCACACACGTGGTTCAGCTATTTTTCTCTTTCTTTGTATTATTGTCTCTTTCTTCTATTGTTTATTCTTTAAGCACTTTAGCTTGCGTAGATTAATTTCAACCAACTACTCTACCTTATAAAAAGAAACGCGAATTTTAAACCAAACGTTCGCCTCCCCATGTTCGACTCGGGACTCGCCAGAGTTTCAATTATAAATTTTATCTAATAGTAGATTTTTACGCACTGCAATGACGGGCTTCAAACTCAATCTTTTACGCGTTCAAATCTTGCTCATCATTTTGGCGCCATTTCCGGGGAGACAACGCTCTTTGATTTCTCACGTTTTCCACCTTAGTTATCGTTATATCACTTGTCTCCATTCTTATTGTGATTGCAGGTACTCTCTCTCGAGGTGGGCAAAAGCGGTAGATTGGAGCAAAGTCCAGTTGAAGGGCTTGTAAGTGTACCCCACCTCCCACCCCCTAGATTTCATTCCACCACCTAATAACACAAACATAAATCAACCTAAGAGCCTGCATAAACCCTAAGGTAGATTGTATTGTTTGTTTGCCACCTCCACCCACCTCACCCTCCGCTTATAACAAAAATCTAAAAAAAAATTGATATGATTGTGGGATTAACTGAAATTTACACACCTTATACACGGACACACACCCAAAGCACCTCACTTTGATTTGATTCAATCACTTAACTGGGATTCCGACCTAAGGACCTGGTACACCTGCACGAATTATACAAATAAGTGATTAGAAATAGATTGGGCTAAAATTGTTTGGGTGCCTTAATCAAGTGGTGTAAGTGGCCAATTGATTGAGCTATTTGGGCCGCACCACTTAAGATAAAAGTGATTCATCAATATCTTGCCCCATAGGATTCAATTTTTAAGGCTGAACTAGATACACCACATTATTTTTGATTTGTAAAGGAATATATCTTCACTTGTACTTTCAAAAACTTAGCGTGTCTCACAAAACCTTTTCTGAATATACCTAAAATTTGCATCCTAAAAGCTACTAAGCAAGATTCAAACCCTAAAATTCACTGCATCCAAAAATAATATTACTTGAAAACCATTAGTTGTACACGCACACACATTGAAATTGATCTTTAAGGGCACAACCTATCTAAAGGGTCCATCACATTTCAGAGCACAATCAAACCTAAGCCTAATTAAAAGAGAATAGACGTTGGCCTTAAGGATTTGACTTGTTCTTCGAGGCCCAGATCGAGATTATCTAAGATTAATCTGCTTCTACCGGTCCATCTAATGTCTAGCTAGGGGAGCAGTGTCAAACAACCGTAGTTGGGGGTATCAAAGGAACCTGAGGCGAAAGCCAAGGGAAGAACCTTCTCCCCAATCCCTCCCTCAACTGGTTGGATCGACCAGATAGGAGTAGACTAAATCATTTATAATCTTAAGATGGGTCCTAAGAGTTTTTATATCTTTAGGCTACCTCACCTAAGGGCAAGTTTGATTGTTTGTACTGTAGAGCTCATTTCTTTTCTCTATTATCCCTCACACTTCTTCATGTATCTTTCCACTTCTTATTATGATTTCCACTCTTACCCTCCTAATACCACTTTCTCCCAAGATGATTATTATCCCAACCAGACATATTCTCACCCATCTACTAGTTGGGATAATTTTAATTGGGGTTACAATTCTAGACCTCTATGCCCAGGGTCCAACCCTAGACAGCATGATTATGATTTCTATCCTTCCCAGAGCTACATCGATTATAGATCACCACCCTCTTATGAGCAACCTAATCTGATCTACAATTAAGAAGGATATGATGTTTATATCCCCTACCCTCTCTAGGATTACACTTCTTATAGGTCACCACCTGTCTTTAAACAACCTGAAATGACCTATTATCAGGGAGGACCTCAAGAACCTGAATCCCTTGACTCCCTTGGATTAAACCCAAACCCACCCAACCCTAAATTAAACCATTCAGTTTAGGTGCACCAGGTCCAACCTAGGGTGTTGGCTAACCTGAGTAATACCATTCAATCTTTAGAAGCTCAGTCAACACCCTACACTGAAGAATTGGAGCCCCTAATTCAAATGATTGATGATTTTAACAAGTCTTTATTGGATTGGCTCCAAGATGTTGAAGATAAGAACTCGGGTGAGTTTTTACTTAGGAGGCTATCAAAATTGAGGATGAAATTTGTGGTTGCTTTAGTTCAATCTTGGGATGATTCCCAAGATGAACCCCCTTCAAGAGAGCCAATGTCAGAACCAGCTCAGGCACCTGTAGGAGGGGACATAGTTTATGAGATCAGGGATGGCTAGATTGATCTAGAATAGCCTATTGAAGATGAACAGATTTCTTCACCTTAGATCCTCGAGCAAGGATACAAGGAAAATTATGTCTCTGTGGACCAAAGAACAACATATGATCTTGAGATATATATTAATGCGGATTCAGAATTCTTTGATTATAAGGGTAAAGAATCTTTATATAAAGTCTCACCTGAGTTTGAGGAAGATAATTTTAGTGAGACAAATGAGCTCGAGGAGTATGATGAATCATTTGGTAGCCCGATAATTGAGGATTTTGATCTAACTAGGCTAGCATGGAGGATTCAGATCTTGATTTCATAGATGATTCAATTCATAGCCACATTTCTCAATCACACCCCATTGAGCATAATGATGATTATCTTCTTAAGATTACTAAACCAGGTCAATTCTGATTAAGCCATAAATTTTGGACTGGGATATTTTAGACAGGGTTGATAAACTTTTAGGCCCCGAAACCTTTGATTTGGAGGATAAGAGCTAGGAAATGAAAATATGGGAAGCTAATTCCGGGGGAAGCAAAAGTCTGAGTCTAAGGGTTCCTATTTTCCTGAAACCACCAACTTTTTATCAGGACCCTTATGATATTTTTGATTCTGAGGATATGTAACCCAAGCACAAATCATTGATTATCTTTTTTATCTTGATTTTTCTATTGATCAACTTTTCGGACTTAGGTTGCATCCTCACAAACCACAAGCCCAGCCCCGCAAACAAAATGATCTCCAGTTCTGGATAGTTTTATCCAAAACCTTAGATACACTCGACCCTGGGATAAGGGTCTACACCATAATCTATTCTACATCTATGGACACATCCTTGTAGGTCCTGGGATCGATCATTTTCTTCTGATCCTGACCTACAATTGTGAATTTTTTATTTCTTTATTTGTATAGTGTGCCTAGCTGAAGGCAATAAACTTAGCACTTATACAGTCTGTTTTCATCTCGGAGCTGACTGGTTAATGACAGAATTCAGGTGTTTTATTCTCTACTCTGCTTTGTTTCATGTCTTTTTAATATAATGAGGACATTACATTAGATAAGCATGGGAGGATGGATACTCATTTTTGAATTATTTTGTGAGCTCCACATATTCTTTTTATTTTATTTCTCTTTATATATAAAAAAAATTTTAAAAATCCAAAAAAAATTGTGAGAATTAGGAAAAGATAACTTAGACATTAGGAGTTTTTTAACTTTAGGGAATAGTACGATATGACCTGAACACTTTAACTCTTCAAGTCTTCGGGTTTAATCAGCCTGGGTGTTCACTAAAATGTGAACTTGTTTCTCTCATCCTCGCCACATTAATATTATTTTAATTTGTCTAATAAGTTGGGATGATAAGTACATGACTTATCAAACCACCCTCTAATTTAAGGAGACTCTAAGTCTAAAGCATCTACACACTATTTGCACTGACTCACTTTTCGATGATTTTAATAAAAATTGGGTAGCTAATGAACTTTCTAGGGTGGTATGGTTGGAAAGTTATTGTGGGTTTGATGTCCCATTGGCCAATTGTCCAGAGTCCAACCACATGACCATTCTCTTTCTACTGCCTTTAGGTAAATCTTAGACCAAGAAAGCCACCTACTTAAAAATATATATATATTCAAAAAGAAAAAATATATATGATGAGAAATAGAAAAGGAGAAAAAAATAAATAATCCACCCTTCACTACACGAGTATGGTTGGAAAGTTGTCGTGGGTTTGATGCCCCATTAGCCGGTTATCCGAACCTAGCTCAAAAAATGCATGTTTAATTCCTAAACACTTAGGAAGAAGTAGGGAAGTTGAATAAACCAGAGAGATATATACTGAGTTCGCCCTTGTGTTGACCCCACAAAAAAATATAAAATATAAAATAAAATAAAAGTAAGGAAAAAACTACCAGTCAGACAGATACACCTTTAGGTAGAATTTCTTCTCAAGGCCACTTAGGGTTCATAGAAACCTAAAGTCTATTCTAATTGTCGATCAATGAATCTATCACAATTTCACAAAAAGATGCTTAGGACTTAAGAGTTCTTTTTGAGTCTTTTGGGCAGCCGTAGAAAGCTTCCCAGAAACTCTAAATTCAAAAATCCAAAAAAAATTAGAAAAGAAGAAAAAGAAAAAAAAATGTGTTTGTTTTTTAGTAAGGCGAGGGCTTGGGCAAATTGTATTTTGGCAGGCACCTAGGCACTGTTGAGTTTCTGTAGTTCAAGTCTTTAGTAGAAACTTCCTATTGTTGGGAAATAACTATTGCCCAAGCAATTTGATCCTAATTCTGTTTATAAATAGCATGTACTTTTGCTAGGGACTAGCAAAAGATAAGCATGGGGGTGTGACGTAGACACATCTATTTCACATAAAATGTCTATTTATGCATGTTCTTAGGCTCATAATTCTATTCATGCATTATAAATATTGCATAACATACATCATCATGAATTTAGATTAATTTGTAACAATTGTATAGTAATTCGCCTCTTCTTGAAGTCAGGGGACAGGGAGACATCATTTCAGGACATCGGATTGAAGATCCAACCGTATGGATCTGATCAGGGCGACAATCAAAGTCCAACACCTTCGAGATCGCCTCGATCAAACTTCCGTAGCATTAAATACAGTCCGAGGAAGATCAGAGGCTAAGGGACAAGGTGGTGAAAATCCGAACCTCAAATGAAGAATCCAACAACATGGATGGATTCGAATCAACGATCGCAGCCCAACAGAGTGAAAATCGGCCCAATTCGACTTCCATGGCACCATCTTCGAACAAAAGAAGACGAATGGTCCAGATGGTGCCACATGGCACCATCCTAGATATTCTTAGCGCCTGCATCCCCCCTGTCAGCCTTAAAGACACGCACATGGAGTAATCTAGGCCATTTGATTGGAATCCAACTATCCCAATCACGCCGCGTCGCCCTTTCAAGCCTACCTTTTGATCTAAAGAGGAGCTCTCCATGTTGAATCTCGACCATCCGATCATAAGATCAACGACCAAGATCACTCCAAGCCACACCATTCATTTCCAAAGAGGCAACCATCAAGAGATCTTAGCCATTGATCTTTGATCCAACGATTGTGAGCGTGCACGTGGTCGATGGATTTCTCATCAATCCATACACGTAGCGCAGTGGATAAGGTTCTCCACCAGCTACAGGTTGCGCGACTGAGCCCCCCTCCTTACTTCCTCTGTGCGTTCACGGGCGCAATTCAACCGCCCGATCAGACATCAACGGTTCAGATTGAGTCATTGGATGAATGTGTGATTTGGCTCTAGATTGCATGCACGATCATATGCTTTCCTCTACACATGCTCATGAGCGATCTGGAGCATCCAAGCATCATCCAATGGCTCGCAAGGTGGCCACGTCGCACGGCACTTGGTGTGTGCGCGCAACGGCTGAAGGCAAGAAGGCAGGCGACGTGGCAGCATGAGAGGCACCCGATCAGCAATGTACGGCCCACGTTGCATGTGTGTGCTTCAGCAACATGCGGCTTTAGCGACGTGCACATCCGTCACTAAAGGCCCTGCATTCATTTTTAATCATGTAAAAGAACCTTTTTGACCTCAAACCTCACCTATATAAAGGCCTTACATCCCCTCCTCATTCTTCATCTCTTTCTTTCTCAATCTCTCCTCTCCAAAGCTCTAAGGAGCTAGTTCGAAACCTAGGATGCTCCTTTAGAGTAAAAAAAGAGAAAATTTTGTCCATCTTCTCATCCCCTTCGTAGAGCATCCCATGGTTGTCTTCTCACCACCATTCGGGAAGCGGATCCCGTTGTGATGCTACCCCAGAGAGGGGTGAAGCAGGGGTGCCCGTTGGCACCATTGGTCGTTATTCTAGATGTGGATACTTTGGCACGCTTCACCTTCAAAGCGTGTGCTAGTGGCCTACTTCATGGTTATTCGCTGACAAATAATCGTGCTTTGATGCTTATTCTTCAGTACGCTGATGATATAGTTTTTTTTATCGAAGGGGGGCGCATGGAGGCCAGATATTTGAGACTGATAGTGGAGATATTTAGGGAGATCTCTTGGCTGAAAATAAATGGAGCGAAGTCATCATTAATTTGTTTAAGAGTAGTGTCCTCCAGCCAGGATATCATCTCTACCACTCTGGGCATGCCGATTATGCATCTGCCTATCTGATATCTGGGCCTATCATTGAGAGTGAAGAGGATGTTGGTGGCTGATTGGAAGGATCTTCTGGAGAAGATGTCTGCACGTTTGTCTGGCTAGTGTGGGAAATTAATATCTAAGGGGGGAAGTCTCGTTCTCCTCAACTTGGTTTTATCTTCCATGCCGGCATTTCTGTTCTCTATTTTCAGACCTCCCAGGACAGTGATCAAGAAGATGGAACTAATGAGGAAGCAATCTTCTGGATGGGCGCAGGACGCAAGGGAAGATTCATGCAACCTGTGAAGTAGAGCAATATTTGTAAACCAAAGAAGAGGGGTGGCCTGGGCATACAGGCTCTTAAGGAATTTGGTGATTCCCTTTTGTTGAAGTGGGGAGTGGTGATCCTCAAGGGAGCAGATGGGATGTGGCAGGAGCTGGTTGTTGATTCGTATGGAGGAGCTCGAGGGGATGTGTTGCATCTAGCCAAACCATCCCCTTTTTGGTCCTCAATTTCGATGGTGGCTAGCAATCAGTGGCACTTGTTTGCGCCTAAGTTGGGGGACAACGTTGACTTCCACTTCTAGGAGGATAACTGGAGTGGCGAGGGATGCTTGAAGGGTCTTTTTCCTCTCTTCTTGACAGAGCAGTGAGGAAAGATGCAAAAGTCATGGATTTGTGGGATCCAAACAACCATGGGTGTGGAAGACATTCTCGCAGGGGGACCAGTATGCATCCAGATTGGGCGAGGAAGTAGGCAGGCTACAAGAGATGCTGGAGACTTTCAGGCCGTGTGACGGGGTTGATGGCTTCATATGGAGGTGTGGCATCTACTCCCCAGCCAAGGCCTATATTGCATGATTGGGGGCAGTAAGCAGGACATGCATAGACTTCAAAGTGCTATGGTTTGGAAGTTAAAGATCCTGCTGAAGGTGTTGGTGTTCCTCTAGATGGCAAGGAGAGGGACTCGTAACGAGGGCGTTGAGGTCTCACCTGATGGGGGTGCCTCATACCAAATGCTCATTATGTGGCTTTGGGAGTGATGATATCAAACATTTATTTGTTTCATGTTTGATTGCCAATAAAGTATGGATTCGAACCCTCTCCTCTGCGATGCCATCATGGAAAGATCTTTGGGTCCAACTATCATATCCAGCCAGACAGAGGGTGAAGATAGTGGCTGTGATGTGGGCGGTCTGGAAAAAGAGTAACGATGTGGTTTTTAATAGTGGGAGAGTGTGGGTTGAAAATGTGTGTAGATGTGAATTCATTGGCCGATATGCGGCCATCCCATTTATAATCGTTTCCTTTTTAATTTGATTAATAAAATCTCGAACAACTACTAACACTAGTAGTCGTCCTTTCTCTTTTCAAAAAAAAATTGATTCAAATAATCATTTTTGTTTTCTCTAATTGAGAAATCTACATTGGTAAATTAATCTAAGCATTACTTCACAATTCCCAAATTATTGTAATCTCTAATTTATCGGTTAGCTCCATTCCTAATTAAAATCACTAAGTATTCATCATACAGCCCTAGTGAAGAATGATGGCTACCAGATTATTAAGGTGATAGACAACTCTTGAGATATACCATATATCGCATATGTCCTACACACATACACATGAAGACACATATGAGAAGTTGAAGGCGTAGGATCTTATCTTATTGTCATCCTTTGTAAAATTGGGCTATGTAGATTACCATTATGCTTTGGATGGAAGATATGCTGAATAATTTCTCCAAGTTCATCCAGTTCCTTTATTGCTATTTTGATTTATCTATCAAAACAACCACCAGTGGAATTGGACCTCCAAAGCCATAATGATAGAGCTCAAACTCCACTTCAACTATTAAAGTCGTGTGAATCCAATATTGAGAAGATATTTATTCATATACTAGATTATGCAGACAAACTTCCCAACATATTGACCTCTCACTCTATGAAACCTCAGTTATTGGGCTGCTAAATCTACATACTCCAAATATAGATATAGACTCGTCTCAAGTATAAGGACATGTACCTCTTTCTCCAAGGACAATGATTGAAAAAGGACTTCCAAGATTTCATTTATGCTAATCAACACTTTGACCATGCTCACGTGATAATTCCAGTTCATTCCATATGGAACACTTTCCATCATTAATTTTGAAAAAGAAAATGACCCATTCATATATTAATGCACATCTACTAGCAGAAGAAGCAACTCTTCCCAAAAGGTGTATTCCTTTATAAAATTTATGACTAGGCATTCAAGAAACTAAACAATTATGATTCTACACTTACAAATGTAAGAAAGAATGTTAAAATCTATGCTCTTCCATCACTTCGACACCCCCAAAAATAAGCATTTAGAATGCTTGTTAGAGGCATGTCAAAGAAATTTCGTAATTGTATCAAAACGATAATAATTATATTAAATTCATATAATTGTACTAGTAATAATTGATAAAACAATTGAACAATAATCCAATCAAGCAAGTATTTAAGCATTAATCCTAAGATCTAACCATTTAATTTATAGATCGAGCAACCATAGAACTAGTTAACCTACCAAATCCATGGATCTACAAATGTAATCCTTAAAACTTATAATAGGATCAATCAATCTAGAGGTTGTAGCTTAAATGTAGCTTTAAAAATAAGAAATATATGCTATTTAACTTTGAAGAAACTAAAATATCTTAAATTTCTAATAAATAGCCAGCAAAAACCCTTCAAAAAGTTTTTTATTGTCCAACAAACATGCAATAATAATAATGAATTGAAATGAAACACTTAGCAGCTATATCGACCTTAAAACATCCGAATAGTCTAAAAATTATATATGATGCCATCCATTTCATTGAAATTATCAACATACTATTGAAATTTTGCAAAATTTCATTGATAATTTTACATTTCAATATTACATGTGTCAATATGCCCCCATAGGAAAAAAAGCTATTTCACTAGATGTGTTGTACGCATTTAAAATACTTCTACCTATAGGTTATAATCAAATCATAATGATCTTAATTACACTTTAACTAGATATAGAACATTCAAGTAATTGAACGTACCCATCCATGCCATATCATATAAGGAGATAATTTATTATTCTTTACAAAAATGTATATTAACTCCCTTTTTCACATTGGCACACCCCCTTCTAAAATATCATCGATGACTTTTACATGTATCAGTGTTGTCAAGGTGCTCTCTTTGGTGCACCTAAGCACTAACTTAAGGAAATGTGAGACCTTGGCACCTCACTAAACCTTGCCTCGCCTAATTTGGCCTAGGTGAAGCTTAAGCGAGCACCTCACCATGAGGTGCTAGGCATTGACGTGAGCACCTATCCCTTATTCACTCCATCTCCCTCTCTTGCATGCTCACTAATTACAACGATTTCTTTGTTACTCATGCACTCTATTTTGTTATATTAATTTTTTGAAATATATAATACTTGTTATATATGATGATTTGTTTTTCTTGATCGTTAATAATGGTTATATTATTTTTATTATGATAATTATTTTGTTATGATAGTTATTTTATTATGTCAACGGTGACTGTTTTACATTGCAACGGTAATTGTATTTTGTTAACGATGGTTGATATTCAACAAAACATTGAATTTTGATCCTATCGCTATTATTTTATTTTATTGATATGTTACATTTTAGTACCTCATTTCTCTCAAGTAAGCACCCAATTCCTCAAGCATTTTAAATCTCACCCCTTTTAGTACCTCTCACCTTAGATGACGCTAAAGCATTCAACTAAAACGCATTAATAGTTTTAAGTATAC
Source organism: Thalassia testudinum (assembly GCA_037157565.1). Taxonomy (NCBI): domain Eukaryota; kingdom Viridiplantae; phylum Streptophyta; class Magnoliopsida; order Alismatales; family Hydrocharitaceae; genus Thalassia; species Thalassia testudinum. The sequence goes on along the minus strand of JAZHRO010000003.1, from coordinate 136,500,220 downwards.
AATTAAATATCACCGATGATTTGTAATGTACAATTAAATATCATCAATGATATTTTAAGGTACAACTAAGTATAACCTACAAATTTTTAATGTACAACTAAACGTCATATGTGATTTTCAGAAAGCACATGAATTAAATACCACTGTTAAAACCCACAACTCTAAACCCACCCAAGCACAGCCCCATAACTATTAAGGGTCAAGCCTAAGCCAAAAGTTTAGCTTATTTATTAAATGAGTCAAGTCCAACGCTTAGGACAACCCAAGCCCAGCTTAACCCGTCTCAAACAGATGATATATGTAGGTACAAAGTACGTATACATAAGCCAAGAAATATGATGCAAGTTTTCGGGGGCTCCATTTGATTGGCTAACACTGTAAATAAATTACATGTGCATATTTTTATTGCAACTTAATTACATTTGGACGGGTCTCCAATATTTCAAACTGTTAAATATGCTAGACAAAAGAAATGTACAAATTTTATAAGCCACTAACATCAAGCATGTAACTTAGCTTCAATCTAAATGGTATGAACGAAAATTTTGCTTTTATAGAGAGCCAAAAACACTGTTACATATTTAAATTAACAATAACCAGCTCATGTAATTTTGTATGAAATTATCAATAGGAATGGCAAACAAGGGAGACAAATCAAAGGCTTACAATCGCAAAGCTCCTTCCATCTTTATTCAAGTAAGCCATAGCATGTAGTTTACAAGATGCAACCAATGCAAATTTAACCATGAATTCACAAATACATCCATTAATATAAAGTATGAAACATATACGGGTCTTTTTTTCCGAAGATTCACGTATTACATAAAGCTTGATACAGATACCAGTCCCTTCCTTTGGTCTTGCTATCTCAGCTTTTCCACCAAGTAGGCCGAGAATGGCAATATAATATGATAACGAGAGAGAGAGAGAGAGAGGGAGAGATCGGAGCATATGAGCACAACCCATTACCAAGTTCGCGAGTTGAAGATGGCACAGAGAAGAATGGTCGAAACCTTAGAGAATGGCGGGCAGTGCCTCCACAAGTGATGCAGCAAATTGCATTTGTGTGTCCTCATTGATGGTCAAGAACAGAGGAACATGTACAAAGAGGGACTTAATTCCATGCTCTGCCGCAAACCGGAGGGAGTGATAGTAGACATAATTGCATACAAATCGACCCGCATCATCTGAAGGAGCCACCGAGTATCCCTTTTTTGCCAAAGCCTGAGTGATTTCAATAACCGGGAGAGCTGTCTGTAACCAAAAAGTGAAAAGTTTACTTCTTGCAACTTACTTTCGGGGGAGAAACGTGCAGGAATGATGGTCATCCACTTTGAAGGAATTCTTTTTCAGACACGATACAATACATAAACGGTGACGAGATTGACCTTAGTAAGACAACTCTGTAATGCATAAGGTAAAATGTTCTCTACACGACAGAGGATACTGTTAGATAGACCATGACCACGTTATTATCTGCACTTACCTGGATGACACGTATCATTACAATTGAATTTAACCCTGAAGTGAAATCAGAAATATTGAACACCTAAAGAAAGGCTTCGATCCCATATATATGATGGTGCCTATTTAATTTCTCCACTTTTGCTGAGGAGGAAAAGATTACAGGAGCATTTATCAAATAGGACAAACAGAAACCACGTTTTCAATACAAAAAGCATCATAGATGCTAAATGCCATCCAAACTGTGGTCTCCAAGGGAAACAATGCATATTTTCATATTTACTTTGTGTAAACTCACTTCCATTGCATCTAGTATTGTTCCTTTTATGCATATCACCAAGAAATTTAAAACGAAAGACTCAATTAGATGCCTAATATGGAAAAACAGTTTGTCATTAGGGCATATTTGCAGAAAAGATTGAAATATGAATTAATCATAGGAAATCTTTAACATAAATAATAACAATTGTGCCGTCTTCCCAAATAAGCAGCCTCTGCTCCTGCTTTTCTCCAATTCCCCATCTCTCTTGCATAAACTTAGTACAGGAATCATGTTTTTTGGGAATACAAAGTTTACAAAATGCATCTGGGTTGAAGTTTTTCCAAAGCAGTGACTTGGGGCAATCTTGAAATGCAGAAGCCAGTTTCCGTGGCATCCAGACAGCCTATAAATGAAATTGCTATGTGAAATTATTCCAGGATTCAAATCCAACAATTCTACGGTCTTCCTTGATCTCTCTTGTTAACTCACATCCAAGTTCTCACACCTTCAGACTAGCTAATCAAAATACCTTCTCTACATATGTCCGAAAATGCCTAAAACATCTCTCACTTTATCCTCTATACGTGCCAGTTTCTTCTGCAAATCTCATTTTGCATCCAATCTTTTCTTATGTGATCACACAGCCACATCATTTTCATTTATACCATTGTACTTTCCTATAATAACAATGCTTATAAATCATTAAGTGAAATGATCAACATTATGGTGTCAATACATATCTATTAGGAATCTAAGATCAAGGTAGAGTGCTAGTCGCTGACTCAGCGAGAACAAAGTGGGACATACAAGATAAGGTCAATGGCATGCTTTTACACTAATGAGTACTGCAGTCAAAATTTGTTTCAAGATGCTCGTCATTTCTATTCATGCTGAACATCGAGATCAGGCTTTAACCAAGTCAAGGAAAAATAACCACTGACCAACATCAATTACAAATGTTGATGCAGAGATCAATGCACCAAAGCTAGCACTGGTAAGGTACCTGATAGCCTAGATGACTAAAGGTAAAACCCTCCATTGCCACTGCTCTTCAAGCGCAGGGGCTTCAAGGAAGTAGTAGAGAGATCTTTTTCTGGTGAGATGGCAGAGAGACATTTTAGTGAGTTGCCAGCATGAATTACAGGCTCTGCTAAAACATTGAGATGCCATCTAAATGACTGACAGCAGAGATGCATCATCATCATTCTTACACCTTATACATATGGTTCCCTTGAAGTTGTTTTTCATAGTTCAACAAGCATACTCAGATTAGACAAAAATGCTGGCAAGCCATCTGCTTCCACTCATTAGTCTTAAACTATTGGGCACAACTTGTATTTCTAAGAATAATATCATAGTATAAGGTCATCTTAGTGGTGCTTTAAAATATCTACTTGATTCACATTTCAAAGGGAAGTTGGAAAATCAAAAGGAAGAAGATGACCTTAGAACTTTAACAAACTAATCAGATATTAGATGTTATATATAGAGCAATGCCAATAGAAAGGCAAATGAAGAACAGACACTTATCTGGGAAAACATTTAAGTGTACATGTGAATACTTTCCTTTTCCTAGATCTAAAGACTCAAAAGAAAAATGAAAGAAAGAAAAAAGTGTTGGAATATGTTTATTTCCTATATCATCTTTCTATAATTTACTTTATGTTTGAGGATCTACATTTCCCACTAATCCTCTATATAAAGAGGATTCATGTTTAAGATAGATCTTGCATTCCTTCCAACTTTGGTATCAAAGTAACGATCCTAAGCTGGTATTTGTATCCTTCTTAGTTCTCCCCACCTCTTTCCTCTCCACCAAAAAACAAAAACCAAAGGAAAAACCATAATTTTTTTTTTTTTGAAAAGTTTAAAAAACACCATAGTTTTTCCTCTTCAACCAAAGACTAAAAGCCTCCATTCTCCCTCGATCTTTGCATTCACACAGACCCCACACAACTGTGAGGGCCCTCTCTAGCCATTACACATTGACCATCAGTCGAATTGATTGCCAACAGCAGAGAACCAACCCCCTAGCAAGTGAAGTAGAGTCGGAAGAAGCCCTTAGCAGCTGCTAAAAGCCTCAATGACCCTTGTTGGTCCTCACCAAATGCCGATGATCAGCTAGGGTGCTGCTAATCTATGGCCAGCCCTTCGTTCACCTGTTCCAAGTGGTTTTGGGCTGAACTTGATTTTTTCCATGCTTTCATGACCTAGATTTTTTTACCCTAGACTTCAGATATCTAGGTGCTCCAATTAGAGAGATGGCATCTTCAAATTCTTCAAAGGTCATGTTGGAGATGACAAGCATGAGGATCTACAAGGATTATTTTCAATCCCATAATCAAGTTAGATGCGACTAACTATGTTCGATGGTTACAAACCTTTCTGATGATGGTGAGGGTCATGATAAAGAGCACACTCTCACAAGACTTGAGCCTAAGAAAAAGGTTGGCAAATATGCCTCGAGATGGTGCATAATTAGATGATGAATAGTGTGATTCCTAGGATAAGTGATAAAATCATGTATTACAGATAGCGAAGGAGGTGTGGAATAGCTTGAGGGAGATGTACTCTCTTAAGAAGAATTCAAGTCGAGTGTTCAAAATCTAGAGTGAGATGACTCGCCTTCATCTGGAAGGCATCATTGTCTTCATATTATTCCTTGAGCAACCCTTCCTTGGTATTATTCCTTCCTTAAGGTTTAATAATAAGAAGTATGATGCTTGTTATCACATATGTACCTATGAGACTCATAAGGCATATTGTAAGGAGATGGCTGTCTTGTAATTCCTTGCAAGTTTAGGGCCTAAGAACTCCATTCCACTTTTACAGATGCTAACCATGGTGGGGCTTCCCACCTTTTAGACGAGGCCTCCAGCAAGTTGAGTCCCTAGATTGTTCCTCTTGTTGCTAACGCATTTGAGTTGCAAACATCAGCTCTTGTAACCACCTATGGTTGAGGATATGCAGGCTCATCCCCCCATAGATGACATTACCATTGTTTCCAGAAATGGACCATCCTCCGTGTACATACCAGAGACACATACCTGGGTGAAGCATGGTTGCCCATGGCCCACCACCTTCCAAACAAGGTACTGACCACAACAGAACCCTTTGGTGATACCAATATAGTGGCTAAGTTGGATTATGATGAGCTTCTACAACACTTAACCCAATTGGCACCTAACATTGTATTCTTTATAGCTTTCACCATCTGGATACGGCTACATTTGCAACCCCATCAAGTCCATCCATCACTCTCTGCTCAGGCTGATGATTGCATGACTCAAATTGGCTCGTGAACTCAGAGCATCTGAACTGTGTGGAGACTAATGACAATTTCAATGTCTCTGCCCAATCCTTATAGAATGGACAACACAAGGTAGACGGGACGCATTCGCTCATCATTATCCAATGTAAGGTGTTAGTTACTCCCACACCATGTAGCTGACATTCTTGTAATTCCAGAGTATCCTATCAGTTTACTTTCGGTCAGTCAAATGACTCCGAAACCAAACTATCCAGCTCTTTTTAACTCCATCTCTTGCACATTTCAAGATATCCCAATGGGGAAAGATGATTGATAGAGGATGTGAAGAAGGCTGCAATCTCCATATGCTCCTAATGCCATAGTCCCATCCACCACCACATCCAACCTTCAATGGCATCCATGTTTATGTCATCTTCCACTGTAAGTGTTTCTGTCTTATCATCCCTTAGATTTCTCATTCAACCAAGATCAAGACTGAGGCATGCTAGCCGGGAAACATCATCAGAGCTCCTGTCCAATGAATCGCAATTGCAGATCCAAGTCCCTCTTTGAGCCGGTCCATATGGATGTTTGAGGTCCCAGCCTTGTTCTTGATAAACTAACCATTATTATGTTTTCGTTTTGCCATATGATTTTTTCTGCCTTTCGTGGGTTGCTCTTTTAAAGCAGAAGATACAGGTCTTCATCAAAAAATTTGTTCTCTATATAAAAACACAATTTGGTGCCATAATGAAAGTTGCCCACTCAAATAACGCCTTGAAGTTTTGCACTACATATTTTTCTAAGTCTTAAACAGTATACATTGTTGACAAAACTGATGGGAAAAAATAAATGGTTCAATCTTATGTAGAGACCTTTCGTACCTTTATATAAAGAGGTATATGGATAAATAACATAACATACCCCTACAAAAAGAAACAAATATAAATAAGCCCCTCAATACAACTCAATGCTCTCCTTCAAGCTGGAACATAAATATCAAACATGCTGAGCTTGGAACATAGTATCTCAAGTCATTTTCTGGAGAGTGTTTTTGTGAAGATGTCTATCTTCAATACAAGTGTAGATCTTCTTATATGCAATGGCCTCTATGATGAAATGGCAAACAACTTCAATATGCATAGTTCGCTCGTGAAAAATAAGATTATTGGTGATAAACCTGACAGCCTTATTGTCACAATACATAGGAATTGGGCCTGAGACATGGACACCAAAATCCTGTGAGATAGATCAAACCCATAACAATTCACAAGTTGTTTAAGCCATAACTCTATATTCTGATTCAGCACTTGACCTCAAGACCACTGCTTGCTTCTTGCTCCACGATGTAACTAGATTGCCCCCTAAATAGGTACAGAATCATGTAGTGTACCTCATGTCCTCATGTTCTACAGCATAATCGGCATCTGAATAGCCACATACATTTGCGTGTCCATGATTCTAGAAATGAAGCCCCTTTCCAAGGGCACCCTTCAAGTATCTAAGAACTTGACAAACTCCATCCCAGTGGACTTCTCTAGGTGCCTGCATAAATTGGCTTAATCTTCTAACTGCAAAAGCAATATCATGTCAAGTAACTGTCAAATATAACAGTTTGCCAATCATGACATGATATCTAGTCATATCCTGTAATTAGGGGCTGTCATCATCTACAAGAGGTAAAGAGGCATCAATAGGCACATATGCTGGTTTGTAGCCTAACATGCTAGTCTCTCTCAGCATATCCATAATATACTTGCCCTGAGATAGTACAGGTCCCCCTTCTGTCAGTTGTACTTCAATACCAAGCAAATAGTTGATAGGACCTAGATCCTTGGTCACAAATTGCAACTGTAGCAGCACCTTAATACTTCTATGCCTTTCCTTTCACTGCCAGTCAAAAGTATATCATTAACGTAAACAACAAGAATAACAGAACCTACCTCCCCATGTAATGTAAAAACATAGTGATTTGCAGAAGACCTAGAAAGTCGTGCTCCTGTACAACTTTGCTAAATCTTTCAAACCATGCCTTTGTACTTTGTTCAAACCATAAATGACCTTCTTTAGCCTGTATACCTTCTGACACTCCCCTCTACTTACAAAACCTAGTGGTTGCCGCATGCATACTTCCTCCTTCAAATCTCCATAAAAAAAAGCATTCTTTATATCTAGCTAGTGAACAATCCAACTTTTGTTGACAGCCACTAACAGAAAAATTCTGACAAAGTTGAACCAAACCACTGAGAAGAATGTCTCAAAGTAATCAACTCCAAATGCCTGTGTAGCCTTTAGCAACAAGGCGGACTTTATACCTCTCCACAATACCATCAGGATGACATTTAAGGGTGAACACCCACCTACACACCACAACTGTAGCTCCTAGGGGTAGGACAACCATATCCTAAGTTCCACGAGACCGTAAGGCTGCCATTTCCTCTTGAATGCCTCTTGATGATCTTGTGGTACTTGATGATTATCAATAGCTAAAGAAAGTTGTCGTCCTGCAGGCCAACAGTCAAAAGATAAATTCTGAAACAGAATAATTAGCACAAGATCGCTAAGCCTTCTGTAGTGCTATGGGAAGATCCCGGGTACTACTTTCCGGAGGAGAAGGTACCTGGTCCTCAGATGAGTCATCAACGACTAGCAAGGACTGAGTAGGAATAGTAGACAAGGACTCGTCTACCTGAGGAGTACCCACAAACATGCATTGACAGTGCTTAGAAAAGATATCTGGAACATTAGGGTGACGTAGGAAAGCACCAAGATCAGGTAGGTCTGCCTTCTGTATAGGAGGCTCAAAGGGCTATGGAGGTTCAGAAGGTGTAGGAAGAGAAACTTCATGAGGAATGAGATGTGTGAAAGGCACCCCCTTCTTTTGGTAGCAAAGTATCTCCTCAAAGAAAGTGACATCTGCCGAAACATAGAATCGTCGTGATTCAGCATCGTAGCACCTGTATCCTTTCAGGGACCTAGAATAGCCCAAAAAGATGAACTTGACAAATCGTGGAGAGATTTTATCCGCATTTAAGAGATGGACAAAACACACACAACAAAAACCAGTAGGAGTGATGGAAAACAAGTCCTTGCCAGGGAACAAAACAAAATGCGGACGTTTACCACCCACCACAGACGAAGAAACACGATTTACCAAATATGTAGCAGTTAAAACTGCATCAACCCAAAAAGAAGAGGGAGCATTCATCTGAAACATAATAATACGAGCAACATCTAACAAATAATGAAGTTTGCATTCAGTCACGACATTTTGTTAGGAGGTGTGAACACAGGACGTCTCGTGAATAATTCCTAGAGACTAAAAAAACTAAGTAAGCCTGGCATTCATAAATTCTAAACCATTATCGCTCCAAAAAAATTTTATAATGATAGAAACTAAATCTTAATTTCTTGAACAAAATTTTAAATGAGAACAGAAACTTCGGACTTCTCTTTCATCATAAAGACCAAGGACATCCTGGTATAATCAACAAGAATGAGAAAGTATCAAAAACCTCTAAGACTTTAGACCCTACATGAGCCCCACACATCAGCATGAATCAAATCAAATATAAACTCAATATACTTATTTTGTAAAGGAAAAGACGACCTATGGTGTTTACCAACTTGGCATATGCCTCACAGCAAAAAGACTCTAGAAATGATAGCTTTGGAAACTGACGATGAAAAACATACTAGGGTGACACAGACTGAGGTGCCATTAAAGGGCAATAGTGGCACAAACAACATCAGCAGTAGAATGTAGTGGAATGTGGAGATAGTAAAGATCATTCTGCTCAAATCCTCCACAAATCTACCTCATCGTCCAGATGTCCTGCAAGAAAAAATATTGGTCATGAAACACTACTCTGCACTGTAGGTCCTTAGTAATTTGACTAATAGACATCAAATTAAAAGCAAACTTTGAAGCATGGATAACATAAGAAAATGGCAGAGATAGGGAAGTGTTCCCAGGTCCAGTAACTAACGACAAACCACCATCTACTATCTTAACCTGGAATGAGATAGGCAAATCTTATAGAGTGGAAAACAATCTACTATTACTAGTAATATGTAAAAAAACACCTGAGTCAGTGATCCAAGTAGGAGCTTAGGATCTAACAGACGCTAGCTGAAGCACCTACAGACTTCTAAACCAAGGTTCCAGTTGAGGTAGAGGCCTAAGAAGCAATAAACTACTCGTACTCTACCCTTGATACAGTGATCTGGCCATCATCTTCATGCACCTGAGTAGTATCCTCTGTTGAGATTTAGTGAGCATGTGGATCCATTCCTTGTGGATATCCATGCTTCACCCAGCAACGATCCACAGTATGCCCATTCATGTGACAATATTCACAGAAAATGGAGCTCCGTCCATGACCGTGACCACCACATGCACTAGCACCCCCCTGGCCACGACCACCTCTGCCTCCCAGATTTCCTCGACCACGGCCTACAACAGCCATGGCAAAGGAATATGATATAGGCATAGGGTAAGAGGTCTCAAGCCTGGATAAATGAACGTAAATCTAAGCAGGAGTGGGTATCTCATCCATTGTCATAAACTGATCATTTACTGTCTTGCACTCAACATGGAAACAGATCTCAATGTATCAGCGATACATCCGTATCCCTAATATGACTCATATCGATATCACAAGAATATCTTTTTTACAAGATATCAGTGATATCTAACCCATATCAATGGGTCTTGTTCGATATCCCTAAATATTGGGGGATATCGATGTGGTTGATAAAGATATCATTAAAACATCTTTCCAGCAATGAAAGAGATGTCACAACATATCTACGATATGTTATTGATACGTCCATATCGCCAACAATACCCACGTCGACATTGTCAAAATGTCTTTTTTCTAGGATGTTAGGAGAAATATTGCCCATGTCGATGTGTGTCAGCGATATATCGTTGAAAGTAAAGCACATATGTTCAATTTTTCCTAAATATTGCTAATCTCTGATGACATTGGACGATACCTCTATAGTTGCTCTATAGTCTCCTCTTTCTTTGCTTTCTTCCTTTCCTCTCTTCTCCTTCTCTGTTGCTGGCCGCTGTGAGCATTCATTGATTTATTCACCTCGATTATTAGGTGATTTGGAGTCCTTGTTCATCTCTCAACAAGGTAATCACCTTAATCTTATCATTTTTTTACATCATTAGGCCTAAATCACCTCAATTTAACCTTGATTACTATTCATATCAAGGTTAAATCTTATGTTACACTTGATTATTACATCAATTGATGTGATCCACACATATTAAGGCAAGATCCCTAATTGATCCCCAATTTAGTGATAATTTGTGGCTTAAATCACTACAGTTTAGCACGTTTCTATTATATTTTCATTCAAAAATTATGATTTTCATCTTTTAAGCATTTCTTCGTATATGTATTACTTATCAAATTTGTGACATTTTACATCATTTTGGATCTTCTTGAGCAATTTACCTAAAATTCACCGATATCAGCAATGTATCAGCGATATATCCTGGATATATCCCTGGCATGTCCCCTTCTCAAGTTGTCGATACGACATCAATATTGATATTTAAAACCTTGGTACTTAGAGCCTAGGCCAGACATAAGTTGAATGGAACAGACGACCTCTCGCTGGTTGGCTATAACAGCAACAACAATGGATATGAGCTGATATACATCTTGCTCATCCCATAAGTTTTTCATTATGCCATAATATTCAGAGCCATGGAGCCTTTTCTAAGTGTATGGATGCATTCCACAACACAATACAGCCTTGTGATATTGCTCTTGTGGGAGTGTATTTCATGTAACACTTCCTACATCTTCTTGGCGGAAGCATAACCCATGACTTGTTTCGCAATTGCCTAGGTCATGCTATTCAGGAGACATGTGGCCACTTAATCATTGTCTGCTTCCGAATCTGTAGACTTCACAGCATGTCCATCTTCAATCAAGATATATTTCTTCCAGTGAGATTCGACAAACCAAGAAAAAGTAAAGTAGACCATAGCAAAAAGTTGGATTCGTCCAACTTGATAGAGGTCCCCTGGATGTGTGGGATGCACTCATAATGGATGGTTTCCCCATCAAGTCGTCAATAGCATCTTTTGTCTTCGCCATAAGAACTCGGTTGGTCGACAAATCGCTCCTTTGATGCCAGAAAATGGAGAAATCAAATCATGTACTTCTTATGAAGCACAAGAGAGATCTAAACAACACTTTAAACCATAGCGAGGATCAAAGTCTCCTACTCCTGAAAGAGAGATCGGGTACTATAGCCCCTGGCTACAATCCCTAGTTGGGTGGCAGCAGTGCTGCTAGAGGCCAAAAAAGGCCTCGCAGCACCACCACCAACCACCACGCAGCCTCAGGCAGCAGTGCAGGTGGTCAGCAAGCATGGGCGGCGGAGCAGGAGGCCGGAGAAGGCTAGGTAGCGACACTAAAGCCCTTACCACACCGAAGAGAGAGCGCCGATAGGGATGCAAAGGAGCGAGGAAAGCCCGAGCAGTGGTGCTCACAACGTCAACAAGAGGGAGAAGGGGCGCTGGCCATGATGCTAAAGAGTGAGGAGGTTGCATGGCAAAGCTTAGGCGCTCACTACACCAACGACGGTGCTGGACGAAGAGAGGTCGCTACTAGAGGTGGCATTGCAAGTGGGAGGCCGCCGAAGACAGGTGGCGACGTAGGGAGAGGATCTAGAGTTTTGGTGGGTGTGCGAGGGCTAAGGTTGGTGAGATACCAGACCACTGGTCTAGGACCACTACTCTGATACCATGATGAGAAGAAATGAATGGTTCAATATTATTCAGAGACCCCAGTACCTTTATATAGAGAAGTACATGAGTAAATAACATAACACACCCCTACAGAATAAATAAATATAAATAAGCCCCTTAATACAACTCAACAACCATGTAAGGAGACACCCGACTAATGTGAAAAACCCTTCTTGATTGAAGGGGAAAACCACAGGAGCACTAAAACCCTAGCATACATATCAATCCAATCAGTGTTCCCCTGAGCACCAAATGAATTTTTTATTTCAACAAGGAAACACTTGACTAGAAACACGACCCCAAACTTGGACTTTAAAGGAAATACCCAGGACAAATGAGAGAAATCATCAACCACAAATAAAAAAGATGACCCAGGAAAATGACTAGGTCCCTAAACATCTAAATGTAGTAACTCAAATAAGGACTCAGAACTACACCCCTATCAGCTCAGGAAGGAGCTTCTGTGGTACTTCCCAAGATGGCAGGTCATACACTGAAAAACTGCAAAAGGGGGAATCTAAGGAATGACGTCACAACTTCTGCAGAGGTAGCTTAATGCTTCTCCAAAGGATGTCGCACCATGCCCCGCATACAACGTTTGCAATAACCAGTACACCCTCCCTCACAGCCACAGCCAATCACCTACCCCATTAGTATATCCTAAAATACAGGAGTATTGTTGAAGTTTTTCTTTTTTGAAATGGAAAAGGGGAGGGCACCTTGAAGGTGCTCCCCTAGATATATTCAATAAAAAGAAGGGAGCATCAAATTACAAATACGTCACGAGGAAGCATCCCAAAACACTAGCTGGGAGGAGATGAAGGAAATAACATATTCAACATAGGGATTGTTCCCCCTAAAGACCATCCCATTCTTACCCAGCCAAATACCCCAAGGAATTGCTAGCACCCTAGCCCGCTCCTTCGATCTAAAAGTGTTGCCTCTTCCCGCATACTCGCATAGCTCCTTTATGGAAGGAGGCCCAAAAAGCACAAAAGGAGGTTGGGTTAATCCAATCAGGACCCAGAGCCAACCACACCTACGTAGCAAAGGGGCATCTGAAAAAGAGGCGATTGCTGCTCTCGTCATCCTACAAGCAGTAAGGGCAAGTGGTGTCGTCAACAAGTGCCCAATGCGCCCTTCTCATCTTCGTAACAATCTTGTCCTGCCTCAAGAGCCAAGCAAAGAATCTAATTTTAAAGAGCAGTCTGCCAAACAAAGAAGCCTGCAATCCCTTAAGAGGTCGACGACCAATGACTGTGAGGTAAGCATCAACCTGCGTTAGGCATCCCTTACTAAGAAAGCACCATCGTCCCAACAGAGCACATCCCTGCCAACCTCCAACTCCCAACCTTCCAGTGCTTATAGTTACTCCAGCAGTCCCTCATAGCACTAATCTGAGAGGCCCCCCTGAAAGGACGGACACCAAGCACCCTCCCAGCAACTCTTCACAGATGTATCTTTGTCAGCCACTCTGCAAAACAATCTTGGGAACCTGCTACTTAAAGGACCTTCTCCCTGACAATCATTCGTCCAAGAGTATTGTTGAAGTTTTAGGTTGATGTTAGCTTTTTTTTCTTTTTCGGTGTACTAGTTATTAACTTTTCCTTTTTATGATAGACTCTTCTTGTAATTTACCCAAGCCTCTTCTCTATAAAAGAAAGGCTAGGGTTTTCTTATTCCAATAAGACAACTTATTTTCTCTAACATAGTATCAGCGCAGTGGTCATAGGCCGGTGTTTTGATATCCCACCAAATACCACCAAGAACATTTTTTGAGATCGAAATCCTTAAATCCCTGTTCTTGAGGTTATGCACAAGATCCGATCCCCAAAGCAGGATCTTTCTCCACCGACGTTGCCCCTGCGGGGCTTTGCTGCAGCGCTGCCGCCCCTAAGGGTGATCTATTACTGCATTACCAGGCCTCCAGAGGCCGGCTGCAGCATCTCCAAGACACCGCCAAGCATGCTCCTCAACGCCAAGCCACCAGCAGGCCTCCCACTCACTACTGCAAGCCTCTTCATCGCCAGCAGCATCACCAGTGGGTTGATTACCGGTTGCTGCAGGGGGCATCTCTTCACTGTTGTTGGGTTGATCTGCTACACCACTGATTGAGGATAGAATCAGCCAAAACAGGCTACAATTTGATCTTCGTTTGGGTCCACACAACAGGGTACGAGACCAATCTTCCCTGATCATATGATCTAGGCACTCGGTACCCTCCTTTATGTGCTCCAATACTACAAGAGCCATACTAATTTGTGGATGAAGATCTAAATTCACACAAACAAGCAGTATTTCTTTGGATTAATCTCATGGCCAACGTGGAGTCCTCTACCCTGGCCTCAGAGACCAAGTTTCATGCCTCTACCTTTTTTCAAGGGACAACAATTAAATTGATGGGGTCCCAGAATTATGTCCTTTGGTCGAGGGTGTTTTGCAATTTTGTTGGAGACCATAAGCGTAATGTGCTCACTGATGCTACCCCAGGATACAAAAGATAGGTACAAGTGGGAAAAGGATAACTACCTAGTCATGAAGTGGCTCATGAATAGTGTTGATTCGAAGATTGCGTCCAACATGCTTTGTAAGAAGACTACTGAGGGCATGTGGGATGCCCTAAATCGACGCTATTTGATGCAGACTAGTAGCTCCCATCATGCTGATATCTATCGATGTATATGGAGCACAAACCAAGGTGATCTTTCTCTGGTCGACTACTTCACCACTACGGAGAGTTGGATGTTTTTCAGCCTGCTTGTGATAAGCAGGTGACAAGAGTGCATAGAGTGGCAAACATTCAGGTTCCTTGATGAATTGTCTTCACGATACCAATCTTCCAGATATTATCCGCAGAAATTACTCCAAGTTTGAAAGCGGGATATAGCCATCTTCAGACAATTGATGAGGATAACTCTTCAGCCCCTATAACTGTTACCATGCCCGATATTGCTGCAGTTGCAGCCTCTAGGGCAGAAGTGGTTGATCTGGTGGATGCAAACATAATGGAGGCTGTGCCCGAAGACCTTATCCACCATGTGTCCACTGCCAGAAGACCACTCATTCCTCCGACTGGTGCTAGGAGAAGTTTGGGCAGCCAGCATGGGCCAACTAAACTTATATCACTGCTTATTCTCCTACTAAGTGGAGACACCCCCTGAGCCAGTTACTACTGGTGTTCCAATCACTGCCAATGAAGTTGGTTGTCTCTGTCATTTCCTGAGTAAGCCTACCTCATCTACCTCTACTGCTACCATGGCTACAAGTACTGCTACACATGCTGGCTACTCAGGCACATTTGACTAGATTATAGACTTTGATGCTTCTACTCATTTGACTAGCAAGGGTGCTAGTCTTGTCTCTGCGAGAGTTTCTACCATAGCATGTCTACTGTTATTTCAGTTGGCAGTGTTCAATTTTCACCTCAATTAAAGATTTCATATGTTTATTATGCCCCTAAATTTCCTCTTAGTTTGCTTTCTGAGAGTCAAATTTGCAAACAATTGAAATGTCAAACTATATTTGATGAAAATTATTATTATTTTCAAGACATCCAGATGACTCAGACGATTGGGGAGGGTTATGAGCATCGTAGGCTATATTACCTAGATACTCCTATTTTTGCTGGCGTTACTTCTATCACCTCCAATCCTCTTTTGTGACATTCCAATCCTGACCATCCCTCTTTTTCCAAGCTACAACAGATGTATCCAAATATTCCTGCTACCACCATTTTTTACTGAGGCATGCCAACTTAGGAAACATCATCATTGTGCCTTCCCTTCTTGTGTAGGTCGTAAATGTACTTCTGTCTTGGATCTAGTTCATTGTGATGTTTAGGTTCCGTATCCTGTGACCGTCGTGGTTAGGCACAAGTATTTTGTCGTTTTTGTTAATGATTTTAGTTGTGTCATGGAGTTTTTGGTTAAAAGATAGGTCTAAACCATTTTCTATAATAAAGTTCTCTTTGGAGGTGCAAAATACTTTTTCTACCAAAATAAAGTTGTTCAGAGATAATGTTACGTTATGTTATGAAGGTGTTCGTGTCTTTTTTATTTCTATTTGGAGTCTTGTAATATTTTCTACATCACCTCTCTTTATAAAAGAAGTATGATTTTTGTTGAATTATGTATGATAGGTCTTTTTATTATTTTGTGTAGTGAAAGGGTATACTTGTAATTCTCTTTCTATAAGCTCTCTATATAAAGAGGTCTAAGCTCTTTCTATATAGGCCTTAGGTCTATCTGAATAAACTATTCATTCCGGTCCTAACATGGTATCAGAGAAGCGGTCCTAGACCGATGGTCTGGTATCCCACCAACCCTAGCCTTCCACACAACCACCTAAACCCTAGCCTCTCCTCTCTGGGTGCTGCCACCCATCTCTGGTGACCTCCCAGGCACCGCCACTTGTCTCCGACAGTCCCCCACACTAGCAACAGCCCCCTAGCACCTCTACGACGGCGATTTGAGGACCTGAGCACCCTTGCTCAGGCTCCTAACGCCGTTGCCCAGAAGTCAACGCCACCGCCAACCACCTTGGGCCACCGTACCGACGATTTGAGGGCCTGCACACTTGTGCTTGAGGTCCTAGCATCGTCGCCCAAGGGCATTTTCCCCCTTTCCAACCTTCCTGGCACCACTCAAGCCTCCCCTCGACTCCGGCGTCATCGCCTAATCACCAGCAACGCTGCCTGAGGCTACAGGTGATCAAGTAGTGATGCTGTGGGCAGTTTGAAGCCCTTGTAGCAGCGTTGCTGCCCTACATCAAGAGCTAGGAGGGTTCTCTCTCCCTTAATCTTACTTCTAAAAGCCTTTCTAAAAGAGTTTCTGTTGAATGGAAGGCACCGCTAGAGCCATTCATATACCCTAGCGTGTGCAAATGAATTTCTTTGTTGTATCAACACGATACATAATCTGAAAATCACCTTTACGCAACTTGGATGTGGTTTTTGGAGGCTTTTCTGTCTGAAATCAGAGTGTTCAGACCCTATGATCTGAGTTTCTGACCTTGAAGATACTGTTTTTTGTGGATCTCGACTTCGAACGTCCTGGGGGATCAAAAGGAAGTCGTGAGCGACTCGGTGTGGAAGATTTCTACCATGATCACTCCCCCTCACATGCAGGGACCATCTATCAAGTTGGATGGATCCAACTTTCTCCTTTGGTCCACTTCTTTTTCCCTGTTCATCGAATCCCATCAAAAGTACATTCTAACCAATGTTGTGCCAGATGTGAAGTTTGCCGACTGGGAGGCAGACAACGATTGGGTGGCTACTTACCTTCTCAACAGTGTCACCCAGACCATCGTCAAGCAGGTCATGGCTTATGCTTCAGCCAAGAAGATATGGGAAGTACTTCATAAGATACTCTCATAGAAGTAACGTTACCAGGTTGTACAGAGTTGTGGAGGATATTCACAATCTTCGGAAAGGCACCATGACCTTATCCGAATATTATGGCTCCATCAGGAATCTGTGAGACAAGCAAAAAGTGTACCATCCTATCTCTATGGACGCTTCTATTATAGCCAAGAAGAGAGAAGCTATTTGCTCTATTCAACTTCTATCTAGTCTTGGCTCCGAGTACAAGGCAGTCAAAGATCAATTCATGACTATGAACGAGATCCCTACACCAGAGCAGATCTATGCTCGTCTTTCTAGGCTTGCCACCTCGGATCCCATGCCCACTACTGATGCCTCTGCCATGGCTACTATTGGTCGTGGTAAAGGAAATTCAGGGAGAAGAGGTAGCAAAGCTCGTGGTGGTGGTGGACGTAGACATGGTCGAAGTTCCTTTTTCTGTGAGTACTGTCACAGGAATAGACATACTATGGACAGATGATGGGTGAAGCACAGTTATCAACAGGGTATGGATCCATGTGCCCATTAGGTATCTGTAGAGGAGACTACCCAAGTGCAGGAGGATGATAGCCAGATCACTATTTCCAGGGCTGATTACGAGTGATTCATCGCTTCTCAGGGATCTAGTTTTGCTTCTGTTCAGAGGTTTGCAGGTACTTCTACCATGTCAATTAAATCCCAAGCTCATGTCTGACTTGCGGATTTCAGTGCCTCCCACATTACTGGTGACACTACCCTCTTTTCTTCTCTATAGGACCTTGTTACGCTATTTCAAGTTAAAGTGGCTGATGGGGGTTTATCACCCGTCACTGGACTTGGAAATATCTCTATCTCTTAACACTCTGCCTCTTTCTAATGTCATGCATGTTCTTAAATTTGCGCTTAATATCTATTAGCCAAATTACCAGAGATTTAGGATGTCAAACTATATTTCATGATCAATATTTCTTTTTACAGGACCTCTATATGATCAGGAAGATTGGTAGAGGACTTAAGCAAAACAGTCTCTACTACCTAGATATTCCTCCTTCCAGTGTCGATGTTGTTTATGCCACTACTGCTCTTCAGTGGCACTTAAGACTTGGTCATCCTAGTTTGCATGTTTTGCGCCACCAATTTCCTTCGTCTTTTCCCGATGTTTTGAGGTGTGACACTTGTCAGTTGGGCAGTCATCATAAGTCTTCTTTTCCACCAAATAATAAAAAAGTTGAGTCTACGTTTTCTCTTGTTAATGCTGATGTTTAGGGTTCTTGTGGGATCAAGAGTGTTAGAGGATTTTGATATTTTCTTATTCTTGTGGATGATCATACCAAGAGGTCCTAGGTTTTTATGATGAAAGAAAAATCTGAAGCCTTTGATATTGTCAAAAATTTTATTGTGGAAATAAAGACTCGATTTTCAACTAAGATTTTTCGAAGTGACAACCACCAAGCCTCTTCCCACACTAAGTGGGGTCGGCTATATGGATTCTTTGCCTCCACACAGATCGATTTTCAGCCATTTCAAGACTTAAATTAAAGTAATTGAGGTCATACTTAATAGTTTCCTTCCAACACTTGTTTGTTCTTCCTCGCCCCCTCTTAGCGGGTTCAGCCTCCAACTTCTCAATCTCCTAACTGGAGCATTTAGTGGCCTTCTTTGTAAATGTTCAAAGCACCCTAGACATGCCTTTCTCATTTTATCCTCTATCGATGCCACCCTTAACTTTTTTCTAATAATCTCATTTGAAATACGATCATTTCTTGTATGACCACACATCCATCTTAACATCTTCATTTCTGCCATAGACATCTTCTATACATGCCTATAATTTATAGCCCAGCATTTAGAACCGTATAACATGGTTGGTCTTACCACAGCTCGATAGTATTTTCCTTTGACTTTTAAAGGAACCCTCTTATCACAGAGAACACTAGATGTACCCCTCCATTTTAACCACCCTGCATTAATTCTGTATAACATCTCCATCAATTCCACCATCATATTGCAAAATGGATCCCAAGTACTTAAAAACATCTTTCATTGGAATGTACTCTTCTCCAATTTTTACATCAATCATTCCATTATTCCCTCTACTACTAAACTTGCATTCCACATACTCAGTCTTCGTCCTACTTATGCGTAATCCTTTATCTTCCAGAGCTTCTCTCCAAAGCTCAAGTTTTCTGTTCACTCCATCTCTTGTCTCATCAACCAACACAATGTCATCAGCAAAAAGCATACACCAAGGTGCCTCAATTTGGATATGCTTCGTCAACTCATCCATGACCAAGGCAAAAAGATAAGAGCTTAAAGTCGAACCTTGATACAGACCAATGGTGATATCAAAGTAGTCCGTCAAATCATCCTTAGTCTTTACACAAGCTGCTGCTCCATATTACATATCCTTTATGAGGTTGATATATATAACTGGCACTTGTCTCTTCTCCAAAATTCTCCACAAGATATCTCTTGGAACAGAATCATAGGCCTTCTCCAAATCAATAAAAATCATATGTAAATCATTTTTCTTGACTTTGTATGTCTCTATCATACGTCTCAAGAGATGTATTACCTCAATAGTAGACCGGCTTAGCATAAAGCCAAACTGATTTTCAATTACCATAGAGACTTGCCTCACTCCTTTCAATTATTCTCCTAAAGTTTCATCGTATGACTCGTCAACTTAATACCTCTATAGTTTGAGCAATCTTGTATGTCACTCTTGTTCTTGTATAAAGTACCACAAAACTTTTCCTCCATTCCTCTGGCATCTTCTTGCCTCTCCACATAGTATTAAATAAATTTGTGAGCCAAGTTATACTCCGTTCTCCCATCATTCTCCAAACGTCTATAGGAATATCATCAGCCCAACAACCCTCCCACTTTTATCATTTTCAAAGCTTCCTCTACTTCTTTCTTTTGTATCCTTCAATAACATGCCCGATTCACATAATCTTCTGAGTTAGCTAACTCTCCTAAGATATCATTCTTTTATTTTTCATTAAATAGCTTATGAAAATATCTTTTCCATCTTTTCTTTATATCCTCATTAGCTATAAGCACCTTTCCTTCTTCATCCTTGATGCATCTTACACGTGTAAAGTCATTTGTTTTCCGCTCTCTTACTTTAGCTAATTTGAAAATATCTTTTTCACCTTCTTTAGAATCAATTTTCTTATAAAAATGCTCCCAAGCTTTTGATTTTTGCTTCACTAACTATTTTCTTTGCTTCTATCTTTGCTCTTTTGTAGTTTTCCATATTTTCATCGGTCTTATCTCGATATAAGATTTTAAAGCAAGCTCTTTTAATTTTAAGCTTCTCCTGCACTTCTTCACTCCACCAAGCCTCCTTTTGTCCTGGAACACCTCTTTTAGACACGCCTAACACCTCCTTTGCCACCTTCCTAATACAATTTGTCATATTTAACCACATTTTATCAGCACTACTATAAAGATCCTAAATCTTTTGTTGCATCTTCTCTTTAAATCTCACTTGTTCTTTCTTAAGATTCCACCATTTAATTCTCAAATTCTTAGACACTAATTTTCTCTTCTTTTCCTTCTTCAAATGAACATCCAACACCAAAAGATAATGTTGAGCAGTTAAACTCTCCCCTAGAATAATCTTGCAATCTTTACAAGATAAACGATCCCTTCTTCTTAAAGCAAAGTAATCGATCTGCGTTCTTGTTAAACCACTTTTACAAGTAATCAAATGCTCTTCTCGTTTTTTGAAGAAGATATTTGCTATGAAAAGATCATAAGCCATAGCAAAATCAAGGAACGTCTTCCCTTCTTCATTCCTAACACCAAAACCATGATTTCCATGCACTTCTACATACTCTAAAGCATCTTTTCTCACAAGCCCATTTAAATCTCCACCCAAGAAAGTCATCTTTCTATGGGATTCCTTGAATTATCATATCAAGCTCCTCCCAAAATTTGTTCTTTATTCTTTCCTCCAGACCAACTTGAGGTGCATAAACTGTAATGACATTCAAGATCTCCTATTCTAAGACTAATTTTATCAAAATAATTCAATCACCCAATCTCTTAACCTCAACCACACTCCTTCAAATCCTTATGAGTTATAATGTCCACACTGTTTCTACCTTTGTCTCTTCCTGAATACCATAGTTTGAAACCTACTCTCTCGATTTCCTTTGCTTTTTCTCCAACCCACTTAGTCTCTTGAAGGTAAAGAATTCGAATCCTTCTCCTTACCATTGTATCCACAATCTCCATGAGCTAGCTGGTCAAAGTACCAATATTCCAACTACCGAATCTCAGCATTCTTTGTGACACACTTCGATGGCGAAATGGTGGAACTAACTTCTTTACTCGTATGCATTCCTCATGCGAGAACCCTTGCTCATTTTGGACTACATCCGGGCGGTGATGTAGCAGAACTAACTTCTTTACTCGCATGCATTCCTCATGCGAGAACCCTTGCTCATTTATCACTGCACCCGAGCGTCGATGCAACGCGTCGCAAGTAGGTAACGTCCAAACGAAATCTGAGTGTTTGCTAGAATCCATATTTAAAGATCCGACAAATTTTACGCTGGTTGTCGACTACCTAACGCAACCCTCCTTTACCCGGGCTTGGGATCGGCAATGAAAAGGCACACAAACCTCAACATAGGCGAAGTTTTCAAATCTTTTGGTATTATTCACAAGACCACTTGCATTCATACTTCCCAACAAAATGGGGTTGCAGAATGCAAGCTTCAACACCTTCTTGCTGTAGCATGTTCTATTATGCTTCACATAAATGTCCCATCACAATTTTGGGCTGATGCTATTCTTACCGCTACTTAGCTAGTGAATCGAGTTTACTCATCTGTCTTAGGGGGTAAAACTCCGTATTCTTTATTGTTTCCTGACAAAGACGTTTTTTCTGTTACTCCTGTTGTCTTTAACTGTGTTTTGCATATTTGCATAAAGTGGATAAGATTTCTCTTCGCTCTGTGAAGCGTATGTTTCTGGGCTACTCCAAGATTCAGAAAGGGTACAGATGCTATGACCCTATTCACGGAGATTTTATGTTTTTGCTGATGTCACCTTTTTCTAGGAGATTCCATATTACCAAAAACAGGGGGAGGAATCTACTAAACCATTACAAGAGGTTTCCATTCCTATGACCACTGAGCCACTTAATACCCAGGGTTGCTCAGCTTGATCCAGGTCATTTTCCATATCGTCCTACTTAGCATTTCCAATGTAGGACCTAGAATGTTTCTTAAGTAGATGAACTATTGTCTACTATTTCTGCTCAATCCCACCAACTACCGATGATTTGTCTGAGGACCAGGTAATTCCTACTACTGAAGACACTACTCTGGACTCCACGTTCTTGTGCTAAATAATGTCTCAGTTTATATCCCTTGACAGCATGTTTACTGTTGGACGCCAATTTTCCATGACCATTGATAGTGTGCAGATACTGCGAGATCATCATGAGACCTTTCGAGATCCATCTTAGACCTTGGCAATGGAGATGGCAACTTTACAGTCTCGTGGTGCGTGAGACCTTGTTGATCTACCCCCAGGTGCTTCTGTTGTGGGGTGTAGATGGGTGTTCACCCTCAAATGTCGTCCTGACAGCACCGTTGATCGATATAAGGCACGCTTGGTGGCCAAAGAATATACTCAAACGTTCGAGGTTGATTACTTTGAGACATTTTCCCCAGTAACTCATCTTAACTCTATTCGGATATTGATTTCTTTTGCAATCAATAGACATTGGACCGTTCATCAACTTGATATCAAAATTTCCTTTCTGTATGGAGATTTTGAGAAGGAAAGTCTACATAGAGCAACCACCCAACTTCCCTACTCAGGGAGGGTGTCAAAAGGTGTGGACTGAAGAAAGTTATCTATAAACTAAAATAAAGTCCTAGAGCTTAGTTTGAGAGGTTCAATAGGGTGGTCTAGGATTATGGCTTCATCAGATCTTCTACTGATCATTTTGTCTTTACATTGCATAAAAAGATAAGATCAATCATACTTGTGTATGTAGATGACATACTTTTGACTGGTAGTGACAAGGCATAAAAGAAACGAAGATACTACAATCATAATTTGTTACCAAGGATTTAGGCCTCATCAACAGTTTCCTTGGTATTCAGGTGCAACACACAAGACTTGTGCTATCCCAAAGCAAGTACGTTCTTGACATGTTGAGAGCAGTGCTGTCAAAGGTGAGAGGCAATAAAAGGCGAGGGGGGTCCAAAACACCCGAGGCGTTAGGTGCTTGCCCAAGACAAAATGAGGCACTAATTTATTTATTTATTTGAAATATATATATATAAATTATCAATAAATTAAATGCTCTTATAATCTCATACATGGATCCATCAACAAATATGATAAGCAAAAATGTGAAACAAAAGTTAAAATTGCCAAATAAAAAGTACTTTGTATAAGCAAAAAGGTAGTGTGGTCTTCCCACAAAAGGTACAAGTGACTGCATTCTTGTCATTTTCATCCTTTAAAATATTATACTTCCAAGCAGGATCTCTCATTCCACTCATTGCAGAATATGCATCCCCACTTATAGAAGCCATTCAAAAATATCTAAATCATGATTTAATAGATAGATCATCACAAATAATGACCTACCAGTAAAAAAGAAAAATATCGAATAGTACCTAAAATATATATAACCAATAACCTAAAACTAATGAACAGTGGCCTAATCTAATGAGCTGTAAATAATAAAAAAAACATGATTCAAAATTTCGAAGCCCTAAGTGCACAATGCCCTTCCCAAACGCACAGTACATGTATACGCCTTGGCCCTTGCAAATCGTGGATCACGATGAGCTGCAGGGCATCGCCGCAGCGATGAGCTGTCCTGGCAATTGGGGTGATGAACTGTAGGGGCAATGAACTGCAACGAAGAGCTACAGGGGCGATGAGGAGGATGAGGAGAGATCTTACAAAGTAGCGTCGAGTGATGGCAATGGCGACGAGGTTCAAGCTGCTCTAAGCTTCGAGCGATGGCGATGGCGATGGCGGCGAGCTTCGAGTGGTTGCAAACGAAGGGATGGGTAGGTTTTACTGCATACGTAGGGTGAGTTTGGGTTTTGGGTTTTTAAGTTTTGTTTTATTTGGGTTGGAATCGGGTTTTTACTGCATACGTAGGTCAAGCGCTCACCCCAGCGCCTCACGCCTACACCTCAGGCGCTCGCCTAAGCGTCGCCCAAAGCAAATCGCCTCGCCTGAGTCTGGCCAAGGAGCTAAGGCCTCACCTCGCCTCAGGAGAGCACCTAGGTGCGTCTAGGTGAGCGCCTTTACAGCACTAGCTGAGAGACATTGGTATACTAGGGTGCAAACCAGCATACGTGCCCATGGATGTGTCCTTGCCTTTGCACTGTAGATTATGACAGTCCTCTACTGCAAGATGTCACTAGATACCATGTAGTGATTGGTAAACTATTATATCTGGCTATTACTCGTCCTGACATTGCCTTTGAAGTTGGAAGGTTGAGCCAGTTTATGTAGTTGCCAAGAAGCCCACTAGGATGGTATTTGCCAGATTCTTAAGTATCTGAAAAGTGCACCTAGGAAAAGACTCCTTTTCAAAGATAATGGGCACTTGCATATTTGTGGACACTCTAATGCAGACTATGCAGGTGCTCATGAGGATCGGAAATCCACTACAGGATCTGCACTTTTGTTGAAGGCAATCTAACTACATGGAGGAGCAAGAAACAGGCAGTAGTATCTAAATTTAGTGTTGAATCTGAATACAGGGCCATGTCTCAGACTACTTGTGAGTTACTCTGGGTTCGTTCCATTCTGGAAGACTTTGAAGTACTGGTACCTGATCCTATTCCGATGCACTGTAACAACAAGGCGGCCACCTTTATTGTAAATAATCATGTTTTCCATGAGAGGACCAAGCATATTAACGTGGATTGTCAGTTCATCAAAGAAGCCATTCTGACTAAGAAAATTTCTACTCCCTACATATGCATTGAAGACCAACTGGCAGATATCTTCACTAAAGCACTTCCCAAGAAGAGATTACATTATATTTGTTCCAAGCTGAGCATGTTTGATTTTTATGCTCCAGCTTGAGGGGCAATGTTGAGTTTTGTATGGTGGGTCTTTATTATTTAGTGTAGTGAAAGGGTATACTTGTAATTCTCTTTCTATGGGCTCTCTATATAAAGAGGCACAAGGTCTCTCTGAATAAACTATTCATTTCAGTCCTAAAAGTTTTCTTTACGAAATAAGACACTTCATTTCTTTCAACTTGGTATCAGAGCCAAGTTGAGGGCTCCACGGAAAGAACCATAACCCTCCACTGTCAGGCCCCCCCACCACTACCGTCGCTGCCAGCAACGGCCTGGACAAGCAACTGCCACCATCCACCGGGCAGTCGTCCCCCACCCATAATCCAAGCAGCCATTGATTTCTTTGTGCGCTCTCTCTCGCTACCTGTGTGTTTAGCAACAGGGAGAGGGTGCATCAATGCCTTGGTCTGATTGGAAGACCTTTGGATCGTAGTTGATGGAGTGTTAAAGCCAAGGGTCTTTCAAGAAGGTGATTTGGTGGTATTTTCATATATCTATTAGATTTGGAGTGTGTATTCCCCTATTTGTTGAAGATCTTGTGGGGTGTGTACTCCCCTTTGAAGTGTTAACTGATTTTTTGACCACTTGTGTGCGGATTACGGGGTGTGTATTCCCCTTATAATTCAAATTTGGGGTGTGTATTCCTCTCTGTGATATCTACTTTGTGTCGTATGTGTTATTGAAGGAATTCTGGGGTGTGTATTTCCCTGTGTTGCATTAAAATCATATCTGCAAGTCCTTGAGGAAAAATCAGATTTGGGCAGTATGATTTTGTAGACATGGCAGCTTCTTCTCAATCAGAGATTATGTTGGGAACCGCCATGGGTGACACTTCTCTAATCACTGGTGTAACATGGTTAATTGACTCGGGTGCCTCCAATCATCTATCCAATAATCCGCAGTGTTTTGGGCAGATCCAAGCTGTTTCTCAAGGTCGCACTATACAGGTGGCTGATAGGCAACACACTCCTATTGCTGGTTAGGAGGCAATTAATGTTACCCCATCTATGCAGCTTAACCCTATCTTGTTGGCTCTAGATCTATCCAGGAATTTACCCTGTCAATAAAATTATCAAGCAAATGAATTGTTGTATTATCCTTGATGAGCTTAGATGCATTTTTTAAGATCGAATGACAGGGAAGACAATTGGTAGTGGATATGAAGAGGGGGTGTTTATCGACTTACTCAGGGTCCCATAGCTGCAGCTTGTCAGATGACTTCTACTTAAAGTAGCGCTCTACAATGGCATAGACTGTTGGGCCATCTATCTTTGGATAAATTATGCAGATTTATTCCACACGTGTCCCCAACTACACAACTTTCTTGTGATACATGCTAACTTGGGAAGCACCATACATTGTCCTTTCCAACTGCTACTGGACCACGTACATCTTCATATTTTCAATTGGTGATCTTGATGTTCAGGGTCCCAGTATGACTCCTGATAGACAAGGACATCAGTATTGTTTGATTGTGGTTGATGATTTTTCCCAACTGTTTTGGTTATTTCTCATGAAGAACAAGTCTGAAGTGGGTCCTCTCATTGAGAAGTTTGTATTGATGATAAAGAATCAGTTTGATGTCTACATCAAGACTATTAGATCTGATAATGCATTGATGTTTTGTACTCGTCGGTTGGCAGATTTCTATGAATTGCATGGTATTATTCATCAGACCTGTCCCCACACTCTCATCAGAATGGAGTTACAGAGAGAAAGCACAAACACATTCTTGATATGGCCAAAACTCTCCTTATTCATAACAGAGTGCCACAAAAGTACTGGGGAGATGTAGTTCTCACAGCCTACTATCTTATTAATAGATTGCCCTCCCCATGAGCAGGTACCATAGCAGGTGTTATATGCAGATGCAGAGCTATTTGATGTTCCACCCAAGACATTTGAGTGCGTGACTTCTGTACATCTTAGACCTAGCTGAGATAAATTAGCACCTAAAGCAGTCAAGTGTGTATTTCTTGGCTACTCTCGCACTCGGAAGTTGTATCAATGTTTTAATCTCTACACTAGAAGCATGACATTAGTGTAGATGTCACCTTTCATGAAGTTGTACCTTATTTTTCTTTTGCTGCCAGACAGGTGCAGAGTGTGCCAAAGTATGCTCCTGTACCAATTGCTCCTATACCATTTGGTGAACTCTTAGATAGTAGCAGTTCTCCAGCTACTAGACCATCTGCCAGTGCATTCAAGCCAGTACCAACAAATGAAAGAACCTTCAAGGGTCACACTTAATAGTTACCAATTGTTTACAGGGCAAAGCCTTCATCTATTCCACAGTCTCCTCCGATTAATATTGATAACTTGGAGGCTACTTCCACTCAGGAGATTCCTACAGGTATAGATACTCTCACAGAGGAGGCTCCTTTAGATACAGTGTCAGCAGGTGTGGTGGTTGGTACCACTAAGAATGCTTCACCTATAGATGTTTCTCTAGGTCCCGTTTTCATGAGTACTGATGATGATATGCTTATTGCAATTTAGAAGGCCCCTCAATCATGTATCCATTACCGTATGGTTGGGAGTGCAGTGTCTACCCATTCTCTAGGTGTTGCGTTTCATGCGTTTACAGCTGTTGTGTCTAGTTCTGAGATACCTACGTCCTATTAGCAGGCACTTCGGAGTCCACATTGGAAGGCTGCAATGGAAGAGATGGCTACCCTTCATGATAGGGGCACCTGGGAGCTTGCTTCTATGAGTGTGTGCAGAGCCTAAGGGATCAAGTATACACTAGAGAAGAGGTGAATAGTGTAATATCTATTGCTATGAGAATTTAAAAATTCATTCACCACAAATCAAAAATTGAATAAGCAAAAAAATATTTGATTTAAAGTGAAAACTCTTCCAAGTGAAAACCACTACATAAGCCTCCTACCTTAGGATTTTCTCGACTAGTCGACGTTAGCCAAATCCACTAACATACCACTAATAACCATATGTTTCATGAACGAACGAAGCATATGGAGGTAGATTGCCACTAAACTGAAAGCCTAATTCAATAAGGCCTACTTCGCACTTCCTATTTAGCTTTGTCAAAGCAGATTGTAAACATGTTCACCAAGCCCTTGTCACGTCCCTTGTTTAAGAAGTGCAGAAACAAGTTGATTATGATTGATATATATGTTCCAGCTTGAGGGGGAGTATTACATTATGCTATTAGAGTATTCATGTCTTTTTTATTTCTATTTGGAGTCATGTAATATTTTCCCCTTCACCTCCTGTATAAAAGAGGTGTACGATTTTCTTTACGAAATAAGATGCTTCATTTCTTTCAACTGATAATGCACTTGAGTTTGTTCAACAAGCCTTGAAAATTTTTCCGAAGGAAAATGAGACAATTCGTCAGACCTCCTACCCACATAGTTCTCAGCAAAATGGGGTTGCAAAAAGGAAATTACATCATATTCTTGGCATTTGCCAGGATGCTACTTCTATAGGGATCTCCAAGTCATTTTCGAGTGACGTTACAGCTACTTGATTAATCGTGTGCCTGCTTCTGTCTTGAAGGGTATTATTCCCTTCTAGTTATTATTTTAGGAAGTCTTTCCCTTGCCCTAGAGATATTTGCTTATGTTTGCTTTGTTCACAATTTTGGTGGTCTTGATAAGCTTGTCTCGTAAGGCTACTAAGTGTGTTTTTCTAGGCTATGAACACACGCAAAAGGGTTATCAGTATTATGACCAGGTCAGCAAAGGTTATCACATTTGTGTCGATGTAACATTTTTTGAGAGGATCCCCATAATTCTCCCTGAAGGACGGAATGCACAATTTCAACCTCATGTATACCAGCGAAGAGAGCCACCACCAAATATATCATTACCTTTATCTATTTCTGTTCCATGTGTTGATTTAGGTACCAGTTCCACTAATGATGCAGCTCCACCAATCCCTACTCTGGATGATTCCCCCCCCCCCCCCTCCCTCGCAAAGGGCCACAATAGGGCTGATGACAGGCCTATTGCTCTTAGGGAGGCAATGAGATCATGGACATTGCATCCTACATCACATTTTACTTCTACTGCCCATTTGGATATGTCTATGCAACATTTTTCTCAAGCACTATGCAATATTGTCATTCCCAGGAATTACTATAAGACATCTCAAGATCCCAGGTGAGTAGCAGCCATGAACATAGAGATGGAGGCACTTACATCTCGTCAGACCTGGGATGTAGTACCTACTCCTAGTGATACTGAAGTAGTGGACTGCAAATTGGTGCACATAGTGAAACATTTGGCTAAAGGAAAAATTGGCAGATTCAAGGCTTACCTTGCGATAAAGGAGTTCATATAAACATATAGTGTGGAGTTCTTTGAGTTCTCCTGTGGCACGTGTTAGCTCCATTTAGGTGATCTCTCGATGGCAGTTAATATGGATTGGCCATTATATTAGCTTAACATTGAAAATACTTTTTTATATGGTGATCTGCATGAAAAGGTGTATATGCGGCAATTTCCGAGCTATAAGGTTGAGGAGTATGTCTACAAACTCAAAAAGGCAAATCCATGGCTTAAAATAAAGTCTTAAGGCATGATTTAATCGACTACGTGTCAAGGTGATGAAAGTAGGGTTCAAAAGGTCTATGTCTGACCATTTTATCTTCACCAGAATTCAGTGCCAGTAATTTTGGTTGTATATGTTGATGAAATGATATTGACAAGAGATGATGTAGGTGATATTCAAAGGTAAAGAATTTTCTTTAGAGATCATTTATTACAAAGGATCTGGGAGATCTCCATTACTTTCTTGGTATAAAAGTTGTCAACGTCAAGGATGGAATGTCACTCTCATAAAGAAAATATGCACTTGAAATTCTAGAAGATGCGGAACTCCTTCGAACTAAGCCATTTGCAATAACTATTAAGCAGAAAGGGAAGCATAATGTGACAAAGGTTGTTCCTTTTTTAGAATGTTTAAAGATATCAGAGTGTAGTTGGTAAATTGCTTTACCTTACCATTACACATCCAGATATCAATTTTGCAGAGAGCAAGGCCAATAAGTATATGGAACAATCATGTTATAGTCATTGGAGTGATGTGTGTCTAATGCTCCAGCACATGAAGGGATCCGCTACCAAGGACTATTCTATCGAAAGAATGAACATTTGGAGTTATCTTCATATTCTGATGCAGATTATACATGGTATGTAGAGGACAAGCAATCTACTAAAGGTTTTACTATCTTTCTTGTAGGCAACCTGGTCTCGTGGCACAATAAGAAGCAAGCAGTAGTACAAGGTCTAATGCAGAAGCTAAATATAGAGCCTTGGCTCACACAGCTTGTGAAGTCATGTAGACTAGCTCCTTTCTAATTGATCTTAGCATACCATTGAAGAGTCCTATTCCTATGCATTATGACAACAAATTTACCACTTACATAGCCTCAAACCCAGTCTTTCATGAAAAGATGAAGCATATTAAGGTTGATTGTCACTTCATACAAAATTCTATGCTGGAAGGGAAGATTGGTAAACCTCATATCTCTACAAAGTTGCAGTTGGCTAACATGTTTAACCAAAGCTCTACTTCAGAAACGACATGAATTTATCACTAACAAGTTGGGACTCAAAGATATCTACGCCCCAACTTGGGAAGGAGCGTTGGAGATTTAGGCTTACATTAGCTATTTCTTATTTTTGGTGTACTAGTTATTAACTTTCTTTTTATGATGGACTCTTCTTGTAATTTACCCATGCCTCTTCCCTATAAAAGAGAGGCTAGGGTTTTCTTATTCCAATAAGACAACTTATTTTCTATGGCATCAAAAATAGCACAGCAATGTAATTCTTTGGTAATACGACTCAGAGGAAAATCAAGAGCATGAAGAATATTCTGCAGCCAAATATAGGGGGACTATCTGAATCTCCTCTTGTCTAGTGACTCAGGAGTTCGTACCATCTACTACTACAATTGTCCCTCCTGTTGTATCAAGATGCAAACTTGTGAACTATTGTGCGTTCCTACATATACGACATAAGGCACCACAGTCCACCAACCAATCTGCACCATCACATGTAGCGAGACCTATACCTAATGAGTTGGCAATCATGGTTGTGTCACCATGTCCAGGAGGACCTGATTGATATTTAAGATATCCTTTAGACCATGTCATCATACTTAGCTCGGATTATTAGTGCAGACTCAATCATCTCAAGGCTAGCTACCACCTAATGAGCACTAGTGGGTTTCCCATGCTTAGTCCAACAAGTGTTCCATATGCCCAAGTCTCCAACAGTAAGAGCATTGAGGTCTAGCTCGCCCATGGCCACCATGCCCACGACCACAACCACGAGCAAGTTGTCTAACCCCTCACCCTCTGCCCTAAGATGCAGCCATAGTAGAGGTATGCTCAACCTATCTGAAAGGAGAGAGAGAGTGCAATCCTACTCAATTTGTTGTAAGCCTCCTCTATAAAGGAGATCTCTAGCAAGGTTAGCATCAGAAATCTCGTGATCTCACTAGATGGATCCAAGCCAGCCATAAAGTGACCAGCCATGGTCAGTGCCCTATAGAGTTTCTGTGACTCACAAGAGCACACAAGAATATATGCCATAAAGTGACCAGCCAAGGTTTCTCATGTAGTGAGAGTTACCATCTCCTTACCTGTAACCTGTCTCCAACTTGGGTCCTATGTAGCCTCATGATAATTCCTAGGAACTACCATGATAGTTAAAGATGCGGAAAACTTCTATAATGCAGGACTAAGATGATCAACAACAGTATAATGTAACATGGGATGTAAGGTACAACTTCTTACTACCTTTCGTAGAGCAATGGGCAAATCCTCTGTTTGCGGAAGGAAAGGAGCATACTGATCAGATGTTGATGGGAAAAATAGATCCGATGATCTCTCCTCAAGGACTTCAACCTGCATGGAAGGTAAAGGAACAAACACGATGTCCTTAGAACGTTTATAAGTGTGGATGATCCAACCAAGATAGGAGCCTTTATCAAAATAGAAGGGCACCTTCTCAAAAAAGCAAACAACAGACACAATGCATGTTCCCAACAGAGTCAAAATAACAATAGCCCTTCTAAGAGTTAAAGTATCCCAAAAAAACACACTTCACTGACCTTGCGGAAAGCTTGTCAGCCACCCCAAACAAATGAACAAAACACATAATCCAAAAATCCACAATGGTAAAGCATAGAGATTAGCATCGAGCTAAAGAATAATGAAGGGTGTAACTCCGTTAAGAAAAGAGGATGAAACCTTGTTGATAAGTGGCAAAAAATACTGCAACCCCCAAAAATGCTTGGGAACTTTTTATTTACCCCCTTTTCAAAAAAAAAAAAAGCTTTTTATTTACCCCTACTTGTGTTACTTATGTTATTTTGTTTATATCCTTAGTTGTAAAATTTTCATTTCCTTGAGGAGAACTCATGTAATTTTCCTACCTCTATATATTGAGAGGTAAGGCTATGGAATAAACAACTTGATTCATTTGTTCTAACTTAGTATCAGAGCAACAATCCTAGACCAATGTATGTATCCTCCTTGATTCTCATACCCCCTTTCCACCAACGAAAAAAATCTTAACCCTAACGATTCTCGAGAAGGCACCCTTACCACCACCGTCAGTCATCTGTGGCCGATTGATGGACCTCCTCACCCCAATAGCACAGGTCTCCCCTGTACTGCAATAGCATCTCCCGATGCTACTTCTTGCTTGCAGTAAGGCCCGATGGTGCTACTTGGGTGCTATTTATGCTGCTTTCTTTCCTGTAGCATCCTTATTTGCCCTGATCTCAGTGGTTGGCTCCTCGTTTCTTGATCCTAGAACAATCCTCATGGTTTGATTTTTGTCCTCTATCATCAAAAACATTGTTTGTGGTCTAGTTGAAGCAAGATGGCTTCTGAGAATTCTTCCAAAGTGACATCAGAGCAAGTTCCAAAGATAGGAGGGTACAAGAGCTCCTTCTTTGGTCCCATGGTGAAGTTAGATGAGACCAATTAAACCCGGTGGTCATAGACCTTTCTAATGATGGTAGAAGGTCATGGTAGAAGGTCATGACAAGGAGAATGTTTTGCTTTAACTAGAACCACAAGACAAGACTGGGAAGATTGACTCTTGGAAGAAAGATAATGCCACGATTCGTACATGGATCATGAATTCGGTAATCCCTAAGATTGGGGATGAGATCATGTACTACCTAACGACTACGGAGATGTGGGATAGTTTGAGAAACATACTCCCACGAGAAGAATTCCAGCTAAGTATTCCAGATATACAGTGAGCTCTCTCAGATTCGTCAAAAGGGTCGCACATTGTCCCAATACTACTTGACCCTGAAGAGTCTTCTAGAGAAGTTTAATGCTTGTAGGTTGGTGTGCACATGCGCTACTTAAAGGGCTTATCGCAAGAAAGTAGTAGTCCTACAGTTCTTGGCTGGTCTTGGGCCAAAATGCTCATTGCTCCTTACACTATTAGAGCTTCCCACCTTGAAGGAAGCGTATAGCAAGATGAGCAAGATCTCGTTCACTTTTACTGCTACTGAACCTACAGGCCAGACCACGACTCTTTCTACTACTCAAGGTCATGGTCGAGGCACTCCAGTGACAGGGCAAAGGCCGAGGCCATGGACCTATTAGGAGAGGACAATTGACTTGCACCTATCATGGGAAGTCAGGAATATGGATAATAATTATTGGACCAAGCATGGTCTTCTTCCTATGGCCAATCAAGTGATGACTACTACAAAGCAAACCACCGATATCGTATCTGTGCCCAAGGCTAATTATGGTGAGCTACTTCATCATATCACAGGAGGCATCATCCACTTCAGAGACTACTGCCTTTACCACTTCAGAGACTACAGCCTTTGCCACTTCATCAGCAAAGAGTTTGCCCTCTTCACTTATGCTAATACTTTATATGATACACATCTAGATACGGATTGGTTGGTTGATTATGGAGCCTCACGACACCCCAATGGAGACCAAAGGTGTTTCTGCTACATTAGACTTGTCTCTCCAAGAAAGACAGTGCAGGCGGCAAATGGGACACTCCAAGATTGCTGGATAGGGGGAGGTCTCAATTACCCCATTATGAGATAGGTAAATCTTCTTGTGCCTAATTTTCTTATTAACTTGTTATCTATTGGTAAAATAACCAAGGAGCTTATCTGTCATACCATATTTGACACCATCACTTGTACTTTTCAGGACATCCTGACGAGAAGGACGATTAGTGGCAGCCGTAAAGAGGGGGGTCAATCACCTATCCCAATCTCCAGTTGCTACTACTTGCCATGGAGGTCACTTTTACATTTGGATCTCCTATGCACCGACACCTTCATCTTAACCATTTACCACCACACAGACTTCCTTGAGTTATACCCCACACCTCTATTTGCTACCATTACATGTGATGCCTGTAAGCTGGGCAAGCATCACCATAGTACTTTTCCTACTAGTCAGAGCCCTAGGTCCACTGAGTTGTTCCAACTGGTTCATATCGAAGTCATATTCCTGATCGGCTGGGTCATCATTATTATTTCATACTAATTAAGTTTTTTTCATTTGACTTGGTTATTTCTGTTGAAGAAGTCAAATGTTGGTAATATTTTGGATTAGTTTATTGAACCAGTTTGGCACATGTTAAAAATGTTCATTCTGACAATGCTCTTAAGTTTTGTACGTAGCTCTTATGTGCATTTTATAAGAGTCTTACGACATCATTAATCATACCACTTATTCTCATACCTCTCAGCATAAAGGGATTGTTGAGAGGAAGCATAAGCACATTCTTGATGTCGCAAATACCCTACTTATCCATCACAATGTACCCTCTCTATTGGGTAGACATTGTGCTCACTGCATGTTACTTGATTAATAGGATGCCCACTTCTGCTATTCATGAATAGATTCCCTTGTAGGCTCTTTATCTAGATGGCAATCTGTTTCATGTTTCACCTCGGGTGTTCGGGTGCATTACTTTTGTTTCTATTCTTACTCCTGGTCAAGATAAGCTTTACTCCTAGAGCCGTCAAGTGTCTTCTTGAGATATTCTCGTACCCAAAAGAGACATAGGTGCCATGATCCTCACTTGGAGATACTATGTGAGTGCCGATGTCACCTTTCACGAGTCCATTGCATGCTTCTCTATTGTAGGGAGAAGTCTGGATCCTTAGCCTACCAAGGCACCTATGCCCATTCCTCCTATGCCCTGAAGGCAATCTCAGTCATTGATCCATCATCATCTAAGCCACCACCCTCTGAGACTGAAAGGTTTCCTGAGCCCCCTTGTTACATACAAACTTCTAGTCACTTATAATATACCCCCCTCTTCAATGTCAACTCCTTCGCCTCAGGTGAGCACAGGTGATTTACAAACTGATAATGTTATGATCTTAATCTCCTGATTGTTATTCACAAAGTTCTACACAGTTGTGCCAAATACCCCCTTTCTAGTGCAATATCTACAAATTTTCTTGATGGAGCTTACAACAAGTTCTGTCATGCATTGTCTGCTGCATAATTCCGTCATCTCACCAGTTGGCTATTCTTGATCCAAAGTGACGTCAGGACATAGAAGATGAGATCGTTGCACTACAGTCCTATGGCACATGGGAACTTGCTGACTTGCCTTCAGGCACATTAGTTGTAGGGGGTAGGTGGGTCTTCACCATCAAGTATCACCCCAACAGGTAGATAGCGAGATACAAAGCCTGTCTTGTGGCTAAAGGATTCACACATATCTATGGCATGGACTCCTTTGACACATTTTCACCGATGACACTTCCTACCATGCGCATTTTGATCTTAACCGCTATGCGGAAAGACTGGCCCCTACATCTGCAAGTGTACATGCATCAGCCTCCAAGCTATGAAGTTCAAAGGGAGTGTTCCAAAACGTGTCGCCTACACAAGGCTATCTATGGTCTGAAACAGAGTCCCAAGGCATGATTTCAAAAATTGTCAGAGGTGGTTAGGATGCTGGGATTTCGGAGGTCGCCTTCAGATCATTCACTGTTTGTCAAAAAGACTATACAGGTTATGGTTGCACTCCTAGTTTATGTTAATAATATCACACTTCCGTAAGATGATGCATCTAGAATTGTTTAAGTCAAGAAGAGCCTGGTGAACAACTTTGTTATGAAAGACTTAAGACCTCTCAGATACTTCCTTGGGATACAAGTGACACAGAGTAGGAAGGCCATTGTACTTTCCCAAAGAAAGTATGCACTTGACTTGTTGCAAAAGACTGGTATGTTGGGTGCAAAGCCAGTTAATATTCCCATGGATCCCAAAGCACACTTATATGATGAGGAGGCAGAGGCAGTACATAGTCGACAATATAGAGGGCTAGTGGGCAAGCTCCTCTATTTGACTATTTTGAGACATGGCATTTCCCTTACAGTTGGAAAGTTGAGTCAGTTCATGGATAAGCCTACTAGACAACATTGAGATGTTGTGATAACAGTGCTTAGGTACCTAAAGAGCACCAAACAAATGAAGTCATGTTCACTTAGGGGACTTCTATAAGTGTTGTGGCCTAAACAAACGTAGACTATGCAGGGTGTCTGGCTGACAGGAAGTCCACCACTGATTTTTATACCTATGCAGCAAGGAATCTAGTAGCATGA
Organism: Thalassia testudinum; assembly: GCA_037157565.1. Taxonomy (NCBI): domain Eukaryota; kingdom Viridiplantae; phylum Streptophyta; class Magnoliopsida; order Alismatales; family Hydrocharitaceae; genus Thalassia; species Thalassia testudinum. Next base: position 136,463,428 of record JAZHRO010000003.1, on the reverse strand, counting down.
AAAAGTAAGAAACAGATTGTTATTTCTAGATCTAGTGCAGAGTTAAAGTATCGAGCCATGGCACACATGACCTCTGAGATGATGTAGGTAAAATCTCTCCTAAGTAATCTAAATGTCTTGGTTAATACCCCTATGGAGATGCTGTGCGACTAGGCTGCCACTTATATTACTAATCCCATGTTCCATGTAAGAACCAAGCACGTAGAGGTTGACTGCCACTACACATGTAATGTAAATCAGAGAAGTCTCATCTACACTACTCATGTCTACTTTGATGACCAGACAACAAATATCTTCACCAAGGCATTACCACATTCTTCTTTTGATTTTTGTTGTTCCAAGTTGAACATTATAAACATCTATGCTCAAACTTAAGGGGGAGTGTTAGTCCCTACGGTCTTGTGTTACTTATGTTACTTTGCTTATTTCTTTAGTTGTAATATTTTCATTTTCTCAAGGAGAACTCATATAATTTTCTCGCCTATATATTGAGAGGTGGGGCTATGAAATAAACTTGATTCATTTGTTCCAACTCTTTCATAGCAATAAGTACGGGCCACATCAAGAATATAGCAAAGCTTGTGTTCAACCACACCATTGATTGGGAAGAATAGGAACAAGAAGTTGGATGAAGGGTACCATTTTTGGCCAAAAACTCCTGAACATCCCTTTGCATAAACTCAAGTACATTATCACTGTGGAAAATTCTGATGCCAATAGAATAGAAATTTTGAACTTCACTAAAAAACTTTAGAATATCTCTTACCAATCCTTTAACAAAAAAAAATCCAAGACAAACAACTATAATCATGGACAAAAACAACAAAATATCGAAAAACGGGCCGATGATTTATTTGACAAGGATCCCAAATATCACAATGAACCAACTCAAATGAAGACTAACTCTTATTTTCTTTAGAAGGAAAAAAGATACAACGATGTTTTCCAAGGTGGCAGGCTTCACAATCAAGAGAAATTGGAACAATAATATCCGGAAAAATCTGTCAAAGCCTGGCAGCAAATGGGCAACCCAAACGACAATGCCAAAGTTCAAGATCAACAAAGACAGGCACAACACCATCAAAAATCTAAGGGACATCAATGTAGGAGAGACCACCTCTCTCAATCCCCTGACCAATCATCTTCCTTATCCGAATATCATGAGACAAAACAAAATGCTCATCAAAAATCCACAATAGCAATAACAAATGTGGAAACTTACATAGTATAAACGATAATAGGCTTAGTGGAAACTTACGAACATAGTATACACCGGACAAATGTAAATAATAAATAAAATGAAATCCACAATAGCAATAACAAAGAAATAAGAGCCATTCGCCAGTCGAACAAAAGTAACAACAAGCAAGCCCTTACAGGGAAGTGCATCCTTCTTACCAATAAGATGGTTAGATACACCTGAATCAACCACCCAAGACTAGGTGGATGTAGTAGTCAGATTGGCTAAAGAACTAACTACAGCAACATATGAGGTGACAGTATCCTGAGGGGCAATAGGCAGCACAACCTACCAAAGAAGCTGTAGAAGGCATGCATAATCATCTGTAGATCAAGGGGTGATCCAAGAGGGGCAGACTCCCCCTAAATCACACTGGAGTTGACTCGACCAAGCCTCCTAAACTTGGCCCAGCATCTTCAGAAGGATGATTCGTCCGCTGACAATGGATGTAAAGCTTGTATGTACAACCACGACCACAACTTGCTCTAAAAGCACCACGCCCACCATAAACTACAAAGGCAGAGGTTTCTATGAAAGGTACAGCAAAGGGAGATAGGGAAGATCTTCTGAAGTCTCTCATACACTGTCTCCAAATCAGGAATATCATCCATGACCAATATCTGATCTCGAGCAGGCTGATATCTAGCACCCAGACCATCCAAATATCAATAGACCTACCACATTTGTCGTTGTCCTATCCGTGTGTCACAGCACGATAGCTAGAACACATTCAACTCCTCAAAAAATGCCTCCATCTCAATATAGTTGGTGACTAGAGAGCACTACTAAGACAGACTAGATCCGACGATATGTGTCGGCTAGAAGGACATGATTTGACTTCTGAGAGAATTTCTTCGCCAAGTTGTTTCGTATCTCCTTGGAGGTCTTCTTATAAAGTAGATTAAGAACAATCTGAAGCTCAACAGCCTTCATCATTCAATTCATAACCAAGTAGCTATCATGTTCCCAAATGGGGATATGGAAGGAACCTTAGTTAGGATGTAGAGCTTCTTCTATCCACCAACAAATATCTTAAACACCTGAAATCAAAAAAGATAATTATGAACACCATTAAGTTTCATATAGGTGCCCTGAATCACAACAAGGCAAAATAGTCATGAGCTTGACTTCAAGAGCATCAGGCGATCCTAGAGTCACCATGTGAGGGAAAAAGAAGTCTAGGATAAATCAGAACTCAAATCTTCCAAAAAACATCTATGATCCACAAATCAATCATCACAAGAACATCCAAAAGAGCCTCAAGTCAAATCAGTGGTTGCCCATGACTCAAGACACAGTAGAAGGCAAGCAAAGGGCATCAATACCCCCTTAGAAAACCTGCAGCAAATAAGAATAATCAAATCTAAAAGTACAAACAGAAGTAGCAGCAACTTACAGGAATGAAATACGAAGCCTTCTAGCTAGGGCTGCATGGGTACTGTAGAGGCATTGCTATAATAACAGTGCTACCATGCAGCAGCACTACAATAAATGATGGCAGCATTGACGCTACTGCATGGTGTTGGGGCACTGAAGGTTGCAACTTGGAAGAAGCAAGATGAAGAACAAGAAGAGCACGATGATCTTCTCTTTCTTTAGTGGTCTTTTTAATGGAAAGGTATCAAGTGCAAAAATCCTAGGACTCACTCCGCTCTGATACCATGTTGAAAGAGAACGAATGACTTTTTTTTATTCTCAAAAGAAATCCTATCCCTCTTTATACAGAAAGAGACTATGGGTAAAGTACAAGGAACACTCTTAAGGAAATAGCAAATAACAACACCCCTACATATACTCTAACAATAACTATTGGCATCCTCTGCAAAACTTGCCACAAGATATCCCTTGCAAATTATAGGACTTCTTGACATCAACAAATCTCATAATAGCATAAACATGCATGTGCATCATTCTTTGGAACACAATCATAGGATTTTCTTTTGAGGAATCATAAGACTCACTAAATTCAACAAATACCATAACAGACATGCACCACAGCTATAGGAAACCACCATTCAAAATAGCAATGCGAGTCAACAACAAATGTGACACATTAATAGTGAATTAGAAATAATATCAAGGCTTCATACCGCAAATTCTTTTTTTTTTGAGAGGTCAGAAGTCTTCGATCTGTGTGGAGGTAAAGAATCCATATAGCCGGCCCCACTTAGTGTGGGAAAAGGCTTGATTGTTGTTGTTGTGTTGTTGTAGAGGTCAGAAGTCATCAGCTTCAATTAACTAAATGAACATTACAAATTTTGTATCCAAAATTCAGACAAAAATGAAACCTCCCTGATCACATTTTCCACCCAAGTCCGATCCCCATTAAAAAGTATTGCATTACGCTGAAACCAAAGGGACCAAAGATCCATACTGCAACTTCTGGAACAAATAATCAAATTTCTGGGTGAACGTTATGGTGATGTTAGAGAAAATGGGTGGAGAAATGCTAAATGGGCATCCTAAGATGAGTCATCAATAACCACCAACAAACAAGATTGAGCTGATGCATTTAGTTTGATAAGGTAAAGAAAAAGTTGTACAAATGCCAAGGAATATAAATCCCATCCTATACAAACCATATCCAATTCGACCTATATTACCATAAAAATCTAAAAACTATTTATTTCTAGCTTCATTTCACTGTTATGTGATGCTTTTAAGAAACAGTCCATTCATTCGAAAGCTCCATGCACTGAATGATAAATGTACACTATATGCAAAAGCAAATAAGCTTTAATTCATGCCAAGAAATTCTAGCAGATGATAGGTGGAATAATGAACATGTTAGCTTCCAAAGTCTGGAATATGATGCATCTCAATTCTAGGGAAACTGAAAGGCACGTGCATGCATCATAGAATATCTCTAATAAATTCTTTTAATGTTTATTAGCAGTTCTCACCTTTCTTATTCTTGATATGCTCCCATCTTCCTCGACAACAGGAAGTCTCTGCAACAGACAGAAAATAGAGTTACAAACAATAGTCCAGTGGACTAGATACATGGCAAACCAGAAAATCTCACTGTTGGTATCGTAACCTGTGGCTTCCATCCCAATTCATCTGGACAACGGAAAGTGGCTTCATTCACTGCTTGGTTCTCAATGGCAAACCTAGTTGCACCACTATTGACACCGAAATGAAGCTAACAAAAAGTCAAACAGAAGTTACAACCTATACAACAAAGATTATAAAAAGCAAGAGTAAGAAAATAATCTAAAAAGGCTTAGCATATCACCAACTGAATATTATTAGACTAAAGATTTTGTTGTGTACCACCCTCCCAAGTATACGCTACAAATATACAAAATTAATACTACAAGAAGGATGTGAAGAGCCAAATAGAGATACAAATATTTACAAATATGAAAAACTTGCTACTATGTCCTTCAAATCCAATAATGGACATGGACAGGATAACGATATTATTGAGATTAGGCTCATTTCTTACTATTGTTAGTTTGCTCTTTTTTTCCTTTTTTTTTTTTAAAGAAAAAAGAGGAAGATTACCTGAGAAAGGTAATCATGTATTTTGCTCTTTATTATTTACCATTCTCTGGGGGTGCTCTTGTATTTTTCACAATACTCTACATAACAAGGATTAGGATTTCCATTTAAGAGTGGAATGACCATTTCGTCTAGCTTAGCATTAGAGTAACAGTCCTACAGCAGTCGATACCCTCCTTGCTCCTCCTCTTTTTCTTTATCCATGCAAAAAAGAAAAAAAGTAATATTTTTCCTTTATTACAAGGACAAAACTCCAAGCTTAATCTGATCTCCTTCTTCGACTCATGTCCAAACAACATTGACCTCTAACAGCCCACCACCAACCATCACACTACCACCACCTAACCCAACTGGCCACCGCCAACAGTTTGGGGGAAATCACCCACTAGGAGCTTCCATCAACAATAGCCAACGGAAAGCCACCCTTGCTAGCAATCACACGGCCAAGGTGACCTCTAGGGACCACCACCGACCAGCCCTCTCACCGACGACTGATCAGAATCGGCCATTTTTGACCAATTCAAGCTACATTTGCTCATGAAATCGAATTTTGTCTGGTTTCATGAACTAGGCTGAACTTTGGTTGCTTTCCTACCCTCCGGAGGTTCCGATTCACTTGTGGGTTGGCTTCATCAACTTTTTTGAATGTAACATCAAAATTGATTGACATAGGATCTACAAAAACCCATTTTTTGGTACAATGGTGAAGTTAGACAGAACCAACTATGCTTGATGGTCATGGGCCTTCCTAATGAAAGTGGGGGATCATGATAAAAAGCACATTCTCATGGAATTGGAGCCCATTGAGACGGGCAAATAAACCACAAGGAAGAGATATAATGCCATGGTAGATGTTTGGATGATGGGTAGTGTGATTCCCTACATTAGTGAAAAGATTATGTTATTATACAACTGCCAAGATATAGGATAATCTCAAGAAATTTTACTTGCATGAGAAGAATTCTAGTAGTGTTGCTCTATTTCTCAAACTAGTACTATATATGACTCAAATTGGCTTGTGGATTCCAAAGTGTCACATCATTTTTTTGAAAAGAGTCACATCGACAATGTTTCAATAGTTTCCAACCTGTTCATGCACGATATATAGGTAGGCTAATGGGAGATATTCTCCCATCGCTAGTCAGGAGAAGGTAAATGGTTACCCAACCATGCGGTTGGTAGATGTTCTCCATGTTCCTGGCTTTTCCTTTTAGTTTACTCTCAATTACCTGAATTACAAAAGACTTCAATTGCCAAGATTTTTTTAACCCAGTCTCTTGTACTTTTCAAGATATCTTAACTAGGAAAATAACTAGTGGAGGTTGTGAAGAAGGGAGTGTACCAACTACTTTAGTACCCATTTGTTGCCCAAGCTATTGTTCCTACATCTTCTATGTTTACTCTTCAATAACACCTACACCTTACTCATCTTCCTCTTCCTAAGCTCCATCATGCCATTTCCCATATTTCTCCCAATTTCAAGATAAGTGTAAGACATGTCACTGGGAAAACACAATTGGAGCACATTTCCTTCTATCCAGGCTCCAAGGTCTAGGTCTATTTAAACTCCTTCCATGAATGTTTGAGGTCCTATCCTTGATAAGTTAGGGCATCATTACTATTTGATGATTGTCAACAACTACTCTCATTTGACTTGGGTGTTTTTGTTGGTGCAAAAATCCGATGTAGACATAACTATTAAAAATTTTATTTTAAAGATAGAGACACTATTTGGGTCTAGCACTAAGATTGTTCATTCTAATAATGCCTCTAAGTTTTGCACCATATTTCAATGTAATTTATGCAGGTCACATGAGATAATACATCAAAGTACTTGTTGTCACACCCCATAACCATTTTCCGGTTGCTTCAATAGTCTACTTAAGTTTCATTTATGAGCATGGCACTAAAAAACATAATGAGCAAATCGCAAAAAGATAAGCTAGTAAGTTTGAAATCAATATATACAAGTTCCAAATAATTCTATTTACAATAACCGCTACAACTTGTAAATACAACTTCTCTACCTTTTGTGCTAGTCTATCTTGAGCCTAAAGAACTTGGCTAGGTCACTACCATAACATCTCACACTATCTCTGTCCCCCTTGAGAGATTGGTAATTCCAACACCATTTCCCGAAATCAAGTCATAAGGCAAGGATGAGCCAAGTGGCTTAGTAGGACATCATTCTACTATATTATCAAGAGATAAGATAGTGTGATGGTTCATCTTGGCTTTTATCCACTTTCTTCATACTTTCTTAATATCTTAATTACTACTTTAGTCATTCATTCCCATCCTTCTTTGGTTTACTCTCAGGTCACAATACATAGGAATCATTCCTCAAGTCTGAAAGGATCTAGTGGGTCTTTCCCTCTTAGAGGGGGCATTACTAACTTTTTGTAAGAAGACTCGGGTCTTTTTGCTAACTACCCTCGCCTGCTACCTCAAGGTATCTGGAAAGCTATTCCACCTAAGATCATTCAAGCATCAGTCTCAACCATTCATGGAATGTCTAGCTCTCCTTTAGGGCAATATACTCACAAGTATAATGAATATCCCATAGATGAATTCTATCCCTTGCTTACACAGCTCTATCCACACTTGCGAGCCTCCCTCCCTCATGTTGCATCACATCATCTCATGCCTATCCATACGTGTCACATCTTGATCTCATGACTATCAACATGTCATCATCATCTCAATTTCATGCCTATCAACATGTCATATCAATCTTCATTTAACACCTCACCCTCACCCTTCTCAAATTATCCATTTTGCAAAATAATTAGTACTAGAAGAGATTTGAACCCACAACCTCTTTGCTAATAACCTAAGATCCTAACCATTAGACTTCCAAACCCCTTTGGTTAACATTCAGCAATAAATATCTTTAGTTATTTTCTAAGCTAATACAACTTTTACTAGAATCATCATTATCTTTTACCTAATATTAACTAAGGTTGTTACACTTGTCCACATACTTTACAGCAAAATGGTGTTGTGCCACAGTTTAGATGTTGCCAAGACACTATTGACCCACAACGTACAGCTTGCTACATCATCAAAAGTATGTCATCCTTGGTGCTCAATGAATAGATCTTGATGCAGCACTTACATCCAAATAGGAAGTCATTCTCTACCCAACCTCATGTATTTGGAAGTGTGGCATTTATTCATCTCCTCGATCCTAACAGGGATAAGTTGGCCTCCAAAGTCGTAAAGTGAGTCTTCTTAGGATATTCTAAGTCACAAAAAGCATATTGGTATTATGATCCCCTCCAATGTTGCATCATGTCAATGAAGATGTGAGTTTTTCGAGTCAGACCTTACTTCTCTACGACAAGGTCACGTGTGAATATGATTCATGATATGGTGCCTATGTCGATTCCTCCCATTCAATTGAAGGAAATCCCAATCTCTATTCCTTCTAGATATTGCAACCTCCCAGAGATTTTTAGTAGTCATCCTTCCCAATTTGAGCCTACACAGCCATAAACTCCTGAGATGCATACAAATTGTCTTGAGGTGCATACTGATGATGTGGTGGCGAGTGAAACTTCAAATATTCAGGTGGCACATACCTTAGTTGTAGATGAGCAAATGGTTGGTGGTGATAGTCATGATGCTAGAGTTGAATTGAACTTGCCGGTAACATTAAAAAAGGATCTCGTAACTACACCATGCACCCCATTTCCAAGCATGTCTCTATAATAGGTCTTGGGTCTTCCTTCACGTAGTTCTCTCTTTGACCCTATCTGCGACGCTCATTCCTGCATCTCATCAATGGGCACCATTTAACCCATGAGAAAGACAGGCTATAGAGATGTCTACTCTTACCTCCCATGGTACATCAAAGCTTACAAACACCATTTGATGCCAAAGTTGTAAAGTTTAAGTGGGTGTTCACCATGAGGGATACAAGGCTAGGCTTGTTGCCAATGGTCATTCAGATGTATAGGGTGGATTTTTGTCACACATCAACAATGGCACAACTTCCTACTATCAAGATTTTGATTTCAATGACTATAACATGTCTTGACATCTCATTAGCAATTGGGAATTTAAGCCATGTCATGCACAAGCCAACTAAGGTACATTAAGATGTAGTTGTAATAATACTCAGGTGCCTAAAATCATTGCTACAAAAGGGTCTCGTGTTCATAAAAGGCACCTCGTTCGACATTCTTGCCTACATTAATGCAGATTATGTAGGCTACTTAAGGATAGGAAGTCTACTACAGCCTTTTGCACATATGTTGTTGGGAATCTTGTGACCTGGAGGAGCAAGAATCAAGGAATTGTCTCCAAATCAAGTGTTGAATCTAAGCATCATGTCATGACTCAGATAGCAGAAGAGAATGTGGATACAATCTGTGTTGTGATCTACACATTCCTATCGACTCCTTCATAGAGATGTGATGTGACAACAAGAATGCTTCTTACATTGCAAATAATCCCATATTCCATGAAAGGACAAAGCATGTAGAGGTGAATTGTCATTACACAAGAGATCTAATCCAAAAGGAGCTCATTCGAACCACTCATGTCTCTTCCCAAGATCAAATGGCAAGTGTCTTCACTAAAGCACTTCCCAAATCTTCGTCAAATGTTGTTCAAAGCTAAGTATGATAAATATCTATACTCCAACTTGAGGGGTAATGTTTAGATTAGGTTTACTATTGTTGTCTTGCTCTTTATTGTTTACCTGTTCTATGAGGGTTGTCTTGTATTTTTCCCAATCTTAGGATTAAGGTTTTCCTTTCAAAGAAAAATTAGATTAGGATTTACAATAAAGAGTAGAATGACCATTTAGTCTAAACAATATTGATATTAACGTGGATGGTTCACATAAAATCTTAGATGTGATTGACGAAATCATAACCACATGATGAAATATTACCTTGCTCAGGTAATCTTCCTCTTTTCTCTAAAAAAAAACTATTATGAAATATGAGTGCCTAAGCCATGCGAATAGAAGCTCAATTCATTGGGCTCAGGCAACTCTACTAAGCTTGGTCAAAGCAAAGGATGGAGGGAGAGAGTAGGAGTGTGGAGCAAGATTTTAAATATTGATATCGATATTGTATCGACAAATCAAAAAGGAGATATATCAAGGATATATCACTGATATCGGTAAATTTTTGGGAAATTACCCAAAAAGCCATAAAATATAAAAAAATGTCAAATTAACATTTTTATGACTAATATATCATAAAGGAATGGCTAAAAAACGTATGTGCGTGCATGCGTGCGAGTTCCGAACAGTGCCAGTCCAGTCCTGCCTGTGTGTCTGTGTCTGTCTATGTCGACTCATTTTCAATCTCACGCCTCCCGCCGAGTCCTACCCTACCATTTTCAACCTCCCACCCAACCGTCCCATTTCAACAGTGCCACAACACCATTTTTCCCACCCAACCAGTGCTATATCGACGATATATCCCCATATCGGCGATATATCACCGATATCCGGGAAAAATACACTTTGGGTGGTATCGATACCACCCAACCTGTCGATATGCGATATATCGACGATATATCGCCGATATATCACGATATGTCAAAACTTGGCAAGTACTTAGATAAGCCATGTTGAAACAAGTGAGCCTGTCAACCCTAGGTTGTTGTAGGGAAAAGAAAGAAGAACCATCATGGATGACATTTTTTAATCAAAGGAAGATAATAAGATAGCCCTTTCAATACCCACATGGATTATCAAAGTGCTTAGTTTTATGCATCTTTTTATAGAGGTTTGAAGATGCTAATATATTTCTCACCGACGTTTTAAAATCTTCCTATTTTTCAATAAGTAAAACCAAGTGCAATGACTGAATTGTTGACAGAGAATATACAGCTCTAAAGTTGACATATTTGATGGACTACAGGGAAGCAAGAACCCTAGCATGTACAGCTCTAAAGTTCAACAAAAGTCGATGATATTGGCGATATATCTCTGATACATCGGCGATACAGGCGATGTATCGGCGATATATCGACGATATCATGGAAAAAAGATATTAAGGCTGATATCGATATGTGCTGACCCAGCGATATCGATATATCACCAATATATCGCCGATATATCAATTCTTGGTGTGGACGGAGAAGGTCGGAGTGGGGGAGGTGGGCTAGCGATGTACGAGGGATGAGGAAGGAGGCTGGACCTTGGTGGCGAGGCGACGACGCGGTCAGTCGAAGAAGGTGTCAACTCGAAGAGGAAGCGAAGGGGATAGGTGCTTCAAGTGTCTCGATGGTGGCCACTAGGTAAGGGAATGTCAGGAACCCATGTGACGTTGGTAGTGCCAGGGTATGGGACATCGGGCACGCCACTGCTCAGGGCGAGGGGGAGGATAGATGGAGGTAAGTCGCAGCGTTTGCTGCCACCACCACCACCAACCATGCCAGTGGTTGAGGTTGAGGTTGAGGCGATAAGGACAGGACGTCGGACCACGTAGGAAGCACGTTTAGACTCTACCTTGGTTGGGGAGATATTTGGCGGAGTTGTGTCACTGATGCTAGTGGAGAGAGCGATAAAGGAGCATTTCTCTGGTAGGAGGCCCGAGGTTGCGGTGGAGGAGGGAAAGCTACTCATCGGCCTACCCCCTTAAGCAAGGGAGGAGCCGGTCTTCTCGACGATGGGGGTCAGCAACGCATGGATTCGGTGGAGAAGTCCATGAGCCCATAACAGAGCAACGAAAGAACGACCCCTGCCAAGGGTGCCTACCGTGGTGAGCTTGGGGGGCATCCCCCTTGGACTGAGGACGAAGGAGGTAGTGGCGACAATTGTGTCCCTATTCGCGACGCTGAGGGCCTGCAAGGGACTCGACCTGCCCTTGATGGGTGCTGGAGTGGTGGTAGTGGTGGACTTGAGGATGGAGGTCACTCTGCCAATTAAGGTGGTCCTTCGTCATCGAGGATATTCATGGGTCATCTCGTGCACTAGGGAGGTCACTCCAGGGAATCTCGGCGAGGCTTACCTTCGCTTGTGTGGTGGCCAAGGGTGGCAATGCTCGGTCGATGGTTCACGAGGTGGCGACGGGGTCGACGACAACCACTAGGGTTTGGTAGCCGAAGCGTCAAAGGGCCACTAAGGAGAGGAGGGCGGGCATGGATACGAACGTGGGCACGACGCTCGAGAGATCCGCGAAGGGGCAACCACTAATGCAACATGGTGAGGATGGCAAGGCATTAGTGACAAGCTTTGTTGCGAGACCGAGGGATGTGAACGTGGACGTGGACGTGGACGTGGACGTGAGTCTCGAGAGATCCACAGAGGGGCAACTGCTACTACAGCATGGTGTAGAAGCTAAGGCGCCTATGGCGGGCTTTGTGGCGAGAGCAAAGGAGAATGGCGAGAACTGCAAAGGAGTCTTTAATAGGAGAGCAACCTTTTTGGAAGATGAGCTGAGGAGTGGTGATTTAAGTGCGAGGTACAGCTCACGTGTCCTCACACATGCATCGCTTGGAGGACATAACGAATCTAGGTTGGGTTGTAAAACCCGGACAGACCCCCAACATTTTGGTCAGATCCACATCAAGGATCCCTCGCCTTTTGAGGTCCTCTCATGAGAGGAGGCATAGGCTCCGGAGTGTGAGGCTGTGACGACGACGCTCATGGTTCATAATGAGGTCTGATCGGTGACGTACGAAGGAGACCAATTAGAGGGTCGACTGCAAGAGGATCTCCGTAGGGCCAACCCCAGGGTAATTCACCTTCGCTGTGCACGATAGAGGCAACATCAAGGGAGCAAGGCCATCACGAATGAGGTGCACTGGAGGAGGGTTGCAAGGGGCAGGACTAAGGACGCAAGCAGACCGGAGGGGGACCAAAGGGCTTGCGACAAGGGGGTTGGGTCATCTACCTTTCCTCGGAGTACTAGGTATGGCGACTGCGAAAGGGGTGGGGCCACGCCTCGATTAAGGCTAGCGAGGTAGAAGCCAACGTTAGTAAGGGAGACCAGGCCATTCAGTAACTGCGGATGTGGTCTTTTAGGGGGGAAGTGAATGATGATAGGGATCCAAAGGGGGGCAAGGGCCAACGGAGGAGGATTATGGTGGATGTGCAAGGTGAGGCGGGACCTTCGCGGCACTCTGAGGCTCTACCTGGGGAAGATAGGGATGGCGTGTTGCAACAGGTGACGAAGGTCGTGGGCTTCAGGCCTGTCATGGGGAGCATGCAAACTATTTCCCAACGACCAAGATCCTCACTTGGAACGTTAGGGGCCTGAACAACCCCACGAGGAAAATGGTGTTGGGGAGGTATATCCAGCAATGGAAGGCAAACATGCTTCTTCTACAGGAAACGAACCTAGAGTTTGTGATAGGATGGTTTGGTAGGAGATGGGGGTTCTTCATGGAAGGTTTTCTGGCTCTGAATGCAAGCGGCCATGTGGGTGGGCTGTTGATGGGCTAGCGAGAGGATGTTTTCAAATTGGTGGATTCTTCCATGGGGGTGTAGGTTATTTCAGCTACGCTGAAAAGGAGGGGTGTAGGGACGAGATTGGTCATCTCCGAGGTTTATGGCCCAACCGCCCCCCCCCCCCCCCCCCCCCCCACCATTCCTCTTCCCTCCATCTCCACAAGCACAACCACCACGACATCATATGCCCTCCCTTATTTAGCACCGAAGATCCTCCTGGCAAAAGGCCACGAGCGACCCATTGGGGTCCACATTCACCCGAGACGACAATTCATCATCGGTGGTGGCTTCATCCCACTCGCCCTCCCTCAATCTCCTCTCCCCAGACTCCTGGGACTTCTACACCGACTGAGCCCTTCCTATGCATCATCTCTCTCTCTCTCTCCACCCTCTTCGTCCACCACCCACTACGTTCTTTCTTTTCCTAAAGCAAAAATCCATTCTTGGACTTGGAGCAAAATAATAATAATAATAATCTTAGCGGATGGTGTTCTTGGCTTTAATTCATAATGGAGAACACAGACGTCATGATGATAGGGCCTTCAAGTGTTGGCAAGTCCACGATCCTCAACGAGCTTTACAAATTCGATGGCACCTCTCCAGGTTTTCATTTCTTTCCGATGTTTTTTCATTTCTTCTTTTTCTAAATAAGCAAGCTTTTTTTCATTAGAAGGTTGTTGGGAGGGGGAGTGGTAATTATTTATCTTGGGAATGTGAATTTTTTTCAAAGATTAGAATGAGAATTGTGGCCATATGGAGTGAATATGGTGAATGATGGATTACTTGTTTACACTATAAGTTCCCCTCATCAATTCTATCTTTTTGCATTTTCTTTTTCTTTTCTATCTGACCTACCTCCCCCCTATTGCCTGCAACCTCTACTTCACCACCATAATCCATTAAGCTTCTAACAATCCATCCACCATGGTGAGTTGATGACAAACCCCAATCCACCCACCATGGTGCATTGATGACAACCCCCATAGCATGGGAGAGGTTCGAGGATCACACTACGCTTCATTGGGCTGTTGTACATCAGGTTATAAAGGGAGAGGATGAACAGTTAGCACAAGTCTTGCACTACCTTGAGAGGCCCTGCAGGGGTCGTTCGATCCACATTTGGTCACCACGACACCAACAAGGATCAAGTAACTTCTTACTTGATCAAGCCTTGATTACAAATTAATCTTGATTTGTTTATTTTCTACTAGCTAAAATATTATCCATGGTTTGCTTAAAGCAAAATGGCATCTGAGAGTTCGTCTAAGGTGATAGCGGAGCAAGTTCCTAAGATGGGAGGGTACAAAAGCCCCTTCTTTTGTCCCATGGTGAAATTGGATAAGACCAATTATGCTCGATGGTCCCAGACCATTCTGATGATGGTAAAAGGTCACGACATTGAGCATGTTCTGCTTCAACCAAAACCACATGAGAAGACCAAGAAGAATACGTCCTGGAAGGAAGATAATGCCATGATCCGTACATAGATCATGAATTCAGTGATTCCTAAGATTAGGGATGAGATTATGTATTTCCAGACTAATAGGGAGATTTGGGAAAGTTTAAGAGATATATATTCCCATCAAAAGAATTCCAACAAGGTACTCCAGAACCACAGTATCAGGAAGTCGCACATTGTCCCAATACTACTTGACCCTGAAGGGGCTTCTAGAGAACTACAATGCTTGTCAGCCTATGTATACATGCACTACTTAGAGAGCTTATCGCAAGGAAGCAGTCATACAGTTCCTAGCTGGCTGTGGACCAGATTCCATGGCAGTCCGATAACTTCTAACTCTGTCAAAGCGTTAGACCTTAAAGGAAGCATACAGTAGGATGAGCAGGATCTTAGTTACCCCTACTGCTACTAAACCTATAGGACAAATTTTGACTCTTGCTGCCACTCAAGGTCGTAGTCGAGGCACTCTAGTTATGCGAGGTAGAAGCCAAGGTTGTGGACCCATTAAGAGAGAACCCCTAACTTCCACATATTGTGGAAAGTCAAGACATATGGAGAATAATTGTTAGACCAAGTATGGTCACCTTCCTATAGCCAATCAAACCGTGGCTACTACAGAGCAAGCCGTTGATACCGTATCTGTGCCCAAGTTAGATTATGATGAGCTACTTCAACACCTTACTCAGTTGTCACAGGAGTCATCATCTACTTCAGAGATTGCAGCTTTTCCCACTTCGTCAGGTATAAAGTTTTCCCTCTCCACTTATGTTGATGCTCCGTGTGATACAGACCTGGATACAGATTGATTGGTTGATTCCGGAGCCTCGCAATATCTTAGAGGAGATTGGAGGTGTTTCCACTACATTAGACCAATTCCTCGAAGGAAGATAGTGCAAGTGGTAATGGGAGACACTTCAAGATTACCGGACAAGGGGAGATCTCAGTTACCCCTAATATGAAATTGGCAATTATTCTTCTTATGCCTGATTTTCCTATTAACTTGTTATTTGTCAATAGAATTACTAAGAAGCTAAATTGTCGTGCTAAATTTGACACCACCACTGGTTTCAGGATATCCTAATAAAGAAAATGATTGGTGGCAGCTGTAAAAAGGAGGCCTACCGTCGATTCCAGTCTCCATTTACTACTGCCAGCCATGGAGATGTCACTTTTACTGCTGAGTCTCCTTTCCATTGGCACCTTTGCCTTAGCTATCTTCCACTAGACAGACTTCGTCATGTTATACCCCATATTTCTCCGTCTACTGTTATTAATTGTAATACCTCTCAGCTGGACAAGGATCACCGGAATACCTATCCTTCTAGCAAGAGCCCTTATACTAAGTCTAATGTTGGTTATATTTTAGAACAGTTTATTCTTGACACTTGTGTTAAAAATATTTGTTCTAACAATGCTCTTAAGATCTATACCCAACGCTTATGTACCTTTTATAAGTCTCATTGCATCGTTCATCAGACTACTTGTCCTCACACATCTCAGCAGAATGAGGTAACTGAAAGGAAATACAAACATATTCTTGATGTAGCATGCACCTTACTCATCCATTACAGTGTCCCCTCTCTCTATTAGGAAGATGTGCTCACAACGTGTTATTTGATCAACAAGATGCCTACTACCATTCCTAAACAAATTCCCTTACAAGTTCTCTATCTAGAGGGTAATCTATTTCATGTTCCACCTTGTAGGGAAAGACATGTCGCCGATATGTCAATATCGACGCTCCAAGAGATATCAACACCCCCCCCATATCTTTTTCATGATATATGTCGATATATCACCAATATCGAGGGATATCAATGACATTTCGTTAAAATTGATCTCCCTAAGCATAAAATTTCAAATAGTGATATGTTATTGACATGTCGCTAATAGGTCTTTTAGTTAGGAGAAACGAAAGACTTGATCTTATTCCAAAACCCCACTTGTCTTTATATAGAGAGAGGTGGGACAAATTACAACACAACTCTAAGAAGAAATTAAAAACTACAAACACCCTTACATAAAACTAAAAACATAGTAGACCGAAAGGGTACAACACTCCCTCTCAAGCTGGAACATAGATGTCAATCATACCCAACTTGAAACAGCAAATATCAAAACTAGATTTGAAAAGAAGCTTAGTAAATATATCTATTGTCTGGTCATCAATAAAGATTGGAGTTGTGTAAAGCAACCCTTTCTGAATAATATCTATAGTGTAATGGAAATCAACTTCCGCCTACTTTGGGCGCTCTTAGAACATGGGATTATTAGCTATATAAGTAGCTGCCCTATTATTGCATCGCATCTCCATAAGTCCGTCAATCTCAACATGCAAATCAGTCGAGAGAGACTAAATCCACATCATCTCAGCAACAGTCTCAACCATATACTCTGACTCCACATTAGACCTAGAGATTGTTGCTTGCTTCTTGCTCTTCCAGGTCACAAGATTACCAGCTACATAAGTGCAAAAATATGTATTGGATTTCCAGTCCAAATGGCATCCAACATAATCTGCATGTGAATAGCCCACCACTATCATGAAAGTCCCTCTGGTGAATAGAAGACCCTTCCCAAAAGCCTCCTTGAGATATCTAAGGACCAGCATTGCTGCATCCTAGTGTCGTCTACTAAGCTTGGCCATAAATTTATCAACCTGCCAATTGCAAAGAAACGTCTGGTTTGTTGATGGTAAGATACAACAGCTTCCCAACTAGTTGTCTATACTGCCTGCTATCAACAGCATCTACCTCAAGGTCATACAAATGTGCCTTAAGATCCATAGGTATATTTGCTCGCTCGACCCCCAACATACCAACCTCCTGCAAGACATCTAGAGCATACTTTCTCTAAAACAGAATAATATCACTTTTGCTGTGAGCCACCTTTATCCCAAGAAAGTATTTCGACGGACTCAGATCCATCACAAACTTATCAGCTAGGCATCTCTTGATCTAAACTATTCCCTCATAATCATCTCCTGTGACAATCAGGTCATCCACTTATACTAAAAGAAAATTAAGAACCCTCCCTATCTTTCTAACAAACAAGAAATGATCCGTAAATAACCTCTAAAGGCCAACAAACTCCACCTAAGATAATTTTTGGAACCAACCACAGGGACTCTACTTAAGGTCCTAGATGGTCTTACGTAGCCTACATAAGCACTTCTCCTGAACCTCATAACCTGGGAACTACCACATATACATCTCTTCCTATAGGTTCCCATACAGAAAAGCATTTTTGACATCCAACTAGTGTAGTTTCCAATGTCTATGAACTGCAACTACCACAAGAATCCTCACCGTAGACAAGCGCGCAACAAGAGAAAAAGTATTAAAAAAGTCTATTCCATAGATCTGAGTAAACCCTTTTACCACAAGTCTAGCCTTACATCATGCAATCAATCCATCTAGATTATACGCAAAGACCCAACAACAGCCAACAACAAAAGTTCCCTCTGGCAGTGATGTCAACTCCCATGTCCCTCTACTCTGAAGAGCGGCCATCTCCTCCTCTATGGCTTGTTGCCACTTTGGATCAAGCATGGTCCATGATATGTCACAGGAATATGATTGGCTGCTAAAGCACGACAGAAACTGGAAAATTCTGTCCCCATATCATTTGTCACAAAACTTCCTACAACCAGATATCTGGCACAACTTTGTGAAGCCTTTTGAATAGCTATCAAAAGGTCAAGATCAACCGCAACTAAATCAGCAAGAGATCTATCTACATCACTAAGCACATAATTGTCAATGCCTACTTGGCTTGGGGAGGCTGGAGGAGGCAAACGAGGGGGTAGAGACCTGTAAAGTAGTGCAAATGGGCTCAGCATAATTCTATATCTCAGTAGACATTGTAGTGGGTGTCTCAGTATCTAAAATAGCTGCAAGGGGTATAGATGATATAGGCATAGGAGCAACATCAACAGTAAGAGATAATTCACGACCAAACGTGGAAACATACGAAATCGCCTCATAAAATGTAGCATCAGGAGACACAAAATGACAAGATGCACTACGATCAAAACACCAATATCCCTTTTATATCCGAGAATAGCCTAAGAAAACACACTTCACCGCTCTAGGTGCCAGTTTATCCCATCCAGGACTAAGATGTACAAAGGTAACACAACCAAACACCTGAGGTGGAACATGAAATTGTCTATCAGGATGCAAAACTTGCCACGGGATCTATTCGTGCAAAACAAAGTTTGGCATCCTATTAATAAAAAAATATGCGGTTAACACCGCATCCCCCAATACAATGAAGGTACAGAATAATGAAGCAACAAGGTACGAGCAACATCAAGTAAATGCTTATACTTCCTCAACCACACCGTTCTGCTGAGAGGTATGAGCACAAGTAGTCTAGTGTATAATGTCATTGAACATATAGAAAAATTTTAAATTAATATAAAATTCCAATGCATTATCTGAGCGAAACATTCAACTGGATCTTTATTTCAATGACAAATTCTCAACAATGTCTCCAACCTCAAACTTATTCTTCATAAGGAAAACCCAAGAAAATCTAGAGATCATCAACCAACACCAAAAAAATAATGATGGCCTAACCGGTCAGGAATCCACCTAGGATCCCATACATCTACATAACTAAGCTGAAAAACAAAACTAGACCCAATATGACCATAAGTAAGAAAACTAGCACGATTATGCTCACCAAGTTGACAAGCATCACAAACAATAGTAACGGTAGAAGGAATATAAGGAATAATACATCTAACTCTCTCCAAGGGTAGATGGCCAAGGCGAAGATGCCACTAAAGTGGAGATCCAGAAGTACCCTCCCCACGACCAACAGCAGCAACAGTAATAGGTGCACGACTCAAGCAATATACCCCCTTCACACCTTCCACCAATCAACCTACCCATGAGCTTGTCCTGCAAGGCACATAACTGTGTATCAAATATAACTCGATAATTTAATTCCTTAGTAATGCTGCTAACAGAAAGAAAATTTAGAGGAAAATCTGGTACATAAAGAACATTAGACAATCTCAAGGTAGATGATAGGGGAACATCTCCCTTTTCAACCACAAAAGAATGCCTACCATCAGCAATCTATACAGTTCTCCCTGGTGCAACAGGACTCATGGCAAGATAAGAGTTGTAATCTCCACATAAATGTATCAAGGCACCATAGTCAACAAACCATTCACCAAATCTCATTGGAAAAAAGGAGCAAACCAAGTCAATACCTGAGGAGGAAGAGGCAAACATTACAGTATCTGTAGGTTGAGAAGTAGAAGCATGGGCTAGTTGGGAGAACCGCTAAAGATCATCAAATTTGACCCTGGAGACCACCTTTGCAGGTGTATCTGAAGTATCTGTCGCCTGATTAAATGGCAAGCTTGTTATGCTTATGCCAATAGGTAGCATCAGTGTGCCCTACTGGACCACAATAGGTGCAAGGAGTACGGTTACGGCCCCCAAATCCACGTCCACGGCCATGACCATGTGCAAAAGGTGCACCTCTACCACGTCCACGAGTCGCAACCAGCGCAGAGGTTTGACCCGCAATATCAGTCATAGAGTCTGGATGGCAATCCAGCTGAGTCTACTATATGTCTCCTCTAGTGATAAAGCTCCGATAAAGTCAAGATCAACTCCATAGCCGTTGTGAATTCAGGGCTAAGGCCTGAGAGTGATAGAAACACTGTTAACTCCTTGAAATCACGCCATGAGGTGCAGGTACTACCAAGCCTGTAAGAGTTGTATCTCTCCAAGAGACCCTTCACAATAAAATAATATTGAACCAATGAACGTCCCTTCTGACGAAGATGGAACAGTTCATAATAGACCTGGAACACTCTAGAGGAATTCTTCTCATGAGAAAGTCTCATGAAGAGAATCTCACATCTGCTTGGTTGTTGTGTAGTACATAATCTCATCACCAATTCTAAGGATAACGCAATTCATCATCCATGCACATACTATTGCGTTATCTCTATCCCAATTGGCATTTGTACGTGTCTTCTGTGCAGGTTCTCTGGGCTGCTCAAAATGTGCTCCTTCCCATGACCTCTGACGGTCACTAGAAAAGCTTGGGACCACCGAGGATAATTGCTCTCATCAAGTTTAACCATAGGACCAAATAACGAACTTTTATAAGTCCTAGTGTCTACTATGGAGTCTGAAGTGACATCAGACGAACTTCAAGAAGCCATCACTCTCTTGCCTACGAACCTGCACTACTTGAGAACTCAAATCACCAACTCAAGCAACGAACATCTGATTTGTGGTCTTAAACCACAAAAATCAAACTAACCAAGGCCTAGATGCACCCTGAAGGGACAAGATTTGTCCCTTAAAGAACATCCTCTTCTCCCTAGATGCTGGACAAGGAAGGCACAAGAACACCCCTACCAAGGCAGAAATCCCTCAAATTCAATCTAAAAAATCAAATCAGAGAACAAGGGCCAACAAGGCGATCGGTAGGCAGATCCGCCACCAGCAAGACTACCAATGGCCTATTCTACAACCAGTGGCGGTGCTAGTGGTCCTAAACAACCACCAGTGGTGGCGCTGGTGGTTTGGATCTGTTGGGCGACAGCACCAATGGCAGATAAGGATCGGCTGGTGCAGCGCCGGTGGATCTGCACCACCAGCAACGACACTGGTGGCGCCTGGGGTACCGACAAGGGAGATCAGCCAATGAGAGGAGGAAGGAGATCGGTGGAGAGGTTCAGAGGCTTATTTGGGTGGGATATCAAGAGCTCTGATCTCGAACCACTACTCTAATACCAAGTTAAGAGAAACAAAAGACTTAATCTTATTCTAAAACCCTAGTTCTCTTTATATAGAGAGGTAGGATAAATTACAACACAAATCCAAGAAGAAATAAAAAAACTACAAATACACCCTTACATAGAAATTAAAACGTAATAGACCGAAGGGGTACAACACTTTTCTTTGAAAAAAAACATTTCCTTGTATGTGTAAGTGATTCCTAATTTACAAAGATTCTAAGGAGTTGTTATCATGAGGCAATGTTGTAGGCAATAAGCCAATGCGCAACAGCATGTCATATATCTAAAATCACATGCCTCAGAGCTAATTTGGCCGATGGTGGTGATACAAAGTAGAAGTAGAAGCCTACACATCAAGTCTCAAGATCCTTCTCCTTGAGGTGATTTGTGGAAATCATGACAAACAGAGACTCCAGATATCAATGGTATTACAATCTACCCAAATACTCTCTCATCCTCCAAAAATGGACGAAGGAAACATCCTAAGGCTGCAACTATATTGATGACATCTTGAAAATTTAGAGATTCTAACCCCGCATCTTGGTTATCTACTTCTGCATTAAGATCTTCAATATTGGGGATTCTTCTTTGATATGGAAGGATATGAAAACGTTAAAGTACAGATAACACATGAACTTTAAATTGTATAAAGTTGCTTTATGTCTTTTCTTTTAAATGCTATGACTATCGATATATCAATAGTTATGTCAGTAAAATGCTTCTATCATGTTTTCATTCAAAATATATAATTTTGGTCTTCTAGGTAGTTCTTCGTGCATGTAGCAGTTATTAAAATGATAATTTTCATCAAATTTGTGACATTTTGGACCTTTGTAAGTAATTTCCCTAAAATTCACCAATATCAGCAATATATCTCCGCTATTTCCCCTTTTCGACTTGTCGATTCGACATCAATATCGACATTTAAAGCCTTCCCACCTCGAGTGTTTAGCTATGTTGCCTTCTTTTCACATTTCTTCTCCAAGTCAGGATAAACTTACTCCTAGGGCTGTCAAATGTGTCTTTTTGAGATATTCTCATATCAAGAAGGGATATCGATGTTATGATCCTCTAGCTATGTAAGTGCCAATGTCATATTTTTCTACTATCGAGAGAAGTCTTTCTCCTAAGGTGACTGAGGTACCTATGCACATTCCTCCTACACCCTTGAAGACAATCCCAATAATTGATCCTATGCCACCACCATCTAAGTACCACTCTGTAAGGCTTAGAGGTTTCGTGAGCCCCCTCGTCACATACAACCAGCCCCCTCTTCTGCGCTAACTCCTTCACCTCAGGTGAGCACAGGTGATCTACAAACTAACGATGTTGTGCCTAGTGATGATGATGCAAGGTCTATCCAGGGAGAAGTTGCTACACTTCTACTTCTGCACAACCAGAGACAGTACGTCAAGCTGATCTTGGTCCTGACGATCTCGATCTCCGTATTGCGGTCCGCAAGGTTCCATAGAGTTGTGCTATATATCCAATTTCCAATGCTATCTCCATAGCCTTTCTTGGAGGAGCATATAGTAGGTTTTGCCAAGTCTTGTCTACTACACAGATTCCCACAACTCACCAGTAGATGATTCTTGATCCAAAATGACGTCAAGCTATGGAGGATGAGATGGTTGTACTTCGCTCACGAAGGACGTGGGAATTAGCCGATCTACCACCAGGTGCATCTATTGTAGGGTGCAAATAGGTCTTTACCATAAAGTATCACCCGAACAGAACATTCATGAGATATAAGGCCTGTCTTGTAGCCAAAGGGTTCACACAAACCTATGGTGTGGACTTCTTTGACACTTTCTCCCCAGCAACGCAGCTTCCTACAGTGTGTATACTTATATCTGTTGCAATGCAACGGGGTAAGCCTCTTCATCAACTGGATGTGAAAAATGCATTCCTATATGAGAATCTACAAGAGGTATACATGCAGCAACCACCTGGTTATGAGGTTCAGGAGTGTTCCAAGATCTGTCGACTACATAAAGTCATTTATGGTCTGAAACAAAGACCCAAGGCCTAATTTCAGAACATTTCTAAGGTTGTTGAGACACTTGGCTTCCATAGGTTGTCATCAAATCACTCATTATTTGTCAGGAAACTGCAAAAGGTATGGTGACACTTATTTATGTTGATATTATTCTCACAGAGGATAATGGGTCTAACATCACTGAGGACAAGAAATATCTTGCAGGAAACTTTATTGTGAAGGATCTTGGAGAACTTAGATATTTTCTTGAGATAGAAGTTGCTCGAAGCAGAAAGGGCATTGTGCTTTCCTAGAGAAAATATGCAATGGATCTCCTGCAAAAGACTGGCATGCTGAGGTGAAGCCAACGTATATTCCTGTAGATCCTAAGGCATGTTTGCATGATGAAGGGGTAGAAATAGTTAACAATCACCAGTACAAAGGGCAAGTAGGCAAGCTTCTATACTTGACAATTATGAGACCTGATATTTCCCTTACTATCCGAAAATTGAGCCAGATTATGGATAGGCCTATTAGATAGCATTGGGATGCTGCAATGATGATGCTGAGATACCTGAAGAAGGCACCAAGGAAAGGGGTTCTGTTCACGAGGGAGACCTCCATGAGTATTATGACCTACTCTGATACTGATTATGCAGGGTGTCTGGCAGATAGGCAATCTACCACTAATTTTTGTGCTTATATTGCTGAGAACTTGGTGACGTGAGAAAGCAAAAAGCAGATCGTTGTTTCCAGATTCAATGCAAAGTCTAAGTACAGGGTTATGGCACATACAATGGACATGATGTGGGTGAAGTCCCTCATGGCAGACCTGCGCATGGCTGTTGATACTCCTATGGAGACAAGATGTGACAACAAGGCAACTAGTTACATTGCCAACATCCCATGTTCCATGTGAAGACCAAGCACGTGGAGGTAGTGTCGCTACACACATGAGTCAATCCAAAGAGGCCTTATTCGCACCTTATACGTCTCTTCTAAGGACCAGACAACAAACATCTTCACCAAGGTGTTACCTCGATCTCCTTTTGATAATTGTTGTTTCAAGCTGAACATGATTGACATCTATGCTCAAGCATGAGGGGGAGAGTTAGAGCCCCTTCGATCTTATGTCTCTATGTTATATCATTATTAGTTGTCGCTTAGAGTTGATTGTAATTTTTATTATTTTGTTGAGGAGTATCCTTGTAACTTTCCTACCTCTATATATTAATACATAGGGTTATGAAATAAAGCAACTTAGTTCATTTGTTCTAACTTGAACAGAGTTTATGATGATGTGTCGTTCCCTCAGGCCTATACCTCCACTTCTCATCCCACTCAGTGATTTATTTCCCACACCCCCTCTCAAACATACAATCCTTATTACCTCTCTTCTATCCCCTACTTTCACAAATGAACACACACACTCACCCCTACCCATCTCTTTCATTACCGCACATACCTTTTCTTCCCCTTTCACCTTCCTCTTTTCCATGTGATGGTTCCCCTTTATCTACATGAACAATAGCGATTACATCTACTACCATGACATAGGCGTCAAGAACGGTAAGGTAAGGAAGAACTAAGTAGAGAGTGGGTGGCCATTGCAACAGTTGTGGAGGTATTTATGATGTCGAAGGGGCTGGAGTGTTTCCAAGAGACCTACGGGCTACAACAGTAATGTAGAGACAACATGGAGGTGAAGTTGGCTCTCTACCACGATGACCTCATGAACATGCAACTTATTATGTAAAGTTTGTAGGAGGAATGTTTACAAGTACACAAGTACATAAAATGATTCTTATATGCTAATCTTATAAGTTCCTATTTGTTTAAGTTCGAAAAATCAAGTTTCGTTTTTTGGTTCTTGCTTTCAAGGCATGATTAGTTGTTGTACCCCTTCGATCTACTATCATTTTATTTCTATGTAAGGGTGTGTTTGTATTTTTTATTTTCTTCTTGGAGTTTTGTTGTAATTGCCCCACCTCTCTCTTTAGATAAAGAGAGGTAGGATTATGGAATAAGACTAAGTCATTCGTTTCTCCTAACTTGGTATCAGAGCGACAATCCTAGATCGGAGCTCTCGATATCCCACCCAAATAAGCCTTTAAATCCCCAACTAATCCCCCTCCTCTCTCACCGGCTACTCTTCATCGTCCATGCCACAGGTGCCACCATCGTCGTTGCTAGTGATGTAGATCCCACCAACACCGCCTAGTCGATCCCTATTTGTCGCTGGCACCACCCAACCAGCAAGCCTAGCCACCAGCACCGTCACAGGCGACTACTTAACACCACTAGTGTTGCCGCTGGTGATAGATCCAATCACCGACAACCCACTAGTGGTGGATCTCCCATTGGCAACGTCGTTGGCCCTCTACCGGACCTTCGTGGCTACGGTGACTCCGTGTTAGAGGAACTACAATACCTCTTTTCTCCTATGATCTGATTTTCAAATTGGATTCAAGGTGATTCTACCTTGGTAGGGAACGCCCTCCACCTTGTGTAGCATCTAAGGAGAAGAGGTTGTTCTTGTAGGGACAAATCTTGTCTCTACAAGGTGCATCTATGCCTAAGTTGGTCTAATTTTTGTGGTTTTCGACAAAAAAAAAAGTAGGTGCTTGTGGCCTAAGTTGGTGATTTGTTCATCTGATGTCACTTCAAACCACACAATTGATATCAGGACTTATAAAAGTCCATTCTTTTGTCCTATGATTAGGTTTGATGAGATTAATTATCCACGGTGGTTTTGATGACTGTGAGAGGTCATGAGAAGGAGCACATTTGAGTAGCCCAGAACCCGCACAGAAGACAGGTGCAAATGCCAACTAAGAGAATGCAATGGTATATGCTTGGATGATGAATTGCGTTATCCTCAGAATTGGTAATGAGAATATGTAATACACCACGACCAAGCAGATGTGGGATTCTCTACGTGAGACTTATTCTCATGAGAAGAATTCAACTAGAGTGTTCCAGGTCTATCATAAACTATTCCATCTTCAGTAGGATGGACGTTCATTAGCGTGGTGCTACTCCATTGTGAAGGGTCTCTTGGAGAGAGACAATTCCTACAAGCCTGGTTGCACATGCACCTCTTAGCGTGACTTCAAGAAGGAATTAGCGATCTATTTGTTTCTCTCAAGTCTTGATCCTAAATTCACCACTACTAGGGAGCAGTTCTTGACTTTACCAGAGCTTCCATCACTTGAAGAAACCTATAGTAGACTTAACCGGATTGGTATTCAATCTCTTGTGGCCGATACTACAGGTCAGACTTCTGCTTTGGTCGCAACCCCTGGACATGATAAAGGTGCACCTTCTGCACGTGGACATGGATTTGGGGGTCGTAACCATACTCCTTGCACTTACTGACTGAGTAGGGCACTCTGAAGCTACCTACTGGCAAAAGCATGGCAAGCCTACCATTGCTAACCAAGCGACAAACACTTCAGATACATCTGCAGAGGTGGTCTCTAAGGTCGAATTTGATGATCTTCAACGGTCCTTCCAATTAGCCCACGCTTCCACTTCTAAGCATGTTGATACTACAGCTTTTGCTTCTTCCTCCTTAGGTATTGACTTGGTTTGCTCCTATTTTCCAATGAGATCGAATGAATGGTTAGTTGATTCTAGAGTCTCAAGACATTTATGTGGAGACCACGGATCTTTTCCTACCATGAGTCCCGTTGCACCAGGGAGAACTGTATAGGTTGCTAATGGTCAGCATTCACCTGTGATTGGAAAAAGAGATGTACCCCTATCATCTACTTTAAGATTATCTAATGTTCTTTATGTGCCAGATTTTCCTCTCAGTTTGCTTTCTGCTACCAGCATTACCAAGGAATTAAACTGTTGAGCTATATTTAATGCACAGTCATATGTCTTGCAAGACAAGCTCACGGGGAGGACGATTGATGGAGGACGCGAAGAAGGGGGTATATACCATATGACTCGTGCACCTATCATTGTTGCTGTTGTTAGTCATGGGGAGGGTGCTTTGGGATCTCCATTCCAGTGACATTTTCGTCTCAACCATCTACCCATGGAGAGACTTAGACATGTCAATCCCTACATTCCATCCATCGCTACTATTATTTGTGATGCTTGTCAACTTGGCAAGCAACAATGTGCCAATTTTCCTATTTTTAGTCATAGTAGGTCTAGTTTTGTTTTTGAACTTATTCATGTGGATGTATAGGGTCCTAGCCGAGTTTCTGACTGGTTAAGCCATCGTTATCTTTTTGTGATGGTTAATAACTTTTCTAGAGTTTCTTGGGTTTCACTTCTGAAAAATAACTCAGATGTTGGAAACATTGTTGAACATTTTGTCATTGAAATAGACCCAATTTTTTATTGTTATTAAAAAGTTTTCCTATGACAATACATTGAAATTTTGTACTACTCGTCTAAAGTCTTTTTATAGGTCCAATAACATTATCCATTAGACTACAAGTGCTCACACCTCTCAGTAGAATGGTGTGGCTAACAAGAAGCATAAGCATTTGCTTGATGTGGCTCATACTCTTTTAATTCATCATTCTGTGCCTTCCTTGTATTAAGGGGATGCAGTGTTAACTGCTTGTTTTCTGATTAATAGAATGCCAAATTCAACTTTACATGAGTAGATCTCGTGGCAAGTTTTACATCCTAATCGACAGTTCTTTCATGTTGCATCTCTGGTGTTTGGTTGTGTTGCTTTTGTGCATCTCCTTGATGTTGGACGGGATAAATTGACACCCAAAGCTTTGAAGTGTGCTTTCTTAAGGTATTCTCGGATGCAAAAGGGATATTGATGTTTTGATCCTATTTCATCTCGTCATTTTGTATCCGTTAATGTTACCTTCCATGAGGAATTTCTGCATTTTTCCACGTCTGGTCTGCATCAAGGTTCGACTTTAAGCCCTTATCTTTTTGCCTTGGTTATGGATGAGTTGACGAAGCATATCCAAGTCGACGTGCCTTAGTGTATGCTTTTTGCTGATGACATTGTGTTGGTTGATGAGACAAGAGATGGAGTGAACAGAAAACTTGAGCTTTGGAGAGAAGCCCTGGAAGATAAAGGATTACGCATAAGTAGGACGAAGACTGAGTATATGGAATGTAAGTTTAGTAGTAGAGGGAACAACGAAGGGATTGATGTAAAAATTGGAGAAGAGTGCATTCCAATGAAAGATATTTTTAAGTACTTGGGATCCATTTTCCAACATGATGGTAGAATTGATGGTGATGTTGCACATAGAATTAATGCAGGGTGGTTGAAATGGAGGGGTGCTTCTGGTGTTCTCTGTGATAAGAAGGTTCCTTTAAAAGTCAAAGGAAAATACTATCGAGCTGTGGTAAGACCAGTCATGTTGTACGGTTCTGAATGCTAGGCTATAAACTATAGGCATGTACAGAAGATGTCTGTGGCAGAAATGAAGATGTTAAGATGGATGTGTAGTCATACAAGAAAGGACCGTATTTCAAATGAATTTATTAGAAACAGGGTTAGGGTGGCACCGATAGAGGATAAAATGAGAGAGGCCCGTCTAAGATGGTTTGGACATTTACAAAGAAGGCCACTAGATGCTCCAGTTAGGAGATGTGAGAAGTTGGAGGCTGAACCCGCTAAGAGGGGGCGAGGAAGACCAAACAAGTGTTGGAAGGAAATTATTAAGTATAACCTCAATTACTTTAATTTAAGTCCTAAAATGGCTAAAAATCGATCTGTGTGGAGGCAAAGAATCCATATAGCCGACCCCACTTAGTGTGGGAAAAGGCTTGGTTGTTGTTGTTGTTTGTTGTTGTTGGTCATGACTTAGCTCCTACTATTGATGTTGCTCCTATGCCTATACCACATATACCCTCTGGAGCTCTTCCAAATACTCAAACGTTCACTACAGTGTCTACGGAGATATAGAAATATGGTAAGCCCATTCTTATAAAAGGCCTCATACTACCTTGCAAGTCCCCCCCCCCTCGCCTCCTCCAGCCTCCCGGTGCTGGGTGAGCACTACACCTTTAGACACTAACGATTGTGTGCTTAATGATGCAGATGAATCTCCATCTGATTCAGTTGAGGAGAATGATCTTGATCTATTCGGAAGGCTCCATGAAGTTGTGCTAGGTATCCAGGCAATCTTACGACAAATGATATGGGGGCAGAATTTGCCAGTTTCTATCGTGCATCAGCAGCCACTCACATTCCTATGACATATCATGAGGCTATGCTTGATCCAAAGTGGTGATAAGCCGTGGAGGAAGAGATGGTTTCTCTTCAGAGTAGAGGCACGTGGGAATTGACATCTATGCCAAAGGGAGCTACTATTGTTGGTTGTCATTAGGTCTTTGCACTCAAATATAATCCTGATGGGTCGATTGCAAGATATAAGGCCAAACTTGCGACAAAAGGATTTACTCAACAGGAAGAGTAGGGGAGTCTCCATTGGTATTCAAGGTGGGGAGTATGAGCTGGTGGGAGGAGTAGAGATGAGTGGTGAGAGTGGGGGAGAGTGGACTCTGGTGGAAAGGCATCGAAGGGCAAAGGGAAGGTCTGTGGAAGTTGGGGTGTAGTGCATCTGGAGAGGTGGAATTCCTCCACCTTCTCAACAAGAGATAATTTGCTATAAGTGTCACAAGCAGGGCCATAAAGCGGCGGATTGCAAGGACCCTTTTTTTTTTTTTTTTGAAAGGGAGAAGGGTGGTTATCCGGACGATAACCACCAAGAAATTTCATTAATCCAAGGCTAAACAACCAAAATAGTTACAAAGTCGAGGTCCAAACTCTGCTAAGCAGGAAATACAAGACAAGAAGTTTTCAACATAAGGCATATGTCCCTTGAAGACCACGACATTCCTCCCGAGCCAATTGACCCATAGCACCATCAAGACTCAAACCCTTTCCTTCATCTTAAAAGCACTCGATCCCCCATGTCGACCCCCAGCCCTGAACGACCTCCAAAAATTACCAAAGCTTGAGTGGTCAACCCACCAGAAGCTATAATGCCTCCAAATCCGATTGGAAAACGGGCAACCAAAAACAAGTGGTCCACATCTTCGTCGGTGTCTAAACAAAACGAGCAAGTCTTATCCCCATCCTACACCCATCGAGCTCTCCTACACTTCGTTATGAGTCTCTCTCTCCTAAGAAGCCACGCAATGATCCTGATTTCAACAAACAAGAAGCGAGCCAAAGGAGTCTACAATCCCTGGAGAGATCTGCACTCAACCCCTACCCAGATGGAGATAATCTCCAATAGACCTCACTAACTAAGAAGTGGCCCTCCTCCCACACCAAAGCGTCCATCCCAACACTAGGTACCAAAGGCTGTAGCTCCTGTAACATAGTTTGAAACTCCTCTATCCTTTAGTCCGACAAGTTACCCACAAGCGTGGGGCACCATGATCCCTGCCAACAGTCAGCCATCATAGCCTCTTTAGTAGTCGCCATAGCAAACAACCTGGGGTACCTGTCCAACAGCCGCCCCTGCACCGTCCAATCATCCGTCCTGAATCGAAAGGTGTCCCTAACTCCTAGGTGATGGGTGAAGAAGGGCCTAACCTTCGGCAAGATCGTAGAGAGAACCCAAATGAAATGCGAGGAACCACTCAAGGAAGCCGCTAGGACACACCGAGGGACCAAGTCACCATAGCACCTTTACACCACCTTCACCACGAGACCATCACCACACTCGAAGAGTCTATTTATCCATTTTGTCAGAAGGCCCTCATTCATCCTCCCTATATCTATCACGCCTAAGCCACCCTCCCCTAGGGGTCAGCACACCTCTTCCCATGACACCAACGACACTCCACTCGTAGAAGCCCCGTAGCTCGTTCAAAAGAAATCTCTCATCTGACCTGAGATCTTCTGTGCTATCTTCTGTGGCAACCTGAAGACCGAAAGAAAGTAGGATGGAATAAAGGCGAGCACTGTTGTCAGAAGCACCAACCGACCCCCTGGAAAGGACCTTGAAGGCCCACCCTGCCAGCCTCCACTCCACCTTGTCAACCAAGGGTACCCACTCCTGCATTGGGATCTTCCTGTATGACAGAGGAAGGCCAAGATAGGAAATTGGAAGGTCTTTCTCCCCATAAGAATTTACATCACCCTTCTTTTTCCATCTGCTGTTTGTGGCAATCCATTAAGCTCTCAGTAGCCTCCTTCTTGAGGTTTTGTATGGGTAGCCTGTTACCTTAGTATTTCCACAATTGGCTTGGATGGGACTTAAATCTTGGCCCATCTGAAAGTCAATGGCCTGGGAGTTTTCTAACTAAGCCCATTCCACCCTCCTACCTACTCTGACTAGACTTATAAAAGTAGCTCAGGTCTAGTCAAATTAATAAACTTTTTCTCACATATTTTCCACTTTAGTTTAAAGGAAAAAAATATTGAACTCGTGAATGTGACTAAGAAAAAATGATTTGCAAAGAATTGTAAACGAAAAAAATTAAAGAACTCAAAACTTATAAAAGATAAGCGCCAAAGAACAATGTGATCCAAGAATTATGAATATGGCATTGAGGGTGGAGGGAGGGATCGGGTATGGGATGGGGCCTCATGCGATTGCGATGTATCTTATGTAGCAAGAAAATCAATAAAGGTAATTGTTGAGGGAGAAGAGAAAACACAGAAATCTATTTTATTCAAAACCCTAACTCTCCTTATATAAGAGAGAGTCTGGGTTAAAAGCATGAGTAGCCCTCAACTATACAAAAAATAACGCATATACCTTTCTAATAATACTAACATTCCTCCTCAAGCTGGAGCATATATATCTAACATGCCCAGCTTGGAACAAAGAAAATCATGATGTTTCTGAGGTAGTACCTTAGTGAAAATACCTGCCACTTGCTGCTCTAATGCAACAGTAGGGATGCATATCTTGCCAGAAGTCACCATATCACGCACAAAGTGACAGTCCACCTCAATGTGTTTAGTTATTCATGATTGGAAGCAATAAATATGGCCGATCTATTGTCACAAAACATCGGAACAGGTGTCCTGACCTCAACTCCCAGGTCCTTCAGAAAGTTAATAAACCACATAATCTCACCACTAGTATGTGTCATTGCCCGATATTCTACCTCTGCACTAGATCTGAACACTACAGTTTGCTTTTTACTTTACCACGTGACCAAGCTTCCTCCAAGAAAGGTGGCATAACCTATGGTAGACCGTCTGTCTTCTGGACTCCCTATGTAGTCAGCATCAGAATACGCATGTACATCATAATAACCTATTTTTTATGTAGAGTCCTTTTCCAGGACTTCCTTTGAAATACGTGAGGATAAGACACACAACATTCCAGTGACTATACCTTGGGTTCTCCATATGCTGGCTGGCCCTGTTAACAGCATAACTAATATCAGGTCTTGTAACAATGACATACAAGAGCTTCCCAACAATACTCCTATACCTTCCTTTCGCCTCAAACAGCGGATCATCATCCTCTAGCATTCAACGTAGTGACTCTGCAAGTACCATAGATGATCATGCACCTACCAATTCAGTTTCACCAAAAAGCTCAAGTACATACTTCCTCTGGGACAAAGACATCCCTTTGGAGCTTCTGGCAACCTCAATGCCTAAGAAATAGTGTAGTTTGCCTAAATCCTTGGTTACAAACGTGATCTACAAGTATATTTTAGTATCCTGAATTCCCTGAATGTCATCTCCTGTGAGTAGCATGTCATCAACATATACAGCAAGAATGATAGTTCCAAACTCCTT
The DNA here is from genome assembly GCA_037157565.1 of Thalassia testudinum. Classification (NCBI taxonomy): domain Eukaryota; kingdom Viridiplantae; phylum Streptophyta; class Magnoliopsida; order Alismatales; family Hydrocharitaceae; genus Thalassia; species Thalassia testudinum. The sequence goes on along the minus strand of JAZHRO010000003.1, from coordinate 136,430,329 downwards.
TCGTCTATTGAAGACAGAATGTTCAGATGTAGATCTACAGAATCCAATCTCTTGTATTTGCAACACTGAGCCTCTCAAACCAAGCTCAAGAGCTCTGCTTCAGGCCATAGATAGCCTTTCTAAGCTTACATACCTACCCCCCTCAACCACAAAACCTAGTGGTTCAAGCATATAGACTTCCTCCTACAAATCACCATATAAGAAAGCATTTTTGACATCCAATTGATGCACTAACCAGTTTTTATTTACTGCAAGGGAGAGAATGACCATGACAAAGCATATACGTGCCACTGCGAAGAATGTATCAAAGTAGTCGACCCCATAAGTTTAGGTATAGCCCTTCGCTACAAGTCTGGGCTTCAGCCTCTCGATAGTACCACTCGGGTGATGCTTCACAGTAAACACCCATCTACAGTCCACCACCCTACCTCCTAGTGGAGGATCTATTAAATCCCATGTACCCCAAGAGATAAGAACATCCATCTCATCCTGCATGGCCTATCTCCAACCAGGATCTTGAAGAGCCTCATCATGATGTTTAGGATCCACCATAGCTGCAAGAGTTGTAGCAAATTTCTGCAAATCTGGACTAAGGTGATCAATAGCTATATAATGGGCCATGGGGTGTAACATACAAGATCTCACTAGCTTTCTCAAAGCAATAGAAAGCTTATCAAACTGCTGTCGTGGATCATCTGAATCTGATGATGGTGAGGGGACGTGAAGCTCCTTTTGATCTTTTATCTGCATGATAGGTACAGGGACAGGAACAGACAAAGTATGTCAACGTTCATAAGTCTACGAAAATCACTCGAGATTAAACCCCTCGTGAGAGTAGGGAATCTTCTCAATAAAAGAGACATCTGCAGACACATAATATCACCTCCCAACAAGATCAAAACATTGATTCCCCTTCTGGGTTCTTAAACAAAACCTAAGAAAATGCACTTAACTAGGAAAACAATTTATCAAGGGTCCTAAAGAGGTGAACAAAGCAAGTGCACCCAACAACACGTAGTCGCATAATATATTTTTGAAGGGAGATGGAGAGCGTGAGATAGGGCAACAAAGGGAGCGACCATGAGAAGGTGGGAGAGGAGGGGTACCTGTCGAAGGAGGAAGGGGCATCTCGTCTAAGGGATGGAGAGGGTGGAGGTAAGCGGCACCGCGTGGAGTAGAGGCCGAGGACGGTATGGGCTGGTCAGTGGTGGTGAGATGGAGAAGGGCGTGTCGAACCTCGGCTGATCCCCAGAGAGCTACTCGTTGGGGAGGAGATGAGGCAGGGAGGGGAAGGTGGTTCAGATGTTTAGGGCAGGACCACCAAGCGCGAGACTGTCGTAAGCCATGGCGTTGTTAGAAGTGTGGTGGTCTCAGGCATAAGAGTTTGCGCTGTCGAGGTGGTCGCGTTCCTGATGTAGGGAGCCTACCGCCACCGCTAGGAGGGCTACCACAGGCTGAGGTCGAGGCACCTTGGTCGAAGGGGGTTCGGTGTCTGAGGGAGGAGGTGGAGAGTGGGCTGGTGGGTGAGATCCTGGAGGGTTGGGTGACCAAAGTGGCAGTGGAGAAGGCTTTGGGTGGGGATGTGGAGCGTGAGGGGTTTAGGGTTCTGACGTTGGAAGGAGATTCTTGATCCTCGACCTCCCTATCTCAAGGAGGGAGGAGCTTTGCTTCTTAGAGGTCGTCTCCGAGATGGGGAGGTAGAGGTGGTGACGCCCGTCCCTGCACGACGGAGCATCTGTGGAGCGCCCACCAGAGAGATCGATTTTCAAGGTGTCCATTGTGGGAATCCCATGGTGGTTGAGGTCTGTAGAGGTGGTGGAGGTGATCATCTCACCATTTGCTTGACTCAAAAGGTGCACGACGATCGGCCTCTCCAAGGGTCCGATGGTGGTGACAATCGAGATGAAGATCGGAGCAATGATGATGGAGAAGGTCGTGTTACAACTGGAGAGCTCGTCTTAAGTCGTCTCCTATGTACCTCGTGGAGGTGGTTAGGGATCCACGGTAGTGGTTGGAACCACTGCTCCGGCACGAAGGAAGACGAGCCGATGTCCAATGAGGATGGGGGAGAGTCGATCGGTCGCTGACGTGGATCCGATCCCCAAGAGATCCACGCGGATCTCATCTAGCATCGCCCGAGATTGACGTCCCAACGACATCGAGAGCGGAAGAGGCGGGGAAGGGCATTGATGAGAGTCGGCCTCCCAATGAACAGCTAGTGGTGGCTTTTAAAGAAATCATGTCCATGGCACGTGCAGCGGAATGCTCACGCAGTTTGAGCACCAATCCGGATTCGTTTGAGAGACCCGAGGAGGGCCCTTTAGTGGTTTCAGACAAAGCGAGGACTCGAATCAGGTTCCCTTTTGGGCCCTATTCTGAGAAAGCTGTGGGTTGCCGGAGCATGACAGAGCTGTGGAAGGTGAGCGCTCTCCAGCTCCGTTCGAGGTGGAAGGCGTAGTGTCCTCCGCTACGTCTCCCTTACAGTAGGCTGATGATCGGGTGGAGGCGATGGTGGTGGGCACGGCTTCGACAACGGGATGAGGGGCTTCCGATTGCCTTTTGGCCGACGAGGCAGAGGCCGTGGTCCAGCGTGAGGCGGATGAGGGTCCCGAGCCTCATCCTGGTGGTCCTCCACCGCAACAGTAGTCAGATAGCATTCCATTGACGTCCAACGGCAGGGTGGAGATTCCCCTGACAAGATGGAGACCACGCATGGTGCACCTTGGCCGAGGTGGCGCTCTCCGCTATAGGAGGAGATGGAGGTTTCATGGAGGTCAGAGACGAGGGTGGTGGTCGATGGTCATGGAAGGTCACCACAGTTGCCACGACAGACAACGGTATTGGATCGTGATGATGAGGTGTATAGGACAACGGAGGCGTATGGCTTCCGACAGGCTATAGAGGAGGCCCCCAATTATTGTATATGAACGGGGTGCTTACATGGAATGTGCGAGGTGGATTCCAGGTTTGGATGGTGGTGTTTTCTCTGTGGCTAAGGCCTATAAGAGGTTAACTTTGGAGTATGGTCCAGCACCTCTCGTTTGGGAAGATTGCTCCTTGATATGGAGCTTGCCGATCCTCTTGAAAGTTAAATTTTTTTTATAGTTGTTTAGAAAGGAGAAGCTAGTGACAAAGGTTTTTCGCTCTAGATGGGCAAGTGACAATGACATGAATTATATTTTTTCTGAAGCAATAGCTGAGGATCTTCATCACCTCTTTTTTCACTGTGATCTTTCCAAGGAGATTTGGGATCAATGTAATGTGAGAAGGGTTGACATGTCTTCTTTTGACTCTTGGTGGGAGTCTTCTCATTCCATGGTGCAAGCAGATATGACAAGCTAGGTGAAGGCTAGTGCTATGCTCTAGTCAATTTGATTGCAACAAAATGATTCCATTTTTCAGAAGGGAGGGCTTGGGTTGAGAATATTGCAAGAGAAGCGTCTATCATTCTAAGATGTAGCTGAGCATTCCTTAAATTCATTCCATTTTTACTTTAATATATTTAATGTGAGAAGGGTTGACATGTCTTCTTTTGACTCTTGGTGGGAGTCTTTTCGTTCGTTGGTACAAGCAGATGGGTGAAGGCTATTGCTATTCTCTGGTCAATTTGATTGCAACAAAATGATTCCATTTTTCAAAGGGGATGGCTTGGGTTGAGAATATTGCAAGGGAAGTGTCCTATCATTCTGAGTTGTAGCTGAGCATTCTTTAAGTTCATTCCATTTTTGCTTTAATATATTTATGGATGGTCCTTTTTTCTCTCAAAAAAAAAAAAAAAAGGATTTACTTAAGACCTATGAAGTAGACTTTTTTGACACTTTCTCTCCAATTGCTCGTTTGTCTACGATGAGGATTCTTGTGGTAGTCACGATTCATAGAGATTAGAAGCTATACCAGCTGGATGTCAAAAAAACTTTTCTTTATAAGAATCTACAGGAGGTGGTGTATTGCAACAACCCCCAGATTATGAGGTTTAGGGGTAGTGTGTATGCAGATTACGAAACACTATTTACAACCTTAAGCAGAGTCCCCATGCTTAATTCCAAAAATTATCCCAGATGGTAGTCCGTTAGCTTTCATAGGTCATCTGCGGATAACTCCTGGTTTGTCAAAAAGACAGGGAGGGATGTTACTGTTCTTTTAGTCTATGTAGAAGACCCGATTGTCACAGAAGATGATTCTGAGGGAATAACTGAGATCAAAAGATGCCTAACTGAGCAATTTGTGATGGACCTAAGTCTGTTGAGATACTTTCTTGGGATAAATGTAGCTCACAGCAAAAGTGCCATTATTCTGTCCTAGAGAAAGTATCTCTAATGTCTTGCAAGAGGTTGGTATGTTGGGGGCCAAGCCAGCAAATATACCCATGGATCCTGAAGCACACTTGTATGATCTTGAGGCAAACGTTGTTGATAGCAGGCAATATAGGCAACTAGTTGGGAAACTATTGTATCTTGCCATCACTAGACCAGACATTTCCTTTACAGTTGGCAGATTGAGTCAATTTATGGCTAAGCCCACTAGACAGCACTGGGATGCTGCGATAATGGTCTTTAGATATCTCAAAAAGGCTTCTGAGCAGGATCTTCTATTCACCAAATAAACTTCTATGACAGCAATGGGTTATTCAAATGCAAATTATGCTGAGTGCGATCTGAACTGAAAATCTACTACAGGATTTTATACTTATCCAGGTGGCAATCTTTTTTTTGAAAAGTGAAAGGATAGTTATCCAAGTGATAACTACCCAAGTTGCAGCTAACAATCTTGTGACTTGAAAGAGCAAGAAGCAAGCAGCAATCTTCAGGTCTAGTGCAGAGTCAGAGTACAAGACAATAGCCCAAACTACTGCTGAAATGATGTGGATTCGATCTCTCTTGACTGACTTACATGTTGAGATAGATGGTCCTATGGAGATACGATGCGATAATAGAGCAACTACATATAAAGCCAATAATCTCATATTTCATGAGCGCACAAAACATGTAAAAGTTGATTGTCACTACACCAAAGATATTATTTAAAAAGGACTACTCTACACAACTCCAATATCTACATATATTTACCAAGCCTCTTATCAAATCTAATTTTGATGTTTGTTGTTCCAAGCATGATTAACAATTATGCTCTAGCTTGAGAGAGAGTGATATACCCCTTCAGTCTACTATGATTCTATACCAATGTAAGGGTATGTTTGTATTCTTTATTTTCTTTTTGGAGTTGTGCTGTAATTGTCCTATCTCCCTCTATATATAAAGAGGTAGAATTTTAGAATAAGACTAAGCCATTCATTTCTCCTAACTTTAGTACTTAATAGAGTTCCTATTCCAGGAAGAAATTAGTTTATTCTTTGAATTATTTCAATTTTGATTTTGAGATTTGGTTACCTGGTTAAATGATGAAATACCTTGTTCTATTTATAATTTCAAGGGAATAGTTGCAGATAGTTGAAGATAGTTGAATATAGTTGTTTGGTAAAATGCCTAACCAATATTAGAAATATTTCCAAACCGATTAACGTGATTTTGCAGTAAATGCCCTCCTATCCATCTCTGAATATCCGAAAATGTTTCAAGGCTAATTGATATAGATATTAGAGTTTAGCTTTCATTAACTTCAATTTGAGAAAAATTGCTTCATCATATTAAAGTATTGGCTGAATTTGTAGCTCATTCAATAATTACCATTTTTTAGGAAGGAATAAAAGCTAGATGTAACAACCATTTTTTTAGCATTTAAAATGTATCTCATTCACATTCAATGTTTATGTCTCCCTAAATCTAATTTATCAACGTCACCCCTTTCAAGAGAAGACATTCAACATCACCCTCTCTAAGAGAACACAGTCTCGGTTTCTTTGCTTAGCTGCCATAGGTAAATAAAATAAAAATATTTATGCACAAGAAAATATCGAAGTTTGAGAAGAGAAGGTAAAGAACTATTGATTTGCTGTCTATCTTATGTTTATCTACCTTCATTCATGTTTTTTTTTCTAATCTTCCTCAATTAGCTTGAGGATCCTAATGACTAGAAGATCTTAATGTGCATTTCTTCTCTTGAAAAGAATCAGAAGATTATCCCGCTGCGAAGCACGGACAATAAGATGCTAGTTAAGATATAAACCAAACTTATAAAAAATTATGAAGAAACAATTAATACATTTTGTACACTTACGTATTATATATATATATATATTCAATGAATATTTAGATCCTTAACGAATCAAATGTGAATCCACATTTTAATATTTAAATTAGATTCGAATTCGATTCAAATTCAAATTTTCTTAACAAATCAAATCCAAATCCAGGTGGATTCAATGAGATTCAATTCGATTAACAACCCTACCTACAAATCTTTCCCCTTCCAATTTTTGATCCTGATGCTAATGCCCTCCCTATGGTGTCAACAACCTTTAATCGAGCCCCACATGCTTGTGTGGTTACACTAGATGCGTACTCTGTCAGGTTGGCATCTATTGATGATTTGCTGGGAGATCCATCTCCTCTCTACCCCATGCCGGATCCATCCTCAAATGACTTCACCAAATCCAACTGTAACAAGTATGGTCTTTAGGACCCTCCACTTGGCTCCTAGCCCACTTCAATTGATTTAACTATTTGAATACTTTCCCTTGACGTTGTTCTCTTTCCTGAGACATCAACAGTGCTGCAACGCTTTCCACTTCTATGACTTGCCCAGGTGGTGATACAAGATGAACCTTCCACAGTATTGGTGAATGCTAGTGATTTGTTGGGAGATACATCTTGTAACGAACGCGTGCCCCAGACATCTTTTAAGATGTCTGGGAGGTGGCCCAGACGTCGAACCAGACGTCTTGGATCACATCCAGACGTCTGACCAGACGTCTGGGATCGTTTCCAGACGTCTGTAAATCCGTTATTTTCGACACGTGCGGGTCGTCTGCGCGCCTGAGCGCGCAGACCGGATATTCGCTTATTCGTTATTCCCTACAGCTGCAGACGCCTGCCGCATCCTCTCTCTCCTCCTCGCACGGCCTTAAAAGGCCACGCGCTCCCTCCCGTCGTCTCCACCCCTTCCTCTTCTCATTCCTGTGCGCGAGAGCGAGCGAGTGCGAGGTTGCCGCGGCGGCGACAGCCGCAGTGAGCGTGGAGGGGGTGCTGCGTGCGAGAGCGGAGCTCTGCCGTGAGGGCGAGCTCGCCGGGGCTGCTAGGGCCGACCGGCGGAGGGCGCAGGGGGCGCGGAATGACGCAGGAGGGACTGCTGCGGTCTGAGCAGCAGGCACGCGAGGTGCGACGCGGGCGGCGTCGCGAGCGGAGGTCGGGTGGCGCCCTGATTCTGGAAAAATTTCCAGGATCAGACATCTGGGTTGATAGCCAGACGGCGAGGGCGACGTCTGGAAGACCTTCCAAACGTCTAAAAGGTGAGTTTTCCGTCTTCTTCTTCCTTCCTGTCGACTGACCGTACTGAAGGGGGGATGGGTGTGCGCAGGCTCGGTGATTCGCCATCCAACGCGAATCAGACGTCTGGCTGTTGTACCAGACAGCGGGAACGACCTCCAAACGTCTGGGGTGACCATCGGACGTCTTGGAGCTAGGCCAGACGTCACCGCAGACTTCTGGACGTCTGGGAAACCACGCTGAACAGGTAATTCTCTGATCCACTTTTTAAGACGTCTGGAAGAAGTTCCAGACGTCTGATTTTGCACAGTGTAGTCGTTTTCGACCCGTTTAGGGCCCGTTCGGGTTCCGTTTTCCGCGATTCGAGTTGCGTTCTTTTCATAATTAATTCCTCTACCCATCTACAGTAGCTATACATTTTTTGAGACACTCCTTGTGTTTGATCCTTGTGATAGGACCTCCTTCAGTTGCAGTCTTGGGAGTCGCGGAGGCACGCGAGATTCCCGATCACGCCCCCATTACTCCCGTTGTACCTGGTAGAGTGGCTTTAAGTTATTAATAAAATCTGTTAAATTATGGAACCATAAATAGAACCTAGGACATTGCATTAATCCTAGGAATGAGAAATAGATGGAATGATAGCTCCTAGGTGTGGCATGAATCCTAGGACTGGAAAACTAGATTGTATGATAGATCCTAGGATATGGCATGAATCCTAGGATGGGAAAACTAGTGGAATGTATAATACTGCAGTCTTGGAAAATGGAAAGAGATATAAAGCTGCCTGTAATTTGAATTAACAGCTGTCTGTTGTTAATAAATAACGTGGTTGAATGTGAAACTGGAAAGTGAAACCTGGATGTTTGAGTAAAAAGGATGGAACCCTACGGGGAAGTAGGAGTAGAACTCCTGGAAAGTGAATGGAATAGTATTGTGGAAGTGAGCTGGCCCTTGAGTACGGAGTACCAAGGAGAGCGACTATCCCCCTGTTTAGTGCAGAGCGGAGTCAGCCGCCCCAGGGACACGGGGTTAGGACTGGCCACTCTGTACCGACTTGCTGGCCCTCGCGTACATAGTACCGAGGAGAGCTACTAGTGTAGGGAGGTACTAGCTACCCCACGGGTCCCGGGGTTCTGCTAGCCTCCCACACCGACTTGTTAGGCCCGCTGGGGCAAATCAGGGTAGTCAGGCGAGGGTGCGCGGACTGTGGAGGGGCAAGGCCCCGGGTTGGTTACTGTAGAGGGGTTGGACCCCTGTTACTGAGAGGGCTCTGCCCTGGACTGGTTCCGTGCTGTGCTTTGGGCGCACCCGTTAACGGAAACGACTGACCGCGTACCAGTACGGGTTAGCTACCTGTGCGTTTATCGCGCGTGCCATAGTCACCGTTACGTCTGTCAGTGACCTTGGGCTGGTTGACTGAGGGTAGGATCACCACGGGGGACTCTCCCGGCCAGGAGAGCACCACGTGCTACTTCTACTTTTTGGAAAAGACTGCAATCAAGATCGTTCCCACGAGGAACATTCGAGATCAAGAAAAAGATCTGAGGAATAAATGAAATAGTGAGACAATTGAAAGATGTGAATAAAGAAAGTAATAGAACATAACAGCTACTGTAGACTCTAATGTTGTCTTTAGTTTTAGTTGCCACTCTACTCAGCATTTTGCTGACGTGTTACACTCGTTACCTTTTTCAGGACCAGGTGTTGAGCAGCCAGGGTCAGCGGCTGCAAAGGACGCTGGACCGAGTAGGGTCCAGTAGAGTTACCACTGTCTTTTGTACCTCTTTTGTTTCCGTTATAGTGAGTAGTTCTTGTTTCCGCTGTACTTTCTTTACCTGCAGTTCAAATTATATTATGAATGTTGTTCTACTGCTGTGGTGGTACATACTGTGGTAGTTTCTTTCCTTACTGCTATACTTTCTTACTGTTAGTTATATTCATGCTGAATGTGATTTATTTTACTGCTCTTTTGGTTACTCCCTCGTTGGACGACTAGGTCTTGGGATTAGTTGAGTCGGTCCGATTCTCGTGTCTCGTAGGGACTCGCGAACCGGGTCGTTACACATCTCCTCCACTTTTCTCTAAGCTAGATCCAATTGCTACATTTCTCCTCGGATCCAACTCTAAGGGGTATGATCTCTCACCCATCCTTATATTTCCACTTTAGAGTTGACCAGTTGCCCAGCAAGTTGCGCCCCTACTGATATTCTTGTTCTTTGCTTGTTGACAACAATCAACAAGCAACAGGAGATGCCTAGTAATACGGTGTCAATGGCTAATGCATCAGAGATGACTGTTGCTAGCACTAATTCCATTGACACAAAGGAGGATCCCACATTGGTTTGCTGCAAGAAAGGCAGCAAACCTCAGCAGATCCTCAGCAGACCATCTCTTCAACCATGGAGAAGTATGGTGTAAGTAGTCAAGCACACTGTACCTCTGTCACTCCAAACTCTGCAACTCTCTCAACACCTTAAAACTCACCAATTTTCCAGTCAACAAGCACCTAAGTGCCTTCCCTCAAATCTGTAATATCACCTGCACCTTACGAAAATGCTCTTCAGTTCTCTTAAAGGTGTATGCCTCTTAAGATTAACATAGAGACAAAGATTTAGAATAAAGGTATGGCCTATGTAATAACAACCATACTAGGTAAGGCTGCACATGAGGTCGGGTTAGGTTGGGTTAAGACCTAACCCACAAGCCAACCTAACGTCTACGGGTTGAGATTTTTCCAACCCACGTTATAGCCTAAAGAGACCCAACCCAACCATTAAAAATGGGTCAGGTTGGGTCAAGTTGAACAAAGTCATTGACTAGTCAAATTATTGGAGTTCTTTTTTGCTTATCTTTCCTATTTGGTAATAAGAGATTTAAACTCATAACACAACCGGTCAAGATATAATGAAGCAAATAAAATAATTAGAAACAAAAAAGAATTTTTAACAAAGAATTAAGAAATAATCTAAAGCTTATAGCAAAAGGAATGTTGGGTTATCCATCCACAAGGGAAATGGCATAGAAAATAGTAAATATTAATGGTTATTAAATTTTTAAATGTAATGAGACTAATAATGTCATTTAAGTCTTAAGGAATACCAGATAATATGTATTTATTTATGAAAAATGAATGTAAAAAAATACACAGGTTACGACTTACGAGTTGAGTCGAATCTCCAACCCCTTTCGGCAAAAGAAGGTTACTCCTCTAAGCCAACCCAATCCATACTTTAACAAGTTGGCCAAAATATAACCCAACATGACCATTGAAACTCTTAACCTGACGCAACCCAACCCAATGGGGTTGGGTCAAATCAAGTTGCAAGTTGAGCCCAACCCATGTGTGCAACTCCAGTACTAGGGTTTTCTCATGAAAAAAAGCAATAAAATATTCAGCTTTGTACTACATCTCTTGTAGTTTTCCCTTCCTTTGAAAAAGTTTTTCCATGTATATCAAGGTGCTCCTATGGTATTTTTTGTGCTAATTATTCTTGTTTTTCACACTTCATAGTGATTTTGGTATATAAAACTTGCTCTGACCATTTAGTTGAGTTTTTGAGTTGAAAAACAACTAAAACGATATATCATGGACAAAATACCTTCCAATCAAAAAAAGAGAAATCAAGGGTATTGGCAATTTTGCGGGGCATTTAGTTAGGGAGAAATGCAGCCATCTTCAAGGAGCAACATGCTTATTTTGAAAATTTTGTTGTTTCCATCTCCTCTCTTCTCCATTTTTGGGAAATGTGCATGTAATTGGTCCACTTTGCCGCTTTTTTTATTGAATGAAGCTAGGTGGTTACCCACCGGATAACCAACTTATACCTTTCAAAAAAAAACCATCTAAAACGATGTTGTTCACATGTTAACTTCCTGGCCAAATAAGCAACTAGGCATTCTAAAGTATTAGTAGTTCAACTTTACCTTGCAGGATTAGTTTGAGTTATAAGGGCATAATATCTCTACTTTCTACTTAGGCTACTTCCAATTGTAGTCTTGTACCAATAGTCATCATTGTCAATAACCAAGATAATGCCTAAAACCACTTGTTAAAGTTCCTTTTTTAATTTTAAAAAAAGACTATTGAGGAGCATGTTATATTGTGCAAATTTGGTAAATGAGAAGCAAACTAAGATAATAAACAATTGTTTGTAGTAGTTGTTGAGTTAACTTCTTGACATAATACACTTACATAATAGCTACATTATTTCCATAATCCCTTCTTGTATATTCGTCTTAGCAATTCTTGATAAGATTGCTATCAAGTGCATCAATGATTTTAAATACCTTTCAATACTTTTTCAATCATCTTCTATTACGTCTATTTCATGCATGGATAAACACCATGCTGTTAAATTGGATTATTTCATATATTCTTTGTAGGTTTGAAATCCAACAAGCCAAAAATGGCAGAAGATTGAATTATCCAAAGACTTGACAACAATGTGCAAGCTTCAATGAAGTCACTAGAGGATACTTTAAAGAAATAAAAAAGATGAAAATAGAGAGAAAAAAAGTCATGTGTGGATCGGTATAATTCTGCAATCGATAAAAACCAAACTGAACTATTTCATATACTCTTCGTATGTTTGAATCCCAACAAGCCAGTATAAAGGCAGAAGATTGAATTACCCAAAACTTAACAACAACATGCAAGTTTTAATGAAGTCAACGGAAGAATACTTTAAAAGAAAAAGAACAAAAGAGAAAAAGACAAGGAATTTGTGCAACATCTTTGGCAACCATATCTAAGTATTACCATGGTGTATTAAGTTACTTTCTTGAGCATATGTATTTAGATAATTGATGGATAGCTGAATAATTTGGGGGCAAGCAGCTAACCAGAAGTGTTCTGCCCAAATTTGGTTGTGCAGCATCACGGCCTTTCAAGGTTGACTCCATTAGTTCATAGAGCCGAGGCAGAGCGCCTTCTCCAGCAGTTTCTAGTATAGTGCAACTCTCAAGGAGAAGCCCTTTTGGCAGACCTTTCTTTTGCATGAACTCCTTTAAATTATTGACAATCGTTTCCGTTGGATTCTCTCCAACTCCATGAAATTTCTTAAACCCGGTCACATGGACTGACACAACTGATGGCCCTTCAGAACCCATTTGCCTATAGGAAGGTCTTTGTACAGCCGAGATATCTTCCTCTGAAGGATCACTCGTCTACAAAAGTACAAAAAGACCACAAGAAGGAATATTCAGAGTATCAACCATGTTATGATGGTCCAATGTTTTTCTTTTCTTTTCGTTTTTTTTTTTTTTTTTGTGTGTTTGTGTTTGAGAATGACGACAGTCCGATGTTTTTTTCTTAAGTTCGAATGGTGTCAGGTCATATTTTTGAGAAAAATAGGGCACCAACCTTGACGAAAAAATGCAAAAAGGCAAAGACTAGTGCTAAACCTTAGTCGATGAACATAACACCCACCACGAATGGAGGATACACCAATCCATCTAAAACGAATAGGTAGTCAATGAGGCAGCCACTGTAAATAATTCATGTAGTTACCCCTTCCCATCCAACTTCAGAAGTTAATGGTTGTTGATTCTGTAATTATCCATCTCAGGAAGAGAGAGAGAGAGAGAGAGAGGAGAGAGAGAGGGAGAACAAATTTTTAAAGCAAGACCATGAACTAATAAACGTACAGGACAAACAAAAAACCCTTCGACAAGACCACCGTTGAAAGAAAATTGCGAGCAACACATGAAATTCACTTGAAAGGGACAAAAACCATCTGAGATAAGAAGCATGAGATCAAATAAGGTGTAAGACAATAAACCGCTCAAAGGGATCATCGAAACCGGGTCATTCCTTCTCTCTCGCAAGGGAAGGATCAGGAACAGTAGACGAAGGCGGAATCGACAACAAAGAAAAGAAAAGGATCATCATCACCTTTTCGCTCGGGAACGAACAGACAGAAAGACAAAGGAAGGCAACTTCTTGATCAAGGGAAGTTTGCTAGGTGAGGTTGCCGGGGGATAGATTGAATAGAAGGGGTGAAGCAGCAGGAAGGGACGCTGATGAAACGCCAAGACCAGAAGAGCCGGGATCCAGAGGGGTACCAAAACGACGCTGTAATTAAGTACAGAAAAAGAGCCGAATCATTGACGGACGGTCTCTCTTGCAGAGAGGAGATATCAATTGCGGACAGGCCCCACTTATGGTGACATTTTTCCTTTTCTTTTTTTCATGAGAAAATACTTTATTAAGGGAGGGAAAAAGCTAGAGGACGTACTCTCGCGGGGGCAAAGAAAAAAATTAGATAAATTGTTCGTCCAGGAACGTCCTCTCAAAGAGGAAATATCACAATAAAATATAAATTAAATAAAAAATAATAATGTCTAAACAATAAATTTATAATCGACTCAAGAGTATGTTCCACACCCCTAAGAACAATTATGTCACCATATAAGCATCAATTTATACGATCCACGCAAACAAATGATAATGGCCAAGAAGCGACCAAACAGACTTGGTCGTATAAAATTCGACTTCAAGCGTGATCCCGAAAAGAACAACTTAGCAACAAGAAAAAAAAAAACACAACCAACAAGAGATTGGTGCCATCAAAAGCGGAGGCAAGGTGAAGGCGAGAGCAACATGGTCGGTGCAGTACTCAATAGTTTGCGAGCAATGAGGTATCAGCAGCCCCAAATGACACTGGAGACATCACCGAGCAAGATGTGTTGCCATCAACCATCCTAGCAGGAAGGAGCCACCAGCACAGGGCAGCTGATGCAACGAACACGGAGACCGAGGGGAGGGAGGAAGGGAGGTGAGATTGGCGAACAAGAGAGGGGCCCCAACTAGCACAAGCCAGTTGAGGCCCCACTCGACGTCAAGGAGCTTGAGGTTTCCGACTGAAGAAAAGGAAAAGGAAGAGGAGGGAGAGTTGTTCCACTGAGGAGGGGGATATGTCATTGGTGGCATGACCCCCATCACCTGCCATTACTTTGTAAATCTTTTTTTTTCTTTTTGGAGTGACGTTGCTCGTAAACCTTTTATGCGATTCTCCTTTTTTTTTCCTCATATGCAACTAATTGTCTCTCCACTCCATGGAGCTAATTTGTTGTTGAAGGAAAATATATTAATTAATAAAGAGATTAGATTCATCTTCTTAGATACAAAAATACATATGTGATTAAGAAGCTGATGATCCAATTCCACCTAAAAAGGTGTACATCTAGGGGGAGATAGATACTCCCGAATGTCAGTAGTTTTTTGTGAATAGTACAAGCAAAACACTTACTCTTTCTTCTCTCTGATTGCGTAAAAAACTATAGTTAGCTCGGCCCAAGTATTTATAGGGTTGTTACCCTTGATCATGGGTCTCATGAGATTTCCTATGATTCCACAATCTAGCCATTAATTGGAATTCAATCTAGCAACCATCAAACGGCTACTAACATAAATATCGGCGCAACAGATGTACGTTTCAACTTCGATCAACAGGACCCGTTGATGGGTTATCAAATCTTTAAGTGCGTCGAGTTGCCGAATCAGGCTGGACCCAGTAGGATGAGGGGTCAGTTGGATCCGTCTGGATACATTCAATTAAATCTACCACTGCACCAGGTGACCAAATCCCCTAGGATGCCAGGTCGCATCTAGTAAGATGCCAAAGTTTATGAAGCAGATTTTTCTTTCCTTATTAATTGCCCCCACTCTCTTTGCTAGCTTAGGCGACAGAGAAAGGAGTAAGTTTAAGAAATAAACTTCATGAGTATGGTGCCCCTCAATGATATGCCAATAATTTTTAGGCAAGTTGATCAGTTGTAGATCGCACAGAGTCTAATTGTATGGGCAGTCAAGCTGCCTCTTATGGACAATATTATGCATATCATCGTCTATTTCTTAAGATAAATAGACATATTGTCGCCTAATTTTCCTGCCGACTTTAATAAGCCAAGATCCCGTGTATTTATAAGGTACAATATAAGCATTGTTTTTTGTGAGTAATGACTAATCACTGTAGGGTTAAGTTTGTCATTTTGCACTAACAAGACATGAATTAATTATCGTAATAATGAAAATTCCCTTTTCAATAATTGGAACAAATTACAGGTTTCTACCGCTGTCAAATCGCAGCATGATGATTATGTTGTGCAAGGGCATTAATTGCCACTCAATATAGTAGGATTTATGAAATTTGAAATCCACACTCAATGGGGTTATAAATAGGGGGTGATTGGGGTAGTAAATGCCATCCTCTCTCCTTAATGTGATAGAAACCCTAGCAGTACTTGAGCCACTACCCTCGGAAAACATCATCACCGGATAAGATACTCTTGTTCCTCAACCTTCTCATCAGCAAAGATTCCGGAATCGCAAGAAAATGTGAGTCAACCTCCTCAATGGGGCTTTCTCGTGAAACTTTGAGACTACACACTTTTTGCTCTGATTTTCGTAGTAATGTCGCCATTCAGGAGTCCCTAACAGTGCACGAACACGAACAAGTCTGATTCCATGCCCCTAGGTCTGTCACCCGTCTGTGTTCTAAAGGGGTAGATGATTTTTTATTATTTGTAAATATGACATAGAAAATAGCCTACGAGTGTCATTGAATCCTTTCCTCACTTCCTTCCTTCATTACCATCAACTCACACCCTCGCAACTGAGTCTCAACTGCTGGCCTATTTTGAATGCTTTCACGGTCATTTGTTTTCATTTAGGATTTGTCCATGGGTGGGACTATTCTACCTCATTTTTTGACCGACGCCCCTTAAAGTGAAAAGGAGAAAGCCCTCATCCGGAACATACAACCTTTATCGTCGACACACTAAGTATAGTATTATGAACCTACCGGATAGCTTGAAAGGACAGGACCATCACTTTTTCTTTCTCCACAATGTGGAAAAATTAGAGGCTCCAAGCACGTGGCAAGGCTCGCCTAAAAAACTCTTGCCACTTGTTGCTCACAAAATTAACTCAAAGGCACAAGTGGATGGCGAAAGAATAATGAACTTTGGGCCTATAACCCATTCAGAATTAAGGCAGCTGGACATCTAGGCAACGCTGACATGGGTAGAGGATTCTTACCCCACTCTAAGTAAGTTAGGGGGTAATGGCTTTAGATATTCTATTTGGCATGAATAATGAAATAATTATGCCTTTTACTCTACATGCAGCCTTTGGGAGGTTTGCCCGGTTGGATACTCCAAGGAAACATTCTAGGAGTTCATCCCATGGTACCCGGTGATGAGATCACATGTGTGGGCTAATTAATTACATAAATACCTAAATCTTATGGTAATGTTTACATGTATGATACATACTTTGATACATAAATAGATTAGTGCTTGCATTACTTTCATAACTTTTTCCTTCTTATCATGCAATCATTTGCCAGGACTATAATTTTTGACACTATTTCTCAGGTGAGAGACTACATTCATGATGTTGATTTGGCTGATGGACATACTGCTGCTCTTGATAAGCTATATGAAGATGGTTTGAGAATAGGACCCACCGACCTCATCAACGCACCTCCACCAGATACTCACACCTCCAGCCGAACCCCTCACAACAGCAACACCGCCACAATCTCCATCGCCAAGCTTATCTCTCCATGTGTTCCAACCACTCGTGATCTTCGCTGACTGGTTAGAGAACCTTTCGGTCGAAGAAACAAACAGAAAAGTCTTCGTTTTTAAAAGGGAGGAGGATCATCTTCTTCAGGATCCTCTCCACCACCGGCATCGTGGCTAGAGTGTACACCGTGGCCGGGGCATACACTGTGGCCTAAAGTGTACTACCTCCCTTCATCGCACAACCATGAGCACTTCTGGTGACAGCATGAGCACCACCATCCTCTTTGACGGCCATCTTCCACCTCCACCATCACCAACGCCATAACCCAAAGCCCCCACGCACCCCCTCTTCCTTTCCCTTCCTCGTTAGCCTTCTTCTTCTTCCTCTTCTTCAATCCGCATCTCCTGCAACTTCACGCAAAGGAACCCAAAGTGGTCGTTGTCCCCATCTCCAGATACGTTGCCTCGGGCCACCTTCTTCTCTGCCAATACAACCAGAGCGCTCACCTTGACTTCTGTCGACGACCCACGTCAGCCATGCCACCCCTCGACAACCCCTTCTCTCGCATCGACGCACCTCGCCGCTGGCATCCTCCACCTCCGGTTGCCATCGCCAACCACCTCCGACCATGCCTCCTATGCCATTGCGAAGACCACACTCTGACGCACCTTCACTCGCAGTAGCTCCTCCGACGATCCTCCTTTGCATGCGCACAGAAGAGAGAGGAGAAATCCTTTATTTCTCCTCTCAATAGTAGTTATGAATTTTTCCATTGTGAAAGTCACTATTGATTTATTTATCTCATTATTACATTCAAATAGATTTGTATGAATATTCCCCCAGTTTATTTGAATCATAGATAGTTGTATTCGTCTCATGAATGATAGAGTATTGGATATTGGTTATAAGGAATGGGTTCTGTTTTGATTAATATTGGCAGTATTTGTCAGTACTAAGATCATGATTCATGTATTTCCATGGTGGTAATTTTGCATGTAACCTCCCTATATTCTTGATTAATTACATAAAATGATAACTTATGTTGAAATTGAATTGCACTAATTAGTATGCACATCCATTGATATTCCCGAATAAATGAGGCACCACTCACTAGTTTAATAGACTAATTCCTTCTTGTGGAGATGATCTAACTATTTTCATGGTTAGATTTTGAGTATTAAATGTTTTGAAAAGTGATTTTCTACCATGCGACTAAATACAATGACATGACATTTTATGTTGAAAATTTCATCAAAAATGAGAATTGCCCTTTCACTTGGCAGGGGAAGGTGAAGGAGGGCGAGGGGTAGGGAGAGGGCAGTGTATCCACCCGCCACCGGGAAAGGAAGAGAAAGGAGGTGGCTAAGGCCTCTAGTAGCCCTGAGGGGACCCCTCTTAAGTGGCAGAAGAGCCATGCTGCAAAAGTTACTGTGTAGGTCTCCTTAGGCTCTTCTAGCGAAGCCGAAGAGGAAAGCGCCCCCTCCTACACTTCTGGCCACCACGAAGCCGAGAAGGTGGGCCCCAGTCATGCTTCTAGTGAGTCAGGCGACAGGGCAACTTCGAAAACACCATCTGCACCATCCAGGGTTCCCAGTGCATTTGCATGGCCAGCCCAACAAGCGGCCAGGGGAAGTGGATTTTCGATTGGTAGCCTCTTCAGGCCACCACAATATATACAGAGTGCCACTAGTGCCAACGTATTGGTTGATCCATGCAGCGAAGGGAGCTTTGAGATGATCGGGCGAACCCTTAGGGAAGGGAAGGGTTCTGTTCAGGAGCAAACCCAAGTGGTAGAGGCATTTAGCATCACATTTCCGGGTGATCCACTACCACCCTTCAGGGTTTCATCAGCACCACGCTATCAGTCTAGTGAGGGCATGGTTGGCGGGGATGCCCCCTTCATCGACCTGGAGAGGTAGGTGTTAAGACACCTGCAGGATGCCCTTACTTGAGCCACCACCCCTTAAGAGAGGGTGAATTTCAAACATGTGCACTTCTATTGTCACTGTGTGGTAAGTCTCATTATTTTGAGTTGAACTTACCCTTGTGTTGTTTTGAATAAGCTATAACATTCTTGCTCTTATTATATAGGTGGAGACTATTGGGAACAGGTTTATTCCCGGTACTATCACGAGTGGAGTGCTCAAAGCGACTCCATCATTCCTAGCAAGGTGGCGGACATAGTGGCAAAATGGGCGGTAACCGCCAGGGCTGAGCAGAGAAACTTCATCCACTAGCTAGAGGAGGCCAATGCCTCCCACCAAAGGGTAGAGAGAGAGGCTAAGGAGGCAAAGCAAAGGCTGAGCTCTCAGCAGCGAACGATTGGGCAAATAACCCAACTCCAGAAGGAGTTGAAGGTGTCCTGCTTAGGGCTAAGGGTAGCCGAGAGAACTGCTAAGAAACTTGATGACTCCCTCGGCAAAATCTATCGGAAGGATCTTGTAAAAATGGGTGAGGACGAGTGATTGGAGTCAGCCTACACAAATATTGCATGGTTGAAGGAAGAGGTGCAAGTTTTAAGGACGGTTCATTACTCTATTGTAGAGGAATATGAAAAGGACTTAGAAGAGGAGCGCCTTCACCTGAGTGCTACCATGGATGAGCTTGCCAAATTTAAGGCGGTGCTAGAGGAGGTGTAAGAGTTGAGGCGAGAATTGGCTACAGCCAGACAACTCACGAAAGAAGAAAGTAAAAGGGTTTAAGAGCTGGAGAATATGCTTGTGTTGGAGGACCCGGATGTTGTGATGGAATTTTTTGCCTCGGATCCTTCTATGGAAGAGAGTCAGACCCTTGTGTCAAGTGAAGTAGGAAACTACACCTTGGCGGTTGTGCAAGACATCTTACAAGGTGGACACACTTCTGTAAAGGAGCTTTGTAGTTGGTCAATCGACAAGTTGGATGTCGAATATGAACGACAGAAGGAGAAGGGCCTTAAACAAAAAGCTCCCATCCCTCTGCCTAGGGACCATCTTGAAAGTCTTATCCTTGAAGAGGAGGCTGATAAACCTGGTCTGTCTGAAGCCTAGCCAATGATCAAAGGTAGCGAGCAATCTCCTAGCTAACATAGTCCTACCTATGAAGCTGGATCGTGATGGCAGAGCAATCATATGACCTAATCTACCTGAATTAAGTTAGATTTTAGCATAATTTAGGAATAATGCATGCATAAGCATCATAATTTGCATCTTAGTTAGTTTGATAGCCTTATAGATAATATTGCCATTTTATGCTCTAAAAGAGAGATGAAATTGATTGCAGATGATCCGAGGCTGTAAATGATAGATCAGATCGTACGGATCTGATCAGGACGACGACGGGAGTCCAACGCTTCTGGAATCACCTTGATCAGACATTTGTAGCGTCACGTACAATCCATAGAACGGAGGCTAAGAAGCAAGATGGCAGAAATCCGGACCTCAGATGCTAAATCTGACAGCACGGATGGATCCGGATCAATGATCGCAGTTTAACGACGCAAAACTTGATCGGAGGCCTATAGCATCATGTACAAAGCAAGGAAGATGGATGGCCATGATAGCGCCATGTGGCGCCATCACAGCTACCCCTCGTCATGCCCCCAATCGCTGAAAGTTCCCCGCACTTATAGGCCGTTGGATCATCATCCAACAGCCACAAAGCGGCCACGTCACCCTTGTCTCCGCGCCTTCATCAACCGAGTCCATCTCAAGCATTGCATTTCCATCCAATAGCTGAGAACAGCCGTGCACTAAACCCAAATCGTGACACAACAACGAGTGTAGCGAGTTGGTCATAATCTCTGCACCAGAGCTCAAGATGTGCGTTTGAGCCGTGCTCAACGCTAAATTGGGAAATGCAGTGGACGTGGGTGCAATTTGACTGTTGGATCAGAACGAAGGGCACAGATGCGAACCCGTGGCGTGAAGCGGAACGTTTGATCAGGCGGTGCGATCACGCACTCTCTGACGTCAAATTTGACGTGTCACTACATGCATTCTCCTTAAGGCGGTGGCACAGGCGATTTAAGCTATCTAATCGTGAGATCGGACAGCTGAAATCAAGCGCGCACGAATTCAAAACACGAGGTAGGCATGCGAAGAAGAGGAAGGCGGGCGCGAGGACCGCACGATGGCGATCCGAGGGTGATGGAGCCACCATGTGTCAGCACTAGAAGGCATCCAAGCATAGAAGGAGCATATGAGGTTATTTTGAAGCTAGATTAAAGCCGTTGATTTCCCGATTGATGGATCTGATCAACCTAAGGTTGTTGCATGAGTTGGAAGGCTTAAAGGCCTGCCTACTTTGCTCCTCATTAAAGCTATAAAAAGAGCCCCAGGGCCCCCCAGTTGAGAGGTAACTCCCACCAAATACATCTCCAGCCTCTCTCTCTCTCTACAACTCCTCTCCAATCTTCCGCCCGGCGCTCTGGATCTAAAGTGTTGCTGCACTTCACACAAGAATCCCACAAGTGGTGTCGCCCTCCATCTGCTTCTACTCTCTCTCCCTCTCTCTCTAGCATAGTTATTTCTATTCATAGTTGAAAGACTATTTGCAAGTAATAATGAAATTCGGATATCTGATACTTGTCATACATATATAAATATTTAAGAATGACTTTCTGAAAAGCTTTTGCATAGAAATCGTGTTGTCCTCCCTGTGAACGACTCGCTACTTATCGAAATCTTTATAAATGTTATTTGTTTCATCGCGATTCTCACTACAACGATAGAATTAATTTTTAACATGCTTTGCAGCTGAACAAGTTGGCGCCGTTGCCGAAGAGGCAATGAAATTTTTTAAAGCTTTTCCTATAAAGTGCTTATTTGATATTCTAACTTGCTATTTTTGGTTACGCATGAATCACAAAATTGTAGGAAGACGCGCAACAACAGAAAAAAATGGGTTCGAATCTCAGGTGAGTACTCGTATCTTAGATTAGGTTAGATTTCCTTTCAAAAAAAAATCTAAAAAATTATATGTTTTGCTTGAACCTTAGGATTAGTTAGCATTTGCTTGATTTTTTTTTTTAAATCTCTCTTGGTGATTTTTCGGGTTGAAACAAACTCTTATTTTAAAAATTCAACTCCCAAAAATTCGCACCTCAAAAAATTCTAAAATTTTTACTGGACGTGGGTTTTGAAGTTAGAAACAACATATCTAAATTTCATGAAAATCTGAGTTATATAAAAATTTTAAAAATTCACATACTAAACTATTATCAAATCGATTATTGTTCTTGATTTTTCAGAGTTCAAAATATCATAGGAATTTTTATACAACTTTGATTGATTGAAATTTGTGGCACTGAATTCCTATGAAAATCAAGAATTTATAAAAAAAAATATGAAAAAAATGTTTCCTTCACGTTTGGTTGCACGGATTACTCAATCACTAACTGAGGGTCAAAACAGACGGCAGAACCTCCAGTACACTTTAAATCAGAAAAAATAGAAAATGTGCATTAAAATTCCTGAAAAAATATTTTCTGAGTGCCTAGTTAGTGGTGCAATAAGTCCAATTGATTACACTATTTGAGTCTTACCACTCTTCTGATTTTGAACTTAAAAGGACCATCTAGTACTATCTGCTCTTAGGGTTTCACATTAGGATAGAGCATACCTGCATTTCCATTCTTAATGGAAATCTATTAAATAATTGGGATTTGCAAAAGTCTTGTGTGCCTCATCAAAACCCTTGATTGAAGGTATTAACTCAAGTGAACCCTAAAACTGACTAATACAAGCATTTGAACCTTAAAATTCACTTTATCATAAAAAAATTCCTTATGAACCCCCTGCTCGTGCACTCACACATTTGAAAATCAATCTTAAGGACAACACCCCCTAACGCCCATCATATTCCAAAAGCATATCAAGCCTAAGCCTAAAACTGATTAGATGTGCCCTAGGCAAGATTAATATTCTTGGGGACTTGAAATTAGATTGGGCTAAGGTCAAGGTCTTATCTACTTGGACTCACTGGTGACAAGAAAGGTCGATGTGATAACCGCGTTAACCCTTAGTGGTGTCCCGCCGTGCGAGGTGTCCTAGGGGATCCTACCCTTCTGACTAGCTAAGTAATTCAAGGGTTGATCAAACCTAGTCGTGTTTTGGGGAACCAAGATTAGGTCTAGTTAGGGTTTACACTCTAAGTAATAGCTTGATTGCTTGCATTTAAAGGGTGGGGTATTCTCTCATCTGTCTTCTCCCTCTCATCTACAGATATTCTTCTGGTGCATGCAAGGTAGAAGATCTCTACATCCTGATTTGCTACCACCTTTAGAAATTAATTCTAGGAGAAGACCTGTTTGTCCAGAATTTGAATTTGAACCCTCTTCAATGGCTAGTCACCACGAGGAAGATGAGATCGAAAAGGAAGAACAAAATCTGGATCCAATAACTCTTACAAAGGCAGATCACTAAGTAAGGCCGGCATCATGACAGACAAATGGAGGTCATAGTGCAGGCCATTACTCGACTCCAAAACGGAAAAGCAGACCGGCGTCTTCGTGACTTTTATAATCCTTCTAATGCCCAACTTGAACCTTTTGTCAGGGTACCTCAAGATGGGGATGATTTTGAACTCAAATCACAAATCATCAATCTGATTCCCCACTTCCATGGCCATAATTCTGATGACCCGTTCCACCACCTTGAAGAACTTCTAAACATAGGAAGGACCTTTGGCCCTAGGAACCTGAATGAAGATACCTTAATGATGAAAATGCTCCCATTCTCCTTAAAAGATAAAGTTTCTCATTGGTTGAGGACTATTGATAGACCAATCCTAACTTGGGATGATTTGAGAAGCACATTCCTAAAAAAATTCTTTCCCGTAGGAAAAACCAATGCCTTTAGATGTGCCATTACAACCTTTAAGCAGAACCCTGGGGAACAACTACATAAGGCTTGGGAGAGATTTAATGATTTGGCTAGGAAATGCCCTCATCATGGGATTCCAAAGTGGCACTTGGCCTATATTTTCTATTATGGGTTAAGTGACAATTTGAAGAATTTTGTTGATGCGGCATGTGGGGGCAATTTCCTAAGCAGAGATGCTAAGGGAGCCTTTCAATTATTTAAAAATATGAGCAACAATGCCCCAATTCCGCCTTTAACTGAGCAAATCAATCAAGGAGCGGAGTTTATGAAGTTAAGGTTAATTCAAACTTGGTTGATTTAGAGTTAATTGCACAACGATTGGACAAGGTGGAACTCATTGGAAAGAATGTAAAGAGTTTGGATAAGAAACTGGACAACCTTCTAAAGGGCAGGAGTTCCTTAGGTACACATTCCAGAGTAAATTCTATGCCTACCCAAGGAGTTTCTATGATAACCCATACCCAACCCCCCAACCCTTTTGGTTAGGAAATGGTGCACAATATTAATGACCTGACCATGGCTCCACCTATGAGCCAACTCTACTTGGATCCATCTCTTTCTGGGTACTAAGGAGGGACCTTGATGCCCTTAAATTCTGAACTACGCATCTCGATGCTTAGTTATCCTGAGGATGTGAATGCACTCCAGGGTTACACTAGAAATGACCCCTACAACCCTGGATGATGCAACCATCCTAACTTTGCTTGGTCAAGTCAGAAACCCGCCTAGGGTCCTAACTTGACTAAGCCAAACACTTACGGGTAACCCAGTAGGTACACATAACCACGCACATCTCAGCCACAACCTACTTAGGAAAACCAGCCCTCTGATCTGAGTCTGGTCCTCAAGGAAATGCAAGAAATGAATCTAAGACATAAGGGAGAAATAAATCAATTGAGGACAGAACTGACGGGACAACTAGACCAGCTAGTTGATGGTAGACAACATGGGATGTTGCCATCCCAACCCGTCTCCAACCCAAGGAACTTCAATAGGGTTAACCAACACAACACGCAGGAGCAACGGGCACATATAGTTCAACTTGCTCCCTAGAACCCACCTTGTTTTGTTAACCCCAACCTAACCTAGGCTCAGCCTATCTTGCCAAACCCACCTCACCCTTCTAACCCTAATGCCTATGCTTGTGCTGTCACTTTGGGAAGTGGGAAACAAATCCAAGATCCTTATCCTTCTACATCGAAATCTTATTAAGATCTTAAGGAGCCTGAATCTGACTTGGGAGACCAAGCTAATCTAGAAAACAAGACTCAGGGTTTGAACACTCATGATTTCTCTCAAGTACCTTTTCCTGAAGCCTTGAACAAGTCCAGGGAAAAGAAAACCAATCAATCTAAGGAGTGGCTTGAGATTTTAAAGCAAGTCTAGGTAAATATACCAATCCTTGAGGTAATTGAGAACATCCCAGCCTATGTGAAATTTTTGAAGGAAATATGCACACTAAAATGCCAGGCCAAATCATAAAAAAGGGTTATAGTTTCTGAACAAGCTAGTGTTATCATCTTAAATAAGCTCCCTCCTAAAAAGAAATATCCAGGGACCCCCTTAATTTCATATGAGATATATGGTTTTATCTTGGATCGAGCTTTCCTGGACCTTAGTGCTTCCATCAATATAATCCCCATAGAATTTTATGAAGAGTTGGATTTAGGTCCCTTGTAACACACTGAGGTTACCCTCTAGCTTGTTGATAGGTCAACCAAGATTCCAAAGGGACTCTTACAAAATGTGATTATAAAAGTGAGGGATTTTGAGTACCCTGTGGACTTTCTAGTTTTAGATATGGGGGCATCAGAAAACTTGAATCACACCTTGATAATCTTAGGAAGACCTTTCTTGGCCACAGCCAAAGCCCAAATCAACTGTAAGACGGGAATTATGCAAATCACTTCTGGAAGGAAAACTTGTCTACTCAATATCTTTAAAGCTTCCCAAAAGAATAAGGTGAATTGTGGTTCCATCGAGGTCGTAGGAACAATTGAAGAGGTTTTGGCAATCCACACTAAAGATGATCCAAATCCTGCCAAATCTTAAGATCAACATGAAAGACAAGAAAGTGATGTACTTGAGGATGATTTTGATCTACCACCTCCCATAGAAAATCAAATGGAAAGAGTCATTAGTGAGATTGAGAAACTCTTGGGAGTATCTTATGATGAATTAGATGATGACATAAAGAATCCTCAATACATCCACCTTGAAATTCAAGAACTATTGAACTTTGAGAGGGTTCAAGAAATTGGACAATCTAAGGACATGAACCAGGTAAACGAAGAAGCAACCTCAGAAAAAGAAGCTCAAATCATGATGAACTGGGGAAGAACTTATACTCCAATTGGCTCAAATGGATGGCTTGAATCTAAGGAAGAAATGACTTTTGATGAGGAAGAGGTAATTTCTGATGAGGATTTTGACGAATTTAGCACAACTCTTCCTTTGTCCTCATATGTTCCAGATCTTGAAGAATTCATTATTTTTTACATCAACTACCATTATAAGGATCCTTATGATTCTGATTTAGAACCAGATTTAAATCTCAATCATGATTTCAATCCAGACCCTTTACCACTTCTTCTTGAATTATGGAATTGGATTAATGAGCAAGCTCTGCATCATGAACCTCATCTATTTGACCTTATTTTCTATTTCAAATTAGAAAAACTCTTCGGAGTAGGACTACATCATCAGTTGGTCTACATTTGTGGATCACTGATTCTTGGACCAAATGATCAAATTCTTTATACTAATTCTGAATCTCTCAGCAATAGTTATTCTCTTGACCCACAATATTGAAATACATATTTCTTTTGGGTTTAGGTTTGTCAAATGACGTTAAACTTAGCGCTGCTTGGGAGTCAACCCAGTATTCTTTACAGGTAGTTTTGCATCTTCTCTATCCAAGCTGACTTGGATTAACAATCTCAGTCAAGTGATATCCCCTCATCTTGCTTATTACATTTTGATTTTCCTGCATACATTTCAATGAGGACATTGTAATGAATAGGCATAGGGGGGGTAGACATTGCACATCTTATATGTAAAAAAAAAAAATGCATTCATGCATAAATAATTTTTATCAAGAAGGTTTTATTAGAGATTTATTCTTAAGTTGATTTCTAAACTTAGAATCCAGTACAATTTCACACTTACACGTAGAATTTGCAATAGATCCTCTGTGAAGACCGATAAACATCTTTAGTTTGTTGAGAAGAAGCAATGCTTCTTCTCCTGAACCCTTGGACAGTAATTAGGGAATTAGGTAAACCATCTTCTAGTAGATCCACCAAACAAGTGTGAGGTGAGAGTAGAAAGTCTACTGGTGCTCTAGAGCTAGTATAAGGAATCTTAATTTCTGAATAATTGGATAATGATACTCGGGTTAGGCATAATTTTTGCTCTTGATTCCTGTGTATAAATTCTTTGTGTGAATTTTTTGAGAGCCACCAAATAAGGCAAATATGCAGAAAGCGGGTTCTGATAAAACTAGGACTGAGTGGATGGTTGCGACCATCTTTTACGGAACCCTCAGCTGAAGGAGGGTATTAATATTAAGGTCAGAAATACAGTGTCTCATCCATTCCTTTCCCGGTGCCAAGAATAGACACTTCCACCAAATAAGTCATCCGATGATCTCTTGAGCACCCCAATCCCAAATAATCCTCGTAAATAAAAATGTGCACGGTTGCTACAATACATGGTGTTGGTAGAAATATATATATATATATATATATATATATATATATATATATATATATATATATATATATAAGAAAAAAAAGAAGAGAAAAAAAGAGAAAAGCAGAATATATATATATAGAACAATAAAAAAAAAGTGAAAGAGAAAGAAAAAAAAGAGTGTGTTAATTGCGTTGTATCAAGCACATTAAGGCAACAATACCCATTCCCTTTATAATCTACCAAATACAGCCTTAACCTACTTTTCTGTAGTTCTGATCGCCTGAATACGGGCTGAGGAATTCTGACTTAGTCATAGGGTTATCAGAACTTAATCAAAGTATTAATGCCATGAGAGACCACCAAATATATTGACAAATCTGGTAAGATTGTGAGCTCGAAAAAAAAAAAAGAAGAAAAAAAAAGAGAGGAAGAGAAAAAAAAATAAAGAAATAGAAAG
Organism: Thalassia testudinum; assembly: GCA_037157565.1. Taxonomy (NCBI): domain Eukaryota; kingdom Viridiplantae; phylum Streptophyta; class Magnoliopsida; order Alismatales; family Hydrocharitaceae; genus Thalassia; species Thalassia testudinum. The sequence goes on along the minus strand of JAZHRO010000003.1, from coordinate 136,402,402 downwards.
AATAGGTACAAAGGAACTAAAGAGAGCATAGTTTCTTCGCTTCTCTTTAAGTTGATTTATTTAATAGTCTGGAAATCTAAGTTTTGTACTACTAGTCTATGTATAGCACCAGAAGAGTGTGAGCCACCAAATACAAACCTACTTGACTTAGACATCTTCTACATAAGCCAAAAAGCCAAGGCTAAATTTACATATTATTTTATCACCCTGAGGGAAGAAGTTTGCCTATCCTAATAGAAATTTTACTAAGGGACAAGTACGAGCTTTAGATGTTGATTGGCTTTTCACTTGGATTCATTGCATAGGCTACAACAATACACTTTCACGACTATCTGGATTTCTAAAGTTTTCAATGAAAGCAAAAGAAATAAATCACTAATTGAACTCTTGATAGAAATCAGTCATGTAGGACCACTTTGCATTTAGTCTTGCATTTGCTAGGGACTAGCAAGATTTAGGCATGAGAGTGTGATTGCACAGCAATTATACGACCTAATCTACCTGAATTAAGTTAGATTCTAGCATAACATAGGAACAATGCATGTATAAGCATCATAATTTGCATATTAGTTACTTTGATAGCCTTATAAATAATATTGTCATTTTATGCTCTAAAAGAGAGACAAAATTGATTGCAGATAATCCGAGGCTGCAAATGATAGATCAGATCATACGGATCTGATCAGGACAATGACGGGAGTCCAACACTTCCTGAATCATGTTGATCAGATATTTGTAGCATCACGTACAATCCAAAGAAGAATGGAAGCCAAGAAGAAAGATGGCAGAAATCTAGACCTCAGATGCCAAATCTGACCACACGGGTGGATCCGAATCAACAATCGTAGTCTAACAACACAAAAATCATCTCGATCGGTGGCCTATAGCACCGTCTACAAAGTAAGGAAGATGGACGACCATGATGGAGCCATGTGGCTCCACCAAAGCCACCCCTCGCCTCGCCCCCAAACTCTGAAGAAGTTCCCAGTGCCTTGTGGGCCATTGGATCATCATCCAACAGCCACAAAGTGGTCACGTCACTCCCATCTCCGCACCTTCATCAACCGAGTCCATCTCAGCCGTGCACTAAACCCAAGTCGCGACACAATAATGAGCGTAGCATGTTGGTCATAGCCTCCGCACCAGAGCGCGAAACACGCATTCGAGCTGTGCTCAGTGCCAAATTGGGAAAGGTAGTGGAGCATGGGCGCAATTTGATCGTTGGATCAGAATGAAGGATGTAGATGCAGATGCGTGGTGTGAAGCGGAACGTTTGATCAGGCAGTGAGATCACGCACTCTTTGACGTTGAATATGACGTGTCGTTACACGCGTTCTCCTTAAGGCAGTGGCACGTGTGATTTAAGCCATCTAATTGCGAGATCGGAAGGTTGAAATCAAGCACACGCGAATTTAAAATGCGAGGCACAAAAAAAATGCGAGGCAAGTGCACGAAGAAGAGGAAGGTGGGTGCGAGGACCACACGATGGCGATCCGAGGCTATGGAGCTATCATGTGTCAGCACCAGAAGGCATCCGAGCATAGAAGGCGTATATGAGGTTATTTTGAGGCCAGATCAGAGCCGTTGATCGAACCTAAGGTTGTTGCATGAGTTAGAGGGATTAAATGCCCACTTCGCCCCTCATTAAAGCTATAAAGAGCCCTAGGGTCCACCAGTTAAGAGGCAACTCCCACCAGATACATCTCTAGCCTCTCTCTCTCTGCAACTTCTCTCCGGTCTTCATCCCGGTGCTCTGGATCTAAAGTGTTGCTACACTTCACACAAGAATCCCACAAGCGGTGTCACCCTCCATTTGCTTCTACTCTCTCTTTCTCTCTCCACAATCTACACAATGATTTATAGTGGAAACCCTTTTCGGTAAAAATCACTACCTAAGCCTCTCAGCTTAAGATTTTCTTGAGTAGGCAACGCTAGTTAATTCACTATGATGTACCACTTGAATGATGGTGGCACAACCTCTTACAAACCACTTCTCTTTTACCTACTAAGGCCTAGTTTACTTGGAGGGTTAACCCCTTAAAAGTGGGGTTAACCCTCATTTACTTTACTTAACCCCTCATTTGATAACCCAGGTTTAACAACTTTAACATGGGTTTGTCTAACACCAATTTCAACTGGTGTTAGGCAAACCCGTGTTAAAATTCTACATCACTTATGTCTCTAACATTCCTCATGTTTTTTATACCTAACACCACTACTAAGTAAACACTACAAGGGTTAACACCACAACATAACACCAATTCAAGTAAACACAAACTGGTGTTAACACCACACCGTAAGTAAACACAATTACGGGTTAACACCAGTTTCACATTTTTAAGTAAATTAGCTCTAAGAGAGTTACAACAACCTATGGAATCCTAATACAATGGATGCCAACAAATGAAATGAATGAAATAAAATAAATACAAAAATTAATCCTAGGGAACCTCAAGGAATTAAAATATGCAAATCAAATTTTCTTTTCAGAAGAGTAGAGCGATGTGCTTTTGAAGAGTATAGAAGAATGAGCATGAAAGCACGAGTAAGAATTGGAGTGGAAGCACTTTTTTATTTTTGAAATATTTTTCAAGGTGTGTTTTAAAATGAGGGGTGTGGAGCCTTATTTATAGGTGAAAACGAAGCATTTTTGGAATGTTAGAAAAATCATTCAAACCAATTTGATCGATCAATTTATTTAATTGATCGATCAATTGCGAGTAAATCGGATTTGACTATTAGGCTCATTTGGTCAATCAATCTTCCTATTTTGATTGATTAATTTTAATATTTTGGTCAATCAATACTATCTAAATGTTTATTTTATGACTTAGAAAATTGTGAAAACATTTTTGAGGTTCCATACATAATTTCTAGACTCAAACACTTAAACTAAAAGATACATTGACTCTTTGAAATCTTCACTTTGATCCACGCGAAGGATAATTGACTTGATTTGTACAAGCGTGACCTGAAAGATTAGTTCACAATAAAACATAATTTTGTTTCATCAAAATAGAGGTCTTAGCATTTTCTCTTACGAACTCACTTATTATAAGTGGCAGTCATTCATGCTTTATAATAGAATGTCGAGCTTGACGTGTCCTCCCGAGTCTCATCCACCAAGTCAAGTGCTAGGTAGACTTGATCGTCATTAGTATGAGGATCATACAAATGAGATCTACATGTAAGGAGGATTGTCTCAACAGGCAGGTGGCCTTCCATTCCACACACCAAGCTGAAGGGTGTATGACCAGTTGAGGTCTTTTGGCTTGTTCGATATTTCCATAACACATCTATCAACTTTTCTAGCCGCTTTCCTTTGGATGAATCTAGTTGCTATTTTAGTGCGACTATGATGGTGCAATTAGTTACCTCTACTTGCCCATTCGCTTGAGGATGGGCAACGAACATGAAATGGAGGCGGATACCCCAACTGGTACAGAATTCTTCAAATTTTCTAGAGGCAAACTGGGTGCCATTGTCAGTGACAACGGCTTGAAGAATCCCATAGTGAGCAATGATATTCTTCCTCACAAAGGTTATTACCCTGTCAGATGTAGGGCTATCCATAGCCTCAGATTCGACCCATTTAGAGTAATAATCCATAGCTACCAAAATGAAACACTTTTGAGTAGGAGCAGGCGGAAATAGGCCAATGAAATCCATTCCCCATTTAGCAAAGGGGATTGGGGACAATATGGGTACCATTTCTCCAGGCGGGAGATGATGGATAGAAGCAAATTTCCAGCATTTGTCACATTTGCAGAGTTGCTTCATTTGTGACCAGAAATATCCTAACTGGAATAGTCGGACGATAAGGGCTTTGTATTCCTCGTGGTTGCCACAAATGCCACCATGGGCTTCTTGAAGGGCATGTGCGTTTATTACATGTAAAGCCTCCTCTAGGGTAAGACATCATAATAATGGAGTTGAATAACCCTGCTTGTATAGCTGCCTGCCTATTAACGTGTATCTTGAGGCTTTTAGCCGGAAAGCTTTAGGATGTGGCTCCCTCGGAGATGTTTCGCTTGTGTTCAAAAATTGTATTATAGGCATCATCTAGGAGGTAGCTTACCGTATCACAAGCACTTGGGGAAGCAACACCATAGGCTCATTGAGCGTTTGAAAAAATATATCATCCTCTTGACCTAGAGGGAATACAGACACCAAACGAGCTAGTCCATTCACGAGGGGGTTGTCGGAACAAGGAACCTACCTGACCAAGGTGGACCTGAAGACGGACAACTCCTTTACTTTGTCGACATTGAGACTCATGTTGGGGTCTATGGCCTAGTACTTGACATTTATTTGGTTCACCATGAACTGCAAGTCCGTATGTATTTCTAAAGATGAAGCACTCTTGGACTTAGCTACTCGAATGCCTACTAACAAGGCCTTGTATCTGGCAACATTGTTAGAGGTGAGGAAGACCAATTTGACGCCATACTTGTGAGTAATGCCATCTAGGGCAGATAACGCGATCCCAACTTCATACCTAATTGCCATGGAAGATCCATCCACATATAATTTCTAGGGTAGGGTGGTTGGGGAATCTAGAATTGTAAATTCCACCACAAGGTTTGCCAGAACTTGGACTTTCATGGATCTTCGCAGTTGATACTTGATGTCAAACTCTGCTAACTCCATAGCCCATTTAATTTGTCAGGCTAACTCCGTTGGTCTATGTAACATTCGACGCAAGGGATAGTCGGATAAAACAATCACTGTATGGGCTTGGAAATAGGGGTGCAATTTTCTGGTGGCAGTTACAAGGGCTAAGTCAAGCTTTTCAATCATTCTGTATTTCGCTTCTGCCCCTGGATAGGTTTTGCTAACGAAATACACAGGTCGTACCCTGCCATGATCACACAAGAGGATAGCGCTGACGACAGACAAAGAAGCTGCCAGGTAGAGGAATAATGGTTCCTCTACAATGGAGTTGTTAGGATTGGGGGTTGCTGAAGGGCTTTTTTGACCCCTTCCAAAGCTCTTTGGCACTGGGGGGTTAAATGAGTTAATGTATAGCCTTTGCGCATCTCGATACATTCGAAGAAGGGGAGACATTTATCGGAAGATCCAAACAAGAACGGCCTAAGGTTGTGATCTTACTGATTAACGACTGTACTCCCTTTAGAGTAGACAGAGGAATCTGGGTCATGATCGCCTGAATCTTGTTGCGATTGGCCTCTATACCTCCCTTTAGAGTAGACGGAGGCGTCAGGGCCATGATCGCCTGAATCTTGTTGCGATTGGCCTCTATACCTCGATTAGAGACTAGAAAACCCAAAAACTTTCTTAAGGAAACACCAAAAGTGCACTTCTTAGTGTTAAGGCGAAGCGAGGTGTCTCTTAAAACTTGAAACACCTCAGCAAGATTCTCCAAGTGTTGAGAAAAGCTCGAACCCTTTACAAGCATATCATCAGTATACACCTTAAATGATTTTCCAATTAAATGGGAAAAAATCGTATTTACAAGATGTTGATAGGTTGCTCCTTCATTTTTCAAGCCAAATGACATGACTCTATATTGAAAGAGACCCCTATTAGTTATGAATGAAGTATGAGGTTTGTCTGCAAGAACTAAACTTATTTGATGGTAGCAAGGTTCAAAATGCTGATTTCAACGTCGTGTCGATGAAATTCTAAGTGTGCATTTCGTGCGCATGCCGAGGGCACACCGTGGAAATACCCATTTTTCGATGGCAGATTTCGACGATTTTGATGGCCTGAAAAAATGACATTTCGGAGGCACGTTGAGGGCATGCCGATGCATGCCGACAAAAATGGCAGAAGTGGTCAAAATAATATCAATTTCAAGAAAATCAAATGCTGATTATGTAACAATAAGAGTGTTACATCATAATATTAATATACAACACGACCATACAATACTAAAGTTTAGTAATGAGATATCAAATATTCTTACCATGTTAAGAATACAAAGAATTTAATAATAGAAGAATACAAAGAATTTAAGAATGAAAGAATCAAAGTATATAGTTTTAAAGTAAAAGTTGAAACCGTAATGTCTTTATGTATCGAAAGTCAGACAGAACTCAGAAGTCGGGACTTGGAACTCGAAAGTCAGATTTCACTAGAACCAAGAGTGTCTTACTGGATCCATATCTTTATCATGGGTACTATCACCACTTGATTGATATCATCGTTAACTATTGTGTCGATGAATACTTTGAATGTATTCATAATAATCCTCCCAAGACATATATGAATACATTGTCTGATAATCCATTATATGCTATCTGTACTCATGTTCATTCATACTAACCAAAATCCCAAGATGGGGAAACGTACTATTTGTGTATGGTCTGTTACGCTGCCCACGCGCATGATTAGTTGCACGTGTTTGGGAGAATTCTGTTGTTTCAGAACCATCTTGTGATAATTTTGATCTTGGCATTTGAGGGGGAGCTGGGGTTGGAACTGCTGAGGAAAATAATTTTGGATGGTACCATACTCATATGGGTAAGAATATTCACTCCCAGTCCTAGTCCCAGAAGTGTCAACATTTCCTTACTCAGCATACGAATGTGATGGATAATTATATGAAGGCGGTGGTGGTGCAAATGACTGCAGGTAGAATGGTTGAGTGTACGAAGATCTCATCTCATGTCCTGTCTCGTATCCCGTGTCATATCCAGATCTAGGTGCTGAAGAACCAAAAAACTGATCACCAATGCTCATGGAACCAATTAAGGAGCTCAAATCCTCCATGTAGGCATTGTGACTTCGATATCCCTCATAATCCATGGCTGGTGGACTTGGACTTGTAATATGTTCGCCATGGATATTGGTGTGTCGTTCATCATATTCTATAGCACCCTAAGTTTGCACTAGACCACCATGTCTCCCTCTATCGGATGATCGTTCCAATCCAGATCCTTCTACCATTACGAATGCATCTGCATCTGAGCCATCATTTGAGTCATCCTTTAAGGTTGAAGTAGACTGTGATAACTATCGTTCTTCATCCTCTTCATCCAGTACCCTTATAGGAAATGTATGATGACCAGATCTGGTCATATGTCCTTTAGCATCGGCACCCATTTTCTTTGATAGCTCTGGATCTGGCCTTCCCTTAACATCCATCACAGGTTCTCCTCCAATGTCATCCATCCGCTTCGTGTGGGTCCCGACATTTATGCAGGTACTGACTCCTCTCTCTATGCTTTCCATAGAGTAAGTGTTATTCTTTAGTCAAGACTCTAAACTCTAGAATTTAGTGAGCACACTACGCATCTGTTCCTAGGATAATAGCATTTACATGAAACGCAATTTACCCATTCTCCACCACCAAATCAACCATCGTCCACACACCTCAATTCCCACCCCATTCACATTAGCCATTGCACCATGCCACTGACACTGGCACCGCATGACCTCCCATTCCCTTCGTCCCCTTTCCCCTTCCCATCCCATCAAAAGAGTCATCACCGGAGGAAATCCTAGACGTGCGGTGGCCACCCCCTACCAGGAGATGCTCCCTCGCCTCCTCAGCAGGCTCCAGGTCCACCACCAAGAAGGAGAGAAGCTCCGTAATGATGCAGGCTGCAGGCTGAAGCAGCAGCGGAGATGGTAGTGTGGCAGTGGCACCAACGGAGCAGACTAGCACATAGCCTGTAGGCTACAGCAAGCATTGGCATGCCAGCGAAATACTTGATTTTCGACAACAAACTCATATCGGCGTGGGTGTTTTGGAAAATGGGCCTTGCTGGTGGCATGCTGTAGGCATTTAAATCGTTGGATGGTAGCCCCTATTGGCATCCAAAAAAGACATATGAGACTGTCCACTGTACGAATCGACAAGGGCATCAATCTTTGGTAGGGAAAACTCATCTTTTGGGCAGGCTTCATTCAAAATTGTGAAATCCATGCACATTCGCCACTTGCCATTTGCTTTTCTGACCATGACTATATTGGGCAACCAAGCGGGGTAAAGGAACTTCTCAATGAATTCCGCTTCCAGTAGTTTGTCAACTTTAGAGGTGGCCACCTGCCATTGCTCCGCTAATTTGTGTCGGCGTGCTTGCTTAACTGCTCGAGAGCCCAGGTGGATGTTGAGGCAATGCTCCATCAGGGATGGGCCTACTCCCAGCAAATCGTTTGTGGACAAGGCAACGACATCTGCGTTAGCTCTCAGTAGGAGGAGCAGTTCCTAAACTTTTGAGGGAGGAAGATTTGCCCCAATTTGAACAAGCCTACCAGCTATATCCATATACAGTTGTATTGCCATGGTTGAAGAACTAGGTTGTACTTCTGGAGTAGGTGGCAGGATGCCTGGGTCTTCCTGTTAGATCGTCTAAACCTGATTGCTTTCCTTCTCCCATTTTTGTGGCTTCGGGGGTCTTCTTTCCATTGAGCATTGTAGCTCAAAGCGCAATAGCTCTCGATCGGCAGACTAGTCCCCATGAATAATTCTGACACCTCAAGGTATGTAGAAAAACATGAATTGGAAGTACGAAGAGGGGATTACTCGGAAAGCATGAGTTGTAGGGTGGCTTATGACATCATCGAACGTTGATGCCAAGCCAGCTACAATAAATGTGGCTATTCGATTGAGGTGTTTGCCTCCTCCGCATATTGACACAGGTAGGTGATAATAATCTAATCTATAACCTTAATAGGCTTAATCTAGGGCTAATTCTTTAGTAGAATCATGCATGTGGTTTATAAATATTGCATTTAGAGCATTCATGCATATTTGAGCTTTGCATTTATCTTAAAAATAATTATCTCCTAATTCCAGTCTCTTGTGAATAATGTAGGTGATAGGTCTCAAAGTGATTTGAAGAACTAAGAGATAAAGCTAGATAGGAGTAGAAGCTATAGCTGATCTAGGAGCCGATTGAGAAATAAAGAAGAAATAAAGAAAGATTGAAGACACAAGAATAAAGGAGGAAAGAGGGGAATTAGGATAACCCTACCCTATCCTAGAAACCTTAGGATAACCCTATCCCAGTACTTATCCCTGAACCAGCTCAACCATAGATATTTGAGCTCAAAAGCCAAAAACATGTATAGCATTATACATGAACCTTTCTACCCTACCCAGAGTCCTATCCTACTATCCCTAATCCTAATCCACTTATCCAATACCCTATCTCTAGCCTAGAAATCTATTTAGGTCCATACCACACTTAATTGACTCAGTTTGAGTCAATGAGGTTAGCCACTAGTTAATTAGGTCCATAGGACTTGATTAGACTAACCCTTAGTTGATTGGACTCATTTGAGTCTAATCAAACCCAACCTAAACCTATTAGACCCAGCTCTTACCCAATTGGGTGCACACTTAATTGGGTGCACCTGAATTCAATTAGGTTCAGTCAGAACCTAATTGAGCAAATACCAACCCACACAAGTTTAATCAGGTTCAAAATTACCTAATTAGACTCATCTATTACCTAATTAGACTAAGCCGTAACCTATTTAGATTTCCCTTAACCTAATTACACATTTACACACAATAGACTAGGACCTACCTATTTGGACCCAACCCACTATACTTAAGCTCAACCTAGCCTAATTAGGAACCTAGTCTCACAGCTTATGTCTACAAAACCTAGCCCTAACCCTACCTGATAAACACCAGTTTATCATCATTCTTATTCCCTAAAACACACCTACCTCTTGGGGTTTTAACTCTGCAATTAGATTTTTAGGCTACATTTAGTCATTTCTTAGGTTAGGCATGCATTGCATTGTTTTGTAGTTTTAACATCTTTATTTGAGTGTCAGGGATAAGCAGAGAGTAAGATCCCACAAACCTTGGCACCTTGTAAGGCAGAAGATGAAGGAACCCAAATTCAGCTAGATCCTAGCTGAATCCAGCTCATCACAGCTGGATTCCAACTCAACTTAGTTGGGCTTAGCTCATCTTAGCTTCATTCAGTTCATTTCAGTTGGATGGTAACTCAGTCTAGCTCAACTCAGTTGATCTCAGCTCAATTCCAGCTCAACTTAGTTGGAACTAGCTCATCTCAACTCCATTAAGCTCACCTTATCTGAAAGGAAGCTCAGGCTAGCTCAACTTAGTTGATCCCAGCTTCTCTCAACTCCATCCAGCTCCTGGAAGCTCTACCTGACTAGGGTTAGCTACTACCATCAACTAGCCAAGCCTAGTCAGCTGAAGAAGCCCTCAACCAGCTTGAGTTAGCTCAACTCCAGCTCTTGAAGACTTAGATCAGCTCAACTTGGTTGAGCTGAGCTACTTGATCTAAGCTAGCTACCTCAGCTAGCTGGGTAGTCTTCGGGAAGATCAACTCTAGCTCACCTTAGCTCAAGACAAAAGAAAACCAATTCAACTTAGCTAAGCTTGGCAGCTAGCAAAAAATTAGCTAGCTAAGCTAGCTATTGAGCTCTACTTCAGCTATCTTTAGCAGCAATCTACTCTGGCAAGCTCCGATGCAGCTCCATTTCAGCTCCTCTCCAACAAACCATGATCTTCTTATTTCCTCCTCCACTCATCTACTAGCTAAGATAGCTTAGCTAGCTTAGCTTAGCTCCTCCTACTTCTCACCATAGTTAACCCCAAGCTCCACCTCAACCCTACTTAGTCCACCTAGCTCCAATTACTCCTAAGCTAACTTGGCACCACCTTAAACCTACCTCTTCAACCCATCACCACCACCAAAAGACACCATCAATTTGGCACCAAAACCCCTCCCATAACCACCTCCAATTGGCGCCAAATCTAGCCTCCATCTCCACCCTTCATCCACCACCAAATCCAATCCCAACCACCCGATTGTTGGTGCCAATAAGCCCTTCTAAAAGCCAACCCCTTGAGGCCAAAAATTGGTGGCAGCCACCACTTTGGATGGCCACCAAGGGGTGGCTTTCACCCTTAACCAACGCCCTCCATGACCCTTCAATTGGCGCCAAGAAGTCTCCATCCTAGGATCCCCATAACCACCACCTAAATTCATTGTAGCCCTCCATCTAAAGGGCATACCTACCCCCCCTTTCCCTTCCTATATACATATCCACCATTCCACCACAAAAAAATTACCCTTGGCTACATTATTATCCTAGAATGTCCACCTATATTCCTACCTACAAAATTCAGCCAAGAGAGAAGAAGAAGAAGAGAGGAAGATTAAGGAGGCAACACCTGCCTCCTTGGAGCCTTCTTCTTCTTTCCTTCTTTCTTGTGCCCAAAGCCAAGGAGGAACACTTCAAGGGGATGGCCAGGCAGAGGAGGAGGACCTAGGGTGGATGCCCACCTTGAGGAGAAGGCACGCCCATTTAGGGTTTGCCAGGAAAGACTTTCTTGAAGGAGGAGCACTCTTCAACTTCGGAGCAATCAGAGTTGGAGTGAGAGTTTGCCACGGCATCATCTTCTACAAAGCCTTTCACTTTTTCTCTAACTTTAGCAATTGTTTCATTTTTGCATTGGTTAGCTAGTTGAACTTTTTTTGGAGGTTACAAGTGTGGAATCCCTCCTACTTGTAAGCTCTCTGATTTTGTAAACTAGATTCACAGTTTCAATACAAGCTTTCCTTTACATATTTGGGTTTGTAATTTTATTTCCATGTCTCTACACTTCCATTACTCCAAGTCACCCGTGCTTGGAGTGAGTTGGAAGAGTAGAGCACATATTAGCTTGACTCTTTTTCGCTTCTTCTTAGTTAGGGTATTTTGGTGTGATTAGCCCTATCAAAAATCCCAAAAAAATTACATATATATAAAAGCCAAAAAGAGAGATTTCTTTATCAAACAAGCAAGAGTATTATTTCATTTTGCATCTCACCCCCCTTGGGACGACCCCAATACTTCCCAAGTACTCGGTCTTTATAAATTCAAAAGTGATCGGATTTATCACATTACAACGACATAAAAATCAAAATTTAAAATCGCGTGATTTTTCATTACACTACCTACATAAAACCCACAAAAATCCTAGCCTAATCCTCTTAAGTTGGTGCCAACTTAAGAAGATTTTATCCCTTGGTAGCCACCTACCTAGGTTGCCTATTTTTAGAAAACCCTCATCCTGTCCTAGCCCTTCAACTTAACTCCTAAGGTCCCTGTTCAACCAATCCTAGGCATAACTTTTGATTAAATCTAAACCATCCAAATTAGTGATCCTAGGCACTCTAGATCAACCAATAGAAAGTCACCTAGATTCTTATAAAAAGACCTAGACTCCAACCCTTAGAAGGCACTTAGTCTCTTAGATAATTAGCCTACCTAGCCCTCCTCTACCTTAGTGCATGCCCATTAATAGTCCCTCTGGATTCCATCTTCTTCCTCCTAGCGCCCTGGGTCTGAAGCTTCGTCAGAAGCTTCCACAAACATCCCTTAAGCGGGTTTGATCTTCTCTCTCTCTATTCTTTTATAGTTCTATTCTTGTAATCATTGATTAGATTCATATTTGTGAGACATTCCTGATATTAGAAATAAATTACAATATTTATTTATCTCTGTCTCTAGTATTATTATCTGTGAATCTATTTGATATATATGTATGTATGTATATATATATTCTACTTTACTATATAATAACTACGGAAGGTATTAAAATAGAGACTGCCTCCTTGTGTTCAACCCGAACTCTTCGTAGTTCGGTAATATATAAATTGATCTCTTTATTTATGTGCTACAACAATTCGATATTTTTAATCACATAGATTTAGCGAGCATCAATTAGGCACTGTTGCTGGGGAGGCACGAATTTATTTATAGCCTTTTGATTTCGCACTTATTTTCTAATAACTAATCCACTTTGCTTTATATTTGTCAACTTGTGTGCAAGATATCAAAAATTCAAAGAGAAGCGCATCAAACAGAAGAAAAGTAGATTCAGTCGTCTTAAGGTAAGTGTATCTATCTTAGGTTTCTTTCGATATAAAAAAAAAATCCAAAGAAAAGGTGCTTTGCTTGATCCTTAAGTTAGAAGTATTTTTGTATGCTTGCTTGCTTCCTAAAAAATAGAAAACTCTTTTTGGTGGGCATTATCTCTTGGAAATCAACAAAATCATCTCCTTGAAATTCAGACTACAACAAATTTCTATTTTAAAAAATTATTTTCCAAATTTATATATGTTAAAAAATTTTGAAATTACTATTGGACGTAAATATTGAAATTAGGAAGATCGTGTCCAAATTTAATATGCATCTGACGCATCTGATTTTTTAAAAATTTGCGGACTGCACTGCTATCAGCTCTACTTTTTCTTCCTAATTTTTGATATTAAAACAATCATAGGAATTTTTATATGAGCCTGATTGATCTAAGATTTATGGAATTGATTCTTGTGATAATTTAGAATCTTGGAAAAATATGGAAAAAATATTTTGAGCACGTTTGATTGCACAGAAAAATCAATCACTGATTGGGTATCAAAACAGACTTAAAGACCCCAGTGCACTATTAAATATGAAAAAATATAAAACATGCATTAAAAATTCTAAATTTTTTCTTCTGAGAACTTTAGTTAGTGGTGCATTAGGACCATTGATTGTCACATTTAACCTATTGGACTTAAATTCCATTATTTAGCATTATCTGCTTTTAGGGTTTCACATTAAGGTAGGACACACTTGCATATCTATACTTAAGGGAAATTTATTAAATAATAGGGACTTACAGAATCTTTTGTGTGTCTCACTAGAACCATTGTTTGAATTTATTCAATCAAGTAAACCCTAAAATTTACTAATACAAAAGCTTGAACTTTAAAAGCAACTACATCAAATAAGCTTCTATTATGAACCCCTTTAATTGGCATACACACATCTGAATTGAATTGATTGGGCAACCACCCCCTCATGCCCATCATCTAATCCTGTGCACTTTAAATCCCAAGCCCTAATTAACTTGATAGATGCGTGATATATTTGTATATATTTAACATAATTTTTCATAGCTAATGCTAGTTTAAGAGTAAATTAGGTCACATTTCATCATATTAGGTTAAAATAGTCACTTGGCATCATTTTATAAATATTGCATTTTTAGGGGTTTAGTTGTAATTTTATTACTACTTATATCTGGTACCTTGATGTCATTGTTTATACATGTGCAAGTTCCAGGTGTAAGTCTCGTTGAAGCTTGACAGGAAGGAGAAATCGGATTAAGCTAAATTGTACAGAGATATTGGGCCATTTTCCTACCTACACCCTGATCCGATTAGACCTTAGCCATAGCCTATTTAGAAATCCAATTTCCTACACTAAATCCTATCTGACCTTGATGTGGCTAACCTAAGTATATTAATTTTTATCACTTATTGGGCAGCCACATATCAAAATCCCCCACCAAATAAATCCCAAATCAAATCCTATGTGCTTCCCATGCAAAGACTCCACCAATATCCCTATTGCATGTCAAATCCAATACAACTAAATCCCACTTAACCCACAACCGAAACTAATTTACCCCAATCCCATATGTGCAACAATCCACTGTAACACTCCAATCCCACTCACCAACACAAAACCCCATGTGCACAACAAAACCCACGTAATCCATAGCCACACATACACTCAACGCCACCCACCAAATTCAGGCAACCACTTCTATCTCCATGTAACATAACCCTAATCCTGTCCTCTCCATTAAACTCAATTCCCAAGCAACCTAAGTACAACCCCCATTGAATTATCCTTTTCCCATTCAACACCAAACAACCCACTTTTCCTATGTGCCCTCTGATCTCTCTTTATAAATTACTGTGCACGTCTAGGGGTTAAGGGATATCCCCCCTCCACCGTACTCAAGGACATGGAAATCTTCCATCATACCTTCCCTCATCTTAATTCCCTCCGTAGGTCCCCCCTCCTCTTACTAGCGATCTCATCTCATCTTCGATTCTCTCATCTTCATCTCAACTTCGTTCTGCCTCCACTGCAACAACAAACTATGCTCCAGCCCAATCATTTCTATATCTTTATTTCTAATTCCTGTTGCTTTTCTAGTTCATGTTCTAGTTAATTATAGTTGTAATTTGACTCTATTCTAGTAGAAATAAAAGTTTTATTTCCAAGTTATATTATTTGCACCCCTGCTTCTCACCCTCTTCTCATTATATATATTATGATTGGTTTCCATCTTCTTACCATCATTCTTTTTATTCAAAACTACAAAAAAAAATAGTTATTATTTCGTTTCGTGTTTTCTTGCATTTAGGTTAGAACAATCCTATGCCTCCCTGTGTTTGACCTGGGACTTACCAAGGTCTCGGTTATTTTATTTTTGTCTCAAAAAATTGCATTACAATGAACGTTCTTTTACTTAACGATTTCGCGAGATCAGATTTTGGCACTGTTGCTGGAGAGGCAATGGAGTTCATTTTCATATTTGCTTTTGTCTTTGCATTCGTGTCTCCAACTCATTTTTCTCTGTTCTTCTGATTGTGTGTAGGATTTTGTGGTGATACGAGATCTTGTGACAAGCGATAGAAATGGAGTAAAGTGCAGGTAGAGATCGAGGTAGTCCTTGCATCTTAGTTTAGGTTTATTTTTGAATCCTAGATTGCATTAGAGTCTTTGCATAAAAAAATAAATAAAATCTCATTTGTCCATCTAGATTAGGTGTATATCTTGATCCTTAGGTTAACTATTTGCTTGAGTTGTTTCCAGTTTAAAAAAATAGAAAAAAGCTTTCTTGTGGTGGACTTTCGTTATTTCAAAATCTTAAAAATCACCTCTTAAATCTTCGAGCTGTAACAAACTTTGATTTTAAAAATTCAATTCCTAAAGCTTTTTAAGTCTAAAAATTCTAAAATTTTTCCTGGACATGGAGACTTCATCAGGAATAACATATCCAAATTTCGTGCAATTTCGATTTATACAAAAATTTTAAAAATTCACCAACTGAACTATTATCAAATATGTTATTTTTCCTTTTTTTCAAAGTTCAAAAAATCATAAGAATTTTTATATAACTTTGATTTAAGTGAAATTTGTGGCATAGATTCCTATGATAATTAAGAATTCTGAAAATTTTGTAAAAATTATTCTCTACACGTTTGATTGCACTAAACTTTCCATCACTAACTTAGGGTTAAAATAGACTACAGGACCCTTAGTACACTTTAAATCTTGAAAATTTGAAAAACGTGCATTAAATTCTTGAAAAAATAT
Source organism: Thalassia testudinum (assembly GCA_037157565.1). Taxonomy (NCBI): domain Eukaryota; kingdom Viridiplantae; phylum Streptophyta; class Magnoliopsida; order Alismatales; family Hydrocharitaceae; genus Thalassia; species Thalassia testudinum. The sequence continues at coordinate 136,386,292 of JAZHRO010000003.1, read as the reverse complement.
TTTTTTAGTGCCTATCTAGTGATGCAACAATACCAATAGATTTTGGGTCGCACCACATTCCCGAATTTTGGACTTAAAAGGATCATCTTAGAAGTTACTTATTTTTAGGGTTTCAATTATAAGGTTGAGCGCATTTTGCATGCCATATTCTTAAAGGGAATAAATCCCACAAATTGGAACTTGCAAAAACTTTTGTGTGCTCATCAAAACCTTGCTTGAATTCACTTAATTTTGAAACCCTAAAACACAACTAAACAAGCAATTTAACCCTAAAACTCACCTCATAAAAAAAATTGCTTGTAAACCCCTTTTGTTTATGCACTACACACATTTAATTTACTCTTTAGGGCACACCCTTCTAACGCCCATCATACTTCAAAAGCACTTCAAGCCTAAGCCTAAAATTGAGTATACGTGCCCTAGGTAGGATTAATCTACTTGGTACCTTGAAATTAGATTGGACTAAAATCAAGGTCGTCTACTTGGGCCAACTAGTGACGAGAAAGGTCGGTGCAGTGTCCTATGAGGTCCCATCCTTCTGGCTAGCCAAGTAATTCAAGGGTTGGTCTAACTTAGTCGTGTTTTGGGGAGCTAGGATTAGGTCTAATTAGGCATTACACTTTAAGGACTAGCTTGATTGCTTGTATTGTGACGGTAGGTATTCTCTCATCTATCTTCTCACTCTCATCTATCAACTTTATTCTAGTGCATGCAAGTTAGAAGATCTCTAAACCCTAATTTGATGCCACCTTTAGAGAGAAATCCTAGGAGAAGACTTATTTTTTCTGAATTTGATTTTGAATCCTTTCCTATGGCTAATTGTTTGTACGTTTTTGTGATCGGATTTTAAAAGATAACACGTTGTAATATAGCCGACAAAACGTTCAAACAAATATAGAGAATTTTATTACTCAAAAAATTAGAGTATCCGAGGTCGAACACATGGAGCAATCTCAGCACTTTTAAAACCAAAGAACACAACTTTTAAATGAAAACAATTGATTCAAAGAGAGAGAGTTATAAAAAGAATTGCTAAAAGACAACAGAATTGGACGTCTGATTTCTTTATCAGACGTCTTAAAAGTAAGTCTTCTTTCTCTCTTCCTTCTTCTTCTTCTTCTTCGTTGGCTCTTCTTCTTTTCTTCTGATCCACAGGTCTTTTTCTTCCTTGAACTTCATTCTCTTCTCTTCTCTTTCCTGCGAAGGCTTCTTCTTCCTGCCTTTGTTTCTCTTCTGTCTTCTTCTTTCTTTTTGTCTGCAGTCCTTCTTTCTTCCTTGTCTTCTCTTCTTCTGCTTCTTCTTCCTTCTCCTTGCGGCTAAGTCTCCTCTCTTCACCGCCCGGCCTGCCTGCACACAGGGAAGCAAAACCTAACCCTTCCCCTCTACCCGAACGTCTCTCTCTCTCTCTTTGCAATTCACTCAAGGACGCTCTTCCAGAGCCACGGGTATTCAGGTCGGATCTCGCACCCGGGACCAGGCGCACCGGCAGGTGGGTGATGCACGAGGAGTGCTCAGGTTAGGGTCGGGTCGGATCCTGCCAGATCCACGAGGTGAAACCGCGGACGAGGCGAGTGGGTCAGGTGAGGGACCTCACCCCTGTGCGTTCGGAGGCGAATAACAGATAACACAAATTCAATTTAAAGCATACCTGCGCGTTGTGTTTCGCCGATGTGGGACTATCTGGCCTGCCCCAATCTCGCGCGCGCCCGCAGAGCTTTCTTCGTGCAATTGCCAAAGCTGCGGGCTTCGCAGCGCTCCTTGCTGGACCCGAGGGCTTCGCACTGCTCGTGCGAATCTGTTGCGCCTGAGCTTGGAAGACCTGACGCCTGGAGCTGCTGCGAAGCTGCTTCAACTGTCAATGGCGGCAGGACTGAAATTCTGTCAAACACAAGCACGGCCTATTGGCCTAATCAGACCAGCTGGGCACCTTTGCCATGGCACGGCGAAGGTGGTGAACGGTGCTGCAGGTTGTGGGATGGCCTAGGCGTGCGTGCCTAGGTCGACCTGTGACCGGAAGTGTGGGGTTGTTCAGGGGGCTGTGGTGGAGTCGTAGAGGGATGGTGGATGGGCGGAAAGTGTTCCTTGTGGTGAGGCAGAGCTTATGAGATGGTTGGTGAGCCGTGTGGAGGGGCGGAATGGTGGGAGCGGCTCGCCGAAGGTCGGTCGGTGACGTGGAAGATGAGGGTGGTCAGGCAATGTCGGGGGGCAATTAAATGAAATAAAAGGGGGAAAAGAGAGAGGGGAAGATGGAGAAGGTATTTGGAGTGTCCTGGAAGGGAGGGAGGCAGCGGAGTGGACGGCGCGTAGCTACCGTCGTCGGAGAAGAAGAACCCTGAGGGAGAGAGAGGCGACGAGGATGAGGTCAGGAGAACGCGCGCCTGGTACTACGAGACGTGGGAGAAAGAGGCGGAGTTTACTCTGCTGCTGGTATGGCAGCAGAGCGACGAGAAGGAGGGGAGGAGGTCACCTGGGCTTGCGGGTTTCTTGGCCGGAGATGGAAGAGAGGAAAATTTGGGGGAATCTCCACCAAAACAAGTCTGAAGATCTGCGGCCGGGTCTGAAGATCCTTTTATAGGTGTTGGCCGAACCTTCTAGTGCGTGGAGGGCGCGCAATCACCTCCGCCGGCTCACCGGAGAAGGAAAGAAGGTGGATACCCAAATCCCTCGTGCGTTCGCACGAGAGATTGGGTTCACACCAGAGATCGTGATTGGCTTTAGATGGAAGGGAATTCCTCAGAGAATCTCCCTTCCATTTCTGGGAGGGAATCTCTGAGGAATCAGAGAGTAATCCCTCTCTAAACCTCATCGGAGATCGGTTCTGCCCTAACAATGGCGGCAGGACCTGATTGCAAAGGTGGCGAGGAACTTAGGGGGCTCTCTGCAATGATTTTCAAAAGATAGGGACCAAGTTGTGATTTGGGTGTACTAAATTGCAAAGTAGGTCAAGATGACCTCCACTTAGGTCAAAATTTTGGTATAAACCTAATTTTGACCTAAAGAATCCAATGGTGAAGTTGGATTTTAGGTTTGACCTCGTTTGACTGGATATTTTGCGTAAAAACCCAAATTAGGTTAATTGAATGGCTAGGACCCTAATCTAGGTCAAACTAGGTTCCAAAGGCCACATTAAGTGTTATAAACCCTAAGGAGTATTTTTCCATGATTTTTAGAGGATTTACTTGATTTTTATCCTGACCGGAACCTTGTTGATTTAAGCAGGTCTGTTTTAGGGTTACCAAATGTCATTTAATTCCTAAATTGCACATGAACCCATTTCTGATTGACTCAACCAACTTTTTATCTTAGTTAGACCATTTGACCTATGTTTTGCTTCTGAGAAATCCCGTTTATGTACTGCAATGGTAAAATTACAGTTTTACCCTTTAATTCATGTTTTCTTCTCAGAGCACTTATTCCTTTATTTAGGCCTTCTTCTAGGTTATGTAGGAGCTTTTATCTTCTTTATTGGGTCAAAATGAGCTAGTTATGGCTCATGATGAGGCTCTCATCACTAATCGCCAAGAGAAAGAATTGATTGAGGAGGAAAGCTTAGACCCACACTCTCTTTCATCCTACTGTTCCTCCTTTTCTCCCTATCCCGACCTGCCCATGACTCCAACTTCGTCAAGATGGGAGAACCCTCCTCGACACTCGAGGCTTAATTCCCTTACCTGCACCTCATATTCCCTAGGAATAACTAGGCCTACCTCATCCTTACGGAATTGCACATAAATATCTGGATATCAAGGATCTCTACAATCTCAAGAGACACTCTCCCCACAAGACCAACACTTGGTTGGCATGACCAACTATCTTGACTGGTTCAACCAGACTCATCTCTCCCATGGTCGGGGATATGCCTTAGAGTCCCAATACCTAGGATATCAATCCTATCCCTAAAATCACTTAGCAGATTATCCCAATTTCACCCAACCCACTCCACCTTCTTATTGGGATAACCTTACACCACCCAACCAAGGATATGATCCTTACCCTAGGTATTCAAATCTTGATAGATATTCTAATTTGACTAAGGTTAGAAATCCTGAAAATTATTATCCTCAACCCACTCAAACCACTGACCATGGTGGTGATCCATAGATTACTCAATTGCTCCAAGTGCTTCAGGAGATGAGAGAATCTAATAAAAGAAATACTGAAAACATGCTAAAGGAGCTTAATAGAATTTGGGAATCACAACTTGATAAACTTGGTCTGAGTGTGCCACAAGTTGGTGGTGAACCACTCAAGGTTGAAGATTCGACCTTAAGTATGACATTTTATTCAATCACAACCTCTACTTACACTGAGCTTACCCACCAGCCCTGTGATTATCCAGAACATATCTTATCCAAGCCTGCATCTGAATTGATCAAGAGTTCTGATGTCCCAAAGACTAACCCTGAAATGAACGACAAATCTATGGAAAGGACATCTAATGGGGTCCTTGGAACTGATTATGACACATTTGGAATTGAATCATCTGGAAACCCCATCTTGGAAAATGATGAGGAAAGTGTTGGCATCCCCAAGATTGATTCTCAATCTAAAGATCCTGAATCTTGGGTGATACCGTATGTTCATGGAATCCAATTTACATTCTCTGATAACCATGTTGAAATTGAGGAGGAAGACTCACTCAAGAATCTAAATCTTGATTCAGGTCTTGAATTACAATCATTCTATTTTGAGGAACAAATCTTTGGTGGGCCTAAGTATGAATCCTTTATGTTTAAGGATGCACAATCGGTCCTTGAGGATGATTTGAAGTTAGATATCTCAAGAAATTTGGGGGAATCTAAACAAGATAAAGATTGTAAACAAGCAAAAGCGACCTTTCAAAAGGATAGAGGGATCGAGGACAGTGACACTCCCATCCTGGCACATTTACATGAATCTGATAAGATTTTGTCTGAGGTTTCTGATGATCATATGTGCCTAGATGATTCTATTATGATATTTGAAGTTTACGATACTAATCATTTTGAGATACCCCAGATAGAAGCTGAATTTATTTTCACTTCTATATCAATTGATTCTCACCCTTCTCTTCCCATCCACCAGAGTCTTGAGGAAAACCCTGATTCTACATTCCCTTCTCCTGACTCTAATCTCCAACATCATGAGATTGAGCAAGACAGACAATCCCCCTATGAAAGAGATGTTTAAGAGATTGCATAATTATTGGGGATGACTTATGATGATCTACCTAAGGAAGCGAAGAATTTATTTGAATCATGGAATTCCAAGGAACTTGATTTGATTAATAAGGAAAAGGAAGACATTATCTTAGATCATGGAGTTCAAAACAAAGTAAATTGGGGTCTAACTTATCCTTCGAGTAACTCTAATGAATGGCTCGATTCTGACATTGAGAAATTAACAAAAGCCATAGAACTAAAAATGAAAGAATTTGAGGCTTTGATTAATCTAGATTCCGATCTTACACCTCCTGGGGAAATGATTATGAGGGATAATGAATTTTCGCCCATTACATTTGAGGATTTGCATCATGAATTAAGACAGGATTTGGACGACTCGTAGGAGATTTTTTATCACCCCAAGGTTGAGCTTGAGTATTCTGATTTGGATATCCAACATGATTTGGGTGAATCTGGAACTGTTGACATGGATCACTGGATTTTATTTGACTCACCTACTCTACATCCATCCACACCTGACATGACTCATGAAGTGGTTCCTTATACCATTTTAGATTACACCACTCAAGTTCCTCCTTTCATTTCCCATCACTTTCAGGACCTGTATGATTTATTCCCCACTGACCACTCTTTATCCACCTCATCTACCTTACTTATGCATCACTTCTTAGGGTTGCCACTATCTACTTTTCACTCTGGCACCTACACTCATTTTTCTCTCTTTTGTAGCACTTGGCTGCAAATAATTCCAAGCCTGTTTTCTTTATTTTCCGACCTTTTGGGCTTGATATTCACCATCAGCTAGTTCACATATGTGGATCATTGATTCTTAGGCCGCATGACCATATCTTCATATTAATCCTAACTCAACCCATTAATTTGATCATTCATTTATGTTTAGGGTTTTGGTCTGGCAAATGATGTAAAACTTAGCACTGGCTGAGAGGCAACCCAGTATTATGTATAGGTACTTAGATCTTTATAAGATGACTTGGATTAATAAGCTCAGTCAAGTGATATCCCCTCGTCTTTCTTATTACACTTTGATTTTCTTGCATACATTTCAATGAGGACATTGTAATGAATAGGCATGGGGGTGAACATTGCATGTCTTATTTTTGTGCCAACTAATTCTGTTAGAACTTATAAATAGCATTTTTGAAAGAAAAAATCATTTATACATAGCATTTATACATATTGCATTCATGCATTTATTCAAAAAGATTTTTATCAAGGACGATTTACCGAAGATTTTCTTCTTGAATTGTCTCTTAGTTTCTAATCCAGTACATTTATTTCACTTGCATGTAGACTTTGCAATGGATTATTTATGAAAACCAATAGGCATTTTTAGTTTATCAAGGAGAAGCATTGCTTCTTTTCTTGAACCCTTAGATGGTAGTTAGGGAGTTAGGAAAACTATCTTTCATTAGATCCACCAAACATTTGTGAGGTGAAAATAGAGCATCTACTAGTGCTCTAAGTCTAGTGGGAGGACTCCTAAGTTCTGGATAATTGGATCATGATACTTACGAGTTAGGCATAGTTTTCGCTTTCAGTTCTTGCGCGTGAACATTATGTGTAAATTCTTAAGAACAACCAAATACGGCAGATATGCAAAGATTGAGTTTTAATAAAATTGTACTTATGGTGGATGGTTACGACCATCTTTCATGGAATTCTTAGTTGGAGGAGGATATTAATGCCAAAAGTCAGAAGTACACTTGTCCTATCCATCCCTTCCTGATGCCGAGAGTATGCACTTTCACCAAGTAAGCCACACAAAATCCTCTTGAAATCATCATTCCCTAAAAATGCCTCGTCAGTAAAAGTTTGTGTTATGTGTGTTGTGTTGATAGATATGAAAAAGGAAAAAAAAGAGAGAAAAGAAAAAAAAAAGATAGAAAAAAATTATTAAAAAAAAGAAAAAAAGAAAAAAGAAAAGAATAGAAAAAGAGAAAAATTCTGAAAAAGAAAAGTGTGTTTGAGTTCATGGTTGTGTCTTTCATTATGATTCGATTTCATTGAGGCAAGAAAATGGCCATTGCGATTCACCAAATATGAACTATACCTACTTTTTAAGTATTTTTGACTACTGGAATACTTGCTGAGGAATTTTAACTTAGTTGTAGGGTTATTAGAATCACAATTGGAGTGTTGATGCCATGAGAGACTACTAAAAATATTGAGTGCTTTTATACACTTGGTGAGATTGTGTGCTCTCTAAAGAAAAGCAAAAAGAAAAGAAAAAAAAGGAGAGAAAGTGAGTATAAAGGAACTAAAAGAGAGCACAGGTTTTTTAGCCTATCTTTGGGTTGACTTGTTTAATAGTCTAGAGATCTAGAGTTTGTAGTGCTAGTGTACATGTAGCACCAGATGAGTATGAGTTATCAAATATGAAATCTTTTGACTCAAACATCTTCTACCTAAGCAAAAAAAAAAGGCTGGGGTTAAATCACAGATTACTTGTTATGTTATCCCTATGGGAAGAAGTTTCCCTATCCTGATAGAATTTTTACTGACGGTTAAGTACGAATTTTAAATATAGGTTGGCTTTTCACTTGGATTCATTGCCTAGGCTATTATTACGTCACTTTCATATTTGTTTGGATCTCTAAATTTTTTGAAGAAGATAAGAATAAATCTTTTGTCAGACCCTTGATAAAAAGGAATAAGCATAGATCATATATTTTGCATTCATTTTTCATTCATGCATGTGCTAAGGGATAAGCAAAAGATAAGCATGGGGGTATGATATATTCATATATATTTGACATAATTTTGCCTAGCTATAGGTCACATTGCATCATATTTGGTTAAAATAGTCACTTGGCATCATTTTATAAATCTTTCATTTTTAGGGGTTTAGTTGTAATTTTATTACTATTTATATCTAGTATCTTGATGTCATTGTTTATGCGTGTGCAGGTGCCAGGTGTAAGTCTGGTTGAAGCTTGACAGGAAGGAGACATCGGATCAAGCTAAATTGTACAAAGATGTTGGGCCACTTTCCTACCTACACCCTGATCCGATTAGACTTTAGTCATAACCTATTTAGAAATATAATTTCCTGCACCTAATCCTATCTAACCTTGATGCGGCTAACCTAAGTATATTGGCTGCATATTAAAATCCCCCACCAAATTAATCCTAAATCAAATCCTATGTACTTCTCATGCAAAGACTCCACCAATATCCCTATTGCATGCACCGCCAATGCCGCTACGTAAATCCCATACCCTGACATCAAACCCAATCCCACTAAAACCTACTTAACCCACAACAGAAACCAATTTATCCCAATCCCATATATGCGACATTCGCCGTAGCACTCAAATCCCACTCACCAACACAAAACCCCACGTGCACAACAAAACCCACGTAATCCATAGCCACACATACACCCAACGCCACCCACCATATTCATGCAACCACTTCTATCTCCACGTAACGTAACCCCAATCCTATCCTCTCCACCGAACTCAATTCCCAAGCAGCCTACGTACATCGCCCATCGAATTATCCTTATCCTATCGAACAACTCCGTTTCCTACGTGCCCTTTGATCTCTCTCTATCGATTACCGTGCACGTTCACGCGTTGAGGGATATCTCCCCCACCACCGTACTCAAGGGCTCGGAAATCTTCCACCGTACCTCCCCTCATCTCAAATCCCTCCGTAGTTCCCCACTCCTCTCAATTCTTCACCTCACCAGTGATCTCATCTTATTTCTGGTTCTCTCATCTCCATCTCAATTTCATTCTGCCTCCGCTGTAATAACGGACTATTATGCTCTAGCTCAATCATTTCTATATCTTTATTTCTAATTTTGGTTACTTTTCTAATTTATGATCTACTTATTGACTCTATTTTTTTTTTGAAATAAAAAGTAAAACTATCGTTTTACGATAGCAATCCGGAGCGGTATATTATATAAATAGGTAAGAGAAATTACAAAAGAGATCTCCAAAAAAGTATGAGGGATCAACACTTTCTTACAATTCTTTCACAGCACACCGGCTTCTCCTGAAAAAGTCTCTCATTTCTTGCCTCCCACACACACCATAGAGTGACAGCCATGCATACATGTGGCTTCCCACTCATACCAAACCCATGTCAGATAGAATCCCAATCTGGTAGCGACTCCTAACATGTTCTTCTCCAAACAGTATCAGTGACAAGGTAAAAAGAAAAGAGGTGATTTACATTGTCAGTATTCATTTCACACAAAAAACAAATATGGTGATCAGTTCCCAACCTTCTATGCCGCAGATCACTTGTGATCAATCCATCTCTCCTACAAATCTAGAGAAAAATCTGTACCTTGAGGGGAATTTTTAAAAGCCAGATCTTCTTGTCAATAAAGTCGCATCTCTACCCACTTTCATGGCTCAAAATTCTGTTATAGCTTGAATGCACACTATAAATCCCCTCCCAAAGGTACCTGTCCTCCACTCCAGGCCTAGGCTTAAAGCACTCAAGGTTTGAAATTAGCCTACTCCTTTCTTCCCACAGCTTGGTAGCTCTCCTGTTGGAATCCTCCTCAATCAAATTCCAGCTGCTGCTGCTGCAGGACATGACCCTGCTGACAGTGGCCTCCTTGTCAGATGCTGCAGCAAAAGCTCTTGGATAGAGCTTCTTCAAGACACCTAGCCCTGTCCACCCCTTCTTCCAGAAGCTGAAGGTCTTGCCATCCCCAAGAGCCGGCTGCAGCAAGTGGAAGTGATCAGCCAAAGCTCTTATCACTGATTTCCAGAAGGGAGAAGGCCTGCTGGGCTGAAGTCTGGACAACACACTGTTGGATGCACCATAGCTATCTCTGACCAGGATAGTCCACGGTTTCATGTCTCCTTGCAAGAGTTTAATAACCCACTTAAGTAGCAAAGCATCATTAAAGTGTTTCAGGGACTTAATCCCAAGTCCACCCCTATCTTTTGGACAACAAATCTGCTCCCATTTGAGTGGCTACAAGAATCTGCCCTCATGCTTAGCTCCCTTCCAAAAGAACCTCTTTCTCAACACATCCAACCTTTTCCAAATGGAGTTAGGTGCTTTAAATATGGAAAAGTAGAAAACAGGGATGGATGTGATCACAGAGTTGAGCAAGACAAGTCTTCCACCTTTGGAGAGGAAACTACTATGCCAACCATCCAACTTCACTGAAATCTTATCAAAGAGGCAACTCCAATCTCTCTTCTTCATTCTAGTGCACCTCAAAGGCAGCCCCAAATATCTAATAGGAAGATTGATGCAGGGAGACATCAAAATAGCAGCTAGAGCTCCTTGCTCCTCCTCAGATAAGCCAAAGCAAACCAAACTGGATTTATCCCTATTCAACCTCAAGCCAGAGAGCTCACCAAAAATATTAATCATATGATGCAAAGCCATTGCTTCATCCCTAGACCCTTCTACAAAGAAAACTGTATCATCTGCATACTGAAGAATGGGAGCCAGATTACTCCTGCACGACAAAGAGTACCCTCTAATAAGACCTGCTTTAACAAGCTTACAAGCATACCAAGCCAAGTTATCAATTGCCAAGTTGAAAATTAGGGGAGCCAGGGGACATCCTTGCCTGATGCCACATTGGGGTTGAATCCACGAACCACAGGGCTTCCCATTTATCAGGGGGGTGAAAGAGGCAGCGGTGATACATCTTTTCACCCAACAGATCCAAGTAGAAGGAAAGCCCCTTCTCTTAAGCACATCCCAAAGATAAGGCCAACTGATGGAGTCAAGCTTTGCGAAAGTCAACCTTCCAGAGAAAAGCCTTGCATTTTTCTCTTATGCCATCCACAGATCATCTCTTGGGCCATGATGAAGGATTCTTGTAGAGATCTGCCAGGGAGGAAGGCCGATTGAGCAGGATGGATCAAATCTTGCAAAACAGGCCTTAATCTATTGGCCAGGACCTTGCTGATGAGAGCCTCATCATGAGCCATAACTAGCTCATTTTGACCCAATAAAGAAGATAAAAGCTCCTACATAACCTAGAAGAAGGCTTAACTGAAGGAACAAGTGCTCTGAGAAGAAAACATGAAATAAAGGTTAAAATTGTAATTTTACCATTGCAGTACATAAATGGGATTTCTCAGAGGCAAAACATAGGTAAAATGGTCTAAATGAGATAAAAAGTGGGTTGAGTCAATCAGAAATGGATTTACGTGCAATCTAAGAATTAAATGACACTTGGTAACCCTAAAACAGATCCGCTTAAATTAACAAGGTTCAGGTCAGAATAAAAATCAATTAAACCCTCTAAAAATCATGGAAAAACATCCTCTAGGGTTTAGAACACTTAATTTGGCCTTTGGAACCCAGTTTGACCTAGATTAGGGTCCCAGCTCTTCAATTAACCTAATTTGGGTTTTTACGCAAAATGTCCAGTCAAACGTGGTAAAACCTAAAATGCAACTTCACCATTGGATTCCTTAGGTCCAAATTAGGTTTATACCAAAATTTGGACCTAAGGGGAGGTCATCTTGACTTACTTTGCAATTTAGTACACCCAAATCACAATTTGGTCCCTATCTTTTGAATATCTTTGCAGAGAGCCCCCTAAGTTCCTCGCCACCTTTGCAATCAGGTCCTACCGCCATTATTGGGGCAGAATCCTGCTCCGGCAAGGATTTCAGAGGGAATCCTCTCTGATTCCTCAGAGATCCCCTCCCAGAAATGGAAGGGAGATTCTCTGAGGAATTCCCTTCCATCTGAGGCCAATCTTGATCCCTGGTGTGAACTAATGAGACGGTGGCTTCGAGAGATAACCGGGTTTTATTGTTATAGCGTTGTAGTATAGCCAGTTATTGCCAACATTTCAAATATAATTTTTTTTACTCGAAAAATAAAAGAGTTCCCGAGGTCAAACTCAGGGAGCAAGTTGTATTCTAGAGATATACATGTTTCTTTTACAAAAATAAAGAAAGAGAGAGGGAAAGAATTTGTTGTCTTCTTTTCTCTTTGTTTTCTCCTCGTCTCAGATCTTCTTCTTCTTTGTCTGCAGAGGTGATGTCTTTCTTCTGCAATGGTGATGCTCTTCTTCTTCTTCCAGCTGTTCCTGCTTCTCCTTTTTCTTCTGTCTTTCTTCAGATCTTCTTCTTTCTTCTTTGTTTTTCTTCTTTCAATTCTTCCCTTGTTCTTTTGTGTTCTCCTCTGCCTCGCCTTCTTCTGTTGTTCTTCAGATCTCCCTCCTTCTTTCTTCTTTTCTTTTTCAGTCAGGACGTCGCCCCTCCTTCTTTCTTCTTTTCCCTTCAGGACGTCGTCTGATTTCCAAATCAGACGACTTAAACTGCCTGTTGCTACAGTGTCTCCCTCAGCTTCCTTCTTCTTCCGCGGTTCTTCTTCTTCACCTGTGCCTGCACACTTCAGAGCTTACGTCAGAGAACAAAACCTACTCTACCCTCTCCCCCCCGCGTCTCTCTCTCTCTGAAACCACTCATGGGAAAGCTCTCCCAGAGCTGCCGGGTAATCGGGTTCGGGTCACGCCCGGGTCCAGGCCCACCGGCGTGCGTGGTGGGCGAGGAGTGCAGGTCAGTCTAAGTCGGGTCGGGTCAGGTCCGCGGGGCGTGAGCGCGGACGAGACCGGGTAACCGGGCGGGTGAAAGGGGACCTCACCCCGTGTGCTGAGGCAGTAAGGCTAGTGCACAAAATCAATTTAAACAGTGGAAAGGTTGTGAGGCTTACCGATGTGGGACTAAACGCAGACCTTTCCTCGCGTGCGCCTGCTGGGAGACCGCGGCCTGGCTTCTGCAGCTGCGGCTTCGATTTGCGTAGGTTGCTGGCTGGCTGCCTTCGCAAGACTCCCCGTACTCCGCAGCAGCTGGAGACCTGGAGTCCTCAAGCCTGGAGCGCGGGAGAAGCTGCTTCAATGTGCGTTAATGGCGGTTGAACCTCAAAACCTGTCGGACACGAATATGGCCTCTCGGCCTGATCAAACCACTGGGGAACCTTCGCCGTGGCACGGCGAAGGTGAGGAGCTGCGCGGCAGGCCGCAAGGTGGTGTCTGGCGGCAGCCCTAGGTTGGACTGCAACCGGAGGAATGGGTTTGTTCGGGGGAGCGTTACGGAGGTGTGGAGTGGCAGTGGAGGGGTGGGGGGTGCTCAGTGTGATGAGGCGGAGGTTCGGTGAGGGTCGGCGAGGTGTGTGAGGCTGTGGAGCGATGGGAACATCTCGCCGGAGGGTGGCCGGAGTCGAAGGGGGTGACGATGGTCAGGGTCGGTCGAGGGCTTAATTGAACAAATTGAAACTGGGGAAAGAAAGAGGAGAAGAAGGGAAGTAGTTCTAACTTACTTGCAGGGACGAAGGGGGAGCAGTAGGGCGACAGTCGTATCGACTGTCGCCGGAGAAGAAGATGCTCAGGGAAGGAGGCGGCGGCGAGCAGAGAGCCGGAGAGGCGCCAGCTGGGTACGGCGTGGCGCGGGAAGAGCAGGGGAGGAAGTCTCTGCTGCTGGTATTGCGGCAGAGCGAAGAGGAGGAGGGGGAGGAACCGCCGGAGCTGGTGAGCGTCTGCCGGAGAGAGAAGAGAGGAAAGTTGGGGATTTTCTCCGTCAGATCCGAGCTGCCCCGGCCTGTGGAGCAACGGGGGGTATTTATAGGGATCAAAACAGGGAGGGAGGCGGAGGGAGACGACGTGTCTCCCTCGCCGGAGGATGGCCGGAGACGAAAACCCATACCGTCCGTGCGTTCGCACGGCCGGTATGGTGGGCTACAGCGACCAGGGGGGGTGTCCCTGCGACGGCTGACAACGCAGGGCACTCCTGGTTTACTTGCCAGGCTTTCCCCCTCACCCTGCGCGGCGCCATGCTCCGCGCAAGGTCGCCGGAGCATGGTGCTGGCCGGTTTTGCAGGGGGGACCTGAATGCAAAGAACGAAGGAGAGTTAGGGGCCAAAATGCGACGGTTCAAAAGTTGAGGGTCAAAAAGTAAATATATGAGGACCAAAGTGTAAAGTCGGTCAAGGAGGTTTCTTCTTAGGCTCAAGTTTTTTTACATGATTAATTAGGACCTAAGGAATCTGATGGTGAATTTTATTTCTATATTAAACCTTGTTTGACCGATCAATTTATGTGAAAACCCAGATTAAGTTATTAATTGGGCATGGTTCTCAATGTAGGTCAACATGGGTTCTGAAGGCCAAATTGAAGGTTCTAAACCCTAGAGATTATTTTTCTATGAATTTTAGAGGGTTTATTCTATTTTTACTTTGCCTCAAACTTCGTGAATTGAAGTGGATTGTTTTAGGGTTACAGATTATCATTTAGTTCCTTGGAATTGCTGTAGCCCTTGCTAGATCATCTCATCCCACTTTTATTCTTGTTAAGTTGCTTTGACCTATGTTTGGACCCTGAATTACCCTGTATGCAGATTATACTGGTAAAATTGCATTTTTACCCCTTATGACTTGTTTTCTCCTTAAACTCAGAATTCTCTGAGTTAAGCCTTTCCTTGAGTTATGTAGGAGCTTTTATCCTTTGTATTGGGTCAAAATGAGCTAGTTATGGCTCATGATGAGGTTCTCATCATGAACCCAATCTCTCGTGCGAACGCACGAGAGATTTGGGTATCTTAACCTCTTTCCATCTCCGACAACCGACCTCAGACGATTACGTGCCCTCCACGCCCTGAACAACCAGCCCAGTGCCTATAAAAGAGACTACACCTCCGGCTGCTCATCTTGAGCTTGATTTGGCCGAGTTTCCACCTCCAATTCATCTCCTCCTGCCCGGCCAAAGTTCCCAGCAAGCTCCGGCGAGCTCCCTCTCCCATCCTCTTTGCTCCGCCATAAAACCAGTGGCAGAGTTAGCTTCCTGACTCTCCTCCACGTCGCGCAGCACCCGCGCACGCCGTCTCAGCCCCGTCGTCGCCGCCGTTCTCCCCCACTGGGTAGCATCTTCTCCGGCGACAGCAGGTACTGCTGTTCGCCTCTCCGTCCCCCTTCATCCCTGTAGTTAGGCCAAATACCTTCTCCACATTCTCCTCTCTCTTTTTCCCTTGCTATTTTATCTACTTACCCCCCGACAGTGCCTGAACACCTCCATCTTCCTCGCCTCCGACCGACCTCCGGCGAGCCGCCCACACCACTCCGCCCCTCCACACAGCTCGCCCACCATCTCGTGAGCTCCGCCTCACCACCAGGAATTCATTCCGCCCTTCCACTGCCACTCCAGATCTCCCCAATAACCCCCCGAACAACCCCACACATTCGACCACAGGTTGACCTAGGCACGCATGCCTAGGCCGACCTGCGGCCTGCAGCACCGTCCATTGCCTTCGCCGTGCTACGGCGAAGGTCTCTAGCTGGTCTGATTGGGCCGAGAGGCTCGTTTTGTGTCTGACAGTGTCGACGCTCCTACCGCCATGGATGACAGTTGAAGAAGCTCCGTAGCTGCTCCAGGCGCCAGGGTTCCCAGGCTGCAGGTGCTGCGTATTCGTGCGTGTGTCCCGAAGTGCCCTGGTCCAGCAAGGAGCGCTAGCAGAGCCAACAGCTGTGGGGATGACACGCAAGTCTGCGGGCGCGCGCGAAATCTGGGCAGAGGCTTTAGTCCCACATCGTGGAGAGCCGAGGCGCCGCTGCGCCATAAATTGAATTTGTGATATTACCTTACCGCCTCCGTAAGCACAGGGGTGAGGTCCCTCACCTGCCCTCACGCTCGCCTAGTCCGCGGTTTCATCTCGCGGATCTGGCAGGATCCGACCCGACCTAAATCTGAGCACTCCTCGCGCATCACACCACCTACAGGTGCGCCTGGTCCCGGGTACGATCCGACCCGATTATCCGTGTGGCTCTGGGAGAGCGTCGCTGAGTGAATCTCAGAGAGAGAGAGACGCGCGGGTAGAGGGAAAGGGGTAGGTTTTGCTCCTGTGCAGGCAGACTGAGCGTGGAGAGACTTGGCTGTAAGGAGAAGAGAAGAAGCAGAAGAAGAAACTGAGCGAAGGAGACCAAGGAAGAGGAAAGAAGACTTCACAGGAGAAGAAGGAAGAGCAAGGCAGAAGCAAGACAGAGAACGAAAGAGAGGTCAAGTGAAGACAGCAAAGATCAGAAGAAGAAGAAAGAAGGAAGGCAAGGCAGGAGAAGAAACAAGAGAAAAGATACAAAGGCAGGAAGAAG
Source organism: Thalassia testudinum (assembly GCA_037157565.1). Lineage (NCBI taxonomy): Eukaryota > Viridiplantae > Streptophyta > Magnoliopsida > Alismatales > Hydrocharitaceae > Thalassia > Thalassia testudinum. The sequence goes on along the minus strand of JAZHRO010000003.1, from coordinate 136,370,024 downwards.
AAGCCTTCGCAAGAAAAGAAGAGAAAGAAGAAAGAAAGCAAGATCAGAAGAAGAAAAAGGGGAAAATACTTTTTGTCCTAATTACTTTTAATCGCATACATTCATAGTTGAATTAACATTTTGAGTAAATTAGAGTGTTCAATTACATTTTGATTAGTAGTAAATTCCATTTTCTCCCTGTGTTCGACCTCGGATACTCCGTTTTTCGAGTAATGAAATTCTTTATATTTGTTTAAACGTTTTGTCGGTTATACTACAACGTGATACGCTTTAAACCCGCACAAAAGCGTGAGAACACTTGCCAATCACCAAGTACAAAGAGTTAGAGAGGGAAATAGGTCTAAACTCCTGAAAACATTCAGCACCTGGAGTCTTTGGCAAAAGAAATAGATAAGACCTATTTATTCTTTCAAAGCCAAAGTTGCCATTCTCAAACTCTCTGATCACTTCCATAACCTCATGCCCACATGTCCCATAATTCTTTGTAGAAGAGAACTTGGATTCCATCAGGACCAGGCGAACTTTCACAATTGAGATCCTTAATGGCTTTCAAGACTTCAGCTTCAGATATAGGTTCAATCAGGCTGGACCCTTGAGCCTCAGTAATTTTGGGCAGATCACAAGCTGCCATCCTCCAACAGCCCCTACCTGCAGCTCTTGAAAACTCCTTGAAATATCTGATAGCCTCAGCTTTGATATCCGAGATGGAGGTAATTCTCTACCCCTCTTTGATAATAAAAGAGATCAGATTAGCTCTCCTCCTAGAACTGGCAGCCAAGTGGAAGAATTTCGTGTTTGCATCCCCCTCACTTAGCCACAGCTGCCTTTATCGTTCCCTCCAATCCATCTCCAGTTTCAGGTCTTCTTCAGCCACCACCCCCTGCCACCTCTTTCTATCAGCAAAGTCCATCTCAGACAGCTGAGCCACAGCTTCCTTGGTATCCAATTCCTGAATCCTCAACAAAGCCTCTTGACGTTTCTGATGTCTGAGGACAGAGACAATATCACCATGCTCCTTCAGCATACCTTTCAGAGCCACAAACTTGGAAGCCAACCTGAAGGTAGCCGTGCCTTCAATCTGCTGGGCCCTCCACCATCCAGCAAACATATCTCTGAACCCTGGCTCCCTCAGCCATGACTTCCTAAACTTGAAATAGGATCCAGCCAACACCTTTTCACCATTGTCCCAGACCAAAGGTGTATGGTCAGAGAAGGGACGTTCAAGACCACAAACAAAGGACAATTGGAAGAGATCCATCAGCCTAGCATTGCCAAAAAACCTATCAATCTTGGACATGAGCCCATTACCATTCCTCCAAGTGAATTCAGAACCTGAAGAGGGAAACTCACACAAGCCCAGAGCCTGGACCATCAACTGGAAGCCAATGGTAGAGCTATCCACCTCCCCATTGGGTCTATCACTCCCCACCAAAACACAGTTGAAGTCCCCTTCAACAAGCCAAATCGCCCCATTCACAAAATCTGCAACCAGGTTCCAATCCTCCCACAGCTCCTGCCTCCTGCTTGGGTTACTAGGACCATACACACCTGTCACAAAGAGCTTACTATCCCCCCGGCCTCTTTTGAACCTGCAAGTCAAAAGGTGCCTAGCCACAGAGAACTCCTCCAGACACAGCACATGCTTCCTCCACCAGATGGCAATTCCCCTAGATTTGCCATTGGAATTGATCACCACAAGGTCATTTGAAAGACCAGCTCTCATCTCCACCCATGCCTTGTCAAATTCACTGTCAATATGTGTCTCTTGGAGGATGGCACAATCAATCTTCCATTCTCGCAGATATCTAAGCAAAGACCCCCTCCTAGTTCTATCGTGCAGCCCACGCATATTCCAAGTAGGAATCCTCATTTGGGAGTCAGATCTGTCCCCTTCTTAGCAGTAGATGCTTTGCCAACCTTCATCACAGTTGCAATGACAGACTCATCAACTTTTTCTGTAGGAGTGTGTCTTCTTAGCCTCAATTTGTATGGAGGTTTCCCAAGCCCAGATGTAGGAGTCTTAGACTTCAATTGCAATTCATCAGCCATAGGAGAGCAACACTGCAATTCCAAGGAGTTCACAGAGGGAGCTACCAAATCAGAGTCAGCAGGATCCCTATCAGGAGCTTTTAGGTCCTCAGCCACAGCTTCATCAATCACATTAACTGCCTCCCCTTCTTTAACCATCACTGCAGATTCATCCTGGATTAGAGGTAATCCAGCCCCATCCTCCAGAGTTTCAGTTCTCATTTCCTCAATCCTGAAGCTCCCCACCCCATCTACCAAATCCAAACTTTTAGTGTGTTCTGCCACCAACTCCTGACTAGCACAGTTTGTATGTAAGGAAGGAATTCTGGATCGCAACACCTCAGCATAAGAGGGGGGGTGTTGACTCGCCTCCACATCCCTGTTTGCCACATGAAAATTCAATAGGATCATCCAAGAGCTGCCCCCACATCTGAGAATCAACTTGTCAGGGATAGACCCAACCCTGGAGACATTCACCCTCACTTTCAGAACACTGGCATCTCCTTCAGTCAGACCAACAATAGTATCCTCAGCCACAGATGCAAACCCAGCGACCATATTCTCCACCACCATCTTAGATCTCAGATGCAGAGGTAGGCCTCTGATCTCAAGAGAACTAGACCTGGGAGCAGTTCTTTGAGGGGGGGGACGTTCAGGTAAATAACCATCAAAGGGGGACACTAACCTCTAGATCACTGACAATCCACCGAAATTGCTGGTCTGAAAGCAATATTTCTTGACATCTACCACACCCACATCAAAAAGCATAAACCGCGAAGGAGAGATAGCTGCAATTTTCCAGGCATCAGTCGATAAGGAAAGAGAGCTTGCCAGTTGTCGAACTCTCTCCAGGGAAAGAGTACCCATCAGGGCCCCACGCAAGACCATCTCTGCCACCTTCACGTCCTCAGTCAAGGGAACCTCCACATCCAGAATGTGACCCCCAAAAGTTGATGGGGGGGGTGGGGGGGTGGAAGAGGTCACTGCGCCTCACCCTCTGGAAATGAAGATGCATTGCACAGCCTGCCCCCCTACCACCGCGAGACATCAGGCAAGAGTCCCGCTTGTGACCAAACCCTCCATAAGCAAGACAGAGCAACGGCCGATGACACATCACCGCCGAGTGCCCCCGAAGTCGGCACCTGAAACAAATCACTTCCCTACGGCTTCGTCTCCAATCACCTTGAAAGCCCCTCCTGTCCAGGGTCCTAGCTCCACCAGACACCTGGGCGCCACGCTCATTTCTTCGCCAAGACCGTGAGTGCCATACCGCCCACCCATAAGAGTTGTCAGCGCGGGTGTCGGGCCCCCTCAGGCGGCTAGCCATCCTCGCCGGAGCTTCCCGCCCAAAGGAAACTTTGAAATTCGCCGGACCAATTTGATTCTATTCTAATAGAAATAAAAATTTTATTTTTAAGTTATATTATTTGCATCCTTTATTTCTCACCCCCTTCTCATTATATATATATATTACGATTGGTTTCCATCTTCTCATCATCATTCTTTTTATTCAAAAACACAAAAAAAAAGTTAGTATTTCATTCGTGCTTTATTGCATCTAGGTTAGAATAATCCTACACCTCTCCATGTTCGACTCAGGACTCACTAAGGTCTTGGTTATTTTATTTCTCTCGAAAAATCACACTACAACGAATGTTTTATCACTTAGTAGTTTCGCGAGATCGTGCCAACTAGGTTGGATTTTATTTTCCAAACTAGAGCTATACCTAGTTGATTGTATTTGAGGCGTTGTCTATTTGGATTAACTGGTGACAATAAAGGTCGGTTCGGTAATCGTGTTAATCTCTAGTGGTGTCCCGTCGTGCGGGGTGTCTTAGGGGGTCCCACCATTCTAGACAGCCAAGTAATTCAATGGTCGAGTCATTTAGTTAGGGTTAGCAAAATTTGGACTAGATCCAATGGGTGAAATCATTTAGGGATAGAATTTGATTACTTGAATTGTGCACACACTTATTTCTCATATGTCTTCTCTCTCTCATCTATTAAATGTCTTCTGGTACATGGACGCTAGAAGGTCTCTGTACCCTAATTTCGTACCACCTTTAGAGGGTAATCTAAGGAGAAGACCTAAATTTTCTATTTCTGAACCTCACTACAAGAAAACTATGCTTTTGTGACAATTGATTGCAACGGTAAATTTTTCTATCACAAAAGAATCCATTTTGTGTGATAGTAATAACATATCCTATACAAAACTAAGTCGCAATATTTTTAGAGTCCAAAAATTACCATCGTAAAAGTAAAACAAAATATCAGGCGGGTATTCTCTCACCGATCCAAATAAAAAACCCCCCTTTACCTTTTCCCTTCCCCACCAAGTCCAGAGAAACCCTCATTCATCCCCTTCGTAATCCCCTCACCCACCACTCTCCGATGCGATAAATCAGATGCTATCCCCGCTATTGATGCCCCTCCACTCCAGCGATAAGCTGTAGCACCCTTGCGCGTGAGGGAGTTAAGGGAGAGGATGGTGACGGGCGACGCTAGCACATGATGAGTGAGGAGCGGTGGAGGAGGAGACAGGGCTCTGGTGAGAACAAGGTGACACCATCGCCTAGGGCTCTTGCGCTCCTAGGGCTCTGGCACTCCTAAGGCGACGTCGCCGCCTCCTCCTTCCCTCATTGCTGCTCCCCCTCGTCCTCCTCTGTTTCTAGCTGCAGGACATTTGCATGAGGGTGCACGGAGCTATGAGAACAGAGCGCTCCATCGACGCTGCAGCGGTGCCTTACCTCCTCAACCTCCTCGCATTGGGATTAAAAAGGAGTGCCTTCTGATCACATCCACTACCATCCTTGCACATCCATTGTTGCTGCATCTTCTTCACATCAACGCCCACCTCCTTCAGCATCTGCAAGGGCCCTGCCATCAGGCTCCTCCTTCAGAACTACCTCAAGTTTGCCTTCGCCTCCACGCTTAGCACTGCCCAAATGCTACCTTAGTTTTGAGGTGCTACTGGCTAGGGCAGATGAGGCAACTGTGTCGGAGGTGGAGATCGACCTGTGGGGATCCTGTTCTTGTTGACAGCGATGGGATTGCCCAAGGGATGCACATGAGCCTTGATGAGCATGGCACAACAGGCCGATGGCAAGAACCCTAACCTAGACATGGAAGAAGGGGGGTGCGGTGCTATGCATGTTCCCCATAGTTTTGATACTTTCTTCTGAGGTTGAGGTATTTGATCTTGTTTGTTGTTTATTGCAGGTTACGATTTTCGCTCGCGCACGCGTAACCTCTTCACGCGGCCCTTTTGAAAGAAGGGTTACATACCCCTAATGACGTACCTAAGGACCTCCAGGATCAGGGACTACGTGGACATCAAGGTGAACGATGCTGTCCACAAGGGGATGCTCCACAAGTTCTACCACGGCCACATTGGTAGGGTCTGGAACGTCACCAAGCTCGCCATCAGTGTCAAGATCAACAAGCAGGTAACAATCCATCCCTCTTCCTTCCCTCTCGATGCCTTTGTCCCCAAGTGGATTGCTTATCAGATGCTCCCTTGCTTGTGATCTCGTGCCTTTCTTAGGTTCCGATGGCCCTCAAAAGTAGTAAAGTTGGCAGCTTTGTTGCAGGTGCTTGGGCTAGATGTTTGTTTTGTTTCTGGGTGTATGTGTGGTGCATTTGTGAGAATCTTGCATGGATCCCTGCAATGTGTTGTTAGTTGCTAGTTGATCCTAAGAATTTACTTCTTTTTTAGTTAAAAAAATGGTCGGAAATGGAAATAGGGTTTGCCAATCTTCCTGGAGCTACTGTAGGATCTTTAATTAGTGTTAGTTTGTATGAGGAAAAGGACCCCCATTTGGTGGAGTAGTGAATAGGAGGCATGTTGTGTGGGTGTTTAAGTTTGAACGAATTATTGTAGTTATGGCTCATCATTGTTATCATTCTTACTGATGTTATATTTGTTGGCCTTGTGATGCTAAGTTGGTGACAGATATTTGTTGCTAAAGACTATCTACTTAGCTTCTTCGTGTCTTTGAAGATGGATGCTGCTTCTGGATTTGACATTTGGATTTCGTAAAAAGATGGATTGAAAGGATTTCGAGGGAGATGGATTCTTATGATTTGAAGGGAGAGCAATGTTGATGAAGGGCATAATCTAATCTCTCGCACATGGGATTCAATTTAGTTTTGTACTAATATCTGACCTTTAGTTTGGTGTTAATGAACATGAAATAACATGATATTTTATGTCCTAATTTGAATGAAATATTTTTTTGATATGACTCTATTTGGATATTAAATATGATTTTCTTTTTTACAATGTTATGTGCATTATGAAGATAATATATATAATTGTATGGTATGAAAATTTGGTCATTTTTTATTCTAGGTTGTTGCTTGCCCATGTGCTCTTGGTCTTGCCACACCTGTTGCTGTCCTGGTGACTCCTGGGATCATTGTTTTCCCTCAAAAAGAGCTACAGCATCCTTAATTCATTCTCCTTACAACATGGTTGAATCATTATGACATAGGTTGGAACCTCAGTAGGTTCTACTAGGGGTCTGCCTTTGAGTTGGGGTAATGTACTCGAGAAGTTTGCAGAAGTTGATACTGTTGTATTTGAAAAAATAGGAACTTTGACAATTGGAAGACCTGTGATCGCAAACGTTCTTGCTTCTAAGTTGGGATCAAGAAAGATTCATAGTTAAATGAAAAGCCAAAGTAAGGGTAGCTATAGCTGAATTACTTGGCCAAGGCTCGTTTCTTTCTTGTTTGGCACGTGTAAAGCTACGAGGATTTTGTATGCTAGCTTTTCACGGTATTTCATGCATGTCCTGCACACCTTAATCCTCTTAGAAAGTTAGAATGGGTGTTTGTGAATCAAGCCTCCACAAGTTCTCACCTATAAACGTTCCTTGTATTGCACTTAGTTTGTTGTTGCACTTCAGTTGTAGCTATGACTAGGACTTCCTGCACCTTTGCCAATATTTCAAGGAGATAAAAAGTCTGCAAAGTTGGCATTAGCTTCATGGCAATTTGAATTGTTTGAATTTAATTCTTCCTAGGTACATACCTTTTCCTGTGTGAAACATATTCCCCAATTAAAAGGTTGGTACCAAACTGTAACTTTTCCCTTCAAATGTGGCAGAGATCATTTAATATTGTCAGCAATCTGATTCCATTTTAAATTGAAATCTTCCCAATTTTCCAGGATATCTGAATTTGCTCTACCATGCCTTGCTAGCATTTAATTGCTTCAACATGCCATTCAAGTGCCGACCTTCCTACTAGTGGCCTTATACTATATAGATCCAATTCGTTCACATCAGATTTATTGCAAGATGTTATGGCATTCAGTATTGGATTGTATCTCTTTGGGATCCACATTCCACAACTTGTTCCATAAAGATGGATTGCCATGTGATAAGTCCACTTTAGTGGACCATTTTGTAGCTTAAGTTGGTAGTTCCTACGTTTTAGATTGTATTAATATATGCAAAATAAATGCATGTCCTAGGATTACATAAATAATTGTGTGAATTTCTGTTGGCTGTAGGAATAAATAGAGAAGTTAGCTCGTGGTGCCATTTTGGCCTCTCCCACTTATTCTGAACCCAATTTTCACTTCAAAATCCTAATTAGACTAAGACCTATACCTACAACCTAAGCCTACTTAAGCTAAATCCAACGTCACCTTATCTCTCTGCATAATCATCAGACGTTCAAATTCCATACTCAAGACGTCTGTAACATAGCATGGACATCTATTGTACCCAACCTGCACCACCGCCTCCCTCCTCGCAACAACTCCCATCCATTATCCTAACGCACCTCCCACTCCACGCCGCTCCTTTCTCCAACCGCAAAACCCATATGTTTTATCTTCCCTTCGCACTGCAGCAATGAGGGGCTCTTGCCATCATCGTGCAACAAGTCTTCCTTGTGGCCATGGCGAACACTGTGGAGTAGACGTTCCCACTGCCTGACAGCGTGCATCACCATCATCACCATCAGCCCCAATCTCATGCCCACGAAGAATCCATCACACCACACCACCATCCACTGACCATCGTTCTCCCCCATCATCTTCTTCCTCTTCCAGCACCTCCACATCCCTTGTTTTCCCCTCGAAAGGAACCCAAACAACACCACCTTCATTGTTGCCTCCCCGCTGACCGTTGTTCTCTTCACCAATACCACCACCGACTCCTTTGCACCCACGCACAGCCGTGCGTGCCACCACAGCGCACTCACCACGCAGTGACCGCACGCCTCCCGCGCACACGCAGCAGCAATATCTTCTTTGCACGCCGTCACCACCTCCGCGCACATGCAACAGCCTTACTCTCACCCGCGCATGCACCTGCCACTGCTCGTGCACAGCACCTTCCGCGAGCCTGAGTGCACACCAGTCACCACGCACATAGCCAGGTCTTCATCTTCTTCTCGACCAACAGAGAGGAACCCAAAGCGGGCGTCCAACCACCTCCACGCAGCCACGTCCAAGGGCCTCCAATCTCCGCTCCATCGACACCGTTGAACTCTCCTCACCCTCACGAGGCCACTCACATCCACGACTGCCACCGTTGACAACCCACGCACCGGTGAGTTGCAACCACCGCCGCCACCCCTCCTTGATGCTGGCGAGAGCTCTGGCTACCGTTCCCGTCACCATGACCTTCGTTGGAATGGCCTTGCCTTCCTCGACCTCCTCGGAGCTTCGTGCCTTCAGCCGCGCCTTCTCCTCTGCATGCAAGCAAGGGGAACTCTTCCCTTGTTTTGCTATAGTGAAAAGGTCAATTAAAAATTACACCCAATGCCATTGTCAACTATGCTATTTCTTTATTTTTGATTAAATTATTATGGTGAAATTATGACAATGCACTTATCTTTTTTGTGTATTTGATAGACTCCTGTTACGCACATCGTTTGTCATTGAAATTGGGTTCAGAGTTGCATGTAATTCAAAATTACATGATATGCCACTACACTTGCATCATCTACATATTTTTGGAAGCTTGATTTCTGACATGAAAATTACATAAATAGCCTTGAACTTCTCATAAAATTCAAAGTGACATTTAGAGCAATAAATTCATTAACTTGATTTCGCGAATGTGTCTGCGAACATGATGGCTCTCTACTCATAAATTTATTGGATCTATTCCTCCCTATGGATATGACCTGATCCTAGTGGTTAGAAATATTTTATGTGTTGATCGAGAGATTTTCCACCACCATTTGTGGAGGAGAAATGCAGTGAAGCGTGGCAAGGAGCGTTGGGAGCACGTTCTAATACTGGAATTTTTCCAGCATCAGACATCTGGAGTGCAATCCGGATGACTGTTGAGCTTCTGGACATCTGGAGTCAAGACCAGACGTCTGAAAATAACTTTATCATGAAGGTATGTTCTTTTCGTGGTTACGGCCATGCAGACGGCACCGTAGAAGATATGCCGGTCTAATTTTGGGGCGACTGCTCTGTCGTACACAGGAGCAGCCTTGGGAAGGTGTGCGGAACGACCTCCCATGCACTTTCGGATGTCTGACTAGCTCACCAGACGACCGAATGAGTGGTCCAACATTTGGAATCGCTTTCAGACGATCGCAGGGGAGTCTTGGACGTCTAAGGACACCGTAGGAACTTGAGGTGAGATTCTGTAACTTTTAAGAAGACTGGACTTGTTTCCAGACATCTGATTTTGGTCAGTAGACACGTTTTGGACCCATTGGGGGTCCGACCGGGATCCGTTTTACGCAAACGAAGTATCTGTAGTTTCCTTGTGAGTTTCTCTACGTACTAGAAACCTTTATACCCTATTCTGAATCCTCCTTTGTGATGTATTCCTTGGTATAGGATTTCAACCTGCTGTGTGTTTGGGGCTTGCAATGACGCCTGGGTCTGCGGTTCAAGCCCCCATTACTCCCGGATTGTCTGGTAGAGTGGTCTATCCCTGCTAATCTTATTAAATAAGAATGTATCTGTGGAATTAGCCAACTGAAAACCTAGGATGTGGCATGAACCCTAGGATAGAGAAATGAAAAAAACCAATTGTATTGCATGATTGTATTTATATACATGAATATGTTAAACTGCTAGCCATTGCCTGTAATAAAGTATGAGTTGCCTGTTAGAATATGAGTTGCCTGAGATAAATGAACAGTTACCTGTGAAATCATCAGTTACATGTATTAAATTGTGGAAACACGAGCTGCCTGTATATAAATGAGAACTGAATTGTGAATGATGGAATCTGGATCGGAATACTATGGTGAACATGAGCATGAACCCTACAGGGAGTTAGGAGTAGAGCTCCTGTGGTTAGATGGAAAATCTGGAATGTGGACGGGAAGTGTGCTGGCTCTTTAGTACGTGGTACCAAGGAGAGCAACTATCCCCTATTTGTGTAGAGCGGAGCTAACCGCCCTTGGGTTGGGACCCGGGGTTAGGATTGGCCACTCTACACCGGCTTCTGTTGGCCCTCATGTACATGGTACCGAGGCGAGCTACTAGTGTAGGGAGGGAGCTAGCCACCCCACGGGGCTTGGGGTTCAACTAGCCACCCTACACTTGTTAGGCCCTTTGGGTAAACTGAGGTAGTCAGACGAGGGTGTGCGGACTGTGGAGAGGCGAGACCCCTGTTTGGTTATGAGGGGCTAAAGCCCTGTTTCTGAGAGGGCTAGGCTCTATACTATTCCGTGTTGTACTTTGGGCGTACCCGCTAGCGGAAACGACTAACCGCGTGTCAGTGCGGGGTAGTTACTCATGCGCTTATCGCACGTGCCGTAGTTACCGCTATGTCTGATAGTGACCTCGGGGTGGTTGACTGGGTGTAGGACTACCATGGGGGATTCTCCTGACCAGGAGAGCACCACGTGTACCTTCTACTCTTCGAAAAAGACTGTAATCAAGATCATTCCCACGAGGAACATGCAAGATCAAGAAAATCTGAAAGTTGAGGAAAAGGGGTGAAAAGAAAATGCATGTAAAATAAAATAACTAGAAAAGATAATTAAACCTGTTACTTTTACTACTTTAGATAGTATAGTTACTACTCTACTCAGCGTTCACTGACTCTGTCTCTTTCATAACACTGTTTAGGTGCAGGAGTTGACCAGCCCGAGCTTTCAGCTGCGGGGGGTGCTAGGCCCTGTCGAGCCCAGCCTAGTTTTCTGCACTCTTGTTGTACCCCTTTTTCTGTTGTAGTGAGTTTCAGACTTCTAGTTACTCTTGTTGCTACTGTTGCTTTCGTTTCCGTTATTTCTGTTGTTGTGGTGGTATGCATTGGAACAACAGTTTTACTTTCCTTTACTACTTTGTACGTTTTTACTTCTTAGTTATATTGTATATGTGAATGTGGTTTACTTTCTTGCTTTTTGGTTATTTCTTGTTGAACGACTGGGTCTTGGGATTAGTCGAGGCGAGACGGTCTCTGGTCCTGTAGGGATTTGGGAACCAGGTCATAACAAGATGCCTGCTCATCCGACGCTGTGGCGGTCTCTCTGTCCCACCGAAGACTTCCCGTCCACATCCCCCACAGCACTCTGACACTTCCAAGCACGAGCCCTCCTTGCCTGGAGGCGTGCCCGTTCCCCCACTGCAGCTGCACCACGAGCTTTTCGGACAGTTCCGGAAGCTGAAGTCCCCCTCCTTCAAGGGCGATGAGGACCCATCTGAGGCAGAGGACTGGCTAGAGCAAATAGAGAAGGTGTTTGACACCCTTCGCCCTCCTGTGGAGTGTCGCGTGGCCTTTGCCACGTACCAGCTAGAGAGCGCGGCACACAGGTGGTGGAGGGCAGTTAGAGGCCAGGAGAGGGGAGAGCCGACATGGGACCAGTTCGTGACCCTCTTCTACGAGCGATACTTCCCGCAAACTTGGCAGGACTAGAGGAGGCAGGAGTTCCACACTCTCCAATAGGGGACGATGACTGTCAGCACGTATCGCATACCCTTCTTGGAGCTATCACGTTTTGCTTCGACAGTCGTGGCTACAGAAGAGGAGCGCCTATGGAGGTTCACTAAGGGGCTCTGACATGCTATTTGGGGGTATGTCAAACCCCTGAAGTTGCCCACCTTCTCAAGAGTGGTGGAGGCAGCCATTACCTATGAGGAGACCAACCTGGTCGTGCGAGACACTGACGGTGGACGGAAGGGGCCCTACCAGCCAGAGTACTCTCAGGGTCGTCAAGAGAGGAGGCACGCGGCACCCACAGGAGAGCCGTCTCGTTTTGCAGGGCTGTCAGTGGCCTTTGGGGGCCCCAAATAGGGGCCAGTTGCCAGCACTGGCCCTCCACCCAGCCGTCAGCAGGGACCTACCGAGGGAGGGAGTTGAGTTCCCCTCTACTACCAGTGTGGCCAGCCGGGCCACATCAGGAGGGACTGCCAATTTAGGGCTGGAGCACAGCAGATGCTCCTCGCAACGAGTGCTAGAGGCCGAGCTGGAGGTCGTGGTCCCCAGGCACGTAGGGGAGGGCAGCAGTCATGAAGAGGGTACTGACCAGCGGCTACTCGCCCGACCTAGAGTGTAGCTGCTTTGTTTGCGTCGAGGGCTGAGGGGCGTATCAACTCCCTGACATAGAGACGCCAGGGCTTCCGATTTAGTGGTGGCAGGTATGGTTACCGTTTCTGGTAGATTAATGTACGTACTCTTTGATTCCGACGCCACACACTCTTTTGTTGCTGCGAGTTTTGCTGTCAGTTTGGGACAGGACAGTGTGCTGTTAGAGGATCCGTTTGTGATCAGGGGCCCAGGTGACCAGTTGTTTGTAGCTGAGGAGGTCTACACAGATGCGAGGTCAGTATAAGGGGACACCGCCTCCCCACTGACTTGATTGTGATACCGATGGAGGATTTTGGAGTGATTCGAGGGATGGACTTGCTGTCCGCCTACCACACTTTGGTGGACTATTTCGGGAGGAAGATCATCTTCTCCATACCGGAGTTGCCTTCCTTTGAGTTCCACAGACAGCTGATGGATGGAGGTTTCAGATTCATATCTGCGCTTTGGGCACCGAGGCTTTTGAGCCTGGGGTGTGAGGGCTTTCTAGCCTGTGTAGTGGAAGAGCCTAGCCCCATGGCTGACTATCAAAGCATTCCGGTGGTTTGTGAGTACCCCGACATGTTTTCAGAGGAGCTGCCAGGACTACCACCTAAGCGTGAGATCGAGTTTGAGATCTCATTGGTACTGGGGACTAGCCCCATTTCTATTGCACCGTACCAGGTGGCACCACTTGAGCTGCGAGAGCTCAAGTCACAGCTACAGGACCTGTTGGAGAAGGGCTTTGTGAGGCCCAATGCGTCCCCATGGGGAGCCCCTTTGTTGTTTGGAAGAAGGATGTGTTAGTTCAACTACTCATATATAATATTTTGATGATTTTACAAAATGTAGAAAATGAAATAATAAATAAAGCGTAGCATATTGTTTTCTCTCTATAATAACATATTTGCAGGATTTCAAAAAGCTTTCCAAGACGGGAGATTAAAAGCGTGAAGACGAGTAGCATAAGTATTAGGTCTTAGGCTTTTTTCATGTAAACTTTCAAAGGTTGTAATTTTCATCTTATTTGAGTCTAGAAATATTGTAAAGAGCCCCCAAACATAACCTATAAATAGCTAACTTAGGCTCTCTACACTTAGGATAAATTAGAAACAAAAACCCAACACTTATACTTTTATCAGACGTCCAGTAAAAAGTCCAGACGTCTGATTTTCCACCATAAGACGTCTGACATGTGTATCAGACGTCTAATTTCAAATATTTCTGCCTTTGTTCATCTCCTCATAAACATCAGTCGAAGGACTTCACTTTCAGACGTCGATAACCGTTCACAGACGTCTGATTCTTTACCCAGACGTCCTCATACTAACCGTTAGACTTTTTATCGGCAAAAACAATTTCTAGACGTCTTGACACACTTACAGACGTCTGCCTTTGAACCGTTGGCCATGATTTTTTGTGCGTATCTGTCTACGGCCACATAATCTTTTGGCAGAAGCAGCAAGGAAGAGTATTTAGGTTTCCAGACGTCTGGTAATGTCCTTAGACGTCCGTAACGACGTCTGATCCTCTAAACCTAGAACCCTGTTTGGATCCGATGATAACAGGAACGAATGCACCATTCATTAGACGTCCAGTAAACTAATCAGACGTCTTATGACATAATATCAGACGTCCTTCTTTTGATCCAATAGAGTCCGTTAAGGATGTCCTGCAATATTAGACGACCATAGGAAAAATCAGACGTCCTGTAAGACGTCTGATCTTATAATTAGACGTCTGATGTTGCTGTCAGAATCATCATTGCCCTAATTTTGTGTGGATTTCGTCCTAAACTCTTGGGATTTGTCTCCAACGGCTAGAAGAGCTCTCCCAAGTGTTCTTGAAGGTTCCAAACTTGCCTATAAATAGACTACAACTCTTCTTTGGCAACACACACCTCTTGAGATACAATTCCATTAGAAAAATCTCTTGCTCACTACTCTAAGCTCCATCTTGCCCTTGTGCTGTGCTAATACTCTGATCAAAGGGCAAATCCATACTCCCGGCTTGCTCCGTTCTGCAAATCATCAGGGAGTTCTTTTCATGCTTAGTAGATAAGAAAGCAACTAAATTATTGGGGTGCTCTATAGGTGTTATTTTTACTTGTTAATTTCTGTATTTTGGGTATCCGGCCTGTCGGGTCCCCGTCTCTTCATTTTGAAGAGAGAAACCTCCGTTTAGGGATCGGAGGTGGGAATTGTAATTGAGGTACACTACCCTCGTTTAAGTAGTGTGGTTAGTGGATTGATCACCTTGTGATCGAAAATCCTAAGTCAAGAGATTGGCTTAGGTGGTGGTTTTCACCCATCTTGGGTTTCCACCTAAAAATAATTGAGTATATTGTGTGATTGAATTTGTTGTATTACAATACTATATAATTTCACTATTCACCCCCCTCTAGTGCAATTTCAGGATGGTGCCTTGCGACTTTGTGTTGACTACAGACAACTGAATAGGGTCACCATCAAGAGCAAGTATCCGCTGCCGAGGATTGATGACCTTTTTGACCAGTTGCGAGATGCCACAGTGTTCTCCAAGATAGATCTGAGGTCAGGCTAACACCAGTTGAGCATTAGGGAGATTCATGTCTCCAAGACAGCTTTCCGTACCCGATACGGGCACTATAAGTTCCTAGTCATGCCGTTTGGGCTGACCAACTCCCCCGCTACTTTTATGGATTTGATGAACTGGGTTTTCAGACCGTACTTGGACCAGTTTGTGGTGGTATTCATCGACGACGTACTCGTTTACTTACGGGATCAGGCACAGCACGAACAGCATCTACGAATGATTCTGGACACTTTGAGGCGACGCAGGCTGTATGCCAAGTACAACAAGTGAGAGTTTTAGTTGAGGCAGGTGATTTTCTTGGGCCACGTGATCTCAGGGGATGGTTTGGCTGTGAACCCAGCTAAGGTTGAGGCCGTACTCAGGTGGGAGAGGCCACGTACAGTGATAGAGATATGCAGCTTTTTGGGACTGGCAGGTTATTATCGGTGGTTTATCAGAGGATTCTCGCAGATTGCGCATCCTATGACCCAGTTGACTCAGAAGGATGTGCCCTTTGCCTGGACTGATGCATGTGAGGCATGTTTTCAAGAGCTGAAGGAGAGGCTGACTTCAGCTCTTGTGCTTACCATTTTGGACAGCAATGGCAGTTTTGTGGTCAACACAGACGCTTCGTTGTAGGAGTTAGGGGGTGTGCTCATGCAGCGGGGTCCGTTGTCGCTTACACCTCGTGACAACTAAAGCCCCATGAGCACAGCTACCCTACCCATGACTTAGAGCTGGCAACTGTTGTCTTCATGCTGAAGACATGGAGACACTACCTTTACGGTGAGACCTTTGAGATTTTCACAGATTATAAGAGCCTCAGGTACTTGTTTGACTAGAAGGAGCTTAACATGAGACATAGATGTTGGTTAGAGCTCCTGAAGGACTACAACTGCAACATCTCCTACCATCCAGAGAAGGCCAATGTGGTAGCTGACGCCTTGAGCCGGTAGGTGCCCGCCCACTTGGCCAGTCTATAGGCACAGAGTTGGAGACTGATGGAGGAGTTGGGTAGTTGGTAACCCCGGGAGCCACAGGGGTATTGTGGGGTAGTGATAGTGACACGACAGACGCGACCAAAGCTGATAGATCGCATCATCGCAGGACAGATGGCAGATCCATTCTTACAGGCGCTGCGGGATAGAGTGCTGTCAGGGGACCCAGGAGACTTTTCTTTTACAAACGAGGTGCTGCACATAAGGGGACGCTTGTGCATTCCCAGGGACAAGGAGTTGTTGAGAGAGCTCCTGACGGAGGCGCACGGGTCCAGGTTCACCATACATCTTGGGAACATAAAGATGTATCATGATCTGAGATGCGACTTTTGGTGGAGAGGGATGAAGCTATCTATCAACAGATAGCTCTTTATTTTGATTGTCAAGTGCTTCTTTTTGTGTTTTCTCTTTGTCTAGTATCTTTACTAGGTTTTTGTTTTCTAATTTTAATGATGTAGCTATATCATGCAATTAAAAGAGTGCTTCTAATAGTTCATCTTGAGTAAAGGAGGTTACCTCATCTTCTAGCGCCATCAAACCAAGAAGTGCTTCCTCTCCTGATGTTTCTTCTTCTTCTGAACTTGAGTCTGGCTCATCCCAAGTTGCAGTAAAGGCATTCTTCTTTCCATTTTTACCGAAGTGCTTCTTCTTCTTTTCAGAATCCTTCCTGAGAAGTGGACAATCCTTCTTGATGTGTCCTTTTCTCTTGCAGCTATAACAGACGACGTCGTCGTTGTATCTTCCTTCGTTCTTCTTCCTCCAGTTCTTCTTGTCCTTAAGAAACCTTTTGAATTTTCTGGATAGGAGTGCTATGTCTTCCTCTTCTTCTCCACTTGAAGTTTCTTTAGATTCCTGAATGGCTTCAAGGGCTATGGCTTTCTTCTTCACTCCTTCGCCTTCATGCTCCTTCATGTGTTGAAGTTGAACTTCATAGGCCATCAAGCGTCCGATAAGATCATCTAATTTGAGGGTAGACGGATCTTTCGACTCTTGTATCGCAATGGTCTTGGTTTCCCAATCACTGTGAGAGATCGAAATAGCTTTCTCACCAGTCCTTCATTCTTGATCTCTTGATCTAGGTTCCTTAGAGAGTTTATGATGTCCATAAACCTTGTGAGCATTTCCTTGATCAACTTGCCTTTCTTCATCCTGAAAAGCTCGTAATTTTACGTTAGTAAATTCACTTTAGTTTCCTTTACCTTTGTCGTGCCTTCATGGGTCACTTCGAGGATGTTCCATATCTCGTAGGCTGTCTTTCAAGCAGAAACGCGATTGAATTCTGCTCTCAAAAGTCCGCAGAAGATTGCATTCATGACTTTTGCACTGTGAGTTGCCGTCTTCTTTTGATTCGGTGTCACAGCTACTCCTTCCTTGATCTCAGGGCGAGTATACTTGGAGGCGATGATGTCCCACACCTCGAAATCCATGGACTCTAGGAAGATTTGCATCCTTGTCTTCCAATATCCGTAGTTCGTCCCGTTAAAGAGAGGAGGACGAATAGCAGATTGTCCCTCAATGTTTGTGTCGACAAATGATTTTGACATCTTCTAGACAACTTGGCTCTAATACCAAATGAGGGTTGGAGAATATCTTGTGGATCGCAACTAAATACTAGAGGGGAGGGGTGAATAGTATTGCTTTAAAATTCTAAATCAAATTAAAAAATAAGACAACAGAGATTCATGTACAGAGTACACCTGATTTATAGTGGAAACCCAATTTGGGTAAAAACCACTACCTAAGCCTCCCAGCTTAGGATTTTTCTGACTAGTATAAGCTAGTCAATCCACTATTCGCACCACTTGAATGAGGGTGGCACAACGTCTTACAAACCCTTCTCTTTTATCCTAAAGAGAAGCAAAAACAACAACCACGGATCTTCCAAACAGGCTTGGGATTCGTAAATCAAAAACAAAAAAATAGAATAATAATAAAATGAATTCTATGGAACCTCAATGTAACGACCCGATTCCCAAGTCCCTACGAGACACGAGAACCGGACCGACTCGACTAATCCCACGACCTAGTCGTCCAACGAGGAAGTGACCAAAAGAGCAGTAAAATAAACCACATTCAGCATGAATATAACTAACAGTAAGGAAATACAGTAGTAAGGAAAGAAACCACTACAGTATATACCACCACAACAGTAGAACAACATTCATAACATAATATGAACTGCAGGTAAAGAAAAGTACAGCGGAAACAAGAACTACTCACTATAACGGAACAAAAAGACGTACAAGAGAACAGTGGTAACTCTACTGGACCCTACTAGGCCCAGCGTCCTCTGCAGCCGCTGACCCTGGCTGCTCAACACTTGGTCCTGAAAGGTAACGAGTGTAACACGTCAGCAAAACGCTGAGTAGAGTGGCAGCTAAACTAAAGAAACAGTAAAGTGTACAGTAGCTGTTTCAAATTTTCTTTCTTCCTTTATTTACGTCTTTCTATTGTTTCACAATTTATCTATCTCTCAGATCGTTCACTTGATCTCGAATGTTCCTCGTGGGAATGATCTTGATTGCAGTCTTTTCCGAATAGTAGAAGTAGCACGTGGTGCTTTCCTGGCCGAGAGAGTCCCCCGTGGTGATCCTACTCTCAGTCAACCACCCCAAGGTCACTGACAGACGTAACGGTGACTACGGCACGCGCGGTAAACACACGGGTAGCGAACCCGCACTGGCACGCGGTCAGTCGTTTCCGTTAACGGGTGCGCCCAAAGCACAGCACGGAACCAGTACAGGGCAGAGCCCTCTCAGTAACAGGGGTCCAACCCCTCCACAGTAACCAAACAGGGGCCTTGCCCCTCCACAGTCCGCGCACCCTCGCCTGACTACCCTGGTTTGCCCCAGCGGGCCTAACAAGTCGGTGTGGGAGGCTAGCAGAACCCCGGGGCCTGTGGGGTAGCTAGTACCTCCCTACACTAGTAGCTCTCCTCGGTACTACGTACACGAGGGCCAGTAAGTCGGTACAGAGTGGCCAGTCCTAACCCTAGGTCCCTGGGGCGGCTAGCTCCGCTCTGTACTAAACAGGGGGACAGTCGCTCTCCTTGGTACTCCGTACTCAAGGGCCAGCTCACTTCCCCAATTCTATTCCATTCACTTTTACAGGAGTTCTACTCCTAATTCCCCGTAGGGTTCCAGCTCTTTTAACTCAGAACATCTAGGTTTCACTTTCCAGTTTCACGTTCTTATAATCCATATTCTCAATCACGTTTATTTATTCATAACAGGCAGCTAGTATTTCCTTTCCACATTTTCCAAGACTGCAGTATTCATACATTCCACTAGTTTTCCCATCCTAGGATTCATGCCATATCCTTGGATCTTTCATACAATCTAGTTCTCCAACCCTAGGATTCATGCAACACCCTAGGAATCTACCATTCAATCTATTTCTCATTCCTAGGATTCATGTAATGTCCTAGGTTCTATTTATGGTTTCATAATTTAACAGATTATACTTAAAGCCACTCTACCAGGTACAACGGGAGTAATGGGGGTGTGGTCGGGAATCCCACGTGCCTCCGCGACCCCCGAGACTGCAACGGAACGGAGTCCTATCACAAGGATCAAACACAAGGAACTTCTCAAAACAGTATACAGCTATTGTAGACAGGTAGATGATGTAATTCCGAAAAGAACGCAACTCAAAATGCGGAAAACGGAGCCCGAACGGGCCCGAAACGGGTCGAAAACGACGAAACAGTGTAAAATCAGACGTCTGGAACTTCTTCCAGACATCTTAAAAAGTGGATCAGGGAATTACCTCGCTCTGCGTGGGCTCTCAGACGTCCAGAAGCCTACGGGGGCATCTGGCCTAGTTCCCAGACGTCCGATGGTCACCCAGGACGTCTGGAAGTCGTTCCCGCCGTCTGGCACTGGAGCCAGACGTTTGATTCGCGTTGGATGGCGAATCACCGAACCTGCGCGTACCCATCTCTCTCTCTCAGTACGGTCAGTCGAAGAAAAGGAAGAAGACGAAAATAGCTCACCTTTCAGACGTCTGGACAGTCTTCCAGACGTCGTGCCAATCGTCTGGCTATCAGCCCAGACGTCTGATTCTGGAAAAGTTTCCAGAACCAGGGTGCCACTCGCCCTCCGCTCGCGACGCCCGGCCGCGCCGCGAGTGCTCCGCCTGCTGCTCGAGCCGCAGCAGTCCTCCCGCGTCGCTCCGCGCCCGCTGCGCCCCCCGCCGGCCGGCCCTAGTAGCCCCGTCGAGCTCGTCCTCACGGCCGAGTGCTTCCTCCCCCGCGCAGCACCTCCTCCCGCACCTGCCGCGGCTGTCGCCGCCGCCGCTGCACCCTCGCGCTCGCTCTCGCGCACGCTCTCGCGCACTGGCTGGAAGGAGAAGAGGAAGGAGACGGAGGTGACGGGAGTGAGGGAGAGGCGTGGCCCTTTTAAGGCCGCGCGATGAGGAGAGAGAGAGAGCGGACAGCGCTCGGCCTGCGATCGCAGGAGGAGAGAGGGAAAAAGAGAGAGGAAGACAGTTGCGGGTCTGCGCGCGCCTGCACGCAGACGCAGTCCCGCGTGCCACTGAAAATAGATCCCAGACGTCTGGAAGTGGTTCCGGACGTCTTAAAAAAAACGTCTTGAGTGCATTCGTAACACTCAATAAATGATCAAACTGATTTTTCGCAAAGGTTCGAGGCATCGTGCTTTCGAAGAGCGTGAAGAACAAAATGTGAAGGTCTTTTGTAATAAGCACGAGAAGCTCTATTTTTTATTGGTGTTTCTCTTTTCAAAGTTGTGTGTGAATGGGCTGCGTACGACCTCTATTTATACAAAAAGTTTTGCTTGAATAGGAAACAAAATTGGTCGATCAATTAAGGTTACTTGGTCGATCAAAAAGTACTTTGATCGATCAATTAAGAATGTTGGTCGATCACTTGTTAGTTGATCAAGAGGATTTTTCTAAACTTCCTTAAATGGATTGATTTGATAGGTCAAGTAAGTAGGTTGGTCGATCAAAGTGTTTTGGCTGATCAATTAATAAGTTTTGTCGATTAATAACCCTAAAATTTATATTTGAAAAGATATGCGAAAAAATCATTTTTGAGTTTTATTTGTGGTTCCTTACAATAAAGTCCTAGACTCAAATAAATGAAAAGGATGCACATTAACTATCTAAACTTGTGTCTTGAATAGAGGCTTCAATCCAAGATAGTCCTGAAATGTCAGTCTTAACAATAAATATAATTTTGGTGCATCAAAACAGAGGTGTTTACAGCATCATCTACATCCCGAAATCGAATAGATCTGAAGGTTAGTAGATCTATAGGATGGCTGCATTAAAGGACTAGTGTGCTGTGTCTGTTTGGAGGAGGAGGTTGCTGAAGTACTCAGAGGAGGAGGAGCTGCTACTGAAGTACTCAGAGAGAGAGGAGTCGCTGGAGCTACTGTGGAGGTGGCCAAAGAAGGAAGTTTTGAAGAGTTGAGGCAAAAAACTGAGCTAAGTAATGAGGCATTGCATGGGGTAGCTTTTATAGAGTTCAAGGCAAGCTCTAGACAAGGAAACATGCCCAAATTGGCTTGTGACTGAAGCACAAGCACCCACAAATTTGGTGGGTTTGCTAGAATGCATCCTTGCGATTTGGGAGACAAGATCTGTCCGAATTGATTCCTTATGGTGTGAACACCAATCTCACCAAATTTGGTGGGATTTGGTGGCGATTTGAATGGGATTTGATTCGGTCAAATGCTGCCTAAAGGTCAGTTGACCTTTAATGGCGGCAGGGACCTTTCTGTCAAAACAACGACAAAGTTAAAGACTGATCTGTAAATATTTCAAAAGTTGAGGATCTAAATTAGAGGAATAGAGTTTTAAATGGACTAAAATGCAAAGTAGGTCAAGATAGACTTTGATTGGGCCCAAATTTTGATACAAACCTAATTTAGATCCAAAAAATCCGATGGTGAAATCAGAGTTCAGTTTTGGACAAGTTTGACTAGGCAATTTGCATAAAAACCTAAATTTGGGCAAACTTCTGTCAAAGACTCTGTTCAAGGTCAAAATAGGCTCAGATGGTCAAGCAAAGGGTACCAAACCTCATAGAATATTTTTCGATGAATTTTAGGAGGTTTAGATGAATTTTATCTTGATCAGAACCTCTGTAATTTAAGCGGGTTTGAAATTAAGGTTTTTGGGTGCTGTTATGGTTCTCGAAATGCGTGAGATCCTATTTCTATCTGTGTGGACCAACTTATTATACTTAATTCTCATTTGACCTTAGATTAACCCTTGAAAAATCCCATGGTTACTCTGCTTTCAAGATGTGATGTTAAAATTGCAGAATTAACCCTGATTTAATGTTTTCTTTTCAGAATGGATATGCATGGAATTATGGCTCTTAGGCGATTATGTAGGAGCATTTGTCAATTGATTATGACTAATTAAAGCTAGTTATGACTCATGATGGTGTTACCATCATACCCCCATGCCTAACTTTTGCTAGTCCCTAGCAAAATCTTATGGAAATAATTAGATCTCTAGACCATGCTTTTAAGTTCAGATGCCTGATTTGTGCTATTCTCTAGAAATTAGGTCAGAATGCCAATAATAGGCCTAGAGGTACTCAAGTATCAATTAAGATCCAGACCTGACCAACTTCAGCTTAAGTCTACAGCGAAGATTTCTGAGGCCCGCAAAAATTTCCTAGAGGTTTATTGAACCTAGCGATTAAAGCACACGTGCTTATAATGTAGCATGTCTAGGTTCAGTTTGTCAGTGCATTTGATAAGAGAGAGATAGAGAGGGATTTTTCATTTGGAGAGTTTTCACTCTTTTTCTTTTTATTTTTCCCTAAATCCAGACTTAAATTAGCCCTAAACACAATCTGTATTAAATTCCTTGTCCCCACCATCAATCCTCGAAGGGTCCCTGGCTTTCGATGCTTTGGGAAAGCACCGCCCTTGGCAACCCCCAGAACCCTGGCTTTCGACACTTCAGGATAGTGCCCCCCATGGCGTTCTGTAGCTAAATTCAGGCCCCGATAATCGACATTTCGGGATAATCCCTCCCATGGCACCTGAATCAACACAAGGTGCTTACATGCCCCCGATAGGATATTTAGATTCCTAGGAGACAAGCACTGAAGAGATGATATTTTATTATGCATCTTCGAGGGAAATTTCCCACCTCTCCACGTCGGGAACTTGTCCAATCAACTTGTGTTATCGAGTTGCTCCTAAGCTAGATCTTCAAGATGAGTTTTCAGAATAGAACATTTTTGACATGATTTTCTTTATTAACGCACTAAACTAGACTGGTGTGTGAATTTGGATGCTTAGGTTACCAAGTCCCACAAACTAAACGGCAGGCAACGACGTCGAATAATCCCTAGGCCTTAGACCTTCTACATCAGCCTCGCACTTTCCTCAACCTCTTGAGGATTAATCCGGATATTAACAAATACGTGAATGTTTATGCTCTAAAACAAGCCTAAGAGGCCTAAGATCAGCACTCATACTAATTTCCTTGTCTCTATCATTTCAGGACTTAATCTTTCTTTTGATTTGGTCTAGAACTTAAATAGATTCCATAATCAATTGCTATGACTATCATTTTTATTTTTGATTTTTGATCCTTTTTAACATTCTAAATTTCCTCCTCTTTTTTCCTCAAGAAATATTTTCAATCAATTCTCAAAATTTCCTCCCCTTCATTCATTTTTTTTTATCATTTTTGAATATGTATTTTTTTTATGATAACCCCTCAGAGAATTGAATTTCCATATGTTTGCACTTTAATACCCCCCAATGCCTAAGTTTTGCAATGTCCACATTTAAACTAGGAGGGTATGAAGTCAGCTTGGTTTAAAGTTTAGAACAAGGTCAAAGGGTGGGTGAATGGGTTGGGATGACTATTGCGAACGATTTGAAGCTTTGATACAAGTACCAAAGGTGGAGTCGGCTGTTCTAAAGTTGAACTCAAAAGCGCAATAGGAGTGTTGCTCAAAAGGATGATCAGAAGCCGAGCAGAAGGTGGTCAAGGAGAAGGGGTGGTCAAATCAGAGGCGTTTTGTAGAGCAAGCACGTTAATAAGTAGTTTGGTTGGTCCAACCAGGTGCTTAATTAGATCAATAGGCTGATGATGTAGACCAAACCCAATCAGTCTGGTGGGTTGATGGATGTGAATTAGCAAGTGTGGAGCCCACCAGATATTTTGAGGCTCAAAAGATGTGGAATTGAGATTCTAGGGTTTGGCTGAATCTGCTCAGCCTAATCAGAGTAGGGGTCCTCAAAAGAAAATGGATCTGTAGAGGATGTAGGAACCCTACTGATAGGATCAGAAAAGGATAAGAAGTGATTAATGGTCTGATCAATGTTTGATACCTGATTAGAAGATGAAGGTGAATCATATGCAATCGGATCAGAGAGAGGTGAATCAGAATAGAAGTTGATTCTGGTGGCGGGTCAAGGTTGGGATCGGATTTTGGAAAGCACTGTATGTGATCGGAAGGTATAGCTTCTTCAAAATCTTGGTGCGGATAAGTCTCTTCTAGAAATAATTCAAAGATAGGTTCATCTAGAGAATCTTCTTGATGTTCATTTAAACCAAATGTAAATTTCTGGAGAGTGCTTATAGGATCATGGAATTCTGAGTCAGTGAAAGATTCGAACTTTGGAATGTAGACACTCTTGACACTTACTGTTTCTATTTCCTGCAGATTGTAACAGAATGATTCCAACTTAATGGAACATGATTTTGAATAAATGATCTCGGGATTAGGGACCTCAGAGTCAGAATCAAAGAATGGGTCATGGATACTGAGGTCGTAAATTGGCTCGTAATTGTTAGGAAACAAAGGTTCTCCAAAATCAGAATATGATTTGAAATCATGAGAGAATCTATGAAAATTAGTTTCTGAACCTAATTACATATTGAGATTTCCACCACGAAATGAATCATGATGTGTAGAATCAACAACCTGACTTGGATCTAACCTAATCTCAAATTCTGAGCTCAAAGAGATGTCCTTATTAGGTATAGGCTCAGGTTCTTGGCTCTTAGGGTAGACCCAATCAAATCCCAACTCTTCCAACTCCTCTGTTTCTGTATCATAAATCAGTGTGACTTCCAAAAAATCAATTTATACCTCTGAGGAGTTTGGAGAGGTGTACTCATCAAATACAGGCCCAAAATCAAAGTCTAGATCTAAAATCTGATTCTCATTAAATTGGGCCTCTTAATTATCCCAAATAGGTTCAGATCTAGATTCTAGGTTAAAGGTAGGAATTGGGTCACTAGAATCTGGACTTGGTTCTATTGGGATGTTAGAATCACTCTCGAGGATTACCTTAACAGGATAAGGTTCAGGAATTACATCCTCAAGAGGTTCTGATTCAAGCTTACTACAGGAGTTTGGGAAATCAAGGCATGATGGACCAGCTTCATGGTTCTCTAAGGCTGGTTCAGAATCGGGAACACCTGCAATTGGATCCACCCAACCAACATCAAGATCAGGAATGTCAATATGCATAAAGTTTGAATCGATTCCACTTGGGTTGGGAGTCCACAACAACCTTGATTTTCGAACCCAGGCTTTGGGAAATCATATTGATCCTCAATATTGCTCCAAGATGTCTCATCAATCTCTGAATGTTGATATGGGTATTTTTTATCAATGGCTTGTAATGTATTTAGCATATACCCATGTTTCTCCATGAGACCCTGGAGTATTTCCTAAAGTTGTGGGTTTGAAGAACATTGTATACACTCAGTATTGTGTAGTCTCCACAATTCACTGTATTCTGATGAAAGCTCATCTTGGGTTGAACCATGTATCATTTGTGTAAATATCATTCTAGCACGGTTCATAATGTGGGTTGATGTTTCTGGTATATTAACCTGAATGTGCCCGATGGATCTAAGGTTTTGTAATATTCATCATGATGTCTAAGAGCATTCTCAATCATCTTCTCTTTCATGCTTATTTGGGATTCAGGTTTCCTAAATATTCTTCCTAGTTTGTTAGGTTGCATTTTCAAATCAGGTGGTGGATCAAGATGTAGAATCAAATTCAGGTTCAAATTGAATTAATCAGATTAGATCAGAAATTCCCAAGAAGATCACCTTTAATGAGGTCTCTAGGTCAACAACCTAGGGGCCTTTCCTGTGTATGTGCTCTAGAATAGATGAGGAATTGGATATGAATTGGACCCAATCAAGGTACCCAAAGATTTTTGGATGACTAATGCTATTTCGAGGTAGATGATAACTCTGAATCAGAAATCCACATACCTGAGAAGTACTTGGGCAGCCAGGAAAGGAGAGCCCTGTAAAGATCCCTACACGGTAGAGCATCCTTATAGGTTACAGGGTTTCCCCACCTGACCTTGTCACTGCGGTTCCAAGTAGACCGAAATGTGCGAATTGAGACCTTAAGTCTACCAATTTTAGTCCTAGTTTGTGCCTTGGATTTCACTTGATTAAAAGTTGATTCAATTTGTGATCTAATTTGGAGGCTGATTGGCCCACAAGGTAGACTAATTTCACTTGACCTGGCTTAAAGATGGAGGATGAACTCTGAGCCAAGACCCAAAATCACCCTGAATTGACTCTCAGGTTATTAGGTCCAAAATTTTAGGATTCAAGTGAATTTAGAGCCCGATTTTAGGGTTTTCTTGAATAGATCTTTTCAAATAAGGGCTTGGGTAGCACACAAATGTGGGATGATCAATTTCCTTTAATGCATGCAAGTGTGTACTAGCACTTCAAAACCCTAATGTGGAACCCTAATTGGTTCTATTTCAAGTCCAATTTAATCTCAAGGACAACACCTTGGACTCAAACAAGAAAGTGCGTAGTCTAAAATGTTTACAATTTAAGTGCAAATCCCTAATAGGTACAGGAAATCAGGATAGGAATCTCTAATCAAAATCGTCACACTCTAATCAGATATCAAGTTAATTTTGCAAATTAGGAAACTTTGCCTTTGAATGATAATTACTAAGAAAATAAGGTAGGTGAATCTTAATTGATTTGTTTCCTTTTCTCTTTCCCAAGATTAGGAGGTTGATTAGGGAAGGAGAGAGAGTTTACCTACCCTTAGAGTGGCTGATTGCGTGGAAGATCTCTTCACGATGTACTTCGCAAGATCATAAGCAAAACAGATAGGGCAAGTAAGTAATAAGCTCAATCAAATAAGATAAGACCAGTGGTGAATTGCAAATTGCTCCCCGGTAACGGTGGTAAAATGTTTGCGTGAAATCATCATTGTTTAAGATATACATCATAGTATAATTGACAAGATTGCTCAAAACATTTAAATTTATAAACTCAGATTCAAAAGTGGAGTCCGAGGTCGTTCACAGGGAGCAAATGTGGAATTCACACACTAATCTTGATTCAGAATTAATGAGTACAGTAAATTGAGCATAATAAAAACATATGTAATGAATAAATTGCTCAGATTGATATTCAAATGTAAATCAATGTATCTCAAAGAATATAGAGACAAAAAGAATAAAGAAACCTAAAAAGTGATGATCATCTCATATTCAAATTACTCAAATTTCTTAACAGTATTCTCAATCAATTAATCCACATCAACTTAGGTACTTAAATGTTCCAATAGTACAAACAGAATGCTTCAAATGACAGAATAAGGCATTAGACGACTTATCAAAAGAGGCACAACACCATAGAAGGCACAAGGGCACTTCTCTTACTCAAACCTTCTGAAGACCTCCTTAAGAGCCAACTCACTCAAAGGCTAAGTGTAAAGCCTCTTCTTCAGCACGTGCCTTAAGGCACTTACCCGTAAAGCAAAACCCTCCCTCCTCTCACAAATCTTCTTCTTCCTCTCTTAGACCCATGTTAATCAGGTATATAGGCGAGTTAATGGATAATGAGCAGTACTAGGTTTGGATCAGGCCTGCATGCTGTGTGCATGAGTGAGGTGTGCGTGAGTGAGTAGGGGACCCGACCCCCCGGTGTACTTAGACGAATAGCTAGGATCACTTTTTCCTCTTATACGGCTCAAGCTACGCTTCGTCTTACGATGTGGGACTATCTCCCATGCTCTTTTTTATCACGCACAGCAGTAGGTGAGCCTTCCCAAATTGACGTAGTTGTTGTGGCTTCATGTCTCAATTGAATCCTTGGGAAGGCTCCTGGAATTGGGCCGCAGCATCTAGATGTGGTAGTGAGGCCGAAGCAGGTCGGAGCAAGGCCATCGGAGGTGGAGATGATGATGGCGATGGCTACAGCGAGTGGTGGCGAGAGCTGCAATTCACAAATACAGGCTCAAAAGCCCTAATCAGATTGCTCAGAAGGACAGCAAAGGTGGTGGCAGTGTGTCATGTGGAGGTCTGGCGGAGTCGAGGAGGTGGTGCAGAGGAGATGGAGGTCTGGCGGACTCTAAGTACTAAGCATTTTTTTGTGTGAAATGTGATAGACTCACTAATCGGCGATTAGAACAAACTTCAAGTTTCTATGGCCCTAGGCAACCTTCAAAAGGAATTCTACCTAAAGGTGTATCTATACGACCGGTAGGTTTCTCCCTACTTTTATTTTTATGGGGTCAACACAAGGGAGAACCCAATGTATATCTCCCTGGCTTATTCAACTTCTCCGCTTCTTTCTAAGTGTATGGAATTAAACGTGCATTTTTGTGAGCAAGGTTCTAGACAACCGACTAATGGGATATTACCCACAATAACTTGCCAGCCATACTTGTGCGGTGAAGTGTGGCTTATTTCTTTCTTCTTTTCTTCTTTTCTATTTCTTTTTCTTTTTCTCTTTTTGGATACTTTTCTTTTTCTTTTTCTTTTTTTTTTAAGTAGGTAGTTTCTCTAATATAAGATTTACCTAAAGGCAGCAAGAAAAGAACGGTTGTGTGACCGAACTCTAGATAATCAACCAATGAGCTGTTACCCACGACAACTTGCCAGCCATACCACCCTAGAAGGTTCATTAGCTACATAATTTTCCTTAAAACTACTGAAAAGCAAGTTAGTGCATATAGTGTGTCGATGCCTAGACTTAGAGTCCCCTCAAATCAGAGGGTGGGTTGATAAGTCATGTGCTTATCACTCCAACTTATTTAACCAATTTGAAATGAATTTTCAATTGGAGAGGACTCAAGAAACAAGTCCACATTTTAGTGGACACTCGGGTTGATTAAGCCCGAAGACCTGAAGGGTCTAAGTGTTCAGGTTCTACTGTATTATTTCTTAAGATTGAAAATTTCTAAAGCCCAAGTTTTCTTTTCCTAATTCAATTCTTTTTTAGTAAAAAGGAAAAATAAGGAAAATTTACAAGAAATCCACAAAACTGACAATATGATTCAGAAAATGAATCCACCCCCCCATGCCTAACTCATGCATTGTCCTCATTGAAAATAAAAGGCATAAGAAGAAGGGTAGAATGAAGAAAATATCACCTGTATTCCATGATGCTCGGGTCAGCTATGTGTCAGACTGTACAAGTGCTGAGTTTAATGCCATCAACTAGATAGAGTCCGGCCAAAGAAGTCACATCAATGTTAAAGCAACCTTATCTGAGATGGGTTCTGGAATAACACGGTCAACATAAGGTTTCAGACGTTGTTCGTTGACCTTAAAAGAATTACCACTCTTTGGGTTAGAAATCTCAACGGCTCCGTTTGGGAATATCCGATCAATAATGAATGAGCCATTCCACTTTGACCTAAGCTTGCTGGAAAAGAGCTTAAGTTGAGAATCAAAGAGCCAAACCTTCTGGTTCAACTCAAAGCTCTTGTGGGAAATCAGCTGGTCATGAAGAGCTTTGGTCTTAGCCTTATAGATCTTGGCATTCTCATATGCATCATTTCTAAGCTCCTCCAACTTAGATAGTTAGAGTTTCCTAGTCTTTCCGGCCAAACTTAAATCAAAGTTGCATTTCTTGATTGCCCATAATGCCCTATGTTCAATTTCAACGGGTAAATGACATGCCTTTCCATACACCAGACAAAATGGTGACATGCCGATAGGCATCTTGTACACCGTATGATAAGCCCAAAGCACGTCGTCAAGCTTTTGATTCCAATCTTTTCTATTAGGCCTAACCGCCTTTTGTAGAATGTTCTTGATCTCTCGATTGGAGATCTCGACCCGTCCATTCATTTGGGGGTGGTAAGGTGTGGACATTCTGTGATTCACCTCGTATTTCACCAGTAAATTATGGAACTGGGCATTGGTGAAGTGAGTACCACCATCGCTGATGATGGCCCTCGGAATACTGAACCGACTGAAGATATTTTTCTTGACAAAATCGTTGACCACCTTGTGGTCGTTAGTTCAGGTAGGGATAGCCTCAATCAACTTAGACACATAGTCGATAGCTACAAGAATGTACTGGTGTCCAAATGAAGGGAGGAAGTGTCCCATGAAATCGATGCAGCAATAGGTCTGGACATCTGGAAACATAAATCACTACAGGAATGGATTTCCCATGGCTCGAATGGCTATAAGGTTAGATAAGAAGTAATTAGGGTCAAATCTTAGCCTAAGTCTATTTATCAGACATCTAGGACGAACTACGGATGTCTGAAAGTGAATGTGAATCAGATTAAGGGTTAATCCTCAACGATTAGATTTGTTGAGCCAACAATCCTCTAGTTGGATGTCTGGAAAGGTCATCAGACTCTTCTAAGACGTCTGGACTAAGGGTTGGATGTCTAAAACTAGCAAATAGAAAATGCATTTCCAGTCTAAATATTTTGGATGTCTGATCAAACAGTCAGACATCTTAAAGTCTAAGATCAGACATCTGATGTCCAAAATGGATGTCTGATTTGGTTGTCTGATGCCTACTTTGGGTTTCTATGTTTTTTAAGAGTCTATCTAAGTATCCTAGGGTTGAGTATGTGATCTGATGTTCACAAACGCATTTGCATAAACTCGTTCGTTGTAGTGTACTTACAACGTCAATTTTAAATAAAGAATCGGAGGTGAGTCCGAGGGTCGAACACAAGGAGGCAATAATTAGATTAAATACTCATTTTCGTGTCACGTAAATATGTCGTTTGTGCACTTGAAAATCGATTTAAGAAAATGAGAGAGAAAGAGAGATAGAGATAGAGATAGAGAGAGAAAAGGGTTAGAGAACCATATCATAAGATCAATGTGACAACAATTTCTTATCAAATGTGTAATCAAGCATAATGTAGATGAATGCTTTAACAAAATCAAGACATGAACTACACTACAAAATAAAATAACACTGAAACAAGGAAGAAGAACGCGTTGAGACAACCATGGAGGTGGAGGGGCTTCCATCGACGGCTCGGTGGCTTCGGGACCTTGCTTGGAACTCTAGAAGGTCGTGGTATCTCGTGGGTGGAAGCTTAGGTAGATGATGGATGCAAATGGGAGGGATAGGTCCCTTTTTATCGTTGAGGAAAGGGCTCAAATTCGTCACCGGGTTAATAGGACATTAAAAGATGCCGCTGAAGACCTGCCGCAAGCGTCCCGATAGCCCCCACCCTCGCGCCTTTAATGCCCTGCGCTGTGCCGTGTGCCTCGCGAGTCGTATCGCGCGTGCATGCTGGCACAACTAGTCTCCGCGCGCTGCCTCGCGCACGCTGCTCCCCGCTCTTGCGTGCGCTTGCTTGCACTGTCGCTACTCCTGTTGCGCCACACCTCAATTGCGAAATTGAGGTGCAACAGGATTCGAACCCGTGTCCTGTGGTGGAGGCGTGAAGTCTTGGCCAATGCGCTGAGGCTGCTCATTGGTGTTGCCTTTGCATCTGGCGCCCACGCACCTCAGTCGTTCGATCATAGATCGGATGGCTTAAGTTGGTTGATGAAGGAGTACCAGAGATGGAGGGGTGATGGCTAGTGTTGGGCGGCCGAGATGGTGCCACATGGCTCCATCTGAGCAGTCCATCTTACTTGTGTTGTAGGAGTTGCCACGATGCTCAAATCACAATGATTTCCATGCTGCTGGACTGCGATCGTCACTCTAGATCCATCCGTACGATTGGATTTTACATCCGAGGCTTGTCAGGATGTCGCATTGCTCCCTAGCCGTTGATCTTTCTCGGGCTTGTTGTGGGAGCTACAGAGGTCAGATCAAAGTGATTTTGAGTCCGTTGGACTCCATTCGTCGATCCAGATCCATCCGTATAGTCTAATTGCTCATCTAAGACCTATTTCAAAGTGGACTTGTGCACATGGTCATTAAACATTGATTCTAAGCGATTAAAATGTAAAGATAAAGCAATATGCATGCAATGCTCCCAAGTCCATTATAATATGTCATTATCACACAAGTATCCTCAAAATTGACTCTAATTGATAATATTAACACAGAACATTGTAGAGTCATCAAATCCCCATGCCCACCCCTTGCTAGTCCCTAGCAAGGTTTAATCTAAATGTTATTTACAACTAAAATTAGGAATTGATCGCTTAGGTAAACATTGTTTGTCAACAGGAGAAAATTTCTACTAAAAACCTAACTTGCTAAGACTCAACAGTGCCCAGGTTGCCTACCAAAATGCTGACCGCCAGAGTCCTCACCTTATTCTATATAGAAGCAAATACATATTTTTTTCCTTTTCATCTTTTCTAATTTTTTTTTTCGATTTTTGGTGTTGAGGATTTTAGGGTAACTTTTTACGACTACCCAATCCACCCAAGACTCGAAAAGGATTCTTAGTACTAAGCATCTTATTGTGAAAGTGATAGACTCACTTAATGGCAATTAAAACGGACTTCGGGTTTCTACACCCCTAGGTGACCTAAAAGAAAAAAATGTTGCCAAAAGGTGTATCTATCTAATCGGTAGCTTTCTCCTTACTTTTTATTTTTGTGGGGACAACACAAGGGCAAACCTAGTGTATATCTCCCCAGATTATGCTACTTCCCCGCTTCTTCCTTAAGTGTTTTGGAATTCTTGTGTATTTTATGAGCTGGGATCTGGACAACCGATCAATAGGTTGTTACCCATGACAACTTGCCAGTCATACCACCCTAGAAGGTTCAATAGCTACCCAATTTCCATTAGAACTGCCAATGAGTGAGTTAGTGCAAAACGTGTTTAGTTGCTTAGACTAAAAATCACCCCAAATCAGAAGGTGGGTTGATAAGTCGTATACTTATCACCCTACTTTATTGATCAGATTAAAATAAATTAAGGTGGCGAGGACTCGAGACCAAGTCCATATTTTAGTAGACATTCGGATTGATTAAGTCCGAAGACCTGAAGGGTCTAAGCAATTAGGTCCCTAACATATCATTTCCTAAAGTCGACAAGCTTCTAATACCTAAGTTTTCTTTTCTTATTTTTTTTTTTAAGAAAAAGAAATAAAATTAGTTCAAGTTGACAATTTTGTACTTAGATCCTATGAATTACCACCCCCCATGACTAAGTTGGACAATGTCCTCATTGGAAAAATAAATGTATGCAAAGGAGTAGGAAAAGAAATCACTTGAGTTGTAATTGCATATCCGGTCAGCTTGAAACCTCTGGGTTGCCTCCCAGGAAGCTCTGAGTTTAGTGTCTCATGCTAAGTTTAGCAAGGAGAAGACTTAATCAGGTGGCTTAATACTTGCAGAAGATAGGGTTATCAAGGCCAATATGAAAATGTGCTCATCTGCTCCAAGAATCATTGGTCCACAATTGTAGACCAACTGATGGTGTATTCCCATGCCAAAGAGTCTCTCTATAGAAAATTATGGAAAGAATGGAGAGTAATCGGAATGCAGGTCATGATGCCAATTCTGCTCATTGATTATGTTCCATAGTTCAATGAGAGATTGCTGAGGTCGTGGATGAAAATCACTATGCAAGTAGCAACAGAGTCTAGATCATAGGGGTCTTCATAATGGTGATTGATATCGAAAATCATGCTCTCCCCAAGCCCTGGATTATATGATGGTACATGTAAGAGTTGAAGCTCTGCAAAGAGGTCACTAAAATACTTGTCAGAAATCATCTCGTCCTCATCGATACTAATTTCAGATTCATCGGAATCTATCTTAGCCTCTGAGTCGAGCCATCCACTAGATTGACTAGGATTATGAGTAAGTGCCCAATTCATTCTACCCAATATTTCACCCTCATATGTATCGGACTCCTCAACATTAGGTGGCCTTTCTGTTTCCCTACTTGAATCTTTATAGGTATCCCCCAGTAATCGAAAATTAGAGTCAGGAGGAAAAAATGCAAACTCAAGGTTTCCTTCATCACCCTGGTAGGTTGGAAGAGAAAAATGTGACTCATGTGATGTCGGAGTGAAGACGGATTCACTTCTCAGAGGACATGACTCATACTGAGCAATCGTGTCAACTTCAAATCTATCAAGGCAATTTGATTATTGAAATCCTTAGGTAAAATCATCTCCATATTGCCCAGGTGTGCCTAACTAGAGATGTCCAAGTCAGTACTCTCATGATATCCATCTTGCCTTTGCTCAAATTCCCCCAGATTATTTGGGGCATCAAAATCTTGATTGTCATGTGAATCCATTTCTTGAAATGGTTCATGACTGATTGGATCCTCAAAATAAAAGATTTGCATTTCAGGGCTTCCCTCCAAATCAGTATCCATAAGTGGATTTCCTTAATTCCAGTGGGTGTCTCCCAAGATTGATAATTAGTGTTGGGGGTATTGACCTTTTCCTCATCACTTTCATGATTGGGGTCGTCTAAAGTTGGTTGAGTCTGGTAGTCCTCTAAGGAATTTACTGTCAAGCATTCTTCAACTAGGGTATCCACGGGACCACATTCCTCGACCCAACCACAATTAAAAGACTTGGTTGCCTTGAAGATATCCAATTGCATTTTCTTGTCTCCAAGGGCGATTTCCAGACATCCCGTGTCGCAATTAATGATAGCCTTGGCCGTAGCCAAGAAGGGTCTGCCCAGGATGATGGGTGTGTTTTGTGATTGTTCGGGGACTTCCATGTCAAGGACTAAGAAGTCAACCAGGAAGTAGAAATCTTTAACCCAAACAACTGCATCTTCGACTACCCCCTTCGGGGTTTTCACGGATCGGTCGGCCAGTTGGATGTCACAGGTGTGGGCTTTAATTCCCCAAATCCGAACTGGTGATAAAGGGTAGTCAAGATTAGGTTAATTGAGGCACCTAAGTCCAAGAGTGCTCTATCAAAAGTTATGTCACCACTATTACATGATATCAGAGGTACTCTGGGGTCAGTTCTTTTAGGAGGTAGGCTACTCAATATCACTGAACTAGCTTATTCCGAGAGCACTACCTTCCTAGGTGCTTGGGTTCTTGGCTTATGCTTAGGTGTACAGACATCCTTCAAAAATTTAGTGTAAGCTAGAATATGTTTGATTGCTTCGAGGAGAGGTATATTGATCTGTAGTTTCTTAAAAATCTCTAACATCTCCTCGTTCTCAACCACATTTTTCTTTTTCTTTATTTTCTCCAAAGCTTCAGGGTATGGTATTTAGGTTTGAATTGGTTCAAGCTCCTAATCCTTGGGTTCCTCCCATTCATCCTCAAGGTAAGTTCTCTTGGGTAATGAGGTCACAGGAGGGGCTGCCCATTTGGAATCTTGGGTTTGAATGCCACTTCTCAAGGTAACCGCATTAGTTGAGGCATTAAAACCAGGGTTAGGTTTTTGAGAAGAAGATGAAGTAGCAAACCTGGGAGGTGTCTATGGGGCATGTTGAATCATATGAGCTTGCCTCGGATTTAGTTGGAACCCTTGAGGATTGTGGCCTCTGTTCATTACATTCCTTGGGTTGTTTGTGGCTGAGATGGAAGGGACCCTTGTTGTTTGTTATCCAACAGCTGGCCCAATTGTCCCTTCATTAAAGCCATCTACTTCTGATGATTCTGATTCATATCAGCCATCATCTTGATCAGGGTGTTTGATGGGAACACCATCATGAGCCATAAATAGCTCAATTTGGTCTGATAAAGTCAATAAGAGCTCCTACATATTAGTCAGAAGGTCTTTTGGGCAAGTTAAGTTATTCTGAGAAGAAAAGATGAAACATGGTTATTTTTGCAATTTTACCATCTTATCACAAATATAGAATAACCATGGGATATGCCAAGGGTTTATTAAAGGCATTTTAGTCATAAATGTCTAATAAGTGGGTCCATGTAGACAGAAACGAGTTTTTACGCATTTCAAGAATTAATGGATATATGAAATCATAAAAATAGACCCACTTAATTAACTGAGGTTCTAGTTAGGATAAAATTCATCTAAATCCTCTAAAAATCATAGAAAAATATTCTCTAGGATCGACATCCTTGATTTGACCATCTGAATTCGTTTTAACCTAAAATAGTCTCAAACAGACTATTGCCCTAATTTAGGTTTTTTCATAAATTACCTAGGCAAACTAGGTCAAAACCAAAATCTAACTTCACCATTGGATTCGTTAGGTTCAAATGAGGTTTGTATCAAAATTTGGGTCCAATCAGAGATTGTCTTGACCTAGTTTGCATTTCAGTCCTGTCTGATTCTTTTTATTTCTCAAGTACACCTAACTTTTGAAATTTATTACAAGTAGGCTCCTATCTTTGTTTTCTTCTTCGCCAAAAGGTCCCCACCACTTCCACGAACGCAGAAGTCCTATTCCTACAACTCCGGCGACCTTCAATCAGAATTTTGTCCCTGATTTCACGCTCAATCTCTTCCAAATTTGGGAGAAAGATTCCTAAGAGATTTCTCCATGATTTGAACCTATACATGGGCTCCATCTCTTTCCCAATCTCTCATGCAAACGCATGAGAGATGTGGGTTTCCTACTTCGGCAAACTTACCAAGCTCAGAAGCTTGGTTTCCAGGCTTCTAACACCCCCTGAGACCTATTTAAAGACCCCTAAGGACAAACTATCCTCTCTACGCTCGTTTTCGAACTAAATCCTTATACTTCTTCCCTCCTCACCAGCCAAAAAGCTCCACGACGTCTGGTGACCTTCTCCGACCACACTCGTCGTTCGCTTACAACACCAGCGGCAGATTCACCTTCCTCTCCTTCCGTGTCGCGCCATGCCAGCGAGCGCTCCCTCCCCCTTTGTCGTTGCGGTTCTCTCCCACCAGAGCTCCCTTCGTCTATTGCGCCAGCCACACCATACCTAGCGTCTTTCCTCCCCCTCGTTGACCACCACTTAGTCTCCTTGATTCTTTATCTTCTACACATCATCACCATGACACTACTCTGCTATTTCGACCGCTCCTACATCATCCACGACTTTGTCTTCCACCTCGCCAGCATACCTCCGGCGAGACCTTCCAGCTGCTATAGACCATCTCTTCACCTGCCACCAGTCCCTACACCTCTGCCATGTCCACGCGAGCAAAACCCCTCAAGAAATTGAGGGGATTACTCGCCCGAGCCCTCCAACGAACAAATCCAATTCCGCCTTCGATTTTCGTCTCTGCCAGCCACCTCCAACCACATTCACGTCACGCCACCGCCACCACCACCTTTGCCGCATCATCGTGCTTCTCCTAAGCATTCTCTGACTTGGCCATTAGGCCATTTTCATGTTTCAGGTTCATGGCCACCATCGCCATTGACAGAGCTCCTTTGAAGAGCTTGAAGCAGGTGTTCGTGCTCCAGCAGCCTCATGTGCCACCTCCAGGCGACGTAGAATTCATCTAGGAGTGTGCCTAGGTCTCCAATTGAAGGAGTTTCCCTCTCTATCAACTGTAATCAAGCCTTCACCTCCTGCTGCTACCTCATGTGAAGAACGGGGACAGATAGTCCCACATCGTGGGAATTGGAGCGGAAAGAACCGCATAAGTTGTTTTTATGCCAAAGCTTTATCGCCTCGACACACTGGGGGTGAGGTCCCCGCACCCCACTCACCTGACCTGACCTGACCTATTTCAATACTCAGCTGCAACCCCATGCACGTAGCCCTGCACCCAGATCTGGTTACTGTTCCTACCCGATTACCTGGTTAACCCCAGGTCTTTGAGAGAAAGAAAAGAAGGAAAGAAAGGGAAAGAGAAAGAGAGGGGGGTTTTTGCCTCGCTCTCTAACTCTCTGACACTTAAAAGAATTAAGAAGAGGCCTGTGCCTCTGGTGTGCGTGATTTAAATCACCATTTTTACTCTAATCTTTTTGCACTTTTAGACTTGAATCTTCTGATATCTCATTATTCCTTTTGTTATAATTGCTTATATTTGTGATTCTATTATAATCTATGAGGTTAATTACTATAATTGCTCTCTGTGTTCAACCTCGGATACTCTTTTGAATTCAAGCTATAAATTTAAGTGCTCTACGCGATTTATCGACTATACTACAGTGTATTATTTTTAAAACACCGATTCAGAGCATTCAACATTTTGGTGCCGTTGCTGGGAAGCAACGTGCAATTTGATCTCTTGATTGCAATATATGATTTGATACTAACTTGTTCTATCTATTTTGTTGTGATCTGTGTAGGGCAATCCAATCAAGGAGAATCAAACACACACCAAACACTCCAAGGGCAGGTAAACTCTATCCACTTTCTCCTAAGCCCCTGATTCTGAAAAAGCTAAAAGAAGAAAAATCAATTAGGGCTAACTTGCATTCTATTCTTAGATTAATCATCACAAGTTGCCTGATTTGATACATTCTTTTTAGAAAACATCCCAAACTTGATTCTTGCACCTACTTAGGGATTTAAGACATCTAAGGCTACCACCTTCTTGATTAAGCCCCAGGTGCCAGATTTGGAATTAATTGATTGACCAATGAAGAGCCAATTAGGGTTTCCATTCTAGGGTTTTGAGACACACTTGCTTAAAACAAGAATCAATCTTCCCAAACTGTGTGTCCTAAGCCTTGATTGAACTCACTTAAATAAGCAAATCCTAAGAATCAAGCTCTAAATCTCACTTGAATCCTGAAAGCGGGACCTAATAATCAAGGATAAATTAGGTGAAGTTGACCGACCTTGCAGGGTCAACCAATCTTCAAATCAGGTCACCACTCACAAAAACATCTTAAAGTTCAAGTGAAATCCTAAGCACCCACACTCTAAACATAAAATTAGTAGACTTAAGAGGTCACGTTATCCATTCTAGTCTACCTGGACTCTCAGTGATAAGGAAGGTCGAGTGGGGGAAACCTTGTAACTCGTGGGGATGCTCTACCATGTAAGGGTCTTTGCAGGACTCTCCCTTCTTGGCTACCCAGGTAATTCTCAGGTGGATGACTTTCTGATCTAGGGGTATCATCCGCCCCGAACCTCTATAGTCATCCAAAGATAATTGGGTGTCTTGATTGGATCCATCACACTTTCTATCCCTCGTCTTCTCCATTGGTGCATGTTTGTGAGGTCCTTAAGACCACCCTTGAGGCCTCCATTAGCTATTCACTCCCGTCAAGGCCAAGCCTCGACTTCCTTGTTTGTGCAACCACTCGACCAGATTGACATATCTTCTGATTCATCTGAGCCTAGATCTCCTTCATCCATACTCATGGAACAACCAACAGAAGAAGAAAACAGCCTCCAGAATCAGCTTCAGCGCCTTAACGATCTATTCCCGACCTTTATGAATCCACCGCAACATCCTATGATGCTAGATCATTACAATCCCGTTGTGGTGGTGATCGAACCTCAAGTCGAAATCTCGGCTGAAGGTCCCGATAATGAACTCAAGCCCAACATGATTCATGCTATCCTTAAATTTCATGGGCTTAATTCCGAAAATCCCTTCCAGCACATTAAGCAACTCAAGAATCTGGCCCTGACCTTCGAGTCAAAAGCTCAAAATCGGGATATCTTGCTCATGAAAATGTTCTCCTTCTCTCTCATGGACAAGGCTGCTCACTGGTACCAAACCGTAACTCATCCAATCAACACGTGGGCTGAACTACAATCCGAGTTTCTGAAGAAGTTCTTCCCTATTGGTAGACAAATGCTCTGCGGCACCAGATCACACATTTCACGAAGCAAGTAGGAGAACCACTTCATGAGATATGGGATCGCTTTCTGGATCTCATGCGAAAGTGCCCCCACCACGGAGTTCCTAAATGGGAACAAGTCCAGTCATTTTACCATGGACTCCGTAAGGATATTCGATTGTTCGTCAATGCGACCTGTGGAGGAAACATCATGGGTCAACACAAAGACACCGTGTGGGAGATTCTCGAGAACATGTGTGAGAACTCCATCAATAATGAATCCATGGGCATGTTTGACCGAATGACTGCCCGTGCATTGACGAATCCGCGGGGAGCACATGAGACGCAGGGCCTATTTTCTACTGTCAACTTGGAGTTAATGGCCAATCTCTTGGACAAGGTCTCTATTATTGAGAAGAAGGTTGATGAGCTGACTCAACATTTTCAGCAAACCACCTCTGTGCAAAACTTGTTCGCACAACCACCCTCTGGGAGGAAGGTTGTGCACAACATCTACCACTGATCTTCTCAGGGGATGGATTCATACCCACCCCGATCTGATCTAGGGTTCGGAGGAACCTCCGATTTTGCCTACTCTAGTTGGGGGAACTCTGAACCCTCGTCTTCTGATTTCTCTAAGGTTCCTCAGACCTACGAGGACCTCAAAGCCATCCAGAATGATCCTTTGTCAAACACCTACAACCCTGGATGGCATAATCATCCTAATTTCACGTGGTCAGAGAACAATCAAAATCAGAGACCTCAATATCATCCCCAACCACAAGTTTCTCATCCATATCAGTCGCCTTAGCCTCGACCCAACCCACCTTACCAAACTGGGCCAACTCGAGAAGATCAAATAACTCTTATCCTTCAAACTCTGGCTGACATTCAGAAGACAAATGCATCTATGCAAAAATAGCACAAAGACGAGATCATAGAGGTCACAATCAACTTGCCCAGATGATAAATCCCCACCAACCTGGTGCAGTCACTTCACAACCTCTACCCAATCCAAATAATGTGCCAAACTAGAAGCGTGTTATGAACCCAACTCAGGGCCAGGCTCACTATGTCTATCAGGCCCCTTCTACGCCATCATTTGATGGGATGGAGGCTTCAACATCATATGTGAGTTATCAGCAGCAACCACCTCTTTTGGCTGCCCCAACCCAGAACCAGGCAGGACTAAATTCTATTAACACTCGTAGTGGCAAAACAACTCAGGAACCACCTTACCCGAGCCTCTCTCAGCCTGGTAGTTCAAACCCAAACCTGAGGTTGATCATCCAGGATACCCCTGTCCCAGATCAAAAACCTAGACCAATTCTAGAGGAACTTGTAGAGGTTCCATTTCCCGAGGCCTTGACCAAGGGAAGGAAGAAACCTAAACCCATGCCTCTCAAGGAGGACCTGGTCAGGCTCTTTGAGCAGGTCCAAATAAACATCCCGTTAATGGATGCAATTTGCGATGTACTAGCTTACACAAGATTCCTGAAAGATGTATGTACATCAAAGCATAAGCCACGAACCAGAGGCGGGAGCCCGATCGTATTGTCAGAACAAGCCAGCTCTGTCATTTTGAGTAAACTCTCACCTAAGGCAAAGATCCCGGTACCCCTTTGATCTTCTGTGCAATCGGTGATATTCAATTTGACCATGCATTATTGGATCTATGAGCCTCCATAAACCTAATACCTACATCCCTACTTGACCATCTTGAAGAATCTGAGCTTAAACCGATAGAGGTGACATTGTAATTGGCTGATCGATCTATTAAGTAACCAAAAGGAATTCTCGAGGATGTCATAGTTAGGGTATGTGATTTCTACTTCCTCATGGACTTTATAGTTTTAGACATGGATGCTCCTGAGAACTTGAAGAACACACCAATAATTTTAGGGAGACCTTTTCTGGCCACAGCTAGGGCCAACATCAATTGTGAGGAGGGCCAAATTGAGTTAAAATTTGGGAGCAGAACACTAAAGATCGATATCTTTAAGGCCCAAGGAGGAATTAATTGTGGGGTTGTCAAACAAATTTGTGACATCGAGTCCGTGGTTGAAGACCCATGTGTCAAGGAGAACCGGCTCATCTCTAATGATCAACCACAAGAGGAACAAACCCCACACTTAGGGGAGCCTGAACCAGACCTAGAGATACCTTTAGCTCCTTCCATTGCTCCTGAACCACCTGCTACTACTGAAATTCTAGTCATGGAGTTGAAACCCCTCCCTGACCATCTGAAATGTCTTTTTGGGATCTAATCAGACATCTCCTGTGATTATCAATTCCCACCTCACCTTTGATCAGGAAACACGTCTGATTTTTGTCCTCCATCAGCATCGGAGAGCCATTGGTTGGACTCTTGATGACTCAACTGGTATCAACCCCTCATATTGCACGCATCACATCAACACCGAAGAGGGTTCACGACCATCCCGTGAAATGCAGAGACGCCTAAATCCGAACCTGCAGGATGTCGTGAAAAAGGAGATCATCAAGTGGTTAGATGCAGGTATCATCTACCCGATCTCCGACAATCGTTGGGTGAGTCCAATCAAGGTTGTGCCCAAAAAGGCAAAACTCACCGTCATTATGACTGAAACTGGAGAAACTATACCGACCTGCATCACAAATTCGTGGAGAGTCTGTATTGATTACCGAAGATTAAAAGCCTCCACGAAAAAGGATCATTTCCCACTGCCATTTATTAATCATATACTCGAGAAATTGGCAGGGAATCGATTCTTTTGCTTCTTGGAAGAGTACTCTGGTTATAACCAGGTGGCAATCCATCCTGAGGACTGTGATGCGATCGATCACGGTTCGTATAAAAATCGTTATTGTTGTAGTATATGTCACAAATACAAACTATTATCACGTCAATTTTATTTAATTACATAATTTTTACAGGTTTATTTCAGGTCATTCACTGGGAGGTAGTTATTAATATACATCACTCTCTAGGTCCAACATTATTCTTTAATTCCAAAAAATCAATTTTATGTACAATCATAAATGAATGAATTAATGAATAATCAAGGAATGAAATAATAACTTAATTATGTACAAAAGAATTAACTAAAATGCTTACAAACACCTAATTACAAACACTATACTTATATACTCCATACTATTTATTTATAACTTATAATACTAATACTTACATATATATACAATAATAAGTAATACTATATACTATACTAACTTAACTAGTATATTAACATATACAGTAACATATATATTATGTACAGTGATAGATAAACATGTCGCTGAACCTTAGGAAGACTATGTACAAAACCTAAGGCAAAGATAGGGTCTGTAGTGACGTTTATAGCACCCTTAATGGGTGGGACCAGACCTCTACTAGGGCCACCCTAGTTCATTATTAAGCCTCTTTAATCGTGTTTTATGCCCAGTAATGGGCTTAATCAAGCCCTCGCACAGTGCACGGCTCCCAGCCACACACCGCACACCAACATCACACATCAATGCCATGCCATAGCCATAACATGCTCAGAATATGCTCAGGGGAAGGGGTAAGGGGTTTGCTCGCGCCCAGCGCGTGACAACTGAATAGCCAGTGGAAGAAAATCAACTTATACCGCTTTAGGTGCTCTTCACCACACAATGTGGCACTATGTTAGTGCTACCCAATGCTGGAATTCCAACGCAGCCGAGTAGAATTTGGGATTTTGGTCATCGATTTGAGGGTCATAATTTGCTGCAAATTAAAATTAAATTATGGGGACTTAATGTATTTACATATTACTCTATAATTGTACAATTAATTTAGAAAATTAATTATATTTACTGTATAAATAAATTAGGCAAAGTTCCTAGTTTATACATACTGTATTTTGGGCTTTATTTCTTAATTACGTATAAATTAGTGAATGTATGGTCTAATTGACCTATTATGGTAGTAATATATATATATATTAAAGTATTTAATAAAGATTTTTATCATATTTTACAATATTTATTTCGATTTTATTTTCAATTAAATAACTTATTTTGGGCTATTTTATATATAAATTAGATATAACTAATATAATACATTATAAATATAGTTAAATTAGCTTAATTTACTTAAAATATATTAATACAAATATACAGTATAAGTTACCTCAGTATAGCTTAAATTACTAATTTATTTTAATTTAATTTAATAACGTAGCTAGTAACTTAATAAATTAATTATTTATTCTATATATATATTTAAATTATGGTACAAGGTTCCTAATGTACATAATATATACATAAATATGTATGTACAATATCAATACTAAATATACTTATTTACAGGGTTTATTAATTGATATAGCTTATAGTACATATAAATTAGTATAATTAATAAATAGTTATATAAAGAAGCTATGTACAATTTAAGTTAACTTAAATACTTAAGTTACATTATATAATATATACATAAGTTATTTATACTTAATATATATTTATTTTACAATATTTACAGTATAGTTTACTATATACCTTATATTTACAAGTATTTACATAGTATACAATGGATTTTTAGGTATTTTTAAGGTTTTTTCACTTTTATGGGTTTTGTATATTTTGTGGAGATAGGAGATGAGAAAGAAAGAGAAGGATGAGAAGAATGGAGATGTTTTTGGTGTTTTGATAGTTGAGTTCTTTTATTAAATTCCATGGTATACTGAACCGTCAGCTGATAGGTTCTATCAAGTTGGGGGTTCAGAATACCACGAAACTCGGTATACACTTAAAAATATACCTAATCTTCACCAAGACAGATTTATTTTATTTTTT
This sequence comes from Thalassia testudinum, assembly GCA_037157565.1. NCBI lineage: Eukaryota > Viridiplantae > Streptophyta > Magnoliopsida > Alismatales > Hydrocharitaceae > Thalassia > Thalassia testudinum. Next base: position 136,325,342 of record JAZHRO010000003.1, on the reverse strand, counting down.
TGGATCTTTTATCAAGTTTTTATTTATTTACAAGTGAAGCACATTCTAGGCCTTTAAAGAGTATTCTAAGTGAACCCAAGGCCTAGAATGGGACTCTAAATGTTGAAAAGGTAGTGTACTACCTCAAATATGTTCAACACATGAAATGGAAAAGATGCAAGTAGTTAAGCATGAAATTCAACTTGGATTTCCATTAGTTTTAATTTTGGACAGTTGAAATACATGAATGCTGACAAGAGAGTTCAATTAATGATATTACAAGCCATTCACCTGAGATTTAAAGATCATTTCAACTACATGAAAGCTTGTACAAATACAATACACATTATAGTATATGTCAGCCACTTAAAGAACTTAAAACCAAGCTCATTGTCCTAATAAACTCTACCAAATTCAAATATGGGTGATAGCAGCAGACAACAGCAAACATCCAGCTACCGCAACAGCCACCATCAGCAGCAAACAAAAGTAGACAGCAACTGTAGCAGTAGCCGCAGAAAATTCCAGACGGTCTAGGCAAAGCCCAGACGTCTTAACTCATCTCAGGAACTTGCTGTAGTGTGCAAACTTCAAAGAAATCAGATCTGTAACAAGTTAGGAACTCCAAATCATCTTTTATCTACTGATTCAGTCAATTATATCTCAAAATAGACTTGAGAAAGCCTGATTAGAGATACAAAATAACTTGATCAGGAAATAAGCCCTGGATCTGAATTGGAATGTAGCTACATCATGCAGCAATTTGATATGTCTAGCTGGGATTCAAAAACACATAAATCTTTAAAACCAAATCTTGACAAGGACTGAAAATATCATAAAAACCATTCTCAGATGTTCAACTTCCAATCAAAATCCCTTGTCAATGTTATCACTTCAAATCAAATCAGACAAATAGTTGATCTAACTCTTTCTAATGCTATAGACAGCATGTAGAAAATGTTAGATTCAGCCCAATAAATTTAGCTTGAATCCCATTGTGCTAAAAACCTTAAGGGATACTGAAAATTCCTTAGGTGGAAATAAGTGTTGGTGCTAGAGCACCACGATCATTTGTTTTGATGATAACAAAACACGTGTTATTTAACATTTGCAATTTGAGTCCTAGATTTCAGGTCAATTGCAAATGTGGACGTGTTTAGACGGAGTTCGAGCTCGCATCCAGGACGGATTGGAGGAGCTTGACGGAAAACAGAGGAGGTTCGCGTGGAGCGACAGATTGAAGATGGAAGGAAATGAAGAATAGGATAGATTTCCTTCTTTTGTACTTGTTGTATTTTTCGTTTCTTTTGTTGCTCTTTATTTCCTTAGATATTTCATGTTAAAGAGCCTTAAAGAACCCTAACAGTAGTCCTAGGAACACCGGCACAACCCTAGGATACTTAGGTTTTCTGTAGAATACTTAGAAAACCAATATAGGGTTCAAACAGCACTTCCAGACGTCTAATTCCCAAATCAGACGTCTGATAAAGCATTTTAAGACGTCTGACTGTTGTTTCAGACGTCTGATAACTATTAGCTGGACTTACTATTCTGTCTGATGAAATCAGACGTCCAGACCTTAGTCCAGACGTCTTAGAAGACGTCTGATGATTTTGCCCGACGTCCAATTAGTGGACCGTTGGCTGGCTTAGCAAACAGTCAAGAATATGACCGTTAGAGCCTTATCAGACGTCCTTAGGCCTTTCCAGACGTCTGATAAATGACCGTTTTGCCTCGGCTGACCCAAAATCTCTTCTCAGAGATTTTCTAGCCGTTGCAACGTTTGGAAATCAATTCCCACAGTAAAAGTAGGTTTCCAGACGTCCTGTATGTCGTCTGATGGACTTGCACAAAAACCCTGTTTAGATCTGATTCAAGTCAGGAGGAAACCCGCATAGAATCAGACGTCTGACCTTGAGATCAGACGTCTTAAAGTGGCCTTCCAGACGTCTGATTCCAGAATTAGACGTCTGATGACCCTGTCAAATGTAATCATTGTCCTGATTTCGGCCTGATTCTCTTGGACTTTGTTCCCAACGGCTATAGAACCCTTTCTAAGCCTTCCAAAGCCTTCCTAAGGCCTCTATAAATAGAGGGGAACCCTTGCAACACACACACACACTTGGATACACTTAGAGACACAAGATACACACCAAGAGACACCTTGTAATACACTCTCACACTCTTGTGTCCAAGAAGCTCTTGCTCTCTAAGCTCAAGTTCTACATCTTGAGAGCATCAAACCGTTGCGCACCCGCTCTCCCGCCGTTGTCTACGAGAGCGAAGTTGCGCCGTCGCGTGGCTCACGCATCCGCGTCCTCGACGCACTCCTTGCAAAGGGGAGTTTCCTTATTCCTATAGAAGCTTGGTTTATAATTACTTTGTTGGCTCTATAGGACTTGTTGTTTCTTTTACCTTTGTTATTTTGTTGGGTATTCGCTTTGCAAATTCCCGTCTCCTTCGTGGGACAAAATCCTTCTCGTGGAGAGAAGGGGTTGAGGAACGCTACCCTCGTACTTGTAGCGTGGTTGTATTGAGGTTGAATCACCCTCGTTTTAAGTGATTCGATTTAGTGGATTTTGATCAACTAGGTTGATCGGAAAATCCTAACTCGAGAGGGTTAGGTGGTGGTTTTCACCCGGTTTGGGTTTCCACCTAAAAATTCTTTGTGTACCTTGTGCGATTGATTTTTGTGAGATTGCTTTATATTTCAATTCCGCATTTTTTACGTTACGCTAATCTCACCCCCTCCAAGTAGGAACCTACAATAAGAATCCCGGAAAACACATCCATGGATAAAATCCTTAATAGAGCCTCCAATAAACATAGTTGATCTTCCTTAGCTCTACAAAGCATTCAAAACATTAAAAACCTCATAGAGAGCAGATCTGATCATGGCTCATCTGAGATGAATTCTAACATCAGAATCATGTCAGATTCACAGCCATATAGTGAATTATACAAAAATAACTCAGTTGGCTTGATCAAAGCAATTCAAAACTCATTTATTATAAAATCTTGCGATCTAGTGTAAAATCCAAATTCAATGTAGATCAAATAAACTGATTCAATTTTCAACTCAGATTTGGGGCCTTTGTGAACAAAATGAAGTGAGTGAGAGGCCCCTAAAATGGATTTGAATGCAAATCCTCATCTCAAAGCTTGAAAGTAAAGAGATGGGGATTTGACTCCAAATGAATGGGTGGATTGCGAATAAAATTGTGAGGAAATCAGAAGCGAAAATGGACACATGTAAAGGGAGAAAAACATGATCATTGCGTGGGTGAATTCGTCCCCTCTGATCTAAAAGGATCAGAGGAGGTGAAATGTGAACTCTACTCTAAATCTACTCCTAAACTACACCAACAATCATCAGATTAGCTCTAATTACTCCTACTCCTAGAAAGCAAGTAAACTACACTAGGAAAGCAGTAAATCTATCTAAATGGAGGAAGATGTCTCACGTCACCCGTTGATCGGCTGATGACGACGAATGGGGAGAGGAGACCAGCAGCTGACGAAGATGTTTAAGGTCTGCCACCTGGTCGGCTGGTAGTGAGTGGAATTGGGGAGGGAAACACCAACTCTGTCACAGTCAACGGAGGAAATTGGGTTGAGGGGAAGCTGTAGGTGGACGAAGGGATTGGCTCAAGGGGAGGGAGTCGACAGCGTGCACGTGATCAATGGAGGTGCTTAAGTAGAGTGAGAGAGTGAATTAAGTCACCTCACAGTGAAATTAGGCGCTTAGGTCATGGGCAGTCTCGATTTGAGGAGAGGAGCATGCACGAGATAGTATCAAATAGCAGCCATTGGATGGGATCTAGGTGAGGTGGTGATCTCACGCATGGAGTTGCACGAAGCTTTTAATCAAGTTAGGCCATAGATCAAATCGAGTGTAGAGGGAGGATCGACGGCTAAGATCGCAAGAGTTCTTGCACATGAATAGTGTTCGCGTGGGTACAGGTGGCTGGGCTTCTTTTAGTGATTTTGCAAGGTACACCCCTCTGCGAGGGGGTAGAAAGATTGCAAGAAAGCCCATAAGTGGTTAAAAAGTATAACAAAACAATCCTTTTAGGCTTGCAGAGAGGTCCCTGCAATCTACACATAGGTCCTAGGAGGTTTTCTAATGAATGAAATATAATGCACTCAGGACCTAAATGTAAATCTTTGATTTCAAGGCCTTAATGATGTCCAAATGCATCCAAGTTTTTATATAAGCTTAATTGAACATTTAAGAAGTTAGTTACACTTTTGATTAAAACTTTTGAGCTCATTTATGTGTTCAATTTGCACTTAGATCACCTTTTTACATTTATTAATAGAATATCTCATTTAATGATTTAATTATGCATTTTTAGCACAGAATTGATGTTTTAGGTCTTTTTCTCTAATTCCTACACTTAACCTTTTTTATGTGTTAATTTGATATTATTTAACCTAGTTTCTAGCTTAACTTCGACTATTTAGCTATGATGAGTCGTAACTCATCATACCCCCATGCTTAGGTTTTGCTAGTCCCTTAGCAAACAATTCATTAAAGTGTATAGCAATTTAAGTATCAGCAAGGTAAGTGTGATGAGATATACTTACTTCTTACTTTTTCTCAAAGAGTTAAGTGTTTCAAGATAATCTTTAAGCTGAAACATTTTTTGATAAACCAACTATGTTTATGTTTGGACATTGTGAGAACCTTTTTGCTCAACAAGACTGACCAGAACTGAAGACTGATATGACATAGACCATCTCTCAACTAACAAGGACTCTTGATATTTAAACCTTTCAGTTGAATTTCAGGACTCAGGGGGTTTTACAGAGACTGAAAATGCTAAGAAGTTATGGCCGTGCTTAGTGATAAGTTAGAACTGACTAGGTGAATTTTAAAACTCAATCCCGGGTTTTCACTTCTTTTTATGTCCAGGTTGGTCCTAGCTTCAGCTCATGTCTTCGGATTGACTCTCAAGAAACGAGGAATACTCAAACCCAACTCTTATTGCGTTTGTGGCTCGTAGAATATTTGGTAGAACAATGTATTTGTACTAAACCCTGAAAACATTTTCGGTGGAATTTTTGTATTTACAGATCTTGGAGAATATACTTGACTTATTCTAAAGAACTTTCTTTTTGAAACTTTTTTTTTCTTTTAATATGTCTCTGACAACTTTATTTGGTAGAGCATATCTTATTTGGTGGGTGAGTTCTTTTGTGGAAAGATCTTCTCCTAGACACAAGACTAAGGACAAGGACAAAGAGTCTACCTGCACGTATAAGTAAGGACTCCACTTTCCCTAATGAACACTAGTGTTGAATTTCAAATTCACAAGGTCTTTCCCTACACTGTGTCGTGTAAACCAAAGTTACTTAGACTCCTAAGTCAAAGCAAACCAGCGAATCCTGTACTGATGACTTAGATACAAGAATACGTCCTAAAGTTAGGAGAGATTGTGGTTTATCTTGTCAAAGTTCAAAGTGTATTAAGCCAAAGCTTGAGCGAATCAGGCTACAGTGGCCCGGAAAGTCAAACCAGCAAAGGTTGAATGTCTATAAACACTTATTCTATTTTTATTTTCAGCTAGAAGATCATAATTAAACACTTATATTTCTTTTACAAATTCTTTTTCTCTCCTCAAAATGGAGTTCTCCCTCAATAATAGGTGCAAGTCCCTTATTGTATTTTTGAAATTTTTTGGGTTTTTTCATTTTTTTGTATTTTTGGCTCTGTAATTTTTTCAAAATTTTTCAAAAATGTTTCATTTTTTTTATTTTTAATAATACTATATTATACACTACAGGTGTGTATATAATTGCATTTCAGTAAATGATTCACTATTTACACTCCCCCATGCTTAAATGATGCAATGTCCTCATTGAATGAATAGGGTGGATTCAAATGCATACTCTGCTTTTCACTATCCTAGACCGGGTGATGGAAGGAAGTCGAAATGAGGAGATAAAAATCTTTGTGTGGACGATTTCAAGTCTGATACAAGATCAGAGTGGAAAGCTGGGCTAGGAAGTGAAATGCATGACATATGTGACAATGTAATGAATGCTTAAAATGCAACGGTAGACACCTAATGCAAGAAAGGTGAAAATAAGAAAGGTGAAAACAGCTATATACAAGGATAGGTTTGCTAAGTTTAACGCCTTCAGCTAGGCATAAACCCAGTGGATAATTCAAAATGTAGGAGCTGGAAGATAGGTGAGAATTGACAAGTCAATGAAGCTCATTGGAAGATTCAGATCATGATGTAGAAGTAATGTATGTTGTCAATCTTAAGGGTGAAAAGAATGGCTCCTTAGTCAACAAAAATCAAAATCAAATACTTGGTACAAGGCCCAAGTAGAAATGGGTATCAAATCAAAGATACCTGGCTCAAGGTCCAAGTAGACAAACATAATCATTTCATAATTACTTGGCTCAAGGTCCAAGTAAACAGACAGTGTAAATCCAGAAAAAATCAATAGCTTCCACCTCTTCAATCAGTTAAGGCAGAGTCAAGATGAAGAGGATGAATTTGGGTTGGGAAGAAGAGGTGATTGCTGATCTGAGTAAGGTGTGGATGGATTAGAATTGTGTAAGGCTTGTGATATGACATGTGCTTGGCCTTGGGAAGGAGGTCCAGGTTGGACATAACTTCGGGCAGGTATGTTCCTTGGATTGGGTTGTGCTTGAGATGGGAGTGAATGTGGTTGACGGGATTCCGTCAAGTGCGATAGTTGGGCTCTCATCTCAGCTAGTGTCGCATCCTGTCTCTGCTGCATAGCAATGTTTTGTTGTTGCATATTAGCAAGAGCTTTCATGATAGACCCCAACTGGTCATCTCGTGTAAGCCCAAGTTGAGAGTATTGGGCTAGCCTGGGTTGGGGTTGCTGATAGGCACGTGGTGGATACCCGTGTGATTGTGGAGGTGGTGCTCAGATCGGGTTGTGCTGTGGTGGTGCAGAAGGTTGTTGATATGGAGGTCTTTGTGAATTTCCCAACCACGAGAAATTTGGATGATTACGCCATCTAAGGTTATAGGTTTGTGCAAAATGGTCATTGTGAATGACGTGGAGCTCCTTCGAAGCTCTAGAAGGTGCAGGGAAGTCAATGTAAGGAGGAACAAAGGTTCCTCCAACCGGTGAAGGATAAGGAAATGAAAAGTCCAGCAGGCAGATTGTCTCACGGAAAGGTTATTCACAGTTTTCCTCCCTGTGGGAAACTGAGAAGTGTGTTGTGCAGGTGACTAAGAAGAAGAAGATGATGAAGGTTTAGAGGGAAATTTCCATACTTCATCTACTTTCTTCTCGATTAAGCCCACCTTATCCAACTGACTAGCTACTATCTCCAAGTCTCTACTGCTGGATTGGGCTTCATGTACCCCGGAATGTGAATGGGAATGTGAGGACTTTCTATTAAGCACACTCATCAAAGCATTGTTAATTGAGTTTTCGGCCATGCCTTCGAAGAGCTCAAAGGCTGAGTCCTCATCCCGACATAGGAAATTGCCTCCACAAGCGGTATCTACAAAATTCCTTGTGTCATCATGGAGCCCATGGTAGAAGATCTGGACCTGTTGCCAGCATGGGACACCATGGTGGGGACATTTTCTAAGAACCTCGTGGAATCTCTCCCAAGCCTCGTGCATTTGTTCTCCTAAATTTTGGGTGAATGTAGTGATAGTAAGCCTTAGAGAGTTAGTTCAGCCTACAGGGAAGCACTTCTTTAGGAACTCATGTTCCAAAGAAGCCCATGTGTCTATTGGTGTAGTTCGTGCAAGAGTTCTGAACCAGAAGGTGGCTTTATCCTTTAATGAAAAGAAGAACATTTTCATTAAAAGTGTATGCTGGTCATGGCCTTGCGGACCCAGGGTTTGAGCAAGATTTTTCAGCTCCTTTAAATGCTGAAAAGGGTCCTCAGAAGCAAGTCCATGGAAGTGAGGAATAAGTGCTATAATGTTCGACTTCAATTCAGCAGCACGACCCCCATCGGGATAACGTATCACAGGCATAAGTTGGGCAACTGCAAGATTATAGTAATCCTATAGTTGACATCTACGAGGTTGAGGTGGTGCTTGAGGGTTTCTAGGTTGAGGTTGTGGTTGGGGGTTTGCTAAAAGATTAACAGCTTGTGTAAGCTATTGCACCTGTTGGGTAAGGGTGTTCATCTGAAGTTGTGTTTCAAACAGGTGTTGAAGATGAGGCATAGGTCCTCTCTCCGGTGGTGGATTAGGGAAATTAGGAAATGGTGGAGGTTGGAACCTATGGGTTGGTGGTGGTGGTCGTGGAGGATGTGCAATAAGATGTGGAGGGAGTTCTTCGAAATCCTCGAACTGTGTAGAATCGTGATCATCCTCATGATGTGTGGAGTAGTGAATAGGAGTTTCAGGAGGTATAGGATTGGATGTGGAAGGCAAAGAAGTAGAAGTGGTGGCTTGGGCATCAGCACCCAAGGGGAGTACTAGTTCAGGGTTCTAGGATCTCCTACCTTCCATTGAGTCAATTTTTGAAAATGAGTTTTTAAACATCAGTACAACTCAATGGAAAGGATAAATCTCAATCTCAGAAAAATTAGAAATCCCAATCAATCTCAATCACAACAAGACCAATCTATCAAACAAGCGAGATGAATCGAATTTTTCCTAGAGGTTGCTACGCAAAGATAATAATACGCAAACAAATGTTTCAAACAATTGTACGCGTCCTAAAGATAGACTTAACGAAGTGCAGACCTCTATATCCACTGGGAGTCTGGATAAGAGTAGCGTGCGAATCCAGATCCTGTGGGTGCTAAAGGAGATGAGGTAGAAACCTGTGTATGTGTATCTTAAGTGATCGTGTTGTGTGCACGATAGCAATCAACACAGTAAGCGGTGAAAATCTTAGTCAGGGTTTCAATCAAATTTTTATTCTCCTTTTTGAATTGATTCAAGTGATTAGAAGTGTATTCTATGCTGCTTGTCTCACTTTTTTAATCATTTCAAAACAGGAGATGGGCTTTTTAATTTAAGTCAAATGCAAGGATGGCAAGAGCTAAGGAAGGATAAGAAATTGCGTACCTGACTCCAGCAATTCTACAAGTATGTAATTTGACTTGGTATTTAAATCTAGCGGAAAAGAATGCAACCTAAGAATGGATGCCTAAAGATATGCTGCTGCTAGATAAGGGATGAGATCTTTTTGAATTTTTGAATTTTTTTTTTTGGATTTTTGAATAATGCAACAAACAAAAACAAAAGAAATCGATATGGAAAACCCATGAACGGAAAAACCACGTCGATGAGAGATGAGTTAGACAGATAAGAGGGAGTCTAGAAAGAGTCCACAATTGTTACAAGATAATGTGTGAGAACAAGTTCTCACAACTTATGCCTAACAAATAATCCTAAGTAATATACCTAAATCTAAACTATACTATACTACTGCAACTAAAGCAAAAAAAAAATGCAGCTCCAAGGGAAAAACTCCACCACGATGTTGGGTCAGAAGCGCAGCAAATTCACCAAGAAAACGAACTCCTCCTAGAAGACAACGGTGCTCCTTCTACTCCTCAAGTGCTGCAAAAGCAACAATTGATTAGTAAAAGAATCAAAGAATGTATATACAAAAAGAATTAATCAATAAAAGAATGATTATGTACAAACAATGAATATGAATTAATTTATATACACAAACAAAAATTATTTACAAATTAAGAACTAAAGAATAATTTTGGCATATAGAGAGTTGACTCTCTGGCAACAGCGCCAAAAATGTGATGCGATCGATCACGGTTCGTATAAAAATCGTCGTTGTTGTAGTATATGTTACAAATACAAATTGTTATCGTGTTAATTTTATTTAATTACATAATTTTTACTGGTTTATTCCAGGTCATTTACTGGGAGGCTGTTATTGATATACATCACTCTCTAAGTCCAACATTATTCTTTAATTCCAAAAAGATCAATTTTATGTACAATCATAAATGAATGAATTAATAAATAACCAATGAATGAAATAATAACTTAATTATGTACAAAAGACTTAACTAAAATGCTTGTAAACACCTAATTACAAATAGTATACTTATATACTCTATTCTATCTATTTATATAACTTATAGTACTAATACTTACATATATATACAATAATAAGTAATACTATATACTATACTAACTTAACTTAGTATATTAACATATACAGTAACATATATATTATGTACAGCGAAAGATAAAGACGTCGCTGAACCTTAGGAAAACTATGTACAAAACCTAAGGCAAAAATAGGGTTTTTCGTGACGTTTATAGTGACACTTATTCTATATACAGTGACGGATGCTTCTGTCAGTAAAGCTGTAAGTTTATTTATATACATATATAGCTCAAACAACATCTATACTACGCATACTTGATATACTTATACTTATTATTTACAATATACACTTATATATATACACTACACTATATACACTATACGGATACAACCATACTTCTTTTCTTTCACTCTTTCTTCTTCTTTTATCAGTTTTCCTTTTCAACACTTAGCCAGATTTGTGTTCGCTCTCTTCCTTTTCTTTTCTTCCCCTTAACCCTTCATTAAGCTCTACTTAGTTCAAAAATAGGTTTTAAGATTGGTGGGCGGCCTTTTCGAGGGATACGTAGCACCAATAATGGGTGGGACCAGACCTCTACTCAGGCCACCCTAGTTCATTATTAAGCCTCTTTAATCGTGTTTTATATTCAGTAATGGGCTTAATCAAGCCCTGGCACAGTGCATGGCTCCCAACCACACACCAACATCACACATCAATTCCATGCCATAGCCATAACATGCTCAAAATATGCTCAGGGGAAGGGGTAAGGGGTTTGCTTACGCCCAGCGTGTGACGACTGAATAGCCGGTGGAAGAAAATCAACTTATAATGCATTAGGCACTCTTCGCCACATGATGTGGCACTATGTTAGCGCTACCCAGCGTTGGAATTCCAGCGTAACCGTGCAGAATTTGGGATTTTGGCCCTCAATTTGAGGGCCATAATTTGTCGTAAATTAAAATTAAATTATGGGGAAATAAAGTATTTACATATTACTCTATAATTGTACAATTAATTTAGAAAATTAATTATATTTACTATATAAATAAATTAGGCAAAGTTCCCAATTTATACATACTGTATTTTGGGTTTTATTTCTTAATTACGTATAAATTAGTGAATGTATGGTCTAATTGACCTATTACGGTAGTAATATATATATTAAAGTATTTAATAAATATTTTTATCATATTTTACAATATTTATTTCGATTTTATTTTCAATTAAATAACTTATTTTGGGTTATTTTATATATAAATTAGATATAACTAATATAATACATTATAAATATAGTTAAATTAGCTTAATTTACTTAAAATATATTAGTACAAATATACAGTATAAGTTAGTTCAGTTATAACTTAAATTACTAATTTATTTTAATTTAATCTAATAACTTAGCTGGTAACTTAATAAATTAAGTATTTATTCTATGTATATATTTAAATTATGGTACAAGGTTCCTAATGTACATAATATATACATAAATACATATGTACAATATCACTACTAAATATATTTATTTATAGGGCTCATTAATTGATATAGCTTATAGTAAATATAAATTAGTATAATTAATAAATAGTTATATAAAGAAGCTATGTATAGTTTAAGTTAACTTAAATACTTAAGTTACATTATATAATATATACATAAGTTATTTATACTTAATATATATCTATTTTACAATATTTACTCATATAGCTTTCTATATACCTTATATTTACAAGTATTTACATAGTATACAATAGGTTTTTAGGTATTTTTAGGGTTTTTTCACTTTTTATGGGTTTTGTATATTTTGTGGAGATTGGCGATGAGAAAGAAAGAGAAGGATGAGAAGAATGGAGATATTTTTGGTGTTTTGATAGTTGAGTTCTTTTATTAAATTCTATGGTATACTGAATTGTCGGCTGATATGTTTTACCAAACCGAGGGTTCGAAATACAATGAAACTTGGTATACACTTAAAAATATACCTGATCTTCACCAAGATAGGTTAATTTTATTTTTTTGGATGTTTTATCAAGTTTTTATTTATTTACAAGTGAAGCACATTCTAGGCCTTTAAAGAGTATTCTAAGTGAACCTAAAGCCTAGAATGGGACTCTAAAGGTTGAAAAGGCAGTGTACTGCCTCAAATATGTTCAACACATGAAATGGAAAAGATGCAAGTAGTTAAGTATGAAATTCAACTTGGATTTCCATTAATTTTAATTTTGGATAGTTGAAATACATGAATGTTGACAAGAGAGTTCAATTAATGATATTACAAGCCATTCAACTAAGATTTAAAGATCATTTCAACTACATGAAAGCTTGTATAAATACAATACACATTATAGTATATGTCAACCACTTAAAGAACTTAAAACCTAGCTCACTGTCCTAATAAACTCTACCAAATTCAGATATGCGTGATAGCAGCCGACAGCAACAAACATCCAACTACCGCAATAGCCACCATCTACAACAAACAACAGTAGAGAGCAACTGCAGCAGTAGCTGCAGAACATTCCAGATGGTCTAGGCAAAGCCCAGACATCTTAACTCATCTCAAGAACTTGCTGCAGTGTGCAAACTTCAAAGAAATCAGATCTACAGCAAGTCAGGAACTCCAAATCATCTTTTATCTACTGATTCAGCCAATTATATCTCAAATTAGACTTGAGAAAGCCTGATCAGAGATATAAAATAACTTGATCAGGAAATAAGAGCTGGATCTGAATTGGAATATAGTTGCATCATGCAGTAATTTGATATGTCTAGCTGGGATTCAAAAACACATAAATCTTTAAAACCAAATCATGACAAGGACTGAAAATATCATAAAAACCATTCTCAGGTGTTCAACTTTCAATCAAAATCCCATGTCAATGTTATCACTTCAAATCAAATCAGACAAATAGCTGATCTAACACTTTCTAATGCTATAGACAACTTGTAGAAAATGTTGGATTCAGCCTAATAAATTCACCTTGAATGCTAAAAACCTTAAGGGATACTGAAAATCCCTTAGGTGAAAATCAGAATCCCGGAAAACACATCCATGGATAAAATCCTTAATAGAGCCTCCAATCAACATAGTTGATCTTCCTTGGCTCTACAAAGCATTCAAAACATTAAAAACCTCATAGAGAGCATATCTGATCATGGCTCATCTGAGATGAATTCTGACATCAGAATCATCTCAGATTCACAGCCATTCAGTGAATTACACAAAAATAACTCAGTTTGCTTGATCAAAGTAATTCAAAACTCAATTTATATAAAATCTTGTGATCTAGAGTATAATCCAAATTCAAAGTAGATCAAACAAACTGAACCAATTTTCAACTTAGATTAGGAACCTTTGTGAACAAAATGGAGTGAGAGGCCCATAAAATGGATTTGATCACAAATCCTCATCTCAAATCTTGAAAGCAAAGAGATCAGGATTTGACTCCAAATGAATGGGTGGATTGCGAATAAAATTGCGAGAAAATCAAAAGCAAAAATGGACACATGTAGAGGGAGAACAACATGATCACTACGTTGGTGAATTCGTCCCCTCTGATCTGAAAGGATCATAGGAGGTGAAATGCAAACTCTACTCTAAATATACTCCTAAACTACACAAACAATCATCAAATCAGTTCTAATTACTCCTACTCCTAGAAAGCAAGTAAACTACACTAGGAAAGCAGTAAATCTATCTAAATGGAGGAAGATGTCTCAGGTCACCCGCCGGTCAGTTGATGACGATGAATGGGGAGAGGTCTACCACTCGGTTGGTTGGTAGTGAGTGAAATTGGGGAGGGAAACGCCAACTCTGTCACAGTCAGCGGATGAAATTGGGTTGAGGGGAAGCTGCAGGTAGACGAAGGGATTGGCTCAAGGGGAGGGAGTCGATAGTGCGCACGCGATCAGTGGAGGTGTTTAAGTAGAGTGAGAGAGTGAATCAAGTCGCCTCGTGGGTGAAATTAGGCGCTTAGGTCATGGGCAGTCTCGTTTTGAGGAGAGGAGCGTGCGCGAGATAGTATCAAATAGCGGCTGTTGGATGAGATCTGGGTGAGGTGGTAATCTCACGCATGGAGTTACGCGAAGCTTCTAATCAAGTTAGGCCATAGATCAAATCGAGTGTAGAGGATCGATGGCTGAGATCGCAAGAGTTCTTGCACATGAATAGTGTTCGCGCGGGTACAGGTGGCTGGGCTTCTTTTAGTGATTTTGCAGGGTACACCCCTCTGCGAAGGGGTAGAAAGATTGCAGGAAAGCCCATAAGTGGTTAAAAAGTATAACAAAACAATCCTTTTAGGCTTGCAGAGAGGTCCCTGCAATCTACACATAGGTCCTAGGAGGTTTTCTAATGAATGAAATGTAATGCACTGAGGACCTAAATGTAAATCTTTGATTTCAAGGCCTTAATGATGTCCAAATGCATCCAAGTTTTTATATAAGCTTAATTGAACATTTAAGAAGTTAGTTACACTTTTGGTTAAAACTTTTGAGCTCATTTATGTGTTCAATTTGCACTTGGATCACCTTTTTACATTTATTAATAGAATATCTCATTTAATGACCTAATTATGCATTTTTAGCAGAGAATTGATGTTTTAGGTCTTTTTCTCTAATTCCCATACTTAACCCTTTTTATGTGTTAATTTGATATTGTTTAACCTAGTTTCTAACATAACTTCAGCTATTTAGCTATGATGAGTCACAACTCATCATACCCCCATGCCTAGGTTTAGCAAACAATTCATTAAAGTGCATAGCAATTTAAGTATCAGTAAGGTAAGTGTGATGAGATATCTTTACTTCTTGCTTTTTCTCAAAGAGTTAAGTATTTCAAGATGATTTTCAAGCTGAAAGATTTTCTAATAAACTAACTGTGTTTATGTCTGGACATTGTAAGAACCTTTGTTCTCAGGAAGACTGACCAGAACTAAAGACTGATATGACATAAACCATCTCTCAACTAACAAGGACTCTTGACATTTAAACCTTTCAGTTAAATTCCAGGATGCAGGGTGTTTTTCAGAGACTGGGAATGCTAAGAAGTTATGGCCGTGCTTAGTGATAAGTCAGGATTGACCAGGTGAATTTTAAAACTCAATCCCGGGGTTTCACTTCCTTTTAAGTCCAGGTTGGTCTTGGCTTCAGGTCATGTTTTCAGATTGACTCTCAAGAAATGAGGAATACTCAAGCCCAACTCTTATTGTGTTTGTGGCTCAAAGAATATTTGGTGGAACAGGGTATTTGTACTGAACTCTGAAAACATTTTTGGTGGAATTTTTGTATTTATAGATCTTGGAGAATATACTTGACTTATTCTAAAGAACTTTCTTTTTGAAATTTTTTTTCTCAGTATGTCTCCGACAACTGTATTTGGTAGAGCGCACCTTATTTGGTGGGTGAGTTCTTCGGTGGAAAGAGCTTTTCCTAGACACAAGACTAAAGACTGGGACGAAGAGTCTACCTGCACGCATAGGTAAGGACTCCACCTTCCCTAATAAACACTAGGGTTGAATTTCAAATTCATAAGGTCTTTCCCGACACTGTGTTGTGTAAACCAAAGTTACTTAGACTCCTAAGTCAAAGCAAACCAGCGAATCATGTACTGGTGACTCAGGTACAAGAATACAACATAAAGTTAGGAGAGATTGTGGTTTATCTTGTCAAAGCTCAAAGTGTATTAAGCCAAAGCCTGAGCAAATCAGGCTACAGTGGCCCAAAAAGTCAAACCAGCAAAGGTTGAATGTTTATAAACACTTGTTCTATTTTTGTTTTCGGCTAGAAGATCATAGTTAAACACTTATATTTCTTTTACAAATCTTTTTCTCTCCTCAAAATGGAGTTCTCCTCAACGATAGGTATAGGTCCCTTTTTGTATTTTTGAAATTTTTGTGTTTTTTCATTTTTTTTTGTATTTTTGGCTTTGTAATTTTTTTCAAAAATTTTCAAAAATTTTTCTTTTTTTTTTCTTGTATTTTTCATAATACTATATTATATACACTACAAGTGCATCTACAATTGCATTTTAGTAAATGATTCACCATTTACACACTCATGCTTAAATGATGCAACGTCCTCATTGAATGA
The DNA here is from genome assembly GCA_037157565.1 of Thalassia testudinum. Classification (NCBI taxonomy): domain Eukaryota; kingdom Viridiplantae; phylum Streptophyta; class Magnoliopsida; order Alismatales; family Hydrocharitaceae; genus Thalassia; species Thalassia testudinum. The sequence goes on along the minus strand of JAZHRO010000003.1, from coordinate 136,309,225 downwards.
ATAGGGTGGATGCAAATGCATGCTTTGCTTTTGAATATACACGCAGATTTATTACTTTTGAATTCATTCTCTAGAATACATCGGCGAATAATCTGATCAGAGCCGACGTGGTACAGTTAAGGGTCCTCCCAAAAGTAATATTTGGCCTCAGATTTGAGTCTATCTCGTTGTTCCTTGGTCCAATCCTGATGGATTTGACCAACAGCCAAATAATTTACGATGTCTGCAAACCAAAGAGTTTGGACACCTGATATGCAAGGATAGTCTTGTCTGGAAAAGTATCAGTAATCGAAATATCCAGATGAGAAGAATCACTCAGAAGTCTCGAAAGATGATCCACCACCACATTCTGTGCCCCGGATTTATCTTTGATTTCAAGATCGAATTCTTGAAGCAGAAGAATCCATCTAATAAGCTAGGGTTTGGCATCCTTTTTGGCCAAGAGATGTTTTAAGGCCGAGTGGTCGGTGTAAATTATGACTTGAGACCCTAAGAGATAAGCCCTGAATTTCTCCAAAGCAAATACTACAGCTAGCAATTCCTTCTCAGTAATAGTGTAATTCCTCTGGGACTCATCCAAAGTTTTGCTAGCATAGTGGATGACAGAGGGCTTCCTGTCGATCTTCTGACCCAAAACAGCCCCGACCGCATAATCAGAAGCGTCGGTCATGATCTTAAATAGGGCTGTCCAAACCGGTGCTTGCAACACCGAAGCATAAGTGATTGCCGTTTTAAGAAAATCAAATGCCCTATGGCATGATTTGTTGAAATCAAACAGCGTATCTTTGGTGAGAAGGTTGCTCAAAGGGCGAGAAACCTTAGAGAGGTCCTTGATGAACCTCCTATAGAATCCCACATGACCAAGAAATGATTGAATTTGTTTGACAGATGTGGGAGGAGCAAGTTTGGAGATAGCATCAACCTTAGCTTTATTAACTTCAATTCCCCATTCAAAGATTACATGACCCAAGACGATACCTTTTTGTGTCATGTAATGGCTCTTTTCCCAGCTAAGTACCAATCTTGTTTTGATGCATCTTTTAAGGATCATTTTAAGATTAACCAAACAAGAATCAAATAATTCTCTAAAAATAGAGAAATCATCCATGAAGACTTCCATAAACTCTCCCACCATATCAGAGATATGGCTAGCATATACCTTTGAAAAGTCGCAGGTGCATTGCATAAGCCGAATGGCATTCTATGGCAAGCAAAGGTTCCGTAGGGACAGGTGAAAGTCATCTTTTCCTGATTCTCGGGATGGATAGGGACTTGATTGTATCCTAAGTAACTGTCTAGGAAATAGAAGTACTTTTCCCCAGCTAGTCTTTCAAGGATTTGATCAAAAAAGGGCAAAGGGAAATGATCTTTTTTCGTGGCTATGTTTAGCTTCTTGTAATCGATACAGACCCTCCAAAAGGAAGCTAAACGAGTTGTGATAGATTCTCCTTTCTCATTAGTCACAATGGTAATCTCGACTTTCTTGGGAATAATTTACACGGGACTTACCCAAGGACTATCTAAGATTGGATAAATGATTCCTGCGTTGAGCCACTTAATTATTTCCTTCTTGACTGCTTCTCGCATATTGGGGTTTAATCTCCTCTGCATTTGGCAAGAAGGGCAGGATCCATCTTCTAAGAATATTCTATGATTGTAATAAGATGGCTCGATCCCCCTAAGGTCATGAATGGCTCAACCAATTACCTCCTTGTGTTCCTTTAGGACCTTGATCAGTTTAATCTCTTGCTCCTTAGTTATTCTAGCACTGATAATCACAGGGAGCGTCTTTTGAGATCCCAAAAATTGATATTTCAAACTCTTAGGAAATGGTTTCAGTTCGAGCTAGGGTGGGTTTAAGATGGAAGGTAAGGATGATGCTGATGAAGATTCATCAAGAGGAAGAGGTTGAAAGTGAACAAAATCAATAACCTCTTTAGAATGTGACGGGTTTGCCACAGAGGTTTGCAGGTTAGATTCATCAAAACAGGAGGAACTTTCAAATGCAGAAATCACCATACATGTTTCAATATTCAAATTGTCATTCTCAAGTTCCTCTATAAATCCACAATTCTCGAATTTGTTAATCACCTTAAAAATATCCAATTTTAATTTCTGATCGCCAAAGGTGATTTCCATGCTATCGCTCTCATATTTGATATTGGCCTTAGCAGTAGCTAGGAACAGACACCCCAGAATGATGGGCGTGTTCCTTAAATTTTCAGGTACATCCATGTCAAGGATAAGGAAATCTACAGGAAAATAGAAATCCTTAACCTTGACAATGACATCCTTAATAATGCCTCTTGGATTTGTGACCGAACGGTCCACTAACTGCAATGTTACTGAGGTCGACCGAAGTTCACCTAATCCAAACTTCTCATATAGAGAAGTTGGAATTAGGTTAATGGATGCACCTAGATCCAAAAGTGTCATATCAAAGGTGTAATCTCCAATGACACAAGAAATCAAAGGGGCACCTGGATCTCTCTTTTTTGGAGGAAGGTGATGCAAGATAACAGAACTGGCCTACTCGGAGAGTATCACCTTCCTCGGAACAGATTCCCTTGACTTACACTTCTGTGTGCATAAATCCTTTTAAAATTTAGTGTAAGCCGATATGTGTTTGATAGCGTCGAGGAGTGGGATATTGATTTTAACATTCTTGAATATATTCAAGAGCTCCTCGTTACTATCAACAGGTGACTTCTTCTTAGGTTTAATCAAAGCCTCAGGAAAAGGAACATGAGTCAGATCTTTGAAATCAGGTTCCTGAGCCTTGATTTCTTCTTCAGAGTTCTCCTTTCTCTCTTCAGGATCTCCAGGACTTGGTAGATCAGAACAGGGTAGTTGTGGGTCCTGGGTTTGCTTTCCACTCCTCAAGGTAACAGAGTTAGCAGATGCATACGGGTTTGGGTCTTGGAGAGGGTTAAGAAAGATTAGAGGGGCTTCATTAGCCAGAAACCTTGGATTTGATGAAGCAGAAGAGGAAGGACCCTACTCAACCACCTAAGCATGTGCGTGTGGGTCCCCCTGAATCCCGTACCCTTGGGCTTGATTTCCTGGATTCTGTATATTACGCGGATTAGGTATGGATTGGTATGGCAAAGATCTAGGTTGACGGGAATTAGTAATGAACCCGGTTTGCAAGTTATCCAGCGTGGTTTTCATTTGTTGCATGAACTAGAGCATGGATCCTTGCATCTCTACAATCTGGCAGTTCAAATCAGCCTGCCCTACAGGTTGACAGGCATTCCAGGTTAGCTGATTGACCTGATTTGGGGGCAGCTGAGTGTAAACATGACCCTGACCCATTGGTCTTTGTGGAGCATAGTTGTTGGGTCGAAATTGGGTCTACTGCCCCGGGTTCTTCCAAGAGAAGTTAGGGTAGTTCCTTCAACCAGGATTATAAGCATTGGAGTAAGGATTTGACCTAACGTTCTCCTGTACAGCATAAACACCCTCATAGGGTAAGGATGGAGAGAAAGAAAGGGAGGGATTAGAGAAACTGGGATCAAAGGCCCCACTTTGGAACCAGTGGGGTTCCAAACAATGCTAGCTCATAGGTTGAGCCGCATCCAGTTGATTCATGAACTCCCATCCAAAAGGAGCTCACGTAGAATGGAATCCTAATTTCTGGGATTGAGTGGATCGAGAATTATTTGCAGAGTTTTCCGCCATCCACTCCTCCATCCTTTTGGTAACCAAGTCCACCTTATGTAATTTATTACAAATCAATTCCATATCGAATGAAAGAAAGTTGTGGACCTCATTAACATTCGATCTGGGATGTTGGGACATGTTAAAAGTATCCATGGAGGCATGATTCATTGAATTTTCACTCATTTCCTCAAACAAATAGTGCATGCTATATGTATCTTTGTTGTGGAAATTGCCTCCGCAAGAAGCGTCCACGTGACTTCTAAGTTGCTTAGTCAACCCATGGTAAAAGATCTGCACGAACTGCCATTTTGCTACCTCATGGTGTGGACACTTCAGCAATAAGTCCTGGAATCGCTCCCAGGCAACATGAAACTGCTCCCCCGGCTGCTGGGCGAAGGTAGTAATCGCCCGTCTCAGAGCATTGGCACGTCTGACAGGGAAGAATTTCTTTAGGAAAGCCGATTTCAAATTATTCCATGTTGCGATCGGCCTTCTTATGGTCCTGTACCAATGAGCGGCTTTATCCCTAAGAGAGTGGGGAAAGAGACTCATGATCGTCTGCTCTTCATTCACGTTTCGTGCCTTGGTGGTCTAGACCAAAGTAGTCAAGTCCTCCAAATGCTGAAAAGGGTCTTCAGAGCCAAGCCCATGGAAATGTTTGATCATGCTTAACACCTGGGGCTTGATTTCTATGTCTCCAGCAGGAATCTGGATGCTGGGATGCTCCTCGTAATTTGAAGGATCATAAAAATCCTTCAAGGGCTGAGCGCCCTGCATCTCTGGAACCATTCTTGCATTATCTGCATTTGTTCCAGCTGCCTTTGAAACATCTCCTGTGGATTATGAGACAGAGGAGGTTGTTGATCGGCCATGGGATCAATTTGGCCAAAACCCAATCTACGCCTCCTAGAATACTCAAGTGGTCCTTCCAATCGGGGATTCAATGACCTCCTTTTAAGCATAAACTAGGAAGAGGTCGGAAGGACTGGGGATAAGAACCCTGCAGTACAACAAAACAAGCCTGTCCTTAAGTGGGGTAGCCTAAGAATCTATAGATGATAGATGATTTACTCTACTTGCGTCCAATCAATCCAACCAGTTAAAAGGAAGGACTGGAGAGAAGGTTCTTCCTTTGGCTTGTGCCTCCGGTTCCTAGTGTACACCCCAGCCATGGTCGTTTGACACTACTCCCATAGCTAGACATCAGATTGATTGGTACAAGTAGGTTGATCATAAACAATCTAAGACTGGGCCCCGAATAGCGAATCAGTCCTTAAGGCCAACGTCTACTTGATTTTATTTAGGTCTGGGATTGTAGTGCATATGGAAATTGGTGAGCCCTTAAGATGGGTTGTGCCCTTAATGATCGATTGAATATGTGTAAGTGCATGCACAACCAAGGTTTTGAAGCAAGATTATTTGGATGGATGGATTTTAAGGTTCAAATCTTGCTTAAGTAGCTTTTATGGATTTTAAGGTTCAAATCTTGCTCAAGTAGCTTTTAGGGTTTAGAATTAGGTGAGTTCAATCAAGTTTTGAGGCAATCCAGAAGTTCAAGCATGGGTGAAGGTCTTTTCCTTTTGTAATCAAAAGTAAAGTGGAGTATCTGGTATTGACCTAAATTGAAAACCCTACAAGGAAGCTACTTGATGAGTTGACTTTAGGTTAAGTGGTGTGGCCCAAACAACTTAAACAATTGGCCAAAATTGCACCACCGAGTTAGGCACACAAAATGATTGACCTAGACTGATTTCTACTCTTTTATATGTTTATTTGCATGTACCGGTTCTACAAATCAGAATCTCGGTTGAGTAGATAAAAATCAATTAGGTTATGTGCCTTGAATGTGGGTGTATGTAGTGTGTATATTGATTTATCCTAAAAGAAATATCTTTTTGTCAATTTTTTTTTTACGAGGGTGAAATGAATGTGGGTGGAAATCCAAGCAACCAAACTAACTGTAGGATTTATGCAAACACCTAGGCTAATTGGGGTTTGAATTAGTGTTGTGAAATGAAATCTATGGAGGGGGAAGAATGGGGAGCACTTACAGTTGTTTTCAACTGCACTTTGCTCCAATCTACCGCTTGAAGATTCCCTGTTGAGGTACCTGCAAAACAATAGACGAGAAAGAAAGCAAGTTAGAAAATAATAAAGAACTGTGCGAAATGCGAAAAGAAAATCTAGAATCGTTGCCTCCCTGGCAACGACACCAAAATGTTGAATGCGGAAACTACGCAATCGGAGTTGGATTTGAAAAACCTGTCGTTGTAGTTTGATTTGAGAAGCAATCCGTTAACAGATAAAATTTAACCGAAATTCGTAAAGAAATTCCAGGTCGAACACAAGGAAGCTACGTCGATCTAAAATCTACAACTATAATTTTTTTTGTATTTTTTGTTTAAAAGCAAGATAATCACAATGGAACTGATATTAACATTAAGAGAGAGAGAGAGGGAGAGAACAATCACTTGATTTATGAATAATATTTTTACAGCTAGAAAGCGGGAAATGGTTACAACTAGAAAGTAAGAAACGATTACAACTAGAAAGTGGGAAATTATATTCTAGAAAGTAACAAAAAGAAGGGAGAAAGATGTTACCCTCCTCGATGATTGCTTGAAGGACGAGCCGGATGGAGCGACGCCTGGAAGATGGAGGACGAGGTGGGAAGAAGGAGGATGAAGCAGGAAGAAGTGGGAACGAGGCAGAGCGTCGTCGTCTTCGCGGGATTCACTTCCAAAACGGGGGCGAGAAAACTTTGGATTTGGCTCTAAAGGAGCATCTCAAGTGTGGGACAAACTTCTCTAAAGCTTTGGAGAGGGAGAAAGGTGAAGGAAGGGATGAGAATTTCGTAGGGTAGGGGTGTCATTTTATAGTTGCAAGGATTGGGGCTAATTTGGTCGTTACAAATTCAAAAACGTTAATATCAGGTCTTTAGTGATGGATTTATTCGTCACTAAAGACTTGACATGGGCGACATGTGCACGCGCCTCTTCTCCTTATGCACCCAACGCTCATCCACATTCTCGCAAGATCAATCGTCCATTCTCAAGATCGGACAACTTAAAATTGTTCCTCGCCCGCTTCATCTTCTTCAGCTGTAGCGCCCCCGCGTGTAGAGGCGCATCATCACGTGTGTACGTGATCCAAAGCTCCTCTGCGTGCCACATCTCCCGCTCCTCGCCCACACGATCTTCATTTGACAGCCGGAACCAACGCGCCCTGCGTCATCAACTCAATTTGAGGCTCGCGGGGATTCGACCCCACGACCTCTACCTTGCGATAGCGTCCACAACCAACACGCTATAGGCTCTACTTAGTCTCGCTTTGGAATTAGGCATGCATGCCTGTGATCATTGGATCAAGATCCAATGGCCCAGATCGTCCGTACCTTTGCCTTCAGAAGTGCAGCTGTGGGTCCTTGGGTCGATTGGGTAGCTGAGATGGCACCACGTGACGCCATCTTGGTCGTCCATCTTTTGTGTGTTGTCGACTGTGCCACGAATGTCGGATTGGATTGATTTTTCATCGTTAGACTACAATCATCAATCCAAACTCATCCGTGCAGTCGAATTTGTCATTTGAAGTGCAGATTGACACCATCTTGGCCCTTGATTTCTAAGCTTCCTCGAACTATATCTAGTGCTACGAATGTCCGATCGGGGCGATCTTGGAGTCGTTGAATTCCAGTCGTCGCCCCGATTAGATCTGTACAATTGGATCCTCGGTTTGAGGCCCTGATTAAAAGTCACCCTGTCCCTGGCCATAAAAGGAGACAATTACTATACAAATTGTATAATTTGACCTAAATGCATGATTATGCGTGTTATGCAATATTTACAATGCATGAGGCTAATATGATACTAAGAATATGCATTAATAGACATTTTTGGCTATTCAGATGTATGAACATCAGCCGCCATTGACAGAGCTCCTTCGAAGAGTTCAAAGTATGTGTTCGTGCTCCAACAGCCCCAGGTGCCACCTCCAGGCGACGTAGAATTCGTCCGGGAGTGTGCCCAGGTCTCCAATTGAAGGAGTTGCCCTCTCTATCAACTGCAATCAAGCCTTCACCTCCTGTTGCTACCTTACACGAAGAACGGGGATAGATAGTCCCACATCATGGGAATTGGTGCGGAAAGAGCCGCATAAGTTGTTTTTGTGCCAAGGCATTATCGCCTCGACACACTGGGGGTGAGGTCCCCGCACCCCGCTCACCTGACTCGACCCATTTCACTGCTCGGCTGTGACCCCACACACGCAGCCCTGCACCCGGATCTGGTTACTATTCCTACTCGATTACCCGGTTAACCCTGGGTCTTTGAGAGAAAGAAAAGAAGGAAAGAAAGGGAAAGAGAAAGAGAGGAGGGGTTTTTCCTCGCTCTCTAACTCTCTGACACTTAGAAGAATTAAGAAGAGGCCTGTGCCTCTGGTGTGCGTGATTCAAATCACCATTTTTACTCTAATCTTTTTACACTTTTAGACTTGAATCTTCTGATATATCATTATTCCTTTTGTTATAATTGCTTATATTTGTGATTCTATTTTAATCTATGAGGTTGATTGCTATAATTGCTCTCTGTGTTCGACCTCGGATACTCTTTTGAATTTAACCTATAAATTTAAGTGTTCTACTGATTTATGGACTATACTACAGCGCATTACTTTCAAAATACCGATTCAGAGCGTTCAACAATGTCCATTTGGTTTTGCTACATAGGAGCTACCCTGTTCTGGTTATAGGGTGGTCTAGTAGGTGGACTACGCTGATAGGAGGGAGGGTGTTTCCTAGGCTGGTTCTGGAATTGATTCAGTTTTTTATTCGACCAGGCAAAGTTTGGGTGGTTGCACCATCCAGGGTTGTAAGTGTTGGAGAAAGGGTCTAGCTTAGAAAATCCCTGGATGGCCTGGGCATCTTCAAAGGTAGAAGGTGCTGAAGGGGAGGGGAAAGAGTAATCAAAGTTTAAGGGAGAAAGGTCCCTTCCTGGAACATGGTCAAGGGTTGTTCCAGGTGCATTTGGTTCATAGATTGAACCAAGTCCACATTGTGAGCTCCCTTCGCTAGGGAGAAGGTCAGTAATGGGGTTCGGGTTTGGTTCAACAGCTCGTCACTCTTTTTATCCGCTAACTCAACCTGATCCAACTTCTTGGCTATAATGTCCATGTCAACCATTCCAGAATTAGTTTGCACCTCATAAATCCCACCACGGGGTTGACTAGACCGATTAAATTGGGTCATGGAGGCATTGTTAAGTGAATTCTCGCTCATTGATTCAAAGAGTTCAAACGTGCTCTCCTCAACCTTATTCAAAAAGTTTCCTCCACATGAAGCATCCACAAAATTCCTAAAGTTGCTGTCCTGACCATGGTAGAAAATCTGGGTCAATTGCCACCATGGAACCTAGTGGTGTGGGCATTTCCTCAATAATTCATTAAATCTCTCCCACGCCTCATGAAATTGCTCTCCACTTTGTAGGGTAAAAGTAGTAATGGCTCTCCTAAGAGCATTAGTGTTTCCTATGGGGAAAAACTTAAGAAAAGCATGCCTTAATTCCTCCCAAGTGGAGATGGGTCTCCCTAAAGTCCTAAGCCAATGAGACACTTTGTCTCTTAGGGAGAACGGGAACATCTTAGCTCAACTGATGTTCCTAGGTTTTACAGTCTGGGCAATCCGCTCTAAGTCCTCTAGGTGTTGGAGAGGATCTTCATTTGAGCTCCCATGGAAATGGCTTTGAATCAAGCTAAAGACATTGGGTTTTATCTCAAAATCATCTCCCCCTTCGAGGACCCTTAGGTATGGCTCTACCCGAATGGCAGACGGATCGTAAAAATCACGGAGAGGTCTAGGTTGGCCCTTAAGGGGTGGTGCTAGGTTAGGTTGGTTCAGTGGGGGTTGTCCTTGAGGGTTCTGCCCTTGATTTTGTCCCTGAGGGTTCTATAGTCGATGTATGGCCTACATGATGGTGTGAATCTGTTGTTGCTAAAGTTGGTGGTTAGTGGTAATCTGAGCCTGAATCATGGCCATGGCATCAGGTTGAGGTTGATCCTCAACCTCCTCAACTCATGGGTTGGCCATGTCCTCAGTCCTACCCCTAGAAAAATCAAGTTTTCTCCTAGTTTCTCTATCTAAAGCAACCAATTTGGGATGAAGTGATCGCCTTTCATGCATACACCGAAGAACCAGGAGAGATGTGAAGGGAAATAGATGCGAGAAGTGTGTACACAATTGGGTGCAAGGACCCAATGCCAAAACAAGTGTTCCTTCACAGGCAAGATTAAGATGTGTGATTTTTAGGATTTAAATCTTACATTAATGGCTTTTAAAATTCTCACTTGTTTACACCTTCAAACACGGCACAAATGTATAGGCACATGGTTGGTGAAAATTGAACTTCTTTAAGGCCTTTCGTGTGACTATATAAAATCAAAACTCCCTAGTGTAGAAGATCTTAGGGTGTCCAGGTTCTATTCAATGAATCTTTTTTAAGATTTTGTCAAGAAGGGTCCAATCAAAACAAGCAATGACCCTATCCTGACCAAAATCGAATAAGCTTTTCAACAAAATCACTTTCAGAATTTTTTGAGGACAGTAGACCACCCAAATTCACATTTTTCCAATAAGGGGTCAATCTGTCGAGAACCTCTAGTGCGCAAGTTTAATATCTTGATTACAACAAGCACTAATTAATTTCAAATGCAAAAGTGTTCTTCAGATGAAGTGTATAGAATTTCAAGATCTTTCTATAAATATAAATTTCTTGCAAATCTGAGCTACATGGAATTTGCAATAGTAAGAAACCCTATAGATCTCCAAAACCTAGGACAACCTTGCGCACTTCCAGTAGAGAATTTCTCACGAGCAAACCACTGTAAGTTTGACTCTAAAACTTGAAGGGGAGTTCTCGTACTGAAAGGGGCACCTCTGAGATTTTTTTCAAAATTTTTAGAGGTGTAGAGTGTCCTTTAATCATGTACTCAACTTGAGATCAGAAAATGATTTTTTTCGAAGCTAACGGGTTGAAGACTTAGTGGTGGTGTTTTTCTTCGACAAACAAAAGAGAGTTTTTTATAACACCACCATTTCTTGGTCCAAGGATGGAAAGTTACCTTTGGATCATGAGACGACAAGATCAAGCCTTCAGGTCGATGGCGGTCTTCTTCTTGCGCTGCCTTTTGATCCAACCCGACTCGTTCTCCCATTGCCGATGCACAAGGTTCCTGAAACCACAAGAAGAGAGAGGAGCAAGTTAGATAACACACATATAGATAATAACCAAGAAGATGAAAGCGAATAAGAAATAAGTTGCCTCCCTGGCAACAGTGCCAAAAATTGACGTTCGCGGATGCGTTTGCGTAAAATCGTTCGTTGTAGTGCACTTACAACATCAATTTTAAATAAAGAATCGGAGGTGAGTCTGAGTGTCGAACACAGGGAGGCAATAATTAGATCAAATACTCACTTTCGTGTCACATAAATATGTCATTTGTGCACTTGAAAATTGATTTGAGAAAATGAGAGAGAAAGAGAGATAGAGATAGAGATAGAGAGAGAGAGAAAAGGGTTAGAGAACCATATCATAAGATCAATGTGCCAACAATTTCTTATCAAATGTGTAATCAAACATAGTGTAGATGAATGCTTTAACAAAATCAAGACATGAACTACACTACAAAATAAAATAACACTCAAACAAGGAAGAACTTGTCGAGACAGCCATGGTGGTGGAGGGGCTTCCATCGGTGGATCGACGACTTCAGGACCTTGCTTGGAACTCTAGAAGGTGGTGGTATCTCATGGGTGGAAGCTTAGGTAGATGATGGATGCAAATGGGAGGGATAGGTCCCTCTGTATAGTTGAGTAGAGGGCTCAAATTCGTTACCAGGTCAATAGCGACATTCAAAGACGTCGCTGAAGACCCGCCGCAAGTGTCATCGTAGCCCTCGCCCTCACACCTTCAATGCTCTACGCTGTGCCACGTGCCTCGCACACCGTGTCGCACGCGCATACTGGCGCACGCTGGTCTCCGCGTGCATGTTGGCATACGCTGGTCTCTACGTGCTGCCTCGTGCATGCTACTACCCGCGCGCACGTGGGCTTGCTTGCGCTGCCACTGCTCCTGCTGCGTCGCACCTCAATTGCAAAATTAAGGTGTGGCGGGATTCGAACTTCCGTTGTGTCGTGGAGGTGTGAAGTCCTGACCAATGCACTGAGGCCGCGCATTGGTCTTGCCTTTGTGTCTGGTGCCCGACTTAGGTTGGTTGATGAAGGAGTGCCGGAGATGGAGGGGTGATGGCCAGAGTGGGGCAGCTGAGATGGCACCATGTGGCACCATCTAGGTCATTCATCTTCCTTTTGTTGTAGGAGATGCCACGGTGCTCAGATCACGATGATTTCCACGCCGCTAGACTGCAATCGTCTCTCCGGATCCATCCGTACGGTCAGATTTTTCATTCAAGGCCCATAAGCATGTCGCATTGCCCCTGGTCGTTGATATTTCTCGAGCTTGTTGTGGGAGCTACGGAGGTTGGATCGAAGTGATTTCGAGTCCGTTGGACTTCGTTCGTTAATCCGAATCCATCCGTACAGTCTGATTGCTCATCTAAGACCTATTTCAAAATGGACTTGTGCACATGGTCATTAAACATTGCTTCTAAGCGATTAAAATGTTAAGATCAAGCAATTTGCATGCAATGCTCCCAAGCTCATTATAATATGTCATTATTGCACAAGTATCCTCGAAATTGACTCTAAGTGATAATATTAACACTGAACGTTGTAAAGTCATCACAATCCTAGGACTACTGTTGTTACTTTGGGGCTCTTTAACAAATGATCTAAGGAAATAAAAGGCAAAGAACAAAAAGACAAATACATAGAAGAAACAAAAAGAATTTCTATCCTATTCTTCATCTTCTTCAAGCTCTCGCTCCACGCAAAGCTCCTTCTCCTACATCAAGCTCCTCTAATCCGTCATGGATGCGAGCTTGAACTCCTTCACACTTGTATCCATTTGCAATTATCCTGAAAACTTAAACTCAATGCAAATGTTAAATAACAAGTGTTTTGTTATCATCAAAATTAACGATCTTGGTGCCCTTGCACCAACATTCTCTCCTTACCTCTATCATCTCTTCTAAAGAAGATGGATTTCAATGCCTATCCCTCTTATTCAGACTATCCCCAACATAAACTGAATGATTGTAGTGACTTTTCTTCTAGTTGGGGATATAACCTAGGACCTGAGTACGTAGGATATTTTCCTTATCCCAACTATCCTCATCAAACCAACCCCAACCTCTACAGGGATCACCCTACTACTCACAACCAATACTATCCCAATACCACTCAGTCCATTCATCCACCCTATTGTGACAACCCCACAACTTCCACCTAGGGATATGATGGATATTCTGAGGATCATTATGATGATTATACACCTGGGCAAACCAAGGATGATGAACCACTACTTTGGACCCCTGAAGAAGAATCCGACCGAGAGGACTTAAAACCTTAATTATTCTGGAGTAGGACTAAACAGAAAATGGTGCCTCTTGAGGTATTGGACCTTGAAAATGATAGAATAGAGGAATCACCCAAGAACTTAAACCCTAGTACAGACCCTAATGCACATCCTCACCCATACCCTCCCAACCCTGATTTGAATGTTGGGTACAATATGGAAGAAACCCAAGGGAAACCCAATGACACTCAGTCAGCTCTTTGCAATATTCATTTGGATTTGTATAACCAAAATCAATGATTGATTGAGATGAAATAAAGAATGATTAACATGTTCCAATAATTGGATGAAGAGGGTCAACAGAAAATGATGAAAGAGACTTCTTTCTTGGAGATAATGGGTAACCCTCCATTATCACCTTATGGAGGGTACATGCTCCAAAACCTCAGACCCGACCACATAACCTTAGAATCACCCGATCGAGGGGAATGGGTCAGCACCATAATATGGTCCACATCTGTGGTCATACTCTTGCCGGTCTCAAAAGTCAATCTTCTTGTTCGAATTTTGACCCGCCAATCTAAGTACCTAATTTCTTCCTTATGTTTGTGTACTATGCCTAGCTAAAGGCACTAAACTCAGCAACTGTATATAGTCTATTTTTATTCGGAGCTGACTAGATCATCAAGGAATTCAGGTGATATTCTGATTATTCTGTCCCTTTTCATGCCTTTATTTACAATGAGGACATTGCATAAGCTAGGCTTGGAGGGGTGTATTTATTTTTGAATTATTTTTGTCAACTTTGTCAAACTTTTTTCATTTATTTATATTTATAAAAAAAAAGAATTAAGAAAGGAGAAATTAGGCATTAGAAGTTTTCAACTTTAGGAAATAATACAAGTAGGACCTAAACACTTAGACTCTTCAGGTCTATGAGCTTAATTAACCCTTGTGTCCACTAAAATGTGGACCTGTTCTCAAGTCCTTACCAACTTAGAGTTTATTTTAAGTAGTAAAATAAGTTAGGGTGATAAGTACTCAACTTATCAACTCACCCTTTGATTTGAGGGGACTTATAGTCTAAGCATCTACACACCTTTCACACTAACTCAGTTTACAGGCGATCTTAACGGGAATTAGGTAGCTAATAAATGTACTATGGTGGTATGGCTGGCACATTGCTGTGAACAACAGCTCATAGCTGGGTGTCTAGAGCCCAGCAACATGACCCATTCTTTTTGCTATTGCTTTTGGGTAAATCTTAAATCAGGGAAACTACCACTTAGAAAAGGAAAAAAAGGAAAACCACATGAAAAAGAAAAAAAAAAGAAAAAAAGAAAAAGGAGAAAAGAAAAAAAAAACTAAAACCACACTTCACCACACAGCTATGGCTGACAAGTTGCCATGGGTAACCCTCCATTGCAATTTGTCCAAAGCCCAGCCCATAAAAATGCATAAATAATCCTAAAACTTGAGGAGAAGTAGGGAAGTAGAATAAACCCAGGGAGACCTACATTGGGTTCATCCTTATGATGACCCCACCAAAAATAAAAGTAGGGAGAAAGGTATCGATCAATAAAGATAAACCTTTAGGTAGAATTCCTTCATTTAGGGTCACCTAGGGTTTGTAGAAACCCAAGGTCTGTTTTGCTTGCCGTTTAGTGAGTCAACCATAGTCGCACATAAAGATGCTTAGCGCTTATAGTCTTTTTGAGTCTTGGGTGGGTTGGGTAGCCGTAAACCCCAAAACTATAAACAAAAAGTCCAAATATATTAGAAAAGAAGAGAAATAAAAAAATGTCATCTTTTTGTACGAAATAAGGCAAGGACTTGGGCGGTCTGCATTTTGGCGGACACCCAGGGTACTGTTGAGTCTTAGAGTTTAGGTCCACAGTATGATTTTCCTACTGCTAGTAAACAACTTATGCCTTAGTGATCAATTCGTAATTCTATTTGATACGACCCGGTTCCCGAATCCCTACAGGACACGAGACCAGACCAACTTGACTGATCCCAAGACCCAGTCGTCCAACAAGAAAGTAACCAAAAAGTAGGAAAGTAAACAACATTCACTATGCTAAGCAACTAGCAGTAACAAAAGTACAGCAATAAAGAAGTAAACTACTACAGTACACACCACCACAACAGTAAAAGAGTAAACAGGTACAAGAATATAAAGTACAGAGTGTAAGAGTACAGTGGTGCAAGAAACTACTCACTACAACAGAAAAGGAGTACAACAAGAAGCTACAACTATTGGGCTCTACTGGGCCCAGCACCATCTGCAGTCGTAGACTCTGGTTGCTTAACACTTGGACCTAAAAAGGGGTTATGAGTACAAAACGTCAGCGAACGCTGAGTAGAGTGGCAACCAACTAACTAAAGCGGTAAAGGTGGACAGGTAGCTGTTGTTTTTCAATTTCTTTCTTTCTTTAACTAATTATTCTTTCTTTCACAACTTGGTTTATTTATCAGGTCTCTTTCTTGATCTCGAATGTTCCTTGCGGGAACGATCTTGATTGCATTCTTTTCCGAAGAGTAGAAGTTGCAGGTGGTGCTCTCCTGGCCAGGAGAGTCCCCCGTGGTGGTCCTACACACAGTCAACCACCCCAAGGTCACGGACAGACGTAACGGTAACTATGGCACCTGCGATAAGAGCACGGGTAGCTACCCCGCACTAGCACATGGTCAGTCATTTCCGTTAGCGGGTGCGTCCAAAGCACATCACGGAATCAGTATAGGGCCTAGCCCTCTCAGTAACAGGGGTCTAGCCCCTCTCAGTAACCAAACAGGGGTCTCGTCCCTCCACAGTCCGCGCACACTCGCTTGACTACCCTGGTTTGCCCATTGGACCTAACAAGTCGGTGTAGGGCGGCTAGCTAAACCCCGGTCCCCGTGGGGTTGCTAGCTCTCTCCCTACACTAGTAGCTCTCCCCGGTACAGTGTACACGAGGACCACAGACTTGGTGCAAAGTCGCCAAACCCACCCCGGGTCTCAACCCGAAGGCGGCAAGCACCCCTCTACACTAAGTGGTAACATGCGCTCCCCTTGGTACCACGTACTCAAGAGGTAACACATTTCCCACCACATTTCCATATCCATTCCATATATTTCCAGTTGCTCAACTATTATTTCCCTCGTGGGGTTCATGCTCATATTCCTCAGGCCATGCCATACCAAGTTTCATCATTTCTATTTCCATTCTCATAGTATACATATGCAACTCGTATTTCTTTTATCGTTCACATTTCCTTACACAGGTTATACACAGGTAGCTCGTATTTCCATCCTTAATTTATATACATGCAGCTCGTATTATATCAATTAATGCATACAACAGGAATTTACAGGCAACAGTTTGCTAGCACAAGTACTTCACATTTCACAGACAGCTGTTATTTATTTATAGGCAATTGTTATTATTCTATCTACTCATTCAAGATTGCAATTAATCATCCATTACAAACATTTCAAGTGTTTCTCACCCTAGGTTTCATGCCATAACCTAGGTTCTAATCATTCATTCCACACATGCATTTTGGTTTTAATTAAATTTAGGGGAAGCCACTCTACCAGTACACCCAGGAGTAGTGGGGGCTTGAACGACAGGCTCACGTGTCTCAGCAAGCCCCGAACCCACAACGGAACGAAGTCCTATCACAAGGATCAATCACAAGAGAACACTTAGAACGGTATAGAAAGTCTTCTAACAAGTAGAGGAATTCATACGAAAAACATCGGTATCTTATTTGCAGAAAACATACCTCAAACGGACCCTAGATCGGTCAAAAATAGTGTTTCTGACTCAAATCAGACGTCTGGAACACCTTCCAGACATCTTAAAAGGGTCCAGTAACGTACCTAAGCCTCTGCGCCAATCCTCAGACGTCCAAGAACTCTTCTGGACCGTCTGGACCCAGCTCCAGATGTCGAACCACCTCTCCGGACATCTGGAAGCACTTCCCATCGTCTGGAATGTCACCCAGACATCCGAAATGCGTGGAGGGCGTGTCCCGCGCCTCCCCAAAGCGAAACCTGCATGAAATCCACCAAATCTCCTCAAAAAGGCATGCAACAGTGCCTCGGCGGAGTGACCTGCATGGTCGTATCCACAAAGAAGACGTACCTTCACAAAGTCTACTCCTCAGACGTCTGGAACCTCCTCCAGACGTCGGCTACGTCGTCTGAACGTCGCTCCAGATGTCTGATTCTAGGAAAAACCCAAAACCAGAACCTGCTTCCGCCCTCTCGCGCTACGCGTGGCCGCGCCACGCCCTCTCGCTTGCAGCTCCGACTGCAGCAATGTTGGGGAGAACCTCCCCGACACACCCCTCCATCTCGCGCGCGCGTCGCTCCGGCCGTGCCCTCACCGGCGAGCTCCCACGCAAGCTCGCAAGCTCAACTCCACCCCTCCCTCTCACGCTGCTCCTCCTCATGCCTCTCCCACGCTCTCGCTCGCGCCTGCCGCTCTCGCTGGAGGGAAGAAAGAAGGTGGCTGGGAAGTGACGGAAATGAAGGTGGAGAAGGGGTTTATACGGGTGAGGGTTTAGGGTTTTCACTGGGGGCGGAAAGAGGGAGAAGAAGGAGGAAAACGAGAAGGGTACTGTTTGCGCGCAGCACGCGTGCAGATGTGAGCTCGTACTCAAAATTTTTGATTTCCAGACGTTTAGGAAGGTGTCCAGACATCTGACCCACAGTCTAGTGGTCTTAAAAGGCTCAAACAGCATGGGTCTTAACATCATAACAAATTAAAGGAAGTTTCATCCCCGAAACTTGAGCTAGTTAGGGTGCGGAAAAAGAACAACATACGCATAACAAACTTAAAGAGGACCGAAGCCTGTCCGAAAGGACGTACCCTAAAAAAGCTTCGGGTATCACTCTCACATCGCCGCCTCAGGCTCCAGGTAACCTCCCTGTACCTCTGGCTCCTCCACAAGACCTTCACCAGGGGCACCTGCTTCCGTCTCAGACTCCAGACGACTCTGTCTAGTATCTGCACTGGTTGCTCAGGGTAGGTCAGGTTGTCACCCACCTCGACACTCTTACGGCTCAGAACATGACTGAGATCAGCGACATACTTCCTGAGGTTGGACACATGGAACACGTCGTGTACACCAGGAAGCTGGGGAGGAAGGGCAAGCCTGTAAGCAACGTGTCCTACCTGCTCCAGGATCTCAAAGGGCCCCACAAACCGCGGCGCGAGCTTCCCTTTCACCCTAAAATGCTATAGGCCCTTCATGGGAGAAACTTCTAGAAAGACGTGATCCCCAACCTCGACTGCACCTCTCTGTGCTTCCGATCGGCATAGATCTTCTGTCTGCTCCTGACAATGTGAAGTCGTCTGTGAATCTGCTTAATCACCTCCTGACTCTGCTAGATCATCCTGGGGCCAACCTCCCACTTGGTCCCCACCTCAACCCAACTCAAGGGTGCAGTACACCTCTGTCCGTACAGAGCCTCGTAAGGTGTCATGCCGATGCTCGAGTGATAGCTATTATTATATGCAAACTCTGCCAGGGGCAAGTGCTCCTCCCAAGAGCCCCTCCAGTCTGGTACACAGGCATGCAAAAGGTCCTCAAGCATCTGTATCATGCGCTCCGACTGTTCGTCCGTCTGGGGGTGGTATGCCGTGCTGAACCTCAACCGTGTCCCCAAAGCCTGCTGAAACTCAGCCCAAAACTGGGATGTAAAACGGGTATCCCGGTCAGATACAATCTCACACGAAACTCCGTGCGGACGTACCACGTCGCGAATATACCTCTCTGCCAACTGTGCTGGTCCTAAGGTGACTCGGATCGGCAAGAAATGTGCCGTCTTTGTCAATCTGTCTACAATCACCCAGATTGCGTCATGTCCTCACTGGGTAACGAGCAAGCCCACCACCAAGTCCATGGTGATGCTCTCCCACTTCCACTTTGGCACTGGAAGTGGCTGCAACGGCCCTGCAGGCCTCTAATGCTTAGCCTTCACCTGCTGGCACACCAAACACTGCTGCACGAATTCACCTACATCTCGCTTCATTCCCCTCCACCAAAAGTCATGTCTCAGATCATGATACATCTTTGTGTTCCCAGGATGTATGGTGAACCTGAAACCGTGTGCCTCAGTCAAGAGCTCTCTCAACAACTCCTCGTCCCTGGGAACACACAAACGTCCCCTCATGCGCAGCACCTCGTCAGTAAAGGAGAAGTCTCCAAGGTCCCCTGACAATACTCTGTCACGTAACGACTACAGGTATGGGTCTGTCATCTGTACTGTGATGATGCGGTCTATCAGCTCTGGCCTCGTCTATCGCATCACAGTTACTGCCCCACAGTGCCCCAGTAACTCTAGCGGTCGCCAACTGCCCATCTCCTCCATGAGTCTCCAACTTTGTGACTGTAAACTGGCCAAGTGGGCGAGCGCCTTCCGGCTCAAGGCGTCAGCCACCACGTTGGCCTTCCCCGGATGGTAGGAAATGCTGCAGTCATAGTCCTTCAGGAGCTCTAGCCAACGTCTCTGTCTCATGTTGAGCTCCTTCTGATCAAACAAGTACCTAAGGCTCTTATGATCCGTGAATATCTCAAAGGTCTTACCATACATGTAGTGTCTCCAAGTCTTCAGCGCGAAGACGACAGCTGCCAGCTCTAGGTCGTGGGTAGGGTAGCTGTGCTCATGGGACTTCAGTTGCCGCGAAGCGTAAGCGACAACGTGAACCCGCTGCATGAGCACACCCCCTAACCCCTGTAAAGAGGTGTCCATATACACAACGAAACCGCCACTGCTGTCTAGAATGGTAAGCACAGGAGCCGAAGTCAATCTCTCCTTCAACTCCTGAAAACATGCCTCACAAGCGTCTGTCCAAGAAAAGGGCACGTCCTTCTGGGTCAACTGTGTCATAGGACGTGCAATCTGCGAGAAACCCCTGATAAATCACCGGTAGTAGCCTGCTAGTCCTAAGAAGCTGCGGATCTCTGTCACTATACGTGGTCTCTCCCACCTGAGCACTGCCTCTACCTTGGTTGGGTCCACAGCTAAGCCATCCCCTAAAATCACATGACCTAGGAAGGTCACCTGCCTCAACCAGAACTCGCACTTACTGTATTTGGCATACAGCCTACGTCGTCTCAATGTGTACAAAACCCTCCGCAAGTGTTGTCCGTGCTGCGCCTGATCTCGCAAGTAGATGAGCACATCGTCGATAAATACTACCACGAACTGATCCAGATATGGTCTGAACACCCGGTTCATCAAATCCATGAAAGCAGCGGGGGCGTTGGTCAGCCCAAATAGCATGACCAAAAACTCATAGTGTTCGTACCAGGTGTGGAAAGCTGTCTTGGAGATGTCGATCTCCTTGATCCTCAACTGGTGGTAGCCAGACCTCAAGTTTATCTTGGAGAAGACTGTGGCACCTCGCAACAGATCAAACAAATCATCAATTCTCGGCAGCGGATACCTGTTCTTGATGGTGACCCTATTTAGCTGTCTGTAGTCCACACAAAGGCGTAGGGTACCATCCTTCTTCTTAACAAATAATACCGGGGCTCCCCACGGGGACGCACTGGGCCTCACAAAGCCTATCTCCAAAAGGTCCTACAACTGAGACTTGAGCTCTCGCAGCTTAAGTGGTGCCATCCTGTAAGGTGCTGTAGAAATGGGGCTGGTCCTCGGTACCAATGAGATCTCAAACTCGATCTCACGCTTAGGCGGTAGTCTTGAAAGCTCCTTTGGGAACACGTCGAGGTACTCTCTGACCACTGGGATACTCTGAAAGTCTACCATGGGGCTGGGCTTTGCCACTACACAAGCCAGAAAGCCCTTACACCCTTGGCCCAAAAGTCTCACCGCCTGAAGTGTAGAAATGCACCTGAAGCCTCTATCCACCGGCTGTCCGTGAAACTCAAAAGAAGGCATCTCCTGTATGGAGAAGACGATCTTTCTCTCAAAATAGTCCACCAAAGCGTGGTAAGCGGATAGCCAGTCCATCCACAGAATCACACCAAAGTCCTCCATCGGTATCACAATCAGATCAGCAGGGAGGCTATGTCCCCCAACACTGACCTCATAGCCTGTATAAACCTCCTCAGCTACAAACAGCTGACCACCCGGACCTCTGATCACAAATGGATCCTCTAACAGCACTTAGTCCTGTCCCAAACTGACAGCAAACTAGCAGCAACAAACGAGTGCGTGGCGCCAGAATCAAAAAGTGTGTAAACTAGTCTGCCGGAACTGTAACCATACCTGCCACCACTGAACCCGAAGCTCTAGTGTCTCTGTGTGTCAGGGTGTTGATACGCCCCTCAGCTTTCGATGTGGAAGAAGCAGCCACACTCTGCGTCGGACGGGTAACCGTTGGCCGGTACCCTCCCATCGACTGCCGTCCTCCCCCACGCTCCTGGGAACTACGGCCTCTTGCTCGTCCTCCAGTGCTCGATGCGGAGAGCATCTGCTGACCTCTAGCCTTAGACGGGCAGTCCCTCCTGATATGAACCGGCTGGCCACACTGGTAGCAAAGGGGAACTCGACTCCCGCCCTCAGTAGGTCCCTGCTGACGGCTAGGCGAGGGTCCAGTGTTGGTAGCTGGCCCCTGTAGGGGACCCCCAGAGGCCACCGACGGCCCTGCAAAGCATGATGGCTCTCCTGCGGGCGTCGCATGCCTCCTCTCTCACCGGCCCTGTGAGTAGTCTGGCTGGTAGGGCCTCTTCCGTCTGTTGTCAGTGTCACGTGCAGTTGGGTTGGTCTCCTCATATGTCATAGCTGCCTCCACTACTCTCGAGAATGTAGGCAACTTCAGGGGTTTGACATACCCCCAAATAGCAGGCTGGAGCCCCTCGATGAACCTCCACAGGTGCTCCTCCTTAATAGCCACAGCTGCCGTGGCGAAATGAGACAGCTCCAGAAAACGCGTGCGATACGTGCTCACAGTCATCGTCCCCTGGCGGAGAGTGTGGAACTCCCACCTCCTCTGATCCTGCCACGTCTGGGGGAAGTACTGCTCGCAGAAGAGGGTGACAAACTGGTCCCATGTCAGCTCAGCCCTCTCCTGACCTCTGACCGCCATCCACCACCTGTGTGCCATGCTTTACAACTGGTACGTGGCAAAGGCCTCGCGGCACTCCGCAGGGGGGAGAAGGGTGTCAAACACCTTCTCGATCTGCTCGAGCCAGTCCTTCGCCTCAGTCGGGTCCTCATCCCCCTTGAAGGGGGCTTCAGCTTCCAGAATTGTCCAAAAAGCTCGTAATGGCGCTAAAGTGGGGAAACGGGTACGCCTCCAGGCAGGGAGGGCTCGTGCTCGGAAGTGTCAAAGGACGGTGGGGGCGGTGGGATACCACCCCCTCCCCCACGTCCAGTGCTGCGTCTGTCTCGCGGTCCCACAGAGGACTCCCCCTCCACGTCCCCAGGGAGAGGCGCTCGTGGAGGTAGGTGGAGCTCCTCTCACATAATCTCCCATATCAGCTGGGTGAGATCCTGGGCCTAAACGCTTGGAAGTAGAGGCTAGTCCACTGAGACGTCGGGCTCAGCACGTCCGCCCCTCTGACCTCGTCCACGGCCACGTCCGCGACCCACCTCAATGACTTCACGTCGAGGCATCTCCTGCAAGGAGACGCGAACAACAGAATAGGAAAACGTCAATTCCAGCGGACATTCAGCAAAAGAACCTCAGGACAGATGTCAAAAGGCACGTTGTGGTGGTTACTCTAGTTACAAGCACGTGAATTGGTTATTCTCAAGCTAGTTGGTTCACTTCTCGGGATGACCTTGCTCTGATACCATCTTGATACGACCAGGTTCTCGAATCCCTACAGGACACGAGACTGAACCGACTCGACTGATCAGAAGACCCAGTCGTCCAACGAGAAAGTAACCAAAAAGAAGGAAAGTAAACCACATTCACTATGTTAAGCAAGTAGCAGTAACAAAAGTACACCAGTAAAGAAGTAGACTACTACAGTACACACCACCACAACAGTAGAAAAGTAAACAGGTACAAGAATATAAAGTACAGAGTGTAAGAGTACAGAGGTACAAGAAACTACTCACTACAATAGAAAAGGAGTACATCAAGAAGCTACAACTACTGGGCTCTTCTGGGCCCAGACCCTCTACAGCCGTAGGCTCTGGCTGCTCAACACCTGGACTTGAAAAGGCGTTATGAGTACAAAACGTCAGCGAACGTTGAGTAGAGTGGCAACCAACTAACTAAAGCTGTAAAGGTGGATAGGTAGCTATTATTTTTCAATTTCTTTCTTTCTTTAACTAATTATTCTTTCTTTCACCACTTGGTTTATTTACCAGGTCTCTTTCTTGATCTCGAATGTTCCTCATGGAAACGATCTTGATTGCAGTCTTTTCCGAAGAGTAGAAGTTGCACGTGGTGCTCTCCTGGCCGGGAGAGTCCCCCGTGGTGGTCCTACACCCAGTCAACCACCCCAAGGTCACGGACAGACGTAACGATGACTACGGCACGCGCGATAAGCGCACGGGTAGCTACCCCGCACTGGCATGCGATCAGTCGTTTCCATTAGCAGGCGTGTCCAAAGCATAGCACGAAACCAGTATAAGGCCTAGCCCTCTCAGTAACAGGGGTCTAGCCCCTCTCAGTAATCAAACAAGAGTCTTGCCCCTCCACAGTCCGCGCGCCCTCGCTTGACTACCCTGGTTTGCCAAGTGGGCCTAACAAGTCGGTGTAGGATGGCTAGCTAAACCCCGAGCCCCGTGGGGTGGCTAGCTCTCTCCCTACACTAGTAGCTCTCCCCGGTACAGTGTACATGAGGGCCACAGAGTCGGTGCAAAGTGACCAAACCCACCCCGGGTCTCAACCCAAAGGTGGCAAGCACCCCTCTACACTAAGAGGTAACATGCGCTCCCCTTGGTATCATGTACTCAAGAGGTAACACATTTCCCGTCGCATTTCCATATCCATTCCATATATTTCTAGTAGCTCAACTACTATTCCCCCCGTAGGGTTCATGCTCATATTCCTCAAGCCATGTCATACCAGGTTTCATCATTTCTATTTTCATTCTCATATTATACATATGCAACTCGTATTTCTATCATTCACATTTCCTTACACAGGTATACATGGGTAGCTCATATTTCCATCCTCAATTTATATACATGTCGCTCATATTATATCAATTAATGTATACAACAGGAATTTACAGGAAACAGTTTGCTAGCACAAGTACTTTACATTTCACAGGTAGCTGTTATTTATTTACAGGCAATTGTTATTATTCTATCTACTCATTCAAGACTGCAATTCAATCATCCATTACAGACATTTCAAGTGTTTCTCACCCTAGGTTTCATGCCATAACCTAGGTTCTAATCATTCATTCCCCACACATGCATTTAGGTTTTAATTAAATTAAGGGGAAGCCACTCTACCAGTAAACCCATGAGTAGTGGGGGCTTGAACGGCAGGCTCACGTGCCTCAGTAAGTCCCGAACCCGCAACGGAATGAAGTCTTATCACAAGGATCAATCACAAGAGAACACTTAGAACAGTATAGAAAGTCTTCTAACAAGTAGAGGAATTCATACGAAAAACATCGGTATCTTATTTGCGGAAAATAGACCTCAAATGGACTCTAGACAGGTCAAAAATAGTGTTTTTGACTCAAATCAGACGTCTGGAACACCTTCCAGACATCTTAAAAGGGTCCAGTAACGTACCTAAGCCTCTGCGCCAATCCTCAGACGTCTAGGAACTCTGCTGGACCATCTAGACCCAGCTCCAGATGTCCGACCACCTCTCCAGACGTCTGGAAGCGCTTCCCGTCTTCTGGTATGTCGCCCAGACGTCTGAAATGTGTGGGAGGGCATGTCCCGCGCCTTCCCGAAGTGAAACATGCATGAAATCCACCAAATCTCCTAAAAAAGGCATGCAATAGTGCCTTAGCGGAGTGGCCTGCATGGCCGTATCTGCAAAGAAGACGTGCCTTCGTGAAGTCTACTCCTCAGACATTTGGAACCTCCTCCAGACATCGGCTACATCGTCTGGACGTCGCTCCAGACTTCTAATTCTGGGAAAACCTAGAACCGGAACCTGCTTCCGCCCTCTCAGGCCGTGCGTGGCTGCACCGCGCCCTCTCGCCTGCAACTCCGGTTGCAGCAGTGTCGAGGAGGACCTCCCTGACGCACCCCTCCGTCTCGCACGTGCACCACTCCAGTTGTCAGTTCACCAGCGAGCTCCCACGCGAGCTCGCAAGCTCAACTCCACCCCTCCCTCTCACGCTGCTCCTCTCCTCCTCACGCCTCTCTCATGCTCTCGCTCGCGCCTACCGCTCTCGCTGGAGGGAAGAAGGAAGGTGGCTGGGAAGTGAGGGAAACGAAGGTGGAGGAGGGGTTTATAAGAGTGAGGGTTTAGGGTTTTCGCTAGGGTACAAAGAGAGAGAAGAAGGAGGAAAATGAGGGGGTACTGTCTGCGCGCAGCATGCACGTAGACGCAAGCTCGTACTCAAAATTTTTGATTTCCAGATGTCTGAGAAGGTGTCCAGACGTCTGACCCACAATCCAGACGTCTTAAAAGGCTCAAACAACATGAGTCCTAACACATTTATAAATAGCATTTAGTTTAATTTTTTTAGGGACTACCAAAATGCTTATTTATGCAAGTTCCTAGGCTAGTAGATGCATTGTGCATTATAAATTTTGCATAACATGCAACATTGTGCATTTAGAATAAATTCTATAAATTGTAGATTAATTAGCTTATTTCTATGACTAGGGCATAGGGCGACTCAAATTCGATCTTCAAATGAGAAATCCAACATACGGATGGATTTAAAGCGATGATCGCAGTTCAACAATGCGAGACTTACCTTGATTGGACATCTGGAGTGTTGCCTACAAAGTAAAGAAGATTCACGGCCCAGATGGCGCCACGTGGTGCCATCCACACCGTCTAAAGATGCCTAAGGCCACCATTGCCCCTCCTCAATCGTGCCTCACCAATCTTGACCGTTGGATTTCAATCCAATGGTGGAGACTCAATCTCAGATGACCGTTCATCTCGCCTTCTCATTCCTAAAGGGGTAAGGCCACGTGAAATGTCAGTCATCCAATTTTGCACCGATGGCCATGTTAACACGCGAAAGAGGAGATTTAAATATGCATTCATTGTAGTACACTCCTAAATCACAAAAAAATAATTGATTTATAACTCATATTCAGAAAAGAGTCCAAGGTCAAACATAGGGAGCAAATATGGAATTCACAACATTAATCTCATTCAAAATCAATGAGCACAATTAATTGAGCATCAAAATAGATATGAATTTGTCAGATTATAATTCAAATAAGGATGAAGTAAAAAGAATAGAGAGAATCTAAAAAGTGGTGATTTAGATCACCAATTAAATCCTCTAATTAAGCATGCATCTCATGTTCAAATTATTTAACAATATTCAATCAACAATCAATGTTATCTTATGTTCTTAAATCACCCAACAGTAACATTCAAATAATGCTACAGTGTTCACAACCAAATCAAATGTTGGAAGTGCTTCATCAGACGACTTAAGTGTCTTAGGCACAAGGCTCTTCAGAGCCTTCTTCTTCTTCTTTCTCAGGCATGACCCTTCCTTCCTCACAAGCCTCTCCTTTTCTCTTCAGAACCTTCTCTTCTTCTTCTTTCCTTCTTCATAAAGCACGAGAGAGCCAACTCCCTTCAAAGACTAAGTGTCGCACAGGGCCTTCTTTCTTCTTTAGCGCAAGGCAGAGACACACATAGCAAAACCCTCCCCCTCTCTCTCACAATTCCTCCTCTTCCTTCTCACAGACCCAGCATAGTCGGATCCAGATACGGGTATTTAGGTCGAGAGCATGGACCAGGGTCACCGGGCATGTGTGGTGACTGAGGAGTGGATAGTAGGCGGGTTAGCTGGTGAAAGGGTATAAGGGACCCGACCCCTTATGTTACTGGGCGAACAGTTTAGTGCACAAAAACCTTATATGTGCAGTCGTGTGCCTCTTAATCCATGACCATCTGAGTTGTCCCTTCGAGATCCAACGACCCTCGCCCCTCCGTGCCTCGCTAGGGCATGCGTGCGCGTTGTGCGCACTCTACGTGCAGCTATGTGCAAGGTGCACATGCGCAACGTGCTCCTCTCACTACCTTTGTTACCTTACATGCCAAATGATTTGTCATGACTTTTCTTTACCCTATAAATTCCCCCATGACCCCCCTCCTTCCTCTTCACCCCTTCCTACTTCTTCCCCCCCTCTCTAGAGCTCAAGAAGCATTCTTGAGTGAGTCCCAAGCCCAGGATGCTCCACTAGAGTTCAAAAAATAATAATTTTCCACTCTCTCTCATCCCCATTTGGGGAGTACCTGTGGCTGTCTGCTCACCACCATTCCAGGAAGCAGATCCTGTGATGGCAACACCCTACCTCGTCCCATCTTCTTCCACCTTCTTCTGCCTCCATCCTCACTCTTTCATGTGTCATCCAAGTGACTCATCCCCCAAGCAACTGTCAAGGGGGATTTTCTCACTCTCTTCTTTTTATTGCTTTCTAGTATAGATTTAAATTCCCACATTTTTTTTCCTATAACAAACATTTCTTCAAGCATATATCTATATTTTCTCTCTCTCTCTTCATTTTAATTATCTGCAAGTAAATTAGTTAGTTAGATTTAATTTCAACCAACTTTCTTGCCTATAGAAAATTACCAAATAAATTACAAAGTCACAAAATACAAAAAACAAGTAAATCAAATGTGATTTTCAAAAATCAAATCCTAGCATCCCCATGTTCAACCTAGGGCAAGTCTTGGTAAATTTTATATGATAGTCAGATTTTTCTGCAACTGCAACGTCTCGGGTTTCTCATTCGTGAAACCCTAAATTGATTTCCTTACATGAAAATTCTCACTTATTTGTCTATAGATCTATTTTTATCACACACACACTCTCTCTCTTTTGTTTTAATTATCTACAAGTAGAATAGCTTAGCTTAGATAAATTTTTACTTGTTCTTCTACCTATCTACAAATACCAAAAAAATACAAAGCCCCAAAAATTCCCAAAATAAATAAGCCAACATGGATTTCCAAAAATCAAATGTTACCTCCCTATGTTCGACCCGGGGCTCACAATCCCGATTATAAATATTATCTGATAAATCAGAATTCTTTTGCGAAACTTGATAATGAGGGTTTCTCTTTCTCTTGAAAGCCTAAACCACATTTTCTCACACGAACTTTTGGCTTATCAGTTTGCATATCTAATTAAGGTTCCATAGGAAATATTATTATTTCATATTCTTGCTATTTTTATTTAGGGCCCAAGTTGTTGGGAGTCTCATTATTCTTCTCTTATTTAGGTGTAAAATAGGACCTGTAAAGAGGTTGTACCACCCTTGTTAAAGTGGTGTGTTAGTGGATTTGACTAGCATCGACTAGTTGTAAAATCCTAAGTTGGGAGGTTTAGGTAGTGATTTCTACTCAAAAGGGTTTCCACTCAAAGAATCAGGTGTGACCTTTCTGGTTTGCTGTGATTGATTCTTATTTCTCTTGGTTTGTGGTGAATATTCCATTTAAATTTTGTATAGTCCACTATTCACCCCCCTCTAGTGTAAACCTTAGATCCTACAAGCTCCATGTGCACTCACAAGCGTAAGCAAGCATAAATGGTCCCCTAATCACAAATATATCCAGAACGACAACTTTGCGACCTCATAAAATTTTCAAAAGTTTTTAGGAGCTTCTGAATTTGATTAGAAAATAGATACCACAATTTCAAGTCATTTGTCTTAGCACAAAATTGACAGAAATTCCAAAAAGCTCAAAGACTCAAGTTCTGTTCTAGACCAAACCACTATGCACTCTCCAAATTTTTAAAAATTTCATAAATAGAATTTAAGACTCAAACTTGTTTTATTTGAAACCTAGCTTGAAAGGCTATCTTTGACAAAAATATAAAGGTTTTTAAATTGATAAAAAAGGCCCAAATAGATTTTTGAATCCAAGCAATCACTCCTGGTCTGGTAGTGAAGATGTTCCAAATGCTTGATTTTAGTAAATAAGTTAATATTGCGTAAGGACCTTAATTATAACTTAAAATAGCTTAATTATTGTCTAATAAGCATTCACCCATATTTAATTAATAATAGGGACTTAAATTTGTACATTTAGCTATTTATAATTAAGTTAAATTAAGCTTACATATATTGTATAGTAAAGTTAGTAATATTAACAATAATATTAACCATTAAATTAAATAATGCAATAATGCACAAAGGAACAAAAATGTAATTTCAACCAATAAATATATTTCTTAATATATATATTAACCTATAATAAAAATTTGGAAAAGAAATAAATTAAACTATATATTTAAATTAAAGTTTTGCAATTTGATCCCCAAGAATCATTCCAACTAAGTCCTTTTATTTTCACTTAGGTCCTTTATTATTTACAAAAAGGTCCTTCTAACACCTTCCACTTCTCTTCTTTTCTTCTTCGTTCTCATCGACGACTGATGATTGCCGTTAGTCTTCTTCTCCGATGACCGGCCATCGGATGACCATCTACTTATTCCGTGGACACCAAGATTCCTGGTAACTACCCACGTGCATCCAACAACTCAAATCCTTCAATAACAGCCTTCTCTGGTGTGGCGTCGTAGTCAACATTGGAGACGAAGAACGATGTTAACATGTATCTAAACTCTATTTTCGGCCAGGTTCAATGATCCTAGACCTTCTCCACACCTATAAATAGCCCTCCATGGCCACTGATTTCTAGGATTGACTCCTTATCCTCCTTCACTGTAGTCGGTCAGGAGTGTTTCGTCCTCAACTTCAGCGAGTCTTCCCATCTATTCACAGGCATTCTCCGACGGAGAAGCCGTCTCCCACACCCCTTCTTCCTCTTCTCTGCCTTACCAACAACGGAGGAGTGCTCATCTGCCTCCCTACATCACCTTTGATCATCACCGAATGATCTCTCAACTCAACCATTATGTTCTTAGCTCCGACGAGTCATCACTGGAGCCCTCCTCATCCTTTCATCCAGGTAATAGTAGCTTTAGATTAGTTTAGTTCCTTAGATTAGTTTAGCGTAGTTAATTAAGTAGATTAACCTAGTTTAAACTCCCAACTTCTTACCTCCTTCTTCGATGTTGGTGATGTCAATTCGACATCGTCCAACCTTCATTTGCCAAATTCACTCGATCTCCACCTTCTTTGAGCTATCGTGACCATCTTCCACCTTCTCCCTTGTCCGATTAGCTTATTTTCACAAAATGCCCAATTCATCTCCAACCTTCAAACTCTGCTATCTATGGTAGAGGTTGAAGGAGTTTATCCTCTTAGTTAATCCACCTCACCATCGTCGCATTACCCTTAAGAATAATAGGTGAGCAAGATTTTGTACGCGAAAAGATTTGAGTTGAAAACCCATCACTGCAGTGCGTAAAAATCCACTACCAGATAAAATTTATAACCAAAACTCGAGGTGAGCCTCAGGTCAAACACGGGGAGGTGAACATTTGGTTTTGAAAATCCGCGTTTGCTTGATTTATTTCTTTTTGGTCATTTTATCCTTTGTTATTTTTATAAGGCAAGAGATCAGATTGACAAAATCTTTATCTAACTAATCTATTTGCAAAATAAGAGAGAGAGAGAATATCAATATATGTATCTAACTGGAGTTTGCTATAGATAATCAAGAAATTACAACTACACTAGAAAGCGATAAAAGATAAAGAGAGATGAGAAGAATCTCCCTCAACGGCTGCTTGGAGGATGACTCGCTATGACGGTGCCTAATCGAAGGTGGTGAGGAGTTGGAGGAAGGACGGGATAGGACAACGTCGCAGCAAGGATTTACTTCCGGATCGGGGTGAGAGGATAGCACGGGATGCTTGACAAAGGGGGGTGAGAAGCAAGAAAATATTTTACTTTTCTACTCTAAGGAGCATCCCATGCTTGGGACCAGCTCCTTAGAGCTTTAGAGGAGGTCAATGAAGAATAGGAAGAGATGTTTTGAGAATGGGGGGTGTAGGGATCCTTTTATAGTAGAGATATGAAAGCCAAAAATATGTACGAGTCAACAACGACATTTAAAAAGGTCGCTGAAGACCTGCTTTGGTTGTCACTGAAGGCCCGCTGCTACTCGCACACATACGTGTGGTGTGTGTGCACTGTTGGCGCTGAGGTCGAAGGAGCCACGCCCATTGGATCGAAAATGAATGGCTGAGATGGTGTGGAGATCGTGCTTATAGATCATGTCGCGGCCTTGCGTACAATCACGCACGTGGACTTATTGATGTCATCTGGCACACAGGGCTGCGCCACGTGGTGAGGTCGCCGCCGCTCAATCTGAATCGAGCATCTCTATTTGGCCACTCCCGCCTACGTACAAAATTTGAGGCTCGAACAATTCGAATGGGCGCCAATCGTTTGTACATCGAGGGTGCTCTCCACCGTGCTGTAGCCACCGATGGTCGCCCAAATGAAATTGTGTGCACACGCTCTCGACCGTTGGATCTCGATCCAATGGTCGAGATCTCATCTTCGCCTTCTCCTTTGAGGCTGAATGGCACGCGAGTGCGAATCTCAGTCGTTGGATTGAGATCTAATAGCTGAGATTGCTTCATGAAGTTGAACAGAGGGACCTAAGTGGATTTAGGCGGCTGTAATGGTGCCACGTGACACCATCATGGCTATCCATCTTCTTTGCTTTGTAGGTGGCACCACGGACGTCAGATTGGATTGATGTATACACCATTGGGTTGCGATCGTTGATCAAGATCCATCCGTGCAGTCGGATTTGGCATCTGAGAATTTGATCAAGCCTTGAGCTTTGTTGAACTCAAGATTCGATTCTAATCAATTTGACTTTGGACATCTTCCTTAAGCCTTCATCAAGCTAATTGAGGAACTTTTGAGCTTCTTGAGACCTTCAGAAATCTTATAAGCTAATTCTTATGGTGTTTCATGGAGATTTACATTCTGACGACCATCTACATCTATCACCGAAGCTCCGTTAAGCTCTAGCAACTCTGATCTTGAGAAGAATTGTTTCAATCAACTTTTAATGATCCTAAATCACTTGAGAATCATTCAATGATCAATTTCCAGCAATTTAACCTAAGTTTTATTGATTACATCACCCTAAGCACTATCATCTTCCTTAGCTCCAGCAGAGCTGTGTAGAGTTATTCTCTCATTCTCCAAGCTCCTAAATAGATCCATGTGCATCAGCAGAACATCTTGAGTTTAGAACGACCTTTAGTTAGGTTGTTAGGTCTCTGGATCGCTCCGTTGATCAACTTCCCCTTTGAGTGCAGGCGGCAAAACCTAGAACTATCTATTTCAGTACTCAATTTCCCTTCATTTTAAGTCCAATGAGTTCCTGAGTTAATGTAGAGCCTATCTAAGTCATTAGATCGAGTTGAATTGGTCTAGAACTAAAGTCAAACTTCATCTAGTTTTAGTCAAACTATGTTGCCATTAGAGCTTCAAAGCTCTTGAGCTCAACTCTAAAGGATGCAAAATGTTCCTTAGGTTGTTAGAATTCCGTTAGGATCGATTTGGAGTAGTTTTAAGGTCCATTTGGTAGTTTTAAGGACAATTTGAGTCTGTATTGTGGCAGAGCGACGAAAAAGAGGAGGGCTTGCCGGAGCTCGCTGGACTCTTGACTGGAGGAGGAGGAGACGAATTGGGGAGAAATCTTCGGCCAAGTTGAGCTTGAAGGAAGCGGCAGGGGCTGCCGTTCCTTAAATAGGTGCTGGTCGAGAGGGAATTGCGAGGAGACGTGGGTTCCTCGCCGAAGGCATGGCCGGAAAAAGACCCATACCTCTCAAGCGTTCGTACGAGAAGTATGGTGGCCGGCAGGGCACGGGAGCCGGCCCATGCTGAAGAGGACAATGCAAGGAGTCCTTTCAAATCTGGGGCTGGCTCCCCAGGTCTGTACGGCACCGTCCTTCGCACGAAGTTGCCAGAGGTATGGTCTGTGCAGGCGGGTGGCAGAAGGACCCGATTGAAGAAAGAGACGAGAAAGGTAGGGGGTCTATATGCAAGAGTCCAAAAAGTTAAGGGTCAAAAAGTAATTGTTGAGGATCGTTTTGTAAAGTGGGTCAAGACGACCTTTCCTTAGGTCCAAATTTTGGTATAAACCTAATTTGGACCTAAGGAATCTAATGGTGAGGTTGGATTTTAGGTTTGACCCGACATTTTGCACAAAAATCCAAATTAGGTCAAAAATTGGGTATGGTTCTCAATCTAGGTCAAGATAGGTTCCAATGGCCAAATTAAAGGTTCTAAACCATAGGGGAGATTTTTTCATGAATTTTAGAGGGTTTAATTGATTTTTATCTTTCCTGGAACTTCGTGAATTGAAGTGGGTTTGTTTAGGGTTACAGAATGCCATTTAATTTCCAGATTTTGTCATAACCCTTTCCTGATCAAACCATCCCACTTTTTCTCTTATTAAGTCTATATTACCTGTGTCTAGACTCTTAGAAATTCCGTTTATGTACTGCAATGAGAAAATTACAGTTTTACCCCTTGTGTATTATTTTATTCTCATATTTCCAATTCCCAGATTTAGGCCTTCCCTTAAGTTATGTAGGAGCTTTTGTTCAGTTTAGCAGGTCAAAATGTGCTACTTAGTGTTCAAGATGAGGTTCTCATCATACCCCCATGCGTAGTTTTTTCTAGTCCCTTAGCAAAAATTTAAGGTTTTAACCTCTATTCTAGACCATGAATTCCTTTCTTCAAATTTGATAAGTGCTTTTTCTCTTGTCTCCTTGAGTAGGTCAAAATGCCAACTATAGGCCTAAAAGGTACTCTAGTACCAACCAAGATCCAGATCTATCTAGCTTTAGCCTCAGTCTTTAGCAAAGGTTTTTAAGGCCCTCAGGAACTACCCTAAAGTTTATTGGACTCCGTGATTAAAGCACCCGTGCTTGAGACATTTTTTGCCTTGGTTCAGTTTGCAGTGCTTTTTGTAAGAGAGAGATAAAGGGTTTATTTGTTTAGAGAGTTTTCTCTCTCTCTTTTCTTTTTAATTCTAGTTTAAGATTGGCTTCACAACGCGGTTTGTATCGGATTCCTCGTCCCCATCATCAATCCTCAAAGGTCCCTAGCAATCGATGCTTCGAGATAGCATTGCCCATGGTAACCCCCAGAACCCTGGCTTTTGAGATTTTGAGATAATCCCATCCATGGTGTTCCGTGGCTGAATTCAGACCCTAGCAATTGACATTTCGTGATAATGCCATCCATGGAATTTGAACTAGTAGGGTGCTTACATGCTCCTGGTAGGATATGTAAATATCCTAGGAGACAAGTACCGAGGAGATGATATGTTATTATGCATCTTCGAGGGGAATTTCCCACCTCTCTACGCCAGGAACTCGTCCAAATCAACTTGCGTTGATTGGTCGCTCCTAATCTAGGTGTCATTTTCAGAATATTTGAAACGCTTCTGCGTGATTTTGATATTTATACTCGCTGAATCAGACTGTGTGTGAATTTGGGTGCTTAGGTTACCGAGTCTAGTAAACCGAAGGTCAGTTAACGAGGTCGAATACTCCCTAAGCCTTAGACCTAATACTTAAACTTTTTATTTTCCTCAACCTCTTGAGGAATATCTAGATCTTAACGGGTACTAAGAGTCTTGCCACGAATGCCTAAGGTTCGCATTTTT
The DNA here is from genome assembly GCA_037157565.1 of Thalassia testudinum. Taxonomy (NCBI): domain Eukaryota; kingdom Viridiplantae; phylum Streptophyta; class Magnoliopsida; order Alismatales; family Hydrocharitaceae; genus Thalassia; species Thalassia testudinum. The sequence continues at coordinate 136,274,442 of JAZHRO010000003.1, read as the reverse complement.
ACTAATCTTGTTGTGCACTTTCGCTTTACTTTTCCTTAATGTGGTCTAGAACTTTGGTTAATTTCTTAATTTCTTACTAATGACTATCCTTTTTCTTTTTTATTTTATGCTCCTTTTTAATGTTCTGCTCTTTTCCTCCTCCTTTTGTGAAGCTTACCAGCACTTTCTTCCCTCCCCCGAAGTTTTTTTTTTTTTGGTATATGCGGATTTTTTTTGTTGAAACATTTTCTTGTTATGTCATTTCATTGCACTTTTATACTCCCCCATGCCTAAGGTTTGCAATGTCCTCATTGTACATTAGGTGGATTTTTATTTAGCTTGGTTCATGTATTAGAACAGATATTAGGTGAGTGGATGGGTCGAGGTGACTGTTACGGATGATTTCTAATCTCAGGTACGAGTACCTGAGGTGAAGTCAGCTGTCCTAAGGAATGAACCTAAAGTGCAAAGAAATGTCAGAAAAAGGTTTCGATTTTTCAAAAAGAATGACGGGCTGCCTCCCATTAAGTGTTGAGTTTTACGCCATCGATTGGGCGCAATAAGCTCAGGGAGAATGGAGGATAAATGATGACTCAGCCAAATCTGTATTGGTTACATTAATTAACGATTTAAATCACTAACAGTTCACGACGAAGGGTTCGGAATCGTGGCTGAGCAGACTGATCTCGACGGCTCCATTTCCAAAAATCTGTCAGACAAGGTATGGTCTGACCCACTTGGATCGCAGTTTCCCAGGGAACAATTTAAGTCGGGAGTCGAAGAGTAGGACCTTCTGATCAGGGTGTAAGATCTTTCTAGATATGTGCTTGTCATGAAAGGCTTAAACACGTTTTTTGTAGATTTGCGAGTTCTCATACGCATCAAGGCGTAATTCATCAATTTCGCTTATCTGAAGCTTTCTGTGGGTTCTAGCCTTAGAAAGATCTAAGTTGCAGTTTCATACTGCCCAGTAGACTTTGTGCTCCAGTTAAATGGGAAGGTGACACGCCTTCCCGTACATCGGTCTAAAAGGAGACATGCCTAATTGGGTCTTGTGAGTGGTCCTATAAGCCCACAAAGCTTCCGGAAGTCGGGATGACTAGTCCTTCCTGTCAGGTCGAATAGTAACCTACAGGATTTTCTTGATCTCCCGATTTGATAACTCAACTAGACCATTAGTCTAGGGTTGGTAAGGAGTAGAGATTTGGTGAGACACCCCGTATTTGGTCATCAGTGACCTGAACTGAGCATTGGTAAAATGGGTCCCTCCATCAGAGATGATCGCACGAGGAATCCCGAATCGTGAGAAGATATTCTGATGAATGAATTTGATGACGATCTTGTGATCACAGGTTCGGGTCGAAATGGCTTCGATCCATTTGGACACGTAGTCCACAGTGAATAAAATATACTCGAAGCCGTCCGAGATAGGGAAGGGGCCCATAAAATCAATCCCTCAAATATAAAAAATCTTGCATACGAGAATCGGCTGTAAAGGCATCATGTCACGATGGCTCATGTTGCCCAAAGTTTGGCAACAACGACATGCCTTACAGTGATTGTATGCGTCTTTGAAGATAGTGAGCCAGTAAAAGCCACACTAAAGGATTTTTGATGCGGTTTTATGCCCAGAAAAATGGCCATCGCATGCCTGGTCATGGTAGAAAGAGAGAATGTCATTGATTTCGACCTCCGAGACACATCTTCGGATAATTTGGTTAGCACCTATGCAGAATAAGTATGGGTCTTCCCAGATGCAGTACTTGGCATCGGAGCACAACTTGTCTTTCTTGGCCTTTGGCCAATCAGACGGGATCTGGTGTGATGCCAAGTAGTTTACTATATCAGCAAACCATGGAAGCCTGGTACTAATAGTCAAGAGGTGCTCATCAGGAAAATGCTCCGTGATGGGTTCAAAAGGGTCTATGATCTTAGAAGGAAGGCGAGACAAGTGGTCAGGTACCACGTTCTGTCTTCCCGCCTTGTCGCGAATATCGAGGTCGAATTCTTGCAACAGCAAGATCCATCAGATTAGTCGAGGCTTCGCGTCCTTCTTTGCAAGGAGATGCCTCACAGCTATGTGATCCGAGTAGATTATGACGTGGGAGCCTAGGAGATAAGATCTGAATTTTTTGAGGGCAAATACTACAGCTAGTAGCTCTTTCTCCGTAACTGTGTAGTTACGCTGAGCCTCGTCAAGTGTCTTACTAGCGTAGTAGATGACCACGGGTTTCCCGTCAATCTTCTGCCCCAGAACCGCTCCTACAGCGAAGTCATATGCATCGCACATGATCTCAAAGGGTTGAGACCAATCATGGGACTGTAGGATCGGGGCATGGGTGACTCGTTCATGAAGGATCTCAAAAGCTTGAGTGCATTCCTTGGAAATCTCAAAGGGTACATCCTTGGAGAGAAGAGTGGTCAGGGGGTGCACGATTTTCGAGAACTCAGGGATGAAACGATGGTAAAAATCGACGTGCCCCAGAAAAGATCGAATGTCCCTGATCGAGCTAGGCATAGGAAGTTTAGAAATCAGGTTAACCTTGGCTCGATCCACCTGGATGCCTCTCTCAGAAATTAAGTGTCTCAGGATGATCCCCTCAGGCACCATAAAGTGGCTCTTTTCCTAGCAAAGAACCAGATTTACGTCAATACAACGCTTGAGTATGTGAACCAAGTACTGGAGGCAATCATCAAATGATGTCCCAAAAACTGAGAAGTCATCCATGAAGACTTCCAGATAATCACCTACCATATCAGAGAATATGGCAAGCATGCACCGCTGAAAAGTCGCAGGTGCATTGTAGAGACCGAAAGGCATCCTTTGGAACGTGTAAGTCCCAAAGGGGCAGGTGAACGTGGTCTTTTCTTGGTCCTTTGGATGAATCGCCACTTGGTTGTAACTGAAGTACCCGTCAAGAAAGCAGAAGAATCTATTTCCCCTAGTTTTTTGAGAATCTGATCAATAAACGGTAGTGGGAAATGATCCTTCTTCGTGGAGGAATTGAGTCTTTGGTAATCTATGCAGACTCTTCACGAGTTGGCTATACGGGTAGGTATGACCTCTTCGGTTTCAGTCGTGATGGTGGTGAACCATACCTTCTTAGGCACAACCTAGATTGGGCTCACCCAACGACTGTCGGAGATCGGGTAGATGATCCCTGCACCTAACCACTTAATGATCTCCTTTTTCACGACCTCCTGCAGATTGGGGTTTAGACGTCTCTACATCTCACGTGAAGGTCGTGCGCCCTCTTCAGAATAGATGCGGTGTGTGCAATAAGAGGGACTTATTCCAATCAAATCATCGAGAGTCCAACCAATGGCTCTGCGATGTTGCTAGAGAACAACAATCAAACGGGATTCCTGGTCAGGTGTGAGTTTGGAGTTTATAATCACCGGGAGTGTCTGATTGGAACCCAAAAAGACATTTCAAATGATCAGGAAAAGGCTTGAGTTCAAGAACGGGGTTATTAGCAGTAGCGGGTGGTTCAGAGTGAGTGTGGGGTACAAGGGTAGGAGTTATGGGTCTGTCTAGATCAAGTTCTGACTCCTCTAATTGCGATTTTAGATCTTCTTGTGGTTGATGAGGGATAATCATGTTGTCCTTAATTTGTGGTTCATCAACCATGGTTCTAATGCCGCAAATTTGTTCAATGAGACCGCAATTAATCCCTTGTTGGGCCTTAAAGATATCAATCTTGAGAGTCTGATTCCTAAATTTCAGCTCTATTTGGCCCTCTTCACAACTTATATTGACCCTTGCAGTGGCCAAAAAAGGTCTCCCTAGTATGATTGGTGTATCCCTTGGGTTCTCAGGTGTATAAATATCTAAAACTATTAAATCTATAGGGAAGTAGAAATCTCGCACCCTAACGATAACATCCTCAAGAATTCCCTTATGTGACTTGATAGATCGATCGGCTAACTGCAATGTCACCTCAGTTGGTTTCAGTTCGGATTCTTCTAGGTGGTTAAGTAGGGATGTGGGTATCAGGTTTATGGAGGCACCTAGGTCTAATAATGCTCTATCAAACTGGGTCTCACCAATCTCAGATGAAATCAGGGGAGTGCTTGGGTCTTTTGCCTTGGGTGGGAGTTTACTTAGGATCACAGAGCTGGCTTACTCTAATAGTACAATTGGACTCCCACTCTTGGTTCGCAGCTTACGCTGAGGTGTACACACTTTTTTCAAGAATCGTGCGTAAGCCGGTACGTGGCGGATTGCATCCATCAAGAAGATGTTTATTTGGACCTGTTCAAAGAGCTTGATCAGGTCCTCCTCAGGAGCTACGGGTTTAGCTGTTCTCTTTCCCTTGGTCAAGGCCTCGGGAAATGGAACCTTGGTTGGTTCCTCTAGGATAGGTCCAGGTTTCTGATTTGGGACAGGGATAGGAACATCTTGGATGACTGTCCTAGGGTTTGGGTCACTACCAGGCTTGGAGTGGTCTGGATAGGGTGGATCTTCGGTTGCTTTACCACTACAGGTTGTTACCGAATTTAGTCCTGCCTGGTTTTGGTTGGGGGTTGGTAAGATGGGCTGCTGCTGTTGGTAACTCGCATAGGAGGTTGAAGCTTCCATCCCTTCAAGTGATGGAAGAGAAGGGGCCTGATAGATCAAGTGTGCTTGGCCTGGGTTTGGGTTCATAATGTGCCGCTGGGTCGGCACGCTATTCGGGCTAGGCAGAGGTTGAGAAGGAAGTGTGCCTGGCTGGCGAGAATTTGCCAACTGGGCGAGTTGGTTGCGAACCTCTGTGATTTCGTCCTTATGTTGTTTCTAGATAGCCACATTCGTTCTTTGAATGTCAGCCAGAGTTTGGAGGATAAGGGACATGTGGTCTTGATTGGGCCTAGATAGATAAGTGGGGTTGGACCGAGGCTAAGGCGGTTGATAAGGACGAGGGGCTTGTGGACGGAGCTAAATGGGTGGTCTTGGGTTCTGAGAATTTCCCACCCACTGAAAATTTGGATGGTTTCGCCATCCAGGGTTGTAGGTGTTGGAAAATGGGTCATTCTTGATGGTGTTAAGGTCCTCACTGGTCTGAGGGGCCTCAGGAAAGTCGGAGAATGGGGGAGTAGAGTTCCCCCAGCAAGAATAGAAAGGATCGGAGGTCCCTCCGATCCTGGAGTCAGATGGAGATGGATACGCATCCATCCCAGGAGAAGGTCGGTGAAAAATGTTCTGCACAGTTTCCCATGTGGGAGGAGGCTGTGCGAAGGAGTTCTGCGCAGAGGTGGCTCGCTGCAAGTGCTGAGTCAACTCGTCCACCTTTTTCTCAATAATTGAGACCATGTCCAACCGACTGGCCATTATTCCAGGTCGACTGATGCAGACAGGCCCTGCGTCTCATGTGCTCCCCTAAGGTTCGTCGCTGCGTGGGTATTCGTCCGGTCGAATAATCCCATGGAGTCATTGTTGATGGAGTTCTCACACATGTTCTCGAGAATCTCCCACACGGTGTCTTCATGTTGACCCATGATATTCCCTCCGCAAGTTGCATTAACGAACAGTCTAATATCTTCACGGAGTCCCTGGTAAAAAGATTGGACTTGTTCCCATTTAGGAACTCCGTGATGGGGGCACTTTCTAATGAGATCCTGGAATCGATCCCATTCCTCATGAAGAGGTTCTCCCATCTGCTATGTGAAGTGAGTAATTTGATGGCGCAAGGCATTTGTCCAAACAATGGAAAAGAAGTTCTTCAAAAACTCAGACTTAAGTTCTTCCCAAGTGTTGATCGGGCGGGTCTGTGTCTGATACCAATGAGCCACCTTGTCCATAAGGGAGAAAGCGAACATCTTCATGAGTAAGATATCCCGATTCTGCGCATCTGACCCGAAAATCTGGGCCAGATGCTTAAGCTGTTTGATATACTGGAAGGGATATTCATAATTAAGCCAATAGAATTTAGGGATGGCATGAATCATGTTGGGCTTCAATTCGGAATCAGGTCCTCCAGCCGGGATTCTGACTCGAGGCTCAATTGCCATTGCAGTGGGATTATAGTGATCTCGCATCATCGGGCGTTGCGGTGGGTTCATGAAGTTCTGGAAGAGATCATTGAGTCGCTAGAGCTAGTGCTCAAGATTATTCTCTTCTTCAACAGGCTGAGGCATTGTGGAAGAAGAAGGGGAATTATATTCAGAGTCAGAAGAGAGGTCTATGTGGAGTGGTTGTTGCACAAATAAGGTACTGAGGCTTGGCCTCGGGGAGAGTGGATTTCTAGAGGAGGTTTCAAGGACCTCCTACCGAACATACACTGATGGATTGGACGAGGTTAGAAGGTGTTGGACCCAATCAAGACACACAAAATATGTTGGGTGACTATAGAGGTTTGGGGCGGATGATACCCCTTGATCAGAAGGTCGTCCACCTGAGAATTACCTGGGCAGCCAGAGAGGGTGAGTCCTGCGAAAACCCCTACACGGTAGAGTGCCCCCACGGGTTACAGGGTTTCCTCCACCCGACCTCTCTTGTTACTAAGATTCCAAGTAGACCAGAATGGGGACCTTGACCTCTTAAGTCTATTACTTTTAATTAAGATCAAGGTGCTTAGGGTTTCACTTGAACTTTAAGCCTTTTGTGTGTAAGAAGTGACCTAATTTGAAAGTTGGTTGATCCAAGGGATCAACTTCACCTGTTAGTTCCTGTGAGAGCTTATTAGGTCCTTTCTTTTATGGTTCAAGTGAGTTAAGAGCTGGATTGCTTAGGGTTTCTCTTAATAGGTCTTTTCAAGCAATGGTTTAGGCACACCTCTTTTGGGAATTTTCAGTTCTTGATTAGAAGGTGTGTCTCTAAAATCCCTAGCTTTGAATCCTAGGTTGGCTCTAATTGGTCCAATTAGTTGCCTCAGAATTGGATAACTAGGGCTCAAGCAAGAAGGTTTTAGCCCTAGTTACCTTAAGTAGATATGTAGATAAAATGTGTTGAAATTTAAAAGCAGGCAACTTTGTGAATTACTATGTATAGAAGACAGGTAACCCTAGATTGATTTTTCTTTTCTTTTTCATCTTTTGAATTTAACGGGCTTAAGAGATAGGGTAGAAGGTTACCTGTCCCTTGGTGTGGTTGTTGCGTGGCTGCTTGTACCTTCTTGCCTTCCTATGCCTACACAACAGAAGAGAGATTAAATCAGTATTCAATCAGAAATTGTGATTTAGTAGCTTCTAGAATGCCCGTTGCTCCTCGACAACAGTGCCAAAAACTGATGGGAAAGCGTTTGTAAAACTGCCATCGGTTTGTTTGTAATTTATTACTCGAAAATAAAAATTCTCCAAGGTCGAACTTAGGGAGCAAAACTTGATTCTAGAAGCGTAGAAAATCACAATTTACAATAGATACTGTTTTACAAAAAAAAAGACTAAAGCAAGGAAAAATGTCTTCTTTTTTCTTCTCTCTTGCTTCTTTTATCTTCCTTTCTCTCTCTTTCCAGACGTCTGACTCCAAGGGTCAGACGACTTAAACGCCACTTGCTACAGTGTTTGCCTCTTCTTTTCAGCTGCCGCTGCTACTAGTTCTTCTTCTTCCTCTTGGCTTCTTCTTCTTTTTCTCTGTTGAGCTGCGCCTCCTCCTTCTTCTTTTTCTTCCTTTCTTTCTACCTTGTGCCTCTGCTTTCTCTTTTCTTTTCTTCTTCTCTGCTGCGTCGAGTCCTTCTTCTTTCTTTTTCTGCCTCAGCTTCTCTGCTGTGCGAGTCCTCCCTTTCCCTCTAGCTGCAGCTTTCTTCTATGCGGCAAGTCCTCGCCGCTCCTCCTCCTTTGTTTCCTCTCCTGTTCCCTGCACAGGTGTTCGGTCAGGCAAAACCTAACCCCTACACTCCCCGTGTCTCTCTCTTTCTCTAATTCACTCCAAGGTTCGCTCTCCCAGAGCCTTAATCGGGTATGCGGGTCGGGTGACGCGCCCGGGACCACACGCACCGGTGTGGGTGGTGCGCGAGGTGTGCACAGGTAGGCTATTCAGGTCAGGCTAGGTCTGTGGGGGATAGTCGGGGACGAGGCTGGGTAAGTGAGGGTGAGGGACCTCACCCCTGTGTGTTTTGAGGCGATAAGCCTAAAACACAATTTAAATTTATGCGTATGCGCCTGCTCTCAGCTTCCGAGGTGGGACTAAATGTTCCACCCGCTTCTCGCACACGCCCACAGAGTGAGCTTTGCAATTGCAGCAGGCGTGGAGTTTCTCAACTCCACTTGAAGTCTGGGTGCGTGCGTGCCTCAAACCCGCACCGCCTGAGGGTCTCTCCTGGAGCTGAGCGTGACCTAGAGTGGCTTCAAGCTCAGCAATAATGGCGAAGGGTGACCTGACCCTGAAATCAATAGCACGGCCTTTCGGCCACGCCAAATCATTCGAGGAGGTTCGTCAGAGCACGGCGAAGATGGCCCGGTGGTCAGAGTGGCGCAGGGTGGCTTGGGTGTGCGTGCCTAGGTCACCCTGTGGCTGTGCAGGTGGGTTTGTTTGGGGGGCGTGTTGGGAGTGTGTGGCGGTGAATGGAATGGGGGGTTGTGATCAGTGAGTCGTGGCGAAGCTTGTGAGGTGGTTGGCGAGGTGGGTGGATGCGTGGAGCGGTGGATACACCTCGTCGGTGGTCTGCCGGAGGTGGAGAAGGTGATGGTGGTCGACGTGTGGCAGTGAGTGATTTAGGAAATAGATAAGGGGGAAATGAAGAGGGGAAAAAGGGGAATAAGTCTAACCTAACTAAGTGGATGAAAGGGGGGAGAATCGGTAGCTGGCTGTACCTGCTGTCCCCGGAGAAGACGATGTCCAGGGGAGGAGTGACGGCGACAACGATAGGGCTAGAGGCGCATGCGCGGGTGTTGCACGATGCGGAGGAAAGTGGTGAAGGCGGCTCTGCCACTGGTATTATGGCAGAGCGATGAAAAGAGGTCGAGGGCTCGCTGAAGCTCGCTGGACTCTTGACCGGAGGAGGAGACGAATTGGGGAGAAATCTTCCGCCAAGTCGAGCTTGAAGGAAGCGGCAGGGGCTGCCGTTCCTTAAATAGGTGCTGGCTGAGAGGGAATTGCGAGGAGACGTGGGTACCTCGCCGGAGGCATGGCCGGAAAAAAACCCATACCTCTCGAGCGTTCGCACGAGAGGTATGGTGGCTAGCAGGGCATGGGAGCTGACCCATACTGAAGAGGACAACGCAAGGAGTCCTTTCAAATCTGGGGCTGGCTCCGCAGGTCTGTGCGGCGCCATCCTCCGTGCAAAGTCGCCGGAGGTATGGTCTGTGCAGGCGGGTGGCAGAAGGACCCGATTGAAGAAAGAGACGAGAAAGGTAGGGGGTCTCTGCAAGAGTCCAAAAAGTTAAGGGTCAAAAAGTAATTATTTAGGACTGTTTTGTAAAGTGGGTCAAGGCGACCTTTCCTTAGGTCCAAATTTTGGTATAAACCTAATTTGGACCTAAGGAATCCAATGGTGAAGTTATATTTTAGGTTTGACCATGTTTGACTAGACATCTTGCACAAAAACCTAAATTAAGTAAAAAATTGGGTATGGCTCTCAATCTAGGTCAAGATATGTTCCAATGGCCAAATTGAAGGTTCTAAACCCTAGGGGAGATTTTTTCATGAATTTTAGAGGGTTTAATTGGTTTTTATCTTGCCTGAAACTTTGTGAATTGAAGTAGGTTTGTTTTAGGGTTACAGAATGTCATTTAATTCCTATATTTTGTCATAACCCTTTCCTGATCAAACCATCCCACTTTTTCTCTTATTAATCCCATTTGACTTGTGTCTAGACCATTAGAAATCCCGTTTATGTACTGCAATGGTAAAATTGCAGTTTTACCCTTTGTATATTATTTTATTCTCAGATTTGCAATTCCCAGATTTAGACCTTCCCTTAAGTTATGTAGGAGCTTTTGTTTAGTTTATCAGGTCAAAATGTGCTAGTTAGGGTTCATGATGAGGTTCTCATCAAGTTATATTTGACAATATATAAATAGCTTAAACTTATACTGCTTAATTTATCTTATAATATACATATATAATTTACTACACATACTAACTACTTACTAATAACTTTCTTAATTGATTTAATTATACAAGCTATATTCTAACTACTTAATTTATCTACATAAGTAATACCAAGTTAACTTATAACTTAATACTTAACTTAATTACTTAACCTTATATTTAACTTAGATAATACTAAGCATATTACTTAATATAATACTTAACTTACATTAGCTTAACTAACATACTAAACATATAGCTTAACTTTTTTTTGTTTGAAATGGTAAAGGATTACTACCAAGGACAGTAGCAATCCTCCATTTCATTCATCATGAGAAAAGATTACAAGGCACTATACCAATGTTTCATCCAGTCCCATACATTATTACAGATATTCTTGACCCAAACCCTAGTCCCTCTAATGCTTGCCTCATTCTTGGCCCGCCAAACGCTCCATAGAATAGCCCCCAATCAGCGATCTGTGTAATGAGGTTCCTCCAAGCTCGCTCCACAAAGTAGCCCACGTGGGACACGGTCGAGAACAACACCTCACCCAAACCTTATGGGTAACAATGCACGAGGAAAAAATGTGGCGCACATCATCAATACCAAAGGAGCACAAGGGGCATGTCACCTCATCAATTCCCATAATCTTATGTCTTAAGGAACTCGTAACAAGCCCATCAGACCTAGTAAGCCGCAGAAAGACCTGGATCTTCAAAAGTACCTTCACCTTCTACAGTGCCTGGAGAACACAAGCCTGGGAACCATCCTCTATAGCAGGAAGAAATTTCTGGTAGGCTTTGGCAGGGGCATTCAAACCTTCCACTCATATCTGTCCACCTCTTTAGATGGCCTAAAAACCAGCAATGAGTCCATCATACTTCTGTACTCATCCATAGAGCGACCCTGATAGGCGGCTGGGGGACGGGGAGGGATCTAGCACTGGTCTAAGGAAGACTAGTAATCAGCTACCAAGGCCTCTTTATTACCATCACTAGTAAATAGCCGTGGGTAATTTGAAGCAAGGGTGCCCACACCCAGCCAATCATCCTTCCAAAACTTGAAGTGGTCCCCATTCCCTAACCAAGGAGAGAAAAATTCCCATCTCTCTCTCAATGCCAGCGTAACCGACCACTGGCAAGGGGTCGAAGTCGTTGGGTTCAACCTATTAGATCAAGCATTGGAAGCCCCATATGAATCAACAACCAGGTGCTGCCATAAACCTCTGTCGACCCTCAAGATGATCACACCACACTTCAATAGGAGAGACCCCAAATTCATGCAGTGAACGGATGCCTAAACCACCACATTTCTTTGGCAAACACATCTTGGACCACTTGACTAGTTGAAGAAACGCCCCCTCATGCGCTACCCCCTTCCAAAAGAATCTCTTCCTAATCACGTCAATTTTCTTCAAGACCATGCTAGAAGGTTTAAACATAGAAAAGTAGAAAACATGAATAGTTGAGATAACGGAGTTCAACAAGACTAGTCTTCCCCCCTTTGATAAAAAATGGCCACACCATCCTACAAGACGACCAGAAATCCTCTCGAAGAGATCGACCCAGTCACTGTTCTTCATTTTTTCCACATAAAGGGAGGCCCGAGTATCTAAGAGGCAAGCTAGAAAGAGGTGTCTAAAGAACCTCAGAGGTCCAGTGGCTAACATCCTCTATCCATCCAAAGATGACCAAGGTAGATTTTGTGGTATTGACTGAAAGACCAGAAATACTACCAAAAATCCTCCCAACCATATCCACATGTTGCATTGCATCAGGCCTGCTGATGAGAACCTCATCATGAGCCATAACTAGCTCATTTTGACCCAATACAAAGGATAAAAGCTCCTACATATCTCAAGGAAAGGCTTAACTCAGAGAATTCTGAGTTTGAGAAGAAAACCAGTCATAAGGGGTAAAAGTGCAATTTTACCAGTATAATCTGCATACAGGGTAATTCAGGGCCCAAACACAGGTCAAAACAGCTTAATAAGAATAAAAGTGGGATGAGATGATCTAGCAAGGGCTACAGCACTTCCAAGGAACCAAATGATAACCTGTAACCCTAAAACAACCCGCTTCAATTCACAAGGTTCGGGGCAAAGTAAAAATAGAATAAACCCTCTAAAATTCATAGAAAAATAATCTCTAGGGTTTAGAACCTTCAATTTGGCCTTTAGAACCCATTTTGACCTACATTGAGAACCATGCCCAATTAATAACTTAATTTGGGTCTTTACGCAAATTGACCGATCAAACAAGGTTTAATATGAAAATGAAATTCACCATCAGATTCCTTAGGTCCTAATTAGTCATGTATAAAAACTTGAGCCTAAGAAGAAACCTCCTTGACCGACTTTACACTTTGGTCCTCATATATTTACTCTTTGGCCCTCAACTTTTGAACCCTCGCATTTTGGCCCCTAACTCTCCTTCGTTCTTTGCAATCAGGTCCCTCCTGCAAAACCCTGCCAGCACCATGCTCCGGCGACCTTGCGCGGAGCATGGCGCCGCGCAGGGTGAGGTGGGGGACCTGGCAAGTATACCGGGGGTGCCCTGCGTCGTCAGCCGTCGCAGGAGCACCCCCATGGTCATTGTAGCCCCCCATACCGGCCGTGCGAACGCACGGACGGTATGGGTTCGTGTTCCGACCATTCTCCGGCGAGGGAGACACGTCGTCTCCCTCCGCCTTCCTCCCTGTTTCATCCCTATAAATACCCCCCGCTGCTCCACCGACCAGGGCAGCCTGGATCTGACGGAGAAAACCCCCAACTTTCCTCTCTTCTCACTCCGGCAGACGCCCACCAGCTCCGGCGGTTCTTCCTCCTCCTCCTCTTCGCTCTGCCGCAATACCAGCAGCAGAGACTTCTTCCCCTGCTCTTCCCGCGTCGCGCAATACCGGCGCGCGCTGCCTCTGCCCCGTCGTCACCGCCGTCCTCCCCCCACTGGGCATCGTCTTCTCCGGCGACAGTCGATACGACTGTCGCCCTGTTCCTCCCCCTTCGTCCCTGCAAGTAAGTTAGAACTACTCCCCTTCTTCTCCTCTTTCTTTCCCCGCTTTCAATTTAGTCAATTAAGCCCTCGACCGACTCTGACCACCTTCACCCCCTTCGCCTCCGACCACCCTCCGGCGAGCCGCTCCCATCACCTCAGCGACCCACACGGCTCGCCGACCACCGCAGGACCTCCGCCTCCTCACCCTGATCAACCTCCGCCCTGCCACTCCCCCCACATCACCCTCTGCAACCCCACCGAACAGACCCATCCTCCGACCCACAGTCCGACCTAGGGCAGCCCTCGCACGCCGCCCCGCGCCTCGCCACCACCCACACGAGCTTCGCCGCACCCTGGCGAAGCTCCTGGCACTCTCTGATTAGGCCGAGAGGCCGTTTTCTTCTGAACAGGCCACCCGACCTCCGCCGCCATTGACGCGCAGGAGGACCTGCTTCCACCTGCAGCTACAGGCGCGCCACGCTCAGCGCCAAGCCAATATTCACTCTCAGGCCTTGCGAGGAGTTTTGGCAAAACACCAGGTTCGCAGCCGAGGAAGAAAACTCCGCGTGACGCTGCCATCTCCTGCTAAATTCTCCGCGACGGGCGCTCAATTGGGGTGGGACATTTAGTCCCACCTCGTAACTTCTCGGAGGCGCGCGGACGCATAAAGGCAAAAAGTGCCTTATGCTGTCTGCCTCCTGACCACGGGGTGAGGTCCCTCTCACCCGACCCGGCCTCGTCCGTGACCACGCTCCGCGGACCTGGCCCGACCCGATTAGACCGACCTGCACTCCTCGCCCACCACCGCACGCCGGTGGGCCTGGACCCGGGCCTGACCCGAACCCGATTACCCGGTAGCTCTGGGAGAGCTGTCCCAAGAGTGGTTTCAGAGAGAAAGAGAGACGCGGGGGGGGGGGGGAGGGTAGAGTAGGTTTTGCCTCTTGACGAAAAATTCTGAAGTGTGCAGGCCAAAGAAGAAGAAGAAGACCCGCGGAAGAAGAAGTGCAGGCGAAGAAGAAGGAGCTGCACTGTAGCAAATGCTCAGTTAAGTCGTCGAAGCACCGGGCCAGACGACGGAAAGTCAGCAGCCAGAGCAACACAGAAGGCAGGCTGAAGAAGAAGGAAGGGAGACTTAGTAGCCGAAGGCAGAAGCACCACGATTGCAGAAGAAGAAGAAGAGAGGTCAAGGCAGAAAGCCAAAGAAGAAGAACAAGGAGCTCTGAAGAAAGAAAAACATCACCAACGCAGGAACAGCAGGAAGAAGAAGAGCATCACCATTGCAGAAGAAGATTATCACCATAGCAGAAACCAATGAAGAAGGAGATCTGAAGAAAGAGAAAGAAAGAAGAACATCACAACAAATTCTTTCCCTTTCTCTTTATTTTGTAAAAGAAACATGTATATCTCTAGAATACGACTTGCTCCCTGAGTTCGACCTCGGGAACTCTTTTATTTTTCCGAGTAAAAAAATTTATATTTGAAATGTTGGTAATAACCGGCTTTACTATAACAAATACAAACCCGGCGAAACCGACGTTTCATTTTGGCGCCGCTGCCGGGGAGCAACGGCTATTCTAGAGGTAAACATTCCTGTTTCTTTTAAGTTCTGATAATCTCCTCTCTTTTGTGCAGCTACAGGAACTCAAGAAGACAAGCAACCACACAACCACTCCGAAGACAGGTAAAATCTTTTCTCTCACTATTAACCCCTACACTCTAAAGAGGAAGAAAAGAAAAGAACAAGCAATATAGGGCTAACCTGTCTTCCATACTTAGTAACCATAAAAAGTTGCATGTTTTCAACTCATCACTCCTGCACACTATTAAGGGTATTTAAGGGCTAACACATTCTTGCTTGAGCCCTAATTGCCCAACAAAAAGTTAAATGGACCAAGTAGAGCCAACATAAGGTCAAACATTAGGATTTCAGTAGAGACACACCCCTTAATCAAGAATTGAGGAAATCCAAAAGAGGTGTGCCCAAGCCATTGATTGAAAATAATTAACAAGAAAAATCCTAAACAATTGGCTCTCTCTAAACACTTGAACCCTAAAAGACAGGACCCAAAAAGCTCTCAAAGAAAACAAGAGGTAAAGTTGACCCCTTGGGTCAACCAACCTTAAATTAGGTCACTCTTTGCACTTAAAAGACTAAAGTTCAAGTGAAACCTTAAGCACCCTGATTTTAAAATAAAAAATGGTAGACTTAAGAGGTCAAGATCCCCATTCTGGTCTACCTGGAATCTCAGTGACAAGAGAGGTCGGGTGGGGGAAACCCTGTAACCCGTGGGGACGCTCTACCGTGTAGGGGTCTTCGCGGGACTCTCCCTCTCTGGCTGCCCAGGTAATTCTCAGGTGGACGATCTTTCTGATCAAGGGGTCCATCTGCCCCGAACCTCTATAGTCACCCAACAATTTTTGGGTGTCTTGATTGGGTCCAGCACCTGCTTATCTCATCCAGCCCTTCAGTATTTTTCAGGAGGTCCTTGAGACCTTCTATAGAAATTCACTCTCCCCGAGGCTAAGCCTCGGCTCCTTTGTTTTTGCAGAAATCATTCACATAGCCCCTCTTTCCTCTGATTCTGAACAAAATCCCCTTCTTCCATCTTGATTCAAACTTTGATTCCATTCCACCACCTGATCCAATTATGCAGCCTAATTACCTAGCAAGACTACCATTCAAGAAACCTGAATATCTGAGATCTATGAAAGATAAAATGATCGAGGATGCCATAAAATTCTATGAAAAAGAAGAAAAAACCTCAACACCAATAGGAGATATTCAGGTTGATGTCCCAACAACCACATCCTTCATCATAAACTGTGCCCAAATTCTATTGACTGGAATTTCAAAAGGATCAACCCGAGATATGCTCATGACAGGATACATTGAGATGGAAAAATTACACCAATCTGAATACCTTCAATGCTTGACAAATCCTGTACTTTGGGAACAACACCAAGATGCCCTTATAAAACGGGTAGAAATGATGAAATCAGTAGAACAAATTATCAACCAGAAATACCCGTATATACCAGAAACAGAGGATGAACCATCTTGGAACAGTATTAAGGAACCATTCAGTTTCCCAGATCCCGGGATTGAGGCACAAAGTGGTTGTAAAATCCCAACCCAGATAGAAGACAATGTTGAATTAGGTTGGGATATTGCAGGAGAACATAATGCTGAGCCAACCCTAGGCCATGAATCACCAAGCTTAGAACTCCAAGACTCCTGCAATGACAAGATTAGAATTGAACCTCTGGAGGGTATAAATTCCACCCCTTGTTTTGATAAGGTGACCCTCGAAGGTTATTCGGACTTAGGTTCTAATAATTCTACCCACATCCTAAGCCTAGAACCTAGATCTGAAACTTATTGGGAAGATTATGAGGCCCTTTATGAGAAAGATCAAATTTTTACAGAATATGATTCCGGGCCTCTATTTAATGAATATCCCTCTCCAACATCCTCAGGAAATCTGATCGATTTTTCAGAAAATATGCCTATTTATGATACAGAAACTGAGGAGTTGGATGAGCAAGATTTTAATGGGGTCTATCCTACCAGCTTCGAGCTTGAACAGAACACCTTTTTGAGCCCAGAATTGACATATAGGCTAGAACCCAGTCAGGCTGCTGATTCCACATCTGATGATTTTTGTTGTGGTAGAATTCATGATCATGAATCTCATTTTCGCCAACTCTCCGACAATTTCAAATCTGACTATAATTGCGGAGAGATTCCCCTTCCTGAACACGCCAGGCCTATCTACGACCTCAGTTCTCATGACTCTAACTCCGACTCTGAGGTCCTGATTCCCGAGATCACTGATAACACGGAATCATTCCTTTTCGATCCTCAGGAACCAAAAACAGAAAATGCCAAGAGTGATTGCAACCAAGAATCCAAATTTTTTCTCGAATCCGATTCCTTTTATCCTACAAACACTCTTCCGGCATTTGATAGTTACCCAGAGGACTCTCTACAGAAAACCACCTATCATCTGTTTCTAGAAGAGTCCTCGTACACAATGGCCACCTCATCCGCACACACAGAACGGATCAAAACCTCTCCCAAACCCCGACCCGCAACCGGACTTAATTTCTATTCAGATTCACCTCTCACCGAGTCGATTGCATTTCCACATCGGGTTTCGAACATTGATCAGACTACATACCATGCTCTATCATTCTCTGATCACCCCTGTAGGGTTTCTGTATCAACCACTGATTATCCTACGGGTCCCTACTCTGACCAGGCTGATTCGGCTCAGCCAAACCCTGCGTTTACACTTCCACATCCATCTGAGCTTCATAGTTTATGGTGGGCACCACACCTTTTTATCCACATCTATCAACCCGCCAGATTGATTGGGTTTGGGCTGCATCATCAGCCTGTTGATCTGAACAAGCACCTGGTTGGACCAACCAGGCTCTTAATCAAGGTGCTTGTCTTACGAAATTCCGCTGATTTGACCATCCCCTCTCCATCGCATTTCCCGCTTGGCTGAAGGCATCAAATTTAGCGCTCAACGGGAGGCAGCCCGTCATTCTCTTTGAAAACCTGAAACTTGTTCTGACAGCTTTTGCACTTGAAGTTCACACTTTAGGACAGCCGACTCCAACTCAGATGTTTGCATCTGGGATTTGAAATCGTCCGCAAAAAAAATTCAACCCGACCCATTCACTCATCCAAATTTCTGTCTTAAAGAATGAACTAAGACCCCCTAGGTTACAATGAGGACATTGCAAATCTTAGGCATGGGGGGGTATGAAAGTACAAAAACTTGTAAGAAAAGGTTTCAAGCAAAAAAATTCACATATGCCAAAAACACCATAAAAATTAAAAAAATTTTCGAAAAAGAATAAGAGGAAAAGAGGAGAAGGAAAATTTTGTGAAGGAGAAAAGAAACAAAATGAAAAAGGAGCACAAAATTATGAGAAAAAGTGATAGTCATTAGTAAGGAACTAAGGAATTAACCTAAGTTCTAGACCTCATTCAAGAAAATAACTGAAAAGTGCACAATGAGATTAGTAAGAATGCAAACCTTAGGCATTCTTGAATAGACTCTTAGTACCCATTAAGATCTGGACACTCCTCAAGAGGTTGAGGAAAATGAAAAGCTGAAGTATTAGGTCTAAGGCTTAGGGAGTATTCGGCCTCGTTAACTAATTTTTGGTTTACGGGACTCAGTAACCTAAGCACCCTAATCTCACACACAGCCTGGTTCAGTAAGCGTAAAAATCAGAATCACGCAGAAGCGTCGCAAAAATCTGAAAAGAACACCTAGAATAGGAATGGCCGATCAACACAAGTTGATTTGGACGAGTTCCCAGCGCGGAGAGGCGGGAAATCCCCTCGAAGATGCGTAACAAAATATCATCTCCTCGGTGCTTGTCTCTTAGGATATTTACATATCCTACGGGGGGCATGTAAGCACTCTGCTGGTTCAGATTCCATGGATGGCATTATCTCGAAGTGTCAATTGCCAGGGTCTGGATTCGGCCACGGAATACCATGGATGGGATTATCTCGAAATCTCAATAGCCAGGGTTCCGGGGGTTGCCATGGGCGGTGCTATCTCGAAGCATCGATCGCCAGGAACCCTTGAGGATTGATGATGGGAGCAAGGAATCTGATACAGACCGTGTTGAAAAGCCAATCCTAGGCTAGAACTAAAAAGAAAAAAGAGAGAGAAAACTCTCCAAACAGAAAAACTTTCTATCTCTCTCTTACAAAACGCACTGCGAACTGAGCCAGGGCTAAAATCATTTCAAGCACGGGTGCTTTAACCACGAAGTCCAATAAACCTTAGGTTAGTTCTTGCGGGCCTTAAAAACCTTTGCTAAAAGACTGAGGCTAAGGCTAGACAGATTTGGATCTTGATTGGTACTAGAGTACCTTTTAGGCCTATGGTCAACATTCTAACCTAATCTATGCTCAAATAAAAAAGGCACTTATCTAAAACCATTAAAAACTTCATGGTCTAGAACAAGGGTTGAAACCTTAAGTTTTTGCTAAGGGACTAGCAAAAGCTAGGCATGGGGGTATGATGAGAACCTCATCATGAGCCATAACTAGCTCATTTTGACCCAATACAAAGGATAAAAGCTCCTACATATCTCAAGGAAAGGCTTAACTCAGAGAATTCTGAGTTTGAGAAGAAAACCAGTCATAAGGGGTAAAAGTGCAATTTTACCAGTATAATCTGCATACAGGGTAATTCAGGGCCCAAACACAGGTCAAAACAGCTTAATAAGAATAAAAGTGGGATGAGATGATCTAGCAAGGGCTACAGCACTTCCAAGGAACCAAATGATAACCTGTAACCCTAAAACAACCCGCTTCAATTCACAAGGTTCGGGGCAAAGTAAAAATAGAATAAACCCTCTAAAATTCATAGAAAAATAATCTCTAGGGTTTAGAACCTTCAATTTGGCCTTTAGAACCCATTTTGACCTACATTGAGAACCATGCCCAATTAATAACTTAATTTGGGTCTTTACGCAAATTGACCGATCAAACAAGGTTTAATATGAAAATGAAATTCACCATCAGATTCCTTAGGTCCTAATTAGTCATGTATAAAAAC
Organism: Thalassia testudinum; assembly: GCA_037157565.1. NCBI lineage: Eukaryota > Viridiplantae > Streptophyta > Magnoliopsida > Alismatales > Hydrocharitaceae > Thalassia > Thalassia testudinum. The sequence goes on along the minus strand of JAZHRO010000003.1, from coordinate 136,254,922 downwards.
TTGAGCCTAAGAAGAAACCTCCTTGACCGACTTTACACTTTGGTCCTCATATATTTACTCTTTGGCCCTCAACTTTTGAACCCTCGCATTTTGGCCCCTAACTCTCCTTCGTTCTTTGCAATCAGGTCCCTCCTGCAAAACCCTGCCAGCACCATGCTCCGGCGACCTTGCGCGGAGCATGGCGCCGCGCAGGGTGAGGTGGGGGACCTGGCAAGTATACCGGGGGTGCCCTGCGTCGTCAGCCGTCGCAGGAGCACCCCCATGGTCATTGTAGCCCCCCATACCGGCCGTGCGAACGCACGGACGGTATGGGTTCGTGTTCCGACCATTCTCCGGCGAGGGAGACACGTCGTCTCCCTCCGCCTTCCTCCCTGTTTCATCCCTATAAATACCCCCCGCTGCTCCACCGACCAGGGCAGCCTGGATCTGACGGAGAAAACCCCCAACTTTCCTCTCTTCTCACTCCGGCAGACGCCCACCAGCTCCGGCGGTTCTTCCTCCTCCTCCTCTTCGCTCTGCCGCAATACCAGCAGCAGAGACTTCTTCCCCTGCTCTTCCCGCGTCGCGCAATACCGGCGCGCGCTGCCTCTGCCCCGTCGTCACCGCCGTCCTCCCCCCACTGGGCATCGTCTTCTCCGGCGACAGTCGATACGACTGTCGCCCTGTTCCTCCCCCTTCGTCCCTGCAAGTAAGTTAGAACTACTCCCCTTCTTCTCCTCTTTCTTTCCCCGCTTTCAATTTAGTCAATTAAGCCCTCGACCGACTCTGACCACCTTCACCCCCTTCGCCTCCGACCACCCTCCGGCGAGCCGCTCCCATCACCTCAGCGACCCACACGGCTCGCCGACCACCGCAGGACCTCCGCCTCCTCACCCTGATCAACCTCCGCCCTGCCACTCCCCCCACATCACCCTCTGCAACCCCACCGAACAGACCCATCCTCCGACCCACAGTCCGACCTAGGGCAGCCCTCGCACGCCGCCCCGCGCCTCGCCACCACCCACACGAGCTTCGCCGCACCCTGGCGAAGCTCCTGGCACTCTCTGATTAGGCCGAGAGGCCGTTTTCTTCTGAACAGGCCACCCGACCTCCGCCGCCATTGACGCGCAGGAGGACCTGCTTCCACCTGCAGCTACAGGCGCGCCACGCTCAGCGCCAAGCCAATATTCACTCTCAGGCCTTGCGAGGAGTTTTGGCAAAACACCAGGTTCGCAGCCGAGGAAGAAAACTCCGCGTGACGCTGCCATCTCCTGCTAAATTCTCCGCGACGGGCGCTCAATTGGGGTGGGACATTTAGTCCCACCTCGTAACTTCTCGGAGGCGCGCGGACGCATAAAGGCAAAAAGTGCCTTATGCTGTCTGCCTCCTGACCACGGGGTGAGGTCCCTCTCACCCGACCCGGCCTCGTCCGTGACCACGCTCCGCGGACCTGGCCCGACCCGATTAGACCGACCTGCACTCCTCGCCCACCACCGCACGCCGGTGGGCCTGGACCCGGGCCTGACCCGAACCCGATTACCCGGTAGCTCTGGGAGAGCTGTCCCAAGAGTGGTTTCAGAGAGAAAGAGAGACGCGGGGGGGGGGGAGGGTAGAGTAGGTTTTGCCTCTTGACGAAAAATTCTGAAGTGTGCAGGCCAAAGAAGAAGAAGAAGACCCGCGGAAGAAGAAGTGCAGGCGAAGAAGAAGGAGCTGCACTGTAGCAAATGCTCAGTTAAGTCGTCGAAGCACCGGGCCAGACGACGGAAAGTCAGCAGCCAGAGCAACACAGAAGGCAGGCTGAAGAAGAAGGAAGGGAGACTTAGTAGCCGAAGGCAGAAGCACCACGATTGCAGAAGAAGAAGAAGAGAGGTCAAGGCAGAAAGCCAAAGAAGAAGAACAAGGAGCTCTGAAGAAAGAAAAACATCACCAACGCAGGAACAGCAGGAAGAAGAAGAGCATCACCATTGCAGAAGAAGATTATCACCATAGCAGAAACCAAGGAAGAAGAAGAAGGAGATCTGAAGAAAGAGAAAGAAAGAAGAACATCACAACAAATTCTTTCCCTTTCTCTTTATTTTGTAAAAGAAACATGTATATCTCTAGAATACGACTTGCTCCCTGAGTTCGACCTCGGGAACTCTTTTATTTTTCCGAGTAAAAAAATTTATATTTGAAATGTTGGTAATAACCGGCTTTACTACAACGTTATAACAAATCCGGTGAAACCATACGCGTTTCATTTTGGGCCAGAGAGGGAGAGTCCCGCGAAGACCCCTACACGGTAGAGCGTCCCCACGGGTTACAGGGTTTCCCCCACCCGCCCTCAACAAAAAACACCGTGTCATTTGCATATTGTAAAATCAGAGAATATCCATGAAAAAGTTCAGCAGCATAGGCCCTAAAAGAGTAATGCGCCAAAGTGTCAGCCGCCAGGATGAACATCAGAGGAGCGATAGGGCACCCTTGTCTTACACCCTTCTGGGGCTAGATCCAAGTACCAGTGAGGCAGCCATTCACAATAGGAGAAAAAGCGAAAGTAGTGACACACCTTTTCATCCATTGGATCCATAAATCGGGAAAGCCACGTCTTTTAAAAATTTCCCATAGGTAAGGCTAGGAAATAGAATCGTAGGCTTTTGAGAAATCCACTTTCCATAGGAATCCTTTAGTCTTCCTTCTAATCCAACCTGAGACCATTTCCTGAGCCAGAATAAAGGACTCTTGGAGGGATCTCCCCTATAGAAATGCAGACTGCACCAGGCTAATTAACTTCTTGCAAATGCTCTTCAAACAATTTGCTTAAACCTTACCAATAATCAAATAAATGGAGTTTGATAAGGCAATTGGCCTGAAGTAAAAAAAATACTTTGCCCCAACCTTCTTCGGGAGGAGAAAAAGGAAAGACTTGTTCAACTGTTCAAAGCCTACATTTCCACGCTGGAACTCATCATTCACCCCCATCACATCATCCTTCAGAAGTTGCCAAAACTCCTTGTAGAAGAAAACATGAAAGCCATCTAGCCTAGGGGAGCCCTCTGCTTTAATCCCGTTAAGCGCCTTCAACACCTCCTCCTCATTAATGGCCCTGGTCAGCATACCACAGGCATCCTCATTCAGTCGCTCCATAGCAGAGGACGCAATGCGCTATTCCCCCCTACCACTTGCACGTGTGACCTAGTGAAAATAGGAGTTGGCCTCCTTGTGGATATGTTCAATGAACGTGATCAAGTCTTCCCCTACCCTCACAGTAGGAATATGACTGGAGCGTCTTCTTTTACTAGTCGTAGCATGAAAGAACTTGGTATTTGCATGCCCTTCCTTCAGCCAAAGCTGCCAAGAATTCTCACGCCAGTCCATCTCCGTCTGACGATCTTCCCTAGCACCGTAGCCTGGCAATCTTTCCTCATAGCACAATCCTCCTCAGACAGAGGTGTTCGATCCTCCTTAGCATCAAGGGAGGCGATAACATTCAAGGCCTACAATCTTCTCTCTTCCCTAGCTAGTTTTATTGTTCTTATGTACTCAACCAGCATCTGACGTAGTCCCTCTAGCTTAGCCATGAGGATCTGTGTCGTTGAACTAGAGAAGGTTTAAGCACGCCACCAAGATGAGACAAGGTCTTTGAACCCCTCCTCACCAAGCCAGGACTACTGGAACTTAAAAAATGAGCTTGTGTTCATCCCTTCGCCACTATCCCAAACAAAGGGAACATGATTTGAGAAAGGGTGCCCCATAGCCATCATGTAGGCTAAATGAAACGAACCTAGCATCTCCACATTAGACAAGAATCGGTCGAGTCGTGACATAAGCCAGCTAACATTCCTCCACATGTACGTGACCCCCAAGGTTGGTAAATCACATAGCTTCAGTTCATTCACAGTGTGTTGGAAGCCATATGACGACGAGTCCACCCATCCATCTGACCTATCATCAAAAGAGAGGGTGGCATTGAAGCCCCCTCCTATAAGCCAAGTGCCGCTCTGAACAAAGGAAGAGTGTTGAACAAGTTCCCTCTAGAAATCTAGTCTCTCGCTCTCCACACACGGACCATAAACCCCTGTCACATACAATGGGTTTCCTCCAACAGTGCAAATCAACTTGCAGGTAATGCAAGACCTACCCTATATCAAATCTTCTAACTGTAGACCAGCTGTCTTCCACCAAACTAACAAGTCCCTTGCATGTCCAATGGCATTAATATTCTGGCATCTGCTAGCCCCCTAAGAAGCAGTTGCTGCCACATCCCAGCATTCTCCTCATCAATATCCATTTCTTGTAAGAAAGCACAATCCACTGACCAGTCCCACAAGCATTTGGCAAGCGTCCCTCGCCTACTTGGGTCACACAGACCCCTCACATTCCATGAGAGAACTCTCATGGGTTGGCAGCTATTGAGGCCCCTTGACTAGAGTGGACACGTTCAACACTAAGTATCTTAGAGATCAACTCATCATCAACCTTTAGCATCTTGTGTGAAGATCAGTCCATCCTTTGCGAATCAGACGTCTGGAAGTTGTACCAGACGGCGGGAGTGACCTCCAGACGTCCGGGGTGACCATCGGACGTCTGGGAGCTAGGACAGACGTCCTCGCAGACTTCTGGACGTCTGGGAAACCACACTGAACAGGTAATTCTCTGATCCACTGTTTAAGACGTCTGGAAGAAGTTCCAGACGTCTGATCTTGCACAGTATCGTCTTTTTCGACCCGTTTGGGGCCCGTTCGGGCTCCGTTTTCCGCGATTCGAGTTGCGTTCTTTTCAGAATTAATTCCTCTACCCGTCTACAGTAGCTATACCCTATTTTGAGACACTCCTTGTGTTTGATCCTTGTGATAGGACCTCGTTCAGTTGCAGTCTTGAGAGTCGCGGAGGCACGCGGGATTCCCGATCACGCCCCCATTACTCCCGTTGTACCTGGTAGAGTGGCTTAAGTTTATTATTAAAATCTGTTAAAGTATGGAACCATAACTAGAATCTAGGACATTGCATGAATCCTAGGAATGAGAAATGTATGGAATGATAGCTCCTAGGTGATGCATGAATCCTAGGGCTGGAAAACTAGTTGTATGCTAGATCCTAGGATGTGGCATGAACCCTAGGATGGAAAAACTAGTGGAATGTATAATACTGCAGTCTTGGAAAAATGGAAAGGAATATAAAGCTGCCTGTAAATTGAATTAACAGCTGCCTGTTATGAATAAAGAAACATGATTGAGATCATGGATTGTGAGAACGTGAAACTGGAAAGTGAAACATATGACGTTCTGAGATAAAGAGCTGGAACCCTACGGGGAATTAGGAGTGGAACTCCTGAAAAGAAAAAGGAATGGAACTGAGATGTAGTTTGTACTGTCTCTTGGGTACGTAGTACCAAGGGAAGTACCTGTACCTGTTTAGTGCAGAGTGGGGCCAGCCACCCCAGGGACCCGGGGTTAGGATTTGGCCGCTCTGTACCGACTTGTTGGCCCTCGTGTACGTAGTACCGAGGAGAGCTACTAGTGTTAGGAGAGTACTAGCTACCCCAGGGGCCCCGGGGTTCTGCTAGCCTCCTTCACCGACTTGTTAGGCCCACTAGGGCAAACCAGGGTAGTCAGGCGAGGGTGCGCGGACTGTGGAGGGGCAAGGCCCCGGTTTGGTTACTGTGGAGGGGTTGGACCCCTGTTACTGAGAGGGCTCTGCCCTGGTTCCGTGCTGTGCTTTGGGCGCACCCGTTAACGGAAACGACTGACCGCGTGCCAGTGCGGGCTAGCTACCTGTGCGTTTATCGCGCGTGCCGTAGTCACCGTTACGTCTGTCAGTGACCTTGGGGTGGTTGACTGAGGGTAGGATCACCACGGGGGACTCTCCCGGCCAGGAGAGCACCACGTGCTACTTCTACTTTTGGAAAAGACTGCTATCAAGATCGTTCCCACGAGGACATTCGAGATCAAGTAAAGGATCTGAGAAATAAATGAAATAGTGAGAAAATTGAAAGATGTGAATAAAGGAAGTAATAGAACATAACAGCTACTGTACACTCTACTGTTGCCTTTAGTTAGTTTGCCACTCTACTCAGCGTTTTGCTGACGTGTTACACTCGTTACCTTTTTCAGGACCAGGTGTTGAGCAGCCAGGGTCGGCGGCTGCAGAGGACGCTGGGCCGAGTAGGGTCCAGTAGAGTTTACCACAGTCTTTTGTACCTCTTTTTCTTCTGTTCTAGTGAGTAGTTTTTGTTTCCGCTGTACTTTCTTTACCTGCAGTTCTTGTTATATGATAAATGTTGTTCTACTGTTGTGGTGGTATCTACTGTAGTAGTTTCTTTCCTTACTGCTGTACTTCCTTACTATTAGTTATATTCATGCTGAATGTGGTTTATTTTACTGCTCTTTTGGTTACTTCCTCGTTGGACGACTAGGTCTTGGGATTAGTCGAGTTGGTCCGGTTCTCGTGTCTCGTAGGGACTCGGGAACCGGGTCGTTACAATTTGAGACGCAACTTTTGGTGGAGGGGAATGAAGTGGGATGTAGGTGAATTCGTGTAGTAGTGTTTAGTGTGCCAATAGGTGAAGGCCGAGCATCAGAGGCCTGCAGGGCCGTTGCAGCCACTTTCAGTGCTAAAGTGGAAGTGGGAGAGCATCACCATGGACTTGGTGGTGGGCTTGCCCGTTACCCAGCGAGGACACAACACAGTCTGGGTGATCGTAGATAGATTGATGAAGATGACACGTTTCTTGCCGATCCAAGTCACCTTGGGACCAGCACAGTTGGCAGAGAGGTATATCCACGACGTGGTACGTCTGCATGGAGTTCTGCGGGAGATTGTATCCGATCGGGAAACCCGCTTTACGTCCCAGTTTTAGGCTGAGTTTCAGCAGGCCTTGGGGACACAGTTGAGGTTCAGTACAGCATACCACCCCCAGACGGACGGACAGTCAGAGCGCACGATACAGACACTTAAGCACCTTTTGCGTGCTTGTGCACTGGACTGGAGGGGCTCTTGGGAGGAGCACTTGCCCCTGGCGAAGTTTGCATATAATAACAGCTATCACTCGAGCATCGGCATGGCACCCTACGAGGCTCTGTACGGATAGAGGTGTACTGCACCCTTGAATTGGGTTGAGGTGGGGACCAAGTAGGAGGTTGGCCCCAGGCTGATCCCGCAGAGTCAGGAGGTGATCGAGCAGATTCATAAGAGACTCCGCACTGTCAGGAGCAGACAGAATAGCTACGCAGATCAGAAACGTAGAGAGGTGTAGTTTGAGGTTGGGGATCACGTCTTCCTTCGCGTTTCGCCCATGAAGAGCTTGTAGCGGTTTAGGGTGAGAGGGAAGCTTGCGCCGAGGTTTGTCGGACCCTTTGAGGTCCTGGAGCGGGTTGGACCAGTTGCTTACAGGCTTGCCCTTCCTCCCCAGCTTTCTGGTGTGCACGACGTGTTCCACGTGTCCAACCTCAGGAAGTACGTTGCCGATCCCAATCATGTTCTGAGCCACGAGAGCGTTGTGGTGGGTGACGACCTGACCTACCCTGAGCAACCAGTGCAGATTCTCGATAGAGCCATCCGGAGTCTGAGAAGGAAGTAGGTACCACTGGTGAAAGTCTTGTGGAGGAGCCAGCGGTACGAGGAGGCTACCTGGGAGCCTAAGGTGGCGATGCGAGAGCGGTACCCAGAGCTCTTTGAGGGTACGTCTTTTCGGACCGGCTTCGGTCCTCTTTGAGTTTGTTATGCATATGTTGTTCTTTTTCCGCACCTTGGCTAGCTCAAATTTCGGGGATGAAACTTCCTTTGAGTTTGTTATGTTGATAAGACCCGTGCCATCAAAATCCTTTAAGACGTCTGGGAGTTGGGTCAGACGTCTGGACATCTTCCCAGACGTCTGGAAATCAATTTTTGCATGCTTACGTCCTCGAGTCAGCACGTGTGCCACGCGCAGACTGAACTCAGCCGCTTTTCTTCTCTTTCTTCTCTCCCCTCACCGATGACAGAACCCTCCCCCACGTCTACATATACCCCCCTCCTCTCTCTCATGCCACGCCATTCCCATCCACCTTCTCCTTCCTCCAGCAAGAGCGAGAGCGAGAGTGGCGAGTGCAGCCGAGTGCAGCGGCAGAGAGGAGTAGCGAGGGAGAAAGCGAGGAGAGCATGCGAGTCGTGAGAGAGCTCGATAGAGGAGCTCACGGCCGATTGGGCGTGCGCACAGCGGAGAGGTGTGCCAGGGAGGTTTCCCCCGACGCTGCTGCAGCTAGAGCAACGGACGAGCGAGCGCGGCGCGGCCGCGTGCAGCACGGAGAAGACGAAGGATCTACATCCATACAACGTAGACAATGTCTGGAAGAAGCTCCAGACGACTGAGAGGTACATCCTACACCCTATGCCTCCCTTTGCGGATACGACCATGCAGGCCGTTCCGCTGAGGCACTGCTTCGTGCCTTTTGAGAAGATTTTGCGTCGTGTGTGCATGATTTATTTCGGGAAGGCGTAGGACATGCCCTCCCACGCGGTTCAGACGTCTAGGCGAGGCACCAGACGGCGAGGAGCATCTCCAGACATCCGGGGGACGTCTGGGCCAGTCCAGATGGTTCAACAGGATCCCTGGATGTCTGAGGAGCAACACAGAGTGAGGTATGGTTCTGGACTCCTTTTAAGACGTCTGGAAGGTGTTCTAAACGTCTGATTTGAGTCAGAATTGTCATTTTTGACCCGTTTAGGGTTCGTTTGAGGTCCGATTTCCGCATTTAAGATTCTGCTCTTCTTCGTTTAAGTTCCTCTACTTGTTGGAATGCTTTTATCATATTTTAAGTGGTTCCTTGTGGTTGATCCTTGTGTTAGGACCTCATTCTGTTGCGGATTTGGGGGTTGCGGAGGCACGTGGACCTGCTGATCAAGCCCCCGTTACTCCTGGTTTTGCTGGTAGAGTGGCTTCCCCTAGATTAATTACAAACATGAATGCATATCTAGAATGAATGTTAGATCCTTGGGTATGGCATGAATCATAGGGCTAGAAACACCAGAATAATTGTATGGGAGGCATGAATTGCAGTCTTGGAAGAGTAAATAAAATAAAGAATAATTTCCTGTAATTGGATAACAGCTGCCTGTGAAACGTAAAGTACTGTTGTTAGAAACTGTTGCATGTAATTTCTGTCGTTTGTAATTAAACACGAGCTACCTGCGAATAAACCTGAAACGATGAAACCTAGTATGGCGTGGCCTGAGAAACATAAGCATGAACCCTACGGGGATTTAGGAGTAGAGCTCCTGGAAATAAATGGAATAGAACTGGAAATGTGAATGGGGAAGTGAGCTGGCCCTTGAGTACGGAGTACCAAGGAGAGCGACTGTCCCCCCTGTTTAGTGCAGAGCAGAGCTAGCCACCCCAGGCTTGGGACTCGGGGTTAGGACTGGCCACTTTGTACCGACTTTCTGGCCCTCGCGTACACAGTACCGAGGAGAGGTACTAGTGTAGGGGGAGAGCTAGCCACCCCACGAGGCCCGGGGTTCAGCTAGTCGTCCTACACCGACTTGTTAGGCCCACTGGGCAAACCAGGGTAGTTAGGCGAGGGTGCGCGGACTGTGGAGGGGCGAGACCCTTGTTTGGTTCTTAGGGGCTAGACCCCTGTTACTGAGAGGGCTATGCCCTATACTGGTTCCGTGCTGTGCTTTGGACGCACCCGTTAACGGAAATGACTGACTACGTGCCAGTGTGGGGTAGCTACTCATGTGTTTATCGCGCGTGCCGTAGTCACCGTTACGTCTGTCAGCAACCTTGGGGTGGTTGACTGAGTGTAGGACCACCACGGGAGACTCTTCCAGCTAGGAGAGCACCACGTGCTACTTCTACTCTTCGGAAAAGACTGCAATCAAGATCGTTCCCACGAGGAACATTCGAGATCAAGAAAAAGACCTGATAAATAAACCAAGTGATGAAAGAAAGAATAATTAGTTAAATAAATAAAGAAATTGAAAAAAATAGCTACCTGCCCACCCTTACTATTTTTAGTTAGTTGGTTGCCACTCTACTCAGCGTTCGCTGATTTTGTGTACTCATAACCTTTTTCTGGTCCAGGTGTTGAGCAGCCAGAGCCTACGGCTACAGAGGGTACTGGGCCCAGTAGAGCCCAGTAGTTGTACTTTTCTTTGTTGTACTCGTTCCGTCGTAGTGAGTAATTTGTTACATTTCTGTACTCTTGTATTGTAAACTTTATATTCCTGTACCTGTTTAAATTCTCTACTGTTGTGGTGGTGTGCACTGTAGTAGCTTATTTCTTTACTGCTGTACTTTTGTTACTGTTAGTTTCTTGCATGATGAATGTGGTTTATTTTTACTGCTTTTTGGTTACTTCCTCATTGGACGACTGGGTCTTGGGATCAGTCGAGTCGGTCCGGTCCCGTGTCCTGTAGGGATTCGGGAACCAGGTCGTAACAGGCTCCCTAGGGCACCTGCTTGTGCTGGCATGTCTGCGCGTGTGCTGCGCATGCATGCGTGTATGCCTGTGCATATGTAAGCTATAGACTGTGTTGAGTTTAGATCCTAGAGGCAGTTAGGGTCCTCTTTGTAACCCGGACCTATTTGTAACCTGTTGGGACCTCTTTGAAAGTCCTTAGGGTCTGTTCAGCTATCATTCTTTACCACTTATGGACCTACCTATAAAAGTTCTACCCCTTCGCAGAAGGGCTCACCTTACAATTTGCCCATTAGAAACCTATGCAAACTTTTTCCCGCACGTGCACTGTTCATGCGAAGAACACGTGCATTCTCGACCGTCCGTTCTCGCATTGATCTTGATCTGCGGCTCGATATGATTCGAAGCTTCACGCGAAGCGATGCGTGTAATCACCCCAACCCCAGATCCCATCCTACGGTCTGATTTTAACTTGGAGGTCGTGCGTTCTCTCCTTCCATCCTTGCTGCCGGTGCCCTCGTCGAGTAATCTCACTCGTGCGGTGCCTGTAATCATTGAAATCGCTATTTAAGCACCTTTGTGGCAGCGCATGCGAGGGATCGCTCTCTCCTATTTTCTTAGCGATCTTTCCTCCACTCCAGTTTCCCCTCTTCATCAAATCTCTGATTTCACAGCCACCGGCTGTGAAATCCCCGACTTCTCTCCGACCCTCCTCGTCGCTAAGGACCTCATAGCACCTGAGGACGACCTTGAAGCCTCACTAGTAGGCTTTTCACTCCACTAGAGCTTATCTCCCTCCATTCTTCCTCCTTAGCCACCGGCTAAGGACCCATAGGTCCCATTCTTCCTTTTAGACTAGTTTACTGTTTTGTAGTTAGCTTTAGTGTTAGTCAGATAGATTAGCAATAGAATTAGATATGGAACTTATTTTGATCCGCTGTGCATGTTAGAATAGTATTAGGAGTAGATTTAGATTAGTTTTTTTCCCTTCTCACCTCCTCTGATCATCCCAAATCAGAGGGGACGATTTCCCCTAGTTATTGTCCATGTTTTTCCCCCTCTACGCACTGTCATCTCGCTTCTGATTTCCTCAAATTTTTTTTCACATTGCACCCACTCATTAGGCCTAATCTCATATCAGATTAGTTTACAACCTCAGATCTGAAATTAGCGTCAACACTCATTTTTAGGGGCTTCCCACTCATCCCATGTTTTGTCACAAAAGCCCCTGATCTGAGCTTGAATTGGAACCAGTTTGCCAGATTTGTTTGATAAAGTCAGATTTCAAGGATTTAGATGTTTGTGAGCTTTGAATTCTTTGATCTAGCAAACTGAGTTAATGCTTATTTGATTTGTTGTTTGACTAGGAATCTGAGGTGATTCTGAAGTTAGAATTCACCTCAGAGGAGTCATAATCTGATTTGGATTTTCATGAGGTTTTCAATGCCTTGAATGCATGATAGGGTTCAGGAAAATCTCTTTGGTGATTTAAAGTTCTATCCTGTATTCATTAGTTATTTGCTTATAGAAGTCTGATTTCAACTTGAGTTTTCAATACTCCTTAAGGTTTCAGATATCTGGGATTTAAGTTTTCAATGAATTTTAGGGTTTTTCTCTTTAAGTTTTCAAACAAGTTTGAAAGTTCACAATCAAAGGAAAGACAAGTTGTATGTGTGATTGTATATTTCCTTTTAATTGAGTCTCTAAAGAGAAAGAAGAAACCCTAAACCAATTATCCCTGAGACAGACATTTAACTACCAATGAATTATTTTTAGCTTTCAGAATTAAGTAGTGGTCCAAACAAGTCAAACAACACCACTACTTTGAAGAAAATCAAACAAGGATTCCAGAAAAGATTTTTGTAAGATTTTAGGAATTTGTTTGATAATAGTTTTGAATTTTTAATTGTACTAGTGTCAAAGTCCAGAAATAATACCCGTGGGTATTATAGACTTTTCAGTATTACCACCAACCTCAGAAATTTTTATGATTTTATATGATATGTAAAATTTCACAGGGATTCCAACAAGATAAATTTCACAAAAATTGGATGAGTATAAAAATTCTGAAAATTCGTGGACAGTAGCAAAACAGGAAGATTAGAGGGTGTGACCCCTCTGTAATCCACGAATTTTTAAAAATTAAATACAAATCCAATTGATCTGAAATTTGGAACAGATGTTCCCAACTTAATTGGGAATCACTCTGTGAAATTTTATGATTTTAGGAGGCCTGTGGTGTTAGGAATCGATTTTTCAAGTCTGGACAGAAATCTAGACCCGAAAAATAGAACACCAATACTTGCAATGGAATGGTGCTAAAGAAGCATACAAGCAAAGAATGATTTTAAAATGCACCACTCCACTTAATTTAAGTGTTTAGGGTCCTGAAAGCCAAGTTTAATATATTTTTGTAGTTTTAATTAATTACGTGACTAGAAAGAGGAACCAACCTGAATTTTCGCGGGAAGAAAAGGATCTTTAAGCTCTCGCTTCCAGATTCCCGCTTTCCCGCTGTAGTTCCTGCACACACAAAAGAAAGAAAGAGAAGGGGATGAGATCCACTTCAAGCAAGAGAAAATGAGTTAATGCAAAGCCGTGCCTCCCCGGCAACGGCGCCAAAAAAGTGATAGCGAAAATACGCGGTTTGTTAAAATACGTCGTTGTAACGCGTAAATCCGCTTTCGCTCTTAAATTTATATTCCTAGATAGGGGAGTATCTAGGGTCGTCCAAGGAGGCAATATGGTTGCAAAATTGATTCTCTTGCTTGGAATATATCTCAACTTTCTTTTTGGTAATTTTCAATATACCATTTTTCTTTATTTTTGAACTAAGGCAACATGCGAAATTATGGCGGGAAAAGTGTTTACACTTCCAATTAAGTAAACTACTCTAAAGTGGCAAGTAGAGCCTCTCCCTAAGCTCACTCTAAGCAAGTGGAGGCCTAGAATAATTAGGGAGAGGAAGTGAAGAATGCTGAAAATAAGCAAATAGAAATGCAAACAAGATATGCGAAGAAGGCAACTAGATAATTGATAAAGTGTTTAACAAAAATGCCTAGTAGAGGAATGCTTCTACTACTAGATAATTGAAATAAAGAAAGAAAACACAAATCCTCTAAATAGATGGTGAAGAAGAGGGCTTCTTGCTCCAAGGTTGGTGGCTCCCAAGCTTGAAAAGAATCCTTCAACTCCTTCCTTGCAGTACTCCGCCAAAGTGATGACCTCCAAGGCAAGCCCTAAGGGGGCGTGCCCTAAGTTTCTCTCCAAGGGTGGACGTCCACCCTAAGCTTTTCTCCTTTTCCTGGCCGTCCTCCTTGAAGTGGGAGAGTCTCCCTCCTTGGCGTGGTTCAAGTTGAAGAGAGTGGGGAGAAGAAGGCACCAAAAGGGCTGGTGATGTGCCCCTTTAATCTCCTTCTCTACTCCTTCTTCTTGGCCGTAGGTATAGGTGGTTTAGGTAGAAAATATACTAAGGGAGGATGCCTCAAAAATGGTGGTAGGTGGTGGCCTTTTATAGAATAGGAGGGGGGCTATGGTGACCTTTGAAATGGATGGCTAGGATGGAAGGAGGGAGGTGGTTAAGGATCCAATGGCCAAGGGTGTTTGGCGCCACCTTAAGGGACACCTAAGGGGTGGTTATGTGTGTTGACACCCCTTGATATTGGCGCCAAAATGGCTTCTAGAAGAGGGTCTAAGTTGGCGCCAAGAAGGATTCTAGAAGGGGGGTTAGGTGGATGGCTAGGATGGCTTATGTGGGTAGGTGTAGGGTGGATTAAGGGGCTGAAAGTGGCGCCAATATAGAGGTGGTTAGGGGTGGTTTTTGGCGCCAACTTGAAGTGTCTTTTGGTGGAGATAATGGGGTGAAGGGATGGCTAGGAGGTGGTGCCAACTTGAGTAGGGTAGCTAGCTTAGGTAGGCTTGAGTTGGTGGAGCTAGCTAGGGTTGATTTTGGAGGTAATGAATGGCCAAGGAGCTGGTTGTTAGCTAAGCTAAGCTAAGCTAAGATAAGCTAAGCTAGCTTAGCTAAAGGTGGAGTAGAGGAGAAGGTGTTGGAGCTAGGGTTTGGAGGAAGGAGCTGAGGAGAAGAAGTCTGGAGCTGGAGCTGGAGCTGGCTGCTGCTGAAGAGGCTGGCATGGGGCTACTCTAGCTGGCTTAGCTTGCTAGTTCTTTGCTAGCTACTAAGCCAAGCTAAAGTGAGCTAGCTTCTACCAAAATGAGCTGAGGTGAGCTAGGTCTGGTGCTCCCGGGGAGAATCAAGCTGGTTGAGGCAGCTAAGGTAGCTTAGCTCAACTGAGTTGAGCTAAGCTGAGTCCCCGGGAGCTGGACTTGAGCTTCCTGAGCTGAGATGAATTCTTCTTCAGCTTGCTGGAGTTGAGTGGAGCTGAATGTAGCTAGATCTGAGCTGGGGTGAACTCCTGTCAACTCAGCTGAGCTAGCTAGAGCTCCCTGTGAACTAGTGGGAGCTGAGATGAGCTAGACTCAGCTAAGTTGAGCTGGATCTGAGCTGACTTGAGCTAGGGTGAGCTAAGATGAACTCTCTTGAGCTGCCATCCAGCTGAGATTAGCTAAATGGAGCTGGGATGAGCTAACCCTAGTTCAAGTAAGATAGGTTCCAGCTGCGGTGAGCTAGATCAAGCTGAGGTGAGCTGGATCAAGCTGAGGTGAGCTGGATTAGGCTGAGTTCCAGCTAGTCTGGGCTTCTCCTTCACCAATTGCCTTCTTGAGTGCTAGGGTTTTAGGGATCTGTGCATCTGTACATCCCTAACACTCACAAAAACTCATTAAAATGACAATAAAAAATGCAATGCATGCCTATCCTAATTTATGCCTAAATGCAGCCCAAAAACCCGTTTGCAGAGTAAAATCCTAAGAGCTAGGTTAGTTTTAAAGCATAAAAATGATGATAAACTGGCGTTTATCAGAGGGTAGGTGTTATAATCATTATATCCTTTCTGATTGTAGATCGGGTTGGTTTGGTCATCAAAGGATGGAGATCCATAATCATTGTAGGTTTGGGAAGGATAGCAATCAGAGTTTTGTTGCCTAGGGTTAGGCCCTGGACACTGAGGTCCGTATTCATATCCCCAATCAAAGTCATCCTGGCTAGTAGATGGGTAATTACAAGTCAAGTCAGAATAGTACTCACCTTGGGGATAAGTGGTGGTAGGAGGATAGGACGGGAAATGCGTGTAAGAAGTGAAAGGATACATTGTGGAGTAGGAGGGAAACAAAATAGAGAAAGGTGCCTACAGTACAATCAACCAAACTTATCCTTATGTGGGTAGCCTAAAGACCTACAGACTCCTAGGACCCATCTTGAGATTTTAAATGATTTAGTCTATTTTTATCCGGTCGATCCAACCAATTAGAAGGAGGGACTGGGGAGAAGGTTCTTCCTTTGGCGTGTGCCTCCGATTCCTAGTGTACCCCTCAGCCACGGTTGTTTGATGCTACTCCCCTAGGTAGACATCAGATGGACCAAATGATAGTACATCCAGGTGTAAGCCGCCTTGTTCTGTCTTGTTGTGTCTTTATGTTTATTATAGTTTAAGTATAGTCGTCATAGCATAAGACAAAACGGCTACCAGATTACTACCAAAAATTTTTTACTCGGAACAAGATTTTCCCGAGGTCGAACTCAGGGAGCAACTATGTTTCTAGAAGTCTAAATAAGATCTCTATTATGTTACAAAAATAAGAGAGAGAGAGAGAGAGATCTTGGCTTCTTCTTCTTCTTCTCTTTCTCTTTTCTTCTTCCTTGGTTGTTTCTCTTCTTCTCTTCTTCTTCTTTCTTTCTTTGTTCTTTGTTCTTTCTTCTTCCTTGCTTTCTTCTTTTCTTCTTCTTCTGCCTTCTTCTTCTGTTCTTCTTTTCTTTGCTTCTCTTTCTTTCTGGCGGCAATGTCTTCTTCTTCTTTCTTCTTCTTTTCTTCTCTGCCTTCTGCAGCTGTGGTGATTCTGACGTCTGATGCTATGCTCAGACGACTTATCTGTGGCTTTGCTACAGTGCCTTCCTTCTTCTTTTCTTCTTCTGTTTCTCTCCTTCCTTCCTTTCTTTTCCTTCCTATCTTCTTCTTCAGCTGCCCTGAGTGGCTAAGGCTTCGGCTGCTTCTCTTCTTCTTCTTTTCCTTTCTGCCTTCTTCTTCCTTTCTTCCTGCATGCTCACACAAGGGTCAGAGCAAAACCTACCCCTACCCTTCCCCTCGTCTCTCTCTTTCTCAGATTTCTCTCTTAGGACTGCTCTCCCAGAGCCAGGTAATCAGGTGCGGGTATCGCGCCCGGGACCAGGCCCACTGGCGTGAGGTAGTGGGCGAGGAGTGCGCGGTTTGGGTAATCGGATCCTGCCCAGACCCGCGGGGCGTGAGCGCGGGCGAGGGCGAGCGAGCGCGTGGCACGCTGCGTGCGGGAGAGGGACCTGACCCTTGTGTTCGAAGGTGATAAGCCTTAGGCACTTTTTCAATTTAAGTGCAGGCGCTTGGCCACGCACTTCCGAGGTGGGACTAAAGTCCCACCTCCCAAATTGGCGTCCGCAGGTGAGCGATCAGCCACCAATTGAGGTAGCCCGTGAGGCTTTCGCCCCAGCTGTGGGCCTGGATGTCTTCGCGACTCCTACCCGCGTGACCTGGGATGCGCACCTGGGCTGGAGGGTGCCGCAGCTGCAGGTGAAGCTGCTGCAGCTCGTTGACAATGGCGACGAGGGGCGCGAACCTGAAATCACAGCTACGACCTCTCAGCCCAGTCAGAATACGTAGGAAGCTTCGTCGGAGTGAGGCGAAGCTTATGCGGTGGTCGGCGGGGTGCGGGAGTGGGTGGAGAGGCTGACCTAGGTCAGACTGTGGCCGGAAAGGTGGGTTTGTTCGGGGGGTGGTCGGGTGGCGCTTGGCAGTGAGTGGAGAGGGGGGATCAGTGGAGTGGAGTGTGAGGGAGCTTCTGGGCTGGTCGGTTAGGTGTGAGAGTGTCTGTGGTCGTGAGATGGTCTCGCAGGCGGGGGGTGATTGGAGGTGGAGAAGGTGGTCTGGACAGTGGCGGTTGGGTGGTAGAAAGGGCAGTTTGAAAGGGGGAAAATACAAGGGAAGGAGAGAGGAAGCTATCTACCTAATTACTCGAAGAAGGGGGAGGGTAGAGCAGCCGACTCGTATCTGCCGGAGCTGGAGATGAAGACGCCCTGGAGGAGGGTTTCGGCGATGAGGAAGCAAGCGGAGGGCGCCAGCCGGTACAGCCTGGCGCGGACGACGGAGCAGGGCAAACCCTGCTGCAGGTAGGGCAACAGAGCGACGAGGAGGAAGAGGAGTTCGTCGGAAGCTTCGGGCCCTCTGACGGAGGAGGAAGGGATGAAGAGGAGGTGTTTCTCCGCCAAAGAAAAGCTTGAAGGAGCCGGCAAGGTCTGCCGGTCCTTATAAAGGGCTTGGCGCGCAAAGAGGGGCGAGGTGGCTTTGTGCCAGCCTCGCCGGAGTATGGCCGGAAGGGACACCCATACCTTCCGCGCGTTCGCACGGAAGGTATGGTGGTTGGCAGAGGGCATGGGCGGGTCCCTGCGACGGAGGACGTCGCAGGGAACCCCACTTCTGTTCTAGAGGACAGCAGCCCTGCCCTGCGCAGCGCCATGCTCCGCGCAAGGTCGCCAAAGTATGGCATTGCGTAGAAGTTGCAGGGAGGACCGTTCTGCAAAGAACGATAAAAATTTTGGGACCTAAATGCAAGGGTTTCAAAAGATAAGGGTCAGAAAGTAAATAAAGAGGACCAAATTGTAAAGTCAGTCAAGGAGGTCTCTTCTTAGGCTCAAGTTTTTATACAAGACTAATTTGAACCTAAGGATTTTAATGGTGAAATTTAATTCTTGGTTGGACCATGTTTGACGGGAAAATTTACGCAAAAACCCAAGTTAAGTTATTAATTGGGCATGGTTCTCTTTTTAGGTCAAAATAGGTTTCAAAGGCCAAATTAAAGGTTTTAAACCCTAGGGAATATTTTTCTATGATTTTTAGAGGGTTTAGTTTATTTTTATCCTACCTCAAACCTCATGAATTGAAGTGGGTTTGTTTTAGGGTTACAGAATGTCAGTTAATTCCTAGAAGTTGCTATAACCCTTTTCAGATCAGATCAACCCACTTCCCTCATTGTTAAGCTTGTTTGACCTGTGTTTGGACCCTTAATTACCCTGTTCGCATACTGCATTGGTGAAATTACAGTTTTACCCCTTATGATTTGTTTTATTCATTAACTCAGAATTATCTGAGTTAAGCCTTTCTTTGGGTCATGTAGGAGCTTTTCTCACATATCTGGGTTAGATTGTGCTAGTTAGGGTTTATGATGAGGTTCTCATCAGACCAGCAGAAGTAGATTAATAAAAAAAATCTCAGTCTAAGCCTCGAAGAGTGAATCAATCCTTAAGGCCAACGTCTACTCAGTTTTAGTTAGGCTTGGGATGATCGTGCTCTTGGAATGTGATGGGCCCTTTAGATGGGTCGTACCCTTAATGATCAGTTAAAATGTGTGTGCGTGCACAACCAGGGTTCTCAAACAAGGTTATTTGATGATGTGTCTTTTAGGATTTAACCTTATTTAGTGTAGCTTTTAGGGTTTAATTATTAGGTTGGTTCAATCAAGATTTAGTAGAACACTCCAAGTTTTGAAAGCACGGGTGATGATATGTTCCGTTAAGAAATAAAAAATAATGTGGAGTGCCTGATTCAGACCTAAGAATCAACCTTAAGTGGCAAGCTACTTGATGTATCAGTTTTAGATTGAGTGGTGCGACCCAAATAGCTCAATCAATTGGCCTGTTACACCATATAGTTAAGACACACAAGAATGTTTAACCTATTCAGATTTCTACTCACTTATGTGTATTGAGTTGAAGTGTACCGGGTCCACAAGTCAGATCCCGGTTAAGTGGTAGAATCAAAGTGATTGTGCGCCTTATGATAAGAAGTTGTGGGTGTTAAGTGTGTAGCTTTCAGTTAAATCCCACAAGAGAAGAATATTTTTTTTATTTTTTTTATATATGTGAGTAGGTGAGGTGAGTGGAGTGACAATCAAATAACCAAAATCTACCCTAGAGTTTATGCAAAGCACCTAAGTTGATTTGGGTTTGAGTTATTAGGTTATGGAATGAAAACTAAGGTGGGGCTGGTGTGGGGGACACTTACAAAACACTCTACCCGCACTTTACTCCGGTCTACCGCACTTGGATCTCCATGCTAGGGTACCTATAAGGTAATAGATCAGAGATAAGCAGGGTTAGTGTTTTGTAAATGCAAAGAAGCACAGAAAATAATAAAGTAAATTCCGTTGCCTCCGCGGCAACGGCACCAAAATGGTCGCACATGTTTCGTGAGTTAGAAAGCAGGGTTACAAGTAACCCATCATCGTAGTTGCAAAACGCGTGGTCAAATAAAATTTATATCGAAACTCCAAGGGAGTCCCAGGTCAAACACAAGGAGGCGATGTTTTCTTTAAGTGAAAAGGCACTTCGATTTGTTTCTTTTTGGTATTTTAGGGTTTTTTATTCTTTTGTATTTTTTGTAAGAAGAAGACAAGCAAATGAATCACAAAATAGAGATGGAACAAATATGGTGTAGATATCACTTCAATGTCTATTACAATCAACTATGAAAGCATAAAAAGAGATGGGGGCGAGAGGAAATCTCCCGAATCAGCTGTTCGGCAAGATGACGGCACTTGGCAAAAGCTCGGACGAAGTAGGTGAGGAGCGGGACGACGGAGGTGAGCTGCATAAGGATGTCGGGTAGAGGAAAGCTTCGGCATGGCTCCAGAATGGAGGTGAGAAGATGGAGATGATATGCTACCGGAATGGAGGTGGGAGGACAGCTCCAAGGCGACCTATGAATGGGGATGGGAAGATGGACGAATATTTGGTGAGGTAGAGGTTTGCTACACTAATAGGAGCCTTGGGAGCTTGAGAACAAGCTCTAATGGAGCGTTGGTAGGCTTGCTAGAACTTGGGAGTAGATGGGAGTAGAGTAGGTAGAGATGAAGAGGAATGGGGTGTGTAGGGGTGTTTATATAGTGGAGGGAAGGAGAGAGCCCTGTGCACAGGCATTCAGTGATAGCTATAAGAGTCACTAAAGGCCGCTCGAGCTGTCGCTGAAGATCCGCGCCTCTTCATTGCTTAGGCTAGCACATGCACTGTGCAGGCCATTTAGTGACAGCTATAAGCATCACTAAAGGCCCACCCTTTTGTCGTTATGAAGCCCTCGCCCAACACTCATGCTCGCAGCTGTTAAAGGCGTGGCAATCTTCAACCATTGGATCAGGCGCGAACGACTGAGATTGCGAAAGGAGAGCACGTGCCTGCCAGCGTTTGAATTTTGAATCGCTGGCACGTGAGCTAGCCGCC
Source organism: Thalassia testudinum (assembly GCA_037157565.1). Classification (NCBI taxonomy): domain Eukaryota; kingdom Viridiplantae; phylum Streptophyta; class Magnoliopsida; order Alismatales; family Hydrocharitaceae; genus Thalassia; species Thalassia testudinum. The sequence goes on along the minus strand of JAZHRO010000003.1, from coordinate 136,234,207 downwards.
GTTAGATACTGCATCGCATGGTCAAGGCATGCACGTTGATTTGAATAGCACGCTTCGCACGATTGAGGAGATCAGACGACTGGCACTTCACGCGAGCGACTTAAATGCACGCCTCAGATGGCATGCGTTGATCTAGCATGCGCCTTCGCGTCAATGAGAGGCGTTGGATCACGCGTTGATAACACTACATATGGGGGTGATAACTCTGTCAAATAGGGCCCATCTTAAGAATAAAAGACACAACATAAGTAAAATGGGAGCATTGCATGCATCATTTACCAAGATTGCTTATAAAACTGTATTAATGGCCATTTGTGTAAGCACTTGTCAAAGAAGGCCTCAGGTGAGCAATTGGACCACACGGATGGATTCAGAATGACGAACAGAGTCCAACGGACTCAAGATCAGCCAAATCTGACATCCAGAGCTCCTACAATGGGCCCAAGAAGTTCTGACCGTTGATCTGGTCATCAACGACCCTCGTTGCGCCACGTCGCCCCCGCTCCACCGCACGCCACTCTTCCTTCAGCTGAGATCAAATCTTGGCCGTCGATCTTCGATTGAACGGCCGAGAACCGCCCGCCCACCCGCAGTCGCCGCGACAAAGCACGGGCGTGGTGCAACAGTTAGCGCGCACGCCCGCACGCACACGACGCGGGTTTGAGCCGCGCTGTGCAGAGAATTAAAGACGAAGGAGCGCACGGCGAAATTGGGCCGCCCAATCAACAGCGGGTAGCCAAGATCGCGCCATGCGGCGTGCCCTCAGATTGCGAGCACCCACGCACACGCGTGCCCGAGGCGCGATCCGAGCGCATCCAAGGGAAGTGCTCAGCCGTCCGATCTTCGATCGGATGGCCCTCACGTAGCGGTCGCGAATCGGGCACGAAGAAGAACGGCGCGGGCGGTTGACCGACGAGCTGGAGGGCTTCACCAACGCTTTTGGAATGGTTTTAGCGACGTCCCGGACGTCGCTAAAGCCCCTTCTTCTTTTAGAAAGCCCTTCTCCCTATTTAAACCCCCTCCAACCACTCATTCAAGGCATTCACTTCCCTTGCAACTACTCTACCCCTCTCCTAGCTAGCTTTAGGCCCTCTTGTAATCGTCGGAGACGACGAGCCACCGACGGAGCCTCCTCCACCGCCGTGGCTGCCTCGCCGCTCTCCCTCCTCTCTCTCTCTTCTTCTCTTTTAAGCTTTCCCTTACTTTTGTTTGAGCATGTATTTAATGTTGTAAGCTGTGAACTAAAGCTACATGATTAACGAAGTTACTTTCCTTTCAATGTTTACTTGATTTCCTGTTTAAGTTGCATGATCAAGAAAAGAAACGACTATAACCCTAATCTCTCTCTATCTCTCTCGCTTTTCAAACCGCACCTTTCGCAAGCAAAAACTCCGTGCTTTCCGTGATAACAAGTGATAAGCAAAATCCGATTTTCACGCCTCTCTGAGACCGACACTCGGACTCACCTTCGTTTCTTTACTTTAAAACCGACGTTGGAAGTGTGACTATAACGACACTTCTTAGCACACACGCATAAACGCACATCAGTTTTTGGCGCCGTTGCCAAGGAGGCAACGGATTTGTTTTGTCACCTCCATTCCACATCCATTCTCACATCGTCTAATGCCTTGTTTCCTTTTTACTTGATGGTTGCAGGAATCCGGCGCTTAGACGGTGAAGCGACGCATCCCACGACGATAACAAGGGAGTAGGCGCAACAAGGACCGATAGTGAGTAATTCTTCACTCATGATTGTTTGTTTGCGTGAAAAAACTAAAAAAATTGTAAAAATTAAAAAAAATTGGCATGGTGTATGATTGCTTGACCCACATCCTTAACACATCACCCCACAAAAAAAGTACACTCTAACATTTTGAATAAATTCTTGGAGTGTTCTTTTCTCTTTTTTGAGTGGTGTTTGTGAAGCCACCGTGAGTTGACCTGGGCCGCACCACTCAACCCTAAAATAGACTCATCTAATAAAAGCTGCATGATCATTAGGATGAGTACATTAGGATTTTAGAGCCTCTACAGAATAAAAGGAAATCTACTTTCACTGAATTGTGTGCAGAACTTAACTTACCCACTGAAACTTGTCTGAAAATATTAAGACACGTCAACCCTAAAAAGCACTAAAGTAAGGATGAAACACTAAAAGACACCACATCTTAAAAATCCTTGCTTGAAAACCATGTTTTGATAGAAGCACACACCTTAAAAGTGGAAAATTAAGAGGCACCACCCCAATCAACGCCTCATCACATAACCCTAGCACAAGCACTATCCTAGCCCTTTAAAACTGGGTAGACATGCCCTAGGCAAGATTGAGTTAAGTCTCGAAAGGCGAGGTTTTGTTCGCTAGGCACTTGCCTTTCATTCCCTTGGTAGAATCTGGTGACTAGGCTGTAGGGTAATATCAAACGACCGCGGTTGTGGGGTCTACGGAACCGGAGGCGCAAGCCAAAGGAAGAACCTTCCCTGCAATCCCCCCGTAATCAACCTGGCAAGATTAGCCTTGGGAAGGGGAGTCCAGTGCTTACGGACTTAATCACCCTTTGTGAGATTTCTAGGTCTCCTAAGGAATACACCATAAGGACTAGGCTTGTGTGCTTGATTGAAACACATTTCTCACATCTGTCGCCCAACGCATCCCCTCCTGTTCTTCTCTAGTTATGCACGGGAGACACTCACTGCATCCCGAGTTGTGTGTTTTAGGGCAGGAATCTAGGCGACGTGATTCTGTTAGGAACATGGCTAAACCTAGGGTAGATGAGGCTGAGGATCAACCCCCACCAGATGCAATGGCCATCATCCAAGCCCAAATTAATGCAAACCACTGGCTTCAGCAACAACAAATCCACACCATCATGCAAGCCATACAATGATTACAGAACCCACAAGAACAACCACCACCACCTTTCCAAGGCATACAAGGGCAACCACCACTTGATATACCACCATTTCAGGATCAGCCGAGGCCCCTCCGCGATTTCTATAATCCCTCCGTTATTAGAGTCGAGCCACATCTTAGGATCCCCGAAGGGGGAGATGATTTTGAGCTGAAACCGAATGTCTTAACTCTGATCCAGATCCACTTTCATGGAAGCTCAAATGAGGACCCCTTTCAGCATCTAGAGGATCTTGACCGCATAGCGCGAACTGTGAAACTTAGGAACATTAGCCTTGACATTGTTCTCATCAAGACGTTTCCCTTCTCACTAAGAGACAAGGCGTCTCATTGGCTTAGAAACCTAGGTAGACCCATCACCACCTGGGAAGAACTAAGGCATGCATTTTTAAAGAAATTCTTCCCCATAGGAAAGACCAATGCCCTCAGAAGAGCTTTTACTACCTTTACACTCCAGGGTGGGGAACAATTTCATGAGGCGTGGGAAAGATTTAATGAACTCTTGAGGAAATGTCCACACCACGAAGTACCAAGGTGGCAATTGGCCCAGATCTTCTACCACGGTCTGGACAGCAACCTACGGAACTTCGTCGATGCCTCATGCAGGGGGAACTTCTTGAAAAGGACGAGGAGAGCGCGTTTGAGCTCTTTGAGTCTATGAGCGAGAATTTGCTCAATAATGCCTCCATGACCCAATTCAGCAGGTCCAGTCAACCCCGTGGTGGGATTTATGAGGTACAAGCAAATTCTGGAATGGTTGACATGGACATCATTGCCAAGAAACTGGATCGAGTGGAATTGGTGGACAAAAAGATTGATGAGCTACTGAACCAGACCAGGAACCCCTTACAGACTTACTCCCTAGCAAAGGGAGCGCATAATGTTGACCTGGTCCAGCCCTTAACCCAACTGAACCTGGAACAACCCCTGACCACGTTCCAGGGAGGGACCTTTGCTCCCTCAACCCTTGATTACTCTCTTCCCTCTCCATCGACATCGGTTATCCTTGAAGATGTGCAAGCTGTCCAAGGTTATGCGAAACCTGACCCTTTCTCCAACACTTACAACACTGGCTGGCGTAACCACCCCAACTTTGGTTGGACAAACCAGAAACCACCGCAATTCCAAAACCAGCCCAAGCCAAACCAGTAGCCACACTTGCCCCCTATCAGCAAGGACCACCAGTTAGACCCCAATATAATCAAAATAGGGCGGCCCCTCCCCCACAAAACCAAATGGACATCCTAATAAAGATGATGGCTGACATGAACCAGAAACATTAGGAGGAAATGACCTTGGTAAAGGGACAGTTAAGCCAACTCTTGGACTGTAAACAACAAGGATCCCTACCTTCCCAACCACAACCGAACCCGCGAAACATAATTAACAGAGGCACCAATTCGCAAGGGTTCTAAGGCAACACCGGGCAGGCTCACATGGTTCAGCCAGCCCCGCAAACACCCCCTGGGTTTGGTGCTTCTTCGTCCTCGTCTTCTCAAGGATCAACCCATGGCCCCAATGCCTCTGCAAATGCGGTGACCTTGAGAAGCGGCACCAAAACCCAGGATCCCAAATGGCCAACTCTCCCCGAGACTTCACCCGCTGAAATACCCAACTCAGAAGAGGCACCAACCAAGGACCCAAAAATAGAACCAATACACATTCAGACACCCTACCCTGAGGCCTTGGAAACAATCAAGAAAAAGAAGAATGTTGTGGAGACTGAGAAGCTGTTGGAAATCTTTAAGTAAGTACAGATTAATATTCCTCTCCTTTAAGTTATCAAGCACATCCCTGCTTACGCCAAGTTTTTAAAGGATGCCTGTACACCCAAGTGTAAGCCGAGACCTCAAGCACCTAGGAAGGTTGTGCTCTCTGAACAAGCAAGTTCCGTAATATCAAGCAACCTTTCGCTCAAGCGAACTGACCTAGGAGCGCCCCTGATTTCCTGCAATATCAGGGACATGACATTTGATAGAGCCCTCTTAGACTTAGGTGCTTCTATCAATCTGATTCCAACAACCCTGTACCACCAATTTGGTTTCGGAGAGTTAACACCAACACCTGTCACCATCCAGCTGGCTGATAGATCAGTGAAAACCCTGAAGGGGGTTGTCGAGGATGTGATTGTATGGGTCAAGGACTTCTATTTCCCGGCCGACTTTTTGGTGCTCGACATGGAAGTCCCGGAAAAATTACAGAACACACCCATAATCTTAGGCAGACCTTTCTTAGCTACGGCTAAAGCAAACATTGATTGTGACACAGGATGTATGGAAATCACCTTCGGGGACAGGAAAATGCAATTGGATATCTTCCGGGCGACAAAGTTTTTTGATTATGACTACGTTGAGGAACATGATCCCGTGGAAACTCTGATCGAGGAATGCCTCACCCTTAGTTCTGTATCAGACCACCAAACCCGTAATGACTGCTCTGACCCGTCACCATCATTACCCGTGGACCTCTGTAGGCTGAGTACCATCACACAACACCATTTGAGGAGATCGATGTTGATCAACTCCCGCCCTCTCCCTTTCCATCAACTGTGGTTTCACCCGCACCTGAACTTAAGCCATTGCCCGCGAATCTCAAGTATGTCTTCCTGGGACCTGACCAGACCTTCCCAGTGATTATTAATTCTCATCTAACCAAGGATCAGGAACTCAGGTTGACTGCGACCCTTTCAGAAGATCGGGCCGCCATTAGTTGGACCATTTCAGACTTAAGAGGAATTAGCCCCACCTACTGCACCCATAAGATTTACCTGGAATACGGGGCACGACCCTTCCGCTAGATGCAGAGACGTTTAAACCCAAACATGCGGGAAGTCGTTAAGAAAGAAATTATCAAGTGGCTTGACGCCGACATCATTTACCCTATCTCCGATAGCCCCTAGGTGAGCCCCACTCAAGTGGTTCCCAAGAAAGCTGGGCTCACCGTTGTCACTAATGATCATGGCGAATCCATCCCCACCCGCACAACCACCGCATGGCGGGTGTGTATTGATTATAGGAAGCTCAATGAAGCCACTAAGAAGGATCATTTCCCCTTGCCATTCATTGACCAAATCCTTGAAAGATTGGCAGGGCAGAAGTATTTTTGCTTCCTACATGGATATTCAGGATATAACCAAGTCACAATTGCTTCGGAGGGTGAAGAAAAGACCACATTCACTTGCCCGTATGGCACGTTTGCATTCTGTCGAATGCCGTTCGGGTTATGCAATGCACCTGCGACCTTCCAGCATTGCATGCTAGCCATTTTTTCAGAAATGGTGGGTGAATACTTAGAGGTCTTTATGGATGATTTCTCTACATTCAGGAATTCATTCGACCATTGTCTGAGCAACTTGGAGAAAATCCTGAAATGATGTACCGAGGTTAATCTGGTGTTAAGTTGGGAAAAGAGCCATTTTATGGTTCAAGAAGGAATTATCCTCAGTCACATTGTATCGCATAGGGGCATCGAGGTAGACCGGGCTAAGGTTGATTTAATTTCCAAACTTCCTCCACCTAGCTCGGTCCGACAGATTTGCTCATTCCTAGGACATGTTGGCTTCTACTGAAGGTTCATTAAAGACTTTTCCAAGCTTTCCAAACCCTTGACCGACCTTCTAGCCAACGACGCCATATTCCACATGTCTTCTGATTGCATCCAGGCTTATCACACCCTCCGGGACTTAGTCTCCACCGCACCTGTACTTCAACCCCCAGACTGGTCCCAGAACTTTGAGATTATGTGTGATGCATCAGATTTTGCCATAGGCGCTGTCTTGGGACAAAGGCAAGACAAGAAGCCCGTGGTGATCTACTACGCGAGCAAAATGTTGGACGAGGCTCAACGAAATTATACGGTCACAGAGAAAGAGTTGCTCACTGTAGTCTTTGGACTTGAAAAGTTCCGATCGTACTTGCTGGGATCCCACGTGACTATTTACACTGACCATTCAGCCATCCGGCACCTGTTGACCAAGAAGGATGCCAAGCCCAGGATCATCAGATGGATCCTCCTTTTGCAGGAATTTGACCTGGAAATCCGAGACAAGGCCGGATCAAAGAATGTGGTGGCTGACCACTTGTCTAGACCTCATCCAGACCACATTGGACCCTCCCTACCTCTATCTAACGCCTTCCCTGATGAACACATCCTAGCTGTGCAAGATAAGAGAATGCCATGGTATGCTGACTACGTCAACTACCTGGTTGTAGGACAAACCCTGCACAGCTGGTCCAGACAGCAACGGGACAAGTTCTTGGCTGAGGCCAAGCACTATTTCTGGGATGATCCCATGCTGTTTCACCTCTGTGCTGACCAGATCATCAGGAGGTGTATCCCCAAAGATGAAGTTCAGAGTGTGCTTTCCTTCTGTCATGACCAGGCTTGTGGTGGCCACTTCTCTGGAAAGAAAATGGCTGCAAAGGTTCTGCAGTCTGGATTTTACTGGCCGTCCCTATTTAAGGATGCACACAACTTTGCCAAGACTTGCTCACACTGCCAAACGCTGGGGACCATGACCAAGAAAGATATGATGCCCCTCCAGCCCATTTTGATTATCGAAGTCTTCGACGTTTGGGGTATCGATTTTATGGGCCCCTTTCCACCATCCAACGGCTTCGAGTACATCCTGGTCTCGGTAGACTATGTTTCCAAATGGATTGAAGCCATCACCACCTGCCGATGAGATCACAAGACTGTCATGGACTTTGTTAAGCAGAACATCTTTTCCCGGTTTGGAATACCCAAGGCCATGATCAGTGATGGTGGAAGCCATTTTATCCATTCCCAATTCCGTGCCCTGCTCAAAAAATATGGGGTGAACTGACTAGTCGATCTTTCGCTTTAAAGTCGTTTGTAGTTTAATGTGGTGGAAAAATCGACTAATCAATATTTAACAAGAAATAACCACTCGCAGAGGAGCGGGTCGTATCCACAGGGAGGTAATGACGTATTAAAATTTGCACCAATTAAAAACGTTCGTTCGTTGTTAGTTTGGACAAGAATCAAGCCAAGATTGCCTTTAGATTAAGGTTTAAGCAAGAAACAATGCTGAAATGGCAATTATGAGAAACTAGAGGATATTTTTCGCAATGCAGAATAAATAAAATATCATTAAAAAGTGACAATGGTAGAAAATGTAATTTCTAATTGATGGTTTACTGTAGCAAAACAGGAAAATTTTTCCCCTTTGTCTTGCGCGACAACGAGCGGATGGCCGGGCGCGGGAAGCTCGGAGGAGGTCCCTTAAACCAAGGGCCTCAAATCGGTGGTGGCGGCGAGTCGCGCGGCGGCCGGAGGTGGCCGGACGAGCTCCGGCGGAGGTGCTGCAGCCGGTGAGCTTGCGCGGCTGTTGGCGTGAGATCTGCTCGCGCGCTGCTGCTGACGGCTCTGCAGGTAGTTGAGCGGGTGCGGCTGCAGCTGGCGGGGGTGCGCAGGCTGCAGCAAGCGCGGGCGTAGGGCGCTGCTGGCGGTTCTGCAGGCGCGGGGGTGAATGGCGTGGACTGCAGGCGCTGTTGGAGGGTGCAGGCGCGTGGGCGAAGGGCTCTACAGGCGCGGTTGAATGGCGCTTGCAAGCGACAGGCGCGGGCGGAGGCATGCTTGGTTGTGCGGGTCTACAGGCGCGGTTGGAGGAGGGCGCTGCAGCCGGTGAGTGTGTGGAGATGGCATGAGCTGCGACGCGTGGAGAGCGGGTGCGGTTGGAGGGTGCAGGCGCGGTTGAGCTGAAGGTTGATGGGCGCGTGTGCGTTTGAAAGATGCAGCAGGCTGAGGAAGGCGTGGCTGTTGGAGGTGAGCGGGTGGAGTGCAGATGGGTACGCAGGCGAGTGGGTGGAGGCGTGCGGGTAGCTTCAGACGTCTGGGAAATTTTCCGGACGTCTTAAGTTGCTGAAAGGGTGGCTGAATCAGTAGCTCGGTGGTGGTGGTCGGCGACGACGGCGAGGAGATGCACGCTAAGGTGCTCACGGTGATGCGGCGAGCTCCGGATGGCGGTGTGGCCTGTCACACCACACGCCCACGGTGATGAAGACTCGTCGCCACAGTAGAGGCCGGCAGTGTGGAGTGGAAGAGAGAAGTTCTCTCTGCACAGTGGTGGGTCGATGGCGGAGGCCTCCCGAGCTCTGCTGCCTCCCTCCTCCTTTTGTAGTGGCCTGCACACATTTGAAATCATCCGCCCAACCAGATCCACCACATCTGCTCTCCCTTGAATGGTTCTTCACTGCGGCCGTTCGACGTTGGAGCGGCAGCCAGCCGTTCCTGCATGGAGAAGAGTAAAGAAAATAATGTTAAAATATTAGGGTCATTTATATACAGACCCTCAACTTCTATGTTAATGAAAACAATGTACCTAATTGGTTGTCTAATTAGATGAATGCTATTCTAAGCTAATTCTAAATGCAGTTAAGATATGAATGCAATGTATGGATTATGTAATTAAATTAAAACTATGAATTAATCTATTTACATCCTAATTTATGCTAAATAAATGTTAGAATTAACCTAATGTGTAGGCACTTAAATACTTAAATAGCCCACAACTATGGGCTAATCATGAACCACCGCATTGCTACCCCGTATCATCCACAAACAAATGGGCAAACCGAGGTCTCAAATAGACAAATCAAGAACATTTTACAGAAGACTGTGAGACCTGATAGGAAAGACTGGTCCACAGGACTAGATGATGCCCTATGGACATACAGGACTGCTTTCAAGACCCCGATAGGCATGTCGTCTTATCTCCTGGTCTTTGGCAAAGCTTGCCATCTTCCTGTCGAATTGGAACACCGGGCTTACTAGGCTGTCAAGCAATGTAACATGGATTCCTAGTTAGCCGGTGTGCAGAGGATGCTCCAATTATCTAAGCTCGAAGAAATTCGTCGGGACGCCTTTGACAATAGTCGAATGTATAAGGAGAAAATGAAAGTCGTCCACGACCGACTCATTCATAGAAAAACCTTTGAGCCTAACCAGCAAGTTTGGTTGTTTGACGCCCGCCTCAAACTCTTCCTGGGGAAACTCAAGTCCAAATGGATAGGACCATTTCGGGTGGTTAAGCCTTACTCTAATGGGGCGGTTGAAATCGCTGATCCTAACACTGGGCACACTTTTACAGTTAATGGTCAAAAATTGAAACACTTCCTCGCCCAGGTTTCCCCAAAGGAAAGTGTCACCCTCGTTGAGGGATGACACAAAGCACCGCCCATCTGGAGGCATTAAACTCAGCGCTTCCTGTGAGGCAACCTAGAGGATTTAGACTGATCCGATATTTTACATCACTCAGGTATTATCTTTTTGAACCCTTATGCATCCATGTATTTGCCAATGAGGACATTGTCCAACTTAAGCATGGGGGGTGGGAAATTGCACGATCCTGAGCTCATTTAATCAGTCTGAATAAAAAAAAAATTGAATTTAGGAGGAAAACTTAGGCATTAGAAACTTGTCAATAATGGGAAATAATACAAAAAGAACTTAAACACTTAAACTTTTCAGGTCGTCAGGCTTAATCAGCCCTGGTGTCCGTTAAAATATGGATTTAGCTTCGAATCCTTGCAACCTTAAGCTATTCTAATCCACATACTAAATAAGATGATAAGTATATGACTTATCAACTCACCCTCTAACTCAGAAAAACTTTGAGTCTAAGCATCTGCACACATTTTTGCACAGACTCACTCCTCGAAGATTTTGACAGAAATTGGGTAGCTAATGAACTCTCTAGGGTGGTATGGCTGGCAAGTTGTCGTGGGTAACAGCTCATTGGCAGGTTATCCAGAACCCAACCACGAGACCATTTCTTCTTCATTGCCTCTAGGTACATTTGAGATCAGGGAAGCTACCTATGAAAAAAAAAAAGGGAAGAAGAAAAGAAAATAAACCACTTCACCGCACGAGTATGGCTAGCAAGTGATCGTGGGTAACAGCCCATTGGTCAGTTGTCCAGAGCCCAACTCAATAACTGCACAAAAAGAACCAAAACACTTAAGGAAGATGCGGGGAAGTAGTACAAGTCGGGGAGATATACACTGGAAAAATCCTTGTGTTGACCCAAATTAAAACAAACATAGGGAGAAAGCTACCAATCGAACAAATACACCTTCAGGCAAATATATTTCCTCTTCCGGTCACCTAGGGGCGTAGAAACCCAAAGTCTATCTGAATTACTATTAAGTGAGTCTATCACAATCTTCACACCAAGATGCTTAGCACTTAGGATTTTGATCGAGTTTTAGGTGGGTTGGGTAGCCGTAAAAAGTTACCAACCCACGCTGAATTCCGAAAAAAAAAATTCTAAAAATATATATACATACATATACATATGTATAGTTATATACATTAAAGTAAGGATTTGGGCGATTCGTATTTTGGCAGACACCTGGGCACTGCTTAGTCTTTGTAGATTAAGATCTTGGTATATTTCCTCCTATTGACAAGTGACAAAGTGTCTAAGCAATTACTTAAATTCTGAAAGGAAATAAAGGCTAGAATAAACCTTGCTAGGGACTAGCAAGGAGTAAGCATGGGGGTATGATAACACTACATATGGGGGTGATAACTCTGTTAAATAGGGCCCATCTTAAGAATAAAAGACACAACATAAGTAAAATGGGAGCATTGCATGCATCATATACCAAGATTGCTTATAAAACTGTATTAATGGTCATTTTGTAAGCACTTGTCAAAGCAGACCTCAGATGAGCAATCTGACCACACGGATGGATTCAGAACAACGAACGGAGTCCAACGGACTCAAGATCAGCCAAATCCGACATCCGGAGCTCCTACAATGGGCCCAAGAAGTTTTGACTGTTGATCTGGTGATCAACAGCCCTCGTTGTGCCACATCGCCCCCACTCCACCGCATGCCACTCTTCCTTCAGCTGAGATCAAATCTCAGCCGTCGATCTTCGATCGGATGGCTGAGAACCGCGCGCCCACCCGCAGTCGCCGCGACAAAGCGTGGGAGTGGCACAACGGTTAACGTGCACGCCCGCACGCACGCGACGCAGGTTCGAGCCGCGCGGTGCAAAGAATTAAATACGAAGGAGCGCGAGGCGAAATTGGGCCGCCCGATCAGCAGCGGGCAGCCGAGATCGCGCCACGTGGCGCGCCCTCAGATCGTGAGCGCCCATGCGCGTGCGCACGCCGGGCGATGACGCCCGCGCACACGCGTGCCCGAGGCGTGATCCAAGCGCATCCAAGGGAAGATCTCAGCCGTTCAATCTTCGATCAGACAGCTCTCACGCAGCGGCCGCAGATCAGGCGCGAAGAAGAACGGCGCGGGCGGTTGACCGACAGGCTGGAGGACTTCACCGACGCTTTTGGAATGGTTTTAACGATGTCCCGGACATCCCGGACGTCGCTAAAGCCCCTTCTTCTTTTAGAAAGCCCTTCTCCCTATTTAAACCCCCTCCAACCACTCATTCAAGGCATTCGCTTCCCTTGCAACTACTCTACCCCTCTCCTAGCTAGCTTTAGGCCCTCTTGTAATCGCCGGAGACGACGAGCCGCCGACGGAGCCTCCTCCACCGCTGTGGCTGCCTCGCCACTCTCCCTCCTCTCTCTCTCTCTTCTTCTCTTTTAAGCTTTCCCTTACTTTTGTTTGAGCATGTATTTAATGTTGTAAGCTGTGAACTAAAGTTGCATGATTAACGAAGTTACTTTCCGTTCAGTGTTTACTTGATTTCCTGTTTAAGTTGCATGATCAAGCAAAGAAACGACTCTAACCCTAATCTCCTCTCTCTATCTCTCTCGCTTTTTAAACCGCACCTTTCGCAAGCAAAAACTCTGCGCTTTCCATGACAACAAGTGATAAGCAAAATCCGATTTTCACGCCTCCCTGAGACCGACACTCGGACTCACCTCCGTTTCTTTACTTTAAAATCGACATTGCAAGTGTGACTATAACGACACTTCTTAACACACATGCACAAACGCACGTCACGCGTGGGGAACCTCAACTGCTCGATCGCGATCGAGCAGTGCTATTGCATTTGACACTATAGCGGGGCACGACGAATCACGGCTCGATCTCGTGCCCGCTCTTTGAGAGCGCTTCCCCTCACTGCTGTGCCACGCCTGCGGGTGTTATGCGAAGAAGAGTCGTGTCCGCGTGGTGAGGGTGGCCGCTCAGTCGTTGGATTGAGATCCAACGACTGGGATCTGATTTTGTGGTGGGCTTAAAGGCTCCTTGTCTCAGGTGAGGTGGCCTGGATGGCACCACATGGCGCCATCTGGGTCATCCATCTTCTTCTTGAGGAGGGTACTATAGAGCTCAGATCTGGGCGATTCCTGCACCGATGGACTACGATCGTTGCTCTAAATCCATCCATACGGTCGGATTCTTCATCTGAGGCCTGTAAAGATGTTGCACTACCTCCTGGCCATGTAAAATGATGGAATTAATGTACATAATAAACAACTATCCTAGATGCAATGCAATGGATGTTTATGCAATATTTATATCATGATATGCAATGATATGCCTAGGAACTGTTATAAATAAGCATTTTATGATGAATTTATATGTGCTTATCAGAAACCAATGACAATAAGGATCCCATTTTGAGTAGCTATCATGTAGACTCTCCCCATGAGACACGGCCACTAGAGGAGAATGATCCTAGTGATTATCCACCCGAGCTATATTGGAGTCAAAAGAAAGGCAAGATGGTACCTCTTGAGGACCTTGACCCTGATGACAGTATTTTCCTTACCCCTGATAACCTGAGTTAAGGTCGTATTGTTCATATCACTTCCCCTATTAATCATCTGGTGGAACCCCATTCTATCCTTAGTGAGCCTAATCCTGACCCTCCACTTAGGGAATCAACACCTACCATCCAACATTCTGAGGATTTAAATGCGCCCAATGAAGGTGACCCTAAAGGAATGGAGGATGAATTGGATCAATTTTGGTCTTAGGGGTACAAAGAGTCTATTTTAGAGGAGGATGATAACCCGATCGAGGAACCCAACCTTAGAATCTAGAGTGAATCATAGGGGGATTATGTGTTATTCGAGGACTTAGCCCCTGAGGATATAAATAATCTGGTGAAATCCAGATTCCTCCCTTCTTTTGATTTTGAGAGCCGTCCTCTGCAAAACCAGGAGTTAATATTAGAGGACGAACATAATAGTGAGAAGCCTAGGGGAGACTCTCGGGGACAAAACACGTCAATTGACAATTTATGCCCCGAGAAGAACAAAGAATTCAGTGATATAGGCTTTCTCCATAACATTAAAGATGATAATCCTCCTAAAGATATTAAGGATAATGAAGTAGCACACAAAGTCCCCGGAAAGGATGTAATTGACAAGAAAGAACCCGGGGATGGATTTGATGATAATTTTGATCTTGCCACTTCCCAGGAAACCCAACTATCGTGAAAGCAAGTTGATTATGAGTCTACTAATGAGATATTGAATTCTATTCATGACTCATCTATTGTAGAAAAGCAGTTGGAGGTTCATAAAATAATGAAGTTAGGTAAGGATGTGGAAGACGAATTCTTATTGGGAATGGAACCAAAACAGACTAAGCCCTCTTTGGACTTAATAATTACCACCCAATCACTCAAGCAACCTGTGGATTCCTTACCTAATCCTCGGCTCAGGTCTCTACTCATATACATTCTTTCTAGGGAGCATATCAGGCCAGTACATCCTCGAGTAGAATGGCGAGTGTGGATTGATTCTTGTACTTTTAGTCTCGCCATTCAAGGGTTTAAAATTATTATGTTTATATCTTTTAAAACCCTTCCTGCTTTGGAGGACCCTTGTTATCCTCCACTTAGTCCATTTCGGGAGGTCCCTTTTCATGTTCCTTTTGTTATTCCTAGACCTCCCCAAGTAGGCTACGAGGTTCTCAGCTTTCATGTCTTCTGGCGAGTATTTGGAATGACGTTGCATCATCAGCTCGCCAACATCCGTGGCTACCCTTTTTCTAGGCCTGCGTGGTTACACATATTTTTAGGGCCTAGCTCTTTCTGTCTGGAACTAGACTTACAGGTTCCCTATAAGTCTGGCTGTCGACATAAAATGCAGTGCTTGTTGGGAGGCAACCCAATGTTCAAAATAACACCATCATCAAGTGATTTCCTTCCTTTCTCCCCCTGTTTTAATTTTATAATGAGGACATTATAGGATTTAGGCATGGGGGGGTGCATTGTACATTTTTAGGCAGTATTCATGCATTTAGGTTAGGTGCATTGACCTAAAAAAAAAGAAAATCTTTTTTGAGCTAAATTGGTTAGTCCTGGCAAAATATCTTTATCAAGGAGGTTTCATTAAAGATTTTCTTCTTAAATTGTTTCTTAAGTTTAGAATCCAGTACATTTACTTCACTTGCACGTTGATTGGGTAATGGATCTTTAAAGAAAACTAATAAGCATTTTTAGTCTACTGAACCTTTGGACAATTAATAGGGAGTCAGGTATACTATCTTTTATTAGATCCACCTCATATTTGTGAGAAGAAAGTAAAGAGATTACTGGTGTGCTAAGTCTAGTGCAAAGACTCTTAAGTTCTAGACAATTAGATGATGATACCTCAGAGTTAGGTATAGTTTTCGCTCTCTATTTCTGTGTGCATACATTGTATGAATTCTTGAGAGTCATCAAATAAGGCAGATACACAGAGATTGAGTCCTAATAAAACTATGACTATGGTGGATGGTTACGACCGTCCTTTATAGAGTCTTCGGCTGAAAGAGAGTAATAGTGTCAAAGGTCAGAAATACGCTTGTCCTATCCATTCCTTCCTAGTGCCAAGAGTAGGCACTTCCACCAAATAAGCCACACAATATCCTCTTGATCATCATCTTCCTAATAATGCCTCATAAATAAAAGTATGCATCGTTTTGTGTTAGTAGTTGAAAAAGAAAATGAACAGTAGTTTTATTAGGAAACATTTTTAGGAAGTATTCATGCATTTAGGTTAGGTGCATTAGCATTAAAAAAAAATTTTCTTTTCTTGAGCTAAATTGGTTAGTCCCTAGCAAAACATCTTTATCATAGAGGTGTCATTAAAGATTTTCTTCTTAAATTGTTTCTTAAGTTTAGAATCTAGTATATTTACTTCACTTGCACGTAGACTGAGTAATAAATCTTTATAGAAAACCAATAAACATTTTTAGTTTATTAAACCCTTGGACAGCTAATAGGGAGTCAGGCATACTATCTTCTATTAGATCCACCTCATATTTGTGAGAAGAAAGTAGAGGGACTACTGGTGCGCTAAGTCTAGTGCAAGGACTCTTAAGTTCTGGATAATTAGATGAGGATACCTCAAAGTTAGGCATAGTTTTCGCTCTTTATTCCTGTGTGTGTACATTGTGTGAATTCCTGAGGGTCACCAAATAAGGCAAATACACAGAGATTGAGTCATAATAAAACTATGACTATGGTGGATGGTTACGACCGTCCTTCATAGAGTCCTCTGCTGAAGGAGGGTAGTAATGTCAAAGGTTAGAAATACGACTGTCCTATTCATTCCTTCCCAGTGTCGAGAGTAGGGACTTCTACCAAGTAAGCCACACAATATCCTCTTGACCATCATCATCATTCCTAATAATACCTCATAAATAAAAGTATGTGTCGTTTTGTGTTAATAGTTGAAAAAAAAAATAAGAAGAAGAAAAAGAGAGAGAAAAAAATAGAGAAGGAAATATTTATATTAAAAAAAAAAGAAAAAGAAAAGAGTTCGAGTTTGGAATTTCATCTTCTTGTCATTTTTTATTATATATCGATGTTTTTGAGTCAAAAATAAAAACACCCATTGCGATTCACCAAATATGACCCATACCTACTTTTTAGTATTTCTGATTGCCTGAATACTAGCTGAGGTCCTCTAACTTAGTTGTAGGGTTATTAGGACTTTAATTGAAGTGTGAATGCAACGTGAGACCACCAAAGAGTGAGGACATTTACAAAATCTAGTAAGATATGTGATCTCAGAAAAGAAAAAAGAAAATGAGTGAGCACAAAGGAACGTTAAGAGAGCACAGTTTTTAGCCTTTCTCTGGGTTGACTTGTTTGATAGTCTAAAGATCTAGAGTCTGCAGTACTAGATTACATGCAGCACCAGATGAGTGTAAGCTACCAAATATAAATCCATTAACTGAGTGTCTCTTACCTAAGCCAAAAAGCTGAGGTCAAATTATATATCATTTTTTGCTTTATCCCCGAGGGAAGTAGTTGCCTATCCCAATAAAATTTTATCAAGGGTTAAGTACGAACTTCAAATGTAAGTTGGCTTTTCATTTGGATCTGTTACCTAAGCTATTATCACTTCACAATTATCTAGATCTCTAAGTTTTTGGAATAAGGGAAGAAATTTTTTTGGTTACTTCCATCATTTTGCACACTTGCTAGGGACTAGCAAAACGTAGGCAAGGGGGTATTTGATGAATCTAATTTATTGGACTCCTAATTACGCTTAAGAACACTCAAGTTGGGAATTGAACTACATTTTCGAGCGCACATTATGCTAGGATATTAATTAAACTTGAATTTTGACATTCCTGTATTTTTAACGCAATGCATATGCTCCATTGATCATTTATTGACATATTACTTATATATGTATATATTTTATGTGCAGGTATCTTCAAAATTTGACAAAGGAAAAATCAAAGTTGAAATACTCGGTTGAAACAACCTCCTCAACCTTCCCCCCTTTTCTCTCAACTGCATGATTCTTTTTTTTAAAAAAAGAATGGCCATGCCCGGGCCTCGAGGGATGAGATCTCTTTCTCCCCTTGTGGAGATCTTCTCCCTAGCCGCCACCATGGAAACAACGTGCACCGTGATCAAGAGCGTGCATCGTGGGACCTTGGCGAGCTTCTTCATCACTTTCTCCATGCACCCACCTCCGTCGTTCGCCTGCCGTGGTGTGCGCAGTGATAGAGCACACACCATCACCGTCACCAACACCATCGAACACCACTTCATCACCTTCTCCATGAATCCACACCCACCCTTCAACCGTAGACCATCCTCTCTTCAACCCGTCTCCCCTGTTCCTCCCAAAGAACCCAACACCTCAAACCCCTCCCCCCGCCCCTGCTTCTTCTTCTTCCTCTTCTTCCTCAACCCACCTCCCCTACCATGCAACATGCAAAGAATCTCCCCTACCATGCAACATGCAAAGAACCCAAATCGCCTTCACATGCAGCAACCACCATCAATCCCCATCCTAGACGCCGATCTCACCAACGCTCCAAGCACACTAAGCTATACCGTTCCAGACCTCATTAACAGCTGCTCGACTCCACCACATGTTGCTGGCCAACCCACCGCCGCTGACCTCGCCTCCACCAATCAGCCAACTCTAGCCCTTCCCGACCACGCCGCCATAGTTTTCAGGTTTCCCTTGCTCCAGAGAACCTTCACGAGCACCCTTGACAGTCGATAGGCCCCTCCTTGTGCGCATACAGGACCTCCGCACTCCTCCCCAGTTTTCCAACAGTAAAGGGGGTATTAGTTTTCTCCAATTTTTTTTATTACAAAACACTATGCATTTATTTTTGATTGAATATCTAATTGAGCAAGTGTTATTGCGAAGTTCTTGTTAAATGGAGTGAATGCGAAGCTGCTGTAGCTACAACTTGATTGGTCTATTTAGAGTTACTTGGGTATTAGTAGGTGCTCTCAACGTTGTAATTATTTTATTAGCTTGGCATTTGCAAGTATTTGGATGCTTATCTGATTGATGCATAGGATTACTCGTTGATATCCACGTAGCTATCTCTACACTTTGAATGATGTAGGAAATATTTGTCGATATTGATGGATGATTTGCTCTACCTACATATATAGGATAAGATGCGATTTTCTTAGTGATGTTTACATGGGTTATGAAGAATATTCGTGATCATAAAGGCAATGTGTTACGACCCGATTCCCGAATCCCTACAGGACCCGAGACTGGCTCGACTCGACTAATCCCAAGACCCAGTCGTTCAACAAAAAATAACCAAAAAGCAGGAAAGTAATCCACATTCACAATGCTAAGTAACTAACAGTAAAAAGAGCACAAGCAGTAAAGGAAGTAAAAACTGCTAATAGTATATATCACCACCACAGCAGTAAAGCGGAAACAAAGTACAGAACGTAAACAAAAACAAGAGTCTGAACTCACTAACAAAAGAAAGTACAACAACAGGAAGACTACTGCTAGGCTCGACTGGGCCCAGCACCCTCTGCAGCTGGTGACTCGGGCTGCTCAACACCTGGACCTGAAAAGGGTTATGAGTAAACAAATTCAATGAATGCTGAGTAGAGTGGCAACCAACTAACTAAAGTAGTAAAAGCTAACAGGTAAACTATCTATTCCAGTTACTTTATTTCACAAGTTATTCCTTTTCACCCACTGGTTTATTTTTCAAATCTCTTTCTTGATCTCGGATGTTCCTCGTGGGAATGATCTTGATTGCAGTCTTTTCCGAAGAGTAGAAGGCACACGTGGTGCTCTCCTAGCCGAGAGAGTCCCCCATGGTGATCCTACACCCAGTCAACCACCCCAAGGTCATGGACAGACGTAGCGGTGACTACGGCACGCGCGATAAGCACATGGGTAGCTACCCTGCACTGGCACGTGGTCAGTCGTTTCCGTTAACGGGTCCGCCCAAAGTACAACACGGAATAGTATAAGGCCTAGCCCTCTCAGTAATAGAGGTCTAGCCCCTCAGAACCAAACAGGGGTCTCGCCCTTCCACAGTCCGCGCACCCTCATCTGACTACCCTAGTTTGCCTAATGGGACTAACAAGTCGGTGTAGGGTGGCTAGCTGAACCCCAGGCCCCGTGGGGTGGCTAGCTCTCTCCCTACACTAGTAGCTCTCCCTGGTACAGTGTACACGAGGGCTAAAGAAGTCGGTGTAGAGTGGCCAATCCTAACCCCAGGTCCCAACCCAAAGGTGGCTAGCTCCGCTCTACACTAAACAGGGGACAGTCGCTCTCCTTGGTACCACGTACTCAAGGGCCAGCACACTTCCCACTCACATTTTTAGATCCATTCCATTTATTCACAGGAGCTCTACTCCTAATTCCCCGTAGGGTTCATGCTCGTATTTCTCATGCCATTTCATACCAGGTTTCATCATTCACATTTCCATTCTCAAATTATCCACATGCAGCTCGTATTTCCATCATTTAACATATACAACAAGTAGTGTCATAGGTAATTGTCTAACTAGCACAGGCACTTCATATTTCACAGGCAACTCTTGTTTATTAACAGGCAGTTGTTCACATTTCTACTCATTCATTTAAAACAGCAATTTCAAACATGCATACAAACAGTGCAAGTACTTCTCGTCCTAGGATTCATGCCACATCCTAGGTTTCTAGTTATCTAATTCGCATATGCATTCAGGTTTTATAATTAAATTAGGGGAAGGCCACTCTACCAGACAACTCGGGAGTATTGGGAGCTCGAACGGCAGGCTCACGTGCCTCAGCAAGCTTCAAACCCGCTACTGATCGAAGTCCTATAACAAGGAATATACCACAATGGATCATTCAGAACAGTTTAAAAGGTCTTCTAACAAGTAGAGGAACTAACAAGGAAAACATCGATATCTTATTTGCGTAAAACGGACCTCAAACAGACCCTAAACGGGTCAAAAACAAGACTGCAGACCTAAATCAAACGTCTGGCACAAGGTCCAGACGTCTTAAAAGTAACCAGAACTCACCTCAGGCTTCTGCGTGGACCTCAGACATCCAGAACCTCTTCTAGACCATCTGGACCCAGCTCCAGACGTTCGACCTCTGCTCCGGACGTCTGGGAGTGCTTTCGGTCGTTTGGTAAGCTATCCAGATGTCTAAAGCGCGTGGGAGGGCATGCCCCAGGCCTTCCCGAAGCTGTCTCTGCACGCGACAGGCAAAATCCACCGCTTTTAGCCATGCAGATCGAGGCTGCGGTGCAGCCTGGATGGCTGTATCTGCAAAAGGAACGTACCTTCCCAGAAAGCTGCTTTCAGATGTCCGGTGTAGTCACCAAACGTCCACCCCATCATCCGGACGTCACGCCAGACGTCTGATTCTGGAAAAATCCCAAAATCAGAGCGACCTGCTGCTCTCCCTCGTCGCGGCCTCGCCTCCTCGCCTGCATCTCCGGCTGCAGCAAGTGTTGGGGACGTCTCCCCTGACACGCTCCTCCTCCCGCACACGCCGCTCCGGCCGTGCATCCTCCAGCGAGCCCCCACGAGCTCGCGAGCTCAAGCTCTTCCTCCTCTCCTCACGTCGCCTTTCCTCTTTGTCGCCGCTCTCACACTCTCTCTCGCGCTCACCCCTCTCGCTGTGGTGGAGAGGAAGGGAAGAAGGTGGCTGGGGTGAAGTAGGGAAGAGAGGAAGGGGGAGAGGGCCTTTTATAAGGTGCATTAGAGTTTGGATGGAGGAGAGAGGAGGGAAAGAGAGAGAAGAGAGGTACTGTTTGCACGCAGCCCACGCACAAACGCGAAGGCTCGTACCAAAATTTTGATTTTCAGATGTCTGGGAAGGGGTCCAGATGTCTGACCAGACGTCTAACCGAGAGTCCAAACGTCTGACCGACAGTCTAGACGTCTTAAAAGGCTCAGGACAGAACGGGTCTTTACACAATGTATGTGTGAGTTTATCTGGTTTGTACCTCCCTGTGGATACGACATTTGAAACTAACGTGGTTTATTACATTAATTATTACCTTTGACTGAGAGATTTCCACCATATAAAATACAAAGTCATATCTCATTCTAATGCTATCATCTTCATAAATAAGTAAAAACCTCTTTATCAGCGGGCGTGTGGATCGCAGGCGAGGTGTGTGTAAGCAAGTGAGAGAGGACCCAACCCCCGATGTTCTAGGCAACGAAGCTGAGGCACGAATTCCACTTAAGCACTATAGCAAGTGTTTCAACATACGATGTGGGACTATCCCACTTGTTTCTTCCTTCGCGCACAGCAGCAGGTGATGTTGCCTAATTGACGCAGCTACTGAGGTTTGATGGATTCACTTTAGTGAATCACGAATTGGCCTAACTGCTTCTTAACTGAGGTATCATGATCTCTAATTAACTAGATATAAGTGAAATTCATTTTATCTAGCATATAATCTTTATACATTTAAATATATATTACATATTTTTAAATGCAGAGAAATCGAGATGATTTTGAGGCTATGCTTAATTTGGGAAGGGAATTCAAAATTCCGTAACAGATGCCGCAAATGAAGGGGTGAGGGGTCGTTGAGCATAAAAAGAGGAGGAAGGAGAACCCATCTGATCGAATCTTCTCCCCTGGGCGGAGATCATCTCCCTCTCCATCGTGGAACAAGTGCACACCACCGTGGAATAAGCATACCCTATTTCAAGCTCGCACTGTGGACCAAAGCCGCCCTTGACCTCTGCTTGTCTCGACGAGGTGGTGCTCGGTGACAGAGAGCACCACCACCATCAGCCGCTCCCTCCACCGTCACCACCTTCATCTTCTCCACTTTCTTCTTCACCCTCCTGCTACTGCTCCTCTAGTCAAACCCATCAACACCACCACTCCTTGATGCCATGATCACCGCACACATGCACCTACCCCCTTGCGCAACGCCCACTAGGTAGCAGCATCACATTCATCCTCCTCGCGTGCGCAAGCCTCCAGCAACCACGCACGGCCATTCTCATTGGGCGCATAAGCATGCGAGCTTTCCCACAAAGCATTGTTCATCTTCTTTATCACCACCAAAGAACCCAAACAAACCACCGCTCCTTCGCTAGAAACCACCTCCACATGCCACGAAGCTTCGCTCCAACAACGCCAACGACCTCGCCTCAACCTCACCAGAGTAGCCACACCCTTAGAAACCGGCCATGACAGCCCTCGACGCAGGTGAGCCGCCGCTGGCCTTCCTCAACGCCGACGAGAGCTTCGACTGCAGTTCATCATGCCACCACCGCCATCGAGATCCTCTCGTCATGACCAACCTCCACCGAGAACCAACCGACTAACGGTCCTCTTCCCTGCATGTGAGGAGGAGAGATAAAAAAATGCTCTGTTTCTTCTCAATTACAATTTACGATACATGACATTGCAAAACACTATTCAGTTATTTAATGCATTATTTTATTAATGTGATTTTGCATCTGAGCTCCTCATAGTTTTACGTAATTGCATGAAATGCCTTTTGACCATAAAAATGAGTTGTGATGATTCGATTCTTTAACTATTGTAATTCTCGATTGGACTAGGTTCCATTACATAATTCAATAGGCTAATTCCTCCTTGTGGAGACAACCTAACTATTTTTGTGATTAGATTTTGAGAATCAAATGTTTTGAAAAATAATTTTCTACCACATGACTAAATACAACGACGTGACATTTTATGTTACAAATTTCAACGAAAACGAAGATCACTCTTTCAAATCGCACCGTTGCCAGGGAGGAAACATGCCTATTAATTTTTTCAGGAAATTTATATTTTTTTATGCTATTTTGGAAGCTTTTTTGAATTACTGATGATGGTTCTCTTTGTGTGCACGAAACGAACAACGAACACGACGGGAGCGCATGATGGAGACGATATTTTTGGTGGACCTTAACGCCACCTGGACGCCAGCAATAGGTACCTGTGGGCTTTGATCCACACGCATGGAGGAAGGATAGGCGACCAAAGACATATTTGTCTTTCTTTTAGGCTGAGATTAGGCTAAATAGAGATTAGACATTTAAGTTCTGTCTTGTGGACACTTGTTGGGTATTTTTGGGAACGTGTTCCCAGTGCTTTTTATTTCTTATCGCTCTTGTATGCAGGAGCGTCTTTTCGAGAGCGTGTTCCCATTTTATTTAGATTATAGGTTTATTGGAATTCTTTGAACTGCATGTTAGTTAGTTAAATTAGATTAGGTTTGTTTGCTTATTATCATAAAAAAAAAAATTGAACTGCCTGCTAAAAGCTACATATTATAGGGCGACCAGCTAGGATTGTTTGAGCAACATCTAGTTTTTCTTTCTGCATCACATACATCCCTGCATTGAAGAGAGCTGGAGTAAGGTATGATAAGTCCACTTTAGTGGATCATTATTTGGCCTAAGTAATATTTAATTATCTGTTCCTGGTTGTTAATTGATTAGGGGATATATGGTAATTCATTTTAGTCTGCATATAATTTTATGCGTAAATTTTACATTTAATAACTTATGATAATAACATTATTTATTTGATGAATGCAGGCTAGGTGCAAAAGTCAGACGTCCATTTTTACTTTATATGACATCCTGAGCTTAGATTGGCGGTCTGGAACCACTATCACAAACTCACTGGCTTTACATTTTTTTAAGACGTCTGAAGCTCAGATCAGACGTCTAATGTGTCACTGCTAGACTTATCCTTTTGTTCCAACTACTCGCAATCCTCGCGAGTGGTTGGAGAGGCTTACGGCCGAAGAAAACAACAAATGAAGAAGTTTTTAAAAAGGCACGGCTGGCCATCCACAGGATCATCTTCCCTTCCCCCCTGCGAGATCTCCTCCATCCTCTACACCGTGATCTTTGCCTGCACTGTGAACTTCAGTGAACACTGTGGCCTCTGCGTCCTCAACATCTCCTCGCCTTCACCAACTCCGCGGCGTGTACGGTGACCGCATGCGTGCCTCCCTTGCTTCGCTGACATTGCCACCACCACAGCAACCATACCCGAACATCCTCCTCCTCTCAAGCACCATCACTGCCACCAACACCTGCCAAGCATACCAACACAACCCAACGCCACCACGGTCATCCTTCGAAGAACCACTACAGCCACCAACCACGCAACCCCCTCTCTTCTTCGTTTTCTTCTTCTTCTTCAACCTCCATGCCTCTCATGTTTCCACCAAAGAACCCAAAGTATGCAGCACTCCCACCGTCGACAGGAGAGCTTCCCAGCCACCAAACTCATCGTCAACATCGCCGTCATTCTTGTCTCACACCTACGACCTCCGTGCGCCCACCAGCCGCCCTCCACGATGCCCGCAAGCGCCACCTGCCATCACTGCCACCAGCCTACCTCCTCTCCATCCGACCGCTACCGGCCACCTCCGGTCATGCTGCTACCACCGTTGCGCCCCTCTCCTCCCACATGGCTCCTCTGCCCAGACTCGCAGCCGGCAAACCCCTCCTCCGCGCGTGCGAGTGGGGGAAACCTTTCCCCTATTTCTCTACAGTGCATGCCATATTAAAAATTACCACTTATACCATTGCAGGATACACTATTCATTTATTTTCCTGATTTAATATAAGGCAGAATTGCATGAACATCCCTTCAATTTATCCGAATTACAGATGATTACAATTGTTCATGATTATGATATTGATTGCAATGAACAAGGCCTCTTTTACAGGAAATTAGTAGTTACGTTGATTATCATTACCAAGATCATGAGTTAACATAATATTATATTATGGTAATTTTACATATAAACCCCTATAGATTTAATTAATTGCTTAGAATGAGAATTCATGAGGGTAACGAGTTGCACTAAGGAATAGGCACACCCATTGAGATTCCCAAATAAACGAGTCATCACTCACTAATTCAATAGGCTAATTCCTCCATGTGAAGACGACCTAACTATTTTCGTAGTTAGATTTTGAATATTAAATGTTTTGAAAAGCCCTTTTCTACCACGCAACGAACTATAACGACACGTCATTTTATGTTAAATTTTTTATCGAAAATAGAGATCACTCTTTCAAGGTACGTCTTTTCTTATGCATGAGTTATCTGCACACGCATTGCATTTGGACATCATTAAAGAAGACCACTTAAATGATTTGAAAGATTAATCAAGTGGTCACATTACTTCTTGAAAAGAAAGTAAAATATACAAGTGTTTGAATAACTTGACTGCAATTTTCAAAAGAAAAATCACTTTTCGCGGTGTGATGCACACTTCCTGCACCGAGCATGCACTATAGGCACTACACTAGGACTTTGACCCCTAAGGCTATAGGCATCGATCTCTTTATTGGTGCAAAACCTCCTATCTCGCTTTGTGACGGTGGTATTAACTTTTGCCCGAGTGATTTGATACTCAAGGGAGGGGGACAACCTATAAAGGAATTCAAGGGTAGTTAAGAGGTACCGCTAACGCATCACCTCAAAGGAAGGGTTTGCCCTACTTAGATCCCTTGGTTCCATCCTTGGAGTACCTTTTTACTTAAGCATATGAGAATATCATTGCAGCAAAGTGTATGTCTCTGGGGCACTCGAAGGTCTATTTAGGGTGCGTAATCGGTTGACAACTTGATTGGTCACCCAAAAGAATTAAAAGCAACCTCAACCTCCTTAACAACCTTTGACCAGGAATCTCAAGTGCCTTACTTCTCTTATACCACTTACGTGGGAACGGAGAAATACTGCCTCCACTCCATTTGGCCAAGCTAGAAAGGTTGGAAGAGGGCTTAAAGTGCTTTAACTCAACAAGAGACCTCTTGCCTTGTGTTTGCTTGGCTTATGCGTGATAAAGCTCTCTAGGAAGTTTCTCTTTTTAATCTATCTAAGTCCTAAGAGAGTTAAACCATTTGATTAAAAGAAATGGACTATCCTTACTTGATGAGAACCTCATCGTGAACCCTAACTAGCACAATTTAATCCAAATGAGTGTGAAAAAGCTCCTACAAAACCTAAAGAGAAGCTTAACTCAAAGAATTCTGAGTTAAAGAATAAAATAAATCATAAGGGGTAAAACTGCAATTTCACCAAGGTAGTGTGCAAATAGGGTAATTAAGGGTCCAAACACAGGTCAAACGAGCTTAATAAGAAGGGAAGTGGGATGATCTGGTCTGAAAAAAGTTATAGCAACTTCTAGGAATTAAATAACATTCTGTAACCCTAAAACAAATCCACTTTAATTCATGAGGTTCTAGGTAGGATAAAAATAAAATAAACCCTCTAAAATTCATATAAAAATATTTCCTAGGGTTTAGAACCCTCAATTTGGCCCTTGCAACCTATTTTGACCTAAAATGAGAACCATGACCAATTTATAACTTAATTTGGGTTTTTGCGTAAATTGATTGATCAAACATGGTCCAACCTCAAATCAAATTTTACCATTAAAATCCTTAGGTTCAAATTAGTCTGGTATAAAAATTTGGGCTTAAGAAATGACCATCTTGACCAACTTTACAAATTGGTCCTCTTAATTTACTTTTTGACCCTTATCTTTTGAAACCCTTACGTTCAGCCCCCTAACTTCTCATTGTTCTTTGCAGAACGGTCCCCCTGCCATTTATGCGCAGCGCCATACCTCCGGCGACCTTGCGCAGAGGATGGCGCCGAGCAGGGCAGGGCGGCCGTCCTCAAGAACAGACGAGGGGTTCCCTACGTTGTCCTCTGTCGCAGGGACCCTCCCTTGGCCTCTGCAACCGGCCATGCCTCTCGTGCGAACGCACGATAGGCATGGGTATCCCTTGCCGGCCATCTCCGGCGAGGTAGGCACGTCACCTCCTCGGTCCCCTCTCCTCGCCAAGGCCTTTATAAGGAGCAGCAGGGTCTGCCGTCTCCTTCAAGCTTCTTCTGGCGGAGAAACACCCTACATTTCGTCCCTTCCCTCTCCGGTCAGAACACCCGAGCTTCCGGCAACCTTCTCCTCCTCGTCGCTCTGCTGCCCTACCTGCAGCAGAGTCCACTCTTCCCCGTCGTCTCGCGCCAGGCCGTACCAGCTAATGCCTTTAGATCGCCTCCTCGTCGCCGATAACCTCCTCCTGGGCATCTTCATCCTCAACTCTGGTAGGCACGAGTCGGACGCCGCCCTCGCCCCCTTCGTCGATTAGGTAGGTAGGAATCTTCCTCTCTCTCTCCCTTACATTTTCCCCTTCCTGATTTACCCTTTTTATCCACCGACCGCCACTTCCACCTCCATCTGCTCCATCTCCGATCACCATCTCCGGCAAGGTCACTCCACCTCCACGGACCACCTCACCCCTCGTCGACAAGCCCAGAAGCTCCCCCTCACTCCACTCAATCGTTTCCCCCACTCCATACACCGCCATTCACCGCCTGACCACCCCCCGAATAGACCCATTTCCGCGCACACAGTCTTACCTAGGCGCACCTCCACAGGCACTCTCGCGCCTCGCCGACCCCCGCACTGCCTTCGCCACACTCCGGCGAAGCTTCCTACGTTATCTGATGCAGCCGCAAGGCTGTCCTTGTGTTTTCAGGTCAGCGCCTCCTCGCCGCCATTGAAGAGCTCTGGAGCTCCTTCGCAAGCAGCTCTAGGATGTCTCCAGCCCAGGCATGCGCTCCAGGCAGCGCGGACTGCTTCCGCAAGTGCGCCCAGGCTTGCAATTCAGGTCGCAAGCCTTATAGCTGCCCCAATTGGCAGTGACTTCCTCGACTGCAGGCGCGCAGTCTGGAGGTGGGACTTTAGTCCCACCTCGTAAGTGTGTGGCCTCACGCCCACACTTAAATTGAAAAAGTGTATCAGGCTGTTTTCCTTCGATACACAGGGGTCAGGTCCCTCACCCGCAAGCAGCACGCCACGCACTCGCCCGCCCTCGCCCACGCTCACGCCCCGCGGGTCTGGGACGGATCCAACTACCCAACCAAGCACTCCTCGCCCACCACTGCACGTCGGTGGGCCTGGTCCCGGGCACGCTACCCGAACTCGATTACCCGGCTCTGGGAGAGTATTCCTAAGAGAGATTCAGAGAGAAAGAGAGACGCGGGGAAGGGGTAGGGGTAGGTTTTGCACTGATCCTTGTGTGTGCAGGCAAAGAAGGAAAAAGAAGAAGAAGCAGGCAAAGAAAGAAGAGAGGAGGAGCGGCCGCACTGAGCAGCTGAAGAAGAGAGGAAGGAGAGGAGCTGAAGAAGAAGAAGGGCCGCACTATAGCAAATGCATAGTTAAGTCGTTTGAGCGTCGCGTCAGACGTCGGAAGGGCAGCTGCCAAAGCAGAAGAAGGCAAGCAAAAGAAAGCAGGAAAAAGAAGAAAGAAGACAAAGCCGCAAGGAAGAAAAGAAGAAGAAGGCAGGTTGAGAAGAAAGAAAGAAGCAGAGCAGAAGAAGAAAAGAGAGAAGAGGAAGAGAGAAGAAGAAGAAGCCAACAAAAAGACTTTTGCTCCCTCTCTCTCTCTATCTCTTAATTTTTGTAAAACCTTATATTGTGAATTTATGTTTCTAGAGTTATAGTTGCTCCCTGAGTTCGACCTCGGGAAAACTTGTATTCCGAGTAAAAAAAAAATTTTGTATCAAACTGATAACTGTTTTGTTATATACTACAACGAATATAAATAACAATAAAGACGAAATAGCCATCACCAGCATTACTCCTATGATTTTAACAAGAATCCCATGCCCCGAGCGTATCCATCCTTTGATGGGTACAATGACAATTCATGGGACCAATCATATTCCTATCCTGAGAGTACTGGCCCGATAACTCCCACTTTTGAGCAGAGCCCAGGAGTGGAATTTTCCAATTTGCAAACACCCGACCCTCCCACCCTTCATGATCTTCCTTATCGAGGTTGGATTGATACCCCTAGGCAACCAGAGCCTGAGATTGACTATCCTCCCCAATCTGATAGTAGTAGTCTGTCCTCTTTTTTGATAGAAATGTAAAAACAACAAAAAGAAATGATGGAGTCTATGGGAGAGATGTTGAGGAATAGTCAACAACTGAATGAGGAAATTAGTCAACTTACCTACCTTCCTACTATTGATTTTGATCCCTACCCATACAACATTGATCATCAAAATAATTTTGAGCAAACCAATGACAATAGTAGTAGCTATTACTTAGACAATCCCCATGAGACACGGACTCTAGAGGAGAACAATCCCAATGATTATCCACCCGATGAGTCAAAAGGAAGGGAAGATGGTACCATCTGAGGACCTTGACCTGGTTGATAGCATTTTCTTATCCCTGATGACCCAAGTCAAGGTTGTGCTAGTCATATCACTTCCTCGATTGATCATGTGGTGGAAACCCATTCTACCCTTAGTGAGCCTAATCCTGATCCTCCACCTAGGGAGCCAACACCTCCCATGCAACATCCTGAGGATTTACATATACCTAATGTAGGTGACCCTAAGGGCATGGAGGATGAATTGGATCAATTTTGGTCTCAAGGATACAAAGAGTCTATTCTAGAGAAGGAGGATGACCCAATGGAAGAACTCGGGCTTAGAGTTTGGAGTGAATCTCGAGGGGATTATGTGTTATTTGAGGACTTACCCCCCAAGGATATTAATGATTTAGTGAAATCTGGATTCCTTCCTTCTTTTGATTTTGAGAGTCATCCTCTGCAAAATCAGGAGTTGATATTGGAGGAGGACGAACACAATAGTGAGAAGCTTAGGGGAGACTCTTGGGGACAATACACATCAATTGAGGATTTATGCCCCATGAAGAACAAAGAATTGAGTGATATAAGCTTACTCCATAACATTAAGACTAATCCTCCTTCAGAAATAATTGTGAATAATCCTCTCTTTACTTATGAATCACATATACACCCCAAAAAAAATTTAAGTGAACCAAAAGAATCCGGGGATGAAATTAATGATATTGATTCTGTTGCTTTGACCCTGCCATCAAAGGAATTTGATTTTAGTCTACCATTGATTCACATATACTGGAAGGTTAAAATATGACTCCGACTCTTGAGGAAATCATTAATGATAGGTAGGGTGACGTGAATTTTTCTGCAACAACTATTAGGGAGAATAAAACAAAATCTGAATTGTTGGACTTGACACACACTAAGCCCTCCCTAGACTTAACCATTACCGCCCAACACCATAAGCAACCCTTACACTCCCTAATCGATCCTTGGCTCAGGTCTCTACTCACTTACATTCATTCTGGGGAGAATATCAGGCCAGTACATCCTCGGGTAGAATGGCGAGTTTGAATTGATACTTGTACTTTTACTCTCGCCATTCAAAAGTTTGACGTACTTTTGATTACATCTTTTGAAACCCTTCGTACTTTGGAGGACCCCTGTTATCCTCCCCTTATTCCATTTCAAGAGGTCCCTTCTCTTGTTACTCTTTCTCCTAGACCTCTCCAGGTAGCTTGCGAGGTTGTCTATTTTTATGCCTGTTGGTGAGCATTTGGAATTACGCTGCATCATCAGCTCGCCAACATCTATGGCTACCTATTTTCTAGGCCTGCACTTTTACTCATATTTTTAGGTTCTAACTCTTTTTGTCTGGAACCAGACTTACAGGTTCCCTATAAGTCTAGCTGCCGACAGAAAATGCAGCACTTGTTAGGAGGCAACCCAACGTCTAGAATAATGCCTTCTTCAGGTAATTTCCTTCCTTTCTCCCCCTGTTTTAATTTTACAATGAGGACATTGTAGGATTTAGGCATGGGGGTGCATTTTGCATTTTTAGGCAGTATTCATGCATTTAGGTTAAATACATTAGTAAAAAAAAACTCTCTTTTGAGCTGAATTGGTTAGCCCTAGCAAAACATCTTTATCAAGGAGGTGTCATTGAAAACTTTCTTCTTAAATTGTTTCTTAAGTTTAGAATCCAGTACATTTACTTAACTTGCATGTAGAGTGGGTAAAGGATCTTTGAAGAAAGCCAATAAGCATTTTTAGTCTGCTGAACCCTTGGACAGTTAATAGAGAGTTAGGTATACTATCTTCTATTAGATCCACCTAATATTTGTAGGAAGAATGTAAAGAGACTACTGGTGCGCGAAGTTTAGTTCAAGGACTCTTAAGTTTTGGATAATTAGATGATGATACCTAAGAGTTACGCATAGTTTTCGTTCTCTGTTCCTGTGTGCAAATATTGTGTAAATTCCTAAGAGTCACCAAATAAAGCAGATACACAAAAATTGAGTCTTAATAAAACTATGACTATGGTGGATGGTTACGACTATCCTTCATAGAGTCCTCGGCTGAAGGAGGGTAATGGTGTCAAAGGTCAGAAATACGATTATCCTATCCATCCTTTCCAAGTGTCGATAGTAGGCACTTCTACCAAATAAGCCACACAATATCCTCTTGACCATCATCATCCCTAATAATGCCTCATGAATAAAAGTCTGCATCATGTTGTGTTGAGTTATGAAAAAAAAAAGAAAAATAAAAGAGAGAAAAAGAAGAACAAAAGAAATATATAAGAAAAAAAAAAAAAGAAAAAAAAAGTGTTCGAGTTATAACTGTCTTAGGTGTCAATTCTATCAGGAGTCCATATTATTAAGGCAACAAAAACACCCATTGTGATCCACCAAATATGACTCATACCTACTTTTTAGTATTTCTGATTGCCCGAATACTAACTAAGGACCTCTAACTTAGTTGTAGGGTTATTAGGACTTTAGTTGAAGTGTGAATGTCATGTGAGACCACCAAACATTGAGTACATTTACAAAATCTGGTAAAGATATGTGATCTCAGAAAAGAAAGAAGAAAAAGAAAAAGAAAAGAGAGAACGAGTGAGCGCAAAGGAACGTTAAGAGAGCACAGTTTTTAGCCTTTCCCTGGGTTGACTTGTTTAATAGTCTAGAGATCTAGAGTCTGCAGTACTTAACTACATGTAGCACCAGATGAGTATGTGCCACCAAATACGAATCCATTCCACTCAGTATCTCCTACCTAAATCAAAAAATCAGGGTCAAACTACAGATTATTTTTCTACTTTATCTCTGAGGGAAGTAGCTGCCTATCCCGATAGAATTTTATCAAGGGTTAAGTACGAACTTCAAATGTAAGTTGGCTTTTCACTTGGATCCGTTACCTAGGCTATTATTACTTCACATTTGTCTGGATCTCTAAATTTTTGGAATAAGAAAAAAAGAATTTTTTTGGTCACTTCCATCATATTTTTACTTTTGCTAGGGACTAGCAAAACTTAGGCATGGGAATATTTGATGAAATCACTTTAGTGAATCACGAATTGGCCTAAGTGCTTCCTAACTGAGGTATCATGATCTCTAATCACCTAGATATAAGTGAAATTCATTTTATCCAGTGATGAATGGCCGATAACTTATGACTAGGTTTTGTTAAAGAAATAGCGTTGTAGTACAGCTAGTTATTGCCATCATTACAGATATTTTTTTACTCGGAAAATAAAGTTCTCCCGAGGTCGAACTCAGGGAGCAAGTTGTATTCTAGAAATACAGTATTTCTTATTACAAAAATAAAGAGAGAGAGAGAGAGATATGGAAATTTGGCTTCTTCTTCTTCTCTTCTTTCTTCCTCTTTGTCTTCTCTTCTCTTTGGCTCTTGAATCTTCTTTCTTTTGTTCTTCCTGTGTTCTTC
Organism: Thalassia testudinum; assembly: GCA_037157565.1. NCBI lineage: Eukaryota > Viridiplantae > Streptophyta > Magnoliopsida > Alismatales > Hydrocharitaceae > Thalassia > Thalassia testudinum. The sequence continues at coordinate 136,201,051 of JAZHRO010000003.1, read as the reverse complement.
TCCTTCTTTTCTTGCTTCTCTTTCTTTCTTCAGATTTTCTTCTCGTGTTCTTCTTGTCTTCTCTCTTCTTTGCTGCGGTCCTGTTTCTTCTTTTCTTCTTCTTCTTCTTTGCCTTCAGGACGTCGTCTGATTTTCCAATCAAACGACTTAAACTGCTGCTGCTACAGTGTCTCCTAGCTTCCTTCTTCTTCTTCTTCACCTGTGCCTCCACACTTAAGGTTTTCATCAGAGGGCAAAACCTATTCTAACCTCCCCCCGCGTCTCTCTCTCTCAGAATTCGCTCTTAGGAAAGATCTCCCACAGCAACCGGTTAATCGGGTACGCGGGTCGTGCCCGGGTCCAGGCCCACCGGCGTGCGGTGGTGGGCGAGGAGTGCAGGTCGAGCTAATCGGGTCGAGCCAGGTCCACGGGGCGTGAGCGCGGATGAGGCCGGGTAATCGGGCAGGTGAAGGGGACCTCACCCCGTGATCTGAGGCGAATAGCTTAAGGCACTTTTTGCCTTTAAGCGCCCGCTCGCCTCAGTGAGTTTCCAAGGTGGGACTAAATGTCCCACCCCAATTGGACGCCCGCGCGGAGGAGGCAGCGCACAATCGAGGCTCCACGCGAAGGCTTTGCCCCAACTGCAGCCTGGGACTTCTTCGCGGAGATGCCCCGCGAAGCCTGGGAGTCTGACCTGGGCGTGGCACGCCTGGAGGAGCAGGTCGAAGAAGCTGCTTCACTCAGCAATGGCGGCGGCGAGCGAAGTACCTGCTCACAGAGAAACGGCCTCTCGGCCTAATCAGATACGTGGAGGACCTTCGCCGTAGCACGACAAAGGTGGTCGGGGGGGTCTGCAGGTGGCGGGGCGGAGCCTAAGGGCCGCCCTAGGTCAAACTGCAGGTTGGGAGATGGGTTAGGTTGGTGGGTCTGCAGAGGGCAATTGGTGGGAAGTGGAAGGGCGGAGGTTGATCAGGGTGAGGAGGTGGAGGTTCTGTGAGGGTCGGCGAGCCGTGTGGGGTGCTGGAGTGACGGGAGCGGGTCGCCGGAGTTTGGCCGGAGATGGAGAAGGTGAGGGTGATTAGGCGCGGTCGAGGGGTGGTTATGCAAATTACAGTAAGGAAAAGAAAGAGGGGAGGAAGAGGAAAGATTGTACCTACTCGGAGGGACGAGGGGGGGCCGGAGCAGGGCGACAGTCGATAGAAGGTGCCTAGAGAGAGAGGGCGGCGGCGAGGAGATAGCGGGAGAGCGCGCGCTGGGTATGGCGCGACGCGGGAAGAGGAGGTGAAGGCAGCCCTACTGCTGGTAGTACGGCAGAGCAACGAGGAGGAGGAGGAGGAGGAACCGCCGGAGCAAGGGGGCCTCTGTCGGAGTGGGAAGAGAGGAAAGGGGGGGGGAATTTCTTCGTCAGAACCGAGCTAAGGAGAACGACAGAGCTTGTGGGGTTTTTATAGAGGTAGAGACGGAGAGGAGGGCGGAGGGAGGCGACGTGCCTCCCTCGCCGGAGGACGCCGGAGGAAGGAGACTCATACCGTCCGTGCGTTCGTACGGCCGGTATGGGTGGTTGCAGCACTCAGGGGGGTGCTCCTGCGACGGTTGACGACGTAGGGCACCCCCATTTGACTTGGCAGGCCCCCCCTCACCCTGCGCGGTGCCATGCTCCGCGCAAGGTCGCCGGAGCATGGTGCTGCTCAGGTTTTGCAGGAGGGACCTAAACGTAAGGAACGAAGGAGAGTTAGGGGCCAAAATGTGAGGGTTCAAAAGTTGAGGGCCAAAAAGTAAATATATGAGGACCAAAGTGTAAAGTTGGTCAAGAAGGTTTCTTCTTAGGCTCAAGTTTTTATACATGACTAATTAGGACCTAAGGATTCGGATGGTGAATTTTATTTCTAGATTAAACCTTATTTGACCAGTCAAATTACGCAAAAACCCAAATTAAGTTGTTAATTGGGCATGGTTCTCAATGTAGGTCAAAATGGGTTCCCAAGGCCAAATTGAAGGTTCTAAACCCTAGAGATTATTTTTCTATGAATTTTAGAGGGTTTATTTCATTTTTACTTTGCCTCGAACCTCGTGAATTGAAGTGGATTTGTTTTAGGGTTACAGAATGTCATTTAATTCTTAAATTGCTCATGAACCCATTTCTGATTGATTCAACCCACTTTTTATCTTATTTAGATCATTTGACCTATGTTCGGTCTCTGAGAAATTCCGTTTATGTACTGCAATGGTGAAATTGCAGTTTTAACCTTTATTTCATCTTTTCTTCTCAGAACACTTATTCCTCAATTAAGCCCTTTGCTAAGTTATGTAGGAGCTTTATCCTTTGTATTAGGTCAAAATGAGCTAGTTATGGCTCATGATGAGGTTCTCATCATCCAGCATATATTCTTTATACATTTAAATACATATTACATATTTTTAAATGCAGAGAAATCGCGATGACTTTGAGGCTATGCCTAATTTAGGAAGGGAATTCAAAATTCCTTAACAGACGCCGCAAATGAAGGGGTGAGGGGTCGTTGAGCATAAAGAGGAAGGAGAACCCATCTGATCAAATCTTCTCCCCCTGTTGGGGACCTTCTCCCCCTCCACCACTGTGGAACAAGCGCACCCTGTGTTTCAAGCTTGGACTGTGGACCGAAGCCGCCCTTGACCTCCGCTCATCTCGACGAGGTGGTGCTCGGTGACAAAGCCGCTCCCTCCACCATCACCACCTTCATCTTCTCCACTTTCTTCTTCAACCTCCTGCTACCGCTCCTCTAGTCGAACCCATCAACACCACCACTCCTCAACGCCATAATCACCGCACACACGCAGCCACCCCCTTACACAACGCCCACTAGGCAGCAGCATCACCTTCATCCTCCTCGCACGTGCAAGCCTCCAGCAGCCACGCACGACCATTCTCATCGTGCGTGCATGCATGCGAGCTTTCCAACCAAGCACTGTTCATCTTATTTATCACCGCCAAAGAACCCAAACAAGCCATCGCTCCTCCGCTAGCAGCCACCTCCACGTGCCACGAAGCTTTTCTCCAACAACGCCAACGACCTCGCCTTGACCCCACGAGGGCAGGCACACCCTCAGAAACCGACCACGACAGCTCTAGACGCCGGTGAGTTGCCACCGCCACCACTGCCACCGGCCTTCCTCAACACCGATGAGAGCTCCGGCCGCAGTTCATCGTGCCACCACTGCCATCGTGATCCTCTCGTCGCGGCCAACCTCCATCGAGAACCAACCGACCAACGGTCCTCTTCCATGCTCGTGAGGAGGAGAGATAAAAAAATGCTCTGTTTCTTCTCAATTACAATTTACTATAAATGCCAATGCAAAACACTATTCAGTTATTTAATGCACCATTTTATTAACATGATTTTGCATATGAGCTCTTTATAGTTTTACATAATTGCATGAAATGCCTTTTGATGATAAAAATGAGTTACCATGATTTGATTCTTTAACTATTGTAATTCCTGATGGGACCAGTTTCCATTACATAATTCAATAGGTTAATTCCTCCCTATGGAGACGACCTAACTATTTTCATGGTTAAATTTTGAGAATTAAATGTTTTGAAAAGCGATTTTCTATCACGTGACTAAATACAACGACGCGACATTTTATGTTACAAATTTCAACGAAAACGAAGATCACTCTTTCAAGGTTCTTCCACTCAATTGATGCAGCACCTGGATATGCGGATGTAACCTGCATCACCTGGAGGTAGAATCGAGCCTTGAACTCATCGGAGTACTACTGTAAATAACTTCGGAGAAGACGGCGGCGGCAGCGAGCTCTGGTGAAGACCTGAAAACATGCATACAGCCTTGTGGTCGCGTCGAAACATCTTAGGAGGTTCGCTTGAGGGCGACGAAGGTGATGGTGGTGTCCTCATAGTCTAGGAGTGCATGAGGTGGCCAGCGAAGTCGGAGAAGACGTGCGGTGGAGCTCAAGTCCCGTGGGCATTTTGAGAAGCCAATCCCCTCAATTTCTTAAGGTGTTTTAGTGGCCAAGGGACGACAGAGCTTATGGAGGTGGTAGCAGGGTGTTTGGTGGCTTGTGGCAATGGGGAGACCTCACCAGAGCTCGACCAGAGTGGAAGAAGAAGGCGCAGTCAAGGGCAAGATGTCGGTCGAAATAGGGAAAGAAAGGGATAGGGAGATTTAGGGAGGAGAGAGGAAGATGTTAGACCAACTAAAGGATGCAGAGGAAGGAGATTTCCACACCGGTGTGATGGCTGAACATGGAGAAGATGAATTCTCCGTTGGAAGAAGCGACGACGATGGAGTCTGGGATGCTCTCGCTGGTATTGCGAGGAGTGGAGGAAGGAGAGGAGGCAGGAGGAGCCTTCAATTTGACCGTTGGAGGCCCTGATGAGAGGGATTGAAGAGGTCGCCGGAGTCGATGGAGCTCGAGGTCAGAGAGAAGGGAAGACGAAGATTTCTGACCTAGAAATGACTAAGGAGCAAGGTTTGAGATTCTGGAGCTTTTATAGAGCTCCTGATCGATTTCTAAATCAAGAAACAAGCACTCATTGGCTTGTGTTTGACGCAAGAAACACCCACTGATTTCGTGGGTTTGCTAGGGTAATCAGACAAGATTTGGGATCCCAAGTTACCTTCAAATGATTCCTCGTAATGTGAATACCAATCCCACCAAATTTGGTGGGATTTAGTGTTGATTTGAGTAGGATTAGGAGTAGTCAAAAGCTCCTTGGAGGTCGGTTGGCCTCCAATGGTGGTAGGGGATGTTCTGCAAAGACGAAGACAAAGTTAGGGACTGATATGCAAGGATTTTTGAAAGCTAGGGGCTTGGATGTAAGAATAGAATTTTAAGGAACTATAATACAAACTAGGTCAAGATGAACTCTGATTGGACCCAAATTTTGGTACAAACTTAATTTGGACCCAAGGAATCTGATGGTGAAGTCGGATTTCAATTTTGACCAAGTTTAACTGAAAAATTTACATAGAAACCCAAATTAGGATAGAAATCTATCTGTGACTCTATTTAAGGTCAAAATTAGTTCCAAAAGTCAAATCAAGGATACCAAACCTCATGGAAAATTTTTCTATGAATTTTAGAAGGTTTAGATGAATTTTATCCTGACCAGAACGCCAATAATTTAAGCAGGTCTAAAATTATGGTCTTGGGAGCTATATTAGTTCTCGGAATACATGAAAACTCATTTCTGTCTGCATGGACTCTCTTATTAGACTTTAATGCTTATTAAACCTTATATTAACCCCTGGCAAACCCCATGGTTACTCTGCTTTCATGATGTAATGTTAAAACTACAGAATTAACCCTGATTTAGTGTTCTCTCAGAATGGATGTGCAAGGAATTATGATACTCAGGCGACTATGTAGGAACATTTGTTTCTTTATTCTGACTAATTAAAGCTAGTTATGGCTCACAATGATATTATCATCGATGATGAGACCATTACGAATATCATCTTGCAATCTTTTCCAAGTTGCTTCACCAACTTCATCATCTCTTCAGGTAGGAAAGATGATGACGACACATGCTGAGCACATCTCCCTGCTTAAGCTCATGGAGGACATTATTAAGAAGGAGATCCCACCTGATGCAATAGTTGTCAAAAGTAGTGGAAGGTTCAAACAAAAAGTAGGGCAAAAGGGAAGAGTTCCTAATATATGTGTAAGTCTTCAACTACTTCCACAAATCTCACTTCTTCCAAGAAGAAGGACAAGGTAGTTGTGACGACCCGAGTCCTGCCGTCGACGAAACCCGAGTGGCCGTGTGCTGACAACCAGCACCTCTCGCCCACAAGATCGCAGTCACCCAACACATAATCATAAAATATAAACATAGCTAACAAACAGTTTATATTGCAAAAATTAAAGGAACATAAATTGAATACTAACAAGAAGATTTACTGTAAAACATAAGTATATGATCCAAAGGAGATGTACTACGGAAATTCCCTTGCAAATTGCAAAGTGTACCTAAGTACAGAACCCAAAAAAATAATACGTCAGCAAATACTGAATAGAGAAGAAACAACAATAGAGTGCAACAGTAACCAAGCACAAGAAAAATCGGGTACTATAGTTTTGATTAATTCATTTATTACACATCTCGTTATCTGATTTCGTTTTGTATATTAGAAGCCCAATTTATTACAGTTAACAATCTATCAATCAACGTCCCAGGGCACGAGACGATTTTGTGTAACTTTCTACAACGCAAGACCGGTATAAGCCACCCTCCTGGCCGGGAAGACCGCTTATACCTACCGAGTCGCTGCTCTCCATTACCCTAGGGTCATTGCGAAGAGGGATGGTACTACATTGTATGGTGTGAACACGTACAAGCGCTATGTACGTTAAACCACAGACAGCCAATGACCCAACCACTAGCCGAAAGAAACTGCTCTGAACCTCGAGCCCTATAGTCCACTATACCAGTTGGCCGCTAAGCCTAACCAAAGAGTCGTAGGGAGGCCAGCAACTCCCTAAACCAGCTCCTGAACCCGGTCTGAAAAGACTTAAAGCTACTGCCGAAAACCTGGCAAGTAGCGGGGCTGAAAACCAGTATCTATGCCTTTTATTTTCCTGTCATATCCGTCGTATTATATATCCCATTTCTAGATAACTATATCTTTCATTTTTACCCATTCAAACCATCTTTAGTAATTTCACATTTTCAATCCCAGAATTAACCAATATTCACATTATCCTCCAACTTATCCGTTTCCAGGTAATTTTCAACTTCTGATCGTGGTTCCAATCAAATTATTATTTAACCATCCTGATGATTTCAGTTTTACTAAAAATAGAGTATCTTTTGTACATGTGATGATAAAACCATATCCAACAATGCTTCATTGCTTTATAATTCATTTCATGAAAATTATCAATTAATCTATCATTAACTCCTTTTAATCCGGCATTTAACAATATTACTTTAGTTATTCACATTCTAAGTCAAGACTTTATTTTTATCATTTATAATCAATATTCTAGTACTCAGAGTAATAAGAATATGTAAACAGGTCTGATCTCAGCAAGAGGTAAGAACACACACTAAATGGTGCAGTACGCAAAGAAAATTACTATGTAGATAAACTATACGGAAAATGAGAGAGACTACTCTACCTAACATTGTTTGGGGGTCACGACAACTCCACGTATATAGGTCGTAGACTCTCAATACCACACATGTCTCTCATATCTTCGCCTCAAAAATCAGAGTGGAATCTGCCTAATCTGACCATATGGATGTGTCTGACACGCTCAAGAACCCCAAGATCGACTCCTGGATCACCTAATTGTGATCTCGGAGGCCCTCAATCTACACAAAACAATCATGACCGTCAGATGTTAAGTAGCACACTAATTCCCTTTATAGGGACCTATACGTAATATTGAAAACTTAATAAATTTAAAACATAATTTTGTTAACCCTTAAACCAACCTCTTCTCCCCTTCGGTCTCTTTTTCTCCCACGCAACTCCTCCACGCGTCCGCCATGCATGTTGCAGGAGCTCCCCACGCCGTCGCTCGTCATCGCCGCCCGTCCTTCTCCGGCCAACCCGCTGTCCACTCTCATCTCGCCGGGCCTCCTCCGACCTCCGATGGTTGTGCCGTTGGCCGAAGGCCCATCCTCTCTTCCCCTCCTTCCTTTGGGTTCTCCTCCTACGTTGCTACTGTCCACGCATGCACCCATGCGTCCACGAGTGACGGTGCACTCGCCGGCGTTCGTCGCGGCCGGCCATACCTCGCCGGACATCCATCCATCATCGGCAACCTCCCTCTCGGGTCCGGCAACTCCGGCCCTCTCCCGTCTTCTTCCCCGTTCTTCTTCGTTCGGCCCTCTCCTTCCCGACGCAATCCTCGCCTCCGGCCACCCGCCGGCCATTCGCCAAACACGAGGAGCTCCTCCCCGCCGGCCTTACTCCCCTACCTTCTTCTCCTTCCTCTCGGTTCCCTTTCTCTCCCTCGTTTCCTCTCTCTCTCGATCCCTGTCTTTCTTTCTCACTCTCTCCCTTTCTCTCGATCTCTCCGCTGAGCGTGCAGGAAAGGGGAAAAGGGTTACGTGGGTTATTTATAATTGGGTTGGAAAGGTGGCGTGGTGAAGGGATTTAGAAAGTAGGAAAGAATAAAATAAAATAAAAAAGGGATTAGGATTAAGGTACATTATTATTATTATTATTATTATTATTATTAGTATTATTATTATTATTAGTTTTGTAATAGGGTTGAATGAGTTTCGATTTTAGCGAAACACATATTATCGAAATCGTTACGATACAAGGAATCCAACAAAATTCATGGATTTGCAAATGGATGTCATTTGCAAAATGCAATTCCTTGGACAAATCACATGTGAGTTTGTTCAAAGTTTATACACGTTTTGTACATCTAAGGTCCGATTGCAACAAGGAATATACCATATAAATCTTCGTGACACCAGAAAGTTAACAGTACTTTCAGATCGTTGATCTGAGGTCCAGATTGTAAAAACGAAAGCACACAGGTTTTCAATCTAATTACACATTTTAAATTCATGCAAAATTCAATTTGCATGCGAAAAGTATCTACGAGTTTGTCTTGATACGCTTAGTCTGAAATGACAAGGAAATCCGTGTTGTGGATGTTACAGATATAACAACTTTAAAGGGAGTTTCGTCCCCGAAACTCTAACGAATGTGTAAGTACAAAGGGAGACGTGCAAGCAAGTGATCCGTAACGACCTTAAAGAGCAATCACAACCTTAAAAAGAACAAAGTAGGGTGTTATAGACTCACCGAAAAAAAAAAACCTGGGATACCACTCCCGCATCCTTGTTAGACAAGAAATAAATTAAAAGGAATATAGAAAACTATTCCGAATGCATGTGATTGTAAAGTAACCAAAGGATCCATGGACTAAAATGAGAGGTATGAAAGCATGAGGATTTCACAACAAGATCAACTGATGTTGACAACAATTAAAACTTTCATTTTCCAACCATTACAACCTAACTTGCTAGTTTCAGGCAATCCATTAGGCTAGCCAGATACTAACCAAAATATTAAAGTAAATTCAACCACAAGTATGATTAACCGCAATCATTAATCACATACTCACAATGCATTAACTTTCCTATCCCACCTAATTACTACCTATCTCATTGTCAAACAAAAAGTATTTTCGAATTATCCAGAATAGACAAGAAGGAAATAATTACAACTCAGGAACTCAAACATAATCTTGTCAATCATCGGAAATACAAAAGTTATAACTATGCCATCCTATATAAGAGTTAAGAAATACTTCTTTCATCAGAGGGGAAAAATGCAACCAATAATATGCAACAAGAAAAAAAATAGAGATACCCCATTTTTTTTTTGTAGATAATTTACTTGTTTACTTCCAACTTGACAAATTTAAATTATGATTTACCACAACCTTTCTTGAATTTAAAAAGTCATTAATTAGCTTATTGTATGACTTATCAAAATTTACTTGCAGGCATGATTCTTCATAAGGATAAACTAAGTCGCAACCCCATAAAGGAGATGTGCAAAAAGGCATATCGATTTAAATCAGATTCAATTCAAAAATAGATTTCATCAACAATTAACAAGAGGAAGAATTTGAATTAGCATGTTCGTAGATCTAATGAACAAGTTAATAATGATAGTATAAATTCCTCGACACCCCCATAGGTGTAAGTTAGACAAATGAATTTTTTTTATTCCTCAATTGCCATTTTAAAGATTCGATCCTCAACACCCCCATAGGTGTAAGTTAGACAAATGAATTTTTTTTATTCCTCGATTGTCATTTTAAAGATTCGATCCACACACCAAAATCATTAATTTATTTATATTATTTTAATTTTGGAAAGTGGCAATCTATAACCATTATTAAGGTAAAAATCAATTGCATTTGATATATAATTCATGAATCATTCATAACTAATAGTTATTACATAGGAAGATGTCTTCAATTTAATGTGAAAATTTGCAGGGTGTAAAATACGATCTTCTAAAATTGTATATACATGCGTGAAGACGATCTTGAACTTTAAACGTGAAAAAAATAGAGCATCACGGAATATAAAAATTTCAAGTTTTAAGCACTTTCAATGGTAAAACTTGGGTTTCCAAAGTAATTAATAAAAACATTTATAATTAGTGAGTAAAACGTAATCTCTGTACTCTAAGCAAGGATATATTTTAATTCTTAAGAAAGGTAACAGAAATATCATTTCCTAGGTTGGTTAGAGTCTCATTTGATTTGATTCAATTATCAATCCCATCATATCCACACATTCACTTACCATTACGATAACCATTGATCGACAATTTCAAGTATAACCCAATTTCCCAATTTATCCTTTGATGTGATTAATAACAGGAGTGACCGTATTATTTCTTTAATCCAATGAAAGAAGCATTGCACATCTCTTATCAAGTCATTAAATTTACACATTTACTTCTTTTATAATATTCTAAATTTAACGGTTCACTTTTAATATCACTCTATAAGTGGAATATGAATAATTAGTTCATCAATATCTTGAATGTATAAGCTATTGTTTGTTTAAAATACCTTTGACAATCAATTAGTAACAATAAACTACTACATAACAATTTTTCCTTATTTGTTCTATGCAAGTCAACCATTAACAACATGGTAGGAATGCATCAAGATTAGGAATTAGCACAACATACACAATGAAAATACATTCCTCCCATCCTTATAAACTATGCAATCAAATATGCATGCATGACAGTATAATAAATCTTCCTTTTCTTATAACATATAGGAGGAATAAATGTATTATTTACCCTTTTATACTAATTTACAAAAAGTACAATTAATTGTACCAAAATCATTCAATCGTTATTTGAATACTAATAAAATTACAGTACGAACAATCATCAATTAATTCTAACCTAATCCAAGTAGTAACTGACTAATTTCATTGTAGTCCAGATAGGAATAACGTAATTTCAATTGCAATCTAGATAAGATACGCCACAAAATCAGTTTATATGAGATTTTAACATACCTTACTACAACAGTAAGCCCTACAGCTAATGTCAGTTATCAGCTGCATTAGAAATCAAGACAGTCATTTTCCTTCAATAATAATTGACCTTTTAAGAAATAATTTAATCGTGCGGTGAACAACAATTTCTCGTTAAATAACACTGACCTAGCATTTACTAAATATCAAAACTTGGTCCAGCAAGATTATAATTAAATTAATTGATCAGAGGGCATGGAGTTTTTTTTTATTACTTTATCCCAACCAATAGTTGAGGCCATTGCTATTCACCATTACTAACTATTCTCCAAGTTGCTATAATATCTCCAAAGAAAGTCCAAACTATCATGTAATTATCGTCAAATAACCATAAGTACAAAAATTAGGTACAAAATGTCCAATATCATGTGTCTAGCGGAGAATAACTTCTCTTTTTCAAGTGATCGATGTTAGTTATATGTACCCTATTCTTAACACAAAATACACTACTATAGATCAGCTCATGAAAATATGTAAGCTATACATGTATATTTACACAACCAGTGATTGGGTGGTTTTGCGAAAAGGGTATTACTGCGTGGGTACGTAAATTAAGCATCACAAATATGTACAACCAACATAACAAGAAGTACTACGAATTGACGTATTCGTCGGCCTGGTAATTAAGTTTATTACCGAACAAAACCACAAGCAAAGCCCTAAAAAATCATACAATCACAAAAACAGTGGACGAACCAAAAAGTTACTCATATACTTCTTGAGATCACATTCAGATCAAGTGATGCCCTAATGAGATCCTAAATCTGCTCAGCCCGATGGCTGAAGAAATGACCTTAACGACAAAACAAAGGTAGGATCGGAAATCAAGAAGTGACTTAAGTCAGAATACGGTGGAAAATCAGGACTAGGAATAGTGCGTCACTATGTGGCTAAGTATCCCATCTGTGATATAATATGAACGTCTGTATGACCCTTTCGGGTGATTTTATGATTAGCGGGGTTACCTTGCTCTGATACCATCTATGACAACCTGAGTCCCACCACCGACGAAACTCGAGTCGTCGTGTGCTGACAACCAGCACCTCTTGCCCACAAGATCGCAGTCACTTAACACATAATCATAAAATATAAACATAGCCAACAAACAGTTCATATTGCAAAAATTAAAAGAATATACATTGAATACTAACCAAAAGATTTACTATAAAACATAAGTATATAATTCAAAGGAGATGTACTACGAGAATCTCCTTCCGAATTGCAAAGTGTACCTGAGTACGAAACCAAAAAAAAAAATACGTCAGCAAATATTGAGTAGAGAAGAAACAACAATATAGTGCAATAGTAACCAAGCACAAGAGAAATTGGGTACTATAGTTTTGATTAATTCATTTATTAGACATCTCGTTATCTGGTTCCATTTTGTATATTAGAAGCCCAATTTATTACAGTTCACAATCTATCAATCAATGTCGCAGGGCACGAAACGATTTCGTATAACTTTCTGCAGTGCAAGACCGGTATAAGCCACCCTCCTGGTCGGGAAGACCACTTATTCCCACCGAGTCGCTACTCTCCATTACTCTGGGGTCATTACGAAGAGGGGTGGTGGCTACATCATATGGCGTGAACATGTACAAGCCTTATGTACGTTAAACCACTGATAGCTAATGACCCACCCATCGATCGAAAGGAACTACTCTAAATCTTGAGCCCTGCAGTCTGCTATCCCAGTTGGCCACTAAGCCTACCCAAAGAGTCGTAGGGAAGCCAGCAACTCCCTAAACCCAAAGAATCTTAAAAGACTTCAAGCTACGGCAGAAAACCCGACAAGTAGCAGGGCTGAAAACCAGTTATCTATGCCTTTTATTTTCCTGACATATCCTTTGTATTATATATCCCATTTCCAGATAACTATATCTTTCATTTTCATCCATTCAAACCATCTTTAGTAATTTCACATTTTCAATTCTAGAATTAACCAATATTCACATTATCCTCCAACTTATCCATTTCCAGGTAATTTTCAATTTCTGATCATGGTTTCAATCAAATCATTATGTAACCATCCTGATGATGTCAATTTTATTAAAAATAGAATATCTTTTGTACATGCGATGATAAAGTCATATCCAACAATACTTCATTGTTTTATAATTCATTCCATGAAAATTAATAATTAATCTGTCGTTAAGTCCTTTTAATCTGACAGTTAACAATATTACTTTGATTATTCACATTCCAAGTCAAGACTTTATTTTTATCATTTATATTTAATATTTTAGTACCTAAGAGCAACAAGAATATGTAACAGGTCTGATCTCAGCAAGGGGTAAAAATGCACACTAAACGATGCAGTACGCGAAGAAAATCATTACGTAAATAAATTATACGGAAAAGGAAAGAGACTACTCTACCTAAGGTCGTCGGGGGGTCACGACGACTCCACGTAAATAGGTCGGAGACTCTCAATACCACACATCTCTCAATATGTGCCTCAAAAATCGGAGTGGAATCCACCTAATCTAACCGTACGGATGTATCCGACACGCTCAAGAACCCCAAGATTGACTCCTGAATCACCTGATTCCAATCTCGAAGGCCCTCCATCTCCGCAAAACAATCCTGATCGTCAAATGTTAAGTAGCACACTAATGTCCTTTATAGGGACCTATACGTAATATTGAAAACTTTAAAAATTTAAAACATAATGTTGTTAACCCTTCAACCAACCTCTTCTCCCCTTCCGTTTCTTCTCCTCCCACGCAACTCCTCCGCACGTCCGTCATGCATGTTGCAGGAGCTCCTCTCGCCGTCGCTCGTCATTGCCGCCCGTCTTTCTCCGGCCAACCCGCGGTCCACTCCCATGTCGCTGGGCCTCCTCCGACCTCCGATGGTCGTGCCGTTGGCCGAAGGCCCATCCTCTCTTCCCCTCCTTCCTTTGGGTTCTCCTCACGCATGCACCCATTCGTGCACGCGTGACAGTGCACTCGCCGGACATCCATCTATCACCGGCAACCTCCCTCTCCGGTCCGGCACCTCCGGCCCTCTCCCGTCTTCTTCCCCGTTCTTCTTCTTCGTTCGGCCCTCTCCTTCCCGACGCAATCCTCGCCTCCGGCCACCCGCCGGCCGTTTGCCGAACACGAGGAGCTCCACCCAGCCGGCCTTACTCCCCCACCTTTCTTCTCCTTCCTCTCGGGTCCCTTTCTCTCCCTCGTTTCCTCTCTCTCTCGATCCCTGTCTTTCTTTCTCTCTCTCTCCCTTTTTCTCGATCTCTCAGTTGAGCGTGTCGGAAAGAGGGAAAGGGTTACGTGGGTCGTTTACAATTGGGTTGGAAAGGAGACGTGGTGAAGGGATTTAGAGAGTACGTCTGGGAAAGAATAAAATAAAATAAAATAAAAGGATTAGGATTATTATTATTATTATTATTATTATTATTATTATAACTAGAGTACTTTTGTAATAAGGTCGAACGAGTTTTGATTCCAGTGAAATACATATATCACCAGAATCGTTACGAGACAAGGAATCCAACAAAATTCGTGGATTTGCAAACGAAGGTTATTTGCAAAATGTGATCTCTAAGATAGATCTCACGTGAGTTTGTTCGCAGTTTACACACATTTTGCACATCCAAGGTCCGATCGCTACACGGAACATACTGTAGAAATCTTTTTAACACCAGAAAGTTAACAGTACTTTCGGATTGCTAATCCGAGGTCCAGATTGCAAAAACGAAAAATACACAGGTTTTTAATCTAATTACGCCTTTTAAATTCGTGCAAGCTTCAATTTGCATGCGAAAAGTGTCAACGGGTTTATCTTGACACGCTTAGTCTGAAATGAGAAGGAAATTCAGGTTCAGGATGTTACAGTAGTAGATGCATGCCACTATTGCAAGAAGCCTGACCACTGGAAACGGAATTGTCCAGAGTACATGAAGTCCTTGAAGAAGGGCAAGGGTAAGGTCAATGTAGGTATAAAATCTCTTCTCATCATTGAAACCAACTTACTCATTAGACGAAAAGGAAGTTGGGTTGTGGATTCTTGTGCATCTGTTCATATCTGCAATTTGTTGCTTGGTTTCCAAGTGACCAAAAGGCTTAAGGGAGAAGTGTAGGTCATGATGGAATCCAAGGCAATGGTTGCAGTGGAAGCCATGGGACCTGTAGACTTAAGATGCCCCAGGGGCACATCCTGCTACCAAGAGATTGTCTCTTTGTACCTTCCATTAGGAGGAACCTTTTTCCTATATCTAAGCTAATTAGATATGCCTATTCCTTTCATTTTGAGCATATTCTTATTGCAAGATGTTATGGTAAAGAAATTGCATTTGGTTTTGTTACACCTGGTGAATTGTATGAGCTGGATGATTGTGAATGTGTCTTAAATGCTTCAAATGTTATGATTGAAAATCATACAACTTCTAAGCATTCCAGGGAAGATGCAGACAAATCCATCGTGATTTAACATCAAAGAGTTGAACATGTATCTATTGATATCAAGGAGTCCTAAAGTGTTGCATCCATGTGAATAATCTGGATTCCACATCTTAGAAGAATATGAGATTGATCCTGTCACATATAATGAGGAAATGAAGGATCACGATGTAGACAAGTGGAGGCTAGCAATGCAATCTAAGATAGATTTCATGCATAAGAACGATGTGTGAACCCACATGGATCCTCCTAATGAGGTAAAACCCATTGGGTGCAAATCAATCTACAAGAAAAAGAGGGGTCCAAATGGGAGGGTAGAGACCATTAAGACACGACTTGTGGCCAAAGGCTACAACCAAAGGGAAGGGGTTGACTATAAGGAAACCTTCTCCCCTATTGCCATGCTTAATCCATTCGGATTTTGCTAGCCATAGATGCACACCATGACTATGACATCTAGCAGACGAATGTCAAGATAGCTTTCCTCAATGGCTTCCTAAAGGAGGACATCAACATGGAGCAACCTAAAGGTTTCCAAGTAGATAGTGGGGAAGGAAAGGTGTGCAAGTTAAAGAAGTCCATCTATAGACTCAAATAGGCTCCTTGTAATTGGAACCTCTAGTTTGATGAAACCATAAATCCATCAAAATGTGGATGACCTTGTGTCTACAAGAAGGCCAGTGGGAGTGCTATATCACCTTTCTAGTGCTATATGTGGACAGCATCCTACTCATCGGGAATGATGTAGAATGTTATTCAGTGTTAAGCTCTGGTTATCCAAGAACTTTGAAATGAAAGATCTTAGGGATGCTCTTACATCTTGGGTATGAAAATATTCAAAAACAAAGAGAAGAGGACACTGGGTGATGACGAGATTTACGCTTAATTAAGATGATTGCAATAAAAAGGTGTGTCGTTGATGTTTTACATGGTGGAAAATCTCTCTATCAAAATTAATTTATATCTAATCTAACCACATTGTTCAAAGTGTCGTATCCACAGGGAGGCACGTCTAGTAAGACTCGCACAAGATGTAAAGCGAATGTTCACAAATATATTCTTAAGCAATGGAATCAGAATTAAGCTAAAACCCTCTTTATATTAAGATCACAATGCATGGAATCACTGAAATCGCATTTATGTTAAATAACAGGAGTGATAATGAAATTTTCCTACAATAAGGAAATCAAAAATAAAGATTGACCATGATATTCACCGCCACTTCTCCTGAAACAAGGCAAGAGATTGTCTTCCCCTTAATCAAATCAAAAACCTTTTGAATGAATGGAATAATGTTGAAATAGTAATTTAACAAAAGAAGAGGGACATTCTCATCAAAGCCACCTAATATCTAATTGATTTAATAATATATTTACGAATTGGCAATGGCAAGGCAATGTAAAAACTAATTCTCTTCAAAATAGAGGAATGATTCTCCCTCCTCCTTACGCATGGGATGGAGCACGACAGCCGGAGCTGCTCTAGAGGATGGTCGGCTGGAGCATGGGGAGTTCGATGATAGTGGAATTGCGGCGTGGGGTCGGCTGAGGCGAGTTGCAGATGGAGCAATCACCATGCGTGCACTAGGTGGAACGACGTGGGGGCACTGGCTGCGCTTCTGGTGGTGCACCCACATGCGGGGGCGAGGATGCGCGAGGGGGCTTAGGTAGGGTATGGCTTGCTGAAGGTGGAGCAGTCGCGTGAGGCATGCTAGGCGCACACAAGTGGGTTGCTGCAGTGCAGTGTGTGGTGCGTGAGGGGCACGGACGTGCAGCTTGCATGCAGGCAACGCGTGGAAGGTGCATGGAAGGTGCGCTAGTCGCGCGCGGGCTGGAGGCGGTGTGTGCTTTTGTTTGGTGGAGAAGATGAAGAGGGTGGAGGTGAGGGGTAGGCGCTGATGGTGGTGGTTATGCTCTTTGTCACAAAGCACCACAAGTCGAGGGTGATAGCAAGGTTGATGGTGGAGAGATCTCAGGCCACGGTGTGCACCATGTCCATGGTGCACGCCTCCTTCACGGTCGATAGGATGGGAGATGGAAGATCCCCTTCAATGGTCGCTACACCTCTTCTTTTAAACACCTCTCCCGTTTGTTTCCCCCACCGCGAATCTCGACCAGCAACTCAGCAAGTAAATATAAACCGTTGTAGAGGAGTTGCATTGAAGCCGTGTTGTTGCAAGAAGGTTGGCGGCAAGGGTGCGGTGGGTTGAAGCCGTGCACTCTGCAGGGAAGAAAACAAAAAGAAAATGGGTTATTTATAAAGATAATCCAAAATAATGCATGCATGTCACCATAATGCATATTACTTTCTAATACATGTCAATGCCATGTATAAAATATGCATGCATCATTTTTATAAAATAATCTGTTTATAAATCTAGGTATGCTATGTACATGTAGTCACCATTCTAATATCTAGGTATTTATGCATTCGATTAGCTCACAAATGTGGTCTCATCAAATGCCCTCATGCCTAGTTTTTGCTAGTCCCTAGAAAAAGTGGAAAGTGAATGAAGTGACCAAAAGATTTCTTCTCTCTAAAAATTTAGAGATCCAAACAAATGTGAAGTGATGGTAGCCTAGGTAACGGATCCAAGTGAATAGCCAACTTACATTTAAAGTTCATATTTAACCCTTGATAAAATTCTATCGAGATAGGCAACTACTTCCCTCAGGGATAAAACAGCAAATGATCTATAATTTGACCCCGGCTTTTTGGCTTAGGTAGGAGATATTGAGTTGAATGGATTTATATTTGGTGGCTCACACTCATCTAGTGCTATATGTAGTCTAGCACTGTAAACTCTAGATCTCTAGACTATAAAACAAGTCAACCTAAAGAGAGGCTAAACAAAATTGTGCTCTCTTAACGTTCCTTTGTGCCTACTCTCTCTCTCTCTTCTTTTTTTTCTTTTTCTTCTTTCTTTTTTGAGATCACATATCTTACCAGATTTTATAAATGTGCTTACTGTTTGGAGGCCTCACGTGGCATTCACACTTCAAGTAAAATCCTAATAACCCTACAACTAAGTTAGAGGTCTTCAGCCAGTATTCAGGCGATCAGAAATACTGAAAAAATAGGTATGGGTCATATTTGGTAGATCGCAATGTTTTTTTTTTGTTGTCTCAAAAACATTGACACATAAATGACATGAAGATAAAACTTCAAACTTGGACTTTTTTTTTCTTCTTTTTTTAATATATTTTTCTAAATATAAATATTTCTCTTTTTTTTCTTTTTTTTCTTTCTCTTTACTACTAACATAAAACATGCATACTTTTATTCATGAGGTATTATTAGGGATGATGATGATCAAGAGGATATTGTGTGGCTTATTTGGTGGAAGTGACTACTCTCAGCACTGGAAAAGAATGAATAGGACAATCGTATTTCTGAACCTTGACATTATTACCCTCCTTCAGCCGAGGACTCGATGAAGGACGATCGTAACCATCCACCATAGTCATAGTTTTATTAGGATTCACTCTCTGTGTATCTGCCTTATTTGGTGACTCTCAGGAATTCACACACTATTTGCACATAGGAACAGAGAGCGAAAACTATGCCTAAGTCTGAGGTATTATCATCTAATTATCCAAAACTTAAGAGTCCTTGCACTAGACTTAGCGCACCAGTAATCTCTCTACTTTCTTCTCACAAATATTAGGTAGATTTAATAAAAGATAGTATGCATGTCTCCCTATTAACTGTTCAAGGGTTCAGTAGATCAAAAATACTTATGGGTTTTCTTCAAAGATCCATTACTTGGTCTACGTGCAAGTGAAGTAAATGTTCTGGATTCTAAACTTAAGAAACAATTCAAAAAGAAAATTTTCAATGACACCTCCTTGATAAACATTTTCTGCTGGAGACTAACCAATTCAACTCAAGAAAATAAAAGAGATTTTTTTTTAACTAATACACCTATCCTAAATGAATGTAAATATTTATAAATGCTATAAACATCCTCAGGTTATACCCCCCATGCCTAAGACTGACAATGTCCTCATTGGAAAAATAAAGACATAGAAGAATATCACTCGAGGAGGAGAGTGGGAGGAGCTAAGGCTCCTCAAGCCGAAGTGCATCCAAAACCTGGCCATCTGAAAGAGTAACATAAGGTTTAAGTCGTTGGACATTTACCTTAAAGCTCGCACCAAAAGTAGGGTTCCAAATTTCTACAACTCCATGAGGGAAGGTATTGATAACAATGTACGGCCCATCCCAACAAGACTTGAGCTTTCCTGGAAATAATTTAAGTCTAGAATTGAAAAGCCAGACCCACTGGTTGGGCTATCATGGAAGACCTTTGTATGTTACTTATAAGCTTTAGAAGTTTCATAGGCTTCATTACAAATCTCCTCAAGCTCACTTAACTCCAGCATGCATGCCTTGATCATCACTTAACTCCAACATTACATAACCCGAATGGCATTCAACAGAACGCGAAAGTGCCATACAGACTCGTGAAGGTGGTATGCTCCTGATCATCAGAAAAGATGGCTATCTAATTATACCCAGAGTACTCATCAAGAAAACAAAAGTACTTGTTCCCCACCAGTCGTTCCAAAATATGATCAATAAAAGGTGAGCGGAAATGGTCTTTCTGAGTAGCTGTGTTCAAATGGTGATAATCAATGCAGACCCTCCAACCAGTTGAGGGTCTAGTGGTTACCAACTCTACTTGGTCGTTCTCTTCCATAGTGATTCCTGCCTTTTTGGGCACCACATGTAGAGGACTGACCCATTTACTATCTGAAATTGGATAGATAATTCCTGCATTTAGCCATTTCAGAATCTCCTTTTTAACAACCTCCCGCATATTGGGGTTGAGCCTTCTCTGCATGTCTTGGAAGGGTTTCACGAACTTGTCCATGTATATATGATGCATACAAAGGGAGGGATCAACACCCTTAATATCAGGTATCGACCAAGCAATTGCTTCCTTATGCCTTTGTAAACACTCAAGCAGAGCTCCCTCCTGCGATTCAGATAATGCAGATGAGATAACAACGGGGAGCGTGTCATTAGGGCTAAGGAAAGCATACTTTAATGTGCTCGAGAGGGGTTTCAGCTCCAACTCAAGAGCCTTTTGGATTAAGGGTTTAAGTTAAGATGTCCTTGCCTCAGGTAGCGGATCTATCTTCACAATCCAGGGAGGGGACAGAGACTCTATGTGTACCCCCAGCAACTCTTCTAATTCGGGTATATCCCCTTCAGTTTCTTCAATAATCGGAGGATGGTCCTTAGATATGACCTTTTGAAGGGGATCTCTACATAAAAGTACTGGAGTAGTCTCTTCAATGATTTTATCAACTACCTCAATTTGGGAACAATCTTCCAATCCGAATTGCTTGTAGGTATCAAAAACATTCAACCGAATCTTCTTATTCCCAAAGCCCATTTTAAGTGGCCCTGATCTATAATTGATAGAGGCATTAGCTATAGCCAGGAAGGGGCATCCCAGAATAATGGATGGCTTGGTGGGCTTATTAGATGGGTCAGTATCTAGCACAAGAAAGTCAACAGGGAAGAAGTCCTCCACTCTCACCAGGACATCTTCCCGTAATCCCCATGGTGTCTTAAGCGATCTCTCTACGACTTGGAGGATGAGTAGACTAGGATTTAAATCACCTCCTCCCAAAAGGTCGTAGACAAAGCTCGGTAAAATGTTCACCCCGCTCCCAGATGGAGCAAAGCCTCGTCAATGTGTTGGTTTCCTATAACCACTAAATATACGGGGCCCCTGGGTCTTTCATTTTGGGAGGTGTTCCATGTTGGAGAATCGAGCTAACATGGTCAGGCAGGATGACCTTAGCTTGGACCTATCTCCTAGATCGGTGCTTCTGGGTGCACAGGTTCTTTAGAAACTTAGTATAGGACAGGATCTGTTTGATAGCTTCCAACAGAGGCAAGTTGATCTGGACTTGCCTAAAAGTGTCCATAATCTCCTCTGTCCTATCCTTGGCTCCAAATGAGCCAACAGAAGATTCCCCACGAGAAGATAGGCGCTCTGGATAGGGCACCCTCAGTTTCTGGGTAGAGGGGTCGTCATGGCAGGAAAGGGCTGGTGGAATGACGACATCCTCAGGGTGGGTGATTTCAAGCGAGTGAGAGCAGTGTAGCTCTTCCTCGGTGGAGATGGAAGTCGAATCTAGTGTAGGAGGGTGTAACGACCCGGTTCCCGAGTCCCTACGAGACACGAGAACCGGACCGACTCGACTAATCCCAAGACCTAGTCGTCCAACGAGGAAGTAACCAAAAGAGCAGTAAAATAAACCCCATTCAGCATGAATATAACTAACAGTAAGAAAGTATAGCAGTAAGGAGAGAAACTACTACAGTAGATACCACCACAACAGTAGAACAACATTTATCATATAACATGAACTGCAGGTAAAGAAAAGTACAGCGGAAACAAGATCTACTCACTATAACGGAAACAAAGAGGTACAAAAGACAGTAGTAACTCTACTGGACCCTACTCGGCCCAGCGTCCTCTGCAGCCGCTGACCCTGGCTGCTCAACACCTGGTCCTGAAAAAGGTAACGAGTGTAACACGTCAACAAAACGCTGAGTAGAGTGGCAACTAAAACTAAAGACAACAGTAGAGTGTACAGTAGCTGTTATGTTCTATTACTTTCTTTATTTACATCTTTCAATTGTCTCACTATTTCATTTATTTCTCAGATCTTTTACTTGATCTCGAATGTTCCTCGTGGGAACGATCTTGATTGCAGTCTTTTCCAAAAAGTAGAAGTAGCACGTGGTGCTCTCCTGGCCGGGAGAGTCCCCCGTGGTGATCCTATCCTCAGTCAACCACCCCAAGGTCACTGACAAACGTAACGGTGACTACGGCACGCGCGATAAATGCACAGGTAGCTAACCCGTACTAGCACGCGGTCAGTCGTTTCCGTTAACGGGTGCACCCAAAGCACAGCACGGAACCAGTCCAGGGCAGAGCCCTCTCAGTAACAAGGGTCCAACCCCTCCACAGTAACCAAACCGGGGCCTTGCCCCTCCACAGTCCGCGCACCCTCACCTGACTACCCTGGTTTGCCCCAGCGGGCCTAACAAGTCGGTGTGGGAAGCTAGCAGAACCCCGGGGCCCGTGGGGTAGCTAGTACCTCCCTACACTAGTAGCTCTCCTCGGTACTACGTACGTGAGGGCCAGCAAGTCGGTACAGAGTGGCCAGTCCTAACCCCGGGTCCCTGGGGCGGTTGGCTCCGCTCTGCACTAAACAGGGGGACAGTCGCTCTCCTTGGTACTCCGTACTCAAGGGCCAGCTCACTTCCCCAAAACTATTCCATTCACTTTCCAGGAGTTCTACTCCTACTTCCCCGTAGGGTTCCATCCTTTTTACTCAAACATCCAGGTTTCACTCTCCAGTTTCACATTCTTACAATCCATGTTCTCAACCACGTTATCTATTCACAACAGGAAGCTGTTAATTCAAATTACAGGCAGCTTTATATCTCTTTCCATTTTCCAAGACTGCAGTATTATACATTCCACTAGTTTTCCCATCCTAGGATTCATGCCATATCCTAGGATCTATCATACAATCTAGTTTTCCAGTCCTAGGATTCATGCAACACCTAGGAGCTATCATTCCATCTATTTCTCATTCTTAGGGTTCATGCAATGTCCTAGGTTCTATTTATGGTTTCATAATTTAACAGATTTTAATAACTTAAAGCCACTCTACCGGTACAATGGGAGTAATGGGGGCGTGATCGGGAATCCCGCGTGCCTCCGCGACTCCTAAGACTGCAACTGAACGAGGTCCTATCACAAGGATCAAACACAAGGAAAGTCTCAAAATAGTGTATAGCTACTATAGACGGGTAGAGGAATTAATTCTGAAAAGAACGCAACTCGAAACGCGGAAAACGGAGCCCGAACGGGCCCTAAACGGGTCGAAAATGACGACACTGTGTAAAATCAGACGTCTGGAACTTCTTCCAGACGTCTTAAAAAGTGGATCAGAGAATTACCTGCTCAGCGTGGTTTCCCAGATGTCCAGAAGTCTGCGGGGACGTCTGGCCTAGCTCACAGACGTCCGATGGTCACCCCGGACGTCTGGAGGTCACTCCCGCCGTCTGGTACAACTTCCAGACGTCTGATTCGCAAAGGATGGCGAATCAGCGAGCCTGCGCACAGCCAACTCCCTCCCTCAGTACGGTCAATCGACAGGAAGGAAGAAGAAAGCGGAATACTCACCTTTCAGACGTCTGTATTATCTTCCAGACGTCTCCCTCGCCGTCTGTCTATAAACCCAGACGTCTGATTCTGGAAATTTTTTCCAGAACAGGGCAGTGCTTGGCCTCCGCTCGCGACGCCGCCCGCGTCGCACCTCACGCGTCTGCTGCTCAGACCGCAGCAGGTCCCTCTCCGCGTCGTTCCGCGCCTCCTGCGCCCTCCGTCGGCCGGCCAAGCCACTCCGGCGAGCTCGCCCTCACGGCAGAGCTCCGCCCTCGCACGCCGCACCTCCTCCGCGCTCACTGCGGCCGCCGCTGCCGCCCTCGCGCTCGCTCGCTCTCGCGCACAGGAAGGAGAAGAGGAAGGGGACGGTGGAGACGACAGGAGGGGAGGCGTGGCCTTTCAAGGCCGCGTGAGGAGGAGGGAGAGAGAGCGCGGCAGGTCTGCAGCCGCAGAGAGAGAGGGAAAAAGAGAGAGAGAGGAATCGCGGGTCTGCGCGCACAAGCGCGTAGACGAATCTCTCGTGCGAAAAATAACTGTTTTACAGACGTCTGGAAACGATCCTAGACGTCTGGTCAGACGTCTGGGCCACCTCCCAGACGTCTTAAAAGACGTCTGGGGCACACGTTCGTTACAGAGGGGAATCCTGAAAGGTGACCGTAGGAGTGCTATCAGGCTTGTTGATTTTCTTTCCACTCCTCAACACAGTCACAGCTTGGGCATGCTCCTTGAATATGACCCCCTTTCCCTTCGGGTTCTCCTCAGAAGAGCTACACAACTTCCTGGGATCCCGCTGCCTAACTACCTCAGTAAGATGACCAATTTGGGATTGCATATCAGTAATCATCTTATTCTGAGATTGGATGGCCATATTCTGATCCTATTGCATCGCTTTCATCATGTCTTTAAGTTCATCCATCTTAGAAGGCTTATTCTAAGGAGGGTTTGCATAGGATGGCTAGTAGATGGGTTGGTGAGATAGGGGTCTTGCATTCCCTAAGTTAGAAGCATCATCTTGCTTCCATGAGAAGTTTGGATGGTTCCTCCATCCCAAATTATAGGTATTGGAATAAGGGTTATTGCGAGGAGGTGGGTGAAAACCTTGGGCCATGTTCAGGTCAGCCTGAATCAACTCAGGGAATTGATTTTCTTGGTGGCACTCCGCAGTGGCGTGTTGTGCTTTGACAAATGGAGCTTTCACTTGAAGCCTAAAAGATAGAGGCTGCTTACGGGTTCATGCTAGGGTTTGCTAAAAGCCTATCAAAGTTTTTGTTCAACAATTGAATCTGATAAGCCAAATCCTAAGTAGCCCCGGCTTCATGGGCCTCTATCTTCCTCTGCAAGATTGATCGTTTTCTTTCTTGACAGGCAAAGGACATATGTATGGAATTGTCACTTAATTTTCAAATAATGCCCAAGCTTCATCCTCAGTTTTGGTCATGAAGGTTCCTGCACAGGCTGCATCGATGGTTTGCCCGTGCCTTTCGAATAATACATTATAGAACCTTTCGACCAACTGCCATCTTGGCACCTGATGGTGGGGGCATAACCTAAGAAAGTCATTAAAGTGCCCCGAAGTCTCGTGAAATTACTCCCCTTCTTGTTGAGTAAAACCTATAATCTCTCTTCTGTAATTGTTGGTCTTACTCAGGAAAATACTTTTTCAGGAATTCTCCCTTAAGGGTGGCCCAATCATTTACCCTTTCATTGAGGGTATGATGCCAGTGCTTGCCCTTATCCTTAAGGGAGAATGAAAATAGAGCCCTCATCAGGGCTTCATCAGTAAAGCCTTGGAGCTTCACCGTGGAACAGACCTCGGTGAATTCCTCAAGATGCCTGTAGGGATCCTCCCTAGTAGTACCATAAAAAGAGGGGAGCAAAGATATGGTGCTTCTCTTGATTTCATATGGATTATCCACTCCAGGTCTTCGAATAGGTAGGGCTTGGTGGGTTGTAGGGAGAAATAGTCTCTCAAGGTTCTCTAATTTTCACCAACCCTAATCTCTTCTTCAGGTCTTTCTTCAGCCATTTTTCTTCTTTCTTGGTTAGCTTTCCTAATAATTCTCTTAGGCTCAGGGTTGAAAAGAAGACTATTTCTAAGAGAGCGCCTACCAAGCATACACCAAGTAAACACAAGGCAAGAGGTCTTTTGTTGAGTTAAAGCACTTTAAGCCCTCTTTCAACCTTTCTAGTTTGGCCAAATAGAGTCAAGATAGTATTTCTCTGTTCCCACGTGAGTGGTATATGAGAAGTGAGGCACTTGAGATTCCTGGTCAAAGGCTATTAAGGAGGTTGAGGTTACTTTATTTCATTTGGGTGACCAATCAAGTTGTCAATCAATTACGCACCCTAAATAGACCTTTGAGTGCCCTAGTGGCGTACACTTTGCTACAATGATATTCTCAAATGCTTAAGTAAAAAGGTACTCCAATGATAGAACCAACGGATGCAAGCAAGGCGAACCCTTCCTTTGAGGCGATGCATTAGCGGTGCCTCTTAACTACCCTTGAATTCCTTTATAGTGTGTCCCCCTCCTTAGAGTATCAAATCACTCGAGCAAAAGTTAATACCATCGTTTCAAAGAGAGAGAGGAGGGTTTGCACCGATAAAGAGATCGATGCCTATAGCTTTTAGGGTCCAAGTCCTAGTGCAGTGCCTATAGTGCATGCTCAGTGTAGGAAGTGTGCATTACATCGCGAAAAGTGATTTTTCTTTTGAAAACCACAATCAAGTTATTCAAACACTTCCTATATATTTTACTTTCCTTTTGAGAAGCAATGTGACCACTTGATTAATCTTTTCAAGTCAGCTTAAGTGGTCTTCTTTAATTATATCCAAATGAAATGCGTGTGCGATAACTAATGCAAAAAGATAGGAAGTACGTACCTTGCTCCATCACTCTTCAACGTAGAAATGCACGCAATGTAGTAAGAAAATCTAAATGCTGCTCAAGTAATCCTAAATGGTCGTCCTAAAGATATGCAGCTTCTAGCAGGTAGCTCAGAATTTTTTTTTTTAAAAGAATAAATGCACAATCACAAGAACTAACTAACTAAGAATAAACCTAGAGTCTAAAGAATCGGGGACACTCCCCCAAAAACTGGCCCCAAAGTACAAGGGCAAGAAAACAAATAACTAGACTAAACCTAAAGAGTCTACTCTAAAATTCTAAATCAGAAGTCTAAGAGGAAGAATCCTCCTAGATGGTCCTCCATGCATCTCCACACGTGTGGGATCAAGGCCTACAGGCTCCTGCAATTATCTCTGAGGTAGCGGCAAGGTCCACCAAGATGAGTGTCCGCTGTGTGCACCTCCTCCTTAACGACGTACCTCGTACAGGAAAAAAAATAGATCAATGAATATATAGCCCTGATTAGAAATCACTACAAATAGGAAATAAGTGCGAGTTTACTAGGCCCATTGCCTCCCTGGCAACGGTGCCATTTGATGATGAGATTTACACTTAATTAAGATGATTGCAATAAAAAGATGTGTTGTTGATGTTTTATGTGGTGGAAAATCTCTCTATCAAAATTAATTTATATCTAATCTAACCACATTGTTCAAAGTGTCATATCCATAGGGAGGCATGTCTAGTAAAACTCGCACAAGATGTAAAGTGAATGTTCACAAATATATTCTTAAGCAGTGGAATCAAAATCAAGCAAAACCCTCTCTAAATTAAGATCACAATGCATGGAATCACTGAAATCGCATTTATGTTAAATAATAGGAGTGATCATGAAATTTTCCTACAATAAGGAAATCAAAAATAAAGATTGACCATGATATTCATCGGCACTTCTCTTGAAATAAGACAAGAGATTGTCTTCCCCTTAATCAAATCAAAAACCTTTGGAATGAATGGAATAATGTTGAAATAGTAATTTAACGAAAGAAGAGGGGCATTCTCATCAAAGCCACCCAATATCTAATTGATTTAATAATATATGTACGAATTGGCAATGGCAAGGCAACGTAAAAACTAATTCTCTTCAAAACAGAGGAATGATTCTCCCTCCTCCTCACGCATGGGATGGTGCACGGCGGCCGAAGATGCTCTGGAAGATGGTCGGCCAGTGCATGGGGATTTCAATGACAGTGGAATCGTGGCATGGGGCGACTGGGCATGGCCGGTCATAAGAGAGGGAGGTGGTGGGTCATGCTCTGTTTGCAGTAGCTTGTAGCACTGGCGGAGGGTGCATAAGGGGCACGGTCGACTAAGGCGAGATACAGATGGAGCGGTTGCCAAGCGTGCGCTAGGTGGAACAACGTGGGGGTGTTGGCTGTGCTGCTGGTGGTGCGCCCGCACGCAAGGGCAAGGACGCGCAAGGGGGCTCAGGCAGGGGTGGCTTGCTAAAGGTGGAGCGGACGCATGAGCATGCTACGTGTTTGCACCTCAAAACATGCCTGTAATAACACCTTCTTGTGCTATTTTCTAGCATTAACATTGCATAATAGGATCCTGTAATCGCATTTGTAAAAACGCTTGCATGCATGCATTTAATCAAGAGAAGAAGAGGAGTGAAACAATGGCTTGCATTGTTACATTTTATCTCAAGTGCCTCCTTGCAAATTCCACCTCTTTTTATTTTTTTTCTCTCTTGATTTCTTCTTTTCTTCTTCCCGCGGCTGCACTTCTTCCCGCAGCAGCTGCATGCATTTACTCCACGTCACTTCTCCCTGCCAACGTCGCTCCCTACAGCTGCAACTCTCGCACCCCCTCCCTGCTGCAGCCGGCATGCCACTCTCTCCTCCTCTATAAGAAGCTGCAGCTTCTTCCTCGCGAGAGACGCTGCTGCACGAAGCCACCCCGTAGCTCCACCACCTTCCTCTCACCCGTTCTCCCCTCCCATACGCCGGCCCTCCTTCGAGGAGACACCCGGCGAGCAGGAGAACTCACTGTGGTGCACACCACCACAGTGGGAACACCACCGCCCAGCTCTTCAATGAGCCGGTGGGCGTGGTGTCTTCCTCCGTTTCATTTTTTTTCGTCTCACGCCATTGCTGCCGCTTCAAGCTCCAAAGCTTGAAGCCGCGGCAGCAGCAGCCACGCAGCAGCAGCAGGTCCCCCCGCCTCCTCCGCGACCGTCCCCGCAGCCACCCGTCGACTTCGCGCACGCCTGCAGGGCCATTCCCCGCTCAACCTTCGTCCTGTAGGCCCCGCAGTTGCACCCGTAGCCCGCCGTCGCGCGAACTGTAGCGGCCGGCTACGGCCTCGCGCCGCCCCCTACCCTCCTCCACGACCCTCCGCAACCACCTGCAGACCTCCTCCACGCTCGCTCCTCCGTGCCTTCGCCCGCCCGTCGCCTTCGCGCACGCCTTGAGGAACCCTACGCGAAGCCGCGCCCGCACCCGCCGTCTTCAGACGTCTGCCTCCGCCTTCAGACGACGCGGAGTCAGACGTCCGCCGCCTCGCGCGTCCGCGATCTCTCGCTCGCCCGCTCTCTCTCTCTCTGCCGATCTCTCCCGCTCCCTCTCTCTCTCACGTATACTCTCTCTCTCTCTCCCGCTCTCTCTCTCACGCATTCGCTCTCTCTCTCTCTTTTCTCTCTTTCTCTCTTTTTTTCACTTACTCACAGCAACACACACACACACCTTCACCGACGCACACACACCTTTACTCACACATACGCACACCCACACACACACTTATAGTAACATACATATATATACAATATATATACATATATATATAATATATATAGCTACTTATATATATCTATATACTTATACATATACTTATATATATATATATACACACACGTATATATATATCTATATACTTATACATATACTTTTATATATATATATACACATACTTATATACATATATATATATATACATATCTATATACTTCTATACACACACACACACACACATATATATATATATATATCTAGATACATATATACTTATATACATATATATATATACATATACACCTATATATATATATATACATATATATCTATATATATCTATACATATATACCTATACATATATATATATAAATATATTTACTTATATATATGTATATATACTTTCACGCTATTTACTATACGCTGTATCGCGGGAATATCTGCACCAGTTGCTGATATTCTCCGATACACGCGTACAAAAAGCGTGGACACATTCATCATCCATCCTCCATCCACACTCCACGTGGCACATAGTCATGTTGGTTGCGTCTTTCTAGACGACTACCGACCCGACACGGTGCTACACTCCATCGCCACCTCCACCCCCACCCCTTTATATATATACTACATATAAATATATATCTATAGCTATTATATTTACTTTCTGTCTGTTAGCTTCCTTCTTAGTAAAAAGATAAAAAAAAATACATAAAAGAGAAAACATAATCTTTGACTTGCAGGTACTTCGTCTTGCGAGTAGCAAGACCCGTTTTTGACCCTGTTTTGGCTCAAAGCCAAGAACCCATTTTTGAGGGTGTGCCTCAAGGACCAAGATTATCAGAAAAAAAATCTAAATAAAAAAATACCAAAAACACAATAAACGAACGGAAGAGACTCGTTATAGGAAAGGCGTAGAAACTCAACTTGAACCCCACTTCCCTGAGTTCGACCCTGGGCCTAAAAGTGATAAGATAAAATCAATTAGGCCAGGTTAAAAATTTTGTAAAGAGATGGTTAGGTCCGAATTAGGTTAACCACTATACACATTTCAACGATAAAATCCCCATATTAACAACCTATCCGGGCCGACCCAACACTAGGCGCACGTTGGTGGGCTACTGCAACGCAATGAGTGGTGCGTGAGGGGCACAGACGTGCAGCTTGTGCACTAGCAGTGAGTGGAGGATGTGTGGGAGGTGTGCTGGTCGTGCATGGGCTAGAGGCGGTGCGTGCTTTTGTTTGGTGGAGAAGATGAAGAGGGTGGAGGTGAGGGGTAGGCACTGATGGTGGCAGTGATGCTCTCTGTCATAGAGCACCACAAGTCGAGGGTGATAGCAAGGTTGATGGTGGAGAGATCTCAGGCCACGATGTGCACCATGTCCATGGTGCTTGCCTCCTTCACAGTCGATAGGATGGGAGATGGAAGATCCCCTTCAATGATTGTTGCACCTCTTCTTTGAAACACCTCTCCCGTTTGTTTCCCCCACCACGAATCTTGACCAGCAACTCGGCGAGTAAATCTGAACCATTGGAGAGGAGTTGCATTGAAGCCGTGTTGTTACGAGAAGGCTGGCGGCGAGGGTCCTGTGGGTTGAAGCCATGCACTCTGCAAGGAAGAAAACAAAAAGAAAGTGGGTTATTTATAAAGATAATCCAAAATAATGCATGTAATGCATGCATGTCACCATAATGCATATTACTTTCTAATACATGTGAATGCCATGTATAAAATATGCATGCAGTCATTTTTATAAAATAATCTATTTATAAATCTAAGTATGCTATGTACATGTAGTCATCATTCTAATATCTAGGTATTTATGCATCCGATTTGCTCACAAATGTGGTCTCATCACTAGGATTGTCACAACAAGGGTACATAACTAAAGTCTTGGAGAGATTTCACATGGATAATGTCAAGAAAGGTCTTCTTCTCGTTGGACACAATATCCCCCTATCAAAGGGAATGTCTCCCCAAATAGTTGAAGACAAAAAGGTCACGGGTGGATGTCCATATGCCTCTGCAGTGGGTAGCCTGATGTATGCCATGCTCTGTACACGACCAGATATCTATCACACAGCGGGAGTGGTAAGCCATTACTAATCCAATTCGGGAAAAGAACACTAGGTTGCTATAAAGAACATCCTCAAGTACTTAAGGAGGACTAAGGATTACTGCTTAGTCTTTGGAGATGGAGATCTCCAAGTGTTAGGGTATACCAACTTCAACTTCCAGTTGGATATTAACAATAGAAAGTCCACATCATGGTTCATTTTCCTATTGAACAATGGTTTTGTGAGCTAGCGAAGTAAGGAGAAAGATACCACGACTAATTCAACAACTAAAGTTAAATATATCTTTGCATCAGATGTTGCAAAGGAGGTGATGTAGATATGTAAATTCACATAGGAACTTAGCATAGTTCCCTTGATACACTCACTAATCCCATTGTTGTGCGACAGCACGGGTGCCATTACGCAAGCGAAGGAGCCTTGGTCTCATTAGATGAGCAAGCACATTAAGTGGAAATACCACATCATCCTAGAGATTGCAAACGTGGATTACAAAGGCACCCTTCATAGATAACATTGCTAATCCACTGACCAAGGCCTTGACTAGAGAGTCATTTGATCAACATGTTAGCAGTATGTGGTTAAAGAGGTTTCAAAATGGCTCCAAAGGCAAGTAGGAGTTTGTTGGATTTTGTATGTCCTAAGAAAGCCATCTGAGTTTTTATAATATGATTACATTTTCATCTAAATAAAAGAGTTCAATTATTCTCTAGTAAAATGACTTGGGTCGTTTAGTACAATTAGGGTTACATACTTAACCAGATCAAATAATCCACTATATGTTGATTTAAAGATTTAAATGCTTTAGAGAATCTAATAGCACATCAAGAGACCATTTCATTCGATCATATGTTTTCGGTTTAAGTTGGGATGGCAATCTTCTCTAAAGGTAACCACCTGATTGATGTTCTTGAATGGGGGTTCAAGAACTATCACGCAAGTTGGGTTAAGGAGTTAACTTGATGAAGCAAGAGATAGTGAAAGTCCTTCTCTGGTGTTGTCATGGAGAAGGTGTATCCTTAGACCTAAGACAAATATGTGTCTCTATCCACGAACACATTCATTTAGCAAATCACTATGTTGATGCACCCACCTTGGTGTTGATACTAGAAAGCTGGTGTGTGTAGACAAGGACAAGAGGAACATGATCTCTCGAAGATATCACACATTTGTTGCATGGGTGAATGTAATAGATTAAAGGCATGAGCTCACTCCACGTATGTTGGAAATGATGAATTTCACATGTGATCATAGAGTCCTAATCAAACTCAAGACATGAAAAGAAGAAGATGGACCTTTTTGGAAAGGCGTTGATCTTTTTTCTCCGCCCAAAAGTACATGAAGATACCATGGAGGATTGACAACTGTGTAATGGGATTAGACCTCAAGATAATATTTTCCTCCAAATGTTAAGAATTCATAAGTATTTGGAATACTTGATGGGCTTAGTGCTAAAATTTCACCTATTCTATGGGTCATTATCAGAGTGATGAAATCAATAATGATATTGATGGGTTCCTATTTGTAGACTAAATTAAATGTAGCCTTAAGAGTTAAGTTACATTTAATGTGGCAATTAATTACGTCTAATTTGATTGGTAGAAATTTTTTTTTTTGAAATTGAAAGGAAAGCTATCATCTTACGATAGCAATCCGGAGTAGTATATAAATTCAAAGTGTTAAATTACAATTAATTTAAGTTTGGATATTAGTTCCAAACATTTCAAAATTTGTTTTGGGCCAAAGGTTCAAAAATCAAATAACATTACTTCTCAACCATTAGATGGAGATCCAATGGATCTCATCAATTTAGGATTAGTTGTGAAATCCCTATAAATGTCTCCCAAAGGCAAACCCTAATGGCTAATTGGAAATCAATCAAAGTTATTGATTGAAGACCAAATCCACCCAATACACCACAGTCGGCAGTTGTAGAAAGAAGGCAACGGCAACTCTCTACCATAATAGTAACCGACCAACTAATAAAATTATTGGTCAGCACCTACCACTCAAGCTAGTTGACTAGTGGTCGAGCTAGTCACCCACCTACTGAAGGAAGTGCTCTAGGTGCACTTTATGATCTTCCTATTGCCCGCAACCCTCAATAGTCGGTTGACCAGGCATGGATCGGTTGCTACTGTTACGACTGTAGCAGATTTTAGAACTTGGTTCTGAGATATGTTGGTGGTTTCCAGGGGTGATCTTCTATTAGTGTTTCATCTCAATTCGCTAAGGTGTTCTCAGATCTTTTAGTGGAGATGATCTTTCATGACACGAGAGTTTCATCCACCCATCGAGGAGGAGCCAAAATGATCTCCCAGGATTTATTTGAGAAGGCACCACTATGTGAAGTGCTGCTCTATGTCGCCTTCTCGTAGGATTCCGAAACAAGAGGAAATTAGTTCCTCCCATTTCTTCAATTACTTGATCATCTTATGGCATCTATTTGATCGGATTTTTGTGATTTTTTTTTTTGAAACACCCATTACTCTTCGTATTCTTCATGCTTCTACGATACCATGAGGTCATTCGGAATGATTCCCTTCAACCACCTCTACTTCTCCAATCCCAACCTTGCCCCTCATTGCCTTCCTCTTGACTCACCTATCTCGACCACCCCATCTTCAATAACATAAGATGCCACAACTTCACACATGTCTTTGTAGTTGTTGTTGTCTTTTGCTAGTGGTCCATGGACATCTTAAGGAGGTGCCTTCTACATGAACTTGACCACTTGTTATGCCTACTTTGGGGCAAGGGCAAAGGAAGGATAAGGACTTGAGCACCCCATGCTTCCTTGGCACCTTTTGGCTTTGCTACAATCGGCTCCATCTCCTACTTAAGGTCCATTAAGACCATTGATGAATGGCCCTCTAGGGTGACCTATAACATGAACCTTACCCTCATGTCAAGAGCATGGCTCTACAACTTTGCAAAGGAGCTTCAACCCATAGGGATGCTCTTATGTAGGGATGAGAATTGATCAAATCTGGATTTGGATATTTGATGGCAATATCCAAGTATGCTAAATTTGGATATTTGTTAGATTCAGATATAGATTCCAATAACAAATCTATAATTTTGTTGGACATGGATTTAGATGTGGTATATCAAAATTCAAATCAAATTCGAATGCCCAACAAACTAAACCTATGTGTTATCACTTCAATTGCTTTTACAAACAATTATTCTTGTACTTTTTATCAACATTTTGCTTATGTTTTAACTTAATTTGTTATTTATTTAAACCAAAAAAGCTATATTAACCAAACATAGTTGTAGAAAGATTGAAACTCCTATAATATTTACAATTTTATCCAATATTTATCTATATTAGTTACTCTTATCTTGATATTCAATTTTTATCCCCATCAGATTTTATCTACACCATATTAATCTTCAATATTCTCATGATATGGTAAGAAAAAATTATATCTAATCTACATTCAAAATTGAATTTGATTCAACTTTAGAAAAATAAATATAGATATGAATCCAATCTAGTTTCATCCCTACTCTTGCTATTATGATGCCCTACAAGGGCCATGAGTTGGCTTGTAGGTCCTCTTCTCCTTATCGATAACACTTCAATCTTACGTAGCAATGGGAAGAGTCAAGGGTCAACGTAGAGCAGCACATCAAGTGGTTGGACACCCATAAGCATTGCTCTCTTTACCTCCTTGTCTATGAACACCATAAAGTCTTGTTGGATGTTGGCTCTAGCGAGGTCTCTAGAGGAGTGATCAGATGTTCATATGGGTGGTTTAGCCCCCTACCGGGCACCAACTTGAACTAGGAGTTTAAACACAAGTGGTTGCTACCAGGATTCGAGTATGGAAGAGTGGGTAAGGGATGCTAATAAGGACTATTGGGAGTCATGGGGCTAGATGTAGTAAGGTGGGTTCCACAACCATTATAAGTAGAACTTGGTGATTGAGATCCTAAGTAGGGAGTTGCTACTGGTGGGGGTGGCCGATGGAGGTAGGTGGTAGAGAGGAGGTGGTGGAGGAGGGGAAGGGGGAGGGTGGTCAATGGAGCAGAGGTGGCAAGGGCAGTGAAGACATTCTTGCTAATATTGATGAAGCAAGGAGGATCACCACCAACAAAGAACGGGAGAGATCAAGGTGAGCTTTTAGGTCCCATTTGAATGCAGGATAAAACACTTTAGGGATAGGTTAGTGTAAAATAAGTGCAAAGGGGTGTTTGTTTGGGTGGTGGAATAACTGGTGGGAAAGTAGAGGGATAAAATGATCAGTGTACTAATGAGATGTTAGTGGGTACTTGCTTAATATCAAAAGCGAGAGTGGAGGATGTAGTGGGTATTTGTTTAATATTAAAAGTGGGTGATGAATATACTTAATTATGTGTTAACATGCTTAGTTATGTTAGTTTTGAGGCATTAGTTGCATTAGACTTGGGCATCTTGTATATAATTGCATGCATGCATCTTAGAATTAGGATTGCATATTTGAGCCTAATTAATTCATGATTAGTAATATGAGGCTCTATTTTGTGCAAGAATATCTCAGGAAAGCTTACAAGGAAGAAGAAATTATGATTAGATGAGCTTAGCTACGGAAGAGGCAAAACCAAAACCCTAATCTTGATCCTAATTCCTACTTTCCTAAACAACCACCCCATAACCCTAATCCTAAACCCTAGTCTACCTAATTTAGCCATCATAATCCTAACTCTAAAACCTATTCCTAATCCTAGTCTGCCTCCACAAAAATCCTAGCTAAATTCCCTAAACCCTAATTCTACCACCTAAAACCCTAACACTCACCCTACCTTCTAGAAGGCCCCACCACATCCCAAGCCACCTTTGCTTTGCCACCACAAAAATTCCATGCAAAATTTAAGAATTTGCTCAATCCTAGTTTTGATATCAATCAAATCAATCAACTTTCCAATCAAGCCCTTAATTACCCACCTAATTATTCCACATGTTCACACCACCACCAACAAAACCCTTGTGTTCACACCACAACACCCTATGCACCCAACATAAACCTATGCAAACACCCTCTTCCCTCCCTATTTCCTCCATGCAAACCCATCCCAACACACCATAAAACCCACATCAACTCCACTTGCCAATTTTCCTAAAACCAATTCCAAATCCCAATCATAATCCTACGTTCTTAAATTAACAATCCTAATCCTACTTGCCATACTTGCCTTGCCTTGCCCTCCACCTAAACCCTAAAGGCCAGGCCCCCCTCTCATATATATACACCCTACACCCTCCATGCAAAGGGATCTTCTCTTCGTCTCCTCCCTTCCTCTATAGTTGCCCCCCTTCCTCTTCCTCCTCCACGCCAACTTCTTCTTCCTCCTCTCCCATAGCGAACACCTTCTTCCTGTAGGTATCTTAGCTTCTCCTCTTAGGTCCCTTTCTCCTTTAGATTAGCCCTTAGGTACCCTTCTCCTCTAGGCATCCCTCCTCTCTAGATCTCCTTCCCTACATCTTATTCTTTTCCACCATTACTACAAGCTTCTTCTCCAAGTGCTACTACCCGCTCAGAGTTTCTACAAGCTTCTCCATACTCGATGATCATTGGTGGGCCTCTCCACCATCCCTATGAGTGCTTCAACCTCCTCAACTTGCTTCATCTATGGCTACTTCTTCTATTTTTATTGTAGTTAATTTATGCACTTATGATTCAATGAAGCTATCATTTTTGTTGTGCAATCTTGGCTTCATTAGTGTAGTTGTGTTCATGTGATTTTTATTGCTTTCATATATAAAAATGCCAAACAATAATAAGAACAACACAAAAACACCCAAAAAAAAATCACTTTATGCAAATTCGCAATAATGATTTCCCATCTAGATTCGCAATCCTACCTTCCAAAAATCACCCCACAAATTCCATGCATTCAAAAACCACCAAAGTTTGTTTGTAACTTAGGTATCAAGTAGGGATTCCTGCTGCAAAATTTTGGGGCCAAATTTGCTATATATGATTTTATAAAACTCACGCATTGACGAGAGGTCCAATGCCAAATAGACACTAAAATTTTGGTACTGTCAGATTTTTAGGAATTTTTATACAACTCTAATTTGAGTGAAATAATTGTTAGGTTTGTTAATCGCGTGAAAATGTGTTTTCATCATAGTATAGTGTGCAAAATTAACCTAAAAAAAATATTTATAATGAACTCAAAGGAGTCCCGGTCAATGATGAGAACCTCATCATGAGCCATAACTAGCTCATTTTGACCTAATACAAAGGATAAAAGCTCCTACATAACTCAAGGAAAGGCTTAACTCAGAGAATTCTGAGTTTAAGGAGAAAATAAGTCATAAGGGGTAAAAATGCAATTTTACCAGTATAATCTGCATACAGGGTAATTCAGGGTCCAAACATAGGTCAAAGCAACTTAATAAGAATAAAAGTGGGATGAGATGATCTAGAAAGGGCTACAGCAATTCCAAGGAACTAAATGATAATCTGTAACCCTAAAACAACCCACTTCAATTCACGAGGTTCAA
The DNA here is from genome assembly GCA_037157565.1 of Thalassia testudinum. Lineage (NCBI taxonomy): Eukaryota > Viridiplantae > Streptophyta > Magnoliopsida > Alismatales > Hydrocharitaceae > Thalassia > Thalassia testudinum. The sequence continues at coordinate 136,163,200 of JAZHRO010000003.1, read as the reverse complement.
GGCAAAGTAAAAACAGAATAAACCCTCTAAAATTCATAGAAAAATAATCTCTAGGGTTTAGAACCTTCAATTTGGCCTTCAGAACCCATTTTGACCTACATTGAGAACCATGCCCAATTAATAACTTAATTTGGGTTTTCGCATAAATTGACCGGTCAAACAAGGTTTAATATAGAAATGAAATTCACCATCAGATTCCTTAGGTCCTAATTAGTCATGTATAAAAACTTGAGCCTAAGAAGAAACCTCCTTGACCAACTTTACACTTTGGTCCTCATATATTTACTTTTTGGCCCTCAACTTTTGAACCCTCGCATTTTGGCCCCTAACTCTCCTTCGTTCTTTGCGTTTAGGTCCCCCCTGCAAAACCTGCCAGCACCATGCTCCGGCGACCTTGCGCGGAGCATGGCGCCGCGCAGGGTGAGGGGGAGAGCCTGGCAAGTAAACCGGGGGTGCCCTGCGTCGTCAGCCGTTGCAGGGACACCCCCCTGGTCGCTGTAACCCGCCATACCGGCCGTGCGAACGCACGGACGGTATGGGTTTCCATCTCCAGCGTCCTCCGGCGAGGGAGACACGTCGTATCCCTCCGCCTTCCTCCCTGATTCGGTCCCTATAAATACCCCCGTCGCTCCACCGTTCTTCCCAGCTCGGATCTGACAGAGAAAACCCCCAACTTTCCTCTCCTCTCACTCCGGCAGACGCCCACCAGCTCCGGCGGTTCCTCCTCCTCCTCCTCTTCGCTCTGCCGCAATACCAGCAGCAGGGACTTCTTCCCCTGCTCTTCCCGCGCCACGCGCACCCAGCTGGCGCCTCTCCGGCTCTCTGCTCGCCGCCGCCCCTTCCCCTGGGCATCTTCTTCTCCGGCGACAGTCGATACGACTCTCGCCCTGCCCCGGCCCCTTTCGTCTCCATAGCTAGGTCAGAACTCCTCCCCATCTCCCCCTCTTTCTTTTCCTCACTGTCTTTTATTTGATTAAACCCTCGACCGCTCCTGTCCACCGTCACCCCCCTCGTCTCCGGCCAAACTCCGGCGAGACGCTCCCATCACCCCAGCAACCCACACGGCTCGCCGACCACCGCAGAACCTCCGCCTCCTCACCCTGATCGATCCCCGCCCTTCCACTTCCCCCACATCACCCTCTGCAACCCCACCGAACAAACCCATCCTCCGACCCACAGTCCGACCTAGGGCAGCCCTTGCACGCCGCCCCACGCCTCGCCACCACCCACACGAGCTTCGCCGCACTCTGGCGAAGCTCCCGGCACCTTCTGATTAGGCCGAGAGGCCGTTTTGCTGTGAACAGGCCACCCGACCTCCGCCGCCATTGCCGTGCAGAAGGAGCTGCTTCCGCCCGCAGCTGCAGGCGCGCCACGCCCAGCGCCACGCCCAGATTCGACTCCCAGGCCTTGCGAGGCATTTCGACAAAACATCAGGCTCGCAGCTGGGGCGAAGGCTTCGCGTAAAGCCGCGATCGCCCGCTGCTTTCTCCGCTGCGGGCGCTCGATTAGGGTGGGACATTTAGTCCCACCTCGGAAAAGTCTGAAGAGGCGCAGCGGTTTAAAGCGAAAAAGTGCTGGAGGCTTACTGCCTCAGCACACGGGGTGAGGTCCCCTTCACCCGCCCGGTTACCCGGTCTCGTCCGCGCTCACGCCCCGCGAATCTGACCCGACCCGACTTAGACTGACCTGCACTCCTCGCCCACCACGCACGCCGGTGGGCCTGGACCCGGGCGCGACCCGTACCCGGCTACCCGGCAGCTCTGGGAGAGCTATCCTATGAGCGGATTCTGTGAGAGAGAGACGGAGGGGCGGGGGGGTAGAGTAGGTTTTGCCCCCTGACGTAAACTCTGAAGTGTGCAGGCACAGGTGAAGAAGAAGGACCGCGGAAGAAGAAGGAAGCTGAGGGAGACACTGTAGCAACAAGCGGTTTAAGTCGTCTGATTGGAAAATCAGACGACGTCCTGAAGGGAAAAGAAGAAAGAAGGAGAGACGACGTCCTGACAGGAAAAAGAAAAGAAGAAAGAAGGAGAGACGACGTCCTGACAGGAAAAAGAAAAGAAGAAAGAAGGAGATCTGAAGAACAACAGAAGAAGGCGAGGCAGAGGAGAACACAGGGAAGAACTCAAAGAAGAAGAGCAGGAACAGCTGAAGGAAGAAGAAGAACATCACCACTGCAGAAGAAGAACATTACCACTGCAGATAAAGAAGAAGAGGATAACAGAAGATCTGAGACGAGGAGAAGCAAAGAGAAAAGAAGAAAAGACAACAAATTCTTTCTCTCTCTTTCTTTATCTTTATTTTTTGTAAAAGAAACATGTATATCTCTAGAATACAACTTGCTCCCTGAGTTCGACCTCGGGAACTCTTTTATTTTCCGAGTAAAAAAATTTGTATATTTGAAATGTTGGCAATAACTGGCTATACTACAACGCTATAACAATAAAACCCGGTTGCCGCCACCGTTTCATTTTGGCGCCTAGAGGTAAACATTCCTGTTTCTTTTTAAATTTCTGATAATCTCCTCTCTTTTGTGCAGAAAACTACAGGAAATCAAGAAGACAAGCAACCGCACGACAACCACTCCGAGGACAGGTAAATTTTTCCTCTCGCTATTAACCCCTAAACTCTAAAGAGGAAGAAAAGAAAAGAACAAGCAATATAGGGCTAACCTGTCTTCCATACTTAGTAACCATAAAGAGTTGCATGTTTTCAACTCATTAGTCCTGCACACTATTAAGGGTATTTAAGGGCTAACACATTCTTGCTTGAGCCCTAATTACCCAACAAAGAACTAACTGGACCAAGTAGAGCCAACATAAGATTCAACATTAGGGTTTTAGAGACACACTACTTAAATCAAGAATGGAGAAAATCCAAAAGAAGTGTGCCTAAACCATTGATTGAAAATACCTATTCAAAAGAAAACCTAAAACAATTGGCTCTCTAAACACTTGAACCCTAAAAGACAAGACCTAAAAGCTCTCAAAGAAAACAAGAGGTAAAGTTGACCCCTTGGGTCAACCAACCTTAAATTAGGTCACTCTTTGCACTTAAAAGACTAAAGTTCAAGTGAAAACCTAAGCACCTTGATCTTAACATAAAAAAGGGTAGACTTAAGAGGTCAAGATCCCCATTCTGGTCTACCTGGAACCGCAGTGACAAGAGAGGTCGGGTGGGGGAAACCCTGTAACCCGTGGGGACGCTCTACCGTGTAGGGGTCTTTGCGGGACTCTCCCTCTCTGGCTGCCCGGGTAATTCTCAGGTGGACGATCTTTCTGATCAAGGGGTCCATCTGCCCCGCACCTCTATAGTCACCCAACACATTTTTGGGTGTCTTGATTGGGTCCAGCACCTTCTAAACTTACCTCTTCCAACAGTGCATGTACGGAAGGAGGTCCCTAAGACCACCCTTAAGACCTCCTTTAGAAATTCGCTCTCGTCAAGGCCAAGCCTCGACGCCCGTGTTTGTGCAGCAACACCCTCACATTATTCTCTCTTCTGATTCAGAACCAAGTTCTTCTTCTTCCCCCATCATGGCTCAGCCAGTTGAGGAAGAAAATAATCTGGAACACCAGCTCCAGCGACTCAATGACCTCTTCCAAAACTTCGTGCACCCACCACAGCGTCCTATGATGCGGGACCACTACAATCCTGCTGCAGTGGCCATTGAGCCTCGAGTCAGAATCCCGACTGGAGGACCTGATTCCGAATTAAAGCCCAACATGATTCATGCTATACCTAAATTCCATGGGCTTAATTCTGAAGATCCCTTCCAGCACATCGAACAGCTAAAGCATCTGGCCCACACTTTTGGATCAGATGCGCAAAATCGGGATATTCTTCTCATGAAGATGTTCTCCTTTTCTCTTATGGACAAGGCCGCCCATTGGTATCAAACTCAGACCCGGCCGATCAACACTTGGGAAGAACTTCAATCCGAGTTTTTGAAAAAGTTTTTTCCCGTTGGTCGGACCAACTCCTTGCGCCATCAGATTACACACTTCACTCAACAATCAGGAGAACCTCTCCATGAGGCATGGGATCGTTTTCAGGATCTCATAAGAAAGTGCCCCCATCACGGAGTTCCTAAATGGGAACAAGTCCAATCTTTTTACCAGGGACTCCGTGAGGACATCCGCCTTTTCGTCAATGCAACTTGCGGAGGAAACATCATGGGTCAACATGAAGACACCGTATGGGAGATTCTCGAAAACATGTGCGAGAACTCCATCAACAATGACTCCATGGGATTATTCGACAGGACAAATACCCGCGCAGCGACGAATCTTAAGGGAGCACATGAGACGCAGGGCCTGTCCGCATCAGTCGACCTGGAATTAATGGCCAGTCGATTGGACAAGGTCTCAATCATTGCAAAGAAGGTGGATGAGCTGACTCAGCACTTGCAGCGAGCCACCTCCGCGCGTAACTCCTTTGCACAACCTCCTTCCACACAGGAAACTGTGCAAAACATCCTCCACCGATCTTCCCCTGGGATGGATCCATATCCATCCCCATCTGATTCTTGGATCGGAGGATCATCCGATCCTTTCTACACCAGCCGGGGGAACTCCATTCCCCCTTTCCCTGATTCTCAGGAGGTTCCTCAGACCTGCGAGGACCTCAACGCCATCCAGAACGGCCCATTCTCCAACACTTACAACCCTGGATGGCGAAACCATCCCAATTTTCAGTGGGCGGGAAATTCCCAAACCCAAAGACCACCTTTTCAGTCCCGCCCACAGCCCTCTCGTCATTACCAGCCGCCTCAGCCTCAGCCCAACCCTACTCATCCATTAGGGCCAAATCAGGATCAAATGTCCCTAATCCTTCAGACTCTGGCTGACATTCAAAAAACGAATGCGGCTATTCAAAAACAACACAAGGACGAGCTTACAGAAGTTAAAACTCAACTGGCCCAGTTGGCAAATTCTCGCCAGCCAGGCACACTCCCTTCCCAACCCCTTCCTAACCCAAATAACGTGCCAACCCAGAAGCGCGTTATGAATCCAAATTTAGGCCACGCTCAATGGATTTATCAGGCCCCTACTGCTCCATCTCCAGACGAGATGGAAGCCTCAACTTCTTATGCGGGATTTCAGCAGCAGCCACCCCTCTTACCAAACCCAAACCAAAATCAGGCCGGATTAAATTCTGTAACAACACGTAGTGGTAAAACAACTCAAGACCCGCACTATCCAAACCACTCCAAGCCTGATAACCATGACCCTAGGATAGTTATCCAAGATACCGCTGTTCCGGATCCACAACCTGGACCTATCCTAGAAGAACCAACCAAGATCCCGTTTCCCGAGGCCTTGACCAAGGGAAAGAAGACCACCAAACCCGTGGCCCCTGAGGAGGACCTGGTCAAGCTCTTTGAGCAGGTCCACATAAACATCCCCTTGATGGATGCAATCCGCCACGTACCAGCTTACGCACGATTTCTAAAGAATATATGTACACCCCAGCGTAAGCCGCGAACCAAGGGAGGGAGCCCAATTGTCCTGTCAGAGCAAGCCAGCTCTGTAATCCTTAGTAGACTCCCACCCAAGGCAAAAGATCCTGGGACTCCCCTGATTTCCTGTAAGATAGGTGGTACCCAATTTGATAGAGCATTGTTAGACTTGGGTGCATCCATAAACCTGATACCCACATCCTTACTTGACCACCTAGAAGAATCTGAGCTAAAACCAACCGAGGTGACATTACAATTAGCAGATCGATCTATAAAGTCACCAAAAGGGATTCTCGAGGATGTTATCGTAAGAGTGCAGGATTTCTATTTTCCAGTGGACTTTATAGTCTTAGATATGGATGCACCTGAGAACCCTAGGGATACACCAATCATTCTAGGGAGACCTTTCTTGGCTACTGCTAGAGCCAACATCAGCTGTGAGGAGGGCCAAATAGAGCTTAAGTTTGGAGATCAAACACTGAAAATTGATATATTTAAGGCCCAACAAGGAATTAATTGCGGCGTCATCGAACAAATTTGTGACATCAAGACTTTGGTTGATGAATCACACCTCCAGAATGACTCGATTATGCCTCATCAACCACAGAAGGATCTTGACCCGCAAACAGAGGAGTCGAATCCAGATATGAACAACCCAGTAACTCCCACCCTTGAACCTCACATCTATACTGAACCACCCGCTGCTGCTGATAACCCCATCCTCGAACTGAAACCCCTTCCTGCTCACTTGAAATACGTCTTTTTGGGTTCTAATCAGACCTTTCCTGTGATTATCAATTCCAACCTCAGTCCTGAACAGGAATCCCGTCTGATTGTTGTCCTCCAGCAACATCGCAGAGCCATCGGATGGACTCTCGATGATTTGACTGGAATAAGTCCCTCTTATTGTACTCATCATATCTATTCAGAAGAGGGCACACGACCTTCTCGTGAAATGCAGAGACGCTTAAACCCCAATCTGCAGGAGGTCGTGAAAAAGGAGATCATCAAGTGGTTAGATGCCGGAATCATCTACCCGATCTCCGATAGTCGTTGGGTGAGCCCAATTCAGGTCGTGCCCAAGAAGGCAGGACTCACCACTATAACGACTGAGACCGGAGAAATCATTCCTACCCGATTAGCCAACTCGTGGAGAGTCTGTATAGATTACCGCCGACTAAATTCCTCCACGAAGAAGGATCATTTCCCACTACCCTTCATTGATCAAATTCTCGAAAAACTTGCGGGAAATAGGTTCTTCTGCTTTCTTGACGGGTACTCCGGTTATAACCAGGTGGCAATCCATCCTGAGGACCAAGAAAAGACCACGTTCACCTGCCCCTTCGGAACATACGCTTTCCGAAGGATGCCTTTCGATCTTTGCAATGCACCCACTACTTTTCAGCGATGCATGCTTGCCATATTCTCAGATATGGTAGGTGATTATCTGGAAGTCTTCATGGATGACTTTTCAGTTTTCGGAGCATCATTCGACGATTGCCTCCAACACTTGGTCCAGATACTCAGGCGGTGCATCGATGTGAATTTGGTTCTTTCCTGGGAAAAGAGCCATTTCATGGTGCCTGAGGGAATTGTCCTGGGACACTCAATTTCGGAGAAAGGTATCCAAGTGGATCGAGCTAAGGTTAATCTGATTTCTCACCTTCCTATGCCTAGCTCGATCAGGGACATCCGATCCTTTTTAGGGCATGTCGATTTTTATCGACGATTTATCCCTGATTTTTCAAAAATCGCGCGCCCCCTGACCACTCTTCTCTCCAAGGATGTTCCTTTCGAAATTTCCAAGGAATGCACTCAAGCATTTGAAATCCTGCGTGACCGAGTCACCCAAGCCCCGATCCTACAGTCCCCTGATTGGTCTCAACCCTTTGAGATCATGTGCGATGCATCCGACTTCGCTGTAGGAGCGGTTTTGGGACAGAAAATTGACAAGAAACCTGTGGTCATTTACTACGCCAGCAAAACACTCGATGAGGCTCAGCGTAACTATACGGTTACTGAGAAAGAGCTGCTAACTGTAGTATTTTCCCTAGAAAAGTTCAGATCATACCTTCTGGGTTCCCGTGTCATCATATACTCGGATCACACAGCTGTGAGGCATCTCCTTGCAAAGAAGGACGCGAAACCTCGATTAATCCGATGGATCTTGCTGTTGCAAGAATTTGACCTTGAGATTCGCGACAAAGCGGGAAAGCAAAATGTGGTAGCTGATCACTTGTCCCGTCTTCCTTCTGAAATAATTGACCCTTCCGGACCCATCACTGAGCATTTTCCCGATGAGCACCTACTGACTATTGGTACTAGCCTTCCATGGTTTGCTAATGTAGTAAATTACTTGGCATCTCATCAGATCCCGTCCGATTGGCCGAAGGCCAAGAAAGACAAATTACGCTCCGATGCCAAGTATTACATTTGGGAAGACCCGTACCTCTTCCGCATAGGTGCCGATCAGATCATCCGGAGATGTGTCCCGGAAGGGGAATTCAACAAAATCCTCTCTTTCTGCCATGACCAGGCATGCGGTGGCCATTTCGCCGGGCATAAAACCGGATCAAAAGTCCTCCAGTGCGGTTTTTACTGGCCCACACTGTTCAAAGACGCATACAATCACTGCAAGGCATGCAGTCGTTGCCAGACTTTGGGCAACATGAGCCATCGCGACATGATGCCTATGCAACCGATTCTAGTATGCGAAATCTTTGATGTTTGGGGGATTGATTTTATGGGCCCCTTTCCTGTTTCGGATGGTTTCGAATACATTCTGTTGGCTGTGGACTACGTGTCCAAATGGATCGAAGCCATACCGACCCGAACCTGTGATCACAAAATCGTTCTCAAATTCATTCATCAACACATTTTCTCAAGGTTCGGGATTCCTCGTGCAATAATCTCTGATGGGGGGACCCATTTCACAAATGCTCAGTTTAGGTCACTGATGACCAAATATGGGGTGTCTCACCGAATCTCTACTCCTTACCACCCCCAAATTAATGGTCTAGCTGAGCTGTCTAATCGGGAGATCAAGAAAATCCTGCAAGTCACTGTTCGACCTGACAGGAAGGACTGGTCGTCCCGACTTCCGGAAGCATTGTGGGCCTATAGGACCGCCCACAAGACCCAATTGGGCATGTCTCCCTTTAGACTGGTGTACGGAAAGGCATGCCACCTTCCCGTAGAACTGGAGCATAAAGCCTATTGGGCAGTACGGAACTGTAATCTAGATCTTTCCAAGGCTGGGACCCACAGAAAACTCCAAATCAGCGAGATCGATGAATTACGCCTAGACGCGTACGAGAACTCGTAAATCTACAAGGAGCGGGTTAAAGCCTTCCACGACAAACACATCTCGAGAAAGATCTTTCATCCTGGTCAAAAGGTCCTACTCTTTGATGCCCGACTAAAACTCTTCCCAGGAAAACTGAGATCCAAGTGGGTCGGACCATATTTGGTCCGACAGGTTTTTGGAAATGGAGCAATCGAAATCAGTCCACTCAGCCACGATTCTGAACCTTTCATCGTGAACGGTCAGAGACTCAAGCCGTTCATTGATGTAACTTCTACTGATTTGGCTGAGGCATCTTATATCCTCCTTTCCCCTTGAGCTTATTGCGCCCAGCCGATGGCGTAAAACTCAGCGCTTAACGGGAGGCAGCCCGTCATTCTCTTTGAAAACCTGAAACTTGTTCTGACACCTTTTTGCACTCGAAGTCCACCCTTGTAGACAGCCGACCCCACCTCAGATGCTTGCATCTGGGATTAGAAATCGTCCGCAAAAATTCAACCCGACCCATCCACTCATCCAAATTTCTGTCTTAAGGAATGAACTAAGTTAAATAAAAACCCCCTAGGTTACAATGAGGACATTGCAAATCTTAGGCATGGGGGGGGTATGAAAGTGCAAAACTTGTAAGAAAAGGTTTCAAACAAAAAAAATTCACATATGCCAAAAACACCATAAAAATTAAAAATTTTTCGAAAAAGAATAAGAGGAAAAGAGGAGAAGGAAATTTTGTGAAGGAGAAAAGAAACAAAATGAAAAAGGAGCACAAAATTATGAGAAAAGGTGATAGTCATTAGTAAGGAACTAAGGAATTAACCTAAGTTCTAGACCTCATTCAAGAAAATAACTGAAAAGTGCACAATGAGATTAGTAAGAATGCAAACCTTAGGCATTCTTGAATAGACTCTTAGTACCCATTAAGATCTGGACACTCCTCAAGAGGTTGAGGAAAATGAAAAGCTAAAGTATTAGGTCTAAGGCTTAGGGAGTATTTGGCCTCGTTAACTAATTTTTGGTTTACGGGACTTAGTAACCTAAGCACCCTAACCTCACACACAGCCTGGTTCAGTAAGCGTAAAAATCAGAATCACGCAGAAGCGTCGCAAAATTCTGAAAAGAACACCTAGAATAGGAGCGGCCGATCAACACAAGTTGATTTGGACGAGTTCCCAGCGCGGAGAGGCGGGAAATCCCCTCGAAGATGCATAACAAAATATCATCTCCTCAGTGCTTGTCTCTTAGGATATTTACATATCCTACTGGGGGCATGTAAGCACTCTGCTGGTTCAGATTCCATGGATGGCATTATCTCGAAGTGTCAATTGCCAGGGTCTGGATTCGGCCACGGAACACCATGGATGGGATTATCTCGAAATCTCAATAGCCAGGGTTCCGGGGGTTGCCATGGGCGGTGCTATCTCGAAGCATCGATCGCCAGGAACCCTTGAGGATTAATGATGGGAGCAAGGAATCTGATACAGACCGTGTTGAAAAGCCAATCCTAGGCTAGAACTAAAAAGAAAAAGAGAGAGAAAACTCTCCAAACAGAAAAACTTTCTATCTCTCTCTTACAAAACGCACTGCGAACTGAGCCAGGGCTAAAATCATTTCAAGCATGGGTGCTTTAACCACAAAGTCCAATAAACCTTAGGTTAGTTCTTGTGGACCTTAAAAACCTTTGCTAAAGACTGAGGCTAAGGCTAGACAGATTTGGATCTTGATCGGTACTAGAGTACCTTTTAGGCCTATGGTCAGCATTCTAACCTAATCTATGCTCAAATAAAAAGCACTTATCTAAAACTATTAAAAACTTCATGGTCTAGAACAAGGGTTGAAACCTTAAGTTTTTGCTAAGGGACTAGCAAAAGCTAGGCATGGGGGTATGATGAGAACCTCATCATGAGCCATAACTAGCTCATTTTGACCTAATACAAAGGATAAAAGCTCCTACATAACTCAAGGAAAGGCTTAACTCAGAGAATTCTGAGTTTAAGGAGAAAACAAGTCATAAGGGGTAAAAATGCAATTTTACCAGTATAATCTGCATACAGGGTAATTCAGGGTCCAAACATAGGTCAAAGCAACTTAATAAGAATAAAAGTGGGATGAGATGATCTAGAAAGGGCTACAGCAATTCCAAGGAACTAAATGATAATCTGTAACCCTAAAACAACCCACTTCAATTCACGAGGTTCAAGGCAAAGTAAAAACAGAATAAACCCTCTAAAATTCATAGAAAAATAATCTCTAGGGTTTAGAACCTTCAATTTGGCCTTCAGAACCCATTTTGACCTACATTGAGAACCATGCCCAATTAATAACTTAATTTGGGTTTTCGCATAAATTGACTGGTCAAACAAGGTTTAATATAGAAATGAAATTCACCATCAGATTCCTTAGGTCCTAATTAGTCATGTACAAAAACTTGAGCCTAAGAAGAAACCTCCTTGACCAACTTTACACTTTGGTCCTCATATATTTACTTTTTGGCCCTTAACTTTTGAACCCTCGCATTTTGGCCCCTAACTCTCCTTCGTTCTTTGCGTTCAGGTCCCCCCTGCAAAACCTGCCAGCACCATGCTCCGGCGACCTTGCGCGGAGCATGGCGCCGCGCAGGGTGAGGGGGAGAGCCTGGCAAGTAAACCGGGGGTGCCCTGCGTCGTCAGCCGTCGCAGGGACACCCCCCTGGTCGCTGTAACCCGCCATACCTGCCGTGCGAACGCACGGACGGTATGGGTTTCCATCTCCGGCGTCCTCCGGCGAGGGAGACACGTCGTCTCCCTCCGCCTTCCTCCCTAATTCGGTCCCTATAAATACCCCCGTCGCTCCACCGTTCTTCCCAGCTCGGATCTGACGGAGAAAACCCCCAACTTTCCTCTCCTCTCACTCCGGCAGACGCCCACCAGCTCCGGCGGTTCCTCCTCCTCCTCCTCTTCGCTCTGCCGCAATACCAGCAGCAGGGACTTCTTCCCCTGCTCTTCCCGCGCCACGCCGCACCCAGCTGGCGCCTCTCCGGCTCTCTGCTCGCCGCCGCCCCTTCCCCTGGGCATCTTCTTCTCCGGCGACAGTCGATACGACTCTCGCCCTGCCCCGGCCCCTTTCGTCTCCATAGCTAGGTCAGAACTCCTCCCCATCTCCCCCTCTTTCTTTTCCTCACTGTCTTTTATTTGATTAAACCCTCGACCGCTCCTGTCCACCGTCACCCCCCTCGTCTCCGGCCAAACTCTGGCGAGACGCTCCCATCACCCCAGCAACCCACACGGCTTGCCGACCACCGCAGAACCTCCGCCTCCTCACCCTGATCGATCCCCGCCCTTCCACTTCCCCCACATCACCCTCTGCAACCCCACCGAACAAACCCATCCTCCGACCCACAGTCTGACCTAGGGCAGCCCTTGCACGTCGCCCCACGCCTCGCCACCACCCACACGAGCTTCGCCGCACTCTGGCGAAGCTCCCGGCACCTTCTGATTAGGCCGAGAGGCCGTTTTGCTGTGAACAGGCCACCCGACCTCCGCCGCCATTGCCGTGCAGAAGGAGCTGCTTCCGCCCGCAGCTGCAGGCGCGCCACGCCCAGCGCCACACCCAGATTCGACTCCCAGGCCTTGCGAGGCATTTCGACAAAACATCAGGCTCGCAGCTGGGGCGAAGGCTTCGCGTAAAGCCGCGATCGCCCGCTGCTTTCTCCGCTGCGGGCGCTCGATTAGGGTGGGACATTTAGTCCCACCTCGGAAAAGTCTGAAGAGGCGCAGCAGTTTAAAGCGAAAAAGTGCTGGAGGCTTACTGCCTCAGCACACGGGGTGAGGTCCCCTTCACCCGCCCGGTTACCCGGTCTTGTCCGCGCTCACGCCCCGCGGATCTGACCCGACCCGACTTAGACTAACCTGCACTCCTCGCCCACCACGCACGCCGGTGGGCCTGGACCCGGGCGCGACCCGTACCCGGCTACCCGGCAGCTCTGGGAGAGCTATCCTATGAGCGGATTCTGTGAGAGAGAGACGGAGGGGCGGGGGGGTAGAGTAGGTTTTGCCCCCTGACGTAAACTCTGAAGTGTGCAGGCACAGGTGAAGAAGAAGGACCGCGGAAGAAGAAGGAAGCTGAGGGAGACACTGTAGCAACAAGCGGTTTAAGTCGTCTGATTGGAAAATCAGACGACGTCCTGAAGGGAAAAGAAGAAAGAAGGAGAGACGACGTCCTGACAGGAAAAAGAAAAGAAGAAAGAAGGAGAGACGACGTCCTGACAGGAAAAAGAAAAGAAGAAAGAAGGAGATCTGAAGAACAACAGAAGAAGGCGAGGCAGAGGAGAACACAGGGAAGAACTCAAAGAAGAAGAGCAGGAACAGCTGAAGGAAGAAGAAGAACATCACCACTGCAGAAGAAGAACATTACCACTGCAGATAAAGAAGAAGAGGATAACAGAAGATCTGAGACGAGGAGAAGCAAAGAGAAAAGAAGAAAAGACAACAAATTCTTTCTCTCTCTTTCTTTATCTTTATTTTTTGTAAAAGAAACATGTATATCTCTAGAATACAACTTGCTCCCTGAGTTCGACCTCGGGAACTCTTTTATTTTCCGAGTAAAAAAATTTATATATTTGAAATGTTGGCAATAACTGGCTATACTACAACGCTATAACAATAAAACCCGGTTGCCGCCACCGTTTCAGTCAATCTTTGGGAGGCAGAAAATGCTTTTGATTTTGATTCTTCATTTGTTGTTAAGAGAAATGTGTGTAGTGTTATTTAGTCCCACATAGTGGAGTGAGACTTCTGTTATGTGTGTGGTGGCCTATAAATAGGCATGTACCCCCCACCTATTCCTTTGAGAACAAAAATAGATATACACGCCCTATTGGGGCACTTCTCTAGTGGTTTTCTCCTTGCTCTTCGTAAGTGGAGTTTCCACATAAACCTAAGCGTTCTTATTGCTTTATGCTTTGATATTATTGTTCGTTTCCACTCATTTTAAATTTCAACTTGGCATCAAAGCATTTGATTCTTGGGTTTACTTGATTATCATGTTTTATCTTTTTATTCTTGTACTTGTAGTTCTCTTCCTAGAAGAAGGTTCTCAAGGAAGATCCATGTAGTGTGTATGATACTGTGCCATAAAAATCGAAGGAGCTAGACAGACTGATCGCCGATCGATGGAGATCAGAGAGGAGAAGAGGAATGGGATCATCTCTCATTCTCGCTCTTATCTTGAGCATCAGTGGCATGATTGGGTTCTTCAAACCCTAAAAGGCAAAAGATGGTGGCAATGGTATAGATCTCGCAAGGATTGTGATGAGACTCTTAAAGGAGATCAGGCGTGATCACCCCGTTGAGGAGTTGTAGGAGGCCTCGATCCACACACCTACATGTGGTGTGGTGAGTGAGGAAGAGTGCGCAAGGCACTTGAGGAGGTGGTGCGAGGCACTGGCGCTCGACAAGGCATGAGGTGCTTGAGGTAGCACGAGCGCATGGAGGCCCAACAAGCACTACTCGTGGGACTCCATGGCATGGGGTTTCTCGGTGCTGTCGCCAAGGGCACAACAGGACACGATAGAGGATGTGTTGCACTTGCCAAGGAGCATGTTAGTGACGAAGTCTTCAAGCTTCTTGGTGAGCATGACAATGAGGGGACCTTGCAGGATTGTGATGCCAATGGCAAATGATCGAAGATGGCATGGATCCCGATGGCATTTGCCATGACAACGCAACCCATGAAGGTAAGCATGGAGTTGCTAGGACTTAGCAGAGATCTCAACGAAGATCTTGCGAGAACAGTGGCGATGAAGACGAGATCAACGAGATCTGAGGAGCGATCAATGCGTGAAGATCAGAGGGTCTTTATTCCAAATCAGGCAACGACTCAGGCGATGACTGTTAATGGAGAGCATCGTTGATGGAGCTAGAAGATCCGAGCATCTTGCACGATAAAGGGGTGAAGACCTAATATTTCGTTCCCCTGCTTATTAAGTCCTCTCTATGTTCAGTTCTGGTTTGAGCCTTATTTTAAAAAAAGATTAAAAAAAAAAAGAAAGGGGAATGAAAATGAAGAGAGAAAAGAAAAAAAAGGAAAATGATGAAGAGAAAAAAAAAGAGGAAGGTTTTTTTAGGAAATAAACAATCAGAAAAAAAATTTAAAAAAAGAAAGAAAAAGAAGATCTTTTCAAAAAAATGAAAATAAAAATAAAATGATGATGAATGTTCATAAGAAGAGGGAGAGAAGCTCTTCTCTAGGATTATCATTTCCTATGTTTATGATTGAATTTCTTCTCGTTATTATTTTCTTCTATAGAGTATGGGAGAAAGAGGGAGTGTTGGGCCTATTATAGTCACCCCCATTTAGGAGTCCCTTTGTTGCAGTCCCAAGGCACGGTGGGTGACATTGGATACTACTACGAACCTTTGGAGTAGTTGATTATCACATGAGAAATGCAACTCTAGGAAGTCTAGAGTTCTAAGGTCTCTAGAGAGGGAGATTCAATTTTGAGGTCCTTAGAGGAAGGGCCCAATCGATTTCTATGTGAGAGATCCAACTTCGAGTTCTTCAAAGGAAGACCTATTTTAAGGATACTGAATAGGGAGCCACTATCACCTGGTCTCTAGAGGAGAGGCCATTATCAAAGCTAACTACAACAATTCCTTCAGCAACTTGATGAGATGTGGCTCATCATAGCTAAAATGCCCAAGTTTAGTTAGAAACTAGATTAAACACTATCATATTAACATGATAAATTGGTTAAGTATGGAATTAATGAAAATGACCTAAAACACTCAATTTGTGCTAAAATACATAATTAGGTCAATTTTGAGAGATTATCTATTAATTAAGTACATGGATGTTCTAAATGCCAACTGAGCACAATTTTAAGCTTAAAAAAATAAACCAAAGGTTGAATTATATTCCAATATGTTCAATTAACATGCCATAAAAATCTCATTGCATTTGGACATCATCTGAACCTTGAAATCAATATTTTACACTTAAGTCCTTATCCTAGGTTGAGTCCTTTACATTTTATTCATTTACAAGGTTCAGGGACCTAATTGCATTCATTCATGGACTTGTTGTTAGTAGTCTTACCACTAATGGGCTGGTCTGCAATATTTCTACCCCTTTATGTAGGGGTTTAACCTACAAAAAACCAACAGACCTAGGGGCACCACTCGTTCATTATTCCCCCACGAAGAATTCGTGGCATCACAGCTGTTTGTTCATCTTTCATCTCATCCTCTATGCCATTGCCTGATGCTGATGAGCATAACATTGCAACTCAACCCAAATCACATCCAACGGTTGCTCTTAAACTCCAAAAGTTCCTGCTCGCCTCACCAACACACATCCACTATTGAGACCCAACATCCTAAACCTTTTGATCCTAGTCACCACAGCTCCTATAGCCTATATAAGGACCCTCACACTCACCCAATGACCCCTATCAGCTCCCCCTTACAACCCTCGAGCTGGTTGTTCGTCCTCTAGTGCCTTCTTCCCATTTCACTCATGCCAGTAGTGACAGTGGTAGCATAGCTCTACCACAATTCCTCCTCACCACTAAGGATGATGGATGCCTAAGGGCGACCCTGAAGCTTCACTAGCAAGCTTTTCCTTCATTGGAGATCCTTCCCTTTTGTCCTCTTCAGCCACCAACTGTAGATCCCAGGAATCCCATTCTTCTATTTAGTTTAGGATTTCAATTGCTTTCATAGATTAGTTTTACTACTTTCTAGTTAGATTTATGTGCTTTCTAGTGTAGTTTAGATAGATTAGATCATAATTCATTGGTTTGGATTAGTTTAGATAGGAGTAGATCAATGTAATGCTGATTTCCCCTCTCTGATCAATTCTAATCAGAGAGGATGACTCGCCCATCCATTTTCATCCATTTTCCTTCCCACTTACTTCACAATCATGTTCATCATCTTCCCTCAACATTTTAATAATTGTTCATTCCATTCATCAGAGCATTCAATGAATCTGAAGCTCATTAGCTTTCAGATTTATTGGAGCGCTCAAAATCAATCTTAGGGCATCTCATTCAGCCCAAACAATCACCAATGCCCTCTCCATGGTTTTAATTGAGTTTGATTCACATGATTTATTCAGATTTGGTTCTCACACTTGATCGAGAGATTAAGGATTCAATTTGGTTTTAATGGGTTTTAATCGAGTAGATTGAGTTTATCTCTATGTAATTGAATTCAATGCGAAGGGTTTGAGCATCTGGGATTGGATTTTTATAGTTTAATAAGCTCACGCCCAATTTTTGTTTTAGTTACTATTTTTATCCATCGCCCAGGTAGGAATGGCTAAGGAAAATCAATTGCATTGATTTAAAGCTAGTGCAATGACTTAATCACTTCTAGAGGATCGCAAGGGTATCTTGAACACTAATCAATGGTGTGCATGTTGCCTAAGTGACCAAGTCACTGTGGTGATCTCAAATCAAAAGCCCAGGTGGGCGATAGCCTAATCTCAGGTCAAATGAGTTTTAATCTACATATTAGAGATTGAATGAAGTCTGAGATGATTTAATGAAGGTTAGTGAATGTTTTTGAAGGGATTTTGATGCCTGATTTGATCTCTCATCTTCACACTGTCTATAGTGTAAGGGTGGAGATTGATTAGGGTTTCTTAGGCTCTATGATCTCTGATCTGAATGGACTTGAGTTCTAGATGCATCGGGAAGTGTATGCGACACCTGAGGATGAGGTTTCATTAATTTGAATGTAGTTTTGAGCTTTATTGATTTCAATGTCTGGGTTTGAGGTGAACTCAGCTCTTAAGCGTTCATTTACTGTTCTAAAATCATCAGGTGAGATTTAAATATGGTTTCCTTTAACAAGGCAATGTATTTGAGTGATCATGTTAATTTTTGGAGTTTCAAAATAGATTTGAAGAGTTTTTGTTCAGCAGCTGCTGATACTACTGTTAGTCCTGAGTAAAGTCTATCTGAAATTTAATTGCAGATTTCAATTGCATTTTAAATGAACTGAGGTTTCCAATAGTTTTCTAAGATAGCATTCAGAATGATTTTAATGGTTTGATTTAATTGAGTGAAGTTTTGATAACAAAGCTGGATTTAAAGATGCTTCTAAACTCTTTTGTCAACAGCAAATATTCAGAGGTCTAGATGAAGTTGTAAATCCAATTGTGATTAGATCTTGATGGAAATGAGGCTCAATCAAGTTTCTTTGAGATTTTAATTTCAGAACAAGCTTTCAGCTACTTGTGATTGTTGTATTTATTCTTGAAACAATTTGTAATTCAATGTAAAACTCTTAGGAATTCCTCTGTTAGTAAAAAGGGTCGGTAGACTGTCTAGATGGTTGATTTGATGAAACTTTAACGTTTAAATCATATTTTGAGTCTGAATCTGATGTTAAAGGATTACTAGAAGTTCTTAATTCGTAAATCTTTATTTCTAGCAACTTCGAATGACTCTCATGATTTTGGAATTAATTGTAGATCACTTTAGAATCTCTGTCAGCAAGAGTAATTTCTGATATCTATCTAAATCAATCTCCATGCTGATCTTTATGCTAAATTCATCAAATTGGGTTTGATTCTAGTCTAAATAGATGTCTAGAAGTATTCAAGTGTGTATATCTTTCATTCCAGCACTTTAGATAGAATTTTAAGGCTTAAGTTCATGTTCAACTCTTCTTAAAGCTTGTTTTTGCCCAAATTGTAAATAGTGAAAAAAATAAAAAAATATTGTAAAAAAATAAAATAAAGGTGTCTTGAGTTAGATTAGGTTTAGTTTTAGGTGTGTGTCAAGTTAGGTTAGGTTTAGAGTCCTATAAATAGTAGAACATACTAGTAGAAGTTCTAGTCTTCTTTGGTTTGTAAATAAAGCAAAACACACAAAAACAACAAAAGGAGTTCTCTTCTCTTCTCACCTTTCCTCCCTCTTCCCCTATCTCTATATAACACAAAAAGAAAATAAAATTCTAAAAAATATAAAAAAATCCATAAAAAATACCCTCGTACATAATGTATATACTTGTATATAATATAATATTAAGTTGAACGTAAATAGTAACCTATATGTATATAACATATGTAAATAACTTATATAATTATTCTATTTACTTAGGTAGGTATTTATATTGATTTATTCAATATGTACTAAATTATATATTTATTTATTTATAATATATGTACATATCCTATGTGTAATTATTAATAGTTATGTACATACTTAGAATCATAATTATAAATGTATATATAACCTAAAGTAATTACAATGTACAGTAACATACCTCTATATTTATTTATTTACTTATATATTATACATAATTATATTCATAGTTAATTAGGTATGCTAGTAAGCTAATGTAATTTAAATTATTAAATTAATGAATTATTAAAATAAATTATGTTGTATACTTACATACTATATTTTAAAGTATTTTCAACATATTTATAACTTATTTATATTGTAGAATAGTATTTATACTATATATATCATGTATTCAAATGTATAAATATTGAAATAAATCACTACAAATAAATTAAAAATATGTAATAATGAGTTAATAATGTATATTAACTAATTTATAAGTCAATTGAACCATTAACTTATTAATTTGTACTCTAATTAACAAATTAAATAATAAATCAATATGTATTTTTCACTAACTTTAATGATTTTTTAAAATATAATTATATATTTAATTAATGTAAATGAACTATACTAATAGAAACCCTATGTATAGGCTTCATGTATATATAATTTAATTTGAAAATAATTATTAAATAAGTACCTAAACTGAGGCCTAAAATCGACTAAAATCCATGCATTGGCACTAAAATAAGCACCCCCTTCATAGTACCACATCATGAGTTCTAAAACACTCACAGTGCTATATATGGCCTAATGCCCATGACCTTCTCGATCGTCAGCACTGGATGCACATATGAGTATCATGTAATCCTACGAATATATTTGAGCAGGATTTGGTGGGTTGGGACCTGATTTGGCTTGGATGGGCCATGGTCTGAATGTGGACCTGAATGGGCCCAAAACTATGCAAGATTCACCTAATAAAATACTAGGGCCCAAGATTATTAGTGGTTGATCAGATCCTATGGGTTGTTGATCGTACGAAGGGTTAGGCCCGCAAATCCCAAATTTTTTACTAAAGTGTAGGTTAACTATGGTTAAGTTAAGGGTTAAAAATTCAAGTGTTGTGTATATGTGTCAGTGTGTATGTGTAGTGTTTAGGTGTTAGTGTGTTAGCCGGGTGTGTAAAGTATAAATGTAGTTAGTTTATTTGTATATTAGTTCAGTATATATGTATATAAATATATAGAGCATATGTATTATATATATATGAGTTTTGCCTTAATTTATATATATGTTTTTAAGGCTTTAGTGACGTTTATAGATGTCAGTGTAGATAGTTATATATGTTAGTATAGCATATAGTATATGTTAGTGTATATATATATTTTTTTTTTGTGCCTATATTAAGGCATTACTAGATAGTATTGTACATAACTAACCAAAATTAGTTTAGATTAATTTTTAATGCCTTTCTACTTATATATATGTTTGAGGCATTGTCATTAACACTAATAATCCATTCATTCCTATACATAATTGACTTAGGTTAGTTCATTCTTTGATTCTTTCATTCATTTGTAAATAAACTTAACATTTTTGGAATAAAAG
Organism: Thalassia testudinum; assembly: GCA_037157565.1. Taxonomy (NCBI): domain Eukaryota; kingdom Viridiplantae; phylum Streptophyta; class Magnoliopsida; order Alismatales; family Hydrocharitaceae; genus Thalassia; species Thalassia testudinum. The sequence continues at coordinate 136,142,773 of JAZHRO010000003.1, read as the reverse complement.
ACGATTTTTGGATAATAGAGAGTGATGTATATCAATAATTGACTCCTAACTAAGACTTGGAATAAAACCAGTAAAAATTATATATACATAAAATGACATCTCTCTAGATTGCGACTATACTATGACACATTAATTAACCATAATTAACTAGCGATCTAGATCATCGATCACAACTCTAGCCTATGTTCTCGCCTACAAGCAAGAACCAGTCCAGAGAGTTGTGTTCTGTTGTGTAGAGTGGGTTTCCTTGTGTTACAAGTTGAGCATTCCATGCTCCAACTTGAGGGGGAGTGTTGATAGAAATGTGTGTAGTGTTATTTAGTCCCACATAGTGGAGTGAGACTTTTGTTATGTGTGTAGTGACCTATAAATAGGCATGTACCCCCCACCTATTCCTTTGAGAAGAAATACAGAGATACATGCCCTATCAGGGTACTTCTTCCGTGGTTTTCCCCTCACTCTTATTGAGTGGGGTTTCGACGTAAACCCAAGCATTCTTATTACTTTATGCTTTGATATTATTGTTCATTTCCGCTTATTTTAAATTTCAACTTTTGCAATATACACTCTCTTGTGATTTAACTAACTTAGAATCTAACCTATGACTTAGAGATGGTGGTTAATTTCGTGCATTATAAATTCACCCGTTGCAATCTCGTAGCGAACAATAATGGTGTAGCAGAGGTAGATGTAACATGTGTATGACTTACGCTCATCACAAAATTCTCGAATTATGTGAATGTTGTCGAGAAAGTTTGTTCAATAATTGCATCATTTACTCGTGCAGGAGCTGCCATCATTTTTTTTTTTTTGGACTTTTTCTTTTGCTAATTTTTTTGTGATTTTTTTTTGAAAGTAGAAATAACAGAAACCTAATCTACTCAAATCAAGGCACGAAAAATAATGAGATCAACCATGCATGCACAAGATATAAATCAAAACAAAACTCTGCATTGCATTCATCATAACAATAAATGTTCAATCAATCACAAGTAGAGGAATGCTTAACATAAAAATAATCTAACCGTGAGAAAGCCACCCTACCGAGATGTGCTCCAAGGAGCCTTCAGCAAATGGAGGGTAGTGGTGGCTAGACCAAGGCCCAGATGGCCATCTACATGCCACACAGAAGAGGGCACGCCCAAGGTCTAGAGAGAACCTAAGCATGCACAAGAAGGGAATTCTACTTGCTAGCAAATAAAAATGCAGAAATATAAAGAGAAGATCTACACTACTAGAAATTAGAGAGGAGGGCACCAAAGGTGCTTCCATAAGGAAGCTTTTGGTGGCCTTTGGACTGCCAAGAGAGGAGAGGTGGTGGCTGGCCACCAAGGTTTGGTGGCCGACCTTGGAGGTTGGAGGGAGAGGCGTGAAGGTGGTGCAACTATGGTGGAATTAGGAGGTGGAAGATGATGATGGGCAGCTATTAAGAGGGGTTTTTATGAAGGAGGGGAGGGGATAACGTGGAGACAAGGGGAGGATATGACTTTCAAGGTGGCGGCCAAGAAGAGATATGATATTGGTCACCACTTTTGGAGGGGATAGGTTTAGGTTGCGTGACTCTATGTTGTTGGTAGGATAAGGTTGGGTTTTGTAGTGTTAAGTTGTACGATTAGGTTCTAATGAAGTTGGGTTAACCCTAAGGTCAAATAGGTTAGTCCAATTAGGTTTGTCCTAGTCTAATTGGGTGTGTGTATATCTAATTGGGTTACTTAATAAGTTAAGGCTATATCTAGACTAGGTCATAAGTGAGTCTAATTAGGTTCTAATGAACCTAATTAAACTTATGTGGGTTGAGATGTAATCAATTAGGTCCTGGGTGAACTTAATTGAAATCAGATGCACCCAACCAAGTAGGTATGCACCCAGTTAGGTTAAGGTTAGGTCTTATTAGACTCAGTGAGTCTAATTAGACATGATAAGGTTGGGATTATTCCAATTGGGTTCCAAATGAACCTAATTGGAATTGAGTGCAACCAATCAGGTTGAGATGCACCTGATTAGATGTGGATGAGTCAATTGGGTTTAGGTTGGGTCTAATTAGGGTCAAGTGAGCCTAATTAAATTAGGGTTAGTCCAATCAGGTCCCACTGGACCTAATTGATAGATGGCTAACCCAATTGACTCAGACTGAGTCACTTACGTATGGTATGGACCTAAATAGGTTTCTAGGTTGAGGATTGGCTATTGGATAGGTGGGTTAGGGTTGTGGATGGTAGGATAGGAATAGGGATTGGATGGATAGGCACATGGATAATGTTATCTATGTTTTGGGCTTTTGAGCTCAGATATCCTGATTAGGAGGTGTTTCAGGGATAGGTACTGGGATAAGGTTATCCTAACGTTCTAGGGATAGGATAGGGATATCCTAGCTCTTCTTCTTCATTTTCTACGCTTATTCTAAGAAAGAGATCCTCTTCTCTCACTACAAAAAACATGACATATAGGATAGATTACAACAACGTTCCAAATCCATTGTTATTTGTCTCCCAAAAATGTCACTAAGTTCCTTTTTTTCCCTCCTCCCTTTGTTGGTTTTTCTTTTCTGTCCTAAACCTAAACCCATACAACCCTCCTCTCTAAGCCCCTACCGCTCCCCCGAACACACGGGGACCTCCGACTCTCTTCAACCCCCGCCACCCTCATAACACACAAGGATCTCCGACGCCCCCTCCGCCTCCCCTAAGACATGAGGACCTCTGACGCTGTTCAACCCAATGCCTCCCCACCACTAGACACACACACACACTTAACGCCTCTCCCCCTTGATGCCTCTTTGCAACACCTCCAACATCCCCGCCAATGTCTCAATTATAATAATAGGTCTCTCAATCTTCCTTACATGATTCTTTAGATTTTTCTCAAGTCTGCATAGATCTCTCTTCAATCTCTCTCTTTGATCTCTCTATATCTCACTCTTACAAGTAAGATCTCTCAAATCTGATCAAACTCACTTAGATCTTAAAGATGGGATCTCTTTCAAAACTTTTGCTCAGTTAGGGTTTGAGATCAAACCTGTGGTTGAATCTGCACGCAAGATCTCCCACTTGATCTCTTTCTTGGTCTCTCTCGGTATATGTTTTGATGTTTTTCTCAAGGTGTTTAATGAAATGCTATAGTAGGAGGGAGTGACGAGATGGTGCAGGCCAAGTGTTTGATGAAATGCTGCAGTGGGGTATGATGTAAGGTGGTGGTGTAGGTATGAGGTGATATGAGAACTAATATGGGTTCGCATCATTTAAAATCCCTGAATGACAAATTTGATTTGAATTCTATTATCCTCATACAAAATCGAATATGTGAGATGTAAATTTGCCCCAATCAGAGTTCGTCTCAAAATTCATGTGTTTTTCACGTGAATCAAGGACTTATGCATGATTTTTCACTTTCCTTTCTTCTAAATCCCATTATTTCCTTATTTTGGATGGATGGACATCCATCCATCCATTTTGTGTTTATTTCTTTGGACTGTTAATGTTTCTGCCTTCTAATGCAAAAAAGTGGATATAATGAAAGAAAGAATGGAGAAACTTCTGAAGGTGGGAGCAAATGTTATATTAACAACCAAAGGAATTCATGACATGGCTTTGAAGGCAAGTCATCAAGGACTTAATCAAGTTTGCTCTATGGATTTATGTAACGACCCGGTTCCCGAGTCCCTACGAGACACGAGAACCGGACCGACTCGACTAATCCCAAGACCCAGTCGTCCAACGAGGAAGTAACCAAAAGACAGTAAAATAAACCACATTCAGCATGAATATAACTAACAGTAAGAAAGTACAGCAGTAAGGAAAGAAACTACTACAGTAGGCACCACCACAACAGTAAAACAACATTTATCATATAACAAAAACTGCAGGTAAAGAAGGTACAGCGGAAACAAAACTACTCACTAGAACAGAAACAAAAGAAGGTACAAAGCTGTGGCAACTCTACTGGACCCTACTCGGCCCAGCGTCCTCTGCAGCCGCCGACCCTGGCTGCTCAACACCTGGTCCTGAAAAAGGTAACGAGTGTAACACGTCAGCAAACGCTGAGTAGAGTGGCAAACTAACTAAAGGCAACAGTAGAGTGTACAGTAGCTGTTATGTTCTATTACTTCCTTTATTTACATCCTTCAATTTTTCTCACTATTTCATTTACTTCTCAGATCCTTTACTTGATCTCGAATGTCCTCGTGGGACGATCTTGATTGCAGTCTTTTCCAACAGTAGAAGTAGCACGTGGTGCTCTCCTGGCCGGGAGAGTCCCCCGTGGTGATCCTACCCTCAGTCAACCACCCCAAGGTCACTGACAGACGTAACGGTGACTACGGCACGCGCGATAAACGCACAGGTAGCTAGCCCGTACTGGCACGCGGTCAGTCGTTTCCGTTAACGGGTGCGCCCAAAGCACAGCACGGAACCAGGGCAGGGCCCTCTCAGTAACAGGGGTCCAACCCCTCCACAGTAACCAAACCGGGGCCTTGCCCCTCCACAGTCCGCGCACCCTCGCCTGACTACCCTGGTTTGCCCTAGTGGGCCTAACAAGTCGGTGAAGGAGGCTAGCAGAACCCCGGGGCCCGTGGGGTAGCTAGTACTCTCCTAACACTACTAGCTCTCCTCGGTACTACGTACACGAGGGCCAACAAGTCGGTACAGAGCGGCCAAGCCTAACCCCGGGTCCCTGGGGCGGCTGGCCCCACTCTGCACTAAAACAGGTACAGGTACTTCCCTTGGTACTGCGTACCCAAGAGACAGTACAAACTACATCTCAGTTCCATTCCTTTTCTTTCCAGGAGTTCCACTCCTAATTCCCCGTAGGGTTCCAGCTCTTTATCTCAGAACATCATATGTTTCACTTTCCAGATTCACGTTCTCACATTCCATGATCTCAACATGATTCTCTATGCATAACAGGCAGCTGTTAATTAAATTTACAGGCAGCTTTATATATTCCTTTCCATTTTTCCAAGACTGCAGTAATGTACATTCCACTAGTTTTTCCATCCTAGGATTCATGCCATATCCTAGGATCTATCATACAATCTAGTTTTCTGGCCCTAGGATTCATGCAACACCTAGGAGCTATCATTCCATATATTTCTCATTCCTAGGATTCATGCAATGCCCTAGGTTCTAGTTATGGTTCCATACTTTAACAGATTTTATTAATACTTAAAACCACTCTACCAGGTACAACGGAAGTAATGGGGGCGTGGTCGGGAATCCCGCGCGCCTCCGCGACTCTCAAGACTGCAACCGAACAAGGTCCTATCACCAGGATCAAACACAAGGAGTGTCTCAAAACAGTGTATAGCTACTGTAGGCGGGTAGAGGAATAAATTCTGAAACGAACGCAACTCGAATCGCGGAAAACGGAGCCCAAACGGGCCCTAAACGGGTCGAGAAAGACAATACTGTGCAAAATCAGACGTCTGGAACTCCTTCCAGACGTCTTAAACGGTGGATCAGAGAATTACCTGTTCGGCTTGGTTCCCTGGACGTCCAGAAGTCTGTGGGGACGTCTCTCCTAGATCCCAGACGTCCGATGGTCTCTCCGGACGTCTGGAGGTCACTCTCGCCGTCTGGTACAACTTCCAGACGTCGGATTCGCAAAGGATGACGAATCCGAACACCTGCGCACAGCCAACCCTCCTCCCTCAGTACGGTCAGTCGAAAAAAAAAAAGAAGGAGAAAGCGGAACTCACCTTTCAGACGTCTGTATGATCACACAGACGTCGACCTTGCCGTCTGGATATCAGTCCAGACGTCTGATTCTGGAGATTTTTCCAGAATCAGAACCTCGCTCGGCCTCCGCTCGCGACGCCGCCCGCGTCGCACCTCGCGCGTCCGCTGCTCCGCCCGCAGCAGGTCCCTCTTCGCGACGCTCTGCGCCCCCTGCGCCCTCCACCGGCCGGCCAAGCCGCTCCCGGCGAGCTCGCCCTCACGGCAGAGCCCCGCCCTCGCACGCCGCAGCTCCTCCGCGCCTACTGCGGCCGCCGCTGCCGCTGCGCCCTCGCGTCCGCTCGCTCTCGCGCACAGGCAGGAGAGAAGGAGGAAGACGGTGGAGACGGGAGGGGAGGCGCGCCCCCTCCCCCTTTTAACGCCGCGCGGAGAGGAGGGAGAGACGGTCGCAGTCGCCTACAGCCGCAGAGAAGATGCGGATCGCAGGTCTGCGCGCGCAGGCGCGCAGACGAATATCCCGTGCGAGCATAACTGTTCGTCAGACGTCTGTAAACTATCCCGGACGTCTGGTCAGACGTCTGGATGTGATCCCAGACGTCTTGACATACGTCTGGGCCACCTCCCAGACGTCTTAAAAGACGTCTGGGGTACGCGCTCGTTACAATATAACAAACTCAAAGGAAGTTTCGTCCCCGAAACTTGCGCCAACTAGGGTGCGGAAAAAGGATGTCCAAATAACCATAACAAACTCAAAGAGGACCGAAGCCGGTCCGAAAAGACGTACCCGCGAAAAGCTCTGGGTACCGCTCCCGCATTGCCGCCTCAGGCTCCCAGGTAGCCTCCTCGTACCGCTGGCTCCTCCACAAAACCTTTACCAGGGGTACTTGCTTTCGTCTCAACCTGCGGACGGCTCGGTCTAGGATCTGCACTGGCCGCTCGGGGTAGGTCAGGTCGTCGCTCACCTCGACGCTCTCGTGACTCAGTACGTGGCTGGGATCGGCTACGTACTTCCTGAGGTTGGACACGTGGAACACGTCGTGTACACCAGAAAGCTGCGGGGGAAGGGCAAGTCTGTAAGCAACGGGTCCAACCCGCTCCAGGACCTCGAAGGGCCCCACGAACCTCGGCGCGAGCTTCCCTCTCACCCCAAACCGTTGTAAGCCCTTCATGGGCGAAACACGAAGAAAGACGTGGTCCCCGACCTCGAACTGCACCTCTCTGCGTCTGCGATCTGCGTAGCTCTTCTATCTGCTCCTGACAGTGCGGAGTCGTCTGTGGATCTGTTCAACTACCTCCTGACTCTGCCGGATCAACCTGGGGCCAACCTCCCACTTGGTCCCCACCTCAACCCAACTCAAGGGTGCCGTGCATTTCCGTCCGTACAGAGCCTCGTAGGGAGCCATGCCGATGCTCGAGTGATAACTGTTGTTGTATGCAAACTCTGCCAGGGGCAGGTGTTCCTCCCAAGAGCCCCTCCAGTCTAGTACACAGGCACGCAAAAGATCCTCAAGTGTCTGTATCGTGCGTTCCGACTGTCCGTCCGTCTGGGGGTGGTAAGCCGTGCTAAACCTCAACCTCGTCCCCAAAGCCTGCTGAAACTCAGCCCAAAACTGGGACGTAAAGCGGGTATCCCGGTCGGATACGATCTCCCGCGGAACTCCGTGTAGTCGCACCACATCACGGATATACCTCTCTGCCAACTGTGCTGGTCCCAAAGTGACTCGGATCGGCAAGAATCGTGCCGTCTTCGTCAACCTATCCACTATTACCCAGACCGCGTCGTGTCCTCGCTGGGTAACAGGTAAACCCACCACCAAGTCCATGGTGATGCTCTCCCACTTCCACTCTGGCACTGGAAGCGGCTGAAGCGGCCCTGCAGGCCTCTGATGCTCGGCTTTCACCTGCTGGCACACTAAGCACTGCTGCACGAACTCACCCACATCTCGCTTCATCCCTCTCCACCAGAACTCGCGCCTCAAGTCATGGTACATTTTCGTGTTTCCGGGATGTATGGTGAATCTGGAACCGTGTGCCTCAGTCAGGAGCTCTCTCAACAGCTCCTCGTCTCTGGGGACGCACAGCCGTCCCCTCAAGCGTAACACCTGGTCTGTGAAAGAGAAGTCCCCTGGGTCCCCTGACAGTACTCTGTCGCGCAAAGACTGCAAGTACGGATCGGCCATCTGTCCTGTGATGATGCGGTCTATCAACTCTGGTATGGTCTGCCGTGTCACCGTCACTGCCCCACAGTATCCTCGTAACTCTAGAGGTCGCCAACTGCCCACCTCCTCCAAAAGGCTCCAACTCTGTAACTGTAGACTGGCCAAGCGTGCGGGCGCCTTACGGCTCAAGGCGTCAGCCACCACATTGGCCTTTCCCGGGTGGTAGGAGATGCTGCAGTCGTAGTCCTTCAGGAGCTCCAACCAACGTCTCTGTCTCATGTTGAGCTCCTTCTGGTCAAAAAGATATCTGAGGCTCTTGTGATCTGTAAAAATCTCGAAGGTCTCACCGTACAAGTAGTGCCTCCATGTCTTCAGCGCGAAGACAACAGCTGCCAACTCTAGGTCGTGGGTAGGGTAGGTATGCTCATGGGGCTTCAGTTGCCGCGAAGCGTAAGCGACCACGTGACCCCTCTGCATGAGCACACCTCCTAACCCCTGCAAGGAAGCGTCCGTGTACACAACGAACCCGCCACTACTGTCAGGAATGGTGAGCACGGGAGCCGAGGTCAACCTCTCCTTCAGCTCCAGAAAACACGCCTCACAGGCATCTGTCCAAGTGAAAAACACATCCTTCCGAGTCAACTGTGTCATAGGACGTGCAATCTGCGAAAACCCTCTGATGAACCGTCTGTAGTAACCTGCCAGTCCCAGGAAACTGCGAATCTCAGTGACTGAACGCGGTCTCTCCCACCTGAGCACTGCCTCGACCTTGGCGGGATCCACCGCCAGGCCGTCTCCAGAGATCACATGACCCAAAAAGGTCACCTCCCCCAACCAGAACTCGCACTTGCTGTATTTGGCGTACAGCCTGCGTCGTCTCAGAGTGTCCAGAACCATCTGCAAGTGCTGTCCGTGCTGCGTCCGATCTCTAGAATAGATGAGTACATCATCTATGAAAACCACCACAAACTGGTCCAAGTACGGTCTGAACACCCGGTTCATCAGGTCCATGAAAGCAGCGGGGGCATTGGTCAGCCCAAACGGCATGACCAAAAACTCGTAGTGTCCGTACCGGGTGCGGAAAGCTGTCTTGGAGACGTCGGTCTCCCTGATCCTCAACTGGTGGTATCCAGACCTCAAGTCGATCTTGGAAAACACCGTGGCACCCCGCAACTGGTCAAACAAATCGTCAATCCTCGGCAGCGGATATCTGTTCTTGATGGTGACCCTATTCAGCTGTCTGTAGTCCACACAAAGGCGTAGGGTCCCATCCTTCTTCTTCACAAACAGTACCGGGGCTCCCCAGGGAGACGCACTGGGCCTCACGAAACCCTTCTCCAAAAGGTCCTGCAACTGAGACTTGAGCTCTCGCAGCTCAAGCGGTGCCATCCTGTATGGCGCGGTGGAGATGGGGTTGGTCCCTGGTACTAGTGAGATCTCAAACTCGATCTCACGATCGGGCGGTAGTCCTGGTAACTCGTCTGGAAACACGTCGGGGTACTCTCTGACCACCGGGATGCTCTGGAAGTCTGCCACGGGCCTGTGCTCTGCCACCACACAAGCTAAGAAGCCCTCACACCCCTGGCTCAAAAGTCTCGCCGCCCGAAGTGCCGAAATGCACCTGAAACCTCCGTCCACTGGCTGCCCGTGAAACTCGAAGGAAGGCAACTCCGGAATGGAGAAGACAATCTTCCTCTCAAAGCAGTCTACCAATGCGTGGTAAGCGGACAGCCAATCCATCCCCAGGATCACCCCAAAGTCCTCCATCTGTATCATAATCAGGTCAGCTGGCAGGCTGTGTCCCCCGATGCTGACCCCGCAACCCGTGTACACCTCCTCAGCTACAAACAGCTGACCACTCGGACCTCTGATTACGAACGGGTTCTCTAACAATGTATAATCCTGGTCCAAACTAACTGCGAAACTGTCTGCGACAAACGAGTGCGTAGCGTCGGAATCGAAAAGCGTGTAAACGAGTCTGCCAGAAACTGAAACCATACCTGCTACCACGGATCCCGAAGCTCTGGCGTCCCTGTGTGTTAGGGCGTTGATACGCCCCTCAGCTCTAGGTGCGGACGAAGCAGCCACACTCTGCGTCGGACGGGTAGGTGCTGGCCGGTACCCTCCTCGCGACTGCGGTCCTCCTCCTCGCTCCTGGAAACCGCGGCCTCCTGCGCGCCCTCCAGTGCTCTGCGCGGGAAGTATCTGCTAACCCCCTGCCCTAGATGGGCAGTCCCTCCTGACGTGGCCCGGCTGGCCACACTGGTAGCAGAGGGGAACCCGACTCCCGCCCTCAGTGAGTCCCTGCTGTCGGCTAGGCGGGGGTCCGGTGCTGGCGACTGGCCCCTGTCGAGGGCCCCCAAAGGCCACTGATGGCCCTGCACAACGTGACGGCTCTCCTGCGGACGCCACGTGTCTCCGTTCTCGCCGGCCCTGTGAGAAGTCTGGCTGAAAGGGCCTCTTCCGCCCGCCGTCGGTCTCTCGCGCGGACGGGTTGGTCTCCTCGTAAGTCATGGCTGCCTCTACCACCCTCGAAAACGTCGGCAGCTTCAGGGGTTTGACATACCCCCGGATCGCAGGCCGGAGCCCCTCGGTGAACCTCCAAAGGTGCTCCTCCTCAGTGGCTACCGCTGTCGCTGCAAAGCGGGACAGCTCCAAGAAACGCGTGCGGTACGCGCTCACGGTCATCGTCCCTTGGCGGAGAGTGTGGAACTCCCGCCTCCTCTGGTCCTGCCACGTCTGGGGAAAGTACTGCTCGCAGAAGAGGGTGACGAACTGGTCCCACGTCGGCTCGTCCCTCTCCTGTCCCCGGACCGCCCTCCACCACCGGTGTGCCGCACTCTCCAGCTGGTACGTGGCAAAGGCCACGCGGCACTCCACCGGGGGGCGAAGGGTGTCGAAGATCTTCTCCAGCTGCTCAAGCCAGTCCTCTGCCTCGGTCGGGTCCTCATCCCCCTTGAAGGAGGGGGGCTTCAGCTTCCGGAACTGTCCGAAAAGCTCGAAGTGGTGCTGTAGGGGAGGTGCTGGTGCGCCTCCAGGCGAAGGTGTCTCGTGTACAGAAGTGTCGGAGGAAGGTGGGGGCGGCAGGGGCCCATCCCCTCCCTCGTGTCCGGCGCCGCGTCCGTCGCGTGGTCCCACAGAGGACTCCCCCTCTGCAACCCCAGGAGGAGGTGCTCGGGGCGGTGGGTGGAGCTCCTCTCGTACAATATCCCGTATCAGTCTGGCGAGGTCCTGGGCCTGGATGCCAGGGAGTGGTGGCTGGTCCACCGAGACGTCAACGACAGCACGTCCACCTCGCCGTCCTCGCCCACGGCCGCGCCCGCGGCCAGTCTCGCCAGTCCCATGACGAGGCATCTCCTGCAAGGAGACGCGAAACAAAACGGAAACGTCAAAACAGACGGGTACCTAACAACACTTCTAAGAGCTCAAGTCAAGAGATATGTTGTGGTGGCTACTCTAGCTATAAACATGTGAATTGGTTATTTTCCAGTCAGTTGATTCACTTCTCGGGACGACCTTGCTCTGATACCATCTTGTAACGACCCGGTTCCCGAGTCCCTACGAGACACGAGAACCGGACCGACTCGACTAATCCCAAGACCCAGTCGTCCAACGAGGAAGTAACCAAAAGACAGTAAAATAAACCACATTCAGCATGAATATAACTAACAGTAAGAAAGTACAGCAGTAAGGAAAGAAACTACTACAGTAGGCACCACCACAACAGTAAAACAACATTTATCATATAACAAAAACTGCAGGTAAAGAAGGTACAGCGGAAACAAAACTACTCACTAGAACAGAAACAAAAGAAGGTACAAAGCTGTGGCAACTCTACTGGACCCTACTCGGCCCAGCGTCCTCTGCAGCCGCCGACCCTGGCTGCTCAACACCTGGTCCTGAAAAAGGTAACGAGTGTAACACGTCAGCAAACGCTGAGTAGAGTGGCAAACTAACTAAAGGCAACAGTAGAGTGTACAGTAGCTGTTATGTTCTATTACTTCCTTTATTTACATCTTTCAATTTTTCTCACTATTTCATTTACTTCTCAGATCCTTTACTTGATCTCGAATGTCCTCGTGGGACGATCTTGATTGCAGTCTTTTCCAACAGTAGAAGTAGCACGTGGTGCTCTCCTGGCCGGGAGAGTCCCCCGTGGTGATCCTACCCTCAGTCAACCACCCCAAGGTCACTGACAGACGTAACGGTGACTACGGCACGCGCGATAAACGCACAGGTAGCTAGCCCGTACTGGCACGCGGTCAGTCGTTTCCGTTAACGGGTGCGCCCAAAGCACAGCATGGAACCAGGGCAGAGCCCTCTCAGTAACAGGGGTCCAACCCCTCCACAGTAACGAAACCGGGGCCTTGCCCCTCCACAGTCCGCGCACCCTCGCCTGACTACCCTGGTTTGCCCTAGTGGGCCTAACAAGTCGGTGAAGGAGGCTAGCAGAACCCCGGGGCCCGTGGGGTAGCTAGTACTCTCCTAACACTACTAGCTCTCCTCGGTACTACGTACACGAGGGCCAACAAGTCGGTACAGAGCGGCCAAGCCTAACCCCGGGTCCCTGGGGCGGCTGGCCCCACTCTGCACTAAAACAGGTACAGGTACTTCCCTTGGTACTACGTACCCAAGAGACAGTACAAACTACATCTCAGTTCCATTCCTTTTCTTTCCAGGAGTTCCACTCCTAATTCCCCGTAGGGTTCCAGCTCTTTATCTCAGAACATCATATGTTTCACTTTCCAGATTCACGTTCTCACATTCCATGATCTCAACATGATTCTCTATGCATAACAGGCAGCTGTTAATTAAATTTACAGGCAGCTTTATATATTCCTTTCCATTTTTCCAAGACTGCAGTAATGTACATTCCACTAGTTTTTCCATCCTAGGATTCATGCCATATCCTAGGATCTATCATACAATCTAGTTTTCTGGCCCTAGGATTCATGCAACACCTAGGAGCTATCATTCCATATATTTCTCATTCCTAGGATTCATGCAATGCCCTAGGTTCTAGTTATGGTTCCATACTTTAACAGATTTTATTAATACTTAAAACCACTCTACCAGGTACAACGGAAGTAATGGGGGCGTGGTCGGGAATCCCGCGCGCCTCCGCGACTCTCAAGACTGCAACCGAACAAGGTCCTATCACCAGGATCAAACACAAGGAGTGTCTCAAAACAGTGTATAGCTACTGTAGGCGGGTAGAGGAATAAATTCTGAAACGAACGCAACTCGAATCGCGGAAAACGGAGCCCAAACGGGCCCTAAACGGGTCGAGAAAGACAATACTGTGCAAAATCAGACGTCTGGAACTCCTTCCAGACGTCTTAAACGGTGGATCAGAGAATTACCTGTTCGGCTTGGTTCCCTGGACGTCCAGAAGTCTGTGGGGACGTCTCTCCTAGATCCCAGACGTCCGATGGTCTCTCCGGACGTCTGGAGGTCACTCCCGCCGTCTGGTACAACTTCCAGACGTCGGATTCGCAAAGGATGACGAATCCGAACACCTGCGCACAGCCAACCCTCCTCCCTCAGTACGGTCAGTCGAAAAAAAAAAAGAAGGAGAAAGCGGAACTCACCTTTCAGACGTCTGTATGATCACACAGACGTCGACCTTGCCGTCTGGATATCAGTCCAGACGTCTGATTCTGGAGATTTTTCCAGAATCAGAACCTCGCTCGGCCTCCGCTCGCGACGCCGCCCGCGTCGCACCTCGCGCGTCCGCTGCTCCGCCCGCAGCAGGTCCCTCTTCGCGACGCTCTGCGCCCCCTGCGCCCTCCACCGGCCGGCCAAGCCGCTCCCGGCGAGCTCGCCCTCACGGCAGAGCCCCGCCCTCGCACGCCGCAGCTCCTCCGCGCCTACTGCGGCCGCCGCTGCCGCTGCGCCCTCGCGTCCGCTCGCTCTCGCGCACAGGCAGGAGAGAAGGAGGAAGACGGTGGAGACGGGAGGGGAGGCGCGCCCCCTCCCCCTTTTAACGCCGCGCGGAGAGGAGGGAGAGACGGTCGCAGTCGCCTGCAGCCGCAGAGAAGATGCGGATCGCAGGTCTGCGCGCGCAGGCGCGCAGACGAATATACCGTGCGAGCATAACTGTTCGTCAGACGTCAGTAAACTATCCCGGACGTCTGGTCAGACGTCTGGATGTGATCCCAGACGTCTTGACAGACGTCTAGGCCACCTCCCAGACGTCTTAAAAGACGTCTGGGGTACGCGCTCGTTACAATTTATTTCTGTGCTTTGCCAGCATTTGATTATTAGGAACTTTTGTTGTCTTGAATACAGTAAAATTGTGACTACTTGAATGTCGTTACTCTTTGAAAAGGGACAATAAGGAACATTGTTCTTCAGTTATTTCTTCCAAAAAAAAATCACTTTAATGTTCCTTGTTGTATCCTCATGTAAACATGATATCTATGCACATAAAGTTATCTTGAACATCTGAGCTTCTCAAGTTTGCATTCAAGACCATGCTCCATACTTATGGTAAAAATATCTTTTTGGGTTTAGCAAGTGAAATTGCTTACTTATTTTTCTGATGGTAATGACTTGTAGCATTCACTAGTTCTTGATTGTTGTCACAGTATTTTTTAGAAGCTAATGCCATGGCTCAAGACTGAAAATTTTGGTGGTTGAAGTTAATCAGTTTCAAGACTAATAAATGAGTTATTTATAATCTTAGGTAAGTAATCTAGCATGACACCGATCTTTTCTTTAGAACTGATACATTGTTTGTGCTAACTCAAGATTTTGTAGTAACATTGATACAATTTCTAATGGTAAAAACTTTTCAAAAAATTTGTGATCGCTAAAGACGTAACCAAGTCAACCAAGAAAGAAGTGCACCATTCTTTGCATTTTTATTAAGATAAGACCTTTGTCTTTTTTGGTCCAACATGGCAGAAACATTTTACTTGCCTTACGAAATTTGCCTACAATTATTCACGTAATTTACATTATGCTATTAGGAAATTTTTAAGTATCCTACTTGCTAAGCATGTTTTGTCAAGTCTTGGGTATCATTATGTTGGGATAGATATTCTCCACAGAACCCTCTCAAATCTACATATAGACATATGTATGTATATATGTATGCATGTATGTATGTATTTATGTACGTATGTATGTTGTGTGTATATAAGTACATTTGTATGTGTGTATCCATATGTATGTGCATACACACACATAGAGACAGGCATACAGATCACATACCCATTAAGTTTAAGCATTTATCGTCATAACACTTTTGTCGACATTGGTTATCTGTCTTGATTAATGCCAAAAGTCATTGAATTAACTACTATTTCTACTATATTTGACATTTCATATGCCCCTGGGATAGGCACATGGGATTCAAAATTTAGTGATTCCTACAATATCTGCACTTCCCCTATTGAAAATTTAGACAAGTATGAATTGATGTGTTGAGACAAAACTATATATATAGGAGGAGCATGAGAAATGCATCAAAATCAATTAATTTGACTTGACAACCTCATAGACGAAAGAAGCTAAATCCACTATTTGGAGTACCAGATAAACAACTCCATCTTGGTGGGTGCAAATTCTTATCACTTGCACTATTCAACCACAATCTCTTGTTTCCAATATTGCTGCCCATTCCTCACTTGTTGCTCCCAATCAACATTCTGTTGGTGCAAGGGCACCACGATCGTCAATTTTGATGATAACAAAACACTTGTATTTTAACATTTACATTTGAGTTTTAGATTTCAGGAAAATGCAAATGGTTACAAGTGTGTAGGACAGAGCTCAAGCTCGCATCCATGGCGGATTGGAGGAGCTTGATGGAAGAGAAGGAGCCTTCACTCAGAGCGAGAGCTTGAAGAAAGGAGATGAAGAATAGGATAGAAGCTTATTCTTTTCATGTAATCCATTTTTGTTATTCTTTGTCTTTTATTTCTTAGATCATTTGTTAAAGAGCCTCAAAGTTACCTATCAGTAGTCCTAGGAACACTTGCACAACCTTAGGATACTTAGGCTTTTCATAGAGAACTTAGAAATCCATCATAGACTTTAAATAGCCTGATCAGACGTCCAATCCTAAAATCAGATGTCTGATCTTGGACTTTAAAACATCTAAATGTTGTAGCAGATGCCCAAACATTTAGGGCTGGACTTAGTGTCTTCTGTCTGTTGATTTCAGACAACCATCCTGTAGTCTAGACGTCTTAGCAAACGTTTGATGTTTTTGCCAGATGTCCAATTAGTGGAATGTTAGCTTAAAAATATAATCGTTGTGGATTGACCTTTAATCTTCTATCAGACATCCATAGAGGACCTCATACGTCTGATAAATAGGCGTTTGCCCTCGATTAAGCCAAAATCACCTCTCATCAGTAATCTAGCCATTTGTGCCTTGGAAAATTCATTCTTGCAGTTATCTAGGTTTCCAGACGTCTAGACCTAGTGCTAGACGTCTGACCTGTCGTCTGACCACCTTTCACTAGAACCCTATTTAGGTCTGAACCAAGTCAGTAAGGAAACTTATTTAGGATTAGACGTCTGATTTACTTTCCAGACGTCCTAAAAGTAGTTTCCAGACATCTGATAACCCTGTCAGGATCATTAATGACCCTAATTTCGGCTTGTCTTGCCTTGGGTTCACTCCCAATAGCTACCTAAGGGTTCCTAAGCCTTCCTAAAGGTTCCTAAGCCTTTTATAAATAAGAGAGACCCTTTCCTTTGCTAAACACACCTAAGCATTACCACTTCCACTCACATTGTGTCCTAGAGAAGAAGAAGATCATCTAGAAGTGTTGTTGCTCTCTGAGATCCTCTAGCCCACATTAGAGAGCACCACATTTGTCGTGCATCCGCTCTCTCTCCTATGATAATGAGAGCAACGTCGTGCCGTTGCGTGGTTCACGCACCCGCGTCACTTGCTAATGTACTTCCATCAAAGGGAAGTCTTCTTTGCCTATAGAAGCTAGTTTTATTCACTTTACTTTGTGGCTCTATAGGATATTTGTTTATTGTCTTTGGTTGGGTATTCGCCTTGCAAATTTTCGTCTCCATCGAGAGACTAAATACTCCTAGTGAAGAGGAGGGGTTTGAGGCACGCTACCCTTGTTCAAAGTAGTGTCGGTTGTAAGAGGTTGAACTACCCTCATTCAAGTAGTTCGGATAATGGATTCTGATCGACTTAGTTGATCGGGAAATCCTAAGTCGAGAGACTTAGGTGGTGGTTTTTACCCAGGTTTGGGTTTTCACCTAAAAATTCCTGTGCACTTGTGTGATTGCTTTTTTGTGAGTTGTCTATATTTATTTCCGCTTATTTCCGCATCTCTCAAATCTCACTCCCTCTCGTAGGCAAATTACACATTCTATTGTTGCTTCTTCTACCTACAATCTTCATAAGTATGCCAAATCATGGAACAATGACAACAAAACTTGGGGAGTCTCTCATAAACAATTTCTTATTTGAGTACTTGATCCCCATGATTCCCAATCCACAAAGAATCAAGAAGTGGCTTTGATAGGTCAATCTCAATGATCATTTGTGGAAAACCAGCTCGTACAAGATCAAAAATCTCCATACGAAGGCCAACAAGATTTCCAATTACATTAGGAATGGACATCATATCTTCTTTTATTTCAAAGATGTAAATTTAAGTAAGGTAATCCAATCCAAATTGAATACAATGGTGATCATTTATTTGGTCTGAAAGTAGGTGTCCATCTAAAAATAAAGACTTTTAACACCAATAACTTCCATCCCTTGAAATTGCCAAAAATAGATCACACTTATTTGCCATCTGAAGTAATAAGTGCCTTAAATCAATTGAACCCAAAGAAAAAGTATTCTTTAAGCCCCAGTTTGCCTTAATATCATTCCCAATCCTGTCCATTTCAACCCTAACTGAAGGGAATTATATCACTAAGTAATTTGCAGAGGGCTTTTTCATTAGATCAACCTCTTCCTTTGAAAATTCAACATAAGGCAAACCATCTTTTGAAGTTGTTCTAACCTTTGTATTAGGTCCTAAATCAACAGGACCAACATCCCTTTGTTCCTTGTTGTTCTAACCTTTATTTCATGCCTAACTTTTTTTCAGATGTTTGGCCAATCTCTTATAGGTCAGTGCTGTTGACTTTAATTTTGGAATGAAACATCCTTTTGTATGGTCCAGTTCTATCATCTTCCTATTATCTTGATAATAGTAGAAACAGCTCTATCATCTTCCTATTATCTTGATAAGAGTAGAAAAATATCTTTCATTTCTACAAAAAAAAACTTTCACTTTAATACTCTCATTTTATCATTTAATTTATTACACTAACAAGGAAAAAGAAAATGCAAACATATTAATGGTGTGTGTGTGTGGCGAGGTGGGGGAATGAATTCTACTTACTACTTATACATGGAATTTACATTAGGATGGAAGGAAATGGTCATGAGACCAACTAGATGCGTAACAGGAAGGCACCTCCTGCAGTGGGTGTAGATGATAGAAGGTTGAGACCAACTTCTCCTTTCTTCCCAATTGCATAAAGTCTCGATTAATTATTCCCATGCTTAATTCGTATATGTAAGCCCCGACCTATCACTACAAAAAAGTTTATGTACACTGACGGGAAGGCTATGCATAACAGAATGTGTTGGATATATTTCAATTTTTTTTCAGAAAGAGGAAAAATGAACAAATAGGAGTGGATATATTTCAATTTATTGAGAAACAAAAAACTTATTTGATCAATCCACAATCCATAAACATAAAGTTAGTTATTTAGGTGTGTTGCATCAAATGTTTAGGCTTGTCATCTAACTTCTTAATTCTTAAGCTCAACTTTGGCATCTTAGTAGTATAATCTCTTTTACATGTAAATTTATTGTTTCCTTGTAAATTGCTAACTTAATTCTTTTATTTTGTTACAAGTTCAAGATAAACTTTTAGATTTCCTTATTTTGATGGATTTAATGAAGAAGTGGAACAAAGAATCTTATCATTTTTAGTAGACAAAAAAAAAGCCTAACCCAATTCAACATTCTATAGGTTGGGATGGGTTAGATTGGTCCTTATCTTAAATAAGATCATATTTAACATAAAGATTTTGTATTCTAATCATATTCAAATTCTTTGTGCTTGTAGAATCTCAAGCAAGGTCAAGAAGGATGAGATATGATGCTTGGCTTACTATTTTAAAGTTAAGATGTTTCCTGCATGCCTTGCCATTTAATTCATTTTTGTTAGCATCCTAAGCTTTTAATGGATAAATCTGCATGTTTAGGATGTTAATTGGCATGCTTTCTAAATGTCTATGAAAAAAGTTGTAAACAGTTGTTGCTTGAGATATAGATTTTTTGTTGAATTCAATGGGTAGAATTTCATAATGGAAGTCAACAAAACTTTTCACCTACACCAACGGTTAGAAACCGTCGGTAAAGATCCAAAATACCGTTGTTGTAGATCTTAGAACCTACTCCAACAGCCAAACTTGGCATCTTCTTAAAACGCATCACTGTAGGGAAGGTATAGCAACGGTCAACCTGATAAGGATCAAGTGTTTTGATTATTGTAGAAATAAAGGCATTTTTATGTGTCGATGAAAGTAATAATGTCCATTGGTATAATTAAACATTCTTGACATGTATATCCACCAATAGTTGTTTAATATAGCGATGAATAAAGTCGTCAATGAATCTGGTTCTTAGTTTTTCTAAAAGGTACACCAGGATAAGTATCTATTGTTATATCCATCAACATAGATACAAACATTTCACAAAATAAAAGTACAATACATTAGATTCTAGATTTCCTAGAATGAACTAATCTCACATAATTTTATAATATGATAATCACATAGAGAACATAAAAATAATATTAGAAACATACAACAAATTAGTTGCTTCCCCTCCTTTCTCAATTGGGTTGGGGACCGACAATGGCAGAGTTAACAATGACAAATGTTAAACAAAAGCAAACCTTTAACCAGATGAGTAAATCAATAAAGTAATATCTCAACAAGAGCATCATTTGTGAGTCATAAGAAAGTTCATCATATTAAATAGGAATATTCTTTAACCTAAAGTCAAAATTAAAAATGAATCATTCATAGATAATGCAAAATGAGGGATTGCAATAATACAAAATGCATCATCCTAATCGAAAGAACTTCCAAAAAAGCAATATGATGGAATCTGATTTGTCCCCAAGCATTCACATCATGATCGAAATATAAGAAGTCATATATCAAGTAATTATCATTCCAAAATAGCAAAACATCCAAACATATCTGCATCTTCCAGTAAATTACATGCCTTAAATAGATGACACATCCAAAGTGCATTGGTGCAAGTTGTGTGCTAGCCAGTTCAAGTAGGAAATACCGAGTTGTAATTTGTAGATATAAACAAAAATATTGGTTAAGGCCAAATGAATTGTGTTATTATGATCTTTATTCAAAATCATCTAGCTCTATCACAACATCAGCAAGCACCAAAGACATGAGAAAACAACCTTCCATTGGCTCTTCATTTTAAAAAGAGCCAATTGAATCTGGGCATCGAAGATACAAATTCATGTCAAAATTCCAAAAAGTTTCTAGGAGTATAATATGATCTTTTAAATACAATTGTAGGTCAAAAGTTTATAGATCAATCACCAGTAGCAACAAAGGTAGTCTCTGCAAAATGAACTATAAATCATAAAGAACACGTTGCATGATGCTTCAAAATGAACTATAAATCATAAAGAAAATGTTGCACAATGCTTCAGAATGAACTATAAATCAATTTAAGAAGAATCATATGTGTAATTTACATTTAGATCTACATGTAACTTACCGACAACCATAAGCAAAATGCAAAAGCGTGTAAAAGGATCTATTTATTTCTACTAAACTACATCAAAAATGGTAAGTAGTAAGATTATTGCAACTTAGGTGATGCTATATATCTTTAAATGTTTCATACCTCTCTGTATCCAAGTAGCACCCAAGGACATGTTCGAGGAGATCCCTATATAGTCTGCCATCACCAATAGGATTTGACACAAAAATGTTAAATTCATTTGCCGTCTTCTCAAGCAACACAAAAATGATGCACCAGTCGAGAATCGAACCCGAGTCTATACCGTGGAATGGTACTATTCTACCATTAGACCACTAGTGCTATTCATGTTTCATAAACTTAAAACAACACAAACTAAGAGTGGCTAGAAGATGAATGATGAGCGAGAAAATCATTGCAAAAAGTTTGAGTTTGGAAAAACTAAAGTCGTTGTAAAATTCGCAAGAAAATCTACTACCAAATAATATTTATAACTGAAACTCTGGTGAGTCCCGAGTCGAACACAGGGAGGTAAATGTTTGATTAAAAACCACATTTGGAATTATTTTCATAATGCAAATTAGCTGGTTGAATTTAATATATGAGAGCTAAACTACTTAAAGAATAAATAATAGAAAAGAGAGAGAGAATAAAATAGAGAAAAGAGAGAGAGTGAACAAACATTTCATGACCATATGTTCATTACACTACTTGTAAAAATGAAAACTACACTAAAAAGCAGTAAAAAGATAGGGATGAGAAAATCCTCCACAACGGCTCCTTGGAGGATGAGCCATGTTGACAGAGCACCTGGAAGATGGTGGTGAGATGCTAGACTAGGGAGAACGGAGCTGGAGGACGGACGACAAAGTAGGGCATTGTTGCAGCGAGATTCACTTCTTGAATGGTGGTAAGAAGACAACCATTGGATGCTTCATGAAGGGGGACAAAATTTTGATTTTTTTACTCTAGAGAAGCATCCTGGGTTTGGGACTAGCTCCTTAGAGCTTTGAAGAGGGTGAGAGAAGAAGAGAAGGGATGAAGAAATGCGTAGAAGGGGTAGGCTATTTATAGGTGTAGTCATGGGGGTAATTTGGTCATTTGAAAGCTTAGAATTTAATATTGGGGTCTTTAGCAGCGTTTATGATCATCACTGTACGTGCACTTGCTGAAGGGGCGCCTACACATGAGCCGTCCATCACGCATCCGACGCACCACAAGAGGCCTCGTCACATGCCCTCATGTCCATCACGCATCCTCAGTCGTTTGATCATGATCAGACGGCTCAAATAGTGCCTTAAGATCGACATCAGACGTTTGTTTGATGGATCGGATTGCTTAAAAGCCATCTCAACCCGCCGTGCGTCAAATCATGTGTGGATGACTGCATGATCACGTACATCCATCGAGCACTTGCATCCAGCGGGCAAGATCGCACCACGTCGCCTCTTCCATCGCTGCTCGATGTCAATCGGATGATCCAATTTCAGCATAAGCGGGCACGCTGTGGATTCGAGGTGTGCAGAGAGTCAATCTCGCGACCTCACTCTCTGCATACGTCGCTTGACTGCTACGCCACACCTTCGACTTGGTCGAGTTTTGGAATTTTCGTCCACATGCTCTCGACTGTTGGATCTCATTCCAATGATCGAGATCTGATGGCGTTATGAAGAAGGAGAGAAGCGGTGACCCTGGGTGTCTTGGATGGCACCACATGGTGCCATTTGGGCCATCCATTTTCCAATGCTTGTAGATGGTGCCACGGATGTCAAATTGGGTCTATTTTTGCATTGCTGAGCTGTGATCGTTGATCCAAACCCATCCGTGCAATTGGATTTGTCACTTGAGGCATTAATTTGCACAACCTTGCCCCTTGACCTTTGATCTTCCTCGAACTACATTTGATGCTACAGAAGTCTGATCGAGGCGATCTTGGAGGCATTGAACTCCGATATCACCCTAATCAAGTCCATACGGTTGGATCTTCAATCCGAGGCCCAGATAAATATCACCCTATTCCCTGACCACAAAAAGGGTAAATTAACCTATAATTTGTACTGTAACGACCCGGTTCCCGAGTCCCTACGAGACACGAGAACCGGACCGACTCGACTAATCCCAAGACCTAGTCGTCCAACGAGGAAGTAACCAAAAGAGCAGTAAAATAAACCACATTCAGCATGAATATAACTAACAGTAAGAAGGTACAGCAGTAAGGAAAGAAACTACTACAGTATATACCACCACAATAGTAGAACAACATTTATCATATAACATGAACTGCAGGTAAAGAAAAGTACAGCTGAAACAAGAACTACTCACTATAACGGAAACAAAGAGGTACAAAAGACAGTAGTAACTCTACTGGACCCTACTCGGCCCAGCGTCCTCTGCAGCCGCTGACCCTGACTGCTCAACACCTGGTCCTGAAAAAGGTAACGAGTGTAACACGTCAGCAAAACGCTGAGTAGAGTGGCAACTAAAACTAAAGACAACAGTAGAGTATACAGTAGCTGTTATGTTCTATTACTTTCTTTATTCACATCTTTCAATCGTCTCACTATTTCATTTATTCCCCAGATCTTTTTCTTGATCTCGAATGTTCCTCGTGGGAACGATCTTGATTGCAATTTTTTCCAAAAAGTAGAAGTAGCACGTGGTGCTCTCCTGGCTAGGAGAGTCCCCCGTGGTGATCCTACCCTCAGTCAACCACCCCAAGGTCACTGACAGACGTAACGGTGACTACGGCACGCGCAATAAACGCACAGGTAGCTAACCCGTACTGGCACGCGGTCAGTCATTTCCGTTAACGGGTGCGCCCAAAGCACAGCACGGAACCAGTCCAGGGCAGAGCCCTCTCAGTAACAGGGGTCCAACCCCTCCACAGTAACCAAACCGGGGCCTTGCCCCTCCACAGTCTGTGCACCCTCGCCTGACTACCCTGGTTTGCCCCAGCGGGCCTAACAAGTTGGTGTGGGAGGCTAGCAGAACCCCGGGGCCCGTGGGGTAGCTAGTACCTCCCTACACTAGTAGCTCTCCTCGGTACTACGTACGCGATGGCCAGCAAGTCGGTACAGAGTGGCCAGTCCTAACCCCGGGTCCCTGGGGCGGCTGGCTCCGCTCTGCACTAAACAGGGGGACAATCGCTCTCCTTGGTACTCCATACTCAAGAGTCAGCTCACTTCCCCAATACTATTCCATTCACTTTCCAAGAGTTCTACTCCTACTTCCCCATAGGGTTCCATCCTTTTTACTCAAACATCCAGGTTTCACTTTCCAGTTTCACATTCTTACAATCCATGTTCTCAACCACGTTATTTATTCACAACAGGCAGCTGTTAATTCAAATTACAGGCAGCTTTATATCTCTTCCCATTTTCCAAGACTGCAGTATTATACATTCCACTAGTTTACCCATCCTAGGATTCATGCCATATCCTAGGAGCTATCATACAATCTAGTTTTCCAGTCCTAGGATTCATGCAACACCTAGGAGCGATCATTCCATCTATTTCTCATTCCTAGGATTCATGCAATGTCCTAGGTTCTATTTATGGTTCCATAATTTAACAGATTTTATTAATAACTTAAAACCACTCTACCAGGTACAACGGGAGTAATGGGGGCGTGATCGGGAATCCCGCGTGCCTCCGCGACTCCCAAGACTGCAACTGAAGGAGGTCTATCACAAGGATCAAACACAAGGAGTGTCTCAAAACAGTGTATAGCTACTGTAGACGGGTAGAGGAATTAATTCTGAAAAGAACGCAACTCGAATCGCGGAAAACGGAACCCGAACGGGCCCTAAACGGGTCAAAAACGACGACACTGTGCAAAATCAGATGTCTGGAACTTCTTCCAGACGTCTTAAAAAGTGGATCAGAGAATTACGTGCCCAGCGTGGCTTCCCAGACGTCTAGAAGTCTGCGGGGACATCTGGCCTAGATCCCAAACGTCTGATGGCCACCCAGGACGTCTGGAGGTCGCTCCAGTCGTCTGGTACAACAGCCAGACGTCTGATTCGCGTTGGATGGCGAATCACCGAGCCTGCGCACACCCATCTCCCTCCCTCAGTACGGTCAGTCGACAGGAAGGAAGAAGAAGACGGAAAACTCACCTTTCAGACGACTGGAAGATCTACCAGACGTCGTCCTCGCCGTCTACCTATCAACCCAGACGTCCGATTCTGGAAATTTTTCCAGAATAGGGCGCCACCCGGCTTCCGCTCGCGACGCCGCCCGCGTCGCACCTCGCACACTTGCTGCTCAGACCACAGCAGTCCCCCCCTCCGCGTTGCTCCGCGCCCCCTGCGCCCTCCGCCGGCCGACCCTAGCAACCCCAGCGAGCTCGCCCTCACCGCAGAGCTCCGCTCTCGCACGCAGCACCTCCTCCGCGCTCACTACGGCTGCCGCTGCCGCCCTCGCGCTCACTCTCGCGCTCTGGCTGAAGGAGAAGAGAAAGGAGACGGTGGTGACGGAGTGAGGGGAGGCGTGCCCTTTTAAGGCCGCGCGGAGAGGAGAGAGAAGGATTCGCGGCAGGGGAATCTGCAGCCGCAGGAGGAAGGAAAGGCGAATATGCGGTCTGCGCGCTCAGGCGCTCAAACGACTCGCGCGTGTCAAAAATAACGGATTTCCAGACATCTGGAAACGATCCCAGTCGTCTGGTCAGACGTCTGGACAACCTCCTAGACGTCTTAAAAGACATCTGGGGCACACGTCCGTTACATGTACAAACTAATCTAAATGCATGATGATGCATGTTATGCAATATTATAATGCATAATGCTTCTATGACACTAGGAACATGGATAAATAGACATTTTAGGCCAATTAGATGTGTGCATATCAATGAATAATCTTGAAGTCATTCCTAATAATTATGAAATAATAATGATATAAAGCTTCAATATTGAATGAAATGGAAGTAATTATAATTGATGCTGATATAGATCAAATTGGGTTTCACACCTGACCAAAGGACTCTCCCAAAGAATGAGCAGTATCGGTGGAAAGAACCATTGTAGGATGCCCATTGTTCACAAACTTGAAAGCAAGATATGCAGCACAAATTGTCTTTCCTACAACACCTTTTCTGCCAAGCGTGTAGTACTTTCTACAAGTCCTAGAAACCATTTCATCAAAATCAGTACTTTCTCCTTCCACGGAAGCAACCACTGACCTCACTTCAGATAGCATATTAGTAGATTTCTAAATAATGAAAGCAAACATCTTCTTTAGTCTTGAAATGTGCAACAAAAACCTCGAGAGCTCCTTAAGGGCAACAGCCACGACCTCAACAGTTGCTCCTTGCAATTTTTGGGGCTAGATTTTGCTGCTATTCTGCTTCTTTAAGGGAAGGATAGAGAAATATCAAATAAAAGAAAGGATTATCCAGCGAGTTTGCCTTGCTTTGGAACTTCCCATGGCCTGAAAAAAGATATCATTAATCTCTAGAATAATCCAAGTTGTAGAACTCTATATCTTGGAAGAAAAAAAATCACTTCGATGCCATCATCACATTAAACTTTAAAGCTTGAAACTAATCAATATTGAATACAAAGAAAGCAACCATTCGTTAAATATTTGTTTAGTTTTGTAAGAACTACTCAAATCAAATAATATTTTCCAAATAGGAATAAGTAAAAGAGCATCAAATTTGATCAATAAACAAAGCCTTGTGTTATATGTGGTATTATATACCATCAGGCTCCTTCCTAGAAACTAGCTAAATAGAACTGATCTTATGAAAAAGGGTGAGTGCATTGAGTGCCCAATATCCAAGACATGCTCTGTTGAAAATTTTTCTAAATAGACTACCCACATTGTATTTAGTGGTTGTTTCTATCAGGCAAATTTGCCTTACATTAGATCAAATGACAAAAAGGACAAGATAAGAGTGAGAAGGAATGGGAATAGACAAAGAAATTCATCTTAACATAGCCAAATAGTTCTTGCAATGGAAGGGGGGAATGTAAAAGAAACCAATATGCTTATAAAAATCCATATTCATTAAATCACAACAAGGATATATTGAACTTTATTCTTTCTATTACACTTGTTTAATGGAATAATTTTATTTTCTCAGTTAGAAAAGAAAAGGCCTCTTGCCATTTTTATCTATTAGTTGTAGCCCCTAAATTTGGGCTTTCTTTTTTTTAAAAAAAAGAAATGGGGTCCTTTGTGGGTTTCGGTAGGATTTCATTGTTCCAAAGTATATATCCCAGAGTTGTGTGTCTATGGGGAAGGCGAAGCGATTTGGTTTCTCAACATGAGTAAGTGTGGCTATTTTGTTTCAAGGGAGGAATAATTCTAGGACAAGTAAATAAGTTGCATGCGCTATGATGGCCTATTCTCTTATTTGGAAAAGCTCAAGTTTGATGGAAACCCACTCCAAAATAGTAGGTATTACTTATAAACATATTCAACTTATAAAAGTTTAAGGACCTTTATAGGACCTTCCTTGAAATTACAATTTTGGAGACAAGGTAGGCTTCTGAGCCCTTAAAGTTGCACATGGATCAAATTGGATTAAGGTTGATTCCACAATCCAATCTAACCTTAAAAGAAAGGTTTGGCATTTTTCCAACCTAATCTGATCCATCTTAATACCTTTTCCAATTGAATTTGATAGCTACGAACTTTTTAAATTTAATTAGATTTTCTATGACTAATGGAAGCTTTAACCCTTCTTTAAGTGTTTTCTTAATCAATAAAAAATGAAACAACTCTAACAACTAGTTACAAAAGCTAGTTTCTTAGTTGTCTGTGCTGTATTAGTTATATCATAATTGACACCTATATTACATGTAAAGAAAGATATTCTAAACATCTACATAAAATAAAAATACAAGAATTACTTTTGATTTTTTAACATTAAGCTAAGCCCAAGACCCTGTTACATGAAATGCACTCGATGGAACAACTTATGTAGTGGGTTTACTAATTTCATATATTTGGATTGATCCAATTTTTCATATGATATTGAAAATATCAATTGATCCAATCCATCTACTGAAAGGATATATAGATTCATACCTTAAATGAATAGATCACATAGCTTAGCCTTCTTTAAATGATCAGGAACCCCATCAAATATGTGTCGATACTTCACATCAAACCTCTACTAGTAGAATTCCATGAAGCATATCTATCTCTTCCATCATACTTTTCCTACCATGATAGCCTCTCATCTTCCATATCTCTTTCAGCACTAGTTAGCCTATCAAGATTGTCCATTCTTTGCCCATTTACAATAATATCATCAACATTTTCCCCATCATCTGAATTAACCTTTCTTCTGCCAAGAAGTCCTCTCATTCAACTCTGACCCAAACATACTTTGCCAATGAAGATTCTATCCACCATCATTGCGAGCAGCACTTTTAATTCTTGCATTTTTTATGGTTTCTCTACTACCCAACTTTTCCAATGCTAATACTATTGCAAAGAAAGTTAAGCAATTCATACCTTACCGGCAACATTTTTTTCAAGAATGTGATTGAGGACTGATGGGAATGTTTGCATGCAATTTCCTTTAGTTCTAAGACCTACTTGACCTGTCTATTAGTGAACATGTGGGTGTTCAAATGCATATATGCCCCTACATCTGCATATGTGGGGAAATCAATCAACTTTATGAGGGCATTTAAAGTAACAAACTTAGGAGCATTTATGTTACATCAAATGTTTATAGGGAATTTATAAGGATAGTTAAAATTCCAAGAAGCATGCATACACTTGAAAAGGCACAAAGCCAAACCAAAGTTCAAAATAAAAATCCAATCAACTATATTACCGGGAGAAAAGATACCATATGGACTAAGTGACCAAGAATTAAAACTTAAAAATTACCTACTTTGGTCTAAGGGTAAAGCTTTATTCCCAAGATATACTTTGTTTAGTGAATGTAAATATGACTAATCTTTACTGGATAACAATGCAAAACTCCCACCATTAATGTTGGTGTGAACGTGGAACCTTTTTTTTCTCCAATAATCCTTCACGTCACAGTTTGTGCATATTTTTCTGAAGTAGATCTTGTTCTTCAATTATTATCTTGGCTAGTTAGTAACTGCCTTTGATTGCCACCTTTAGATGCTCTTCGTTGATTATTAGCTGCCTATCATATTTGGTTTGTAGTTTTGTCAGAGAATTAATTTCCTTACCTTGTGTCCTTTCTTACTTGACTTTAAGAAAAGTTTTCCAGCTATGATAGAGAACTCAAACTAGTTTTGCAAACCAATCATCATCCTGTTTGTCTGATCTTTATGCTAGCTGCTGCAGCAATGTTTAATAACTTTTCCTCGGTTTTCTTACATTGTTTAGGTGGTTTACATGTTAAGCACCTGAAATGGGATTTCGTAGATGGGACTCTCACTATAGACAAATGTTTTAATGGACTTGGAGCATTGATTGTTTGGTACACTGTACACATGATAATTTGTTAAGCACCATCCTCTTTCTTATCCAAAAAAAGAGAATTTAAAGAAAATGTGTGAGTAGCATAGCCTGTGTTTCCAAAATTAGAAACATGATAATATTTTCTCATGGTAAAAATATCACATCTAGGTTATGTTATAGTTTCTTCGTAGAATTATTTGATAATTAGTTTAGCTACTACAAAACCTTAATCTGATCATATTTTGAAGCTACTCCAGAACCTCAATACAAAAGAAAGACAACAATCAATAAAAAATTAGAATATATATGTAGAGGATTTGCAATTGGCACCTTAAAATGTGTGATACATGAACCTCCTCAAGGTTGCGAATGTCCCCATGTGAAATCCACCTCCACTTAAAGGCCGCTGCATACAGAGGAACATAAATCACATAAGAAAAGGGTTAGTTGTATAGACCTAATCCTAAATCAAATTCCAGCACCTAACAGTAACCTAACCACTGTAAAAAAAGGTTAATCATGTAAACCTAACCCTAAATTGAGGTTGTCAATGATCGAGAGAGATCAATATGAATCAAACACAAATCGAAAGCAAGATTGAGAGAAAGATGGAGGGATCAAGTGAGAGACATCAATCCTAGAAACCAGATCTAATCAAGAGAGACCAAATTGAATGAGACCTCCCAATCTGATTGACCTAGATCAAAGAAACGTTGATCTAATCATAGGAATGAAAGGTCATCGTGAGTGAAATCGATGGAGAGAGATCTGAGTGATTTGAGATCCGAGATTTGGGATCAATGAAAGTTTTGGAGAATGAGAGCGAGTGATTGGCAAAAGAGAGTGAGAGATTGTAACGAACGCGTGCCCCAGACGTCTTTTAAGACGTCTGGGAGGAGGCCCAGATGTCGGTCCAGACGGCTGGGATCACATCCAGACGTCTGAACAAACGTCTGGGATCGTTTCCAGACGTCTGGAAAACAGTTATTTTCGCACGGGAGAGTCGTCTACGCGCCTGTGCGCGCAGACCCGCGATTCCTCTCTCTCTCTCTTTTTCCCTCTCTCTCTCTGCGGCTGCAGGCAGCCTGCCACCCGCTCTCTCCTCCTCGCGTGGCCTTAAAAGGGCCACGCCTCCCCTCCCGTCTCCACAGTCTCCTCCTTCTTCTCTTTCCTGTGAGCGAGAGCGAGCGGACGCGAGGGCGGCAGCGACGGCCGCAGTGAGCGCGGAGGTGCGGCGTGCGAGGGCGGAGCTCTGCCGTGAGGGCGAGCTCGCCGGAGCGGCTTGGCCGGCTGGCGGAGGGCGCAGGGGGCGCGGAGCGACGCGGAGAGGGACCTGCTGCGGTCTGAGCAGCAGGAGCGCGAGGTGCGACGCGGGCGACGTCGCGAGCAGAGTCCGGGTCGCGCCCTGATTCTAGAAAAATTTCCAGAATCAGACGTCTGGGTTTACAGCCAGACGGCGAGATAGACGTCTTGAAGATCATACAGACGTCTAAAAGGTGAGTTTACCGCCTTCTCCTTCCTTCCTGTCGACTGACCGTACTGAGGGAGGGAGTTGGCTGTGCGCAGGTTCGCTGACTCGCCATCCCTTGCGAATCAGACGTCTGGAAGTTGTACCAGACGGCGGGAGTGACCTCCAGACGTCCTGAGTGACCACTGGACGTCTGGGAGCTAGACCAGACGTCCCCGCAGACTTCTGGACGTCTGGGAAACCACGCTGAACAGGTAATTCTCTGATCCACTTTGTAAGACGTCTGGAAGAAGTTCCAGACGTCTGATTTTGCACAGTATCGTCTTTTTCGACCCGTTTAGGGCCCGTTCGGGCTCCGTTTTCCACGATTCGAGTTGCGTTCTTTTCAGAATTAATTCCTCTACCCGTCTACAGTAGCTATACACTGTTTTGAGACACTCCTTGTGTTTGATCCTTGTGATAGGACCTCGTTCGGTTGCAGTCTTGAGAGTCGCGGAGGCACGCGGGATTCCCGATCACGCCCCCATTACTCCCGTTGTACCTGGTAGAGTGGCTTTAAGTATTAAAAAAATCTGTTAAAGTATGAAACCATAACTAGAACCTAGGACATTGCATGAATCCTAGGAATCAGAAATATATGGAATGATAGTTCCTAGGTGTTGCATGAATCCTAGAGCCGGAAAACTAGATTGTATGATAGACCCTAGGATATGGCATGAATCCTAGGATGGAAAAACTAGTGGAATGTATAATACTGCAGTCTTGGAAAAAATGGAAAGGAATATATGAAGCTGCCTGTAAATTGAATTCACAGCTGCCTGTTATGAATAAAGAAACATGATTGGGATCATGGTTTGTAAGAACGTGAAACTGGAAAGTAAGACATAAGATGTTCTGGAACCCTACGGGGAAGTAGGAGTAGAACTCCTGGAAAGCGAATGGAATAGACTTGGGGAAGTGAGCTGGCCCTTGAGTACGGAGTACCAAGGAGAGCGACTGTCCCCCTATTTAGTGCAGAGCTGAGCTAGCCGCCCCAGGGACCCGGGGGTTAGGACTGGCCACTCTGTACCGACTTGTTGGCCCTCGTGTACGTAGTACCGAGGAGAGCTAGTAGTGTTAGGAGAGTACTAGCTACCCCACGGGCCCCGGGGTTCTGCTAGCCTCCTTCACCGACTTGTTAGGCCCACTAGGGCAAACCAGGGTAGTCAGGCGAGGGTGCGCGGACTGTGGAGGGGCAAGGCCCCGGTTTGGTTACTGTGGAGGGGTTGGACCCCTGTTACTGAGAGGGCTCTGCCCTGGTTCCGTGCTGTGCTTTGGGCGCACCCGTTAACGGAAACGACTGACCGCGTGCCAGTGCGGGCTAGCTACCTGTGCGTTTATCGCGCGTGTCGTAGTCACCGTTACGTCTGTCAGTGACCTTGGGGTGGTTGACTGAGGGTAGGATCACCACGGGGGACTCTCCCGGCCAGGAGAGCACCACGTGCTACTTCTACTTTTGGAAAAGACTGCAATCAAGATCGTTCCCACGAGGACATTCGAGATCAAGTAAAGGATCTGAGAAATAAATGAAATAGTGAGAAAAATTGAAAGATGTGAATAAAGTAATAGAACATAACAGCTACTGTACACTCTACTGTTTCCTTTAGTTAGTTTGCCACTCTACTCAGCATTTTGCTGACGTGTTACACTCGTTACCTTTTTCAGGACCAGGTGTTGAGCAGCCAGGGTCGGCGGCTGCAGAGGACGCTGGGCCAAGTAGGGTCCAGTAGAGTTTACCACAGTCCTTGTACCTCTTTTGTTTCTGTTTTAGTGAGTAGTTTTTTTTTGTTTCCGCTGTACTTTCTTTACCTGCAGTTCTTGTTATATGATAAATGTTGTTTTACTGTTGTGGTGGTACCTACTGTAGTAGTTTCTTTCCTTACTGCTGTACTTTCTTACTGTTAGTTATATTCATGCTGAATGTGGTTTATTTTACTGTCTTTTGGTTACCTCCTCATTGGACGACTAGGTCTTGGGATTAGTCGAGTCGGTCCAGTTCTCGTGTCTCGTAGGGACTCGGGAACCGGGTCGTTACAGAGATTGAGTGGAGAGGAGAGTAAGCAAGTAAATCTGAGAGAAGAGAGATCGTTAATAGAGAGTGACTTGAGGAGAGACTGGTGAAGACATTTATGTCGAGGTAAGTGAGAGATTGGCAGAGGAGCCCTAATGTCGAGGTGAGTGAGCGGTGATAGAGAGGTTGAGACTTTGGCGAAGACATTGGAGGCACTAGAGAGCGGCATCGAGTGTGTGTCTCCAGTGGGGGGGGTTGGGGTGAGAGGCATCAGAGGACCTTTGTGTGTGTGTGTATTGGTTTGGGGACTAGGTGGAGGTTGAAGTTTATCGAAGGTCCTTGTAGGTGGGGTATGTAGCAAGCAATGGCGTGGGTTTAGGTTTAAAAGAGGGAGGAGGGAAAATAGAAGGAAAAGAAGAAGGAATAAAATAAAAATAAAAATAGTGACATTTCCATGTAGATCAAGAGTGACGTATTTAAAATGTTGTAGTCCACCCGCCACTATACGTCACTGTTTTTGTAGTGTTAGATGCAGAGCCTTTCTACATCCCACTTCACTTGTCAATGTATAGCATTCTAGTTAGAAAGGTGGATTTTAGTTTGTTAACACTTTGCCAATAGTTTTCTTTGAACAAATGTTTTGTATAGATTGTCAATTACAAAGGTGGATTTATGTAGTCCCTTTCTATATAAACCAAGTGGAAAGGTTTTATTTATAGTAACTGGAATGAGTCAAGGTGTTCATGTTTGTTGGCAAATCTCATATTCGAATTTGTGATTCAAATATTCAAATTCAAATTAGTTTCCATATAGGACAAGCATGGTGGGGGGAGTTCCCATGTTCAACAATCCCTGATTGGTTTTTTATTCATAAAATGGGTAACTCAAAATTGCAATAGATGTGCCCAATAGTTGCATAGTCATATCTGATTTAACTTTTCTTTTTGGAGTTTAAATTACTTTAATGCCTAATTAGTAAACAATGTTGTACTATTTGAAATTTGGAATTGGCTTCACCTTTTCTGGAGGGTGCTGTCAAGATTATTGCTACCTTCACATGTGAAGATGGATTAATAGCTTACGCAACTGATGTGATGAGTCATTATAGGCACACAAAGGGCTTGTATCCCGTAGCCTTCTATCATGGAGTTGCATAGTTGTTGTTGTTGTGGGATCGCAGTCCAGTCACATGCCTCTATTTAGTCTATCCTTTCAAAATTGAATTTGATTGGAATTTGAAAAGTGATTGAGAGTTTAATATCAAGTAGTTAGAGAATATTTTTATAGCTGATTTTTTTTAAAGAAAAAAAGGATGATCACATAGGACTGGTGATCATCAAATTGTATTAATAGAAAGAAGGCTACAAACAAAAAAAAGTTACATGACAAGACTGCCAAGAGAGATCAAAAGAAGAATGGGAAGGCTTTTGTCTACTTATTTGGGTCACTAAGTGCCATCAGAAAGTTTGTATTTTTGCTTCATTTGTGGCCAAATTGCTTGTCAGTGGTCGTCAACAAGGTGTTGGATTTCCATCAAAAACTCCAAAAGAAGTAAACAACAAAACGTTGGTGATTAATGGGATGGCTAAAAAATAGAGTGATACAAATACCATTATGCTGATTTTAGATTTAAATCTTATGATTACACAAAACAATTCATGCATCCAAGAAGATCATAGATTTTATACAGAAAGAACATGGTCAAGATGAAAGAACCAAGGAAATCCTGACCACAGGGGATGAAAGAACATGGCCGATCAAAGGTGGGCAACTAAAGAAGAGCACAAGGTGGGTGGCCACTTGGCTAGTTGTGTAAGAATCTAGATCAATTTCAAAATGAAAGTCTAATCTAGAAAAAATAGAAACAAAAAGGTAGGTGATCTTCTTTCTCCAAGTAGACAACACAAGCAAGGAACCTACCTGATGAGAGACTCATCATGGCTCTTAAATACCCCTAATTAACTAGTTTCCC
This sequence comes from Thalassia testudinum, assembly GCA_037157565.1. Classification (NCBI taxonomy): domain Eukaryota; kingdom Viridiplantae; phylum Streptophyta; class Magnoliopsida; order Alismatales; family Hydrocharitaceae; genus Thalassia; species Thalassia testudinum. The sequence continues at coordinate 136,108,257 of JAZHRO010000003.1, read as the reverse complement.
TAGTTAATTAGCTAGGAATATGTTTATTTAGGATTTAATTATGATATAAGGGACTAAATGTTAAGGACCATAAAAATAAGTTAATAATATAAAATTAAATGTTAATTAATATTATTAATAATTTAAATAATAATTTGGACTAGAATTTTAAACATTTAGCTACCTAATTAATGTTTAATTTAACTTGAGTATTATTTATACCTAAGTATGTAAATAACTTAAGTAATTTAACTAACTAAATAAATAAAGATAAAATGGTCAAAAATGTAAATTCAAGGCATATATATATTATTTACCTAATTTATAATTATACATAAAAAGTTCAAAAAGAATTAAATTAAATTAAGTTTAAAATGCCTCTATTTGCATTTAGGTCCCTAGGATTCATTTTAATCAAGCCCTTTTCTTGTAAATAAGTCCTTATCTTTCATTGCATTTATGTACTTGTGTATTCAGCGTCTTCTTCCTCTTCTTCTTCGTCTTCATCAACTTAGACGGCTGACAGAGGCTGGTCACCGCACTGCTTGTTCACCGTTCATCTCATGTCTGACAGCCACCGCCATTGATGCTGAGCTTAAGCTCACCTCCTCCGCTCCATCCAACACTGCGGATTGGTCTCTAATCCTATTTAGGGTTCGAGAGTAACTTCACTGGCGTCGAAGATGACGCCGACGATTACTTTGCATCTAGACCTCTATCCGTCCAAGTTCAGCCTCCTTCTTCATCGCCGCCACCTATAAATACCCCCTCAGCTCCTTCGATTCACGGTGATCGACCCCCTTCCCTCTCTCCCACACCGTAGTCGGGCAATAGGTTTCCTCTGCAACTCCGACGTCTCCATTCTCCTTCTCAAGCACTACTGCCGAGGAAGCGCTGCCTCTCTCACCTCCGCTTCCTCTCTTTCACCCTACCAACGACGATTGAGCGCACCACAGCTTTGGAATCTCCTTCACTTTAATCAGCCAAAGCTTCTTCTCTCACCAATTCTAGATTTTGATCTCATTTTCACCCTACCAACGGCGGATTTCCTCACCTCCTTCGTCAAGTAGTTCTAACTCTTAGGAGTAGGATTAGCTAGGTAGTTAGTTAGGAGTAGGAGTAAGTAGTTTAACTTCTCACCTCTCTTCTCCAACTCTGACGAGGTCAATTTCAACCTCTCTGGACTTTGATTCATTATTTCCTACATCTGATCACTTTTCTTTACCCCTCACTATCACATTTCGCTTCTTTCCTCACTGTTTTAGCAGTTGATTCGCCTAGTACACTGTCACATGCACCAGCAACTTCCACTGTCCATGGCAGAGGTCTCTGAGCTATCCCACACTCATCTGGGACCCTCCACCACCTCTTCGTCACACAAGGGCCCTGCTCTCCTTGTCAATTAGATAAATTCGTCATCTAATTAAAAATGCCTAAATTCATTCTCTTTCCTGAGCACGCTGTCAATGGCCACTTAGGAGAAGACTAATCACCCAATTAGCTATTCGTCCACCATTGCTATACTCCACTGAAAGATTCCCCTCACTCAATTGAGTGAAAGGATCTTCCTTGAGTTCAATAGAACTCAACTTCTGTGTCTACTGAATTCGAAGTAAATCTTCTTATTTAAGCATCAATTGGAGTTTTGCTGTGTTCTTAAGGTCCCTTACGACCTCAGGAACCTTTTAAGATGAATTTTAATCGGTTTCATGGAGTTTTGAACTCCGTTCTTCTATTTTTGGACTCACCGGAGCTCCAGCGAACTTCGGCGAGTAGAATTTGAGCTTCAGCCCATGATTTGACCTGAGAAGCTCCAGAATGCACCTATAAGGCCTAAGGATCAGGAATTGATGATTTTTATTACGTTTTGAGGTCTAGAGCTCCTTATTGATCTCTATCTTCTCCAACTCCGACGGAGTTGGAGAGACGTTTCTATTAGGATTCAAACCCCGAAACTTGGTTCAGAAGCTTGTGCAGAATTTATAGAAGTCAATCTTGATCTTTAATTGAGTTGATAGTCTCTGGATTGCTCCACCGAACAGACCTTCATTTCGTCTCAGGCGGCAGTGCTTGAAAGCACTACTAGAGCACTCAAAATAGGATTTTGATGTGTTGAATCAATTCTGAGGGTTGAACTAAGCCAAATCAGGGTTTTAATTTGATCCGAGAAGGCCTAATTTAGAAAGTCAACTTTGAACGAAATTGATCAACCCTAATTTCAATTTAAGGGATAATTGATTTATTCTATGAATTAAGGGTTTCAATTGAGTTATGGAATGATGTAAAGTGCATTCGAGTTGATTTGGATGATTTTTATTAAGGCTTTAAGGAGTTTTTAGTCACTCTTCAGTTTGGGTTTCAAATGAACCCAATACTATTTCAGTGGAGTCTTGTTGAGTTTTGAACTCAAAATTCACCCAGATTAGCTTGTAACAACCTTCTGAGGTTGTTCAGAACCCTTTTGAAATGTTTTCTCTCTCTGTTGAGCTAATTCAAGCTCAAAAATCAAGCTCTGTGTTGTCAAATTGAAGCTTCCAGGTCGAAGCATTTAAGCTTCTGCTTCTTCCTGAGTCTTCCAAACCTTCCTTCTCCTCCTAAACACTGCAGAATACCTTACTGAAGGTATTCAGATCCTTAGTTGAGAGGAATTCTCTCTTTGCAGGTCGATAGACCTGAAACTCCTCACTGCAAACCATCCTGACCATGGCGGACTACCATGTTACATCTCTGAAATGGATGGATCAGATTTGATCCAATCACCAAATTGGTGATGCAATCGAATAGAACTCCTAAAGAGCTTTCCAACGAGCTCTTACACGCTCGATTTGGAGCTTTGAGCTGCTGGCAATCATCATTTGAAGTTCGACCTGGAGCTGAGAACTAAGTCCCACATCGGGTATGAACGAGCGTGCGACTTGGTATAATAGCTTGTTGCACTACGACCCCCTCGATCGTCAACGCAGGGTGCAAAGAGAACTTTTGAGCATATGGGTGTGGGTGCATGCATGTGTATGTGCCTGTGCATGGGTACGTGTGCCTGTGGACATGCGTGCATGTGGGCATGGATGTGAGCGGGCTTGATAGGGCCTAATACTATGTAATGCTAAATAAATGAAAATCCACCTAATATAAATTAGAGTGGGCCTCAAGTAGGGTCTGGTCCCACCCTACGGGGTGTTGTGTATCTCCGAATGAGGCCCCCTCGCCCATTAAAAATATAAATTTTATAATTGATAGGGATTAATGGGTTAAGATTGGTGAAAAATCGACTAAGTGTGGATAAGGAATGCACAGTATAAATGAAAAGAAAGAAAGGAAAAGAGCTAAAGAGAAGCTAAGTGTTAAGCTTGAGAGAGTAAGGAGAGAAACAACATAAGAAAAAAATAGAGCTCGAGAGAGAGATCACAAGAGAGAAGCAAAAGAAGAGCTAAAGGAAAGAAGAGAAAAAAAACAAGACAGGAGCTTAAGCAAAGAAATGAAAATAAATTTATAATGACCTCCTCAGGAAGTGTCCGCACCACGGTCTGCCTAAGTAGATATAGCCCAGATTTTCTACTATGGACTAAATGAGACTTTGAAGCAGATTGCAGACGCTTCCTGCGAAGGGAATTTTATGAATAAAGACGAGAATGGAGCATTGGAATTATTTGAAAATATGAGTGAAAACTCAATAAACAATGCCTCCATTGTCGCCTTTAATCGTACCAGCTTGCCCCGAAATGTCCACGAAGTTGACACGGGACCCTCCCATTCATCCACAGATCTCAACCTTATCTCACAGAAATTGGATGAAGTCTCCATCGTGTACAAGAAGCTGGACAAGCTTCTGGCCAACCCCGCCCGTTCTATGGCAAACACCCCCACTTCACCACTTCGTCACAATTCCAATTCTTCCAACACCAGGCTTATCCCGAGAAACCCCGTAAGACCTTCCTTACCGAGTGTCGCGCCAAGCGATTCGGTAAGTCATGTGGATCTGGCCTCTGCGAGCCAGTATTTCGACACGGAGGACCAAGCCTCCGTGTGCTCGAACGCATATTTACATGCGGACGCATCTTCTGGCATAGAAGATGCTTGTGCGCTAGGGAACAACCCATTTTCTGCCACTTATAACCCAGGGTGGCGAAATCATCCGAATTTCGCATGGTCCAACAACCCGCAACGCCAAAACCCCACGGGTGGACCAATGCGACCATCTGCACCCGTCATCCCAAGGGCCCAGTCTAATCCTATGGCAAATCTGCCATCGGGTCCTTGCTTACCGCAAACAGAACGCGCATCAAGTCCTCTTGATAAATTGATGCGTATGATGACGGAAATGTCAAAGCGCCATGAAGAGAACATGACCTCTCTTCAGCACCAATTGGCACAGCATAATGCTGAGATCAGTCAACTACGCATGACGACTCGATCTCAGGGCACTCTTCCCTCCCAACCTGTTCCAAACCCGCGAAATTTCATACCCCGTGGTCCTCAACCACAAGTACAACCTTCTCAGGGGCAGGTTCATCAGATTCCGTAGGCTCCGAGCATTCCACCGAGATTTCAGGCTAATCCTGCTACAGCACCTCACTTTTATGTCCCTATTGCAAACCCTCCTCCGCCTTATGATCCCACTGGACCTGCATCGTCCAATGCTATCACTACAAGGAGCGGTAAGCAGACCGTCGATCCGCCTCGACCTGATCCTGGCCCGTCTTCTTCATCGCCCTCTCATTCGGGATGCACACCACATTCGCAAGAGGACGATACACCCAAATTGGTGCTAGAATCAGTTCCATTCCCTGAGGCTCTACTGAGGGAGCCAAAAGGCAAGAAGAAGGATACGTAGGCCTTTGATAACCTACGTAATTTGTTCAGGGATGTAGAAATCAAGGTACCCCTGCTCGAGGCTATCGACCACATACCTATTGTCGCCCAATTTTTCAAAGACTACACAACACCCAGGAGACAGTCAAAGAAAACCAAGAATCCGATGGTTCTCTCGCCTCATGCGAGTTGTGCTATACTATCAAACCTACCACCGAAGCAGAAAGATCCGGGCACACCGCTTATTTCCTGTAGCATCCAAGGCTGCAATTTTAACCGTGCCCTGCTTGATCTAGGATATTCCAACCATCATGCTCGAAAAATTTTCCTTGGGAAATCTGAAACCCACCCCTGTCACGTTACAGTTGGCAGATCGTTCTGTCAAAATTCCAAAGGGTGTGGTGGAAGACATGGTGGTTAGGGTCAACAGTCTCTGTTTTCCTATTAACTTTCTTGTTTTAGATATGAAAGTTCCTAGCTCACTTTCTGATTGTCCAATCATCCTTGGTCGACCTTTCTTGGCCACAACCTGCACCCATATCGACTACAAGTCGAGCTGTATTGAGATTGCTGTTGGATCTGAAAAGCTCAAACTTAACATCTTCAAGGCAGCCAAGAACTTTGATTGTGATTGCATCGAGGATGACACGTCTGACGACGACATGGCCGTCAGTGCGTGTATCGGACTAATTGGGACCTATTATGACTGCGTGGATTACCTTTAAACATTGACGATTGCCTGACCAACACATATTGTGACGTTCCCCCATCCCTCCCTATTCCCGTACCTTCTCCTAACCAGACTTCTGACGAGGTTTTCTCTACTTCCCATACCTCGTGGTCTGAGTCATTTCCGGGCTACTCACCGCTGGTCCACACTCTTGAAGACCGGATTGCCCTTTCTTTCCCGCCAGATCAGGCGGATTTGCAACTCCACACTGGGACCTTGAGCCCACATACTTCTTTCTGGGGCTATTCCTTTTTGGATCCATCTATCCAAGAAGCCCCTCTTCTTGGCCAATCTGAGGGCCAACCTCTTCCTCCTTACTTGTTTTCTGATCAGCCTGGGACACTCTCGTCCCAAGAAATGCCAGATTTTTCACCATCCACTCCTGAGCTGAAAGAGCTGCCTAGTACACTTAAGTATGTTTTCCTGGGACCAAATGAAACGCTCCCCGTAATCATTAGTTCAAAATTGACCAGGGAGCAAGAGTGCAAACTAGAGAAGGTCCTCATAGAACACAAGGTAGCCATTGGATGGTCTTTATCAGACTTAACTGGCATTAGCCCCTCCTACTGCACTCACCATATATATATGGAGGAGGAGGCTCGACCTTCCCGCGAGATGTGGCGACGTCTCAACCCTAACATGCGGGAGGTCGTTAAGAAGGAAATAATTAAGTGGCTAGATGCGGGCATAATCTACCCGATCAGCAATAGCCCGTGGGTGAGTCTGATTCACGTTGTGCCCAAAAAGGCAGGACTCACCATCTGTGTCAATGATAGGGGTGAATCCATCCCTACACGCACTCCTACATCTTGGAGAGTGTGTGTAGATTATAGGAAACTCAATGCTGCAACTAAGAAAGATCACTTTCCGCTACCATTCATTAACCAAATCCTGGAGCAGTTAGTGGGAAATAAATTTTTCTGTTTCCTAGATGGATTCTCAGGATATAACCAGGTGGCAATTGACCCCCGGGACCAAGAGAAAACCACTTTTACCTGCCCCTTCTGCACCTTTGCATTTAGAAGGATGCCGTTCGGACTTTGTAATGTGCCAGCAACTTTCCAGAGATGTATGCTGGCGATATTTCATGACATGGTGGCTGACTTTCTCGAGGTCTTCATGGATGACTTTTCAGTCTTTGGACCCTCTTTCGATGATTTCTTGCCAACCTGACCCGTATCCTTAGGAAATGTATTGATGTAAACCTCATGCTTTCCTGGGAAAAAAGTCATTCTATGGTACATGAGGGAATTGTTCTCGGACATATCATCTCCGATAGGGGTATCGAGGTTGACAGAGCTAAGCTTGATGTCATTGCTGATTTACCTGTGCCTAGCTCTGTCAAACAAATCCGCTCCTTCCTAGGACACGTCGTTTCTATAGGAGATTCATCAAAGATTTTTCCAAGATATCTCGACCTTTAACTCATCTCCTATCGACCGACGTACCCTTCGATATGGGCCCTGACTGCATACGAGCAATCACGCAGCTGCGTAATGCTATTACCAAGGCCCCTGTTCTCCAGCCACCTGATTGGTCCCTCGACTTTGAACTCATGTGTGACGCTTCCGACCTTGCTATCGGAGCCATCCTAGGACAAAGATGCGATAGACACCCCTTCGTGGTGTACTATGCCAGTAAGACGTTGGACAAGGCCCAACGTAATTATACTACCACTGAGAAAGAACTACTGGCGGTCATCTTTGGGCTGGAGAAATTCCGCTCTTACCTTCTGGGCTCACATGTTATTGTTTTCACTAATCATGTGACCATTCGCCATCTCATGCACAAGAAGGATGCCAAGCCTAGACTGATTCATTGGATCCTTCTGCTCCAAGAATTTGACATTGAGATCCGCGATAAGGCCGGAGCCCAGAATGTTGTGACTGATCATCTTTCCAGACTGGACCCTAACCATATTGGACTTACTCTGTCGATCAATGAGATTTTTCCTGATGAGCACCTATTGGCAATTAAAGTGGCAAGTGGACCTTGGTATGTCGACATTGCTAATTACCTTGCTTCCGGATCCCTTCCACATGGCTGGCCTAAAAACCAGCGCGAGCGTCTCATGGCAGAAGCAAAGTATTATTTCTGGGATAATCCACTTCTTTTTCAAATAGGTGCTGATCAAATCATCCGTTGCTGTGTTCCTGACAGCGAATTCCCCAGTGTGCTATCCTTCTTCCACGATCAGGCCTGCGGAGGCCATTTCTCTGGGAGGAAAACTGCAGCCAAGGTGTTGCAGTGCGGTTTCTTTTAGCCCTCCCTTCACCAGGATGCACACAATTATTCCAAGCATTGCACTAGGTGCCAGTCGTTAGGGTCAATGTCACGTCGTGACATGATGCCCTTACAACCTATCCTAGCTGCGGAAATCTTCGACATTTGGGGAATTGATTTCATCGGTCCCTTTCCTCCTTCCAACGGCTTCGAATTTATCCTCGTGGCTATTGATTATGTTTCGAAATGGATCGAGGCTATTCCCACGCGACGTGCTGACCATGTTATATCCACTCGATTTGTCAAAGACCACATCTTTGCGCGCTTTGGGATCCCTCGAGCCATTATCTTGGATGGAGGAAGCCACTTTACCCATGCTTCTTTTCGGGCACCTCTGAGGAAATACGGAGTCCACCATCGTATCGCATCTCCGTATCATCCTCAGACGAACGGCCAGGCAGAGGTGTCGAACCAGCAAATCAAGCAAATCCTCCAGAAAACGGTTTGGCCTGACCATAAGGATTGATTCGACAAGCTGATTGACGCACTTTAGGCGTATCGGACCGCCTTCAAGGCTCCCCTTGGTATGTCTCCTTATAGAATCGTTTACGGGAAGCCTTGTCATTTGCCTGTGGAGTTGGAGCACCACGCTTATTGGGTGGTTCGCCATTGTAACCTCGACCCAGACCTGTGTGGTCAAGAAAGGAAACTCCAACTCCAGGAGCTGGAAGAGCTCCATCGTGAAGCCTATGATTCTGCCTTAACTTTCAAGCAACGCACTAAGGCTTTTCAAGACAGACGTATTCGACGAGAGGAATTTGAGCCATCTTAGCAAGTTTGGCTCTACAATGCCCGGCTTAAATTCTTTCCTGGGAAACTGAAGTCCAAATGGACTGGTCCTTTCCTGGTCTCAAGACCATTTCCCAACGGGGCCGTTGAGATTGAAGATCCCAAATCTGGGCATAAATTTACGATCAATGGGTAGCGTTTAAAACCCTATCTTACTCATGAACCTGCCCCTGTTGGAGAAACCGTTGCCCTGCTGGAGGGTAACTAATTTTGTGCCTCATCTTAAGTCCAGCTAGGGACGTTAAATTCAGTACTCATTGGGAGGCACCCCAACAACACTCACTATCCACCATCACTTTTCACTTCACCACCCACCATCCACCCACCCTACCACCCTATTGTATACCCTGCACCTCAGCTCTCGTTACTCGATCTTTCGTCCTTCCTCTACCCTTCCCTGCATCAATATGAGGACATAGCATCATTTGGCATGGGGGGTTGGATAGGCATCCTTAAGATCTGGGTATTTTATGGTATCATGCAGTTTCCATCTATATATATATATATAAAAATGAAAAATGAAAATGGTGTTTAGTAATGATCTAAAGGCTGAAACAAAAATACAATAAGTGTTTATGGATATTCAACCACTGTTTTGAAGACTTTCCAGGCCATAGAAGCTTGATTCGCTCAGGCTCGGCTTAATTCACTTGAGCATTGACAAGATAGATCGAAATCTCTCCTAACTAAGGACGTATTCTTGTACCTAAGACACCAGTACAGGATTCGTTAGTTTGCTTCTACTTGAGAGCCGAAGTAATCTTGGTTCAACACTTCACATATCAAGAAGACCAGGTGAACATAAGATCCAACCCTAGTATTCATTAAGGAAGGTGGAGTCCTTACCTGTACGCGCAGGTAGACTTTTTATCCCAGGCTTTAGTCTTGTGTTTAGGAGAGACTCTTTCCACCAAAAAGGAACTCTCCCACCAAAAAGAAAAAAAGTGTGCTCCTCCAAATAATGTTGTAAGAGATACTGATACGTGTTTCAGGAAAAAAAAAAAGCAAATAAGTCAGTATATCTCGCAAATGTCTGTAAAGTCCTCCCCCTACAAAAATTCTTCAGGGCAAGTTACAAATACCCTGTTTTCTTTGAGCCACAAATGTCAGAAAATGGGAGTTGAGTTTTCCGTCATCCTTTTAAGGGTCAATTCGAAGACACGAGCTGAAACTAGGATCAACCTGTACTTAAAAATTCGTGAAACCCTGGGCTTGAGTCTTAATGTTCATCTGGTCAGTCTTGATCCTTCACTAAGCACAAGCCATAATCTCTTGAGCTCTCGAGTACGGCAAAAATCTCCTGGGTCCTGGAAATCGTACTTAAGGTTTAAATATCAAGAGTCCTGGTTAGTCGAGAGATGATCTATGTCATGTAAGACTTAAAGTACTGGTAGTCTTCTCTACAATTGGTTCTCACAATATCCAAAAATAAACACACCTATGTCGCCTCAGGAGAAAATCTTCAGCTTAAGATCATTTCTAAATACAATACAAAAAAAAAAGTTTTGCTAGGGACTAGCAAAAGATAAGCATGGGGGTATGATTGCACAGCAAAAATACACCAACAATTATGCCGTCTTGTGCTATTTTCTAGCATTACCAGTGCATATTAGGTATCCAAAGTCGCATTAGTAAAAATACACGCATGCATGCATTTAATTGAGAGGGGAGGAGAGTGAATAAAATGGCCTTGTAATTGACAAATTCTTCAAGTGCTGCTTCGCAAATTCACCATCTTTATTTTTAATTTTATTTGACTTTGAAATTCTTCCCGCGGCTGCAAGGAATGGCCTCTTCTTCTTCGTGCCATGTCCTGCTCAGCCATTCCCTGCTCAAGCTCTCCTTGCCAAGCCATGCACAAGCCATGCACAGCCAGGGCATGGCCGTGCATGCCTCTTTGCTCTTCAAAAAGAGCTCGGATTTCTTCTTTGCAGAGGAGCTGGTCCACACAAAAAAACCCAACACACTGCAACTCTTCTTCTCCAGGCCGTCTCCTCCCCTCTCCCTCTATACACAGCCTCTCCTCCTCTGAGGAGCCACTCTGCGGGCAGGAGCACCTCACAGTGGTGCACAAACACCACTGTGAGTCCACCACCGCCCAGCTCATCAAAGAGCCGGTGGGCGTGGTGGTTCTTCGCTTCTCTGTTTCGCCGTTCCAGCACTTCCGCCATTGCCACAGGCTTCAAGGTCTGAAGCTCTGCGGCAGCAGCAGCAAGGCCCTCCAGCGCACGCCAGCAAGCTGCCCTTGCCTCCAGCGCGCGCCTGCAAGCGCCCTCACCTCCAGCTTCTTCGCACCCGCACTCATCTTTCCGCCCGCAACCAGCCGGCGCACCCCTTTCACTCGACATGCCGCAACCGCTGCTAGCCGGTCCCCACGTCCCGCCCCGCGCCCGCTCCAGCACCCGCCCGCGCATCTGCGTGGGCCCGCATCTGCCAACGCCCGCCCGCTTCAGCGTCTGCATCCGCGTCTCCCTTCTCCCGCACCCGCCCGCTTCAGCGCCCACTCTTCACACAGCGCGGTGCGCTACGGTCCTTCTCCCACCCGCTCACTCCCTCCAGCGTGCGCCTCTCTGCGTGCCTACGCGCCTGCGCGCGCACGTGGATCACTAGACATCGCCAGCTGCGTGCAGACGCCTTAACCGCACTCCTTCACGCCAACTCCAGCAGTCTCTCTCTCTCTCTCTCTCACAGCACTCTCTCACACTCTCTGCACACATATACACACACACACTCACACTCTCATGCACACACCCACTCACCTATACACTATCATATACACATATATATACGTACATATATATATTTATATATATATATTTATTTATATGCATATATATATATATATGTATGTATGTATGTATATAGACTAATACATAGTTATATAAGTACTAATATATGTGTGTGTGTATACATATATATATATATATATATTTACATATATACATATACTTATATACCTATATATATATATATACATATATCTACATATATATTATTACCCATATAACTAAGTACAAGTATAGATACATACATATATATATATATACACACACACACACACATATAACTACATATATACCTATATATTTATAACCATATATACATATAGATATATTTACATATATACATTTTTTTTTTTTTTTCATATCACTTACCATACGTTGTATCGCAGGAATATCTGCATCAGTTGCTGATATTCCCTGATACACGCATACAAAAAGCGTGTTCGCACTCATCTTCCACCCATCCACCTTACATTCCACACGGCACTTTGTCCTGTTGGTTGCGTCTTCCTAGACAACGACTGACTCAACACCGTGCTACACGCCATCTCCACCTCCACCCCCACCCCTTTATACATATATAATATATACATATATGTATACTATATTTCCTTTATTTCTATTTCTCTTTCCTGCCGTAAAAGATAAAGATAAAGAAATATATAAAAGAGAAAATATAATTCTTGACTTGCAGATACTTAGTCTTGCAAATAGTAAGACCAATTTTGAAACCCTGATTTGGCTCAAAGCCAAGAACCTGATTTTGAGGGTGTGCCTCAAGGAAAAAAATTATCAGAAAAAAATCTTAAACAAAAAAATACCAAAAACACAATAAACGAATGGAAGAGATTCGTTATAAGAAAGGCGTAGAAACTTCTTCTAATCCCACTTCCCTGAGTTCGAGCCTGGGCCTAAAAGTGACCAAGATAAAAATCAAGTAGGCCAAGTTAAAAATTTTGTAAAGAGATGGTTAGGCTCGAATTAGGTTAACCACTATACGCATTTCAACGATAAAATCACCATATTAACAGAACCTATCCGGGTCTACACCACATCCCTTTCAAATGCCAAGGGCAAAAATGCGACTGACTACCTTGCGACACCACCAGCAAGACCACGTGCATGAACGCGGTTAAGGTGAGTAAGGAAGGGTGTGCAAACTAGCAGGGATGTGCACACAGGGCGCGGGAAGGGTGGCTGAGGCGCGTGATGGCCTCGGTGAGGTGGCACAAGCACGCAAAAGCAAGCTTCAGAGCTCGTCACTCCAACAATGGCAGAGAATAGAGACAAAAAAAAGAAAACAAAAAAATAATAAAATATCAAAACAAAAAAAATCAAAGAAGAGACACCATGTCTACCTGCTCTTATCGAGCTAGACGGTGGTGCTCCCTACCGTGGAGGTTGCAATCACAATAGGGAAGCTCCTCTACTCTCAGTGTTCCTTTCAACTTGTGAGAGGATACTGAGGATGAGGAAGGGAAGAGAGGGAGAGAGGAGAGCTCAGTGAATGGTGTGGCCGGCTGGAGGGATGTGAGGGAGGTGAGTGTGTTGTGTCTGTGGGAGATGGAGGTTGAAGGTGGAGGTTGGAGAGGGTGGTGCCGACCCTTGTGCAAGGGAGGGGGATGATGATTATATAGATCATGTGTGAGGGTGGCAGGTGGTCGTAGGTTGTTAGGATTTTTTTTAGAGGGGAATATATGGGTAAATTATGGGTAGGCTCTTAGGTTGTTGGGAAATGAATGTAGGTTTTGTAAGGTTCTTTATTAGGTAGAATAAGTGGTGGAATTTAAATGGAAATAAGGTGGAAATGGGAGGGATGAAATGGATGATGAATGGATGCTCAATCTCTCTCTCTATCTTCCTCTCCATAAAATGCACAAATGCGAATATTTACATGATGCATGCATAGCTATCTAATAATATAAATGTTTAATGCTAGAAAATAGCATAAGATGGACTGATTAGAGACGTGAATTGCTGCGCAATCAAGGGGCAAAGTAGGTATTTAGGCCTCCCAATTAATGCAACTTCAGGAGATGAACGGATCAGATCACGCCTAAAAATAGCTTTCTATGCACTTGTAACGTGCACACCACACTAGATGTTGACACGTGGTGGCCTCTAAGCCACTAGAGTTGATCGTGCCACACCACTCGCCCTTTACGCACGCTCGTGCTTTCAATTTCAGTCGTCCCATCATGAGATCGGACAGCTTACGATCTGCACACCACTACATCTGTCCCCGTGTGTATCGAGGCATCGAGTTGGACGTCCAGCCATGCGTGTATCTACACCGCCACATCGGTCATTCATCATTGCGCCAAGCGGCAGAATCCATGCCCTTTGATTTGATCCAACGGCCTGATTTCTCACGAGCGCCATCGCCTCCTTGATTTCATAATGAGTGCTCATCGCAAAGTGAGAATCGTGCAAACAAATACTCACACTTTCACATTTATCATTTTTTTGACGCACGCACATATTGTAAGAGTTAATAACGCGACTGACAAATCCAACATTCACAGAATTGAAACCAGGGTTCGACTCTAAGCAAGCAAAAGAAGAGAATAAAGAAATTAAAAATCAATTTTGTAATCACGCCTCCCTAAGATTGACTGGGACACTCACCATCTCGTTATAAATGTTTTGTTTGAGTTGTATTTCGCGCCATACTACAACATTTTCCTAATCAAATCCATGTTTTACGAGATCTACAACAACCAACATCCTCAACAATAGCTTTAGACTCTTCATTTTCATCTGTTGCACTTCTTATTCTTTATGTTATGCTGTAAGGGTGTATTGGTAATTTATGTTTTATGTTGGAGTTGTGTTGCTGTTTGTCCCACCTCTCTCTATATATAAAGAGAGGTAGGGCTTTTAGATAAGACAAGCTTTTGGCTTCTCCTACCTTGGTATCAGAGCAGCTGTCCTAGACTGGAGCTCATGATATCCCACCCAAGTAAGTCTCTAATCCTTCCCACCGATATCCCAATCATCTTCCTCATTGGTTGGGCCCCTTCTCTAGTGCCATAGGCGCCACCAGCATCGTCACTGGCAGTACTACTCCTTGCATCGCCAGCCCCTGTTGGGTGCCACCACCCACTGGTTGTATTGCTCAGATCACTACCCAACCTCCCAGCCAGTCTCCTCCTTTCAGCACTACCCTGCTCTTCTACCTCTTCGCTGGCAGTGCCCACAACAGCCTTATAGTAGGTACTGCATGAGCAAGGGGAGCAGCGGCAGCCCTTGAGCCCACCAATTGCAACCATCGCAGGCCTTATTGGCCTTGATTGAAGTTGCTGGCCAGTAGATCAGGGCTCGATCTGCCTCATCGAGATTGGTTGGTGGCAGACCTGACCATATACTCCTCGTTCCACATTTTGTGATCTTTTATAATATGATTTTTCTAATCAAATCAGGGAAGTTCATGATTTTGTGAATCTTATTTTTTCAAGATTTCAGTCCCAGATTGAATGATTGCAGAGTAAATCAGTGATTTGGAAGTTTTTTTTCTATAGTGCAGGTTCGTGGACAGATGAGAGATGGCTTCTTCAGATTCGTCTGAAGTCACAACAGACTCTGTGGTGGACACTGGGACTTATAAAAGTTCATCTTTTGGTCCTATGATAAAGCTTGATGAAGCCAATTATCCTAGGTGGTCCTAGGCAATCTTGATGATCGTAAGGGGTCATGGGAAGGAGCACATCCTTACTAGTCCAAAACCCACCCAGAAGATAGGTGCAAATGTTACGTGGGATAGAGATAACCCAATGGTTTGTGCGTGGAAGATGAATAGCATTATTCCCTGTATTGGTGATGAGATTATGTATTACACCACAGCCAAGCAGATGTAGGATTTTCTTCACGAGATAAATTCTCATGAGAAGAATTCTTCTAGAGTTTTCCAAGTTTATCATGAGTTATTTCACCTTCTCCAGGAGGGTCGTTCTTTGGCTCAATATTATTTTATTGTGAAGGGCCTCTTGGAGAGACACAATGCATATCGGCCCGGTTTCACCTGTGATCCTTGGCATGGTTTCAGGAAGGAGTTAGCAATTTGTCTTCCTATCAATCAGATCTTAGCCCTGAGTTTACTACTGCTAGGGAACAAATCTTGACTTTAGCCAAGTTACCAACTCTTGAGGAGGCCTATAGTAGGCTCAATCAGATTGCTCTTTAGACTCCACTAACAAATACTACTGGACAGACCTCTGCTTTGGCTGTGATCCCTGGATGTAGGAGAGGTGGATCCTCTTCATGTGGTCGCAATCGTGGACATGGATTTGGGGGGCGTACTTGTACCCATGTACTTACTATGGTCGAATAGGGCATTCAGAGGCTACATGTTGGCAGAAGCATGGAAAGTCCGAAGTGGCTAATTAGGCGAGTGATATTTCTGTTGCATCTCCAAAGGGTATTTCTAGGGTAGAGTTTGATGATCTTCTTCAGAGAGTTTCTCAGATGGCTCAAACCTCTACTATTTAGCCCCCAGATGCTACTACATATGCTTCTTCCTCCTCAGGTAGTGAGTTGGTTTGCTCTTCCTTCTCATTGTTATCTGGTGAATGGTTGGTGGATAGTGGTGCCTCAAAGCACTTGTGTGGAGATCAGGGGTCTTTTCCCACCATGAGTCTTGTTGCACCAGGGAAGATAGTTCAAGTGGAAGATGGTTGCCATTACGCTGTGATTGGAAAGGGAGATGTCCCTTTATCCTCTACTCTTCAGCTATTTAATGTTCTCTATGTTTTGTACTTTCCTCTCAGTTTACTTTCTGTGAGCAGTATTACAAAAGAATTAAATTATCGTGCCATATTTGATGCCAAGTCATGTGTCTTACAGGACAAGCACACGATGAGGACGATTGGTAAAGGACTTGAGGAAGGAGGGGTATACCATTTGAGCTGTTCACCTATTATTGTTTCTATTGTTGGCCATGTGGAAGGTGCCTCTGGGTCACCAACCCAATGGCATCTCTATCTTGGTCACCTACCCCTCAAAGACTTAGATGTGTTCTACCTCATATTTCATCCACCACTTCTATTGTTCATGATGCTTGTCAACTGAGCAAGCATCACCGTTCCAGTTTTCCAGTCTCTATGCATTCTGGGTCACTTATGTTTTCTAGCTTATTCATATGGATATATGGGGTCCTAGCCATATTCCTGATAGGCTGGGACAGGTATTTCTTGGTTTTGGTTGATGATTTATCCCGTGTTTCTTGTATTTTTCTTATGAAAAATAAATCTAAGGTTGGAAACGTTGTGGACAATTTTGTTGTTGAAATAAAAACCCAAGTTTCTATTGTTATTCAGATGTTTCGCTCTGACAATGCCTTGGAATTTTGTACCACTCACCTACGTCCCTTTTATAAATCCCATGGCATTATTCATCAAACCACTAGTATTCATACCTTTCAGCAGAATGGGGTGGCTGAGAGAAAACATAGACACTTACTTGATGTTGCTCGTGCCATATTTTTCGACGCGTAATTTGCATTTTAAAAGATTCTTCAGTTGTAGTATAGCACGAAAACACAACAACAAATAAATTTATATATAAAAAAAAACCGGTAAGTACCGGGTCGTTCGCAGGGAGGCAATCTCAATTTTAATGGAAGCTTTTCAAAAAACTAGTTCTAATAGGTATTTGTATATGTATATATATATAAAGAGAAAATATCAAGCATTTAGAATATCAGAATTTTATTGCATTCATAAATAGTTTTCAAAGTAGAAAATACTACGCTAAAGAGAGAGAGTAGATAGATAGAAGGAGAGGGAGATAGAGATAGAGAGATAGAAAGTGCAGAGAGACGACGCCGCTTGTGCGAGGTGTGGCAGCACCTCAGATCTAGAGCGTCGGGACGAAGTTGTAGAGAAGACAGTAAGAGGGATCTGGAGTTGATGGGAGAGAGAGATGCTTCAATTTGAGGGCCCTATGTCATCTTTTATAGTTTTGATGGAGGGCAAAAGGGTATTTTGTCCTTAAAATCGTCCAACAACTCTTATTTGATCAGATCCGTTAATCGGGAGATCAACGGCTCTGATTTGGCCTCAAAATACCTTCATTTGCACCTAAAATGCTCGAATTCAACCTGGTAGCGACATGTGGCAACCGCTGCATCGTCGATCTTTGACCACGCGACTCTGATTCCTCCTCACGCGTGCGCTTATCTTCTTCGCCCACCACTCGCCTTCAAAACCAGCCTTAACATCAACCGTTCGATCGTAACGAGCGTTGCTGCCTTAGCGTCGAAGCAACCACGTGAGATCACGCGTACCCGCTACGCACTCTAATCGCGCAATTGCACCAGCAAGCACCCGCTTCAATTTCACGCAACGCAGGGCTCGAACTCGCATCCCACGCTTGCACACACATGCACAAGCCAATGAGCTATGCAAACCTTTTTTTATATGTACTTGTTTGTTTGTATTTATGCTTATCCAGTCTAGGCGGGTGATGTGGCGCATTCATGGCCATTGGATGAAGATCCAATGGCTCTTCATCCAAAGGCCCACAACGTGCGGTGCGGCCTTCCTAGATGGGGCGGTGGTGAGGGAGCAGCTGTGATGGCGCCACATGGTGTCATCATAGCCGTCCATTTTCTTTTCTTTGTATATGGTAATGCAGACCTCCGATCGGGTTGATTTTTGCCCCGTTGGACTGCGATCATCGATCTGGATTCATCGTGCGGTTGGATTCTTCATCTAAGGCTTGAATATTTGTCTTTTGGCTCTATCATCTCCATTCTTCTATGGACTGCACATGATGCTATGGTTGTCTGATCGGGATGATTTCGGAAGCGTTGGACTCCCGTCCTCGTTCTAATTAGATCTGTTCAATTTGTTCTGACATCCACGGCTTCGAATCATCTGCGATTAAAATCATCTCTCTTTTAGGTCATAAAATGATGATATTATCCATATGACTAATAAACTAGCCATTGTGCAAATAACGATGCCTATGAATGCATTATTCCTAAGTTATGCTAAAATCTAGCTTAATTTAGGTGATTTAGGTTGCATGATTGTTGTGAAATCACATATTGATTCATCATTCTATCCCATCTTTATAGTGGGGTGATGCAGTGTTAATTGCAGGTTTTCTTACTAACAGAATGCCCAACTCTGCTTTTTATGAGCAGATTCCTTGGCAAGTTTTATATCCGGATAGACCGATCTTTCATGTTCCCCCTCAAGTTTTTGGATGTGTGGCTTTTGTTCACATCTTGGTCCTGGATGGGACAAACTAGCACCTAAAGCGGTGAAGTGTGTTTTTCTGGGTTATTCGCGAACACAAAAAGGCTATCCCTTAAGACACTGACGATTATGTGCTTAGTAATGCAAATGGGCCTTCAACTGTTCCTCATGAGGAGGAGAATCTTGATCTTCCAATAGCCATTCTGAAGGCTCCACAAAGTTGTACTCGATGTCTGGTTGCAGGTGACCTTATGACAAATGGGCTTGGGGTAGAGTTTGCTAGCTTTGGTCATGCATTGGCAGCCACTTATATTCCTACCACATACCATGAGGCCATGCTTGATCCAAAGTGGAATCAGGTCATGGAGGAAGAGATGGCCACTCTTCATAATTGAATTTTGCCATAGGGATCTACTGTTGTTGGGTTTTCACTTGGAAGTAAAATCCAGATGGCTCTGTTGCAAGGTATAAAGCTAAACTAGTGGAAAAGGGATTTACTCAAACATATGGAGTAGATTTTTTTGACACCTTTTCTCCTGTTGCTCGCCTGTCTACTGTGCGTATTCTTGTGGCCATTGTAGTGCATAAGGATTGGTCATTACATCAACTTGAGGTCAGAAATACATTCTTATATGGAGAATTGTAGGAAGAAGTATTTATGCAGTAGCCCCCGAAATATGAAATT
Organism: Thalassia testudinum; assembly: GCA_037157565.1. Lineage (NCBI taxonomy): Eukaryota > Viridiplantae > Streptophyta > Magnoliopsida > Alismatales > Hydrocharitaceae > Thalassia > Thalassia testudinum. The sequence goes on along the minus strand of JAZHRO010000003.1, from coordinate 136,088,997 downwards.
CAGGGGGAGTGTATATTAATAAACGTCAGTTTATCATCATTCTTATGCATTAAAACAAACCTAGCTCTTAGGATTTTAACTCCACAAATGAGTTTTTGAGTTGCATTTAGGCATAATCTAGGATTAGGCATGTATTGCATTCTTTTTGTATTTTTAACGTCTTTACTTGAGTGTTAAGGTTAAGCAGATATTCAAACCCTTAAAACCCTAGCACTCAAGAAGGAAGAAAGTGAAGAAGTCCGAATCAGCTGAACCCTAGCTAGATCCAGCTCATCTCGGCTGGATATTAGCTCACATTGGTTAAGTTTAGCTCCTTCCAACTCCATTCAGCTCATCTTAGCTGGATGGTAGCTCAAGGTAGCTCATCTTAGCTCAACCCACCTCAGCTCAGCTCAGATCCAACTCAACTTAATTGAGTCTAGCTCATCTTAGCTCCAGTCAGTTCACTAGGAGCTCTAGCTAGCTCAGCTTAGTTGACGGGAGTTCATTCCAGCTCCAGCTCATTCCAAGTCCAGCTCTACCCAACTCCACTTAGCTCACAACAGCTGAACTCCCTCCAACTTAGCTACTACTTGCCTACTTAGTAGCTAAACTAGCTCAGGAGTTCTCATCAAAGGCAATTCTAGCTCAACCTAGCTTCAGCTAGGTTGAAACCAGCTCAACTTAGCTCAACTACTCAAGCCTAGCTACTAGCATAAGAACTAGCTAGCTAAGATAAGTAATTGAGCTCCTCATGAAGACCTCCTCAGCAGATTCAGATCCAATGCAACTCCAGTCAGCTCTTCCTTAGCTCCTCTTCTCAAAAACCCTAATTCCTCCACTACTATTCTACTGGTTAAGATAGCTTAGCTAGCTTAGCTAAGCTCAAAACCATCTCCACCTCCATGGCCATCCACCATCCACCACAACTCTAACCCAAACCCTAACATAACTCCACTCCAAAGTCCACCACCTAAGCAAGCTACCTACTCCACTCTTAGTTGGCACCAACAACTCCCATGTCCCTTCACACTAACTCCTCCAAAAGCCACCTAGGTTTCCCTCCAAAACCACCTAATAACTACCCTCTTGTTGGCGCCAAAACTAACCCCCATCCTAGCCCTACATCTCACCACATGTGCCATCTCCACCCTCCATATATGGCACCAACTACACCCCCTTCTAGAAGCCCTTTTGGCACCAACACAAGAGGCACCAAAAAGGGAACAACCACCACCTAACTACCCCCTTTAGTTGGCGCCAAAATGATCTAACCACAACTCTCCATTTTGGTGCCAACTCCACCTTATATCTCCACCATACACATCACCCTACAACCATCATCCAACCCATCCTCACCCTTCAAAAGTGGCGCCAACCCTTAACCCCTAACCTCACCAAAAAATGGTGCCAACCCAACCATAACCACCACTCAACGCACCCCTACATGTGGCGCCAACCTAATCTAACCCTTCATCCATTAACCACCCTCCTAAGCCTTAATCCTAGCCATACAACACACCTAACCCATCCTTAACCCTAGCCCCCACCTAGAGTTGGTGCCAACCACCAACACCCCTCCATTTTGGTGCCAATTCACCTCAACCCTAGGATCTTCTAACCACCCTCATGAGTCCATCTTAGCCCTCCATCCATTAACCACACCTATCCCCCTACCACTCCAGTAAAAAGACCTAACCTACCACCAAAAAGACCCATCCTTTGTTACATTTTTCTACCATTATTCCACCCATATCCAACGTCCAAGGAGAGAAGGAGAGGAGGAAGAAGATCAAGGAGACACCCTGTCTCCTTGGTGGCTTCAACTTCTTCTTCTTCCTTATGTCGCCACCAAACCAAGGAGGAAGGCCAGGCAAGGAGGACATCCAAAGGAGGAGATCCTGAAGGTGGTCCACACCACCTAAGGGAGAAGTTCTTGGAGTGGAGATGTTCCACACCAAGGAAGAGGAGGCATGCCCACCTAGGGTTTTCCAAGAGGAAGAAGAGAACCGAGTGCCAGAAGCAAGCTTCCTTCAACCTAGGGGCAACCTAAGTTGGAGTGGAAACTCTACAACATCATCACCATCTTCATAAGCTTTCTTTTACATTTTCCCTATATTTTGCATAGTATTTTAGTGTTTGATTTTAGTTGGAGATTACAAGTAGAAATTCCTTTCACTTGTGAATTCTCCAACCCCATTGTAAAACAGTTTCAATTAAGAAGCATTCCTCTACTATCTTTTTAAATAGCTTGTGGTTGTGTTGTGACTTGCTTCTTCATTTTACTAGGCCTTTCGTTCTTAGGGTGAGTTGGAGAAGCAAGGAACTTGTTACTTTGCATTTCCATAGTTTCAAATTCCGTCTCTCTCTGTATTATTTTGCCTGTATTCAAAAAAAAAAACCTAAAAATTACATATTCCAAAACCTAAAAAAAGAAGTTGATTTCCAAGATTCAAGCGAGAGATTTTGTTTAAAGCATTCCTACCTCTCTTGGGACGACCCGAATACTTTCCCAAGTACTCGGAGTTTATAAATTTAAAAGCGATCCAAATTGCGTGTTACAATGACTTAAATCATGATTTTTACAAATCACGATTTTTAGCAATCACTTTTTGGCATCATTGCCGAGGAGGCACGACTTTGCTCTACCATTATTCTCTTGCTTGATACATGGATCTCATCCCCTTTTCCTTCTTTTCTCTCGTGTGTGTAGGAACTACAGGAAGAAGGCAGGAATTTGAAAGCGAGAGCTTGAAGTTCCTTTTCTTCCAACGTATTTCAAGTTGGTTCCTTTCTCCTTCTCACATTAACCCTAAAAACTATCAAAAAAACATTAAACCAGGCTTTCAGGACCATAAACATTTAAATTAAGTGGAGTGGTGTCTTTAAAAACTCATTGGTTGATTGTTTGAATCTTTAAACACCACTCTACCTTAAGTGTTGGTGTTCTGATTTTCGAATCCAGACTTCTGTCTTGATTTTAAAAATCAATTCCTGATACCACAGACTTCTTAAAATCTTGAAATTTCACCCAAAGATTCAAAATCAAGTCAGGAACATCTTTACTAAATTTCAAAGCAATGGATTTGTAGAAAATTTTTAAAAATTCGTGGACCAAAGAGGGGTCATCTCCTCTAATTTCATTGTTTTATTACTGTCCTTGAATTTTAGGAATTTTTCAACTTATCCAATTTTAAATAAATTTATCTTTCTAGAATCCTTATGAAATTCTACATGATAAATAAAATTAAGAAAAATTTTGGTGGCCAGTGGTGGTACTGAAAAATCCAAAACACCCACAAGTATCATTTCTAAACTTTGACACCAACACAAAAAAAATCTTAAAGAAATATCAAACAAATTCCTAAAATCACAAAAAAATATTTTCTAGAATCCTTGTTTGATTTTCCTTCTAGTAGTGGTGTTGTTTGCTTTGTTTGGACCACTACATAAAAAGAAAAGCCTAAAGCAATTCACTGATAGTTAAAATTTCTGCTTAGGTTCAAATCAATTAGGATTTCTTTTCATTTTTTTTTAAACCCACATTTTAAAAGGAAATCTATCTTCACCCATACAACTTGATTTCTTTTTTACTGTGAAACTCAAACTTGTTTGAACACATCAAAAGAAAACCCTAAAAGACATTAATCTAAATCAAATCATAAAAGCAGAAAAACTACAAAAAGTTTGTTTAATAACTTGTTTGATATTGGAATCACTTTTTCCAATTTTGCACACACCAAAAAATTGAAATAACAAGGCATTACCCCAATCAACGCCCTCCAAATTCCCGTGCACATTCAAATACCTAAGCCTAATTAAAAAAAGTACTCATTTGATCACTTAAGGACTTCACCAAAGTTTAGGGTTGATATCCAATATCTAAGAGTTATTAAGCATTCTTAATTCCTCTTGAAAATGCGACGACAAACTTAGAGGGAAGTCAAATGATGGGTGTGGGTCTACACAAGCCCCTGGTGATTTTCCCAGGACATACTTGGGCCCAATCCACCTCTTTAGTCTAGCCAGGTGATCATTAGGAAGCAGGACCACTTATTAATTTCTTATTTATTTGGTTCCCAAGTCTTAGGTTTTATCAAGGAGTCAACCTTAAGATAGTTTAGGCTTGGTTGTTTGAATTGCACACTTTCTCTCATATCTCTCTCTTCTCCTCCCCTCCTCTTTTCCATTTAGTGTATGCACAGCCGATGGCCGGGCCCGGATAGGTTGTGTTAATATGGTGATTTTATTGTTGTAATGAGTATAGTGGTTAATCTAAATCGAGCCTAACCATCTCTTTACAAAATTTTTTACCTGACCTACTTGATTTTATCTTGGTCACTTTTAGGCCCAAGGTCGAACTCAAGGAAGTGGGATTAGAGATGAAGAAGTTTCTACGCCTTACCTACAATGAATCTCTTCTATTCGCTTATTTTTTTTTTTGGTGTTTTTCTATTTAAGATTTTTTTCTGATAATTTTTGTCCTTGAGGTACACCCTCAAAATCAGGTTCTTGGCTTTAAGCCAAATTAGGGTTTCAAAACTGGTCTTGCTATTCGCAAGACTAAGTACCTGCAAGTCAAGGATTATCTTTTCTCTTTTATATATTTTTTTTTTATCTTTTTAATGGCAAGAAAGAGAAATAAAAATAAAGTAAATATAGTATATATATATGTATATATTATATATGTATAAAGGGGTGGGGGTGGAGGCGGAGATAGCGTGTAGCACGATGTCGAGTTGATCGTCGTCTAGGAAGACGCAACCAACAGGACGAAATGCCGCGTGGAGTGTAAGGTGGACGGGTGGAAGATGTGTGCGAAAAACGCTTTCTGTACGCGTGTATCGGGGAATATCAGCAACTGGTGCAGATATTCCCATGATACAACGTATGGTAGGTGATATGAAAATATATATATATGTATATGTATATATGTAAATATATATATCTATATGTATGTATATATATATGGTTATAATTATATAAGTGTATATGTAGCTATATGTGTGTGTGTGTGTGTGTGTGTGTGTGTACATATATATATCTATATGTATGTATATATATATAGAGATATGTATATATATACATATATATATATGTATATATATATAGATATGTAAATATATGTATAGATAGATGTATGTCTATGTGTGTGTGTGTGTATATATATATATATATGTATTTATAGTTATAGATATATGTATATATGTATGTATATTTGTGTATATATATATATATATATGTATAAATATATGTGTATATATATGTATATATATATATATGTATATACTTATTCTAAGTTATATAGGTACTAATATATGCATAGATATATGTATATATATATATGTATATAAATATATATATAGATATATATATGTATATATATAGGTATATAGTATTGTATAAGTGAGTGGGTGTGTGTACGAGAGTGTGAGTGTGTGTGTGTATGTGTCTGCAGTGAGAGTGAGAGAGTGCTGTGAGAGAGAGAGAGAGATCGTCTGCTGGAGTGAAGAGGTGCGGGAGTTAAGCCGTCTGGCGCCCCAGCCTTCGTCTGATGTCCACGCGCACACGCAGGCGCAAAGGCACGCGAAGTCGTGCACGCACGCAGGAGGGAGTGGGCGTGGGAGGAACCGCAGCGCACCGTGCTGCACGAAGAGGCAGGCGCTGAAGCGAGCGAAGATGCGGGCGCAAACGGGTGCGGGCGAAGGCTTACGCGGGAGCGGGCGCAAGGAGAGATGCGGGCGCGGGCGTGCGCGGACGAGCTGGCGCCGGTAGCGACGTGGAGAGAGAGCGTCGGGTGACTGAATAAGTGAGAAACTTGCCGGTCACCGCACTGTAGCCACAATGTCGTGCTCTCTAGCGTGAACAGTGGCTACAGTGCACGCTCGGCTCCCACGACCGCCTGCGCCCGGTTCAGCGTGTGCGGGCGCTGTGGAGCGGCTGGCGTCTACGCGGAAGAGGCTGCGTCGGCTGCTGGCTTGCACGAAGAGAGGCGAGGGCGACCTGCTAGCGTGCGCAGAGGCCGCGGAACAGGTGCCTGAGGCACGTGGAGGCCTGCGCTGCTGCTGGCTGCCGCTGCTTCTGCTTAAGCTTCCGAGCTTGAAGCTCCTGCAACAATGGCGGAAATGGCTGAACGACGAAATCAGAGAAGAGAACCACCACGCCCACCGGCTCTTTGATGAGTTGGGCGGTGGTGGGACTCACAGTTGTGGTTGTGTACACTGTGAGTTGCTCCTGCCTGCAGCGTGGCTCTTCAAGGAGAAGAGAGGCTGCATATGGAGGGGAGAGGGGAGGAGACGGCCTGGAGGAAGGAGGTGCTATTCGTGTGGGTGGACCAGGCTCCATTTGCAAAGAAGATAACCGTGCCTTTTTAAAGAGGAAGAAGGCAAGCACAGCCATGCCCTGGCTGCATGCATGGCTGTGCAAGGAGTGGCTGTGCAGAGCATGGCGCGAAGGAGATCAAGCCATGCTTTGCAACCGCAGAGAAGAAAGTCAAATAAAAATAAAAATAAAGATGGTGAATTTGCGAGGCAGCACTTGAAGAATTTGTTAATTACAAGGCCATTTTATTCACTCTCCTCCCCTCTCAAATAAATGCATGCGTGTAATTTTACAAATGCGACTATGGCTACCTAATATGCACTGGCAATGCTAGGAAATAGCACAAGATGGCACAATTGCTGGTGTATTTTTGATGTGCAATCAGCCGACGGTCCCAAAATCCACACTTGGAGGGACCAACTGATTTTTTGGCCCACCGCACCACTCGTACTCACTTGTTTGATTCATCTTCTTCCTCTGATAAAAATCAAGAAAAAATGGAAGAAGCCAAAAATCACAAAAAAAGCACTACCCATCATCTTTTAACCATCAAAATGGGAACAACAATTTTGAACCCAAAGTTGAGGTTCCCGAACTGCAATTTGAAATGCCACAATTTGAAATCTCGTCTCAGAAAAAGTCGACGAAAAATTTTCAAAATTCCGATCCTTTTCTCATGGTAGTAACTCAACTCCAACAACTCCAAGCAAATCAAAAGCAATTAACTAGGACCGTTACAAACCTAGCAAAGAATAGACCACCCAATGCTGAACCTACTATTCCGTTGAGGGAATTCTTTGATCCCTCAAACTATGAAGAAAGACTAGGGGTGGTCATCCCTGATGGAGAATTTGAAATTAAACCTGTAGTCCTTCATCTCATTAAACATTTTCATGGCCTTCCTCGAGAAGACCCATTTAGCCATTTAGAGGAACTCATGGTCCTCGACCAAACCACCAAACCCCGAAACATTTTGGAAGATTTATGGCTAATGCAGCTTTTCCCGCTTTCTTTTAAAGATAAGGCCGCTTATTGGTTTATGACTGTAGGAATACCAATTACTACCTTGACGCAATTAAAAGGCACATTTCTTAAAAAATATTTCTTAATTGGTCTAACCAATGCTTTACGTCGCACTATAACAACCTTCCAACAAAAATCCGACGAGCCTATGCATGAAGCATGGGAAAGATTCCAGGACTTATTAAGAAGCTGCCCCCACCATGAGGTGTCACTTTAGCAACTCATGCAAATATTCTACCCTGGTCTTGATGACCAATTGAGGCGGTTTGTTAACACCTCATATGGGGGAAACTTTCTAAATAAAGATGCCGAAAGTGCCTGTGAACTTTTTGACGAACTGAGTGAAAATTCCTTCAATCATTCGTCCATGGACACCTTTTGTAGAAATGCCAATTCCCGTGTCAGTGTTCATGAAGTAGGAACACAACAACAATCTCTCCCAGTTACACGACGATTTGCAACTTTTTGCACAAAGACTCGACCAAATGCAAATCAATCAAAAGAAAATGGAAGAAAAGTTTAACGCGTGACCGTAAAACCCATTACCAACCAACCCTAACTCTCGCCTTTCTAACTCTGACACTAACCCGACTCTCCTCAACCGGGAAAATTTGCAACAAATCGATACAAGCGGATTTCAAAATCTTCACTTTGCACTTGAAATTGTTGGGACTTCTGATAATTCCTCCATATATGTCCCAGTAAACGAAAATATTTCTGCTTTCCACGATAGTTTTAGAAATAATTCTTCCAACTTTTATAATCCTACTTGGAGGAATAACCCTAATTTTTCCTGGAAGAATACCAATCAAATTTCGCATTTTCAAAATCAAACAGGGAATTTTGGCCAAAACCAACCTTCACAGGCTGATAGTAATAATCAATTAATGAAAACCCGGCAAGGAATGCAACAGCAAATGAACGATGTTACCCGTGCCATTGCTAATTTACAAAATTAAATTGCGGTAACGCCCTATCAAAGGCCAATGGGAAATTTACCCATCCAACATATCCCAAACCCTAGAAATTCGCAGAATCAATTTCAAAGTGGAAATAATCAAGGTCAACAACCAATAAATCCCGCACCTCAATTCCCACCCGATTTTCAAAACCAGCAACAAAATCAACATTTTCCACAACGAAATAACCACACTGCCAATGCAGTAACATTAAGAAGTGGAAAAGCTACACACGATGCAGAACCCTCACGGGAAAATAAATCGGATCAGGAGAAATTTTTTCCCACCTCCGTTCACTCTCAGGAAAATCAAGCCAGCAAAAACACGACACCTTTCCCACAGGCATTGAAATCTAAGAAGAAGAAACGCAGAAAAACTTAGCCAACTGAAGAACAACTCTAAGAGAAATTTTTTCCCACCTCCGTTCACTCTCAGGAAAATCAAGCTAGCACAAACATGACACCTTTCCCACAGGCATTGAACTCTAAGAAGAAGAAACCCAGAAAAACTAAGCCAACTGAAGAACAATTGCATGAATTATTTGGCCAAGTGGAAATTAACATCCCTCTCCTAGATGTAATTAAATACGTACCTACCTATGCAAAATTTTTAAAAGAAATTTGTACACCAAAAAGGCAGCCTAAAAATCTAGGAAAGGTTGTCCTTTCTAAGACAGTTAGCTCTATTGTTCAGAGCAAGCTGCCTCACAAGAGAAAGGACCCAGGTGCTTCATTAATATTTGTTGCCATTAATGACACAACTTTTGATCATGCCCTCTTAGACCTAGGTGCATCAATAACCTCATCCCTACCATCCTTTTTGATGAATTTCAATTTGGTGAACTCAAACCAGAGAAGGTCACCCTTCAACTTGCTAACTGATTTGTTATTCACCCAAAAGGGATTGTAGAAGATGTCATTATTCTGGTATAGAATTGTCTCTTTGCCATGGACTTTTTAGTCCTCTACACTGATGTACCCGAAGCATTAAAGAATGCACCTATTATTCTTGGAAGACCATTCCTTGCCACTGCCAAAGCCAACATAAATTGCGATTCTGGTAAAATGGACATCACTTGCGGTGGCGAGACACTCACTTTAGATATTTTTAGGGCTTCCAAAAGATTCCATGAGCCGGATTTCTTCGATGACTCAGATTCTGAAACCTCAAATCTTATTGAGGAAATGCTTTCTATGGATACATGTTTTGCAATAAACTCTTCTCCTGAGCAGCAGCAATCGTCTAACCCATCCTCACCCACAACATCGAATTTCATGCTAACTTCTAACCCTATTTCGGAACCTGACCTACAATTGGATTTGAAACCTTTGTCGGATTACTTAAAATATGTATTTTTTGGCCCCAACGATACAAAACCCCTTATTATTAATGCCAAGTTCTCCAGGTTACAAGAGGAAAAACTTCTCCAAGTCTTGAATAAATATCAAAAAGCAATCGGTTGGACTTTAAGTGATTTAAAAGGCACTGGCGCATCCTATTGCACTCACCGCATTTATCTTGAGGACGATTCTAGACCCTCCCGCCAACCTCAACGTTGCTTAAAACCAAATATGCAAGAGGTCATAAAACGGGAAATAATTAAATGGCTTGATGTGGGAATTATTTACCCTATCACTGATAGCCAGTGAGTCAGCCCTGTAATTTCCCTACTTGGAGGGGTGAGATCAGTGTGACGTAAAAGATGCGTAAATGAAATATAAAGCAATCTCAAAAAGACAATCACACAATGTACACAAAAAGTTTTTAGGTGGAAACCCAAACCGGGTGAAAACCACCACCTAACCCTCTCGAGTTAGGATTTTCCGATCAACCTAGTTGATCAAATCCACTAAACGAATCACTTTAAAACGAGGGTGATTCAACCTCAGTACAACCACGCTACAAGTACGAGGGTAGGGTTCCTCAACCCCTTCTCTCCACGAGAAGGATTTTGTCCCACGAAGGAGACGGGAATTCGCAAAGCGAATACCCAACCAAAAGACAAAGGTAAAATAAACAACAAACCTATAGAGCCAACAAAGTAATAAACCTAAGCTTCTATAGGATTTAGGAAACTCCCCTTTGCAAGGAGTGCGTCGACGATGACGCGGTGCGTGAGCCACGCGACGGCGCAACTTCGCTCCCGTGAACTACGGTGGGAGAGCGGGTGCGCAACAGCTTGATGCTCTCAAGAGAATGGTGCTTGAGCTTGGAGAGCAAGAGCTAGCTAGGACACAAGAGAGTGGAAAGTGTAATACAAATTGTTTCTTGTGTATCTTGGTCTCTCTAGGTGTGTCTTAGTGTGTAAAGGCTCCCCTCTATTTATAGAGGCCTTAGGAAGGCTTTGGAAGGCTTAAGAAAGGTTCTATAGCCGTTGGGAACAAAGCCCAAGTGAATCAGCCCGAAATCAGGAACAATCATTGTTCGACAGGCTTATCAGACGTCTAATTCTAGCATCATACGTCTGGAAGTTCACTATAAGACGTCTGACTCAAAGGTCAGACGTCTGATTTTGGGTGGGTCTCTCCCTGACTTGGATCAGATCTAAACAGGGTTTTTACGCAAGTCCATCAGACGACATACAGGACGTCTGGCACTATGTCTGGACGTCTGGAAACCTACTTTTACTGTGGGAATTGATTTCCAAACGTTGCAACGGCTAGAAAATCTCTGAGAAGAGATTTTGGGTCAGCCGAGGCAAAACGGTCATTTATCAGACGTCTGGACAGTCCTATGGACGTCTGATAAGGCTCTAACGGTCATATCTGGAGTGTTTGCGAAGCCAGCCAACGGTCCACTAATTGGACGTCTGGCAAAGTCATCAGACGTCTCCTAAGACGTCTGGTCTAAGGTCTGAACGTCTGATTTTATCAGACAGAACTAACTATGTCCAGCCTAACAGTTATCAGACGTCTGAAACAACAGTCAGACGTCTTAAAATACATTATCAGACGTCTGATTTGGGAATTAGACGTCTGGGAAGTCTGTTTGAACCCTATATTGGTTTTCTAAGTATTCTACAGAAAACCTAAGTATCCTAGGATTGTGCCGGTGTTCCTAGGACTACTGTTAGGGTTCTTTGAGGCTCTTTAACATGAAATATCTAAGGAAATAAAGAGCAACAAAAGAAACGAAAAATACAACAAGTACAAAAGAAGGAAATCTATCATATTCTTCATTTCCTTCCATCTTCAATCTTTCGCTCCACGCGAACCTCCTCTGTTTTCCGTCAAGCTCCTCCAATCCGTCCTGGATGCGAGCTCGAACTCCGTCTAAACACGTCCACATTTGCAATTAACCTGAAATCTAGGACTCAAATTGCAAATGTTAAATAACACGTGTTTTGTTATCATCAAAACAAATGATCGTGGTGCTCTAGCACCAACAAGCCCTACACAAGTTGTACCCAAGAAAGCTGGCCTCACTGTTATTACTAATGATAAGGGTGAAGCAATTCCCACTGTGACTGCTTCTTCGTGGTGTGTTTGCATTGATTACAGAAAATTAAATACTGCCACCAAGAAACATCATTTTCTGCTCCCATTTATTGATCAAATTTTGGAGAGGTTAGCCGGATAAGAATATTACTGTTTCCTTGATGGATATTCTGGCTACAATCAAGTCACAGTCTACCTTGAGGACCAGGAAATGACCACTTTCACCTACCCTTTCGGAACATTTGCTTTCTGAAGAATGCCATTCAGATTATGTAATGCACTCACAACTTTTCAACGGTGCATGTTAGTAATCTTTTCTGATTTGGTAGGTGATTGCCTGGAGATCTTTATGGATGATTTTTCCATTTTTGGAGATTCTTTTGATCATTGTTTTTGGAATTTGGAAAGAACTCTCCAAAAATGTATTGAGGTTAACTTGGTTCTCAATTGGGAGAAGAGCCATTTCATGGTTCAGGAAGGTATTGTCCTAGGCCATGTTATTTCTGGTAAGGGAATCTCAGTAGACAAAGCTAAAGTTGATACAATCTCCAAACTATTGCAACTGGCCTTCTTAATCTATTTTGTCAATTTGTGCCTCAGTGGAATCTTTTAATTCGTCAAAATTTGAAGGTGTTGAAGGTGATGGTAGGGCACAATGAACAACCTATGAGGTCCCCTCGCCCAAGTCTGTATCTTTACCCTTTCCCTTTAGGGGAGCTCTTGGTGTAATCTCCAAGATGGGAGGTAACTCGATGGTTGGAGTCGTAAATAGATCATCGATTGTATCATCAATTGCCTCAACCATTCCTACATCCACTACTTCTTATTCACCGAAATTTAGCAATGTTGGAGGTGATAGTGGGGTACAACTCCCAACCATGGAGGTCTCCTCTCCTAAATCTACATCTTCAGGCTTTCTCTTTAGTGTAGCTCCTAGTGTAATCTCCAAGACAATAGATAACTTGATGGTTGGAGTTGTGAATGGATCATCTACTCTAGCAATAATCACCTCAACCATACCTACCTCTACCACTTTAGTTGCAAAAGGTAAGTATATAAAATCAAATCTTATTTCTCTTAATATTTCATCCAATTTTGAAGCAGATCATTTGCATATTTTGTGTACTTTTCATTTCTTGCCAAGGCTACATGTTCTTTCTCATGGTGCTTGTCAAATTAGACAACATAATTGTAGGAAGACTTTCTAACTAACACACAAACAAACAATGCCCTAGCTTCTTTGAGCATCGCATTATAACTCTCGCTCAGATTTGTCGTCATGTTGCCAAATCTAAAACCACCATCAAAAGCCATGGTCCAGTCTTTCTTATCAATCTTGCATTCATCAAACCATTTAGGAGTGTCATCATTAATGTTTTGCAACATATTCATATAAAACTTATATTTTAGGGGTGACGATTGCAGTGTAGCCATCATCACTAACTTTTTCATATGCACATTTTTGTTTATAGTGTTAAATTGCTTCCAATGTGACGTGCACAAAACCTCCATTGAATATGACGCAACCCAACATCTTTACTAGCAACTGCAGCAAGAATCCCCCTATGGCGATTAAAAATAATACAAATTGGATCTTCCTGATTGCAAATTAGACAATCATTTACTCTCTTAGAAACTAGGACCATTTATCTGTTGACTCTTCATACACTATGGTGAATGCAAGGGGTACAATATGTTGATCAGCATCCACGTCACATGCAATCAGCAGTTTATGCTTGTATTTACCGTATAGATGTGTGTCATCAATAGTAATAACTGGCTGGCAATATTGAAATGCTTCAATGCATGGTCCATATGCCCAAAAGGCATTCATAAACACCATGTCGTTTGTATCATTGACTTTGATAGATTCTAAATCTATGAATGTCCTAGGGTTTGAGTCTTTAACGGCATGAAAGAGATATGGCAAATTTTCGTATGACTTATCACACTGACCATACACCAATTCAATAGTTTTTCGCTTTGCATCTCACACCCTTCTCCTTGTGATTGTGTATACTTGAATTTTTCATCAATTACCTCCAATAAGAAATTTACCTTAACCATAGGTGATCATTTCACATAATCCATTAGGTACCGTCTCATGAAATTGCAATTAAGTTAAGGGTGATCTTCATTATCTTGGATAGGGGCACAAGTGTAGTGGCCATGCAAAGTGCTCAATATCCATTATTGATTGAAACTTATGAAATGACCATTCAATCTCCATTTCACCTTTCAAATTTACGTGAATATATCACTGACCATACATATCTATTTGATTCTCAAACTTTAAAATTCACATGATTATCAATGTGAAACTTTTTACAGCAAACACCAAGTCATGCTTTGTTCTATATGTCATTCCCTTCACCACCTGTGATTTGGATTACTCATTCCAACTCGAGAGCATTCATTAGAGCCATCATCTGTTTCAAGAGGAGTATGCAAATCGCCATAAAATGGTACATCTCCATTGTCGGGCAACTAATTGCTATCATGCTTACTACCGAAACCAAAAGTAAATTGACGCACCCTCCTGTTACGATGTGAGACATAAGGAGTGTTTTCTGAAATGTTCTCTTCGTCATTCAGGTTGTCTTCTTCATCTGTGTCATTCTCATGTGGTGAGGCACACATGTCATCAACAACTTGAGATATGTGCCTTACCCTGCCTTCATTTTCTGCAACTATATGCTCTGCTTCAATTTCATTGAATAGGCTGTCAATGAAGTATTTGGCTGTATGCTCTACTTTAATTACTATAAGTCTAGAACATGTTCTGAACTTCTAATTTGTTTGTCTTGGACGTCCAGAGACTATGTTGGATGTCCAGACTAAGGCTAGGTGGAGTATTGGGGGTTCTAGCATCGATTTTTGAGTGGACTATTGGGTTTTGGATGTCCAGGACTATTGTTGGACATCCAAATTATGCTAGGTAAGTGTTGTTAGTATGCTTAGGGATTGGTTTTGTGTCCTAGGTTTGGAGGGGCTAATGCGGGATGGTTAAGGATTAAATAAGGTAGGGTTTTAGGTTGGGTTTTCTGCAACTTGTGTGTTCATGTGTATATGCATGTGTGGAGGTGTAGTGTAAACACATGTGCTTGGGAATTAAAGTGTGTGCACCAAGGTGAGGCTTGTGGTGTGTGAAGGTACGTGCATGGATTTTTCTTCTCCTCTTTTCCTCTGACTGGATCTTATTGTCTTCCTCTCGTCTATTACGGGAATTGTTTGATGCAGACTTCACGTATCTTCTCACATTTCCATTTTAATACGTCTCTCACTTCCTCCTATGGAACTAATTTACATAAAATGGCAATAAGAGTGCCTGTGGATCTATAGACTATACTAGAGGGGAGGGATGAATAGTATAAACGACAAAATGAAAATAAATTGGAAATAACAAGATCACAAACCACAAATGGACAAGTACATCTGAATTTATAATGGAAACCCTTGTGAGTGAAAACCACTACCTAAGCCTCCCAGCTTAGGATTTTTCCGACTAGACTGAGCTAGTCAATCCACTAAAACTTTGTTCCACTTGAACAAGGGTAGCACAACTTCTTACAAATACCCTTCTCTTAAAACTTGAAGAGAAGCACAACAACAATGGGTCTTCCCAAAACAACCTGGGACCCAAATAAAAGTTCCAAAAAGAAAATAATACAATGTAATCCTAATGGAACTTCAAAAGGAAATCAAACCAAAGTTGTTTGTAGAGGCATTTGATCAGAGTGCTTAGAAAAGCGAGGGAGCAGAAGCGCAAAAGCACTACAGAGATGGATGCATAGATGCACTTTTTCTAAAGGTTTTTGAATCTGAATTGTGTGTAGAAAAAGGCTACCTGAATGGGAGATTTCACTTGTAAAAAAATTATGTCAAAAAATTATGTCATTGTAGTAATGTAAATCATGGTGGAAAAATCCCAAATTAAAAATAAATCAGAGAAAACTAATTATGGTGGATTAGGTCGATCCACAAGGAGGAACAGATGTAATAAATTCACAAATATTTTTCCCTTATATTCGCCCAATCATGTGAAGAATCCATGCTAAAATCTGATGCAAAATGAGGTGGAAGGAAGAAGACACAACACAACTTAAGAATGAGATGTTATGTGCGCAATTTTCCCTCAATAAAAGAATTCAATAAAGATGTGATCAGTAGTGTCATCTCATATAATTTCCAATTGAATGCGTACTAGAGAGGAATTGTGAAAACCCGTATCCAAATTAAGTGTGAAATGAGGTAAATAAAAGAGTCTCACAATAATATGAAAGAGTGAGTATGATACCGCAATTTTCCTCAATAAAATAATCAAATATCAAAAACCCACATCTCCCCAATGGCATTCAAATGTAAATAGAAATCAAACCCAAAATAGAGGATTTGTTCCTCGTGAAGAAGAGGCGATGGCGGGAGCATGGAGCTCGAAGGAGGTAGGCGTTGTCGAGAGCGTCGCGTCGAAGGTCACGTAGAGGAGAATGGTGGTCGACGAAGGCCAGACGGTGGGAAGGTGCTCGCCGATGGTGGGTTGAGCATGCACGCACGTGGACTACCATTAGCGATTCTAAGGGTATGGCTGTGCTCCTGAAGATGTGGCAAGCTTGATGGAGTCGACGATACGGAGTTTCATGGCCGAAGGTAGTGACTGCAAGTAGAGGATGCTGGCGGGTGTTGGGTTCCTCTTCTTCTGTCGGCGGAGAAGAAGAAGAAGAGGAGGAGGAGGCTGGTTGCACGCACGTCTGTTGCGCACAATGGGTGCTGCTACCGGTGTGCAGAGGGGATGGTGTCGATGGGTGGCGCTGGAGAGGATGCGCCCAAGGTCTCTCGCGGTCATGGAGGAGGAGAACGGTTGAGGGTCGCGGTAGGTGTTGCTGTCGCAGACAAGAAGGATGGGCATGGTCTGTTGGGAAGGAGGCATGCGTGCGTCGGCAGTGGCGTGCTAAGCCTGCATGCGATGGTGCGCGGGGCCTGTGCGCAGTGGCTGAGCAGTGAGAGGGAAGTATAAGAATCGAAGAAGAGGAGGGGGGTGTCCTTGCATGGACTCTGTTGGGTTGTGGGAGATGTTGGGTGGAGCTCTATTGTGAGGAGGGTGCACTGCAGTCAAAGAGAGGTGGAGGGCAGGTCGGCGGTGTAATCGTGATGATGGTTACGGTGGCGGGAACGTCGAGCAGAGCATGGTGGTGGATGTTAACGTGATGGCGACGAGACGCGGTGGCGAGCCGAAGACACAGTAGCAGACGTGGTGCTAGCATGGAGGTCATCGTGATGAACGTGGTCGATGACAAGTCGTTGCGGTTGCAATGCTGATGTTGTCACCATCGACTATAGTGATGGGTTTGTCATGGACGAAACGTAGTGGTGGTCGTGGCCGTGGTCAGGTTTGTGCTTAGAGAGAGGTCTCTCCTCTGTGGAGGAAGATGAAAATGGTCGTCCTCCATGTCTTGTTTATATAAAGAAAACAAAATCAGAAAGAATGATGTAGAGAGATTATCGGGGGGAGAGAGAAAATAAGGAACGGAACATGTATGCATGTGACCAAAAGAGGAAAAAGAGAGATTAAAAAGAATGCCATTAATTTGAGAGACGTATAGAGATGCAAAAAATGATTTCCTTGCTATTTTTTTGCTAAAACAAAATTCCAACATTATGGTATCTCAAATTGAGATTCCATGTGATGCCCTTGCCTCTAAAGTGAATAATTAATCCCTCCATATAAAAATTAATGCATGAAATGATAAATCTAAAGCTCATATAATTTTGTTAATAACATGCATGCTTTAAATTAATCTCTTCTTCCAATAACAATATTCTTATGCTCTAATTTAGTCCACTAAAGTGGACCTATCACTACCAATAACCTCTATTCATACTTGAAATTCGACCTAAAAAGGAAGCTTTTCAAATGCATTTGGTTAATCAAATTTTACTGTTTGGTCAATCAAAAATTAGTTTGGTCGGTCAATTTAGTTGGTTGGTCGATTATTGATTGGTCAATTAATTAATGTATTGATCGATTAAAAAGAGATTATATGAACTTCCTAATGTGACTTAATTTGATCAATTAACAAAACTGTTTGGTAGAGCAATTGCTTTTCATCGATCGTTTTAAATAATTGGTCGATCAACTAATGTGTGAACTAAGTTTTTAGGTAAAATGTGTTTTGCGAAAAATAATTTTGAGGTTCTGTACATAGAATCTAGACTTAAGAAAGAAAAAGACACAACAAATGACCCCAAAGAGCTTTATTCCTTTCCATGAGTCAAGATATAGTCCTGAAAGATTAGTCTGATAAATAACATAATTTTGGTGCATCCACAAGTGTTATCACTAACAGGCCCATAAAATGAAGAATTAGACTAAGAATGTACAAGAATGCATATGCATGATATGCATGAAGTGCATTCTCTATTTACAATATAAGCTAGGTATTTAGCCTAATTTAGTCATTTTAGGACCCATGATTGCTACGCAATCAACGGGCAGACTATTGTTTGAAATGAAGGGGAGGAAGGAGAAGAGCAGCCAAGGAGGTATTTGAGTGGGGTGCAAGCTATTTTGCCTTTTGGAGAGGCGACTTCGATGCCTACGTACGGAGGGGGAGTGGAGGGAAGGGCAGTTGAGAAAACTCCTCTAGTAGAGGCAAGGTATGTAGTGGACAGTGGATTTCAAAACTCTCCTCTGGTAGAGGCGAGCTGCACACGTTAAATTACGAATTTTCTTCCCCAAAATAGTATTTAAGGATTATTTATCCCTAAATACCTTATCAAAGAAAATTCTTCTATACCCCTCCCCCTGCCCTCCTCTCTCACCACCTATGCCATTCTCGACCCTTTTGCCATCAACGTTCTCAACCCTCCCCTTGCGCTCATTCATCGTTGCCAAGAGCCCTCCTCTCTGAAGACCTCAGCCCCCCCACCCCCCTGCTTAGCTTCAACTCTAATCGATCAGCCTTGCCTTGCCTTTCCTTACCACAAATGGCATTGCACGTGCTGCTTTTGCCATGATGGGTTGATGCCTGTCGTTGATCGAGATGATGAAGGCGTCAGCTATTGTGGTTAAGGTTTAGTTTCTACATTTATGTGATATCGATCGACTTGTAGTTTGTTTTGTTTCCATTTCGCTGATTGGGGTTTTGGAATATCCAGAATGTTGATTGCATTTTGAAGCATTACGTTGATTAGGGTTTTTCATTGGGGCATTATATAGGTAGGTGATAACCAAGGGAAAAGGAAAGCCATCTATGAATATGAAGCCTAGTTGTGAAATGCCCATTTTCAAGTTCTTTATGCTAGTGATCACGTTGGGAGTTACCTGCAACACATTCACTTCTTATAACATTTTTTCATCACTTGTAAGTTGGTGCTGTGAGAATTAATTTGGTTGTTATAGGTAGGTGATATTTCCATATTGATTTATATTAATTAGTTCCTAACTAATGTTATTCTAAGGGTAATTTGGGTTAGATTGCATTCAATTAGGTTAGATTAGTCATTTTAGGTCATTCTATAAATAATACTTGTGGGCTTTTGTGAAATTTTTCCTATAATTGTATCTGGTACCTTGATGTGTTTATTTTTATATGTACAGATACAAGATTTTAGGTTGATCGAAGCAAGGTTGATTGGATTTCTGAAATGAGCTCATTTGGAAGAGGACTAACCTAGTTGGTGGACCTATTTAGAGACCCAACTAACCTAGACCTTAACCCAATTTAGGAACCTAATTACCTAACCTAGAAACCCCTTTAGGATAGACCAAAACCTTGTCCTAAAACCTATAGTATTCGACCTCTAGATCACCCAATGATATCCACCTAAAATCCCAACAAAACTTAGAAAAACCTAAACCTTATCCTAACCCAACAAACCTTATTTGGCCATCCCTTTTATCCTCCAATAAATACTATTTTCGATGGTCAAAACACACCATAATTTATCCACCACTAGATCTACATTCAAGTCCTAAATTTCCTACCTAAATCCATATCTTAGAACCCTAAACCAAATCCTATTCCTAATCCTAAACTTAATCTCGAAATTTGTAACAGCATGACACATCTTTAGTATTTTGACCATAACCTTTTCATTTCAAATCCAAATTGAGTGATTCAAGTTACATTGAAAAGCTGATTTTGAGGGATACAACTTTTCTTTTATGTGCAACTTGAAATTAGAAATAGAAAGAGGCCAAAAATTTGAGAGAATCATAGCTCTCCATCATCCTCTCAAAGCCATCCTAGCCCTCCATCAATTCCAACAACACCTACCCTACTCTATCCACCTATTCCTTCATCCTACCCCTTGATTCCTAGACTCCTACTCCTAGTTTTTTATTTTGTTGATCCAAGGAAACTTGGATTAACCAATCACAAGCCTTTTTGATCTCTATATAAACACCCTAGCCACCCCCCCCTTAGGATCAACTTTCCCTAGTTAGTTTTCTACCTACAAAAAGATCTACTAACTAGATCTAGTCCTCTACTTCTTATCCTTGGAGATTGTGGATGCACCTTCGCATCAACTTCTACACCACCACTCCGAACTTCACCTTTGAAGTCCTTAGTTCCTAGTCTTTATTTTCTAGTTTTAGTTGTAATTAGATTTGATTTCAAGCATGTTAGTGCAAGGGCACCACTGATGGGCCTCGGGAGGCCACCAAAAGATTTGTTAGTATAGGAGGCGCTACTTAGCCATTATTCATCCGTTGCATAAGAGGGTAGAGCGGCAATCAACAAGCATGAAGGAGAACACAAGTTTAGTGACCTAGTTCCACCACTAGAGGTGTACATCTGGGGGGAGGACGATGCTCCCAACTATGCACTAGAATTTTGGGAATACATATTACATGATTTTGCTCCCTCTCCTAGGGAGGAGTCCCCTTCCACTAGGGACCTCCCTCTCTATTTATAACGTGGGGATAACTCTCACTGATGAGCTCTAGTACCCCTATCTGTTAGGCTACATGGTAGCTATTAGGGTGTAGGTGGTTAGGCCCATCATATCGTATCTTCTGCTCTTGCTGAGCAGGATCTTTTTGCAGACTGGGCTAGTGTCAATTGGGATCCATTCGATCTTAGGAGAGGTAGACTAAGCCGGTTCCGCCTATACGCCCTGTAGTCAAGCAGCCGAATCCTTTATCAGGGCAGGTGCAGAGTTTTGGATTCGAGGGCATTTTTTGCCCCTCATCATATGCCCCCACTCTCTAGCTAGCATGAACTGGTGAGATAATGAGAGTGGCCAAAACTCCATTGTAGATGATGCCCCCAGATGTTCTTCCTACTATGCTGTAGTGGGGAGAACATCTATGATGGAGTTCAGTGGCCTTCTCATGCTTCCAGTTGCTTAGAAGAGGTTCCTTGTTAGGGCGTATGACCCAAGCTTGCGTCGGCTTCAGGGGCGACATGTATCGAGGTGGAGCGTGGGGCATATAAGCCCGAGTTCGAGCTGGTTGCATGAGGCAGCATCAACTTTGGCGTGGGGTGCACAAGCTGGTGCCAACCTTAGGAGGCGACATAACTTTGGCAAGGGGCGTACTAGCCCAAGTCGATGCTTGCCTTAAGAGGCAGCAGAATTTCAGTGTGGGGCATATTAACCCAAGCCGATGCCGACCTTAGGAGGTGGCAGAAGTTGGGCGTGGGCCATATTAGCCTGAGCCCGTGCCGGCCTTAGGAGGCAGTAGAAGTTGGGCGTGGGACGTATTAGCCTAAGCCTGCGCTAGCCTTGGGAGGCGGCAGAAATTAGGCATGGGGCGTATTAACCCAAGCCCGTGTCGGCCTTAAGGGGCGACAGCAGTTAAGCGTGGGGCGTATTAGCCTGAGCCGATGTCGGCCTTAGGAGGTGGCAGAAGTTGGGAGTAGGGCGTATTAGCCTGAGCCCGTGTTGGCCTTGGGGGGCAGCAGGAGTTGGGCATTGGCCGTACTAGTCCGAGCCTGTGCTAGCCTTAGGAGGTGACAAGAGTTGGGAGTGGGGAGTATTAGCCTGAGCCCGTGCTGGCCTTAGGGGTTGCAGGAGTTGGGAGTGGGTCATATTAGCCCAAGCCCATGGTGGCCTTAGGAGGAGACAGAAGTTGGTCGTGGGGCATATTAGCCCGAGCTCGTGCTGACCTTGAGGGGCGCTAGGTGCTAGGAGTTGGGCGTGGGGCATATTAGCCCAAGCCCATGCCTGCCTTGGGGGGCACATGACTTGGGCGTGGGGCGTATTAACACAAGCCCGTGCTAGCCTTAGGAGGCAGCAGTTCGCTTGATTGAGACACTGGGACTAGCATTAACTGTTGTTACCGTGAAAGGGCATGGCTTGAAGCATCAGGCCTTTCTAAAAAGGCATGAGAGGCTTTTTGAATATTCGTCGTGTAATAACGTGCGGGGGTCCTTGATCGGCGATTTTATCAGTGCACTCATGTAGCCACGGAATCCGTGCCGAATCTCAGGGGATTTGGTTCCTTGGGAATTGGCGATCCGCAGGGAGGGTAGAAAGATGTTACCACCCTCAGGAGCCCATGAGGTGGGGCTATAAATAAAGGCCTGATGTGGGCCTTGCTTCACCGCCTTCCATCATTTTTGGATGTGCTTAAGGGACTTAAGAGTCGTAGGGAAGAATGTTTGTGACTCGTTCGCTCCTTGGATAGAGCTCTATCGTCGAACTTCTGCATGTTCGACAGAGCAGCCAAAGAGTGGTTACGTGCAGCCCTTCAGATGGGGGTAAGCCCCTCTTCATGCCCCCGCTCAACGCATAGGTCCATCTTTTGTGTCTGTTGTAGCTGGTCCTCCCTCCTGTGCAGTTATCATGCCTTGTTTTCCTAGTGCAGACTTTTGGGGGTTTTCTTTGCCTAGAGATATCAGATGTCGTGGTGGCTTCTCCAGCTAGGGGTCCATCCCGCGTGGGGTAAGCTTGCCTGGCGAGGTGCAAAGAAGCAGGCCTCTTGATGGCGAGGAGCTCAATGGGAAGTGGGCGGGGAGTTGCGAAGGGGTGGAGCATGCTCCTTTAAGGCGCCTGCGGAGCAAATCTGGCAAGGCACCCGTTGAAAGGGAGTCAGCCGTGTTCATCCTTGCAGACCCTAGTAGGGGTAAGCCAGGGGACGATCTGCTGAGGGTGTCGTCCCCTTCGATCTTGTGTGGAGAACCCACCGGACGTTGGGTCGCAGAGGTGCCGCCCGAAGCCTGGGTGAGGGTCGCTTCTTTGCGAAGGCTCAACGCTTCTACCGCTTTGCTCAGGTCCCTTGGTGACTCCATAAGGGTGGAGTAGAGGCTGCCTCTGCCAGTAGCTACTCTCATGGGAGTGCATTAGCCTGGGCAGAAGTGGCGCGGATTCGCTGGCAGGGACGGGTGCAGCGTTTGCCTAGGCAGTTAAGCTCAATTGGCTATTTCAACAAGGATGGCCAGCTGGAGGCCTTATGGCTTCGACCACATTAGGTGCCTTACTGATGTATGGGAGGGTATCCCGCACGGCTGGGTCGTTGCATCTACCTAGCTTCGATGCTATGGCCCGCCAAGGATTGTCGCTCCACCTGCGGAGTTCCTCGATCAGTCCTCCTTCCTCTACGGATGGGACTAAGGGGGACTTCACCCCACCCAATCGGGAGTCTGCCTTGGGGGCACAATGTTGGTTGGGAAAAGACGGACCTTTGCCGAGGGACCGGCTCAAGCTGCAAAGCCTACCAATCTTGATGCTGCACTATCACCCGTATTATTGAAGGTAAGTGGGATTGAAGACCTGGGGTGAGGCCACTAAGTCGTGATGACTGGTGCAAACTTTTCCCTTATACTAGTTTGCCTTTTACCAACTGTAATTTAGCCTGAGACAATAATCCAGGGAATGAAACAGTCGATGTTTACTGTAAAAGAAATAAAAGAATTTTTTCGTTCCTTGCATGGACTGCTCGTATGCTAAGTGTGAAAATGTACTTTTTGCCTGGGAATTCGTTGCTTGCACGGGTTATGTGAACCACATTTTTCAAAGCTTGGCTTGATCCATTTTTCTTGCTCGAACGACTTAGCATAGAGGCTTTTCCTATTACTTCCTTTCGGCTTATTGTCGGCGCAGCCTATTAGGATGCTCGTGGAGGGGGCCATCCGTGGTAGTTGCCGGGCGCCTATGGCTCGCATCGTGAAGGTTCATGTGGGTTACCCTTGGGGGTCTTCTTGTGTCTTCCATGGGCCGATTAGTTGCTCGGTGCCTAGTCCACCCGCTTGTAGCGTCCGTAGGTGGAATCAATGCCTTGACCATGCCCCATGTGTCTAATGGGACGGGCATACGTCCTCCCCTTTGTAGGCGGGTTGCATCGAGGATACTTGGTATGTAGCACTTATCTCTGTAGGATAGTTGGGCTAAGGGCATTCGCTATGAATGCCTCGCCTTCGATTGACCCTCGTTGCGAGGCAGCGATAGGAGGGGGCAATGAGAGGCAGCATTTGTGCCACATCGTAAATGGCTGGGCAGCTACTGTGGAATAAAGTGTTTTGTGATCTACCCCTATCACACAAGAACATAGGGGTTGGGTCCCCATTACCTGCACACCCGCTACCTGCCTATGCCTTACTCCTCGCTTGCAACACCACGCATGCAGGCCTGGACCCGATACTACTTAATCTGGATCCCCGATTACCCAATTGGCTACCCAGTTATTTGAGAGAGAGGAAAGGAAGAGGGGAATTTGTGAGAGAGTGGGGGGGTTTTTCTCCTCTGTGAAGCAGCTAACACTTGGTCGCTGAAGGATTTAATTCCCTTGTGTGCTGTGAAGGGAAGAAGAGGCTAACACTTAGCCGTGAGAAAGAACAAGGAAGGTCTGAAGAAGAAAAGGCTTTGAAGAGAGAAGGAAGGAGAGAAGGGTTGAAAGAAGAAGAAAGGAAAAAGAAGAAAGCCTGAAGAAAAGAAGGAAGCATTGTAGCAAGACAACGTTTAAGTCGTCTGGTGGAAAGACTCGACGTCTGATTTGGCATTTGAAACTTTGGCCACTTAAGTTTGCATGGCATTTCCAATTGAGGATATTGTAGCATTATTTGAGTAATTGATATATATGTGCTTAGACTAATAATTGGTGATTTAAATCACCATTATTTTGTCCTAGGTTTCTTTTTGTCATGTTAAACTCTTGAAGTACTCATGTTTGTCATTGCATATTAGATTTGAGTAGTTATTATGCATTGAATCATTATTGTGCTTAATTTCCTGTGCTCATTTATATGCAATTAAAGAATAGCGCGTGAATTCCATATTTACTCCCAATGTTCGACCTCGAACTTCAATTTAGATTTCGAGTAATAAATTTTATCTATTGATTGAGATATTTAGGAGGCTTTGCTACAACGAAATGACATTAAACTACTATCTAAGGTAGGATCTACCAGAGGGGCTTATGGGCGTGCGCTGTTTTAGGGCCGCCGCTTCCCTCGAGAGTCATGCTCGCCACAGGTGTCTGAGGGAGTCGACTTTGAGAGTTCTCCAAGCCTCGACCTTGGCCTCTTATTGTGGCTGGATAATTGTTGCCTGAGTGAGCAGATCCCTTGCCCGAACGAGCTAGGCAATGTCATCAGGGTGGGATCGATTAGTCGAGGCTGAAGAGCTTGGCAAAAATCTCATGAGGGCTAATTTGGACCCGGATGTTGAACTGCTGTCTATCACCTCAACCTCTTCGCAGAGGCGAGGACCTGGAAGTTGGTCATCGGGGGGGGCACCACATTCGCGAAGGGGGTGAGTGGCCTGGCCATTTTCTGGACATGGCTATTTTGCCGATGAGCCTGCTCTCGCGAGGAGTGACTCTGTGGTCATACCAGCAAGGTGTGATCCGACGAGCATTTGCCCGCCCGACTATGCCCCTTAGCAGGGCAAGCACAGGGGGATTTCTGCGTGGGTTGACCCTTGAAGGTGACCATCACCTAGGGCCTTCCGTAGAGGGTGGCCATGAAGTGGGGTCAACCTTGGAAGGTGGCAATAAGAGTCAAGAGCAAGCGCTCGAAATCTCACTGGCGGAGGTTCGAAAGCATGCCAGGTGAGCCTTGGAGAAAGGGGGTCCAATCCCGCACTATGGGTGCTTCATGACACGAGGCTCTAATTGCACAGCAATTCATGTCTCTAATTAGGCCATCTTATGCTATTTTCTAGCATTAAGCATTTATATTAGATAGCTATGCATGCATCATGTAAATATTCGCATTTGTGCATTTTATGGAGAGGAAGATAGAGAGAGATTGAGCATTCATTCATCCATTTCATCCCTTCTATTTCCACCTCATTTCCATTCAAATCCCACCATTTATTCCACCTAATAAACACCTAATATCAGCCTACATTCATTTCCCAACAACCTAAGTGCCTACCCATAATTTACCCAAAATTGTCCCCTCCAAAATAATATCCTAATGGCTCATCCCAACCACATCCTTTTCCCTCCACCTATATATCCATCATCACCCTCCCATGCAAAGAGGTCGGCACCACTGAAACGGTTGGTTTGATGACCGGGTTTTGGTTTTGTTATAACGTTGTAGTAAAGCCGGTTATTACCAACATTTCAAATATATAAATTTTTTACTCGGAAAATAAAAGAGTTCCCGAGGTCGAACTCAGGGAGCAAGTTGTATTCTAAAGATATACATGTTTCTTTTACAAAATAAAGAAAGAGAGAGGGAAAGAATTTGTTGTTCTCTTTGTTTTCTCCTCGTGATGCTTTTCTTTCTTTCTTCAGATCTCCTTCTTCTTCTTCTTTGTTCTGCAGCAGAGGTGATGCTCCTCTTTCTTTCTTTCTTCAGATCTCCTTCTTCTTCTTCCTTGGTTTCTGTCTTGGCCTCTCTTCTTCTTTTTCTGCAGTCTCTTCTGTGAAGATTTCTTCTTCCTTGGCTCTGCTGTACTTCTTCTCTGCAGCCTTTCCTCTTCTTCTGCCTTGCTCAGCCTCTTCTTTAGAGTTTCTTCTTGTTTTTCCTCCCTGCGGTTAAGTGTCAGCTTCTTCTTTTCTTTTTCAGCCAGGGACGTCACGCGAAGCTTTCTTCCTTAGCTGCTTCAGGCCGTCGTCTGATTTCCAAATCAGACGACTTAACTACCTGTTGCTACAGTTAGCTTCCTTCTTCTTCCGCGGGTCTTCTTCTTCGCCTGTGCCTGCACACTTCAGAGTTTTTCGTCAGAGGCAAAACCTACTCTACCCTCCCCCCCCCCCCCCCCCCCGCGTCTCTCTTTCTCTCTGAAACCACTCTTGGGAAAGCTCTCCCAGAGCTACCGGGTAACCGGGTTCGGATCAGGCCCGGGTCCAGGCCCACCGGCGTGCGTGGTGGGCGAGGAGTGCAGGTCAGTCTTAAGTCGGGTCGGGTCGGTTCGGGTCAGGTCCGCGGGGCGTGAGCGCGGACGAGACCGGGTAACCGGGCGGGTGAAGGGGACCTCACCCCGTGTGCTGAGGCAGTAAGCCTTCAGCACTTTTGCATCTTATGTCGCTGCGGCTCTTCAAACGTTTCCGAGGTGGGACTAAATGGCCCACCTCAATTGCGCGCCCGCAGCGGGGAATTCAGCAGGAGATGGCGGCGTCACGCGGAGCTTTCTTCCTCAGCTGCGAACCTGGTGTTTTGCCAAAACTCCTCGCAAGGCCTGGGAGTGAATCTGGGCTTGGCGCTGAGCGTGGCGCGCCTGTAGCTGCAGGCGGAAGCAGTTCCTCCTGCGCGGCAATGGCGGCGGAGGTCGGGTGGCCTGTCCACAAGAAAACGGCCTCTCGGCCTAATCAGAGAGTGCCAGGAGCTTCGCCAGGGTGCGGCGAAGCTCGTGTGGGTGGTGGCGAGGCGCGGGGCGGCGTGCGAGGGCTGCCCTAGGTCGGACTGTGGGTCGGAGGATGGGTCTGTTCGGTGGAGTTGCAGAGGGTGATGTGGGGGACGTGGCAGGGCGGAGGTTGATCAGGGTGAGGAGGCGGAGGTCCTGCGGTGGTCGGCGAGCCGTGTGGGTCGCTGAGGTGATGGGAGCGGCTCGCCGGAGGGTGGTCGGAGACGAAGGGGGTGAAGGTGGTCAGGGTCGGTCGAGGGCTTAAGTGAATAAATTGAAAGTGGGGAAAGAAAGAGGAGAAGAAGGGGAGTAGCTCTAGCTTACTTGCAGGGACGAAGGGGGAGGAACAGGGCGACAGTCGTATCGACTGTCGCCGGAGAAGAAGATGCCCAGGGGAAGGAGCGGCGGCGAGCAGAGGGCTGGAGAGGCGCCAGCTGGGTACGGCGTGGCGCAGGAAGAGCAGGGGAGGAAGTCTCTACTGCTGGTATTGCGGCAGAGCGAAGAGGTGGAGGGGGAGGAAACCGCCGGAGCTGGTGAGCGTCTGCCGGAGGAAGAAGAGAAGAAAGTTGGGGATTTTCTCCGTCAGATCCAGGCTGCCCTGGTCGGTGGAGCAACGGGGGGTATTTATAGGGATCAAACAGGGAGGAAGGCGGAGGGAGACGACGTGTCTCCCTCGCCAGAGGATGGTCGGAAACAAGAACCCATACCGTCCGTGCGTTCGCACGGCCGGTATGGTGGGCTACAACGACCAGGGGGTGTCCCTGCGACGGCTGACGACGCAGGGCACCCCCGGTTTACTTGCCAGGTCCCCCACCTCACCCTGCGCGGCGCCATGCTCCGCGCAAGGTCGCCGGAGCATGGTGCTGGCAGGTTTTGCAGGAGGGACCTGATTGCAAAGAACGAAGGAGAGTTAGGGGCCAAAATGCGAGGGTTCAAAAGTTGAGGGCCAAAGAGTAAATATATGAGGACCAAAGTGTAAAGTCGGTCAAGGAGGTTTCTTCTTAGGCTCAAGTTTTTATACATGACTAATTAGGACCTAAGGAATCTGATGGTGAATTTCATTTTCATATTAAACCTTGTTTGACCGGTCAATTTGCGCAAAAACCCAAATCAAGTTATTAATTGGGCATGGTTCTCAATGTAGGTCAAAATGGGTTCTAAAGGCCAAATTGAAGGTTCTAAACCCTAGAGATTATTTTTCTATGAATTTTAGAGGGTTTATTCTATTTTTACTTTGCCTCGAACCTCGTGAATTGAAGTGGGTTGTTTTAGGGTTACAGATTATCATTTAGTTTCTTGGAAGTGCTGTAGCCCTTGCTAGATCATCTCATCCCACTTTTATTCTTATTAAGCTGCTTTGACCTATGTTTGGGCCCTGAATTGCCCTGTATGCAGATTATACTGGTAAAATTGCATTTTTACCCCTTATGACTTGTTTTCTTCTCAAACTCAGAATTCTCTGAGTTAAGCCTTTCCTTGAGATATGTAGGAGCTTTTATCCTTTGTATTAGGTCAAAATGAGCTAGTTATGGCTCATGATGAGGTTCTCATCATACCCCCATGCCTAGCTTTTGCTAGTCCCTTAGCAAAAACTTAAGGTTTCAACCCTTGTTCTAGACCATGAAGTTTTTAATAGTTTTAGATAAGTGCCCTTTTTTATTTGAGCATAGATTAGGTTAGAATGCTGACCATAGGCCTAAAAGGTACTCTAGTACCAATCAAGATCCAAATCTGTCTAGCCTTAGCCTCAGTCTTTTAGCAAAGGTTTTTAAGGTCCACAAGAACTAACCTAAGGTTTATTGGACTTCGTGGTTAAAGCACCCGTGCTTGAAATGATTTTAGCCCTGGCTCAGTTCGCAGTGCATTTTGTAAGAGAGAGATAGAAAGTTTTTCTGTTTGGAGAGTTTTCTCTCTCTTCTTCTTTTTAGTTCTAGCCTAGGATTGGCTTTTCAACACGGTCTGTATCAGATTCCTTGCTCCCATCATCAATCCTCAAGGGTTCCTGGCGATTGATGCTTCGAGATAGCACCGCCCATGGCAACCCCCGGAACCCTGGCTATTGAGATTTCGAGATAATCCCATCCATGGTATTCCGTGGCCGAATCCAGACCCTGGCAATTGACACTTCGAGATAATGCCATCCATGGAATCTGAACCAGCAGAGTGCTTACATGCCCCCAGTAGGATATGTAAATATCCTAAGAGACAAGCACCGAGGAGATGATATTTTGTTACGCATCTTCGAGGGGATTTCCCGCCTCTCTGCGCTGGGAACTCGTCCAAATCAACTTGTGTTGATCGGCCGCTCCTATTCTAGGTGTTCTTTTCATATTTTTGCGACGCTTCTGCGTGATTCTGATTTTTACGCTTACTGAACCAGGCTATGTGTGAGGTTAGGGTGCTTAGGTTACTGAGTCCCGTAAACCAAAAATTAGTTAACGAGGCCGAATACTCCCTAAGCCTTAGACCTAATACTTCAGTTTTCATTTTCCTCAACCTCTTGAGGAGTGTCCAGATCTTAATGGGTACTAAGAGTCTATTCAAGAATGCCTAAGGTTTGCATTCTTTACTAATCTTATTGTGCACTTTTCTTGAATGAGGTCTAGAACTTAGGTTAATTCCTTAGTTCCTTACTAATGACTATCACTTTTTCTCATAATTTTGTGCTCCTTTTTCATTTTGTTTCTTTTCTCCTTCACAAAATTTCCTTCTCCTCTTTTCCTCTTATTCTTTTTCGAAAATTTTTTAACTTTTATGGTATTTTTGGCATATGTGAATTTTTTGTTTGAAACCTTTTCTTACAAGTTTTGGCACTTTCATACCCCCCCATGCCTAAGATTTGCAATGTCCTCATTGTAACCTAGGGGTTTTTATTCAACTAAGTTCATACATTAGGATAGCTGTTTTGATGAGTGAATGGGTCGGGGTGACTGTTGCGGACGATTTCTAATCTCAGATGCAAGTACCTGAGGTGGAGTTGGCTGTCCTAAAGTGTGAACTTCAAGTGCAAAAAGCTGTCAGAACAAGTTTCAGGTTTTCAAAGAGAATGACGGGCTGCCTCCCGTTGAGCGCTAAATTTGATACCTTCAGCCAAGCGGGAAATGCGATGGAGAGGGGATGGTCAAATCAGCAGAGCTTTGTAAGACAAGCACCTTGATTAAGAGCCTGGTTGGTCCAACCAGGTGCTTGTTCAGATCAACAGGCTGATGATGCAGCCCAAACCCAATCAATCTGGTGGGTTGATAGATGTGGATAAAAAAGTGTGGAACCCACCATAAACTATGAGGCTCAGATGGATGTGGAAGTGTAAACGCAGGGTTTGGCTGAGTCGAATCAGCCTGGTCAGAGTAGGGATCCGTAGAATAATCAATGAATGACGCGGAAACCCTATAGGGGTGATCAGAGAATGATGGGGCGTGGTATGTAGTCTGATCAGTGGTCAGAACCTGAGTTAGAAATGCAATCGGCTCGGTGAGAGGTGAATCTGAATAGAAATTGAGTCCAGTTGCGGGTCGAGGCTTGGAAGAGGTTTTGATCCGTTCTGTGTGTGCGGATGAGGTGGCCATTGTGTACGAGGGCTCTTCTAGAAGCAGATGATAGGTGATTTTCTGTAGAGAGTCCTCTGGGTAACTATCAAATGCCGGAAGAGTGTTTGTAGGATGAAAGGAATCGGATTCGAGAAAAAATTTGGATTCTTGGTTGCAATCACTCTTGGCATTTTCTGTTTTTGGTTCCTGAGGATCGAAAAGGAATGATTCTGTGTTATCAGTGATCTCGGGAATCAGGACCTCAGAGTCAGAGTCATGTGAACTGAGGTCGTGGATAGGCCTGGCGTGTTCAGGAAGGGGAATCTCTCCGCAATTATAGTCAGATCTGAAATTGTCGGAGAGTTGGCGAAAATGATCATGAATTCCACCACAGCAAAAATCATCAGATGCGGAATCAGCAGCCTGACAGGGTTCTAGCCTATATGTCACTTCTGGGCTCAAAAAGATGTTCTGTTCAAGCTCTAAGCTGGTAGGATAGACCCCATTAAAACCTTGCTCATCCAACTCCTCAGTTTCTGTATCATAAATTGGCATGTTTTCCGAAAAATCGATCAGATTTCCTGAGGATGTTGGAGAGGGATATTCATTAAATAGAGGCCCGGAATCATATTCTGTAAAAATTTGATCTTTCTCATAAAGGGCCTCATAATCTTCCCAATAAGTTTCAGATCTAGGTTCTAGGCTTAGGATGTGGGTAGAATTATTAGAACCTAATTCCGAATAACCTTCGAGGGTCACCTTATCAAAACAAGGGGTGGAATTTATACCCTCCAGAGGTTCAATTCTAATCTTGTTATTGCAGGAGTCTTGGAGTTTTAAGCTTGGTGATTCATGGCCTAGGGTTGGCTCAGCATTGTGTTCTCCTGCAATATCCCAACCTAATTCAATATTGTCTTCTATCTGGGTTGGGATTTTACAACCACTTTGTGCCTCAATCCCGAGATCTGGGAAACTGAATTGTTCCTTAATACTGTTCCAAGATGGTTCATCCTCTGTTTCTGGTATATACGGGTATTTCTGGTTGATAATTTGTCTTACAGATTTCATCATTTCTACCCGTTTTATAAGGGCATCTTGGTGTTGTTCCCAAAGTACAGGATTTGTCAAGCATTGAAGGTATTCAGATTGGTGTAATTTTTCCATCTCAATGTATCCTGTCATGAGCATATCTCGGGTTGATCCTTTTGAAATTTCAGTCAATAGAATTTGGGCACAGTTTATGATGAAAGCTGTGGTTGTTGGAACATCAACCTGAATATTTCCTATTGGTGTTGAGGTTTTTTCTTCTTTTTCATAGAATTTTATGGCATCCTCGATCATTTTATCTTTCATAGATCTCCGATATTCAGGTTTCTTGAATGGTAGTCTTAGGTGGTTTGGCTGCATATTTGGATTAGGTGGTGGAATCAAGATGTGGAATTAAAGGCTTCGATGTAGACTCATGTTGTGCCAAGATGGAAGAAGGGAGTATCAGAGGAAAGATTAATGTGGTGGTGCTGCATAAACAAGGGAACTGAGGCCTAACCTCAGGGCAAGTGAATTCCTAAAGGAGGATTCAAGGACCTCCTTCCAAGCATATACTGAAGGATGTGATTAGATTAAAAGGTGCTGGACCCAATCAAGACACCCAAAAAATGGGTTGGGTGACTATAGAGGTGCGAGGCAGATGGACCCCTTGATCAGAAAGATCGTCCACCTGAGAATTACCTGGGCAGCCAGAGAGGGAGAGTCCCGCGAAGACCCCTACACGGTAGAGCGTCCCCACGGGTTACAGGGTTTCCCCCACCCGACCTCTCTTGTCACTGCGGTTCCAGGTAGACCAGAATGGGGATCTTGACCTCTTAAGTCTACCAATTTTAAGATCAGGGTGCTTAAGGTTTTCACTTGAACTTTAGTCTTTTAAGTGCAAAGAGTGACCTAATTTAAGGTTGGTTGACCCAAGGGGTCAACTTTACCTATTGTTTTCTTTAAGAGCTTTTAGGTCCTGTCTTTTAGGGTTCAAGTGTTTAGAGAGAGCCAATTGTTTAGGATTTTTCTTGTTAATTATTTTCAATCAATGGCTTGGGCACACCTCTTTTGGATTTCCTCAATTCTTGATTAAGGGGTGTGTCTCTACTGAAATCCTAATGTTTGACCTTATGTTGGCTCTACTTGGTCCATTTAACTCTTTGTTGGGCAATTAGGGCTCAAGCAAAAATGTGTTAGCCCTTAAATACCCTTAATAGTGTGCAGGAGTGATGAGTTGAAAACATGCAACTCTTTATGGTTACTAAGTATGGAAGACAGGTTAGCCCTATATTGCTTGTTCTTTTCTTTTCTTCCTCTTTAGAGTTTAGGGGTTAATAGTGAGAGGAAAAATTTACCTGTCTTCGGAGTGGTTGTCGTGTGGTTGCTTGTCTTCTTGAGTTCCTGTAGCTGCACAAAAGAGAGGAGATTATCAGAAATTAAAAGAAACAGGAATGTTTACCTCTAGAATAGCCGTTGCTCCCCGGCAACGGCGCCAAAATGAAACGGTTGGTTTGATGACCGGGTTTTGGTTTTGTTATAACGTTGTAGTAAAGCCGGTTATTACCAACATTTCAAATATATAAATTTTTTACTCGGAAAATAAAAGAGTTCCCGAGGTCGAACTCAGGGAGCAAGTTGTATTCTAGAGATATACATGTTTCTTTTACAAAATAAAGAAAGAGAGAGGGAAAGAATTTGTTGTTCTCTTTGTTTTCTCCTCGTGATGCTTTTCTTTCTTTCTTCAGATCTCCTTCTTCTTCTTCTTTGTTCTGCAGCAGAGGTGATGCTCCTCTTTCTTTCTTTCTTCAGATCTCCTTCTTCTTCTTCCTTGGTTTCTGTCTTGGCCTCTCTTCTTCTTTTTCTGCAGTCTCTTCTGTGAAGATTTCTTCTTCCTTGGCTCTGCTGTACTTCTTCTCTGCAGCCTTTCCTCTTCTTCTGCCTTGCTCAGCCTCTTCTTTAGAGTTTCTTCTTGTTTTTCCTCCCTGCGGTTAAGTGTCAGCTTCTTCTTTTCTTTTTCAGCCAGGGACGTCACGCGAAGCTTTCTTCCTTAGCTGCTTCAGGCCGTCGTCTGATTTCCAAATCAGACGACTTAACTACCTGTTGCTACAGTTAGCTTCCTTCTTCTTCCGCGGGTCTTCTTCTTCGCCTGTGCCTGCACACTTCAGAGTTTTTCGTCAGAGGCAAAACCTACTCTACCCTCCCCCCCCCCCCCCCCCCCGCGTCTCTCTTTCTCTCTGAAACCACTCTTGGGAAAGCTCTCCCAGAGCTACCGGGTAACCGGGTTCGGATCAGGCCCGGGTCCAGGCCCACCGGCGTGCGTGGTGGGCGAGGAGTGCAGGTCAGTCTTAAGTCGGGTCGGGTCGGTTCGGGTCAGGTCCGCGGGGCGTGAGCGCGGACGAGACCGGGTAACCGGGCGGGTGAAGGGGACCTCACCCCGTGTGCTGAGGCAGTAAGCCTTCAGCACTTTTGCATCTTATGTCGCTGCGGCTCTTCAAACGTTTCCGAGGTGGGACTAAATGGCCCACCTCAATTGCGCGCCCGCAGCGGGGAATTCAGCAGGAGATGGCGGCGTCACGCGGAGCTTTCTTCCTCAGCTGCGAACCTGGTGTTTTGCCAAAACTCCTCGCAAGGCCTGGGAGTGAATCTGGGCTTGGCGCTGAGCGTGGCGCGCCTGTAGCTGCAGGCGGAAGCAGTTCCTCCTGCGCGGCAATGGCGGCGGAGGTCGGGTGGCCTGTCCACAAGAAAACGGCCTCTCGGCCTAATCAGAGAGTGCCAGGAGCTTCGCCAGGGTGCGGCGAAGCTCGTGTGGGTGGTGGCGAGGCGCGGGGCGGCGTGCGAGGGCTGCCCTAGGTCGGACTGTGGGTCGGAGGATGGGTCTGTTCGGTGGAGTTGCAGAGGGTGATGTGGGGGACGTGGCAGGGCGGAGGTTGATCAGGGTGAGGAGGCGGAGGTCCTGCGGTGGTCGGCGAGCCGTGTGGGTCGCTGAGGTGATGGGAGCGGCTCGCCGGAGGGTGGTCGGAGACGAAGGGGGTGAAGGTGGTCAGGGTCGGTCGAGGGCTTAAGTGAATAAATTGAAAGTGGGGAAAGAAAGAGGAGAAGAAGGGGAGTAGCTCTAGCTTACTTGCAGGGACGAAGGGGGAGGAACAGGGCGACAGTCGTATCGACTGTCGCCGGAGAAGAAGATGCCCAGGGGAAGGAGCGGCGGCGAGCAGAGGGCTGGAGAGGCGCCAGCTGGGTACGGCGTGGCGCAGGAAGAGCAGGGGAGGAAGTCTCTGCTGCTGGTATTGCGGCAGAGCGAAGAGGTGGAGGGGGAGGAAACCGCCGGAGCTGGTGAGCGTCTGCCGGAGGAAGAAGAGAAGAAAGTTGGGGATTTTCTCCGTCAGATCCAGGCTGCCCTGGTCGGTGGAGCAACGGGGGGTATTTATAGGGATCAAACAGGGAGGAAGGCGGAGGGAGACGACGTGTCTCCCTCGCCGGAGGATGGTCGGAAACAAGAACCCATACCGTCCGTGCGTTCGCACGGCCGGTATGGTGGGCTACAACGACCAGGGGGGTGTCCCTGCGACGGCTGACGACGCAGGGCACCCCCGGTTTACTTGCCAGGTCCCCCACCTCACCCTGCGCGGCGCCATGCTCCGCGCAAGGTCGCCGGAGCATGGTGCTGGCAGGTTTTGCAGGAGGGACCTGATTGCAAAGAACGAAGGAGAGTTAGGGGCCAAAATGCGAGGGTTCAAAAGTTGAGGGCCAAAGAGTAAATATATGAGGACCAAAGTGTAAAGTCGGTCAAGGAGGTTTCTTCTTAGGCTCAAGTTTTTATACATGACTAATTAGGACCTAAGGAATCTGATGGTGAATTTCATTTTCATATTAAACCTTGTTTGACCGGTCAATTTGCGCAAAAACCCAAATCAAGTTATTAATTGGGCATGGTTCTCAATGTAGGTCAAAATGGGTTCTAAAGGCCAAATTGAAGGTTCTAAACCCTAGAGATTATTTTTCTATGAATTTTAGAGGGTTTATTCTATTTTTACTTTGCCTCGAACCTCGTGAATTGAAGTGGGTTGTTTTAGGGTTACAGATTATCATTTAGTTTCTTGGAAGTGCTGTAGCCCTTGCTAGATCATCTCATCCCACTTTTATTCTTATTAAGCTGCTTTGACCTATGTTTGGGCCCTGAATTGCCCTGTATGCAGATTATACTGGTAAAATTGCATTTTTACCCCTTATGACTTGTTTTCTTCTCAAACTCAGAATTCTCTGAGTTAAGCCTTTCCTTGAGATATGTAGGAGCTTTTATCCTTTGTATTAGGTCAAAATGAGTTAGTTATGGCTCATGATGAGGTTCTCATCAACCACCCTCTCCAACCTCCACCTTCAGCCTCCATCTCCCACAAACGCAACACACTCACCTCCCTCATATCCCTCCAGCCAGCCACACCATTCACTGAGCACTCCTCTCTCGTTCTCTTCCCCTCCTCATCCTCAGTATCCTCTCATAAGTTGAGAGGAACACTGAGAGTAGAGGAGTTTCCCTCCCGTGGTTGCATCCTCCACGGTGAAGGAACACCACTGTCTAGCTCATTGCAAGCAAGTAGACGTGGTGTCTCTTCATTTCTTTTGTTTTGTTGTTGCAATTTTTTTTTTTTCTTTCCGCTTTGTTCTTCGCCATTATTGGTTCTACAGTAAGCTTCAGAGCTTGCTTTGCCTGTGCTCGCTCCAGCCACCCCACCACTCGCCTCCATGTGCCTTAGCAGCCCTTCCCACACCTGTGCACACATCACTGCCGGTCTGCACAGCCCTCCTCGTGCGCATCCACCCGATCTCAGTTGCGGAACAGTCGGTCACATTTTGCCCTTGGCACTGTAGCCGCAACCTCACACAACTACAATGCCGTGACTGGCCATTCCTCATTATCCGATGGCCAGCGTACTCTCTCTCCTCATCGCTACTGCCCGCAACTAGTTGTCACTCCACCACATCCCTTGTGCACTTGTGCACCACATCTCGCCCGCACGTAACTTCTGCTTGCACATCCCCTCCCCAGCGTGCTGTGTTCCACCGCCTAGCGCCTTATCACGCTACGTCCCCATCTGCGCTTGTGAGCTTCACCCATCTCATCGTGGTACGCTACTTCATCTCACTAGCGCCAATGCTCGCGCAGCCACTCTCTCATACACACACACTTTACACAGACACAAATTTTACACACACACACACCTATACATATATAAATATCTATATTCACACACACTCCTACACACATATACATATATATATATTCACATACATATTCACACCCCCCCACTTATATCATATATATATATACACACACACACACACACACACATATATACACATCTATATTCCACTTCCTCCTTCACACACCATATTTACCATTCACAATACCGTGCACATACTTATTTACCGCGCATCATATCACGGGTATATTCACACCAATTGCCTGTATTCCCCGATATTCGTGCATATTAAGCTTTCTACTCACACTCACACATGTTCGCTCCACACCGCACGTGGCACGTAGCTAGGTTAGTCTCATCTTTCTAGATGACGGTTAACCTAGCATTGTGCTACATCCCTATTGAATCCTAGATTCAATATTCACTATTTTATTCTATAGTTATATATATACTTATACTTATATACATACATACATATATATATATAAGCCACGTATTTCAATTCATTTCAATTTTCGCATTTCAATTCCGCATTCATTTTCTTCTATATTTTCTTTTATTTTATTGCTTAAAGAAAAGAACAAAAAATAAAACAGAAAAGATAATTCTTGATTTGTATGCGTATAGTCTCGCGTGTGG
Source organism: Thalassia testudinum (assembly GCA_037157565.1). Taxonomy (NCBI): domain Eukaryota; kingdom Viridiplantae; phylum Streptophyta; class Magnoliopsida; order Alismatales; family Hydrocharitaceae; genus Thalassia; species Thalassia testudinum. The sequence goes on along the minus strand of JAZHRO010000003.1, from coordinate 136,051,144 downwards.
CGAGACTGGATTTTATTATTTTGGCTTATAGCCAAGAACCATTTTGAAGGTGTGCCTTAAGAACAAGATTATCTCGAAAAAAAAATCTAAAAAATCAAGAAAACCAAAAATACAATAAGCGAAAGGAATTGATGTGAGTTTAGGAAGCACGTAGAAACTGAGTAATTCCAAACCCGCCTCCCTGAGTTTGACCCTAGCCTAAAAGTAACAATCTTAAAATCTATCCAGGTTAAAGATTTTTGATAAACGAGTGTAGATTTGCTTGTAGGTTAACCACTTCCACTATATACAACTTGACACTAATTTCACCTAATTAAATAACCCTACCTGCGATTCGGCAGGACCTAAGGTCCTGACTTGGCTTTTGGTGGCCAATATGGTTGTCGTTGGGCAAGATGGCTTGAACCCTTATCATTTGCTCCAGTGGGCAGATGCCTCTAAGGGTGGTGCGGTCAGGGTTCAGCCCACGAGCAGTGTGTGGAACTTCAGGATGCATGGGCCTAAGTTCTTACCAACCCAAGGAATTGGTGTCCTAGTCATTGGAATGCGTGGCGTAAAAGCCCTAGTTCCACTATTTCTCGTAGATGGCATTCTGGTAGCCGGTAAATGGGGCGCGAGTGCCTCGGTCCGGGTTCACGTCAGCCATTGAGGGTGCCTATGCCAGCCAAATGAGGCAGCTATTCCCAAGTTCGAGTGGTGGGTTTGCCCGACCTCTAGCAAACCTAGAGAGATAACCTTCCACCTTGGGTAAGTGGCAGTATAAGTGAGCTGTTGGTGGGTTCGCCCAAATTTGCACCAATCCTGTGAGGTGGCAAGATAAGGAACACTACATGCGTCCATCCGGGTTTGTGTCAGCCTGATGAGGTGGCAATACATCGGATGTGTTTGTTCGAGTTTTTGCCGACCTTAAAAGGTGGCCCGCCAACCTGGAGAGGCAGCAATGCGTGGAACGTCAGATGCATCGGTTGGAGATCTCACCAACCTTAAGAGGTGGGTTGGCGGCCTGAAGAGGCGATAATATGTGTAACGTCGAACGTGTCCATCCGAGTTCTTGCCAACCTTAAGAGATGGCTTGTCGGCCTAAAGAGGTGGCAATATGTGTAACATCGGACCGGTTTGTCTGAGTTCTTGTTGACCTTAAGAGGAGGCTTGCGTGCCTGAAGAGGTAGTAATATGTGGAACGTCGGACACGTTAGTCCGAGTTCTGGCCGACCTTAAGAGGAGGCTTGCGAGCCTAAAGAGGCAGCAATATGTGGAACGTCGGACGCATCCGTTTGAGTTCTGGGCAATCTTAAGAGGTGTCTTGTCGGCCTGAAGAGGCAGCAATATATGGAATGTCGAATGCATCCGTCCAAGTTCTAGTTAACCTTAAGAGGTGGCTTACCGACCTGAAGAGGTAGAAATATGTGGAACATCGGATGCGTCTATCCAAGTTTTCACCCACCTTAAGAGGTGGCTCGCCGGCTTCAAGAGGCAGCAATCGATGGAACGTCGGATGCATCCGTCTAAGTCCTCACCCACCATAAGAGGTGACTTGCCAGCCTGAAGAGGTGGCAATGGAGGGAACGTCGAACGCGTCCATCCGAGTTCTGGCTGACCTTAAGAGGTGGCTTGCCGGCCTAAAGAGGTAGCAATGGAGGGAACGTCAGACGCGGCCGTTCGAGTTCTGGCCAACCTTAAGAGGTAGCTTGCCGACCTAAAGAGGCGACAATGGAGGGAACGTCAGACACGTTCATCTGAGTTCGAGTTCTCGCCGACGTTAAGAGGTGCCTTGCCAGGTCGACATTTCGTCCCGACCATCCTCAGAAAGCAAGTCGCCAAGCAAGAGCAAGGGGCAGTCACCACCTTCTACGGGTGATGGCCATCCGTCATGAGGGGTAGGGCATTGTGTTTGCTTAGACAGGTTAGGCCTCTTGCTACCACCTGGGTAGGATAGGGGTCTCAAGTGTCGATTTTGGCGATGACGGGATTGCTCCTTGTGCGGCAGAGGTTGCACTTGAGGGATTTTTCGTGTTGACCCCCATCGAGGGGTGGTCTTGCCATCATTAGGACTTAGGGGGGACTCTGTGGCTCCTAATAGCCTTAGGAGGCCGCCTTTTAGTGCTTTGTAGCCTCGAGAGGGGGGTCGTAGCCCTCAGACTTTTGGGCAGATTGAGATCCCCCTCCCAGCCCTCGATGAGCTTAGATGCATTCGTGAGGCAAGAGCAGTGAGCAGGGGATGCTACGACTAAAGAGTCCGGCTTGATGCTGAAGTCGCTTGGCAGATTAGCGGGGTTAGCCCCTTACTAGATTGCACGAACTTGGCTCCCCTTTCCCTTCATTGAGGGGGCTTCCCAGGTTGCTTCGCCTCGACTCTGGGGGTCTCACGCTGGGTCACAGCTTCTCCGCGTCCGGTGCTCCTCCTCTAAGGGAGTCAGGCATGTGACGGGAGATCCCAGTGGCGGGTGCGTATCGGTGATTAGCCGGCCGAACCACCTAATTCTATCGTTAACATGGTCACCTTAGGTATTGCAATTGGGTTGAGGTGCCCATCCCCATCCGAAGTGGTTAGAGGGGGTCGTTCCCCTCCCCCCCTCCCTTCCTTGACTGGCAAAGGTTAGTGACTGAAATGGTTATCGGGAGGAGAGGGAGTTGCCTTCACCGAAGTGGCGGACGCGCCACAGGCACGCTGACCTGGAAAGGGTATCTTAGAAGGCCGCCCGACCCAAGCATCTCGGAGCGCTGTGGGCATTATCTCTAAAGGTTGGTTAAGTGAGCTGTGGACCCGTTTTAGGCATCTCTACTCCCAGAGGTTGCCTCGGTCTACGCGCTGATGTGCCCGGGCTACTGGAGGCGGAGGCCTCGGACCATCGCAGGTACCACAATAGTGATTTCCGCTTGATCCATGGCCAGTGGAGTACGTTTTTTAAAGTGCCTGGTGCTGCCCCAAAGGGGGTAGACTCTTGCAGCAACGAACTTTGATGCTCCGCCAGATTCCATGGGGGGACTTGGTCGTATCCTCCTTGTCCAAGTAAAAGTTGGGAGGGAGGTACCTGGAAAGAGTCGACTCAGAAGGAGGGGTTCGAATGCCTGGGGTGACATTGCCCGAGGTCACCTTACCCTCTGTGCTGACGTGCTCAGGCAACAGGAAGAGGGGACCTCAGGTGGCACAAGTGTCACTACTAGAACTTGGCGGCGATGTCCGTCAGGTGTGGGAGCCATGGTAACACCGCCTATCCACTGGGGCGTGGCGCTAACCTACCTGGCTCTCCGCTTCACCTGGGGGACCGCATTAGCCTCTTGCAATCTTCGGGGCCCCTTAGGTAGTTTGTAGGCCCCCTATCCCGTCGCTCGATGGAGCCTTGGGATAATAGGTCCTAACTCGTGGGCTGGACCCCTTTTAGCATGCCGGCCCAATCCATGGCCAAGGGGGTGCATTCCTTGAGGAACTCCATAGTGCAACATGGCCTGCAATTGTGCAACGAGTCCTGCGACTGTGACACCTCAGGGGTTGATTGCTACCTTGGGAGAGGCGATCCTTCACTTGTGGAAGGAACCCAATTCACAGCCGGGCGCAGGGGTGCGCCTGTCCGAGAATACTCTTGCCTTCAACGGGGCTATCGTCGCTATTACAGCTTTCGACCAATTCACGAGAGGAGTTAACTCGCTCTGTGGTCTCTCGTTTGGTATTCTAGCGCGGGTTGAGGGCATCGCACCAGTGCTTGCGAATTAGATGGCCTGACTTGGGGTGCCAAGGGTCTATCGCCTCATGGGGCCTCCCTCGTCAAAGTGCTAAGCCTCTAGCTAACTCGGGCAAGACCAGGTGGGCTTGATCCTCTACTGCTTGACTTCCAATAGCTTCTTGGGGTTGTCCCCGGTCCCTGAGTGCTTGGCGAATACTCCCAAGACCTACTCGTTACACCCTTAGAGGAGCTGTTCGGCTGGCCAGGCAACAATCTGCACATGGGCCCTCACTGGGCAGACGTTGCTGGAGGAGCCTAGTGGGAACTCCTCTTAGGACAGCCGAGCGTCGTCTTATCCTGAGGTAGCTCCTAAGAGAGTGGTGCATGAGCCAAGGTCCGCCGTTCTTTCATGCTAGGCCTTGGCTGGTGCTCCAGGCACTTCCAACGGGGGACCTCCATTTTCACTTTCTCGAGTAGGCAGACAGTACGCGCAGAGGCGTGTACCTGGGACCACTGGATTTGGTTCTTGGTTCCTCTTTATTAGTCTGTGCCTTGGGGAAGGGGGGTCCAGCTTAAGGACCTCAAGAAACGAGCCAAGGTTACCAGAGCATGGAGACATCGTGTCCCGATTGAGCCCCTCCTAAGTGAAGGAGGAGGCAAGTAGGACTGTGGGTAGTTACGACCATCGCAATAGTTCTCGCTCAAGGGGGCCGCAATAGGGTGCCAGAGGGGCCCCTCCTCTCAGCGATCGGATGCTCTGAAGAGCGATGGCTCTTTCATTGACGCTTCCTATAGACGGCATCATTTGATGGGCCTCGGGAGGCCACCAAAAGATTTGTTAGCGTAGGAGGCGCTACATAGCCATTATTCATCCGTCGCATAAAAGGGTAGGGCGGCAATCAACAAGCATGAAGGAGAACACAAGTTTGGTGACCCAATTCCACCGTAGGGAGTGTACGTCTGGAGGGAGGACGATGCTCCCAACTATGCACTAGAATTTTAGGAATACATATTAGATGATTTCGCTCCCTCTCCTAGGGAGGAGTCCCTTTCCACTAGGGTTCTCCCTTTCTATTTATAATATGGGGATAACTCTCACTGATGGGCTCTAGTACCCCTATCTGTCAAGCTGCATGGTAGATGTCAAGGTGTAGGTGGTCAGGCCCATCATTTCGTATCTTCTACCCTTGCTGTGCGAGATCTTTTGGCAGATTGGGCTGGTGTCAATTGGGATCCATTCGATCTTAGGTAGGGTAGACTGTGCCGGTTCCGCCTGTACAACCTGTAGTTAGGTAGCCGGATCCTTTATCAGGTCAAGTGCGGGGTTTTGGATCCGAGGGCATTTTTTGCCCCTCATTAACCACGATCATTGATTTTGATGATAATAAAACACATGTGATTTGACATTTGCATTTGAGTTTAGGATTTCAAGGTGAAATGCAAATGAAAGTAAGTGTAAGGAGCTCAAGCTCACATCCATGGCGGATTGAAGGAGCTTGATGGAGGAGAAGAAGCTTTGCTTAGGGCTAAAGCTTGAAGAAAAAGAAGAATAGGATAGAACATTTATTTAAATGTATTTGTTTCTTCTTTTTACTTTTTATTTCCTTAGAAATATGTTAAATAAACCAAAATATAAGCACCTTAATCCTACGAACACTTACTCTATCCTAGAACACTTAGGAAAAATCAGAAGTCGAATTGGAAAGTCAAAATATGATTTAAACTATCTTATCAAATGTCTGATAAAGACTTTTAAGTTGTCTGATATTTAGATCAGACGTGTAATATCCCTGTAGCCTACCTTTCATAATAAACACTTAGGCTCCAGTCGACAAAGCTTCAGTTAGACATCCACAAATCCTATCAGACGTCTTGTAACACCTTTATTCATCTAAAGATACTACCGTTAGGATTAATTATTTCCAAATCACCTTTGTCAGAATAAAATCCGATCGTTGGAGAATTTACCCTTCTTTCAGACGTTTGTAAAGCCTCCCAGACATCTGATAAAGAAACATTGGGCCTTATCAGAACAAATCCAACCATAAGTCCTTGGGAATCAATTCCTGCAAAACACCTTTATCTCCAGACGTCCAATAGCCTTTCCAGACATCTAGCAAGATGTCTGATATCTTTACACTAGAACCCTGTTTAGATTTAATCCAAAATAGGAATAAACCCACACAAAATTAGACGTCCAATTTTTCACCCAGACATCTTAAATGTCATCCTAGATGTCTGACCTAGAACCCTGCTTCCGACCAACGAAATCAGGAACTCTAACCCTAGCATCAGACGACCAAAGCTTGTATCAATCGTCTGACCCATTGTTTGACCCAAAGACCAGACGTCTGATTCTGCTATCAATCATTATGACCTTGATTTTGGCCTGATTCTTCTTGGATTTGTTCCCAACAACTATGAGGCATCTCTAAGGCCTTCTTGAAGGTTCCTAGCACATCTATAAATAAATGGGAGCCTCTCCTTTATGGAATTACACCTTGATACAATTCTTTCCACCATTTTTACTGATCAAAAAGGAGAATTCAACAAGAAAAATATTATGGCTTTGCTCTCCAAGCTTCACACTTCATTTACGAGAGCACTGAACCATTGTGCAATCACGCCTACTTTACTTCCACATTAGGGAAGTCTTCTTGCCTAGAGAAGCTTTGGTTTAATCCTTACATTTTGGGCTCTAAAGGTTTTTGTTTTGTATTTTGTTCTTGGTTGGGTACTCGCATGGCAAATTTCTATCTCTTTCGCGAGACAAAATTCTCTTCGTGAAGAAGAGGGATTAAGGTACACTACCTTCAGTTGTAAAGTAGTGTGGTTGTATTTAGGTTGTACTACCCTGATTTTAAGTAGTACGGTTAGTGGATTTAATCGACTCGGTCGATCGGAAAATCCTAAGTCAAGAGACTTAGGTGGCGATTTTTACCCTGGTTGGGTTTCCACCTAAAAATATTTGTCCCTTTATGGTATTGATTTTGGATTGAATTTTAATTTTGCAATAATCTAGCATTTTTTCTAGCACTATTCATCCCCCTTTAGTGCTGCAATTACAAAGCATTCTTCTATCTGTAATCATCTTCTCACATTAAAGTTTGTAATAAAGTTCTAGTAGTTCTTTTCCAACTTGCATTTAAGTTGTTTGCTTTCTTCTAGTATTTATATTAGTTGCATGCTATTAGTTCTAGTTGTATTCTAGTAGTAGTAATCTCGCATTCAATCTGGTTATACATTTCTTAAAATTAAGAAAATGAATTATTCCAACTACCTCCTTGCGAATCGCTCAGACTCCATTTTCTAACTACGATTTTCGTATTTACCAATTCGATCTAAATATAAATTTAAGAGTTTCTAACGTGATTATACTACAACGAAAGCAAATTTTTGCAATCATCTCCGCATTTAGAACAGGAGGATTTATCTTTACATGCATGTATACATGACTTGTATACTTAATGATGGGAACACTATCATGAGCCCTAACTAGCTCATTTTGACCTAGAAAAGAAAACAAAAGCTCCTACATAACCAAGTGAAGGGCCTAACTCAAGGAATAACTGGTTTGAAAGAAAAGTAAGAAACAAAGGGTAAAACTGTAATTTTACCATTGTAGTGCAACAACGAGATTTGTCAGGTGTTAAACATAGGTCAAATGATTTTAACAATATAAAAAGTGGGTTGGTTCAATCAGAAAAGGGTTAATGTGAAATCTGGGAATTAAATGACTTCTTATAACCCTAAAGCAGATCCACTTAATTCAACAAGGTTCTGGTCAGGATAAAATTCACCTAAATCCTCTAAAATTCATGAAAAAATATCCTCTAAGGTTTAGAACTTTCAATTTGGCCTTTAGAACTTATTTTGACCTAAATAGGGGTCCTAGTCAAATGTTTACCCTGAATTGGGTTTTTATGTAAAATGCCCATTCAAACATGGTCAAACCTAAAATCCAACTTCACCATTGAATTCCTTAGGCCCAAATTAGGTTTCTACCAAAATTTGGACCTAAGGGGAGGTTACCTTGACCTACTATGCAAAATAGTCCAACCTAATTACATTTATGCACCTAACTTTTGAAAACCCTTGCAGACACCCCCTAGCTTCCTCGTCATTCTTTACAATTAGGTCCCTCCACCATTACAGCGAAGGAATTCTACTCCGGTGAGGATTCGAGGGGGATATCTCCTTGATTCCTCAGAAAATCCCTCTCAAATTTGAAAGGGAGATTCTCTGAGGAATTTCCGTTCGTATGAACCCAATCTTGAGCTCTGATTTCCTCCCAATCTCTCATGCAAACGCATGAGAGATTTGGGTATCTCTTGACCTTCCATGTCCGGTGAGGTTACCGTGCTTGGAAGCTTGCCTTCCAAGCACAAGGCCCTCTGCCTGCGACTATAAAAGAGACCCCAGAGCCTCCCGTTCATCTTCAGCTTGGTTTGGCCGGAGATAACCCCCCAATTTCTTCTCTTCTCCTCCGGCCAAACACCTAATGAGCTCCGGCGACCTATATCTCTTTCTCTCGTCGCTCTGCCACAATACTAGTGGCAAAGTTGCCTCTGCCTCCATCGTCTGCGTCACGCCATACCTGCGCATGCGCCTGCCTCCTCTTTGTCATCGCCATCCCCCTCCAACTGGGATCTTCGTCTTCGGCAGCGACAAATACGAGCCGTCCGCCATCTCTTCCCGCTTCATCCTTAAACTAGGTCAAATACTTCCCCTCTCTCTTCTCTTTATTTTCCCCTCATCTATTTCCATTTTCACCCCTCAATGCTCACAAACCACGACCATCTTCTCCACCTCCGGCAGACCACCGGCGAAGTGCATCCACCACTCCACGCAACCACCTACCTCGCTAGCCACCTCAAAAGCTCCGCCACATTCCACTGATCATTTTCCTCCTTTCCATTGACCGCCACACGCTCCACACATTCCCCCCGAACAAACCCAACTCCACGGCCAAAGGGTAACCTAGGCACGCACGCCTAGGCCACCCCCCGCCACGCCGACCACCGAGGCATCTTCACCGTGCTACGGTGAAGCTTCCTGCAAGTTTTAATGAGGCCACAAGGCCATGTTGCATGAGTGCAGGTTTGGACCTCGGCTGCCATTAGAGCAGGCTTGGACAAGCTCACAACCTTCACTCCAGGTGCCAGGCTTCAGGCTCCAGGTCCCAGCCGACGCGGATTCATCTCACGCACACCTTCAGCCAAGTGATTGGCTTTGGAGGGCTCTGCAGCTTTAGCAATTGAGCGCGACCCCTACGAGCGTGCGCGAGAAGCAGGTGGGACATTTAGTCCCACCTCAGAAACTTTCGAGCGGGTGAAGCGGTATAAGATGAAAAAGTGTCAAGGGCTTATCGCCTCCTAACACGAGGTGAGGTCCCACTCATCCCATGAAAGCCTCGTCCGTGACCCACGTCCCCGCAGATCTGGCTCTGACCCGATTACCCATGCACTCCTTGCCCACCACGCACGTCGGTGGGCCTGGTCCCGGGTGCGCTAACTCGACCCATTTACCCGAGATGGCTTTGGGAGAGCGAGCCTAAGAGAGAAAAGAGAGAGAGTTCGCGGGGGAGGGTAGGGGTAGGTTTTGCTCTTGCAGGGAAAGGAAGAAGAAAGAAGCTGAAGGAGAAGCTAAGGAAAGAAGAAGCTAAGGAGAAGAAGCCGCAGATGAAGCTAAGGCAAAGAAGCTAAGGAAGGAGAAGGCACGGCTGAAGAGAAGTCAAAGCTGAAGAGAAACTGTAGCCAAAGAAAGCCAAGGCAGAAAGGAAGAAGAAGGAAGGAAGAAGAAGACAAAGAAGAAAGAAGCCAACGACAAAGGAAAGGACCAAATCCAAGGAAGAAAGAAGAAGAAGAGAAGAAAGAAGAAAAGCCAAAGAAGGAAGGAAAGAAGAACAGAGAAGAAAGAAGAGAGAGAAGAACAAGCCAACGAAAGAAGCAAAAGAAGAAAGAAAAAATCAAACACTTTTAAGACGTCTGATTCTATATTCAGACGTCCAATTCTTCCCAATTTCTCTTTTATATGTTTTCTAGCTACATTTTATTATTCCTAAACTTATGCTTGACATTCTGAATTATATTTTGAGTAGTTTTAAATGTTCAAATTACCTCTATTATTAATATTAGTGCATGAATTCCATTTGCTCCCTGTGTTCGACCTCAGACTTAAACTTCGAGTAATAAAATTTATTTATTTTCAAAGCGATTTTAACTATACTACGACGCATCATTTTAAACCCGATTTCGCCTTGTAAACACTTAACAATTTAAATTGCTCCTACTCAGCTCCTAAAAGATTTTCTTTGAATTTGATAGAATGATTGCAATCACTTAAAAGTAACATTTGTGGATACATACATGAATTACCTATCCTCTCTTTTCATTCTTAGTTAGCCTGTCTCATTAATGTGACATCTTTGACAAAGCATTTCTATCATCTATTATGTTACAATGAAAATTAGTAACATCTGGTTTATTCCTATTTGTGTGACACTGTTCCAAATTGGAAAGTAAACCATCCTATCAATTATGCCTAGAATCTTTGTGTTTCTACTCCAAATTGAAAAGCAAGCTTCCATCCTAAGTTTCTTTTATTTTCCCAACCTTTTTCATTTCTTCATCTGCCTAAATTAAAAATCTGAAGAAGGTTTGTAGATGGTGCTGAATTTGTGTGACACTACTCCAAATTGGAAAGTAAACCATCCTATTTGTGTGACAATGCTCTAAATTGGAAAGTAAACCATCCTATCAATTATGCCTAGAATCTTTGAGTTTCTATTCAAAATTGAAAAGCAAGATTCCATCCTAAGCTTCTTTTCTTTTCCCAGCCTTTTTCATTTCTTCATCTACCTAAATTTAAAATCTGAAGAAGGTTTGTAAATGGTGCTGAATTTGTACAGTCAATTAGTGGGTAATAGATTAGTTAATCAATGGGCAGGAGTTGGTATCTTCTGGATGCAGCACATACGTTCCCTTTCTAACTCTTCTTAATTTGATCGTCCTTTAATCTAGTCATTCTTAAACTTGAGGAAGGATGAAGTTGCTGCTGGTAGGAGGGTGATAAGGATGAAGTTCCTATTAGGGTGGGGCATTGGGTCGGTCCATGCAGTCCCAAGTAGGCCCACACCCAAGTCCAAACCTTTTTTCAAGCTTTGGGTCAGGCTAAGGCCCAAAATTTTTTAGTTTTCTAGGCCAAAAGCCCAAGCCTGGCCCAAACCTTTTTGAGCCAATATTGGGTTAGGCTAACCCAAACTTTGACAATATTTTGATTTCAAATGTGTTCAATTTTATATTTTTAAAATAAAAAGAACATAATTTTAGTATTGCACTCACAATAAGAAATCATATTACGTTCAACACTAAATAATAATAGTTCGATGCGTGAATGGGGAAAAACTAAATACAAAAACTTAAATATATTGAAAAACTTCTAGAGTTCTTACTTGAAATAATCTTTAAACTCCCAGTATAAGATCATTTGTCCCCTATTCTGCATTTTAATACAATATATAGATCCATTAGTATAATGCAAAGAAATCGATTCAAACATTGATCGCATAACAATTTACTAAAGAGATTCCAAAAGGGTGATTTTTTTCTGAAAAAGGATTCCAAAGGGTGATGCATTAGAATTTTTCTATTTTCACATCTCCCTTCCATTACCACCATAGAGATAGAGATATTGGGTCTTCCTACCTCCTCCCGCAAGTAAAAAGAAAACTGAGATGAGATAGCTACGAAGAGATAAAGTATATGATAGCAACTTAAAGAGAGCAGTAACAACTTAACTTTCAGTATATAAACTTTTGGGACAGGTTTTTGGGCTTTCAGGTTTGGGCTCATCTAAGCCTGAGCCCGGCCCAAATAATTGTTCGGGCTTATGTCTAGGTCGAAGGCCATCCTGACTGATTTTGGGCTTGGGCCAGATTGGGTTATTTGGATTGGACTTCAGGTTGGATGGCGACAGCCTGACCCGATGCCCCACCCTTATTGCTGTTTGAGTTGAGAAGAAAGACATATATCTAAGATCTCACCTAATTTAATTGCAGTAATGTGGGGCATGGGCAGCTGACAAATTGCTGATATGTCACTTTTGCTTTATGAGATTCTCCGGAAATTAGACTTTCTGCTATTTCCAAAGTAATGGCATCTTTCCTGTAGTTAATTTCAGATAAATATTGTTCATCCCAAGTTGTTGCTGATAAGATGGAGTGCTTCCCCACTTGCACGTAGGAGTACTTGGATAAAACCAAGTTTGACTGGTACGAAGGAGGCCTCCCATCTTTCCAAGAATACAAGTTAATTTCTGCTTTTTTACTTTTTGTGTTGAGTTTTCATGTAACTACCCTCCTATGTAAATTTATCATGTACCTTGTAGTGTAATACCCTTATCTCTATTTTTTTTGGCAAAGATTGCTACTGTGAGTTTGCCATTTGTAGCATGGTGCTTATGTGTTGTCGGGACATATTGTATGCTGCTAGAAGTTTTGAGGATCATGACTGATTCTAATAGGAGAAAAGAGCAACAAGGACCTACCACTACATAGCAACGATTTCTGAAGATCTGAAAGAGGGGTTGCACTTTTTTCTTCATGTTTAGGATGTGTATTTTCATCTATACATTCGGGCAATTCTCAGTTTGTATTTGAACTGAGCATTTTTTTCCTGGACAAATTTCACGCAATCAGTTGCAAGTGAATAATTTCTGCAAGTCCTTAATGTTGTATACCTACCCTTAAAGGGATCCACTTGTGAGAATTTTGACATGAATAAAGATCGCTTACTTGCTTTTCGTCCATGTAATTTCATCTCCCACAAGTTTCTTCAAGTGAAGTTTCTATCCAAATCCAACAAGTTTCTTGCGATAAACTTCGAAGCCTAAATGAAGAAGGTGTGGTGCATCTTTAATTTCCCATTCAGATTTCACTTTTTTGTGGCGATATCTTAAAATAGAATACTTGCTCATATTTATTTCACAACCATAAATCATACATATATAACGTGTGGATTTCAAAGATTTAATTTACTTATATCAAAATCGCAATTATGTTTCTTGCCATATGCTGGCCACTGAATATAATAAAATTTACATTTTACTTTGCAAGATATATTTTTGAAGAAAAACACATATATCCACATAGATGTACTGCATTTGTATACAAGTACATTTAGATAGATGGACTTAGTATTTGCTGTGTGTTTCTCTCTCCAATGTGTACATATATATGTGTTTATGTACATGGGGCATATTATTTCAAGTACACGGGGGCACTTTAGTCATTTATACATATTTTCACTATCCAATCCCTTCCTAACAACCACTTATTCCCCTTTTAACTACCACCAAAGAAACAGCCGTTTTTTTGTTTCAAAGTAGATACTTTCGTTAGAGAGAACATGATATTACAGCACGATGCAATTACAAAGGAAAATGAAGATGTCAACTGAAATGCTCCCTCGAAGGAGAAACACCTTTTCCCCTTTGAAGAAGGGGAGACAGCAAAACTAAAACAAACAACAAAATGCAACAAAACAAAAAAGAAAACAAAATAAAAAAGATAAAAATGCATCAAGAACAATATTTCGAAGTAGGCACAAAAACATGCATCACACTATAGAATACGACAACACCACCAAAGTCCTTGACGATCAATCTAATCCACACTAATGAGTGTCAAGAGGTCGATCCTAACCAACAACTCGATTGTGATGTAGTCTGGTTTCTGGTGTGGCCCCACGATCCATGAAGTGACGAGGGCAGATCCTCTAAGCATTGAGATGAGATCTCCTCATAGAGGAGAAAGGAACATCTGAGGATGGAACACGACTAAGCACTAGACCCAACACCCATCTCCATCCATCGAGGACCTATTAAAGGTCGAGCACCCTTAAAGGTCGATGGACCAATCGCAACAACAAGATGGGACACCTTGCAATAGCACAACCAAGGGACATAGAGTCATCCAACATAGAAAAGGGGAATCCGACCTCAAGAGCATCCCAACTGTAGATTCCTATGGGAGGAGGTCAGATTTGCGTGATGCAAAAAATAAGCAAAAATAATGTAAAACAATCTCACAAAGATCAATCACACAATTTGCATAATTATTTTTAGGTGAAAATCCAAATCGGGTGAAAACCATCACCTAACCCTCTCCAGTTATGATTTTTCGATCGACTAAGTCGATTAAAATCAACTAACGAATTACTTTAATGAGGGTAGTTTAACCTCTTACAACCGACACTACTTTGAACAAGGGTAGCATACCTCAAACCCCTTCTCTTTACAAGAAGGTTTTTGTCTCACAAAGGAGACGGTAATTCGCAAAGCGAATACCCAACCAAATAACAAAGTAAAATTACAACATAAACCTATAGAGCCACAAAGTAAATGATTGAATCTAGCTACTATAGGTGAAGGAACTTCGCTTTGCTAGGGGTGTGTCAATTTAACGATGCGGGTGTGTGAACCACACGTAAGCACTGCGTTGCTCTTGTAATCACGGAGTGAGGGTGGGTGCACAGCTGGACAAAGCTCTCAGGTGTGGAACGAATGCTTAGAGAGTTAGAGCTTCTTCTCAAGATCAAAGTGACACAAAAGATGTGGAAATGGTATTGCTAAGTGTCTCTAAACAAGGGAGGGCTTCCCTTCTATTTATAGATGGCCTAAGAAGGCTTTGGAAGACTTTAGAAGACTTAGGTAGCCATTGGGATCATTCTAAGGAAAAACAAGCCGCAATCAGAATCATTAATGATTCTGACAGGATCATCAGACGTCTAGGCAAAGTGTCAGACGTCTGGAAGACACTCTTAAGACATCTGGAAACTAAATCGAACATCTAATTCTAGACGGGTTTCCTTACTGACTTGAGTCAGACCTAAACAGGGTTCCGGTGTAATTCAATCAGACGACATATTGAACATCCTGGCACTAGGTTTGGATGTTTGGAAACCTAATTTACTGCAGGAATGGATTTCCCAAGGCACAAACAGCTATAAGCATCAAGAGACATGATTTTGGCTCAATCGAGAGCTAACGATCACTTATCAGACATCTAAAGTCCTCTACAGACATCTGATGGAAGCCTAAAGGTCATTTCTCAATGATCATATTGGGAAGGCCAACGTTCCACTAATTGGACGTCTGGCCAAGTCATCAAATGTTTGGACTATGGGTCGGTCGTCTGAAATCAACAGACAACAGGTTCTAAGACCAACCCTAAATGTTTGGACGTCTGATACAACATTCAGACGTCTTAAAGTCCAAGATCAGACATCTGATTTTCAGATTGGACGTCTGATCAGGCTGTCTGAAGCCTATCTTGGTTTTCTAAGTTCTCTAAGAGTTGTCTAAGTGTCCTAGGGTTTAAAAGGTGTTCCTAAGACTATAGATTAGATTCTTTGAGGCTCTTTAACATATATCTAGACACAAAGAATAAAGAGTAAAAGAATTACAAAAGAATACATGAAAAGAGTATCTATCATATTTGTCATCTCCTTCCTTCTTCAAGCTATCACTCCGAGCAAAGCTCCTCCTCCAACGAGCTCCTCCAATCTACCATGGACACGAGCTCTGAGATCCTTCACACTTGTATTCATTTGCATTTTCCTGAAATCTAAAGCTCAAATACAAATGTTAAAACACAAGTGTTTTGTTATCATCAAAATTGACTATCGTGGTACCCTTGCACCAACAATCTCCCCCCTTTTCACTTTATCAAAAAGGTTTATCCCATGTTAATTCTCCTAAAAACTCCCCCTTAAAACCTGATCTTCTAAACTTGGGTTACTTTCATTTAACAAGAATAATATTCTCCCCCTTTTTAAAAAAACAAGATAGCTATATGATTATCTCCCCCTTTCTAAAGGAACTATAGCTATGTTAACAACTCCCCCTTAAAGATGGACAATTATTTCATCAATTTTAACTCTCCCTATCTATATGCTATTGATAAAGAGATAGGGAAAAAGGGATTACCTCACTTACCATGGCCAATAGAATGGCCCAATTTGAGGTGGATGCCAAACCGGATGAGGCTCCCATCCGTAGCTTGGAGGCCCGGGCATTGACGCTGGTCTCCAATTTGGCAGTCGACATGAGATGGCTTGGTTGTTCGTTCGTCATCTCGTCAGTCTTCTCTTCTTCTTCTTTGGTCTACCCCTTGGTCCTCCCAATTCGAGTTGACCGTTCTTCATCTTGTAATTCCAATCCTTGATGTTGAACTCTCCCTTAAAACATACAAAACAAATTTCAAGTTGATCTTTCGGTATCCAAGTTAGCTCGGATCTAGTTTTGTTAGTTGGTCTCCTTGAAGGAGATCCTTTCTCAACCTTAAGGCTATAAAAATTATCTAATTTGTTTACCAAGTTATTAGATTCTTCCCTAAGGTATACAAGTTCTTTTTCTATAACATACATCTTAGTCTTTAAATCAAAAATTTCTAATTTTAAACTTGTATTCTCCTTAATCAACTCACTATTTTCATTTGTTAGATTATTATTTCTAACAACAATTTTTCATTATTAGAACTAGAACTACTTTCTAGGTTCTTAAGTTATTTTTCTAACCTTTCATTTTCTAATTTATGAAAATTAAGATTCTTTTTAATATTTTTATTTTATACTTTAAGTGATTTACTAATTTCAAATAACTCACCAAAAGCATCTTGTAATTCCGAGTTTACCTCATTGTCACTGTCGTCGTTGTCATTTTCTGCAATTGCCATGAAACCCATGCAAGCGATTTTATTCTTCTTCTTAGGATCTTCCTCTTCTTCCTCCGAGCTCGAGTCATCTCAAGTTGCTTGGAACACCTTCTTCTTATACATCTTCTCCTTCTCCTTCTTCTTCTCCTTCATGAGAAGAGGACACTCGAGTCGAAGATGACCCTTTTTGTTGCAGTGGTACAACATCTCGGGCTACCTCACTCCTTTTCCTTCTTTTCTTTTCTCTCTTAAAATCCCTACAAAATTTGGGAAAATTTTTTAAGTAAAAATTTAATGTCTTCATCATCGGAACTTACCTCGCTATCCGACGCGGCTCTTAAGGCGAGAGACTTCCTCGACCTTGGTTCAGGTGTGTCCTTCTTCTGCTTCAATTTTGTCTCATAGGCCATGAGGTAGCCTAGGAGA
The DNA here is from genome assembly GCA_037157565.1 of Thalassia testudinum. NCBI lineage: Eukaryota > Viridiplantae > Streptophyta > Magnoliopsida > Alismatales > Hydrocharitaceae > Thalassia > Thalassia testudinum. The sequence goes on along the minus strand of JAZHRO010000003.1, from coordinate 136,034,341 downwards.
TCCTCCATATTAAGCTCCTCTACATCATTCGCCTCCTCGATCGCGGTGACCTTTTGTTCCCACTCTGGTCCAAGGGAACGGAGAAGCTTTCCTTGAAGCTCCCCTTGATAGAGGCCTTCCCTAAATCTTTCAATCCATTCACAATGAGAGTGAACTTAGTATTCATCTCACTTAAGGTTTCGTTAGTCTTCATAGAAAATGATTCAAATTATTATGAAAGTAAATTAATTTTAGAAGACTTTACCTCAGAGGTACCCACGTGAGTTACCTCAAGTGTGTGCCAAATCTCGTATGCGGTGGCGCACTGCGAGATTCAGTTGAATTCTTCTGGGCTAAACGCGTAATACAATGCGTTCATTATTTTTGCATTGAGAGAGCTAGCGGATTTGTTGTTGTGAGTAGCCTCCCGTAGGTTTCTCTGAGATGTCAAACGGCGTCTCGCACTTGGCCCAAATCGTGAAGTCGTTGGCTTGAAGCCACGCCTTCATCCTGAGCTTCCAATAAGGGTAGTTGCTCCCGTCAATGAACATCGAACGGGTGGTAGACTGCCTGTAAAGACACGTTCTGATTTGAGCCTTTTAAGACGTCTGGAGTGTCGGTCAGACGTCTGACCAGACGTCTGGACCCCATCCCGGATGTCTGGAAATTGAAAAATATGTACATACTTTTGGTTCTGCGAGTAGGCAGCGTGCAACCCTTCTCTCTCTCTCCTTTCTTCTCCTTTTCCCCCGTCGAACCCTAACCCCCAGCCTATAAAAGAGACCCTTCTCCTCACCTCATCCCTCCACCACTACCAAGATCCTCCCCACTCCACTGCCGCGAGCTGAGGTACGCGCGAGAGAGAGGGGCGAGAGTGAGGAAGAGGAGCGGGCATAAGGAGGAGGAGAAGGCCAAGGTCGCGAGCTTCAGGGAAGCTCGCCGGAGGTCCGCACAGCCACCGCGACGTGTGCGGGAGGAGGAGAACGTCAGGGCGTCGTCCCCGACCTTCTGTAGCAGTCGGAGCTGCAGCAGAGCGGAAGGAGCCACGGTGGAGCGTGGCGAGAGGTGCAGGAGCACGGTCTGGTCTGAAGTTTCTCCAGTATCAGATGTCCGGAGGGTCTTCCGGATGACTGGCTAGACGTCTGTCATCGACACTAGACGTCTGAAAGCGGGTGTATCGCGAAGGTACGTCTTCCTCGCAGTTACGGCCAAGCAGGCCGCACCGCAGTGTGATTTGCTTGGCTAAAAGTGGCGAGCTACTCTGTTGTGCGCAGGAGCAGCTTTGGGAAGGTGCATGGCATGCCTTTCCACGCCTTTCAAATGTCTGGACAACTTACCAGACGACCAGAGGACTGGTCAGACGTCTTGAACTACTTCCAAACAGTCGTGGCGGAGTTCTGGACGTCTGAGATCATCACAAGAACTTGAGGTGAGTCTCTAATGACATTTAAGACGTATGGACTTATTTCCAAACGTCTGATTTGGGTCTGCAGACATGTTTTTGACCTATTTAGGGTCCGATCGATATCCGTTTTACACAAACGAAACATGTGTGGTTTCCTTGTGAGTTCCTTTACATATTAGAAACCTTTATATACTATTCTGAACATTCCGTTGTGATGTGTTCCTTGGTATAGGACTTCGACCTGTTGCGTGTCTGGGGCTCGCAGAGGCACGTGGGTCTGCAGTTCGAGCCCCCAGTACTCTCGAATTGTCTGGTAGAGTGGTCCACCCCTATTCTATTTATAAAATATGAATGCATCTATGATAATTAGATAAGAAAACCTAGGATGTGGCATGAACCCTAGGACGAGAAATAGTTGCACTATTTGTGTGCGCAATTAAAATTGTATTTATAAATGAATAAGCTAAACTGTTAGCAACTGCCTGTTAATAAATACGAGCTGCCTGATAGAATATGAGCTGCCTGAGATAGCTAAACAGTTACCTGTGATATCACTTATTGCATGAGTTAAATTGTGGAAATATGAGCTGTATGTGTATAAACGAGAACCGAATTGGGAATGATGAAACCTGAATTGGAATAATACGGTGAATATGAGCATGAACCCTACGGGGAGTTAGGAGTAGAGCTCCTGTGGAAGGATGGAAAGGCCTGGAATATGAATGGGAAGTGTGCTGACCCTTGAGTATGTGATACAAAGGAGAGCGACTGTCCCCTTTTTAGTGTAGAACGGAGCTAGCTGCCCTTAGGTTGGGACCCGGGGTTAGGATTGGCCACTCTACACCGACTTCTGTTGGCCCTCGCGTACACGGTACCAAGGTGAGCTACTAGTGTAGGGAGGGAGCTAGCCACCCTACACCGACTTGTTATGCCCTTTGGGCAAACCGGGGTAGTCAGACGAGAGTGCGTGGACTGTGGAGGGGCGAGACCCCTATTTGGTTCTGAGGGGCTAGACCCCTATTGCCGAGAGGGCTAGGCCCTATACTATTCCGTACTGTAATTTGTGTGTACCCGCTAATGGAAACAACTGACCGTATGCTAGTGCGACGTAACTACTCGTGCTCTTATTGCATGTGACGTAGTCACCGCTACGTCTGTCTGCAACCTCGGGGTGGTTGACTAGGTGTAGGACTACCACGGGGGACTCTCCCGGCCAGGAGAGCACCACGTGTACCTTCTACTCTTCGGAAAAGATTGCAATCAAGATCGTTCCCACGAGGAACATGCGAGATCAAGAAAGAAATCTGAAAGTAAACCAATGGGGTGAAAAGAAATTACTTGTAAAATAAATAATTGGAAAAGATAAACTTACCTACTAGCCTTTACTACTTTAGATAGTCTGGTTACCACTCTACTCAGCATTTGGTGACTCCATTTTCTCACAACCCTCTACAGGTCCAGGAGTTGAGCAATCCGAGTTACCGGCTGTAGAGGGTGCTGAGCTCAGTCGAGCCCAGTAGTAGTTTTAGTACCATGGTTGTACTTTCTTTTCTGTTAGTGAGTTTCAGACTCTTGTTTACTATTCCTGTTACTGTACTTTTGTTCAACTTTCCTATTGTTGTGGTGGTATGTACTGACTAGTAGCTTTTACTTCCTTTATTGCTTGTACGCTTCTACTATTAGTTACATTGCATAGTGAATGTGATTTGTTTTCCTACTTTTTAGTTATTTCTTGTTGGATGACTGGGTCTTGGGATTAGTCGAGTCAAGCCGGTCTCGGGTTCTGTAGGGATACGGGAATCGAATCATAACAAGATGGTATTAGAGAAAGGTCGTCCTAAGAAATGAACCAACTAGCTTGAGAATAGCCATTCACGTGCATGTAACTAGGGTAACTACCACAATGTACCACTTGACATCTATTTTGAGTCCCTTTTCACAGAAGTCCGTTAGAATTGACCTCTTTTGTCATGTCTTCCGCGTCTCCTTGCAGGAGATGCCTCGTCGGGGAGTTCTCAAGGCGGGCTGCGAACACGGCCGTGGACGAGGTCGGAGGGGCGGACGTGTTGGGCCCGAGGTGCCAGTTGACCCGCCACTTCTCGTGAGCGTTCAGGCCCAGGACCTCGCACAGTTGATCAGAGACATAGTGCAAGAGGAGCTCCACCCGCCTCCATGGGCACCTCTCCCTGAGGACGTGGAGGGGGAGTCCTCTGTGGGACTGAGAGACCGCCGTAGCGCTGGACGAGCAGGAGGGGGAGGGGGTGGTCCTCCACCGCCCCCACCGCACTCTGACACTTCTGAGCACAAGCCCTCCTTGCCTGGAGGCGTGCCCATTCCCCACTACAGCTACACCATGAGTTTTTTGAACAGTTCCGAAAGCTGAAGCCCCCCTCCTTCAAGGGGGATGAGGACCCGTCTGAGGCGGAGGACTGGCTGGAGCAGATAGAGAAGGTTTTGACACCCTTCGCCCCCCTGCGGAGTGTCGTGTGGCCTTTGCCACGTACCAGCTAGAGAGTGCAGCACACAGGTGGTGGAGGGCAGTCAGAGGCCAGGAGAGGGGAGAGCCGACATGGGACCAGTTCGTGACCCTCTTCTGCGAGTAATACTTCCCGCAGACTTGGCAGGACCAGAGGAGGCGAGAGTTTCACACTCTTCGCCAGGGGACGATGACTATTAGCACGTATCGCACGCGCTTCCTGGAGCTGTCACGTTTTACTGCGACAGCTATAGCTACGGAGGACGAGCGCCTGTGAAGGTTCACTGAGGGGCTCCGGCCTGCCATTTGGGGGTATGTCAAGCCCCTAAAGCTACCCACCTTCTCGAGAGTGGTGGAGGCAGCCATGACATACGAGACCAACCCGGCCGTGCGAGACATCGACAGCTGACGGAAGAGGCCCAACCAGCTAGAGTACTCACAGGGTCGATGAGAGAGGAGGCACGCAGCACCCGTGGGAGAGCCGTCTCGTTTTGCGGGGCCGTTAGTGGCCTTTGGGGGCCCCTGACAGGGGCCAGCTGTTAGCACTAGACCCCGCCTAACCGTCAGCAGGGACCTATCGAGGGAGGGAGTCGAGTCCCCCTTTGCTACCAGTGTGGCCAATTGGGCCACATCAGGAGGGACTGCCCATCTAGGGCTGGAGCACAGCAGATGCTCCCCGCACCCAACGCTGGAGGCTGAACTGGTGGTCGTAGCCCCCAGGCGCGTGGGGAAGGGCAGCAGTCCTAGGGAGGATACCGACCAGCGGCTACCCGCCTGACTCAGAGTGTGGCTGCTTCTTTTGCACCAAGAACTGAGGGGCGTATCAACGCCCTGACACACCGAGACGCCAGGGCATCCGGTTCAGTGGTGGCAAGTATGGTTACCGTTTCCGGCAGATTAGTTTACATGCTTTTGGATTCCGATGCCACACACTCTTTTGTCGCTGCGAGTTATGCTATCAGTTTGGGACAGGACTGTGTGTTGTTAGAGGATCTGTTTGTGATCAGAGGCCCAAGTGGCCAGCTGTTTGTAGCTGAGGAGGTTTACATGGAATGTGAGGTCAGTATTGGGGGACACAGCCTCCCGCTAACATGATTGTGATACCGATGGAGAATTTTGACGTGATTCTGGGGATGGATTGGTTGTCCGCTTATCACGCCTTGGTGGACTGTTTCGGGAGGAAGATCGTCTTCTCCATACCGGAGATGCCTTCCTTTGAGTTTCACAGACAGCCAGTGGACGAAGGCTTCAGGTGCATATCTGTGCTTCGAGCAGCGAGACTTTTGAGCCAGGGGTGTGAGGGCTTTCTAGCCAGTGTGGTGGCGGGCCCAGCCCCGTGGTGAACTTTCAGAACATTCTGGTGGTTAGTGAGTACCCCGACGTGTTTCCAAAGGAGCTGCCAGGACTACCGCCCGAGCGTGAGATCAAGTTTGAGATCTCACTGGTACCGAGGACCAGCCCCATTTCTACTGCACCGTACCGGATGGCACCACTTGAGCTGCAAGAGCTTAAGTCACAGCTACAGGACCTGTTGGAGAAGGGCTTTATGAGGCCCAGTGCATCCCCGTAGGGAGCCCCTGTGTTATTCGTGGAGAAGAAGGATGGTACCCTGCGACTTTGTGTTGACTACAGACAGCTGAATAGGGTCACCATCAAGAACAAGTATCCGCTGCCGAGGATTGATGATCTTTTTTACTAGTTGCGAGGTGCCACGGTATTCTCCAAGATAGTTTTGAGATCAGGCTACCACCAGTTGAGAATCAGGGAGACCGACATCTCCAAGACAACTTTCCGCACCCGGTACGAACACTACGAGTTTTTAGTCATGCCGTTTGGATTGACCAATGCCCCCGCTACTTTTATGGATTTGATGAACCGGATTTACAGATCGTATCTGGATCAATTTGTGGTGGTATTTATCGACGACGTGCTCGTTTACTCACGGGATCAGACACAACACGAACAGCACCTACGGATGATTCTAGACACTTTAAGACGGCGCAGGTTGTATGCCAAGTACAGCAAGTGTGAGTTCTGGTTGAGGCAGGTGACTTTCTTGGGCCACGTGATCTCAGGGGATGGTTTGGCTATGGATCCAGCCAAGGTTGAGGCCATACTGTTACGACCCAGTTCCCGAATCCCTACGAAACACTAGACTGGCTCGACTCGACTAATCCCAAGACCCAGTTGTCCAACAAGAAATATCCAACAAGTAGGAAAGTAACCTACATTCACTACGTTAAGTAACTAACAGTAAAAGAGTACAGCAGTAAAAGAAGCAAAAGCTGCTAACAGTACATATCACCACCATAGCAGTAAAACGGAGACAAAGTACAGAAACGTAAAGATAACAAGAGTCTGAACTTACTAACAACAGAAAGTACTACAACAAGAAGATTACTGCTACTGGGCTCTACTGAGCCCAGTCCCTCTGCAGTCGATGACTCGGGCTGCTCAACACCTGAACTTGAAAAGGGTTAGGAGTAACAAAGTCAGCGAACATTGAGTAGAGTGGTAACCAACTAACTAAAGCAGTAAAAGCTAACTGGTAATTTACCTTTTCCAATTACTTTATTTTACAAGCTATTCCTTTTCACCCATTGGTTTATTTTTCAGATCTCTTTTTTTATCTTGAGTGTTCCTCGTGGGAACGATCTTGATTGCAGTCTTTTCCAAAGAGTAGAAGGCACACGTGGTGCTCTCCTGACCGGGAGAGTCCCCCGTGATAATCCTACACCCAGTCAACCACCTCGAGGTCACTGTCTAGACGTAGCAGTGACTACGGCACGTGCGATAAACGCACAGGTAGCTACCCCGCATTGGCACATGGTCAGTCATTTTCGCTAGTGGGTATGCCCAAAGTACAGCATAGAACAGTATAGGGCCTAGCCCTCTCAGTAACATGGGTCTAGCCCCTCAGAACCAAACAGGGGTCTCGCCCCTCCACAGTCCGCGCACCCTCATCTTACTACCCCGGTTTGCCCAGAGGGCCAAAGAAAAAGTCGGTGTAGGTTGGCTAGCTTAATCCTGGGTCCCGTGGGGTGGCTAGCTCCCTCCCTACACTAATAGCTCTCCCCGGTACTGTGTCCGCGAGGGCCAACAGGAGTCGGTGTAGAGTGGCCATTCCTAACCCCAGGTTCCAACCCAAGGGCGGCTAGCTCTGCTCTACACTAAAAAGGGGACAGTCGCTCCCCCTTGGTACCACATACTCAAGGGCTAGCACACTTCCCATTCACATTTCCAAACCTTTTCATTCATCCACAGGAGCTCTACTCCTAACTCCCTGTAGGGTTCATTCTCATATTCACATACTATTCCATACCAGGTTTCATCATTCACAAATTCATTCTTGTACTAAACGCATGTAGCTCGTATTTCCACAATTTAACAGATACAACAAGTAATATCACAGGTAGCAGGTTACTAGCACAGGCATTTCATATTCCACAGGCAACTCGTATTTCCACAATTTAACGTATACAAGTAACGTCACAAATATCTATCTAACTAGCACAGGCATTTCATATTTCACAAGCAACTCTTGTTTATTAACAGGCAGATATTCATATTTCTATTCATTCATTTAAGACTGCAATCTCAAACATGCATACAACAGTGCGAGTACTTCTCGTCCTAGGATTCATGCCACATCCTAGCTTTCTAGGTATCCAATTTCACATAAGCATTCATGTTTAATAATTAAATAAGGGGAAACCACCCTACCAGACAACTCGGGAGTATTGGGGGCTCGAACGGTAGGCTCACGTGCCTCAGCAAGCCCCGAACCTGCAACTGATCGAAGTCCTATACCAAGGAACATACCACAATGGAACATTCAGAACAGTATAAAAAGGCCTTCTAACAAGTAGAGGAACTCACAAGGAAAACACCGATATCTTGTTTGCGTAAAACGGACCTCAAACGGACCCTAAACGGGTCAAAAACAGGGCTACAGACCCAAATCAGATGTCTGGCACAAGGTCCAGACGTCTTAAAAGCAACCAGAAACTCACCTCAGGTTCTACGTCGACCTCAGATGTCCAGAACCTCTTCTCGACCATCTAGACCTAGCTCTAGACATCTGACCTCTCCTCCGGACGTCTGGGAGTGCTTCCGGTCATCTGGTAAGCTGTCTAGACGTCCGAAACGTGTGGGAGGGCATGTCCCGCGCCTTCCCGAAGCAATCCTTGCACGCGACAGACAAAATCCACCGCTTATAGCCATGCAGATTGAGGCTGCAGTGCGGTCTGCATGGCCGTATCCGCAAAAGGAACGTACCTTCGCGATAAGCTACTTTCAGATGTCCGGTGTGGTCACCAGACATCTGCCCTGTCGTCTGGACGTCACGCTAGACATCTGATTCTGGAAAAATTCCAGAATCAAAGTGACCTGCTGCTTTCCCTCACCGCATGCAACCACGGCCTCACCTCCTCGCTTGCAGCTTCGGCTGCAGCAAGTGTCGGGGACGTCTCCCTCGACGTGCTCCTCCTCCCGCACGTGCCGCTCCGGCCGTGCGCCCTTCGACGAGCCCCCCACGAGCTCAAGCTCTTCCTCCTCTTCTCATGTCGCCTCTCCTCTTCGTCACCACTCTCACGCTCTCTCTCGCACTCGCTCCTCTCGCTGTGGTGGAGAGGAAGGGAAGAAAGTGGCTGGCTGTGGGGTGGGGAAAGGAGGAAGGGGGAGAGGGCCTTTTATAAGGCGCGTTAGGGTTTGGATGGAGGAGAGAGGAGGGAAAGAGAAAGAAGAGAGGTACTGTTTGCGCGTAGCCCACGCGCAAACGCGAAGGATTGTACCAAAATTTCGATTTCCAGACATCTGGGAAGGGATCCAGATGTCTGACCAGATGTTTGACCGACAATCCAGACGTCTTAAAGGGCTCAGAACAGAATAGGTCATTACACGTACTCAAGTGGGAGAGGCCACGTACAGTGACAGACATACGCAGCTTCTTGGGACTAGCAGGTTACTACCAGTGGTTTATTAGGGGATTCTTGCAGATTGCTCGTCCTATGACTCAGTTGACCCGGAAGGACGTGCCCTTTACTTGGACAGATGCTTGTGAGGTGTGTTTTCAGGAGTTGAAGGAGAGACTGACTTCAGCTCCTATGCTTATCATCCCAGATAGCAGTGGCGGTTTTGTGGTCTACACAGACGCTTCGATGTAGGGGTTAGGGGGTGTGCTCATATAGCGGGGTCACGTTGTCGCTTACGCTTCACGGCAACTGAAGCCCCATGAGCATAGCTACCCTACCCATGACTTAGAGCTGGTAGCTATTGTCTTCGCGCTGAAGACCTGGAGGAACTACCTTTACGGAGAGACCTTTGAGATTTTCACGGTTCATAAGAGCCTCAGGTACTTGTTTGATCAGAAGGAGCTTAACATGAGATAAAGACGTTGGTTAGAGCTCCTGAAGGACTATGACTGCAGCATCTCCTACCATCTAGGGAGGGCCAATGTGGTGGCTGACGCCTTGAGCCGGAAGGCGCCCACCCACTTGGCCAGTTTATAGGCACAGAGTTGGAGACTTATGGAGGAGTTGGGCAGTTGGCGACCCCGAGAGTCACAGGGGTATTGTGGGGCAGTGATGATGACACGACAGACGAGATCAGAGCTGATAGACCGCATCATCGTAGGACAGATGGCAGATTCGTACTTACAATCGTTGGAGATAGAGTGTTGTCAGGGGACCCAGGAGACTTCTCTTTTATAGACGAGGTGCTGCGCATGAGGGGACATTTGTGCGTTCCCAAGGACGAGGGTTGTTGAGAGAGCTCCTGACGGAGGTGCATGGGTCCAGATTCACCATACATCCCAGGAACACAAAGATGTATCATGATCTGAGACGCGACTTTTGGTGGAGAGGGATGAAGTAGGATGTGGATGAGTTCGTACAGTAGTGTTTAGTGTGACAGCAGGTGAAGGTAGAGCACCAGAGGCCTGCAGGGCCGTTGCAGCCACTTCCTGTGCCAGAGTGGAAGTGGGAGAGCATCACCAAGGACTTGGTGGTGGGTCTACCCGTTACCCAGCGAGGACACGACGCAGTCTAGGTGAAAGTGGACAGATTGATGAAGACGGCACGTTTCCTACCGATTCGAGTCACTTTGGGACCAGCACAGTTGGTAGAGAGGTACATTCATGATGTGGTACGCCTGCACGGAGTTCCGTGTGAGATTGTATCCGACCGGGATACCCATTTTACTTCCCAGTTCTGGGTTGAGTTTCAGCAGGCTTTGGGGACACGGTTGATGTTCAGTACCACATACCACCTCCAAACAGACGGACAATCAGAGCGCACTATCCAGACACTTGAGGACCTTTTGCGCACTTGTGTACTAGACTGGAGAGGCTCTTGGGAGGAGCACTTACCCCTGGCAGAGTTTACATATAATAACAGTTATCACTTGAGCATCGGCATGGCACCTTACGAGGCTCTGTACGGACGGAGGTGTACTGCACCCTTGAGTTGGGTTAAGGTGGGGACCAAGTGGGAGGTTGGCCCCAGGCTGATCCGGCAGAGTCAAGAAGTGATAGAGTAAATCCACAGACGACTCCGCATTGTCAGGAGTAGGCAGAAGAGTTATGCTGACCAGAAATGCAAAGAGGTGCAGTTCGAGGTTGGGGACCATGTCTTTCTTCACGTTTCGCCCATGAAGGGCCTGCAGCGTTTTGGGGTGATGGGGAAGCTTGCGTCGAGGTTTGTGGGGCCCTTTGAGGTCTCAGAGTGGGTAGGACCCGTTGCTTACCGGCTTGCCCTTCCTCCCCCATTTTTTGGTGTGCACGACGTGTTCCACGTGTTTAACATCAGGAAGTACGTCGCCGATCCCAGTCACGTTCTAAGCCACGAGAGTGTCGAGGTGGGTGACGACCTGACCTACCCCGAGAGACCAGCACAGATACTAGATAGAGCCGTCCGGAGTCTGAGACGGAAACAGGTACCTATAGTGAAGGTTTTGTGAAGGAGCCAACGGTACAAGGAGGCTACCTGGGAGCCTGAGGCGGCAATGCGAGAGCAGTACTCAGAGCTTTTTGAGGGTACGTTTTTTCGGACCGACTTCGATCCTCTTTAAGTTTATTATGCGTTTTATTCCTTTTCCGCACCCTAGCTAGCTCAGTTGCTAACTTCCTTTAAGTTTGTTATGATGTAAAGACCCGTTCTGCTTTGAGCCTTTTAAGACTTCTGGAGTGTTGGTCAGACGTCTAGACCCCGTCCTGGACGTCTGGAAATTGAAAAATCTGTACGTACTTTTGGTTTTGCGCGCAGGTAGCGTGCAGTCCTTCTCTCTCTCTCTCCTTTCTTCTCCTTTTCCCCCATCGAACCCTAACCCCCAGCCGATAAAAGAGAGCCTTCTCCTCTCCTCACCCCTCCACCACTACCACCATCCTCCCCACTCCACTACTGAGAGCTGAGGCACGCGAGAGAGAGAGGACGAGAGCGAGGAAGAGGAGCGGGTGTAAGGAGGAGAAGGCCGAGGTCGTGAGCTTCGGGGAAGCTTGCCGGAGGTTCGCACGGCCACCGCGGCGGGTACGGGAGGAGGAGAACGTCGGGGCGTCATCCCCGACCTTCTATAGCAGTCGGAGCTACAGCAGAGCGGAAGGAGCCGCAACGGAGCACGGCGAGAGCTGCAGGAGCGCGGTCTAATACTGGAGTTTCTCCAGTATCAGACGTTCGAAGGGTCTTCCGGACGACTGGTTGGACGTTTGGCGTCGACACCAAACGTCTGAAAGCGGGTGTATTGCGAAGGTATGTCTTCCTCGCGGTTACGGCCATGCAGGCTGCACCGTAGTGTGATTTGCTTGGCTAAAAGTGGTGAGCTGCTCTATCGTGCACAGGAGCAGCTTTGGGAAGGTGCGTGGCACGCCCTTCCATGCCTTTTGAACATCTGGACAGCTTACCAAACAGCCGGAGATGTCCCCAAACGACCGGAGGACTGGTCAGACGTCTGGAACTACTTCCAAATGGTCGCAGCGGAGTTCTGGACGTCTGAGATCATCACAGGAACTTGAGGTGAGTCTCTGATGACTTTTAAGACGTCTGGACTTATTTCCCGACGTCTGATTTGGGTCTGCAGACACGTTTTTGACCCGTTTAGGGTCTGATCGAGATCCGTTTTACGCAAACGAAATATCTATGGTTTCCTTGTGAGTTCCTCTACATATTAGAAACCTTTATATACTGTTCTAAATGTTCCGTTGTGATATGTTCCTTGGTATAGGACTTCGACCTGTTGCATGTCTAGGGCTCGCAGAGGCACGTGGGTCTACAGTTCGAGCCCCCAGTACTCCCAAATTGTCTGGTAAAGTGGTACACCCCTGTTCTATTTATAAAATATGAATGCATCTATGATAATTAGATAACTAGAAACTTAGGATGTGACATGAACCCTAGGACGAGAAATAGTTACACTGTTTGTGTGCGTGATTGAAATTGTATTTATAAATGAATGAGCTAAACTGTTAGCAACTGTCTGTTAATAAATACTAGCTGCCTGATAGAATATGAGCTGCCTGAGATAGCTAAACAGTTACCTGTGATATCACTTATTGCATGAGTTAAATTGTGGAAGTACGAGCTACATGTGTATAAATGAGAACCGAATTGGGAATGATGAAACCTGGATTGAAATAATACGATGAACATAAGCATGAACCCTACAGGGAGTTAGGAGTAGAGCTCCTGTGGAAAGATGGAAAGGCCTGGAATATGGATGGGAAGTGTACTGGCCTTTGAGTATGTGGTACCAAGGAGAGCGATTGTCCCCTTTTTAGTGTAGAGCGGAGCTAGCCGCCCTTGGGTTAGGACCCGGGGTTAGGATTGGCCACTCTACACCGATTTCTGTTGGCCCTCGCGTACGCGATACCGAGGTGGGCTACTAGTGTAGGGAGGAAGCTAGCCACCCCATGGGGCCCGGGGTTTAGCTAGCCACCCTACACAGACTTGTTAGGCCATCTGGGCAAACCGGGGTAGTTAGACGAGGGTGCACGGACTGTGGAGGGCGAGACCCCTACTTGGTTCTGAGGGGCTAGACCCCTGTTGCTGAGAGGACTAGGCCCTATACTGTTCCATGCTGTACTTTGGGTGTACTCGCTAGCGGAAACGATTGATCGCATGCCAGTGCGGGGTAGCTAGCTGTGCAATTATCGCATGTGCCGTAGTTACCGCTACATTTGTCTATGACCTCGAGGTGGTTGATTGGGTGTAGGACTACCACGGGGGACTCTCTCGGCCAGGAGAGTACCACGTGTACCTTCTACTCTTCGGAAAAGACTGCAATCAAGATCGTTCCCATGAGGAACATGCGAGATCAAGAAAGAAATACAAAAGTAAACCAATGGGGTGAAAAGAAATTACTTGTAAAATAAATAACTGGAAAAGGTAAACTTACCTGCTAGCCTTTACTGCTTTAGATAGCCTGGTTACCACTCTACTCAGCATTCGCTGACTCCATTTTCTCATAACCCTCTATAGGTCCAGGAGTTGAGCAGCCCGAGTTATGGGCTGCAGAGGGTGCTGGGCCCAGTCGAGCCCAGCAGTAGTTTTCGTATTGTGATTGTACTTTCTTTTCTATTAGTGAGTTTTAGACTCTTGTTTACTATTCCTGTTACTGTACTTTTGTTCTACTTTCCTGTTGTTGTGATGGTATGTACTGACTAGCAGCTTTTACTTCCTTTACTGCTTGTACGCTTTTACTGTTAGTTACATTGCATAGTGAATGTGGTTTGTTTTCCTGCTTTTCGGTTATTTCTTGTTGGACGACTAGGTCTTGGTATTAGTCGAGTCGAGCCGATCTCGGGTCCTGTAGGGATTTGGGAATCGGGTCGTAACATGCCCCTCGAAAATCCTGATCGTGGACATGCTCCCCTCCATTGATCTTCTGTGGATATTACTCCTAGAAAGTGGAAACCTGCTCTAATACCAAATGTAGATTCCAATGGGAGGGGGTGAGATTTGCGTGATGCGAAAAATAAGTGGACATAATGTAAAACAATCTCACAAAGATCAATAACACAATTTGCACAGGTATTTTTAGGTGGAAACCCAAACCGGGTGAAAACCACCACCTAACTCTCTCAAGTTAGGATTTTTCGATCAACTAAGTCGATCAAAATCAACTAATGAATTACTTTAATGAGGGTAGTTTAACCTCTTACAATCGACGCTACTTTGATCGAGGGTAGCGTGCCTCAAACCCTTTCTCTTCATAAAAAGGTTTTTGTCTCATGAAGGAGACGGAAATTCGTAAAGCGAATACCAACCAAATAACAAAGTAAAATTATAACACAATCCTATAAAGCCACAGAGTAAATGATTGAATCTAGCTACTATAGGTAAAGGAACTTCCTTTGTTGGGAGTGTGTCAATTTGACGACGTGGGTGTGTGAACCACACGTAGGCAGTGCGTCGCTCTCATAATCAAGGAGTGAGAGAGGGTGCACAGCTAGACAAAGCTCTCAAGTGTGGAACGAATGCTTGGAGAGCTAGAGCTTCTTCTCAATATCAAAGTGACACAAAAGATGTGGAAATGATATTACTAAGTGTGTCTAAACAAGGGAGTGTTTCCCCTCTATTTATAGATAACCTAGGAAGGCTTTGGAAGCCTTAGGTAGCCATTGGGGATCATTTCAAGACACAACAAGCCGCAATCAGAATCATTAATAATTCTAACAGAGTCATCAGATGTCTGGGCAAAGTGTCAGACGTCTGGAAACTAAATCGGACGTCTAATTCTAGACGAGTTTCCTTACTGACTTGAGTCAAACTTAAGCAGGGTTCTAGTGTAATTCAGTCAGATGACATATCAGACGTCTGGCACTAGGTCTGGACGTCTGGAAACCTAATTTACTGTAAGAATGGATTTCCCAAGGCACAAATGGCTATAAACCTCAAGAGAAGTGATTTTGGCTCAATTGAGGGCTAACGATCACTTATCAGATATGTAAGGTCCCTCTACGGCGTCTGATGGAAGCCTAAAAGTCATTTCTCAATGATTATATTGCGAAGGCCAACGTTTCACTAATTGGACATCTAGCCAAGTCATCAGATGTCTAGACTATGGGTCGATCGTCTGAAATCAACAGATAGAAGGTTCTAAAACTAGCCCTAAAAGTTTGGATGTCTGATAGAACATTTAGACGTCTTAAAGTCCAAGATCAGACGTCTGATCAAGCTGTCTGAAGCCTATCTTGAGTTTTTAAGTTCTCTAAGGGCTGTCTAAGTGTCATAGGGTTTAGAAGGTGTTCCTAGGACTATAGATTAGATCCTTTGAGGCTCTTTAACATATACCTAGACACAAAAAATAAAGAGCAAAAGAATTATAAAAGAATACATGAAAAGAGTATCTATCCTATTCTTCATCTCCTTCCTTCTTCAAGCTATCGTTCCGAGCGAAGCTCCTTCTCCAATGAGCTCCTCCAATCCACCATTGACGCGTGCTTTGAGGTCCTGCACACTTGTATCTATTTGCATTTTTCTGAAATCTAAAGTTCAAATACAAATGTTAAAACACAAGTGTTTTGTTATCATCAAAATTGACGATTGTGGTGCCCTTGCACCAACACCAACGTTTAGATGGAGAAGAGAATCTAGGTCTTAAAGGGAGGTGGAGGGCCTGGTTCCCGAATCCCTACAGGACACGAGAATCGGACCGACTCGACTGATCCCAAGACCCAGTTGTCCAACGAGAAAGTAACCAAAAAGCAGTAAAATAAACCACATTCACCATGCAAGCAACTAAAAGTAACAAAAGTGCAGCAGTAAAGAAATAAACTACTACAGTACACATCACCACAATGGTAGAAAATTTAAATGAGTACAGGAATATAAAGTTACAACAAAAGAGTACAGGAGTGTAACAGAATACTCACTACAGCAGAACGGTACAACAAATAAAGTACAACTACTGGGCTCTACTGGACCCAATAGAGGGTGCTGGGCCCAGTAGAGCCCAGTAGTTGTACTTTATTTGTTGTACCGTTCTGCTGTAGTGAGTATTCTGTTACACTCCTGTACTCTTTTGTTGTAACTTTATATTCCTGTACTCATTTAAATTCTCTACCGTTGTGGTGATGTGTACTGTAGTAGTTTATTTCTTTACTGCTGCACTTTTGTTACTTTTAGTTGCTTGCATGGTGAATGTGGTTTATTTTACTGCTTTTTGGTTACTTTCTCGTTGGACGACTGGGTCTTGGGATCAGTCGAGTCGGTTCGATTCTCGTGTCTTGTAGGGATTCGGGAACCGGGTCGTAACAAGAAGATGATATCAGAGCAAGGTCGTCCCAAGAAGTGAACCAACTAGCTGGAAAATAATCAATTCACGTGCTTGTAACTAGAGTAACCATCACAACGTACCTTTTGACATCCGTTCTGAGGTTCTTTTGTTGAATGTCGGTAGAATTGACGTCTCTTCTGTTCTGTGTTCACGTCTCCTTGCAGGAGATGCCTCGACGAGAAGGTAGCGAGGCGGACTGCGGATGTGGCCGAGGGTGAGGTTAGAGGGGCGGGCGCATTGAGTCCGACGCCTCAATGGACCAGCCACTACTCCCGGGCGTTCAGGCCCAGGACCTCGCCTAGCTAATACGGGATATCGTACGAGAGGAGCTTCACCCGCATTCACGAGCGCCTCTCCCTACGGCTGTGGAGGGTGCTGGGCCCAGTAGAACCCAGTAGTGTACCTTTTTGTTGTATCGTTCTATTGTAGTGAGTATTTTTGTTACACTCCTGTACCCTTTTGTTGTAACTTTATATTCCTGTACTTTTTTTTTTAATTCTCTACTATTGTAGTGGTGTGTACTGCAGTAGTTTACTTCTTTACTGCTGTACTTTCGTACTTTTAGTTGCTTGCATGGTGAATGTGGTTTATTTTACTACTTTTTGGTTACTTCCTCGTTGGACGACTGGATCTTGGGATTAGTCGAGTTGGCTCGGTCTCATGTCCTGTAGGGATTCGGGAACCAAGTCGTAACAGTGGAGTAGTGCAAAGGAAGGGCGATCCTTGACCAGCGTAGTTGTCACGTCCTACAATGTCAATTCCGAGATGATTGAAGTTGCGGCCACGTGGCTGACATTCACTCCCTCTAACATAGTTAAAACGACACTTACAACAGTTACGGATAATGAGTCTAAGGATTAAATATTATTTTAATAGATTAATTTCTACTGAAAATTTGGTAGAGTCTCCTCTATTTTGCTTTATATTTTTCCTCAATTCCATACATGCAAGGAAAGCCTAGACAAAGATAAATAGCAGATCTAATGCATGCACACCCAGCTGTTACATCACCATCCACCATATAAGAGGCAGTCAATGTGCATATATAGATATATATGTATATTCACATGACTAAGGTAGGCGTACCCTGCTATGCAGTATATCTATTAACATATATATAGGCATGTTGGCCCTTTTGAATATTGACAATGATTCATAAGCTGCCATTCAAAAGTAAGGACTAATACTTGTGTGATCAAAAGAAATATACATACACAGCTATATATATATATATAGTCCCCATACTACAGAAGTTCCCATTTGACCCCCAAAAAGATTGGTAACTACTTCCCTTCCCTCCTCCCTACCACTCCATTGCTCTCAAATCTACAAGGGTGTAAAATAGCTCAAGTCACATCATGGAGGAGCACCCCAAGGCAACTACAGAGGCCATCGAAACGAACCTCAAGGGGCAAGAATTCTCCCATGTAAAGCATTTGTTGAAGGAAATCCCTGGTTAGTGTGACCTGGAGGAGTAGCTAATGCACCCACAGGCGCAACTCCCATACATGGGGGTGTGGCACGTAATGGGTTGGGCAGCGCGGCATTGTGTCCTGAAAAGTAGGGCGAAAGTAGAGGATGAGCCTTAAGGCTTAGTAGTGCCTAATTTGTCGTTAAAAAAAATAAAAATATACAACTTTACTAAGGAAATCGATAGGTACGTAACCCCCGTAGGGTGTGGTTTCTACCCTACCTCCCTCAATTTAGCGGTTCCTATATATATATTTTTATTTTGTTACTCGACGGGAACCTACCCCCTTTTTACCTTTTCTAGCGTAGGCTGACGGATTACAGGATCTGTTGCCTCGACTCGTACCTCGAGGTCCAACCATGAGTTGCTTCCTACGTATTAAGTACTTACCGCTAATGTCTAATAATAGATTCGTGTTGCCAACAGTAGTAGAAAATCATCACCCTGTCATTAGGGTACTCTCGTTGTGAACCTAGGGAGGTTTGTAGTGCGAGAAATCTCTCCTTGTGTCTCAGAGAGATCCCTCTACCTAGAATCCACCCTTAGGAAACACCTAGTGTTCCTTGTAATAGAATATTGCTAGGTTGGCAGCTCGCAGCTCTAACTTGCGTGGAGCCATTCAACACACTTGCGAGCCCCATCAGTCCCGCCACCTTGTTACGGGTGTTTCATTATCCTATAAGGATTGGTTTGGACCTCCTCGGCCTTCCCGATGTTGTCTAGGCTTTTCCGAGTATCTTGGAAAATGGCTCAAGGGTTTATTCCAATTCCTCCTCGGAGGTATCCAACTGTGGAGTCCACCAAGGACTAGAGTTTCTTTCCGAGAGGGGTCGTTGCCTTGGTTGATTTTGACTTCTCATTTCTAGTCCCTAGGTCAGCGTGGTACTACCCTTGATCTCGGCTATCTATGCTCAACGACCACTTGCTCGAATCGTCCATCATAGTCGGGCCTATTCCGTTAGGAATAACGGCACGTATCTCTAAGTAGTAGGGTCTGGGCAGGCAGCCCCTACCTCCCACATACTCAAGTCCTTTCTCTTGTCAGGGCGCCTCCTAGGTAGGTAGGTAATGGTACTGTGGCCCATCAGCGACGTAATGTGTGCCATGGGCCACATGGATCATCTAGGGTCTATCTGTTGGACCCATGCTCTCACATGCACGTATAGATTGTCGTAAGCTTCGCAAGGCTCGAGGCGTCGTTTAGCGACATTATATCGTTGGTTTGCTGAATCCACACGTTTAAACGATCTAAAATCATGCATGATAGAAGCTTCCTTTAATTTTTCCTTAAGGGCTAAAAATAAAATTTGGTTAATTGATACGAGCCCATGTCAATTGTAATTTTAATTCCATATTTACCCTTATTCTTACTACATGTTTAGATTTGTAGTTGATGATGAATACTTGCAATAATTTTGCTAATTAGAGTATCTTTATCGCAATAGAAACTGTCGAAATCATTAACAGTTCATAGTTCCAAACCCTTACTTAGAGAGAAAACACAAAAATGAAAGAATAAAATGACGTGATTCGAGCTTCAAACCACAAGTAATGACAAGTATGCTTTCTCTCCTCTCTCTCATGGGCTCGAACTTACATGTGGGTATGAAATTACATGCATGCATAGCTGTGGAACCCTACTGTGAGGATCCTAACTAGATCCACTTTCGGCCCGACTTCACATATCATCGAGTTTAACTTGAGAACTTGATGTTGGAACCTTGTTCCATATCTTGTTTTGGTGTTAACAAAGTATTGTAGATTAATGTTTACAATTTAGTGATATTTTAGATTTAGGTGAAGATCAAGGCAAATAGAGAATTATGTCAATGAGGCATGATGACAAGGAGGCAAGATAATAAGGGGGAGTTGATGATAGAAGATCATTTGAAGTTTTTGTTGTCTTTTAGATTAGATTTTTATTTTATAGAATGTATGCCTTTTAACAAAGAATCAAGTATTAGATCGTAAAATTAATTAGAGATAAATTAGGATTAATATTGCGATCATTTTCAAAGAACGTTATTTAAAGTTAATCTTTGTAAAAGCTTTAAATAAAGGTACTTGACAGCAAGTACTGGTACTGTTCATCAGTACTGGTATATGCAATGTACAGGTTTGAGTCTATGTCTTAAACTGTGAACAACAAGTATCGGTACTAATCAAGAGTACCAGTATCTGATGGTCACAGTTTGAAGACTCAGTTCTGAGCAAGATCTTATAAGTACTGGTACTCATGATGAGTACTGGTACAGGTAGGTCACAGTGCCTGGTGAGTCTCAAACCTAAGAGTCACAAATACTGGTACCTATGATGAATACCGGTACCAGGACTCTTGTTGTACTGGCTGCTGGACAATAGTAAGCAGCTAGTACCAGTACTTGTACTTCAGTACTAGTACTAGTTAGCCGTTGACCCAAATTTGAACGGCTGAAAAATTAATTTTGAGAATATTAACGTTGGGATTTAAACCCCAACATCTAGCTGACGGTCTACTAAGGTTCTAACTCTATAAAAAGAACCTAGGACTCTTAGTATGCATACATGAAATAGAAGAGAAAATCCTAGAGTTAGATTTTCATATTTCCACCGTATTTCAAGAGAAGAAAAAGTAGTTTGTTGCTCTCATTCTCTCTATGCATTTGCAAACACATCAACCTACTTTTCTTATGTAATTACAAAGCATTCATGCCATTCTAGGCTCTCTATTCGGTAATATTATTTTTAATCATTGTTGAGAGGTTTAGGTACTTTGTTGTAAGATTTTTAATTGTCTTACACCGGTTCTTATTTTGTACTTGAGCTTTTGCTCGTTGGGTTGTAACAAACCTGTTTCTTGTACTTGGGTTGAGGTAACTTACTAATTACCTCGTTTAGTAAATTGATTCCCTCAGGGTTGAGAGAATCGGGTTAAAAATCCTAAGCTGGGAGACTTAGGTAGTGGAGTACCCAAGTGAGTGGGGAACCACTATATATCCTGTGTCAATTTCTGTAAATTGTTATTTGTGTAAATCTTTTTATTATTACTAATATTCACCTTGAGTGTTTGTGTGTGCGTAGCCATCTATATTAGATCCTACACCTGACTCTACTCGATTTAGGTAGACATAAATGTTCGTATATTTACATGTATACATTTATACATATATACATAAATGCATGCATGTATATACCTATATATGTATTTATCTTGGACAAACAACTTGACCAAGATACATAGCCTAATTTATGGTAGTAAAAATAAACACAATACACATTGAGGGGAAGTGTAACGACCCGGTTCCCGAGTCCCTACGAGACACGAGAACCGGACCGACTCGACTATTCCCAAGACCTAGTCGTCCAACGAGGAAGTAACCAAAAGACAGTAAAATAAACCACATTCAGCATGAATATAACTAACAATAAGAAAGTACAGCAGTAAGGAAGAGACTACTACAGTAGGTACCACCACAACAGTAGAACAACATTTATCATATAACAAGAACTGCAGGTAAAGAAGGTACAGCGGAAACAAAAACTACTCACTAGAACAGAAACAAAAGAGGTACAAAAGACTGTGGTAAACTCTACTGGACCCTACTCGGCCCAGCGTCCTCTGCAGCCGCCGACCCTGGCTGCTCAACACCTGGTCCTGAAAAAGGTAAGGAGTGTAACACGTCAGCAAAACGCTGAGTAGAGTGGCAAACTAACTAAAGGCAATAGTAGAGTGTACAGTAGCTGTTATGTTCTATTACTTCCTTTATTCACATCTTTCAATTTTTCTCACTATTTCATTTATTTCTCAGATCTTTTACTTGATCTCGAATGTCCTCGTGGGAACGATCTTGATTGCAGTCTTTTCCAAAAGTAAAAGTAGCACGTGGTGCTCTCCTGGCCGGGAGAGTCCCCCGTGGTGATCCTACCCTCAGTCAACCACCCCAAGGTCACTGACAGACGTAACGGTGACTACGGCACGCGCGATAAACGCACAGGTAGCTAGCCCGCACTGGCACGCGGTCAGTCGTTTCCGTTAATGGGTGCGCCCAAAGCACAGCACGGAACCAGGGCAGAGCCCTCTCAGTAACAGGGGTCCAACCCCTCCACAGTAACCAAACCGGGGCCTTGCCCCTCCACAGTCCGCGCACCCTCGCCTGACTACCCTGGTTTGCCCTAGTGGGCCTAACAAGTCGGTGAAGGAGGCTAGCAGAATCCCGTGGCCCGTGGGGTAGCTAGTACTCTCCTAACACTAGTAGCTCTCCTCGGTACTACGTACACGAGGGCCAACAAGTCGGTACAGAGCGGCCAATCCTAACCCCGGGTCCCTGGGGTGGCTGGCCCCACTCTGCACTAAACAGGTACAGGTACTTCCCTTGGTACTGCGTACCCAAGAGACAGTACAAACTACATCTCAGTTCCATTCCTTTTTCCTTCCAGGAGTTCCACTCCTAATTCCCCGTAGGGTTCCAGCTCTTTATCTCAGAACATCATATGTTTCACTTTCCAGTTCCACGTTCTCACAATCCAGGATCTCAATCATGTTTCTTTATTCATAACAGGCAGCTGTTAATTCAATTTACAGGCAGCTTTATATTCCTTTCCATTTTTCCAAGACTGCAATATTATACATTCCACTAGTTTTTCCATCCTAGGGTTCATGCCACATCCTAGGATCTAGCATACAACTAGTTTTCCAGCCCTAGGATTCATGCATCACCTAGGAGCTATCATTCCATACATTTCTCATTCCTAGGATTCATGCAATGTCCTAGATTCTAGTTATGGTTCCATACTTTAACAGATTTTAATAATAAACTTAAGCCACTCTACCAGGTACAACGGGAGTAATGGGGGCGTGATCGGGAATCCCGCGTGCCTCCGTGACTCTCAAGACTGCCACTGAACGAGGTCCTATCACAAGGATCAAACACAAGGAGTGTCTCAAAACAGTGTATAGCTACTGTAGACGGGTAGAGGAATTAATTCTGAAAAGAACGCAACTCGAATCGCGGAAAACGGAGCCCGAACGGGCCCTAAACGGGTCGAAAAAGACGATACTGTGCAAAATCAGACGTCTGGAGATTTTTCCAGACGTCTTAAACAGTGGATCAGAGAATTACCTGTTCAGTGTGGTTTCCCAGACGTCCAGAAGTCTGCGGGGACGTCTGTCCTAGCTCCCAGTCATCCGATGGTCACCCCGGACGTCTAGAGGTCACTCCCGCCGTCTGGTACAACTTCCAGACGTCTGATTCGCAAAGGATGGCGAATCAGCGAACCTACGCACAGCCAACTCCCTCCCTTAGTACTGTCGGTCGACAGGAAGGAAGAAGAAAGCGGAATACACACCTTTCGGACGTCTGTATGAGCTACCAGACGTCGTCCTCGCCGTCTGCCTATAAACCCAGACGTCTGATTCTGGAAATTTTTCCAGAATCAGGGCGCTACTCGGCCTCCGCTCGCGACGCCGCCCGCGTCGCACCTCGCGCGCCTGCTGCTCAGACTGCAGCAGGTCCCTCTCCGCGTCGTTCCGCTCCCCCTGCGCCCTCCGCCGGCCGGCCAAGCCGCTCCGGCGAGCTCGCCCTCACGGCAGAGCTCCGCTCTCGCACGCCGCACCTCCTCCGCGCTCACTGCGGCCGCCGCTGCCGCCCTCGCGCTCGCGCTCACCCTCACGCTCACTGGCTGAAGGAGGAGAAGGAGGAGACGGTGGAGATGGGAGGGGAGGCGTGCCCTTTTAAGGCCGCGCGGAGGAGAGAGAAG
Organism: Thalassia testudinum; assembly: GCA_037157565.1. NCBI lineage: Eukaryota > Viridiplantae > Streptophyta > Magnoliopsida > Alismatales > Hydrocharitaceae > Thalassia > Thalassia testudinum. The sequence goes on along the minus strand of JAZHRO010000003.1, from coordinate 136,011,007 downwards.
GATTTGCGGCAGGGGAATCCTGCAGCCGCAGGAGGGAAGAAGGCGAATATGCGGTCTGCGCGCTCAGGCGCGCAGACGACTCGCGTGTGTCAAAAATAACGGATTTCCAGATGTCTGGAAACTATCCCAGACGTCTGGTCAGACGTCTGGACAACCCTCCAGACGTCTTAAAAGACGTCTGCGCCACACGCTCGTTACAATATAACAAACTCAAAGGAAGTTTCGTCCCCGAAACTTGCGCCAACTAGGGTGCGGGAAAAGACGTCCGAATAACCATAACAAACTCAAAGAGGACCGAAGCCGGTCCGAAAAGATGTACCCGCGAAAAGCTCCGGGTACCGCTCCCGCATTGCTGCCTCAGGCTCCCAGGTAGCCTCCTCGTACCGCTGGCTCCTTCACAAAACCTTTACCAGGGGTACTTGCTTTCGTCTCAACCGGCGGACGGCTTGGTCTAGGATCTGCACTGGCCGCTCAGGGTAGGTCAGGCCCACGAGGACATTCGAGATCAAGTAAAGGATCTGAGAAATAAATGAAACAGTGAGAAAAATTGAAAGATGTGAATAAAGGAAGTAATAGAACATAACAGCTACTGTACACTCTACTGTTGCCTTTAGTTAGTTTGCCACTCTACTCAGAGTTTTGCTGACGTGTTACACTCGTTACCTTTTTTAGGACCAGGTGTTGAGCAGCCAGGGTCGGCGGCTGCAGAGGACGCTGGGCCGAGTAGGGTCCAGTAGAGTTTACCACAGTCTTTTGTACCTCTTTTGTTTCTGTTCTAGTGAGTAGTTTTTGTTTCCGCTGTACCTTCTTTACCTGCAGTTCTTGTTATATGATAAATGTTGTTCTACTGTTGTGGTGGTACCTACTGTAGTAGTCTCTTCCTTACTGCTGTACTTTCTTATTGTTAGTTATATTCATGCTGAATGTGGTTTATTTTACTGTCTTTTGGTTACTTCCTCGTTGGACGACTAGGTGTTGGGATTAGTCAAGTCGGTCCGGTTCTCGTGTCTCGTAGGGACTCGGGAACCGGGTCGTTACAAGATGGTATCAGAGCAAGGTCGTCCCGAGAAGTGAATCAATTGACTGGAAAATAACCAATTCACAGGTTTATAACTAGAGTAGCCACCACAACATATCTCTTGACATGAGCTCTTAGAAGTTTCGTTAGGTACCATCTGTTTTGACGTTTTTTCGTTTTGTTTCGCATCTCCATTGTAGGAGATGCCTCATCGTGGAGCTAGGAGGGTGGGCCGCGGCCGAGGTCGGGGCCCGAGGGACAGATGTGTCGGGCTTGGAGTACATACTACCCCTCCTCTTCTCCTGAGCATACCGTCTCCGGACCTCGTCCAACTGATTCGAGAGGTGGTTCGAGAAGAATTTCAGCTTCCACCCACGTCGCCACCCCCTCCCCCTTCCGAGCGTATGACAGGGGAGTTAGTGGTGGAACGAGATTTTCCCCGCCACACTAGCCGCGTTAGGAGGACTCAAAGGAGACACGTGGCGTCCGCAGGAGAGCCGTCACGTTGTACAGGGCCATCAGTGGCCTTTGGGGGCCCTCGACAGGGGCCAGTCGCCAGCACCGAACCCCCGCCTAGCCGACAGCAGGGACTCACTGAGGGCGGGAGTCGGGTTCCCCTCTGCTACCAGTGTGGCCAGCCGGGCCACTTCAGGAGGGACTGCCCATCTAGGGCAGGAGGTCAGCAGATACTTCCCGTGCAGAGCACTGGAGGACGCGCAGGAGGCCGCGGTTCCCAGGCACGAGGAGGAGGACAGCAGTCGCGAGGAGGGTACCGGCCAGCACCTACCCGTCCGACGCAGAGTGTGGCTGCTTCGTCCGCACCTAGAGCTGAGGGGCATATCAACGCCCTAACACACAGGGACGCCAGAGCATCGGGATCCGTGGTAGCAGGTATGGTTTCAGTTTCTGGCAGACTCGTTTACACGCTTTTCGATTCTGGCGCTATGCACTCGTTTGTCGTAACCAGTTTCGCAGTTAGTTTGGACCAGGATTATACACTGTTAGAGAATCCGTTCGTAATCAGAGGTCTGAGTGGTCAGCTGTTTGTAGCTGAGGAGGTGTACACGGGTTGCGAGGTCAGCATCGGGGGACATAGCCTGCCAGCTGACCTGATTATGATACAGATGGAGGACTTTGGAGTGATTCTGGGGATGGATTGGCTGTCCGCTTACCACGCCTTGGTAGACTGTTTTGAGAGGAAGATTGTCTTCTCCATTCCGGAGTTGCCTTCTTTCGAGTTTCACGGGCAGCCAGTGGACGGATGTTTCAGGTGCATTTTGGCACTTCGGGCGGCGAGACTTTTGAGCCAGGGGTGTGAGGGCTTCCTAGCCTGTGTGGTGGCAGAGCCCAGCCCTGTGGCAGACTTCCAGAGCATCCCGGTGGTCAGAGAGTTCCCCGACGTGTTTCCAGACGAGTTACCAGGACTACCGCCTGAGCGTGAGATCGAGTTTGAGATCTCACTAGTACCAGGGACCAGTCCCATCTCCACCGCGCCATACAGGATGGCACCGCTTGAGCTGCGAGAGCTCAAGTCCCAGTTGCAGGACCTTTTGGAGAAAGGTTTCGTGAGGCCCAGTGCGTCTCCCTGGGGAGCCCCGGTACTGTTTGTGAAGAAGAAGGATGGGACCCTACGCCTTTGTGTGGACTACCGACAACTGAATAGGGTCACCATCAAGAACAGATATCTGCTGCCGAGGATCGACGATTTGTTTGACCAGTTGCGGGGTGCCACGGTGTTTTCCAAGATAGACTTGAGGTCTGGATACCACCAGTTGAGGATCAGGGAGACCGACGTCTCCAAGACAGCTTTCCGCACCCGGTACGGACACTACGAGTTTTTGGTCATGCCGTTTGGGCTGACCAATGCCCCTGCTGCTTTCATGGACCTGATGAACAGGGTGTTTAGACCGTACTTGGATCAGTTCGTGGTGGTTTTCATAGATGATGTGCTCATCTATTCTAGAGATCGGACGCAGCACGGACAGCACTTGCGGATGGTTCTGGACACTCTAAGACGACGCAGGCTGTACGCCAAATACAGCAAGTGCGAGTTCTGGTTGAGAGAGGTGACCTTCTTGGGTCATGTGATCTCTGGTGACGGCCTGGCGGTGGACCCCGCCAAGGTCGAGGCAGTGCTCAGGTGGGAGAGACCGCGTTCAGTCACTGAGATTCGCAGTTTCCTGGGACTGGCAGGTTACTACAGACGGTTCATCAGGGGATTTTCACAGATTGCGCGTCCTATGACACAGTTGACTCGGAAGGACGTGCCTTTCGCTTGGACAGACGCCTGTGAGGCGTGTTTTCTGGAGCTGAAGGAGAGGTTGACCTCGGCTCCCGTGCTCACCATCCCTGACAGTAGTGGCGGGTTCGTTGTGTACACGGACGCTTCCTTGTAGGGGTTAGGAGGTGTGCTCATGCAGAGGGGTCATGTTGTCGCTTACGCTTCGCGGCAACTGAAGCCCCATGAGCATACCTACCCTACCCACGACCTAGAGTTGGCAGTTGTTGTCTTCGCGCTGAAGACCTGGAGGCACTACTTGTACGGTGAGACCTTCGAGATTTTTACAGATCACAAGAGCCTCAGATATCTTTTTGACCAGAAGGAGCTCAACATGAGACAGAGACGTTGGTTGGAGCTCCTGAAGGACTACGACTGCAGCATCTCCTACCACCCGGGAAAGGCCAATGTGGTGGCTGACGCCTTGAGCCGTAAGGCGCCCGCACGCTTGGCCAGTCTACAGTTACAGAGTTGGAGCCTTTTGGAGGAGGTGGTCAGTTGGCGGCCTCTAGAGTTACGAGGATACTATGGGGCAGTGACGGTGACACGGCAGACCAGGCCAGAGCTGATAGACCGTATCATCACAGGACAGATGGCTGATCCGTACTTGCAGTCTTTGCGCGACAGAGTACTATCAGGGGACCCAGGGGACTTCTCTTTCACAGACCAGGTGTTACGCTTGAGGGGACGGTTGTGCGTTCCCAGAGACGAGGAGCTGTTGAGAGAGCTCCTGATTGAGGCACACGGTTCCAGATTCACCATACATCCCGGAAACACGAAAATGTACCATGACTTGAGACGCGAGTTTTGGTGGAGAGGGATGAAGCGGGATGTGGGTGAGTTCGTGCAGCAGTGCTTAGTGTGCCAGCAGGTGAAAGCCGAGCATCAGAGGCCTGCAGGGCCGCTTCAGCCGCTTCCAGTGCCAGAGTGGAAGTGGGAGAGCATCACCATGGACTTGGTGGTGGGCTTACCTGTTACCCAGCGGGGACACGATGCAGTCTGGGTAATAGTGGATAGATTGACGAAGACGGCGCGATTCTTGCCGATCCGAGTCACTTTGGGACCAGCACAGTTGGCAGAGAGGTATATCCGTGATGTGGTGCGACTACACGGAGTTCCGCGGGAGATCGTATCCGACCGGGATACCCGCTTTACGTCCCAGTTTTGGGCTGAGTTTCAGCAGGCCTTGGGGATGAGGTTGAGGTTTAGCACGGCTTACCACCCCCAGACGGACGGACAGTCTGAGCGCACGATACAGACACTTGAGGACCTTTTGCGTGCCTGTGTACTGGACTGGAGGGGCTCTTGGGAGGAGCACCTGCCCCTGGCGGAGTTTGCATACAACAACAGTTATCACTCGAGCATCGGCATGGCTTCCTACGAGGCTCTGTACGGACGGAAGTGTACGGCACCCTTGAGTTGGGTTGAGGTGGGGACCAAGTGGGAGGTTGGCCCCAGGTTAATCCGGCAGAGTCAGGAGGTAGTTGAGCAGATCCACAGACGACTCCGCACTGTCAGGAGCAGACAGAAGAGCTACGCGGATCGCAGACGCAGAGAGGTGAAGTTCGAGGTTGGGGACCACGTCTTCCTTCGTGTTTCGCCCATGAAGGGCTTACAGCGGTTTGGGGTGAGAGGGAAGCTCGCGCCGAGGTTTGTGGGGCCCTTTGAGGTCCTGGAGCAGGTTGGACCCGTTGCTTACAGACTTGCCCTTCCCCCGCAGCTTTCTGGTGTGCACGACGTGTTCCACGTGTCCAACCTCAGGAAGTATGTAGCCGATTCCAGTCACGTACTGAGTCACGAGAGCGTCGAGGTGAGCGACGACCTGACCTACCCCGAGCGGCCAGTGCAGATCCTAGACCGAGCCGTCCGCCGGTTGAGACGAAAGCAAGTACCCCTGGTAAAGGTTTTGTGGAGGAGCCAGCGGTACGAGGAGGCTACCTGGGAGCCTGAGGCAGCAATGCGGGAGCGGTACCCGGAGCTTTTCGCGGGTACGTCTTTTCGGACCGACTTCGGTCCTCTTTGAGTTTGTTATGGTTATTCGGACGTCTTTTCCCGCACCCTAGTTGGCGCAAGTTTCGGGGACGAAACTTCCTTTGAGTTTGTTATATTGTAACGAGCGTGTGGCGCAGACGTCTTTTAAGACGTCTGGAGGGTTGTCCAGACGTCTGACCAGACGTCTGGGATAGTTTCCAGACGTCTGGAAATCCGTTATTTTCGACACACGCGAGTCGTCTGCGCGCCTGAGCGCGCAGACCGCATATTCGCCTTCTTCCCTCCTGCGGCTGCAGGATTCCCCTGCCGCAAATCCTTCTCTCTCGTCCGCGCGGCCTTAAAAAGGCACGCCTCCCCTCCCGTCTCCACCGTCTCCTCCTTCTCCTCCTTTAGCCAGTGAGCGTGAGCGTGAGCGCGAGCGCGAGGGTGGCAGCGGCGGCCGCAGTGAGCGCGGAGGAGGTGCGGCGTGCGAGAGCGGAGCTCTGCCGTGAGGGCGAGCTCGCCGGAGCGGCTTGGCCGGCCGGCGGAGGGCGCAGGGGGAGCGGAACGACGCGGAGAGGGACCTGCTGCAGTCTGAGCAGCAGGCGCGCGAGGTGCGACGCGGGCGGCGTCGCGAGCGGAGGCCGAGTAGCGCCCTGATTCTGGAAAAATTTCCAGAATCAGACGTCTGGGTTTATAGGCAGACGGCGAGGACGACGTCTGGTAGCTCATACAGACGTCCGAAAGGTGTGTATTCCGCTTTCTTCTTCCTTCCTATCGATCGACAGTACTAAGGGAGGGAGTTGGCTGTGCGTAGGTTCGCTGATTCGCCATCCTTTGCGAATCAGACGTCTGGAAGTTGTACCAGACGGCGGGAGTGACCTCTAGACGTCCGGGGTGACCATCGGATGACTGGGAGCTAGGACAGACGTCCCCGCAGACTTCTGGACGTCTGGGAAACCACACTGAACAGGTAATTCTCTGATCCACTGTTTAGGACGTCTGGAAGAAATTCCAGACGTCTGATTTTGCACAGTAACGTCTTTTTCGACCCATTTAGGGCCCGTTCGGGCTCCGTTTTCCGCGATTCGAGTTGCGTTCTTTTCAGAATTAATTCCTCTACCCGTCTACAGTAGCTATACACTGTTTTGAGACACTCCTTGTGTTTGATCCTTGTGATAGGACCTCGTTCAGTGGCAGTCTTGAGAGTCACGGAGGCACGCGGGATTCCCGATCACGCCCCCATTACTCCCGTTGTACCTGGTAGAGTGGCTTAAGTTTATTATTAAAATCTGTTAAAGTATGGAACCATAACTAGAATCTAGGACATTGCATGAATCCTAGGAATGAGAAATGTATGGAATGATAGCTCCTAGGTGATGCATGAATCCTAGGGCTGGAAAACTAGTTGTATGCTAGATCCTAGGATGTGGCATGAACCCTAGGATGGAAAAACTAGTGGAATGTATAATATTGCAGTCTTGGAAAAATGGAAAGGAATATAAAGCTGCCTGTAAATTGAATTAACAGCTGCCTGTTATGAATAAAGAAACATGATTGAGATCCTGGATTGTGAGAACGTGGAACTGGAAAGTGAAACATATGATGTTCTGAGATAAAGAGCTGGAACCCTACGGGGAATTAGGAGTGGAACTCCTGGAAGGAAAAAGGAATGGAACTGAGATGTAGTTTGTACTGTCTCTTGGGTACGCAGTACCAAGGGAAGTACCTGTACCTGTTTAGTGCAGAGTGGGGCCAGCCACCCCAGGGACCCGGGGGTTAGGATTGGCCGCTCTGTACCGACTTGTTGGCCCTCGTGTACGTAGTACCGAGGAGAGCTACTAGTGTTAGGAGAGTATTAGCTACCCCACGGGCCACGGGATTCTGCTAGCCTCCTTCACCGACTTGTTAGGCCCACTAGGGCAAACCAGGGTAGTCAGGCGAGGGTGCGCGGACTGTGGAGGGGCAAGGCCCCGGTTTGGTTACTGTGGAGGGGTTGGACCCCTGTTACTGAGAGGGCTCTGCCCTGGTTCCGTGCTGTGCTTTGGGCGCACCCATTAACGGAAACGACTGACCGCGTGCCAGTGCGGGCTAGCTACCTGTGCGTTTATCGCGCGTGCCGTAGTCACCGTTACGTCTGTCAGTGACCTTGGGGTGGTTGACTGAGGGTAGGATCACCACAGGGGACTCTCCCGGCCAGGAGAGCACCACGTGCTACTTCTACTTTTGGAAAAGACTGCAATCAAGATCGTTCCCACGAGGACATTCGAGATCAAGTAAAGGATCTGAGAAATAAATGAAATAGTGAGAAAAATGGAAAGATGTGAATAAAGGAAGTAATAGAACATAACAGCTACTGTACACTCTACTATTGCCTTTAGTTAGTTTGCCACTCTATTCAGCGTTTTGCTGATGTGTCACACTCGTTACCTTTTTCAGGACCAGGTGTTGAGCAGCCAGGGTCGGCGGCTGCAGAGGACGCTGGGCCGAGTAGGGTCCAGTAGAGTTTACCACAATCTTTTGTACCTCTTTTGTTTCTGTTCTAGTGAGTAGTTTTTGTTTCCACTGTACCTTCTTTACCTGCAGTTCTTGTTATATGATAAATGTTGTTCTACTGTTGTGGTGGTACCTACTGTAGTAGTCTCTTCCTTACTGCTGTACTTTCTTATTGTTAGTTATATTCATGCTGAATGTGGTTTATTTTACTGTCTTTTGGTTACTTCCTCGTTGGACGACTAGGTCTTGGGATTAGTCGAGTTGGTCCGGTTCTCGTGTCTCGTAGGGACTCGGGAACCGGGTCGTTACAGGAAGAAGGAGGGGTTGCCCTACTAAACTTGGGGACACCCTGTGAGGTCTGACGGCGTGCAGCAACTACGAGCCAACGTGCGACGATCCGGAGCCCCTAGCATCACCTCATAGAGAAAAAGAATAGATCTCGCATCAACCACCCTTCTAGAGAAGGAAGAGAAGAAGAGAAAATGGGGAAAACACCACACAACCTTAACTAAGGCCTACCTTCCTGACACACACATTGGGTGAGACTCGCGCGCCTGCTGTAACCCTCGCAAAGATGGTGGTGGCAGCACCTGGCGTGAGGAGGAGGGCGGTGGTTGTTGTCGTTGCTGTCGTTGACTCGAAGCAGTTGGAGTAGACGCAAGGCCAAGAGCCCTAGCTCCCCTCGCACGTGCGGCTTTGATGCATCGGCTCGACACGAGCGTGCAAGGGGAGGAGAAGGTGGCAGCTTCGACGCATCGATGTTGGTGGTGTTGATCAGGAGGGTCGACGGGAGGTCTTGAAGGCAGGGGGAGTGCTTGAGGAGGAAGAGGGGATTGCAAAGAGGGGGGAAAAGATTGGGACTAGTAGGGGAGGATGGCGCTGAGAGAAGAAGATGATGATTGGGGTTGGGGCTCACGAGTGCTACTGCAAGTAGGTACGGTTGCAGGATATTCACAAGTTCCTTATTCTCTCTCTATTTTTTTTTTTAAAGGCCTTGATAATAGCTGGTTGAGGTCCTTAGCGACGTTGCACGAAAAAAACCTAATTTTTGAGGAAGATTAGGGTAAAAGAAAGGATCAAAAGGATGAAATTAAGATGATTCCTCAGCTTATCCGTTACGATAAAAGAAAATAAAAATAAAAAAAATAAAAACACAAAACTTATTAGTCCACCGTCCCGTTTTCCACAACTGATATCGTTTTTCCCTTATTCTTGCCGGTCAAGGATGCCAAAAAGAATCAGATCACAAATTATAATGTTAAAGAAAGAATGGTCGAAATCTGTCACCACGAACGTCGTCCGTTACTTGTTCCCCGAGAGCGTTATCCAGAAGGGCCTCTTCCTCTTAAACCAGCCACTCAATTCAAATCCAATCGAATCCGAGCACAGAAGGAAAGGCGATGGGAACAACTAGCACTCACACAAAAGCACGAACCTCCTCTACCGTCGCCCACATCAAATCAAATCAATGAAGACCACTACCACCACCCTTTTTTCCTCCAGTACTCCATTATCTCCAGTCTTGTTCCTCCCAAAGTCCGTCCTCCCCAAGCCCTCGAGCGCCATCGGTAGTTGTTCTTCTCTTCACGTGAGAGTGAGACGTAATACCCTCTCCGTCGGCGAAATCCCATCATGCTCCGTCGAGGTCAAGGTCTTCGATTCATCATCACGGTCGTCGTCGTCGGCCACCACCTCGGCTAGGGTTTCCAGTGGTGGTGCTGGTGGTTCTTGGTGGTCCCACCTCCTCCTCCGCCATGGTGGACTTGCTGCGGCAGCACTCTCACTAGCCCTCACCCTTTGTCCCGCTCTTGCGTTGGCATCTGAATTCGACGTGCTGAATGATGGCCCCCCCAAGGAGACTTATTTGCTGGACGACGCCAACGTTCTTAGTCGCGTGACCAAATCCGACCTCAAGCAGCTCTTATCAGACCTCGAGGCCAGGAAGGGCATCCGCCTCAATTTCATAACTGTCAGGAAGCTTACGGTTCGTCTCTTTCCTTCCTCCTCCTCAAACACCAACTGTTCCTTTTTACGACACAATTACCACTCTGTCGTCCCTGTTCTGTTCATCCATTACATTATTTAACACTCATCTCTAGTATTTGCGTTACTTTTTCTTTTATCACCAGTTTTTGCGTTAGTTTAAGGCTCCGTTTGGCAGATCGATAACCCCTTCTTGGAATATATACGAGAGGAATAAGTTGTAAAGGGTGTTTGTTTGGGTATATGGTATAAGTAGTGTGATATGGTGATATAATATTAGTGCATGATTTCTTAATATTATGATATAAGTGTGAGTGGTTCCATGTTATATAATGAATGTATTTTAATAGGTATATTATGATGTGATGTAATAGGATAGTTTGACGTTGATGTTGATTGATGAAGTGAGATAAGTTGAATCCCTTGACTTTGAATTTTATTTCTTTAGTATTCCTTTGACCTAGAGATAATCCCTCTGCCAAATAGAGAGTACATGTACATGGATGAACACCTGTCTTGATGCCCAACTATACCTTCATTTGATTTCTTACTAGTTGGATTTTTTTTGCATCTATCAAGTTTTGAAATCCATCACATATCCAATGGCAGAGCCAGAATATTTTTGTAGAGTAGGCACATGAAACATTGTAAATATAACCTTAATTAAGACCATAGAAAATTGAACAACTAAAATTATGTTAAAAAAACAAGGCATGAGAAGATTGCCTTCGGTGTGATTTCAATATTTTTGTTTATGTATTTCAATTGCAATTGCTCCATCATTTAGTCCTATCAAGTACCTTTTTGAATAAGTAATTTTGTAAAATTATTGTGGACATCCTTTTTCCTTGCTTCAAAAGGTTCTATATGCAAATGTCTTAAATAACGACTTGTAGCAGGTTCAGGTTATATTTACAATGTATTTATTCTATACTTGTAATATGTCTTTTTAACACTTATGACATGTTGATCCAGATTTCTCGATCGCATAAATGTGTTTAAAATTTGTATGCAAAAAATCAATCAGATAACTTTATTTTAAGCAAAATATGTAAAAACATGGAAAAATATTCTGACAAATCATAAAAATGCCTTAAAAAACATGTGAAAAAATAATAAGAACAATGAGCATAACTAGTAATACCTGATCATTGGGTAAACATTCCTATATAAATCTCCATTTTAATCTTAAAACAATCCTTTTCAAAAAAAAATCCAGGAAATTCATATATGCCACAGAAGAAAAAACACAAATGAATCTAGAAACATGAAAATGACACATAAGAAACCAAAATAAAGTAAGAATAATTAAGAAAACTATAGAAAATAAGAATATAGTTGCATAAAATAAAACGAATACCAAATACGCCTTGTAGAAAGGATGGGTTGGTAATCGAACACATCAAAATGCAATGGAGTAGTGGTGATGTTTGACAAGGGAAAAATAAAAAACACAATTTTCGTATGTAAAGAACAGAAGTGCTATAAAAAGAATTCCAAAATTATCTGTAATAACTTCATTGATTACATGGTAAATGTAGTTAGTGGTTTTCTAAACCATCAATCAACACCTAAAGTGGGTTCCATTAAATACAAAATGTATCCAACGACTAGGAGTGAGTTTTTTTATATCTTTTTGAGTGCATTGTTCGAAAGATATTTTCCCTATACATATGCACACAAAACATATTAATATGATCTTATGGTACTAAATTTTTTGAGTTTCCATGCTAATTATGGTTTATCAATGATTTTTAATGTCAAGTGTGGTTGTGGATACTTTTATATGCAAATCACATCCTTGATGTTAACATCATTTGAGTATAGATAGTTGATGGTAAATTATAAAGGCGTAGAGATATTAGATTTGCAAAAAGAAATGGATATAGATATACTCAAACTCAACCCAAAGCTGAACCATCGACTTCTCTAATGATGGGTTTTAAGTAAGTTAATGGGGTACCTAATGGGGTAAATGAGATTGAATATGGATTTTGTTTTAGACACCCAATAGGTAAATGGGTAAGATATAGGCATGATTTGGAAATGGATGTGGATCTGGATTTGCATAAATCCGACCTGTGCTGAACCTTGTACATCCCTGCTTATTCCACGTGCATCTAAACCCATTCGTATGAGCAAGATGAATGGGCAAATTGAGTTGTGGTTGCTAATGAAACATGCATAGGTTGTTAGGTCACTTGAGCTATCCACAAAATGCCTACCACGCTCATTGGGCCTGAAACTTTTGGACACCCTCACCTGTGACCATTGTGAAGCAAGACACATAACCTATTATTGGCTTATAATTTCCATTCTTGTTGGAGAAAAGTAAGGATTTGAACCCCAATTGCTTTAAAATGTTTGACCGTGTCTAATCAAATATTTCTTTTTCTATCTCCAGAATCCTTTGTGCTCTGCTTGCACCATGTGTGTGTATCATTACCGATTAATATCTGCTATTTTATTATTGGTTAGTGGTACCTTGAGTTGAGGCCCAAACAATTTCCTCCATTTTAGAAGAACAAATGACAAGATAGTATCTCTCCTGTTGCAATTTGTCAGTCTTTGATAATATAAAATTACTTGGGTTTTCAGATCAAGCAAGGTTCTTTGCCCATTCCAAAATGTGATCATCGTTTAATCTGGCCATTTTTATTATCGTACTGTATATATATATATATATATATTTACTTGGCAATTGAATTCAAATATAATCTAAAAAGATGAATATTGCTGCAGAGCAAGGCCGATGCTTTTGAATATGCAGATCAAATATTGGAGAGATGGTATCCCACGATTGAAGAAGGAAATAACAAGGGAATAGTTGTGCTTGTCACCAGTCAGAAGGAAGGGGCCGTCACAGGAGGGCCAAAGTTTATTCAGTCTGTTGGGGAAACGGTTCTGGATGCTACTGTGTCTGAGAATCTTCCCGGTAAGATATGCTTAACAACATCTGATCTTCTCCCTTTCTTAATTTGCTTTTTTTTTCTTTAATTTCTTTTTCTTTTTTTTGATGAGAAAAAAAGTGGTGATTACATGAGGATAGTGATGCCTTTAAAATGACAAAATTATGAATTAGACTACAGCAAGGCTTCTGCTGCGCTGAAACCAAATAGTCCAGAAAAAGACAAAAGGACTAACCTGTCAGCTTTACTTGGAGAAAGGACCTCTCCTAATGCATGTCCAAAATAGAAGACCATCTGATCCGCCCTTTGCAGCCTTGCACTCTCCCATCCCTCTTTGGCGAAAGAGAAAGAACCAAAAACAAAAAAAGTTGAGCACAGTCTTCCACCTCTTCCCCATGGAGGGAACAAGTGGCCTTAGCTTAGGAGCAATCTTCAACTCATAAACCTAAATGATGCATGACTCCTCCCCACACAATAAAAATCCTAGATTTCCAACAGCATCTTTGTCTTCCACGGTGATCCGTGGCCTCTGGGAAAATCATTAATATCTTGAGAGATGGGGACCAAAAATAGTAATTTCTTCATGAATTACTATATTATAATCGTAATTCCCCACATCCCCCACCCTCCCGGGACTTCTAGGCTCATATTGGTTTTTGTGACCTAATCTTAGTTCCCCCCACTTGGAGTACAATAAAAGTGCTTGGGATTCTGGGTGATGTGGGAAAGTGTGGTGGCTGGGGTGATCTAACAATTAGCATGGTAGTTTATCCACTACCTATCCAACACTCTATCCCAAGGCCACTGAGATAGTGGTTAAACCCTATAGTGTGGTTTTGATAATTATAGGAAGGGTTAGGGCATTCTTTTGGGTTTTGGATTGGGTTTTTGCAGATTTTTTTTTTAAATATGATAGAACACAACACGATGGACTATATCCACCTGCAACTAAAGGGGAAAATGCCTCTGAGATAAGGACAATTACATGAAAATTATGTCCCTGACTAGTGAAGTTACTGCAAGAAGGTGGAAGAATTGATTGTTGGTGACAATTATGAACTTGTGGTTACCTTCATGGATTTCTTAAACTTGTTGTTATGAGCTATGGCACATTTGAGTAAACGAAAAGAAGGAGGCCTTATAGGTAATACTACTTAGAAGCTTGTGGAACCCTACGATATTTTCATATATGTTTGCAAATTATTGGGGGAGGCATATATCAATTGGAGGATGGCAAAATTAAACTATTGAAGGATTGGATAAAAGGTATATAGACACACTTTTGAAAAACAAATTTGACATAAAAAAATATATGAAGTGTAAGAAGATCCTATTGATGTAAATCATGAAACTTTAGGAGGGGCCTTAAATTTTGTTTTAAGGCAAGTCTGCAGCTCATTAGAGAATTGCTTGCCATAGAACTTAAGAAGGTGTGATTTGGAAAGAAAGAAGAATCTACATAAAGCTTTACTTCTTTGGAGAATGCCAAGAAATTTGTCTCAAGTGATGTTGTGTGAAACCTAGAAGAAAAGAGAAGTACCAAAATTTGGTATAACGATCATATGAAGGATGTATATAGTATAATTGCAACTTTTGTAAGGATTGACTTTAAGGATAATAGTGTCACGTAGGTTTATTAAGAATCAATGTTGAGCCTTTACCTCTTTAGCTCTACTGAGATATTCCTTATCACATGTTTTTAGTGTACGTCATTATGTTAGTGGATGAAACAAGTGACAGTTAAAAGAACGTAGAAGATATGCTATTAAGGATTTCTAAGTTTAGTAAGGCAAACACTAAAGGCATACTCTACATTAAAGTATCATGGAAGCATGGAAATACAACTTATTTATTTGAAAATCACGTAATCAATACAACAACCTACATTAGAACCACATGAAGAGAATAATTTCTTTGTGTTTCGTGCATTACAAGAGTAAAAGGGTTAAATCTTTGGAGAATGGTATGACACCACTAAGGGTAGTGACTCTCCTATGATGAGTCCCAATGCTAAAGATAACCTTTTTCTTGAGAGTGGATGAATCTCATTCTTATTAGGACATCAAATGCACCTTCGAAATGTGAATTCCTTCTCATCTTCCTCACAATGACAATTGCAATGAGCACTCGTAAACTTTTAATGAAGGCATGAACATCCCTTTAGAGGGAGAGAGGGGCCACATCATAAAGTAAAGGAGGGGAGGTGACAACATCCTTTTGTTGGCTTCTAGGAAGTAAATAGAGTTTCTTTGATGCCTTTAGATACACACACACATGTATAAGTATATATATGTATATATTTTTGTATATGAGATTTGGCAACTCCTGCCTTCAAATCTCCACCTAAAGGTTGATATCAAAGCATTTTTAATTACATGTTATTAGTTCTATTTCAATGTACAACTTATTGGGACTCTTTTGAATCAAAATAAAACTTGTTTGGCTTAATTTGGGCTTTTAATGAAATATTATTTAACTCCTTAAATAAGATTTAATCTTCTATAATGTGTACTATTGATTTCCTTAGACTTAAAACTTTTGGGATTTGAAATCCTAACATTGCACTATTATTAGGTATTCCTAATACTTATGAGTATCTGAGAATTTAAGTAATCCTAAGGTCCCATTTTGCTACCTTCTCTACCAATAGCCAAAGTTTCTTCATGTCATTGGGATATAAACTAAGATTAGCATATTTGCTAAGATCGATTTTATTCTATTTCATGTATGAGTCTAGTTAGGACTATATGACTATTTATGCATTCGTGGATTTTCAATATATTTAAAGTGAACTCATTCCATCATTTCACCAAGTGAATCTATGTGATCTCTTTCAAGAGATCATGTCTCTTCTACCCTCTTACATATATATTAGCTTTCCAATATTGGCACCTTGATGGATACTGCAAGTCTGCAACAACGGTTTATCCAAAAATGCTTTCTCGAGTTGACATATATATATCTATCACAGGTTAAATGATAACCTCTTTATAATAGCAATATAGATGGATTTATTAGAGCTTGGTATTATCAAGACAACCCTTTTATCCAACTCGAATAACAATATTGAATCTCTATCCAGAGAAATTTTAGAGAATGTTACCATATCTTCTCATATTTGAAACTCATGATCAGATAGTATTGGTTTCTTGATGTGTTATTTGATCCTTTGAATCATTTGTATCTCTTAGTCTACATAGATAGGGCATATATGATTTGCAAAGAATGTAACTTATTTGTATCAAAAGGGACTCATTCTATCATGCAATCAATCAAATAGGCTTTCATTCATATATATTGATCAAAGGTAACTTATTGCATGATTAAGATGGTTTTCCAAATGCATAAACTCCAACATACTCTCATTTACCATTAGAGCTATTACTTTGAGATACTCAAACTCATGTTGTCCATGTGTTAATCAAATGACTTTTGAGTTAGTGTCTTGGATCAACCATGTTCGTGGAGGCGATCATCATGAGGACAATATAACCATGCTTTGCGATTTTGCAAATGGTTGGTACTTCCTTTCAATGTGCTTAGTTATCTTGTGACTATGGCTCCTTCTCTTGGCTAGTGACTAGGATTGTCATAAAATGGCTAGATACGAGCTTGGATTGAAGCAACTACGTTACGCTCTTATATGAATTGCGTATACATACTGCTTGCTTTGCAACATTTTTATGTGGTAATGTAGTTAGTCTTAATTGTTTAATCAACTATAGTTTCCTATGTCTTGCTTGTCTTGCTTATGGAGCCACAATTCCATAAGAAATAAACCCTATCTTAGACATAATGTACAACTAGATGTCAGAGTTGGTACATCGCAATCAGGGTTTGATATATCGCCGATATATCGGCAATATCGATGGCTTGGGGTGTATCGATATCACTTGACGTTTCTTTTTCCACGATATCGGTGATATATCGTTGATATATCGGGCAATGTCTCTGAGATATTGGCGATGAATTGCTGAGAAAGGGGCCTTGGGTGGGAAACCTATTCATTGATTCTTTGGAAGGGCAGGAAAGTTGCTTTAATCGTGAACTTGGGGCCTTGCTGTGTTACCTATGCGGGAAGCCTATTCACATCGTTAGGCAGGGTGGGAAAGCTGTTCAATCGGCAGTGAACAAACGGACGAATGAACACACACACACCCACGCATGCACGCATGCATGTGTTGATATGCAACTAGTGTATTCCTATAATGTTTTTGTTCAAAATTCGTCCCCTAGACATGATGTATTAGTTACTAAAACGTTAATTTTCATACAAGTTGTGATATTTTTTTAACATTTTGGATTTTTTTGAGCGATTTTTCTAAAATTCATCGATATCAGCGATATATCTCCGATATATCCTTTTTGTGACTTATCGATACGATATTGATATTTAAAACCTTGATCGCAATATTTGGGCTATCTTCAAAGAATAGATAATTTTTTTATTCCCCTCTAGTATTTGAAGATATTCTTAAGGCAATCGTGTGCTTTTGTCCTGAGTTGCATTCGTAATGGCTTTTGCCTCCTGCTAGTAACAAATGCCTAGCCTTGTATATGGCATAGCACATCAAGCTTAATTCTTTTAGACATCTTGTCATAGTCATCCTCAACTATTTGAGGAGACTGTTGAGATGGATGGATTACTAATGATGGGTTATTATGTAATTTAGTCCCACATGATGCAAGGACTTTATGAGGTGTCTGGTTGCCTAAATAAAGGCTTGTATGCCTATCATTTGTTTCTTGAGAAGGATAATAGAAGATTTATCCATGGGGACTCTTCTCCAGTGATTTTCTCCCTTTTCCTTGCAGAGGGATTTTCTTTATTGAGATACTCTTGTCGTGTGTTTATTTTATTTCTTTTATTTATTTTTTCAACACGGCATCAAAGTAGTCGATTTTGGGAATTATCAAGTTTTTTTGTTTAAAGTTCTTCCATGATTGTTGATGATTATTCTTGTGAAAATCTTTTAAGTTTTCGATCTAGCAACAATGAGCTTCTCCATGGTCTCTTAACGATACTTGGAGATCCAAAATGTAGTGACCATGATAGAATGCTGTGAAGCCAACATGATTAGCGATTTGCACGATTGGCGAGTGCTTGATCACCAAGATCTTAAATTAAGTCCACATGTCAAGCTATTGCCAAGAAGATCTTACCTTTAGGCAATCAGACTCATTGGATGGGGCAAATAACATTGATGCATTGGGTCCCCGCTTTCATCATCTTGCACTAGATCTAGTTTGCACATTGGTCCCTAAAGGTCGACACCTGTGCCTCCATCATTGCAACTAGTGTCGTGCATCCATGTCCCCATGCAGAACCTGGAGGAGGAAATCTAGGTCATCCTTGACCAATTATTGCCCAAGATTATGCTTCGATTGATGTTGTAGTTGTCGGAGATCTTAGCAAGACCACTTCTTGCCTTTTCTTCTCTCTTAATGTGTAAGTCAGATGCAATCCCAGGAAGCGAGACACGTGGCATCACATGGAGGCTAGCATGGCGTGTTGAGACGAAAAGGGAGGCCACAAGAAGTGCGTTTGCACCTTGTTCAGATCATATCCGTAGCTACATGTAGTAGTGGGTTGCATACATAGTTGCATGCAGCATTGGGCCAATTTTATTGTTGCATGAGTCTGCTTTGTCCTCATAACCAAATCAAATGTCTAGTATGGGGCTGTTATGGTAGTCTAAAGGAGGTCATCTAGGGCCTTCTAAGGCTGGGTGTGTGTGTGGATAGAGGCTATTTCTTCGTCTTGTTTTAGGAAGAGCAGTCTATATAGTGTGGATGATGAGGAGTTAATGAAATCATCGAAGAATCTTACTTTCTAGTATTTGAAATATCCCCCTTGGTGGTTGAAGGAGACCTGACACCATAGGGAGACCAAGGGAACGACCTCTGCATGTGATGAAGCATTCCGAATGTTTAAGGGGCCACAGGGTTGATATCAACTTGGTATCTGAGCTAATTGCGGTTGGGGACTTGATGATGTTGTCGGATGGTTAAGGAATGAGGTCGGACGAGTGCATCGATGTGGTCATGCAACTCCAATAAGGGATGCTTACTACGCTGCAGCACACGAACAATCTTCTGAGCGCACTGCTCAAGACGATGTCGGAGTGAGGACTGGAGGCTTTAAGCTTGTAGAGCATTGGGTGGGTTCTGTTTGGCGAAGGGGTCTCAATGAGCCTCCACCCTCTCTTCAAAAATGTGAAAATGGTTTTCCCCAAGTACGATGGATCTAAAGACCTGTCAAGTTGGCTACCTCAAGTAAAACACTTTTTGAAGTACCACCAAGTTCCCGAGAAGAAGCATGTGCTTCACCTCCCTACACTTGGAAGGTGAGGCCATGCGATGGCTTAATCCGAGGTTCATAGTGGACACATCCAAACGTGGGGTGAGTTTCGTGCTGAGATACTCATGCGGTTTGGTTGGGGAGTTTACGACAACCCCCTGGGCCAATTGAGTAAGCTTTGGCAAACATCAAAGGTGGCGGAATACCATACGAGGTTTGAGTCACTGCATGACAAGGTGTTGCGCATGAACGAGGTTTAATTCATGGAGATTTTCATCTTCGGGTTAAAGGATGATATTCAAATGGAGGTGACAATAGTTGAGCCACCCACCATGGCCCAAGCCATGACGTATGCTCGCATATTTGAGGAACACAACAACCAATGAGGGCGGCTTGGGATGCATCAAGCATCCAACCTCCACCATGGCCACCTACCCTTCAGTAATATCTCCATGGGGACTAAACCGACAACCTCATCAACCACACCGATGGAGTTGAGGTGCAGCCTGGCGTGGTCGATAAAATGCTTACATCGAAGCAAATGGTTGAGCGATGGGTTCGCAACCTTCGCTACAATTGCAACGAGACCTATGTTTTGGGCCACCAATGCGAGTCCAAGACTTTTCCTTGTCATGGAGGAGGTGGACCACACTAAAGAGGTGGGGGAGGCTGAAAGCAATGCGAAGGATGTGGAGACAAAGATGCTCTCGGCTTATGCTCTCATAGGTTTGGTCGTCACTGGGTTCATCTGGCTACGTCTCTATGGCGGGCAACACAGGAATGACCCTCGTGGGTTTCAGGAGCTTGAGCAACTTAGTAGCCCTTGCCTTGGTTTCCCCTCATGCACTCCACCTTGCCTTGCATCATCCCATTTGGGACAATAGCGGGGGGCCCATCCTCGTGACACTTGAAAGATTCGAGAATTTGGGTATTAGTATCCAAGGCCATATCTTCACCATAAGTGCTTATATAGTTGATTTAGGGACCTTTTGGATGATTCTCGAGGTACCTTAGATCTGCTCGTTAAGCAAGTTAGCGTGGGACCTTGGTTGTCTCTGCACTACATGGGAAAGGAGGGGAAAGTCATGTTACAAGGCATCCCCAACAACCCAGGCTTGTTGTTGCTCGAAGAGGTGAGACAACATTTGTCCTCCTTTAGCCACTTGTACCTCCTGAGGATCAAGGAGGGCGTTTCCTTAGATGCACTAATTGAGCTCAAGAGGGATCCCATCCCTTATGAGTTGTAACCATTACTGCAGCAATACATGGGTGTTTTAGTGAGCCGACTAAACTCCATCCACCTCTCAATTCCATTAAAAGATGATAGATGAGGACATGCCCAAAACGGTGTTTCGCAAGCATGAATGACATTACAAATTCCTTGTGATGCCAATTGGCCTATGCAACACACCCTCAATGTTCCAAGTCGTGATGAATGAGGTGTTCCTACATTTGTTGCTTTGTCTTACTTTTCTTTGACGACATACTCATCTATAGCCCTACACACATGGAGCATGTGGACCACATCCATCAAGTATTAGAGGTTTTGCACCATCATAGCTTCTACGCTAAAATGTCGAAATGCAAATTCAGGGCTGATTGAATGGAGTACTTTGGCCATGTCATGCCTGCGGATGGTGTAGAGGTTGACCCAGACAAGGTAGCTACATTATGAACAGGCCCAAGGCGGCGGTGATGAGGGGGTTGCGAGGCTTCCTAGGACTAACAAGGTATTACCACCACTTCATGAAGGGCTGAGCCGCCATGGTAGCCCCCCCGCCATGCCCTCACCTCTAAGGATTGTTTATGTTGGACAGGTGAGGCCATGTTGCCTTTGCCACCCTTAAGGAGGCCTTGTCGTTGACCCCTATCCTTTGGATGCTGGATTTTCTCACCCTTTCCGTGGTGGAGTGCGACGCTTCGGGTCAAGGCATTGGGGCGGTTCTCATGAAAGAGAGCTATCCAATGACATTCCTCAACAAGTCCCTCTTCGCCTCCCAAGTGGCCGTCTCAACCTACAAGGAGCTATTGGCGCCTGGCAGTGCACAAATGGCGGTATTATTTAATGATAGGGAAGTTTATGGCCTGTACAAACCATGAGAGTCTGAAACACTTGCATCGACAATCCTTTTCCATGCTAGGACAATAGACGTGGATGGCCAAGCTGATGGCTTTCGACTTCACCATCGAATACAAATGGGGAAAGAATATTGTGGTAGCGGATGCACTATCGCAACGAGAAGAGACAGTCGTGCTTCACTTGATCTTAGTAGTTTGTCTTGAATGGTAGAGGACCTCATGAAGGAGTACGAGGCAGACTCTACATACCGGCAACTCTTGTCAAGGGTTTGTGAGAACATATGAAGCCTTCCCAAATGGGCCATCTTTGATGACATTCTTCTATACAAAGGGTCTCTTGGCTCCTTCCACGATGGTGGAGGCATGGATGCTGGATTAGTGAGTACCATGCGGCCTTAAGCCACAGGCGTCCATGGGGGTTACGTGAAGACGCAATGAAGATTAAGGCGTGATTTCTACTAAAGGGATTAAAGAACGACATCAAGGAATGGGTGCATCAATGTATCATGTGCCAAAGGTGCAAGGTCACAAGCTTGTCTCCAACGGGCTTACTCTACTTGCTTCCCATTCAGCAGAACATATGGGAGGACATTAGCATAGACTTTGTCGAGGCCTTGCCGCTGATCATAGGCACATAGTTATCCTTGTTGTGGCAGATCGTCAATCTAAATATGCTCACTTCGTGGTGCTCAAGCGTCTATTTAAGGTTGTAGACGTTGTTACCATCTTCTTGCATCTAGTGGTCTGATTACATGGGTTCCTGATCGTCGAAATCCATAGTGAATAAATGCAAGTCGTAGCGTGCAATTCGCAATCATTTTAAATTTATAAATCGAACTCACAAAAGATATTAAGCTAAGAAATGGGAGTCCAAGTTGTCTCAGGGAGACACAGGATCTAATCGATTCCTAAATGAGTCTAAGTAATATATTTTTATTATTTTGGATTTTTTTGATATTTGTAATAAGGTGAAAGATAGAGATGAGTCAAATTAGGGACTTAATTGTAGAAATTGGATCTAAAATTAAATTGCAAATAGATGACTAGTGGATGAACTAAGCATCACACTCTTCCCCTCCCCTTTACCTACCTGAATGCCTTGTCCCAATTTTATCTTCTCAAGAGAAGGATTTTTCGGGAGAAAATGAGGGGGAGCGAGAGGGGGAGCGCGAGAGGGTGGGAGGGCAAGGAGCCTGGTTGGACGGCGGTGAAGAGGAGGTCACGAAGGGGAGAGGCGTTGGAGCTTCGTTGCTTCAAGTGCCTCAGGAGGGGGCACTTCGCGAAGGGCTGTAGGGATTCGTTGAGATGTTTGCAGTGTGGACTTGGGCATAGGCGAGCGAGGTGCCACCTCTGGGAATCTGTCGCTGGGCTTCCATGGGGAGAGCGAAGGAGTTGCTGCCCCCGTCGGAGGGGGCACCGTGGTTGGAGGAGATCAGGGTCCTTGAGGGGAGTTTGGTGGCGGCCTTGGTAGTGGTGGTGTTGGAAGGGGAGGTGGGGTTGGGGGACCTGAGGGGGGTGATTTCCTTGTTCTTGGGGATTGGAAGGGGTGCTTTTGGAGTTGCGACTCTCAGGAGCGGAAGCTTAGTGCTCTTGGGGCTCGGACCGGTACTACTGCGGCGTTTGGCGTTCAGGGAGTTGTCGTGTGGTCGAGGGGTGGTGAGGTGGAGGTGGCTGGTGAGGTCGGACGGGATTGTGGTGGAACGCCCACCGGTTAGCGTGAGGCAAAGGGTGGTGATTGAGGGGGTCCTCTCTTCCTCCGTACGATGGAGGTGGTGGTGGGAGTGGTCGCTCCGTTTGTAAGGCTCCGGAGCTGTGATGGTCTTGGCCTGAGATTAGAGGACCTGTCGAGGTTCGGTGCTTGGGTGGAGATGAAGCCGGGGGTGCGGATTGCGGAGAAGGTGGTCTTGAGATGGGGGAGCTCTTCTTGGTTGGTTCGAGTCTCGCCGGAGGTCGGGAGACCTAGGTCTTTTGCTGAGGCGGTGGCTGGTGGTGCGGTGGCAGAGCGTGATGTCAGTGCTGGCTTATGGGCTGGTCGAGGGTCAGCTGTTTTTGGGAAGGTGAGGGGACGCGGAGATGATTGTGCGACCGTTGCGATTCCCGTGGTGCAGTCGGTGGCAGACGAGCGGGCGGTGGAGTCGATCGAAGTTGCGGGATTTGCTGTGAAAGGTTTGGAGAAATCCGCGGCGTTGAAGACGAAGGGCCTGGCTGACGTGGAGTGGCTTTTAATAGTGCGCCCTCTTGACGGATCCGGGTTGGGTGAGCCGGATCCGGGCTCGGGGAAAGGCGAGGTCGGGGGGCCTTTCGAATCAAGCTCCTTTGCTCGCAAGGGTTCGGGGTGGGCCCTGAACGGTGGCAGTGATCAGATGGACCTGGAGGTAAGCCCTCGATTCGATCTTCGTTGTGCCGATCGGGTGGCGACGTGGACGGGGCGGTGCTGCGCCTGCAGAGGTGGAAGCCGAGGAAGCTTCTCGCGTAGCGGCTCTCGTACAAGCTAAGGTGGACTTATCGGAGGTAGAGGGCTAAGTCCTCTTCGACTGCGACGGTTGGAGGCGAGAGCGAGGTGGGGAGTGACCGGCATTGGAGGGAGGTGTTGGCGGAGGAGGTGGCCGGCAGCACCTTGTCGATTGCAGGGCGAGGTGGAAGGTCGGCTGAGGACTTGGTGGGAGGTGGGGGTAGCACAGGGAGTGTTGGGGTAGCGGCGATGGTTAGTGGTGGTGTTGGTAGCCAGCGAGGGGTTGGGGCTGGAGGGGAGGCAGTGGTTGAGGAGGTTCGGGTAGAGTTGGGTGTGGATGAAGAGAGGGTGGTGCGAGCTAGGGAAGAGGACCCTTTGGAGGGGGAGCAGGTGCGGCGGGGGCAGTCGGGTCGGCCGGTGGAGCTGGAGGACAGGGAGGTTGACCGGGTGGTTTAGGAGGTGGGTTTCAGGTGCACGACGAAAGGTGGAGTTTCCTGGACTTCTCCATGACTAAGGTCCTCTCTTGGAATGTGAGAGGGTTGAATGACCCCTCCAGGTGAGCAGCGCTGTGTGGTTATATTTAGAGGTGGGGACCCGAGGTGATGTTTCTCCAGGAGACCAAATGGGGGAGCTGTGACTAGAGGCTGTGGAGGGAGGTGGGGGGTGGTGGCATTGGGGAGTTCATAGCCCTAGATGCGGTTGGAAGAGCAGGTGGGGTTGTTGTCGGGTGGAAAGGAGATGCCTTCTCCTTGTTGGACTTGACGGTCGGATCCCATGTTGTCACGCTCAAGTTACATAGGTGTCGGGACAACCTTTACCTGCTCTTCTCTTCAGTCTACAATCCGAATGATGGTATGTAGAGGCAAGCTATGTGGGATGAATTAGATCAAGTTGCGGCGGCACATCAGGGGACCCTGTGGTTGATTGGAGGTGATTTTAATGTCACTCTGTTGGTGGAAGATAGAACGGATGGCCGTGGACCAAAGCTTGGAGGCTTTTGCTGGTTTTGTTGCTGCACAGGGGTTAGTTGACATGCCACCCTCTTCCTACCAATTCTCCTGGAGGAGCTCTGGTGGGCAGCAGTCTTGGATTGATAGGTTCTTGGTCTCGACAACGATGGTGGAGGTTTTCCCTATGGCGGAGGTCAAACCTTTGGAGCGGCCGTTCTCGGACCACACCCCCTCGCTTTGGGTTATGAACAAGGGCTGGAGGCATGGTATGTATTTTAAGTTTGACAGAGCTTGGCTTCTTGAAGAGGGATTTAGGAGGCTGGTGGAAGAGAGATGGAGATCTACTCATGCGGAAGGCTCGGCGGTTGCTAGGTTGGAAGCTAAGCTGCGGGATTTGAGGTCCTTTCTCAAGGTCTATAAGAAGCAGATCAAAGAGGAGCGTGGGAAGAGGAGAGATGAAGCTCTCAGTGAGATTGCGAGGCTGGATTTGGTTGAGGATGTTGACCTCCTCTTCGAAGTGGACATGGTAAGCAAAGCAAAGTGCTTGCAGGTGGTGCAAGAAGAGGACCAGAAGGTGGAGGTGGAGTGGAAGGTGAGATCTAGGCAGAAGTGGCTCAGGGAGGGCGACTCTAACACTTGGTACTTTTATATGGCGGCATCTGGGAGGAGGAGGAAGAACTGGATTGATAGACTGATAGTGGACGGGGAGGAGTTCGTGGGCAGGGAGGTGGTAGGTGGGGCGGCTGCGAGGTACTCTAGGGAGTTCACTGTTAGGATATGTTTTACGGGTCATGAAAAATCGTCGTTGTAGTATGTGTCACAGATGCAAACCGTTTTTACATCCATTTTATTTAATTTACAAAATTTTTACTGGTTTATTCCAGGTCGTTCGCTATGAGGCAGTTATTGATATACATCACTCTCTAAGTCCAATATTATTCTTTAATTCCAAAAAGATCAATTTTATATACAATCAAGAATGAATGAATGAAATGATAGCTTAATTATGTATAAAAGAATATATTAAAATGCTTGCAAACATATACTTACAAACAAGCATGAAACACTACACATATATACTCTATACTTTCTATTTATAACTTATATTACTTATACTTACATATATATATACGATAATAAGTAATAATACATACTATACTTATACTTATTATTTACGGTATACTTATTTA
Source organism: Thalassia testudinum (assembly GCA_037157565.1). Taxonomy (NCBI): domain Eukaryota; kingdom Viridiplantae; phylum Streptophyta; class Magnoliopsida; order Alismatales; family Hydrocharitaceae; genus Thalassia; species Thalassia testudinum. The sequence goes on along the minus strand of JAZHRO010000003.1, from coordinate 135,985,380 downwards.
TATATATATATATATATATATATATATATATATATATATACTATACACTACACATTATACGAATACTTCTTCTTTGCTCCTTATTCTCTTCTATTCTCTTTTATCTTTCTTCTTCTTCTTTACATCTTCTATACTTAGCTTCTTCTGTGTTCTCTTTGTTATTTTTCTTTAAGTCTTCTATACTTAGCCATTCTTTTCTCTTACTCTCTCTTCTCTTAACTTAATACGGCCTTCACTAATAAAAAATTAGTGTTTAATTGGCAGGCAGCTCCGTTCGAGGGATACACAGCACCCGAAGATCGGGTGGGACCAAACCTCTACTAGGTATCGCCCTAGTTTCTTAATTAGGTTGGTTAATCATGTTTTATGTTTAGATTTGGGCTTAATCAAGCTTTAGCACAGTATTCGACCCTTGACCCACACAGTATCACAAATCACAGAATATGCTCAATATGCTCAGAATATGGTCAGATATGTTTGATTGTTTCGGGTGCTCGACACCCGTGATGACTGAACATCCTATACAACTTTTTAGTATTACAGCACTACGAGTGCTTTCTGACTTACGATGTGGTGCTCAATAGGCGCCCGTTCTGTGTTGAATCAGCCGCTTTGCGTTGATTTACAGATTTTGGCCCTCAATTCGAGAGTCATAATTTATTATAAAATAAAATAAAATAAAATAATAATAAAGTATTTACATAGTACAATTGACCTTATACGAAGTTAGTATACATATTAAAGTATTTTATAAATATTTTTATTATATTTTACAAGTTTTATTTCGATTTTATTTTCATTTAAATAGCCTATTTTGGACTGATTTATTTATAAATTAAGTTTAAATAGTATATACATTATAAATATACTTAAATTAGCTTAAATTACTTGAAATACATTAGTATAAATATATAGTATAAGTTAGCTTGGTTTTAACTTAAATTACTAATTTATTTTAATTTAATCTAATAACTTAACTAGTAACTTAATAAATTAATTATTTATTCTAGATATATAATTAAATTATGATACAAGATTTAATATGTTTACAATATACATATAAATACGTATGTACAATATTATTAATAAATATGCTTATTTATAGAGTGTATTAATTTATATAGCTTTTTAGTATATATAAATTAGTTAAATTAATAAATAGTTATGTAATTAAGATATATACAGTCTAATCTAACTTAAATACTTAATTTACATTCTATAATATATACATAAGTCATTTATACCATATATATGTATAATTTACACTATATATATATATACTTACAATATAACTTATATTTACACTTATATACATATTATACAATGGTTTTTTAGGTCTATTATTTTTGGATTTTTTTTTTTCACTTATTAAGGCTTTTATAGCTTTTGTGGAGGTAGGAGATGAGAGGGAAAGAAATAGATGAGAAATAGGAAATGTTTTGGTGTTTTTATATTTAGTTTCTTTTATTAAGTTCCATGGTATACAGAATCGTTGGTTGGTATGTTCTACCAAGTTGGGGGTTCGGAATACCATAAAACTTCATATATGTATAAAAATTTACCTAATCTTCACTAAGATAGGTTTATTTCATTTTTTTTTGGATTTTGGTTTTATATAATTTTTATTTAATTACAAAGTTCACTCATTCTGAGTCTTTAAAAGGGTTTTCTAAGTGTGTTAAGTGCTTAGAATGGAATTCTAGTGTTTGAAAGGTAGTGAATTGTCTCAAACTACTACACACAATATATGGAAAATATATAAACAATTAAGCCCGCAAATCATTGTGGATTTCATTTAATTCTACTTGATAGACAGTTGGGCATTAAAATGACAAGCTTAAACAGTATTACAAGCATTTAAATGATGTTAAACATGCATTGAAAATACATGAAGGCTTGTATACAATTCAATACACCATTATACACAAGTCAGCTATCTAACAGAATGCAACCTAGGCCTATAGTCCTTGTTTTCAGAACATCATCTGCTGCAGTAGTAGAAAGCAAAGCAGCAGGACAGCAGTAGCAAGGCAGCTGCTGGAAATTTAGCAGCACTGCAACAAACAAATCCAGAAACATTGCTGCTAACAGGTAAACAACTGCAGTAGGACAAAACTAATCTTCAGATGGCTTAACTGCTGCTGTAGTTAATCCAGACTTTAGAGAAGTAAGTCTGAAGCAGGAAGGGACCTAAATTCAGCTTTTATCTCCTGATTTAGCCATTTATATCCTAGATCAAATTCGAGAGAACCTAATCAGGGATACAAAAGAACTAGTTCAGGGAATACTTAGCTGGATTTGGTGGGAATGTAGCTGCATGTGCAACAATTTGCTATGACTACTGGGATTCAAAATAGAAACATAAATTCTATAAACATAATATAACAAGGGTTACATATCACATAAAAAAAACTAGGGAATACAATTTAAAATCAAGATCCCTTGTCACAAATATCTCATCAGAAAAGTAGCTGATCTAACTCCTTCTAATGCTATAGACAGCATGTAGAAAGGATTAAATCAGACAATTTAATACAAAAACTTAAATCCCAAAACTCTAAAATCTTAAGGAATATTAAGAATTCCTTATGTTGAAAATCAAAATTGCAGTTTAAATCAACTCATAGATACAAGGTGGAGTCTCAAATCAACAAAATTGATTTTCATTGGCTCTACCATGCATTCAAGGCATCCAAATCCTCAGAAAGAATCAGATCAGATCATGGCTCATCTGAGATGAGTTCTGACATCAGAATCATCTCAGATTCCCAGCCAAACAGTGAATCACAATCAAAACATTTCGGTTTACTCGATTAAACATTCAAAACTCAATTGGTTCAAAATCCTTACAATCCAAACTCAAAGTAAATTGGGCAAACTGGTTCTCTTTTCAGCTCAGATCAGGAGCTTTTGTGAACAAGATGGAATGAGTGAGAAGCCCTTGATATGATTTTTGACGCTAATTTCAGATCTGAGGGTGAAAACCATTCAGATATGAAATTAGATCTAATGAATGGGTGAATTGTAAAAAACAGATCGAGGAAATCAGAAATGAGGTGAAAACATGTAGAGGAAGAACAATATGAACAGTGATTGGGTGAATTTCGTCTCCTCTGATCTGGAATGATCAGAGGAGGTGAGGGGGGAGAAATTTAAGCTAATTTCTACTCCTAAACTACACTACCAGTACACACAACAGATTAACATTAATTCTAACTCTAATTCTATTGCTAATCTATCTAATTAACACTACAACTAAACTAGAAAGCATTAAAACTACTCTAATAGGAAGAATGAGACCTGTGGGTCCTTAGCTAGCGGCTAAGGAGGAAGAATGGAGGGGGAGGGTGCTCCAGTGGTGTGAAAACTTGCTAGTGGAGTTCAGGGTCGTCCTTAGGCGTGTGTCATCCTTAGTGACGAGGAGAGTCGAAGAGAAGTCAGAGTATTCACAGTCGGTGGCTGTGAAAACTGGGGATTGGTGGGGAGAGGTGGCTGGAGTGGATAAATGATTGCTAAGAATGTAGGAGGGAGCGATCCTTTGCACGCGCGACCAAGGAGGTGCTTAAGTAGAGATTTCAGTGAATCAAGCCACCACGCGGGTGAAATTAGGCGTAGATGGCAAGGGCGGCGAGGATGAGAGGAGAGAGTGCGCGTGACTACCAAATCAAAAACTGACCATTGGATGGGATTTGAGGGTAGTGGTGACCACATGCGCCGAATCACACGAAGGTTCGAATCAAGGAGAGCCACAGATCAATCCAGCTGAGAGATCAATGGTCCAGATGGCTCATGTTCTTTGTGCGATACAGTGCATGCGCGGGTTGCAGCAGGCGTTGGAAGTGTATTGGAGAAATTGTAGGGATACTCTTCTGCGAAGGAGTATAAAAATTGTAGGTAGGCCCAAAAGTGATAGAGAATAGTTACAGAGTGGTCCTTTAGGGCTTACAAAGAGGTCCCTGTGGGTTACAAATAGGTCCTAAGAGGTTTTTTAATAAATGGAATGTAATGCATAAAGGACCTAAATGTAAATATTTGATTTCAAGGCCTTAATGATGTCCAAATGCCTTCAAGTTTTTATATAAGTTTAATTGAACTTTTAAGAAGCTAATTATACTTTTGATTTGAACTTTTAAACTCGTTTGTGTATTCAATTTACACTTGGATCACTATTTGACCTTTTTCATAAGGATATCTCGTTTAATGACCTAATTATGCAATTTTAACATAGAATTAATGTTTTAGGTCTTTTTCTTTGATTCCCACACTTAACCCTTTTTGTGTTAATTTGATATTGTTTAACCTAGTTTTTAGCTTAATTTTAGCTATTTAGCTATGATGAGTAGCTACTCGTCATTCACCGGGAGGAGGCAAGGGGGAAGATGGAGGTGGTTGGGGTCTGAAGTGTCGCGGATTAGGGATGTGGAAGCGGAGAATTTGATTGGGCCGTTTGAGGAGGATGAGATTCATAAGGCGATTTGGGGACTGAATGCTGACGGTTTTCCAGGTCCAGATGGTTTTCCTGTCTCCTTCTATAAGGAGTTCTAGCAGATAGTGAAGGATGATGTAGTGCAGGTCCTGTAGGAGTTCAGAGAAGGAAACTTGGGCTTCAACATATTGAACAAATTTTACTTGTTCTTATTGCTGAAGAGGGATGGAGCAGAGGAGATTCAGGAGTATAGGCTGATAGCTCTTTCGAATCTATTTACATGACTATGGCTAAGATCTTGGCGAATAGATTGAGGAGGACCTTGGCGAGGATTGTGGATCGGGTGCAGACGGCTTTTGTCCCAGGCAGGAACATCTTGGAAGGGTATGTGGTGGCTTTGGAGATCCTGTCTTACTGGAAGAGGAGTAAGAGGAAGGCCTTTATGTGGAAGGTTTATTTCAGCAAGGCATATGATTTGGTGCAGTGGTCCTTCCTTTGGGCCTCTTTGGTGAAGAGGGGATTTCCACCCCTGTGGATTGAGTGGATGAAAAGATGCATCACCATGGCGTCTTTTTCGGTTCTTATCAATGGAAACCCGGCAGGGGGTTGGATCCAGCCGAGAAGAGGGATTAGGCAAGGATGCCTGTTGGCTCCGATGCTTTTTGTTTTAGCGGCAGATATGCTAGCGAGGGTGGCGAAAAAATCTTGTGAGAGGAACATGATGAGAGGTTTCTCCTTGGGAGATGGGACGAGCAGTAGTATGCGGATGATACGATGTTTTTTATTGAGGGTAGGGAGGTGAAAGCTAGGAGGATGTGGATTTTGCTTCTATTATTTGGTGAGGCTTCCGGGCTGTAGATTAATCTGTCCAAATCAAGTTTTGTCCCTTTCAACTTGACGGAGGCAGAGGCGAGGGAGTGCAGCATGGGTCTTGGCATGGAGCAGGAGAAAGTACTGATCAGGTACTTGGGCCTTCCATTGACAGATGGGAGGATCTTGGTGTAGGATTGGGCTTCCTTGCTGGGGAGGCTGGAGGGGAGGTTGGCGGGATGGGCGTCCAGGCTGCTGTCAAGGGGAGGAAGGCTGGTTTTGCTCAAGGCGATTCTAGCGGCGATGCCTTTGTATTTCATCTCTGTCCTGAAGCTGCCCCAGCAGTTCGTCACGAGAATGTTGGGGCTTATGAGGAATTTTTCCTGGTCCAACTATGGGTCGAATGGGCCTGGTGTCAGGTTGGTGGTGTGGGAGGAGGTTTGCAAGCTAGTGGAAGAGGGGGGCTTGGGGTGAGGGAGTTGGGGAGATCTAATGATAGCCTGCTGGCGAAATGGGTTGGGGGCTTGTTGGAGAATAGGGGAGATTTGGTAGGGAAGGTTTTCAGGTCTACTTATGGTGGCCCTCTACATTGGGACCTCCTCCTGTCCTCGCCAAGGAATGCTTCTTATTTCCTGAAAGGTCTGTCGGCGGTGGCTCATAAAGTGCATAACTATTTTGTACCGGTGGTGGGGACGGGGGAGGTTTTCAGGTTTTGGCAGGATGATTGGACAGGTCAAGGCACACTTTCTAGAAGATTTCTGAGACTTTTTGCTCTTTCCTCGAGCAAGGAGGCATCTGTGGTAAAAGTTTGGGGAGGTGGGTGGTGCTCGTCTTTCGCAGGGAATCTTTCAGATGCGAGAATCTAGGATTTCCAGAGGTTGCTTGAAGAGTTGGAAGGCCTCCATCCGACGTCGGGAAATGATATGTTTAGTTGGGATGAAGGAGCTTTCTTGGTGAGGGATGCTTATAGGAGATTGTCTGGCGGGGGACCCATTGGTGATCTGGACCTGGTGAGAGATTGCAGATGGGTTTGGAAGGCGGCTTGCCCTTTGAAGGTCAAGTTTTTTGTTTAGCTGCTTAGGAGGCAAAGGCTCATGACAAGGGTGTGTAGGGCGAGATGGGCTCTTGGGGAGATTAAGGTTTGCCCTCTGTGTGGAGGAGATGATGAGGATGTCAACCATCTTTTCTTCTCTTGCTCGTTTGTATCACAGATTTGGAGTCGTGTGGGAGCGGGATGGTGGAATTGTCGGTCTTTTGATGAGTTTTGGAGCGGATGTAGAGGCGGAGGTGACAATGCTGGGTAGAATGTCTTCCGAATGAACTAGGAGAGGGCCAAGCCACTGGCGGTCCTTTGGGGTGTCTGGTTAGGAAGAAATGATGTCTTCAGGGGATAGAGGTCTTATGTGGAAAATTTCGTGGAGTCTATTTTTGCTTTGATTAGGCTTTAGAGTGAGTCTCTGTGAGTGAGAGGTCTTTATGGTTGTTCTTTGGATATGTTGTAGGTTGAAAGGTTTTTTCTTTTAATACATTTGGGTAGTTATCAGTGTGGATAACTACCTTTTTCTTTTTTAAAAAAAAGATTAAATTGCACATAAATAAAATTTCAAATATTTAAAAATTCTAATAAAATTAGTAAATCTAGTTTAAGACCTAACTAAGACACCTACCAAATTTCACATTGAAATAATGACTAGAGTTCACACTGGAAAATTAGGAAGAAAATGTAGGGATTAGATTACGACAATGTCAGGGCTTGAATGTAAAGTGTTATTTAATTTTTATATAAAGCAAATTTGGGCACACAATTTGGATGCGAACTAAACTTAGTAAGCAAGAATAATATATATTTTTTGAGATTTTTTTGACGCATGGAAATCAATGCGAAAATTCAGAAATCTAAGACGAAGCAAACAAAATAAACTATCAACTAAGATTAGCTGCAAGAATTGCTACCTTTTGAACTACAACTAAGATTGAAAGAAAGAACTACAAAAGCAAGAAAACATGAAATAAGAAGATGAAGAATATGAATCTCAGTGGAGAATGGAGAACGATTGGTTTGTGACGGGGGTGGAGAATGTCATCGACAACTATCGGGATGTAGCCTTCGTAGAGAGGACGAAGAAGAGGTAGTCGAAGAGCTAGAGATGCTGTAGATAGAGACGAAGATGGAGTCTAGGGTTTATGGAGAGGGAGAGGGGGCAGCTAGGTAGGTGTAAATACAAGGGAGATGATAGTGGTTGACTATGGGGATGGAGGGTGGGGGTTGTCGGATTAGGGTTGAGAAGGTGAAGGGATGAAGGAAGAATGGAGAAGAAGGTGGAGAGGAAGTTGATGGAAAAGATGAATGGTGACGTGGAGGGTGGTGTGTTTATGTAGAGGAGTGCACCTAGGGTTGGCGTGGACTTGGAGGTGAGGTGGCATCATGGGATTGGTTGGAGAGTGTTGGCATGAAGTTATTGGTTGAGAGGGTGTGCCATGGATCCATGTAAGATGAGTGGTGGTGATGGGAGTATGGAAGGAGTGGACAACCATGATGGAGGACTTAGGTGGCATGAACATAAGGTGGTAGGGCTAGGGCTTGTATGATTAGGGGTGGCTTAGATTGGTGGGCTAGGTTTTAGGTTGGTGGTGGCATGGGAAGAAGATAAGAAGATCCAAAGATGGTGCCACTTTTAAGGATAGATTTGGGTTGTTGAAGGGTGATGTGGCATGGCTATGACGTAGATGTGGTGAGTTGGCACAAGGAGAGTGGATGGAGAGTGTAGCTAAGGATTGGTGAGGTGGATATTGGGATGAGGTGGACAACCATGAGGTGGTGTAGGTTAAGGTGGCGTGTTGTTGGGTTGAGTGAGCCCAATTGAGGATGAATGAATTGCCATGATGTGGGGCTCCATATGTCACCTAGAAAAAAGCCCCTACAAAAAGAGAAACATATGTTAATGCACATTATATAACTTATTAAGATGCAATAATTAACCCTAAATTGCATTATTCATTCCATGATGCATTAATACCTAAAATGCACTAATTCAACGCAATTATGTCGATAATGCTTTCTAACCAACATAAATTAGGCATGAACCAGTTAATTAATTATGAATTCATTAGTTCCCTCGATCCATTGTTAGCGATCATGACATATGCTTCACTAGCGCCTTCTGGTGCAAACTATTTGTCCTACATGACACAAAGCTTTAGTTCACCTCAGTTTATCATTCGCAGTTGGATGGGTAGTCTAAGTCATCAATAGAACTCTTGGTGCTTATCTCAGGTGCTTCTACCAAGAGCACTTGCACACATGGGTCCATTGGCTTGCATGGGCAAAGTTCTCGTATAATACAAGCTACCATACTACTACTAAGACTACTCCCTTTGAAATTGTGTATGGTAGGCCATTGCCTTGCTTGCCATCCTTAGTCTGTGCAGCGATTCAACTTGAGGAGGTTGGTAATCAGATCTGGACGCATGATGCCACCATCGAAGACCTACACCACCATCTTCAATGCACATAGGATCAAATGCGTGTGCAGGCGAACAAACATTTTCGAGAGGTCATGTTCGAGGTAGGGTAGTGGGTGTACTTGAGGTTCCCTAACTTCTGGTACTCAACACTTAAACACCGTCACCACAACAAGTGGGCTCCTAAGTATTACGAATTGTTTGCATACAAACTTCGCCTCCTTCGGAGGACCACTTGATACTCAAGGAGCATTTCTCATCGTGGGCTATTGAGGACAATGGGTTGTCTCAAGGGAGGGGGGTGTTGATACGATCCCAGGAAGGGAGAAAGACACATGGTGTTGCATAGAGGCCAATGTGGTGTGTTGAGATAAAAAGGGAGGCCACAAGAAGTGCGTTCGCACGTCGTCTAAGTCGCATGCATAACTGCATGTAGTAGTGGATTGGTTTTGTCCTCGTAACCAAATCAAATGCCTAGTACGGGGCTGTTATGGCAGTCTAAAGGTGGTTGTCTGGGCCCTGCTATGTCTGGGTGCATCTGTGCATGTACAAAAATCGTTACTTCGTCTTGTTTAGGGAAGAGTGGTCTTTATAGTGTGCATGATAGGGAGCTAGTGAAATTATCAAAGAATCTTGCTTTCTCCCCCTCAGTGGTTGTAGGAGACCTCCCACCATAGGGAGACTAAGGGAACCACCTCTACCTACGGTGACTTGTTTTGCATGTTTATAGGGTTGCGAGGTTGATATTAGTCTTCTTGTGCCCCTATGATAGATCGACTTTAGGGATCACACACAATAGAGATCTTGGTAAAGATCTTGCTCGTAAGGATGGAGCCCCCAAGGTTTTAAATGCTGATATCGATGCTGTATCAGACAAGTTGAAAAGGGGATATTTCGGGGATATGTCGCGGATATATCATTGATATTAGTAAATTTTGAGGAAATCACTCAAAAAGGTCCAAAATATCACAAATTTGATGAAAATTAATATTTTAATAGCTACTACATGCATGAAGAAATGTCTAGAAGATCAAAATCATAAATTTTGTATGAAAATATAATATAAACGCGCTACTATCATGTCGATAAAGTCATACATTGAAAAAAAATGCATATATGATAATATTTGAAAAATATTTATAGTAATACTACTCACCAAAAGAAATAAAATATAACTAGTACTAGACTACCAATGGACCATACCAAGTACTAACCAATGCCACTAAATCAATACCAAGTTGAGCTTTAACCTGGCTTGATACCTCCTTCGATTTTCTTCCTCTATTTGTAACACTCTACATACTCAGTAGGATTTCCATATCATGTAGCTGTATCGAGTATTGTATTCATTGATGTATTATTGGTAGTCTTCATCATTGCAATACAGAAGTATTCCAAGACGTGGATATCGACTGTGATTGTCAGAGGAGCTACTCCTACTTATATTTTTAGATCGACCTTGAGTAGACTCATCTTGATGTTCTCTTGAATCTCTGGACTTGGTAGAGTCACCTCGTTTCAATGTACAACCTGACAATTTAGAAGGTTCATGCTGTCTTGTCGAAGAACTCCATGGTGGTCGAGGAGTAAGTGGTGCAACAGAGTGGGAAGGTTGATAAGAAAATAGTTTAGGACCTCGAGGTGCAAAATACTTAGGAAATATCTCGTAACTTGCAGGATCACTTTGGTGGCGACTATTATATCCATAGGAGGAACCATAATAAGATGGAGAGTGGTGTAGCTGGGGAAGTAATGAGACGAACATTGCATCTCATCTTAGGGTTGGTATTGATGGCTGGTGTAATGAGATCTGTAACCACCATAGTAACTCGATGATGATGATTCAGGGCCACCTCCAAAGATTGATTCCACCACTAGATTAAGGGATCCTACTAATGAATTTAAATCATCGATGGACATCATACAATGGCCTGAGACATACCCATATCTTGCCCTTGCGTCATAGTCTGGAGGTGAACTTGGCACGGGATCTTCATGTATATTTGCATATCTTTGTATGTATTTATGTTGGGCATCCTATCTATTAGGATCTTGATGATGATATTTTCATTTCCTCCACTACTTACCGCCTGTGGCTCGTCATCGTCTTCATTACCATCATCACATCATCATTATCGTCTTCATCATCATCATTTTTTGTTTCTCCTGAGATTGATGAATTTTCCTTTGGACCCTCTATAGTTTCAAGGTCACGGATTACTTTCATACCAAATCTACTACACAAATTTTAGATACATTTGCACCCATTTTTTCTATTATCTCAGGATCAGGACCATTTTTATTAAGAAATGTTTCTCTAGTGTTATTCAACCATTATTATAAAACATTTTCCTCTTCTCTATCTCAAAAAGGTATTGGGTCTGTATGCTCTTCCTTATTTGCTCATTCTCATATATGTTTCATCTTTAGTCTGATGTTGTAGTGTACGAATACCAAGTCCATCAACTTGTCATTGTCGATGTGATTTCTTCTCTGTGAGTGAATCAAGTTGAAGGTATTTCAATTTCCTTTACACCCACTTGTCGATGCCACTTGAGATAAAATTCTTATAGCAACTCAGCGAAGGTTAGGAGCATCCGTGCCAGGCAAACGCCACCATTCAGTTGTAATAGAAAAATGAAAACTTATTATGATTAACTCATTCGTGTAATTTATTGTGAATTGTGTGAAATGAATTCAAATTTTACAGATCACAAGATGATGACCATACCGGGACTAATTTTACTTTGGGCATGTGTGGCAATGTTTGTCCTGAAAGATAATAATTCATCTCTAAAATATTTTATTTGTAAAAACAATGTTTAATAAATCGTATGTGTAAGTAACATTCTAAGATCTTAGGCTAAAAGTATGGGCTAATTTATCACATTCATATTATTCATACAAGTTGTTTGTTCTTGTATGCCCTTCATGAGCTTACAGATAACCGTTTGTATTGCTTTGAGGAGTTTGTGATCATTACGAAGTTTATACTTGTAGTGATCTCAGGTTGGGATAATATACTGTAAAATTAGAATTTAAGAGCAATCACTACAAAGTACAAACTAAAAAGTCATGAGTCATGACCAAGGGTAAAAACATATAAATGAAACTTAATAGTCAAATAATAAATTCATACTATCTTTATGGAGCGAATGCAAGAGCAAGTTTTGCCTTCTCTCATCAATTATTTTAATGTATTGTTGACTTGATTGGTAGGTTCGAAAATCACGAAATTAATAAGTTTGAGGTCGTAGTATAATTGTGAAATCGAATCTACACAAAATATTAACGAAACTCACCGTAAGTTCTGGTTGATCTCTTGAAGGTGATGAATGCGAAAATGATTATTGATTTTTTACTTTTCTTTCTTGTTTGCTTTCGAATAAAAGTAACATAAATCTAAGCAAAAGCCTAAATCACCTAGCTTAAAATCTAAGGATGATCTAAATCCTAACCTAAAACCTACAGATGATGGTGGATTTCTTGAACGGAAAACTCGCTCGTCACTCTCTCAAATCGCACGACCATAGTGTATTGTAAATAGACGTAGAGTGTGTAAAAATAACACTCATCGTGGAATTCAAGAATGTTGTGTAACGTCGAGGGAGTTTTGATCAATCATTGTTTGATTTATATAGGCGGGGGCCATCATAATTTTTTTTTTATCTTTATGACTTTTTTTTTGTTTTTGGAAATAGCAAACTATACTACCGAAATAAAATGATTATGAGATCAAGTCACATAATCATAACTTGAAAAGATTGTCTTTTATTTCATGAATTGAATAACATAAATGTAGAGTCAACAAAATATAAAGGAAAGTAGTGGAATGCTTGATTTGTAGGAATCAAAATAACATGTAATAAAAATGACAAAAATCGAAATCTATCTATTAGAAAGCCATCCCGTGGGAATCGCTTGTAGAGCCGTCGGTACTAAAGGATGGTGGTGGCAAGATCGTGGGTATGGGAGCTTGTCTACATGCCATAAGAGAGTGGCACACACCTAAGACTCACGGAGAGTCTAAGCATGCCAATAAAAGAGGAGAAACTAGCTACTTGCATGAAATAAATTGCAGAAACATAAAGAAAAGCAATACTATCTAAATTAATAGAACTAAGGGCATCAAGGGTGCCTCTGTGTGGAGGGCATTGATGGCCGTGTGGTTGGTGATGGTGGGATGAGTGGTTGGCTGCCAAGGTGGTGGTGGACGGCTCCTTGGAGGTGGTGGAGGGAGCTAGGGAAGGTGGAGGTGTGGTAGCTGAATGGAGGGAGGAAGAAGAGATGCTTCAAATGGTGGCCTTGGTGGTGTATTTAAGGAGTGGGTGGGTGGGTTAGGGTTAAGGCTAGGTGGCACCACCTTTGGTGGAAGATAGGTGAGGTAGCGTTGGACTATGTTGAGAGAATTGAGTGGTTGTTTAGTGTCACATTAGAAAGTGTGAGCTTTGTGTGTGAGTGGTGGCCTATAAATAGGCGTGTACTCCCATTTACCTTTGAGAAGAAATACAGAGAAATCATGCCCATAGGGCACTTCTCCCATCGTTTTCTCTCCGCTCCTCGTGAGTGGGGTTTCCATGTAAATCTAAGCATTATGCACATCTTTTATTGCTTTGATTCATGCTTCCAGTTATATTTTTCAACTTGGTATCAGAGCCAGATAATTCTTGGGTTATATTCGTTCTTAAAATTATGTTTGTCATTGGAGTATTCTCATGATCATCAAGGAGCAGCACAGAAGCAGGTTTTGCCACAAGAGGTACACGAAGAGGAGTCCTCTTCATAGGAACTTCCTCATTGCCACAGATAGTGGTGCTCAGATCGGAGGGTATTAGATTAGATTGGATCGGAGGGTGAGATCGCTCGTGGATCTGGCGATGCGATGAAGAGGCTTCGTGCTGCAGGCGAAGTCGATGGAAGAGCAGCACGACTAGATGTGGAAGGCGAGCATGGAGCATGGAGAGGATCAGTAGCAGCCATGCGACGGTGGAGATGTGGACGACACCGAGGAGGGCCTCCACCCATGAAGGTCTCTTTTGCCGCCCCTGCCATGGTCGCTCCTTTATGCCCCCACGAGCTTCATGGAGGAGGCGAGGATCTTTGCGTCGGGCCTCAGCCCTGCCTGTGCGAGCATCATCGGTCCTCCCCTATCGCTAGCGGTGCTGTCGTGATGGGTTGTGCCATTGCCACGTGACCGCGAGGCTTTGGGTTGCGGGCGCATGGTCTGGGGATGATCCCGATGCTTCGTGCGGAGATCTCGCGTCAATCGGGAGGCATAGTGACCGCACTAGAGGTAGCATCGGCGGTTGTGTTGCTTCTGTGGGTTCTCATGAACCCTAAAAGGGAGAATAAGTTGTCTTTGGGTATCTTACATTTTTTACCCTCTTTTCACATTTCTACTTGCTAGAAAAAGATGAATGAAATAGAAAGAGGGAGATAGTAAAAAAAAAGGGAAAGAGAAAGAAAAAGGAAAAACAACAACCAAGCCTTTTTCCACACTAAGTGAGGTTGGCTATCTGGATTCTTTGCCTCCACGCAGATCGATTTTCAGCCATTTCAGGACTTAAATTAAAGTAATTGAGGTCATAGTTAATAGTTTCCTTCCAACATTTGTTTTATCTTCCTCACCCCCTCTTAGCGGGTTTAGTCTCCAACTTCTCGCATCTTTTAATTTGAGCATCTAGTAGCCTTCTTTGTAAATGTCCAAACCACCTTAGACGTGCCTCTCTCATTTTATCCTTTATCGGTGCCACCCTAACCTTTTTTCTAATAATCTCATTTGAAATACGGTCCTTTCTTGTATGACCACACATCTATCTTAACATCTTCATTTCTGCCACAGATATCTTCTGTACATGCCTATAGTTTATAGCCCAGCATTCAGAACTGTACAACATGGCTGGTCTTATCACAGCTCGATAGTATTTTCATTTGACTTTTAAAGGAACCCTCTTATCACAGAGAACACCAGATGCACCCCTCCATTTCAACCACCTTGCATTAACTCTGTGTAACATCTCCATCAATTCCACCATCATGTTGGAAAATGGATCCCAAGTACTTAAAAACATCTTTCATTGGAATGCACTCTTCTCCAATTTTTACATCAATCCCTTCATTGTTCCCTCTACTACTAAACTTGCATTCCATATACTTAGTCTTCGTCCTACTTATGCGTAATCCTTTATCTTCAAGGGCTTCTTTCGAAAGCTCAAGTTTTCTGTTCACTCTATCTCTTATCTCATCAACCAACATAATGTCATTAGCAAAAAGCATATACCAAGGCACCTCAATCTGGATATGTTTCGTCAACTCATCCATGACTAAGGCAAAAAGATAAGGGCTTAAAGTCGAATCTTGATACAGACCAATGGTGATATCAAAGTAGTCCGTCAAATCATCCTTAGTCTTTACACAAGCTGCTGTTTCATAGTACATGTCCTTTATGAGGTTGATATATATAACTGGCACTTGCCTCTTCTCCAAAATTCTCCACAAGATATCTCTTGGGACAGAATCATAGGTCTTTTCCAAATCAATAAAAATCATATGTAAATCCTTTTTCTTGACTTTGTATGTCTCCATTATACGTCTCAATAGATGTATTGCCTCAATAGTAGACTTGCCTGGCATAGAGCCAAACTGATTTTCAGTTACCATAGAAAATAAGAAAAAGGAAAAAAAGATTAAAAAAAGGAGAAAAGGAAAAATAAGAAAAAGGAAAAAGGAAAAAAAAAGAAAAAGAAGAAAAGAAAAAGAGAAAATGGAAAGGAAAAAGAAAAACAAGAAAAAAAAAGATGAAGAAAATTAAAAAAAAAGGGTGATGAGGTTTATGTTTAAGAGAAGAGATGGAGAATGCTTCTCTTTCAAGTTTTATTTTCTTCTTCTTATTATTGTCTTCTCCCATATGAGTATAAGAGAAAGGGGGAGTGTGGAAGTCTTGTGTAGTCATCTCCCGTTTGGGAGTCCCTTTTGTTCATGGACTCCACATGAGAAACCCAACTTGGGAGGTTCAGAGTTTCGAGGTCCTTAGAGGAATGACTCATTTTAGATTTTTATGTGGGAGATCCAGTTTCGTGGACTCCAGAGATGGAGATCCACCTTCGAGGTCTTCAGAGGAAGACAATTTTAGGGATACTGAACGGGGAGCCATCAGCACTAGATCTTCAGATACAGCCATAGATCTTTAAGTAGTTCCAGCCTTTGTTGCTACCTGTGTAGAGTGGGTTCTTTTGTGTTGTAAGCTGAGCATTCCATGCTTCAGCTTGAAGGGGAGTGTTGAGAGAATTGAGCGGTTGTTTAGGGTCACATTGGAAAGTGTGGGCTTTGTGAGTGGTGGCCTATAAATAGGCGTGTACTCCTCCCATTTACCTTTGAGAAGAAGTACAGAGAAATCACGCCCATAGGGTGCTTCTCTCGTGGTTTTCTCCCTGCTTCTCGTGAGTTGGGTTTCCACGTAAATTTAAACGTTATGCATCTCTTTTATTGTTTTGAGTCATGCTTCCAGTTATATTTTTCAATTGACTAGGTTTTGGGAAGAGTTGAGGGTGTTTTGGTAAGCATTTTTGTAGGTTGAGTTGTGTTATGTTAGGTTTAATTGGGTTGGGTTAGCCTAGGATTTATTGGGTTGAATCTAATAAGTAGGTCCTAATTTAATTGGATGTGTGTAATTAGGCTAAGGTAACCCTGATAGATGTATAGGTGTGATTCTAATTAGGTCTAGGTTGAGTCTAATTAGGTTCTACTAAGCCTAATTAGACTTGTATGGGTAGTGATGAATCAATTAGATACTAGATGAATCTAATTGGGTTTAGGTGCACCTAATCAAGTAGAGATGCACCCAATTGGGTGAGGGCTAGTTGATTGGGTTTAGGTAGAGTCTAATTAGCCGAGGGTTAGCTTAATTAGGTCAAGCTGGACCCAATTAAAATGTGGCTGACCCAATTGACTCAAATTGAGGGTTCTATGGACCTAAATAGGATTCTAAAGTGTGGATTAGGAACATGGATAATGGATATGGTTTGTGGATAGTGGATAATAGGAATCTGGATAACATTGTCCAGGTTTTGGCCAAAGTGGGAAAATTCAGGGTTAGGGATAGAGATATCCCAGGTGGAGAGTGGGGATATGGATAATGTGGATAAGAGCATGGATAACACTATCCATGTTTTGGGTTCTAGAATCTAGGCTGAGTTGACCTAATAAGAGGGTGGCTTAGGGATAGGAGTGAGGATAAGGCTATCTTAAGAAACTATGAATAGAGATAGGGTTATCCTAAGCTTTTTCCTTTTTTTTCTGCATTTATTTACACAAGTAGCCTAGTCTATCTCTCCCTTACCCTCTATGTCTTCATTCTTATTCCAAGCTTTATTCCAAACTCCCGTTTTAGTTCTAAAGCAATTCTAACTTCTATTGAGCTTTTATTCAGTCTTAGGATATCTTTATCTGCAAATACAATTATACACTAATTGTAAGGAAAAATCACATTATTTTATAAACAACTAAGTAGAACAGTCATGGTGCAAGATATGTAGCTTATGCATGTATTATTCATAAATTAAATTAGGTTCTAATTTAATTTATGTTGATTAAGTCCTATGATTGCTTTACAATCATTGGCTTCTCAGTATTTTCTTTCACCTTTTGCTTCATCATTGCCAAGGCAGGTTGATCTTTTTAGTGTAAATTATCCAAAGGTCTTATATTTAAGTTTGATCAAATTTAAAATTCTTATGGAAATGAAAATAAACTATCAAGTTCTACTTTTAGGTTTAGGTATATTTTTAAATCCTCCAAATCAAAATTAAAAATTTTCTATTCTTAAAATGCCCATAATCATTTCTTTCTGAACAATTATCCAATAAAATAAAAGTTCAAAGATAAAATTCAAAAGTATCATATGTTATTAGGGTTAATCCTTCATTTTTTTTTTTTATCACATCTTTTCAGTAACAACATTCAATACTACATTCATCCCAATCTCTGTCTCAACGTTGTAAACAAGAACATGGTCACCAACATGAACTCAGCCCCATAGATATAACGTGTATTTTACTACAATTATATCAGTAATTAAATAAAAATATCCTGAACAAAAATAAAAAATTGCATAAAAATATAATTGTATACATTATTATATAATAATATAGCTTTAACTTGAGTAATGTTGGTTTTACTTAAAAGAGAGGGCCAAATAATACAACTACAAATGCAATTTATTTAACATGTTATGAATCAAAATAATGTGCATTTAACTTAAAATATTTATTAAATACTACAATTAAATGAGTAATTATACAATAATGTCACAAACTAAAATAATGTGTGTTACTTAACAAAATTGCCAAATAATAATTATATATGCAATTACATAACAATGCACCCTAAAATACAATAACATACAATTTTTTTTTTAAAGAGATTGTCGAATGATAGAGGTAAATGCGTAATTATATAACAATGTACTCTAAACTAAAATAATGTGTATTGTGTAATTATATAATAATATACTCTAAACTAAAATGATGTGTATTTCACTTTGGGAGATTAACAAATATATTCTTTTTGAAAAGAGAAAAGGATGGTTATCCGTATGGTAACCATCTAAATTGTATTAACACTAAAAAAGGCCTTAGGCCCAATTACATATTACAACTCCAAGAAGAAATCAAAGACAAAAGTGACTCCACCACATTCTCCACGTATGGAGGCCAGTCCTTAAAAACCACCACATTCCTCTCCAACCATACACTCCACAACACTGCCAGTGGCCTCACCCTCTCCTTTTTGATCTAAACATATGGTGGCTCCCATCCCTATCTCTTGATTTGTAAGAACTCCAAAAGCCATCAAAAGTGTGATGAGCCCACCAAACATCGAAAACTCTACTCTAGACCTGGGCTGCAAAGGGACAGTTAAAAAACATATGCATAGAGGACACGTGGTATCTACATTAATAACCCATCGTGACCTCCATACCTTCGTCATGATCCTCCATCTTCGGAGCAGTTAGCTAAAGATCTTGACCTTCAAATGATGCCGTCGCCCACATTTGGTTGCGTTCTCTAACTAGGTCATTGTCCTCCATACTCGTTGGATTTGCCAACCTCCTATAAGCACCACGAACAGAAAAGCCACCCTCCTCCCAGCCAAAATAGTCAGGCCCCCCCTCCTCCGGCTTGAACCCCTCCATCCTCTGAAGCTGATCAATCCTCTGATCCGACGAGTTTCCCACAAGAGCCGGGCACTACCACCCTTCCCAAGCATTTGCCACCATGGCTCCCTTGTCAACTGCCAAAGCTGCTAGTCTAGGAAACCAGTCACACAGTTTCCCTTGCCCTCGTCCAATCATTCTCCTAGAATCTAAACGTCCTCCCTGTCCCAAGCACCGATGTGAAGAAACCTTGTACTCTGGGTGCCACCATAGAGATCCCTTTGAGAAAATGCGATGCTTCGCGTGGGGGAGAACAGAATAAATCCCAAGACAACATGGAGCTATAGCACGACCTCAAGACCTTCCCAACCAAGCACTCCTCATCCCCTAACAATTTGGAATTCCATTTTCTCAGGAAGCTGTCATTCATCCTCTGCACCTCCCTAACACCTAAACCTTCTTCCTTGATCAGCTTACACACCTCCTCCCAAGCCACCAGCTTCACCCCCTTCCTAATCGAACTGGCTTGTCCAGAAGAAATCTCTCATCTGTCGCACAATCCTCCTCTCCACCTGCTTGGGCATCCTCGAGATAGATGCAAAGTACGAGGGCATTGCAGTTAGGACCACCTTCAATAGCACAAGCCTCCCTCCCCTGGAAAGAAGGTGAGAAGCCAACCCCGCCAACCTCCCCTCAATCTTCTCCACCAGAGGCAACCATTCTTGCACCGGGATTCTCCTATCTGTTAATGGTAGACCAAGGTAAGAGATGGGTAGCATTCCTTGATCTGTACCCAAAGCTGCCCCAGAACTCATAGCCTACTCCTTCGACATGTTGAAAGGAACAAACTTTGATTTAGAGGAATTAATCTTCAATTTAGATGCCTTTCCAAACAAATCTAACAACATGCGGATCCTTTGCGCCTCCACATGGGACCCCTTGACAAAAAATAGAGTATCATCTGCATGCTGCAATGCAGGGATCACACCACCACTATTCAACCAGAAATCGTTAAGAAGCCCTCCCTCAATAGCCTTACCTGCCGATCTGGCCAAAGCATCTGCACCTGGCACAAACATGTGTGTTAAAGGACACCCCTCCCTAACACCCCTCCTTGGTTGAACCCACCCACCCGTCGGGTTGTTGTTGACAAGCATCGAGAAAGTAGTGGTGACACACTACTTCATCTACTGTATCCAAAGCGACGAGAAGCTCCTTCTGACCATGGTTGCCCACAAAAAGGACCACTGTACCGTGTCATAAGCCTTACTGAAATCCACCTTCCACAGGAAAACCTTCCTCTTTTCTCTCTTCCAAAAGGCAAGAATCTTGAGGCTGCAATGTACTCGTCAAGTATGCTCCTTCTTGGCACAAATGCTATTTGCATTAGAGAGATCACCCCCTCTAAGACCTTCAATCTATTGGCCAACACCTCTTCCACTATCAAGTAAATTCCATTGGAAAGTGCAATGGGCCTGAAGTCATCAATGCTCTTCGCCCCATCTTTCTTTGGCAATAAAAACATGAAGAACTTGTTCAATCTGTTAAAGCCAAGATTCCCTTCCTTGAACTCTTCTATTAATTGCATGAGTTCATCTTTGAGCAAACCTCAGAATTCTTTATAAAAATGCACAGGGAAACCATCTAGGCCTGGACACGCATTTGCATTCAAGTCCCATATAGCCCTTTTGACTTCCTCTTCTGAGAAAGATGACACTAGCCCATCCTCTTGCGCCTTTGTAATGGTGGGCACGCCCTATCCCAGCCACCTCCATCCTCCTCTTTCCCTCTTGCTTGAAAAGTCTATGAAAAAATTAGCCGTCGCTTTTCCGATCTCTCTCCCAACAACCTTGTCACCCACATTCAGCCTTATCAATCCAATTCTTCCGTCTCTTCCCATTTGCCATCATGTGAAAGAAACGTGTATTAGAGTCCCCCTCCTGTAGCCAGCTCTGTCTGTATCTGGTCTTCCACTCCATCTCTGCTTTTCTATCCTTCTCCTGTACAGTCTTAACATGTTCCGCCCTCGTCGTATGGTCAATTGTAGAGAGGAGGTCAAGGTCCACTCGATCCAACCTCTCAATCTCTCCTAGAGCCTTGTCTTTCCTCCTGTTTCTGTCCACTCTGATTTGCCTCTTGTATTCCTTTAGAAAGGTTCTGAGTTCCCAGAGTTTAGTCTCCCATTTCATCGTTGCTGACCCAACAGTTTGGAAAGACCTCCATTTCCCCACTTTCTCCCTGAAACCCTCCTCTAGAAGCCAGGACTTCTCAAACTTGAATTAAGTACCAGAACACATACCTTCATTTGACCTCCACATGATCGGGGTGTGATCTGAGAATGGTCTTTGCATCGGCCTGACATCTGCCAAAGGAAAACCTTCTGCCAACTCCACTGAAGAGAAGAACCTATCTAGCCTCGACATCTGCCCACCAGAACTACACCATGTGTAGGTGCAAGAGGATGGAGGCATGTAAGCCAGCCCATGACCCTCCACAAAATCCATGAACTCTATCGAACCATAATCTCGGCTGCCTCTCCCACCAGGCTTGTCACAAACAGAGTGCCATTGAAATCCCCTGCAATCATCCACAGGCACCCCTGAAACTTTAGAGAGACCTGACTAAGATCCTCCCACAACGCATGTCTCGCTATGTCATCAATTGGTCCATACATTGCTGACATAACACAATAGAACTCATCTCGTAGAATCCACCGAAGAACCCACCAGGGAATCCTCCGAAGTAAAGATATCATCTCTCCAACTCACCACAATCCCCCCCGCGAGACCCGTCGCATCAATCGCCACGAACTTCTCAAGATTTCCACCCCTAATCTCCCTTCAAGTTTGTTGCCCACAAGTCTGGAGTTTTGTCTCTTGCATCATTACCACGCCCGGACCCCATTTCTGCAAATATGATCTCAGTGTTGCCCTTTTAGAAGGGTTATTCAGATCCCTCACGTTCCAAGATAAGACTTTCAACATGTAGAAACTGTGTTATCTCCGCCACAACGCCTGAATCCCACCACTTTTGCAATCCTGCTATCTTCCATGGAATTCCCCCCCAACTCCCATACCATCCGGTCAGAGTGTTCCTCCCCATCCCTAAACACCGCACAGTCCTCCCCAAAAGCCCCACTTGCATCTCCCACCCCCTCTGCAACCCCAACCTCGCAGAAAGGATCACAATTTCTACCTTTGCACCCCCTGACCTCACCATCTCCATTGTAGCTCCATCACCCCCCACCGGATCAACCACCACACCCCCTTTAGGAGTTAGAACATCCTGCACCTTTACTACGCAAGAGACCTAGGGACCCACATTTGAAGTCACCCTTAACCTCGTATGCCCCCACTGGCAATGGTGAGATTGCTTCGGCATCTCCAACGATTGCATGCTGCCATTCCTCGTAGCTCACCTCCTCTAAGAAAGCCCCAACGACAGAGGTATCTCAGGTGGACCCCACGAGCTCTGTACGGCCTCCATTTGACAAGAGGGATATCACCACCTCCGTCTGAGGTAGTAGCCTTCCTCTCCATTGGCGACGGAGAAGAAGGCACTTTGTCGCTGCGCCCACATCTAGGGTTGGAGAGAAAAGAGTTCCTTCGAGGTCGAAATCGTGAATTGGACTTCTTTCGAGCACCTACCCCCTCAGGCGGATCCTGGCAAGATTTATGAGGCACCCCATTCGACCTATCAAGCGGTTGGGGCCCACTTAAAAGATTGTGCAAATCTTTTTCCCAAGGACACCCTGGTGCCTTAAAGGCACCCTCCTCCAGCTCAGTGCTAACGAGAATGGGCCCATGTGAAGCAAAAGGGGAAGTTGAGTTGTCTTCACTGCAAAACGCTCTCCTATTTAAATCCCTCGACTCTTCGCTAACTGCATGGACCTCGTTCTCCACAATTGACGCCAAAGATTCCTTGTCTCCCTCATTCTTCGCACTTCGACCCTTGGGTTTCCATATCTGGCATGCCACCTTTGCAACAGTCTTTGTCGGAGTTGCGTTTGTCGCCTCCGCCGTCATCGCCTCCACTCGTCGAGCCTCCATCAAATCTCCACCCAACTCTCTGGTTTCTATGCGATGCCCTCGCCTATGGAGAACCACAGCGAGCCCACCCCTTTCCCACGGAGGGCATGCTTGAAGGAAATCCCTCCCATGGCGGCCGCTCACACCTCCACCACCCACGCGATGTCGCCTGACCTCAAGACCACCTTCTCAGGAATCTTCGCACCAGGGATCAGTTCCACCATCGCCCTAAGAGAGGAGATATTACCTTCTCGAACTCCCAGTGAAGTGTACCTCTTGAGCGATGCGAAATGAGCCACCAGTGCCTTCAACGTCTTTCTTGTACGTAACCACAACGGAATCCCCACAAAATCAAGAACCACCTCCGCCTTCAATGTTGGTCTCTTCGACGTTGCACCATCATGATGGATCAGCTCCTCCATCGAACAACCCCCTCCACCACGAAAGTTTGGAAGAGGCCTTCGATGTCCTTCTGACAAAGGCCCAAAAGGAGCACCTTCGACTCAGCCAACTTCATAATTTTAGCATTGGACCCTCCACCAAGTAGTCCCATCATGCCTTCCTTCAATCTCCACTCCCAACATCCACCAGCTACTTCTCCCACAAGAGCCCCCGCCAACTCCTTCTCAATGCCCCTAACTTGTGGAGACCATGGGACCTCGACCTTAACCATAGGTGCACCAGAGGGAGGAGGGGGGGGGGGGGGGGGGGCTTTGTCTTTACAGACTCAGCTTCCCCACGACGAAGGTGGCATCTCACCTTACGATGGCCAAAATAGCCACACCGCAAACACTTCACTGGTTCCTGTAGGTTGCTGCAACATGGCCCGTACCAAGACACTCAAAGCATCACACTTGAGGCTTCCCCTCCACCCTCCGCCACCTAGAACGAACCTCTACCCATCCTCCCTCACCTCTCCTCTCCCTCCGTTCCCACTCATCTCTCTGATCTCCTAGTTCTCTAGTTACTATTGTTGGTGGCATCGAGATTAGCAAATATATGTAATGCCTCAAACTAAGATAATGTGTTTTTAGTTAATGAATTTGCCAAATAATGCAATTATATGCATAATTAATAACAATATACCTTAAAGTAAAATAATACATATTTTAGTTATGGAGAGTGTCAAATACTACAATTTTATGTGCAACTATATAACATTATGCACTAAACTAAAGTAATGTGCATTTTAGTCAAGGAGTTTTCTAAATAATACAACTATATTCCTAACTACAAAAAATATACCTTACGTTACAATAATGCACATTTTACTCAAGGAACTACAACAATATACATAATTAGATAACTATTTATCCTAAATTAAAACGGTATCATTTTCATCAAGGAGTTTGTTAAATTATATAACTATGTGTAATTACATAATAATCTGCCTTAAGTAAAATATTGTGCTTTATTTAAGGATATTGTTAAATATTGCAACTCTATGTGTAATTATATAATAATTTACCCTAAATTAGGATAATATGCATTTTAATTAAAAAGTTTTTCAAATAATGTTGTTATATTGTACTTACTAAAACATGTGATTTAAACAATAATATGTGTTTTACTTTGAGAAAATTGTCAAATGTTTTGATTGCATGTAAAATAGATAATAATCTACCGTAAATAGAAACAAAGTGTGCTTTAGCTAAGGTGCTTGTTAAATAAGATACAATATGCGTGTAGACAATAATGTGTTTTAGATAAGATTTTAAATAAATAATTGTATTCATAACTGTCAAGAATTGGCGTGGAAGTAGAGCGTGGAGACTCCTGTATGCGGGAAAAATAGCCCAATGATGGGGCTGTCAACACACGGAGAGAGAGCAACCCTGTGGCTGCTTTAATGGACCAGCTGGCCTGATGTGGCCGGTCTGGACTTGCTGTGGATCGGCTGCTAGGTGCAACTGGTCCTGCAGAGGGCTAGAACCGGCCTTGTAGGGGTTGGAGGACGTCGGCCTGGTGTCTAGGCATTGGGCAGACTGGTCTGCAGGGTGCAGGCCGGTTTGCAGGAGGAAGGAGAGGCTGGTTTGGAGGGCCTGAATCGGCCTAAACCAGCATCCTGATCTGCTGGTGCACGTGGAAGGGGCAGAGGTCCTTCCCTGATGTAGTTGACCTTGTTGTTTGAAGAAGAGAGAGGAGGAGAGGAGCTTGATAGGAAGAATTAATTGTATTGCTTAAAGAAATAATAGTTGGGGAGGCTCTCTATTTATAAAGAGAGCATACCCACTAAAAATAGTAAAGACTTAAATTCTAAAACAAATCTTAAAACTTGTTTCTTAAAGAGAATATTCTCATTTGAGATTTTATCTCTTAAGAAAAGAATTAATCCCACAACTTTTATTCCTAAACCCACTTTACTAAAAATAGGAAATCACCAATTTTGGTGTGCTCAAGTTTGGTTCTTGGGATCCTAAATTACTGGTCCTGCTGGGCATCCAGATGGCTACCACATGGCACTGCCACATGGCATGTGCCACGTGGCATTTTCACCGAATCCCAACACTCCCCCTCAAGTCGAAGGCCGTAAGGCCGATGACTTGGCCTTCCATCAGTGAAGCTAGATGCCCCACCATTCATTTTTTTCTTTGGGCTTCGAGTTCTTCTTGGGGGGAATGATTGCGAGGCCTTTTTTTTGCAACCTTGGAAGTCGCTTCTTCTTTAGCAACCTTAATAGTCGTTGCAATGGCTGCCATTGTCTTCTTTTCCTTCTCTTCAAGGAACATGGTCCGGATCTTCTCTTTGGACAAGTCGATGGCTAATCCTCTTGCGACCTCCGGAGTCGTTGCTTCTGTGGCAACCTGAGTAGTCGTCACAACGGCTGCGTGGATTTTTCTCTTAGAAGTGCATGTAGCTTTTCAAGATCTTCATGAGTTAGAGAGTCCACATATGAGGTACTAGTAGCCCCATGTGGTGGTCTCCCGAACTTCTCTGGATCTTTAGGAAAGGAGCTTGGATCAACCATTAATCCTTTTGCGACCTGAGAAGTCGTTGCCTCTTTTAGCAACCTCGAAAGTCGTTGCGTGGACTCTGGTGTCCTCTCCTTGACGTCTTTTCTCCGGAAAAATCTTTTCTTTTGAAAGAGTAAAAAAATCGGATATATCACGAGTATGAAGATCACAAGTGCTAGAACTTGATAAATCTCTCTTTCTTCTTTTTCTTCTTGCTTTCTCCTTTTGATAACGTGGCATCTCTGACCATCGTGGTTGACTTTATCTTCTCTAGTCTTCCTTCTCCGCGTAAGGCATCGTATTTGTTGAGGACTTTTTTTTGGGTGCGAGAATCATCAACGTACGATCTTGGACCCCACATGAACGGGAAGTCTAGAATGACTGTTTTGATATCGTGTCAAGAATTGGCGTGGAAGCGGAGCGTGGAGACTTGTATGTGGGAAAAACAACCCAATGATGGGGCTGTCAACGCATGGAGAGAGAAAGCAACCCTGTGGTTGCTTTAATGGACCGGTCGACCTGATGTGGCCAATCTGGACTTGCTGTGGATCGACTGCTGGGTGTAGCTGATCCTGCAGAGGGCTAGAACCAGCCCTATAGGGGCTAGAGGACGTCGGCCTAATGTATAGGCAGTGGGCAGATCGGTCTACAAGGTGAAGGATGGTCTGCAGGAGAAAGGAGAGGTTGGTCTGGAGGGCCTGAAATAGCCTGATCTGCTGGTGCACGTGGAAGGGGCAGAGGTCCTTCCCTGATGTAGCCGACCTTGTTGTTTGAAGAAGAGAGAGGAGAGGAGCTTGATTGGAAGGATTAATTGTATTGCTCAAAGAAATAATAGTTGGGGAGGCTCTCTATTTATAGAGAGAGCATACCCACTAAAAATAGTAAAGACTAAAATAAAAAAATAAATTCTAAAACTTGTTTCCTAAAGAGAATTTTTTCTTATTTGGAAAAATTTTCTCTTAACAAAAGAACTAATCCTATAACTTTTATTCCTAAACCTACTTTACTAAAAATAGGAAATCATCAATTTTGATGCACTCAAGTGTGGTTCTTGGGAATCCAAACTACTGGTCCTGCTGGGCATCTAGATGATTGCCACATGGCACTACCGTGGCACTTTCACCGAATCCCAATAATAATTATATAAGAATATGCCTAAAGTAAAATAATATAATAGTTTGCTAAATAATACAACAATATCAATACATATATAACAATGTGACTAAACAAAAATAATGTGCAGTTTAATTAGAAATGAAAAATCCAATATCATGTGTTTTATATGTTGTCATATAATATATTGTTAATAAAAACTTTGCAAATATTGTCTTTAGTATATTAAGAATAAATATAAATTTTTATTATTTTTGACATATAGCTATTCTACTGAATTACTTGTGTTTGCATAATAAACTTATTAATATTTTGCATTTACTTTCTGGAAATATTGTTGCTTGGTTAACAGTTGCGACCTGTAAAGTTCCATACGTCCCCAGGCTCCTCTTCCCCTCACCCAACTACACACAAACAAAAAGAGGCTTTGATAGTGCTTGAGATTTGTAAGAATGGGAGATGAGGGCACATTTGGAATCAAAATATATCTTTGGTTGATTTGGAGGATCGAAAGATTAATAGAAACTTGAAAAGAGGATTAAAGAAGGCATTTCCATTTTCATAAGACTTTTTGACAAAGTCAAACTTTAAATAGGACTTTCCAGTAATTTCGGTTATGGCCATTTTGGGAATAGAAATATTCAAATTCTGATTTGGAGGATTTAAAAATGTATCGAACCTAAAAATAGGATTTAATAGGTTCCATTATCTTCACAACTTGTGAACAACTATCCTAAAATTTTGTGGAAGTCACTAATCCCCCCATGTTCTTTCCGACTTGTAGTCTGTTCTCTTTTTACATATCAATCGTTGGAGATGAACATTTGCTTCAATCCAATTTTGTTATCTAGAATACTTTGCAATGTGATGTAATTTGCTGCAAATTAAGTGATGACTGATTTTACAAGTTCACTCTTACAAAATTATCTCATCAATGCTAGAATATACAAGTGAATTTTAAATGAAATTGATGATTGATCGCTCATCTTGAATAAGCTCATTTATTGCCTTTCGTTTTTCAAAGTCCTTGAGAATTAGATCAATACAATGGGCTACACAAAGTGTCCAAAAAATTGTATACTTGCTAGACTTCATCAAGTTTTTGTTAACCTTCTTAAATTACTACCATTACCCGGAACAATTTTCACATGTTTGGATCCAACTTCTTTAACATCCACCATCAAATGGTATAAGTACTTGTAATATTTGACTTGAACGGATACATCCACAAATTTTAAAAAGATCTTCTCATCACAATATAGAAGGAAATTTATGATTTGCCTTCTCATGAAGCTGTTCACCCATCACACATAATGGACACACCATAATCTGACCATGACATTTTTAACACATTTATATAGTTGTTAAGGTCATCTTTCGCCATATACAAGTATTTGTTAATGATCTTATGTAGGGTAGGAGCCTTTACCCCTTTCTCTCATGGGACAATCTTATCCATAGCATGCTGCATAAATGCTCCACTTGCTAATTTGCTGGGATGGCATGTGTAAAAAAGAGTGTAGAGATGACCTTCCCCGCATTTTCCCTAACATTCCTAGACATCCCCTTGATAATCTTTTGCTTCTTGTCTTGTTAGGAGCATATCATACTAGCTAATCTCCCAAGGTCTCTCTCTTTATTTTTTTGAACGGTAGTCGCGGATGCTGATTTGGGCACTTTCACCTCGTCTTTCATAAAACGACCTTCTATGGGAAAATTCCTCTTGTTGCCTCTCGTGTTCATTCCTTAGAGATTCTCTAATGGCATTTTATATGCTTGTCTCTGTGTAAGAGTTTCAAAATCACTAGGGCACTGAATATCCGAATCGTTATTCGAGTCATCTATTTCAGTGTACTCTTTTTCCCATATTCTTTCATGAAACATCACATCTCTCCTTGATTTCTCCTTACCTTTTTCTTTCTTTTCCTCTAAATTGTCTCACACTAATAGCCTATCTTGTTCATGTATTTTTGTACTTGGCTATATTCTTATATCAACCTACCAAGTGTTACTTCAAACCTTGTGATGTCTTCTGTCATCAAACTTTTAGCACAAAAGTTACATTGTGGCTTTCCTTTGTCTCCATTTATGGGAGTGGCATAATTCCATTCAATT
This sequence comes from Thalassia testudinum, assembly GCA_037157565.1. NCBI lineage: Eukaryota > Viridiplantae > Streptophyta > Magnoliopsida > Alismatales > Hydrocharitaceae > Thalassia > Thalassia testudinum. The sequence continues at coordinate 135,956,319 of JAZHRO010000003.1, read as the reverse complement.
TCTCCAATATTCTCACTTGAGTGACCTGACATGATTGAACACCTACAAGACATAGATCACAATTTCAAACTGTTAACCATGGTCCGACAAGAGATCTTTCACAATTTAACATAAAAAATCTTCGAATGAATAATAATTGAGGTTAAAGCATGGTTATTTTGGCCATAAAATCACTACAAAATTAAAGTTTAATTAAGGATCTTATTAAATTAATGTGTAAATAATATTAATCTAGTCAATAATTAAGCATATCAATAGATTTCATTTTGGGATGAACATAAATTAAGGTTAAAACATGGTTATTTAGGCCATAAAATTGGAGTTTAATTAGGGATTTTGCTAAATTGAGACGTAGACAACATTAATCTAGCTAATAATTAAATATATCAAGAGATGTAATTTCGAGATAAATAGTAACCGAGGTTAGAAATATGGTGATTTTGACCTAATCATGCAAATAAATTGAAGAATATGATACTTTGTTGAGATATATGAGAAGGTGGAAAATCACCCAAAAAGATGAACCAGGAAATTTTAGAGGTGCAACAAGGTTGGTGCAGTGTGGAAGGGAAGAGAGCTGCAGGGGAAATAGAGACGAATAGGGCAGTAGATGGCCCAGTGACAATGCCTGACGTATCACCTATGTTGGTCAAATATCGATGAAATATTGATAGTTTTACATTGAGGACTTCACTTTTACCGATATGTCGATACCTCTTGATATCGGTGACATATCGACCAATATTATGGAAAACAATATGGGAGGCGTGTGTTGACATGGGGTGGGCCATCGATATCTACATTTCAGTAATATATTGCCGATATGCTGTTGACATCACTTTCCTTGGGAGCTCCCTGTGACTTGTGATGGAGGTAGTGGCAATGGGAGATCTTGCTTCTCCTACTCCAATAGCGGTGACCATGAAGACAAGCACCTACGTGGGTGCTTCATCCTGTAGATCTTGCTGCTGCCTCACTAGATCTTTGATAGCCTTAATGTGATGCTCTTCCACTTGAGAGACCTACGCAAGGGTGATGTCGAAGGAGAAAGATCATGTGGTATAGGTGCAAGGGGGAGGAGAGGCCCCTAACCCCCAAGATGATTAGTGGTAGTGGGCTTGCTATATGTGCACAAGGGAGTTCCTTGAACCCTTAAAGATTATGGATTTTTTTTAGTATAAGCCCTCCTATTCTTTTTATTTCAGTTGGTTTAGATTGTTGGCTATGTGCCAGCAAAAACAGAAAAGAAAAAAGCGACACAAGATGAAAAACATAGGTGGAGAAAAGGAAAAAAAGACGTGGAAGAGAAGAGGGGAGAAGCTCTCCTTTATTTGTTTTCTTCTCGATGTAGTTTCTTCTCCTACAAAGGGGGAGCATCATTGTAGGAGAGGTTATTGTAGACCCCATACGAAGGTGACTCATTCTTCGAAGTCCTTACATAAGAGAAGCTCAATATTAAGTCCTGTTGCGTTTGGCATCACATCTTTGTGTTGATTTGGTGTAATGGAATAGTTTTGTTGAGTTGTAAGGGGTTGTATGGCATTTTTAGTGTCTTATTTATATTGAGGGGGTACTTATGTAATTAGCTCAGTTATCTTTTCTATAAAAAGAGGGCTAGGGTTTCTTTTGAGAATAAGACTTTTAATTCTCTACATGGTATTAGAGTAGCGATCCTAGGTCAGTGCCCCGATATCCCACCAAAAATCCACCACAATGTTTCTTGATCACCAACCTGAGGTGATCTAATGGAGAGGAACGGTGACACCATCACCGTGGATGGTGCAAGGGCATGCATTGGTGCATGCAACGATGGTGCGTGGACCAACAGCACCACCTGCGGCGGAGTGCAAAGCCCTAGCAGCGATGCATGATGCCTAGGAGGCGCTAGTGGTAGTGCAGGCCCTAGTGGTGCCAGCAGCAGCCCTTGCGATGGTGCGCGAGGCCTAGACGGTGCAAGAACCATCAACAGCGGCGCTAGCAACGATGCATGAGGCTTAGGAGGCATCAGTGGCAGCACGGGCCTTAGTGGTGCCAGCGATGGAGTGCGAGGCTTGGGCGACGCCAGCGGCGGTGCTAAGACCGGCACTTGGAGTAGCAGCGACACCAGCGTAGCCTGTCGTGGTGTGCGAGCCCTAGTGGCAGCAGCGGTGGCGCAAGGGGTAGCACCGACATGGGTAACGCTATGCGGAGCACTGGAGGTTGTCTTGTTCGTGGATTTAAGTGCGTGATGAGCCTTCTTTCACACCTCCCATCAATGGCAATGAGTCTTCTCTCATTGGTATTGAGAAGAATTGATCTGAGTAGATCAAATGCAGAGTTAACTGGGCAAGCGTTTGCAGCCCACGAGATTGGAGGAAGGAAATAGAGGACCAGAAGTGCTTGGGTGATTGATTCTGGTGCCTCTGTTCATCTTACTGGAGTCAAAGGCCACCTGAAAAATCCCATGCCTTCTCATGGTATTCAGGATGTTCGGGTAGCCAATGTAGTAACTTCCTCAGTGACTATTGTTGGATGTGTTGATGCTACATACAAGATGAAGATAGAATAGGTATATTATTCTCCTAGTTTCCCATGAATCTTTTATCAGTTAATAAAATTTGCAGAGATCTTGGGTGTCGTGTTATTTTTGATGAGAGGCACTGTTACTTCCAAGATCGAGTCACTGGCAATATTATTGGTGGTGGAATAGAAACAGGTGGACTCTATTATTTAGACATGCCTATTCTGGTCGTTGGGTAATGTCTATTTCCCGTGATCCATTACTTTAACACAGGAGACTTGGGCATCCTTCTATGAAGAAGATGCGTCAGATGTATCCACATCTACTTGATTCCTTGGTCTTGGAGTGAGGATTGCTAGCTGAAGCACCACATGGGTAGCTATCAAGGGAGAGAGGCTAGAGTTAACTCTATGCCTTTTTCTCTAGTGCATTGTGATGTCTGGGGGCCCTTTAGAGTTGCTACTACCAGTGGACATCGATATTTTGCAGTTATGATTGATGACAGTAGCCGACTGACCTGAGTGTTCTTGATGAAGGTTAGGAGTTAGATTCCTATTATTATTCGATAGTTTCTATCAGAGATACAGACACAGTATGGTACTACTGTTTAGATCTTCCACAGTTATAATGCATTAGAATTCATGCGCAGTGACTTGTAGGAAGAATTTCGTTCCAGGGGGATAATTTATCAGACCCAAGTTGCCCCACTTGCTTGATGTTGCTAGGACCTTGATGTCTCATATGAAGGTTTTTAAGCAGTTTTGGGGAGATACCATATTATCTGTAGCTTATCTGATTATCATGTTGCTATCCTTAGTGCTTCATGGTTAGATTTCATATCAGATTATATATCCTGAGTGTGATAGGATTTTTCCACTGCCTCTATGAGTTTTTGGATGTGTTTGCTTTGTTCAGAATTATGGGATACAAGATAAATTTGCTCCTTGGGCTATGAAGTGTCTTTCTTGGGTATTCTATAACCCAGAAGGGCTACAGGTGCTATGACCTAGTTCGAAGGTGATATATTGTCATTGTTGACGTAACCTTTTTTTAGGAAGTCCCCTACTTCTCAATAGAAGGTTCATTTATAGAGGCGATGATACAGGATATGTAGATATATCATAGGAGATCACAGTTAGATGACATCACAGATGAGGCACCAGCTCAGTCTACTGCTCCATTAGGTGGGGGTTAGTTAGATGGTGTGGAGGAGATTGTGCAGAGGAGACCTGGCACTACGCTTCACCTTATTTGTCTCATCTTCAGGAGGACAGGCAGTTTGCTTCAGCCATTACCACAACAGTTGTTCCACGAGACTTTATTCAGGCTCTTTATGATCCAAGATGAAAAGTTGCTATGGATGAGGAGATGCATGCACTTTAGACTAGGAAGACTTTTGACCTTGTTCTATGTCTTGAGGGTGCCACAGTTGTTGGTTGCAAATGGGTGGACACCATCAAATACAGGTTAGATGGGACAGTGGAAGGATATAAGGCACTACTTGTTGCCAAGGGCTTCACCCAAACATATGGAGTGGATTACCTGGAGACTTTCTCACTTGTTCCTTCTATCACCTCCATCAGGATCTTATTAGTTGCTGTGGTGAGAGGATAGCCTCTGCATCAATTAGATATAATGAATGCCTTTTCGTATGGTGTTCTAGCTGAGGAAATTTACATGGGATAGTCACCTGGTTATGACAGTCAGGGAGAGTTAGTTTGCCACTTACGGAAGGTTATTTATGACCTTAAGTAGAGTCCTTGAGCTTGGTTTGAAAGGCTCAACTCAGAGATCAAGAAGATTGGATTCCAGAGATCTTCTACTGACTATTCTATATTTGTTAGGACTGAGCATGGTGAAGTCTGGAGAGTTGTCATCTTAGCAGTCTATGTTGATGACATGATCCTGACAAGTGATGATATTGATGGGATAGCAGAGACTAAAGCCTTTCTTCACTTTACTTTTGTCACCAAGGACTTGGGTGATCTTCGTTACTTCTTGGGGATAGAGGTTGTTCATCAAAAGGATAGTTTGTCCTTATCACAGAGGTAGTATACCTTACAAATATTAGAAGAGGTTGGACTGCTTGGGTCCAAGCCATTTGGGATACCGATCGAGTTACTAGCTAGCCATACCACTAATGAGTTAGATCCTTTGTTTGAGGATATTACTAGATATCGCAGTACTGTTGGTTGGTTGTTATATCTGACCATTACTCGATTAGATGTTAGTTTTGCTGTCAGTTGTGTTAGCCAGTTTATGTAGAGTCCGAGGTGCAACCATTGGCATGATGCGTGCTTCATCCTAAGATACTTGAAGGGTAACCAAGGGAGAGGTCTGTATTATACGATGAGTGGCACTCTTGATCTTGCGGTTTACTCTGATGCAGACTATGCAGGATCAGGAGATGCCAAGCGATCTACGTTTGGCTTTGCTATCTATTTGGGAGGAAATTTGGTTTCTTGGCGGAGCAAGAAACAGAGTGTTGTTGCTCGCTCCAGTGCAGAGGCAGAGGATAGATCTACGATGCATGCTGCATGTGAGATCATGTGGATGGTTGAGTTTCTGCGAGATCTAGGGATGCTGGTTGATATCTTGGTTTTACTTTATTGTGATAATAAGTCAGTAACATATATTGCCTCTAATCTCGTCTTTCACGAGAGGATGAAGCATATTGAGGTTGATTGCCATTTTATATGAGATTTCCTGTAGGGCAAGATAAGTACCCCCTACATGTCTTCTGAGCTACAGATTGCTAATATTTTCATTAAGCCTTTTAAGAGGAAACACCATGACTTTTTGAGTGATAAGTTGGGTTTCATCGACATATATGCCTCAACTTGAGGGGGAGTGTTGAGCTGGAAGGGGTTATATGGCATTTTTAGTGTTTTCCTTATATTGAAGGGAAAATGGGGTTAGGATTTCTTTTGAGAATAAGACTTTCTTTTGATTCTTTACAAGTTTGATGCTGATGTTAATTGATGGAGTGGAATAAATTATATCTCTTGACTTTAGATTTTATTTCATTGACATTCATTTGGTATTCCTTTGATCTCGAGATAACTCGAGTTATTCCTTTGTCAAATGGAGCCTTCAAGCTTTGCAAAGATTGCTAGTCTATGCTGTAGATGCTTTGACATGAGTTCTTTAATGGTGAAACCACCATTCTCATGAAGGTCCCATCAACATAATATGGGGCATCAACTTTTGTCATTAAATTTGGTGGCAGAAGGATTTCCCTACCTCTACCTCTGGTGATTAATACATGATTCTTTCATTTGGTGGGCCTGTTGGCTTCAAGATGTATGGAATTTGATGGATATGGTAGAGGATGTAGTTGTTGGGTTTAAAACATACAGAGATGTCAATTTATTTTTAAATGGATCAAAAGTGTTCATAAGAAAGGAGGAATTACGAAGAATCTGACTAGAATACTCAAGAGCGTCACCAAGAATACTAAATATTACAAGAGTTTCATAGGATGGAGAGGTGGTATCATGTGGAACCAAGGATTTATGTAATAAATTCACACAAAGTCCCCAAGCCCAACAAGTAAGAAGGAAACATCCTTGGAGGACATCATTGGTTATAAGTTATCAATTCCACCATATTGGGGTGCGGCGGTTGGAAACTCCGTGGCTTGGCCGTACTTGCATAGGCTTGTGGAGATGTGTGGTGCAAATTGTGCCACCCAAATCTAGCTGTTGGAGCTTGCACCAGGGTGACGGGACCGCCCCTAGGTTGCTATGGAGTGCACCCATACTCTTGGGCTATAAAAAAAAAAAATCAATTCCACCATATTATCCTTTAGGTCGTAGGAGATGAAAATACAAAAAACTAGCTTCCTCAAAAGTTCTGGGGTCTTTCTTTTCATCCTACTTGAGTATTATTCACATTATGAAATCCAATGCACTTTTGTTTAGTATATAATGTTGGTTTATTTAGAATTTTTCTTACATGTAAAAGTGCTTCTTTATGTCTTGTTCTTATGGCTCTTACAGGCTATCAGTCGCACTATTTGATCTAGTTGCTGTGTACCTTAATCATAACAAAAACGCTATTCTTGTGTGGACATTAACTCATTTATAATGCGAGTGTCTTTTTTATAATGAGGTAAAAGTCAGCATGCCTAGCCAAGTGTTGCACTTAGTTGAGTAGCCACTTTCATAGTGAGGGAAAAGCCATCTTATCTAACTACTTAAGCCAAAATTGCTACCTCCTTTATAGGTGGAAAACTCAATTCATGGGCCAAGTGACAACCTGTTCATTTGAAGAGCCAAGAAATGTCATAGCCAAAAGAACTGTATTTACCCACATAGAATCAAGGCGTGGCTTATCCATGAAAAGAAATAATACGTGGATTTCCTAGATGGAGAAGCGACAAACTTGGATTTTTTTTATCAAGTTCTCTCACCAGATCTAGAATTACCATGGAAAAATCAGTTACTCTCCACATCACACGTATATTTGTAACCTTTGAGAGCATTTAACCTAAAGTTGATTTATACATGTTACACATTTCTCAATCGAGAATAATCTCTATGCAATCCATCAATTTTATCCATGTGTGGGACCCAAACATGGTGGTATGTGAGGATGCATCAACACACAGTGCCACAAAGATGCAGAAATTGATACTGGCATATATAAAGGTTTATCTCTCCACTAAAAACAATTGATTTGGGTTTAGTGCTTATCATACCCCAAACGGTTGATCAATCAAACAGCAAAAAGAACTCAGGTAAAAAATAAGGCAACAAACTTAAATTTTAGCTTCAAAGTAATGCCTCCAAGGTTGTGCTAACACCTCAAGATGGTGGAGCCACATAAGGAGATTTGTTGTAATTGTCGCTGCCATACTCACAAAAGAGAATGAGCGATGAGGTTCAATAAAGGGTGGGAAAAGGACCATGGAGTGTATAAATAAAAGAGTAAAATCAATAACTTAGGGTAGCTTTTATTCAAAGAAAATTGATTCTTTTAGTATGATAGTGCATTGAGTCTAGTTCTCCCGATATAGTGCCATGTATAGAATGATCCCTTCTTGAGATACATATCTTGATAGGATGAAACTTTGATAATTGAATTCTCTCATAATTTGCATGTTTGTTCTCCTGTCGCCTATCTTGGTTTTGGAAAAGTTAATCATCCTAAAGAGTTGAATCTACTTCCACTCTTCTATAAAATATAGCAGTAATTGGCATAGCATTTCATGTTTATTATTATTAGCATACTTCGTTACAACATTTGATAACAATCATGTTTTGGCAATAGCATACTTCATGTTTCTACGAAGGGGTTGGCTTAGTGGTAGAGTTTGCAATTGACATCTAAGAGGTTATGGAATTAAATTTCATGCCCATCAAATTTACTTTCTGATATATATATATATATATATATATATATATATATATATATATATATATATATATATGCTCATTTATAACAATGTGCCTTTGTAATTTGGTTCCATCAACTTCGCTTTTTTCACATAAAAAGAATTAATGAAAAGATTATTTATTGCCCTTTTACATGGATTCATTAGATGAATTCAAAGGAAGCTGATTTTAAGCTATTAAAATAACTAATAAAGTACTAGGGAATTTCCTTCCCTTTTTTGATTTTAAGAGAAGCATTCAAGTTGTCAATTCTTTCATATATTACTCAAAAGAATTATTTGATGGTCGATGTTCAAGGATGTATATTAATTAGTTCAGTAACTCCTATTCTTCCTATTTTTATTTTTGTTTTATCTTTGATCACTTTGATGAACTTGTCCAACTCTGAAGTACATTTTAGTTATTACTACTCTTATTTGAAAAGATGAAAATATGAACCTTGTTGCCTGCAGTGTTGGCTATGGACGAGAAGTACAATGAGGCTATTTTAAGTAGTGCCATGCGACTAGTTGCTTCCATAGATGGACTGCCAGATCCCGGGGGCCCCAAGTTCAAAGATAGCAAGCGTGAATCCAACTTCAAAACTAGGGAAGAAACGGAGGAGAAAAGAGGACAATTCTCGCTTGTTGTTGGGGGCTTGTTAGTGATTGCCTTTGTGGTCCCCATGGCCCAATACTATGCCTATGTATCGAAGAAATAGGCTTCATGATATTCAACTACCAATTCCCAACTTTATAGTTTCTATGTATATGCAAGAGTTTTTGTCAACAATGTATGAAATCCCTGCAATGTGGTGCTTGCAAACAACATGTTGATGTTCAGAAATCATCTTGTCTTTGCTGCAAAGATGCTAAGACAATGTTTGAAGATAAGGTCTTGGTATCTATCTTAAGATTAACTTTAAGCCAAGAAGATACATATCAGCCAAGTGAGATGTAAGGGATTGTTAATATTGAAAAGGAATGCATGAGCAACAACAACAACTAAGTTTTTTCCCATATTAAGTGGAATCGGTTATATAGATTCTTTGTCTTCTCACAAATTAATTTTGAGTCATTTTAGGACTTAAATTAAAGTAATTGAGATCATATTTAATAGTTTCCTTCAAATACTTGTTTGGTCTTCCTCGTCCTCTCTTAACAGGTTTAGCCTCCAACTTCTTGCATATCCTGACTGGAGCATCTAGCGGCCTTCATTGCAGATGTTTAAATCATCTTAGATGTCTTTCATTTTATCCTCAATTGGTGTCATTCTAATCTTTTTTCGAATAATCTCATTAGAAATATGGTCCTTTCTTGTAATGATTCGTTACACTTTTAGCCATTTAAGACGTTTAGAGTTTCAATAAGATGTTTGGATCCGTTTCCTGACATTTGCAAGTGAAATTTTCGTACTGCGTTTTACGTTCTGCGCAAGGGCGGCGTGCAGAGATTGTTCCTCTCTCTTCCTCATCTCCCCCCGAACCCTAAACCTTACACCCTCCTATTTATACCCCTCTTTCCCTTCCTCTTCTCCTCACACCACCAGCCACCACCACCTTTAGATCTCCAGTGAGGTGAGTGGAGGGCGAGTGAGGGAGAGCGAGAGGGAGGAAGGAGGGGAGCGTGGGGGGAGGACCAAGGTCGGTGGACCTTCGGTTCTCGGCGAAGCTTCGGTGGAGGTTCGACGGAACTCGGAGGGGTTCGGGGAGGCAGCTTTCGACCCTCTACAGTTGCGGGAGGGACTGCAGAAGCTCTTGCAGGCAAACTCTCGAAGGAGATAGCTCACAGGAGAGGTTCTGATACTGAGATTTTTCCAGTATCAAACGTCTGGAGAATCGACTAGACGATCGTGGCGGCAGCAGGACGTCTGGGTCTGGGGCCAGACGTCTGAAAGCACATGCAGTGCTGAGGTACGTGATTTTGCGCGGTTACGGCCATGCAGGCCTCACCGCAGAGATTGTCTGGCCTGATTTGGACCTGCGGCTTTCGTACGTAGGTAAAGGTCCTTAGGAAGGTGCGCGGGATGCTTTTCCACGTGCTTTTGGACGTTTAATCACATCACCAGACGTCCGGAGGTGCTTCCAGACGACCGGAGACATTGTCCGATGTCTGGAATTGTCTTTAGACGGTCGTAGAGAAGGTCTGGACGTCTGAGAATACCGCAGGAGACAGGGTAAGATCTGACGCCTTTTAAGATGTCTGAGATTATTCCCAAACATCTGATTTTGAATAGTAGGTACGTTTTTGACCTGTTTAGGGTCCGATTGAGGTCTGTTTTACGCAAACGAAATACCTGCACTTTCTTCTCGAGTTCCTCTACGTATTGGGGTCTGTTATATACTATTCTGAACTCTCCTTTGGTGATGTATTCCCTGGTATAGGGTTTCAGCTTGTTGCGCGTTTGGGGCTTACAGAGATGTCTGGGTTTGCGGTTCAAGTCCCCATTACTCCCGTGTTTCCTGGTAGACTGGTTTAATTAAGTTATTAATATTTAAATAAGAATGTGCTTGGTTGAATTAGCCGAATGGAACTCTAAGATGTGGAATGAACCATAGGGTAGAGAAATAAATGAGCCTATTTGTATTGTATGGTTTACTTGCATGCGTGATTAAGATAAATTGCTAGCAGATGCCTGTATTGTAATTACGAGTTGCTCGTTAGAATATGAGTTGCCTGTACTTAATGAATAATTACCTATGAATCCACCAGTTGCATGTTATTGAGAATTGAATTAGGAAAACACGAGCTGCTTCTATATGGATGTAAAATGAATTATGAGAGATGTGATCTTGATATGGATAAATGAGGTGAACATGAGCATGAATCCTACGGGAAATTAAGAGTAGGACTCTTGTGGATAGATAGAATCTGGAATGAAAGACGGGAAGTGTGCTAGTCCTTGAGTATGTGATACTAAGGAGAGCAACTGTCTCCTTTTTGTGTAAAGCGGAGCTAGCCTCTCTTGGGTTGAGACCCGGGATTAGGATTGGCTACTTTACACCGACTCTTGTTGGCCCTCGCGTACGTGGTACCGAGGTGAGCTACTAGTGTAGGGAGGGAGGTAGCCACCCCACGGGGCTCGGGATTTAGCCAGCCACCCTACATCGACTTGTTAGGCCCTTTAGGCAAATTGGGGTAGTCAGATGATGGTACGCGGACTGTGAAGGGGCGAGACCCCTGTTCAGAGAGGGCAAGACCCTATACTGTTCCATGCTGTAGTTTGGGCGTACCCACTAACGGAAATGACTGATCGCGTATCAGTGCGGGGTAGCTACCCGTGTGCTTATCACGTGTGTCGTAGTCACCGCTACGTCTTGACAGTGACCTCAGGGTGGTTGACTGGGTGTAGGATTACCACGGGGGACTCCCGGTCAGGAGAGCACCACGTGTACCTTCTACTCTATGGAAAAGATGCAATCAAGATCGTTCCTACGAGGAACATGCAAGATTAAGAAATATCTGGATACTTTGAGAAATGTGTGAATCGGAAACATATAAAACAGATAAATAGAAATGAGAATTAAACCTGTTGTTTTTACTGTTTTGTACTTAGATAATATAAACACCACTCTACTCAGCGTTCGTTGACTCTATCTTTTCATAACACTGTTCAGGACCAGGAGTTGAGTAGCCCGAGTTTCCGGCTGTAGAGGGTGCTGAGTTCAGTCGAGTCCAGTCGTAGTTTTTCTTCAGCATTTTCTTTTTCTCTACTGTTGTAGTAAGTAATGGACTTTTAATTACTATTCTGTTACTTCTGTTTCCTTTCCACTTTCTGTTGTCGTTGTCGTTGTTGTGGTGGCATATACTGAGACAGCTGTTATATTTCCTTTATTGTTTTGTACGTTTCTTCTGCTTAGTTATATTGCATGTGTGAATGTGGTTTATTTTCCTGCTTTTGGTTATTTCTTGTTGGACGACTAGGTCTTGGGATTAGTCAAGGCGAGCCGGTCTCGAGTCCTGTAGGGATTCGGGAATCGGGTCGTAACATTTCTTGTATGACCACACATCTATCGTGATATTTTCATTTTTGCCATAAATATCTTCTGCACATGCCTATAGTTGATAGTCCAACATTCAGAATCATACAGAATGGTTGGTCTTACTAAAGCTTGATAGTACTTTTCTTTGACTTTTAAAGAAATTATCTTATCACAGAGAACATTAGATGCACTACTCCATTTCAACTACTTTGTATTAATTCTATGTGTAACATCTCCAATTCTACCATTTTATTGGAAAATGGATCTCAAGTACTTAAAAGCACCTTTTATTGGAATGCGCTCTTCTCCAATTTTTACATCTATTCCTTTATTGTTTTCTCTACTACTAAATTTGCATTCCATATACTCAGTCTTTGTCTTGCTTAGGTGTAGTCCTTTAGCTTCCAGGCACCTTCAAAGCTCAAGTTTTCTGTTCACTCCACCTCTTATCTCATCAACCAACACAATGTTATTAACAAAAAGTATATACCATGGTACCTCAGCTTGTATATGCTTCGTCAACTCATCCATGGCCAAGGCAAAGAGATAAGGGCTTAAAGTTGATCCTTAATGCAGACCAATGGTGATATCAAAGTAGTCCGTCAAATCATTCTTAATCCTTACACAAGTTATAGCTCCATAGTACATATCCTTTATGGGGTTGATATATAAAAATATTTTTTGTCTCTTCTTCAAAATTCTCCACAAGATATCCCTTGGGACAGAATCATATGCCTTCTCAAAATTAATAAAACCATGTGTAAATCCTTCTTCTTGACTTTGTAGGTTTCCATAATACGTCTCAAGAGATGTATTGCCTCAGTAGTAGGCCTAGCATAAGCTAAACTGATTTTCAGTTACTACATAGACTTGCCTCACCCTTCTTTTAATTATTCTCTCCTAAAGTTTCATCGTATGGCTTATCAATTTAATACTTCTATAGTTGAAATAATTTTGTATCTCCTTTGTTCTTGTATAAAGGTATCACAAAATTTTTCCTTTATTCCTTTAGCATCTTTTTGCTTCTCTAAATAATATTAAATAAAAAGATGAACAAGAAATGTACGAGCAATTAAGTAAAAAGATGAACAAGGAATATTGGATTTACCGTTGAAAAACTCATTCAAGGAATAAGGGAGAAAAATGACGAGGAAGAGCTGATCCCAAGGATCATAAAAATAATATTGGAACCTATAATGGGTATCCCACCTTGTGAAAAAGCCCTTGCTCACCTCACCCTAAAACATGGTTGAATGCAATGTCACACCTTTTCACCAAAGATGATTAGAGGACTTAACTTTCTTTTGGCAAAGTGAAAACATAGAATCAATTAGTATTAGACTAATTTCTTAGCAACTTTTATTATATTGAGCATGGGTGGCATTTGCCATCTTCCTTCGTGTGTTACAACTTGAAGGATATTATTAATCTTCTAAACACCTTCAACTATGTTAACAAGCCCCAAGTTTGTTGCTTGAAGTGCATATGCTTCATATCTCAAATTTGATGGTATCTTGCTTAGTTATATTTAAGCAAGCCATCATCCAAGCACATTGTCACCTTGCTCTTTTGTTAGCTTGAGGCATATCTTTCTTGATATGTGCTTTATATGTGATGCCCACAACTTGCACTAATGAAACCACAAGGCAAAACTCCACTTCCAGGGTTGATATTATGGTTTAATGTATTTTGTATAACATCCTTCATGCACTTCACATTATTCTTTTCCTCCAATTCTCAGTTGTGGTTGTTAACCTTTGCTTTTCCTCTTTCATTTCTCATGTGGTTATTGACTCTATAACTCATACACCACCTAAGAGAAGGCCATCCAATTTTAAGTGAATGTGGATCATCTTCTATTTTGATTCCTTATAATCGATGCAAACATGCTTGTCTTGCACTTTTGTTTGGACTTGATAGGAGCACCGCCCATCTCTGCTGGACCAATGAGTTTGTATGATCCAAATGTTTTTCACCTCTAAATACACATCATTGACTTCATTTGATTTTGTTTCCTTTAACCAACAAAGGCCACGACTAATTGCTAGTATTATGACTTTACTCTTAGTGGTTCGAGGTTTGAGTCCTAATATTGCTTCACAAGGGTTATGTATGCAAGCTCTATCTCTATTCTTCTCTGCTTATTCTTTCCTAACTTTAATTTCTCTTAACCATCATTGTCAAGTAAAATTGGTTTCTCAACTTGCTCCAATCAAAATTAAGCTTAACAAATCCACACTATCCTTTGCAACTAGTATTTGAAAAGATCAATCAAGACTTTTAAACCATCAAAGTTGGTTTTTGATTGCTCTTGATTCAATGCAATTAATTTGGAATGTTTGATTAGGGTTAATACGGTTGAGCCCACAAGTGATAAATAAGAGAATTGATAGAAAAGCATGAAACTTCCTTAAGGCACGATTTAAATAGTAACAACCCTAAAGTAGTATGCAATATATGGTAAGTACAAGCCTATTCCAAGAGGTTGGGTGGATAATTATTACAAACATAATTAAAGGTGATTTCTACTAATTAGAAATAAGAACCCAGTCATGTTATGGTTTATGATGCAAATATGTGTATGCAAGAGAACTCTTGTTACGATTTTTAAATTGAAGGGTTGTGGAAGAGTTGGCTTTGAGCCAACTCTCGCTTCCCTCACCCAGCTTTGACTTTTCTACCCTTAATGTAACTATGATAAGGAAAGTTAATTCAATGGGTTTCTAATGAAAAATATGGTCCAATGACTCTTCTCCACTAACACATGGATATAGGTACTTATATTTCACCCCCCTAAAGCTCTCCTAAGATGACTCTTCTCTACTAACAACCATAGGATATAGGTACTTATATTGGGTGGAATTTGACGGTTCAATTTCCAGGTATTGAACATCTTTAGTCAACCACGCCCTTGTTTAATGCTTGACATGAGTTTAGAACCATCAACCTAGATTAGATCAGCTTACCCTACATTGATGTGCTTCCCCAATGACTTGGACATTGCCTGAACTTATGGAGGCACCTCTTTCCCCAAACAAATGCCCATGTCTCCCCTACTTTATATCAAGCTCAAATGTATGGATGTTGTACTTGGAAATATGAGAAGGGAGGGAGATTTGGGTAAGAAAATGGCACAAACTACTTTGGCATTGAGGATTGTCTTGCTAAATGCATCTTTAGGCAAGAAATGGATCCTCTAGTTCCCTTCTTGCTACTAGATGAATATCAACCTAGGGGCTGATCAAGTAAACAAGGGGAAGCAATTCAACAATGTAGGTGATGATCAACCCATCCCCCCCACTGAAAGCTGTTGACAAAGGGGGCCCTCTCCTCATTCCTACCCTTACAAAAGTACATCCATAAGTCCTACGTCAGGCTATAATGGAGTCCATGCTACTGCCTTTGTATTATCTTTTCTAATCTTTTTTTGGATGGCTTTAAACCTCTTGCTTATAGCTGAAGAAGGATTTTGGTTCTCAATCTATCGTGAGGTACATGATGTTAGCTTGGTTTGCTTTTGTTAGTAGTTCCTTTTCTTGTAAGTAGAAGGGTAGAAGTGCAGGTTGATTTCATAGTAATGATAGGTCCTAAAATGCCTAAATTGGGGTAGTAACTTAGTTAACATTGTATATATATTGCATTGATAATATGCATTTCATGCATTTGCATTTATTCATATAGTTTGCATATAATAATATTTTTATGGACCTAATTTTGATATAATGCCTTTATCTTATGAATGAGGTCCATAAGTAATAAATGGAGGACTAGAATAATGCAATGAGGATTGAAGGAAATCCCTGCAAAGAAAGAGGAGGAATTGAAATGCAAAGCAAAGAAGAGGAGAGGAGGAAAAGAATCCAATTTCCCCATCCATGAACCTAAAACCCAAGCTAACCTAAGCCTGAACCTTGAGTTAAAACCAAATATTCTCTACCTAATCCCCATTATGAAGAAGGATCTAAAAATAGAGTAATATATATGGCCATCTACGCGCACACAATCTTAATCACAATGTTAGTAATAACAAAAAGATTTGCACAATCAATTCAAACCACAAATTGACACAAAATGTATAGTGGTTCCCATCCCTTAGGTACTCCACTACCTAAGCCTCCCAGCTTAGGGTTTTTAACCCGATTCCCTCAACCTCGAGGAAATCAATTTACTAACCGAGGTAATTAACGGGTTACCTCAACCCAATTACAACAACGGGTTTGTTACAACCCAAACGAGCAAATGCTCAAATACAAAAGAAGTACGGTGTAAGAAAGACTAATCTTACAACTAAGTTCCAAAGCCTCTCAACAATATATAGAATAATATTACCGATTTGAGAGCCTAGAAAGAACGTGATTCGCTTCATAGATGCGTAGAAAAAATGAGTCGTTGAAGTGTTTGTAAAAGCATAACCCGACGAAAAGCAGCAAACACAATTTCTTCTCTTGAATATGTGATGGAAAATATGAATTATAGCTCTAGGAATTTTCTTCTCTTTTCTATTGTCTCTTGTATGCAAACAAAGAGTCCTAGGGTCATTTTATAAAGTTTAGGACCTAGGATACTCGTCTAGTAGACGTTGGGAATTAATTTTCAACGTTCATATTGTTGGAATTAATTTTCTAGCCATTCAGAAATGAGCCAACGGGTACTTGGTACTGGTACTAAAATACCTGTACCGGTACTTGTTGCTTCCAGATTTGGGTTTCAAACTCTTAACACAAATCTGTAACCCACTTGTACCGGTACTCATGATTAGTACCGGTATTGTTTCTTGACAAAATCTAAACCTGTAACTCACATGTACCGGTATTAAACTTTAGTACCGGTACTTATCGGTTAACAAGTACCTTTTTTAAGTGATTTAATCAATTACGTTCTTTGAAAATAATCGCAATATTAATCCTAATTTATCTCTAATTATTTTTACGATCTAAGTTATATTCCTTTGTTAAGAGGCATATACAATCTATAAATATAAAATCTAAACTAGAGAAACTAAGGTCGAAGATGATCTTCTTCTTCTCGATCCATCCTTGTCATCTTGCCTCCTTCTTGCCATCATCATCATGCTTCCATCATTTCTTGTTTGCCTTTATCTTTACCTAAATCTAAAAAGAACTTAATGCAAACATTAATCTATAATAATTTTGTTAACACCAAAACAAGATGTGGAACAAGGTTCCAACAATCTCCCCCTTTTTGGTGTTGACAAAACTATCTTGCAAATAGATAATTAAAAATTTAACAATGTTATATGAACGAAAAAATTTTCATTTTAATCCTCTCCCTCAATATAAGCTTCCCCTAAAAATATTACTATTTGCCCTTTATCTTTCTCCCCCTTTTTGTCAATCACAAAAAATGAAGAAATATCATACCATAAAATTTACCAATAGTAGAATGATGAATGTGGGTACCAAGCTCCGTTAGGCCATCGTTCTTGGTCTTTATTCAACCTATAGAAAGGTTGAAATGTTCCGTTGTGTGTCTTGAACACCCACTGATCTCTTTGATCTATTCTTGCAAAATAATGTAAAATATATTTCCTAGGTACCCATTTTCTTGTGGGTCATTCAAGTTAGTACCTTTCAAACCTTGAGATTTATAGATTACTTTTGTGTTAGATCTATAACTCTTAGGATTTTTGGCCCTTTGGTACATCCATGCATGCCTAGGTGCATGTGATTGATTTTGTGTATTCTTTCTAATTTTAAACCTTGCTTTTAGATTATCACAAAATTCTATATTTAACCTAGTTGTTTTTAAATTATTTAAAGTTCCCTCAAAATGTTCATAAATGTCCTCTAGTTCTACTATTTTTGCATGCAATTGTGAGTTAGTCTCTTTTGACATTTTTAATTCTATTTCTAAACATGACTTTTCTAATTTTAATGTTTGGTAATTATTCTTTAAAACCTTATTTTCTTTTTTAAATGACCTAGCTTTATGATATAGCTCTTCATATGCTTCTAATAATTCTTCAAATGAAAAATTAGGGTTTACCTCGTTGTCCGTATCTTCTGAAGTTTCCACCAAGCAAAGATGTGCGACCTCGTCTTCGGATTCCAATTCGCTGGAGTCGATGTCCATGTCAGAGTCGCTATCATCCCATGTCGCTTTAAATGCTTTCTTTTTCTTCTTCTTCTTGAGCTCCTTTATTTCTTTCCTATCATCCTCCTTGTTTACGGGGCAATCCTTTCATAGGTGACCCTTTCTCTTGCATTCATAGCAAACAATATCATATGAAATTTTATTCACTTCTTACCTTGCTTTTGAAGAAATTTCTGGAACTTTCTTGTGAGCATCTTCATCTCTTCATCTTCAGATTTCGAGGTGCTTGAATCCGAGTCCTCCTTGATTGCTCTAAAAGCAATGCTCTTCTTCTTGCTTATAGCCTTCTCCTCATTCTTCTTCATATTCTCCAATTGGACTTCATATGCCATGGGCTTCCAATTAGATCATCCAAGGAGAGAGTAGAAAGGTCTTTTGCCTCTTGGATGGTTGTGGTCTTTGGAGACCAATCACTTGTAAGTGATCTTAAAACCTTTCTTACAAGCTGCTCTTCTTTTAGCTTGATTCCAAGATTCTTCATGGGGTTCACGATCTCTCCAAATCTTGTGTACATATCTTTGATCGACTCTCCTTTCGTCATCCTGAAATACTCATAATTTTTTGTTAAAATAGAAATACGTGTTTCTTTTACCTTACTCGTACCTTTATAGGTGATTTGCAAAGTATTCCAAATCTCATAGGCTACTCGCATGCGGAGATCCGGTTGAACTCTTCCCTTGATAGCGCACAATAGAGTGCGTTCATCGCCTTCACGTTGCCGACAATTTTCTTCTTTTGATCCGTCGTCCATGCCACTCCTTCTTGCGGCTGCGGATCCATGTACCTCTCTTGAATGAGTGTCCACGAATCTTCATCTATGGCTTTGAGGAAGACTTGCATCGTCCTCTTCCAATACTCGTAGTCCGTCCCATCGAAATAGGGAGGACAGGCGGATGATTGTCCTTCCATGCGCCTTGTTGTAGATGCCATTGCGAGTTGATTTGTTACGCCTTCTCGCAACTTGTTCTGATACCACTTGAAGAAGGATCTAAAATAGAGTAATATATATGGCTATCTACGTGCACACAATCTTAATCACAGTGTTGGTAATAACAAAAAGATTTGCACAATCAATTCAAACCACAAATTGACACAAAATGTATAGTGGTTCCCCTCCCTTGGGTACTCTACTACCTAAGCCTCCCATCTTAGGATTTTTAACCCGATTCCCTCAATCCCGAGGAGATCAATTTACTAACCGAGGTAATTAACGGGTTACCTCAACCCAATTACAACAACGGGTTTGTTACAACCCAAACGAGTAAATGCTCAAATACAAAAGAAGTACAGGTGTAAGAAAGACTAATCTTACAACTAAGTTCCTAAGCCTCTCAACAATATATAGAATAATATTACCGATTTGAGAGCCTAAAAAGAATGTGATTCGCTTCGTAGATGCGTAGAAAAAACGAGTCGTTGAAGTGTTTGCAAAAGCGTAGCACGATGAAAAGCAGCAGACACGATTTCTTCTCTTGAATATGTTGTTGAAAATATGAATTATAGCTCTAGGAATTTTCTTCTCTTTTCTCTTGTCTCTTGTATGCAAACAAAGAGTCCTAGGGTCATTTTATAGAGTTTAGGACCTAGGATACTCGTGTACTAGACGTTGGGAATTAATTCCCAACATTCATATTGTTGGAATTAATTTTCTAGCCGTTCAGAAATGAGCCAATGGCTACCTGGTACCGGTACTAAAATACCTGTACCGGTACTCGTTGCTTCCAGATTTAGGTTTCAAACTCTTAACACGAATCTGTAACCCACCTGTACCGGTACTCATGATTAGTACTGGTACTCGTTACCTCCAGTATCGGTACTGATCATGAGTACCACTACTTGTAGGGTACAGGTTTGTTTCTTGACAAAACCCAAACCTGTAACTCACATGTACCAGTACTAAACTTTAGTACTGGTACTTGTGGGTTAACAAGTACCTTTTTTAAGTAATTTAATCAATTACGTTCTTTGAAAATAATCGCAATATTAATCCTAATTTATCTCTAATTATTTTTACAATCTAAGTTATATTCCTTTGTTAAGAGGCATATACAATCTATAAATATAAAATCTAAACTAGAGAAACTAAGGTTGAAGATGATCTTCTTCTTCTCGATCCATCTTTGTCATCTTGCCTCCTCCTTGTCATCATCATCATGCTTCCATTATTTCTTGTTTGCCTTGATCTTTACTTAAATTTGAAAATAACTTAATGCAAACATTAATCCATAATAATTTTGTTAACACCAAAATAAGATGTGGAACAAGGTTCCAATACATTACACAATTCCTAGTCCAATTTTCCATTCCCACCTTCAATTTTCCTTTTGGATCTTAATTGGGCTAAGTGACCCTTGATTGGGCTCCTAGTAAGCCAATTAGGTGCACCTAGCCTTAATTAGATATAACCTAGATTCCCCTACCAACACCCCCCTACCAACACCCTTATCCTACACCCTAACCTAATCTTAGGTTGTTCCCTCACTAACTTATTCCTATGATGAGCCTAAGACCTACCATACCTTGCCTTAATAACCTTTTTTATAACCCCTTTAATTAGATCCACAAATTGTGGATCTCATCATCATAACACCCCCCCTCCCATTTAACACACATGCATGTGCACACAAAAGAAGGAATCGCACAAAAGCACCCCCCCCCCCCCCCCCCCCCCCTCAACGCGCACTCCCCATCCCACTTCTCACGATATCTCTCTCTCCCTTTCCCTCCCCTCCTCACGTTCCCAACGAACTCCCCTCATTTCTTTTCCAACAATTTTTCCTCCACTCCTTTCCACTCCATCCAACACATTCTCTCTGTTCCCCACAACGTAGGTCCCTCTCCAATTCCCTCCAGCACTTCCCATTCCCAATTCCAACGAGGACTCCTCTCTTATTTTTCCACGAATGTAGGGCCCCTCTATGATGTAGAAGACACCCACCGCAATGCACTCCCTTGTGCTCCCTCACCCACCACCCTCTCCCTCACGCTGACAGTGGCCTCGACTACCTCCTCCAACGTGACCAAGCAGGCCGACGTCCTTCCTCCATCGCAGCTCCATCGACAACCCCGACGTGGAGAAAAACATTTGCTCCTCTTCTACCTCTCTTCTTTTTCTCTTATGTTTTAACGCTTTATTAGATAGTAGTTGCGGTTAGAACTTGACATCCATGTTATGCATTTTTTTTTTATGTTGTGTTTGTTATGAATGTTAGAATGAAGCTTGATGCTAATATTCGCATGATGATGATTTTAGTAACTTGTTGATATAAATGCTTTCTTTTCATTCTCTTTACGTACACCAAATGCATTTCAGTAGATCACCCTTCCATCACCTAATTCATAGTCTCAACATCCCTTACCACCACCACCACATAGTCACCTATCTAGCCAACCAAATCCCCTATCTAATCTACCCATTTGACCACCCATTAGGACCCTAAACACCCTCCTAAAACTCATATTCATTTCTGCTATTAGCTTGTTACACCTAGGTTCACCTTGAGTAGATACCCCAATTAGTTACCTCATTTAGGACCTAGTTAACCTTAATTTCAGATATGAATTTAGGTCGTATTTAGGTCCCAAAACAACCCCATTAGATCCTACAAAACCCCTCCCCAAGTACCGTTAAGCTCCTTTAGACCTACACCCATTTAACCTTTAGGTTCACATTTTAGCCAACCCAACACCTTTATTTTTATTCCCTATCGTAATGGCATGTTAGCATGTTCGCTTTCATTTTTAGATAGCATGGATATAATTAATTTGCCTTCCTGTTGAATCGATCCTACTCCCGCTATGCTTTGTTCTTCATTATTAGCGAGATAGGATTTTAAATTTGATCGTGATTTTTCGTGCAACGGCATCGGTAATTTTCCATCGCGAAATCACGTTATCACTGGTCAAGTACAAATGATCTTTTTTCATCCTTAATAAGATAGTACTCTACCTATGGATGTAAACCAGAATCAGGGAAAATGATCCATCAATGTTGACCAACCATGGTGGGATCTATTCCACCCTTGGGAGAAAATCTAGCATAGTTGGGGCTCACTCATATGGTGTGTATGGTCATACATTCAATCGAGAAAGGTACATGCTTTCAGCTTGGAAGGTCATTGCATCCAATCAAAAGTTCCTAGCTAATAATCCACTAAGAAACATACATGTAATCAAGTATACATTTCCACTTGACGAGTAAATGACCCTCTAATGGGAACTCCTAGTTTAAAGCTTAATCTATCTACCTTAAATCGATATAGCACTTTACTAGACAATCTTAAATCGACTTATAATTCTAGGGGCAATCTTTACAATAATGTCCTTGGTCACACACAAAGCATCTTAATGGAGCTTTGCATTTCCCTTCATTGATCTTCCCGCTTCTCTTGTAAGGTGTTTTCTCAATTTCCCGTAGAATTCTTACTGTTCTAAACAATGTTTTAAAAATTGAATCGAATCGACCGATTCAACTGGAAATTGGTGTGCTTACCAGTCAAATTGACTGGTTCGGGTGACAAAAGTCAAAATTGGTGTAAATTGATCAAAATAAGGTTAGATCAATCAAATCGGCTATCTGTTTGGACCATTCCTTAAGAGCTAAAAAATTAAAGAAAAAAGAACAAAATTGCATGTGACTTTAGAACTTGTAAATAAAAATTCAAAGATCTATGTGTTCTTCAAGGTTAGACTCTCAATTTAGATTATGCATTTTATTTTTGTTTAGTGTTTACTAAAAACATGTCAATTTTACTATAATTAGAGTTGCAAAATAACTTTTCCTGCTACATATCTTCATTGATCTTTTATTGAACACTGGTTCAACCGGGATAGACTTGGTTGAAGCAATACAAACTAATCCAAACATCTTATGGTTTTATTTTTTCCATTTTTTTCATATGCTGACGTCATCATCGATCAACTAATACAAACCTTCGGTTGAACCACTAAAAATCCAAACTAGCACTTAATCAATTCAATTATTAGTTCGGTTCTTAAAACATTTGCTCTAACAACCTCGTTAGGTGTTATACTTATTGTAGCTATTGCTTGGCTTTTCTCTCCATGTATGTAGGTAGCTTCAGATAAGAGCCTTTGTCACTTTTGGAATGATCCTTTTCTAGCATTGTTCCTCCACTCTCTCCTTTGCTTCCCTCCATTGTGATGTTGCTTTTAATTTTTTTTCAGCTAGAATTGTCCTATTCACTACATCAACTACAATTCTCAACCTTAAGGTGACTACTTTTTCCCTAATGTCTAGCCTTAGTCCTTACCCTAACCTTCTTTTCATCTACTTCTCTAACTCTTCCCATTTGGCTACAAACCTTGATAATTTAATAAATTTAACCCAAAGTATTCTATCTTTTTTCTCTTCCCTCCAAGTTTTTGGAGGGTATTGATCCTCAAATGCTTGGGAGAACACTTATGAGGGTACCTCATCATCTTCTTCTATACCTCTCAAGAATCTTCACCACCATTCCACATTGATCCCATAAGTATCTTGGAAGCTTCAGAGACATAGATCTTTTCCTCATGTGCATGACCCAATTTTCAGCAATAGCTAAATCATTTTCTCCTTTAATATTGGGGTTTCCATGTACAAATCATTCAAACTCTACCGTTAATCAAACCTTGATTTCTTTAACTAGCATAGTACATATCTTTGCTTCCATGGAGTTTCATCTCCTTGTTTCACTAAATCCTTGTCGGTTAGGTTCAAGTTTGCCCCCTTTCCTATGGTCCTAGGGTCCTTGGTCCCCAACATCCTCTCATTCCCTTGCACTTTATTCTTCATGACTTTCTAGTCGTAGTGCTAGGTGTACAGGTAGAGTGTAAGCTTATTGTCTCAAGACCTCAACCACTACTTAGGCTAACTGTTGGAGTTGCTCAAGACTTATTGCAAGTTGTTATCCTATTTGGGTTTAGTATGGATGCGAGTAGCACTTCTTGATGCCATAATATTTCTCCATTCTTGAAATATGCTTGTCCATGTCAATTAGTTGTTATACTTGGAAAATTCTTCAAAATAGCTAGACATATGATAGTAACAAAAAACTATAATTCTACCCAATAACTATGATTTGAATCTTGTCCCATTGGCTTGTGGACTCCTTTACTCATGGTCTCCAGCCACTTTGGAAACCTCGCTCTGATACTAGTTTTGTGGCAACCTGCTTACGTGGGCTCTCAAAACACTACTCTTCACTTGTTGCTAAGCATAGTTGACTATGGTAACCTTATCCATAGCCTCTTAAGCTTCTCATCTGCTTGGACATTAGTAGTTTATGGGCATTTAGTTCTTCATGCCCTCTATTAGGCTTCCAAGCATTTCTGCATCATTAATAACCTTTGACCCTTGGACCTTGGATTATAACATGACTAGCATAACACATAGGCTACTCATTCCTTCCCAACAAGGAGTATGTGGTTTAACTTAAATATGGTACATTGTATGAGGTTCCTTTCAGTCAAGTTTGAAAGCACTAGAGGGGGGATGATTAGTGCTAAAGGCGGTAAACAAAATGCTAATTGAAATTGATGTAGATATGAAACATAATAAAGAATTTCACAAATATATCATCAACCACAAGACAAGTATTTATAGTGGAAACCCAACCCCAGGTAAAAATCATTACCTAGATCTCCCAATCTAGGATTTTGCCCCCATAACTACTGGGGTACCAAATCCTTTTACAAATCCTCTTGATATTCTAATCAAGAGCAAACCTCTCTTACTCAAGAGGAGAGGAACCCACAACCCGGGCTCTCAGATTATAAGTAGATGAAGGAATAAAACTAAATTAAAATAGAAGTTACCTCCTATGGATAGTCCCAAAAAGATATGCAAACAATTATATAAAATAGCTATCTAGGAGACTAAAAAGAACTCCCTTAGTGATTGTGAGAAGAGGATGATGTTGGGAATTGAAGTGATGAAGCTTCAAGTAAGTGGGGGTTGGAGAATTAAAGCTTTAATCATTTCCAAGAACAAAAAAAATATGCTTTAGCTGAATGTGGGCTTGAATGTGATTTAGAGTGTGTTTTGGGATGTTCTCTAACCACCAAAGAGTGGGACATGCTCTTATATATATAGAGGGGTGTTTGGACTAATTTAGGTGTGCATAAGGACCCTCTTCAACGGTTAAAAAGTTTTCCAATTTGATTTGCCAACGGCTAATTGATATGGTCAAAAAGTGCTTTATCTAAAGTTAGGTAAAAGTGATCTAATGTTAGGTACTCAGTTAGGTGCAAAGTTCACTATCACTTGGAGTCGCTCAATTTGGCCCAAAATGGCCTATCTAACTTTAGGTAAAAGTGATCTAACATTAGGTGCTCAGTTAGGTATAAGTTTGCTAGCTCCTTGAGCTTCTAAGTGACACCAAACTATTATCTAACATTAGGTATCATATCCCTAACGTTAGATGGCTTGTAAAAGCCCTCTAACTGTCCAAATTAATATCTTGGGTTCTCAATAAGTGTTAGGGCCACGCAATAACACCTATAGACTTAGTTAAACATATTTTGACCTATTTAGGCTATGTGTGGTGTTCTTGTGAGATTTGCATATGAACCCCTTATGTTTATGCTAATATGAGATTTGATTGGGGTTCTACTTACGTTCTAAGGAATATAAAATTATAACTCAATTCCTATAATACAAGGAGAACTAATCTTGAAGAGTATGATCTTCTCCTTCTTCTTAACTTCAGATTTTGTCAAGAGAGCTTCAACTTGAAAATCAATCTTGCAATATCTATGTATAAGATCCAATTTTAATCTCATATTACCTGAGATGTTTATTATCATCAAAACCATCATTAAAGGCTAATGTGGTGCCTAATTGCTTATGCACCTATAAAGTTGTTTCAATTACATGGAGTTGATATCCCAGGTTCTCATAGATGTAGTTATCCTTAAGCCCTAGTTTTCCTCACTTGTGGTTTTCTAGCCCATGGTTTTTCCAATTTGTGGCTTTCTAGCCTGTGGTTTTCTTGACCTGTGGTATTCTGACCCATGGTTTTTTTTGGCCCATGGTTTCATTGCTAGTGATTTTCACAACCCATGATTTTCCCATTCATGGTTTTGGTCATTCTCACCCATAACACCCATGGTCTTAAATTGCATCACATCTTAACAGTCCATATTGTGACTCTGGTAGAAATCTAGGAACATTTCCCCATAATAAATCATCACAACAAGTCTACTCCCACCACCTAGCAAGCGGAGCAAAACAAATAAAAACTGTGGAAGAGAACGTGGAAGCCTTGCATTTACACATGGGAGAGCAGCTTAAGAGATGGAAGATCCCTCACTTTAGGTCCTATGCTTCTTCACATTGTTACCTTTCCCATGTACCCCTCGTAGCCTTCTTCTCCACTTCCTTTTCTCTCTCCTTCTCTTAGGTTAAGGTAGGGAGTGGTGGAAGGTTGAGAATGCAAGGGGTTATTATAGGGTGGTCCTCCACTCAAGATTTTCAAAAAGTAATCATGTGGTAGTACTTTTGCATCATAGTCATCGGCCTAGTCATCATTTCTAACCAATCATGTCTTGCCAACTGTGTAGTTTTGATAATGTAGCATCCACCTCGGTTGTTAAGTCATCTCAAAAGCATTGATTTTCAAAGCCCATGGTTTCTTTTGAATCTTATCTGATAGGTCGATTTTCGCTTTCGTTGTTTCGCATAAAGAATATCATGTTGTAGTATGTAAGTGATGGAAAATCGTAAATCAAAATGAAAAAATTTAAACCACTCGCAGAAGAGCGGGTCGTGTCCACAAAGAGGGAATGACTAGTACAAACTCGCTAAATTTGAAAATAATAATGTTCACAATTAGTTTTCCTAAATAAGTAAGCTAAAATCCCTTTTAGAATTAGGATAATAATGCATGTAATCTCTACACTTGCATTTCAATGAAAGATGAGGGGGGCTCTGCTAAAACAATCATAATATTTAATTAATAAAAAAAATCAAAAGTTTGCAATGGCATAGGAATGTAATAACTAATGGGAGGTAAACAGAGCATTGACTTCAAATGGAGTGTGCACACGGATGAAGAAGAGCTGGATGGTGAGGGTGCCGGCGGAGGTAACCCCGCTCAGGTTGCACCCAACAATGGTCGCAGCGTAGCGGATGGCGGCTGGAGACGAGAGTTGGAGGAGAGGTTGACAGTGTGTGCGGCGGGCTGTAGCTCTGTTTGCCGCTGAAGCTTCCGAAAGTGAGGGGCGTGAGCCGCTGGGCGTGCGCAGCGCTGGTGGAGAGCTCACGCGGGAGGGGCGAGGTTGATCCGCGAGGGCCGGTGGTGCACGGCATGGTGGAGGCGCGGGGAGTGTCCACACTGCTGCTGTGGGCGTGGCGCACTGGCTGCTGTTGGGCACGCTCTCAACGCGCGTGGGATGCGATGGTGCTCTGCTGTTGAGCGCACAAAAGCGCACTGGTGGGTTGCGCTCGCAGCTGCAACTGAGGGTGCGCCGGAGGGCATTATGCGCGTTGCTGCTGTGGGTGCGAAGAGCCGTTGGGCGCTCTGCTGCTGTGTGCGCTGAGAGGAAGGAGATAGGAGCGCGTGGTGATGCAGCAAGGAAGCACGCGCAGGAGGTTGCGCGCTGCTGCACGCGTGTGGAGTTGCTGCGAGGAGTACATTGGCGATGTTGGAGGAGCGCGGGTGCGCGCGAGGGTGCCATACTACGCGTGAAGGAGGGGCAAAGCGTGGGCACACATAGTGGCGTGGCTGGTGGCTGTGCGTGACGATGCTGCGTGTGGCTGAGAGGTTGGGGAATGTTGGGTTTGTTCTTGATGTTGCGGGTGAAGCACAAGGAAGAAGATGCAGGGAATGGTGTTTCTAGTGAAGCACGGTGGTGCAGGGACTCTGGTTGGCGATGTGGGCTGTCACACCACACACCCACAGTGGTGGAGTCGCATTGCCATAGTTGAGGCCGGTGGCGAGGAGGTGAAGCATAATATTGGGTCGGGATGGAGGCCTCCTCTGAATGGCAGCTGTTCCTCCTCCTTTGTAGCTGCGGCTACAAGGATTTGAAATTCAAACAGTGAAGAGGAGATCCACCGTCGAGTGAATGCTGGAAGAGTGAATGCGCAGGAAGAGGAGGTAGAGACGGAGCGGCTACTTGTAGAAGGAGAAGAAGAAGAATAATAAAATAATTAGGATTATTTATACATAACTCCTTAACTTCTATGTTAATTAAAATAATGTATGTAATGTACCTAATTAATTAACTAATCAAATGCAGCAATTCTAGGTTAATTTTAAATGCATTTAGATATGGATGCCACACATGAATTATGCACTTAAGCTAAAAATATGAATTGATTTATTTATATCCTAATATATGCTATCTAAATGTTAAAATTAACTTAATTTCTAGACATTTAAATACTTAAATAGCCCACAAATATGGGCTAATCATTATCCAAGCTCATGGTTTCCTTAATCATACTTAATTATCTCCAAGTGTGCTTAAGTAACACTAATCATGTTTAATTATCCCTAATCAAGGTTGAGGCAAATCATTTTGGTCAATAGGGACTAAAAAGTAATAAAAGTATTTATATTTATGTCCTTCAAATATTTCAAGGTGTCTCTACTTTTGAGTAAGTCTTAATAGTACACATCCAAATTGAGAGATTACCTATATCATTACAAGGAACACTTGTTATCTTATTCTTTGGAATTTTTCCTTACATCTAAGGTGAATTATTTACATTATTAAGTGAACTTACACCTACCAAGAGCACATAACTCTAACAATCTCCTACTTGCTCTCAGAGCCACTTCGCCACTACTCTAAGACCTACACAACCCATGGCTTTAGTCAGCAAATTAGCCAAGTTGTATGGTGATAGCAATAAAATATATGTGATTTTAATTTTTGAAGTTGTTGTAGAATGAAAACCTAGCGATCAATTAAAATTTATATTCAATGAATTTGAGTCTAGGTTGAACACGAGGAGACAATTGCTTGTTTTAAAGCCTTTCATTTTTTTTTTTGCATTTTTCATATGTGAATTTTTTTTGTTGTTTTTGAAATGGAATTGAAGATCAGATATAAATCAAACCAAGGAAGAGATTGAAAATATTAAAACTCAAAGAATGCTTCTATTAATGATTATGTAGTTTATACAAAACTACTATTGATGGAAACATAAAAATAGAATAAACATAAAAAGAGAGGGAAAGGGAATGAAGAGTAGTAGAAGAGTTGCAACGTCGCTTGTTGGATGGTTGTAGGAGGCCACTTAGAGGACCTCAGAAATAGAGCGCTGGGTGGAAGTTAGGGAGACTGGAGGAGCTGTAGCAGAGCCACCAAGGTGACGTGGAGGAGGAAGGACTAGAGAGAAAGAATGTCACTAAGGGAAGGTTTTTATCTAAGGTGGAGGGAGGTTGGTGTCATGGAACTAAGGAAGGAACCTAGATGTAGTGGTCGACCATGGAGATGGACCTAAGGTGATGGTGGGCATACACTATTGATGGTAGAGTTAAGGTAGAAGATGAGATTAAATGGTGGGAAGTCTTGGTTCTTTTATAGAGAATGTAGGCCGTGGGATCTAACTAAGGGCTAGGATTAAGTGGTTATCTAGGTTTTGAACTAGGACATAGGATTAGGATCTAAGGGTGTAGATGTGGTCCTATCTTTGGCTAAAAATAGTGAGTTCAAGCAGTGACCAAGTCATTAGCATAAGCTTATAGAAGGGTCCATTAGGTTCTTCTAGGATGATGTTGTTGTCTTCTCTTGGCTAGACAGCAGATGCAAGCTTTGCTAGTATGTCCATTAGCGGGTTCTTCACCTGGGGTACCTAGTTGATGTGCACTGGATGGAAGTTTTCCAGGGCTAAGCAGGCTTCTCCTACATAAAGGTCGATGCCCCCAATGTTTGATTGATTCATTGGAGTGCCTGATGGCACTGATGTATCTAGTGCCTGACTAAGAAATCCTTCCTCATCTTTAGGCATTTGAAGAATGAGAGGTGTCTATTAGAGGCCTTTGACAGGAATTGGATCGATGCAGCTATTCACCTTAGCTAGTCTTAGCTGCTATGGGTAGCTAAGAAAGTCATGTGCATTTGTTCGGCATTGTAGTACACCAATGCAACAATCTTTGGCAAGGGGAACTCATCCTTGGGGCAAGTGTCATTGAGGTTGGTGAAGTCCACGCACACCCACCACTTCTTGTTTTCCTTCTTGACCATCACAACGTCAAAGATGTAGTTGGGTTAGACGGCCTTCTCTATGTAGCCTACTTGAAGGAGCATCTCTACCACCACTTCTCGACGAACTTTTTTCGTTGCACCTGTTTCATGGGGCGATAGCCAAGGGTGACATTCAAGCAGTGTTCGATTGTTACAACCTAAGCCCCTACCCAAGTAGGGATCTGAGTTGCTCTGCCAAATACCCAAGATCTGGTCACCCATCGCATAAACATAGAATAATAAAAGCATTCACAGCGAAATTGCAATAGTTTCAATGGACTATAGGTATTCTCAATTAATTACTTCATAACAACATTTAAATAGTTTGATTCTCTAGTGAGTAGTCAATTCCTCATTTAACGGGTTATGAGAGAGTCAACGCTGAATGAAGTAGTAACAGTAAATTTTATACAATGAATTCGGTTACGGTATCCATGAAGCATGGTAACTATATGTATTTTAATTATTCAAACTCCCAAAAATGCAACATCAATACACAATGGGACCCAGAACTCAGCAAGGAACATAATAAATGTACATGACACACTTAGGCACTTACTGAACTCTAATATTGACATTAAAAGAAAGAGGGTAGAGCTACTCTACCTAGGGTCACTGGAGGGTCACGGTGACTCTGAGAAAACATGTTGAGGACTCTTCAGACTTTGTGCAAGCTCCAATCATCCAACTCTAATTCCAGATAAGAGAGAGACACGTTTAAAATGTAAATATAGAATATTTAGGGGTAAAAATGTAATTTACCACTATTTATGGAAAAATAGATCTCACCATGATAAAGTTCATGTTGTGACGATTCCAACGGTGGGTGGCTCATTGAAATCGAACTTCGATTATTCCTTGAATCAATCAATCAAAGAGGTTGTCATTAGGGACTCAAAAGTAATATTCAAAACTTAAAATTTTGATTTTATAATTTCTTCAAAACTCATAATCCTCTCCTCTTCTCCTCACGTCCTCTGATTCTTCACGTGATTGTTCATGCATGCGCATACCCATGCACGTATGCATGGCAACCCCCTCGTCGGTCGACGTAGGTGACCACTGACTGCCTGCCAACCATCGCTGGCTTCCTGTCGATCCCACCAGCCCTCTCCAACCACCATCGCCGATTGAGATGCCTTCGAAAACTCCTCATGCAGCGTGCTATGGGTGCAACAATCCATAGTTGGCCACCTCCAGCCATGCACGGTTGCCTCAGATCATGGTGGTCTTCACTGGTGTTAGAGCAAGGTCATCCCATATAGACATAGAATAGTCCGATTAAGTAGTGCATTGGTATCACATCATGAATCATAGCCATTGATTTGAGTATTCCAAGTTATTGTTCCTTGATTTTTCTGTCATTTAAATTCCGTCTAGCTCTTTGTGTATCTAAATTTCTATTATCTCTTAGTTGAAGATGGCTCCTCGATGTGGATCTTGAGGAACTCGTGGAGGCCAAGGTGGTCACCATTGTTAATCGTCTAGTTTATGTTTTGTTGACCCAGGTACCTCACATTCTTTTATTTCTGCCGAGTTTGCTTTCAGTTTGAGTCAGCTGAGTATTATGTTAGAGGATACTTTTCTATTCAAAGGCACAAGAGGGCAGCTCGTCATGGAAAAGTTAGTCTACCAAGGGTGTGCTTTTGTGATATGAGGTTACAAGCTTCTTGTAGATTGGATCGTTCTGGAGTTAGAGGACTTTGTTGTTATCTTGGGAATGGATTGGTTGTCCATATATCACACATTGGTTGACTATTTTGAGAGGTGCGTGATTTTCTCTATCCTAGGAGTTCGACAGTTTGAGTTCGTGGGCAAACTTGTAGACGGATCTTTTAGGTGCACTTTTGCACTATAGGTAGCAAGGCTACTTAATAGAGGATGTGTTGGATACCTTGCCTTCGTGGCAACCATGCTTGAGGAGAAGCCTGGGGTACAATTCCTGGCATCGACCCAATTTCTATCACACCATATTGGATGGCACCTTACGGTTATGCATTGATTACCGACAATTGAATAGGGTGATCATCAACAACCAATTCCTACTACCATAGATCAATGACTTGTTTGATTGGTTGCAAGGTATGAAAGTATTTTCGAAGGTCGATCTGCGATCAAGGTATCACCCGGTGAGGATCAAGGATTCGGACATCCTGAAGACTACTTTCAGGACACGTTATGGGCACTACGAGTTCTTGGTTATGATTTTTGGCCTCATAAATGCCCTTGCAGGCTTCATGGACCTGAGGAACAAGGTTTTCCTCCCTTACTTGGACCAGTTTATGGTGGTTTTCATTGATGACATTCTTATATATAGCCAAGACCAATCTCGGCATGAGCAACATCTTCACACGGTTCTAGACACCTTGAGGCTTCACCGGTTGTATGTGAAGTTTAGCAAATATGAATTTGGCTAGATCGTGTTACCTTTCTAGGACATGTAATATCTAGAGCAGTTATTGATAAACATTAGTTTATCATTATCCTTAACCTAAAAATCACATCTAGTGCCTAGGTTTTCCACATTACATTATGGTATTAGGTTGCATTTAGGCATCTCATAGTTTAGGCATGCATTGCATTGTTTTCCCCTTATTTTTGGTTTTCATACACTTCATGTCATTGTTAGGGATGATCACATAGTAAAGATTAGCTAAACCCTGGCAATGTGAAAGGTAAACTATCAAGAAGAAGAAGATGGAACCCATTCCAGTTGGATCTCAGCTCAATCCAGCTCAACTCAGCTGGATTCCATCTCAACCCAGCTCATTCCAGCTCCACACAGCTACATGCAGCTCAAGCTTCCTCCTCTCTAGCTAAACCCTAGCTCTTCCTCTACTCATCTACTAGTTTAGCGAGCTATGCTAACCCTAGCTTCTCTTCACTTCAATGACAGGCCAACCAAGCTCCCAAAACCACCTCCTCTTCCTCCCCTTTTTGGTACAAAAACACCATAGCTACCACCACCTCGACATCCCTTCAAGGTGGCGCCAAAATGGGCACCTCTTCACCCCTTAACCACCAACATAACCACCCTTATGTTGGTGCCAAAAAGCCTTTGCTACCCTTTCAAGTTGGCACCAACACATAGCCTCATCCTACCCCTACACCTACCCTCCTAAACCTATCTCCACCACCCAATGAATGGTGCCAAAAATCACCTAACCTAACCACACAAAGTTGGCACCAACTTCCACTAACTCAACATCCCTACACCCTTCCACTTGGCACCACCAAACCCTAGCCCTTCATATTATAACCACCACTCCAAAAGCCATCCTAATCTTACACCAACCCCCTCACCACTTAACCCTATCACCACCGTAGTCCACGCCAACCTATCCCCTTCCAACTTTATAATATAACCCCCTACACCACTATTTAGACATCTTTGTCTTACATAAATTCTTTACCCATATCCTATATTCGACCAAGGAAGGAGGAGGAAGTTGATCAAGGAGATTCCCTTGTCTCCTTGGTGTTCATCTTCTTCTTCCCTTCTTTCTTGTGCCAAAGCCAAGGAGCAAACTTGGGAGGATGGCTAGGTAGGAAGGACGCTAGGGTGGTGGATGTCCACCCTTAGAAGATCTAAAAAGGAGGAGCACTTCAAGCAAGGCACAAGGAGAAGCTTTTCTAAGTACAAGAGCATCTGGACTTCGATCAAAGACTTCTTCTTCATCATCATTTGGGAGATTTTGTAGTCTTTTATTTTAGTTCTTTATTGTAGAAGCATTCCTCTACAGAAATTTTGTAAAGACAAGTTTTCTCCCATATTAATATAATTGCCTTTCACAATTGTTTTGTGCTTTCATTCAAACCGTTTATTTTCATTCTTTAGTACACCTACTTCATCTCTCTAATTGCCTTAGGCACACTTGCCTAAGGAGAGCTTAGAGAGGTAAGGTTTTATTTTGTGACTTAGGCGTAGTTGATTTCACATCTTGTTGTCCTGATTATCTTTTGAAAACCCTAAAAATTACAAAGCTAAAAAGACAAAAAGATTGGAGATTTGAGAGAGTGAGAGTGAGAATCGATTTATTGACTAAAGTTGCCTCGTTAGACGACCCTAGATACTCTACTATCTAGGTTTTACAAATTTAAAAGACAATTGGGATTTACACGTTAAAATGATAAAAATTCACTTTTATAAATCATGTATTTCTTGCATCATTTATCTCAGTGGACCCCTCCAAGGTAGAGGTGATATTGAAGTGGGAATGACTGAAGTTAGTATCCGAGTATGCAGTTTTTTGGGCTAGCTACTTATTATCAACATTTTATCCGGGGATTGCAATTAACTTTTCTGATGACACAGTTGAGCCTGAAAGATGTACCCTTCTCTTGGATAGATGCGTGTGAGGACAACTTCTAGATATTGTAGGAGAAACTGACCACAACACCCATACTTGCTATTCTTGACAATGATAGTGGATTCTTGGTATATACAGATGCCTTACATTAGGGAATTGGTTTGTGTCATGATGCAGTGTGGGCATGTGATTGTGATTCTTATGCCTCTAGGCAACTGAAGTTGCATGAGCACAACTACAATCTGCAGTCGGAAGCATTCGTCCTTGCCCTGAAGATGTGGTGGCGTTACTTATATATGGGGAGACATTCGAGATTTATACAGACCTTGGACAGGATGGTCAAGAAGTTGAGAAAGAAGGAAGTCACTTTGGTCAAGTACTCTGGAGGAGTCAGAAATATGAAGAGGCAACCTAGGAGCTTGATGTAGACATGCGTGAACGATATCCAGAGTTGTTCATTGGTGAGTTCTAGAACCTTCCTCTTGTCCACTTTAAGATTGTTATAGCCTTGTTCAAGATGTTGTGCACTTCTTGCTATTATTACTCTTCTACATGTGTAACCTTTCTTGAGTTTCAAGGGCAAAACTCCTTTTCAGGTTATATTGTTATGTCTCAAAAACTAAATCCAAGCCAAAACTTAGTCTAAACACATCAAAACAAACCTGCCGATGCCTTTCGGGTGGGGATCAGGTTTGCGTATCTTGAAAATAAAGAATTTTGGGACTGGTCAACTCTTGGGAAAAATTTGCACGGATAGCATCATTTTTGGTATCGTTGGATCTCTTTCGTTGCAAGTTCTTCGATAAGACAAATTTTACGTAAATCAATGGTATTTTGTTGTAGAAACAGGAAGGGCACATAATTACAAGAATGAATTAGTTAGGCATTTATCTCTTCCCTATTTTATTATTATCATTTTTCTTTCTTTTAAATCTAGTTCTCTCTCCTTATATATATGCACCCTTCCCACCAAGAGCAAAACCTAAAAACCAATTCACACAGCTGCCACATTGAAGATCTAGGCAAGGAGAGAGAGAGAGGGCGGGAGAGATCGGTAAGAGAGGAGGGGATGCACCATTATCTTCCTTCCTCCATCTCATAGTCGATCTTCCTCTCCTTGCACAAACCCTCTCTTTGCATCTTCGACCTCCCCAGCATGTGGACTCCGGCGAAGGTGGTTGGAGGACGTTGATGAGAGACGACACATGAAGGTAACTGTTCCTTTTCCTTGAACGTTCATGTATGTAATGAAACATATCGAGGAAAGGAGGAAGGAGTTAAGGAGGGAGAGGTATGGGGCACGTAAAGAGGGGATGATGGAGTGGCCATACACGTCGACAGCTGCTCGACGTCGGTATGAACGGAGTGGTGTTGCAGGTGTTGGGTTGCACCCATAACTGGTGAGAGAGAGAAGAGAGGAAGGGACGGAGGATCGACATCATGGCCTTTGTTGGAGGCTGCTACGGATCAGGAGGGGCAGTCATGGCTGGAGCAGGGTGGTTGACAGCGAAGGAGGTAAAGGTCAGCATGCATGCTTGGTAGATGTGGCTACTACACACGTGAATAGTAGCATGCATAAGGAAGATGAATGAGAGGAAGGAGAGGACGTCAACCAGTGAGATGGGCGTCGTCGGAGGGATGGTGGACGCCAACAAAGACCGCCATGATCGAAGGTGATTGTGCATGGCCGGAGGTGGTCGGCTATGGGTTGTTGCACCCATAGTAGGTAGCATGAGTTCTTGGAGGCATCTCAGTTGGCGATGGTGGTCGGAGAGGGCCCATGGGATCAACAGGAGGCCGACGACGGTTGGTGGCAGTTGGTGGTCGCCGGCGTCGGCCGGCAAGGGGGTTGCCATGCGTATATGCATGCGTTTGCGCATGCATGAATAATCATGGGAAGAAAGCACAGGACGCAAGGAGAGGATTATGAGTGTTTAAAAATTATAAACGCAAAATTTTGATTTTTGAATAATACTTTTGGTCTCGGATGACAACCTTTTTGATTAATTGATTTAGGGAACAATGGAAGTTTGATTTTAACGAGCCACTCGCCGTTGGAATCTTTACAACATGAACTTTAACTTGGTGAGATTTATTTTTCCATAAATAGTGGTAAATTACATTTTTACCCCTAAATATTCTATATTTATAGTTTAAATGTGTCTCTCTTATCTGGAATTAGAGTCAGATGCTCGGAGCTTGTGTAGAGTCCAAGGAGTCCCCAACATGTTTTCTTAGAGTCACCGTGACCCTTCGGTGACCCTAGGTAGAGTAGCTCTACCCTCTTCCTTTTAATGGAAATATTAAAGTTCAATAAGTGCCTAAGTGTGTTATGTACATTTCTTATGTCCCTTGCTGAGTTTTGGGTCCCATTGTGTATTAATGTTACATTTTTGGGTTCTTGAACAATTAAAGTATAGTTACCATGCTTCATGGATACTGTAGCCGAATTCATTGTAAAAAATTTACTATTACTACTTCATTCAGTGTTGACTCTCTCATAATCCATTAAATGAGGAATTGGCTACTCATTGGAGAATCAAATTGTTTAAATGTAATTATGAAGTAGTTAATTGAGAATACCTATAGTCCATTTAAACTATCCTGATTTATACAAGAGATTAAATAGATTAGAATTGAAAATGAAATGAGAAATACTGGCAAAATTGTGTGATGAACTAAATGATGAAATTACAGGAAATTTCTAAAGGAATTGGAAAGAAAGAGATAAAGATATCTGCCTTGTTTTGGAATAAAACAATGTTGGAAACATGGATAGAAATCATTTCTGAAAATGAAGATTAATGATGGTAACACCATTATGGGTCCTAACTAGCCACAATTACTTAGATTCAACTGATAAATGCTCCTACTTGATAGCCTGAGGACTATAATTCCACTCCGATCTGATTTGAGAAGAAGAAAGGAAAATAGGGTTAATTCTGCTGTTTTAACAACACATCACAAATGCAGATTAACCATGGGGTTACTCAGGGGTTAATTAAAGGTCAAATGAGTATAAAATACTAAAAAGTGGGTTTACATCGATTGAAGCAAGTTTTCACGCATTTCTAGGATGAAAACAAGATTGAAAACCCTAATTATCAACCCTACTTAAATTGAAAAGGTTCTAGTCAGGATAAAATTAATATAAACCTCCTAAAAATTATTGAAAAATATTCTAAGAGGTTTGCTATCTTCACTTTGACCATCTAAACCCATTTCGACTTAGAACAAAGTTTCAGATGGGAATTTACCTTAATTTGGGCATCTATGCAATTTATCCAATCAAACATGGTAAAAATTCAAATCCAAGTTTACCATTAGATTCCTTGGATCTAAAATAATTTAACACCAAAATTTGGACCCAATCAGAGTCCATTTTGGCCAAGTTTGCAGTTTAGTCCAAAAATTCTTTATCTATCACCTATAGGTTAACTTTCAACCATTCTTGCAAATAGGTCCCTAACTTCTGGTTTTTCTTTGAAAAACACCCCTGCTGCCATCTCCTTCACCATGGGAATGCAGCAGCAGCAGCATCAACTTCCTCCTCTCCGTCATTTAATCGAGGAAGTTGATTGAAGAAATATCGACCATAAATTGCCAAATTTGGCAAAAATGATCTTGAAGATTCATCGCATCGTCTGAACGCATCTTCTCAGCCAATCTTGGCCAATTTCATCACCGGCGAACCCAAGTCTGTCAAGCCCAAAAATTGACTCAAGACCTACTCAAATTGGACAGATGAGGAGGGAAACCTTATCTATAAAAAGGGTTGCTTCTACCTAAGGGGTTTTTGTCTCGTTTTGGAGTGCATACATGCCTTCTCCTCCTTCATTTCTTTCCACCATTAATGATGTCCTGGAACTTCCTCGACCTTCTTCCTCACTGCCTCTCACCGTCCAATGAGTAGCGACCTACCTCCCCCTCATCATCACCAACCTCCCTGCTAAAGGAGACGACCACTACCCTCCTCATCAGCTCCAACTCCAGTCATCTTCTTCCTCGCCGGCGGCCACTCCGGTGACCTAGCTCCTTGCCTCTATTCTTCCAATAGGTTCAGGGCTTCTGTTCCTTTTTCTCCCAATTAGGTTTAGTTCAAACCTCAGCCCCATTCATCCCCTCCTCTGACTCTGACAAATCCATCACCGGCCACCTTCATTGACCCACCACCTCCGTCTTCCAACGCCCAAATTAGGTTAGGCGAAACATTCCCCACACCTCCATAAATGTTTCTCCCAACCTAATTACACACCACAACACTTGCATCGTCTTCTCTGACCATGTTGGTCGGAGCTCTGCCCACCTTCACGGTTCGACCACTCCACTACACCTCACACCAAATTGCACACATCATTGCCTTTGCCACACCACGGTGAAGGTTGTCAGCTATTTGATTGGGCCCTAGGCCATACTTACCTTGCAGATCAACTGTTATTCGCTCTGAATCAGGTTTTAAAGTCAATGTGTTGCAGTATAGTTAGAATTAGTGCGAAAAACAAATAAAATTTATAACTCAAATATTAGAAATGAAGTTCGAGGTCGAACACAAGGAGAAATTGGCAAAAATAATTCTCAAGATTGCAATATAAGCAATGTATAATAGAAAAACAAGAATGATATATAAATGAAAGTGAATGTCAGATAATGCAAAAAGAATGGGGTAAAATGGTGATTTGAATCACCAATTACCCCTCACAATTATATCAAATATTTCAACAGTACTAATCAATTAACGACACGTAGGATAAGTGCATAGT
This sequence comes from Thalassia testudinum, assembly GCA_037157565.1. Classification (NCBI taxonomy): domain Eukaryota; kingdom Viridiplantae; phylum Streptophyta; class Magnoliopsida; order Alismatales; family Hydrocharitaceae; genus Thalassia; species Thalassia testudinum. The sequence continues at coordinate 135,917,077 of JAZHRO010000003.1, read as the reverse complement.
GCACTTCTATTGAATCTTAGACGTCTACTCAGTCGATCAGACGGCTTAAATCACTCAAAGGTACTGCTCTTCTTCTCTTGCTTCAGTTCTTCTTCTGTTCTTTTTCTTCTTCTTCTCTTCTACCTCCTTAAGCTCTAGAGAAGGCACAACATAGGGCTCAGCACGCTAGCAAAGGCAAAGACCTCCCTCAGATTTCACAAGTGTTGAGAGGAGGGCGGCAGAGCAGAACCCCCCCTCCTCTCCTTTTCTCTTCTTCCTCTTTTAGAACCAGCAAACTAGAACAGACTCGGGTGTCCGAGTAAATGGATCGAGCCCAGACCTACAAGGCGTAAGCGCCGGCATGGGCATGCATATGCACGTGCGTGCGGGACCTCACCCCCTGTGCGTGCTGAGGCAACGAGGCAGAAGCAGAAATTCAATTTAAATCGCTCGTGGGCTTTGGCTTTTTCCGATGTGGGACTATCCCATAAGCTCTCCTCTTCATGCACGGCCGTGAGCTGCTGGAGGGTTGATTCGTCGAATTGGGGCAAAAGATGTGGTCAATAGCCTCAATTGACTGACTACGTGAGAACTTGACCCAAGTTCGCTTTGCCTGGGTGCAAGACCTGGAGTTGGCAACTGAAGATGAAGCTTTGAGCTTGCTTTGAAGCTCCTCCATTAATGGTGCTGTGGGCTCGAGACCTGAAAAAGATGAATATAAGCTAAGTGCCCCAGTCAATATGTTCAAGAGCTTCGCCTTGGTGAGGCGAAGTCAACGGTGGTGGTTGCGTGGTGTGTGTGGGCAGAGTGGGGTCGAAGAAGGTGTGCATGGAGTGCTGTGTTCGAGAGGCCAATCCCCTCAATTACTTGAGGGGTTTTGATCGCGAGGATACGACAGAGGTTTTGAAGGTGGTCGTGTGAAGTTTGATGCGGTGTGGCGATGGCGCGGGTTCACTGGAGTTCCGCCGGCTGTGAGAAAGATGAAGTGTGGGGGGAGTGGTTGGCAGTCGTGCGTGTGTCGTAAGTGTAGGAAAGAGAAATAGAGTGAAAGAGAGAGTGATAGAGGGACTTAGCTTGGTGAAAGAGGGGCGGAGGTAGCCGATTTTGGTTGGTCGGCGCTGGAGAAGGAGGAGAAAACGACGAGACGGCGACGATGAAGTAGGCGGAGGTATGCCCTCCCTTTGGCTGGGGAGGGTTGCGACGAAGAGAGGAGTCGAGGAAGCCGACCAATTTGGTCATTGGATGGCCTAAGGAGGAGGATTGAAGAGGGTCGCCGAAGCAAGGGTTTTGGTGGCTTGAGAAGGAGAATCAAAGGTGGTTGACTTACCAAAACTTGCTGAGGGGATGTGCAAGGCCATGGGGGTCCTCTTATAGGGCTCTAGATTGAGTTCCAAGCTTGGAAAATAAGCTTAGAAACTCTGAGCTCTTCGTTGGAGAAGGATACCCAATCAATCAAAATGTTTGCATTAGGATTCTAGGGAGATTTAGGATCCTTGGATGGGTGCAATTGGAAGGCAATTACTTGACGAGTTTTCCTTTCAATTTTGAGAGGGATTCGTCAAGAAATCACAAAGATCTTACCCTTTAAAGGTCATCAGAGTTTGTAGGATTAGGATTTCATGGTGGAAGGGACCTTTTTGTGAAGATGATGATAAAGTTAGGGACCTAAATGCAAAGAATTCAAAAGTTAGGGGCACATGTGTAAGATAAAAGAATCAAATATGGCCAAATTGTAAACTAGATTAAGATGATCTCAAATTAGACCCAAATTTTGTTGTAAACCTAATTTCGGCCTAAGGAATCCAATGGTAAAGTTGGATTTTGGTTTTGATCTAGTTTGACTTGGTAATTTATGCAAAAGTCTAAATTAGGGTAAATGTCTTCCTATAGCTTTGTTTTAGGTCAAGACGGGTTCTGATGGTCAAATCAAGCATATCGAATCCTAGAGAATATTTTTATATGAATTTTAGAGGGTTTAGGTGAATTTTATCTTGACCATAACCTCAGTTAATTAAGCGGGTCTATTTTTAGGATTTCAGAAGTCATTTAATTCTCAAAACACGCGAAAACCCATTTCTGACTGTTCTAACCCACTTGTTAGACTTTTAAGATCATTTGACCGTTAATTAACCCCTGAGGAAACCCGTGATTGCGTTGCAATTGAGATATAATGTTAAAACTGCAGTTTTACCCTTGTTTTACTATATTTCCCTCAAAATGGATTTGCTGTGAGTTACGTCTCTTTGGCGGTTATGTAGGAGCATTTATGACTTAATCAGATCAAATTGAGCTAGTTATGTCTCATGATGGTGTTCCCATCATACCCCCATGCCTAGCTTTTGCTGGTCCCTTAGTAAAATCTCATGAAATTAACTTAGATTCTAGACCATGCTTTTTTTATGCTTAGATTTCTGCTGTGTGCTTTCTTTTGTAGATTAGGTCAGAATGCCAATAGTAGGCTTAGAGGTACACAAGTACCAACCAAGATTCGGACTTGACCAGCTCTAGCCTTAGTCCGCTGCAAAGGTTTCTAAGGCCCATAAAAACTTAGGGTTCGTTGAACTCCACCGTTAAAGCACCCATGCTTAAAATATGTTTTGTCCTGGTTCAATTTGCAGTGCATTTTTGTAAGAGAGAGACAGAAGAATTTTTTATTTTTGGAGAGTTTTCTCTCTCCTTTTCTTCTTTATTTCTAGCTTTGGATTGGCTTTATAACACGGTATGTATTGGATTCCTGGCTCCCACCATCAATCCTTGCAGGGTCTCTAGCTTTCGATGCTTCGAGATAGCACTGCCCATGGCAACCCCTAGAACCCTGGCTTTCGACACTTCGAGATAGTGCCGCCCATGGCGTTCTATAGCTAATTCCAGACCCTGGCAATTGACATTTCGTGATAATGCCACCCATGGCATCTGAGCCAGCGCAAGGTGCTTACGTGCCCCCTATAGGATTTAGATATTCTAGGAGACAAGTATCGAGGAGACGGTATGTTATTACGCATCTTTGAGGGGAATTTTCTACCTCTTCGCGCCAGTAACTCTTCCAAATCAACTTGTGTTGATCAGCTGCTCCTAATCTAGGTGGCTTTTTCAGAATAGAATTAATGCATTTGCTGGATTTTGATAATTAAGCACACTGAACCAGACTGTGTGGGGATTAGGGTGCTTAGGTTACCGAGTCCTGCAAGTCAAAGGTCAATTAACGAGGCCGAATAATCCCTAAGCCTTAGACCTAATACTTAAGCTTCGCACTTTCCCCAACCTCTTGAGGACTATCCAGATCTTAACGAATACTTGAATTTTTAAGCTTAAACATAACCCAAGAGGCCTAAGATTAGCATTCATACTAATCTCTTTTGTCTCTTAGCACTTTTTATTTCTTTCTTTTGATTTGGTCTAGAACTAAGTAGATTTCTTAATCTTTAACTGATGACTATCTCTTTTTGTTCAAATTGTTGCTCCTTTTTGACATTTAAAAATAACCTCCCCTTTTTCCTCCTAAAAAATGCATTTAATTCACTCAAAATTTCCTCCCTTCATTTTTTTTATTTTTCAATTTTTATTTATTTATTTTTTTTGGTTTTTTGGAATATGTAATTTTTTTTATGAAACCCTTTCTTGTGAAGTGATTCTTACAATGTTTTGCACTTTAATACCCCCCATGCCTACGATTTGCAATGTCATTGTAAATTAGGTGGGTTCGAATTCATCTTAGATTGTACATTAGAACAAGTTTTTTTTGGTGGGTGGATGGGTCGGGGTGACTGTTGCGGACGATTTCAAGCCCTAGTATGGGTATTAGAGGTGGAGTCGGCTGTTCTAATGGACGAACCCTAAAGTGTAATATGAGTTCAGCATGGGATGTGTCAAGAAGGGTTTCAGGTTTTTCAAAAAGATGACGGGTTGCCTCCTGTTAAGCGCTGAGTTTAACGCCATCAGCCAAGCACAATGAGCTCAGGGAGAATGGAGGGAAAATGATACCTCTGCCAAGTTGGCATCAGTGAGTTCGACGAACGGTTTGAGTCTCTGATCATTCACAACAAAAGGTTCAGAATCAAGGTTGAGTTCACTAATTTCAATGGCTCCATTTCCAAAGATTCGTATCACCAAGAATGGTACAATCCATTTTGATCTGAGTTTTCCTGGGAACAGTTTGAGTTTGGCATCAAAGAGTAGAACTTTTTGACTAGGGTGGAAGGATTTTCGCAAAATGTGCCTGTCATGGAAGGCTTTGACCTGCTCTTTGTAGATACGCGAGTTCTCATATGCATCATTGCGTAGTTCCTTGATCTCGCTCAATTGCAACCGGTGGTGTATTCTAGTCTTCATTAGATCCAGATTGTACTTCTGTACTGCCCAATAAGCCTTGTGCTCCATCTCGATGGGAAGGTGACATTCCTTTCCGTACACTAATCTGAAGGGAGACATGCCTAATTGGGTCTTGTGGGGTATCTTATCGGCCCACAAAGATTCTGGAAGGCGAGAAGATCAATCCTTCCTATCAGGCCGAACAGTGACCTGAAGGATCTTCTTGATCTCTTGATTCGATAGTTCTGCCAGTCCATTTGTTTGGGGGTGGTAAGGACTTGAGATACGATGCGACACCTCGTACTTTTTTATTAGGGATTGGAAGTGCACGTTGTTGAAATGAGACCTGCCATCGCTGATGATGGCCTTAGGAATGTTCTCCTGGATAAATCGGAGGATAACTTTATGATCACTAGTTCTCATGGGGACGACTTCGATCCATTTAGAGACATAATCAATAGCGAGTAGAATGTACTTGAAGCCATTAGATCTGAGAAAGGGTTCCATGAAATCAATTCCCCATATGTCAAAGATTTCGCATGCAAGAATCGGGTTTAAGGGCATCATATCCCACAGGCCCATGTTGTCGAGGGTCTGACAATGAGCGCATGCCCTACAATACGTTTGTGCGTCTTTGAACAAAGTGGGCCAAAAGAACCCACACTGGAGAATTTTTGCTGCGGTTTTACGCCCAAAGAAATGGCCACCGTAGCCTTGGTCGTGACAGAATGAGATCACATCATTGACCTCGTCGTCAGGAATGCATCTCCGGATCACCTGATAATTGCCAATGTGGAATAGGTATGGTTCTTCCCAAATATAGTACTTGGCCTCGGCAATCAATTTGTCCGATCTGGAAGTTGCCCAATCTGGCGGAACTTTCCTTGTAACCAAGTAGTTTACAATATCAGCAAACCATGGGAGACTGTGATTGGCTAGTAGGTGCTCGTCTGGAAAATGCTCGGTGATTGGACTAGACGGGTTGATGACGGAAGAAGGAAGACGGGACAAATGGTCAGCTACTACATTTTATTTTCCCTCCTTGTCATGAATCTCGAGATTGAATTCTTACAACAGCAAGATCCATCGGATTAGTCGAGGCTTCGCATCCTTCTTCGCGAGGAGGTGCCTTACTACAGTGTGATCCGAGTATATGATAACACAGGAACCCAAAATATAAGATCTGAATTTTTCCAGGCCAAATACGACGGCTAGCAGCTCTTTCTCAGTAACTGTGTAGTTACGCTAAGCCTCGTCAAGTGTCTTGCTAGCGTAGTAGATGGCCACGAGTTTCCTGTCTATTTTCTACCCAAGTACCGCACCTACAACTTAATCAGATGCATCGCACATGATCTCAAAGGGTTGAGACCAATTAGGGGACCAAAGGATAGGTCTTGGGTAATTCGATCACGTAGGATCCCAAATGCTTGAGTGCACTCCTTGGTAATTTTGAAGGGAACATCCTTAGATAGAAGATTAGTTAGGGGGCGTGCGATTTTCGAAAAATTGGGAATGAATCGATGTAAAAATCGATGTGCCCCAAAAAGGATTGGATGTCCTCGACAAAGCTAGGCATAGGGAGTTTGGAAATCAGATTCACTTTGGCTTGATCAACCTGGATGCCTTTTTTAGAGACGAGATGTCCCAGGATAATTCCCTCGGTACCATGAAGTGGCTCTTTACCCAGGAAAGAACCAAATTCATGTCAATGCACCGCCTGAGGATTTAGACCAAATGCAGGAGGCAATCATCAAAAGATTCACCAAATACCAAGAAGTCATCCAAGAAGACTTCAAGGTATTCACCTACCATATCTGAGAATATGGCAAGCATGCATCGCTGAAAAGTAGCGGGTGCATTGCAGAGACCGAATGGCATCCTTCGGAATGCGTATGTCTCGAAGGGGCAGGTGAAGGTAGTCTTCTCTTGGTTCTTAGGATGGATTGCAACCTGGTTATAACCATAGTACCCATCCAAAAAGCAGAAGAATCGATTTTCTGCTAGTTTCTCGAGTATCTGATCAATGAACGGCAGTAGGAAATGATCCTTCTTTGTGGAGAAATTGAGTCTTCTGTAATCAATGTAGACTCTCCACAAGTTCGCTATATGGGTCGGTATGGTTTCTTCGATTTCAGTCGTGATTACGGTGAGTTCTGCCTTCTTAGGCACAACTTGGATTGGACTCACCCATCGACTGTCGGAGATCGGGTAGATGATCCCTACATCTAACCACTTGATGATCTCCTTTTTCACGACATCCTGCAAATTTGGATTCAGGCGTCTCTGCATTTCACAGGAAGGCCGTGAGCCCTCTTCGGTATAGATGTGATGTGTGCAGTATGAGGGGCTGATGCAGTCAGATCATCGAGAGTCCATCCAATGACTCTTCAATGTTGCTGGAGAGCAGAAATCAGGCGTGTTTCCTGATCAGATGTGAGTCGGGAGTTGATAATCACAGGAAACGTTTGATTGGACCCAAAAAGACGTACTTCAGATGATCGGGAAGAGGCTTTAATTCCATAACTGGGTTGTCAACAGCAGTAGGTGGTTCAGGGTGGGTGTCAGGAGCAAAGGAAGTTGCTATGGGTGTGTCTAGGTTAGGTTTAGCCTCCTCAAATTGTGGGTTTTGATCTTCTTGTGGTTGATCAAGAATAATCGAGCTTTCGTCGATACATGGGTTGTCAACCACAGCCTCATTATCACAAATTTGTTCTATAACCCTGCAATTAATTCCTTGTTGGACCTTAAAGATGTCTATCTTCAGTGTCTTACTCCCAAATTTTAACTCAATTTGGCCCTACTCACAATTAATATTGGCCCTAGCTGTGGCCAGAAAGGGTCTACTTAATATGATTCGTGTATTTTTTAAGTTCTCAGGAGCATCCATGTCTAAGATAATGAAATCCACGGGAAAATAGAAATCGTGTATCCTAACTATGACATCCTCGAGAATTTTTTTTGGTGGCTTAATAGATCGATCAGCTAACTGTAAAGTCATCTCTGTTGATTTAAGCTTAGATTCCTCAAAGTGGTCTAGTGGGGATGTGGGTATCAAATTGATGGAAGCTCCTAGGTCCAAAAGGGCTTTGTCAAATTCTAAATCACTGATCTTGCATGAAATTAGAGGGGTACTAGGGTCCTTTGCTTTAGGCGGGAGCTTGCTCAAAATGGAGTTGGCTTGCTCTGACAGTATGATCGGGTTCCCGCCTTTGGTTTGCGGCTTATGCTTGGGTGTACACACGTCTTTTAGGAATCACGCGTAAGCCAGTATGTGGTGTATTGCATCCATCAAGAGGATGTTTATTTGGACCTACTCAAAGAGCTTGACCAGGTCCTCCTCAAGTGCCACGGGTTGGGGTTTCCTTTTTCCTTTGGTCAAGGCCTCCGAAAATGGAACTTTTGCGGGTTCCTCTAGAATGGGTCCAGGTTCTTGATCTGGGATAGGGGTATTTTGGATGATTATCCTAGGGTTTGGGTTTGTATTACTAGGCTGGAAGTGGCTTGGATAAGGTGGGTCCTGTGTTGCCTTGCCACTACGAGTAGTAACTGAATTTAGTCCTGGCTAGTTCTAGGTTGGTGTGGGCAAAAGAGGTTGCTTCTGATAACCCGTGTACGATGTTGAAGCCTCCATCCCGTCGGGTGATGGAGTAGCAGGGGCCTGATAGACATAGTGAGCTTGGCCTTGAGTTGGGTTCATAACGTGCCTCTGGTTCGGCACATTATTTTGGTTAGGCAGAGGTTGAGAAGGAAGTGCACTAGGTTGGTGGGGATTTTCCATCTAGGTGAGTTGATTACGAACCTCTGTGTTCTCATCTTTGTGCTGTTTTTGCATAGCCGCATTCATTTTCTGAATGTCAGCCAAAGTATGAAGGATAAGAGTCATTTGATCTTCGTGAGTTGGCTCTGATTGATAAGTTGGGTTGGGCCGAGGCTGAGGTGGTTGATATGGACAAGAAGCTTATGGTCGGGCTGATATTGAGGTCTCTGATTTTGATTATTCCCTGACCACGTGAAATTAGGATGATTACGTCATCCAGGGTTGTAGGTGTTTGAGCATGGATCATTCTTGTTGGCATTGAGGTCCTCGCAGGTCTGAGGAGCCTTGGAAAAGTCAGAATACGAGGGTTCAGAGTTTCCCCAACTAGAATAGGCAGGTCCAGAGTTTCCTCCGAACCAAGAATCAGATGGGGGTGGATACGGGTCCATCTCCTGAGAAGATCGATGGTAGATGTTATGCACAGCCTCCCTCCAAGAGGGCAGTTGAGCGAACTGGTTTTTCATAGAGGTGGCTCGCTGTAGGTGTCAAGTTAGCTCATCCACCTTCTTCTTAATAATAGAGACCTTGTCCAAGCGATTGGCCATCAGTTTCAAGTCTATAGAAGAGGACAGGCCCTATGTCTCATGTGCTCCTCTTGGATTCGTCAATGCACAGGCATTCGTCCGGTCAAACATGCCTATGGATTCATTATTGATGGAGTTCTCGCACATGTTCTCGAGAATCTCCCACACGATGTCTTCATGTTGACCCATGATGTTTCCTCCATAGGTCACATTGACGAATAATTGAATATCCTCACAGAGTCCCTGGTAAAAAGACTGGATTTGTTCCCATTTAGGAACTCCATGGTGGGGGCACTTTCGCATGAGATCCAGAAAATGATCCCATGCCTCGTGAAGTGGTTCTCCTGCTTGCTGCGTGAAATACGTGATATGGTGCCGTAGAACATTTGTTCGACCAACAGGGAAGAGCTTTTTCAGAAACTCGGATTGTAGTTCTGCCTAGGTGTTGATTGGACGTGTTAGGTTTGGTACCAGTGAGCAGCCTTGTCCATGAGAGAGAAGGAGAACATTTTCATGAGTAATACATCCCGATTTTGAGCTTTTGACTCGAAGGTCTGGGCTAGATGCTTGAGTTGCTTGATATGCTGGAAAGGGTCCTCGGAATTATGCCCATGAAATTTGGGAATAGCATGAATCATGTTGGGCTTGAGTTTAGTATCAGGACCTCCAGCGGGGATTTGGACTCGAGGTTCGATCGCCACCATAGCGGAATTGTAATGATCTCGCATCATAGGACACTGTGGTGGGTTTACAAAGGCTTGGAATAGATCGTTGAGGCGCTGAAGCTGATTCTCAAGATTATTTTCTTTTGCTGGTTGCTCCATGATGATGGATGGAGAGCTCGGTTCAGATGAATCAGAAGAGATGTTGATCTGGTTGGGTTGTTGCACAAACAGGGAGGTCGAGGCTTGGCCTCGATGGGAATGAATAATTAATGGAGGCCTTAAGGATGGTCTTAGCGACCTCCTCCTGAACATGCAACGATGGAGTAGATGAGGGGTAGAATGTGATGGACCCAATCAAGACACAAAAAAAATTTTGGATGACTATAGAGGTTCGGGGCGGAAGATACCCCTAAGTCAGAAAGCCATCCACTTGAGAATTACCTAGGCAGCCAGAGAGGGAGAGTCCCGCGAAGACCCCTACACGGTAGAGTACCCCCACGAGTTACAGGGTTTCCCCCACTTGACCTCTCTTGTCACTGAGGATCCAGGTAGACCAGAATGGGGACTTGACCTCTTAAGTCTACTAGTTTTAAGTTAAGAGCAAGGGTGCTTATGATTTCACTTGAACTTTAAGATGTTTTTGTGCAAGGTGACTGATCGCACGTGTTTCGCATGTTTGAAATCGGGGTTATAAGTAACCCATCGTTGTAGTTGCAAAGTTCGTGATCAAATAAAATTTATACCGAAACTCCAAGGGAGTCCCAGGTCGAACACAAGGAGGCGAATGTTTGGTTTTATGAAATCATCATTTTGCTTTATTTCTTTTTGGTCATTTTTGTCTTTTCTAATTTTTTTGGTATTTTTAATAGGGCAAGAGATCAGGTCAATTACTTCTATCTAATCTACTTGCAAAAATATAAGTGAGAGAGAGAAAGAGAGAGAAACAATCATCTATTTATAAATGAATATTTGTTGCACTATGAAAGCGGAAAATCTACACTACGAAAGCGTAAAAAGATAGAATGAGGTGAGATAAATCCCCCTCGACGGTCACTCAGAGGACAACTCGCTCTGACGTCGCCTGGAGGAAGGTGGTGAGGAGTGGGACGAATGGGGACGGAGTCGGAGGACGGAGGATGGGGCAGGACGACGTCGTGGCAAGGATCTTATTCCCGAAGGGTGGTGAGAGGATGACCACAAGATGCTCCACGAATGGGGATGAGGGGAGGGAAAACTATTTGATTTTCTACTCTAGAGGAGCATCTCGGGCTTGGGACAAGCTCTCTCTAGAGCCTTGGAGGTGGTGAGAGGAAGAAAGGAAGAGATGAAGAAAAATAGGAGTGGTAAGGGTCCTTTTATAGTGGAGGAAAGAATTAAATTTGTATATAGGACATTTAGTTACGGTCATAAACGTCGCTGAAGATAGCCCACGTGCCCACGCTGCTGCTGCACTGGCGCATGCGCAGCCGCTGCACGCGTGTGCGCCTGCACTGCTGTGCTCGTGTGGTGGCACGTGCGTGTGCATGGGTGGCCTGGGTTGCTCCACGTGGCGCGATTTGGGCCGTCCATCTTCTTTTCGTTGTAGGGGTTGCTGCAGAGGTCAGATTGAGTCGATTTTCATGCCGTTGGGTTGCGATCGTCGACCCGAATCCATCTGAGTGGTCAGATTTGTCATTTGAAGCTTGAAATTATGTCACATAGTCCCTTGGCCGTTGATCTTCCTTGGACCATATGGTGCTACGAGACTCCGATTGAGGCGATTTTGGAGGCATTGGACTCCGATCGTCGTCTTGATCAGATTCGTATGGTCGGACTGTCAATCCGAGGCTCCGAAATAAATATTCTTCTCTCCTGACCACAAAAAGGATGCAATTAACCTAAATTATATACAACTACTCTAAATGCAGAATGATGCATGCTATGCAATATTTATAGCCTGAATGCAAATCTAAGCCTAGGAACATGCATGAATAAGCGTTTTACCCTATATAATTGTGTCTACATCAGTGACCTAATTTGAAGATTTAGTTAACCCGATAAGGTGGGTCAACTTCACCTATTTTGTTCTTTGAGAAATTTATGTCCCTCTTTTAATATTCAAATGAGATTAAGAGCCTACTTTTAGGGTTTGCTTGAATAGATCGATTCAACTAAGACTTAAGCACACATTGTTTGGAAAGGTTAATTCTAGTTTAAGCAAGTGTGTCTTTAAAACCCTAAATTGGAAACCCTAATTGGCTCTTGATCGGTCCAATTTAATTTGTCAAAAATATGGTACCTAGGGATCAAGCAAGGAGGTGATAGCCCTAGATACCTTAAACCCTAGGTAGGTGCACAAATCAGGGATGGGTGTTTTTTAGAGCTGAACCAAATCAGGCAACTTATTTGTGATTGAATTTAAAGACTGAATGCAAGTTGGGCCTAATTGATTTCTTCTTTTAGCTTTTCAGAATCAGGGGCTTAGGAGAGATTGGATTTGTGTTTTACCTACCCCTGGAGTGGCTGATGTGCAGCTGATCTTCCTTTAATGAATCCCTAAATAGATCATAGTCAAAAGAGATAGAGCAAGTTAGTACCAAATCAGATATTGCAATCAAGAGATCTAAGTTGTGCGTTGCTCCCCAGCAGCAGCGCCAAAATGTTATTCGTTTTGAATAGGGTTTTAAAATCAATGCATTATTGCAGTATAGTTCGAATCAGTGCGAAAAAAAAATAAAATTTATAACTTGAATATTAGAAATGAAGTCTGAGGTCGAACACAGGGAGCAATTGGCAAAAATAATTCTCAAGATTGTAATATAAGCAATGTATACTAGAAAAACAAGAATGATATATAAATGAAAGTAAATGTCAGATAATGCAAAAAGAATGGGGTAAAATGGTAATTTGAATCACCAATTACCCCTCATAATTATATCAAATGTTTCAATAGTACTAATCAATTAAATGCCACGTAAGATAAGTGCACAGTGCACTTCTATTGAATCTCAGACGTCTGCTCAGTCGGTCAGACAGCTTAAATCACTCAAAGGTACTGCTTTTCTTCTTCTCTTGCTTCAACTCTTCTTCTCTTCTTTTTCTTCTTCTCTTCTTCTACCTCCTTAAGCTCCAGAGAAGGCACAACACAGGGCTCAACACGCCAGTAGAGGCAAAGGCCTCCCTCATATTTCACAAGTGTTGAGAGGAGGGTGGCAGAGCAAAACCCCCCCTCTCCTCTCTTTTATTCTTCTTCTCTCAGAACCAGCAAACTAGAACAGACCCAGGTATTCGGGTAAACGGACCGAGCCCAGATCCGCGAGGCGTTAGCATCGACGAAGGCATGCATATGCGTGTGCATGCGGGGACCTCACCCCCTGTGCGTGCTGAGGCAACGAGGTAGAAGCAGAAATTCAATTTAGACTGCTTGTGGGCTTTGGCATTTTTCGATGTGGGACTATCCCACAAGCTCTCCTCTTCGCGCATGGTCGTGAGCTGTTGGAGGGTTGCTTCGTCGAATTGGGGCAGAAGATGTGGTTAATAGCCTCAATTGACTGACTGCGTGCGAACTTGACCCAGGCTTGCTTTGCTTGGGTGCAAGACCTGGAGCTGGCGACTAACGATGAAGCTTTGAGCTTGCTTGAAGCTCCTCCGTTAATGGTGTTGTGGGCTCAAGACCTGAAAAGACGAACACTGGCTAAGTGCCCCATTCTGTATGTTCAAGAGCTTCGCCTTGGTGAGGCAAAGTCAACTGCAGTGGCTGTGTGGTGTGTGTGGGTAGAGCGAGGTCGAAGAAGATGTGTGTGGAATGCTGTGTTCGTGGGGGTGTTAGAGAGGCCAATCCCCTCAATTACTTGAAGGGTTTTGGTCGTGAGGACACGACAGAGGTTTTGAAGGTGGTGGTGTGAAGTTTGATGCGATGTGGAGATGGCGCAGGTTCACCGGAGTTCTGCCAACCGTGAAGAAAGTGAAGTGTGGGGGGAGTGGTTGGTGGTCGTGCGTGTGTCGTAAGTGTGGGAGAGAGAAATAGAGTGAGAGAGAGAGAGTGATAGAGGGACTTAGCTAGGTGAAAGAGAGGCGGAGGCAGCCGATTTTAGTCGACTGGTGCCGGAGGAGGAGAAAACTAATTAGCCCATATTTGTGGGCTATTTAAGTATTTAAGTGCCTAAACATTAAGTTAATTCTAACATTTATTTAGCATGCATTAGGATGTAAATAGATTAATTCATATTTCTGATTTAATTACATAATTCATGCATTGCATTCATAACAAATGCATTTAGAATTAACTTAGAATTGCATTCATTTAACTTGTTAACCAATTAGGTGCATTGCATGCATTGTTTTAATTTGACATAGAAGTTAAGGGCTTATGCATAAATAACCATAATATTTTATTCTTTTATTTTTTTCTCCTTTGCACAGGTAACTCCTCCGGCTTCGGCTCCGCCTCCTCCTCCTGCGCATCACATTTACGCTACGCCATTTTGAATTTGAAACGAAGGCTGTGGCTACAAAAGGAGGGAGGCTGCCTTATACTAGGAGACAACGCCCGCCCATCACCGTGCACCCGCTCCTCACTGTGGTCTCCAAGGCCAAGCTCCACCTCACCGTGGGCCGGAGAGGTGACAGCTCGCCGCGGCAATCCAGTGGGCTTGGCCATCACCGTGTTTCTTCTTCATCAGCCTCGCGTGTTCCTCAGTGCATCCGTGCCTACATACCCTGCCCGCACCTTCATCTCCAATCCACTGCACGCACTTACCTGCCAGCGTGCAGCACCGTCCACAGTTCCACCACGTGCACTCATCTCCTGTAGCACTGCCATCCCCGTGCACGCCCTTGCTGCGTGCACCATCCTCCATGCTCCAGTGCCTAGCACACGCCCACCAGCTCCCCTCGACGTGCCTCACCTCCTGCAACAGCGCCACTCCAGCCCACACGTGCCCCTGCCGCACACCTGCAGCAGCAAACGCCCTCCAGCCGTGCGCGTAGAATGCGCTGCACTTCCGCCGCACTCCCTACAGCTCGCCGTCGATGCTTACAGCGTGTGGCTAGCAGTACGCAGCAGCAGCAGCTGCGGCTGAGCTCAGCTGCGCCCGCGCATGCCCGCACGGCCTGCGTGTTCACCGCATGAAGCACTTTAGCAGCCACCGGAACCCACCACCACCGTACCTCTGTTCGGCCACCTTGGGGCACCTCGCACTTCGCCGCGACTGCCATCACGGAGCCCTCGGTCTAGAGATCCTCCTCCGAGCTTCACACCTCCGGCCATTCCCTCCTCGCGCACGGACAAGGGGAAGAAGTTTCCCTGTTTTGCTACAGTAAAACCTCTATTAATATTTACATTCTATGCCATTGTCAACTTTTATTATTATTTTATTAAGCTGCATTGCAAAATATATCCTTTAGTTATGCAAAATTACCATTTCAGCATGTTCTCTTGAAGGCAGATTTGGCTCGATTCTCGTCGAAACTAACTGTGAACATATGTTTTTAACCGGTGCGAGTTTAAATATGTCATTGCCTCCTTGTGGACACAACCCGCTCTTTTGTGAGTGATTATTTTGATTATTGATCAGTCGATTTTTCCACCACAAAGAACTACAAACGACGCGTCATTTTATGTGACAAACGACTTTAAAAGTGAAGAATCGACTCGTCAAAAACGGCGAGACGGTAATGACAAAGTAGGCAGAGATACGCCCTCCCTTTGGCTGGGGAGGGTCGCGACGAAGAGAGGAGTCGAGGAAGCCAACCAATTTGGTCGTTGGACGGTCGGAGGAGGATTGAAGAGGGTCACTGGAGCAAGGGTTTTGGTGGCCAAAGAAGGAGAATTAGAGGTGGTTGACTCACCAAAATTTCTGAGGGGATTCGTAAGGCCACAGGGGTCCTTTTATAGGGCTTTAGATGGAGTTCCAAGCTTGGAAAACAAGCTTAGAAACTCCAAGCTCTTCGTCGGAGAAGGATACCCAATCAATCAAAATGTTCGCATTAGGATTCTAGGGAGATTTAGGATCTCTGGATGGGCTCAATTGGAAGGCAATTACTTGACGAGTTTCCCTTTCAATTTTGAGAGGGATTCGTCAAGAAATCACAAAGATCTTACCCTTTAAAGGTCACCGGAGTTTGTAGGATTAGGATTTCATGGCAGTAGGGACCTTTTTGTGAATACGATGATAAATCTAGGGACCTAAATGAAAATAATCTAAAAGTTAGGGGCACTTGTGTGAGATAAAGGAATCAGATAGGACCAAATTGCAAACTAGGTTAAGATGATCTCAGATTAGGCCCAAATTTTGGTACAAACCTAATCTAAACCTAAGGAATCCAATGGTGAAGTTGGATTTTGCTTTTGACCTAGTTTGAATGGGTAATTTATGCAAAAACCTAAATTAGGGTAAAAGTCTGCCTGTGGCTCTATTTTAGGTTAAGATGGGTTCTGATGGTCAAATCAAGCATACCAAACCCTAGAGAATATTTTTATATGAATTTTAAAGGGTTTAGGTAAATTTTATCTTGTCTATAACCTCAGTTAATTAAGTGGGTCTGTTTTTAGGATTTCAGAAGTCATTTAATTCTCAAAACATGTAAAAATCCATTTCTAACTGTTCTAACCCACTTGTTAGACTTTTAAGATCATTTGACCCTTAATTAACCCCTGAGGAAACCTGTGATTGCACTGCAATTGAGATATACTGTTGAAACTGTAGTTTTACCCTTATTTTATTGTATTTCCCTCAAATTGGATTTGTTGTGAATTACGTCTCTTTGGCAGTTATGTAGGAGCATTTAATAACTTAATCATCTCAAGTTGAGCTAGTTATGGCTCATGATGGTGTTCCCATCATCAACCTCACTGTCATTGATCGTCTTCTTCATCGTCGTCGCCGGCCGTCTCGTCACCAACAGTCTCGCTTCCACTACGAATCAACACGGTTTCAACTCCTGAAGCTCTCTGCACCAGTAATCGAGCGGAAGTAGCGAGCACATATGTAATTTTAGCCTCAAAGACCTGTAGTTTCAGGCTAAGGGCTTAAGGATATTAAGTCCCACATCGGAGATTGACGAATCTGTGGAAGCATATATCTTGATTTGAGTGGGTTACTTGGCTGCCCAGTACAGGGGGGTTTGGGTTTCCCATGCATGTGTTTTGCACTCCTCACTAGCTATTCACGCCGATGGGTTTGGTCCCCTACTCACGACCCGATTAATTGGTTACTATTACCCTTGTACTCGATTTTGGAAAGCGGAAGGAGAAAGTAGGAAATCTGAGGGAGGAGGTTTTGCACTGTAGCACCTCGGGGTGCGTGCCTACACTTAGGTAATTTTGAGGTGATCTGAGTGTGAGGTTTAAGACGTCTGTGGCACCTTGGAGGCATCTGGTTTTGGTACTGTTGAAACATTTGGTTCGGATCTGATACTTGGTCCAACGTGGATATTCTCGGTTAAGTGGTTGAAGAGTATAATTGAGAAATTGATTGGGATTTGTGCTTAATTGTAGGACTTAATTGGTAGTTTCAATCACCATTTTTAGTCCATTATTTTTATATTTTTGTCCCTAACTTTGGAGATACATTCTTGCACTTAATTGAATATCATTTTAGTTGTTTATTTCACTTGCATTATTATTTCTGATTTTTGTGATTAGTGATTGATTTGTTACACTTGCTCCCTGCGAATGACCTCGGAACTCACGATTTTTCGAGCGTTATAAATTTAAATGTTGTATCGTTTTCATTGCTACACTACGATGCGATATTTTCCTAAATAGGACGATTTTTGACGCAACATTTTGGTGCCGTTGCCAGGGGAAACATTCATTTCATTCACTAATCACAATTTCTGATCTGATTTTGACTTGCTTTATCTGATTTACTTTGTTTTTGCAGGGTGAATCTGAAGATCGACCACACAAGCAACCACACCAGGGGTCGGTAATCTCATTCCCTTCTTATTTAAGGCCCTCATCTCTTGGGAAATCTGAGAAGGAAATCAATTAGGATTAGCTTGCTTTACTTACATCGTAATCATCATTTGAGTTGCCTGATTTGATTTGATTTGATTAGAGATCCCCATCCTGATACTTACACCTATTAGGGACATAAGGTGCCTTGGGCTATTCACCTTTTTGATTGAGCCCAAGGTACCAACTTTTGAACAGAATTGGACTTGGAAATATAGTCAATCTAGGGTTTCCACATTAGGGTTCCAGGAGTACACACTTGCCTAAATCGAAGAGAATATATTTCCTATATCGTGTGTTTCCCAAGCCTTGGTTGAATTGATCTAATCATGTGGACCCTAAAATAAAGGCTCTAAATTCACTTGAATCATAAAAATTGGGACCTAATAACCTATTTGCAAACCACTTCAGGTTGATTTGGGTTCTTGACCCAACTCATCCCCAACTTTAGGGTAGGTAAGGTGAAGTTGGTGCACTTTATGGGTCATCCAACCTCTAAATTAGGTCACAAATCAAATAAACTTTAGAGTTCAAGTGAAATTCAAGGCACAAGTAGGATTAAAATTGGTAGACCTAGGAGTCAATCTCACACATTTTGGTCTACTTGGAATCTCAGTGACAAGGAAGGTCAGGTGGGGGAAACCTTTTAACCCGTGGGGATGCTCTACTGTGTAGAGGTCTTTATGGGACTCTCCCTTCCTGGTTGCCCAAGTAATTCTCGGGTGGCTGAGTTTCTGATCTAGAGGTAACATTTGCCTTGAACCTCCTTAGTTATCGAAAATGTTTGGGTGCCTCAATTGTGTCCAACACACATTTTGTCCCTCGTTTGATTCTGTAGTGCATGTATGGGAGGAGGTCCTTAAGACCAATCTTGAGGCCTCCATTAGCAGCTCACTCTCGTTAGGGTCAAGCCCAGACCCAATTATTTGTGCTTCCATCCGATCAGATCGAGATCTCTTTAGACACTTCCACATCCGAGCCCGACTCTCCATCATCTGCATCCATGGAGAATCAGGGAGAAGAGTCCAATGTTCAAAATCAATTGTAGTGCCTCATTGATCTTTTTCACAAATTCATGAATCCCCTGCAGCGCTTGCAGATGAGAGATCACTACAATCCCGTTGCGGTGGTGATCGAACCCATGGTGCAAATCTCGGCTGGAGGACCTAATACTGAATTAAAGTCGAACCTGATTAATGCAGTCCCCAAATTCCATGGCTTGAATTCCGAAGATCCCTTCCAGTACATCAAACAGTTGAAACATTTGGCCTAGACCTTTGGACCACCTGTTTAGAATCGGGACATCCTGCTCATGAAGATGTTCTCCTTCTCTCTTATGGATAAGGCTGCCCATTGGTATCAGACTCTAACTCGTTTGATCAACACATGGGAGGAACCCCAATCTGAATTTTTGAAGAAATTCTTCCCAGTTGGTCGCACTAATGCCTTGAGGTACCAGATCACACATTTCACATAAAATGCGAGAGAACCACTTCATGAGGAATGGGGCCACTTTATGGATCTCATGCGGAAATGTCCCCATCTTGGAGTTCCTAAATGGGAACAAGTCTAGTCCTTTTACCAGGGACTCCGTGAGGATATCAAGTTATTTGTCAATGCAACCTGTGGTGGCAACATCATGGGTTAGCATGAGGATATCGTTTGGGAGATTCTCGAGAACATGTGTGAGAACTCCATTAATAATGAGTCTATGGGTATGTTCGATTGGATGACCAGCTGTGCATTGACAAACACACGAGGGGCACACGAGACTTGAGACCTATCCTCATCCGTCGATCTGGAGTTGGTGGCCAGTCGCTTGGATAAGGTAGAGGAAGGTGGACGAATTGGCTCGACATCTATAAAGAACAACCTCTACACAGCAAAACATGTATGCTCAACTGCCCTTAGGTAGGTAGGCCATGCATAGCATTCACCACCACTCATATCAGGGGATGGGCATGTATCCACCCCTGATACGTCCTACTCTAGTTAGGGGAACTTTAAACCCTTGTACTTTGATTACTCTAGAGTTCCTCAGACTTGTGAGGATCTACACACCATCCAGAATGATCCATTCTCCAAACATGTAACCCTGGATGGTGTAATCATCCAAACTTCGTGTGGTTGGGAAATAATCGGAACTCGAGACCTCAATTTCATCCTCGACCACAAGCTCCGAAACCATATCAACCCGTTCAGCCTAGGCCCAACCTGAATTACCAATCTGGGCCTACCAGGGAGGATCAAATGAACTTGATTTTGCAAGCCCTAGCTGCCATCTAGAAGACAAATGCAACTATACAGAATCAACACAAGGAAGAGATCACAGAGGTTCGAAATCAACTCACACAGGTGGTTTGAACTCGCTAGCTTGGTGCACTCCCTTCCTAACCTCTGTTGAATTTGAATAACGTACTGAACTAGAGGAACATTATGAACTCGAATGAGGGCCAAGCTCACTATGTTTATCAGGCCTGATGTAAACATGTTTACACTACTTAAGATGTCTATTTATGCATGTTCTTAAGCATAGGATTGCATTGCATACTATAAATATTGCATAACATACATTATCTTGCATTAAGAGTAGTTTGAATAAAATGGAGGTTAATTATCTCCTTTTATGTTCATGGATAGGGCAAACTTTTTATTAGGGCCTCAGATCGAAGATCCAACCGTACAGATGTGATCAGGGCGACGATTGGAGTTCAACGACTCCAAGATCGCCTTAATCAGACATCTGTAGCATCAGATAGAGACCAGGGAACCTTAGAAGATCAAGGGTCAAGATGGTGTGAATCCACACTTCAAATGACAAATCTGACCACATGGATGGATTCAGATCAACGATCGCAGCCTAACGGCATGAAAATCGACTCAATCCGACAACCGTGGCACCATCTACATCATCCAGAAGATGGACGGCTCAGATGGTGCCACGTGGTGCCATCTCAGCCGCCCAACTGGCCGAAGCACCCGCCGCACCTTCTCTTCTTCAATCAGAGCGCTGCTTGTCCGCCGTTGGATGCGCATCCAACGGCTGTGGATGTGCGCGATTGAATTCATTCGTTCGACCATCTCGACGACGTAGCGCAACGATCGAAGGCGCTCTCGTAAAGTGCGAAGCGTGCGATCGAATCGCAGGGCGCGGGCGAGCAGGCGCGGGAGAGTGGGCGCGAGGAGCGTTGGATCATCATCGAATGGCAGCGCGTGCCTAATAGCGCTTACGCGCCATTAGACGCATGGCGAAGACGCGGCATCACACGCGATGAGGCACGCGGCTGAGGCAGGCGTTGGAGGCATCTCAGCTGTTCGATCTCGCGATCGAATGGCTGAGATTTAAAGTATGTGAATGTGCATTGAGGAGCGGAAGGCGAGCGGGCACGTGCACGCCGCCCACGAAGGCCACATTCAGACCTTTAGCGACGATTTTATCCGTCACTAAAGGTCCTGAATTAATGTTTTTAGAGTTTTAATGACCAAATTGCCCCCACTCCTTGCAACTATGAAAAGAGACCCCCTCCACACGAAATTCTCATCCCTTCTCTTCTCTCCCTCTCCAAAGCTCAAGAGAAGCTTGTCCCACACCTGGGATGCTTCTCGCGAGATAAAGTCAAATTTTTTTGTCCCCTTTCGGAAGCGGATCCCGCGACGATGATGACGTGCTGCTCCGTTCTCGTTCCTCCTGCCTCGATCTCCTTCTTCCCACTCCATCCTCCTTCATCCAGGCATCGTCTCGTCCGACTCGTCCTCCAAGAGACCGTCGAGGAGGATATTTCTCTCTCCATTCTTTTAATGCTTTCTAGAGTAGATTTACTGCTTTTTAGTGTAATCATTTTCTACTTTCTAGTCATAATGTTTAGTGAAACAAACAATCTTTTTAATGATGAATTCCATGTTCATTCTATATCTTGTTTTGGTTTTTGTTTGTAATATACTCTCTCTTATTCTCTCTCTCTCTTCTATTTATTGTAAATAGTTAGATAGTTCTAATCAATTAATTTACTTTGTGACAAATAAAACAAACGCATGTTTTTAAATCAAACATCTGCCTCCCTGTGTTAGACCCGGGATTTCCATTCCGGTATAAATTTTATTTGTTGAACACGAGTTCTTCGCTTTCATACTACGATGATAGGTTTTTTTCAAAACCAAACACGTTTGCGTAGCAACCCGACGTTCAACATTTTGGCACCATTGCCGGGGAGGCGACGATCTTTGATTTTTCTTTGCGTTTTTACAACTTACGAATCATTTACTTCACTTCTCTCCTTTCTTATTGTAATTGCAGGTACTCTTTTGAGACGAGCAAAAGCGGTAGATTGGAGTAAAGTGTTGTGGAAGGTTTTGTAAGTTATCCCCCACCTCCCACCCATTAGATTTCATCCCACAACATAATAACACAAACATCAATCAACCTAGGTGTTCTTATAAACTCTGAGGTTAGATTATTTTTTGACACCCATACTCACCCCAACCTCCATATTTAAAAAGAAAATTAAAAGAAAAATCTCACAGAGGTACACAACCTCATCTGATTTTCAAACTCAACCGGTAAACCGATCTTTGGAGTCGGTACACTGATTCAAACACATAATTGAGTAGAAATCAGATTAGGAAATCACTTGTGTGCCTAATTAAGTGGTGCAACAAGCCAATTGTTTGAGTTGATTGGGCCACGCCACTTTAATTAAAATCAACTCATCAAGTAACTGCCACTTAGGTTCAACTCTTAGGGATTTACCAGGCACTCCACATTCTTTTTAAGCTTCAAAGGAAAAATTTTCACCCGTGCTTTCCAAATCTGGTGTGCCAACAAAACTTGTTTGAAAACACCTAAAGTTGAATCCTAAAAGCTACTAAGCAAGATTTGAACCTTAAAATTCACCGCATCAAAAAAATTATCTTGCTTGAAAACCACTGATTGTGCACGCACACACAAATCAATCAATCATTAAGGGCACAACCCATATAAAGGGCCTATCACATTTCAAAGCACATTCAAACCTAGCCTTAAATAAAATAGAGTAGATGTTGGCCTTAAGAATTCGACTCGCTCTTCAGAGCCCAAAACGAGATTATTTTCGATTAGTCTGTTTCTACTATTCAATCTGATGTCTAGCTAGGGGAGCAGAATCAAACGATCACGGCTGGGGGGTACACTAGGAATCGGAGGCGCAAGCTGAAGGAAGAACCTTCTCCCCAGTCCCTCCTTCTATCTGGTTGGATTGAACAGACAGAAGTAGATCAAATCGTTCCTTTATCTCAAGACGGGTTTTGGGAGTCTGTAGGTCTTTAGGCTAGCCCACTTAAGGATAGGTTTGATTGTTTGTATTACATGGCACCTTTCTTCCTCCCGTCTCTCATGAATCTTTCAATATATTACATGCATTCCTGCTCTTTCCCTCTTGTTTTGAATTATCCTCAACATGAAGATTATCCTGACTCGTACTGTAATCAACCATCAGTTAGTTAGAACTCGGATTGGGGATACAGTTCTGGACCTCCGTGTTTAGGGTCTAACCCTGAACACTTTGATTTCTATCCTTCTCCGAGCCACATCGATTATAGATCGTCAACCTTTCATGAACAACCTAATACGATCTACAATCAAGAAGGATACACCGATCCTTACCCATCCTCAGATTACACTACCTTTAGGTCATCACCACCTTTTGAACAATCCGAAATGACCTATTATCAGGAAGGGCATAATGAATCTCAATTCGTTAACTCCTCTGCATTTATCCCAAACCCGCCCAACCCTGAACCAACTCATTTGGTTCAGGGTAACCAGGTTCAAGATAAGGTTCTGGCTAACTTGAGGAATATCATACAAACTTTAGAAGTTCAGCAAACACCTTCCATTGAAAGATTGGAGCCCTTGATTCAGATGATTGATGATTTGAATATGTATTTGTTGGATTGTCTCCAGGATGTTAAGGATAAGAACTCAGGTGAGTTTCTACTTGGGAAGTTAGTGAAATTGAGGATGAGATTTGTGGTTGCTTTAGTTCAGTCGTGGGATGATTCCCAGGATGAACTCCCTTCAAGAGAGCCAATGACAGAACCCGCTCAAGCACCTGTTGGGGTGGACACGTGTTGCGAGGCTGACTAGATTGAATTAGAGCAACCAATTAAGGAAGATCTGATTTCTTCACATGAGATCCCTGAGTCGGGGTACGAGGAAACGTATGTCTCCATGGACCAGAAAGTGATGGATGATTTTGAGACATACATTAATACGGATTTCGATTTCTTTGATTCCGATGGTGAAGATTCGATTTGCGAAGTCTTATGCGAGTTTACAGAACATAATTTTTGTGAGACGATTGGGCCTGAGGAATCTGAAAGATCATTTGATAGCTTAATAACTGAGAAAACTGATTTTATTAGGGCTCACATTATGGATCTAGAATTGCATTTTCTGGAGGATTTAATCAAATGCCCTGATTGTCAGTTACACCTATTGAGCTTATCAATGATTCTGTTTCTGAGATGATTAGACCCAAGTCAATTCTAATTCAGCCACATCATTTAGACTTGGAGATTTCAGACGGGATGATTAATATGCAAGAGGTCCTGGAAATTGACATGCTGAATGAGGAGGATAGGAGCCGGGAAATTTTGATTTGGGAGGCAAGTTCTGGAGGAAGTAGAAGACTGAGTCGAAGGGTTCATATTAAGCTGAAACCATCAAACCGAAACCCTTACGACATTTGTTCTGAGGATGTTGAACCCAAGCACACATGCATTGATTATCCTTTTGATTTCTCTGTAACCCGACTTTTTGGTCTTGAGTTGCATCCTCATAAATCATAGGCCTAGCCCAGCTTGCATACTGATTTTAGGTTTTGGGTAATTTTTATCTAGAACCTGAGATATTCTCGATTATGGGGTATGGGTCTGCACCACAATCTGGTCCACATTTATGGACATCTGCTGGCAGGTCTGAGGTTTCATCTTTTTATTTTGATTCTGAATTGCACTTGTGAATTCTTCATTTCTTTCCTTTGTATAGTGTGCCTAGCTGAAGGCACTAAATTTAGCACGTATACAGTTCTATTTAGTTTTCATCTCGGAGCGGACCTGACATTCACGCAATTCAGGTGCTTTCTATGCTATTCCACTCTGTTTTATGTCTTTTTAATACAATGAGGACATTGCATTAGATAGGCATGGGGGGGTGGAGTATTCATCTATGAATTTATTCGTCAGCTCCGTAGATTTGTTTTATTTTCTTTTATTTAAAAAAAATGGAATTAGGAAAGAGAACTTAGGTTTAAGAAAATTTTCAATCTTAGGAAATACTACATTATGATTTAAACACAAAGACCCTTCAGGTCTTTGGACTTAATCATCCCGAGTATCCACTAAAATGTGGATTTGTTTTTCGAGTCCTCGCCAACCTAAATTCTATTTTAATTGGAGTAAATAAGTTTAGGTGATAAGTACACGACTTATCAACCCGCCCTTTAATTTGAGGGAACTTTGAGTTTCTAGCATCTACATGCTTTCTTTGCACTGACTCGTTCGGCGATTTTAACGAAAATTGGGTAGCTAATGAATCTTCTATGGTGATATGGTTGGCAAGTTATCATGGGTAACAGCCCATAGGTAGGTTGTCAAGAGCCCAGTCACTGGACCTTTCTCTTTTTACTGCCTTTAGGTAAATCTTAGACCAGGGAAGCCACCTACTTAAAAAAAAAAATGGAGAAAAGAAAAAAAAGAAGAAAAGAAATAAACCACACTTCGCCGCACGAGTATGGCTGGCAAGTTGTCGGTGGTAACAGCTCATCGACCGGTTGTCCAGAACCTAGCTCAATAAATGCACTGAAAATTTCCAAAACACTTAGGAAGAAGCGGAGAAGTAGAATAAACTGGGGAGATATACACTGGATTCACCCTTGTTTGACCCCGTAAAAAATAAGAGCAGGGAGAAAGCTACCGGTTGAAAAGATACACCTTTAGGCATAATTTTTTTTTTTAGGTCACCTAGAGGCGTAGAAATCCAAAGTCCGTTTTAACTGCCGGTCAATGAGTCTATCACATTCATAATAAGATGCTTAGAACTTAGGGTTCTCATCAAATCTTGGGTGAGTTGAATGGCCGTAGAAAGCCACTCTTAAATCCTAAAACTTGAAAATCCAAAAAAATTAGAAAAGAAGAAAAAGAGAAAAATAAATTTTTCTTTGAATAAGGCAAGGGCTTGAGGTGGTCTGCATTGGTAGATACTTGGGCACTATTGTGTCTTTGAAAGTTCAAATCCTAAGTAGACATTTTCTCAGTGATTGAAAATACTCAAGCCTAAATAATCCAACCTGATTCTTTTATAAATAGCATATACTTTTTGCTAGGGACTAGCAAAAGATAGGCATGGGGGTATGATGTAAGCATGTTTACACTACTTAAGATGTCTATTTATGCATGTTCTTAAGCATAGGATTGCATTGCGTACTATAAATATTGCATAACATGCATCATCTTGCATTTAGAGTAGTTTGAATAAAATGGAGGTTAATTGTCTCCTTTTATGTTCATGGACAGGGTAAACTTTTTATCGGGGCCTCGGATTGAAGATCTAATCATACAGATGTGATTAGGGTGACGATGGGTGTTCAACGACTCCAAGATCACCCTAATCAGACATCTGTAACATCAGATAGAGACCGGGGAACCCTAGAAGATCAAGGGCCAAGATGGTATGAATCCACACTTCAAATGACAAATCCGACCACATGGATGGATTCGGATTGACGATCGCAGCCTAACAGTGCGAAAATCGACTCAATCCGACAACCGTGGCACCATCTACATCATCCAGAAGATGGACGGCTCAGATGGCGCCACGTGGTGCCATCTCAGTTGCCCAACCGGCCGAAGCACCCGTCGCACCTTCTCTTCTTCAATTAGAGCGTCGCTTCTCCGCCACTGGATGCACATACAACGGCTGCGGATGCGCGCACTTGAATTCATCCGCGTGACCATCTCGACAACGCAGTGCAGCAGTTGAAGGCGCTCTTGCAAAGCGCGAAGCGCGCGATCGAATCGTAGGGCATGGGCGAGTGGGCTCGAGGAGCATCGGATCATCATCGAACGACAGCGCGCGCCCGATAGCGCTCACCCGCCATTAGACGCGCGGCGAAGACGCGGCATCACATGCGATGAGGCGCGCGGCTGAGGTGGGTGATGGACGCATCTCAGCCGTTCGATCTCACGATCGAACGGCCGAGATTTAAAGTACGTGAACGTGCATTGAGGAGCGGAAGGCGAGTAGGCGCACGCGCACCACCCACGAAGGCCACGTTCGGACCTTTAGCGACTGGTTTATCCGTCATTAAAGGTCCTGAATTAATTTTTTAGAGTTTTAATGACTAAATTGCCCCCACTCCTTGCAACTATAAAAGGAGACCCCCTCCACATGAAATTATCATCCCTTCCTTCTCTTCTCTCCCTCTCCAAAGCTCAAGAGAAGCTTGTCCCACACCCGTGATGCTTCTCGCGAGATAAAGTCAAATTTTTTCGTCCCCTTTCGGAAGCGGATCCTGCGACGATGACGACGTGCTGCTCCGTTCTCATTCCTCCTGCCTCGATCTCCTTCTTCCCACTCTGTCCTCCTTCGTTCAGGTGTCGTCCCGTCCGGCTCGTCCTCCAAGTGACCGTCGAGGAGGATATTTCTCTCTCCATTCTTTTAATGCTTTCTAGAGTAGATTTACTGCTTTCTAGTGTAATCATTTTCTGCTTTCTAGTCATAATGTTTAGTGAAACAAACAATCTTTTTAATGATGAATTCCATGTTCATTCTACATCTCGTTTTAGTTTTTGTTTGTAATATTCTCTTTCTCTCTTATTCTCTCTCTCTTCTATTTATTGTAAATAGTTAGATAGTTCTAATCAATTAATTTACTTCGTGACAAATAAAACAAACACGTGTTTTTAAATCAAACGTCTGCCTCTGTGTGTTCGACCCGGGATTTCCATTCCGGTATAAATTTTCTTTGTTGAACACAAGTTCTTCGCTTTCATACTACGACGACAGGTTTTTTTCAAAGCCAAACATGTTAGCGTAGCAACCTGACATTCAATAAGGCCTCTTCTGTTCCATCACCCAATGGGATGGACTCTCCCACATCATATGCAGGATATCAACAATAGCCATCTCTTTTGCTGACTCCGAACTCAAACTAGGCTGGCCTAAATGCTATTACTACACGTAGTGGAAAATCAACTCAGGATCCCCCTTATCTTAGCCACTCTAGCCCTAGTAGTTCAGAGCCTACCCCTAGGATGGTCATCCAGGATGCACCTATCCTAGATCCAGAGCCTGAACTAATCATAGAGGAACCTACAGAGGTTCCATTTCCTGAGGCCTTGACCAAAGGAAAAAGGAAACCCAAACCCGTGGCACATGAGGAAGACTTAGTCAAGCACTTTAAACAAGTCCAAATAAACATCCTCTTGATATATGCGATCCACCACGTACCGGCTTACAGATGATTTTTGAAGGACTTATGTACACCGAAACAAAGATGAGAGTTCGGTTGTTTTGTCTGAGTAAGCTAGCTCTATCATCCTGAGTAAACTCTTGCAAAAAGTCAAAGATCATGGCACCCCTCTAATCTCCTATAAGATCGGCAACCTAGAATTTGATCGAGCTTTTTTGGATTTAGGAGCCTCCATAAATCTAATCCCTACATTCCTACTAGATCATTTTGAGGAAACTGAGCTCAAATTGATTGAGGTGACCCTACAGAAGGCTAATGATGAGAGGCTCATCATGGCTTCTAATTACTCCTAATTAACTACTCTTCCTAGTTAATTAGCTAGGAATATGTATAAATAAGGGTTAATTATAGAATAAGGGATAAATCATTAAATGACCTTAAAATAAGTTAAAAATACTAAATTATTAGCCAATTAATATTATTAATAATTTATTTAATAAATGGACTCGAAATATCATTAGTTATTTACCTAATTAATGTGTTAATTAACTTAAGCATAATTTATACTTAAGTATGTAATAACTTAACTTTACTTAATTAAATAAATTAAGCTAAAAAGGTCAATAACGTAAAGCTAAGGTTTATATATAATATTTTTCTAATTTATAATCGTATATAAAAAATTGAAAAAGATTAAAATTAAAATAAGCCTTGAAAACCTTAGTTTATGTTTTAGTCCTTAGGTTTTATTTCAATCGAGTCCTTTTCCTTCACTTAGGTCATTAACTTTCCTCACATTCAGGTCCCTGTATACATCTTCTCCTTCTTCATTTCTTCTTCTGTAGTTTCGATGGCTGACGACAGGAGGTGCTGTCACCCGGCGATCACCGTTCATCTGATGCTCGTCCACCTCTACCAAGCTCTTGGAGCTTGCGCTCACCGCCACCTTTCCATCCATTGGTCCGGATGAATTTGCAATTCTAATTAGGGTTCGAAGATAACCTCACCGACGTCGGAGAAGACGCCGGTGGTTACCTCGCACCTAGACACTACACCGTCCAGATTCATCCTCCTTCTCAGCCGCCGCAATCTATAAATACCCCTCTACCTCTCTGATTTGGAGAAGTTAGCTCCCTTCCCACTTCCTCCTACTGAGGTAACAGATAGGCTATTCACTCCAAATCTGGCAACCTTCTCTTGCTTCCACCGTCTTCCTCCGATCATTTCCACTCGCCTCTGATCTTTGCCGTCGTCCGCCGCGTCTTCTGACAAAGTGTCAATGACAGACTCCACTTCTGCTTCTCGCCAACACCTGCCGGACTTCTTCCTCCACCCCTTTGATTTCCTCCTCTGTTACGACCTTCGACAGAGACTTCTCTATCCCCTTTGTCCAGTAGGATAGGTAAGATAGAGTAAATAGAGGATGGGCGATCGGCGATGGAGAGGGCGAGTGGTGGGCGATCGGTGATGGGCGGAGCGAGGTAGTGGGGCGAATCCATCCAGGGTGGGCGCAGAAGATGAATGGAAGACGTGGAGGTCAAGGGCCTGGAGGAGAAGAGAGCGGTTGTGGCAGGAGAGGTTTTTTAGGTCGTCTGACCGTTCTCAAAGACGTCCTTGGAGGCGGAAGAATGGTGATGTTCTCTGCTTTAGATGCAGACAAAGGGGGCATGTGGCTGCGATATGTAAGAATGCTCAGATCTGCTTGGAGTGTAGGGGCGAAGGACACAAAAGCTATTTGTGCCCTAGGAGGTTCCCTTTGCGACAATGGCGGGCAGTCTCACGTCCTGTTTGGAGGGTCAAAAATGAACCTCGGCTGCCACCACCACCGATTTTGGGCAGGCATACAATTGAAGTTGAGATCCCATCTATGAAAGAGATCTCGGCTGCAGAGATCACACTGAGAGGTGCTTTGATTGGGGAGATCATGTCAGGTAGGCCTTCGATCGAAATGCTTCAGAACCTGGTACTTTCCTTAGATCTTTTGTCTGCGGGCAGGAAAGTTGCTCTATTATCCCCTTCTCGATTCTTGGTGTATGGTTTGGGCATGCTGGATGTTGAGCGATTAAGATTTCGTTCAAGTATCTTTAAAGATTTCATTGTGATCTAGAGAATGGTCTCTCCTTTTGATGGGGCACTATCTGAACGGCCTCCACAAAGAGTGTCCTCCAGGAGGGTCATCCTTGAGATCTCTGGACTACCACTGCACCTGCGGGTAAAGGGTGTTGTCTCCAAGATGCTAGCAGGTTTTGCATCAATCTGTGATGGTTCTGATGTTCTGATTGGAGAAGGAGACATTAGGTCGTTAAGAATTGAGGTGGAAGTTGCTAATGCTGGTTCACTTCCAGATTCAATCATTATCAGATGTGGGGGCACCTCTTGGCTTGTTAGGTTAGCTATTATTGGGCAGGTTGATTGCTGTCAAGATAATTCTCCTAAGGAGAAACCAATGTCTGGAACCAAAAATGAGGTGAGCAAACAATGTGATAGCTGTGGATGCAACCCTGCAGCTGAGGCTTCTGATCTCACAAAGAGGAAGGAGTGCCACTGTGCTATGGGTGAGAAGGATCAGATGGAAGATGTTGCAACACCTGCTGAAAATAGATCAGTGTTGATAGGCAAAGAGGGTGACTGTCTGGAGGTTGCTGAGACTGAAGTGGTAAATTCTGAGATGATCTGTAGTATGGAGTTGGGCAGTACAGAAAGGGAGTTGAGGCTTAAAGAACCAAGCCAGACGCAGCACCTGAGTCCTCTTGCAGTTGAGGTTCCTGAGCCCAAAAAGAGGAAGGACTGCCACTGTGTTATGACTGAGAAGGACCAGATGGAAGATGTTGCAACACCTGCTAAAAATAGATTAGCTTTGATAGTCAAAGAGGGTGATTGTTTAGGGGTTTCTGAGACTGTTTTGGCAGAATCTGAGATGAACTGCAGTGTGGTATTGGGCACTTTAGAAAGGGAGTTGAGGCTTAAAGGATGCAACCTTGCAGCTGTGGCTCCTGATCTCACAAAGAGGAAGGAGTGCCATTGTGATATGGCTGAGAAGGATCAGACGGAAGATGTTGCAACACCTGCTGAAATTAGATCAGTGTTGATAGGCAAAGAAGGTGACTGTCTGGAGGTTGCTGAGAATGAAGTGGCAAATTCTGAGATGATCTGCAGTATGGAGTTGGGAAGTACAGAAAGGGAGTTGAGGCTTAAAGAACCAAACTAGATGCAGCACCTGAGTCCTCCTGCAGCTGAGGTTCCTGAGCCCAAAAAGAGGGAGGACTGCCATTGTATTATGGCTGAGAAGGACCTGATGGAAGATGCTGCAACACCTGCTGAAAATAGATTAGCTCTGATAGTCAAAGAGGGTGATTGTTTAGAGGTTACTGAGACTGACTTGGCAGAGTCTAAGATGAATTGCAGTGTGGAATTGGGCAGTTTAGAAAGGGAGTTGAGGCTTAAAGAGCAGAGCCAGTTACAGTTTGCTACTCCAACTGATTTGCAGTATGGCTGTGGGTCCAAACAAAAGAGAGGCTTTGGCAGATCTCCTTATGTGCTGCGAAGGAGAAGAAAGGAGCATCCTATTGTGGAGCAAGATATTGCTAAATCTATTATGGTAGAATATGTGGGCTGCAAGGTCAATGGGGATCTTTCAAGTGAGAAATGAGAGTTTTGTCGTGGAATGTGCGTGGGCTACGCAACAAGCAAAGAAGGGCTTCTCTTTGTAGATATCTCTCTGAATGGGAGATAGACTGTGCCCTTTTACAAGAGACTCACTTGGAGAGGGAGAATGGTCAAGAATGGGACTGTTTCAAACAATCTGGCCATAGTGATATTGTGGCTAAGGGTGCTGCTGGTCGGTCTGGTGGTATGGCTTTTTGGTGGAGAAAGTCTGCCATTTCAGTAACTGAGATTTTTCGTGATAGGTTCTTAATTTCCTGCAGGTGTCAATCCCCCCAAGGTGATATGGAATGGTTTATATCATGTATTTATGGTCCTTGTGTGGCAGCAGAGAGTGTTGGCTTGTGGGAGGAACTTTATGCAATGCATCAAAGAGTGCAAGAGACTCCATGGCTGTTAGGGGGTGATTTCAATTGTTATCTTTCTGGTGATGACAATCCAGATGGGAGAATGGACAGTTCTTCAACAGGCTTCCAATTGGCTGTGCAGAACATGGGCTTGACTGAATTTCCCATCAGTGGTGTGGAATATACTTGGAGGAATGGAAGTGGACAGATTTCCAAATTGGACAGGTTCTTTGGCAGTCCTAGTTTGTTAGAGAGTTTTCAGTTATCAGCTGTTTTGAGCCTTGATAGACCGTTCTCTGACCACACGCCTTTGGTTTGGGACAGTGGGGTGAATGCAGACACGGGGTCATATTTCAAACTCAAGAGATCTTGGTTTAGGGAAGAAGGCTTTGTGCAAATGGTTTCTCAGTGGTGGCAGAGCAAGGATGTTCAAGGCACTGCCACATAGCAGTTGGCTGCGAAATTGGTTGGTCTGCGTGAAATGTTGAAAGAAAATGGGCAGGCTGTGAACCTGATTAGAGACCAGAAGAGGAAGGAAGCCTTGACAGTCATCAGGGATTTAGATATGAAAGAGTGCAGGCTGAATTTGGACCAACAGGAGCAGCAATTGAGGCAGCAAATGCAAGCAATTGTGAGGGATGAAGACCTGAAAATTGAAATGGATTGGCGGGAAAAATCCAGACAGCTTTGGCTTAAAGAGGGTGATGCGAACACAAAATTTTTCCATCTTGCGGCCAGTGCTAGAAGGAGATTCAACCTTATTTCATCTATTAAAGTTGAAGAAAGAAATATTACCTCGGTTAAGGAGATCAGATCTGAAGCAACAAAATTTTTTAAAGAAGCTTCCAAGGCAACTCCAAGAGGTTCATGGAGGTTGGCAGCAATGGATTTCCCTTGTGTAAATAATGAACAGAGTGGCATGCTTGTGACCCCTATTTCTGAACAGGAAGTGCTAAAGGCCATTAAAGATTTAAATAATGAAGGGGCTCCAGGTCCAGATGGTGTTCAGGTGTTTTTCTACAGAGAGTTATGGAATGTTGTTAAGGTGGATATAATGAAGGTCATCCATGAGTTTGAAGTGGGTAACTCTGGTTTTGAGAGGCTAAACAAATCTTACCTGTTTTTGTTGCCCAAGAAATCAAGTGCAGAAAGTTTTTCTGATTACAGAACCATTGCGTTATCAAATTCCATCTACCTTATTATTAGTAAGGTTATTGCTAACAGATTGCGAGAGGTTTTAAAGGATTTGATTATGCCTGTTCAATCAGCTTTTCTTCCTGGGAGATCGTTACAAGAGTCATTCATTGTGGCGCAGGAAATTGTAATGGGGTGGCAAAGGAGAAAATCAAAGGCTTTCTTATGGAAAGTAGACTTCTCAAAAGCCTATGATTCTATCTGCTGGTCATACTTGTGGGAGATCCTTAAAAGGAGGAAATTTCCACCCTTATTGATTCAATGGGTGAAGAGATGCATTACGACAGCCTCTTTTTCCCCATTGATAAATGGTAAACCGTGCCGTTCTTGGATTCAGCCCCAATGTGGAGTAAGGCAAGGTTGTCCTATTGCCCCTCTAATTTTTAATCTTGCGGTGGATACTTTGGCTAGGTTTGCCTGCAAATTGGCTGTGGATGGTTTTATAAGGGGGTATTCAATGTCTAATCATAGGGCTCTAGCTCCTATACTTCAGTATGCTGATGATACTGTTTTTCTTGTAGAAGGGGGGAAGAGAGAAGCGCAGGCTTTGTTACATATGGTTAAATTGTTTGGAGAGGTTTCTGGGCTCAGATTGAATGGAAGTAAATCTTCCCTGGTCTGTTTTGGGATGAATGATGGTTTACAGAATGAGATCTCTGCCACTCTTGGTACACCTGTGGTGCCACTACCGATTAAATATCTGGGTCTGCCTTTGAAATGTTCTAAGCTGAAGAAAGCAGATTGGTCTTTCCTCTTTGAAAAGATAGCTACAAAATTGGAGGGCTGGAGCAGTAGATACCGATCAAAAGGGGGGAGGTATATATTACTGAATTCTGTTGTCACATCGATTACTGTTTTCTTCTTCTCTGTCCTGAGAGCTCCAAATTCTATTTGGAAAAAGCTGGAGGTGATGCGGAAAAGATTCTTTTGGAAAGGGGCCTCCCATAAAGGGGCTTTCTTTCAACCCTTAAAATGGGAATTAATTTGCAAACCAAAGAAGCTGGGAGGCATGGGTGTCAGATCCCTTAAGGAATTCAATGAAGCTTTACTGTTGAAATGGGCTGTTCGGTTACTGCAAGGGGAAAAAAAAACTTGGACAGAAATTATTCAGGACAGTTATGGGAGTACCAATGATGAGATAAATCGTCTTAACCCACGTAAACCATCCCCGTTTTGGCATTCTGTGGTGCGTGCCTTGAAGGAAAATTGGAACTTTTTCAAATCTGTTTTAGGTGATGGAAAAAGCTTTAAGTTTTGGCTGGAGAATTGGGGGCACGGAGGGACGCTTAAAGATAGGTTCCCCCTTGCTTATGCTGCTGCAGCAAATAAAAATGCAGTGGTAGCTGATTATTGGGATGTGGA
The DNA here is from genome assembly GCA_037157565.1 of Thalassia testudinum. NCBI lineage: Eukaryota > Viridiplantae > Streptophyta > Magnoliopsida > Alismatales > Hydrocharitaceae > Thalassia > Thalassia testudinum. The sequence goes on along the minus strand of JAZHRO010000003.1, from coordinate 135,882,831 downwards.
TTCGGAGCAGTGGCTATTAAATATTGGTGGGAGGAATAATCATGAAACAAGAACACGCGTAGAGAATGAACGTCTCATGCAAGAGCTTGCTGCTTTCAAACCCATGCCTCATGAATATGATACATACAAATGGGAAGGTAATTTTTCTACTGCGGCTGCCTATGACAAATTGATAATGTCCTCCAGGATGGCGGAAGATGAAGAAATGGGGAAAAAGCTTTGGAAGTTAAAAATACCATTAAAGTTACAAATTTTCTTATGGCTGTGCAGGAGGGATGGTTTGATTACTGGAGATCTGAGGCACAGAAGGATGGGGACCCCAACCCAGTTTTGTTATTTGTGTGGGTTGCATAATGATTCTACAGATCATATCTTCTCTTCATGTGCTATCACTGATTATGTTTGGAGGAGAGTATGCAATGAGTCCTTACCCACCTGAGGAAATTTGTGGAGCTGTCTGGTAGATGGGAATAAGCCTTATATACATATGGTGGCGGTTCTGTGGGCGGTATGGAGGGCTAGAAATGAGTGTTTTTCAGGAGACCCCAGCTCATGTGGAAAACATTATAAATTTTTGCTGGAGGCTCATACAGTATTGGGAGTCGAACTTGTAAATTATTTTTTTATTATCAATAATAGCTCTCCTGGTTTGCTATCGGTGATTCGATAGCATTCCTTTCTTTCAAAAAAAAAAAAAGATAGAGTAAATAGAGTAGTTAATTAGGTAGTTTAGTTAGGTTTAATGATAGTTCTTTCTGTCATCTTCTTCAGCTCTGGCGAGCTCTTTGAGCTTGACTGGAGCATCGTTTTGTCTTTTTGAATCACTGATCACCTTCTTTAATCTTCCATGATCATTTTTGGCACATTAATTTCTTGATTATAACAATTATACGCCTAATCCACCTCCACCTTCATCGGTTGCTTCCGCTGTCCATGGCAGAGGTCACTGAGGGCAATTCACATGCACTAGGGCCCTCCATCACCTTGCCATCATCTAAGGGCCCCGATCTTCACATTAATTTGATTAAAAATCGCCTACATCTAAAATGCCTAAATTTCATACAACCTCCTGAGCACGCTGTCATTGGCGACTCAGGAGGAGTTTCTCCATCTAATTAATCATCGCCACACCCCACTAACTCGTTCTCTCTACTCAATAGAGTGAGAGAACTTGACCTGAGTTCTAGTAAACTCAGGTCACACTTTTTATCAATTCACTACGTATCTTTTATTTGAATCACGTATTGAGTGAATTAATGAGTTTCTGAGGTTCCTTGCGACCTCAGGAAACTTTTCAGATCCTTAATGGTTTGTTTTAATAATTTTTACACAGCGTCAGCCACTATTTGGACTCACTGAAGCTCCGACGAGTCAAAAACAATCTTCAGCCCATAGAACTTCTTGAGAAACTCCAGATTGTTTAATTATGGTTTAATGATCATGATACAATGTTTATTCTGATGTTTTGAGGTGTGGATCTTTATATAGGACTCTATCTTCTCCAACTCCGGCGGAGATGGAGATGATTGTTGGTTAGGGTTTAGTTTAATGTAAGAGGTCTAGAAGCATTAGGAAGGTGCTGTGAGGTCAGTCTTGTGGATCAATCACTTAGAAAAGCTGTAGTTTGTTCTGTGAAACAAACTCATTTAGGATCTCAGGCGACAGATCTGAAATCCTAGAATTCCTGGTTGAAATCTCTTCATGAGACCTTGAATCAGTTCCTGAGGTAAAATAGAGGTGATCTATATTTTAATTTCATCTGAGATAGACTAATGAAGAAAGTCAAATTCTGAGGCTTAATGGTCAACCTCAGGTCTGATCTGATGATTGAGACATCAATTGGGTGAATTGATGAATAAAAATGATTGCTGGGATGTTTTTAAATGATTTAGATTTGATTTAGATAAGTTTTATTTAGGAATTCATGAGAATTTAATTTCTATTCAGTTTGGGTTCATTTGAACCCTAAACTGACTTTAGTGCATTTCTGGCGAGATTCAAATGCAAATGTTGCCCAGCTAGATTCTTTACAACCTTCAGAGGTTGTTTAATCTGATGTAACTATCCTTTAGCTGTCTGTCGAGCTAATCAGAGCTAAAATTGGAGCTTTGAAGCTCCTGTTAGAAGCTTTCGAGCTTCTTCTTCTTCTTGAAGCTTCTTAGCACTCCTCTTCACTATTAGTTGCGGAATCAACTTCTGAACCTATTTAGAACCCCATTTGAGGTCAAAAAGCCTTACTGCAGGTTTGTAGACCTGAGGTTGCATTTCTGCAGGCTAGATTGGCCATGAGAACTATCCACTTTCACCCTTCAAATTGATGGGAAAGTTCTATCAAATTGATGCTAAATCCTTGTGGAGCACTTTTAGAGCTTTCCAACGAGCCCTTGTTTGCTCGATTTGGAGCTCTGAGCCGGCCGGAATTGCCAGCCAATGTTTGGACTGGAAGGGACTAACATAGTCCCACATCGGTAGAATTGGAGCTCACGCCTTAGTATAATATGTTTTTGTGCAGGGCCTTTCTGGTCGTTAGTGCTGGGCGCATAATGAGCATATGTGTGTGTGTGGGTGTGTGCGGTGCACGTGCCCGGGTGTGTGTGCACCTGTGGGCACGAGCGTGGGCTCGTGAGCGAGCATGTGTGTGGGCCTGGGAGGCCCGAGACTATGCATGATGAATGTGAACTGGAAATAAACCACTTAATACAAACTAGGCTCGGACCTAGTAGGGTCTGGTCCCACCCTGAGAGGGGTGCTGTGTATCCTGGACCAGTCCAAGCCGCTAATCAGAAAACCAAATTTTTGGTTTAAGTTTGGTTCAACCTGCACAGTTAATAAAAAGAAAGAATAAGGAAGAGAGGAGGGTTAAGAGAAACATAGAGAAGAAGAGCTCGAAGAAGAGATGACAGAGAGGTAAAGAAAGAGTAAAGGAAAGAGATAGAGATGGTAGAATAGACAGAAGAGAAGAGAAGAAGAATTAAGGCTGAAGAAAGAAGAAGAAAAAAATAAATGAAATTGAAGAGATTAAAACATCTGATTTTATATCTTTTTTACTTCAATAACATGTCTTTTTCAGCTTAATTGATGTAATAAGACACTTGTATTCATTTGAATATCTTTTTCTTACCTTAATCATTTGTAAATAAATTGAACTTAGTGTAATAAACATGTTTACTTGCTTTTTAATAACAAATCATATGTGTAAATGTGTTTTTTTTTTCCTTATGGAATTTTGCATGCTTTTAATTGAATATCCTTTATGCAAGATTCATATTTTTAAAGTGATTTAATTATAATTCTAATTGATTAAGTAATTAGTAATTTATGTTTAGGATTTAATGGTGAATTAAGTTAAGTTATGCCTCCCAGTGAACGACCTGGACTCATCCAGTTAAAAAAGAATTAAAATCTAAAATGTTAGGTTAGCTTGATCCTATACTACACAACCGACATTAAATCAAGTTAAGCTAAGTTACTTTCTCTTGCATTTAATTAACTTTGTTGAAAATTTAAACTCATCAGCTGATAGATCAATTAAGTCACCATGAGGAGTTCTCGAGGATGTTCTAGTTTGGATACGAGATTTCTACTTCCCAATGGACTTCATTGTATTAGACATGGATACTCCTAAAAATTTGAGAGATACACCGATCATCTTAGGGAGATCGTTCCTAGCCATAGCTAGGGAGGACATTAATTGTGAGGAAGGCAAGATCGAGTTGAAATTCAGGAAAAAGACACTAAGGGTTGATATCTTTAAGCCCAGAAAGGAATAAACTGTGGGATGATCGAAGAAGTTTGCAACATCAGTTCTTTGGTTGAGGACCCAATTATAGAGGAAAACCCAATTCTCCCAAAGCCTCAATCATAAGAAGATCTTGACCCACAGATCGAGAAGCCCGAAGTTGAACTAGACCTACCGATAGCTTCCACCCCAACTTTTGAGGCCCATCCTAAACCCCCACCCGCTGCTGATAACTCGATACTTGAATTGAAGCCCCTCTCGGACCATCTGAAGTACGTCTTTTCGAATTCCAATCAAACATTTCTTGTGATTATCAACTCTCGACTCACGCTTGATTAGGAAACAAAGTTGATTTCTGTCCTCCAGCAGCATCGAAGAACCATTGGATAGATTCTAGATGACCTGACTAGGATAAGCCCCTCATTTTGCACACATCATATCTGTACTGAAGGGGACTCACGACCATGAGAAATGCAAAGACGACTAAATCCGAATCTTCAAGAGGTCATGAAAAAGGTGATCAACAAGTGGTTAGACACTGGAATCATTTACCCGATTTTTGACAGCCGCTAGGTGAGCGCCATCCAAGTTGTGCCTAAGAAGGTAGGGCTCACCGTGATTACAACAGAATTTGGAGAAACCATCCCGACTTGAATTGTGAACTCACAGAGAGTCTACATAGACTATCGGAAATTGAATGCCTCTACGAAGAAAGACTATTTCCCGCTCCTGTTCATTGATTAGATTCTCGAGAAACTGGTAAGAAATCGATTTTTTTGTTTCTTAGATGGGTACTCCAGATATAATCAAGTGGCAATCCATCTAGAAGATCAAGAAAAGAGCACCTTTACCTGCCCCTATGGTACGTACACGTTCCGTAGGATGACATTTGGGCTTTGCAATGCACCTGCCACCTTTCAGCGGTGCATGCTAGCCATATTCTCTGATATGGTAAGTAAATACCTTGAAGTCTTCATGGATGGCTTCTCAATTTTCGGTGAATCTTTTGATGATTGCCTCTTGCACTTGGCCCAGATCCTCCAAAGGTGCATCGAGGTGAACCTGGTTCTCTCTTAGGAAAAGAGCCACTTCATGATTCTTGAGGGCATCATGCTTGGATACCTTGTCTCTGAGAGAGGAATCCAAGTTGATCGAGCTAAGGTGAATATGATTTCCAAATTACCCGTGCCTTCCTCGGCCAAAGACATCAGATCATTTTTGGGGCACATCGGATTCTATTGATGATTCATGTTTGATTTTTCCAAGATTGCATAACCCTTAACAGACCTTCTCTCAAAGGACATGTCTATCAAGATGGTGAGTGAGTGCATTCACGCATTCGAAATCCTACATGACCAAGTTACCCAAGTACCAATCCTACAATTCCCTGACTGGTATTGACCCTTCTAGATCAAGTGCGATGCGTCTGACTATGCTATAGGAGCAATGCTTAGACAGAAAATTGATGGGAAACTGGTGGTTATATATTACACCAGCAAGACACTAGACGAGGCTCAGTGTAATTACATGATTACAGAGAAACAATTGCTGGCTGTAGTATTTAGTCTAGAGAAATTCAAATCATATCTCTTGGGATCCCATGTCATAATTTACTCAAATCACACTACAGTGAGGCACTTGCTCAAGAAGAAGGATGCAAAACCTAGATTAATCCGCTGGATCTTGCTGTTGCAAGAATTTGAGGATACTGATCTAACTCCTCCCGTTACTGATGAATCACATATACTCCCCGACAAAACCTTAAGTGAACCAAATGAATCTGGGGATGAAATTAACGATAATGATTCTTTTATTTCGACCCTGCCATCAAAGAGTTATAATTTGGAGTCTACCATTGATTCACATATACTGAAAGGTGAAAATATGACTCTGATCATTAATGCTAGCCAGGGTAGCGTGAAGTTGTCTACGATTGTTAGGGAGAATACACAGTTTAAATCATTGTTGGAATTGAACCTAACATCGACTAAGCCCTAATTGGACTTAATCACTACCTTCCAACACTACAAACAGCCCTTACACTCCCTAACCAATCCTTGGCTCAGATTTTTGCTCATGTACATTCTTTGTGGAGAACATATCAGGCCAGTACATCCTCAGGTAGAATGGCGAATGTGGATTGATGCTTGTACTTTTAGTCTCGCCATTCAAGGATTTGAAATAATAATGTTTATATCTTTTAAAACCTGTCCTACTTTGGAGGATCCTTGTTATCCTCCACTTATTCCGTTTCAGCAGGTCCCTTTTCATATTTCTTTTGTTATTCCTAGACCTCCCCAGGTAGCCAACGAGGTTTTCTGCTTTCATACCTTCTGGCGAGAATTTGGGATTACGTTGCATCATCAGCTCGCCAACATCTGTGGCTAACTGTTTTCTAGGCCCGCGCTGTTACACATATTTTTAGGGCCTCACTTTCTCTCTCTGGAACCAGACTTACAGGTTCCTTATAAGTTTGGCTTTTGACAGAAAATGCAGCGCTTGTTGGGAGGCAACCCAGCATTCTGAATAACACCGTCATCAGGTGATTTCCTTCCTTTCTCCCCTTGTTTTAATTTTACAATGAGGACATTGTAGGATTTAGGCATGGGGGGTGCATTTTACATCTTAGAAAGTATTCATGCATTGCATTTAGGTTAGCATATAAAAAAAAAAATTCTCTTTTCCTGAGCTGAATGGGTTAGTCCCTAGCAAAATATCTTTGTCATTGGAGGTTCTTTTTTTCTTGAATTATTTCTTAAGTTTAGAATCCAGTACATTTACTTCACGTGCACATAGACTGGGTAATGAATCCAGTACATTTACTTCACATGCACGTAGACTTCTGCTGGCTCATCTGGAGCCAAAGATAAGACGGATGAGATCATGGAAACTTTCAAGCAAGTGCAGATTAACCTGCCTTTGCTTGAAGCTATCAGGCAGATTCTGTCTTATGCCCGCTTCTTAAAGGAGCTGTGCATGAAAAAGCGACAATCTAGGAAACAGGTCCAATCAAAAGTTGTCCTACCTCATTCTGTTAGCTCAATTGTTCAACATGGTATACCCCTGAAACTTAAGGACCTAGGAGCCTCGTACATCTTAGTCGTTATTGGTGACTTATAGATTGATGAGGCTCTACTTGATCTGAGTGTGGGGGTGAACATCCTTCCGAGCTACGTATATGAACAACTTGGGGGAGGCAATCTGAAGCTAGCCCTGTAATCCTTCAAGTTGCTGATCTATCACTTAAGATACCACGGGGAATTTTGGAAGATGTCCTCGTAAGAGTGGAGGGTTTCTCCTTTCCCGTTGACTTCTTAGTTTTGGACACTGACCCTACCAACAAGCCAACCAAGCTCTCCATCATTTTGGGTCGCCCCTTCCTTGCAACTTCACATGCTTCAATCAATTGCAATACTGGGGCATTGAAAATGCGCTTTGGGAACAGGAAAATCCAGCTTAATGTGTTTGATGCTTATAAACAAGCCGAGCTTGAGGATTGTTCTCAAGTTGAGGTGATAGATGACCTGATTGAAGAGGCAACCCCTGCAATGTTATGTGATGACCCCCTTCAGCTTGTCATGCTAAATGAGCATTCCCATCTCTTGGAGGAATGTGAAGGGGATATACTTGAACTTGAGGAGTTGTTGGGTGTTTCTGCTGAGTCTCTTCCCCCATCATCTCCGCCTAAGGTAGATCTGCTACTTGAGATGGGGACATCTATTATGATACCCTCAACCATACAAGCCCCCGACCTTGAGTTGAAACCCCTCCTTGACACCCTCAAGTACGTCTTCCTAGGTGCCAATGATATGCTCCCCGTTATCATTTCGGCTGTGCTATCTGAGGCACAGGAGGGAGCCCTGATTGAATGCTTGCCTAGGCACAAGGAAGCTATTGCTTGGAGCATTGCTGACATTAAGGGTATAGACTCTACACTCTGCATGCACCACATTTATCCTGATGATTCCATTAAGCCATTTAGGGACATGCAGAGACATCTGAACCTTAATATGAGGGAGGTGGTTAAAAAGGAAATCCTGAAGTGGTTGGATGCTGGGATCATATATCCCATTGCAGATAGTAAATGGGTAAGTCTTATTCATGTGGTGCCAAAGACGGCAGGCTTTACTGTGGAATTTAACGACCAAGGTGAACAAGTTGTCACTAGACCCTCAACTGGATGGAGGGTCTGTATTGATTACCGTAGGCTGAACATTGCTACCCAGAAGGATCACTTTCCCTTGCCTTTTATTGATCAAATTCTCGAGAAATTGGCAGGGAATAAGTACTATTGCTTTCTCAATGGATATTCTGGGTACAACTAGGTTGCAGTCTTCCCTGATGACCAGGAGAAGACGACATTCACGAGTCCTTACGGCATTTTTGCATTCAGGCGTATGCCGTTTGGATTATGTAATGCCCATGCAACCTTCCAGCGGTGTATGATGTCTATTTTTTTGGACATGATTGACGAGTGTGTTGAAGTGTTTATCGATGACTTCTCCATTTATGGCTCGTCTTTCGACCAGTGTCTCCTACACCTGGAGAATGTGTTGAAGCGATGTAAGGAGACTGGTTTAGTCCTCAGCTGGGAGAAAAGTCATTTCATGGTACAGAAAGGAATTGTACTTGGGCATGTTGTGTCTGAGCGAGGTTTGGAAGTAGATAAAGCCAAGATTGATTCTATTTCCAAACTTCCATTGCCCACGAATGTCAAATAGATTAGATCCTTTCTGGGCCATGTCAGCTTTTATAGGCGCTTTATTAAAAATTTTAGTAAAATTTTTAGGACACTTTTTGACTTGTTGGAAAAGGAATCTTCCTTTAATTTTGATTCAAAGTGTGCCGAGGCCTTTCAAAATCTGAAGGAGGCCTTGTTCTTTGCACCTATTCTCCGAGCTCTTGATTGGACACTCCCATTTGAGCTGATGTGTGATGCTTCAGATTATGTAGTGGGAGCAATCCTTGGACAAAGGGTTGAGGGAAGACCTCATGTGCTGTATTATGCCAGCAAGACTTTAGCCGAATTGCAGCAAAACTACACCGTCACTGAAAAAGAATTACTTGCTGTAGTTTTTGCTCTGGAGAAGTTTAGGTCTTATCTTCTTGGGTCTAAGGTGGTTATTTTCACTGATCATGCGGCAGTGAAACATCTCATTGCTAAGAAAGATTCTAAGCCACGTCTGATTAGGTGGATCCTACTCCTTCAAGAATTTGACTTGGAGATATGTGAAAAGAAAGGAGTAGAAAATGTTGTGGCTGACCACCTGTCTCGCCTTCCACTTAATGACTCTTTTCAGAGACATCCGCGAGACATTTCCCGATAAAACCCTGATGGCGGCAACACCAACTTTACCTTGGTATGCTGATATCGTAAATTACTTGGTCACTGGAGAAACTCCTAGCTCTTGGGATGAGCAGAAAAGAAAGATATTCATTTCCCAAGCAAGATATTTTCATTGGGAAGAGTCTGAATTATTTAGAATTGGACAAGACCAAGTATTGAGTTGTGTACCTGAAGAGGAACAACAAAGTATGCTGAGTTTTTGCCATGAACTTCATTGTGGAGGACACTTTGGTGCTAAGAAAACTGCTTTTAAGGTTCTCGAGTCCGATTTTTGGTGGCCTTCGTTATTTAAGGATTCTCATTATTTTGTTAAGGCCTGTATTAGATGTCAACGGACTGGAACGATTGGGAAGAGGAATGAAATGCCTCAACACCCTATTCAATTTGTAGAAATTTTTGATGTGTAGGGAATTGACTTTATGGGCTCCTTCCCTTTGTCCCATGGTTATGAATATATTTTGGTGGCAGTTGATTATGTCTCTAAATGGTTAAAGGCCATTCCTACGTGCACAAATGACCACTCTGTGGTTTTGAAATTTGTGAAGGCCAATATCATATCTCGTTTCGGCTGCCCCAAGACCATTATAAGTGATAGGGGACCTCATTTCCGAAACCACCACTTCAATCGACTAATCAGGAGTCTGGGAGTGACTCACCAGGTCGCTACCCCTTACCATCCTCAGACGAGTGGCCAGGTTGAAGTGTCGAATAGGGAGATAAAAAATATTTTAGAAAAGACCGTTAGACCTGATAGGAAAGACTGGTCCCAAAAGCTCGATGATGCTTTGTGGGCGTATCGAACGACCTATAAGACCCCTTTGGGTACTTCTCCCTTTCGGATTGTGTATGGGAAAGAGTGCCATTTACCCGTTGAGTTGGAACATAGGGCACTTTGGGTTATTAGAAGTGTTAACATGGATTTGGAAAAGGCGGGTAAGGCACGACTTCTGGAATTAAGTGAGCTTGAGGAGCTGAGGAATGATGCTTATGACACCTCTCAAGCTTATAAAGAAAGAACTAAGGTCTTCCATGATAAGTATATACTTCGAAAGATCTTTGAGCCCAACCAACAAGTCTGGCTTTTCAATTCCAGACTTAAGCTTTTTCTTAGGAAGTTAAAATCTTGTTGGGATGGGCCTTACATAATCACTAAAGTGTTTTCGTATGGAGATGTGGGGATTAAAAGCCCTTCCTCTTCAGCAACTCCCTTTATCGTCAACGGTCAACGGTTAAAACCATACATTACTTTGGATGGCCATCTGGTTGACGGGGTCACTTTTGAGGAGCCTTAGCTCCTACCATTCTCCACCTCAGGTAATATCTTCCTTTAATTATTTTTGTTTCCAATGAAGACATTGTTTGAACCAGGCATGGGGGAGAGGGCCTGAGGCATTTGTTTATAGCATGTCTACATTTTGCATTCATTCATGCATATTACATTAAAAAAAAATATAAAAATATAAAAATATATAAAAAAGGTTTTGAGCTTAATTGGCTAGGTCCTGCATTCTTAAGCAAATCAGAACTCTAGGTTAGACTAAGTTGATTCTAGGGTCAAACTTTAGAAGCTAAGTGAGTTACTAGCTTTGGACCTTTAGGGTCCTTTGTGGACTTAAAAACTTAAGTAGGAGTTAAGTTGCGGACCATTCCTCAAAAGGTTGAGGTAGGAAAGCTAGGGATTGAGTTAATAGGTGGGGTAATACTTGGAGTCTTGTTCTATCTTTTGGTTTACGGGTCCTTGTAACCCAAGCATCCAAATTTCACACACTTGGTCTTGTGTAAGTGATCACCTTAATTCTTTTCTTAAAAGAATTTTGGTTCTCTTAGTTTTGACTTAGGAGGGGCTTGAAAACACAATTTGATTGGAAGAGTTCCTGCCGTAGGAGAGGTGGAGTATATACTCACCTTGAGGATGCGATGATAACATATTACCTCCTTGACGCTTGTCTCTTAGGATATCCATCCTACTGGGGGCATGTAAGTGCATCGTGCGATTCAGATACCATGGGCGGCTCTATCTCGAAGTGCCGATTGCCGCAGGCTTGAATTTGCTTAAGAAATCCATGGGTGATACTATCTCGAAGTGTCGATTGCCAGGAGTTCTTGGGGTCGCTATGGGCGGTGCTATCTCGAAGCATTGAAAGCCAGGCACCCTTTGAGGTACGGTGATGGGGATAATGAATCCGACACAGACCATGTTTACAACTAATCCGAGGTTAGACTTAGAGGAATAAAATATATATATATATATATATATATATATATATATATATATATATATATATATATATATATATATATATATATATATATATATATATATATATATATATGGTACGTTGTCTTTGTTGATGTGGTTATTATAGTCGTTAGGGTATATAACAAAAATGGTTACCGGTCTAATACAATTTATTATTCGGAATGAAAAGTTTCCCGAGGTTGAACTCATGGAGCAAACCAAAATTCTAGAAGCATATAAATTCACAATATATATAAGGTTTTACAAAAAATTAAGAGAGAGAGAGAGAAAGAGAGAGTGGGTAATTGGCTTTTTATTCTTCTCTTTCTTTAGCTGGCTCTTCTCTTCAACTTGTTTTCTTCTTCATTCTTCTTTTCTTCTTCTCTGCTTCTTTCTTCTTCTTCAGCCTGTCTTCTTCTTTCTTCTTCTTCTTCAGCCTGTCTTCTTTCTTCTTCTTCAGCAGCTGCGGTTCCTCTTTCTTCTTCTTCTTTCTTTTGCTCTGACCCTCCTTCTTCTTTCTTTTCTTCTTCTCTTGCTGCTGACTCTCCTTTTTCGCCGACGTCTGATTCAGCGCTCAGACGACTTAACTGCTCGGTTGCTACAGTGCAGCTCCTCCTCTTTTCCTTCAGCTTCTTTCCTTCCTTTCTTCTTCCTTCTTCCCTGCGCACACACGCAAACATCAGCGCAAAACCTACCCTACCCCTTCCCTGCATCTCTCTCTCTCTCTTTGGATCTCTCTTTGGTCAGCTCTCCCAGAGCCTTGTAATTGGGTCGGGTCGCGTGCCTGGGTCCAGGCGCACCGGCGTGGGTGGTGTGCGAGGAGTGCACAGGAGGGTGTCGGGTCAAGTCAGATCCACGTGGGTGAGCCGCAGATGAGACCCGGTGATAGGTGAGGGACCTCACTGTTGGTGCTAGAGCACCATGATCATTTGTTTTGATGATAACAAAACACGTGTTATTTAACATTTGCAATTTGAGTCCTAGATTTCAGGTCAATTGCAAATGAGGACGTGTTTAGACGGAGTTCGAGCTCGCATCCAGGACAGATTGGAGGAGCTTGACGGAAAACAAAGGAGGTTCGCGTGGAGCGAAAGATTGGAGATGGAAGAAAAGAAGAATAGGATAGATTCTTTTTTATCCTTTCATGTATCTCTTGTATTTATTTTCTTGCTCTTTTTGATTCCTTAGAACATTATGTTAAAGAGCCTCAAAGTACCCTAAAAGTAGTCCTAGGAACACCTGCACAACCCTAGGATACTTAGGTTTTCTGTAGAATACTTAGAAAACCAATATAGGGCTCAAACAGCATTTCCAGACGTCTAATCCCAAAATCAGACGTCTGATAAAGTATTTTAAGACGTCTGACTGTTGTTTCAGACGTCTGATAACTGTTAGGCTGGACATAGTTAGTTCTGTCTGATGAATTCAGACGTCCAGACCTTAGACCAGACGTCTTAGGAGACGTCTGATGACTTTGCCAGACGTCCAATTAGTGGACCGTTGGCTGGCTTAGAAAACACTCAAGATTATGACCGTTAGAGCCTTATCAGACGTCCATAGGACTTACCAGACGTCTGATAAATGACCGTTTTGCCTCGGCTGACCCAAAATCTCTTCTCAGAGATTTTCTAGCCGTTGCAACGTTTGGAAATCAATTCCCACAGTAAAAGTAGGTTTCCAGACGTCCAGACATAGTACCAGACGTCCTGTATGTCGTCTGATGGACTTGCACAAAAACCCTGTTTAGATCTGATTCAAGTCAGGGAGAAACCCGCATAGAATCAGACGTCTGACCTTGGAATCAGACGTCTTAAAGTGGCCTTCCAGACGTCTGATGCCAGAGTTAGACGTCTGATAACCCTGTCAAATGCAATCATTGTCCTGATTTCGGCCTGATTCTCTTGGGCTTTGCACCCAACGGCTATGGAAGCTTTTCCAAGCCTTCCAAAGCCTTCCTAAGGCCTCTATAAATAGAGGGGAACCTTTGTAACACTAAGACACACAAGAAGAGAAACATAAGAGACACTTAGAAAGACACAAGACACACTTAGCTAGACATTTTCACACTCTTGTGTCCAAGAAGTTCTTGCTCTCCAAGCTCAAGCTCTACATCTTGAGAGCATCAAACAGTTTGCGCGCCCGCTCTCCCGCTGTTGATAACGAGAGCGACGTAGCGCCATCGCGTGGCACACGCACCGCGTCATCGTCGACGCACTCCTTGCAAAGGGGAGTTTCCTATTTCCTATAGAAGCTAGGTTTAATTTTGTTGGCTCTATAGGACTGTTGTTTTATTTTATCTTTGTATTTTGGTTGGGTATTCGCTTTGCGAATTCCCGTCTCCTTCGTGGGACAAAATCCTTCTCGTGGAGAGAAGGGGTTGAGGAACGCTACCCTCGTACTTGTAGCGTGGTTGTACTGAGGTTGAATCACCCTCGTTCAAAGTGATTCGTTTAGTGGATTTTGATCAACTTGGTTGATCGGAAAATCCTAACTCGAGAGGGTTAGGTGGTGGTTTTCACCCGATTTGGGTTTCCACCTAAAAATACCTGTGTACATTTTGCGATTGATTTTTGTGAGATTGCTTTATATTTTTATTTCCGCAATTTTATTACGTCACCCCTCCTGGTAGGGAACCTTCAATTGGTATCAGAGCAGGTCTCGCAAAATCGGCGTTACAAACCGGCGAGGATCTAGATCATGGAGGGAAGCTGTTCCACAAGCAGGATTTCCGAGGGGCAGTCCACAACCCGTCCGCCGTTCTTCGACGGGAGCAACTACCCCTACTGGAAGTTGCGGATGAAGACGTGGCTTCAAGCCACCGACTTCACAGTCTGGGCCAGGTGCGAGACCCCCTTCGACATCCCAGAGAAACCCGCCAGAGGATACTCGCAGCTGCAGATCCGGGAGCTCTCTCTCAACGCGAAAACAATGAACGCGTTGTATTGCGCGCTCAGCCCGGAGGAGTTCAACAGAATCTCGCAATGCGCCACCGCATACGAGATCTGGCACACACTCGAGGTAACTCATGAAGGTACCTCTAAGGTAAAAACTTCTAAGCTCAATTTACTTTCACAAGAATTTGAGGCTTTTTCTATGAAAACTAACGAAACTTTAAGTGAGATGAACACTAGGTTCACTCTCATAGTAAATAACTTGAAAGCTTTAGGGAAGACTTTCATCAAGGGGGAGCTTCAAGGGAAGCTTCTTCGTTCCCTTGGACCGGAATGGGAACAGAAAGTCACCGCCATCGAAGAGGCGAACGAAATGGAGGAGCTCAACATGGAAGATCTCCTAGGCAATCTGATGGCCTACGAGACTAAGTTGAAGCAGAAGAAGAAGGATACACCGGAGCCTAAACTAAAGAAGACTCTCGCCTTCAGAGCCGCATCGGATAGCGAGGTAAGTTCCGACGACGAAGACTTTAGAATTTTACTTAAAAATTTTTCCAAGTTTTGTAGGGAATTAAATAAAGAGAAAAAGGAGAAGGAAAGCACGAGACGTTGCTACCATTGCAACGAGAAAGGGCACCTACGACCAGAGTGCCCTCTTCTCAAAAAGGAGAAGAAAAAGGAAAAGGAAAAATCTAAGAAGAAGGCGTTCCAAGCCACTTGGGACGATTCCAGCTCGGAGGAAGAAGAAGAAAAGGAAGAAACCGCTTGCTTTGGTTTCATGGCCAGAGGAAGCAATAGCGACAGCGAAAGCGGAAGCGACAGCGACAATGAGGTAAGTTATGATCTTCAAGAAGCTTTCAATGAACTTTTTGAGATTAGTAAATCACTTAGGGTAGAAAACAAAGGCATTAAAAAGAACCTTAGTTTTCTTAAAAATGAAAATGATAGGTTAGAAAAATAACTTAAGGACATAGAAGCTAGTCCTAAGGATGATAACCTATTATTAGATAATCATAACCTCATCAATGAAAATAATAAATTGATTGAGGAAAATGTTAGTCTAAAATTAGAAATTTCAGATTTAAAGACTAAAATGAACATTATAGAAAAAGAAATTGCATGTCTTAGGGAAAATTCTAACAAATTAATCAACAAAGTAGACAAGTTTTATAGCCCTAAGGTTGAGAAAGGATCTCCATCAAGGAGACCCTCTAACAAATCCGGATCCAAGCCCACTTGGATACCGAAAAAAGAATTAGAATCTTATTTTGTAGGATTTAGGGATAACTACAATACACAGGACTGGACCTACAAGCTCAAGGCTGGTCAACTTAAGTTGGGAGAACCAATGAGTAAACCAAGGAGGAGAAGAAGAAGACTGACGAGACGGCAAACAAACGACGGACCCGCCGCACGTCGACCACCAGATTGGAGACCGGCGCCGATGTCCGGGCCTCCAAGCTACAGATGGGAGCCCCATCCAATGTGGCATCCACCACCACCATTCGGGCCATTTTATTGGCCATGGTAGGTGAGGTAAAAATTCTTAACCCTATCTTATTATCATAAGCATTTAGATAGGGGGAGTTAAAAAATGATGAGCTAATTGTCAATTTTTAAGGGTGAGAAATAAGGTAGCTAAATTTCCTTTAGTAAGGGGGAGAAAAATAATAGCTATCTTGTTGTTACAAAAAGGGGAGAATATTACCTTTGTTAAAATAAACTCATAGAAGAGCATGTTTTAAGGGGGAGTTATAGGAAATGTAAAATCAATTAAACCTTTTTGATAATGTCAAAAAGGGGGAGGATTTTTATGTATTATTTACGGTTTTGTCATCATCAAAAAGGGGGAGATTGTTGGTGCTAGAGCACCATGATCATTTGTTTTGATGATAACAAAACACGTGTTATTTAACATTTGCAATTTGAGTCCTAGATTTCAGGTCAATTGCAAATGAGGACGTGTTTAGACGGAGTTCGAGCTCGCATCCAGGACAGATTGGAGGAGCTTGACGGAAAACAAAGGAGGTTCGCGTGGAGCGAAAGATTGGAGATGGAAGAAAAGAAGAATAGGATAGATTCTTTTTTATCCTTTCATGTATCTCTTGTATTTATTTTCTTGCTCTTTTTGATTCCTTAGAACATTATGTTAAAGAGCCTCAAAGTACCCTAAAAGTAGTCCTAGGAACACCTGCACAACCCTAGGATACTTAGGTTTTCTGTAGAATACTTAGAAAACCAATATAGGGCTCAAACAGCATTTCCAGACGTCTAATCCCAAAATCAGACGTCTGATAAAGTATTTTAAGACGTCTGACTGTTGTTTCAGACGTCTGATAACTGTTAGGCTGGACATAGTTAGTTCTGTCTGATGAATTCAGACGTCCAGACCTTAGACCAGACGTCTTAGGAGACGTCTGATGACTTTGCCAGACGTCCAATTAGTGGACCGTTGGCTGGCTTAGAAAACACTCAAGATTATGACCGTTAGAGCCTTATCAGACGTCCATAGGACTTACCAGACGTCTGATAAATGACCGTTTTGCCTCGGCTGACCCAAAATCTCTTCTCAGAGATTTTCTAGCCGTTGCAACGTTTGGAAATCAATTCCCACAGTAAAAGTAGGTTTCCAGACGTCCAGACATAGTACCAGACGTCCTGTATGTCGTCTGATGGACTTGCACAAAAACCCTGTTTAGATCTGATTCAAGTCAGGGAGAAACCCGCATAGAATCAGACGTCTGACCTTGGAATCAGACGTCTTAAAGTGGCCTTCCAGACGTCTGATGCCAGAGTTAGACGTCTGATAACCCTGTCAAATGCAATCATTGTCCTGATTTCGGCCTGATTCTCTTGGGCTTTGCACCCAACGGCTATGGAAGCTTTTCCAAGCCTTCCAAAGCCTTCCTAAGGCCTCTATAAATAGAGGGGAACCTTTGTAACACTAAGACACACAAGAAGAGAAACATAAGAGACACTTAGAAAGACACAAGACACACTTAGCTAGACATTTTCACACTCTTGTGTCCAAGAAGTTCTTGCTCTCCAAGCTCAAGCTCTACATCTTGAGAGCATCAAACAGTTTGCGCGCCCGCTCTCCCGCTGTTGATAACGAGAGCGACGTAGCGCCATCGCGTGGCACACGCACCGCGTCATCGTCGACGCACTCCTTGCAAAGGGGAGTTTCCTATTTCCTATAGAAGCTAGGTTTAATTTTGTTGGCTCTATAGGACTGTTGTTTTATTTTATCTTTGTATTTTGGTTGGGTATTCGCTTTGCGAATTCCCGTCTCCTTCGTGGGACAAAATCCTTCTCGTGGAGAGAAGGGGTTGAGGAACGCTACCCTCGTACTTGTAGCGTGGTTGTACTGAGGTTGAATCACCCTCGTTCAAAGTGATTCGTTTAGTGGATTTTGATCAACTTGGTTGATCGGAAAATCCTAACTCGAGAGGGTTAGGTGGTGGTTTTCACCCGATTTGGGTTTCCACCTAAAAATACCTGTGTACATTTTGCGATTGATTTTTGTGAGATTGCTTTATATTTTTATTTCCGCAATTTTATTACGTCACCCCTCCTGGTAGGGAACCTTCAATTGGTATCAGAGCAGGTCTCGCAAAATCGGCGTTACAAACCGGCGAGGATCTAGATCATGGAGGGAAGCTGTTCCACAAGCAGGATTTCCGAGGGGCAGTCCACAACCCGTCCGCCGTTCTTCGACGGGAGCAACTACCCCTACTGGAAGTTGCGGATGAAGACGTGGCTTCAAGCCACCGACTTCACAGTCTGGGCCAGGTGCGAGACCCCCTTCGACATCCCAGAGAAACCCGCCAGAGGATACTCGCAGCTGCAGATCCGGGAGCTCTCTCTCAACGCGAAAACAATGAACGCGTTGTATTGCGCGCTCAGCCCGGAGGAGTTCAACAGAATCTCGCAATGCGCCACCGCATACGAGATCTGGCACACACTCGAGGTAACTCATGAAGGTACCTCTAAGGTAAAAACTTCTAAGCTCAATTTACTTTCACAAGAATTTGAGGCTTTTTCTATGAAAACTAACGAAACTTTAAGTGAGATGAACACTAGGTTCACTCTCATAGTAAATAACTTGAAAGCTTTAGGGAAGACTTTCATCAAGGGGGAGCTTCAAGGGAAGCTTCTTCGTTCCCTTGGACCGGAATGGGAACAGAAAGTCACCGCCATCGAAGAGGCGAACGAAATGGAGGAGCTCAACATGGAAGATCTCCTAGGCAATCTGATGGCCTACGAGACTAAGTTGAAGCAGAAGAAGAAGGATACACCGGAGCCTAAACTAAAGAAGACTCTCGCCTTCAGAGCCGCATCGGATAGCGAGGTAAGTTCCGACGACGAAGACTTTAGAATTTTACTTAAAAATTTTTCCAAGTTTTGTAGGGAATTAAATAAAGAGAAAAAGGAGAAGGAAAGCACGAGACGTTGCTACCATTGCAACGAGAAAGGGCACCTACGACCAGAGTGCCCTCTTCTCAAAAAGGAGAAGAAAAAGGAAAAGGAAAAATCTAAGAAGAAGGCGTTCCAAGCCACTTGGGACGATTCCAGCTCGGAGGAAGAAGAAGAAAAGGAAGAAACCGCTTGCCGGAGATGGTCGGAGATGGAGACCCATGCCTGTCATGCGTTTGCACGAGAGGCATGAGTGGTTGCAGGTCACAGGGGAGGGTCCCTGCGACAGAGGACGACGTAGGGAACCCCCGGTTCATTCTTGAGAACGGGTGCCATACCCTACACGGCGCCATCCTCCGCGCAAGGTCGCCGGAGGTATTGCGCCTGCGTAGAGTGGCAGGGAGGATCGTTCTGCAAAGAACGACGAGAAAGATAGGGGGCTATGTGTAAGGGTTTCAAAAGATAAGGGTCAAAAAGTAATTCAAGAGGACTAATTTGTAAAGTCGGTGAAGATGGTCTTTTCTTAGGCCCAAATTTTTATACCAGCCTAATTTGAACCTAAGGATTTTAATGGTGAAATTTGATTTTAGGTTTTACCATGTTTGACCAGTCAATTTGTGCAAAAACCCAAATTAGGTCATAAATTGGGCATGGTTCTCATTTTAGGTCATAATAGGTTGCAGGCCAAATTGAAGGTTTTAAGCCCTGGGGAATATTTTTCCATGAATTTTAGAGGTTTTAGTTGATTTTTATCCTACCTCGAACGTCGTGAATTAAGTGGATTTGTTTTAGGGTTATAGAATGTCATTTAATTCCTAGAAGTTGCTATAACACTTTTCAGATCAGATCATTCCACTTCCTTCCTCATTAAGCTTATTTGACCTGTGTTTAGACTCTTAAATATCCTATTTGTGTACTGCATTGGTAAAATTATAGTTTTACCCCTCATGACTTATTTTGTTCTTCAGTTCAGACTTCTCTGAGTTAGGCTTTTCTTTAGGTTTTGTAGGAGCTTCTTCACACTTATTTAGATTAAATTGTGCTAGTTAGGGTTCATGATGAGGCTCTCATCAATATATATATAAATCCTTTTTCCTTTCTGGTCATGCGTGTTTCACATGTTAGAAATCGAGGTTACAAGTAACCCGTCGTTGCAGTTGCAAAACACATCGATCAGATAAAATTTATACCGAAACTCCAAGGGAATCCTGGGTCGAACACAGGGAGGCAACGTTTACTTTAGTTGAAAATCACGCTTCGATTCGTTTCTTTTTGGTATTTTAGGGTTTTGTTATTTTTTTGTGTTTTTGAAATAAAAGACAAGCAAATGATTCACAAGATAGAGATGTGGAACAAATATGATATATATATATATATATATATCAATTCAATGCCAATTACAATGAACTACAAAAGCATAAAAAGAGAGGGAGGTGAGCGGAAATCTCCCGAGTCGGCTATTCGGCGAGACGACGGCGCCTGGCGGAAGCTCGGACGAAGGAGGTGAGGAGCGGGACGACGGAGGTGAGATGCTAGAGGACGGAGGGTTGAGGAAAGCTTCGGCGTAGCTCTGGAATGGAGGTGAGAAGACGGAGTTGATCTGCTACCAGAATGGAGGTGGGAGGATGGCTCCAAGGTGACCTATGAAGGGAGATGGGAAGTTGGAGGAGTATTTTGTGGGGCAGAGGTTCGCTACACTAATAGGCACCTTGGGAGCTTGAGAACAAGCTCTAATGGAGCGTTGGTAGGCTTGCTAGAGCTTGGGAGTAGGTGGGAGTAGAGTAGGTAGAGATGGCTTGGAAGGGAGGGGGTGAAGGTCCTGTTATAGTGGTGGAGGAAAAGAGGCAAAAATTGGTATGGAACCATTAGTGACATCCAGGCCGTCGCTGGAAACGTCGCTATAGGTAGATCATGCCTGCTGGTGCCCATAGCTGGCTTTGCTGGCATGCGATGAATTACCGACGGCTGTAAGTCCAGCTCATGCGTTGTTGTAAGTCTAGCTCATGCGTCGCTGTAGTCCACCTCACGCTGCGCTGGCGCCGCTCCTGCCTTACCGCGCACGCACGTGCCCATGCGCTGGAGCTGCGGGCATGCGCGCCTGAGCACGCACCCGCGCTGCTACGCACGTGCAGTGTTGTGTGCGTGTGCTGGCGGCCTGGGCTGCGCCACGTGGCGCAGTCTGGGCCGTCCATCTTTTTCTTGTTGTAGGGGATGCTACAGAAGTCGGATTGAGTCGATTTTCACGCCGTTAGGCTGCGATCGTCGACCCAAATCCATCCGCGTAGTCGGATTTATCATTTGAAGCTCCAAATTATGTCTCCTAGTCCCTTGGCAGTTGATCTTCCTCGGACTGCATATGGTGCTACGGGACTCTGATTGAGGTGATTTCAGAGGCGTTGGACTCCAATCGTCGTCTTGATCAGATCCGTATGGTCGGATCATCAATCCGAGGCTCTGAAATAAATATCCTTCTCTCCTAACCACAAGAAGATGCAATTAACCTAAATTATAAACAACTAATCTAAATGCAGAATGATGCTTGCTATGCAATATTTATAACATGAAATGCAAATCTAAGCCTAGGAACAAGCATGAATAGGCATTTTACCCTCAATAAATGTATTTATATGATACCATCATGCCTATTTTTTGCTAGTCCTTAGCAAAATTAAACTATATGCTATGTATAAAAGCAGAATTAGGATTAGATCGCTTAAGCCTAAGTCATTTATTAACAATAGAAAATTTCAACTATGGTCCTAAACTACGAAAACTCAACAGTACCCAGGTGTCTGCTAGAATGCAGACCGCCCAAGTTCTCGCCTTATTTGAGAAGGGTAGAAATATATATTTTTAATTTTTCTTCTTTTCTAATTTTTTTGTACTTTTGGAGTTTTAGAGTTTTGGGATAACTTTTTACGGTTACTCGACCCGCCCAAGACTCGAAAATGACTCTAAGTACTAAGCATCTTTGTGACAAAGTGATAGACTCACAAAACGGACGTTAAGACGGACTTCGAGTTTCTACGACCCTAGGTGACCTTGCCTAAAGGTTTATCTTTATGATTGGTAACTTTCTCCCTACTTTTATTATGGGGTCAACACAAGGGTGAACCCAGTATATATTTCCCCGGTTTATTCTACCTCCCCGCTTCTTCCCTAAGTGTTTTGGGAATTATTTTGCATTTATTTTTTTGTGAGCTAGGTTCTGGACAATCGGCCGATGAGCTGTTACCACTGACAACTTGCCAGCTTTACTCGTGCGGTGAAGTGTGATTTTATTTATTTTTTTATTTTCTCCTTTTTCTTTTTTTTTTGAGTGTTTCTTTTTTTTTTTTCTATGTAGGTGGCTTCCCTGATCTAAGATTTACCTAAAGGCAGTACAACGAAAATGGTCTTGTGGCTGGGCTCTGGATAATCGACCGATGAGCTGTTACCACCGACAACTTGCCAGCCATACCACCCAAGTCAGTTCATTAGCTACCCAATTTCTGTATAAACCGCCAGAAAGTGAGTCAGTGCAAAAAAATGTGTGTAGATGCTTAGGCTTAAAGTCCCTCCAAATTAGAGTGCAGGTTGATAAGTCGCATACTTATCATCTCAATTTGTTTACCAAATTAAAATGAATTTTAATTAGCGAGGACTCGAGACTAAATCCACATTCGAGTGGACACCTGGGCTAATTAAGCTCGAAGACCTGAAGAGTCTAGGTGTTTAGGTCCTCTCGTATCATTTCCTAAAGTTAATAACTTCGAAATGCCTAAGTTCTCTTTTCCTAATTTCTTTTTTTATCCTTTTTCAAAATTTCAATTTTTTTTTTAATTTTATAAGAAAATAAAAGAAATTCTACGGAGTCAACATAATGATTTCAGGAATTGATTATCCACACCCTCATGCCTAAATGATGCAATGCCCTCATTGTAGAAATAAAGACATGAAAAGGGTAGAGTAAACAGAACATCACCTGAGTGTCGTGAAAATTCGGTCAGCTCCGCAGAGAGAAGAGTGTATACACTCGTGCTAAGTTTAATGCCTTCTGATAGGTATAACATACATACAAGGAAGAAATTTAGAATTCATAAGTGCGGGTCAGAATCGAAATTAAAAGGTTGATCCTGAAACCCGTTTGCAGAAGATGTCCACAGACGTGGATGAGATTATGGTGCAGACCCATGCCCCAGGGTCGAGTGGTTCTCAGGTTCTGGATGAAAATCACCCAGAACCGAAGGTTGCTGTGTTTGCGGGGCTGGGCCTACGGTTTAGTGGTGTGCAACCCAAGACCAAAGTGTTGGACAACGGGTAAAGATGGTTCAATAGGTGCGGTTGTCCACTTAACATCTAGCTCAGAAAAATATTCAGTTATTTCGAGCTTGGGTTGCACGTGAAAGATATTGTAAGGGTCCTGGTAGAAAATAGGTGGTTTTAGGTCAATAGGTACCCTTAGATCCAAAATCAAACTTCCCTCAGAATTAGCCTCCCAAATCTTTATTTCAACAATTTTATCCTCCAACATCAAGGGCTCAGGCTTTAGGACCTCTAGCATATTATTCACCCCATATGATTCTCCCAAGTCCAGAAATTGTGGCTGAATCAAGATTGACTTGGGCACAAAGATCTTAGAAGTCAGTTCTTCGGGGTGCAGATGAGGACTGGGGTCACTGATTGAATCATCAAGATTCGGATCCTCTAAGTTAACCCCAACCGAATCCAAATCTTCAATAATTGGGCTATCAACTGGTTTGTCAGATTCCTCAAGCCCATTTGTCTCACTAAAATCCTCTTCCTTAAGTTCAAGTGAGACTTCACCAAAAGATTCTTCACCCTCAGAGTCAAAGAATCCATGATCCTCATTTATATATGTCTCAAAATCATATGTCATTTCATGGTTCGTGGAGACGTATTTTTCCTCGCTCCCTGGCTCGGGGATCTCGGGTGAATCAATCGGTTCATCCTCAAATGGTTGCTCTAGCCCATCCTGGTCATCCCCAGTCTCAGAAAATGTATCCCCTCAGACAAGCACCTGAGCGGGTTTAGACATTGGCACTCCTGAAGGGGGTTCATCTTGTGAATCATCCCAAGATTTGACCAGTGCAACCATAAATTTCATCCTCAACCTCGACAATTTCCCAAGGAGAAACTCACCAAGTCCCTATCCCTAACACCTTGGAGCAAATCCAATAGAGAACTATTAAGTTCGTCAATTATTTTGATCATAGGCTCTAGTGCTTCAGTGCATGGTATTGGCTGAGCTTCTAAAGATGGTATAGTGTTCTTCAAATTAGCCAACACCCTATCTTGGATCTGGTTCACTTGAACCGACTGGTTTGGTTCAGGTTTGGATGGGTTCAAGTTAAATCTAGGGGAGTCAAGATGTCGAGGTTCTCGGGTCCCTCCCTGAAAGTAGGTCATTCTAGGCTGTTCAAAGGATGGTGGCGACCCGTATTCAGTGGAATACTGGGGAGGGTAGGTGTTATAATCATGATATCCTTCTTGATTATAGATCGGGTTGGTTTGGTCATCAAAGGATGGAGATCCATAATCATTATATCTTTGGGAAGGATAATAATCATAGTCTTGTCATCCAGGGTTAGGCCCTGGACCCTGAGGTCCGGATTCATATCCCCAATCAAAGTCATCCCGGCTAGTGGATGGGTAATTACAAGTCAAGTCGGGATAGTAATCATGTTGGGGATAAGTGGTGGTAGGAGGATAGGATGTGAAATGTGTGTAGGATGTGGAAGGGTACATGGTGAAGTAAGGAGGGAAATCAGAAGAGAAAGGAGTCCTACAATACAAAAATACAAGCCTGTCCTTAGTTTGGGTAGCCTAAAGGTCTACAAACTCTCAGAATCCGTCCTAAGATTATAAATGATTTACTCTACTTATGTCTAGGCAATCCAACTAGTTAGAAGGAGGGACTGGGGGAAGGTTCTTCCTTTGGCTTGCATCTCCGGTTCCTAGTGTACCCCCCAGCCGCGGTCGTTTGACGCTACTCCCCAAGCTAGACATCAGATTAACTAGTATAAGTAGGTTAATCGTGAACAATCTCAGTCTGGATCCCGACGAGCGAACCAGTCCTTAGGGCCAACATCTAATTAATTTTAGTTAGGCTTGGGACAATGGTGCTTCAGGAATGTGATGGGCCCTTTAGATGGGTTGTGCCCTTAATGATCAGTTAAAATGTGTGTGTGCACAACCATGGTTTGCAAATAAGGTTATTTGATGATGTGTCTTTTAGAGTTCAACCTTGTTTAGTAGCTTTTAGGGTTTAATATTAGGTATATTCAATCAAGTTTAGGAAAACACTCCAAGTTTTGCAAGCATTGGTGATGATTTATTCCTTTAGAAATCAAAGAAAAAAATGTGGAGTGCCTGGTTTAGCCCTAAGAATCAACTCTAAGTGGCAGGCTACATGATGAATCGCTTTTATCTTAAGTGGTGCAGCCCAAACAGTTAATCAATTGGCCTATTGCACCACTTAGTTAAGGCACACAGAAATTTTTGACCTATTTAGATTTCTACTCACTTATTTGTGTGTTGAATTAAGTGTACTGGGTCCACAGGTCAGATCCCGGTTAAGTGGTAGAATCGATGTGATTGTGCGCCTTAGGGTGAGAAGTTGTGGGTGTTAAGTGTGTAGCTTACAAAAAATCCCACAATCAAATAACACTTTTTTTTTATTTTTTATTTTTATTTATGTGGATGGTGAGGTGAGTGGAGGTGGCAAACAAACAACCAAATCTATCCTAGGGTTCCTAAAAAGCACCTAAGTTGATTTGGGTTTGAGTTATTCGGTTATGGAATGAAAACTAAGGTGGGGGTGGTGTGGGGGACACTTACAAAACACTACCCGCACTTTACTCCAGTCTACCACACTTGGATCTCCATGCTAGGGTACCTGTAAGATAGTAGATCAAAGACAAGTAGGGTTAATGCTATGTAAATGCAAAGAAACTCAATAAACAATAAAGTAAATTCCGTTGCCTCCTTGGCAACGGTGCCAAAATGGTCGGGTTGTCCCCAGCAACGGCACCAAAATGGTCGCGCGTGTTTTGCGTGTTAGAAATTGAGGTTACACGTAACCCGTCGTTGTAGTTGCAAAACATATCAATCAGATAAAATTTATACCGAAACTCTAAGGGAGTCCCGAATTGAACACAGGGAGGCGACGTTTACCTTAGTTGAAAATCGCGCTTCGATTTGTTTCTTTTTGGTATTTTAGGGTTTTGTTATTTTTTTGTGTTTTTGAAATAAAAGACAAGAAAATGATTCATAAGATAAAGATGTGGAACAAATATGATATATATATCAATTCAATGTCGATTACAATTAACTACATAAGCATAAAAAGAGAGGGAGGTGAGAGGAAATCTCCCGAGTCGGCTGTTTGGTGAGACGACGACGCCTGGAGGAAGCTCGGACGAAGGAGGTGAGGAGCGGGACGACGGAGGTGAGAAGCTGGAAGACGTCGAGTTGAGGAAGGCTTCGGTGTAGATCCAGAATGGAGGTGAGAAGATGGAGTTGATCTGCTACTGGAATGGAGGTGGGAGGACGGCTCCAAGGTGACCTATGAAGGGAGATGGGAAGTTGGAGGAGTATTTGGTGGGGCAGAGGTTCGCTACATTAATAGGCACCTTAAGAGCTTGAGAACAAGCTCTAATGGAGCGTTGGTAGGCTTGTTAGAGCTTGGGAGTAAGTGGGAGTAGAGTAGGCAGAGATGGCTTGGAAGGGAGGGGGTGAAGGTCCTTTTATAGTGGTGGAGAAGAGGAAAAAATCGGTATGGGACTATTAGTGACATCCAGGACGTTGCTGGAAATGTTGTTGTAGGCAGCTCATGCCCACTGGCACCCACAGCTGGCTTTGTTGGCATGCGATGAATTACCAACGGCTGTAAGTGTCGCTGTAAGTCCAGCTCATGCGTCGCTGTAGTCCACCTTACGCTGCGCTAGCGCCACTCCTACCTTACCGCGCGCGTGCGTGCGCCCATGCGCTGGTGCTGTGAGCATGCGTGCTTGCGCGCTTGCGCAAGCACCCATGTTGCTGTGCGCATGTGGCGTTGCGTGCGTGTGTTGGCAGCCTGGGCTGCGCCACATGGCGTAGTCTGGGCCGTCCGTCTTCTTCTTGTTGTAGGGGCTGCTACAGAGGTCAGATTGTATCGATTTTCACGTTGTTAGGCTGCGATCGTCGACCTGAATCCATCCGCGTGGTCGGATTTATCATTTGGAGCTCCAAATTATGTCTCCTAGTCCCTTGGCCGTTGATCTTCCTCGGACTGCATATGGTGCTACGGGACTCCGATCGAGGCAATTTCAGAGGTGTTGGACTCTGATCGTCGTCTTGATCAGATCTGTATGGTCGGATCGTCAACCTGAGACTCCAAAATAAATATCCTTCTCTCCTAACCACAAAAGGAAGCAATTAACCTACATTATATACAACTAATCTAAATGCAGAATGATGCATGCTATGCAATATTTATAACATGAAATGCAAATCTAAGCCTAAGAACATGCATGAATAGGCATTTTACCCTCAATAAATGTGTTTGCATCACTTTCTAGGTTGGCCGTCATACCAACCTCAAATAACTCAGACCAATGCACATGCACGGATGCTTTAATCTCAGGGATCAATAAACCTTAGGGTATAGTCAGAAATCAGGGAAACTTGTGCCTGCAACTTGTCTTTAGCCGACCTAGTCTGTAACTTAGCAACAACTTGGGAACCTTAGGTCTAAAGTCTGAACTTAATATGTTTCTAAAGGAAGACCGATTGGGTTGGCTTGTCTACTTAGAGTCTTAGGTTTTGCTTGGATTTGCTAGGGACTAGCAAAAACTAGGCATGGGGGTATTTAATTAGTCCATATTTGTGGGCTATTTAAGTATTTAAGTGTCTAGACATTAAGTTAATTTTAAAATTTAGATAGCATACATTAGGATGTAAATAAATTAATTCATATTTTTAGGTTAAGTGCATAATTCTTGCATTTAGAATTAACCTAGGGTTGCATACATTTAATTAGTTAATTAATAAGGTGCACTATTTTAATTAACATAGAAGTTAAGGAGTTATGTATAAATAATCCTAATTATTTTATTCTTTTTTTCTTCTTCTTCTCCTTTGCAGGTAACTCCTCCGTCTCTGCCTCCTTTTGCGCATCACATTGATTCTACGGTGGCTTTTCAATTTCAAATCTTTGTAGCCGTGGCTACAAAAGAGAAGGAAGGGCTGCCGTTCCAGAGGAGGCCACCACCCTTTTGTTCCTCACTATGCATAGAGAACCTTGCTTCTCATCCATTCATACCACCGGCCTCCCACCGCGGCAGTGCGACTCCACTACCGTGGGGGTGTGGGGTGATAGCCCACACTGCCAAGAGTCTCTGCAACTCCTCCTGCCTGCGCCTCAACCCTACCAAGCGCGCCTGCCCACTGCGCGCCATCACCTCTAGCGCATCCACCGCGCACCTCCACCCCAGCACCTGCATGCCCGCACCTTCACCTCCAGCGTACCTACCTCCAGTGCACACGCCAGTGCCTGCACGCCCACGCTAGTGTGCCTGCCCACTTCACGCCTTCACCTGCTAGCACGCCTGCGCGCCCTTTCCTAGCGTGCATCCTCCAGTAGTGCCTTCACCCCACGCGCCCACGCCCCTTCCCCTTCACCACGCCCTAGTGCCCCCGCTTTAGAACACTCCAGCACCTCCCTGTAGCACCTGCAGCCGGCGCCATCAGACCCCACCGCGTGCCTCCACCCCAGCGCCAGCACGCTCGCGCGCCCTTGCCTAGTGCGTGCACTCCAGCCTCGCTTGCAGCGCCCCCAGCGTCCACGCACCGTGCCTCCTTACACCTGCAGCACGCGCGGCCAGTAGCAGCAACCTCCACCACCGCCACTTCTTTCCTCCGGCAGGCTATCTCCGACCACCATCCATCGAGCAGCCACCACCGTCAGGTGCAGATCGGGGAGGGCTACCTCTGGTCGCCAACTCACTGTCCATCTCTCCTTCATCTATGCACAAGCTCCACCCGAAGCTAATCCCTTGTTTCATCCTCTATTAATAATTACATTTCATGCCATTGCCACAAAAATGGATTTTGATTTATCATTATTTTATTGTGGTGAATTTATGCCTTCATGCTCATGCTTCTAGAGAATTGTTAAACCTTGTTATTCATCTCTATGTGCATTGAATTAAATTTTGAATGACATTTTTGTATGCATGCAAGTGAATAGTACATGGCATACTCTCTTGCACATGGATAATTTTCTGACGTAAAAATTACATTAACACCCCTTGACTTCTCCATAAATTTAAGGTTTACTTTCTAA
Source organism: Thalassia testudinum (assembly GCA_037157565.1). Lineage (NCBI taxonomy): Eukaryota > Viridiplantae > Streptophyta > Magnoliopsida > Alismatales > Hydrocharitaceae > Thalassia > Thalassia testudinum. The sequence continues at coordinate 135,853,872 of JAZHRO010000003.1, read as the reverse complement.
GATACACAGGCATTATTTGATCTGGCGAATAGTTTAGCGAACTTGATTTTGACCTAATTACGAGTTTAACTAAGTCATTGCCTCCCTGTGGACACGACCCGCTCTTCTGTGAGTGGTTTAATTTTAATTTTAATTGTTTTGTTAAGCGATTTTCCACCACTTTGATCCTACAACGACAAATCATCTTAATAACATAATTCGAAAGCGAAAACCGACTTATCAGAAGGTGAAGTGAGGGTGTGCATGTGATTGTGAGGTGAGTGTGAGTGTGTAAATTCACAAAAGAAACAAAAGTGAAGAAAGGATTGGAGTTGCAATACAGAAGAACACTTAAAATGAAAATACTTGCAATAAAAGAGAAAGAGGGAGTTAAACTACTTGCTAGAATTGAAATGAACTAAAAGTAAAACATGGAATGGAAATCTACTACTACAAAAAAAATAAAATAGAATAGAGGTTGAGAGGAGAAGGAACTCAACTCAATGCGGGCTATGAGATAACCATTGAGTTGATGGTGGAGATCCTTGGCCTTAGCCTACTCCACCTTCACCTTGAGCTAACCAAGGCACCAATGTGGGCTACAAAGGTAGCTGTTGGCCCTAGGTAGAGGGAGGGAGAGTTGAGTAATGGAGAGTGGAGTTGGGAGAGGAGAGGATTGAAGGGGGCAGGGGTGCTAGGGCCTATGGGGTAGTTTCTTTCTATAAAGAGTGCTCCAAGGTGTAGTGGTGGTGAGGAGTAGGCTAGGGACTACGATAAGGGGAACAACCTAAGTGTTTTAGAATATTCTAATGGGATTTTATGGAGGTATAACTTAAGGGAGGCATGGTCAAGGGTGGTTAATGCTGGGGAATAAGGCTAGGTGGCGTGGGATCTTAATGGTGGCTTAGGTGGGTTTTGGTGAGGGGTTAAGGTTGCATGGGAGTAATGATGGGTTAAGGTAGGTCATTAGGGAGTTGGGTGGGGTGGTGGAATGATCCTGAAGGGTAGCTTGTTCTTGGACCTAGCATAGAAAAATAAATTAAATATAAAAACACTATGCCTAAGGAGGTTTCTAATCATAACTTAATGGCCCAATTCGAAAGTAATAATATGTAGGACTCAATTATGTGCACTAGTGTGTGCATGTGCTTGTGCATGATTGAATTGTGTAAGTAAGCACATGTATGTGTGTTAAGAGAGTGCACATGCATAGGGATAGCAATGTGCATGGGTAGTGGATTGGGCTGTGTGGGGACGTGCATGGCTGGCATGGTTCTGCATGGGCCTGTCCTCACCCACATAGCTTTGCCTCCCTCTCTTTTATTTCTTCTAATTTTTGGCTCTCCTCACTTTGTTGCAGGCTCTTGATGGTTTTGCCCTCGCGTATTTACCCACATTTCTTTATAGCATAGCTCCCTTGCTTCTAGTATAGATCTAGGCATAGAAATAATAAAATATCACTATTGGCCTGGTTATAGAGGAAATTTAGATAAGAATATACATAGATGCAAACACATGTTAATTGCATGTTATGCATGGTATGCATGATCTATTCACAATGTAAGCTATGTATTTAGCCTAATTTAGTCATTTTAGGACCCATGATTTCTGCGCAATTAGGGGATGCTATCGTGTTGAAAGTGTGTGTGGGTGACCGCCCAATGGTTTTGTCGAAGGTGGTGGATAAGTTCGCTACTGTGAGCGTTGCTGCCCTGTTTAGGTAGTGATTGCCATCTCGAAGGGTGATGGGGAGGTTGATTTCTCCTTTTGGCATAACTTTGCGCTTTCCGAATCCTACTAATGGGAAGTGGGATGAGTTAGGGTCCTGCTCCTCAAACTCAAGCTAGGTGATGATCTTCATAAAGAGGATGTCAATAGTGTTGCCTTTGTCGATGAGAAGGTGAGGCTGCTTCTACTTAGCCACCATGAGGGTGACTAATAGGGGATTGATAAACACACAAGCATCGTCGTTAAAATCACTTCGTTGTAGTGTTTTTGTGTTATCAAATCCTTTAAAATTGGGCTTACTTGATTATAATAGATTTGGGAGTCCCGAGTCGATTCACAGGGAGGCAGTTTGGACGTGTTTGCTCTTGCTTCTAATCTCTCTACTTATGATAGTTTTGGTGTTTTACTTGATGAAAGAAACAAATGACTTTTTTTTTTGTATTTCATTAGGGAAACAAGAAAGCAACTAAGACAAGAAGACTTAAGAACTTGAAATAGAAAATTCCATTAAACTTGAATATTTACAAGCCCAACAGATGACATCAAAAGTAAAAACTTTCCATTACAACTCTAAATGTGGCATAAGACACTTATACAACTTGAGAAAGCAAAAAAATATTTACAAGACTTTATCTACTCACACTAAACATGATAATGAATGGAGTGATGTGTGAGGTGTGTGTGTAGTGATAGTGCATAGAGGTAAACTAAGTGAGGGTGGTGGTGGAGTGGGGTTTCAAGGGTTAGTGGCATAGGTAGCCATATAAATGGTGTAGGTATTGTGTCATGTAGTGATTATGACGAAGGTATTAAGTTCGACATAGCATTGATGGTTTGATGGGGGCTTTGGTTTGGGAAAGTAACAACATTATGAATGGTGTGGGTCTCAAAAGAATCCACTTGGTGGGGAATATGAAAAGGATTGGGGACAAGCATAGTTGACTAAAGGAGTTAGGCTAGGCATATAATCAAACACCTATGGGAGTGTGTGGTTGCAATGGTTTAGGAATGTCTTAAAGGAGTCTAGATGTAGGTTGGGTGTTGGTTGTGAGTTTCTAGAGGTTAAGTGTGAGGTATAAGTTAGGGTAGGTTATTTAGAATGGTGGTAGGATGGTGTCTAAGGGTTTCCTAAAGGGTAGAGGGGTGAAATGCATTTTGGCCGTCAAGTTCTAGAACAAACAGAGGCTATTAGATGTCCAAGGATAGCTCTGGACCACTTAAATGTTCAGTTTGGACGTCCAAGATGTGGTCTAGACATCCAAAAATGGAGCAGGGTGAGTGTTTTGGGTCTTGGAGTTTGTTCTAGGTTCTGTCTTAAAGTTTTAGGCATCCAGAGAGTGGCTCTAGATGTTTAATGTGTACAATAAGTGCGTGTAGGTGTGTTTAGTGATTGGGATTGGTTCTTAGGTTTTAGGAGGCTAATAGGGGTTGATCAAGGGTTGATTAGCTGACCTAAATGGAGATTTAGGTATGGTTTTAAGGGGTCTAAAGGATAATGGGAATGGTGGATGGTTAATGGGTGATGGAAATGACTGTGGAGGGTTGTGAGATGGTTGTAGTGATGTGATGAAAGGGTGGAGATGGTATTGTTGGTGTGGGGGATATCAACAAGCATGAAAACAATAGGTGTAGAACTACATTAAGAACAAAACATTGAAATGAAAGAAAGGGCAATAGAAATCTATAAAAGAAACTAATCTACTTGCATAAAATGACAGGGAATGAAAAGACTTTTAAGAAAGTAAATCTAGCTACTAAAAAAAGACATAAAAGAACAAGATTGAGGGAAGGTGCCCTGTTCAAAGAGGGCTCTAAGGAGCTTTTGGGAGGTGGTGGAGATCCTTGGCTTAGAGCCTACTCCACCTTCACCTTGGAAAGCCTTGGAGCCAAGGAAGGCTACACAAGGTAGTTGTTGGACCAAGGGAGGAAGGAGCTTGAGAGTTGAGCTCAAGAGTGGAATGGAGAGGGAGAGGGAGTGTTGTCACCTAAAGAAGAAAAGAGGATGGGGGATGGGTATTTTGGCTATGGATGAGGGTTTTTATAGAGGTTGGACTAAGGTATGGTGGACCTAGGGATGGGCTTATGTTGGAACCTAGTTCCACCTTCTATATTTTGGTGTTAGCAAAACTGTGTTAAATCTAATGAGTTTTTGAAGTGATATTTACAGGGATAATCATAAGAAAATAGGAAGCTTGGATGTTGACGAGGAAGAAGATAAAGTGGATGAAGATTTTTTTGTTATTTATTGTTGTATCTTAGAAGTTTGTATGTCTCTTAAACAAGAAAAATGGATATAGGAAGTAAACTCAAATTAGAGATAATTAGGTATCAACCTCACGAATAATCACTCGTCTGAAAATCTAGAAATGTTTCTTTGTCATATTATATATAAGATTAATTAGATTTGAAAAGCACTAAAATTTGATCTAAGTTGCTAATTCAAGGTACTGGTACTATTCATCAATACTTGTACCTACAGAGCATAGGTTTGAGCCTCTGCCTCAAACTGTGAACAACAAGTACCGGTATTCATCATGAGTACCGATATCTGATACTCATAGTTTGTGGAATTAGTTCTTGCCTGAACCTCACAAGTATCGATACTCATGATGAGTATCAGTACATGAAGGTCACAATGCCTGGTATGTCTCGAACCTGTGAGACACAAGTACCAGTACTCATTATGAGTATTGGTAGCTGGTGACTTAGTTGGTACTCAACTGGAAGCACTGAGTATCGGTACTCATGATGAGTACCCATACACCGACTCTTTTGTGCTGGCTGCTGTGTAATTGTGAGCAGCTAGTACCGGTACCACAACTTTAGTACCGATACCAACTATCCATTATGCTAGATCTGAATGGCTATTTTGTGTTTAATCCTAATTATAACACTCTTAATTCGCCCCCAACGACTAGGGAGTGTAGTAAGGTTGTTTGGTGGTCTATAAAAAGACTCTTGTGAGCCATTTTCATAACAGACAAGAATTATATACCACCCTTGCTTCTAGATCTCATTCTTTCTATATTTTTTGTTGCAAGGAGCTATTACTTGTTGCCTAGAGCTTCCTAGAATTCCTCTGATATTGCAACAAGTGTTTTGGTGCAATCTTTAGTCCTGAACAATTTTCTTTGCACATTGATTTTCACGCTAGTTTTTGTTATAACATTGCCGATTATATTATTGTTGGAGACTTAGGATTCTAGTTCTAAGCTTTTGAATTTCTTACTTACACCAGTAATGCTTTTGTTCACATTTGTTCTTGTAATTGGGTTGAGGTAACCTGTTAATTGCCTTGATTTTTAGTAAATTGATTCCCTCTGGGTTGAGAGAATTGGGTTAAAAATCCTAAGTCGGGAGACCTAGGTAGTGGAGTACTCAAGTGAGGAGAACCATACATATTTAGTGTTCATTTTTGTGGTTTGGTTTTATTTGCATATTATTGTTACCACACTATTCATCCTCCCTTCTATTGTACTTGTGGCTCTTCGTTCCTACAGGTGGTATCAGAGCGGGTAGCGAGAAGACGTAATGATGTATGTGATTTCTATGCTAAAAGTTTTGAGTTTGAAAACCTATTGTTGTAGTTGTGTAAAAATCCGTCAATCACATAATTTTACCAAAACTCAAAGTGAGTCTCGGGTCGAACACGGGGAAGTGAATGCTTGATTAAAAATCGAGTAGGAATTATTGTCACGAAAGTAGATTAGCTGGTTGAAATTAATCTACGCTAGCTATTCTACTTAAAGAATAATTAATAGAAGCGAGAGATAGAATAATACAAATAAAGAGAAAATAAGGAGAGAATAAACAAATGTTTCATAATGATAGAATCATGTTCGTTACATCTACGTGCTACACTAGAAAGTTGGAAATCTACACTAGAAAGCGATAAAAAGAGAGGGATGAGAAAATATGCTCCTCCACAGTTGCTTGGAGGATGAGCTACTTTGACGGAGCGCCTGGACGATGGGGATGAGATGTTGGATGAAGGAGAACGAAGTTGGAGGATGGAGTAGGGTAACGTCATGGTGGGATCCGCTTTCCGAATGGCGATGAGAGGACAGCCGCAGGATACTCCACGAAGGGGGTGAGAAGATGGGAAAATTATTTTACTCTAACTTTAATGGAGCATCCTGGGTATGGGACCACCTTGTAGAGCATTATAGGAGGTGAGAGGAGAAGAGAAGGGATGAAGTGGAGGGGGTAGGGGCCTTATATAGGTGAGTTTTGAGGGCAAAGAGGCCCTTTTACATGCTTAATCATGAATGCAGGGCCTTTAGTGACGGATGTGCACGTCGCTAAAGCCCTAGTTATTGAAGGCATGCACTCCATCTCCATCGCGCGTTGTTGATCTGAGTGCTCAGAGCGTGCCACGTTGACGTTGTCATAGCTTCATTCGTTCGCGCACTCGCTACTCCTCAGCCGTCTGATCTCGCATTCGACAGCTTAAGATCGTGCACACCTCATTGCCTTCGAGCGTTAAGAGGCGACGCTGCCCCTCTTCCCACTGTCAGATCAAGCATCAATGGATGAAAACTAACACTTGTCCACCTTACAACTCGCACCTCCAGCGCGTGTGATCGGCGAGAGATCAGGAGTCCAATCACACATTGATCAATGCCGCTGGCGCTTGATCGGATGATCGAATTTCACTTTTCGTGTACGAGGAGGAAGCGTGGAGCAGAGGCTCGATCGAGCGACCTTTGATGGTGTAGCACCTTACCCACTGTGCTAAGCGGCTTCTTTGGTCACATTTATGATTTAACGCTCAAGTGCCCTCAACTGTTGGATGAAGATCCAACGGCTGAGGTGCGTTGAGCATTTAACTTCAGAGGAAAATGAGGCGCGACCTTGAGTGAATATTAGTCGTTGGATCAAGATTCAATGGCTAGGATTGATTGTGTGGTGGAGATGCTCTGGCAGTGTTAGACGACGATGATGGTGCCACAGGCACCATCATGGTCGTCCATCTTCTTTGACTTGTAGATGGTGCCACAGATGTCAAATTGAACCGATTTTCATGCCGTTGGGCTGCGATCGTCGATCTGAACCCATCTGTGCGATTGGATTTATCGTCTGAAGTTTGGATTTTACATCACCTTGCCCCTTGGCTGATAAACGCTAGTTATCATCATTCTTATACCTCAAAACTAACCTAGCTCTTAGGGTTTTAACTCTGCAAGTGGGTTTTTGGTTGCATTTAGGCATTTACCTAGGATAGGCATGCATTGCATTTTAATGTATTTTTGATGCATTTATCTGAGTGTCAGGATTAGGCAGAATGTCAGATCCCACACATCTTGGCACTCAGGAAGGCAAAAGATGAAGAAGAAGCTCCTATCAATTGGATCCCAGCTAGATCTAGCTCATTTCAGTTGGATCCCAGCTCCTTCTAGTTGGATCAACTCACCATTAGCTCCATTCAGCTCATCTCAGCTGAATAGCAGGTCTAGCTAGTTCACCTTAGCTCCATTAAGCTTACCTCAGCTGGATGGTAGCTCAAACTAGATGAAGACAGTTGATCCCAGCTCCATTCCAGCTCTTCCAGCTCAGAAGAGTTCATTGGAAGTTCAACATGACTAGGACTAGCAACCACCATCAACTAGCTTGACCTGGTTACCTAAAGATAACCTTAACTAGCTCAGGCCAGCTCAAGTCAAGCTCCTGGGGACTCTACTTAGCTCAACTTAGTTTAGCTAAGCTACCTTAGCTACTCCAGCTAGCTAGGTCCTCTCCGGGAATATCAGACCCAGCCCACCTCAGCTCACATAAGCAAAAGCCAACTCATCCTAGCTTGGCTTAGTAGCTAGCAGAGAACTAGCAAGCTAAGCCAGCTAAGGTAGCTCTTGCAGCTCTCTTCAGTAGCCACCAGCTCTAGTGTAGCTCAAGATGACTACCTCCAGCTCTTCTCCCTCAAAACCCTAGCTCCAAATGCCTCCAACCCTACTCCCTACTAGCTAAGCTAGCTAACCCTACCTAAATAGCTCCACCAAATAACCCTAACCCTAAGTCCACCTAAGCTACCTAGTCCACCCTACTTTTGGCGTCAACTATAGGCAACCTTCCACCCCACTCCACCACCAAAAGACCCCTCTCCTTTGGCGCCAAAAACCTCCATATCCTAACCCTACACCTACCCCTACAACCCATCCTAGCCATCCACCTACCCACCTTCTAGAACTCTCCTTAGGTGGCGCCAAACCATGGCATCCCTCCATGGTTGGTGCCAACTCCATGCACCTCTCCACTACCATAACTACCCCTTTCACACCCTTAAAGATGGCGCCAACTAGTCTTAACCCTAGGATCCCCATAACCACCACTAACCACCTACCAAACCTAATCCTAGCCCTCCACATGTCCACACCAACTAACCCCCCTCCACCTCCATATATACCCACCACAATCACCACCAAAAACCCTTCTTCTTGATTAGTTAGGTTCACCATTCTTCCACCCCATCTCCACGCCAAGGAAGAAGGAGGGAAGAAGATCAAGGGGGCAATCTACCTGCCCCCTTGGTGCCCTCTTCCTCTCTCTTCTTCTTCCTTAGCCATGCCAAGGAGGAGATCATCTTCAACATCAAGGGGATGACCAGGAAAAAGGAGGAGCATGGTGGTTGACGCCCACCTTGGAGGATAGCTTGGAGGAGGACTATATTAAGGATGAAGGAAGACCCTTTTCAAGTGCGGGGCAACTGCACTTGGAGCAAGGGCCATCCCAACTTCAACTAGAGGATCCCCCTTTCTTCTTCTTTATCTTCTACTCTACCTTTTGTATTAGCTAGTAGTTTAATCTTCTTATAGAAGCATTCCTCTACCTGTATTTGACTTTACTAGTAATACAAAAGTTATTCGCCTTCCAATTTTCATGTTGTAGTTAGTGTGTTTTTCCATGTTGTTTTTGTAGTTGTAGTGCACACACTCTCCTTTTCTAATTACCCTAGGCGCACTTTCCTAGGGTGAGCTTAGAAGAGAGGACTCTATTCTTGTCACCTAGGGTTAGTTGTAATATAATTAAGTCTTCGCATTCCGTTGCCTTAAACCGATTGTTTCTGAAAACTATAAAAGTAACAAAATAAAAAATTACAAAAAGAAAGTGTAGATTTGAGAGGCAAGAGAGAGAACCATTCATGTGATTAACAAATTGGCCTCCTTGGATGATCCTAGATATTCCACTATCTAGGTATTATAAATTTAAGAGTTGATTGCGGATTTACATGTCTCAATGACACTATTTCATATAATTAACAAACCGCGTATTCTTGCATCATTGGCCTATGATCTTTCTTGGACTGCATCTAATGCTACGGAGGTCTGATCGAGGCAATCTCGGAGTCGTTGAACTCTGATTGTTGCTCTGATTAGATCTGTACGGTTGGATCTTCAATTCGAGACCTCAAAATGATATCACCCTGTCCCATAGCCACAAAAAGGGCAAATCAAATTAACCTAAAATTTGTACAAACTAATCTAAATTACAGAATGATGCATGCTATGTAATATTTATAATGCTGAATGCATTTATATGCCTAAGAACATGCATAAATAGACAGTTTGTACGACATAGATGTGTCTACATCACACTCCCATGTCTATCTTATGCTAGTCCCTAGCAAAACTATATGCTATTTATAAGAGAATTGGATCAAATTACTTGGGCAATATTTATTTCTCAACACCAAGAAATTTCTACTAAGGACCTGAATTACCTAGACTCAACAGTGTTTGGGTGTCTACCAAAATTTTTTCATGTTCAAAAGCAAGTACATCTTTCTCATTTTCTATCTCTTCTTTTCTTCTTTTTTTTTTATTTTTGAGTTGAGAGTTTTGAGGCAGCTTTCTATGACTACCCTACCTACCCAAGACTCGAAAAGAACTCTAAGTGCTAAGTATCTTTTTGTGTAAATGTGATAGACTCACTGATTGGCAATTAGAAAGGACTTTGGGTTTCTACTCCACTGGTTGACCTTGAAAAGAAATTCTGCCTAAAGGTGTATCTATTCGATCAGTAGCTTTCTCCCTACTTTTTATTTTTATGGGATTAACATAAGGGAGAATTTAGTGTATATCTTCCCAGCTTATTCTACTTCCCTGCTTCTTCCTAAGTGTTTTGCAATTATACATGCATTTCGTGAGTTAGGTTCTGGACAACCAGCCAATGTGCTGTTACCCACGACAACTTACCAGCCGTACTTGTGCTGTGAAGTGTGACTTATTTATTTTTTTCTTCTTTTCTATTTCTTTTTCTTTTCTTTTTGGGCATTTTTTTTCTTTTTATTTTTTTTAAAGAAGGTGACTTCCCTGATTTAAGATTTATGAAAAGGCAGCAGAAGGAAAATGGTTGTGTAGGTGGGCTCTGGACAATTGGCCAATGGGCTGTTACCCATGACAACTTGCTAGCCATACCATCCTAGAAGGTTCATTAGCTACCCAATTTCCTTTAAAACTGCTGAAAAGTGAGTCAGTGCAAATAGTGTGTAGATGCTTAGACTATAAGTTCCCTTAAATAAGAGTGCGGGTTGGTAAGTCGTTTACTTATCACCTCAACTTATTTAACAAATTAGAAATGAATTTAGAATGGTGAGGACTCGAGAAACAAGTCCACATTTTAGTGGACACCCAGGCTGATTAAGCTTGAAGTCCTGAAGAATCTAAGTGTTCAGATCCTACTGTATTATTCCCTAAAGTTGTAAAACTCTAATGCCCAAATTCTCTTTTACTAATTTAATTTTTTTTTTCAAAAATAAAGAGAAAATAAAAAGAATTTATGGAGCTAACAAGATGATTTAGAGATAAATATTCACCCCCCCATGCCTATCTAATGCAATGTCCTCATTGTATTAAATGACATGAGAAAGAGTGGAGTAGAGAAGAAAGCACTTGAATTTTGTGATTACAGGTCAGCTCTGAGATGAAAATAGACCGTATGTGTGCTAAATTTATTATCTTCAGCTAGGCACACTATACAAACAAAGAAGAAATCAAGAATTCACAGGTGCAGGTGATCGGGTTTTTACACGGTTTGTAAAATGAGATTTTTATGAGAACCTAGATAATAGAGTATCTAGGGTCGTCCAAGGAGGCAAATTCTTGCAAATACAAATCTCTCACTTGAAAATGCAGAAATCACCTTTCTTTTTGGGTTTTTCAATATAAGATTTTTAGGGTTTTCAAAATAACGAGGCAACTGCGAACCTGAAAGCAAGAAATGATTCACACTTAAGAAGCTAATGCCTAAGTGACAAAAATGGCCTTTCTCTAAGCTCACCCTAGGCACATGTAGGCCTTGGGTAATTAGAAAGAGGGAGTATAAGTGCATGAAAAATAAAGCAACAAAACTTATAAGAATTGCTGTAAGAATTTAAAGAAAGTAATTTTTTTTACTAAAGAAAAATGCTGTTTACAAGTAGAGGAATGCTTCTACTAGAATTTGAAAAGATAGAAATAAAAAAAACACAAAATCCTTTAGATGATGATGATGGTGAAGAAGATGAAGCTCTTGCTCCAACTACGGCTACTCCCGAAGTTGAAAAGAACTCCTCCTTCTAAAGTGTGGTCTCCCCCTGGCAAGCCGAAGGGGGGCGTGCCTAAACTTCTCCAAAGGTGGATGGCTTCCACCTCAATGCCTCCTCCAAGGGTGGGTGTGGACCACCCTCAAATCCTCCTCCTAGGGTAAGTGCGTACCCTAGGTATTCTCCCTTTTCCTGGCTTCTCCCTTTGGCTGGCGTGGGCACAAGAGTGAAGAGAAGAGGGGAACACACCAAGGGGACAGAGTGTCCCCTTAATCTTCTTCTTCTTCTTCTTCTTCTCTTTGCTGTCTATGGAAGGTGGAAGTATGGTGTATTAATGGTAGCCAAAGGTAAGTGTTAATGGTGGTAGGTAGCGGTATATATAGGAGTGGTAGGGGTAGGTGTAGTTAATGGATGGAGGGCTAGGATGGGTTGTATGGGGTGGTTAGGAGATCCTAGGGTTGATAATGGGTGGCACCAAAATGGGTGGATGCTTGGTATCTGGCGCCAACCCTAGGTGGGGACTAGGCTTAAGGATTGATGGTGGTAGGGTTAGGGGGCGTGTAGGATATGTGTAGGGTTAGGATGGTGTAGTAGGGTGGTGGTTGGTGAATGGAGGGTCAATATAAGGTGGCGCCAAAAGGAGGGATTCATGGAGTGCTTGTTATGGTGGGGTTAAGTGGTTTTGGCGCCACTTTAGTTAAGAGAGAGGGTTAGGTGGCGCCAATATATGTAGGGTTAGGATAGGTTGTGGTGGTGATTGAGGGTGGTGTTGGCACCAACATGAAGGGGTGTGGGTAGAAACTTTGGGAGCCAACTAGGGGTGGATTAAGGTTGGTTAGATGTAGGGTTAGGTGGTTAAGGTTGGCGCCGCATAAGGCTTCTAGAAGGGGATTTATGTGTAGGGTAGAGATGGCTTTATGTGGTGATGTGTAGGGTGGAGATTTAAGGAGGGTTGGTGCCATTTTGAAGGGGTGTGTGAGGGTGGTTTGGGTGCCAACATGAGGAGGTGTGATGGGGTGGTGGTTGGTGAGGGTTGGCGCCAAACATAGGTGGGTTAGGTTAGGGTTAAGGGGAAGGGTAGACGACCATGGAGTTGGAGTAGGTTGGGAGCTTAGCTAAGCTAGCTAAGCTAGCTTAGCTAGTAGGGTATAGGATGGTGGAGCAAGGGTTTGAGGAAGAAGGAGCTGGGAAAAGAAATTTTGGAGCTAGACTAATGCTGCACTGGAGCTGAGGGAATTTTCATAAAGACTCAACTACTAGCTTAGCTAGCTACTTTTCAGGTTAGTAGCTAAGCTACAGTAGTTGAGCTGGTGTGAGCTAATTTCAACCTATCTGGAGCTAGGTTGGGCTGGAGTTGCCTTAGATGGGGACTCTTGAGCTAGCTTAGCTACTAGTTGACAAGTAGTAGCTAAGCTAGAAAGAGTTGAGCTGCAATGAGCTAAGTGGAGCTGGAGAGAGCTGGTCTCAAGCTGATGTCAACTTAGTTGATCTAGTTAGAGCTCCCAATGAACTGAATGGAGCTGGGATGAACTAGACTCAACCAAGTTGAGCTATATCTGAGTTGACTTGAGCTAGGTTTAGCTAGGATGAGCTGCCTTGAGCTGCCATTCAGCTAAGATGACTTGAATGGAGCTAATCGTAACCCAGGTAAGCTGGTATCCATCAGCTAAGATGACTTGAACGGAGCTAACCGTAACCTAGGTAAGTTGGTATCCAACTATGTGGAGTTGGATCTAGCTAAGTCCCAGTTGAATTGAGCTTCTTCTTCAACATTTGCCTTCATGAGTATTAGGGTTTTAAGGTTCTGCTTATTTGTTTTAACCCTAATACTCAAATAAACATGTTAAAAGCAACAAAATAATGCAATGCATGCCTAACCTATATGATGGCTAAATGCAGCCCAAAAACCCATTGCATAGTTAAAATCCTAAGAACTAGGTTTGTTTTAGGGCATAAGAATGATGATAAACTGGCATTTATCACACCCCCATGCTTATCTTTTGCTAGTCTCTTAGCAAAAAAATTTTTACGAAATAGAATTCTTGGGGAAACTAATTTCTTTTCAACTTTTTTAAGGAGAAAGAGATTACGGGACCTTAGTTGGTCCAAACATGGGAGGTACGGGATTTGTTAAAGATAAACATCAGGATTTATTTTTGGATCCGAAAGTTAGATGAATCGAGATCAATATATCCTCCAAAAATTCACAGATTAACCCCTTGTTAATTTAGATGACTTGAAATATTTGTAATTAGGATTTTTTCGACTCTTGAATCCGATTTGCAACTTGCAATAACCTTTAAAACCTTGTGTCTGTGCTTGTGGAAAGCCAACAATTATAAGGTCGAGTTTTTGGTTTAAAACTTTTTTTTTTCCCATGCTTATTAAAACTTTTTTTGGTTTAAAACTTTTTTTCCCATATAATAGATGTGTCAGGATCATCATTCCCATTACCAATCCTGGAGGGGGCTCTGGCACCAGTACTTTTAGATAGCACTGTCCATGACACCACCCAAGAGCTCATAACCCTAAAACACGTTGAGGTATAAAGGGGCACTCCAAGCAAACTCAAGCTCTTGCTCCGACGCTACGGATAGAGCATCATCTAAGACACTTGAGCTGCAAAAGTGCACCTTAATGCTCCGTCTAAAGATATGAAGTATAGATATAGAGTAGCGTCGAGGCGGTAACATGTTGTCATCGTGTCCTCAAAGGCGGCATTTTCCTCCTCGGCGGTGGGAACTCAAAGCAATGATCTATTTTGGACTTTTACTAAGGTCAAACAAAGGGTTTTTCTAATTTCTAATTATTTTTTTAGGTGTTTCCTTGTGTGTGAATTTTGACACAAGAAATTTTGCATGATATTCAAGTTTTTGAATCGGAAACTAAGCCGAATACTTTCCATGTAACAAATGGGGATTAAGTCACCTCAACTATCATGAATTCAGGTGGAATTTTATAGAAGGAGATTTGATCTAGTCTAAAGGTAGACCCTGAAATTCTAATAATCGGGTTCGTATCTTTATCTCTAGTTTGTTAAAGCTTAAATCCCATTATACCAAAAGTGCATGTTCAACCTTAGTCTTGATTTCAAGATTTCCTCAAAAAGTTTTTAACATTTTTATTTCTTTTGGGTATGCACCAGCAGAAAGTAAGAAAATTGCATGTTTTTTTTTGGTTTTTGTATGCATGCAGAAAATGAAATAAATTAAAAATGCATATTTTTGGATTTTGAAAATTTTGATTTGATCGTCAAAATTTAAAAACACCTCCCCATGCTTAAGATGTTGCATGTCCGCAAGCTAGAGGAAGGGAAAAGATTGCACCTTAGTGTAGATGGTAGGAAATAGGATGATCAAAACCATTGAAAGAAATTTTGACATCAGCTAGTCTTGAGCTAACGTCAACATAGTTGAGCTAGTTAGAGCCCCCAGTGAACTGAATAGAGTTGGGATGAACAAGACTCAACCAAGTTGAGCTGGATTTGAGCCGACTTTAGCCAGGTTTAGCTGGGATGAGCTGCCCTGAGCTGTCATCTAACTAAGATGAGCTGAATGGAGCTAACCCTAACCCAGGTAAGCTGGTATCCAGTTATATGGAGTTGGATCTGGTTAAGTCCCAGCTGAATTGAGCTTCTTCTTCACCATTTGCCTTCATGTGTTTCAGGGTTTTAGGGTTATGCTTATTTGTTTTAACCCTAACACTCAAATAAACATGTTAAAAGCAACAAAATAATGTAATGCATGCCAACCTATATGATGCCTAAATGCAGCCCAAAAACCCATTTGCGTAGTTAAAATCCTAAGAGCTAGGTTTGTTTTAGGGCATAAGAATGATGATAAACTGGCGTTTATAAGTAGGTCAGGTCTAGAATAAAAATGTTACCTTAGGACTTGCCAGCAGGTGTCCACAAATGTGGACCAGATTATGGTATAGACTCATGCCCTAGGGTCGAGAGGTTCTAAGGTTCTAGGTGAAAATTACCTAGAATTGAAAATCAGTATGCAAGCATGGCCGGGCTTGCAGTTTGTAAGGATGCAACCCAAGTTTGAAATGTCGGACAATAGGTAAGTCTAAATCAATGGCCATGTTTGTTCATGTAACATTTGTATCAAAAATATAATCAACGATTCTATACTTGGGTTGCACATCATCAAAGTAAAAAATGTCATAAGGGTCCTAGTATAAAGTTGGTGGCTTTAGGCAAATAGGAACCCTTAGACTCAGACTTCTACTTCCCCCGGAATTGGCTTCCCAAATCTTCATCTCCTGATCCTTATCCTCCAAAATTAGTGCTTCCGAGACCTCTAAAGTGTCATCATCCCCGTATAAAATATCCAAGTCCAAAATTTCTGACTGAATCAGAATTGACTTAGGTTTGGTGATTTCAAAAGCATAATCATCATTATGCTCAACGGGGTGTGTGTGAGAACTAGGGTTATTGATTAAATCATCCATTAACTTAGGATCTAAATTCTCCATATCAACCCCAGTAGGATCACAATCTTCAGTTATAGGGCCATCAAATGATTTTGCATACTCTGCAGACCCATATGTCTTACTAAAGGTATCTTCCTCAAACTCAGGTGAGACTTCAAATAACGATTCTTCACCTTCAGAATCAAAGAATTCTGGATTCGCATTTATATATGTTTCAAAATCATCTATCATTTCCTGGTCGATGGAGACATACTTTTCCTCGTACCCTAGTTCTGGATCTTGGGTGAAGAAATCAACTCATTCTCAATTGATTGCTCTAGGCCAACCTGGTCATCCCTGGTCTCATAAAATGTGCCCACTACAGGTTCCTGAGTGGGTTCTTACATTAGCTCTCGTAAAGGGGGTTCATCCTTGGAATCATCCCAAAATTGGACTAAAGCAATCACAAATCTCATCCTCATTTTTAACATTTTCCCGAGCAAAATCTCACCTGGGTCCTTATTCTTAACATCTTGGAGCCAATCTAATAAATACTTATTAAGATCATTAATCATTTCAATCAAAGGTTCTAATTCTTCAGTGTAAGGTGTTGGCTAAGCTTCTAAAGATTGAATGGTATTCCTTAAGTTAGCCAACACCTTATCTTGGACCTGATTTACCTGAACCAAATGGTTTGGTTTAGGGTTGGGTGGGTTTGGGTTCAGTCCAGGGAAATCAAGAAATTGAGGTTCTTGGTGCTCTCCTTGATAATAGGTCACTTCGGGTTGTTCAAAGAGGGGTGGTGACCTATATGCAGTGTAATTTAGCGGAGGGTAAGAGTTGTAATCATGATATCCTTCTTGATTGTAGATCGGGTTAAATTGATCAACAAAAAGTGGAGATCTGTAATCAGTGTAGCTCGGAGAAGGATAAAATTCAAAATCATGGTGTTCAGGGTTTGACCCTGAACACGGAGGTCCAGAACTATATCCCCAATCAAAGTTATCTCAACTAATGGATGAATGGTCATAAATTGGTTTGGAATAGTAATAATCTTGGGAATAAGTAGTGGTAGGAGGGTATGAATGGAAATGCAAGTAGGTTGTGGAAGGATCCATGATGAAATGGGAGGAAAAGAAAGGTGCGTTGTTGTACAAACAATCAAACTTGTCCATAGGTGGGGTAGCCTAAAAGCCTACATACTCTCAGAACTCATCTCGAGATGAAAGAAATGAGTTGGTCTACTTCTTTCCAGTCAATCCAACCAGTTAGAGAGAGGGATTGGGGAAAAGGTTCTTCCCTTGGCTTTCGCCTCAGGTTCCTTTGATACCCCCCAACCGCGATTGTTTGACACTGCTCCCCTAGCTAGACATCAGATGGACCAGTAGAAGTAGATTAATCGAAAATAATCTTGATCTGGGCCTCGAAGAGCGAGTTCAATCCTTAAGGCCAACGTCTACTTGATTTTAGTTAGGCTTAGGTTTGAATGTGCTTGGGAAAGTGATGGCCCCTTTAGTGGCTTATGCCCTTAAAGATTGATTAATATATGTGTGTGTGTGCACAACCAGTGGTTTTCAAGTAAGATTGTTTGGATGAGTAGATTTTAGAGTTCAAATCTTGCTTAAGTAGCTTTTAGGGTTTGAATTAAGGTTGATTCAATAAAGTTCAAGAGGCACACCAGGATTTGTAAACACGGGTGAACATGTTTTCCTTTGAAATCAAAATAAGATGGAGTGCCTAGTACTGACCTTAAATGTTAACCCTAATGAGCAAGCTAATTGATGAGTTGTTTTTAGATGGAGTGGTGCAACCCAAACAACTTAAACAATTGGCCTGATGCACCACTGAATTAGGCACACAAGTGGTTACCTATTCTAATTTCTACTTGATTATGTGTTCGTTTGCGTGTACTGGTTCCAAAGATCAGGTTACTGGTTGAGTATGAAAAATTAGAAGAGGTTGTGTACCTCTGTAGGATTTTTTTTTTAGATTTTTTTTTTTAAGTGGAAGGTGATGTGGGTGGAGGTGGCAACCAAACAACCAAACTAAGCCTAGGGTTTATGAGAGCACCTAGGTTAATTAGGGTTTGAATTAAGGTGATGAATTGAAATATATGGAGGGGGAAAGAATGGGGGAGCACTTACAGTGGTCTTCAACAACACTTTACTCCTTTCTTCCGCTCGAAGATTCCTTGTCGGGGTACCTGCAAGACAATAGAGAAGAAATAAGAGAGAGTTAGAGAGTAAATAAGTGCAAGGAATGCAGCAAAATAGTCAAGATTTGTCGCCTCCCCAGCAACAGTGCCAAAATGATGTACGTGATTTCTACGCTAAAAGTTTTGAGTTTGAAAACTCGTTATTGTAGTTGCGTAAAAATCCGTCAATCGGATAATTTTACTGAAACTCAAAGTGAGTCCTGGATCGAACATGGGGAGGCAAACATTTGATTAAAAACTGTGTAGGAATTATTGTCAGAAAGTAGATTAGCTGGTTAAAATTAATCTACGCTAGTTATTCTACTTAAAGAATAATTAATAGAAGAGAGAGATTGTATAATACAAATAAAGAGAAAATAGGGAGAGAATAAACAAATGTTTCATAATGATAGAATCATGTCCATTACATCTACATGCTACATTAGAAAGCTGGAAATCTACATTAGAAAGTGATAAAAAGAGAGGGGTGAGAAAATACCCTCCTTGACGGTTGCTTGGAGGACGAGCCGCATTGACGAAGCACCCGAACGATGGGGATGAGATGCTGGACGAAGGAGAACGAAGCTGGAGGATGGAGTAGGGCGATGATGTAAACACATTTATTGAGGGTAAAATGCCTATACATGCATATTCCAAGGCTTAGATTTGCATTTCATGTTATAAATATTGCATAGCATGCATCATTCTGCATTTAGAGTAGTTGTATATAATTTAGGTTAATTACGTCCTTTTTGTGGTTAGGAGAGAAGGATATTTATTTCAGAGCCTCGGATTGATGATTCAACCATATGGATCTGATCAAGACGACGATCGGAGTCCAAGCCTCTGAAATTGCCTCGATCGGAGTCCCGTAGCACCATATGTAGTCCAAGGAAGATCAACGGCCAAGGGACTAGCAGACATAGTTTGGAGCTTTAAATGACAAATCCGACTGCGTGGATGGATTCAAGTTGACAATTTCAACCTAACGACACGAAAATCGACTCAATCCGCCCTCTGTAGTAGCCCCTATAACAAGAAGATGGATGGCCTAGACTACGCCACGTGGCATAGCCCAGGCCGCCCAACGCACGCACGCGCCACCGCATACGCGCACGTGTGCAGGCATGCATGTGCACAACGCAGTGACAGCACGTGGGCGTGCATGCGCGTGGCAATGGCGGGGAGCACTGCGCTAGTGACGCATGTGCTGGACCTATATCGGTGCTTACAACTGTCGCTAATTCTTCCCGTGCCAGCAAAGCTAGCTGTGGGTGTGAGTAGGCATGAGTGAGCATGAGCTACCTACAGCGACTCTTCCAGTGACGGCTTGGATATCACTAATGGTCCCATACCTATTTTTGCCCTTCTCTTCCACTATAAAAGGACCTACACCCCCTCCCTTCTAAGCCATCTCTACCTACTCTACTCCCAAGCTCTAGCAAGCCTACCAACGCTCTGTTACACCTTTCTCTCAAGCTCCCAAGGCGCCTATTAGTCTAGTGAACCTTTGCCCCACCAAATACTCCTCCAACTTCCCATCCCCATTCATAGGTCGCCTTGGAGTCGTCCTCCCACCTCCATTCCGGTAGCAGATCACCTCCGTCTTCCCACCTCCATTTCGGAGCCACACCGAAGCTTTCCTCAACCCGACATCCTCCTGGATCTCACCTCCGTCATCCCACTCCTCACCTCCTTTGTTCGAGCTTCTGTTAGGTGCCGTTGTCTCGCCGAACAGCCGATTTGGGAGATTTTCTCTCACCCCCCTCCCTTTTTATGCTTTCATAGTTGATTGTAATAGACATTGAAGTGATATCTATACCATTTTCGTTCCATCTCTATCTTATGATTCGTCTGCTTGTTTTCTTACAAAAATACAAAAAAATAACAAAACCCTAAAATACCAAAAAGAAACAAAACAAATTACGATTTTCAATTAAAGTAAACGTCCCCTCCCTGTGTTTGACCCGGGACTCCCTTGGAGTTTCGGTGTAAATTTTATCTGATCGACGTGTTTTGCAACTACGACGACGGGTTACTTGTAACCTCGATTTCAAACTCGCGAGACACGCCCGACCATTTTGGCACTAACCCTGCTTATCTCTGATCTATTGTCTTGCAGATACCCTAGCAGGGAGATCCAAGTGCGGTAGATCAGAGTAAAGTGCGGGTAGATGTTTTGTAAGTGTCCCCCACACCCCCCCCCCCACCTTAGTTTTCATTCCATAACCTAATAACTCAAACCCAAATCAACTTAGGTGCTTTTTATAAACCCTAGGATAGATTTGGTTGTTTGTTTGCCACCTCCACTCACCTCGCCATCCACATAAAAGAAAATGTTATCTGCTTGTGTGATTTTCTAAAAGCTACACACTTAACACCCACAACTTCTTATCCTAAGGCGCACAATCACTTTGATTCTACCACTTAACCAGGATCTGACTTGTGGACCCGGTACACTTCAACTTAATACACATAAGTGAGTAGAAATCTAAATAGGTTAAGCATTCTTGTGTGCCTTAACTAAGTGGTGCAATAGGCTAATTGATTGAGCTGTTTGGGCTGCACCACTCAATCTAAAGCTGATCCATCAAGTAGCTTGCCACTGAGGGTTGCTTCTTAGGGCTGAACTAGGCACTCCACATTATTTTTGATTTTTAAAGGAACATATCATCACCCGTGCTTTCAAAACTTGGAGTGTTCTACTAAACCTTGATTGAACCAACCTAAGAATTGAACCCTAAAAGCTACTAAACAAGGTTCAACTCTAAAAGACACATCATCAAATAACCTTGTTTGCAAACTGTGGTTGTGCACGCACACACATTTTAACTGATAATTAAGGCCACAACCCATCTAAAAGGCCCAACACATTCTAAGAGCATGATCATCCCAAGCCTAACTAAAATTGAGTAGATGTTGGCCTTAAGGATTGATTTACTCTTCAGGGCTCAAACTGAGATTTTTTTTTGATTAATTTGCTTTTGCTAGTCCATCTGATGTCTAGCTAGGGGAGTAGCATCAAACGACTGTGGTTGGGGGTACACTAGGAACTGGAGGCATAAGCCAGCGGAAGAACCTTCTCCCAGTCCCTCCTTCTAACTGGTTGGATTGATCGGATAAAAGTAGACCAAATCATTTATAATCTCAAGACGGGTCCTGGGAGTCTGTAGGTCTTTAGGCTACCCACATAAGAATAGGTTTGGTTGATTGTATTGCAGGGCACCTTTTCTCTTCTCCATTTTCCCTCCTTTTCTACCATGTACCCTTCCACATCCTAAGCACATTTCACTTCCTATCCTCCTACCACCACTTATCCCCAAGATGATTACTAACCCAACTTGACTTGTAATTACCCATCCACTAGCCAGGATGACTTTGATTGGGGATACGAATCTGGACCTCAATGTCCAGGGCCTAACCCTGGACAACAAGACTATGATTGCTATCCTTCCCAAACCTACAATGATTATGGATCTTCGTCCTTTGATGACTAAACCAACCCGATCTACAATCAGGAAGGATATAATGATTATAACACCTACCCTCCCCAGCATTCCACTGAATATAGGTTGCCACCATCCTTTGAAACAACCTAGAGCGACCTACTTTCAGGGAGGGACCAGAGAACCTCAACATCTTGACTCCCATAGATTTAACCCAAACCCACTCAAACCTGAATCGAACCAGTCGATTCAGGTGAACCAGATCTAGGATAGGGTGTTGGCTAATTTGAGGAACACTATACAATCTTTAGAAGCTCAGCCAACACCAAGCACTGAAGCACTGGAGCCTATGATCAAAATGATTGATGAACTTAATAGTTCTTTATTGGATTTGCTCCATTCTTCTTGAGAAATTGTCGAGGTTGAGGATGAAATTTGTGTTTTCCCTAGTCAAATCTTGGGATGATTCTCAAGATGAACCCCCTTTAGGTGAGCCAATGTCGGAACTCGCTCAGGCGCTTGTCGGGGGGGGGGGATACGTATTCTAAGATTGGAGATGACCAGGTTGGGCTAGAGCAACCCTTTGAAGATGAACCGAGTTTCTCACCCGAGATCCTCGAGCCAGGGAGCGAGGAAAAATATGTCTCTTTGAACCAGGAAATGACAATCGATTTTGAGACATATATAAATGTGGATCATGGATTTTTTGATTCTGAGGGTAAAGAATCTCTTAGTGAAGTTTCACTTGAGCATAAGGAAGATGATTTTAGTAAGACAAACAAGCTTGAGGAATCTGACGAACTGTTTGATAGCCCAATTATTGAAGATTTGGATTCGGCTGGAGCTCACTTGGAGGATTCGAATCCTCATTTACTAGAAGATTCAATTAATAGCCCCGTTCCTCAACCACACCCCAATGGGATTGATTTTGATTTGGAAATCATTGTACCTAAGTCAATTCTGAGTCAGCCACGATTTCTGTTCTTGGGTAAATCTTTTGGGGTGAACGGTATGCTAGAGGTCCTGGAACCTGAGCACTTGATGTTGGAGGATAGGAAGGTTGAAATGAAAATTTGGGAGGTTAATTTTGAGGGAAAAACAAGTTTGGATCTAAGGGCCCAGGCTGATCTGGTAGAGTCAGGAGGTGATAGAGCAGATCCACAGATGACTCCGCACTGTCAGGAGCAGCCAGAAGAGTCATGCTGACCAAAAATGCATAGAGGTGCAATTCGAGGTTGGGGATCAAATCTTTCTCCACGTTTCGCCCATGAAGGGCCTGCAGCATTTTGGGGTGAAGGGGAAGCTTGCACCAAGGTTTGTGGGGCCATTTGAGGTCCTGGAGCGGGTAAGACCTGTTGCTTACTGGATTGACCTTCCTCCCCAGCTTTCTAGAGTGCACAACGTGTTCCACGTGTCCAACCTCAGGAAGTACGTCGCCGATCGCAGTCACGTTTTGAGCCATGAGAGTGTCAAGGTGGGTGACGACCTGACCTACCCCGAGAGACCAGTGTAGATACTAGATAGAGCCGTCCGAAGTCTGAGATAGACGCAAGTACCCTTGGTGAAGGTTTTATGGAGAAGCCAGCGATACGAGGAGGCTACCTGAGAGCCTGAGGCGGCAATGCGAGAGCGGTACCTAGAGCTTTTTGAGGGTACGTCTTTTCGAGCCTACTTCGGTACTCTTTAAGTTTGTTATGTGTTTTACGTACCTTTTTCCACACCCTAGCTAGTTCAAGTTTCGGGGACGAAACTTCTTTTAAGTTTGTTAGGATGTAAAGACCCGTCCCACTTTTAGTCTTTTAAGACATCTGGAGTGTCAGTCAGACGTCTGTCCAGACATCTGTACCTTTTCACAGACATCTGGAAATGAAATTTTTGTACGCACTCTGCGTTCTGCGCATAGGCAACGCGTAGAACTTCGCCCCTTTCACTTCTTTCTCCTCCTTCCTACCCAAACCCTACACCCACGGCCTCTATAAAAGGCCACCCTCCCCTCTTCTCCTCTCCACTCCACACCCCACCATCTCCACCTTTAGAGCGCAGCAGGGCGGTGAGAGGAGGTGAGCGAGGGAGCGCGTGAGAAGGAGGAGGAGGCTGAGGTCGGGAGCTTCAGTGGAAGCTCATCGGAGCTTGCACGACCACCGTGGCACGTGTGGGAGGAGGAGGGAGTTCAAAGCGACGTCCTCGACCACCTGCAGCAGCTGGAGCTGCGGCAGAGCGAGGAGAAATGTGGTGGAGTGCGGTGAGGAGCGCTGGGAGCACATTCTGATACTGGAATTTTTCCAGTATTGGACTCTAGAGTGCAGTCCGTATGACTACTGAGCTTCTGGACATTTGGAGTCAAGACCAGACGTCTGAAAAAACCTTTATTGTGAAGGTACATTCTTTTCGCGGTTATGGCCATGCAGCCCACACCGCAGAAGATATGCCGGTCTAATTTTGGGGCGGTTGCTCTATTGTACGAAGGAGCAGCCTAGGGAAGGTGCACGGAATGCCCTCCCATGCACTTTCGAATGTCTGACCAACTCACCAGATGACCGGAGGTGCTTCCAGACGACCGGAGGAGTGGTCCGACATCTAAAATCGCTTTCAGATGATCATAGGGGAGTCCTGGGCGTCTAAGGACACCGCAGGAACTTGAGGTGAGATTCTGTAACTTTTAAGACATCTGGACTTCTTTCTAGACGTCTGATTTTGGTCAGTAGACACATTTTTGACCTGTTGGGGATTCGATCAGGATCCGTTATACGCAAACGAAGTATCTGTAGTTTCCTTGTGAGTTTCTCTACATACTAGAAATCTTTATACACTATTCTGAATCCTCCTTTGTGATGTATTCCTTGGTATAGGATTTCAATCTGCTACGTGTTTGGGGCTCGCAGAGGTGCCTGGGTCTGTGGTTCAAGGCCCCTTTACTCCCAGATTTCTGGTAGAGTGGTTTATCCCTGTTAATCTTATTAAATAAGAATGTATCTGTGGAATTAGCCAACTGGAAACCTAGGATGTGGCATGAACCCTAGGATAGAGAAATGAAAAAGACAATTGTACTGCATGCTTGTATTTGTATACATGAATAAGTTAAACTGCTAGCCATTGCCTGTAATAAAGTATGAGCTGCCTGTTAGAATATGAGCTGCCTAAGATAAATGAATAGTTACCTGCGAAATCATCAGTTACATGTATTAAATTGTGGAAACACGAGCTGCCTGTATATAAACGAGAACTAAATTGTGAATGATGGAATCTAGATAGGAATACTATGGTGAACATGAGCATGAACCCTACGGGGAGTTAGGAGTAGAGCTCCTGTGGTTAGATGGAAAATCTGGAATGTGGATGGGAAGTGTGCTGGCCCTTGAGTACGTGGGACCAAAGAGAGCGACTGTCCCCTTTTTGTGTCGAGCAGAGCTAGCCGCCCTTGGGTTGGGACCTAGGGTTAGGATTGGTCACTCTACACCGACTTCTGTTGGCCCTCGTGTACACGATATCGAGGTGAGCTACTATGTACACGGTATTGGGTTGGGGCCTAGAGTTCAGCTAGCCACCCTACACCGACTTGTTAAGCCCTCTAGGCAAACTGGGGTAGTCAGATGAGGGTGTGTGGACTGTAGAGGGGTGAGACTCCTGTTTGGTTCTGAGGGGCTAGACCCCTGTTTCTGAGAGGGCTAGGCCCTATATTGTTCCATGTTATACTTTGGGCGTACCCGCTAGCGGAAACGACTGACCGCGTGTCAGTGCGGTGTAGTTACCCGTGCACTTATCGCGCGTGCCATAGTCACCACTACGTCTGACAGCGACCTCGGGGTGGTTGACTGGGTGTAGGACTACCACGGAGGACTCTCTCGACCAGGAGAGCACCACGTGTACCTTCTACTCTTCGGAAAAGACTGCAATCAAGATCGTTCCCACGAGGAGCATGCAAGATCAAGAAAATCTGAAAGTTAAGGAAAAGGGGTGAAAAGGAAATACATGTAAAATAAAATAACTAGAAAAGATAATTAAACCTGTTACTTTTACTGCTTTAGATAGTATAGTTACCACTCTACTCAATGTTCACTGACTCTATCTCTTTCATAACACTATTCAGGTCCAGGAGTTGAGTAGCCCGAGCTTCCGATTGCGAAGGATGCTGGGACCAGTCAAGCCCAGCCATAGTTTTCTGCATTCTTGTTATACCCCTTTTCTGTTGTAGTGAGTTTTAGACTTCTAGTCACTGTTGTTGTTACTGTTGCTTTCGTTTCCGTTATTTCTGTTGTTGTGGTGGTATGCATTGGAACAACAGTTTTACTTTCCTTTACTGCTTTGTACATTTTTACTGCTTAGTTATATTGCATATGTGAATGTGGTTTACTTTCCTGCTTTTTAGTTATTTCTTGTTGGACGACTGGGTTTTGGGATTTGTCGAGGCGAGCCAGTCTCGTGTCCTATAGGGATTCGGGAACCGGGTTGTAACACATTAGGTATCAGATTACCTGAATGCTCAGAGTCAGTTTTTGGATAGACCGTCTGTTCATAGCATTCAATAGCAGCATCATCAACCTCCTTGACCTCGTCGTTCGACTACCATGCCTTCTGCAGCACCTCCTCCTCCTCCTCCTACTTCATCAGCTTCACCAGCAGCAGCACCAGCTGACCAGCAGGTCACTCCTCCTCGCAGGACATCCAGGCATTCGACACCACGTTCTTCAGCTCATCGACACCTTTGCCTTAGTTAGCCTGCATCTTCTGAGAGATTAGACTCACCTGATCTCGAGCTTGATACTGATCTACAAAGCACCATGGATGCCTTTATGGCATCGTTAGATGATTAACTGTTATATTTGCTTTCATTTTGGCATGTATCAGTTTATTCTAGACTCTTTTATATGTTTTGTTATGATGTTGCATGAATATTATCTCCTTTAGTTTTATATTACTAGCCCTCTCAATGCATGATCTTATATTGATGCTTATATTACTTGTTTAAGGGGGAGCTAATTGTAAAATAACCAGCAGCACATTTACTTTTGCTGAAACAGAAAGGGGGAGATATTTTACAAAGTTATTTTCAAATTCATAATTATAACTTTGTTGTCATCAAAAAGGGGGAGAATGTAAGCACCTCTGTTTTGATGCACCAAAATTATGTTTGTTGCTAAGACTGACATTTCAGGACTATCTTGGATTGAAGCCTCTGTTCAAGACACAAGTTCAGATAGTTGCTGATGTGCGTCTTTTATATTTATTTGAGTCTAGGACTTTATTGTTAGGAACCTCAAATAAAACTCAAAATTGATTTTTTCGTGTATCTTTTCAAATCTAAATTTTAGGGTTATTGATCAACTAAACTTATTAATTGATCGACCAAAACACTTTGATCGACCAACCTACTTACTTGACCAATCAAATCTGTCCATTTTAGGAAGTTGAGAAAAATCCTCTTGATCGACCAACCAAGCTAATTGATCGATCAACAAGTGATCGACCAACATTCTTAATTGATCGATCAAGTAACCTTAATTGATCGACCAATTTTATTTCCTATTCAAGCAAAACTTTTTGTATAAATAGAGGTCGTATGTAGCCCATTCGCACATAACTTTGAAAAGAGAAACACCATTCAAAAACAAAGCTTCTCGTGCTTATTACAAAAGGCCTTCCCGCTTTGTTCTTCACTCTCTTCGAAAGCACGACACGTCGAACCTCTGCGAAAAATCGATTTGATCATTTATTGAGGTTCCATAGAATTTATTTTATTGTTATTCTATTTTGTTATTTTTGATTTACGGATCCTAAGCCTATTTGAAAGATCTGTGGTTGTTGTTTTTGCTTCTCTTCAGGATAAAAGAGAAGGGTTTGTAAGAGGTTGTGCCACCCTCGTTCAAGTGGTGCGAATAGTGGATTGACTAGCTTGTACTAGTCGAAAAAATCCTAAGCTGGGAGGCTTAAGTAGTAGTTTTTACCCAGATTGGGTTTCCACTATAAATTAGGTGTACTCTGTGCATAAATCTCTGTTTTAATCTGATTTATAATTTTAAAGCAATACTATTCACCCCTCCCCTCTAGTATTTAGTTGCGATCCACAGGATATTCTCCAACCCTCAGATGCTTCTCCTCCACTGCAGGACCAAGCACCAGCATGCCTCCATTCTCTCTGGATGACTTCAATATCGATGTGGAGTTTCCATCAAATATCGAGACGATCGTTAGTTTCTTTTAGATTTTATTAGTTATTTTGGCATGTAGTACTTTATATTTCATTTCTGTCTTTGGATTGTGAAGTTCATATTTATCTTGCTTTGTAGTACTTTTATATGACATGTGAGCTCTGTAGTATTTTCAGTTGAGATATCTTGCTTATCAAAATCTAGAAATCATGTTGCTTATCTTGATTATTGAAAATGTGATATCTTTATCTAGCTTGCTTATAATTCTATCAGTTGAATAGTAGCATATCATGAATTGCATAAAAGTTTCAACAAGGGGGAGTGACATT
Organism: Thalassia testudinum; assembly: GCA_037157565.1. Classification (NCBI taxonomy): domain Eukaryota; kingdom Viridiplantae; phylum Streptophyta; class Magnoliopsida; order Alismatales; family Hydrocharitaceae; genus Thalassia; species Thalassia testudinum. Next base: position 135,826,114 of record JAZHRO010000003.1, on the reverse strand, counting down.
TTCTTGTCAATTATATTGCTTAAAACTTTTTGTTAATAACAAAAGAGGAGAAAAATCTGATCATGCACTCTCATACTCATGCATACTTAATTATAATTTTATTATCGTCAAAAAGGGGAGAATGTTAATACCCTTGTTTTTATATAATAAAATTATGTTTTTATTGAGGGATAGCCATTACGGGTGAAGTCAAATTATAACATGAATGCGTCCTCAACAACATTTTTCAACTGCATCATGGACAAAGAGAACTTGAATACTGTTTTATTTTTATTGAGTCAAGAATTTTGTACAGAATCGCAATAAGATAATAAACGTAAGTTTTCATTTTTTGCAAAAAATGCTTTCTTTTGAACCTGCTGTTGGTTGACTAAAATTTCTTTTTGATCGACCAGACCTTAATCAACTAACCCTTCATTTTAATCGATCAAAGACCTCTAACAGTTATAGTTCCTTTTGATCATTAACCCATTTGATTTAATCAATAAAAAATATTCTAATGGTCGAATTTCTTTTGAAATTCGATCAATATAGCCATTAATTGATCAAAATTGAAAACTTATAATTTAAATATGTAATTTAATTTATTTCTTTTCCAACTTTTTATATTAAATTATACATATTAAAGAATATAATAATGAATCAAATTAAATTTTTATCCCTTCTCACATTAGTTAAATTAATGGTTAATATTAATGTTATTATTATTAACTTAACTTGTATATTATATATCAGCATACTTTAACTTATTTATAAATAATTATCTAGATAAAATTAAATCTTATTTATTAAATAAATATAGAGGAATGCTTATTATCATAATTAATCTATTTTAAGAGTACAATTAAGGTCCTTACACAATATTGACTTATTAAATAATTAACCATTATTGAACGATATTACCAATTAATTAACTAGGTAAACTAGCTTATTTAGGTGAATTAGGAGCCATGATGAGTCCCTTATCAGTGATACATTAGTGGATTTGATCGACTAGATTGATCGACAAATCCTAAGTCAGAATGACTTAGGTGGTGGTTTTTACCTTTGGGGTTTCCACCTAAAAATACTTGTCTTATTGTGGTGCCTAATTTTGTAGGATTGTCTTTATTTCACAAATTATTATCAATTTTATTTCCTGCACTATTCAATCCTCCTCTAGTGCGAACTTATACTTATCACCCCCAAACAAATGGGTAAATAAAAGTCTCCAATCAGAAAATCAAGAACATTTTATAGAAAATAGTGAGACCTGATAGAAAAGACTGGTCCTCTAGATTAAATGATGCTATCTGGGCTTATAGGATTGCCCACAGAACACCAATCGACATCTCACCTTACATATTAGTATATGGAAAACCTTGTCATCTCCATGTTAAGCTGGAACCAAAGCCTATTGGGCTATAAGGAAATGTAATATGGATTTAAATAAGGCAAGACAACAATAGAAGCTCTAACTCAGTTAGCTCAAAGAAATTAGACATGAGGCCAATGAAAGAGAAAGGATTTATAAGGAAAAGACTAAGGCCCTTCACAACAAACACATAATTAGGAAAAACTTCAAGCCAAATTAGAAAGTCTGGTTCTTTGACGTTATACTTAAGTCTTTTTCCTAGTAAGCTTAGATCAAAGTGGGTTGGCCCTTATTTGTGACTCAACCATTTAAGAATGGAATTGTAGAAATTTTTGATCCAAAGACTTTATGGTAAATGGACAGGAGTGAAACATTATATTGAAAACCTAGCCCAAGAACCTCTGATTGAATGGACTTCCCTACTTGATTCACATTAGTTAGGATTGTGTCTAACTGAAGACGTTAAACTTAGCGTTTGTTGGGAAATAACCCAACACATCAAGTTGTATATATTAAGTTTAACTTATACATGAATTAGGTCAAATTGTTTCAGATCTAGAGCTTATTGAGGTTTCTTGAGTAGACTTAAAGATTATCAAGTTATATTTACTCTTTTTCTTATATTTATTGCATGCATTGAGGACATTACATGAAATAGTCATTGGGGGGCTAGATAATTATGTTGAGTTACTTTATTTAGTTTCCATATTTTTATTAAAAATATGTATATATTTAAATTAAAAAAATTCTCTATAAATAGAATAGTTACATAAACCAAGGTTAGGATAACTGAAATTCAGATGCGTAGAAATTACTAAACCTAAGGGTGTATTTAAGAAATTTTCCTATTAGACTCTTCAGGCTATAGTCAACTCAATCAATTAGGGCTATTTCCTTAAGATTGGGTCATGCCTTGAATTTTTCAAGGAATCTTGTTGATTAAGGTTATAAGTCTTTAGGGTAATTAGTATATGGCTTATTTGTCCACTCTATAGTTTGGAAGTCCATGTAAATTAAGCATCTTACTTACACACATCCTGAGTTCATTTATGGGTAACCTAACCTTGATTTTCTAATTTTCGATGAGAATTATATTGAGGGTCTAATCTTTTAATTGAACTTAATTCATATCGAAATTCAAAAAAAAAAAAAAAGACCCTCACGAGATATGGTTGTTACATTGACATTGGGTGTGCTCCCCAGATGTAGGATATTTAGAGCCCAACCTTTGTATCCTAATCTCTTCTAAGTCTTTACTTAGGTAATGACTATGCCTAAAAAAATGAGTGGAATGGAGAAAACTTGGAAAAGTGTGGAATTCAATGAAAAACCCAAAGCAAAAACCCAAGAGCCCAAATTGTACACCCAGAGGGAAATACAAGGGGTTCACCTTAGTGTTAACTCTAGAAATCAATAAAGGAAGTTGGCGGCAGTAAAAGAAAAACCCATATAAGAAAAGGCATGGTGCAGCCAAGGAAATATATACGAGATTCGCCTTTATGTTGACTTTGGATAGAAAAGGGTAGGGAGAAAGCTACCAATCTTAAGTATGGCAGACCATAATGTGGGATCTAGGAAAGTAAAGTATAATTTGATTTTCGAAGAAAATTAAGTCTTCAAAACTTGGTTACTGATGAGAAGCTCATCATGATCTCTAATTATCCCTAATTAATTAGTCTTCCAAGTTAATTAGCTAAGAATATGTGAATATATGGGTTAATTATAAAATAAGGGATATATAGTAAAGGACCTTAAAATAAGTTTAAAATGCTATTTTATCATCCAATTAATATTATTAATAATCTGATTAATAATTGGCTCGAAATATTACCAATCATTCATCTAATTAATGAGTTAACTAACTTAAGCATAATATATACATAAGTATGTAATAACTTATGTAACATTACTTAATTAAATAAATTAATCTAAAAAGATCAAAAATGAAAATTCAAGGTATAAATATAATAATTACCTTATTTACAATCATATATAAAAAGTTGAAAAAAATCTAAATTAAAATAAGCCTTGAAAACCTGTGTTTACATTTTGGTCCTTATATTTCATTTCAATCGGGTCCTTATTTTTCATTTAGGTCCTTAATTTTATCGCAGCTTCATCCCTGACTTCTTCTCTTCAACTGATTGAACGACTGACGACCGAAGGTGCAACCACTGCACGATCACCGCCCATTCGACATCATCTCTCCTTCCCTAAGCTCCTGGAGCTTGCGCTCACCATCAATCTTCATCCATCAGTCTGGATGACACTTTTATCCTAATTTAGGGATGGAGATAACTTCACCAGCATCAGAGAAGATGCCGATGGTTAACCTCCTCCTAGCCTCACTTGCATCCAGATTCCACCTCCTTCGTCACTGTCGACTATAAATACCCCCTGACCCCCTTGATTTTCTTCAAGTTGGCTCCCTTCCCTCTCCTTCACTGTAGCCAACCCCATAGGCTATTCCCTCCACAACTTCGACGAACTTTCCACCTCATCTTCTGACTTCCTCCGTCCACCTTAATCAGCTTTGGAACTTCGCCAAGGTCAGCTGCGTCTCTAGACACAGGCGCTGACCAAGGAGCTCTACTTCACCTCACAGCTGCCGCCGGAGATCTTCCAACTACCGTCTGATTTCACTCCTCCGTCATGAGCTGTCGATGGAGTTCCTCTGTCCCCTTCATCCAGGTAACAGTAGGATAGGAGCAGGAGTAGGAGTAGAATAGTTTAGTTTAGATAGTTAGGTAGGTAGTTAGTTGTAATGTTAGATTTCATATTTCATCTTCCTCAACTCCGGTGAGCTCCTTGAGCTTGCCAGAGCCTTAATTTTGTCTTTTGAAATCACTGATCATCTTTATCTATCCTTCACGATCATTTCTATCGCACTTAATTCCTAATTTGATCATCAATATGCCTAATCCACTTCCACCTTCATGAACTACTTCTGTTGTCCATGGCAGCAATAGTTGACCTAATTCCACCTCCATTGGATCCTCCATCACTTACTCATCACTAAAGGATCCTAATTATCACTTTAATTTGATTAAATACCATATATAACTTAAATGTCTAATTCTATTTAAGCTCTTGAGCTCGCTGTCAATGGCGGCTCAGGAGTAGTTAAAATCTTAAATTAGTTATATATTTATGATCGCAATTACTCTTTGACTTGTCTTGACCACTCAATTGAGTGGGAGATCAAGTCTTGAGCTTCAACCAACTTAGATTTTATTCAAACTATATTCACTATTAAATCTTAAATCTAATGAGTAAATGAAAAATTTAATGTGATCCTGAGGTTCCTTATGACCTCAGGAACCTTTCCAAGTCGAAAATGTCATGATTTCTCTTTCTGTACACGAATTTACACTTTTTCTGGACTCACCGGAGCTCCGGCGAGTCAAAAGTGTTCTTCAACCTATTAAATTTGATGAGAAGCTCCAGAATGATGTAATATGGATCACTGATTAGTTTGAGGTCAATTATTTGAAGATTTAACAAATGGAGTTGTAGTTACTCATTGATCTTCTCCAACTCTAGCGGAGTTGGAGAAGTCTGACAGAAGACTTAAAGATGCATTTAATGAATCTAGAAGCTTCAGTGTAATGCACTGAAGTCATTTTTGTGCTCAAATTAGTGTAACAACCCCTTGATCATTCTGACAAACAAACTCCATTTAGAGTTCAGGCGACGAGCCTGAAACCCTAGATTCCAAGGTCCAAACATCTGTCTAAGGGTCTAAGAAAGTTTCTGAGGTTGAGAAGATGCTATTTTAGGCTTTAATTTCTTGATAAAAGGTTTAGAATAGAAAGTCAAATTTGAGGCCTTACAGTCAAACCCGAGCTTGATACCTTGATTCTGAGCTCAATCTGTTGAATTGAGGAGCTTGAATTGATTCTGAGATTCAGTTGAACGATTTTAAAGTGAATTGGATGAGCTCTGTGGAGTAATTCATTTGGATTTCAATCACTGCCAGTTTGGGTTGTTTTTGAACCCAAACTGTTGGCAGTGGATTTTTGTTGAGTTTTGATTGTGATTTCTGCCCAGACAAGTTGAAAATAACCTCTAGAATCTGTTTTGATCAATTAAACATAACTGTAGCTGTCTATTAGGCCTTTTTCATGTTTGTTTTCACTCTCTGAAGCTTTCAGAGAAGCTTCAACATTCTTTGCATTTCCTGAAGCTTCTAAGAGCTTGAAACCTATACCTAAAGCTGTAGAATACTTTATAGAACCTATTTAGAACCTTAGCTAAGAGCTTAAGTCCAGTCTGTAGATTGTTAACTTGAATTCCATTTCCAGGTAGAAATACCCATAGAAAACTATAACTTCGCCCTTAAAATCGAAGAAGAAATCTTCCCCTTAACATTAAATTGACACTGTAATCCTATAGAGCAACTCAAGAGCTTTCCAACAAGCTTTTGTTCGCTTGAATTGGAGCTCTGAGCTAGGTGTTATCGCCATTCAAAGTTGGCTATGGAAGGGGAAACTATAGTCCCACATCGAGAAACCTTGAGCGGCCACCTTGGTATAAAAGGTATTTGTTAACTTTGCTTCTCAGTCGTCAGTGCTCAGCACATGGTTATTGAATGAACTTGAGCATGCGTGTGTGTGTGTGGGCATGTGTGCGCCTGTGGGCATACGGATGTGTGGCCTTGGGAGGGCGAGGCCAGGGAGGTGTTGAGCTGGTTTGGCTCGAGGAACTTGAACTGGAAATAAAACGAACTATAATGAACAAGGCGAGGACCTAGTAGGGTCTACTCCCACCCTGTAAAGGGTGCTACGTATCCCCGAAAAGTCTGAGCTGCAAACTAAAAACCAATTTTTGGTTGAGGAAGAAAAACCCGGTTCAGCTGAAGGCTCTGATGGCTAAGTGTTGAAGGAAAATCACTAAGGGGAGAAGGAAAGAAAGAAGGCTGAGGAGGAAAAAGAAGAAAGGGGAAATCACAAAGGCAAAAAGGAGAAGGCTGAGCAGGCACTAAGGAAGCTAAAGAAAGAAGATTAAGAAAAGAAGAGTGGCAGAACAGAAGTGAAGAAAGGAAAGAAGAGATGAGCTCGAGAGAATAAGAGAAAAATAAAAGATAAAAAGAAAAGATAAAAGATAAGTAAAAGAAAGAGCGAAAGAAAGAAAGGTAAGAAGAGGAAAGAGAGAGAGAGAGGATGAAGAATAAAGAGAAAAGAAATTATTTTTCTTGCATTATTTTAAATTTATTTTTGTTTTTAAATGTTGTAATAAGGCATGTTGTAATTAGAACTCTTATTTGCCTTAATTCCTTTGAAATAAATTGGAAACTAACATGTTTACTTGTTAATAAAGTAGATCATTTGAGTAAATATGTTCACATATGGAATTTTGCATATTTCTTAAGTTTCACTCATTTGGCAAAATTCATGTTATTAAAATTAATTTAATTACACCTCCTAAGAATTGTTTTAAATAGCTTGGTGAATCCTAAGTAATATATACCTCCTAGCGAACGACCTGGACTCAACCAATTAAAAGTAAAAAAAATTTAAAATGTTAGGTTAACTTGACCCTATACTACTCAACCGACACAAATTCGAGTTAAGCTAAGTTACTTTCTTCTACACTTAATTAAGCAAAATTAATTTAATTAACTGTGTTGAGAGAGAATGTATCATTTTAATGGCGCCATTGCCGGGGAAGCAACCTTTTGATTCACCAAAACATTACCTGGTTTAATCATGTAAATAGGAGGTATTTGTAATTATAATTTTACTATTTTTAGTGATTTTGTTCTAATTAGTTTTGTTTTGTTTTTACTTTCTGCCTTCTTTTCAGGTTTACCTTTGCGGGTATCTAAGGAAGAAGGTGGGTTTTTTGTTTTCGCTATTGTCATTATAAATACCACTGTAAGTATTTCTTTTCTTAGTCTCTAGTTTAGTTTGAATTGTTGCATTTAGTTAGGTAAAAATAAAAAAAATACAAAAATACATCTTTTCTGACTAGCAGCAGCATATCATAGGCATACACTCTTAGGAGTGCATTCTACCTGCTAGTAGATTTTGCGATCTGACTCAGGAATTTCTACTATTTTCTTGCATTAGCGGGAAAAATGCGAAAAAAAAAACCGCGTAGATCCCTGTCTTGAGAATAAATAAACAAGACCGCATATTTTATTTGAAAAGGCATAAAAAGCAGTCACTGTAATTCTTTCGATATATCTTTGAAAAAGATAACTAAAAAGAGGAACATTAAAAATTGTGACTTAATTTGATTGTAGAATGCATGTAGGTTTTTCTATCTCTATCGTCTGCTGCATGCTATCGCACACACAGCGCAATCACTAGAGTCACACGAGTCTAATTTTCTATCTCTCCTCTTTGCACCTGTTAGGGCTTTGGTCGAAGATCAACAAGTTTGTCTCACTACTAGAGCCCCGGGGAGCTAGTAGTGAGCGATCTCGATCCTAGACCTTAGACCTTTGAGCCTTAAGGATACGCACTTGCGTAGACACAGATTAGGACGCATATTTTGATATTGTTACTATATTTGTTTGCGTCCAAATTTTTTTTGCATATTCTAGTAATTTCTTCTTTCCTTTGAAAGAAGAGTAAAACCCACATTTTTCGTGCCACTGTTTTTTCTGTGGTGTGAGTGTGCCTTTGCGCATTTTTTTCATTTTATGGACTTCAGGCGATCCTTGCATCCACCTCTTGTAACTTCTTTGACAGGTGATCCCAGACTGGTTGCAGATAAGCAACCAATGATTTTCCCGTCTGATCCATCTACATCTATGGAACCAATGCAGAATCAAAATCCCGAGATCCCTTCTTCTTTTAGTCAGGGGGAGATGCTGCCTTTTGATGTTCATGAGGCGCTCCTGAACCAGAACCTTAGGATGCTTGAGTAGACAAGACAAATTAACCTATTAACAGCAACCCTAAACAAATTACAAACTCTTCAAACCCGTCCTCCACCTCAACCTGAGGTGGGTTTTGGCCTTCCTGATTTACCGATCAATCATCCAAGGCCTCTACTTAGAGATTACTACAATCCATCTAATGCACAAGTAGAGCCTAATGTTAGGATTCCTATTAGGGAGAATGATCCTGAATTGAAGCCAAATATTATAAGTCTAATCCCTCACTTTCACGGATTTGCTTCTGAGGATCCATTTCAACACATAGAAGATCTAAAGAATCTATCTCAAACTCTTGGACCTGGAAATCAAAATAGGGAAATCCTACTAATGAAGATGTTCTCTTTTAGCCTTAAAGACCAAGCAGCTTATTGGTATAGAACGATTGCAAGACCAATCTCAACTTGGGCTGAACTCGAATCTACATTCTTGAAAAAATTCTTTCCTATTGGTCGAACTAATGCTTTAAGGTGAGCTGTTACTACTTTCAATCAAAACCAAGGAGAACCAATTCATGAGGCGTGGGAATGCTTTCATGAATTGCAAAGGAAATGCCCACATCATGACATCCCTCGTTGGCAACTAATGCATATCTTCTACTATGGTTTGCAAGAGGGCATTCGCAATCTAGTTGATGCCTCTTGTGGAGGGAACTTTCTAAATTGCGACGCAGAATCTGCCTCGGAATTATTTGAAGGGATGGTGGAAAACTCGATCAACAACACATCTATGTTGCAATTCAAGCGGGGCACAAACACGACTCATCAGAATCCGTACAAGGGCATTCACAAGATCAGTAAGCCGTCCAGTTCAAAGGATTTGGAAATAATTGCAGAAAAATTAGACAAAGTCGATATCGTAGCAAAGCATCTCGACGAGGTCAGAAATACGATGAAAACTCTTACGCCTCTACTTGCTACGAATCCCACGTATTCACCTGTTTCGCAAATTCCCACGGGGAGGGAATTTGTGAATAATCTGGATTTTAGTGATCCATCTTCCTTGGGTTTTCTATCTACTCCTCCACCAACCCAAGGAGGGACCTTTGTCCCACAATCTTACCCACCCTTTTCCCCACCCTTACCTTTTGCAGAAAGCATGCCTTATTCTCTAGATTTAAATGCCATTCAGGAAACACACCAAGATCAAACCCATATTCAAATTCCTATAATCCTGGATGGCATGATCACCCCAATTTCTCTTGGTCTGACCATTCACAAAGACCATCATATCCGACTTAGACCAGGCAAAACCTGCCTACATTGTCATTTCAGCAACACAATGCGAGGCCATTTTACATAGGTTTGCAAAACCCCGTAGGGTCGAATAGAGATTCACAGCTAGACCAAAATTTGAGAGCTATGATTGAGAGCCAACGACAAAATGCTGAGGCTCTTGCTGAAGTCCAACGATAATGTTCGACAGAATTGGCTGATCTTAAGGGTTAAATCACGTAGTTAGCTGAATCTCGTCAGCTAAGGGCCCTTCCATCCTAGCCAATTCCAAACCCTAGGAATATCCAGCAGAGACAACACTTGGGAGTACAAAATCTGAATCAGAGACATGTTCATCTCCTTAATCAATTACCCCTGAATCCAAATCTGAATCAAAATCCGAATCCACCCACTTCTAATCATGATTTTGAGTATCTTAATCAACAGCAATCACTTTTAAATCAACCTTTAATCAATAATTCAACTTTCCAAAATCAACAAGCATCTTCTTCATCAGCTTCTTCTCATGTGGGTATTAACTCTGTTACAACCTGCCATGGAACTTCCACTAGGGATCCAGTTTATCCAAGGAACCTATCCCAAGACCCTAGTACATCTAGAATGACCCTTGTTTCTACACTTGGAAGTGGTGCAGAACCCAATCCCGCAAAATTTGTAAGATCAGGGAAATACCTCAATAGAACAGGAAATCCACGCCCCATTCCCTAAAGCTTTGAAGAAGACTAGGAAACAAAAGCAACCTGTTACATTAGATGAAGATTTGATTAAGATTTTTGAACAGGTACACATTAATATCCCACTCCTAGATGCTATCAAACACATCCCGACTTACGCGAGATTTCTTAAGGAATTGTGTACTCCTAAGCGTAAGTCGAAGAAAGGAAGCACTGTGGTACTTTCAAAGCATGTGAGCTCTATAATTTCAAGTACGCTTCCTTTGAAAAAGAAAGATCCAGGATCTCTATTTATTTCCTGTATAATTGGGGGTCAGTGTTTTGATAGAGTTCTCCTAGATTTAGGAGCATCTATTAACCTCATTCCTTTATCTTTGGTAAAACATTTCAAAATAGAAAACCTTAAGTCTACCAATGTGACTTTACAATTAGCTGATAGATCTATTAAGTCACCTAAAGGAATGTTGGAGGATGTTATTGTAAGAGTTTGGGATTTTTACTTCCCTGTAGATTTTATTGTCCTTGATATGGAAGTACCCGAATACATTAGTCACACCCCAATTATCTTAGGGAGACCCTTTTTGGCTACTGCAAAGGCCAATATTGATTGTGAATCTGGAAAGATTGAATTGAAATTTGGGGAGAAGACAATTAAGTTAGATATATTTAGAGCTTCTAGTGGATTTGATTGTGAATGGATTGAGGAAATAAAATCCATCGCAACTTTTGAGGATGACATTAGTTCCTTAGAACTAGAGAGTACACTTTTTGATATTCCATCCCTTAAAGCAACGAAATATTTTTGTTAGAATCTATACTCAATCCTGAATTTGAATATGAATCATTTAACTCACTTCTCGCAATCGAAAATCCTGCCCCAAATCCTGCTATTGATTCTACTCTTGTACTTGAATTGAAACCATTGCCTGACAATCTTAAATATGTCTATCTCGAATCTGATTAAACATATCCTGTAATTATCAATTCTCATCTATCTGAATCATAAGAATCCAAATTGATCAAGGTTCTTCGAGATCACAAGAAGGCAATTGGGTGGACTCTACATGATCTCACCGGGATTAGCCATAATTTTTGTACTCATCGCATCTATATTGAAGATGGGGCACGACCTTCAAGAGAAGCTCAAAGATGTCTAAATCTAAATTTAGAGGAGGTCGTTAAGAAAGAAATAATCAAGTGGCTTGATGCTGACATTATCTATCCCATATCTGATAGCCCTTGGGTGAGTCCAATTCAAGTGGCACCTAAAAAGGTAGGACTCACTGTAATCAAGACTGAATCTGGTGAAACCATTCCCACACGAATTGCAAATTCGTGGCGGGTTTGTATTGATTATCGTAAGCTGAATATTGTTACAAAGAATGACCATTTTTCTTTACCATTCATTGATAAAATCCTTGAGAGATTAGCTGGTAATAGGTTCTTCTGCTTTCTAGATGGTTATTCTGGATATAATCAAGTAGCAATTTATCCCAACAATCAAGATAAAATGACTTTCACTTGCCCCTTTGGAACCTTTGCTTTCCGGAGAATGCTATTTGGGCTTTGTAACGCACCCGCGACTTTTCAACGTTGAATGTTAGCCAATTTTACCAAAATGGTGGGTGAATATATGGAGGTTTTTATGGATGATTTTTCAATCTTTAGGGAGACATTTTATATTTGCTTGGATAATTTGTTGAAGGTTCTTAAGAGATGTATTAAAGTAAACCTTGTCCTTAGTTGGGAGAAAAGCCATTTTATGATTCCAGAGGGCATTGTACTTGGCCACCTTATGTCTGAGCGAGGTATCCAAGTAGATCAAGCCAAGATCAATCAAATTGGAAATCTTCCAATTCCTGACTCGATCAAAGGCATTAGATCATTTCTCGGGGATGTGGGATTTTATAGGAGATTTATACTTGATTTTTCAAAAATTACCCAACCACTCACAAACCTCCTCACAAAGGATGTGAGGAGGATGCTACTTTTGAGATGAGTGAGGAGTGTATCTCAGCATTTGAAACTTTGAGAGACAGAGTTACACAAGCTCCAATTTTGCAACCACCTAATTGGGATTTACCATTCGAAATCATGTGCGATGCTTCAGATTATACAATAGGAGCTATTTTGGGACAGAAAATTGAGAAGAATATGGTAGTAATTTATTATGCTAGTAAAACTTTGAATGAGACATAAAGGAATTACACAGTTACAGAGAAGGAGTTACTAGCAATAATATTTGGATTAGAAAAGTTCAGATCTTATATACTCGGATCTTAAATCATCGTATACTCTGATCACTCAGCTATCTGACACCTTCTATCTAAGAAGGACACGAAACATAGGTTGATCAGATAGATCTTGCTTTTGCAAGAATTTGACCTAAAAATTCGGGACAAGGCAGGTCGATAGAATGTTGTTGCCGACCATCTTTCTCGCCTTCCTTCTGATACAATTGAATCATCTCCTCCAATTACTGAACACTTTCCTGATGAACATCTTTTGACTATATCCTCAGATCTTCCTTGGTATGCAGACATTGTTAATTATTTGGTTACACATCAATTCCCGCCATACTGGGACGGGAATCGCAAATCACGACTCAAAGCAGAAGCCAAATACTATTTCTGGGAAGATCCATATCTTTTTTGACTCTGTAATGATCAAATCATTAGGCGTTGTGTCACTTCTTATGAGAATGATTCTATCTTTTTGTCATGACCAGGCCTGTGGTGGTCACTTTTCTGGTAGGAAGACCGCTGCAAAAATTCTTCAATGCGGGTTTTATTGGCCCACGTTATTTGCTAATTCACAAACTTATTGTAAGGCATGTAGTCGCTGCCAAACACTTGGTGGCATGTCAAGAAAAGACATGATGCCTATAAACCCGATTATAGTTTGTGAAATCTTTGATATTTGGGGCATAGACTTTATGGGTTCGTTTCCATCCTCTTTTGGCTTCCACTACATTTTACTTGTTGATTATGTTTCCCGTTGAATTGAAGCGATACCCACACGCACAAACGATCATCGAGTTGTCATTCCTTCTATACATAGTCATATTATCGCTCATTTTGGGGTACCTCGTGCCATCATTTCTGACGACGGTTCCCATTTTATTAACGCCCAGTTTAGAACTTTACTTAGAAAATATGGGGTTACACATCGTATTTCTACACCTTATCATCCCCAAACTAATGGGCAAACTGAGGTCTCTAATCGGGAGATCAAAAAGATCCTTCAAATGATAATCCGACCTGATAGGAAGGATTGGTCTTCCCGTTTAGAGGAGGCTTTGTGGGCTTATAGGACTGCCCACAAAACACCAATAGGCATGTCACCATACAGACTTGTTTACGGGAAACCCTGTCATATTCCCGTAGAAATTGAACACAAGGCCTATTGGGCAATTAAAGCTTGTAATTTAGACCTCGCGAAGGCTGGTGAACATCGAATGTTGCAGCTTAGCGAACTTAAGGAATTGCGTCATGATTCCTATGAGAGTTCAAAGCTGTATAAGGAAAAAGTTAAAGCCTTCCACAATAGATTTATTTCCCACAAATCTTTTACACCTGGTCAGAAGGTGTTGTTGTTTGATGCCCGTTTGAAGCTCTTCCCTGGTAAATTAGGTCTAAATGGCAAGGGCCATTTATTGTTGCGAGAGTCGTTGACAACCGAGCTATTGAAATCATTGAACCCAACAAGGTTAAGCTGATATTATTTTTGTATTAGGCATGCATTGCATTATTTTTGTATTTTTTACATCTTTACTTGAGTGTTAAGGTTAAGCTGATATTTAGACCATTAAAAACCTAGCACTCAAGAAGGAAGAAAGTGAAGAGGAAGTCCAAATAAGCTGAACCCTAGCTGAATCCAGCTCATCTTAGTTGGATATTAGCTCACATTGGCCAAGTTTAGCTCCTTCTAGCTCCATTTAGCTCATCTTAGCTTAACCTACCTCAGCTCAGCTCATATCCAGCTCAACTTAGTTGAGTATAGCTCATTCTAGCTCTAGTTAGTTCACTGGGAGCTCTAGCTAGCTCAACTTAGTTGACTGGAGTTCATTCAAGCTCCAACTCAATTCAAGTCCAGCTCTACCCAGCTCCACTTAGTTCACAACAGTTGAACTTCCTCTTGCTTAGCTACTACTTGCCCACTTAGTAGCTAAGCTAGCTCGGGAGTTCTCATCAGAGGCAATTCCAGCTCAACCTAGCTTCAGCTAGGTTGAAACCAACTCAACTTAGCTCAACTACTCAAGCCTAGCTACTAGCATAAGAACTAGCTAGCTTAGCTAAGTAATTAAGCTCCTCATGAAGACCTCCTCAACAGATTCAGCTCCAGTGCAACTCCAGTACAGCTCCAGTCAGCCTTCCCTCAGCTCCTCTTCTCAAAACCCTAACTCCTCCACTACTATCTACTAGCTTAGCTAAGCTCAAAACCAACTCCACCTCCATGGCCATCCACTAACTACCTAAACCCTAACCTAACTCCACTCCAAGTCCACCACCTAAACTAACTACTTACCACCACCTATAGTTTGCGCCACCATTCCCACATCTCTTCACCCCATCACCTCCAAAAGCCACCTTCAAAGGTGGCGCCAACTTTCCCTCCAAAACCCCCAATTATCACCACCATTCATCTCCCTTGGAACCCATCTCCACCATCCACCTAATCCCTTTCTAGAAGCCCCCCTTTGGCGCCAACTTTAAACTCACCCTTTCACCAACCTAACCACCCACAACCACCACCTTAACCCTTTTTAAGTTGGCGCTAGAAACCACCTCCACATCCCTTCAAAGTTGGCACCAACTTGAAGCCCTATCACAACCCTACACCTACCCCTATAAGGCCATCTACACCCTACACATCACCCCATTCTAGAAAACCCTCTTGGCGCCAACTCAACACCACCCTAACCCCCTTATAACCACTACATAAGTGGCGCCAAAACACCATCAACACCTCCTCACCTTGATGCCATTTAAATCCACCCTTAATCCCTTAACTACCACCACATGGAGCCATCCCAACCCTTCCTAATTCCCACTCCAACTGACCCACCTAAACCCACCTAGGTTGGCACCAACCACCTCCTTAACCCAACCTCCATACATCCTTTTAATTGGCACCAACCTACCATGGCCACTCATCTCCTAACTACCACCATATCACCTAATCCTAGCCATCCAACACACCTAACCCATCCTTAACCCTAACCCCCATCTAGAGTTGGCGCCAACCACCAACACCTCTCCATTTTGGCACCAATTCACCTCAACACTAGGATCTTCTAACCACCCCCTATAAGCCATCCTAGCCATCCACCCCTTAACCATACCTACACCCCTACCCATCCTATAAAAAGACCACTAACTACTTACTTCAAATCATCCTTGGTTACATATTTTCTGCTCATACTCTACCCATATCCAACATCCAAGGAGAGAAGGAGAGAAGGAAGAAGATCAAGGAGACACCCTGTCTCCTTGGTGGCTTCAACTTCTTCTTCTTCTCCCTTGTGTCGCCACTAAACCAAGGAGGAAATCCTGAAGGTGGTCCATGCCATCTTAGGGAGAAGTTCTTGGAGTGGAGATCCTCCACACTAAGGAGGAGGAGGCACGCCCACCTAGGGTTTGCCACAAGGAGGACATTCAGGAGAGAAGACTTCCTTTTGGTCCTGGGGCAACCAGGACTAGAGCAAGAATTCTAGGCAGCAACATCATCACCAACATCATCTTCCTAAGCTTTCTTCTATACTTTTGTTATTTCTTTTGCATAGTAGTGTAGTAATTTTTGTTGGAGATTACAAGTGGAAATTCCTTTCACTTGTGAGTTCTCCAACCCCATTGTAAAACTCTTTTTTTTAATCAAGAAGTATTCCTCTACTATTCCTTTAAAAAGCTTGTGTGCTCTTTTATTGTGTTTTGTTATATCCATTATTCCAAGCATTTCTTGCTTGGAGTGAGTTGGATAAAACAAAACAGTTGTTGCTTTGTTTTCTTGTATTGCAAATTCCATCTCTCTTCGCATTAATTCGCTCGTATTCAAAAACCCTAAAAATTACATATTTTGAAACGCTAAAAAAAGAAGTTGATTTCCAAGGATCAAGCGAGAAATTTGGTTTAAAGCATTCCTACCTCTCTTAGGATGACCCGAATACTTTCCAAAGTACTCAGAGTTTATAAATTTAAAAGCGATCCTAATTGCATGTTACAATGACCTAAATCGCGATTTTTACAAATATGCTTTTTAGTGATCAGACAATGCAATAAAATAGATCTAAATGCTACTCATTTACCCCTAGCATGCATGCTCCTATGGATATGCAACTCCTAAAGAAATAATTCGAGTTCTTTTTTTTCTTTTGATAAAGCAAGCAAATCAAGAACTAAGTTAAGCTAGCTACTTTCATCATCCCACACAAAGTAATAGAGTCCTAGTCACTAAAGAATGGGATCATGCTCCCCAAAATGCCCCGCAACAAGGGCCCAAACAATCACAACAAAAATTGGGGAACAAACCCCAAAGACCAAGCTTAGGATACAAGGGTGAGAAAGCAATGAAGTAAGCTAGTCTAAGCTCTCAGATCTCCTAATCCAATCATTGTCGAAGGAGAATCCCTTTGCTTCAGGATCTAGGTCTCCTTCCTTCTCACGTCTTCTCGTGGGTGCAACTTAAGGTCCACGCCATGGCTCTACTGTGCTCGTCATCTCGACCCATTGATTCCTCACATAGAAAAATATAAGTGAGTCAAGACGACTGTACCTCACAATACATCAAAAATATAACCAAGTAAACCTATTGCATCTATTACCTCCCTGGCAACGATGCCATTTGATCGGGAAATTTTTCTCTTTGCAAATAACTAATAGTGATAATAATAATAATGCTAATAGTGATGTGCTAATAATGTGTCATCGCAATATAACTCATGGTGGAAAATTCCTAGATCAACAAATATAATTAAGGAGATATGCACGAATCAAATAGGTAATCAATTTAAACATGCATCAATTATCCACATAAAACTCTAAACAAAATGAATCACAAAAATAAATGCTGTCTCCACAGGGAGGCAACTATGCACATAAGTTCAATAATCGACTATAAAGATGACAAACCGTGATTCCAATAATCAGAGAAAAATCAATGAACTACTAAAATCAAAACAAACGCAGTAAATCACAGTGGATGTGGAATCACGGTGAGGATATGCGGCTGTGGACGCAGTGCGATAACGAAGATGAGCATGCTGTCACCACGCTCATCAGAGAGGACACAGTCGTGATCGGGAATGAAGATGTAATCATAACTGCTCGCGATGTAGATGTAGTAGAGGAGATCGCAGTGGTGAACACGATGCACTGATGGGGACAAACGTGTTGTCACCACACTCACCTAAGTAGAGGTGATGAGGATGGAGTCGGTGTTGTCACCATAGACCGCAGTGGTGTAAGGTCACAGAAGCTGGCAATTGTCGCAGTAGAGGAGCTCGCGATTAGGGATGCTGTCAAGGAAGAGATGTAACGACCCAATTCCCGAGTCCCTACGAGACACGAGAATTGGACCGACTCGACTAATCCCAAGACCTAGTCGTCCAACGAGGAAGTAACCAAAAGAGCAGTAAAATAAACCACATTCAGCATGAATATAACTAGCAGTAAGAAAAGGAACTACTACAGCATGTACCACCACAACAGTAGAACAACATTTATAACATAACATGAACTACAAGTAAAGAAAAGTACAGAGAGTAACAAGAACTACTCACTACAGTGGAACAAAAGGGGTACAAAAGAACTGTGGTAACTCTACTGGACCCTACTCGGCCAAGCTTCCTCTGCAGCCGCTGACCCTAGTTGCTCAACACCTAGTCCTGAAAAGTAACGAGTGTAACACGTCAGCGAAACGCTGAGTAGAGTGGCAGCTAAAACTAAAGATGCAGTAAGGTGTACAGTAGCTGTTTTATTTTCTTTCTTCCTTTATTTACGTCTTTCCATTGTTTCACAATTTATCTATTTCTCGGATCCTTCACTTGATCTCGAATGTTCCTCGTGGGAACGATCTTGATTGCAGTCTTTTCTGAAAAGTGGAAGTAACACGTGGTGCTCTCCTGGCCGGGAGAGTCCCCCGTGGTGATCTTACTCTCAGTCAACCACCCCAAGGTCACTGACAGACGTAACGGTGACTACGGCACGCGCGGTAAACGCACGGGTAGCTACCTCGCACTGGCATGCGGTCAGTCGTTTCCGTTAACGGGTACGCCCCAAAGCACAGTACGGAACCATTATAGGGCAGAGCCCTCTCAGTAACAGGGGTCCAACCCCTCCACAGTAACCAAACAGGGGCCTTGCCCCTCCACAGTCCGCGCACCCTCGCCTGACTACCCTGGTTTGCCCAGTGGGCCTAACAAGTCGGTGTAGGTGAGCTAGCAGAACCCCGGGGCCCGTGGGGTAGCTAGTACTCTCTCTACACTAGTAGCTCTCCTCGGTACTGTGTACACGAGGGCCAACAAGTCGGTACAAAGTGGCCAGACCTAACCCCGGGTCCCTGGGGCGGTTGGCTCCGCTCTGCACTAAGCAGGTAACAGGTGCTTCCCCTGGCACTACGTACCCAAGAGACAACACACCTCCACATCTTTCCTTCTCAGTTCCACTTCATTCTCTTTCCAGGAGTTCTACTCCTAACTCCCCGTAGGGTTCCAGCTCTTTTAACTCAGCACATTCAGGTTTCACGTTCATACAACCCATATTCTCAATCATGTTCATTTATTCATAACAGGCAGCTGTTAAATCAATTTACAGGCAGCTATTATTTCCTTTCCACAGTTTCCAAGATTGCAATATCTATATTCATTTCACTAGTTTTCTAGTCCTAGGATTCATGCCGTACCCTAGGATCTATCATTCAATCTAGTTTTCCAGCCCTAGGATTCATGCAATACCCTAGGATCTATCATTCAATCTGGTTTCTCATTCCTAGGATTCATGTAATGCCCTAGGTTCTATTAATTGTTCCATAATTGTAACAAATTATGTTAATAATTTTTAAAGCCACTCTACCAGCTACAACGGAAGTATTGGGGGCATGGTCGGAAATCCCGCACGCCTCCGCAACCCTCGAGACAGCAATGGAATAGGGTCCTAACACAAGGATCAAACACAAGGAGTTTCTCAGAACAGTATATAATTACTGTAAACGGGTAGAGGATTTTATTCCGAAAAGAACGCAACTCGAAACGCGGAAAACGGACTTCGAACGAGCCCTAAACGGGTCGAAAACGACGGAATAGTCCAAAATCAGATGTCTGGAACCTCTTCTAGACGTCTTAAAAGGTGGTTCAGAGGATACCTTCACTCTGTGTAATCCCTCAGACGTCCAGAAGCCTGCGGGGGCATCTGGCTTAGTTCCCAGACGTCCGATGGTCGACCCAAATGTCTGGAACTCCTCTCCGTCGTCTGGCACTGCAGCCAGACGTCCGATTCGCGTTGGATGGCGAGTCTCAGAACCTGCACGTATCCACTCCTCGCTCTCAGTACGACGGGTCGCAGAAAAGGAAGAAGGACGAAAATAACTTACTTGCCAGACGTATGGACAGTCCTCCAGACGTCTTCACCGTCGTCTGGTTGGAAGCCCAGACGTCTGATTCTGGAAAAACTTCCAGAATCAGAGCTCGACTCGCTCTCCGCCCACGACGCACGGCCGCGCCGCGCCTCGTCCGCCTGCTGCTCGAGCTGCAGCAGCCCTCCCCTGTCACTCCACGCCCACTGCTCCCCCACCGGCCGGCTCTAGCTGCCCTGGCAAGCTCGAGCCCTCACGGTCGAGCGTCTCCTCCCTCGCGCAACACCTCCTCCCACAACTCGCCGCGGCTGCCGCTGCTGCCGCTCGCTCGCTCTCACACCGGCTGGAAGAAGGAGAAGAAGGGAGTGGAGGAGATGAGAGTGAGGGAGAGGGCGAGGGCCTTATAAGGCCGCACGGGGAGAGAGAGAGAGAGCGTAGCACTGTGCCGGTAGGAGGAGAGAGGGAAAAAGAGGGCGTGCCACAGAAAATAAATCCCAGACGTCTGGAAGGGGTTCCAGATGTCTGGTCAGACGTCTGGGCCACCTCCCAGACGTCTTAAAAAGACGTCTTGAAATCGCGTTCGTAACAAGAGACATCAAGGCACGGTGGTTGTCGCAGTGGAGTGATGGTAACGCCATCATCTGTCATAACTAGCTTAAATTAATCAGAATCAAAAGCTAAATGCTCCTGAATAATTGTTTGAGGACCATAATTTTTCTCAGATCTATTTGAGGACACAATAATAAATAAGGGTTAATTTTGCAGTTTTAACATCACATCCTGAATGTAGAGTAACCACAGCATCACCCAGGGGTTAATAGAATGTCAATTGAGCGTTAAAGACCAAAATTGAGTCCAAATTGACAGAAATAGGCTTCCACACATTCCGAGAACCAAATCAGAAGACAAAACCCTAATTATCAGCCTCACTTAAATTGAAGAGGTTTTTATCAGGATAAAATTCATCTAAACCTCTTAAAATTTATAGAAAAATATTCTAAGAGGTTTGGTACCTTTGGTTTGATTATCTGAACGTATTTTGACCTTAAACAGAGTTTCAAACGGGATTCTACCCTAATTTGGGTTTCTCTACAAATTACCTAGTCAAACGTGGTCAAAACTCAATTCCAACTTCATCATTAGATTTCTTGGGTATAAATTAGGTTAAAGCCAAAATTTAGGCATAATCAGAGTTCATCTTGACTTAGTTCGCAATTTAACCCCTAAGACCTTTATTTCCTACACTCAAGTCCCTAACTTCCAAAATTCCTTATGAATGCCCCCTAGCTTTCTCATCTCCTTTACAAAATGCCCCCTTCCACCATTGAAGGTCTAAACAGGATCTCTCTGCGACCCATAGACCTTCAAACTTAGAAACTCCCTTGATTTCTCAATTAAACTCTCCCAGAATTTGAGATGATCATTAGAAGATCCCCTACCGTTCGAGCTTGATTTCAAGACCTAAATCGAAGCCAACACCCCCAGTGAGCTCGAGATTTTAGGGATCCTAAATCCCCTTAAATCACAACTCATTTAGGTTCCTCCCTTGATTTAGAGCTCATTCTCGAGCTCTATAAAAAGCCATGATGGTCCCAGCATTCTCTGATAAATGCCAGTTTATCATCATTCTTATGCCCTAAAACAAACCTAGCTCTTAGAATTTTAACTCCGCAAATGGGTTTCTAAGTTGCATTTAGGCATCAATTAAGTTAGGCATGCATTGCATGATTTCTTATATTTTTGACACGTTTATTTGAGTGTTAGGGATGAATAGATAATTAGATCCCTAAAACCCTAACATTCAGGAAGGCAACAGGTGAAGAGGAAGCTCAATTCAGCTAAATCATAGCTAAATCCAGCTCATCATAGTTGTATACCAGCTCACTTGGATTAGGGTTAGCTCTCTTAAGCTCCATTCAGCTCATCTTAGATGGATGGTAGCTCAAGGTAGCTCAACTTAGCTCAAGTCAACTCAGATCCAGCTCAGCCTAGTTGAGTCTTGCTCCTCTTAGCTCCAATCAGTTCACTGGGAGCTCTAGCTAGCTCAACTAAGTTGACAGGAGTCCACCTCAGCTCAAGTTCAGCTACTTCTAGCTCCACTCAATTCAAGTCAGCTGAAGGTGACCTCAACTAGCTCAGGTCAGCTCAAGTCCAACTCCCGGAGACTCCACTCAGCTCAACCTAGTTGAGCTGAGCCATTTAACCTAAGCTAGCTACTCCAGCTAGCTAGGTTATCTCTGGGAAGATCAGACTTGGCTCACCTCAGCACAATTTAGCTGAAGCCATCTAACTTTAGCTTGGCTTAATAGCTAACACAGAACTAGCAAGCTAAGCCAGCTAAGGTAGCTCCTTGCTATTCTCTTCAACAGCAACCAGCTCCAGTGCAGCTCCAGACAGTTCTTCCTCAGCTCCTCTTCCCAAAAACCCTAGCTTCCTCTTACCTCCTCCTCTACTCACCTACTAGCTAACCTAGCTTAGCTAGCTTACCTAAAATATCCACTATATGGCCATCCACCACCTCCCTAAAACCTAACCTAACTCCACCCAAACTCTACTCCAAGTCCACCACCTAAGCTAACCACCTATCTCCACCTATAGTTGGCGCCGCCAACCTTCACACCTCTTCACACCACCACCTTCAAGAGCCACCAAAAAGTGGTGCCAACTACACCCATAACCACCTACAAGTTGGCGCCAACTCTCCCTCCAAAAACTCCCATTATCACCAACATACACCTAAGCCACCAAGCCATCCTAACCCTACACCTAACCCCCTTCTAGAAACCTAACTTGGCGCCAACTTAACACACCCTTTCACCACCTTAACCACCCTATAACTACCACTTAAGTTGGCTCCAAAAACAACTATGCATCCCCCCATGTGGCGCCAACTAAACCTAGCCCTTCATCTTGTAACCACCACGACATGGAGCCATCCTAACCCTCCATAAGTGGCGCCACCTTTAACCCAACCTAAAATTGGTGCCGACCCCACTTAACACCACCTAACCATGATTCCACACACCTCCTCATGTGGCACCATTAAACCCCATCCCTCCATCTCCTAACCACCACAATATAACTCAATTCTAGCCTTACAACACACCCAACCAACCCTTAACCCTAGTTCCTACCAAAAGATGGCGCCAACCATCAAATACCCCTTCATTTTAGCACCATAAATCTTATCCCTAGGATCCCTTAACCACCTTCCATGAGCCATCCTAACCATCTATCCCTTAACCATACCTACCTCCTTACCCATTCTATAAAAAGGCCACTAACTACCCACTTCAATCTTCACCTTTGTCTTCATTATTCCACCATTCCTCCACCATATTCCACCTACTATAGTTGGCCAAGAGAAGAAGGAGAAGAAGAAGATTAAGGGGACACTCTATCCCTTTGGTGCCTTCCCCTCTTCCCTTCTCTCTTGTGCCCACGCCAGCCAGAGGACAAGCCAAGTAGGAGGACGTCCAGGAGGAGGTCTTGAGGGTGGTTGATCGCATGGGTTTTGCATGTTTGAAATCGAGGTTATGGGTAACCCCAATTTCTAACACTCAAAACCTGTGCGATCATTTTGGCGCCATTGCCAGGGAGGCAACGGAATTTACTTTATTGTTTTCTGCACTTCTTTGCATTTACATAGCACTAACACGGCTTATCTCTGATCTATTGTCTTGCAGGTACCCTAGCATGGAGATACAAGTGCGGTAGATCGGAGTAAAGTGCGAGTAGAGTGCATTGTAAGTGTCCCCCACTTCGCCACCCACTAGTTCATTTCACCACACTAATAACTCAAACCTAAATCAACTTAGGTGCTTTTTATAAACCTTAGGATAGATTTGGTTGTTTGTTTGCCACCTCCACTCATCTCACCCCTGCATATATAAAAAAAAATAAGAAAAAAAAAATACTATTCTCTTGTGGGATTTTCTGAAAGCTACACAGTTAACACCCACAAATTCTCACCCTAAGGCGCACAATTGCATTGATTCTACCACTTAACCGAGATCTGACCTATGGACCCGGTACACTTAACTCAACACACAAATAAGTGAGTAGAAATCTGATTTGGTTAAGACTTTTTGTGTGCCTTAATCAAGTGGTGCAATAGACCAATTGCTTGAACTGTTTGGGCCGCACCACTCAATCTAAAATTGATCCATCAAGTAGCTTGCCACTTAGGGCTGAACCAGGCACTCCACAATATTTTTGATTTTTAAAGGAACATATCATCACTCGTGTTTTCAAAACTTGGAGTGTTCTACTAAACCTTGATTGAACCAACCTAAGAATTAAACCCTAAAAGCTACTAAACAAAGTTAAACCCTAAAAGACACATCATCAAATAATCTTGTTTGCAAACCCTAGTTGTACACAAACTTACATTTCAACTGATCATTAAGGGCACAACCCATCTTAAGGGCCCATCACATTCCAAGAGCACAATCATCCCAAGCCTAATTAAAACTGAGTAGATGTTGTCCTTAAGGATTGATTCGCTCTTCGGGGCTCAGACTAAGATTATTTTCAATTAATCTACTTCTATTGGTCCATTTGATGTCTACCTAGGGGAGTAGCATCAAACGACCTGTTTAAGTCGCTGAATCAGGTTGTAAGAGTGTTGCGTTGTAATACAGTCGAAATAGTATTCAAAACAAATACAATTTTATTACTCAAAAAATATTCTTAGATCGAACACAGGGAGCAAATGGAATTCACACACTAATCTCAACAATAAATGAAAATTTGAACACAAATCATTACTCAAAAACTAATCATAAATGTAGAGCACGAGTATATGAAGAATAAAAAGAAATTTAGATAAAATAATGGAGAGCATAGAAAAATCGGATGTCTCAAATGTCTTGTGCTACAGTAGTCTTCCTTCTTCTGATTTCACTTTTGGCCTCTTCTCTTCTGCTTCTTCCTTCCTTCTTCTTCTCTTTCTCTGCCTTCTGCCTTTGGCTTCTTCTTCTTCTTTTGCCTTTGCGAGCCTTTTGCCTATGACCTTCTCTTCTTCTTCTTCAGCTTCTTCCTTCTTCTCTTTCTCTGCCCGTCTGCCTTCTCTTCCGAGGTCCTTCTCTTTCTCTTCTTCTCTTCTTCTTCCTGACCTCTTCTTCTTCTCTAAATTGGCAAAGTGTTGGCGTAATCTTCTCAGAGCAAAACCCCCTACCCCCGCGCAGCTCTCCTCTCTCTTTCTTTTCTATTTCAGTCTCGCTCTCCCAGAGCCTTTAGCCGGGTCGGGTTATCAGACCTAATGCATACCCAGGTCCAGGCTCACCGACGTGTGTGGTGAGCGAGGACTGAAGTCGGGTTAGGTAGTCGAGTTGGCTAGGCCAACGGGTTATGTCGCGGACGAGTCCGGTGAAGGGGGGGAGGACCTCATCCTCAGTATTGGAGGTGAAGAGCCTACTTCACTTTTACAATTTATGCGCACGAAGGCTCCTTTTCACTTCTGAGGTGGGATTAAATGTCCCACCTCCCTTTCGCGCACCGTAGCAGCAGGGTGTCAGCAAAATTGGCAAGGCTACCAAGGTTGAAGCCTTTGCTTGATGGCCTAGATGCGTGCGGGCTTCGATTGTGCATAGCTTGGGGCTATCTCCTGGAGCAGAGTAGGACCTGGAGCGATAGCAGTAAGCTCGAAGCTTTGGCAGAAATGGAAACTGTCGTCTTGCTACCTGAAAGCAAGAGCAAGGGCCTTATGGCCACTTCAGAATGTTCAGCATGGTTGCCGTGGCACGACGGCGAGGTTGGCTGTGGTGGCATGCCAAGGGCACACTGTGTGCGTGTGAGTGGGTGTGTTCGATGAGGTGTTTAGGTGAGTGGCGCGGTGAGTGGAGTGCGGGAAAATGATCAGGGAGTTGAGGTGGAGGTCATAGGGAGGTCGGCGAGGTGGATGGAGGTGTGTAGCGACGGATACACCTCGCCGGAGGTATCACCGGAGATGGAGGTGAAGGTGTTTGGTGGCATCAGTGGTCGATTTTGAGAAATAAAGAGAGGGGGAGGAAGTGTGAGAGAGAAAGAATCTAAGACCTACTTTTAAGGGATGAAAAGGACAAGAATCCTACGCTGGTATGGTTTCCAGACGTGGGGAAGACGAAGCCTCCGTAGATGTGGCGACGGCAAAGACGGGGCAAGGGCGATGTCAGCCGGTATTGCGCGATGCGGAAGATGGAGAGGGAGATAACCCTACCATTGGTATTGTGGTTGGGCGATGAGAGAGTGAGGGAAAGGCCATCGGAGCTTGCAGAGAGTTGTGGCCGGCGAGGGAGAGAGGAATAGAGGGGGAACCGGCCCAATTTCAAGCTGAGGAGTTCAGTTTTGATCTGGGGCTTCTTAAATAGGTCATTAGAGAGGGATTTGTTCTTGGAAGCTCAAGGAAAACTTGCCAGAGATGGAAGTTGTTAAGGGACTCAAATCTCTCATGCATTCTCATGAGAGATTGGGAAGGAATCAGGGATAAAAGATGGGTTCAGATTGGAAGGAATTACTCAAAGAATCTCCCTTCCAATTTTGGAAGGGATTCTCCAAGTAATCAAGGAGAAATCTCCTTTCAAAGCTCGCCGGAGTAGGATTCCTCCACGATAATGACGGAAAGACCTACTTGTGAAGACGATGAAGAAGTTAGGAGGCTAAATGCAAGGGTTTTTGAAAGTTATGGGTAGAAATGTAATCAAACTGGACCTTTTTGTAAAGTAGGTCAGGATGAATTCCTCTTAGGTCCAAATTTTGGTACAAACCTAATTTGGACCTAAGGAATCCAATGGTAAATTTGGATTTTGGATTTGATCACGCTTGACTGGAAAATTTATGCAAAAACCCAAGTTAGGATAAATATTTATCTGAGACCCCATTCTAGGTCAAGATGGGTTCTAATGGCCAAATTGAAGATACTAAACCCTAGAGGATATTTTTATATGATTTTTAGAAGGTTTAGATAAATTTTATCCTGACCAAAACCTTGGTTAATCAAGTGGGTCTATTTTTTGGGTTTCAAAAGTCATTTAATTCACAGAACACACACAAACCCTTTTCAGTCAAATCTAACCCACTTGTCATCTTATTAAGATCATTTGACCTTTGTTTAGCCCTTGAGAAAACCTGTGGCTGTACTATATTGGTAAAATTGCAAATTTACCCTTAGTTTCTTGTGTTCTCTCAAAAAGGTTATGCAGTGAATTATGACCTTCAGTTTGTTATGTAGGAGCATTTATTCTCTTCATTGGATCAAAAGAGCTAGTTATGGCACATGATGGTGTTCCCATCATGACCGTAGTTGGGGGGTACACTAGGAACCAGAGGTGTAAGCCAAAGGAAGAACCTTCTCCTTAGTCCTTCCTTCTAACTGGTTGGATTGACCAGATAAAAGTAGACCAAATCGTTTATAATTTCAAGACTAGTCCTGAGAGTCTGTAAGTCTTTAGACTAACTCACCTAAGGACAGGGTTGATTGATTGTACTGTAGGGATCCTTTCTTTCTTCTGATTTCCCTCTTATTCCACAATGTATCCTTCCACATCTTTCACACATTTCCAATCCTACCCTCCTACCACCTCTTATCTCCAAGATGATTGCTATCCCAAGTTGACTTGTAATTACCCATCCACTAGTCGAGATAACTTTGATTGGGGATATGAATCCGAACCTCTATGTCCAGGGCCTAACTTTGGACAAGTCTATGATTACTATCCTTCCCAGAGCTACAATGATTATAGATCTCAATCCTTTGATGATCAAACCAACCTGATCTACAATCAAGAAATATATGATGATTATAACACCTACCTTCCCCAGTATTCCACTAAATATAGGTCGCCACCATCCTTTAAACAACCTGAAATGACCTACTATCAGGGAGGGACCTGAGAACCTCGATATCTTGAATCCCCTAGATTGAACCCAAACCCACCCAACCCTGAACCGAACCAGTCGGTTCAGGTAAACCAGATCCAGGATAGGGTGTTGGCTAATTTGAGGAATACTATACAATCTTTAGAAGCTCAGCCAACACCATCCACTGAAGCATTGGAGCTTATGATCAAAATGATTGATGAACTTAATAGTTCTCTATTGGATTTGCTCCAAAATGTTAGGGATATGGACCTGGGTGAGTTTCTTCTTGGGAAATTGTCGAGGTTGAGGATGAAATTTGTGGTTGCCCTAGTCAAATCTTGGGATGATTCTCAAGATGAAGCTCCTTCAGGAGAGCCAATGTCTGAACCAGCTCAGGCACGTGTTGGGGGGGATACATATTCTGAGATTGGAGATGACTAGGTTGGTCTAGAGCAACCCTTAGAGGATGAATCGATTGATTCACCTGAGATCCCCGAGCCAGGGAGCAAGGAAAAATGTCTCTTTGGACCAGGAAATGACAATCGATTGAGACATATATAAATGAGGATCATGAATTCTTTGACTCTGAGGGTGAAGAATCTCTTAGTGAAGTCTCACTTGAGCGTAAGGAAGATGATTTTAGCGAGATAAATGGGCTTAAGGAATCTGATGAACCATTTGATAGCCCGTTCATTGAAGATTTAGATTCGGTTGGGGCTAACTTGGAGGATTTGAATTCTCATTCACTAGAAGATTCAATCGATAGCCCCATTCCTCAACCACACCCTAAAGGGATTGATTTTGATTTAGAAATCATTACGCCCAAGTCAATCCTGATTCAATCGCAATTGTTGAACTTGGGTACTTTAGATGGGGTGTACAATGATTTGGAGGTCCCGGAGCTTAAGCACTTGATTTTAACAGATAGGAATTTGGCTATGAAAATCTGGAGGCTAATTCTGAGGGAACTATGATTTTGGATCTAAGGGTACTTATTGACTTGAAATCACCTATTTTCTATCAGGTCCCTTATGATATCTTTCACGTGCAACCCAAGCTCAAAATAACTAATTATTTTTCTGAGCTGAACGTTAAGTGGACATCCGCACCTATTGAGCCATCTTTACCCGTTGTCTGACACTTTGGTCTTGGGTTGCACACCACAAAACCACAGGCCCAGCCCCGCAAATACAACAATCTTAGGTTTTAGGTGATTTTCATCCAGAACCTTGGAATCACTCGACCCTGGGACATAGGTCTACCTCATAACTTGGTCAAGATCTGTGGACATCTTCTATTAGCAGGTTGGAGGATCAATATTTTTATTTTGATTCTGACCTGCACTTGTGAATTCTCAACTTCTTTGTATGTATATTATGCCTAGCTGAAGGCATTAAACTGAGTACGTGTGTATACTCTCTTCTCTCTGCGAAGCTGATCGGGTTGTCACGAAATTTAGGTGATATTCTATTTACTCCGCCCTTTTCATGTCTTTGTTTTTACAATGAGGACATTGCATCATTTAGGCATGGGGGGTGGATAATCAATTCCTGAGATCATTTTGTTAACTCCGTAGAATTTCTTTTAGTTTCTTGTAAAAAAATTGAAAATTCAAAAAAGATTAAAAAAAAATTAGAAGAAGAGAACTTAGGCATTTGGAAGTTATTAACTTTAGGAACTAGACACTTTGACTCTTCAGGTCTTCAGGCTTAATTAGCCCGGGTGTCCACTCGAATGTGGACTTAGTCTTAAGTCCTCGCCAAGTAATTTTATTTTAATTTGGTTAATAAATTGGGATGGTAAGTATGTGACTTATTAACCTGCCCTCTGATTTGGGGGGACTTTAAGCCTAAGCATCTACACACTTTTTTCACTGACTCACTTTTCGACGGTTTCTTCGGAAATTGGGTAGCTAATGAACTATCTAGGGTGGTATGGCTGGCAAGTTGTCAGTGGTAACAGCTCATCGGCTGGTTGTCCAGAGCCCAGCCACAAGACCATTTTCGTTGTACTGCCTTTAGGCAAATCTTAGATCAAGGAAGCCACCTACTTGAAAGGAAAATAAGAAAAAAAAAGGAGAAAATAAATAATAATAATAATAAACAAAATCACACTTCATCGCACGAGTTTGGCTGGCAAGTTGCCGTAGGTAACAGCCCACTGGTCGGTTGTCTAGAGCCTAGCTCACAAAAATGCACAATAATTCCCAAAACATTTAGGGAAGAAGCGGGGAAGTAGAATAAATCGGAGAGATATACACTGGGTTCGCCCTTGTGTTGACCCTATAATTAAAAGAAGTAAGGAGAAAACTACCGTTCGAAAAGATAAACCTTTAAGCAAGGTCACCTGGGGTCGTAGAAACCCGAAGTCCATTTTAATGGCCGCCCAGTGAGTCTTTCACTCTTTTCACTAGATGCTTAGCACTTAGAGTCCTTTTCGAGTCTTGGGCAGGTTAGGTAGCCATAAAAGGTTATCCCGAAACTCTCAAACTCCAAAAGTCCAAAAAAGATTAGAAAAGAAGAAAAATAAAAAAATGTATCTTCCCTTT
Organism: Thalassia testudinum; assembly: GCA_037157565.1. Lineage (NCBI taxonomy): Eukaryota > Viridiplantae > Streptophyta > Magnoliopsida > Alismatales > Hydrocharitaceae > Thalassia > Thalassia testudinum. Next base: position 135,796,011 of record JAZHRO010000003.1, on the reverse strand, counting down.
TCAAATAAGGTGAGGACTTGGGTGATCTGTAATCTGGCAAACACCCAGGTACTGTTGATTGCTCCGCAAAAATACGCCTGCAATTGTGCCATCTTGTGCTATTTCCTAGCATTACCAATGCATATTTGGTCTCCATAGTTGCATTATAAAAATACATGCATGCATGCATTTAATTGAGAAGGGAGGAGAATGAAATAAGTGGCCTTGCATTTTGCATTTTTCCTTAAGTGCATCTTTGCAAAATTCCCATCTCTATTTTTATTTCCATTTGATTTTTAAATCTTTCTCCCCGCAGCTGCATGGAGCAATTTCTTCCTTGCGCGCCATCCCCTGCAGCTGCCCTTCCCTGCGGCTGCCTCTCCCTGCCAAGCCATTCCAACTTCTCCCTGCAGCCGCATGCAGCCATTCCCAGCCATGCCTTCTTCCTTTATAAAAGACCACGGCTTCTACCTTCAAAATGGAGCCTGGTCCACTTCAAAAAAAAAGAACACAACAGCTCTCCAGGCCACCATCCTCTCCCTCTCCCTCCATATGCCGACCCTCCTCCTCCGAGGAGACACCCGGTGGGCAAGAGCCCTCACTGTGGTGCACACCACCAGAGTGAGACCACCACCGCCCAGCTCTTCAAAGAGCCGATGGGCGTGGTGGCTCTTTTCTAGGTTTTTTTCCCATTTCCAGCACCTTCAGCCATGGCCGCAAGCTTCAAGGTGTGAAGCTCGAAGCTCGGCGGTAGCAGCTACAGCAAAGCAGCAGCAGCAGCCCCCAGCCATTCCGCGCAAGCCTGCAGGCGCCCCAGCCCCTTCTACGCGCGCCTGCAGGCCTCTTCGCCTCCCACTTTCTCCGCCCTGTCGCACTCTCTTCTGCCCGCAACCAGCCTCTACGCGCCTCTGCAGCGGCCGCCCAAGCGCTTCCCCGCACCCCTGCCAGCACCTGCAAGCTTCCGTGCAAGCTGCAGGCGCCCTCGCCTCCCTCTCCGCACGCTCTGTCGCGAGCTCTCCACGCTCTCAACCGGTCAGTGCAAACCCTCTTCCTCGCACGCTAGCCCGCACGCGCCAGCCGCGAGCCGGCCACACTCACACCACCTGCAGCTCCCGGTTGCACGGCGCGGACGACCACTGTAGCCACTGTTCACGTGAGTCTGCGCGACATTGTGGCTACGGTGGGCTGACCAGTGAGTTTCTCACTTTACCGGTCACCCAGCGTGCTGCGACCGCCGTTCGCTTGTGCGCGTGCCTGCCCGCGTGTCTCCGCCCGCGTCGCCCGCACACCCCCGCGCGTCTGCCAGCCCTCTCCCAACGCTTGCATCGCCCGCTCCCTTCGGGCGTGCCTACGAACACCCGCTTCAGCCTTCGCATAGCATGGTGCACTGCGTATCTTCTCTCCGCACCCTCGCCCTCCAGCGCGCGCTTGTCTGCGTGGATGCATGCCTGCGCGCGAACTTGAACCTCCAAATGGCACTGGAAAGCTGCAGACGACTTAACCTGCAGCTCTTTCTCCTGCCCTCTCTCTCTCTCTTTCTCTCTCACTCTCTCTCACAACACTCTCTATACACCGATGCTTGCACACACATTCACTCACACTTTCACACACACACACACACACCTATACCCTATTATATACATACATATATATATATATATATATATATACGTATACATATATATTGATATATATATACATATATTTATATACATATATATACATACATATACATACATACATACATACATACATACATACATATATATATATATATATACATAGAGTAGCACCTATATACTTATGTCTATATATATATTAGTATTTCTATAACTAAGTATTAGTATACATACATATATATATATATATATATATATACATATATCTATATACTTATATATCCATATATACTTACATATATACATATATCTACACACACACACACACACACACACACACATATATATATATACATATATACACACCTACTTATATATACATCTATATATACATATACATATATATATATATATCTAGCTACATATATCTATATATACATATATTACTATATACATACACATATATATATACATCTATATAGTATCATATACATACATATACATATAAATATACACACACACATATATATATATAGATCTATACATATATCTATCTATACATACACACACACACATATATATATATACATACCTATATATATATATACATACATATATACATATATAACTACATATATATACCTATATATTTATAATCATATATATATATATATATTTATATACATATATATATTTTCACATTATTTACCATACGTGGTATCGCAGGAATATCTGCACCAGTTGCTGATATTCCCCGATACACGCGTACAAAAAAAGCGTGTTCGCATTCATCTTCCACCATCCATCCTACACCTTACATGCGGCACTTCGCCCTGTTGGTTGCGTCTCTCTAGACAACGACCGACTCGACACCGTGCTACACTCCATCTCCTCCACCCCCACCCCTTTATATACATAATATATACATATATATAAACTACATTTACTTTATTTCTGTTTCGCTTTCCTGATAGTAAAAAGACAAAAAAATATATAAAAGAGAAAAGATAATCTTTGACTTACAGGTACTCCGTCTTGCGAATAGCAAGACCCATTTTGGAACTCTGTTTTGGCTCAAAGCTAAGAACCCAATTTTGAGGGTGTGCCTCAAGGACAAAGATTACCAAAAAAAAAAAATCTAAATAGAAAAATACCAAAAACACAATAAACAAAAGGAAGAGACTCTTTGTAGAAAAGGCGTAGAAACTTGACTTGTACCCCACCTCCCTGAGTTCGACCCTGGGCCTAAAAATGACAAGATAAAATTAGGTAGGCCAGGTTAAAAATTTTGTAAAGAGATGGTTAGGTCCAATTTAGGTTAACTACTATACACACTTCAACGATAAAATCATCATATTAACAACCTATCCGGTCTCAACACCAACTGTTGAGTCGTTGTAGTTTAGGACCTTAGTTGAAATTTTCTATTGTTAATAAACGACTTAGGCCTAAGCGATCGAGTCCTGATTCAGTTTTTATACATAGTATGTAGTTTAATTTTGCTAGGGACTCACAAAAGATAGGCATGGGGATATGATGTAAACACATCTATTTAGGTTAAAATGCCTATTCATGCATGTTCCTAGGTTTAAATTTGCATTTCATATTATAAATATTGTAGAGCATGCATCATTCTGCATTTAGAGTAGTTGTATATATTTTGGGTTAATTAGGTCCTTTTTATGGTCAGGAGAGAAGAAGACTTATTTCAGGGCCTTAGATGGACGATCGAATCATACGGATCTGATCAAGACGACGATTAGAGTCTAACTCCTTCGAAATCATCTAGATCAGAGTCCCATAGCATCATATGATGTCCGAGGAAGATCAACGGCTAGGGGGGCAATGCGACATCCATATGAGTTTCAGATGGAAAATTCGACCATACAGATGAATCCAAAGCGATGATCCCAGTATGGCAACGTGGGAATCATCTCAATCTAAGCACCGTGGCACCCTCTACAAAAGAAAGAAGAATGGACGGCCTAGATGGCACCACGTGGCGCCATCTAGGCTGCCCAACATCGGCCAGAAATGCCCGCTCCCACCTCTCCATCATCTATGACCTTCGTTCCCAGCCATTGGATCTTGATCCAACGGCTGAGAAGCCTCCACACCGCACGCCTCTTTGCGACTCAAGGGAGAGCCCAGCATAGTGGTTAAGTGCCCTCTGCGGATCAAGGGGCGTGGGTTCGAGACTCGCAGACCCCCCAAATCGAAAATTGGAGGTGTGTGAAGCACCAGCCGCAGGGCCAGTGCACGTGCACGCACAGCCAGCACAGCGCCAGTGCACGAGCGTACGCGCAACCAAAGGCGCGTAATGCGCGGACCAGCTGTGTGCGGGCGAGTGCTTCGTTGGCGGCAACCTTCAGTGACAGCCTAGTGCCTAGTGGACATTTAGTGATGCTTACAGCCGTCGCTAATTGTTCATAGGTGCAAGGTCAACTACGTGCGTGAGCGGACGTGAGCTGGCTACAGCAACAGTTACAGCGACAACTTGGAGATCGCTAATAGTCCCATGCCTATTCTAGCCTCTTCTCATCCACTTTATAAGGACCTACACCCCCTCCCTTCCAAGCCATATCAACCTACTCTACTCCCACCTACTCCCAAGCTCTAACAAGCCTACCAATGCTCTGTTAGAGCTTGCTCTCAAGCTCCCAAGGCACTTATTAGTATAATGAAACTCTGCCCCACCAAATACTCCTCCAACTTCCCATCCCCATTCATAGGTCACCTTGGAGTCATCCTCCCACCTCCATTCCGGTAGAAAATCATCTCTGCCTTCTCACCTCCATTCCGGAGCTGCGCTGAAGCTTTCCTCTACTTGACGTCCTCCCGCTTCTCACCTCCATCGTCTTGCTTCCTAACTCCTTCATCCGAGCTTCCGCTAGGCGCTGTCGTCTCACTGAGCAACCGCTTTGGGAGATTTCTTCTCACCTCCCTCTCATTTTATGTTTTCTAGATTATTGTAATTGGCATTCATGCAATATATCATATTCGATTCTATCTCTCTCTTGTGATTGTCTGTCACTTTATTTCAAAAATAAAAAAATAACAAAACCACAAAACACCTAAAGGAAACAAATCTAAGCACGGATTTCATACAAAGTAAACATCGCCTCATTGTGTTCGACCTGGGACTCCTTTGGAGTTTTGGTATAAATTATATTTGATCACAAGTTTTGCAACTATGACGACGGGTTACTCGTAATCCCGATTTCAAACACGCAAAGTCACAATTTATATCGAAACTCCGTCGTAGTTGCAAAACTCATGATCAAATATAATTTATACCGAAACTCCATGGGAGTCCCAGGTCGAACACAAGGAGGCGACGTTTACTTTATATGAAAATCGCGCTTCGATTTGTTTCCTTTTGGTGTTTTGTGGTTTTGTTATTTTTTTATTTTTGAAATAAAATGACAAACAATCACAAGAGAGAGATAGAATCAAATATGATATATTGCATGAATGTCAATTACAATAATCTAGAAAACATAAAAAGAGAGGGAGGTGAGAAGAAATCTCCCGAAGCAACTGTTTGGTGAGACGACGCTGCCTGGCGGAAGCTCGGATGGTGTTGGGAAGCAGGACGACGGAGGTGAGAAGTGGGAGGACGTTGGGTAGAGGAAAGCTTCAGCATAGCTCCAGAATGGAGGTGAGAAAGCAAAGATGATTTCCTATCGGAATGGAGGTGGGAGGATTGCTCCAAGGCGACCTATGAATGGGGATGGGAAGTTGGAGGAGTATTTGGTGGGGCAGAGTTTCGTTACACTAATGGGCGCCTTGGGAGCTTAAGAGCATGCTCTAACAGAGCATTGGTAAGCTTGCTAGAGCTTGGGAGTAGGTGGGAATAGAGTAGGTAGAGATGGCTTGGGAGGGGGTGTAGGTCCTTATATAGTGGATGAGAAGAGGCTAGAATAGGCATGGGACCATTAGCGACCTCCAGAATGTTGCTGTAAGTGTTGTTGTAGCCAGCTCACATTCGCTCATGCACGCAGCTGGCCTTGCGCTTGCGAAAAATTAGTGACGGCTGTAAGCGTCACTAAATGTCCTCCAGGTTGTCGCTGAAGGCTGGCGCCAACCAAGCACTCACCTGCACGCAGCTGATCCGTGCATTACATGCCTCTGGTCGCGCACGCGCGCTTGTGCGCTGGCGTTGCACTGGCAGTGTGCGTGCTTGTGCGCGTGCGTGCTGCGCTAGCACTGTGGCTGGAGCTACGCGCGCCTCCAATTTTGATTTGGGGGGTCCGCGGGTCTTGAACTCGCACCCCTTGATTCGTAGAGGGCGCTTAACCACTACGTTGGGCTCTCCCTTGAGTTGCAAAGAGGCATGCGGTGTGGAGGCTTCTCAGCCATTGGATCAAGATCCAACGGCTGGGAATGAAGGTCACGGATGATGGAGAGGTGGGAGCGGGCATTGCTGGCTGATGTTGGGCGGCTTACATGGTGCCACGTGGCACCATCTAGGTCGTTCATTCTTCTTTCTTTTGTAGAGGGTGCCACGGTGCTTAGATCGAGATGATTCCTGCATTGTCGGATTGCGATCGTTGCTCTGGATCCTTTCATAAGGTCAAATTATCCATCCAAAACCCGTATGGATGTCGCATTGCTCCCCCTAGCCGTTGATCTTCCTCGGACATCATATGATGCTATTGGAACTCCGGTCTTGACGACTTCAGAGGCATTAGACTCCAATCGTCGTCCTGCTCAGATTCGTATGGTCCGATCGTCCATCCGAGGCCCTGAAATAAGTCTTCTTCTCTCCTGACCATAAAAAAGGACCTAATTAACCCAAAATATATACAACTACTCTAAATGAAAAATGATGCATGCTATGCAATATTTATAACATGAAATGCAAATCTAAGCCGAGGAAATGCATGAATAGGCATTTTAACCTAAATAGATGTGTTTACATTAGTGGTGCACGTCCACCCTTGGAGGAGATTCTAAGGTGGAATTCTTCCACCTTTGGAGGAGTAAGGGCACACCCATCTAGGGCTTGCTAAGGAGGGCACACCTTGGAGAAGAATTTCAAGGAAGGGATTAGGAGAAATCCTTTTCAAGCTAGGAGCAGCTGAGCTTAGAGTAAGGAGATTCTCCTCTTCACCAACATCACTGGGAATATTTGTGTTTTCATTATTTTTTTATTTCTTTCTAATAGTAGAAGCATTCCTCTACTAGAGATCTTGTAAAACATTTCTTTTCCTTTATAAAAGTTGCCATTCCATCATTTTCTTGCATCTTATTTAATTGTCTTTTCTAGCACTTTTCACTCCCTCTCTCTAATTACCCTAGGTCTCCATGTACCTAGGGTGAGCTTAGAGAGTGGTTACTTTTGTCACTAAGGTGCTAGTGATGTGTGTGATTTCGTACGCGAAAAGATTTGAGTTGGAAACCCATCGTCGTAGTGCATAGAAATCTGCTAACTAGATAAAATTTATATCGAAACTCTAGGAGTCCCGGGTCAAACACGGGGAGGCGAATGTTTCGTTTTGTGAAATCTGTGCTTTGATTTTATTTCTTTTTATTGTCTTTATCTTTTGTAATTTTTTGTATTTTTCTAAGGCAAGAGATCAGGTCGAAATAATTTCTATATAATCTACTTGCAGAGAGAGAAATAATCACATATACTTTCAAAACAAATGTTTGCTACAACTACAAATAAGAAAGTGACAAACTACACTAGAAAGCAAAAACATAGAGAGTGGTGAGAAGAATCCCCCTTGACAGTTGCTTGGAGGACGACTCGCTTTGATGGTGCCCAAACGAAAGTGGTGAGGAGCAGGATGAAGGAGAATGGCATCGGAGGATGGAGGGTGCAACAGGGAAGCGTCGCGACGAGGATCTACTTCCCAAAGTGATGAGAGGACAGCCATGAGATGCCCTATGAATAGAGGTGCATCCCAGGCTTGGGACAAGTTCTCTCTAGAGCCTTAAAGGTGGTGAGGGAAAGAAAGAAAGCGATGAAGAAGAATGGGAGGAGTAGGGGTCTTTTTATAGTAGAGGAAAGCATTCATTTCGTACATAAGACATTTAGTGACAGCCATAAACATGCTGAAGATCCGCTGCAAGCGTCGCTAAAGCTCCAGCTCACACCCCCCACGTGCGACGCTCACACACGCACTCCCGCTGGCATCGATTGCCTCCGTGTGCTACACGCTTCACACACGCCCGTGCGCTGTGAATGTGCGGTGATGCATGCATGTCCTTGGGCGGCCAGGATAGCACCACGTGGCACTATCTGGGTCGTCTATCTTCTTTCCTTTGTAGGGGCTGCTACAGAAGTCAAATTGAGTTGATTTTTACATCGTTGGGCTTCGATTGTCAACCTAATCTATCAATGCAGTCGGATTTGTCATTTGAAGATCCAAATTGCGTCACCTAGTCCCTCGGCCATTGATCTTCCTCGGACTGCATAAGGTGCTATGGGACTCCAATCAAGACAATTTTGGAGGTGTTGGACTCTGATCGTTGTCCTGATCAGATCCATATGGTCGGATCGTAAATCTGAGGCTCCAAATTAAATCTCTTCTCTCCTAGCCATAAAAGGATGCAATTAACCTAAAATTTATACAGACTACTATAAATGCAGAATGATGCATGCTATGTAATATTTATATCATGAAATGAATATCTAAGCTTAGAAACATGCATAAATAGGTAGTTTATCCTAATTACCTATGTCTTCGTCAGTTAGATTTAGCAATTTAGGTGTAATCTTTTCCCGTTCATTATTTTCTAATTGCCCATTATTTCAAAACTCAAAAAAATCTTATATTCAAAAATCCCAAAAAGAAAGTTGATTTTCCAATATCAAGTGAGAGTCTTTAAATTGTATTTATGCCACCCGTGGGACAACCCGAATACCTTCCCAAGTACTCGATTTTATAAATTTTAAGAGTGATCGAAAGTGTACATTACAATGATATAAACCCTAATTTCAAATCATGTGCTTTTCACTATCATTCTCCTTAGTGAGGTTCTGAGTCCAAAACTCCTCTTCTCCTCATTCCTTAGCCTACTCCGACCAAGCACCAGTGAGCACTTCAATTCCCCTTCGTCGCCATCTGCCACGTAGAATAAGCAGTGGAAACATCTTCCCCAACATCATCCACACCAGTGGGCTAAAGCCAAGGCTGCCTTGACGCCTTCCTCCTCACCGTTCTCATCCCCGGAGTATTCATCGTCTCCGGCACTGGCCAATCACAGCCAGTGCCATTCCTCCCCTTTCATCCATTAGAATAGGTCTTTTTGCTCCCTCTATCTCCCTAGCTTTGAATCTGACCCTCATCTTCTCGATTCAACCGCTGAGCACCTTGCTTCCCCCTCGTCTTCTCCACCTCCGGCATCACTTCGACAAACTCGCCATGCCACTACACACCCCCAAATGCTACGATGCCGCCACCTACAGCTCCGACTCAACCCCACAACCAAAAGCTTCAACTTAATTGGGGCTATTGGCATCTCCAAACACCGACCAAACTCACCCATCCATAGTTACCTCCACCACCACTGTCCGACCATCCCAACCCACCAAACACCTCGACACCAGCATTGTTGCATTCCTCGCCTCACGGCGAAGCTCAGGAGCGTTTTAATTGGGGCTTAAGGCCCATATTTGTGTATCTCAGGTTCTCTCCATCATCGTCGATTCGCCGCCATCGATCACCATGCTCCACCCACCTCTAGCTTCGATTCCACCTCAAGTAGCCACGACATCATCTAGAGACCCCATCTACTGCCTTGATTTGAAGAAAGATTTCCAACAACAGCTCAATTGCGAAGACATCAGTTGCAGCTTCACGCGAGGAAGGAAAGTGGGACTTAGTCCCACCTTGGAAAATTAGGGACACACAAAGGCAAATAAAAGGAAAAAGTGAAGAGGACCCTTCGCCCAAGACACGGGGATCGAGTCCCCTTTCACTTAGCACTCACTCCTTGCTCACCTCACATGCCCAATGAGCCTGGACCCGTGTCCTAGTCCCTATGCTTAAGATCCGATATAGACCCGCCTAACCTATACCCAATTTTGAGAAGGGAAAAGGAGAAAATCTGAGGATGGTAGGGTAAGTTTTACGCCTCGAGTCTCGTGCCTGTGCAAGCCTAACACTTTGCATCTTTGAGGTAGGCTTCTCTGTGCTTGGCACCCTTGTGTCTATTCTAAGGGTTTGATGACTTTAGGCATCTAGGGGTTATGCCCGACGTCTGATTGTGGCTGTGGACTTATTTGGATCCTATCTGACGTGGAAATTGAGACATAAGTGAGTAAAATTGAATTAATTGATTTATTGGGATATGTGCTTAATTTGGAGAGTTAATTGGTGATTTAAATCACCAATTTTAGAGTTCTTTCATATTCTTTTTATCCTAATAATTCTTGAGATACATTTGCTATTATTGAACAATATTTTAAGTAAATTTCTATTATTCATTGAATATCTTATTGTGTTCATTAATTTAAATTACAATTAATGTTGTAAATTCCATATTTATTCTCTACGAATGACCTCAGATTCACTTCTGTTTTCAAGCACCTTATAAATTTAAATGTTGTATCATTTTTGTTGACTGTACTATAATATATATTTCTTAAAACTCAACGAAAGCGTCACAACATTTGGGCGAGCGTGGTTGAGGAGGACACAGTCGTGGGCTTCTATCGGAGTGGTGGTGAGTCTCTGTCGCTCGCATGAGGGAGAGGATGGAGGACACAGTCAATAGAGAGATTTGAGGACACAGTCATGGGCTGCTTCGGTCGGCGCTGGGAGGAGGATTGGAGGGGAGAGTGAGGTCGCGATGGTGCTGTGGACGTGACTAAGGTTGTGGTGGTCTCTGTTGGGTTCGGTCTGTGATGGTGAGAAGACGCAGCAGGCTATCGAAAAGGAGCACGCAGTGGTTGTCGGCAGCAGAGCTGAGAGGGGTGCAACCAGAGGAGGGTGCGATGGAGGCCTTTGCTGTGGTCGCGGTGGCGAGCGGATGTGGTGGTCCTCGTGGAGCTCTGGCCAAGAGGTGGAAGTGGAGGGGAGACGCTGGAGGGGAAGGTCGGCGAGCGGTGAGCACGTGGTCCTGTGCGTGTAGCCAAGTGAGACTTGTGGGTGGCGGTGGCTTCGACCGAACCCAGGAGGTGCTCTGCTGCCGGGTACCTGAGGGTAGCGTACCTCAAAACCCCTCCTCTTCATGAAGAGTATTTTGTCTTACGAAGGAGATGGGAATTCGCCACGTGAATTTCCAACCAGAAGAAAACAAAAACAAGTAAGAAAGCTTATAGAGCCCAAAATGTAAGGATTAAACGTAAGCTTCTATAATCAAGAAATCTTCCCTCAAATGGAAGTGTGTAGGCCTGAATTCGCACAACGGATCGGTGCTCTTGATAGCAAGGATTAGCAATGGCACCTTCTTTGTCTCTTTTTTTTATCACAAGAATTGTGGGAAGTATTCTCTCTTGTGTGTGTTTTGTCAAGTGAAGGTCCTCTCATATATATGGAGGGCTTAGGAACTCTTAGGAAGACTTTAGAAGGTCATTAGAGCCGTTGGGGTTGATTGCAAAGAAGATTGGGCCGGAATCTGAATTAGATTAGTGATGTATATACATCCATTTAGGTTAAAATGTCTATTTATACATGTTCCTAGGCTTAGATATGCATTCCATATTATAAATATTGCATAGCATGTATCATTCTGCATTTAACATTTAGAATAGGTTGTATAAATTTTAGGTTAATTAACGTCCTTTTGTGGCCAAGAGAGAAGCATATTTATTTCAAGGCCTTAGATTGACAATCCGACCGTACAGATCTGATCAGGACGACGATAGGAGACCAATGCCTCCGAAATTGTCTTGCCCAGAGTCTTGTAGCACATTGTGCAATCTAAGGAAGATCAACGACAATTGGGTTAGGTGATGCAATTCGAAGCTTCAAACAACAAATCCAACCACATAGATGGATCTGGATTGACGATCGTAGCCTAATGGCACAAAAATTGACCCAATCCAACATCCTTAGTGTCACCTATAGAGCAAAGAAAATAGACGACCATGATCTTTAGCGACATTTGAGACGAGGCTTTAGCAACGATTATAAATGTCGTTGACCCGTGACTTTATTTTTCCTATTCTCCTCCACTATAAAAGGACCACTACCCCTCCCATTCTCCTTCATCCCTTCCTATGCTCTCCTCACCTACTCTAGAGCTCAAAACACACCTTGAGCTTATGTACCAAGCCTTTGGGATGCTTCATTAGAAAAAAGAAAATTTATTTTCCACCCTCTCATCACCATTCGTGGAGCTTTCATCGGTCGTCTTCTCAACCCCGTTCTGGAAAGCAGATCACACTGCGACATCGCCTATCCTCCCCTCATCTTTAGACATCGTTCTCCTTCCTCCAACTCCTCAACATCTTCGTTCGAGCCATGTCAATGTAGCTTCGTCCTCCGTGCAGTCGACAAAAGGGATTTCTATCACCTCCTTTCCCTTTTACTGCTTTCATAGTGTAGAAGCATTTGTAATAAACATTTGTCAAGCATTTATCTAGAAGTAGTTTTTTATTCTCTCTCTCTTCCTTCATACTTAGCAAGTAGAATAGTTCTTTCCTGCTTTCTAGAATAGCTTAGTGTAGATAATATTCTTGCTTGTTTCCACACTATCATAAAATGCCAAAAAAATAGCAAATACAAAATACCAATAAGAAACAAAGTAAAACACGATTTTCAAAGAAACAAACGTCACCTCCCCATATTCGACCCGAGGCTCCCTTTTCAGTTTCGGTAAATTTATTTAGTTAGTGGATTTTGTGACTACGATGATGAGTTCTCCAAAACCCTAACTTTACCTCACAAAATTGATGCTCATCATTTTGGCGCTGTTGCTGAGGAGGCAACGGACTTTGACTCAATTTTCTGTGTTTTTCCACATTACTTACATTTTTATCTAACCTATCTTTCTTCTTCGATTCATTGCCTTGCAGGAACCCGATAGAGGAGCCAAAGGTGGTAGATTGGAGTAAAGTGCGGTTAGAGATATTCGTAAGTATTTCCCCACTGCCTTACCTACTAGTTCATTTCGCCACCTTAATAATCAAGACTTAACCTACTTTGGTGTTTTCACGAACCCTAGGATAGGAATTGCTTGTCTTGTTTGTCACCTGCACCCATTTCTTCCTTGTGTAAAGAGAAAATTAAAAAAATATATCTGATTTGATTGTGGGATGAAAGTAACACACATACAATACATACCCACACTTGAGGCACATAACCTCTTTTGATTTTTACTCGATCGGGATTTCGACCTGTGGAACCGATACACGCACAAATCGACACCTAAAAGAGTAGAAATTAGATTAGGTTAATCACTTCTGTGTGCCTTAATTGGCGGTGCATCTATGTCACTTGTTTGAGCTGTTTGGGTGGCACCACCTAATCAATTTAAAACTAGTTCATCTTGTAGCTGCCCCATAGGATTCAAATAATTAGGTCAAGCTAGGTACTCCATATTTTCTTGATTTATAAAGGAAAATGCTTGAACTCGTGCTTTCAAACTTTGTTTGCCTCACAAAACTTGGTTGAATACATCTAATATTTGAATCCTAAAAACTACTAAGCAAGATTCGAACCTTAAAATTCACCTCACAAAAATTTAATCTTGCTTAAAAGACCATTGGTTGTGCAAATACATACTCACGAATTTATCATTAAGGGCATAACCCAATTAAGGGACCATCACATTCCAGAAGCAATATTATTCCATGCCTTAAATAAAATTGGGTAGATGTTGGCCTTAGGATTCATTGAGTCTATTTCAAGATATTCTCTTGAACACATTTCAAATTAGTGACACCTGCTAGCTTCAAAAGGTGCAAAGTTGGGGGGCCCAATTGTCAAACAACTTAAGTAAGTAGGCGTTTGGCATAATTTGCAGCCCTCGGGACACGCTCCCCCTGCTTCTCTAGCCCAACTCTACCACCTTCGGAAGTAAGGACAACACCAAATTCGTTGTGTGGTCGGAGTTTATTTCTGAAGCATAGGTCCTTAAGCTACCCAATTTAAGGACAAGCTTGTATTTTTTGTGCTGCAAGGTTCCTTTTTCCTTGTCCTTCTGACTTCCTTCCAGTGCATGCTTGGAAGGAGGTCATTGAATTCTTGCTTGGAAGGACTTTAGACCATTCCCAGAGGGGGAGGTTGAGTTATAGCCAAGCAAATCCCATGGCCGATCAACAACCACCTCCCCCACCCCCGAACTAGCAAGAGCTGATTTAAAGATAGTTGGAAGAGCTGCAGTAGATGCAGCAATGGTTCCAACGAATGAATGGTCAGAGCACTTAGCCCTTGAAGGATTTCTATGATCCTTCAAATTACAAGGATCATCCCAGCTTTGTGATCCCTGCTGGTGATGTTGAGATCAAGCCCCAAGTCTTGAGTTTAATTAAACACTTTCACGGGCTTGTCTCAAAAGACCCATTCCAATATTTAGAGGATCTGATCACTCTGATTTAGACCACCAAATCGTGGAATGTGGATGAAGAACAGATGCTCATAAGGCTTTTTCCCCATTCACTTAGGGATAAGGCTGCACATTGGTACCGTATCATTGGAAGACCAATTCCTACCTGGACAGCTTTGAAATCGACCTTCCTAAAGAAATTCTTCCCAATTGGACGAACCAATGCTTTGCAATAGGCAATTACCACTTTCGCCCAGGGGCTGGGGGAATCGTTTCATGGGGCCTGGGAGCGATTCCAGGATCTGTTGTAGAAGTGTCCACACCATGAGGTGCCTAAATGGCAACTTGTGTAGATTTTCTATCACAGGCTGAATAATCAACTCCGTCATCATGTGGATGCTTCTTGCGGAGGCAATTTTCTCAATAAAGACGGAGATAGCATGTATGAATTGTCTGAGGAAATGAGCGAAAACTCTATAAACCACGCCTCATGGAAACCTTCAACCAATCCCAAAAAACTAGACCAAATGCCAATGACGTCCAAGATTCTCTCATACATTTGATATGGAATTGATCTGCAATAAATTAGATAAGGTGGATCTGGTTGCTAAGCGAATGGGAGAGTGGATATTCGAAAACTCTAATACTTCTAGATCCACTCAATCCTAAAGCTCGAGATTCCATTCTTTGCAAGCTCCTATGGGACGAGAGTTTGTGAATGTAATAGTAACCGAGAATAAGAGAAATTGGGTACTATAGCTTTGATTAATTCATTTGTTAGACATCTTGTTATCCGGTTCCATTTTGTATATTGGGAGCCCAATTTATTATAGTCCACAATTTATCAATCAACGTCTTAATTAGGGCACGAGATGATTTCATGCAACATCCTCTAGCACAAGACAGGTATAAGCCAACCTTTTGGCCGAGAAGACTGCTTATACCAATCGAGTCGCTGCTCTCCATCACCCTGGGGTCATTGCGAAAAGGGGTAGCGTTACATCGTATGGTGCGAACATGTACACGCGCTATGTACGCTAAGCCACAGACAGCCAATGACCCACCCACTGGTCGAGAAAGAAACTACTCCAACCCTCAAGCCCTGCAATCCACTATCCCAGTTGGTCGCTAAGCCTGACCAAAGAGTCATAGGGAGGCCAGCAACTCCCTAAACTAGCCCCTGGAGCTGGTCTGAAAAGACCAAAGCTACAGCCAAAATTTGGCGAGTAGCGAGGCTAAAAACCAGTTATTTGATTTCTTTAATTCCTGACAAACCAGTCGCACTACATTCATTCCATATAATTGTATATTTTGCTTTCATCAAATCTAGCTTGTTTACTAATTCCATATCCTAAAGTCCAGGATGAACAGGTATTCATATAACCTCTAATATATCAATTTACAGATAATTTCCACATTATGATGGTGATTCCACCAATTACAATTTCGACGGAACTGGTTTTGCATAGATCCGAAAATCCTTAGTAATTTTATATTACTAATTCTAGGATTAACAAAAATCCTCATTATCTTTTCAACCTATCCATTTACAGGTATTTCTGAGTTCATGACAATGATCCCATATTATCCGTTTAATAAAGAACATCACAGAATTTATTTTACGGAAAATGGATCTTATTTCATAAATGCGATAATAAGGTACATATGATCATTAACTCTTAATCTTTCTCAAAAAATCCAGTTATTTCTCATTAAAGTGCCCATCAACTAGGGAAAATATTAGAGTTGTTTTACACATGCTATGATAAGGCCATATCCAATAAGTATAACTGCTGTATAATCCGTTAAATCATGAGAATCACTAATAGTTAATTAAGTCAAATTAACTATTTACAATCCAAGTTACCAACTTGATCTACAACATTCATATTTAAGATTCAAGTACCCCAAAATAGCAAGAAACACGAACATGGGTTCCAATCTCAACAAGAGGTAAGAACGTATGCTAAACAGTGCAATATGCAAATAAAATCACCATGTAGACAAATCACATGGGAAGGAGAGGGACTACTCTACCTAACATCACCAGAGGGGTCACAATCACTTTGAACTGTGCACAGAGACCCTGGAGGCAGTCTTCACTCCCACCTCGAAATCCGTGCATGCACCGAGGCAAGACTTGATTTAAATGGACTAATAATGGGGTCGGAGACACCTAATTACGTTTCTGATTTTTACTAAAGTAAAAGTACTCAAAAGTGAAAAAAAAAACCACACCAACTGGTAGTACGTGTCAATACAATTCCAACGGTTCCTCATTTGTTGAAATCTGAGGTCGGGAAAACCTTGAACCGGATGAAACAAAGTGAGGGGGTCCTAAACTGAGCTAGTTCAACCAGACTAGTCAACTGGTTAGCACGCACCGCACGTCGCCACGTGGCTGCACCTGATTTGCTACCACCATGCACTCAGTATCGTGCCCCCACTAGCACCAAAGCCATTGATTGCGCTAGGCATCGCGATCCATGCACGTTGCACCGCTTGCTCGCACGTGCTGCGCTCTCTGTTGTCGCGCACGTGGCATGCATCAACGCCCTGTCGCCAGATCGAGTAACCTTCACTCGCCGCCGCTGTAGGGCCCATGAAATTTGAGGTGGGATGCCTGCAGTTTTCTGAATTACAACTAGGTCCCAAAATGAAAATTTTTAAATTTTTAAAAGGAAAATCCAAGGTTTTCCTTCTCTCTTCCTTTCTTAATTTGAGAGGCATAGAGATTAATGATGACCCAAGGATTGAAGGATGTTCTTTTATGGGCCCAAAGATTTTTGGGATTCGGATTAGTGGAGAGAAATACCAAAAGTATCCCTTGGGTTGGGTCCACCTTACATTTAGGTCCCTTTCAACCTGTTTTGTCCATAACTTAAGCTATACACCTCAGAATCATGCGAAACAAGTGTCTCCAGAAAGCTTGCGACGAGAGGAATCTAATGGTATCATATATGGCACCTTTTGATAATTTTTGACCAAGGATTGACTCAAAATACGTATTTTTTAGCAATTTAAGGAGGTAATGACACCAGCACCAAACCACAACCGGGTTTCCAAGTTTGAATTGACCCGAATCACTTTGAGATGACTCGAACCTAGATTTTGGCATGTTACAGTTGTACAAGCCACACTTTATGCACAATCCCATATGTTTCACCCTATGCCATTTAGCCATATTACTTCTCCCATGAAAGGGAGATTTCTAAGGTGCATGAATCTCTACACAACACACCTCCCTCGCTTTTAGCAAGATCAACAACCACACATCTACGAGAAGATCTGTGCCATGGTGAAGTGAACAGGTAAAGGTGAGGAAGATGGGGTCGTGGAAAGTCATAGTGCAAGTCATTAGCATGTGGTGTCGATCGCGGTTGGTTGTTAATATAATGATTTTATCGTTGAAGTGTGTATAGTGGTTAACCTAATTCGGACCTAACCATCTCTTTACAAAAATTTTTAACCTGGCCTATTTGAATTTATCTTTGTCACTTTTAGGCCCAGGGTCGAACTCAAGGAAGTGGGGTTACAAGTTAAGTTTCTACGTCTTTCCTATAACGAGTCTGTTTCGTTCATTTATTGTGTTTTTAGTGTTTTTCTTATTTACATTTTTTCTGGTATCTTTGTCCTTGAGGCACACCCTCAAAATTGGGTTCTTGGCTTTGAGCCAAAACAGGGTTCCAAAACGGGTCTTGCTATTCGCAAGACGGAGTACCTGCAAGTCAAAGATTATCTTCTCTCTTTTGTATATATATTTTTTATCTTTTTACTAACAGGAAAGCGAAATAGAAATAAAGTAAATACAGTATATATATATAGGTATATATTATGTATATAAGGGGTGGGGGTGGAGGCGGAGATGGAGTGTAGCACGGTGTCGAGTCGGTTGTCGTCTAGAAAGACGCAACCGACAAGACTAGGTGCTGCGTGGAGTATGGGATGGATGTTGGAAGATGTATGTAACCATGCTTTTTGTACGCGTGTATCGGGGAATATCAGCAACTGGTGAAGATATTCCCGCGATACCACATATGATAAATAATGTGAATATATATATATATATATGTATGTAAATATATCTATATATATATATGGTTATAAATAAATAGGTATATATATATGTATATATCTATAGGTGTGTATATATTATATATACATATATATATAGATATATGTATATATATATATGTATATATGTATATAGTAATATATGTATATATAGATATATGTAGCTAGATATGTATATATATGTATATAAATGTATGTATATATATCAGTATATATGTGTATATATATATATATATATATATATATGTATATATATATAAGTATATAGATATATATATATATGTATGCATACTAATACATAGGTATATAGGTACTACTATATGTATAAATATAAGTATATAAATATATATATACGTATATATGTATATATATATATGCATGTATAAAAATATATGTATATATATATCAATATATATACGTATACGTATATATATATGTAGATAATAGTATATAGGGGTGTGTGTGTGTGTGTGAAAGTGTGAGTGTATGTGTGTGCAGCCGTCAGTAAAGAGAGTGCTGTGCGTGTTGTGAGAGAAAGGGAGAGAAAGAGAGTGGGAGAGAGAGAGAGGGCAGCCGCTGTGAAAAAGTGGCGGGATAAGTCGTTTGCGAGCCCAGTGCGTCATCTGATGGTTCAAGCTCGTGTGCAGGGGCACATGCACGCAGACAAGCGCGCGCTGGAGGGCGAGGGCGCGGAGAGAAGACCGCAGCGCACAGCGCTGCGTGAAGGCTGGAATCGACTCTCGTAGAGGCACGCGGGCGAATGGCATGGGCGAAGGCAGCGGGCGCTGGCAGACGCTGAAGCGGGCGAGTGCGGGTGACGCGGGACTAAACGCGTGCACTGGCGAATGGCGGTAGCGGCGCGTCGCGTGGCCGGATAAGTGAGGAACTCTCCGGTCATGCCACTGTAGCCACAGTGTCACGCAGACTGGCTTGAACAGTGGCTATAGTGGTCGGCCAAGCCACGCGACCTCCTGCTGCCGGTGCTGTGAGTGTGGTCGGCTCGGCGCGCGTGACGGAGTGGCTTCGGCTGGTGGCTTGCGGGCGGAAGGTTGCAACAGAGCTCACGGAGAAGGCTGCTGGCGTGCACGGTGGAGGGCAAGGGCGACCTGCGACTTCTGTGGAGGCTTACGAGAGTTGGCCGGGACGTGTGGAGAGGCTTGGTCGGTCGCTGCAGTGACGCGCGGTGGCCGGTTGCGGGTGGAAGAGAGAGTGTGATAGAGCTAGGAAGCGGGAGGCGGGGAGGCCTGCAGGCGCGCGCAGAGGCGAGGGCGACCTGCAGGTTTGCGCGGAATGGGCTGCTGCTACTGCCTTGTCGCTGTTGCTGCCGCCGAGCTTCGAGCTTCATACCTTGAAGCTTGTGGCCATGGCTGAAGGTGCTGGAAATGTAAAAAAAAAATGAGAAAAGAGCCACCACTCCCACCGGCTCTTTGAAGAGCTAGGCGGTGGTGGTCTCACTGTGGTGGTGTTCACCACAGTGAGGGCTCCTTTCCGTCGGGTGTCTCCGAGGAGGGCCGGCGTGTGGAGGGAGAGGGAGGAGAGGACGGTGGCCTGGAAGAAGTGCTGGACGGTCTTTTTCTGGCTGGGACCAGGATGTCGAAGAAGAAGAAACCGTGGTCTTTTTAAAGAAGAGGAAGAGCATGGCTCACATGCGGCTGCAGGGAGAGGTTGGTATGGCTTGGCAGGGAGAAGGCTGCTATAGGGAAGCATGGCGCGAGGAGAAGAAGATGCATGCAGCCGTGGGAAGCTTTAAAAATCAAGTGAAATAAAAAATAAAAAGATGGTGAATTTTGTGAAGAAGCACTTGAAGAAAAAATGTAAATTGCAAGGCCACTTATTTTATTCTCCTCCCTTCTCAACATGCATGCATGTATTTTTACAATGCAACTATGGAGACCTAATATGCATTGGTAATGCAAGGAAATAGCACAAGATGGCACAATTGCAGGCGTATTTTTACAGTGCAATCATTCCCCCATGCCTATCTTTTGCTAGTCCCTAGCAAACAGTATTTAGAAATGATCTTAAGCTGAAGATTTTCTTCTGAGGTGATATAGGTGTGTTTATTGTTAGATATTGTGAGAACCAATTATAGAGAAGACTACCAGTACTATAAGTCTCACATGACATAGATCATCTCTCAACTAACTAGGACTCTTGATATTTAAACCTTAAGTACGATTTCCAGGATCCAGGAGGTTTTTGCCGTACTCGAGAGCTCAAGAGATTATGGCTTGTGCATAGTGAAGGATCAAGACTGACCAGATGAACATTAAGACTCAAGCCCAGGGTTTCACGAATTTTTAAGTAAAGGTTGGTCCCAGTTTCAGCTTGTGTTTTCGGATTGACCCTTAAAAGGATGATGGAAAACTCAACTCTCATTTTCTGACATTTGCGGCTCACAGGAAAATAGAACTTTTCGTAGGAAGATTTTACAGACATTTGTGAGATATACTATTTATTTGCATCTTTTTTTTTCTTTTTCTTTTTTTCTTTTTGAAACACGTGTCAATATATCTCTTACAACTTTATTTGGAGGAGCACACTTTTCTTTTTGGTGGGAGAGTTTCTTTTTGGTAGAAAGAGTTTCTCCTAAACATAAGACTAAAACTTGGGATCAAAAGTCTACCTGCACGCACAGGTAAGGACTTCACCTTCCCTAATGAACACTAGGGTTGGATCTTATGTTCACCTGGTCTTTCCCGATATGTGTAGTGTGAACCAAGTTTACTTAAGCTCTCAAGTAAAAGCAAACCAACGGATCCTGTACTGGTGTCTCAAGTACAAGAATACGTCCTTAGTTAGGAGAGATTCCAATCTATTTTGTCAATGCTCAAGTGAATTAAGCCGAGCCTGAGCGAATCAAGCTTCTGTGGCCTGGAAAGTCTTCAAAACAGAGGTCGAATATCCATAAACACTTGTTGTATTTTTGTTTCAGCTTTCAGATCATTACTAAACACCATTTATATATATATATATACATTTTTTTTCTTTTTTTTCTTGCATATTTATAAATAGGTGGAAACTGCATGATACCATAAAATACCCAGATCCTATGGATGCCTATCCAACCCCACATGCCAAACAATGCTATGTCCTCATGCATGCAGGGAAAGGTAGAGAAAGGACGAAAGATCGGGTAACGAGAGTTAAGGTGCAAGGTATACAGCAGGGTGGTAGGGTGGGTGGTTGGTGGGTGGTGAAAGATCTAGCATTATCTGGGATGAGAGTGTCCCAGGCGGAACAGAAAACAAGTCAGGAGGAAGCAGCTGGCCCTCAGATTGGCCAAGAAGAGGGGCTTCTTGGATAGATGGATCCAAAAAGGAATAACCCCATTGAGTAGTATGTGGGCTCAAGGTCCCAGTGTGGAATTGCAAATCCACCTGATTTGGCGGGAAAGAAAGGGCAATCCGGTCTTCAAGAGTGTGGACCGGCGGTGAGTAGCCTGGATATGACTCAGACCACGAGGTATGGGAAGCGGAGAAAACCTCGTCAGAAGTATGGTTAGGAGAAGGTACGAGACAAGGGAGCAATGGGGGAGCGTCACAGTATGTGTTGATCAGGCAGTCGTCAGGTAATCCGCAACAGTCAGAATAGGTCCCAATTAGTCCGATACATGCACTGACGGTCATGTCCTCGTCAGACGTGCCATCCTCGATGCAATCGCAATCAAAGTTCTCGACCGCGTTGAAGATGTTAAGCTTGATCTTTTCAGATCCAATGGCAATTTTGATACAGCCCGACTCGCAGTTGATAAGGGCGTGGGCTGTGGCCAAGAAAGGTCGACCAAGGATGATCAGACAATCAGAAAGTGAGTTGGGAACTTCCATATCTGAAACAAGAAAGTCAACAGGAAAATAGAGACTATTGACCCTAACCACCACGTCTTCCACCACACCCTTCGGGATTTTGATAGAATGATCTGCCAACTGTAACGTGACAGGGGTGGGTTTCAGAATTCCCAAGGAAAATTTTTTGAGCATGATGGTCGGTATGAGATTTATGGAAGATCCTAGATCAAGCAAGGCACGGTTAAAACTCCAGCCTTGGATGCTACAGGAAATAAGCGGTGCGCCCGGATCTTTCTGCTTCGGTGGTAGGTTTGACAGTATAGCACAACTCGCATGAGGCGAGAGAACCACCGGATTCTTAGTTTTCTTTGACTGTCGCCTGGGTGTTGTGTAGTCTTTGAAAAATCGGGTGACAGTAGGTATGTGGTCGATAGCCTCGAGCAGGGGTACCTTGATTTCTACATCCCTGAACAAATTACACAGGTTATCAAAGGCCTGCGTATCTTTCTTTTTGCCTTTTGGCTCCCTCTGTAGAGCCTCAGGGAATGGGACTGATTCTGGCACGAATATGGGTGCATCGTCCTCTCGCGAATGCGGTGCGCATCCCGAATGAGAGGGCGATGAAGAAGAAGATGGGCTAAGATCAGGTCGAGGCGGATCGACGGTCTGCTTACCGCTCCTCGTAGTGATAGCATTGGACGATGCGGGTCCAGTGGGATCATACGGCGGAGGAGGGTTCGCAATAGGGACATAAGAGTGCGGTGCTGCAGCGGGATTAGCCTGAAATCCCGATGGAATGCTCGGAGCTTGTAGAATTTGATGAACCTGCCCCTGAGAAGGTCGTACCTGTGGTTGAGGACCACAAGGTACGAAATTTCGCGGGTTTGGAATAGGTTGGGCGGGAAGAGTGCCCTGAGATTGAGTCGCCATGCATAGTTGACTGATCTCAGCATTCTGCTACACCAATTGGTGTTGAAGAGAGGTCATGTTCTCTTCATGGTGCTTTGACATATCCGTCATCATTCGCATCAATTTGTCAAGAGGACTTGATGCGTGTTCTGCTTGCGGTACGCAAGGGCCTGATGGCGGATTCACCATAGGATTAGACTGGGCCCTTGGGATGACGGGTGCGGATGGTCGCATTGGCCCACCCGCGGGGTTTTGGCATTGCGGGTTGTTGGACCATGCAAAGTTCGGATGATTGCGCCACCCTGGGTTATACGTGGCAGAGAATGGGTTGTTCCCCAGGGTGCAAGCGTCTTCTATGCCAGAAGACGCGTCTGCATGTAAGTATGCATCCGAGCACACGGAGGCTTGGTCCTCCATGTCGAAATACTAGCTCGCAGAAGCCAGTTCCACATGACTTACCGAGTCGCTTGGTGCGACACTCGGTAAGGAAGGTCTTACGGGGTTTCTCGAGATAAGCCTGATGTTGGAAGAATTTGGATTGTGATGAAGAGGTGCAGTGGGGGTGTTTGCCATAGAACGGGTGGGGTTGGCCAGAAGCTCGTCCAGCTTCTTGTGCACGACGGAGACTTCATCCAGTTTTTTAGAAATAAGGCTTAGATCAGTGGATGAATGGGAGGGCCCCGTGTCAACTTCGTGGACATTTCGGGGCTGGTTGGTACGATTAAAGGTGATAATGGAAGCATTGTTCATCGAGTTTTCACTCATACTTTCAAACAATTCGAATGCTCCATTCTCATCTTTATTCATAAAATTCCCTCCGCAGGAAGCGTCTGCAATCTGCTTCAAAGTCTCATTTAGCCCGTAGTAGAAAATCTGGGCTATATGCCACTTATGCAGACCATGGTGCAGACACTTCCTGAGGAGGTCATTATACCTCTCCCATGCCTCATGAAATTGTTCGCCGTTTTGTTGCGTAAAAGAGGTGATAGCACGGCAAAGTACATTGGTTAACCCGATTGGGAAGAACTTCTTGAGAAACGCTGTTCGTATCTCTTCCCAAGAGTGGATGGTTCTCCCAAGGGTGCGTAACCACTGCGACGCTTTATCCCACAATGAAACAGGAACATTTTCATGAGGACTATAGGTAACCCAATATTTCTTGGTTTAACAATTTTAACTAATCGGGTTAAGTCTTCCAAGTGGAGAAACGGATCATCACTTGCAAGATCATGGAAGTGAAAATTTATTAGGCCAATAATGTTAGGTTTTAGTTCAAAGTCGTCCCCGCCCATGGGGACCCGAATTTGTCCTATGGTCTCTGTAGCAGCGGGATTCTAATAAGAGCTAAGAGACCTAGGCTCCTCCCGTTCGGGAGGGTTCTGCATTTCCTCCAATGTTTCCTGAATGGCTTCAATTCGTTCATTATACATTTCCATTTGGGCTTGGAGGCGGGTTATGGGATCTAAGGCTCCACCACCTAGTGGGTTCTGAGGGTGGTTTCCTACCTCGGGATTTGGGGGTGGGCGTGCAACCATGTTTGTGGAGGAGGAGGATGATTTGGCTTCTTTTCTAAATTTATCAGTCAATTCAAACAGTTCAGGGTTTTGTGACCTCCTCCCAAACATGCACTACCGCAGGAAGAATTGGGGAGATGAGAAGGGAAAAGAGATCAGAGAAATGACACCGCAAAGGTACACTTGATGACAAATCAATTCAATCAAATTCCTAACCTCTACAGTGTGCCCTTAGACCTAAAGATCTAAGTTACCTACTATCACGAACTACGGAACCGAATGTGAGCACCGCGGAACCACCGAACCAGATTGAAAGGCCGTTTGCCCCAGTCTTAAACACTCGATAGCACACGGGAACTCTCACCAGCACGTAGACGCTACACGCAGGTAGTTAGACCTCCAATCCTTAGTAAGGGTCAAGTTACTACCAATTTTGGTTAGAGGTTTAGGGTCAAGTGCTTTTGGAATGTGAAGGACGTTGTTTACGGGTAATGCCTAAGTGATTGATTTTCAGAGTGTGTAAAACAAGCATGCAACAGGAAAATCTCCCCGAATTGAAGTTTTTATTGGTGAATGGTTTTTAGAGTTTAGCCTTAAGTAGTATGAATTTTAGGATTTTGCTGACTTACCAATTCAACCAATCTTCGGGTTTTTGTGAGAATACAAGTTTTCTTTCTAAGCCCAACAAACCCTTCTTCAATATCAGTTAGTTAATGCATGCTAAAATGCAATTGGGCTACCCTAATTGGAGATTTCTATGTGTGGATGCACGAGTCAGTTTTATATTAGTGTGAAAGGAAGCCAAAGCACTTCAATTCAAGTGCTCCCAATCACCAAAAAGATTTCCACACACAAGGCTCAACCAGAAGATAAAGAAAATCAAATTGTTGGGGGTTGAGGTATTCGGGATCAAATCTTAGGCAAGTTGAAAAGTCGTTGTGGGGTTGGAATTAACTCAATTCCAAGTCTCCCCACCAAAATGTGATCCCGAATTTGCAGGAAAATGAGGCAAAGAGGGGTGCAATCAATCTTTTTATGTTTGCCTCAAGGAATACTTCCCACGGCGAGAAATTCAAGAATCAAGATTCTTGGATTTTCGCTATGCAAAGTAAGGCTGGAAATCCCGGGGCAGTGGAAGTGAAGATAATCAATCAAACAAGTGAATTTTAGTCCACTTACCCCAAGAGATCCCAAGAAGTTTTTCTAGTTTTGTAGTTTTTTAGTTTTTTTTTTATTAAGTTGACAAGTTAACCCTAGTTCCTAAGAAAAGAAGACCTACTTGTTCAGCAACGTGTGCGAAGCTCCATTGCGGTGTCGGCGTCTTCACGCTCTCGTTCCCGCCTTGGATCTGCTTACGTCTTCAACTTCGTCTGCCTTCCCCTTTGCAGCAGGTTCACCTGCACACCAAAAACAGAGACACCCGTGAAGAGAGAAGAGAAAAATTGAAAGGAACTGAATAGAAACTTACTTGAAGGCGCACCTCCCCGACAACGGCGTCAGAAAAGGTGTGGTGTCGATCGCGGTTAGGTTGTTAATATGATGATTTTATCGTTGAAGTGTGTATAGTGGTTAACCTAATTCGGACCTAACCATCTCTTTGTAAAAATTTTTAACCTGGCCTATTTGATTTTATCTTGGTCACTTTTAGGCCCAGGGTCGAACTCAGGGAAGTGGGGTTACAAGTTAAGTTTCTACGTCTTTCCTATAACGAGTCTCTTCCGTTCATTTATTGTGTTTTTGGTGTTTTTCTTATTTAGATTTTTTCTGGTATCTTTGTCCTTGAGGCACACCCTCAAAATTGGGTTCTTGGCTTTGAGCCAAAACAGGGTTCCAAAATGGGTCTTGCTATTCGCAAGACGGAGTACCTGCAAGTCAAAGATTATCTTTTCTCTTTTATATATATATTTTTATCTTTTTACTAACAGGAAAGCGAAACATAAATAAAGTAAATACAGTATATATATATAGGTATATATTATGTATATAAGGGGTAGGGGTGGAGGCGGAGATGGAGTGTAGCACGGTATCGAGTTTGTTGTCATCTAGAAAGATGCAACCGACAGGACTAGGTGCCGCGTGGAGTATGGGATGGATGGTGGAAGATGTATGTAACCACGCTTTTTGTACGCGTATATCGGGGAATATTAGCAACTGGTGCAGATATTCCCGCGATACCACATATGGTAAATAATGTGAAAATATATATATATATGTATGTAAATATATCTATATATATATATGGTTATAAATACATAGGTATATAAATATATGTATATATATATATATGTATGTATGTATGTATGTATGTATTTATATGTATATGTATGGATATGATATTATATAGATGTATATGTATATATATGTATATATTTATATAGTAATATATGTATATATAGATATATGTAGCTAGATATGTATATATATGTATATAAATGTATGTATATATATCAGTATATATATGTGTGTGTATATATATATAAGTATATATATATATATATATATGCGTATATATGTATATATATATATATATGTATGTATATAAATAAATATATATATATCAATATATATATATGTAGATAATAGTGTATAGGTGTGTGTGTGTGTGTGAAAGTGTGAGTGTATGTGTGTGCAGCCGTCAGTAAAGAGAGTGCTGTGAGTGTTGTGA
This sequence comes from Thalassia testudinum, assembly GCA_037157565.1. Lineage (NCBI taxonomy): Eukaryota > Viridiplantae > Streptophyta > Magnoliopsida > Alismatales > Hydrocharitaceae > Thalassia > Thalassia testudinum. Next base: position 135,769,016 of record JAZHRO010000003.1, on the reverse strand, counting down.
GAGAGAGGGAGAGAAAGAGAGCGGGAGAGAGAGAGAGAGGGCAGCCGCTGTGAAGAAGTGGCGGGATAAGTCGTCCGCGAGCCCAATGCGTCGTCTGATGGTTCAAGCTCGCACGCAGGCGCGCATGCACGTAGACAAGCGCACGCTGGAGGGCGAGGGCGCGGAGAGAGGACTGTAGCACACAGCGTTGCGTGAAGGCTGGAATCGGCGCCCGCAGAGGCACACAGCGAATGGCGCGGGCGAAGGCAGCAGGCGCTCGCAGACGCTGAAGCGGGCGGGTGCGGGCAACGCGGGATTGAACGCGTGCGTGGGCGAACGGTGGTAGCGGTGCGCCACGTGACCGGATAAGTGAGGAACTCTCCGGTCACGCCACTGTAGCCACAGTGTCGCGCAGACTGGTGTGAACAGTGGCTACAGTGGTCGGCCAAGCCGCGCGATCGCCTACTGCCGGTGCTGTGAGTGTGGCCGGCTCGGCACGCACGACAGAGTGGCTTCGGCTGGTGGCTTGCAGGAGGAAGGTTGCGACAGAGTGCACGGAGAAGGCTACTGGCGTGCGTGGTGGAGGGCGAGGGCGACCTGCGGCTTCCGCGGAGGCTTGTGGGAGTTGGTCGGGACGCGTGGAGAGGCTTGGCCGGCCACTGCAGTGACGCGCAGTGGCCGGTTGCGGGCAGAAGAGAGAGCACGACAGAGCGATGAAGCGAGAGGCAGAGAGGCCTGCAGGCACGCGTAGATGCGAGGCGGCCTGTAGGTTTGCGCGGAATGGGCTGCTGCTACTGCCTTGTCGCTGTTGCTACCGCCGAGCTTCGAGCTTCAGACCTTGAAGCTTGTGGCCATGGCTGAAGGTGCTGGAAACGTAAAAAAAAAATGAGAAAAGAGCCACCACTCCCACCGGCTCTTTGAAGAGCTAGGCGGTGGTGGTCTCACTGTGGTGGTGTTCACCACAGTGATGGCTCCTATCCGTCGGGTGTCTCCGAGGAGGGCCGACATGTGGAGGGAGAGGGAAGAGAGGATGGTGGCCTGGAAGAAGTGCTGGATGGTTTTTTTTTGGCTGGGACTAGGCTGTCGAAGAAGAAACCGTGGTCTTTTTAAAGAAGAGGAAGAGCATGGCTCACATGCGGCTGCAAGGAGAGGTTGGAATGGCTTGGCAGGGAGAGGGCTGCTGCAGGGAAGCATGGCGCGAGGAGAAGAAGAAGATGCATGCAGCCGCGGGAAGCTTTAAAAATCAGGTGAAATAAAAAATAAAAAGATGGTGAATTTTGTGAAGAAGCACTTGAATAAAAAATGTAAATTGCAAGGCCACTTATTTTATTCTCCTCCCTTCTCAATTAAATGCATGCATGCATGTATTTTTACAATGCAACTATGGAGACCTAATCTGCATTGGTAATGCTAGAAAATAGCACAAGATGACACAATTGCAGGCGTATTTTTGCACTGCAATCAGCGTGCTCAGGTGCTCTAGTGGTTTAGAAAGCAAGATGGGGGATGAGAAAGTATTGGACTGCCTCCAACGTGCGCTAAGTTTTACGCCTTCAGCCAAGAAAAAACTTAGAATAAAGGAATAATAGAGGTGTTGGTTAAATCTCTTAGGAATATGATGAGGAAATGTGTTCCAAAATAAGTAACAAATGATATTGGCTAATTGGTGATGAATACTAATGCAAAAAGGTCACCAATATAAGTAAAATAGAAAATCGAAGTGTATTATAGGATAAGACTTGGAAATGAAGATAGGAAGAACCTAGTTAATTGTTACTTTTGACATAACACTCAAGTTATCAGGATCATTAGGATCATTAAAACTCAAGATAAAGGAGGAATTGGAAGGTAAATGACAATAGGAATCCCTAGGGTGGCAAAACTAAAAATTCGATCATTAATCCAAGTCTTCCACCCAATAATCTTAAGAGTTGCCCTGATGTTCTCCTTAAAGAAAATTAAATTCAAGAAATGTTTCAACTACTCTTTAGGCAGAAAATCCAGATCTCTTGTTTGCTTGAAGTAAGGAACTATATCTAACTTAGAATCCTCAACCATATTGTTTCCCGTTGAACCTCAAATCACTTGATTGATTTCTTTAGTTGTAATGCATTTACAACCACCAAACTCAGTGAATGTTACCTCAACCAGCATAGGATTGTCAAATATTTTAGAAGACTCAAGTAATTTATCATCGACATGAGTAGGTGAGATGACCTTGAAATCTTCATAAAGTATTACTTCAAAAGTTTTTGAAAGATCCTCATTACCATCACATAATTGTTCCTTAAGGTCTTCATTCATCATCAATTCTACTTGAATTACTTTATTCTCAAAAGATGATTCTCTTTTGAATTCCTCAATTTATGTTTCTTCATTTGTGAAAGAATGGTTAAACATAACATTCTCTCCATAACACAATGATTCTTGATTGCATTCTATCCAACCATCCTAAAAATCAAATTTAGTATTAAGATTCTGTGAAGTACCGCCATTTGAATCACATTCTTCACAAATTATTCCCATAGGTAATTCACAATTTTTCCTACTAATGGAGGTGTCCTGTTGATCATTTTCCTTGAGAGAATCTTCTTTGAAGTGATAATGTATTTTATGTTCAACGACTTCTTCAACATGACCTACCTCTATTAAATTACAACCATCCTCAAAATTCAAGCTTTTTGAAGCCTTGAAAATATCTAGTTGCACCTTCTTATCACCAATGGCTATTTCCATTATCCCTGATTCACTATCAATATTAGCCTTAGAAGTTGCTAAAAATGGCCTTCCTAGAATAATAGGAGCATTCTCACTAACTTCAGGGATTTCAATATCTAACACCAAGAAATCAACTGGGAAATAGAAATCCTTAACCCTAACAATTACATCCTCAAGAACTCCTTTGAGTTTCTTAATTGATCTATCAGCTAATTGGAGAGAAATAGAAGTGGGTTAGAGTTCCCCTACTCCAAATTTTTCAAAAATTGGAGTAGGCAAAAGATTAATTCAAGCTCCTAAGTCAAGTAAAGCTCTATTAAAGTAAGGTTGCCTATGATACAAGTAATCTAAGGATTACCTAGGTCTTTCTTTTTAGTAGGCAACTTTTATTGAATAACTGAACTTATTTGCTCAAATAAGACTATCTTTTCAAGAGTATTAACTTTAACTTTACATTTTTGTGTGCATAATTCCTTTAAAAATTTTGCATATGAAGGTATATGTCGAATAGCATCAATTAAAGGAATGTTTATTTGAACTTACTTGAAGAGTTCAAGTAATTCTTCATTATTAGCTAAAATTTTCTTTCTTAAAGTCTTATCTTTTAGAGCATCAAGGAAGGGAATGTAAGAAGGTGTGCGATCAAGTTTAGTTTTGAGTTCAGATTCTTTAAAAGTTTCTTTTATATTTTCTTCATCTTTAGAATCACTCTCAATCAAAGGTGTCTTTATAGTAGATTCTGTATTAGTTGAAGTTTGGGGATGAACTACCTCCTTAGTTGTCCTACCACTCCTAAGTGTAACAACATTTGCATTAGCTTGAGGATTATTATCTCTATTTTGAGGTTGTTGCTATCTAGGACTGTTTGGGATAGGATTAAGTGGAGGGATTTAGGGTTGGCTCTTATTGAATCCAGAAGGAGGGTTTTGGTTAGGGGAACTCTAAGGGGTTGGTTATCTTTTCTTTGACTTCTTTCATTCCTATTTTCATTCATCAATTATTATTGAGTGTTGACAAGTTGTACAATTAACTATTGCATGTCTCCTATTTTCTTGTCAAATTCACTTCTAAGAGCTTGAGAATCTTGGGTGTCTCTATTTTGGTAGTTGTTATTTAGGAACGGGATTGAGTTGAATTTAGTTTGAGTTATTTAGTTAGGTTCACACCCTTGGTTCCTCCAAGAAAAATTAGGGTGATTCTACCAACCTGGGTTATAGGTCTTGGAATATGGGCTATTTTCCTACCTAAAGTTACCCTAAAGAACTTGAACATCTTCTAAGTGAGTATAGGAAGATGAAGGAGAATCTAAGGTTGAAGTTTGGACATTAGAAGTATACATGGGCATTGGTTCTTGGTAAAGAGGAGCAAAAGAGAGTTGGACTTCACATGCTTGAGAACGAAGGTTGGATCTTTGACTCTCAAGACCTTTTACTAAAATATCAACCTTGTCTAACCTTTTGTTAATCATCTCCCATTCTCTAGTGTTTCTTATCTCATGAATTCCTCCTTTAGAATTCATTCTATCAAAAACATCCATTGAAGCATGATTAAGGGAGTTCTCACTCATGTTTTCAAACAATTGATAAGCTTCATCTTCTCCCTTAGGAAATTCCCACCACAAGCAGCATCAACATTATACCCAAGTTGTTCATTAAGGCCTTGGTAGAATATTTGAACTATTTGCCAATGAGGAATTCCATGATGTGGGCACTTCCTAAGGAGCTCCCTAAGTCTCTCCCAAGCTTCATGGAGATGTTCACTAGTTTGTTGAGTGAACTAGTAACGACTCTCCTCATAGTATTGGTTTTACCTATAGAAACATACTTCTTAAGGAATTCAGATCGAAGTTCAGCCCAAGTGTTTATAGGTTTCCCTATATTTCTATACCATAATTTAGCCTTATCTTTTAATGAAAATGGAAACAATCTCATCATCAGGGCAACCTCACTTAGATTTAAGTTTCTCATAGTCTTTCTAATAGTCTCTGATTCATCTAAGTGTAGAAAAGGGTTCTCATTGCTATGCCCATAAAAATGATGTAATAAGGCTATGGTGGAGGGTTTTATTTCAAAATCATCATCCACCTATGCAATATGGACAAAGGGTTCAGGGATTTGACCTGGAGGATCATAAAACTCCCTTAAGGGTCATTCTTGGTTAACATGTTGAAATTTATAATACAATACTTGTTGATCTTGTTGCATTTCCATAACTTGTTGCTACAATTGCTGCAACAGTTGATTTTGGATTTCTTGGTTATCCATTTGTTTATTAAGTCCTATGGGGTTCTTTGATTAAAGGTTCTACTAAATTAGTGAATAAAGATCTGTGACCACACATACACAAGAAAACACAATACAAAAACACAATACAAACAAACAATGCGATAAATTATGAAGGTAAATTCATTAATCTAGATTGAGTGTTTGAGACGCGAGAGTCATCTTTTAGGAATAGCATCATACTATAGGATGAAAATCGCAACAACACTTAAAATTTATAAACTCGAAAATAAGAATTTGAGTTTGAGGTCATTCGTAGAGAGAAAATGTGTAATTCACGCACTAATCACAATATAAATCAATGAGCACAATAATTAATTTCAACAAAGATATGCAATGAACAATCTACTCAAAAATATATTTAATGATAAACCAATGTATCTCAAGAAATTTCTATGATAAAAAGAAGAGAGAAACACTAAAAATGGTGATTTATATCACCACTTAATCCCTCAAATTAAGAACATATCAAAGCATTCAATTTAGCTCAAATCAATATCTCAACAGTGGTCTTGAACCACTAACGCAAATATCCACATCAGATTAACCCACAAATAATTCAATAGTACCAAATTAGACGTCGGCCACAAGGACCAGATGACTTAACCGTTCAAAGCACAAGCCAAGGCACAAGGATGCCAAGCCTCAGGATGCAAAGTATGAAACACATAGGCACGCATCTCGACGCATAGAGCACGAATCCTGAAGCAAAACCCTCCCCTTGCCCTTCTCAAATTCTCTTCCTTCTCTTCTCAGAACTAGGTATAGGTTTAGGCAGGTAATCAGATTCGGACTGGGGACCAGACCTGCAGGTACTGGTCGTGGGTGAGGAGTGCAAGTGCATGGGTGAGCACGTGCATGGGGGACCTCACCCGCCATGTTACTTGAGGCGTTAAGGCAACGACAGCATTTGTTTTTATGTGCTGCTGTGAATTTATCCAACACGATGTGGGACAAAGCTTTGGCTCCTCAATGCGTGAAGATGTTGGTGATCTTTACATTGAATTAGAGCAGATGTCATGGCGGTTTGCTTCGAGTAAAAGCCTGGAAAGCTTATCGATTTTCACCCGCAGCTGTTGGATGAGGTATCAGGATGGATGGTAGTCAGAGTATAGCGGATGTAGCAGCGGCGAAAGTGCGGTCGCCAACTAAGGACTTAAAACACAAATATGGGCTCAAAGCCCCAATTAGAGCATTCAGTAGGATCTTCGTGAGGCGAGGAGTTCAACGGTGTTCTCATGGTGTTTAGGGGTGTATGTCGGTTGACCGAAGTCGAGATGAAGGCAAAAAAGTGGGTTGGTCGACTGAGGGTTTGGGTGAGTAAAGATGGTAATAAGGAGAGGGGTTTTGGTCTATGAATCGAGGTGGAGGTCTAGGTGGTGGCAAATTGTGGCTTGGATGTGTGTGGCGTCAGCATAGCCTCACCAAAGGCGCGGTCGGTCGTGGAGAAGACAACGGAGGAGGCAGTGATTCGGCGATCGAATTGAGGAAATAAGAGTCCTAATTAGCAGACGAAAGGGGGGAGATTTGGCACTGGCTGTGATTGGCCAGAGCTGGAGGGGATGAAGTCTCCATTGAGGGAAGACAGCAATGATGACGGGGAAGGTGGCTCCTGCTATGGTTGGAGAGGACCGAAGGAAGGCGAGGAAAAGGGAGGGCCGCTTGATTTGTCCGTCTAGTGGCCGGAGGAAGGAGGTCTAGGAGTTGGATTTAAGTTTTTACCACGTTTGACTGGGCAATTTGCACAGAAGCCCAAATTATGGTAAAATCCCGTTTGAGACTCTATTCAAGGTCGAAATGGGTTCAAATGGTTAAATCAAGGGTACCAAACCTCTCAGAATATTTTTATATGAATCTTATCTTAACCATAACCTCTTCAATTTAAGTGGGTTTGAAATTAGGATTTTATGTTCTGATTCGATTCTCAAAACATGGGAAACCCCATTTTTATTCAGTATTGATTGACGTTTTAGACTTTAATGCTCAATAGACCTTCAATTAACCCCTGGGTGACCCTGTGGTTACTCTGCATTTATGATGTGATGTTAAAACGGCATAATTAGCCATATTTTAATGTTTTCTCCTCAAAACGGATCTGAGTGGAATTACGGCTCTCAAGCGATCATTCAGAAGCATTTTCCACTTTATTTTAACTAATTCAAGTTAGTTATGGCTAATGATGATGTTACCATCAATGACGTAACAAAACAAGAAGTACAAATTATGTTCTTTTCCTTAAATGACCTACTGTAACGAGCGCGTGCCCCAGACGCCTTTTAAGACGTCTGGGAGGTGGCCCAGACGTCTGTAAAGACGTCTGGGATCACATCCAGACGTCTGACCAGACGTCCGGGATAGTTTACAGACGTCTGGCGAGCAGTTATGCTCGCACGGGATATTCGTCTGCGCGCCTGTGCGCGCAGACCTGCATCCTGCCTCTTTCTCTGCGGCGGCAGGCGACTGCGACCGTCTCTCTCTCCTCTCCGCGCGGCGTTAAAAGGGGGGGGGGGGGCGTGCCTCCCCTCCCGTCTCCACCATCTTCCTCCTTCTCTCCTGCCTGTGCGCGAGAGCGAGCGGACGCGAGGGCGCAGCGGCAGCGGCAGCCGCAGTAGGCGCGGAGGAGCTGCGGCATGCGAGGGCGGGGCTCTGCCGTGAGGGCGAGCTCGCCGGGAGCGGCTTGGCCGGCCGGCGGAGGGCGCAGGGGGCGCAGAGCGTCGCGGAGAGGGACCTGCTGCGGGCGGAGCAGCGGACGCGCGAGGTGCGACGCGGGCGGCGTCGCGAGCGGAGGCCGAGCAAGGTTCTGATTCTGGAAAAATTTCCAGAATCAGACGTCTGGACTGATATCCAGACGGCAAGGTCGACGTCTGTGAGATCATACAGACGTCTGAAAGGTGAGTTTCCGCTTTCTTCTTCTTTTGTCGACTGACCGTACTGAGGGAGGGGGGTTGGCTGTGCGCAGGTGTTCTGATTCGTCATCCTTTGCGAATCAGACGTCTGGAAGTTGTACCAGACGGCGGGAGTGACCTCCAGACGTCCGGAGTGACCATCGGACGTCTGGGATCTAGGAGAGACGTCCCCACAGACTTCTGGACGTCCGGGGAACCAAGCCGAACAGGTAATTCTCTGATCCACCATTTAAGACGTCTGGAAGGAGTTCCAGACGTCTGATTTTGCACAGTATCGTCTTTCTCGACCCGTTTAGGGCCCGTTTGGGCTCCGTTTTCCGCGATTCGAGTTGCGTTCGTTTCAGAATTTATTCCTCTACCCTCCTACAGTAGCTATACACTGTTTTGAGACACTCCTTGTGTTTGATCCTTGTGATAGGACCTCGTTCGGTTGCAGTCTTGAGAGTCGCGGAGGCGCGCGGGATTCCCGACCACGCCCCCATTACTCCCGTTGTACCTGTAGAGTGGTTTTAAGTATTAATAAAATCTGTTAAAGTATGGAACCATAACTAGAACCTAGGGCATTGCATGAATCCTAGGAACGAGAAATATATGGAATGATAGCTCCTAGGTGTTGCATGAATCCTAGGGCCGGAAAACTAGATTGTATGATAGATCCTAGGATATGGCATGAATCCTAGGATGGAAAAAACTAGTGGAATGTATATTACTGCAGTCTTGGAAAAATGGAAAGGAATATATATAAAGCTGCCTGTAAATTTAATTAACAGCTGCCTGTTATGCATAAAGAATCATGTTGAGATCATGGAATGTGAGAACGTGAATCTGGAAAGTGAAACATATGATGTTCTGAGATAAAGAGCCGGAACCCTACGGGGAATTAGGAGTGGAACTCCTGGAAAGAAAAGGAATGGAACTGAGATGTAGTTTGTACTGTCTCTTGGGTACGCAGTACCAAGGGAAGTACCTGTACCTGTTTTAGTGCAGAGTGGGGCCAGCCGCCCCAGGGACCCGGGGTTAGGCTTGGCCGCTCTGTACCGACTTGTTGGCCCTCGTGTACGTAGTACCGAGGAGAGCTAGTAGTGTTAGGAGAGTACTAGCTACCCCACGGGCCCCGGGGTTCTGCTAGCCTCCTTCACCGACTTGTTAGGCCCACTAGGGCAAACCAGGGTAGTCAGGCGAGGGTGCGCGGACTGTGGAGGGGCAAGGCCCCGGTTTGGTTACTGTGGAGGGGTTGGACCCCTGTTACTGAGAGGGCTCTGCCCTGGTTCCGTGCTGTGCTTTGGGCGCACCCGTTAACGGAAACGACTGACCGCGTGCCAGTGCGGGCTAGCGACCTGTGCGTTTATCGCGCGTGCCGTAGTCACCGTTACGTCTGTCAGTGACCCTGGGGTGGTTGACTGAGGGTAGGATCACCACGGGGGACTCTCCCGGCCAGGAGAGCACCACGTGCTACTTCTACTTTTGGAAAAGGCTGCAATCAAGATCGTCCCACGAGGACATTCGAGATCAAGTAAAGGATCTGAGAAGTAAATGAAATAGTGAGAAAAATTGAAAGATGTAAATAAAGGAAGTAATAGAACATAACAGCTACTGTACACTCTACTGTTGCCTTTAGTTAGTTTGCCACTCTACTCAGCGTTTGGCTGACGTGTTACACTCGTTACCTTTTTCAGGACCAGGTGTTGAGCAGCCAGGGTCGGCGGCTGCAGAGGACGCTGGGCCGAGTAGGGTCCAGTAGAGTTACCACAGCTTTGTACCTTCTTTTGTTTCTGTTCTAGTGAGTAGTTTTGTTTCCACTGTACCTTCTTTACCTGCAGTTTTTTGTTATATGATAAATGTTGCTTTACTGTTGTGGTGGTACCTACTGTAGTAGTTTCTTTCCTTACTGCTGTACTTTCTTACTGTTAGTTATATTCATGCTGAATGTGGTTTATTTTACTGTCTTTTGGTTACTTCCTCGTTGGACGACTGGGTCTTGGGATTAGTCGAGTCGGTCCGGTTCTCGTGTCTCGTAGGGACTCGGGAATCAGGTCGTTACAAGATGGTATCAGAGCAAGGTCGTCCCGAGAAGTGAATCAACTGACTGGAAAATAACCAATTCACATGTTTATAGCTAGAGTAGCCACCACAACATATCTCTTGACATGAGCTCTTAGAAGTGTTGTTAGGTACCGTCTGTTTTGACGTTTCCGTTTTGTTTCGCGTCTCCTTGCAGGAGATGCCTCGTCGTGGGACTGGCGAGACTGGCCGCGGGCGCGGCCGAGGGCGAGGTCGGCGAGGTGGACGTGCTGTCGTTGACGTCTCGGTGGACCAGCCACCACTCCCTGGCATCCAGGCCCAGGACCTCGCCAGACTGATACGGGATATTGTACGAGAGGAGCTCCACCCACCGCCCCGAGCACCTCCTCCTGGGGTTGCAGAGGGGGAGTCCTCTGTGGGACCACGCGACGGACGCGGCGCCGGACACGAGGGAGGAGATGGGCCCCTGCCGCCCCCACCTTCCTCCGACACTTCTGTACACGAGGCACCTTCGCCTGGAGGTGCACCAGCACCTCCCCTACAGCACCACTTCGAGCTTTTCGGACAGTTCCGGAAGCTGAAGCCCCCCTCCTTCAAGGGGGATGAGGACCCGACCGAGGCAGAGGACTGGCTTGAGCAGCTGGAGAAGATCTTCGACACCCTTCGCCCCCCGGTGGAGTGCCGCGTGGCCTTTGCCACGTACCAGCTGGAGAGTGCGGCACACCGGTGGTGGAGGGCGGTCCGGGGACAGGAGAGGGACGAGCCGACGTGGGACCAGTTCGTCACCCTCTTCTGCGAGCAGTACTTTCCCCAGACGTGGCAGGACCAGAGGAGGCGGGAGTTCCACACTCTCCGCCAAGGGACGATGACCGTGAGCGCGTACCGCACGCGTTTCTTGGAGCTGTCCCGCTTTGCAGCGACAGCGGTAGCCACTGAGGAGGAGCGCCTTTGGAGGTTCACCGAGGGGCTCCGGCCTGCGATCCGGGGGTATGTCAAACCCCTGAAGCTGCCGACGTTTTCGAGGGTGGTAGAGGCAGCCATGACTTACGAGGAGACCAACCCGTCCGCGCGAGAGACTGACGGCGGGCGGAAGAGGCCCTTTCAGCCAGACTTCTCACAGGGCCGGCGAGAGCGGAGACACGTGGCGTCCGCAGGAGAGCCGTCACGTTGTGCAGGGCCATCAGTGGCCTTTGGGGGCCCTCGACAGGGGCCAGTCGCCAGCACCGGACCCCCGCCTAGCCGACAGCAGGGACTCACTGAGGGCGGGAGTCGGGTTCCCCTCTGCTACCAGTGTGGCCAGCCGGGCCACGTCAGGAGGGACTGCCCATCTAGGGCAGGAGGTCAGCAGATACTTCCCGCGCATAGCACTGGAGGGCGCGCAGGAGGCCGCGGTTTCCAGGCGCGAGGAGGAGGACCGCAGTCGCGAGGAGGGTACCGGCCAGCACCTACCCGTCCGACGCAGAGTGTGGCTGCTTCGTCCGCACCTAGAGCTGAGGGGCGTATCAACGCCCTAACACACAGGGACGCCAGAGCTTCGGGATCCGTGGTAGCAGGTATGGTTTCAGTTTCTGGCAGACTCGTTTACACGCTTTTCGATTCCGGCGCTACGCACTCGTTTGTCGCAGACAGTTTCGCAGTTAGTTTGGACCAGGATTATACATTGCTAGAGAACCCGTTCGTAATCAGAGGTCCGAGTGGTCAGCTGTTTGTAGCTGAGGAGGTGTACACGGGTTGCGGGGTCAGCATCGGGGGACACAGCCTGCCAGCTGACCTGATTATGATACAGATGGAGGACTTTGGAGTGATTCTGGGGATGGATTGGCTGTCCGCTTACCACGCCTTGGTAGACTGTTTTGAGAGGAAGATTGCCATCTCCATTCCGGAGTTGCCTTCCTTCGAGTTTCACGGGCAGCCAGTGGATGGAGGTTTCAGGTGCATTTCGGCACTTCGGGCGGCGAGACTTTTGAGCCAGGGGTGTGAGGGCTTCTTAGCTTGTGTGGTGGCAGAGCACAGCCCCGTGGCAGACTTCCAGAGCATCCCGGTGGTCAGAGAGTACCCCGACGTGTTTCCAGACGAGTTACCAGGACTACCGCCCGAGCGTGAGATCGAGTTTGAGATCTCACTAGTACCAGGGACCAGCCCCATCTCCACCGCGCCATACAGGATGGCACCGCTTGAGCTGCGAGAGCTCAAGTCTCAGTTGCAGGACCTTTTGGAGAAGGGTTTCGTGAGGCCCAGTGCGTCTCCCTGGGGAGCCCCGGTACTGTTTGTGAAGAAGAAGGATGGGACCCTACGCCTTTGTGTGGACTACCGACAGCTGAATAGGGTCACCATCAAGAACAGATATCCGCTGCCGAGGATTGACGATTTGTTTGACCAGTTGCGGGGTGCCACGGTGTTTTCCAAGATCGACTTGAGGTCTGGATACCACCAGTTGAGGATAAGGGAGACCGACGTCTCCAAGACAGCTTTCCGCACCCGGTACGGACACTACGAGTTTTTGGTCATGCCGTTTGGGCTGACCAATGCCCCCGCTGCTTTCATGGACCTGATGAACCGGGTGTTCAGACCGTACTTGGACCAGTTTGTGGTGGTCTTCATAGATGATGTACTCATCTATTCTAGAGATCGGACGCAGCACGGACAGCACTTGCGGATGGTTCTGGACACTCTGAGACGACGCAGGCTGTACGCCAAATACAGCAAGTGCGAGTTCTGGTTGAGGGAGGTAACCTTTTTGGGTCATGTGATCTCTGGAGACGGCCTGGCGGTGGATCCCGCCAAGGTCGAGGCAGTGCTCAGGTGGGAGAGACCGCGTTCAGTCACTGAGATTCGCAGTTTCCTGGGACTGGCAGGTTACTACAGACGGTTCATCAGAGGGTTTTCGCAGATTGCACGTCCTATGACACAGTTGACTCGGAAGGATGTGCCTTTCACTTGGACAGACGCCTGTGAGGCGTGTTTTCTGGAGCTGAAGGAGAGGTTGACCTCGGCTCCCGTGCTCACCATTCCTGACAGTAGTGGCGGGTTCGTCGTGTACACGGACGCTTCCTTGCAGGGGTTAGGAGGTGTGCTCATGCAGAGGGGTCACGTGGTCGCTTACGCTTCGCGGCAACTGAAGCCCCATGAGCATACCTACCCTACCCACGACCTAGAGTTGGCAGCTGTTGTCTTCGCGCTGAAGACATGGAGGCATTACTTGTACGGTGAGACCTTCGAGATTTTTACAGATCACAAGAGCCTCAGATATCTTTTTGACCAGAAGGAGCTCAACATGAGACAGAGACGTTGGTTGGAGCTCCTGAAGGACTGCGACTGCAGCATCTCCTACCACCCGGGAAAGGCCAATGTGGTGGCTGACGCCTTGAGCCGTAAGGCGCCCGCACGCTTGGCCAGTCTACAGTTACAGAGTTGGAGCCTTTTGGAGGAGGTGGGCAGTTGGCGACCTCTAGAGTTACGAGGGTACTGTGGGGCAGTGACGGTGACACGGCAGACCAGACCAGAGTTGATAGACCGCATCATCACGGGACAGATGGCCGATCCGTACTTGCAGTCTTTGCGCGACAGAGTACTGTCAGGGGACCCAGGGGACTTCTCTTTCACAGACCAGGTGTTACGCTTGAGGGGACGGCTGTGCGTCCCCAGAGACGAGGAGCTGTTGAGAGAGCTCCTGACTGAGGCACACGGTTCCAGATTCACCATACATCCCGGAAACACGAAAATGTACCATGACTTGAGACGCGAGTTCTGGTGGAGAGGGATGAAGCGGGATGTGGGTGAGTTCGTGCAGCAGTGCTTAGTGTGCCAGCAGGTGAAAGCCGAGCATCAGAGGCCTGCAGGGCCGCTTCAGCCGCTTCCAGTGCCAGAGTGGAAGTGGGAGAGCATCACCATGGACTTAGTGGTGGGCTTACCTCTTACCCAGCGAGGACACGACGCGGTCTGGGTAATAGTGGATAGATTGACGAAGACGGCACGATTCTTGCCGATCCGAGTCACTTTGGGACCAGCACAGTTGGCAGAGAGGTATATCCGTGATGTGGTGCGACTACACGGAGTTCCGCGGGAGATCGTATCCGACCGGGATACCTGCTTTACGTCCCAGTTTTGGGCTAAGTTTCAGCAGGCTTTGGGGACGAGGTTGAGGTTTAGCACGGCTTACCACCCCCAGACGGACGGACAGTCGGAACGCACGATACAGACTGTTGAGGATCTTTTGCGTGCCTGTGTACTAGACTGGAGGGGCTCTTGGGAGGAGCACCTGCCCCTGGCAGAGTTTGCATACAACAACAGTTATCACTCGAGCATCGGCATGGCTCCCTACGAGGCTCTGTACGGACGGAAATGCACGGCACGCTTGAGTTGGGTTGAGGTGGGGACCAAGTGGGAGGTTGGCCCCAGGTTGATCCGGCAGAGTCAGGAGGTAGTTGAGCAGATCCACAGACGACTCCGCACTGTCAGGAGCAGACAGAAGAGCTACGCAGATCGCAGACGCAGAGAGGTGCAGTTCGAGGTCGGGGACCACGTCTTTCTTCGTGTTTCGCCCATGAAGGGCTTACAGCAGTTTGGGGTGAGAGGGAAGCTCGCGCCGAGGTTCGTGGGGCCCTTCGAGGTCCTGGAGCGGGTTGGACCCGTTGCTTACAGACTTGCCCTTCCCCCGCAGCTTTCTGGTGTGCACGACGTGTTCCACGTGTCCAACCTCAAGAAGTACGTAGCCGATCCCAGCCACGTACTGAGTCACGAGAGCGTCGAGGTGAGCGACGACCTGACCAACCCCGAGCGGCCAGTGCAAATCCTAGACCGAGCCGTCCGCAGGTTGAGACGAAAGCAAGTACCCCTGGTAAAGGTTTTGTGGAGGAGCCAGCGGTACGAGGAGGCTACCTGGGAGCCTGAGGCGGCAATGCGGGAGCGGTACCCGGAGCTTTTCGCGGGTACGTCTTTTCGGATCGGTTTCGCTCCTCTTTGAGTTTGTTACGGTTATTTGGACATCTTTTTCCCGCACCCTAGTTGGCGCAAGTTTCGGGGATGAAACTTCCTTTGAGTTTGTTATATTGTAACGAGCGCGTGCCCCAGACGCCTTTTAAGACGTCTGGGAGGTGGCCCAGACGTCTGTAAAGACGTCTGGGATCACATCCAGACGTCTGACCAGACGTCCGGGATAGTTTACAGACGTCTGGCGAGCAGTTATGCTCGCACGGGATATTCGTCTGCGCGCCTGTGCGCGCAGACCTGCGTCCTGCCTCTTTCTCTGCGGCGGCAGGCGACTGCGACCGTCTCTCTCTCCTCTCCGCGCGGCGTTAAAAGGGGGGGGGGGGCGCGCCTCCCCTCCCGTCTCCACCATCTTCCTCCTTCTCTCCTGCCTGTGCGCGAGAGCGAGCGGACGCGAGGGCGCAGCGGCAGCGGCAGCCGCAGTAGGCGCGGAGGAGCTGCGGCATGCGAGGGCGGGGCTCTGCCGTGAGGGCGAGCTCGCCGGGAGCGGCTTGGCCGGCCGGCGGAGGGCGCAGGGGGCGCAGAGCGTCGCGGAGAGGGACCTGCTGCGGGCGGAGCAGCGGACGCGCGAGGTGCGACGCGGGCGGCGTCGCGAGCGGAGGCCGAGCAAGGTTCTGATTCTGGAAAAATTTCCAGAATCAGACGTCTGGACTGATATCCAGACGGCAAGGTCGACGTCTGTGAGATCATACAGACGTCTGAAAGGTGAGTTTCCGCTTTCTTCTTCTTTTGTCGACTGACCGTACTGAGGGAGGGGGGTTGGCTGTGCGCAGGTGTTCTGATTCGTCATCCTTTGCGAATCAGACGTCTGGAAGTTGTACCAGACGGCGGGAGTGACCTCCAGACGTCCGGAGTGACCATCGGACGTCTGGGATCTAGGAGAGACGTCCCCACAGACTTCTGGACGTCCGGGGAACCAAGCCGAACAGGTAATTCTCTGATCCACCATTTAAGACGTCTGGAAGGAGTTCCAGACGTCTGATTTTGCACAGTATCGTCTTTCTCGACCCGTTTAGGGCCCGTTTGGGCTCCGTTTTCCGCGATTCGAGTTGCGTTCGTTTCAGAATTTATTCCTCTACCCTCCTACAGTAGCTATACACTGTTTTGAGACACTCCTTGTGTTTGATCCTTGTGATAGGACCTCGTTCGGTTGCAGTCTTGAGAGTCGCGGAGGCGCGCGGGATTCCCGACCACGCCCCCATTACTCCCGTTGTACCTGTAGAGTGGTTTTAAGTATTAATAAAATCTGTTAAAGTATGGAACCATAACTAGAACCTAGGGCATTGCATGAATCCTAGGAACGAGAAATATATGGAATGATAGCTCCTAGGTGTTGCATGAATCCTAGGGCCGGAAAACTAGATTGTATGATAGATCCTAGGATATGGCATGAATCCTAGGATGGAAAAAACTAGTGGAATGTATATTACTGCAGTCTTGGAAAAATGGAAAGGAATATATATAAAGCTGCCTGTAAATTTAATTAACAGCTGCCTGTTATGCATAAAGAATCATGTTGAGATCATGGAATGTGAGAACGTGAATCTGGAAAGTGAAACATATGATGTTCTGAGATAAAGAGCCGGAACCCTACGGGGAATTAGGAGTGGAACTCCTGGAAAGAAAAGGAATGGAACTGAGATGTAGTTTGTACTGTCTCTTGGGTACGCAGTACCAAGGGAAGTACCTGTACCTGTTTTAGTGCAGAGTGGGGCCAGCCGCCCCAGGGACCCGGGGTTAGGCTTGGCCGCTCTGTACCGACTTGTTGGCCCTCGTGTACGTAGTACCGAGGAGAGCTAGTAGTGTTAGGAGAGTACTAGCTACCCCACGGGCCCCGGGGTTCTGCTAGCCTCCTTCACCGACTTGTTAGGCCCACTAGGGCAAACCAGGGTAGTCAGGCGAGGGTGCGCGGACTGTGGAGGGGCAAGGCCCCGGTTTGGTTACTGTGGAGGGGTTGGACCCCTGTTACTGAGAGGGCTCTGCCCTGGTTCCGTGCTGTGCTTTGGGCGCACCCGTTAACGGAAACGACTGACCGCGTGCCAGTGCGGGCTAGCGACCTGTGCGTTTATCGCGCGTGCCGTAGTCACCGTTACGTCTGTCAGTGACCCTGGGGTGGTTGACTGAGGGTAGGATCACCACGGGGGACTCTCCCGGCCAGGAGAGCACCACGTGCTACTTCTACTTTTGGAAAAGGCTGCAATCAAGATCGTCCCACGAGGACATTCGAGATCAAGTAAAGGATCTGAGAAGTAAATGAAATAGTGAGAAAAATTGAAAGATGTAAATAAAGGAAGTAATAGAACATAACAGCTACTGTACACTCTACTGTTGCCTTTAGTTAGTTTGCCACTCTACTCAGCGTTTGGCTGACGTGTTACACTCGTTACCTTTTTCAGGACCAGGTGTTGAGCAGCCAGGGTCGGCGGCTGCAGAGGACGCTGGGCCGAGTAGGGTCCAGTAGAGTTACCACAGCTTTGTACCTTCTTTTGTTTCTGTTCTAGTGAGTAGTTTTGTTTCCACTGTACCTTCTTTACCTGCAGTTTTTTGTTATATGATAAATGTTGCTTTACTGTTGTGGTGGTACCTACTGTAGTAGTTTCTTTCCTTACTGCTGTACTTTCTTACTGTTAGTTATATTCATGCTGAATGTGGTTTATTTTACTGTCTTTTGGTTACTTCCTCGTTGGACGACTGGGTCTTGGGATTAGTCGAGTCGGTCCGGTTCTCGTGTCTCGTAGGGACTCGGGAATCAGGTCGTTACAAGATGGTATCAGAGCAAGGTCGTCCCGAGAAGTGAATCAACTGACTGGAAAATAACCAATTCACATGTTTATAGCTAGAGTAGCCACCACAACATATCTCTTGACATGAGCTCTTAGAAGTGTTGTTAGGTACCGTCTGTTTTGACGTTTCCGTTTTGTTTCGCGTCTCCTTGCAGGAGATGCCTCGTCGTGGGACTGGCGAGACTGGCCGCGGGCGCGGCCGAGGGCGAGGTCGGCGAGGTGGACGTGCTGTCATTGACGTCTCGGTGGACCAGCCACCACTCCCTGGCATCCAGGCCCAGGACCTCGCCAGACTGATACGGGATATTGTACGAGAGGAGCTCCACCCACCGCCCCGAGCACCTCCTCCTGGGGTTGCAGAGGGGGAGTCCTCTGTGGGACCACGCGACGGACGCGGCGCCGGACACGAGGGAGGAGATGGGCCCCTGCCGCCCCCACCTTCCTCCGACACTTCTGTACACGAGGCACCTTCGCCTGGAGGTGCACCAGCACCTCCCCTACAGCACCACTTCGAGCTTTTCGGACAGTTCCGGAAGCTGAAGCCCCCCTCCTTCAAGGGGGATGAGGACCCGACCGAGGCAGAGGACTGGCTTGAGCAGCTGGAGAAGATCTTCGACACCCTTCGCCCCCCGGTGGAGTGCCGCGTGGCCTTTGCCACGTACCAGCTGGAGAGTGCGGCACACCGGTGGTGGAGGGCGGTCCGGGGACAGGAGAGGGACGAGCCGACGTGGGACCAGTTCGTCACCCTCTTCTGCGAGCAGTACTTTCCCCAGACGTGGCAGGACCAGAGGAGGCGGGAGTTCCACACTCTCCGCCAAGGGACGATGACCGTGAGCGCGTACCGCACGCGTTTCTTGGAGCTGTCCCGCTTTGCAGCGACAGCGGTAGCCACTGAGGAGGAGCGCCTTTGGAGGTTCACCGAGGGGCTCCGGCCTGCGATCCGGGGGTATGTCAAACCCCTGAAGCTGCCGACGTTTTCGAGGGTGGTAGAGGCAGCCATGACTTACGAGGAGACCAACCCGTCCGCGCGAGAGACTGACGGCGGGCGGAAGAGGCCCTTTCAGCCAGACTTCTCACAGGGCCGGCGAGAGCGGAGACACGTGGCGTCCGCAGGAGAGCCGTCACGTTGTGCAGGGCCATCAGTGGCCTTTGGGGGCCCTCGACAGGGGCCAGTCGCCAGCACCGGACCCCCGCCTAGCCGACAGCAGGGACTCACTGAGGGCGGGAGTCGGGTTCCCCTCTGCTACCAGTGTGGCCAGCCGGGCCACGTCAGGAGGGACTGCCCATCTAGGGCAGGAGGTCAGCAGATACTTCCCGCGCATAGCACTGGAGGGCGCGCAGGAGGCCGCGGTTTCCAGGCGCGAGGAGGAGGACCGCAGTCGCGAGGAGGGTACCGGCCAGCACCTACCCGTCCGACGCAGAGTGTGGCTGCTTCGTCCGCACCTAGAGCTGAGGGGCGTATCAACGCCCTAACACACAGGGACGCCAGAGCTTCGGGATCCGTGGTAGCAGGTATGGTTTCAGTTTCTGGCAGACTCGTTTACACGCTTTTCGATTCCGGCGCTACGCACTCGTTTGTCGCAGACAGTTTCGCAGTTAGTTTGGACCAGGATTATACATTGCTAGAGAACCCGTTCGTAATCAGAGGTCCGAGTGGTCAGCTGTTTGTAGCTGAGGAGGTGTACACGGGTTGCGGGGTCAGCATCGGGGGACACAGCCTGCCAGCTGACCTGATTATGATACAGATGGAGGACTTTGGAGTGATTCTGGGGATGGATTGGCTGTCCGCTTACCACGCCTTGGTAGACTGTTTTGAGAGGAAGATTGCCATCTCCATTCCGGAGTTGCCTTCCTTCGAGTTTCACGGGCAGCCAGTGGATGGAGGTTTCAGGTGCATTTCGGCACTTCGGGCGGCGAGACTTTTGAGCCAGGGGTGTGAGGGCTTCTTAGCTTGTGTGGTGGCAGAGCACAGCCCCGTGGCAGACTTCCAGAGCATCCCGGTGGTCAGAGAGTACCCCGACGTGTTTCCAGACGAGTTACCAGGACTACCGCCCGAGCGTGAGATCGAGTTTGAGATCTCACTAGTACCAGGGACCAGCCCCATCTCCACCGCGCCATACAGGATGGCACCGCTTGAGCTGCGAGAGCTCAAGTCTCAGTTGCAGGACCTTTTGGAGAAGGGTTTCGTGAGGCCCAGTGCGTCTCCCTGGGGAGCCCCGGTACTGTTTGTGAAGAAGAAGGATGGGACCCTACGCCTTTGTGTGGACTACCGACAGCTGAATAGGGTCACCATCAAGAACAGATATCCGCTGCCGAGGATTGACGATTTGTTTGACCAGTTGCAGGGTGCCACGGTGTTTTCCAAGATCGACTTGAGGTCTGGATACCACCAGTTGAGGATAAGGGAGACCGACGTCTCCAAGACAGCTTTCCGCACCCGGTACGGACACTACGAGTTTTTGGTCATGCCGTTTGGGCTGACCAATGCCCCCGCTGCTTTCATGGACCTGATGAACCGGGTGTTCAGACCGTACTTGGACCAGTTTGTGGTGGTCTTCATAGATGATGTACTCATCTATTCTAGAGATCGGACGCAGCACGGACAGCACTTGCGGATGGTTCTGGACACTCTGAGACGACGCAGGCTGTACGCCAAATACAGCAAGTGCGAGTTCTGGTTGAGGGAGGTAACCTTTTTGGGTCATGTGATCTCTGGAGACGGCCTGGCGGTGGATCCCGCCAAGGTCGAGGCAGTGCTCAGGTGGGAGAGACCGCGTTCAGTCACTGAGATTCGCAGTTTCCTGGGACTGGCAGGTTACTACAGACGGTTCATCAGAGGGTTTTCGCAGATTGCACGTCCTATGACACAGTTGACTCGGAAGGATGTGCCTTTCACTTGGACAGACGCCTGTGAGGCGTGTTTTCTGGAGCTGAAGGAGAGGTTGACCTCGGCTCCCGTGCTCACCATTCCTGACAGTAGTGGCGGGTTCGTCGTGTACACGGACGCTTCCTTGCAGGGGTTAGGAGGTGTGCTCATGCAGAGGGGTCACGTGGTCGCTTACGCTTCGCGGCAACTGAAGCCCCATGAGCATACCTACCCTACCCACGACCTAGAGTTGGCAGCTGTTGTCTTCGCGCTGAAGACATGGAGGCATTACTTGTACGGTGAGACCTTCGAGATTTTTACAGATCACAAGAGCCTCAGATATCTTTTTGACCAGAAGGAGCTCAACATGAGACAGAGACGTTGGTTGGAGCTCCTGAAGGACTGCGACTGCAGCATCTCCTACCACCCGGGAAAGGCCAATGTGGTGGCTGACGCCTTGAGCCGTAAGGCGCCCGCACGCTTGGCCAGTCTACAGTTACAGAGTTGGAGCCTTTTGGAGGAGGTGGGCAGTTGGCGACCTCTAGAGTTACGAGGGTACTGTGGGGCAGTGACGGTGACACGGCAGACCAGACCAGAGTTGATAGACCGCATCATCACGGGACAGATGGCCGATCCGTACTTGCAGTCTTTGCGCGACAGAGTACTGTCAGGGGACCCAGGGGACTTCTCTTTCACAGACCAGGTGTTACGCTTGAGGGGACGGCTGTGCGTCCCCAGAGACGAGGAGCTGTTGAGAGAGCTCCTGACTGAGGCACACGGTTCCAGATTCACCATACATCCCGGAAACACGAAAATGTACCATGACTTGAGACGCGAGTTCTGGTGGAGAGGGATGAAGCGGGATGTGGGTGAGTTCGTGCAGCAGTGCTTAGTGTGCCAGCAGGTGAAAGCCGAGCATCAGAGGCCTGCAGGGCCGCTTCAGCCGCTTCCAGTGCCAGAGTGGAAGTGGGAGAGCATCACCATGGACTTAGTGGTGGGCTTACCTCTTACCCAGCGAGGACACGACGCGGTCTGGGTAATAGTGGATAGATTGACGAAGACGGCACGATTCTTGCCGATCCGAGTCACTTTGGGACCAGCACAGTTGGCAGAGAGGTATATCCGTGATGTGGTGCGACTACACGGAGTTCCGCGGGAGATCGTATCCGACCGGGATACCTGCTTTACGTCCCAGTTTTGGGCTGAGTTTCAGCAGGCTTTGGGGACGAGGTTGAGGTTTAGCACGGCTTACCACCCCCAGACGGACGGACAGTCGGAACGCACGATACAGACTGTTGAGGATCTTTTGCGTGCCTGTGTACTAGACTGGAGGGGCTCTTGGGAGGAGCACCTGCCCCTGGCAGAGTTTGCATACAACAACAGTTATCACTCGAGCATCGGCATGGCTCCCTACGAGGCTCTGTACGGACGGAAATGCACGGCACGCTTGAGTTGGGTTGAGGTGGGGACCAAGTGGGAGGTTGGCCCCAGGTTGATCCGGCAGAGTCAGGAGGTAGTTGAGCAGATCCACAGACGACTCCGCACTGTCAGGAGCAGACAGAAGAGCTACGCAGATCGCAGACGCAGAGAGGTGCAGTTCGAGGTCGGGGACCACGTCTTTCTTCGTGTTTCGCCCATGAAGGGCTTACAGCGGTTTGGGGTGAGAGGGAAGCTCGCGCCGAGGTTCGTGGGGCCCTTCGAGGTCCTGGAGCGGGTTGGACCCGTTGCTTACAGACTTGCCCTTCCCCCGCAGCTTTCTGGTGTGCACGACGTGTTCCACGTGTCCAACCTCAAGAAGTACGTAGCCGATCCCAGCCACGTACTGAGTCACGAGAGCGTCGAGGTGAGCGACGACCTGACCAACCCCGAGCGGCCAGTGCAAATCCTAGACCGAGCCGTCCGCAGGTTGAGACGAAAGCAAGTACCCCTGGTAAAGGTTTTGTGGAGGAGCCAGCGGTACGAGGAGGCTACCTGGGAGCCTGAGGCGGCAATGCGGGAGCGGTACCCGGAGCTTTTCGCGGGTACGTCTTTTCGGACCGGTTTCGCTCCTCTTTGAGTTTGTTACGGTTATTTGGACATCTTTTTCCCGCACCCTAGTTGGCGCAAGTTTCGGGGATGAAACTTCCTTTGAGTTTGTTATATTGTAACGAGCGCGTGCCCCAGACGCCTTTTAAGACGTCTGGGAGGTGGCCCAGACGTCTGTAAAGACGTCTGGGATCACATCCAGACGTCTGACCAGACGTCCGGGATAGTTTACAGACGTCTGGCGAGCAGTTATGCTCGCACGGGATATTCGTCTGCGCGCCTGTGCGCGCAGACCTGCGTCCTGCCTCTTTCTCTGCGGCGGCAGGCGACTGCGACCGTCTCTCTCTCCTCTCCGCGCGGCGTTAAAAGGGGGGGGGGGCGCGCCTCCCCTCCCGTCTCCACCATCTTCCTCCTTCTCTCCTGCCTGTGCGCGAGAGCGAGCGGACGCGAGGGCGCAGCGGCAGCGGCAGCCGCAGTAGGCGCGGAGGAGCTGCGGCATGCGAGGGCGGGGCTCTGCCGTGAGGGCGAGCTCGCCGGGAGCGGCTTGGCCGGCCGGCGGAGGGCGCAGGGGGCGCAGAGCGTCGCGGAGAGGGACCTGCTGCGGGCGGAGCAGCGGACGCGCGAGGTGCGACGCGGGCGGCGTCGCGAGCGGAGGCCGAGCAAGGTTCTGATTCTGGAAAAATTTCCAGAATCAGACGTCTGGACTGATATCCAGACGGCAAGGTCGACGTCTGTGAGATCATACAGACGTCTGAAAGGTGAGTTTCCGCTTTCTTCTTCTTTTGTCGACTGACCGTACTGAGGGAGGGGGGTTGGCTGTGCGCAGGTGTTCTGATTCGTCATCCTTTGCGAATTAGACGTCTGGAAGTTGTACCAGACAGCGGGAGTGACCTCCAGACGTCCGGAGTGACCATCGGACGTCTGGGATCTAGGAGAGACGTCCCCACAGACTTCTGGACGTCCAGGGAACCAAGCCGAACAGGTAATTCTCTGATCCACCATTTAAGACGTCTGGAAGGAGTTCCAGACGTCTGATTTTGCACAGTATCGTCTTTCTCGACCCGTTTAGGGCCCGTTTGGGCTCCGTTTTCCGCGATTCGAGTTGCGTTCGTTTCAGAATTTATTCCTCTACCCGCCTACAGTAGCTATACACTGTTTTGAGACACTCCTTGTGTTTGATCCTTGTGATAGGACCTCGTTCGGTTGCAGTCTTGAGAGTCGCGGAGGCGCGCGGGATTCCCGACCACGCCCCCATTACTCCCGTTGTACCTGTAGAGTGGTTTTAAGTATTAATAAAATCTGTTAAAGTATGGAACCATAACTAGAACCTAGGGCATTGCATGAATCCTAGGAACGAGAAATATATGGAATGATAGCTCCTAGGTGTTGCATGAATCCTAGGGCCGGAAAACTAGATTGTATGATAGATCCTAGGATATGGCATGAATCCTAGGATGGAAAAAACTAGTGGAATGTATATTACTGCAGTCTTGGAAAAATGGAAAGGAATATATATAAAGCTGCCTGTAAATTTAATTAACAGCTGCCTGTTATGCATAAAGAATCATGTTGAGATCATGGAATGTGAGAACGTGAATCTGGAAAGTGAAACATATGATGTTCTGAGATAAAGAGCCGGAACCCTACGGGGAATTAGGAGTGGAACTCCTGGAAAGAAAAGGAATGGAACTGAGATGTAGTTTGTACTGTCTCTTGGGTACGCAGTACCAAGGGAAGTACCTGTACCTGTTTTAGTGCAGAGTGGGGCCAGCCGCCCCAGGGACCCGGGGTTAGGCTTGGCCGCTCTGTACCGACTTGTTGGCCCTCGTGTACGTAGTACCGAGGAGAGCTAGTAGTGTTAGGAGAGTACTAGCTACCCCACGGGCCCCGGGGTTCTGCTAGCCTCCTTCACCGACTTGTTAGGCCCACTAGGGCAAACCAGGGTAGTCAGGCGAGGGTGCGCGGACTGTGGAGGGGCAAGGCCCCGGTTTGGTTACTGTGGAGGGGTTGGACCCCTGTTACTGAGAGGGCTCTGCCCTGGTTCCGTGCTGTGCTTTGGGCGCACCCGTTAACGGAAACGACTGACCGCGTGCCAGTGCGGGCTAGCGACCTGTGCGTTTATCGCGCGTGCCGTAGTCACCGTTACGTCTGTCAGTGACCCTGGGGTGGTTGACTGAGGGTAGGATCACCACGGGGGACTCTCCCGGCCAGGAGAGCACCACGTGCTACTTCTACTTTTGGAAAAGGCTGCAATCAAGATCGTCCCACGAGGACATTCGAGATCAAGTAAAGGATCTGAGAAGTAAATGAAATAGTGAGAAAAATTGAAAGATGTAAATAAAGGAAGTAATAGAACATAACAGCTACTGTACACTCTACTGTTGCCTTTAGTTAGTTTGCCACTCTACTCAGCGTTTGGCTGACGTGTTACACTCGTTACCTTTTTCAGGACCAGGTGTTGAGCAGCCAGGGTCGGCGGCTGCAGAGGACGCTGGGCCGAGTAGGGTCCAGTAAAGTTACCACAGCTTTGTACCTTCTTTTGTTTCTGTTCTAGTGAGTAGTTTTGTTTCCACTGTACCTTCTTTACCTGCAGTTTTTTGTTATATGATAAATGTTGCTTTACTGTTGTGGTGGTACCTACTGTAGTAGTTTCTTTCCTTACTGCTGTACTTTCTTACTGTTAGTTATATTCATGCTGAATGTGGTTTATTTTACTGTCTTTTGGTTACTTCCTCGTTGGACGACTGGGTCTTGGGATTAGTCGAGTCGGTCCGGTTCTCGTGTCTCGTAGGGACTCGGGAATCGGGTCGTTACACCTACGATATGCCTAAAAACAATCTAAATGAGAGGCTCTAGTGCCCTATATGCGTGCCTATGCCATTCATACACATGTGCAAACCACAAAATTGTAAATAACAAATACAAAGAAAATAAGTTCTTTAAACAAAAAGTGAGGTAATTTTTAGGGTTTCAATCTTTATTTAGTTTTTATTTTATTTTTTAATTTTCACTTTTTATTCATTTTTAAATAAGCAAAGTTACTACCTAATTCCTTTACTAAGTTCTATGCATGCAAAAAATAAAAATGCATGAACAGGTATTGAGCAAGTTTAGAAGTCGTACCTACCTCCAACACTCTATAATTCTATGCAAATCGTAGAAAATTAAAACTAAAGGCAGTTACGTAATCCCTAGAGTAATTGTCCTAAATAGGCAACTTCTAAGAATGAACGTGCAAACAAATAAAATAAAATCTAGCTAACATTTTAATTCACCTAATTAATTTCTAATCCACTACTAAGAGAGAGAGAGAAAGAGAGAAATAATAAAGGTCATGTACAAAACCAAAATAATCTCTCACTTGAACTAAGTCCTAATGCATTAGTTCTAAAATAAGAATAAAATCCTAAATCTATTCTTAAAATCCTAATAACTAAATGCTCCAGCCAGGTCTTGGGTTCCTTCTGCCTTCTTCACCTTGGGTCCACTAGGAAGTCGATCGTGACGATTCGACCAGGTTAATCAAGTACCTCGTAGTAATGAAAATAAAGTAAGTTTGAAAAAATCAAACAAGGAGAAATGCAAGGTAATAACGAAAGTACTAGCAAGGATAATAGACATTTTTAAAATTTTTGATTTTTATATTTTTTAAACTAACAACTAATAAGTCCACTTTAGTGCACCATTATTTGTCCTAAGTACTCTTTAATTATTGGGTCATAATTTCTAATCGATTAGGAGTTAAATGGTAATTCAACTCAGTCTACATATAATTTTATGCACCAATTTTACATTTAATAACATATGGTATGATAACATAATCTATTTGATGGATGCAGGCTAGGTGCAAGAATTATTAAAACATGAAAGCATCATTCAAACATCTATTTTGCTTCTATAAGACATCTGGAACTTAGATCAGATGTCTGGGAACCGCCATCATAAACTCACTGATGTCTACACTTTTTAAGATGTCTGGATCTCAGATCGGACGTCTGATGAAGATACCGCCAGACATATTCGGGCATTCCAACCACTCAAGATCTTCGCCGAGTGGTTGGAGAACCTTTTAGCGGAAGTAACCAACAATGGGTGTTTTTATATAAGTGCAGCAGCCACGGGATCTTCTGATCTTTTCCCCTTGTGGAGATTCACCTTCTTCCTGGTTCCACACTGTGCACCGAGGGCATACACTATGGCCATGGCGTACACTGTGGCATAGACGTTCTCCACTATTCCCTTCAACCACACCTTGCCTTCACTGACTCTGCGGTGAGCACGGTGACAACATGCACGCCTAACACCATCGTCATCCTCTCCTTTCCTCTCTCCACCACCGCAAACCCATTGCAACTGGTCGTGTGATAACAGCGCACGGCCCCTCCACCGTCACCACCTTCATCACCACCATCAACACAAACCCCTACCCTTTCTTCTCCACACACTCCACGTGCCCAACTCCACAACCTACCACCATCAACACCTCCTACATCTTCTCCACTTTCTTCTTCAACCTCCTGCCACCACCCCTCTCCCAGCCAACTCTACCTCCACCATCACCAACGGCATAACCCAAAGCCCCCATGCACCCCCCTCTCTTCCTTTCCCTTCCTCATTAGCCTTCTTCTTCCTCTTCTTCAAACCACATCTCCTGCAACTTCACGCAAAGGAACCCAAAGTAGCCACCATCCCCATCGCCAGATACGTCACCTTAGGCCACCTTCTTCTCTGCCAATACGATCAAAGCGCTCGCCTGGACCTCTGTCAATGACCCACGCTAGCCACGCCACCCCTCAACTGCCCCTTCTCTCGCGTTGACGCACCTCGCCACCGACGTCTCCCACCTCTGGTCACCGTCGCCGACCACCTTCGGCAGTGCCTCCTACGCCATTGCGAAGCCCACGCTCCAACGCACCTTCACCTGCAGCAGCTCCTCTGACAATCCTCCTTTGCGTGCACATAAAAGAGAGAGGAGAAATCCTCTATTTCTCCTCTCAATAGTAATTACGAATTCTACCATTCTGAAAATCGCTATTGATTTATTATCTCATTATTATATTCAGATAGATTTGCATGAATATCCCTCTAGTTTACTCAAATTACGGATAGTTGCATTTGTCTCATGAATGATAGAGTATGGAATATTAGTTATAGGGAACGGGTTTTGTTTTGATTAATATTGACGGTATTTGTCAGTACTAAGATCACAATTCACATATTTCCATGGTGGTGATTTTGCATGTAACCACTCTATATTCTTGATTAATTACATAGAATGATAACTTATGTTGAAAAATAAATTGCACTAATTAGTATGCACATCCGTTAATATTCCCAAAATAAACGAGGCACCACTCCCTAGTTTAATAGGCTAATTCCTTCCTATGGAAACGACCTATTTTTGTTGTTAGATTTTGAATTATTAAATATTTTGAATAGCGATTTTCTACCACGCAACGAACTATAACGACATGACATTTTATGTTTAAAATTTCATTGAAAATGAGAATCGCTCTTTCAACAACCAAATTACCATTTAATGCCTCCCTGGCTAGCGCCATAAATGTGATGGGCTCGAATTGTTATAGTTAAAAATGCATCATTGTAGTGTGATTAAAGCATCAAGTTTAAAATTTGTATCGAACTATAAATAAGTAGGTGAGTCCAAGTCGTTTCGCTAGTAGGCTCTAAAGTAATTGCTAATTAGGTTGATTAAGATAATTTATGCAATTAGAAACAGAAATAAAAATTAGCTTATAACTTAGTACCCATTCAGAATATAATTTACACCAACAATAATCTTAAACTAGCCTAACAACTATTTGGAGAGAGGAAACTTAATACTTTAGGAACAAATAAACATAATTTTTTATGCTATTATTATCACTACTTAGTCAAAACCATAACTTAAACTATTAATAAATCCCACATAGACTAAATTACACAATTACATAAAATGCGAATCTAGCTTCCTATCCAACAAGAAAAATAATTAACCATACATCTATCCTACAATTTAGAAACATGTTAAAAATAAATTATGCAAGATCTAAAAAAAACTTAGGAATCTTACAAACAAAATCACATTGAAAATTTAAAGAAAACATTTATGACTAACTTCCTGAAATGAAATTCTATAGTGCTTAAAAAGATGGCAAACATTTGAGCTAAATCAATATAAATTCAAAAATCACAAAATAACACATTTGATTCCTTCTCATAAACTAAGTAACATTGTTCCATGCATCTTATACAAAAGCAAAAAGAGAGAAAAAGAAAAAAGAAAAGTTTGAGCTCATGCAGAGGTCAGGGAAGATGTAGTTGTGGAAGTGATGAAGGGACTGGAGGCTACAACCGATGGAGAGATGATCCCTGGCGGTTGGTGTTGATGCGGAGAAGATGCTTGGCTGACATTGGTAGTGGCTGCGTAGAGAATAGGGGAAGAAAGATGGTGGCTGGAGGTAATGGAAGGTGGTTGTTGGGTAGTTGGTTGGTAATGGTGGTGGTGCGGTTGGCTAAGAAGAAGAGTGGGAAAGGGAGGGAGACAAAGGAGAGGTGGAGAGGCTGAGGAAAAGGGTTGTTGCTGTAGCAACTGGTGGACTGCTTGAGGTGGTGGTTGTAGTGTCATGGAAAGGAGAGGAGGGGGAGTGATAGATGCACATTTATTTAGGATAAAATTCCTATTTACGCGTGTTCCTACCCTAGTTAGATGCATCTAGCATTGTAAATAATGCATAATAGTGTCATTATGCATTTAGAATAATTTATACAATTTGTATATTAATATATTTATTTTAATGGCCAGGTCATGGGGCGACGCAAATTCAAGCACCAAATGACAAATCCAACCATACGGATAGATTCAGGTCGATGATTGCAGCCCAACGCCGTAAAAATTGACCCGATCAAACATCTATAGTGTCGCCTATAAAGAAAAGAAGATGAATGACCAAGATGACATCACATGGTGCCATCACAGTTGCCCAACGCTGCCTACCCAACTACATGGTGCCATCACAGTTGCCCAACGCTGCCTACCCAACTTCTAGAGTGCTTGCATCATCAATCCCAGCCATTGGATCAAGATCCAATCCAACAGCTGAGATTAAGCCACTGCGTGCCTTCACAAATTCAAAGGGGCATGGCCTTACACGCTCTCAACCATTGGATCTCCATCAAACTATTGAGCCCATGCCACGTCGCCACATCTCAGTTGAAGCATGCAACATCTCCACCGTTCGATCTCACATCGACAGTCTAGATCTTCTCTCAGCGGGCGCAGCCTAGTGGTGCGCACACCTCACTCTCAAGGTGGGGACGCAAGTTCGAAACCCAATTTGTGCCTCCCCCTTCACTACGTAGATGGACAAAACTAGACCACATAATCAAGATCGTGCAACCCTAGTTGGGCCACGACAATGCCCTGGAGCTACTCACATACCTAATGCGCATGGCACACGCGATCTGATCTGCGCGATTTTGATCTAGTGGTGGCGACACTGCCATGTGGCCGCACTAATGAAGCGGAGCACAATGACGTGCGATCTCACACATGGAGTGCATGATATGAAGCACGCTGCTTGCTATCATGCACCATCAAATGAAGATCAAACAACTGAGAGCTCTCCTCGCCATGCCTTCATTGCACCAAGGTAGTACACAACTGCACACGATGTGCAAGCATGCATGTGGCTATGTTCTGTGCATGTACATTGAAGCCTCTTATGTGCTAAATCATTTGGCACACCCTCTTTTCAACCCTATAAATACCTTACCTCCCCTCCCATTTCCTCTCATCCCTTCCTATGCTATCATCCCCCCTTTAAAGCTAAGAATATCCTTTTAAGCTCAAAATCTATTGCTCCCAAGCCTCGAGATGCTCCACTAGATTAAAACAAGAATTTTTACAATTCCTGCTTCTCACCCCATTTGTGGAACTCCCACCGGTCATCCTCTCACCGCCATTCAAGGAAGTGGATCACCACGATGATGCCTTGCCTCACCTCCTCTTCTTCTCCGTCCTCGTCCTCCTTCATTCAGGCGCTGTCCAACTTGTCGTCCTCCAAGCAGTCGTCAAGGGGGATTTCTCTCACTCTATCTCTTTTACTCGCTTTCTAGTGTAGATTTACTTTTGCATTGTAATAAACATTATTTCGTCTCGAATATATACATTTGTCATCTCTCTCTCTCTCACTCTCTCTCTTTCTCCCTCTCTTTAATTATTTGTTGAGTAGATTAGTTAGCTTAGATAAATTTCTACTTGATATTATGCCTTTTGAAAATCCCAAAAAAAATTATAAAGGAAAAAATACCAAAAATAAATAAACAAACACAACTTTAAATTGAATGTAGCCACCCCATGTTCGACCTAAAACTCACCATCTTGGTTATAAATTTTATTTGATCTTGGATTTTCGCAACTACGACGATGAGTTTTCAAAACCCTAATTCTTCTCGCAAATTCTTCGATGATTAGGAAGTAGCTGATAGCTGTGGTGGTTGGTTATTGTTGTTGAGCAGGAGAGAGGGAGGAGGGGAGTTGGAGGGAGAGGAGAGGTTGAGGGACTAGTAGTGGTGGTGGGTGAAGATCGTTGGTGGCTATCGAGGTGGCCGGCGAAGGTGTTGAAGGTGGAATAGAGGTGAGACAAGGGAGTTGGTGGTTGAAGGTGTTGGGTCTAATGATGGTAGGACATTATGAAGGGGCGTCTGATGCAGAGGAGGAGGAGAAGAGGGAATTGGGGAAAGAGGAGAGGTTGTGGAGGAGAATGGAAGGAAGGTGGTGCGCGGCCATTGGTGGTGACTGTGGTTTGTGTTGGTGGTGGTTGTGGTATTGTTTACAGTGGAAAAAGGAGATGGAGAAGAGGGAGTTGGAAAAGGAGAAGGAGATGATAAGAGAGGAAGAGGGGGGTCATTGGGGATGTTAGTTTGATGTTACTGCATCTGGCGGTGATAAGAAGGAAGGTAGGCGATGGTGCTGGAGGTGGGTGCGTGGAGAGGATAAGAGGGAAGGAAAACAAGGGAGGAGGAAGGAGGAGATTAAGAGGAAGAGGAAGAGAGCGGTTGAAAGGGATTGAGAGGGAGACAGAGATGACAGCCCCAGTGGCGTGGAGCTGCTATCTCCGATGAGGAGGAGGTTAAGAGTGAGACAAGAGAGGAGAGGATGGGTGAGGGAGAAGAGGAAGGGTGCCGTCTACTATTCTTAGTGGGAGAAGGAGGTGGTTACGAGGGGGTTACAAGATCGTAGGAGAGGTTACAAGAATGTGGGTGTGTGCATGTTTTTTTTTTTTTTCTTTAAATGGGAGGAGAGGGAGTCAGTAGGAAGAAGTGGAGGAAAATTTAAAATTAATTAAATAAGATTTTAGATGGGAGAAAATGGTTAGATAGGAATGGTTTAACCTATTTGGGAATTTGACTAGATTAAGTAATTAAGATCGAGCCAATTTAAAAGATTAGATCCGACCTTAACTAATTAATTTAGCCAAAATCAAATTGAAGTTAAAATAGGTAGGAATAAGAAATAGACTTCTCCTCGCCACACATTTATAATAATAAGGCTTCTTTAGACCTGCATTACCTGCATACATAAAATAATCATGTAATAATATGTAAATATGTGCAATTTAACATTATTTAAATTTGTTGTATGCAAAAGTATTAATTAAGCTATTAGCCCTATTATTTCATTAATTACTTATATTAAGCTCTAAAACTACATTAAAATTAACTAAGTATACCATGCAAATGTAGTTTCATCACCCAACCCACACCTTTGATCAACCATCCTATGGCTGCCAACACATGATCTAGAACCACATATAAGGCCAGCCTTATTAGCCCTCCGAAGATCAATTGGCCAGCCACATCATTAGTCTTGATCTCTGCCTTTCATCTCACATCCAAGGGCCAACCTCTTAGCCAGCCATGTACTCCTCCATCATTGCCATTAAAGTTCCATCCTAAGGCCATCTTTGAACCTAAGTCAACCACTTTAATTGTGTTACCCTAAACCTAATCCTTATCCTACATCCTACACTAATGGTTCATAACCTTGATCCACATCAACCCACCTCCAACCAATCCCAATCCACTCCATTTCGTATAAAAACACCTATGCCTCTCGACACTTGGATTATTCTTTGTTACCATTTTAGACTTCACCTATGTAGATTCATCTAGAAAACCTAGCCATCCCCTCTTCCTTAACCTAGCCTACACCATGGCCACAGGTCTTCCCTAGGTCAAGATGATTCCTCGCCACCTTTGTTGCAGAGGTTTTGTTGGTGGCACCTTCACTTCCGGCTGCTTCTTCCTCCTCTAGGCTGTCTTCGAGGTCGTCTAGCTTTCCACGTCATCTTCAGATTCGAATTCTCTTCATCATTTTTCCTTTAGTTTTATTTCATTATTGTTCTAGTTTCATTAGTAGATGTATTAAACTTTCCTATCATTATTGAAATTTCCACTTGAGTATCTTTTGTCTCTCTTGCATTTGCATATTTGTTTTCTTAGTAGTTAATAGTATATCATCACTATCTTGTGACTAATAAAAAAAAAAAAGAAAACAGAAAAAGACTAAATAATAATAATAATAATCTCAGAGAGCGAAAAATTCTAGTTGCCTCCCTGAGACAACCCAAACTCTATTTTTAATCATATGTTTTGCTGGGTTGGTTCTAAAAATTCAAAAGGATTTGCGTGATTTATGCTACAACGAACGTACTTTTATGTAATTGATTTTGCACATATCACATTGTATGCCATTTGGGTTATCTAATACTTTAGCCACCTTTTAGTGGTATGTTGTCGATCTTTCATGACGTGGTGGATCGATTCATTGAGGCCTCTATGGATGATTTGTCAATTTTTGGGATCTCGTTTGACCATTGTTTTTAGAACTTGGAGAAGGTGTTGATACAACATAAGGAAACACGACTAGTGCTAAGTTGTGAGAAGATCCATTATATGATTCAGGAAGGGATTATGCTTGGACATATCATCTCTACATGAGGGATTCAAGTTGATCAGGCTAAGAATGAAGCTATGTCTAGGTTACATCCTCCCTCTTCAATGTGAAGCAAATCCACTCATTGTTAAGCCACGTAGGGTTCTATCAATGGTTTATGAAAAATTTTACTATGATTCCTCAACCCCCACCGCACCTAACCTTCGACCTTTGAACTAGGACTTGCTCTTCAAGCTTATGTGCAATGCCTCCAACGTTGTTGTCGGGGTTGTTTTAGGGTAAAGGGAAGACAAGAAACTTTATGTGATCTATTATTCAAGTTATACTCTTACCAATGCTCAATTGAACTACATTGTGACCAAGAAAGAGCTCCTAATTGTTATCTTTGACTTTGACAAGTTCTGGTCGTACTTGCTAAGATCAAAGATCATAGTGTTTACATATCACACTGCCTTGACCCATCTCTTATCTAAAAAGGACATAGAACCTAGACACATTTAGTGGATCTTCCTACTACAAGAGCTTGATCTTGAAATTCATGGTAAGAAGGGTGTTGATAATATCCTAGCAGATCATATATTTCGAATCCTACAAGGCACTAACAGTTTCGTTCTTAAAACTTGAATATGCTAAGGTTTGGTAAAGAAAATGGATACTTATTCACCTCTACCGTAACCCGCTGAGATGGGATCTATTCTCGAGACTTAAACAAATAAAGGTAGAATAGCTTGATGGCAGCAATTGAGGAATAATAATAAATCATAACCAACAGAAAGAAAATTTTACGCGCGAAATTCATACCTAAGTTTATGAAAAGATGGGGATATTTCTCCCTAATTGCTGCCTTAGTCTCCAATGTTAGTTCCTCGTAGTCTGGACTCCATCTTACTTTAACCAAGACCACTCGTTTCACAATCCCCAGGTGGCTGGATGACGTATCTACACTATTTCTCGGAAGGTCAAACCTTTCTCCACCAACTTCTCATGGTTGATTGATGAGTTCATATTTTATTATATAATAATTTATTTTGAAGATAATTTAGATCTAGTTATAATAAATTAGGTTAGATTAATCATTCTATATTATTTTGTAAATATTATATTTTTTACAAATTTTTGTACAATACGTTTATTACCTATATCTGTGAGTTTATTTATATATTTGCATGTGAAACTAAATGAGGCTTTTCAACAATGCAATTTCTAATTAAACTCATCTATTTCAATGTGACTGAATCTATTTCCTATATTTCACCTAACCTTACTCTCCCAATCCCAGCCTAATTAACCTTCACCTTAGCCCTATCCAGAAATTCCATCCCACCGACCAAACCGTACTTAACCTTATTATCCCCATGCATCCCTTAACATACAACAAAATTATCCCATACACCCACAAGAACTCCTATATAGTTCCCTTTCTCCCTTATGGAAACCACCCCCTTCCCCACTCCTTCCCTCTCCCTTTCTTCTCTACGCATAAGACACCCTACCATAGTAGGGCCTTGATTGGCCATTTGAGGCTAATCAGGGCCCCTCCCCTTTACCGGTTTACCTCCTCCTCCCTTAGGGACTCACCTTCTTCGTCATGGGTGACATGCATAGCTCCTTGAGGTGTGCAATGGCCGATCTGGGTGTGGTGACTATAGGCGGCGACGGCGAGTGGCGGCGGGCTACACATGTGGTGGTGGCGGGAGGTCTTCGCACAAGGTGCGGTGCTTCGTCGTTGTGCGTGGCGGCGAGAGTCGACAATGGTGGAGTGCGACGCTCTTTGGGTTTCATCGCAAAGCTTGGTTGACAGACGTGTAGCCGGTGGGCGTTTAATTGGCAATTGATTGACGTGTGTGTGGCCTATGTGCATTTGTCCGATGTCCAGTCGGTGGTGCACATGGGGTGGCTGTGTATTGTTGTTCTGACGGTGTTGGTTTGTTCCCTTTCTTTTTCTTATTTTTTAGCTTAGGTGTGTGTATAGGGAGCATGTGAGACACCGTACTTCACACAACTGAGAATTGTCCAATTTTTCCAATGCCTAGCTTTGTCGAATTCTCGTGAGTGCTGATAGCTAGAAATTTCTTCTAGTTGCACAATCATATCTCAGAGCATACTGCTAAGATTGGGTTTCCAACTACCACTGGAATCCATGTTGACGCTTCTTTTTTATTTTATTTAGTTCAAGTTTAGTTGTTGGATTCCTCCCTTTTCAAGAGAAAGAGGGGGGTGAGTTTCACCTCTTTTGAAGATGATGAATTTTCTTATATCTTATGTCACCTGTATGATTTTCATCCTCTTTTAATAAAAATTCAATGGAAAGAAAACAAAATAATCCCATACACGTCACCAATCTCCATCAACGTACAACTCCTGATTTTCCTATTAAATCGCCATTCGGATATCCGTCCTTTTATTTAATCCCTCTCCATTTTTCTCATCCACCGTTGCCCCCACAAATCCCTCTCTCCACTCAAGTATAGCCCCTACGGCAATTTCTCTATCCCATTCTCTGTCTCTATTCCTCAATCCCAACAACCGAAACCAATCCCACTCCCACTAAAAATTCCCACCAAAAATGCTATCCAATTCCCCACTCCACTTACCTATACCAACACACCCAACTAGGCAAATCAACGGGTCGGATTTGGATAGAATTTTGTTATTACTAAATCTATCCTTATTTAGAAATTTATTTCTCATGCAAGCTTACGAAGATCTCGTACCCATTAAATTAACATGTACTTATTTAATTAACGAATATCCATTAACATACTAATTTATAGATCACATCATTATTTTAAAATATTATAAGAAAAAAATATATATTTTACTATAAAAATTTCTTGAACTTATCTGTTTTTTGAGAATATATAAAATAAATAAAAATATTATAATAAAAAAATATCAATATTCTAAACATATTTTATGATTTATAACAAAAAATAATCACATGAGAGAGGAGAAGAATCTTATCGTAACGTTAAAATGAAATTTGGAGTCACACTACAGTTTAGTGATGGTGGAGATAATCACATAAGAAAAGAGAGCAAGTCCTAATGTTGAGACTTGAGATGGAATTTGGATAGTACAGAGGAGAGAGGAAAGGATAGGAAACGTCATGCTGTAGTGATGCTTGAGATGAAATTTGGAAAATTAGATGTCTAAGAGATGTGAGTTCGTAATCACTTTTAGACCTCATAGTCATATAGGTAACATATTGCGGAAAGTTGAGACTCTTAAAACATTTGGAATTTCTAAAATTGGGAATCTTAGAACATTTGAAATTAATTTTTAAAATTTTGTATATATAATATATTTACATTGGGATACAGATTCAAGGATATCTTTCTCCATTTTCAAATCCAAACTCCATCATATTTGCATCTAAAAATCCAAATGCACCTAAATATTAAATAGAACAAGTTTTATCCATCCAAATCAAAGGTCGGATCGATTCTCCGCAGAGAAATACCAAATTTACTTTGGGTGACCCAATCAAAGCACTTACCTAAATCCCATGTAACCTTCTCACACTTATCCCCTAGGTAACTCTACCCAACGCCGTAACTCAAAACCCATGCAAACACGTATGTACATTCCCTTATCCCCACCGAACAAACACTACTCACGTCTCCCATGCAAACTAATTTCCTGCGTACACACCCTCCCCTCCTAAACGCAACCCAACAAAAAAAAAAAAAGTCCCATGCAAAAACCCCACGTTTCCTCTCAATCCACTACGTAACCCCTCCAATCCTACGACAGAACACAACCGAAACCCACCCCATAATCTCTCTCCCAGCCGGCCGCTAATCTCTCTCCCTGGATTCCTCAATTTCCCAACGGCTAATTAATTTCCCTCTCCTCTCCCAATTTTTTACCCACGTAACCCACCACCGAAACACCATGTTCTCTCTCTCTTAAAAAATAATTCTCCACCAAACCAATCCCATTCTCTACCAATTCCATCGGCTGCTCTCCCTCGATACCATCCACCGAACTAAACACCATTTCCTTTTATTAAATCCTATTCTATTTCCTATTTAATTCTCAACATCTCGCTGTTAATTTAGGATATCATCTCTCCACTTAGTTATTCAAATCATATCACCTATCCTTTAATTCTTAACCATTTAATCTTAACCCTCTGTACCAAGACCAAGAAACTCTATATAAAGATCTAGTACCCTTCTTGGAGATAGATGTTGATACCTGGATACTCTCGTCCCCCTTCTACACCGCCTTTGGCGATCTCCGCAAGTGCGCCTTTGCATCCGCAACTGCAACTTCACTTAAAGGCTTCGTCTTCGAGGCCGTTGTATAATTTTAGATTTATTCTTGCTCTAGTTAAACATTGTAGATCTAGTTTTAGTCATAACTTTAGTCTAGCTACTTATAGTTATTCTCTACTTGTTCTAGTCAACATTATTCTTTCAATAAAAATTCTATTTTGCTATATTCAACTTGCCTTCAAGTTACTTGTTTTCTTCTAGTTCTTATTCTAGTTCTAGTGCTATAGTTAGTACTTGCATACTATTAGTTCTAGTTAGTTTTACTTTCGTTCTAGTCGTTTGAGTTAGTAGTAATTTCACATGTAAGTCTTTTTATCTATTTCTTAGACCATAAGAAAGCGAATCAGTCATACTACCTCATTGAAAACAACTCGGACTTCATATTTGGAAAATCTCAATTTCTTTATTCATGAGTTCAACTTATAAATTTAACGGTTTCTACGTGTTTCTACTGTGACGAACGTGTATTTAATTTCTACCCATATCTATTCGCGTGTAGAACACTGATGATGTGACTACCATTTGGAACATACTTTGAGACGTTAGATATGTGAAAGACATCATGAATTTCGACAAGTGTAAGGGTATGGCAAGATTGTAGGCAACTGGTCTCATATGCTTCAACATCTTTAATGAGCTGGCTTATCAAGATGTCATCTTAGTCTTTAACTCCAAACCTCTAAATTCATCATAGATGCCTTGAGAAAGACAAATTCCCCGACCTTATGCTTACCATCCACATAAACCTTTTAGTAACTCCAGGCTATTTGCAACTTCTTTTTAGTTCATTGGACAATCTCTTGCATCCCTTCAATTGATTCTAATACCACTTCCCATTTTAC
Source organism: Thalassia testudinum (assembly GCA_037157565.1). Taxonomy (NCBI): domain Eukaryota; kingdom Viridiplantae; phylum Streptophyta; class Magnoliopsida; order Alismatales; family Hydrocharitaceae; genus Thalassia; species Thalassia testudinum. Next base: position 135,730,364 of record JAZHRO010000003.1, on the reverse strand, counting down.
GCCTACTCCACCTAGCATGAGGGTTATATACACTTTCATCAGTAGTGCCTCAAATGGTGCCATATCAATACTTGTGATGAGTTTTGAATATTTTATATTTTATTTCTATTTTCGTTTGGTTTTTCAGCACTTGTTTATATATGTAATTAGAGTATATATTTTGCATATATTTCATATTGTAACCTATTACATAGCACAATGCCTCAATATATACAATGAATCTTCCACCTGAAAAGGGAATGGCCAAAGTAACTGCCATAGTTAGCTTTTCTTTGAAGGTGTGGAGGCCAAAGTTGTCCATACTTTCATAATTTAAACATTGCCAAGCCATTAACTATTGGATTGTCATTCTATGGTAATGAGTGAGCTAATATATATAATAACATATTTAGTTTTGTTGGTTTTGGGTATTAGTTGCATTAGATTTAGGTAATATAGTATATTATTGCATATTTGCATGCTAAGGGTACAATGCTAATTTTGAGCCTAATTTTGTGCTTTCCTGTGTGTAGGAATCTGATACTCAAACTTACGAGGAAAAGAAGTAGGAACACAGAGCTCCAGAGTTACAAGCAAGAGGAAGAAAGCCACTTCTAGCCACGTGAACCCAAATCCTAACCCTAGCTCTACCTACCTATTTTAGCACTTACCTAAACCCTAATTCTAATATCTAAACCTAACCCTAAACCAATTCCCCTTAGCTCACAAATCTCTAATCCTAACTCTACACCACACTCCTAGCCTGGTCCTAAAAATTAACTCACTCACCCAATGTCACTACCTTACTCCTTATCCTATCCTATCCTATCCTATGAAGTCCTACACATTATCCACAAATGCCACTTAATTCTTCTACACAAAAATGCCCTAAATATTCTTGAAATCAATTAGCAATAAGTGGCCTTGATTGTATCCAATTAGGTCTCCACATACATCCCTTAAATCTCTCCGATCAAGATCCCAATCCCGAAATTTAGGACAGCTTGACACATCTTTAGTAGTTTGGTCATACTTTTCTCAATTTAAATTCAAATTGAGTGATACAAGTTGCATTTGAAAGCTGATTTCAAGGGCTACAACTTTTCTATTATGTGCAATTTGAAATTTGAATCATAAAGAGGCCAAAAATTGAAGGCAATTAGGTCCTACTTTCCTATTTAGATTAATTCTAAAGTTAAACCTAATTTCCAAAAACCTAAACCTAAACCTTGCCTCAAAAGCCACCTTGGAAGCCCCCCTCCTCTATTTAAAACCTTGGACGTCCACTCTTGTTGTCCATTTAGCCTCTTAGGCCTCTTCCTCTCCTTAACTTGCAATTTAGTTCCATTAGTTCTTAAGTACACCATTAGATCCCTTAGTATTCCACCACCATATTCATCTTCTACCATCATCCTCAACCCTCTTCCTTGAACATGCACCTTCCCACATCTTCAAGCAACTCCACGCCAACCACTCTTCCCATCGGGTGCAACTTCGCATCCACTTCACCTTTGTTCTCCATCGAACTATGCCTTCGTGGCCATCCACGACTATTGTTCTAGATTTTGTTTATTTTAATTGTTCTAATTATAGCAAGCATTCCTCTAGTCTTATTTTGTTATATTATAACTTTTTTTATTATTAATAAAGTTTTCTTCTATTTAATTCCTTGTCTTCCGCATTTAGTTTGGTAGTTGATAGCTTTATTTCCTCGCATTTGCTTCCATAGTTACTAGCGTAGTTAGTTTGCTCTTATTTTATCTCTTATAGAAAATTTATTTTCAAATCGAACACGTGAATATAAAATTGAAGTTCAAAATGCAGAATCCGAGTCGTTGTGGGAGACATTCCGAATACTTCGCTTTCCCAACTACCAAAAAGTAGATAAGCATATTCAAATGCGAGATTACCATTACTAGAATGCAAATAGAATTAACTAGAACTAATAGCATGAAGATTAACTAGAACTAAAATAAGTATAAGAATGAAGCAGGCAACTTAAAGACAAAGTGAAAAAGAACTACTAGAACTTTTACTGAAATAATAAGAGTTTTACACAAGTAAAAATAATACTACATCTAGATGAATGATTCTAATTACAACTAGAACTAGAATAAATGATAAAGAAGAATAAGGACTTTGAAGACAAAGTCTAGAGTGATGACATAGATTTAGATGTGAAGGCGCATCCATAATCTCTAAGGAAAAGAAGTAGAAGACTAGTTCTACTTGGTGGAATTTCTTTCGAGGGAGGAAGACTAAGAGGAATTGAATGCCTAAGGGGGGGAGGCTAGGTGTTTTTATAGGAAGCATGGAGGCTTTCTATTGGTTGGTTTAGGTTTCCTAGGATCACAAAGGTGTAGGGTTAAGATTAATTGGGTTAAGGATCAAGGGTTAGGATTAAGGGCTAGGTGATAGAATAGATTAGGTTTTTGTTAGAAATAATGGAGGGCTAGGATGGCTTTGAGAAGATGATGGAGGGCTATGATGCTCTCAAGTTTTTGGTCTCTTTCTATTCCGAATTTCAAGTTTCACATAAAAGCAAAGTTGTAGCCCCCGAAACCAGCTTTCCAACACAACTTAAATCACTTAATTTGAATTTAAAATGAAAAAGTTATGACCAAAATATTAAAGATGCATCATGTTACGAATTTCGAGATTAAGTTTAGGATTAGGAATAAGATTTGGTTTAGGATTTAAGATAGGGATTTAGGCAGGCAATTTAAGAACCTAGGATTTAGATCTAGTGGTGGATAAATTATAGTGTATTTTGATTATCTAAAATAGTATTTACTGGATGATAAAAGAGATGGCCAATAAGGTATGTTCTAGGTTTTCCTATGTTTTGTTGGGATTTTGGGTGGATAGGATTTGGTATCCTAAGTGGTTGACCACTATAGATTTTATGACAAGGTTTTGGTTGATCCTAAGGGGTTTCTAGATTAGGTAATTAGGTTCTTAATTTGGGTTAGGATTTAAGTCAATTGGTTCTCCAAATAGGTCCACCAATTGGGCTCAATCCTCTTCCAACTAAACTTAGATCAGAAAGTCCATTCAACCTTACTCCGATCAACTAAAAATTTTGTACCTACACATATAAAAAATAAACACATCAAGGTACCAGATACAATTACAGGAAAAATTACACAAAAGCCCAAGTGCATGCATTATTTACAGAATGACCAAGAATGCATAATCTGATCTAATTAAATGCAATCTAACCCAAATTACCCTTAGACTAATGATGAGAACCTCATCATGAACCCTAACTAGCATAATCTAACCCAGATATGTGAGAAAAAGCTCCTACATGACCCAAAGAAAGGCTAAACTTAGAGAATTCTGAGTTTAAGAATAAAACAAATCATAAGGGGTAAAACTGTAATTTCACCAATGCAATTGGAAAACAGGGTAATTAAGGATCCAAACACATGTCAAACAAGCTTAACAAGAAGAAAAGTGGAATGATTTGATCTAAAAAGGGTTGTAGCAACTTTCAGGAATTAAATGACATTCTGTAACCCTAAAAAAAACCCACTTCAATTAATGAGGTTCGAGGTAGGATAAAAATCAACTAAACCCTCTAAAATTCATATAAAAATATTCTCTAGGGCTTAGAACATTCAATTTGGCGTTAGAAACCTATTTTGACCTAAAAAGAGAACCATGCCCAATTAATAACTTAATTTAGGTTTTTACGTAAATTGACCAGTCAAACATGGTCCAATCTAAAATTAAAATTCTCCATTAAAATCCTTAGGCTCAAATTAGTCTTGCATAAAAACTTGAGCCTAAGAAGAGACCTCCTTGACCGACTTTACAATTTTGTCCTCTTCATTTACTTTCTGACCCTTATCTTTTAAAATCCTTACATTTAGGCCCCTAACTTTTCATCATTCTTTGCAGAACGGTCCTCCTTGCAACTTCTGCGTAGCGCCATACTCCAGCGACCTTACGTGGAGCATGGCGCCGCGCAGGGCAGGGCTGCCGTCCTACAAAACAGAAGCGGGGTTCCCTGCGACGTCCTCTGTCGCAGGGACCCGCCAACGTGAAGGAGAGAAACAGAAGAAGAAGAAGAAGAAGAAGAAAGGAAGAAGAAAAGAACTGTAGCAAAGCCACAGATAAGTTGTCTGAACACAGTATCAGACGTCGGAATCCCCACAGCTACAGAAGGCAGGAAGGAAAAGAAGAGAAAGAAGAAGAAGATCACCACAGCTGCCGGCTAAAGAAAAGAAGGAAAGAAAAGAAGAATAGAAGAAGAGGCCAAGAAAAGAAGAAAGAAGAAGGCAAGAAGAAAAAGAAGGAAGAAGACATCATCGCCAGAAAGAAAGAAAGAACAGAAGAAGAACAAAGAAAGAAAGAAGAAGAGAAGAATAGAAACGGTCAAGGAAGAAGAAGAAGAAAAGAGAGAGAAGAAAAAGAAGCCAAGATCTCCCTCTCTCTCTCTCTCTTATTTTTGTAACATAATAGAGAACTTAATTATACTTCTAGAATTCTAGTTACTCCTTGAGTTCGACCTCGGGAAAACTTTGTATTCCGAGTAAAAATTTGTAGTAATCTGGTAGCTGTCTTGTTACATACTATAACTGTAACTAAACTATAATAAACGTAAACACGAACAAGCTCCCGGTCACTATTTTTTTGGCGTCGTTGCCGGGGAGTAACGGCTATTCTAGAAGCTATAAAATCTCTATTTGTGAGTTTCTAATAATCTCTTCTCTCTTTTGTGTGCAGATACAGGAAAATCAAGAAGCAGCCACACAACAACCACTCCAAGGACAGGTAATTTCTATCCTCTCACTATTAACCCCTAAATTCTAAAGAGGAAGAAAAAGAAAAGAATAAACAATATAGGTATAACCTGTCTTTCATACCTAGTAACAGCTGCATATTTTCAAACCACTATTCCTGCACACACTATTAAGGGTATTTAAGGGCTAACACCTTCTTGCCTGAGCCCTAATTACCCAACAAGGAGTTAACTGGACCAAGTAAAGACAACATAGGACTTAACATTAGGGTTTTACAGACACACTCCTTAATCAAGAATTGAGAAATTCCAAAAGAAGTGTGCCTAAGCCATTGATTGAAAATACCAATTCAGAAAAACCCTAAGCAATTGGCTCTCTAAACACACTTGAACCCTAAAAGACAAGACCTAATAAGCTCTCAACAGAACTAGCAGGTAAAGTTGACCTCTTGGGTCAACCAACCTTCAACTTAGGTCACTCTTTACACTCAGAAAGCCTAAAGTTCAAGTCAAAATCTAAGCACCTTGATCTTAAACTAAAAGTGGTAGACTTAAGAGGTCAAGATCCCCATTCTGGTCTACCTGGAATCTTAGTGACGAGAGGTCGGGTGGGGGAAACCCTGTAACCCGTGGGGATGCTCTACCATGTAGGGGTCTTCGTGGGACTCACCCTCTCTGGCTACCCAGGTAATTCTCAGGTGGTCGATCTTCTGATTAAGGGGTCCATCTACCCCGAACCTCTATAGTCACCTAACATTTTGGGTGTCTTGATTGGGTCCAGCACCTGCTAAACTCATCTCTTCCAACGGTGTATGTTTGGTAGGAGGTCCTTGAAACCTCCTTTAGAACTTCACTCTCCTTGAGGCCGAGCCTCAGTGCCCTTGTTTGAGAAAACAACACTTCACATCGACCTCTCCTCCGACTCCGAACCCAACTCACCTTCTTCTTCCACAATGGCTCAGCCAGTTGAGGAAGAGAACAATCTGGAGCACCAGCTCTAGCGACTCAATGACCTCTTCCAGAACTTTGTGCACCCACCGCAGCGTCCTATGATGAGGGACCATTATAATCCTGCTGCGGTGGCTATTGAGCCTCGAGTCAGAATCCCTACTGGAGGACCTGATTCTGAATTAAAGCCCAATATGATTCATGCCATACGCAAATTCCATGGGTTTAATTCTGAAGACCCCTTCCAGCACTTCAAACAACTAAAACATCTGGCCCAGACTTTTGGGTCAGATGCACAAAATCGGGACATTCTCCTCATGAAGATGTTCTCCTCCCTTATGGACAAGGTCGCTCATTGGTACCAAACGCAGACCCGGCCGATCAACAATTGGGAAGAACTTCAGTCCGAGTTCTTGAAGAAGTTCTTTCCCGTTGGTCAAACCAATGCCTTGCGCCATCAGATTACCCACTTCACTCAACAAACGGGAGAACCTCTCCATGAGGCATGGGATCGCTTTCAGGATCTCATGAGAAAGTGCTCCCATCATGGAGTTCCTAAATGGGAACAAGTCCAGTCTTTTTACCAGGGACTCTGTGAGGATATTAGGCTTTTCGTCAATGCAACTTGCGGAGGGAATATCATGGGTCAACATGAGGACACCGTGTGGGAGATTCTTGAAAACATGTGCGAAAACTCCATCAATAATGACTCCATGGGACTATTCAACAGGACGAATACCTACGCATTGACAAACCTTAAGGGAGCACACGAAACGTAGGGCCTGTCCGCATCAGTCGACCTGGAACTAATGGCCAGTCGATTGGACAAGGTCTCCATCATTGAGAAGAAGGTGGACAAGCTGACTCAGCACTTGCAGCGAGACACCTCTGTGCATAGCTCCTTTGCATAGCCTCCTTCCACATGGGAGACTGTGCAAAACATTCTCTACCGACCTTCTCCCGGGATGGATCCATATCCACCCCCATCTGATTCTCGGATCGGAGGATCCTCCGATCCTTTCTATACTAGCCCGGGGAATTCCACTTCCCCATTCTCTGGTTCTTTGGAGGTTCCTCAGACTTGCGAGGACCTCAACGCCATCCAGAATGATCCATTCTCCAACACCTACAATCCTGGATGGCGCAACCATCCCAACTTCCAGTGGACGGAAAATTCCCAAACCCAAAGACCACCCTTTTAGTCCCATCCACAACCACCTCGTCCTTACCAGCCGCCTCAGCCTCGGCCCAACCCTACTTATTCATCAGGGCCAAACCAAGACCAAATGTCCCTCATCTTTCAGACTCTGGCTAACATTCAAAGAACGAATGCGGCTATTCAGAAACAGCGCAAGGACGAACTTACAGAGGATCGAAATCAACTGGCTCAGTTGGCAAATTCTCACCAACTAGGCACACTTCCTTCTCAACCTCTTCCTAACCCGAATAACGTGCCCACCCAACAGCGCGTTATGAACCCAAACCCAAGCCAAGCACACATGATTTATCAGGCCTCCTCTGTTCCTTCACCTGACGGGATGGAGGCTTCCACTTCTTATATGGGCTATCAGTAGCAACCCATCTTATCCAACCCTAACCAAAACCAGGCAGGACTGAATTCTGTAATGACCCGTAGTGGTAAGGAAACCCAAGATCCACCCTATCCAGACCACTCCAAGCCTGGCAGTAATCCCAACCCTAGGACAGTAATCCAGCACATGCCTATCCTTGTCCCAGATCAAAGACTCGAACCTATCCTAGAAGAACCAACTAAGGTTCCGTTTCCCGAGGCCTTGACCAAGGGAAAGAAGACAACCAAGCCCGTGGCACCAAAGGAGGACCTGGTCAAGCTCTTTGAGCAGGTCCAAATAAACATCCCCTTGATGGATGCGATTCGCCACGTACTGGCTTACGCACGATTCTTAAAGAATGTGTGTACACCTCAACGTAAGCCGCGAACCAAGAGTGGGAGTCCAATTGTACTGTCAGAGCAAGCCAGCTCTGTAATCCTAAGCAGGCTCCTACCCAAGGCTAAAGATCCTGGTACTCCCCTGATTTCCTGCAAAATAGGTGAAACCCAATTTGACAGAGCATTACTAGACTTGGGTGCTTCCATAAATCTGATGCCCACATCCTTACTTAACCACCTAGAAGAATCTGAGCTAAAACCGACTGAGGTGACACTACAATTAGCAGATCGATCTATAAAGTCACCTAAAGGGATTCTCGAGGATGTTATTGTAAGAGTGCGGGATTTCTATTTCCCTGTAGACTTTATAGTCTTGGACATGGATGCATCTGAAAACCCTAGGGATACACCAATCATTCTAGGGAAACCCTTCTTGGCTACTGCTAGAGCTAACATCAGTTGTGAGGAGGGCCAAATAGAACTGAAATTTGGTAATCAAACCCTAAAGATTGATATATTTAAGGCCCAACAAGGAATCAATTGCGGTGTCATCGAACAAATCTGTGATATTAGGGCTCTGGTTGATGAAACGCATTTTGAGAATGACCTGATCATACCTCATCAACCACAGAAAGATCTTGAACCGCAATTAGAGGAGTCAAATCCAGATTTAGACAGACCCATAACTCCTACCCTTGAACCTCACATTTACCCTGAACCACCTGCTGCTGTTGATAACCCCGTCCTTGAACTGAAACCCATTCCCGATCATTCGAAATATATCTTTTTGGGTTCTAATCAAACCCTTCCTGTGATTATAAATTCCAAGCTTACTCCTGAACAGGAATCCCGTCTGATTGTCGTTCTCCAACAACATCGCAGAGCCATTGGATGGACTCTCGATGACTTGACTGGAATAAGTCCCTCTTATTACACACATCATATTTATTCATAAGAGCGCGCACGACCTTCCCGTGAAATGCAAAGATGTTTAAACCCCAATCTGCAGGAGGTCGTGAAAAAGGAGATCATCAAATGGTTGGATGCAGGGATCATCTACCCGATCTCCGACAGTCGTTGGGTGAGCATGATTCAGGTCGTGCCTAAAAAGGCAGGACTCACCACCATTGCGACTGAAATTGGAGGTCATACCTACCCGATTAGCCAACTCGTGGAGAGTCTGCATAGATTACCGATGACTCAATTCCTCCACGAAGAAGGATCATTTCCCACTACCTTTCATTGATCAGATTCTTGAGAAATTAGCGGGAAATCGATTCTTCTGCTTTCTTGACGGGTACTCCGGTTATAACCAAGTTGCTATTCATCCTGAAGACCAAGAGAAGACCACGTTCACCTGCCCCTTCGGAACATATGCATTCCGAAGGATGCCGTTCGGTCTCTGCAATGCACCTGTAACTTTTCAGCGATGCATGCTTGCCATATTCTTTGATATGGTAGGTGATTATCTGGAAGTCTTCATGGATGACTTCTCAGTTTTCGAGGCATCATTTGATGATTTCCTTCAGCACTTGGTTCATATACTTAGGCGCTGCATCGATGTTAATTTGGTCATTTCCTGGGAAAAGAGCCATTTTATGGTGCCTGAGGGGATCGTTCTAGGACATCTGATTTCTGAGAAAGGCATTCAAGTGGATCGAGCCAAGGTTGATCTAATATCTCGCCTTCCTATGCATAGCTCGATCAGGGACATCTGTTCTTTTCTAGGGCACATCGATTTTTACCATCGTTTCATTTCTGATTTCTCGAAAATCGTGCACCCCCTGACGACTCTTCTCTCTAAGGATGTACCCTTTGAAATCTCCAAGGAATGCACTCAAGCCTTTGAGAACCTCCGTGATCGAGTCACCCAGGCCCCGATCCTACAATCCCCTGATTGGTCTCAACCCTTTGAGATCATGTGAGATGCGTCCGATTTCGCTGTAGGAGCGGTTCTAGGGCAGAAAGTTGACAGGAAGCCCGTGGTCATCTACTATGCTAGCAAGACACTTGACGAGGCTCAGCGTAACTATACAGTTACGGAGAAAGAGCTGCTAACCGTAGTATTTGCCCTTGAAAATTTTCGATCTTATCTCCTGGGCTCCCACGTCATCATCTACTCGGATCACACGGCTGTGAGGCATCTCCTTGCCAAGAAGGACGCGAAGCCCCGACTAATCCAATGGATCTTGCTGTTGCAAGAATTCGACCTCGAGATTCGCGACAAGGTGGGAAGACAAAATGTGGTAGCTGACCATTTGTCCTGCCTTCCTTCTGAGATTATCAACCCTTCCGGACCCATCACGAAGCATTTCCTGATGAGCACCTGCTGACTATTGGTACTAGACTTCCATGGTTTGCTAATATAGTAAACTACTTGGCATCTCATCAAATCCCGTCTGATTGGCCAAAGGCCAAGAAAGGCAAATTGCGCGCTGATGCCAAGTATTACATTTGGGAAGATCCGTACCTCTTCCGCATAGGTGCTGACCAAATCATCCGGAGATGTGTCTCGGAAGGTGAAGTCAATGATATTCTTTCCTTCTGCCATGACCAGGCATACGGTGGCCATTTCTCTAGGCACAAAATCGCATCGAAAATCCTCCAATGTGGCTTTTATTGGCCCACTCTGCTCAAGGACGCATACAATCACTGCAAGGCATGCAGTCGTTGCCAAACATTAGGCAACATGAGCCATCGTGACATGATGCCTTTGCAGCCGATTCTCGTATGCGAAATCTTTGATGTTTGGGGGATTGATTTTATGGGCCCCTTTCCTGTTTCGGATGGTTTCGAATACATTCTGCTGGCTGTGGACTACGTGTTCAGATGGATCGAAGTCATACCGACCCGAACCTGTGATCACAAAATTGTTCTCAAATTCATTCACCACAATATCTTCTCACGGTTCGAGATTCCTCGTGCTATCATCTCTGACGGGGGGACCCATTTCACGAATGCTCAATTCAGGTCACTGATGACCAAATACGGGGTGTCTCACCGAATCTCCACTCCTTATCACCCCCAGACTAATGGTCTAGCAGAGCTATCAAATCGGAGATCAAGAAAATCCTATAGGTCACTGTTCAACCTGACAGGAAGGACTGGTCGTCCCGACTTCCGGAAGCCTTGTGGGCCTATAGGACCGTCCACAAAACCCAATTAGCCATGTCTCCCTTTAGACTGGTGTACGGGAAGGCATGTCACCTTCCCGTCGAACTAGAGCACAAAGCCTATTGGGCTGTACGGAATTGTAATCTAGATCTTTCTAAGGCTGGAACCCACAGAAAGTTTCAAATCAGTGAGATCGATGAACTACGTCTTGATGCGTACGAGAACTCGCGAATCTACAAGGAGCGGGTTAAAGCCTTTCATGACAAGCACATCTCTAGAAAGATCTTTCATCCTAGTCAGAAGGTCCTACTCTTCGATGCCCGACTCAAACTTTTCCCTGGGAAGCTGCGATCCAAGTGGGTCGGACCATACTTGGTCCGACAGGTTTTTAGAAATGGAGCTGTTGAAATCAGTCCACTCAGCCATGATTCCGAACCTTTCATCGTGAACGGTCAGAGACTCAAACCGTTCATTAATGTAACTTGTGCTGATTTGGCTGAATCATCTTCTACCCTCCATTCCCCCTGAGCTTATTGCGCCCAGCCGATGGCGTAAAACTCAGCGCTCAACGGGAGGCAGCCCATCATTCTCTTTGAAAACCTGAAACCTTTTCTGACACCTTTGTGCACTTAAGGTTCACCCTTTAGGACAGCCGACTCCACCTCAGGTGCTTGCATCTGAGATTAGAAATCGTCCGCAACAGCCACCCCGACCCATTCACTCATCAAAACATTTGTCCTAATGTATGAACTAAGTTGAATAAAAACCCCCTAAGTTACAATGAGGACATTGCAAATCTTAGGCATGGGAGGTATGAAAGTGTAAAAACTTGTAAGAAAAGGTTTTAAACAAAAAAATTCACATATGCCAAAAACACCATAAAAATTAAAAAAAAAAATTGAAAAAGAATAATAAAATGAGAGGAGAAAAGAAAATTTTGAGGACTCTACAAAGGAGGAGAAGAAAAAGGAACAAAATGAAAGAAAAAGTGATAGTCATTAGTAAGAAATTAAGGAATTAACCTAAGTTCTAGACCTCATTCAAGAAAAGAAATGAAAAGTGCACAGTGAAATTAGTAAAAACGTGAACCTTAGGCATTCTTGGATAGACTCTTAGTACCCATTAAGATCTAGACATTTCTCAAGAGGTTGAGGAAAATGAAAAGCTTGAGTATTAGGTCTAAGGTTTAGGGAGTATTTGGCCTCGTTAACTAACTTTTGGTTTACGAGACTCAGTAACCTAAGCACCCTAACCTCACACAGCCTGGTTCAGTAAGCGTAAAAATCAAAATCACGTAGAAGCGTCGGAAAAAATTCTGAAAACAACACCTAGAGTAGGAGCGGCCGATCAACACAAGTTGATTTGGACGAGTTCTCAGCGCGGAGAGGTGGAAAATTCCCCTCGAAGATGCATAACAAAATATCATCTCCTCGGTGCTTGTCTCTTAGGATATTTACATATCCTACTGGGGGCATGTAAGCACTCTGCTGGTTCAGATTCCATGGATGGCATTATCACGAAGTGTCAATTGCCAGGGTCTGAATTCGGCCACGGAACACCATGGATGGGATTATCTCGAAATCTCAACAGCCAGGGTTCTGGGGGTTACCATGGGCGGTGCTATCTCGAAGCATCGACTGCCAGGAACCCTTGAGGATTGATGATGGGGACAAGGAATATGATACAGACCGTGTTGAAAAGCCAATCCTAAGCTAGAATTAAAAAGAAAAGAGAGAGAAAACTCTCCAAATAGATAAAATCTTCTACCACTCTTTCTTACAAAACGCACTGCGAACTGAGATAGGGCTAAAATTATCTCAAGCACGGGTGCTTTAACCACAAAGTCCAATAAACCTTAGGTTAGTTCTTGCAAGCCTTAAAAACCTTTGCTAAGGACTGAGGTTAAGGCTAGACAGATCTGGATCTTGGTTGGTACTAGAGTACCTTTTAGGCCTTTGCTTAGCATTCTAACCTAATCTAGGTTTCAAATGAAAAAGCACTTATCTGAAATCATTAAAGAACTTCATGGTCTAAAACGAGGGATGAAACCTTAAGCTTTTGCTAAGGGACTAGCAAAAGCTAAGCATGGGGTTATGATGAGAACATCATCATGAATCCTAACTAGCACAATCTAACCCAGATATGTGAGAAAAAGCTCCTACATGACCCAAAGAAAGGCTAAACTCAGAGAATTCTGAGTTTAAGAATAAAATAAATCATAAGGAGTAAAACTGCAATTTCACCAATGCAGTTGGAAAACAGGGTAATTAAGGGTCCAAACACAGGTCAAACAAGCTTAACAAGAAGAAAAGTGGGATGATCTGATCTAAAAAGGGTTATAGCAACTTCCAGGAATTAAATGACATTCTGTAACCCTAAAACAAATCCACTTTAATTTATGAGGTTCGAGGAAGGATAAAAATCAACTAAACCCACTAAAATTCAAAAAAAAATATTCTCTAGGGTTTAGAACCTTCAATTTGGCCTTAGAAACCTATTTTGACCTAAAAAGAGAACCATGCCCAATTAATAACTTAATTTGGGTTTTTACGCAAATTGGTCTATCAAAAATGGTCCAATCTAAAATTAAAATTCTCCATTAAAATCCTTAGGCTCAAATTAGTCTTGTATAAAAACTTGAGCCTAAGAAGAGATCTCCTTGACCGACTTTACAATTTGGTCCTCTTCATTTACTTTCTGACCCTTATCTTTTAAAACCCTTGCATTTAGGCCCCCAACTTTTCATCGTTGTTTGCAGAACGATCCTCCCTGCAACTTCTGCGTAACGCCACACTACGGCGACCTTGCACGGAGCATGGCACCGTGCAGGGCAGGGCTGCCGTCCTCCAGAACAGAAGCGGGGTTCCCTACGACGTCCTCTGTCGCAGGGACCCACCCATGTCCTCTGCCGACCACCATGCCTTCCGTGCGAACGCGCGGAAGGCATGGGTGTCATCTCCGGCCTTACTCCGGCGAGGTTGGCACGACGCCAGCACGCCCCTCCCTCTGCACCAACCCCTTTATAAGGGCGACACACCTTGCCGACTCCGATAAGCTTCCTTTGACAGAGAATCACCCTCCTCTTCATCCCTTCCTCCTCCGGTCAGAGAGCCCAAAGCTTCCGGCGAACTCCTCCTCTTCCTCCTCGTCACTCTACTGCCTTACCTGCAACAGGGTTTGCCTTGCTCCATCGTCCGCGCCGGGCTATACCTGCCGGCGCCCTCCGCTTGCTTCCTCGTCGCCAAAACCCTCCTCTAAGGCATCTTCGGCTCCAGCTCCGGCAGATACGAGCCAGTTGCTCTACCCTCCCCCTTTGTCGAATACTTAGGTAGATAGCTTCCTCTCTATTTCCCTTGCATTTCCCCCCTTTTAAACTGCCCTTTCGACCACCCGACCGCCACTGTCCAAACCACCCTCTCCACCTCCGATCACCCCCTCCGGCGAGACCATCTCACGACCACAGACACTCCTGCACCTCGCTGACCATCCCACAAGCTCCCTCACACTCCACTCTATCGATTCCCCATCTCCATTCACTACCAAACGCCACCCGACCACCCCCAAACAAACCCACCTCTCCGGCCATAGTCTAACCTAGGTCAGCCTCTTCACGCACTCCTGCACCCCACCGACCACCGCACAAGCTTCACCTCACTCCGGCGAAGCTTCCTGCGTATTTTGACTGGGCCGAGAGGCCGTTGTTGTGATTTCAGGTGCACGCCCCTCGCCGCCATTGCCGACGAGCTACAGCAGCTTCACCTGCAGCTGCAGGCGCCCTCCAGCCCAGGTGTGCATCCCAGGTTGCGCGAATTGTCTCTGCGAAGGCACCCAGGCCTGTAGCTGGGGCAAAGGCGTAGCAGGCTGCTTCAATTGGCAGCAGGTAGCTCGCCTGCGGGTGCCAATCTGGGAGGTGGGACTTTAGTCCCACCTCGGAAGTGCGTGGCCAAGCGCCCGCACTTAAATTGAAAAACTGTCTAAGGCTTATCTCCTTCGAACACAGGGGTCAGGCGTGGCCACGCGCTCGCTCGCCCTCGCCCCCGCTCACGCCCCGCGGGTATGGGCAGGATCCGATTACCCAAACCACGCACTCCTCACCCACCACCGCACGCCGGTGGGCCTGGTCCTGGGTGCGATACTCGTACCCGATTACCCGGCTCTGGGAGAGCAGCCCTAAGAGAGAAATCTGAGAAAGAGACGCAGGGAAGGGTAGGGGTAGGTTTTGCTCTGATCCTTGTGTGAGCGTGCAGGAAGAAAGAAAGAAGAGGAAGGCAGGAAGGAAAAGCAGAAGAAGGGAAGCGGCCGAAGCCTTAGCTGCTCAGGACAACTGAAGAAGAAGTGAAGGAGAGAAACAGAAGAAGAAAAAGAAGAAAGGAAGAAGAAAAGAACCGTAGCAAAGCCACAGATAAGTCGTCTGAACACAGTATCAGACGTCGGAATCCCCACAGCCCAGAAGGCGGGAAGGAAAAGAAGAGAAAGAAGAAGATCACCACACCTGCCGGCTAAAGAAAAGAAGGAAAGAAAAGAAGAACAGAAGAAGAGGCCAAGAAAAGAAGAAAGAAGAAGGCAAGAAGAAAAAGAAGGAAGAGGACATCACCGCCAGAAAGAAAGAAAGAACAGAAGAAGAACAAAGAAAGAAAGAAGAAGAAGAGAAGAAGAGAAACGGTCAAGGAAGAAGAAAAAAAGAGAAAGAGAAGAAGAAGAAGCCAAGATCTCCCTCTCTCTCTCTTATTTTTATAACATAATAGAGAACTTAATTATACTTCTAGAATTCTAGTTGCTCTCTGAGTTCGACCTCGGGAAAACTTTGTATTCCGAGTAAAAATTTGTAGTAATCTAGTAGCTGTCTTGTTACATACTATAACGATTGTAACTAAACTATAATAAACATAAACACGAACAAGCTCCCGGTCACTAACTAACATTAGTTAGACATTAATTAACAGAAATAAATATGAAATTATCACACTCTCATGCCTATCCTTTGCTAGCCCTCGAGCAAAACACTAAGTGAAAAGCCTCCGAGAAAATAATATTTACACAGGAAACCAACGTATGAGTTTTGAGCTAAGTCAAATCAAAATCCTCAATTTGGATTCTTTACCCATGTGAAGGAATTATGCGCAAAACCTTAACAACAAAGGTTCAATAGTTCTAAAGTATCGACTCAAATCTGGATCACCCAAATCAAATCAGGAATGTTATTAGCCATTGGACTTGGGTCACGACTGGATTCCTAGGTCTCTTATTGGCTATCTCACTATGTTTGAGATGCTTTCGTGTAGGTTACAGATGAAAGGGATGTATATTTTTTCTTTGCTTTTCTCTTCTTTTTTTTCTTGTCTTTTTCTTTAAATTTAGCTTCCTCCAACTACTCATTTGTTTGGGTAATCTTTTTTGTCACACTCATTTTTCTAAGTGAGTAGCTCTCCTTCATCTATTCTAAATGCATCCCCTACAAACATGAACAATCTTAAGAGCTAAAAACACAACCAAAGTCCTTTGGATCTTTTTCCTAAAGACTAAATCTTATTGACCACTAAGTACTCAACAAAATCACCCAGAAGATGAGTCAGTGCAATGTGCAAGTAACGATGCTTGGAACTGAAAAACTATCTAAACCACAGGGTGGACAGATAAGACATTCACTCGTCACCCTTTTGACTTAATACTTACAGCTTTTTCATATCTTTTCAAGGACTCAGGAAAACACTTCCAAATTTAGGTAAACATGACCTGAAGAGTAAGCGAAAAGACTTTGTTTGTACTTATCCTAAGATCGGTAAATCCTTAAAATCAAATTTTCCAATCTTTTTTGTAGCTCAAACTCTAAAACCACTACTTTTTTCTCTTTTTCTTCTTTTCTTTTTGAACAAGAACTACTACTTTTAGAGAGTAGAACTACTTTTAGAAAAGCAACTAATACCTAAAAGGCTGGAGATAAATAAGAATGACTCTGAAAAATATTATCTACCCCCACATGCCTATTTCATGTAATAAACATAAGCAAAAAAAAATAAATATTACCTGAAACATGAGAGTCCTAAAGAAATGAAGACTCGATCATCTCTAGACTTGAATAAAAATTTCAAAGCAAATAACAAGATTATCTACAAACGTTGGGTTGCCTCCCAACAAATGTTGAATTTTACATCTATAGCTAGACATAGGCCCTTCAAAAGATGAATCTATCAATAAAGAAGAGAGGGTCAAGAATATAATAATAAATAAAAGGAAGCTCAAAATTAGATGTCCACAAATGTGGACGAGCTGGTCATGCAACCCCATGCCAAAGTGTCGAATGCAGGATAGATAAATCAGAAGAAGCTGTATCCAGTGGTATTAGTGCTAAGGACAAGAGGTGCATAATTGAGACTGAAGGTAGGTAACCCAAGTGTAAAATATTTGTGAATCATAAGGTCATGATCCCATTGGTAATGAGATTTGAAGTGAAGGTGTAGATGTTGAGCAATCTTGTGTTTACAGAAATCAGATTTAGGTAAATCATAAGGGTCCTTATAAAGAGCTAGATTTTCAAGAGTAGCAGCACCCTTAGATCTTTGGTATCATTTTCCTCAAAATTTTCTCTTAGTTCAACCACCTCCTCTCTTTCTTCTTTGAAGTCCAAGTATTTTAAATCATTAATGCTATAATCAAACTTGGTTACGTCATATATGCAATCAAATTCCATAGAAAATCGTTCAGATCTGATGTAAAGGTGAAGCAAGTCATTGAAGGTTCATCAAGTTGAAACTAAAATCTTTGAGCTTCATCTACTTCAGGTAAGAAATTCTCCTCAAAGTCAAATGTGAATCCTTCCATTTTAGATTTTCAGAAATCTCTTCCTCAAAAAGAAATGTCTCATATTCAAAATTATTGGATTCCTCATATTCTATCTCAAAATCAAATACAAAGCTTTCAATTTCAAAATTATTAGAAATTTGCTCCTAAAAAGACATGCTTCATATTCAAATTCATCTATATATTCCTCAAATTTTGAGTCTTTCAAAGTAACATATTTAATCATACCCTCAACCTGCTTAAGTTTTTCAATAAGCCCACAACTTCATTATAGTCCTCAATAGCCTTAAAAAGTTTTAATTTCATCCTTTCATCCCCAAAGGCTATTTGCCTCTGTAATTGCTAAAAATGGTCTTCAAAGAATAACCGAGGCCCACCTCAAATTCTTGAGAATGCCAAGATCCAAGATAATGAAATCCACAAGGTAGTAGAAATTATTAATTCGAATAATTACATCCCTTAAAATCTCGTATGGATGTCTTGTGGATTGGTCGGCCAATTAGATTTGCATGTTAATAGGTTCAAGGTCCTCAAACCCAATCATCTCATAGATCATGGTGGGCATTAGGTTGATGGAAGACCCTAAATCAATTAAACCTCTATCAAAGGCTAAATCATCAATTTTGCAAGAAATCAAGGGGGTTCCTAGATCTCTCTTCTTGATATGTAAATCCTTTAAAAGAATAAAGCTACCTTGTCTAGAAAGGATCAGCTTTTCATGATTACGTGATTTCAACTTCACGTAGTAGTAGTCAATTCTTTCAAAAACTTGGCACAAGCCAGGATGTGTTCAATAGCTTCCAAAAGTGGGATAGTAATTAGCACTTGTCAGAGCACATCCAATCAGGTCCCATTCTTAGGCCCATGCCTTTTTTTCCTAGGCCTATTTAGGGCCTCAAGAAAAGGAATCTGGATCTTTGGGTCCTCAAAATCATGAGCCTAGATCTCATCCTCCACCTCGGGTGTATTAATCAGAGTTGATTTATCAGGATCCTGGTGAGATGTCGGATTTCAGTGCACAGGGTTCTGAGTAGTCGTGCCACTTCTCAGAGTAATGGAATTAGTAGTGGCAGGTGGGTACTCACTCCCTTGAGGAGTAGGAAGGATAGGTGCAAAAGGATGTGGAACTTGAGGTGAATAAAAATAAGGGGGAGTCAAAGAAGCTTGTTAAATCATATGAGCTTAATACACCCTATTTTGATAGAACCCTTAAGGATTACGCTCTTGATTAGGCATGTTTCTAGGGTTCGGAATAGGTTGGGACAAGAGGGCACTAATTTGTCTATCATCAGTTTTAGGCCCTATTTGGTTCTTCAGATCCTTGATGGACTGGATCAATTGTTGCATAGCTTGCAAAATGGAAGTGTTTGTGTCCATCAGTTGCAGGTTATGATTCAAGATAACCAACTTAGTTTGGCTAGGCTAGTTAGGGGGCACGGGTTGGTAGGTCTGACCATATTTGAAAGTATTAGGCAAACTAGGGTTCATTTGATAAGGTTTAGGTTGTGAAATTTGTTAGTTCCTTGCCCCTGGCTTTTACAAGAAAAATTCAGGTGATTTCTCCAACCAGGATTATAAATGTTAAAGAAAGGATTTCTATTGTTTCCTTGGATAGCCAACACAT
Source organism: Thalassia testudinum (assembly GCA_037157565.1). NCBI lineage: Eukaryota > Viridiplantae > Streptophyta > Magnoliopsida > Alismatales > Hydrocharitaceae > Thalassia > Thalassia testudinum. The sequence continues at coordinate 135,711,242 of JAZHRO010000003.1, read as the reverse complement.
CCCCATATCCAGGTGATGATGAGGATAAGAGTGTGGAGTTAGGATAGCAGGGATCAAAGGTCCCTACTTGGGTCCCATGAGAAGGGCCCTGGGTCAGTTCATGCTCATCTTGAGCCACATGCAGCTTGTTCACAAACTCCCTCCCTGAGAGAGCCTTGGATAGTGGATGATGGGAGGGTTGCTCCCTTCCTATTTTGATTCATTAGTTCATCCAGTTTCTTTAATACTACTCAAATTTACTTTGTCTCATTTTCCACAAATCAAATTCATGTCCACATTACTGGAGCTCTCATGCACCTCATAAATCTCATCTCTAAGTTGTATAGATCTTCCATAAGTCTCCATGGAGGCATTATTCAAGGAATTTTCACTCATATTCTTAAATAATTCAAAAACACTATTCTCATCCTTTCTCATAAAATTACCTCCACAGGCTGCATCCACAAGGCTCCTCATATGATCATTAAGCCTGTGATAAAAAAATCTACACTAATTGCCATCTAGGAATCTCATGATGTAGGCATTTTCTAGTCAAATCCATGAACCTCTCCCAAGCCTCATGTAATGGTTCTCTTGGTTGTTGGGAGGTGGTGATAGCTCTTCTTAGTGCATTGATTTTTCTGATTGGGAAAATTTTCTTTAGGAAGGCACTTCTTAGCTCCCCCTATTTGTTAACAGGCCTTCCTAGAGACCTAAACCAATGCTGGATTTTTCTTTTAAGGAAAAAGTGAAGAGTTTCATTTTTAGCACATCATCATGCAGGTTAAGAATTCTAATTGTCTCACTAATGGTTGTGAACTCTTCTAAGAATTGAAAGGGATCCTCATCATTGTTGCCCTTAAACTGAGGTAGAAGCTGTATAGTGGAGTGCTTAATTTCAAATTGAGCATCTACAGGTGGGACCCTAACATAAGGTTGATGTTGGTACTAGGTGGGGTTAGTCCTTGTGGATGTTGGATTTGCAAAATTTCAAGCACCTCCTACATCTGAGTCTAGTGATTCTGTTGAAACTGGTTCAACTGGAGTTAGAGATTCTGGATTTTGGATCTGAGCCTGAGGATCCATCTAACTTGGTTGTGGATTCTGGTTGGCTGGATTAGACATCAAATCAAGGTCTGAGTCCGAGTCAGAAGTAGAACTAGATTCACCAATAATCAGTCTCCTCCTTGATTCTCTTTGCAGAGGTGGTACCAAGTATGGATTTTGTGCTCTAGTTGCGTGCATACACTTGGAAGAATGTTATAGATGCAAAGAGAACAAGAGAAAGAAATGTGTGTGCACAATACAAGCAATCAATTTTAGCCCTAGAAAGTTGCACCTATTGAACCTAATCCAAATTTCACTAACTCTAGTTAATTGATTTGACCCTTGAATTACTTGGCTGGCTAGAAGGGTAGGACCCCCTAAGACACCCCGCACAACGGGACACCACTAGAGGTTAACGTGGTTACCGCACCGACCTTTCTTCTCACCAGTTGGTTCAAATAAACAAGGCCTCAAATACAATCAACTAAGTATAGCTCAAGTTTAGAAATACACTCCAACCTAGTTGGTACGACTATCAGATTAATTAGGGATAGGGATTTAAAGTGCACGAGATTAAATGATGGGCATGAGGGGGTGGTTTCCCAATTAAATCAATTAAATTGTGTGTGCATGCCAAACAAGGGTACTCAAACAATGTTAATTGGTGATGTAGATTTTAAGTTTCAAATAAATAATTCACCAATTTTAAAGTCTTACTTTCAAAGTCTTTTCAAACAAGTTTTGAGTGGACAAATAGCATTTTGCAAGCACGTGACTTTGATCATTTTCCTTTAGACCCTAATAGGCAACTTCTAGATGAATCAATTTTACTTCAAGCGATGTTCCCCAAACTATGTAACAAAGGCTTCCCAAACACCACTTGATCAAGCACACACAAAATAATTTTTTTTAGAATTTTTAGGGATTTAAAATTAATTTTTGAACAATTTGCAACTCAAGATAACAAGATAGTCTAAACAAACCCCTAATGAGTATTTTCCAGAAATAGTAATGATGTACCAGTCAGAAATGTTTCCAAACTTTTTTCAAGAAACTATTTTGATCAGAAACCTAATGAAAAAAATTCACCGAATTTGGAGTTATGCAGAATTCAGTAAAATTTGGCAAACCTTGATCTTCAACAAAAAAATTTTAGATAGACCCATCAATAATAAAAGATTCTTCTAGGATAGCAAAAAATGAATTTTTGCGTGAAATTTGGTGGGTTTGTTTCTGATTTCAAGGGGATCACATTGGAAAAATTTGAGAATTTTTTGGCATACCAATAGTTTGGAATTAAATTTTTAAATTAGTAAGAAAACCAATCTGAACTTAATTAGGATAAGATATGATCTTTAAAGCACAAGTAGAGTAGGATGAGAGTTTTTTTTATTCAACTAAACTAAATGCAAATGTCCTAAGGTTTAAAGAAAATATTCCTAAGCCTAAGATGTCAAAATTGTACTTGAGATCTTCACCTGCATTTTATTCCTGAACTATTTCGCATACCAAATCCAAGCATGTTTCCTACACACAAAAACAGTCAGAAAAAAAAAGTTAGATCGAATGAATGCAAATCTAAATGCGACTAACAAAAGTGAAATAATCATCGTGACAAAGTAACTACAACTAGAACTAAACTAAGAGAAATACATAATAAGGGCTTCGAAGATGAAGTCCAAAGTGCGGCGTAGATGTGGATGCAAAGGCACACCCACAATCTCCGAGAAGAAGAATGGAGAACTAGTTCTAGTTGGTGGAGTTTCTTTGGAGGGAGGAAGACTAAGAGGAATTGAATGCCTAAGGGGGGGCAACTAGGTGGTTTTATAGGAAGCATGGAGGCTTGCTATTAGTTGGTTTAGGTTGCCTAGGATTACTAAGGTATAGAGCTAGGATTAATTGGGTTAGGGATCAAGGGTTAGGATTAAGGGCTATTGGTGCAAGGGAACCATGATAGTCAATTTTGATGAAAACAAAACACTTATGCTTTAACATTTGCATTTGAGGTTTAGATTTCAGGAAAATGCAAATGGTTACAAGTGTGAAAGACGGAGCTTAAGATCGCATCCATGGTGGATTGGAGGAGCTTGACGAAAGAGAAGGAGCCTTCGCTCGGAGCGAGAGTTTGAAGAAAGGAGATGAAGAATAGGATAAAAGATTATTCTTTTCATGTAATCTATTTCTATTATTCTTTGTGTTTTATTTCTTAGATCATATGTTAAAGAACCTTAAAGTTACCTATCAGTAGTCCTAGGAACACTTACACAACCCTAAGATACTTAGGCTTTTCATAAAGAACTTAGAAATCCAAGATAGTCTTCAGACAGCCTGATCAGACGTCCAATCCTAAAATCAGACGCCTGATCTTGGACTTTAAGACATCTGAATGTAGTATCAGACGTCCAAACATTTAGGGCTGGACTTAGTGCCTTCTGTCTGTTGATTTCAGACGACCATCCCTTAGTCTAAATGTCTTAGAAGACATTTGGTGACCTTGCTAAGCATCCAATTAGTAGAACGTTGGCTTAGAAATTTGATCGTTGAAGAACAACCCTTGATCTTCTATCAGATGTCCATAGAGGACCTTAAACATCTGATATATAGATGTTAGCCTCAATTGAAGCCAAAATCACTTTGCACAGATCTAATAGCTGTTTGTGACTTGGAAAATCCATTCCCGCAGTTTATTAGGTTTTCAAACGTCCAAACATAGTGCCAGACGTCCAACTTATCATCTGACTAACTTACACTAGAACCCTATTTAGGTCTGACTAAGTCAGTAAGGGAACCCATCTTGTATTAGACTTCTAATTTGATTATCAGACATCTGATGACCCTGTCAGAATCATTCTGATTACGGCCTGTTTTGTCTTGGGATAATTCTCAATGGCTACTTAAGGCTTCCACAGCCTATCTAAGCCTTCCTAGGCCATCTATAAATAGAGGGGGAGCCCTCTTTTGCTAGATACACCAAGTATTTGCATCTCCACATCATTTTGTGTCAAAATCATCTTGAGAAGAGTTCTTGCTCTCCAAATCCATAGTCTTCACACTTTAGAGCATCATCCCAGCCGTGCACCCGCTCTCCCGCCTACGATTACAAGAGCGTCATTGTGCTTAGCGTGGTTCATGCACTCTCGTTGCTAGCCAATGCACTTCCACCAAAGAGAAGTTTCCTATTTCCTATAGTAGCTAGATTTACATTTTACATTTGTGGCTCTATTGGACTGTTGTATTTTCATTATCTATGGTTGGATATTCATTTTGCGAATTTTCGTCTCCATCAAAAGACTAAATACTCTTAGTAAAGAGGAGGGGTTTGAGGCACGCTACCCTCATTCAAAGTAGTGTTGGTTGTAAGAGGTTAAACTACCCTCGTTCAAGTAGTTCGGATAGTGGTTTTGATCGACTCGATTGATTGGGAAATCCAAAGTCGAGAGGCTTAGGTGGTGATTTTCACCTAAATTTGGGTTTTCACCTAAAAATATTTGTGTACTTGTGATTGCATGCTTTTGTGAGATTGTTCATTATATTTTCCTCATTATTTTTCATTCACGCATATCTCATCCCCTCCCGAGGAAAATTACAAGGGCTAGGTGATAGAATAAGTTTAGATTTTTATTGGAAATAATGGAGGACTAGGATGGCTTTGAGAGGATGATGGAGGGTTATGATTCTATTGAATTTTGACCTCTTTCTATTCCGAATTTCAAGTTACACATAAAAGTAAAGTTGTAATCCTTGAAACCAGCTTTCCAACACAACTTGAATCACTCAATTTGGATTTAAAATAAAAAGCTTATGGCCAAAATAGATGTATCATGTTGCTACAAATTTCAAGATTAAGTGTAGGATTAGGAATAAGATTTGATTTAGGATTTTAAGATAGGGATTTAGGTAGGTAATTTAGGAACCTAGGATTTAGATCCAGTGGTGGATAAATTATGATGTATTTTGACCATCTAAAAAAGTATTTATTGGAGGATAAAAGAGATGGCCAAATAAGGTTTGTTGGGTTAGGATATGTTCTAGGTTTTCCTAGGTTTTGTTGGGATTTTGGGTGGATAGAATTAGGTATACTAAGTGGTCAACCACTATAGGTTTTATGACAAGGTTTTGGTTGGTCCTAAGGGGTTTCTAAGCTAGGTAATTAGGTTCCTAATTTGGATTAGGGTCTAAGTGAATTGGATCTCCAAATAGGTCCACCAATTAGGGTCAGTCCTCTTCTAAGTGAGCTCAGATCAAAAAGTCCATTCAGCCTTACTCCGATCAACCTAAAATTTTGTACCTGCACACATAAAAAATAAATACATCAAGGTACGAGATATAGTTGTACGAAAAATTGCACAAAAGTCCAAGTGTATGCATTATTTATAGAATGATCTAGATTGCCTAATCTAACCTAATTAAATACAATTTAACTCAAATTGTCCTTAAACTAACATTAGTTAGGAATTAATTAACATAAATAAATATGAAATTATCAGGAGGTGAAAGAGAGGGATTTTTATATTCTAATATGATGCTTAAGAAGGTTCCCTTAGCTCTAATGAAGGTCAAGAATGTGTAGGTAGAGACAGATTGAAAATGGAAAGTATGGCCCCTATATAGTTGAAGTGAAAGGCCAATTGTCAGCCAAAAAGCACCTTTATTGTGCCTGGTGCGCACGGAGGGGCTGATTGGTGCATGAATCGAGTGCGTGCCTAGTACTAGGCAAGCATGTGTGATTAGCACGTGTGTCATGCACAGGAGAGATGGTGGGCACATGGTTCACCTGCGCTATGCACACGCATGCTGGCAACTGAGTCGAGGGCGTAGTTGGCATGCAAAGATCACGTACGAGCACTCTTCTTGCACACAACTAGCATGTAGGCTGCACATGAGGTTGAATATTGAGGTCATGTGGTCCCTTCTTGTGAAATTTGCAATGATACTCGTATTCCCTCGAAATTTTCTTGTGATTCCAAAGAAACTTAGGTATATTAGATGTGGACATTGGTATTGGGGATCATATTGCAATAAAGCCCCTGCATCTTGGTAAATTTGTATTATACCTCTCATACAACATGTATACTCTTGAATCTTTAATTATAATCTTCCAAACTCTTGCTTCAACTCCACATTTGATACTTGCATAAATTAAGATTATTATAATATATACAAATTATTTGTAAATGCAATTATGAACCTAATATGCCTAGAATAGTTATGATGCACTATTTACAACCTAAATATGGTTTATTTGATTGGGAATTAGCCTAATTTAAACATATTAGGTGTATTAACTATGTAGTTATCACCTAGGTTCAAACTGAAAATAAATCTGAATTTTTAGCCTTACCATATTTTTACCAAATTAATTACAATTCCAATTTGCATGAAATCATTGACATTAGTTTTCTTTCTAAGTCTAGTTTCTAAGATAAATTAACCATATTTTTCTAAAGTCTATAGTTCTAAGGTAGTTTCATGTCAAGCAAGTAGGGTCAAAATAGTCCTTATGCCCTCCTTGCCAAATAAAAATCCAAAAAAACTGCCAAACACTTTCAAAATCATAGAAAAATTATTATTCTTGTCCATTTGATTAGAGAACACAACAATATAATCTCCCTATGGATTCGACCTGACTCACCTTATTTACAAAACAATTAAGTCCGATTTTAGTTTAGTATTCTATTTTAACGATTTGAGCATTGACACACCAAATTTTGGGGCTATTTTTGGGGAGGGTTGAGTCATGTTTTTTTAATTATTAACAAGTGACTCTTGTTTATAGAATAATTCTTTGCATTCATCTTGCATTCATGGGCCTTAGTTTCAATTTCTTCTTGCAGGTATTGAGGGTTTGGAGTATCTTCAAGGTGGTGTGCAGGAGCAGATCGTAGAGAAGTTTCACAAAAGTGGTGCACGATGAGGCCCACCACTAGTTTAGGATTATTTTTCTATTGTTTTTGGTAAGGGAGATTTTTAGACTTGTAATAACTCTCTCTCTAGCTAGTTCTGATTATTTGCTTAATTGTGTGTTGGATTAAAACTGACAATTTGCACTAAAAAGAGATCCACATTTATCTAGAAATAGCACAACATTAGGCACTCATTGTAGGATCACATTCAGTTGCCTCTAGATTTACTTTCTATCAAATTTGCCTACTGAAGAGAGCTGGAGAAAAGTATGTATCCTCTACCCACTTAGTTGCCTGTTCATGCATCTATGTGCATATTTTTATTGGACTAAGCTCTAAAGGGAATATGAATCTGTCGTGCTTTCTTTGAAACAACTTAAGAAGTGAGAACAATGAAAGTCAGTAACTAAAGGAGCGAGCCTAAAATGCGCTTATGTGTGCTAAATAACTTGTTTACATTTTCTACCAATTTGTGGATTGACACATTATTTTGGCATTGAGCACATACGGTCACTAGCAATTCTCTCTCCTTTTTGTACATCAAAAGGGAGGTAGTTAGAGATCAACAAGTCTGTCTCACCCGTACCTCAAGGGTTCTAGAGGTGAGCGGGCTCGATCTGAGATTAACTCCATTATTGATCCCTAGAGTCCTCGTAAGACACATTGTAAGTTAGCTTTAGGGTGTGTAACTATGTTGAAAACTTGTTTAATCACCTTCATATCTCATAAAGTTCCAAAAAGAAAAGAGGAAGGTAAGAACGAACAAGTTGTTTTGTGTTTACTTGCGTGGGTGATTTCTATTGCATGCTTAGTAGATGCTCTTTAGAACCTAGGTTGATCTTTACATCTCAACCTAAGAGAATCCTTGGAAAACCCAACCTAGATCTACATGGGTGACATACCAAGAGATTAACACGAAGAAAACCACGTTGAGGAACAACAAAGTGCCCTTAAGGACTACTTTCCCAATGATTACCCTAATGTGAATCTTCACAAACCACAAGGAAACCTTCCACCTTATGAGATTAAGGGTAGCACAATCCAATTGCTCCCATCCTTTTATGAGACAAACCATGAAGATCCTTATAGGCATTTGGAAGAGCTTTCCGAGGTTTTCTCTATTGTGAAGATTCAAGGCTTTACTAGTGAAACCTTGATGAGGAGCTTATTCCCCTTCTCGCTTGAGAATAAAGCAAAACATTGGTATCATACCTTAGATGAGAATTATGCTACATGGCTTACCCTTAGAGTGGAATTCCTAAAGAAATACTTCCCAATGAAGAAAGCTAACCATTATAGAAGGGCCATCATAGGATTCTTGCAACAAGAGGGAGAATTAATTCATGTGACTTGGGGAGAGATTCAAAGACCTTCTAAGGATGTGTCCACACCACCAAGTCCTTAGGTAGCAATTGGTTGAAAGGTTCTACATTGAATTGTCTAACAAACATTGGCAAAACAATGATATTGCATGCATGGGAACCTTACTCACAAATGCCGAGGACGGGGCTTGGAAACTCTTTGAGACCCTTAGAGAAAGCTCCATCCACTTGACTCCTTCCTATGGGGATAAATCTCAAGCTCTTTTACAAAAGAAGAGGGACATAAACGAAATTGGTGCTAACCAAGATCTTGCTCATCAATTGGAAATGCTAAATTAAAAGTTTGATTGACTTCTTTCATCAAGCTCTCAACCTATGCATCGAACTGTATCCCAAGCCCAACCTTTCGTTGAATGCTCTCTGTGCCAAAGCACTTACATTAGACTCTTGATTATTATTTGGCACATCAATTCCCTGATTTGATCCAAGAGCAAGTGAAAGAAGCTCAAGGTTACCTTCAACCCAGAAATAACCCTTATTCCAACACCTATAACACGAGACGGAGGAACCATCCAAACTTCTCTTGGAAGAACACCTATAGCACCAAATCCTCTGATTCGAGGTTCAAGCCACCTTCCCTTCAAAACCCATAATTCCAGAACCCTCAACCAAAAGCTCAAGCATCTGATTTAGATGAGATGAAAGCAATGATTAAAATCATTCAAGAATCCAACCAAATGCTCCTTTAATCTCATTCTAAGATTATAGCTAACATGCAAATCCCAAATAGGACATTTAATGGATACTATGAGGAAAAGTGATGGGAAATTGCCTAGTCAACCTAAGGAAAATCCAAAAGGGAAGAACGTGATTTTTAGGGAGCACGCTCACGCTGTAACAATATTATGAAGTGGGAAGGAAATCCAAAAAGCTGATACTCCTTAACAAACCCCCTGAATTTGAGACCCAAGATGAAGAGGAAGATGTTGAACCACATGAGGCTCCTAGAGCTTCCCCCTCATCCTATGAGCCTAAGCCCCTTTCCTAGATAGACTAAAGGATCAAAATAATATGGGACCCTTTTGTAATAAGAAGAAAGCTAGGATAGATGAAATTTTGGGGACATTCAAACAAGTTCACATCAACCTCCCTCTCCCTGAAGCTTTGAAACAAATCTCATCCTATGCTAAGTTCCTTAAGGACTTGTGTACTCAAAAGAGATGATCCAAGAAACAAGTCCAAACCAAAGTTATCTTATTGAATCCCATGAACTCAATAGTATAACATGGGACCTTACCCAAGTTAAGGGACCCAAGAGCCCCATACATCTTTATGATAATTGGTGATCAAAGAATAGATGAGGCGCTCCTTGACTTGGGTGTGAGGGTGAATATATTGTCAAGTTCCATTAACGAATTACTTAGAGGAGGTGAGTTGAAGCCTAGTCATATGATCCTCCAAGTAGCTGACAGTTCTCTAAAGAGACTACGAGGTCTATTTGAGGATGTGCTAGTCAAGGTGGAAGAATTTTACTTCCTAGTAGATTTCTCGATTCTAGATATGGACCCATCTAATCAACCTTCCAAACCCTCTATAATTTTTGGTCAACCCTTCCTAACTACTACAAATGCCTCTATCAACTATAAGTCTAGAGCTTTAAAAATGGGATTCAGAAACAAGAAGATATCGCTAGATGTTTCCAAGGATTGTAAACAAACTAATCATGAAGAATGTTCCTGGATTGATGTGATAAAGGAAAATGTAGAATACGCTACCCTTGATATCCTTCAAAGAGATCCATTGCAGAATAGTAATGATTATTCTGATTACTTGCAACAATGTGAAAAAGATATTCATGAAATTGAGGAATTATTGGGAGTGAGTGTTGAAGAATTGCCTACCACTATACAAGATTTTCATTGGGAGTTGAATTCTAGATCACTTGAGGTGGAAATCGAGGAATCAAATTATGTCTCAAGTGATCTTTTGAGGAATTGGTAATTTCCAGATGATAGAACAATTTGTCCAAAAATTAGAGTGGGGTCCATGTTCCAAACTCATTGACTTATAGGCCTTTCCCTCCGAGAACTTCCCTTCCCTCCACACAAATCTATCCAAATTGTTGAAATCAAGCCTAACACCATTCAACAGCTCCAACAAGTTCTACAAATCAAGCATTCTAGTTTCCAATAGTCTTGGTTGCAGCATAGGATGCTATGAGTTGGAGAGGTTACCCTAGATTTCGTACACCAAAGCACCCTTATTGACCACCAAACCAAACAGGTGTGGGAATAGAGTGGTAAAAGCACCATTTCGCAACCAATTATCCTTCAACATCGAAAGGCACCTAACCTTAACTCAAGGCAGAAAAAGGATGCCTGAAACCCACGTTGGATGGTTTGAAAAACAATTCTCGAGAAAGCAGATAGGCCTCCACGGCAACCATAGAGCCATAAGAATCTCGCAGAAGTTTCTCACACATACCATCCTCGTTTCAACACTTTACCACCCACTTTATAAGCAATGCATCATTAAAATCCTCAAGAAGGTATATTCCAAGTCCCCATTTTTGGGGCCTACAAATCTCCTTCCACAGCACAAGCTATAGAAACCTTCCATCATGATCCAACCCTTTGTAGAAAAATCTCTTCTGGGCCATGTCCAATCTTGATATGACTATCTTAAGAAACCTAAACATTGATAAATAAAACACTAGGACTACTGACAGGACAACCTACACCAAAACAAGCCTCCCACCCCTGGATAAAAGCCTTCCACTCCACCCACTCAGCCTCCTATTAATTCTCTCCACAATCAAATCCTAATCAGCAGCCACCAAAAGCTTTCTTTTGAAAGGTAGGCCCCAATACACGATCAACAGGTGCACCATCGAGGTGCCAAGAACAATAGTGATGGCCCCCTCCATAGACCCCTCCAAGTTGAAAGGTACAAATGCAAATTTCCTCCCATTAATAGACAAACTAGAGATGTCCCCAAACAATTTTACCATAGATGCCAAGTGCTCAGCTTGACCAATCCTCCCCTTGAATGAAAAAAATAGTATCATCAGCATACCCTATAGGTCCTGAATGTTAATGTTGCCAAAGTATCCACTGCCATGTTGAAAAGCAGAGATGTTACGGAGCAACCCTGCCTTACACCCCGATGTGGCTGAATCCACAACCCAACTAGCCTATCATTTACCAAAATGGAGAAAGATGTCATCGTAATACATTGCTTTATAAGCTGCACCCACTCCTTTAGAAAACCCCTCCTCAAAATCTCCCATAGGTATGCCCAAGTGATGGAGTCATAAACCTTTGAGAAATCAACCTTCCACAAGAAAGTAGGCACCCTAGCTCTCTTCCAAGCCACCAACATCTCTACTAAAACAAAAGAATGCAAGGACCTTACAGTAATAAAGGCAGACTGAACAAGGGAAATCAACTTTTGTAGAACCATGCATAATCTATTTGCAAGTACCTTCACAAGAATAAGATACATGGCATTGGACAGGCTGTAGGCCTATAGTCACCAATAGTCTCCATTTCAGCTATCTTAGGTAGGAGGAAAAAATCAAATTTATTTAGTCTCCCAAAACCATGGTTACCAGCATTGAACTCATGGATCATGTCCATAAAATCCTTGCCAACAATGTCCCACAACTCCTTATAGAAGAGGACCTAGAGACCCTTCCATCGTCAAGCCATGCAAAACAACCAACAGCTCCACATGTTATTATCTAAGGAGTAAGTATGAATGATGTGGAAATGCTTAGCAATCTAGTAGAGAGCATGAAGGACTGGATGCCTATAAACTACTAATGTCCAAGCTACATGAGAGGCCAAGGTGGCCATGCATAAAGTTTCCCAAGTAACCACAGACAAATTCATGAGTTATGTTGAATATAACCTCAACTCTAACATTGCTTAACATGGCTTAAGCTGCAGATGTAAAGGAATTGCTATTCCATGATGTGCATTTAAATAAAGTCCCAGGTTAATAAGCTAAGCTCCAAGGTTGTATATGAGGGAAGGGTAACAATTCTTTCACGTTACCAAGCTAACGATTTTCAAGTTCATTGAGGTGGACTTTGGTGCTAGGAAGTGAGGGGTGGTGGGAGGCGAGCTTCACTAGCCAAGCAAGTGGGAATGGGCCTTGTTCAACTTGACTTGGCAGGCTACAAACCAAATGTCATATTAAGATCCCCTTCTATACCAAAAGGGATGATTTAAGGATGTCTAGTGAACCTTTCTCATGAGAAATGCCATGAAAAGGACAATTAAGGCAAAAAGGCACCAGTAGAATGTAATTGGGTAAAACAATGAGGACACTTGCTTTATGCTATTTCTTCTTTTCTCCCTCATGAGTTTGTTCTCACTTTTCTTCTACATCCCACCCATGTACAACATATCCTTCAATAGTTGATAAGGGAAAGTAGATCATGACAAAGCTTGAAAGGCACAGCATCTAGAGGCATCTTATGGTGGGTTACTGATGATAACATCATCATCTGTCATATCTAGCTTTAATTAGCCATAATCAACAGATAAATGCTCCTACATAACCGCCAAAGAGCCATAATTCATTGCATATCCATTCTGTAAGATAAACATGAAAACATGGGCAAAACTGCAGTTTTAATAGAATATCCTAATTGCATAACAATCACAGGATTTCTCAGGGGTTAAATGAAGGTTAAATGGTTATAAATGTCTAATAATGGGTTCGTGCAGACAGAAATAGGTTTACACGTATTTTGAGAATTAAATGACATCTGAAACCTTGAAAACTAACTCGCTTAATTCACTGAAGTTCTGGTTAGGATAAAATTCACCTAAACCTTCTAAAAATCATAGAAAAATATTCTCTAAGGTTTGACATACTTGCTTTGACCATTGGAACCCAATTTGACCTAAAATAAAGTCTTAGATGAACAATTGGCCTAATTTGGATTTCTACACAATTTACCTAGTCAAAATTTATCAAAACCTAAATCCGACCTCACCATTAGATTTCCTGGGTCCAAATAAGGTTTGTACCAAAATTTGAGTCCAATCAGAGGTCATCTTGACCATGTTTGCATTTTGGTTCAGTCTGACTCTTTTCTCTCACACACATGCCCCTAACTTTCGAATTCTTTGCAAGGACCCCCTAAACTTCTTCATCTTCTTCGTGAAAAAGTCCCTGCCGCCATGGCCGTGTGAACCCACCTAGAGCTAATCTTCAATTAGGAAGATCTCCCTGATTTCACAGAGAAACCCTTCCAAAATTTGAAGGGAGACTCCTGAGGAGATCCCCTTCCATCTGAGCTCTTCCACGACCTTCCTAATTCATCCAAGAGTTCATGCGAACTCTTGGAAATCCTAAACCTATTTCTTTATTTGCGAATCTCTCAAGCTTGGTTTCCAAGCTTGAAGATCGACCCAATGGCCTATAAAAAGTCCCCATGCACAGCCCTACATTTGTTTTTGGCTGAAGAATCTCCTTCTTCCCTCCTCTCCAGCCGAATTCTCCACGAGCTTCGGCGACCTCCTTCCTCATCCGCTCTCACAGACCATAGCAAGCAGATTCTTCTTCCTTGACTTCCTCCGCATGTCACAATACCCGCGGCTGCCATCTATCTCTCCTCGTCATTGCCGCCCCAATCCCCGAAGGCTTCATCTTCCCCACGTCCAGCATACTACCAACGTGGGCAAATCCCCCCTTTCGTTCGTTAGTTTAAGGCTAGATTAGTTCCCTAGGTTTTATCTTACTACCTAAAATCCTAAAAACACCCCTTGACGCCGTCAACCACCTTCATATTTGTTATGACCCAGTTCCCGAATCCCTACAGGACACGACACCGGACTGACTCGACTGATCCCAAGATCCAGTCGTCAAACGAGAAAGTAACCAAAAAGTAGTAAAGTAAACCACATTCACCATATTAAGCAACTAACAGTAACAAAAGTATAGCAGTAAAGAAGTAAAACTACTATAGTACACACCACTGCAACAGTAGAAAAGTAAACAGGTATAGGAATATAATATGCAAAATGAAAGAGTACAGAATATAAAGGTACAAGAAGCTACTCACTACTACAAACGAGTACAGAAAGAGCTACAACTACTGGGCTCTACTGGGCCCAGCACCCTCTGCAGCCGTAGGCTCTGGCTACTCAACACCTGGACCTGAAAAGGGTTATGGGTACAAAACGTCAGTGAACGTTGAGTAGAGTGGCAACCAACTACTAAAGCAGTAAAGGTGAACAGGTAGCTGCTGTTTTTCAATTTCTTTCTTTCTTTAACTAATTATTCTTTCTTTCACCACTTGGTTTAATTATCAGGTCTCTTTCTTAATCTCGAATGTTCCTCGTGGGAACGATCTTGACTGCAGTCTTTTTCGAAGAGTAGAAGTCGCACGTAGTACTCTCCTGGTCGGGAGAGTCCCCCGTGGTGGTCCTACACCCAGTCAACCACCCTAAGGTCACGGACAGACGTAACGGTGACTACGGCACGCGTGATAAGCGCACGGGTAGCTACCCCATACTGGCACGCGGTCAGTCGTTTCCGTTAGTGGGTGCGCCCAAAGCACAGCACGGAACCAATATAGGGCATAGCCCTCTTAGTAACAGGGGTCTCGCCCCTCCACAGTCCGCGCACCCTCGCCTAACTACCCTAGTTTGCCCAGTGGGCCTAACAAGTCTGTGTAAGGTGGCTAGCTGAACCTCAGGCCCCGTGGGGTGGCTAGCTCCCTCCCTGCACTAGTAGCTCTTCCCAGTACTGTGTATGCAAGGGCCAAGAAGTCGGTACAGAGTGGCCAATCCTAATCCCAGATCCCAACCCAAGGGCGGCTAGCTCCGCTCTGCACTAAACAGGGGGACAGTCACTCTCCTTGGTACTCCATACTCAAGGGCCAGCTCACTTCCCCACTCACATTCCCAGTTCCATTCCATTTATTTCCAAGAGCTCTACTTCTAATTCCCCGTAGGGTATTTCTCAGGCCAAGCCATACTGGGTTTCATCATTTCTATTTTCCATTCTCAGGTTATACACATGCAATTTGTAACTCTATTCCATATTCAGTTTATTCACAGATAGCTCGTGTTTCTAGCATTCACCTTTCCATTTTCAAATTATATACATGCAGCTCATATTACGTCATTTCACGGGTACGACAGGAAAGTTACATTCAACAGTTAACTAACACAAATACTACATATTTCGCAGGCAACTATTATTCATTTACAGGCAATTATTATCATTCTATCTACTCATTCAAGACTGCAATTCATTCATTCAATACAGACATTCCAGTATTTCTAGTCCTAGGATTCATGCCATATCCTAGGTTCTAATCATTCATTACACACATGCATTTAAGTTGTAATTAAATTGAGGGGAAGCCACTCTACCAGTAAACCCAGGAGTAATGGGGGCTTGAACGTCAGGCTCACGTGCATCGGCAAATCCCGAACCCGTAACGGAAATCAGTCCTATCACAAGGATCAATCATAGGAGAATACTCAGAATAGTATAGAAAGTATTCCAACAAGTAGGGGAATTTATACGGAAAACATCGGTATCTTAATTGCGGAAATCGGACCTCAAACGGACCCTAAACGGGTCAAAAACAACGATTCTGACTCAAATCAGACGTCTGGAACATCCAGACATTTTAAAAGTGTCCAGTGCCATACCCCAAGTTCTGTGCCACTCCTCAGACGTCTAGGAACTCCGCTAGACCGTCTGGACCCAGTTTCAGATGTCCGAACACCTCTCTGGACATCTAGAAACGCTTCCCGTCGTCTGGTGCCTCGCCCAGACATCCGAAGTGCATGGGAGGGCATGTCTCGTGCCTTCCCGAAGCAACTCTTGCACGAATCAACCGAATCTCCATCAAAAAGGCAAGAAACAGTGTTCGACGGAGTGGCCTGCATGGCCGTATCCGCAAAGGAGACGTACCTTCGCAAAGCCTCCTCCTCAGACGTCTGGCACCACCTCCAGACGTCCGCACCATCGTCTGGCAATCACTCCAGACGTCTGATTCTGGGAAAATCCCAGAACCAGAACCTACTTCCACCTTCTCGCGCCGCGCATGGCCGTGTCGCACCACGTGTGGCCGTGCCACGCCCTCTCGCCTACTGCTCCGGCTACAGCAGTGTCGAGGAGAACCTCCCCAACGCACTCCTCCGCCTTGCGCATGCGTCGCTCCGGCCGTGAGCTCACCGGCGAGCTCCCACGCGAGCTCGCGAGCCTTCTCTCCTCTCCTTCTCACGCTGCTCCTCTCCTCTCACGTCACTCTTTCTCTCCACCGTTCTTGCTCGGCTGCTCTCGCTGGAGGGTAGAGGAAGGTGGCTGGGAAGTGGGGTGAAACGAGGGAGAGGAGGGGGGTGTTATATAAGGTGTGGGTTTAGGGTTTTCGTCGGGCGAGAGGAGAGAGAAGAAGAAAAAAAATGAGGGACGTGTACTGTCTGCACGTAGCATGCGCGCAGACGTGAGCTCGTACACGAAATTTCGATTTTCAGATGTCTGGGAATGAGTCCAGACATCTGGCCTAAAGTACGGATGTCTTAAAAAGGCTTAATAGCACGGTTCTTAACAATATTCCTCCACTACAGCCATCCTCCAGCAAGGACCTCTGCTTGCTACACAACTCCAACCACCTCGCCAACACTATCACAAGCTCCGCCATATCCATCCGCATCAAACCCCCATCTTTATTCCCCATTCCATCCACTCACACAACCCCTCAAACAAACCCATCACCAACCACCTTCTCCATCACTGTCCGACCACCATGCACCTCCATCCTCCACAAAACCACTGCCATTACATTCACCAATGTCCAACGAATCTTCTGAGGTGTTTTGACGTTGCTGAAATGCCTTATTCTCTGTTTCAGGTCCCACGTCGATGCTCCACCGCTGCACCTTATCTCTGACGTCATTCATGGTGTTCTAACCACGCGAGACCTAGGTGCTCACTCCAGGTGATGCGGAATCACCTAAGGCATCTCCCTAGGTGGTCAATTGGGAGCATTGATTGCTCCAAGGACTTAAATTTGACACCACCTGCTACTGTTGTTCGCTCGCGAGAAGAGGCGTAGGTTTAGTCCCACATCAGTCGGAGATATGCCACTGAGCACGCATAAGTCGATTTTCTCATATCGGCTTATCGCCTTGAACACATGGGGTGAGGTCCCTCACACCTACGCATACCCGACCCACCTATTCTTCACACCTCAATTACGACCTCGAGCACATAGCCCTGGTCACCTGGATCCGTATACTCGAATAAAGCTTGGCCTTGAGAGAAGAGGAAGGGAAGGAACGAAAAAGGAGAGAGAGCGAGTGAGGGAAGGGTTTTGCTCTTGGAGGCTATGAGTGACACAGTCGCTGACAAGGTGAGTTTCCCTTGTGTGAAGGAGCTAAAGGCAGAAGAGAAGAGGAAAAGCTAAGGAAGAAAAGAGAAGAAAAGGAAGAGGCTGAAAGAGGAGCCGTGCTAAAGGAGAAGAATTGAGAAGAAGAAAAACAAAAAGAGTACTGTAGCAGGCAACAGTTAAGTCGTCTGATTATCAATCAGACGTCTGAATACTGTTCATTTATTTAACATTAATTAATTGATATACATGTGCTTAGGCTAATAATTGATGATCTAAGTCGCCATTATTTTGTCTTAGTTATCTTTTTGGTTTTGAAATACATTGAGCTTTATTGAATACTTAATGTGATAGATTAATATTCATTGAAATATCATTATTGTGCTCAATTTCTTGTGCTTATTTATTTATTCATTGGGATTAGTAAGTGGATTCCTATTTGCTCCCTATGTTCGATCTCGGACTTCATTTCTAAATTTTCGAATTATAAATTATATTTGTTGAAGAACTATTTAAGAGACTTTACTATAACGAGATATACTTTATCTCCTCTAGATCGCATTAACAGTTACTAATAACATATTATAGCTAATACTTCTTTTCTTGTAGGAGACTCTAATAGACACCATGCACTCTGATAAATAGGTAAAAGTATATATATGTATGCAATGAGAATGTGTATTTGGCTTGTGCTTGCATAATTATGTTCATGACAGGTCCCATGATCAGTTGCCTGGCAACAAGGTACCTAGCAAGCCTAGGTACACCAGTCATCACAACATTCCCATGGTATGATTTTTTGCCCAATTAATTCACCCTTGAATTTTCCTAATTCCAAATTGTTGCCTCCACCTCAACCCTCTCAATGATCACTCCTTCCTTTAGATCTGCCAAAGGTAGAAACTCTCGCATTGTACTACCTCTAAAAGCATCTTCAAGTGCAAGATAGTTCCATGATTTCCTCTTCTCACTATCAAAAACCTTACCTTCATGATGCCATTGATGGAAATTCTACCATTGTACCCTTATTCTTAACGATGCCCATAGTCGTGCATGTGTTCAATTTATCTAAGGGAACTAGCCACTTTTGAGTGCTACGCATGGGTGTAGTTCGTTTTGCTTTTTCCTCATTCAGTGGCTCAAAGTTGAATAATTTTAACTTATGGACATTTTTATACAATGATAATCTTTTTATCCAATCTTTTTTCTCATGTGGATTTTGTTTGTTAGATGAATTTTAAAATGTCAATGTTGGTAGCTCACCAGTGAAATCACCATAGGATGTTAGCAAGAATGGTCCAATGCAAAGCTAACGTGGTCGATGAGATGCGCATAGCACCCTATGCTCAAGTCTTGATTGAACTCATGCTTAAGACATGAAAGAATTTTGGACCGATGAAGGAAGCATTGGATACAAGTTCAATGATTGCATCCCACTCATGTTGGGTAAGACATTTTCCATGTCTTATTGTACCAAGCAAATACTTGAGAGAATCTAATGTAGGAGGCATTCTCGATATGCAAGAGAACAATGACCAAGAATATGAGCATCAAACAAAATCTTGGTAACACAAATTATTGGTACCCTACACACCCTTGTCTACAATGTAACTTCCCATTTATGGCTATATCATGTGAACATTATATAAGCATGAGTGTAATGAACTCACACTAATAACTAAAGTTTCTCCCATGAATTTGCTAGCTCATAAAATAGAAATGATTCCCTCAAAATTAAAATTATTACTTACCATACTTTGGCAAATGGTAAAGATATGTGGCAAAGTTAATCCTATAACCACACTACGCTTGAAATATTTCCACGATCTCGTTGATTTGAGGAAACTATTTAGTTTGATTTAAAATTTTAATCCTACTATTACCATTCCTAGGTTTATAGGAATACAAATCACATTATGGAATGTGTGGTGTATTGACATTAGGAAAGTGACATGTTATTAAATTACTTATTACATAAGAGGGCCAAAAAAGACCAATTGGATATCATTTAGTGAACCAACCAATAAGCACAAGCCTCTGAACATTTGTGCACTCTTCCACCATGAGACATTGATTATCACTTGTACAACCATGAGTTTCTCAATTCTCAAGCACATGATTCCATGATTGGTATTCATTCACCAGCATGTTACCGAATCCACACTTAAGAATGATGCAACCACATCTTTCAGGTGAAAGGACATCCATTTCTTTCCAAATATGGCAACTTAAAAGGTATCCTCGTTAATCTCCAATCCTCTTACCAAATCCTTTCTATCATTTCTTTCATGAAACTTTTATTCCTAATAAGAGAGGATGAGCTTCTCCCAATTATGACAATTGATGGAGAAGAGACTCTTCTTGGTCATGGTCACATGAAGCAATGACGTAACACTTGCTAATGATCATAATCTTAGTTTGAAATCATTTATGGTAATGACACAATTATCTCCTTAATAATATCTAGCCAAACTACATACTCTTGCACAATTGAATCCAATGTATACAACAGAACATTCCATTTCCTCAGAAATATTCAAATTTGATTGCTCTCTAATGTACCAAATTGGTCAAATACAAGAAATTCCACACGCAGGAAGATTCCAAGGGCTGCAAGATGAAATTGTAGGGAGAATCAGGTCAATTAATGCTGCCAAGTAACCCCCATTGGCGATGTACAGGTAAATGTAAGATCTGCTATATAAATCTGCAATTGCTTTGAACAACTTCTAGGGAGTTGACAGATGGGTAAAAGGTTGATCTGCTTTCATTTTCAAAGTTTGTAATGGTTTACTAGGAGATGGATCAGTATTTTCCAGGCTTATGTCCAAATTATTGGTGAGATGGAAAACGTGCTAGAAAAATCAAACTTAGCTAGCCTGCATTTTATACGAAAAAGTTCCTAAATATGAAAAGGTATTTTACTTTAGAAAAAAAAAATGCATTCAAGTAAACTGAATGCTTTGGCCACATTAACTGATGACCATTCACTTAATTGGTATATCTAGCAAACATGGGTGCAATCAATGATAAGTTAAAATATGTAGAAAAAATATTTGCGATTGAATCTAAAAGTTATGTCGAGGCAATAGAACACATAGTAGCAATTCATCGCTCAGCATGGTCACCTAAAAGGGTACACAAATCAAAATGAAACGCTAACAAGAACATAGTGAAGGCCATTTGAAATAGCAATAGCAAGAACGGATTGTTATCTCATTCTCTTTCAGAATTAGTATATTACATCACTGCCTATTTACTAGTCTTAAATAGCCTATCTCCTTAATGCTAGAAATGTTGACTCCTTGTACAGCACAACAAAATCTGGCAAACATTGATGCATGCGTTATTAGTGCTATGTGTTTAATGTGACACCAGACAAAATCTACGATTAGGTTGCCAGAAGTGAAAAGGAATTATGCTTACCTCTTAAGAGAAAAAAAGAAAAGAAAAGCAAGAATTAACTATACAAATAAAAAAACACACACACACACATAAATGGGGAATTACATCTCAAATGCTTGTCAAAGCCAATCCTGTCTCATTGTAATTTGATGCAGTAGTATCTTGTTGCTTCTTTTTCTCATCCTGAACAAAGTATAAAGCACCAATTAACAAGAGAAACAAACCAAAAATTAGATTAGATTGATCCAAGTGGTAAAGCATAACTGCTGGCAAGGGGGTTAGGTATGAAAAAGAAAGCACAGACCTTTATACACACATAAATATAATGAACTTCAGGATTTGATCCTAGGACAGCAGTCAAAAAACGACCATCAGCACTTCATGGGACTTGTTTGGTCACTTCCCAAGTTTTCTGATCCAGCACTTTTTCCAATCAATCTGCAAGACGAAGTGAAACTCTAGGTTGATGTTAAGAAGCATTACCCTCCACTTAACAGCAATGATGTTCACAAACAAGCTGTTTTGGCTCATACTAATAGGTTTAGTTCACAAGGTATTAGAACTCAAGACCTCAAATTAGCAAAATGCAACATTTCAAGAAAAGTTGAGTAGAGCATTGGCAAACATCAAGAAACCCTTCAATTTAGATAGGAGGTAAAAGTAAACCAACACATTATTGAAAATAAGCTAATTTTTTAATGATCTCAAGGAAATACCAAGTGATCCATCTAGCTATGTAAAGGTCGAGAGAGCTCAAAAAGGCCTGGGAGAACCAAACCAACTTATGGAGAAAAGTACGGCATTTCGTGTGGTATAATGTCATGCCCCCAATGACAAGAATCGGACTCCATGGTAGTCACCCAAGAGAGTACTGGAAACCTACTCAAAAGATTCCTATAATTCTCTGATATCCAACCAAACACAGGACTTTAAGGGAAAAACCATCCAATCTCAAAAAGAATGATCTGGAACAGCACTCAAAAATGAAACTACTGGCATTCATATGGGTGTTGTTTCATATTTACAAAACCAGTAAGATGGCCTCAAAAAGTAATCTACATAGGCAGTCAAGGGAGTCACAAAGGGCTTAAACATTATATCCCCCAAGTCAAAAAGAAATTTACATGGAATTAAGTACTTAACCTTCATCCATCATTTGGCAAAGTATCTCCAACACTAGATCTATCAAGATGATCAAAAAGTAGACTTTCTCCTCTAGGCTTATCACTGATCATGCTCAAGGTTCGAAATGCCAATTTTGACAATGTACTGATGAAATTCTAAATGTGTATTTCGTGAGTATGCCGAGGACATGCCAACGGCATGACGATTCATGTCAACAAAAATGCCAGTGATGAACCAACAATAGCCTCGACATTAACACCGATTTTGTTGGCATGTCACCAATTTCACCAGCATGCAGCCGATTTCGCCAGCATGCCGTCGAAATCCTTGCATTTCGATAGCCTCCATGTCAGCATGGAGCGATTTCTAAAATGGCCTTGCCGGCGGCAGGCCGTCGGCATTTAAATCACTAATCATGCTCCTCATGGATGCATCAAGCTAGCATCCAACGGGACTAAACCTAGTTTCTCGAGGGTCATACCTAGATGCATTCATTTTGCGGTGGCATGTTGTCAGTATGAGCCAAATGGTCCAATAGGAGTCTATACTTTAGATAAAGGAATGCAAGAAAGAGACCTAAATAGAATACAATTAAAAATATGACTAGCCAAAGGAAATCTTAAGTTCAAAGGTTGTCATGAACATAGTGGTAGTTCAAGTGGTTAGAATTTTGATGGCCTTGAATTACAACCTCATTTAATATTTCAAATCTTAACCACTCATTCTAGTCACCTTTCGTATGGTAGTAAGGTCATAACCTTTGTAATCATAATATCACAATCGTTAGGTGTATCTATGCTGATTCTCTAGAATATTAGTCCTCGTGAGCAAGCCTCCCTAGGGCTAGTGGCGATCTCGCTCTCCATGAAGTACACCCCTAGATTGTCATCCTAGAATAGACAGCCATAGTGTTTGCTATCAGACATGCCTTCAAGGACTCACGATATCCTCCTTTGAGTTTTAATTTGCGTGGTTCAACCATCACCACTGTCTGGTAGGATTCCTCAAATCCAATTCAGCAGACAAAATAGACCAAGGGAACAACCCTCTTCTAGTAAATACTTCCCCTATTGTGTAGGATGGGTAGAGCCTATAGCTTTCGCTTTAATGACCAGACAACAACTAGGAGTCCTGAATTCCCTTGAATCTAGGGATTTCCCTTGATTACAAGTTCCAATGCACAACGCATGCATCACTTGTTTCAGAATGATCATCAATCTAACATGCAAAATGTTTTCTGTAGTCATGTCTAGACCATCATATCACTAATTGATATGATTTATTATTCCATACAATTTCGCCGATAGAAATAATGAGTCAACATGCAGGTTTCTTATCCTGTCTGTTGACTAGAAATTATCCTCTTCATAGAATTTCAAAACTTTCCAGACTTTCAAATTTCAGAACTCTACTAGAAAATCCAATGACAGGATAATGTGATGTTAAAAATGATAAAAGCATGTAAAACCGCAAAGTGAATTAACTCATGTCACATCTCTTGTTCTCAATAAATATTATATTATGCTTTTAACTCAAAAAAAAGTAAATTTATGCATTATCTGTTTGAATGCAAAGTGATATACAAATGACTCAAGAAATACTAGAATTGAAGCCTCAAGACAAGATTCTAAATATGTGAGAATTGGAAGCTAAATCACAAAGAAAAGAAAATCTATCTGGAATCTGAATTCTAATCCCTGTAAAGCCCAATTTTTAAGGATAGAGAATATTTACAATAATATAAATCTTTAAAATCACAAAGATCATTCACACAACCAGAGCCTGATATCATAGAATTCATGAAATAAAGAAAGCTGATATTGGAAGGGTTTTACTGGTTCAAGCAATCAGTATATTCAAGAAAAGATTAACACAATTTCTGAATATAGCAGTTCTGATTTCATGGATATGAAGTGGGTGAAAATCCAGATCTGGGGAAAAACAATTTCTGCCGATCACCAGATCATGAATGATCCACATGTTCAACGAAATGAATTGAATCATAAGTGAGTTCCTGAACCAAGGTTAATGAGTTGTAGAATTAGGGAAGACCAACTTTGAAGAAAAAAGCAACCAATAAGGGATTTCATGAGGAGAAAAGAACTCCTACCCAATCCAGCTCTCTCTTCTCCTTGAGACCACTGCATCACCCACTGCTACTGCTGTGCTATTGCTGCTGCTGTCGTCTCTCTCTTTCTTGTGATTTTCTCCCTCTTTTTCCTTCTCTCTCCTCTCATTTTTATATGCTATTACCAGTCCCAATTCCATTCTCTCTTTGGAATCTTGTTGTCAGTTCGACATCTCCCCATTTTTGTCCCACCTTAACACCTCAAACCTTATCCAGTTTGCATGCATACCACATGTCGAAGAAGTCTCCGACATTAAACTCCTTGTTCTTTCTTGAAATTGCAATTATGACAAATGTCAACATTTACCAAAATGCATTTTCCAAGGGGCACATATCAAGCTCAAGTGTCAAACCCTAACCCCAGTGCTCCTTCCAACCAATCAGTTCTTCTCGATTTTCTCCGCACTTCTTGTTAAAGTTGTTTGAGAGTTCAAATTGAAGTTCAGAGGTTTGCGGTGCCTCCCTTTTGTTTGTGATCATAGGGACCATGCTAGATTCAGTACCTACACACGATCAAGAATTACATTGACTAGTTTTGGCTTTCGTCGACATCTCGTTTACACAGATTAGGCAGATTGTGGGGAGTTGTTTCTCAGGGTGCAATCATTATCTAAGAGCATGGAGTTGCAGCTAGAGATCTGATCTGCTACTAGGAAATTGAGCACTGCTAACACATTCTTCTCTTTTATTTTGTTTTTTCATTTTTTTGTTCATGTGTCTTATTTTGGTTGTGTTGAAGTCCACTGCGGACACCTGGATTGCCCTCATTGGACACATGAAGATGTCGTGGATCATCATCCAAGGATTCCAAGAGATCTCCACAATATCTTACTTGGCTATTTGCTACTTGTTAATCAAGTTTGATGTTTTAGAAAAGTTATCTTGTTGGTTAAGTAAAGGTTGTTTAGGAAAATTTGTTAGTGATTAGGATTTGTGATTGGAATTGGATCTCTTTATATAGAGACCAATAGCCCCTCTATGTTTCCCCAGGTTCTCGACATCAATAATAATAAAAAGGTTCTCCACAATGTAATATCTAACATACTCCTCTCTTCCTTTCTCAATGTGAATGTGTATGCACTCCTCCCTTTTCTCCATTGTCGTAAACTCACACGATATCAGATCATGCGAACCTGAGCACCTAACCCACCAAGTGTCGTAAGATTCGCATAGGGATCTCTTCTACGTGGAAGCCAACTTCCACATGTAGAATAAAGTGGGTGAAAATGATCAAATCCATTTCTAAAAGGAACCCAACACCTCTTTATATAGAGAGGTATTGGGAAAATAAGCATGTCCAACAGAAAATAGAAAATGACAAAATAACAGGAGAAATAATAAAATGAGTATATTTCAACACTCCCCCTCAAGCTGGAGCATAGATATTGATAATGCTCAGCTTGAAACAACAGTTATCGAAGGTCGAACATGGAAGAGGTTTCATGAAAATGTCAGCTATCTACTTCCCAGATGCAACAAAGGTAATACACAACATCCACACTGAATCAGGTATCTAGTGTAGTAGCAATCCACCTCAACATATTTGGTGTGTTCATGAAACATGGGATTGTTCGCTATATATATAGTTGCTCGATTGCCGCATTTCATTTCCATTGGCCCTTCAATCTGGACATACAAGTCATGCAGTAGAGACCTCACCCAAATCATCTTTGCAGTTGTCTAGGTCATCACCCTATATTCTAACTCGACACGAGCAAGAAACTACCTCATGTTTCTTACTCCTCCAAGTAACAAAATTACTACCTACAAATGTACAATACCCAGTAGTGGATTTTCTATCAGCAATGCACCCTACATAATCAGCATCAAAATACCCAAGTACTGTCATGGGAGATCCCTTCTAGAAAAGAATTCCACATAAAAGTGCTTTCTTCAAGTATCTCAGCACCTATATAGCTGCATGCGAGTGTTGCTTAGACGGTTTCTCCATAAACTAACTAAGCTTTCCCTAAAGCAATATCCAGTCTGGTAATAGTGAGATATAGAAGTTTTCCACAAGCTACTTGTAAGCCCTGCTATCCACGGGCTCTACCTACTCATCATAAAGGTGTACCTTGGAGTCCATAGGAATGTTGGCTAGTTTGGATGCCAGCATCCCTGTTTCCTGAAGTACATCTAAGCATACTTACGCTGAGAGAGTACAATTCCCTACTTGCTTCTAGCCACCTCTATGCGAAAAAAATACCAAAGTTGTCCCAAGTCCTTCATAACAAACTACTTAGCCAAGGACCTCTTGACCTCAATTATTTCGATTTTGTCATCATCGGTAATAATAAGATCATTGACATAAACAAGAAGTGCCACAATCCCCTTCTCAATTTTCCTGACAAATAGAGAGTAGTATGAAAAAGATCTCTACAAGCCCCATTTTCTCAACCACCTCTGAGAGCTTCTAGAACCACACTCTCGAACTTCGCTTAAGGCCATAGATGGCCTTCTTCAGCCTGCACACGCACTCCCCCTAAATCTTAAACTCGGGGGGCTACAACAAGCATATCTCCTCCTGAAGATCGCCATATAGAAAGGCATTCTTCACATCAAGCTAATGAAGCAACCAATCATTGTATGCAGCAACAGAAACAAGTATCTGGGCTGTTGATAGACAAGCAACCAGGGAGAAAGTATCAAAGTCCACCCCATATGTCTGGGTGAACCCCTTGGCCACTAACCAAGCTTTGTACCTTGAAAGAGACCTATCAAGGTCATATTTCAGGGCAAAGACCCAATGGGATCCCACCAGGCGAGCACCAGCAAGAAGAGGAGTCAACCCTCAAGTCTATCTACTCTGAAGTATAGGCATCTTATCCTCCATGACTTTATGTCATTTTGGATCAAGGCATGTTGGTACGTGAAAGGTGTCTTAGTAGCAGCTAATACTGTAGTGAAGAGGCCAAAGGTAGTCTCCAAGTTAACTGTAGACTAGCTCCAACCATATGATACTGTGCACAAGAACGGGAAGTCTTCTAAACAGCAATCGAATGGTCATCACCTGGTCTTACACAAGCACCACTAGACATCGAATCGTCAAATACCTCAACACATACCTAACTCGAGGAGAATGGTAGGATATGAAGTAGGAGGGGTGCATTGCCTGTAAGTAACTAGCAATTGAAAAGTAATAGGTGTATCCCTAAATCTCTAGTCACCAATACCATTGTCAAGGGCAGAACTACTCACAGGTTGCTAACTGCTACAGTCAGGTGCAGGACCAACCTTAGATATAAAAAACTCATCCATAGAAATAGGTGGAACGAGCATAGGGGCAAACTCAGCCTCTGGAACTAGCTGTTGTGCTGTAAGGAAGAAATAAGGCACTGATTCATGGAAGGTAACATCAACACTTACATAGTGCCTACCAGCTACTGGATCAAAACAACGATACCCTTCTGCTTCCGTGAATAGCCAAGGAAGACACTTCACAGCTTTGGGTGCCAAATTGTCTCTCCCTGGTCTTAGTAAGTGCACAAAGGTTACACATCCAAACACACAAGGTGGTAGCTGAAATAAATCTCTGTCAGGATACAAGACATGCCATGAGGTCTGTTCATGTAACACAGAAGATGGCATCCTATTAATAAGATAACAAGTCGTAAGTACGTCACCCCAATATAAATGTGCACACAATGGTGAATCGGTAGAGTACGAGCCAATCAAATATAAATGTTGATGTTTCTTTTCCGCTATACAATTCTATTGTAAGGTGTGGAGGCAGGGCGTCTACTGTGTAATGCCACAACATTTGTAAAAGCTTGCTAATCTAGTGGTGCAAAACTCCAAAGCACTATCAGATCGCACAATCTTAGCCATGATAGAAAATTGATTCATTATTTCTAATAAAAAGATCTCAATCACATGCCCAATATCAAACTTATTCTTTACCATAACCATGATAGTCAGGAAAAATCATCTATGACAACCAAGTAATATCTATGTCCCTGTCGGTTAGGAATCCAACTAGGGCCCCAGACGTCCACAATGTAGTAACTAAAACATGGCAGTAGTTCTTGGTCCAGTGCTAGGAGGAAACAAAGAACTATAGTGCTTTCCCAATTGACACGCAACACAATGTATCTCAGTAGTGGTTGAAATATGCAGGATGATGCGTTTGAACCTGTCCAAAGAAGGATGACCGAGGCAATAGTGCAACTGTAAGGCACTTCCAACAGCAGAAGTAGAATCACCCTGGCAAGCAGTAGCAAGTGGTGTCTAGACTAGGCGATAAACACCTTCCTCTTTATGCCCACCAATCATCCTCCCCATCAACTTGTCCTGGAAAATGCATCCCAATTCATCAAAACCTATCCAAAGAAGGATGGCTAAGGCAATAGTGCAACTGTAAGGCACTCCCAACAGCAGAAGTAGAATCACCTTGGCAAGCAGTAGCAAGTGGTGTCTGGACTAAACGATAAACATCTTCCTCTTCATGACCACCAATCGTCCTTCCCATCAACTTGTCCTAAAAAATGCATCCCAATTCATCGACAATAGCATGACAATGGAGCTGCTTAGTAATCTCACTAACAAATAACAAATTCAATGACAAATTAGGAACAAAGAAGGTGTCAGGCAATCTCATTGTGGGAAACAGTGCCACCTCCCCCTGACCACCAATATGTGCATGTCTGCCATCTGCAACCTGTATCATCCTACCATGGGGTACAGACTGTAATCTGCCAAAACACCCTGAATCTCCTAAGAGATGATTTGAAGTATGAGAATCCACTAACCAAGTCATACTTGCAGAAGCCCAGGTACATATATCTACACTTGATGAGGAGGCAAAGGCAGTAGTCTCAATAGAAGATGTGGCTAGCTCCTGAATCAGTTGGGAAAGACGCTGGAGTAAGGCATTATAGTCTGCCCTCGGAACAAGCACATCTGTAGTATCCTCAGTTGTCACTGAAGCTTCGTTAGTCATTGGAGGTCTTCCATGTTTGGCCCAGTAGGAAGCCTCCACATGCCCAACCTTATTATAGTAAGTGCATGTGGTACGATATCTCCCAGAGGTACGTCATCTTCCATGTCCATGGGTACAAGGTGCTCCCCTTACCACCACGTCCAACAATAGTAGCAAAGGTAGGCACCTGATTAGCCTCTCCCATCTATGTTATTGTCACCTCAATCCGACTTAAGAGATATGGACTTCCTCTAAGGTAGGAAGCTCTGACAAGGTAAGAATATATGAATGGGTAGCTGTGTACTCTAGACCAAGCCCTAACAGAAACTGGTGAACAAACGCCTCTCTGCGGTACTCTCTGTGCAACGCACGTGTAAATTGGCCTACACGCATTGTACTTCTGAAGCCCCTTAAGAGCAGAGTAGTATTAGGAAAGAGATCATCCTTCCTGCTTTAACTGAGACAGCTTGTAACTAATCTGAAAAACTTGAGATGAGTTCTTCTCATGTGAATGTGTTACAGAGACTGTCCCACATCACTTTGGCAGTCGAATAATACATGATCTCATATCCAATTTACGGAATAACATAATTCGTCAACCAAGCTTTGACCATTAGGTTATCTTTCTTTTACGTGGCATACTTTCCCGTCTTGTCTGTGGGCTCTGGCTCCAACAAAATATATTCCTTGTCAGGACCATCCACTGTCATCAGAAGCATCTGAGACCACCTGGGGTAATTGGTCTCATCTAACTTGTTATTGGAAAGGAGCTTTTATAAGCCCCAGACTCAGGAACAACGCTTGATGTCGCCTCAAAAGAACTAGAACTCGCCACGATGTGCCTTGTAGATGGAAAAACGCACCATAAAAAGCATCAAGAACAGTAAATCAAGCCTCAAGCGTAGAAATCTAGGATCCTTGCAATCCAGAATCCGCGCTCAAGGCGAGAAGTTCTACATAGCACTATAGGGTGCGTTGGGGCCTAGGGGAAGCCTAGCACACCCACGCGTGGAGAACCTCCTTGTGCCGCCGCCGGTGGGCAGAGGTCACCGAGCAGCACCGCCTATGCTGCTGAATGGACCTCTACTATCATTAGAAGACCGACAGCAATTGCTGGAGGCTGCCTAATGGCCTCCTACACCGGTGAAGGAGAGAGGGAGAGGGGCAGCACCTGTGAGAGAGGAGGTTTTAGGTGTCAAGGTTTCGAGGGTTCTATTTGGTGGGATATCAGAACCCGGCTTAGGATTGTGCTTTGATACCAAGTAGGTGAAAATGATCACATCTATTTCTGAATGGAACCCAACACCTCTTTGTATAGAGGAGAGGTGTTGGGAACATAACAAGCATGTCCAACAGAAAACGACAAAACAAATAAAAGAGAAAATAATAAAAGGAGTATATCTCAACAAGTACTATAGGGCTTTTAAGCCCCTTGTGTGTCGACATCAAAGTGCGTGTAGGAGAAAGGCCACACAAAGCCTCCCTACTCTCTGTGCGTGGGTCGGCTAATGTGATTAGGTCTCTCCATGTGTGCTCCATGTTTTTTAATCGAGGTTATCTAGATTTCCTCACTAAGTTGTATGCAGAATTCTCTGTGGGTGTTACTATGGTAGATGCAGAGATCTAGTGTAGGATCTCTTTCTACATGGAAGAAGGCCTTCCACGCGAAGGAGAGGAGCATAACCAAGGGTGCCTCCCTTAGTCTTATGGCATCGACACATAAAGGAGAAGTGCCACACAAGTCTCTTCTTGTTCATGGATCAATCCATGCTAAACTAAGTGTGTGGGATACTCCCACATGTGATTGGCAGTTTTTGACCGAGGAAATTCAGGTTTTTTGCCAATCTCTGCACAAATATCCTGTGCCTATGTGACCGTTACTTCTGCTACGACCTTCATTGTTTGTTGCGTCGATGATTGTGCCTGGCTCGAAGACTAAAGTACCGGGTTGTGTCCACCAAGAGGAGGATGATTACCAACTGTGCTTGGGATCAACTACCATTCCTACATTCAAGGTTCATCAACTACTTCCACGAATACTGCTGCCATCGCAATCTCCTGCAAGTTGGACGACCTTCAAGGAGTCCAACTTGGGGGGAGTGTTGGAGTCCACGATGGACACATAGAGTGTTCTCATTGGACACGTGAAGATGTTGTGGATCACCATCCAAGGATTCCAAGAGATCACAATATCTTACTTGGTTATTTGCTATTTCTTGTTGGTCAAGTTTCATATTTTAGAAAAGTTATCTTGTTGGTCAAGTAAAGGTTGTTTAGGAAAATGTTAGTCATTAGGATTTGTCATTAAGAATGGATCTCTTTATATAGAGACCAATACCCCCTCTATGTTTCCCTAAGTTCTCTACATCAATAATAGTAAAAAAGTTTTCCACAATGTAACCTCTAATGTGCTCCCCTTCCTCTCTCAACCCAAATACATTTATGCTTTCCTTCCTCTTCTCCGTTACCGTAAACTCTCACATGGTATCAGAGCAAGCGAACCTAAGCGCGTAGCCCACCAAGTGTCATGAGATCCACATGGGAATCTCTTCTACGTGGAAACCAACTTCCACATGTATGCCGTGTGGAGCTTCTAAGCCCTTTGTGTGTTGCCATCAAAGTGGGTGTAGGAGAAGGGCCATGCAAAGCTTCTACTCTCTATGCGTGGGTCAGCTAACATGATTGGATAACTCCACATGTGCACTGTGTTTTGATCAAGGTTATCTCGATTTCCTCACTAAGTTGTGTGCAGACTTCTCTGTGCATGTTACTATGGCAGACATGAAGATCTAGCGTGGGATCTCTTTCTATGTGGAAGAAGGCCTTCTACACGTAGGAGGGGAGCGTAACCAAGGGTGCCTCCCTTGGTCATGTGGCATCAATGCGTAAGAGAGAAGTGCCATGCAAGTCTCTTCCCCTTCTTGTGTGTGGATCAATCCATGTTAAACTAAGTGTATGGAACACTCCCCACATGTGATTGGCAATTTTTGACCAAGGAAACTAGAGTTTTCTGCCAATCTATGTAGAGATATCATGTGCATATGTGGTCGCTACTTTTGCTACG
Organism: Thalassia testudinum; assembly: GCA_037157565.1. Taxonomy (NCBI): domain Eukaryota; kingdom Viridiplantae; phylum Streptophyta; class Magnoliopsida; order Alismatales; family Hydrocharitaceae; genus Thalassia; species Thalassia testudinum. The sequence continues at coordinate 135,678,987 of JAZHRO010000003.1, read as the reverse complement.
ACCTTCATTGTTTGTTGCATCAACAATCATGCCTAGCCCAAAGATTGAAGTATCGGGTCTTGTCCTCTAAGAGGAGGATGATTACCAGTTATACTTGGGATCAACTCTCATTCCTATGCTTGGGGTTCTTCATCGACTACTTCCCCGAATACTGCTGCTATCATGATCTCCTGCAAGTTGGACAACCCTCACAGAGTCCAACTTGGGGGGAGGGGGGAGTGTTGGAGTCCACAATGAACAAGTGGAGTGTCCTCGATAGACACATGAAGATGTTGTGGATCACCACCGAAGGATTCCAAGAGATCTCCACAATATCTTACTTGGTTATTTTCTATTTCTTCTTAGTCAAGTTTTATGTTCTAGAAAAATTATCTTGTTGGCCAAGTTACTTAGTTGTCAAGTAAAGGTTGCTTAGGAAAATTTGTTAGTGATTAGGATTTGTGATTGGGATTGGATCTGTTTATGTAGAGCCCAATACCCCCTCTATGTTTCCCTGTGTTCTCTACATCAATAATAATAAAAAAGTTCTCCACAATGTAATATGTAGCATGCTCCTTTCTCCTCTCAACGTGAACGTATGTGTGCTCTCCTCCCTCTTCTCCATTATCACAAACTCTCAGAGGTTGTAATTTTACTATTCCTCCTTTTAGGGATTGAATTTCCCCTTGTCAAGGGCAAATGAGCCTCCCTACCCCTACCCTTGAGGGTATCATGTTTCCTTCTTGCTCATTTAGGGCTATGTGCCAATGTATCATTTTCTTTCACCATCAATGGAGTTTACATTTGCAAAAAAGATTACCAAAAGATTTTCATGCATATGTTATTTTCAATTTATCTATTAATTTGTAATGAAGCTTCTAATTGTATTAATGCCCCCTATGAGCAAATGAATTTAGTACATCTTGTGCCCTAAAATTTGGATTGTTACGTAAACTAACGATCAATTTTTCCAACATGGCGTCCTGGCTACTTGACACCTAACATGAAGTTCTACCTAATTACCTAAGAAGCATAGTAAGAAACAAGGATTGCCACAATTGTACCTATAGTTAAGTGAGAAAAGCCAACAATTGTGTAGGCATGTTTTGAAAGATGGTAAAGAGGAATGGGTGTCATATGTGCGGCTTCAAGCAACATGCAGTTGAAATAAAGGATATTTGTTGAGACATGCTTTATTCTGCCCTTCTTCAGAAGAACTATGCACTCGGGGGGCCTCCTGTTAAGATAAAATTATTTCTTTATTAGTAGTTAAATCAGGCCATGTAAGCCTCTTTTAGAAGCTACGAAACTTACATTTAGCATATGCTAAACCATTATTACAATTGATTGTGATTCTCTCGCTCCCTTCCGTTCCTAACGTTAGTGTCAGCTCTTGGGCCCCTTCCCTGGTATCATCCTGTGTCATCTCCTTGTATGCTAGCATGTCATCATGTGCGGAGAAATGAGGAAGATGGGTGAACTGGGGATTCTGTATCTTGCATGTAGGGACTGACATGCTATAACCAGTGCAGATGACAAGCAAGAGGTGTGCCTCTATCCTTTACCGCAACAATTGGATGAAATAATTCAAACTCAATTAGAAATCTAGAGCTCGCTTATATCGAGAGAAATCGAAAGGGTGAAAGTACATAAAAATTCCTGAGGAGCAAACCAAATCCAATAGCCATATAACGAAAAAATAGAAAATAGAGAATATATGCTAACACTCCCCCTCAAGCTGAAGCATAGATATCTATCATGCTCAGCTTAGATACACATGAATCAAATAGAGATTTGACTAAGGGCTTGGTAAAGATGTCAGCAATCTACTCCTCAGATGTGATTAGCGTGGTATAAAGTAGCTCCTTTTGAATGATGTCTCTGGTGTAATGACAGTCAACCTCAACATGCTTCGTCCTCTCATGAAATGCTGGGTTGTTGGCAATAAAGGTAGCTGCTCTATTGTCACATCTCATCTCCATCGAGCTAGAAAATTGTATTTGCAAGTCAGTAAGCAGGGATCTGATGCACATCATCTCTGCAGTGGTCTAAACCATTGTCCTATACTCATACTCGGCACTAGATCTCGCAACTGTGCTCTACTTCTTGCTCCTCCATGTAATCAAACTCCCTGCTAGAAAGGTGCAGAACCCAGTAGTGGATTTGCGATCCACATGACATCCAACGTAATTCGCATCAAAGTATCCAACCAAGGTCATCGAAGACCCCTTGAAAAAGAGAAGAGCCTTCCCAGGAGCCTTCTTGATGTATCTAAGCACCATCAATGCTGCATCCCAGTGCTAACCTGTTAGCCTAGCCATGAATTGACTCAGTTTCCCTACTGCAAAGGAGATGCTTGGCCTCGTAATAGTGAGATAAAGTTGCTTGCCCACAAGCTGCCTGTACTGCCTACTATCCACCAACTGTGCATTCTCATCATATAGTAGCATCTTGAGGTCCATAAGAATATTGCCCTCCTTGGCCCCAAGCATGCCAATCTCCTACAAAATGTCCAAAGCATATTTCCTCTGGGATAAGACCACACCCTTTTTGCTACGAGCAACCTCAATACCAAGAAAGTACCGTAGAGCTCCCAAGTCCTTCATGACAAACTGCTTTGCTAGGATGCGCTTAATCTCAGCAACACCCTGGTCATTATCTCTTGTAACAATCAAGTCATCAACATAAACAAGAAGTACCACCGAAACTTGTCCAGTCCTGACAAAAAGAGAAGTTATTTGTCGACCTCTTGAACCCAGCTGCCTCTATAACCTATTATAGTCTCTGGAACCAGACTCTGGGACTCTGCTTAAGGCCATAGATGGCCTTCTGCAGTCGGCATACACACTCCCCCTGAGCCTCAAAACCAAGCGACTGCTGCATATAGACTTCCTCTTGAAGATTCCTATAAAGGCATTCTTCACATCTAGCTGATGTAAAGGCTAATCTAACTAAACTGCCACTGCAACCAGCACCTGTACAATAGGAAGTCTGACAACTGGTGCAAAGGTGTCAAAGAAATCCACCCCATAAGTCTGGGTAAACCCCTTTGCCACTAGACGTGCCTTGTACCTGGAAATGCCTCTATCTCGATTGAATTTCATTGTGAATACCCATATGCAGCCAACAACAGTAGCTCCGTTAAGGAGTGGAGTGAGCTCCCAAGTCCCGCGACCCCGAAGTGTAGCCATCTCATCCTCTATGGCAACCCGCCATTTTGGATGAAGCATGACTTGCTGGTAGGTAGTGGGGATCTCTGTAGCTGACAAGGTAGAAGTAAACTGGACAAACGACTTCCCAAGATGGGCACTAGGAAGATCACCTACAACATGATAGCAAGTAGAAGAGCGTGGAGCCTTCCTAATAGCAATAGGAAGATCCTCAATAGCATCAAGCACCTAGAGTGACTTGTGGGACTATCGTCAATAGGCAGCTCAGTGGAGTCAACATGCACCTGTGTAGGAGAGTCTGGTGGTGTAGACAGAGACGACCTCTGCAGAGTCAAGTGAGGTCTACTGTACATGCGCATCGGACCATGGAGCTTCTCAAAATCATCCACGGACTCAGAATCTGAAGCGAGAGTCGTGGAAGTCGAAATAAGAATATCCTAAAACTGAACAGGAGGAAAGGGCATGGGGACACGTGCATCTGAAGTAGACATCCGGTGGCCCCTCATAGAAAAATAAGGCACCTCCTCATGAAACGTGACATCCATGCTAAAATAGTGTCGCTTACCAATGAGATCATTTGTAGCCTTTCTGAGTGGCTGTAACCCAAAAATACACACTTGACCGCACAGGGAGCAAATTTATCCCTGCCAAGACCAAGAATGTGAACAAATGAAACACAATCAAAAACCAGGGGAGGCACAACAAACAAATCTCTATCTGGATACAATATCTGATACGGAATCTGCTCATGAAGGACCGAACTAGGCATCCTATTGATTAGGTAGCAAGCAGTCAAAACGGCATCTCCCCAGTAGGAAGATGCAACATTGTGACGTATCAACAATGTCTGAGCCACGTCTAAGAGATGCCTGTATTTCCTTTCTACCACACCATTTTGCTTGGACGTATGAGGGCAGAAGGTCTGATGTATGACGCCTAGGGAGCTGTAAAACTGGGTCAGTATCCTGGTGCAAAATTCAAGTGCATTGTCAGTTCTAACAATCTTTACAACTGTAGAAAACTGAGTCTTGATCTAATTAATTAACATCTCAATCGTATTTCCTGTGTCTGACTTACTACAAGCAAAAAGGTCCATGATAGTATGGAGAAATCATCAACGACCACCAAGTAGAAGAAGAATCCCTGCCTGTCTGGAGTACAACTCAGGCCCTATATGTCCATGTGGAGGAAGTCAAAACATGCAGATGACACAACTGTAGTGCTAAGAGAATAGCTGGAACGATGATGCTTGCTTAGTTGGCAAGCATCACAAAGATCAGTAGCAGGTGATAAATGAGAAATAACCCGTCTCAGTCGAATTAGAGAGGGACGTCCTAACCTACAGTGCCATTGAAGTGTTGTCTCTGCCTTGTATGCCACATCCGTCTGTCCAACAGCAACCAATGGAGATTGAGCTAAGCGGTATACACCTTCCTCATGTCCACCACCAATAGTTTTCCTTGCGAATTTGTCCTAGAAAACATACCTTACATCATCAAAGATTGCTTCGCAGTTGAGCTCTTTGGTAATCCAGATAACTGACAACAAACTGATCGAAAAATCAGGAACAAATAGAACATTTGGTAGTCTTAAGATAGGGGATATAGCAACCTCCCCTTCGCCCTAAACCTGAGAAAGATGTCCACCAGCCACCTAAACAGTCCTGCCAAGAGAAACATCATGCACCATGCGGAAGCATTCCCGGTCTTCACTAAGATGCCTGGATGCCCCGGAATTAATTAGTCATCCATCATCTGTAGAAGAGGAAAGCATTGTAGTATCTAAAGTGGTAGATACAACAGCCGCATCCTCTTTCCTAACAATCCCATCAGCCAGCTCTATAGTTTCAGTCACAGTCTGAGCATAACCTATCTTGCCAGGGAATATACCAGTGGTCCACTGCTTGCTACCCTATCAACGACGGTGCCCCTACCTCATGTACAAGGGCCTCGTCTATTCAGATGACTTTGTCTGACACGACAGTCTCTGCCAAGACTAACTTGTCCTACTTCCATAGCAGCCTCCATCATGAAATAGAGCCTGAAGACACCTCGAACTGTCATTTGAAGCCATCTTCACAATTCGGAAGCCTCAATCAAGTGTCTAGGACCAAGAAACCATTAAATAATCTAAAAATCCAACTGATTTAGATCTGCATAGTTGCTAAGAGTCTTCCTTGGACAGGCGTTAGCCTCACCTGGGTGCAAGGAGAACACTCAAGGAGGCCTTGAAGAAGTCTAGCCTCCTTCTTGCAACAAGAATAACACTGCAATCCCTAGATAAGGGCAATATGCCCCTCACGGATGCTGCACAGGGATCAAAGATCACACTAACGGCTGCAACAAGTGGTTGTACCGCCACTCCCCACCGGTTGCAGCCTCAGACAGCTGTCGCGATGCTGCAGGATGCTTGGCGACGGTGCTAGCACCTGCTGCAGAGCGCCACCAGCGACCCTTGGACCAGCAACACCACCGCTAGCTGTTGTAGGAGGTTGCAGCGCAGCCGCAACGTCACTGCTAGGTCTATCGACCCTCACCGGAGCGCCGCTCGGTGGTTCAGAGGCTTCCGCACCGCTGCAACACCATTGCAAGGGTTGAATCGGGCCTCAGGGGCACCGCCTCCAGTCTTTAGGGCTCCTGCATGGGGTTAAATCAAGCCTTAGAGGCTAAATCGAGCCTCAAGGGCCTCGCCGGGGGCCGCTAGGGCTCCTACATGTGGCCGGAGGGCTGCCGAAGACCGTTGCCGCCGCCAAGGAAGGAGATGAGAACGGGATTCGGTGTTAGGGTTTATGAGGCTTTGAAGGGTAGGATACCTAGAGCCACGATCTAGTTCCGGTGCTCTGATACCAAATTGGATAAAATGATTCAAATTCAATTAGAAACCCTAGGGCTCTCTTCTATAGAGAGACCGAAATGATGAAAGTACATAAAAGCTCCTGAGGAGCAAACCAAACCCAACAGTCATATAACAACGAAAAAATAGAAAATAGAGAATATATGCTAGAAGCAACAATTACAAAGTTTCAACAAACTCTTGATTGATGATTGTGCCATTGATCTTGGGTTAATTGGAGAATGGTGAACCAAGAAAAATGTAAAAAATCATAGCATAATTTTCAGGTTAGACCGTTGTGTTGCCAATGCAAACTGGAAAATGATGTATCCAATTAGAGTGCATCGAGAGGTTTGCAAAAGATCATAACCCATTGTAGCTAAGCGTGTGGAGGGTGGTAGAAGAAATTTAGATTTACGCAATTTTGATTGGAGTATCCTGAGGTGCACTATGTCGTCATGAAGAACTGGAATAGGGAATTTGTTACGAAATAAATATGCGACGTAGAGACCCCACTCACAAAGAGTAGGGAGAAAACCATGAAAGAAGGCCCCGATAGGGTGAGATAATTCTATTCTTTTCTAAAAACAAATGAGTACAACAACCAATTTATAGACTCCCACACACCAATCTTTTCTTCACTCCACGATATACCCAAATAAACATCTCTCAACACTACCCCTCAAGCTGGAACATGGAATGATCAACTTATACAAGAGATTCGCATTCTACAAGGCAAAAAACACAACAGAAATAAAATGATGCTACCGGGTCACGACTTCCTCATGCCCTCCTATGTTGATGGCTTCTTTGCATCAACTGATGTCAGGTCACAACTGCTTTGTGTCGCCAGCTTCTTTGCATCTTCAACTTGCTTGTAGACGAGTGTAGGTAAGAGTCCGAAGAGAAATTGTAGACAATTGATCTAGTGCTGGCCAGGATTACAAAATAAGCTCGCTTTCCATTTCTCCCATACTAGTATGGGGAATAAAAAATAACATAGCGACGAAAATAAAATAGAGAACTTCTCCCCCTCTTCTCTTCAACATCAAACCATTTTTTTTATCATTCTTTTTTTTTCAATTCCAACATTTTTTATTTTTTCATTTCATTTTTCTCTTCATTTTTTTTCTTTTCCTTTCTTTTCTTCTTTCTAGCTTTCTTTTTTTTTACAATACTAACACAATGCAGAGCATAAAAGAAAATAGAGGGGGCAAAGATGTAAAAAGTCCAAAATAAAATCATGCAAGGGTTTAGTAAACGCCAACTTCTCTTTGGGTTCAAAAGAGCCCAAAGTCACCATCGCTTATGCCATCAATTAGCCTCGCTAATCACGCAGACCTCCATCATCCTCACGATTTCCAGTGAGATCGTCACTCAAACTTCCGCCATGCGAAATTTGTGGACACACCATCTCCTTCGTCACCACCAACTTCTCGACTCATGTGAGATCGAAGACACCTTCATCGACATCTTTATCACCGTTGCTCGTGTAAGAGCTCATGGCCCACACCATTTTCTTTTTTTTTTTGTCAGACGATGCTCCACCATTGAAGAGCAGCATCAAGGCACTGCTTTGGATGCGTCAATGATCTCGCAATGGCAATACGCTAGTGCTGTCATGGTCGAGGGGTCCCAATGATGACCTCTAATGATGGTTGACCTAGATCTCTACCACCTTGAAGGGGTCATAGTCGAAGGAAGAGGAGCCACCGTCGTTGTGAGGCTCTCGAAAGCCTCTGAGATCATTGGCAGGATCTAATCGACATCCATTGTTGTTGCTATCAGTGTTGCAATCGCTGAAGTTGTCGCTCTAAATCGGTCCCTTTGACCACATCTTCTGCCATGACCAATGCATGTTGCTTTTTTGTACTCCTTGCCTCTGTGGTTGCACTCGATGCTGATACCCAACCTCATAAACTCAAGGATTAGGGTTCTAACCCCCTAACTCCAAATCGAAGGCACAAAATAGATAAGGAACCCTAATAACAAAAATAACCAAGCCCAAACAAAAGATAAAACCCAATACCATATTAAGAAATAAATAATGTAGAAACGAATAATAATATCAAAGCATATCAGTAAGAACCGTTTGAGTTTACATAGAAACCCCACTCAAAAAGAGTGGAGAGAACTACAGGAGAAGGCCCCGATAAGGTGAGATAATTATATTCTTCTCAAAAGATAAATGGGGTACAACCTATTTATAAGATCCCACACACTGCTCTTTTCTTCACTCCACTATGTGATACTAAACATACCACCCCAATAAACACATCTCCCAACAAAATTCATTGGCAACCTCGTGACACATTTGAGGAGGAATTATCACATACTTAGTGGGTGTTAGTTCAACCCCTCATAAATAATACTTTGATGATTTTACAAAGTAAAGAAAAAAAGATAAAACATAAGCGTAGCATATTTTTCTCTGTAATAACATAGTTGTAGGTTTCATGAAGTTTTCCAAATCGAAGGATTAAAAGCGTGAAGACTAGAATAGCATAAGTATTGTCATAGGTTATAGACTTTTATGTAAACTTTCAAAGGTTGTAATCTTTATTTTATTTGAGTCTAGAGATGTTGTAAAGAGCCCCCAAACATAACTTATAAATAGCTAATTTAGGCTCTACACTTAGGATAAATTAGAAAAAAAAACCTAACACTAAGACACAAATAAGACATCCATAACAACTATCAGACGTCTGATTTTCAACTTTAAGACGTCTGATCATTATTTCAGATGTCTAATTACCTATAGCATTTCCTTGACATTCTGACTTCTTAGGCATCAGTCGAAGCAACCTTCTATCAAACGTCCATAACCTCATCCAAACGTCTAATAGTTTGCCTGGACGTCCTTAAACCAACCGTTAGATTCAAGTACCCATTCTACTTCTATTTATAATTGGCAAAATATATTTTTAGACGTCTGGACATGTCTCCAGACGTCTATCAATGGATCGTTGCTCATTTATTTCTATGCAAATCTCCTTAGCAACCAAAGATCTACTCTTAGATTTCCAAGACAAGTCCTTTTTATGTTTCCAGACGTCTAGGAAATCCTACAAACGTCCATACTGACGTCTGTTCCTTAAAATCTAAAATCCTATTTAAATCTGATCAAAACTGGAACGAATCCACTTATAATTAGACGTCTAATTTTTTTTCAGACATCTTATGTGAATATATCAGACGTACCTGTTTCGATCCAATGAAACCAGTAAAGCCTGGCTAACAGTATTAGACGACCATAATTGTAATCAGACGTCTGATATTGACGTCAGATTCATGATTACCCTGATTTGTGTTGGATTTCGTCCTAATCTCTTGGGACTTGCCTCAAATGGCTAGGAGACCTCTCAAGCATTCTTGAAGGTTCCAAAATTGCCTATAAATAGACTACAATCCCTCTTAGGCAACACACACCTCTTGAGATTCAATTCCCTTAGAAAATCACTTGCTTACTACTCTTCGCTTCCTTTTGCCCTTGTGCTGTGCCAACACTCTGATTAAAGGGCAAATCCACACTCCCGGTGCACTTCACTCTGTAAATTCTCAGGGAGTTCTTTTTATGCTTAATAAATAAGGAAGTCATTAATTTTTTTTGGGTGCTCTATAGGTGTTTCATTCTTATTTTGGTAGTTTCGGTATCCGACTTGTCAGGTCCCCGTCTCTTCATTGTAAAGAGAGAAATCTCCGTTTAGGGATCGGAGGTGAGATTTGTAATTGAGGTACACTACCCTCGTTTAAGTAGTGTGGTTAGTGGATTGATCACTTTATTATTGAAAATCCTAAGTCATTTGTGATTGTATTTTTTATCTTACAACATTTTATAAATTCACTATTCACCCCCCCTCTTATGCAATTTCAATGGGGAGCTAACACATGATGTTCTACATCTTCGGAGAGCCATTTTAAATCTATACTAAGTTATTTTTCCGATATAAGCAGAGTACTAATTCATGATTGATTTAGTCCATCAAGGCAATTAGATCAAGGCACAATGTCTTGGTTGAATTAAGATGAGTAGAATCAAGATGTGAATGGTATAAATGAAGGGTTCAATGAACTATCTAGATGTCTCGATATCCAAGCACATTTTTGTCAATATTGAAATCTTCTTAATAGACCATCACTTGACTAAAGCTTAAGATACAAGTCCTCATTATAGAGAGAATAAAGCTTATTTAGAGAATGGAGATCCAATACTATTACTTGGATTAAGTAAATGAGTCAACCTAATGCAAAAAGAGATATGAGGAGACCTCCTTTGGTATCATACAGAAGGCATGTCCTTTAATTTGAGACATAAGTGTCTTTGTAGATGAATACACACATTAGGTTGACTCTCAGATCTTGGTTGGGGCCCTTATCATGGATCATAAATAATGATGACATATGAAAATAAATCGCTTATATGATCTCTTAAAAGAAATCACAAATATGATTACCGCATGGACAGAAATATGATCATACTCGAAGCACATTATGGCAAAATAATTCCATTAATGGACATTTTGTTTTAGAGATTTTTACATAGATGCCACTAAAATATTAAAAAATTACTTTCTTATCATCCACTTCCCAATACTGCCTTAAATGTCATGTAGTAATTGTCATTTTGTTAGTGTCAAACTTTAACGATGTGGAACCTAAAAATAATCAAAATTTATTTTTCTATCCTCGAAACATTTTTAAATTAAAGAGATTTTCACATAAATGCTACTAAAATCTTTGAAAATTACTTTATTGCCATCCACTTTCCAATATTGCTTTAAATATCATTCAAAAAGTTACATCATTTTCGTAATTACTACTCCATTAATTGCAACATTAACTTTAACAATATTAAACTAAAAAGTAATGAAATTTATTTTTCTACATTCAAAACATACTTTCCTTTTATTTCCTACCTTTCATTCCTTCTTCCTCCTCCCCCTTTACCTCCTTGACCTCCTCACCTCCACTACCCTCCCCTACTCCCTACTCCCCGCTACACACCACCACCACTGCCACCCACCCCTTGCTACCCCCTCCGCTGCACGCCACCACCATTCACCACTGCCACCCTCCCCATCCTGCCTCCTCTTTGTACACAACCACCACCACCACCTTCCCCACTACACATGACCACCACCCACCACTACCACCCTCCCCCTACTCCCTCCTCCCCACTGCATACCACCACCACCTACAACTGGCACCTTCCCCCTCCTTACTGCACATGATGATCACTACCACCCACCATGCCACCCTCCCCCTGCTCCCTCCCCACTGCACATGACCACCACCCACCATTGCCACCCTCCCCCTACTCCCCACTACACACCACCACCATCCACCACTGCCACCCTCCCTGCAACAAGGAGGGTGGTGGTGGTAGGTGGTGGTCATGTGCAACGAGGAGGGTGTTGGTGGTCGTGTAGCGAGTAGGGAGGAGGGTGGCGGTGGTGGTGTGCAGTGGGGAGGAGGGTGGTGGCAATGGGTTGTGGTGGTGGTCGTGTGTAGCAAGGGAGGAAGGGGAGGGTGGCGATGGTGGGTGGTGATGGTGGTAATGTGAAGGGAGGGGGAGGGCGGCAATGGTGAGTGGTGGGTAGTGGTGGTGTGTAACAAGTAGCAGCAATGGGAGAGTGGCAGTGGTAAGTGGTGGGTAGTTATGTGTGGTGAGTAGCTGTTATGTGTGGTGAGTAGCAGCAAGGGGAGAGTGGCGGTGGTGAGTAGTGGGTAGTGGTGGTGTGTAGTGAGTAGTAGCAGGGGGAGAGTGGTAGTGGTGGTTTGTAGCGAGGAGGGAGCAGGGGAAGGGTGGTGGAGGTAAGCAGTGATTTAAATGCCATCGGCATGCCGTCGGCAAGGTCATTTCCGAGCAAGGGTCGTGCCAACATGAAGAAAATGTCGATTTACAGGGATATCATCGGCATGCCGTCGGCATTGTCGGCACGGTTAGCATGCCCTCGGCATGGTCGACATGCTGGCGAAATCGATGCCCATGCCGAGGTTGCTGTTGATTTTTTTAATTACTTTTGGTATTTTTGTAGGTATGCATCGGCATGCCCTCAACATGCCTACGAAATGCACACTTAGAATTTCATTGGCACGGCATCGAAATCGGCATTTCGAACCTTAGATGTAAGGAGGAGGAGGACAAGGAGGTGGAAGGGGGAGGACGGAGTAGCGCAGAGGAAGACGGAATGAAAGGTAGGAAATAGAAAGAAAATAAGTTTTGAAGGTAGAAAAATGTCGTGACTTTTTCAATGGCATCTAAAGCAATATTGGCAAGTGGATGGTAATAAAGTGATTTTAAATTATTTCAGTGGCATTTATGTTAAAATGCCTTTAATTTTAAAAAAAAAAATTGAGGGTAGAAAAATAAATTTTCATTACTTTTAGATCCAACGCCGTTAAAGTTAACGGTGCTAACTAATAGAGCGGCAATTACGGAAATGACATCACTTTTCCGATGACATTTAAAGCAATATTGTGAAGTAGATGGCAAGAAAGTAATTTTCGAATATTTCATTAGCATGTATGTAAAAGTCCCCTTCTTTTATTAACTTAAAATCAAGCATTAAAAACATGTAAATCCTTTTAGTAAGCATATATGTTTCCACCCAGTAATATAAAGAAATAATAATGTGGATTCAAATGAACCTTTGGATCATTTTAGTCTTCCAGTTTGAAAGTTCTTGCACATTGAGCATATCTGCACTAGTGCATTCGTAAGGTCCTCATTCCTAAATTCTTTAATATAAAATGTGAATCAATACTTGCAGATGATGGCCAATTGAGAAGGGCTTATGGCTTGTGTGCACTAGTGTTGTTTACAGAGCCTTTACCAATGTTCCTCATAGTATGGAGGGCCAGTTGACATTTCCCTTTTGATAGTTCCAAATGCTTGGAAAGATCCAAGTCCAGCTACTTATACAGAGGGGCAGACAAGCTACACCACTCCAATCCCTTAAACTAAGAATGATGGTTGAGTGAACGTGTTGAGGAAGATCATACAACAACGACAAAGAGATGCTTCGATAGTGTAATTTACCAATTCCACTCCTTTTCTAGTCACTGGTGTACTTAGCCCCTTTTGGCTAATGAACTACTAGGGGATTAACATCACTTATTAATCCCCTTTTCTTGTATAAAAAAAAGGGTGATGAAAGTAATATCGATCCTAGCACTCCCACATTATTTAAAGTTAAAATATTATTTAACATGTTGATCAATAATTTAAATCTAGTTTTGATAAATCTAAGCAATTTTGATGAGCCAAGATGATTTAGATGGTCAATTATGATTAATTGGACACATTTAACTACAACATTAGCATTAAATAATGTGATTTATCAGATGAAGTAATTTTAGTTGCTAAATGGAGATCCAATGGTCTACACCAAATTACATTTTCACAATGTGGTTATCGTAATATACAGGTATTTTTACATCCATACCCCCGAATACTTCATTATTACATCCATACCTTTACAAACTTGCATCATTATACCTACATGCCCCTATCATTACATTTAACGATAGATGGCAATAACTCTGATTAATATGTAACTCCCTACCATAGTTAAGTAATAAATGGAGATTTTTATATCTATGCCCTCCAAAACTTTCCTAATTAATTACAACCAAATCCCCTAAAAAATAAAACTTTTCTCCTAAAAGGGGAGTATAGGGGGTAGGGAGGAGGAGGGTGATGGCTAGAGAGGAGGGAGGAGTTGGGACGATGCTAGCTAGGGAGGAAGGAGGAGGTAGGGCAACAATGGTTGGAGAGGAGGAAGAAGGGGTGGCAACTAGGACGAAGGAAGGCCGATGGTTGAGGAGAAGGGAGGAGGTGAGGCGGTGATGGCTTAAGAAGAGGCAATAAGAAGGGCAACGACTAGGGAGGAGAGAGGAGCGATGATTGGGGAGGAGGGAGAGGGGTAGCCTCCAATGACGATCTCTACATCATCGCCATCCTCGTGGCCTCTGGCAAGAGGCATGATCTATGCTTGAAAAGAGGAAGAAGGTAAGGAAGAAGTCAGACAAGGAAAATAAGGAAAACAAAAAAATGGGGATAGGGTTGTTGATGTAATTTCAAAACATTGATAGAGATGTAATTTCAAAACATTGATAGAGGTGCTGATGTAGTTTTCAAATTTTATGTCATTAACGTTTACAAGTCATTAGGGAATTCAAGGGAATATTCTCTCAAATCTAATGGAGACTTAACCTAAGGGTATAACCATCTTGGGATGCAAGTTTGTAAGGTTATAAATGTAATAATGAAGTATATAGGGGTATAGATGTAATTAGATATGTTTCTAGGGGTACGGATGTAAAAATCCCCAATACAATTGTTTATTGTTTATCATTTTCTTACTGTTATCTCCTTATAATGCAAGTTTTTCCTAAATCTATACTTTAAAAGATAGTTTTCTCAATAATGATTGAGACTTTCCCAAAAGGTACTAAACTGGCTATTGTAGACCAATGCACAGTACTCACCTTAGTTCCCTACTTCCATGAAAATCATTGAATCAATGTTGGGTACTTGCAGTTCCACCTCAATCCTACACATGAAGCACCATATCGGAGGGTTTATGGAGGCATAAGTGCAACACTAGGCAATGCAACAATAGTTCCACTTGCACAATATAGCCGTCCTCAATGTGCTTATATGATCGATCTACATCTAGCTGCTTGGATGTTCCAACCCACCTTGTGTGATGGCCTTCTAAATTGTTGATCCCTATGCATGGAAGCTCTTCAATGCACAACCTTCTTCTATGGTTGTCTTCTCATTAAATAATATGACTACTCAACTTCTGATTTAGTGTTTCCTGCTGCGAGAAATATGTGATTGTCTCTCAGGTCAAGTGATTGTCTAGGGCATCACAGGTTGATTCTTTCTTTTTTTTTTGGAAAGGAAAAAGGATGCCAAATCGGTTTTTGTGCCTTTCGCAATGGATGATTCTGAAGCAATTGGTTGTGTTTTTTGCACCCTAGGATGTTGGTCCCTTTGTGCGGTGCAAGTTGCAACTATGAACAATGCAATTCTATGTGTTCCTAAGGATGTTGAGTTTATATGATATGTGGTTCGTTCTTCCTGTTTCCATGGCTGTAGTATTTTCAAATTGTCTTATAGTCACTCCTAGTGTTACTTTTTTTGTCAAGTTTTTTATCTTATTATCTTTAACTGTGGTGAGTCCTTTGCTTCTTCTATTGTTGTTGTGGTTCAAGCAGCATCTATAATGGCCAAAGCTACATTCTTTGAGTGCAATTCTTTTTGTTTCTTTATTGGAGATTAAAAGAAACTCTACCCATAGTTTTGAGGTTCCAAACTTTCTATTGCTAATTTTGGTCTTTTTGTTTTAGAGTGAGCCCAAGTCCCTTGCTTCTTCCATTGTTGTGCTTCAGATAATGTCTATGATGCTCAAAACTACCTTCTTTAGTCGCAATCCTTGTAGATTTTTGTTGGGGATGAAAAGAAACTCTACGTTTGTGCTTTTGAGATTCCAGACTCAGCCTCTGGTGAATGAAGTGGGTGAAAGACAATTATCTAGACATGAATTGACTCATGAATATAAATGTCAGAAAATGCAGTAGCTTAACTTCATTGAGATACCTTGCCCTCTCTTTTATAGAAGAGAGGTGAATACAAAATTTCTTTTGAAAGGATGATCACATAAGGCTAATGATCATCCAGACATTAACAAAATAAAGGATACAACGTCAAAGGTTACATAAGAATCAAATACGTCCCCAATACTCCTGAAAAAGGAAAAAGGGGGCATCCCTACAAACATTTTCTTTGAAAAATCTCTTACCCGTAAAGATGGTAGCATTGTGTTGTAGCCGGATCAGCCAAAGAGGGGCAGAAAGAGCCACTGTCCAGGACCAATACAAAGACTGCCAAAAATGATCTGCTGAAGTATGAGAAGGCCACTGTCCAGGACCTCTTTGCAAAGGGGCAAGTAAAAAGCAAATGATCACAATCCTCTTCTGCCTCCCCACAAAGAATGCATTTTGGGTTCAATTGAGGTGCGCGCTTAAGCAACCAGGCAAAAATGTTTACTTTCAAAGGCATAACAATTTTCCAAATTAATCTGCAATCCTTGATCAACTTCCAATTTATATCCCTGGGTGGAAGGAATAACCTAACCTCACAGAAAATGAATCGTCTTCCCATGTCCAAGCATCTAGAACACCCTCTCTAGGTGCAAAATTTGCCAACTCCTTCAGGAGCAACTACTCTGCAACTCTCTGATCTAAAAGAGCAGCCCCAAAAATCAAAGACCAGGATTGTCCATCCCAACATTCGGCAACCAAGGCACTTGGATTCGCAGTAAGTGCATACAGACAGGCGGTAGGCATCAGCCAAGGAGTCGGTGTTGGTCCAATCGTCCAACCAAAAGGCGAAATCTCTCCCATCTAGCAAATCAACACAAAAGAAAGGAATGACATTTCTTGCAATAAGGATATCCAAAAAGTCAGATTGCCCCTTCTAGGCAATATCCTGTCAGGCCAAGACAGCCTAGCAAGCTGTAAACACCTCAATAAACAGCAATTTCTCCCTACCCATGCTACTGACCATCCACTTGATAAGTAGAGACTAATTCATAACTCCTAGGTCAAGCACACCAAGGCCACCTTTTGAAACGGGTCTACAAACATTGTCCTAAGCAACCAAACATATGCCTCGTCTATTATCGGAAGCCCCTTTCCAAAAGAATCATCGTCTCAAAGCATCAATCTTCTTCAACACCTTCAGGAGTGCAGCAAATATGGACAAAAGAAAGATTGGCAAGGCCAAACCAACCAACTTTAGCAGCACCAAACTGCCACCCCTGGAGAGCATCTTCAACTTCAACCAGCAAGTCTATCCTCAATTTTCAGGATCAGGCTATTCCAGCTAGAGTACTTCAACGGTCTATCTGTTGAGTTACATTTAGTATGAGGGGACATTTATTATTCTTTTTTTTTTTTGTTGGACCCATTATATTATTTTTCCCTTGTCTCACTGTATATAAAGAGACATAAGGATGACTTGGTAAAATGAGATTTTCTCTTTACTTCTACTTGATATCAGAGCACCAGGTTAAGGTCTCCACCAAAAAATAAATAAATAAATCCTAACCCTACCTTAAGCCTTCTCGCCAGGAGCTACAGCCGCCACCACCGACAGCCGCGCCGACACCGGATCGCCGTCGCAACAGCAGCAGCACTGACTATCACCATTGCTGCAGCCGACTCTTCACGCCTGTTGTAGCGCCTAATCGGAGCGCAGCAACTGCCTCTCACTGCCTTGCTGCAACACTTGCCACCACACCACAGCACCGAGTCGCGGCGTTGCTGCCGCTGCCAACAACCACTCTAGCTGCAGTGCTCGTCACCGTGCCACAGCACCTGGTCAAGTCGCTGGTGCCGCCACCAGCAGCTACTCCAACTGCAGCACTCGCCACCACGCCGCAGCGACTAGTCGTGGCACTCCTGCCGCTACCCCGTTGCAGCAGGACCACTTCCTGATCACTATTGTTGCCTACTGCTCTCGATCTCTCCTCGAGGATGAGTATTTGAATCAAAAAATCTTCCTACGTGTGGTATGAACTTCTTGATCTTTTGATCTAATTTGAAGTGTGTATTCCTTGTAGTGAATGATTTTGGGGTGTGTATTCCCCAGTGAAGTGTTGTTCTTTGGTCTGTGGATTGTTGGGTGTGTATTCCCCAAGTTTGTTGGTGTTTTATCCAGGATTTCAGACCTGATGTTTGGGATTATTCTTATATGTTTGGAGTTACTATATCTGCATCAGACGATTCTGACGCATCTTCAGGACAGAATACAGAAAATGGGGTGTACAAGAGCTCCTTCTTTGCTCCAATTACAAAATTAGATGAGACCAATTACCCCCGTTGGTCTTAGACCTTTCTTGTTACTGTAGAAGGTCATGAGAAGAAGCATGTGCTTATGGAAGCACCACCAAAGCAGAAAACAGGAAAATATGCAACTTGGAATCGGGATGATGCTATGGTGAGAGCCTAGATTTTGAATAGCGTCATTCCAAGGATTTGTGATGAAGTTATGTACTACAACACTACCAAAGAGATGTGGGATAGCTTGAAGACGGCTTATTCACATGAGTTGAATTCGACTCAAGTATTTCAGATCCATTGACTTATGCCATCTCAAGCAAGAAGAGATGAGTCTGTCTCAGTATTACTCCACTATGAAAGGATTATTGGAGAAATATAATGCATGTAGACCGATGTGTACTTCTACATGCAGGGATCACAGGAAGGAGTTTGCAGCCCCCATGTTCCTTGCAAGGCTGAGTGATCACTATTCTGCGGCTCGTTCACAAATTCTGACTCTTTCTGAACTTCCTCCTATTGAGGAGATTTACAAGAGACTAAGTAGGATGCAAATTCAACCTACTCATGATGTTGTTGTCACCAACACGTCCTCGGCTCATGCTGTTGTTAGAACTCATGGTGGTCGTGGAGGCTTCTTTCGTGGCAAAGGCAAGGGCAGGACTAAAGGGGATCAAGGTAAGCCTATATATTCTTATTGTAGTAGGCTTGGCCATGCTGAGGCTAAGGTTGGAATAAACTTGGCCGTCATAATGTTGCAAACCAGGCTTCTATTACAGCATCTCCAGGTGTGAGCACTGGGGCAGTATCTCTTGCAGAGGAAGACTATGATGCAGTTGTATGACAACTAGCACAGTTGACTCAAGCAACCTCAATCCTCCATCACTGCAGCCTATACATCTGCATCAGGTAGAAAGGGTCAAGGTTGATTGATTCTGGTGCATCTGACCATTTGACAAGAAATTCCCAGTGCTTTGGGGAATTACAGAAGACACCAAAGGAACATTCAGTACACTTGACAGACGGTAGGCATGCCCCCATTTGTGGTAATGGAGGGGTACCTGTTACACCTTCCATGCATCTTGCTGATGTATATTACGTGCCGGACATAGCAATGCAAGTGCTATCTGTTAGTTCTATTACCAATCAGTTGAATTGTCATGTTTTTAACATTGTTGGATGCATCTTTCAGGACCGCATGACGGGAAGGACGATTGGTGGTGGCCATGAGGAGGGGTGTGTATCGGCTACTTCAGAGTCCAATCGCTGCAGCCTGTCAGATGACTACTGCAAGGGGTGCCTTGCAGTGGCACAGAAGACTAGGTCATCCTTCACTGGACAAGCTACGCCATGTCATCCCTCACTTGTCTCCTGCCATGAAGACTTAGTGTGATGTGTGTCAGCTGGGAAAGCATCACCGTGCTAGTTTTCCAACATCTATCCAGTCTACCAGTTCTGCTTGCTTTGATTTGCTACAATGTGACGTCTGAGGGCCTAGCCATGTGGTAGATCGTCAGAATTATAAATATTATTTGTTATTTGTGGATAATTTTTCACGTCTATCATGGACCTTTTTGATGAATAAATTGAAAGTTGGTTCTTTGACTATGAAAAATCAATTTGGTGTATGCATTAAGAAAATTCAAACAGATAATGCATTAGAATTTTGCACAAAGAAACTGACTAATTTGTATAGCTCACTAGGTATTGTACATCATACCTTATGTCCTCGTACATCGTAGCAGAATGGGATAGCTGAAAGAAAACACCGCCATATCCTAGATACAGCTAGAGCTCTACTTCTCCATAATAGTGTTCTGCATAGTTACTGGGGAGATGCGGTTCTTACTTCTTGTTATCTCATTAACAGACTCCTTTCCTCTGTTTTACATGAGCAGATTCCATGGAGTATCTTATATCCTAATGCAGACTTATTTCTCATGCCACCAAAGACATTTGGGTGTGTGGCATTTGTACACCTCCTTGGGCCTGGTCGTGACAAATTGGCACCAAGGACGGTTAAGTGTGTATTTCTGAGATACTTATGCATGTAGGAGGGATATAGGTGTTTTGATCTCATACATCAGAAACACTATGTGAGTGCAGATGTGACTTTCCATGACTCTATTCCTTATTTTTCTACCTCCGATCAATAGTTGAGAGAGATAGAGGTGGCTACTCCTATGCCTGTACCTCTTATAGCCTTGGAGGACTTCCCTCATAGTATTGGTGTATCTACTATAAAACATACTGTGGGCACTTTCAGACCTGCATCACCTAATGAGAAGACATTTAAGGGTGCTACATATCAACGGTCAATTACGTATAGAGAGGACACACCCCTCTTCTTCAGTGCCCACTAAGCCACCATCGTCTTCTGCTCAAGTATGTATTGGAGATACTGATGATTCTTTTGTTCATGTGTCTTCAAGGTCCCTCTCTCTGCCAACAGATGATATTCCCATTGCTATCAAGAAGGCTCCGAGATCTTGTGCACAGTATCGTGTCACTGGCAGTGGTCTCTGCAGGCTCTCTTGGGATCGAATTTCATGCTTTTACAGTTGCAATCTCTACTACAGAGATACCTACCTCCTACCAGCAGGCTCTTCTACGCCCACATTGGAAGGCGGCCATGGAAGAGATGTCTGCGCTCACTGATAGAGGGACCTGAGAGTTATCTGCTCTACCTTCTAGTGCACACTTAGATGGGGCCAGATGGGTCTTTACCCTGAAATACAACTCTGATGGGTCTATTTCTAGATATAAGGCTCGCCTTGTAGCCAAAGGATTCACCCAGACTTATGGGGTGGATTTCTTTAACACTTTTTCCCCTATGGCACAACTCTCCACGGTCTGTACTCTTGCCTCTTTTATGACTCATTATGGATGGCATCTTCACCAACTAGATGTTAAAAATGCATTTATATATGGCGATTTGGAAGAGGAGATATACATGCAGTAGCCACCTAGTTTTGAGGTTCAGGGGGAGTGTGTGCAAACTTTGTAAGGCTATTTATGGCCTTAAGCAAAGCCCTCGAGCCTGGTTTCAGCGTTTGTCTGAGGCACTTTCTACGTTCGAGATGCAGAGATCTTCTGATCATTCCTTGTTTGTTAGGAAGATCAATACTGGTACCATGGCTTTATTGGTATATGTTGATGACCTCATTCTTACAGGTGATGATGCAGATGATATTACTCAGGTGAAGGAATATTTAGCTCGCCAGTTTGTTATGAAAGATCTTGGTAAGCTGAGATACTTTCTAGGTATTGAGATCACCACGGGCAAGCAAGGCATAGTGATGTCTCAAAGAAAGTATGCACTTGATATTCTTCAGGAGACAGGCATGCTAGGATCCAAGGAAGCCAACATTCATATGGATCCTAAAGTTCATCAATTTGAGGATACAGTGAAGGTAAAGGACAAAAAGGTCCATCGGCAGCTTATTGGGAAGTTATTATATTTAACCATCACCAGGCCAGACACTAGCCTTGCAGTGGGTAACCTAAGTGAGTTCTTAGACAAACCCACTGATGTTCACTGGCAGGCAGTTATGAAAGTGTTGAGGTACATTAAGGGTTGTCTAGGCAGCGGCATTTTATTTCAAAAGACGAAGGGCCCTATGTCAGTAGTGGCTTACTCTGATGCAAATTATGCAGGAGATGTGAGAGACAGGAGATCTACTACCGATTTTTGCACATTTGTAGTTGGAAATTTGGTGACCTGGAGGAGCAAGAAACAAGGTGTTGTTTCACGCTCTAGTGCAGCATTCAAGTTCAGGGCTATGGCTCAGACTGCAGCCGAAATGATATGGATTAGATCTTTGTTACGAGATCTTCATGTTGAAATTCAGGAGCCTATGGAGATGCATTGTGATAATCGAGCTGCAACATATATTACTAATAACCCCATGTTTCATGAGAGGACGAAACATGTAGAAGTAGACTGTCATTATACCAGGAGCCTGATTCAGCAGGGTCTACTTCGTACGACATGTCTTGCCATTACTGATCAGACTGCTGATGTATTTACCAAGACACTAACTCGCTCCCAGTTTGAGAAGTGTAGAAGCAAGCTAAGCATGGTGGATATATATACTCCAACTTGAGGGGGAGTGTTGAGTTACGTTTAGTATGAGGGGACATTTACTATTCTTTTTTTTTGTGTTGGACCCATTATGTTATTTTTCCCTTATCTCCCTCTATATAAAGAGACATAGGGACAGCTTGGTAAAATAAGATTCTCTCTTTACTTCAACTCTATCAAAGAGGTGAACACCCAAATACTTCAAAGGTAGGCCCACTATGGGGGTCCCCAGCACAGCACTGCAATCTTGACCCTCTCTCTATCATACTAAATTGAACAAGTGAAGATGTTTCTCTATTGATAACCACTAAAGATCTCCAAAAGTGAAGACACATTCCAAGCTGCTTCTTATGACCCTTCAATGAAGAAAATTGTACTGTTTGCATATTGCAACAAGGGAACTGAACCCTAGGAATCAACCGAGCTAAATCCCCTTAATAAGCCTTCCCTGCACACTAAGAAGGTACAAACGGTTAGCAAGTCCACAAGGAAAACAAACAATAGAGTCGCAAATGGATAACCTTGTCGAACTCCCCACTGCGATTGAACCTAGCCCCCCTTGCGTCTCCCATTAACCAATACTACAAAAGGGTGCACCTTTTCATCCAAGTGATCCACAAGTCCAGGAAACCCTTTCTACACAAGGACGAAAGAAAAGCACAGTCCAAGAAATCATACGCATTAGCAAAGTCCACTGTGCATAAAAATCCTTTCATTTCTGATCGCTTCCAATGAGCCAAAATCTCACAAGTGATTACCACACTATTTATTAGATGTTTATCCCTTGTAAAAGCTGATTGAACAGGACTAACAATCCCATCCATCACTTCTCGCAATCTATATGCCAACACCTTAGAAATATTCAGTTGAAGAAAATGAACCTTCTCTTAGTTTACCAAGTAATCCCTACACCTCTATATAAGTGAGGGAAAAGCTACACCAAAAACCCACTACAAAAATAAAAAATAATAAAATACCCCTTACTACAAAAAACATAACTCAATACTCCCCCTCAAGCTGGAGCATATATATCCATCATGCTCAGCTTGTTCTACACTTCTCAAACTGGGGGCGAGACAGCAGCTTGGTAAACATGTCAACAGTCTAATCTGAAGAGGCAAGACAAGTGGTGCAAAGCAAACCTTATTGAATCAAACTCCTGGTGTAATGACAATCCACTTCCACATGTTTTGTTCTCTTGTGGAACATAGGATTGTTTGCAATGTAAGTGGCAGCCCAATTGTCACAGTGCATCTCCATAAACTGCTGAACATTAACATGAAGATCCTGTAACAGAGACCTCATCCATATCATCTCAGTTACAGTATGTGCCATAGCCCGATACTCAGACTCAACACTGGATTATGAAACAACTCTGTTTCTTACTCCAGGTCACCAAGTTCGCAGCTACAAAAGTACAGAACCCAGTAGTAGATCGCCTGTCACCATCAGCTGCATAATCTGCATCTAAGTAGGCAACAACGAACATATGTGCCTTCTTCTGAAAAAGAATGCCCCTACATGGACATCCCTGATGTACCTCAACACCTACATCACAACTTGCCAATGAACGTAAGTGGGCTTATCTAAGAACTAACTTAGCTTACCCAAAGCAAGGCTAATATCTGGCCTAGTGATGGTCAAATATAACAGCTTCCCCACCAGCTGTCGATATGCCTTCTTGTCTTTTAGCTTCACAATATCCTCAAAAAGGTGAATTTTAGGATCCATAGGAATATTAGCATATTTTGATCCTAACAAGCTTGTCTCCTGAAGAATATCAAGGGCACACTTCCTCTGCGACAACTATCCCTTGCTTACTTGTGGCAAATTCAATGCCCAAAAAATATCTCAGCTTCCCAAGATCTTTCATGACAAACCGACGTGCCAAGTACTCCTTCGCCTGAGATATATCCTCTGCATCATCACCTGTGAGAATAAGATCATCCACATACACAAGTAAACCCACTGTACCACCATTGGTCTTCCTCACAAACAGTGAATGGTTAGATGAGAATCCCTCCATCCCAATAGCAAACAACACTTCAGACAGGCATTGAAAATAAGCTCGAGGGCTCTGCTTAAGGCCATAAATGGCCTTACGAAGTCTGCATACACGCTCCCCCTAAACCTCAAAGCCAGGCGGTTGCTACATATAGATCTCTTCCTCCAAGTCTCCATACAAGAATGCATTTTTGACATTCAGCTAATGTAAGTGCCATCCAAAATAAGCTGCAACAAAGATAAGTATGTGAACAATAGAGAGTCGTGCAATAGGAGAGAATGTATCAAAAAAATCAACCACATAGGTTTGGGTGAATCCTTTGGCCAAAAGGCGAGCCTTATACCTTAAAATAGACCCCATCTGGGTTGTATTTCAAGGCAAAGACCAATCTAGCTCCAACAAGATGCACGCCAGAGGTGACAGCTCCCAGGTGTCTCTAGTAGTAAGTACAGACACCTCCTCTATAGCTGCCTTCCAATGTGGATGTAATATAGCCTGCTGGTACGAGATAGGTATCTCAACACTAGATACTGCAGCTCTGAATGCATTAAACTCCGAGCTTAGAGAATCAGCAGAAACAACACTCCCAGCAACACGATACTGGGCACAAGATCGTGGAGCATTCTTAATAGCAATAGGGATATTATCATCAGTACTTATGGATTCAAGACCTAGAGAAACATCCACAGGTGACGGACTCTCACACTTTACACCTGCTGACACTGTATCTGAAGAAGCCTCCTTAGTAGAAGCAGCCTCCAGGTTATCAACACTAACCTGAGGAGTCTGTGGAATGGATGAAGGGGGCTTTGCCCTATTAAACAAAAGGCAACTGATAGGTGTGACCCTTGAAAGTCCCTTCAACCACTGGTACTAGCCTAAATGTGCTGGTAGATGGCCCAGTAGCCTGAGAAGGACTACTACTATCTATGAATACACCAAATGGTATAGGAGCAACTGGTATAGGAGCACACTCCGGCACACTCTACACCTGCCTGGCAGCAACAGAAAAATAGGGTCCAACTTCATGAAAGGTGACATCTACACTGATGTAATATCTCCGATGTAGGGGATCAAAACATCGATACCCCTTTTGAGTATAAGAGTAGCCAAGAAACACACACTTGACTGCTCTAAGTGCTAATATATCGCACCCAGGTCCAAGAAGATGTACAAAAGTCACTCACCCAAATATCTTGAGTGGAAGATCAAGCAGCTCATCATTTGGATACAGCACCTGCCATGATATCTGCTTGTGAATCACAAAGGAGGGCAATCTATTAATAAGGTAACAAGTTGTGAGAACTGCATCTCCCCAGTAGTTCTGTGGCACACTATTATGGATAAGAAGAGCTCTGGCCATATCAAGGATATGTCTGTGCTTCCTCTCTACAACTCCATTTTGCTAAGAGGTGTAAAAACATGAGGTCAGATGAATTATGCCATGTAAATCATAGAATTCTGCCAGCCGACGAGTACAAAACCCCAATGCATTATCAGATCTGAAACTCTTAATGCAAAATCAAACTGATTCTTTATCAATACAAACTTCTCAATCAATAGACCCACTTCAGACTTATTCTTTATGAGAAATAGCCAGGACAACATGGAAAAATCATCAACCACAATCAAGTAGTACTGATGTCTTGCTCTATCAGAAGTCCTAGTGGGACCCCAAACATCAAGATGCACTAACTGAAAACATGAAGACGAACGTGATCCTGTAGCAATTGGAAAGGAAGATATATGGTGCCTCCCAAGTTGACATGCATCGCAAATGAGTAGTGTAGTTGGAGATACAAAAGGAATAAGCCTACGTAATTTCTCCAAAAAATGATGGCCCAATCGTCTATGCCACTGTCGAGCACTCCCAGACGTGGTACTAACCCAACACACTGCAGCGATGGGACGCTACTGAAGTCAGTAAACACCCCGTTCTTCATAGCCACTACCAATAGTCTTCCCTATCATTCTATCCTGGAAAATACATCCATGCTCATCAAAGATAACATGACAATTCATCTGCTTAATGATTTCACTGACAGAGAGCAAGTACATGGATAAATTGGAACAAACTTGACACGATTAAGCTGCATAGAAGGGGTAGCATTAATTTCCCCCTGTCCACTAATAGGAGCAAGTCACCCATCAGCCACCTGTATTGTACGACCTCGAGAGACAAGTTGAATCTATCCAAAACACTGTAGATTCCCGGATAAATGATTGGAGACACCAGAATCAATCAATCATGTCACACCAATAGTTAGAGTATCACCAACGGCGATTCCTAGCATAATCTTTGACTGGGACACTGTCATGTTCACTAAAACACACTGCCACAAATTGATTTCAATGCACCATAGAAACGGTACACCCCTGAATTTTTGCACTCAGATTTGAAAATTGACAGAAAATAGGGAATACATACCCTAACAAATGCACCAAATGGGGTATACACACCCCAAAAATCTCCGCTCACACGCGGTCAATACTCAAGGAGAATACACACCCCAAAAACATGCATCAAAGGGGAATACACACCTCAAAACAAACAGAAACAAAGATCTGATTTGATTATACCATCCAACAAGTTCTTTCAAACTCCTTTCCGGAAGATCCTTGCTCTAGAACTTCATCACCAACATGTGGAGGATCTTCCTAGACCCTCAAACAAAAGAGAGGGATCTACAACCCTCTCCTTACTGCCAAAGATGTCTAGCAGCAAGACGAGGGAGGTGGAGAAGAGTAGAAGAGGCAGCGACACCCCCTCTACACCCCTCCTGCCGTAGCCAGCAGTGACGACGGTGGCAGGCCGGCAACGCTGCTACTGCTGCTGGTCGGCGCTGATGCCGGAGGTGACGATGGCACTGATAACAGACTTGGTGGTAGGGTTAGGGTGTTCTTAGTAGAGTCATCAACTTAGCTCTGATACCAAGTTGAAGAAAATGAACATTCTCTTAGTTTACAAAGTAGTCCCTACACCTCTATATAAGTGAGGGAAAAGTTACACCATAAACCCACTACGAAATAAAAAATAACAAAATGGCCCTTACTACAAAAAAATAACTCAACATATTCAAATAAGTAGAATTTAAGAGTGATAAGTCGGTAACCCTCAATTTTCTTACCAGAGTCCTTTGGTAATAAAAAGATAAGAGACCTATTTAGCTTTCAAAAACATGGTTATAGCAATAAAACTCCTCAATCATATTCCTAAGATCCCTTCCCACCACATGCCAAAACTCACTGGTTCAGGCGTACCCTCTAAGTTCAAAGATGAAATAGCCCCCACCTCAGCCTTTGTTAAAAGGATGAATAAGCTCCTTGTCTTGATTCAAAAAATAGATGGAGTGCCCAGACTCGTCCAATGCCAACTGCCCCCCCCCCCCCTCCTCAACCCTCTCCTAGAAAAGGTCTAAAAATGACCCACTACTGCCTTGTCGATGTCCTCCATGTAAGAATGCTTGGTCTACGTCACCTTGATCTTCTCAAATGAAACTCCACCTTCGCAAGCATTTGGAAAAATTGTGTTAACATCTCCCTCCTTTATCCACAATTGACAGGACCATTGCCTCCATTTTACCACTTCCTTCTTTTCCTCCTTAAGCACCACATGCTGATTGGATTTCTTTCATGAACCTCCTTCAGGGAAAGGGGACGAGAGTCTTTTAAGTCAATCATGCTTAGAAATTTTGTTTAAGCCAGCCTCCTTACTCAACCAGTTTAAAGAGTAGACCATGGAGTGTTTTAGCCATAGTAGGCATCGCTGAGGCACAAGAGGGAAGCATCATTCACCCGGTTCGAAACAAGTCATGTAAATTCTACTCAAGTAGCCATGCCTACTTAAACTTAAAATAATACATGATTTGAAGTTTTCATTCAACTTTCAAAAAATAGAGGTGTGATCAGAGAATGCTAATGCCCATCTTCTACACCAGAAGAGGAGAAATCTCCATGAACTCCATAGACACCAAGAATCCATCAATCCTTGGTTTAAAGGCACTATATAAGAGTACCAAAAAAATACTATACATACTCTTCAAGTGTAACAAAGAATTCCAACTAATGAGATAGTACATCTTCCTTGTAATGATACAGGAAATCTCTCGATGTGTGTATGTATACTATTACGACTTACTCATAAGTAGAGGGACCTTCATGAAATATTTGAGGGACTTAAGAATGCATATTTTTATTACTTTTGTGTTCCTATAAATTAAAATGATTAGCAAGTGTCAACTTTGACAAGTGATAATTAAATGATATTAATGATAATTAAGCATGCTTAGAGATAATTAAGCATGATTAAGGATACCTTGGCTTGGATAAGATTGAAATGAAACCATGAGCCATGAAAACCCATAGTTTTGAGCTAACTTGACAACCAAGGTGCATCATCAAAATCGTATGATTGGCAAGATATAAATGGTTTACAGAAGTGACTAGGATGAAGAAATTCAGTACATGTGCTAGAGAATTTAAGAAAAATTAAAAGTATTTTAGAATTAGTTAAAAGTTGTTTTATCGCTCTCTACTTTTGTAGGGATTTGATTTGATTAGGATTGATTGAGTTTATTTCTAAATTTAGCTATTAGAATTATGATTGCCTATGTAATTCCCTCTCTATATAAAAAGGAGTTAAGGACTTATCTTTTCATTAATTCTCAATTTAAATAAAAATTTAGTCCAAGAATTCTTTAAGATGGTGTCAAAAAGGGAACAATCCTAGGGAATTCCCCAAACTGCCCACCTCTCTCTCTTGCACAGTCTCCTCCTCATGTTCTCTATGTGCGCTGCATCACCGCACTTCATCTCTATGCCCACAACACACACACACAAGGACTCTTTTCCCACTGCACTTCTACGTGTAGGTCTTCTTCCTCTGTGCGATGTTCGCAGAAGTGTTTGCGGTCTCTCCTGAGGAGCGAGACCTCCTCTACTGCAACCCCAATTGCTTCTCTAGACCAAGGTGCTGGAACTTTTGATCCAGCATTTGGCTTCTTAGCTGAAATTGATGACCGATGGGGACTTTGAACAAGTCTCTACCACTATGTGCTTGAGAATGTTTCCCTATGCTACTACTACTACTACTATGGCCATTATGTGGCTACTACTTCTGCTATAAACCTACTTCTATTGTCTTTAGCCACTACTATTGCTACAATAATGGCGTCCTACTGCTAGCAACTAGTATTCTATAGCAACTGCTACTTCTAATACAGTCTACACTACTTTGTGGGGGAGCTACTTGTTTTGTGTGCCTCTTTCAAGTTGGATGTTGTATGCTCCAACTTGAGGGGAAGTGTTGGAGAATTTAGGAAGAGGTATTTTAGGATTAGTTAAAAGTTATTTTATCTCTTCCTATTTTTGTAGGAATTTGATTTGATTAGGTCAAATGTGATTGAATTAGTTTCTAACATGGTTAGTTTTTGAAATCTTAAGGGAGGCACCCTATAAATACCCCTTAACTCCCCTAATTCCTAGTTATCCACCACTCCCTACATTCACCTAACAGAAAGGCAGAGAACAAACAAAGAAGGCAGTCACAAGGGATACGCAAGAAGGGGAGCGACATAAAGATGCGTAGGACCTAAGGTAAGGGATCTTCCTCTCTTAAGCTTATAGGCTTGGTTTAGATATGAGGTTTCTGCTTTCTCTTCCACGATTTCTCACGTGTTTTGTTTTGCATGCTAGGTGGTTGGAGTAGGCTAGTGGTAATAATCTAGTAGGGGAAATGCCGTCAAATTGCTACCAGATTTACCATATGAATTATTATGGTGTGGTGTAATTTGAGAATGTGCATGTCATGGATGAAGATGACCAAAATCATGGGATCCGAAAACCATTGGCCACAAAACCATGGGTTGGGAAAACCAAGAGCCATAAAACCATGGGCTAAAAAACATGGGTTGAAAAACCATTGGCTAAAGAACATGGGTTGGAAAACCATGCGCTAAGGATAACTACATTGATAGGAACCTAGGATGGCAATGTTTGGAAATCAAAACAACCTAAATATGATAAACCTCACCAATGTTCAAGCTAAATTACCGGCTCCTTAGCAATTGAAAAGCAAAGGAAGAAATGTGAAGCCTAAGAGTTATGCACGTCATTTTTATAATCAAGGACCCAAGGTCCAAGGCTATTAATGGTATGGAATGGCTTGCAACCAATTGATATGGCACGAAGGGCTAGATGACTTATAAACCATTGTTCTGAATGCCTAAGGCATGCCTACAGCATGGCCATGAAATGGCCTCTTTCTAACGTAATGTCGGCACACATGTAATGTCGAAATGCAAAAGTGTCAATAATATTTTTTCAACTGTGGATAATATGTTGATAAGTTTGAAGAAATTGGTGCCATTAAGTATAATTCTTAAATCACTATCATATCTTAAGGTTAATATGGGTGTCTCAATAATCATTTTCTACCCATTACTATTTTTGTAAGTGATTTAAATTTTGACGACATGTCGTTGGCATGTTGTCGAAATGGCAATTTTTTGGGTAAGGCTATATTGACATCAATATAATGTTGAAACACAAGGATTCCAATAAAATGTCGTCGAAATTTCCCCGAAATATCAGCAAGTGACGAAAAACACTCAACACTTTGACTTACTATTGTTGCTTCTCTCTCAGTTCTCCCATTCATCTCTACTACTACAACTGTTGCTCACGCTATTGCTGCTACTTTGTTCTTATTAGAACCGAATCTCCGTTGTTGCTCCCTCTAGCCTCACTGCTTCTCTCCTCTGACTCTCTTAAGTTTGATTCTACACCTATTCATAATTATAGAGTAGATCTATATACTAAACTCTAAATCTACCATTATTACGAACATATAAGCCAGATCGCAATAAAATTGAAACATTTGTTTAATTCTTAAAAATAAAATTCTAAGTTTACGTTAACATTAAAGAATAAAGAATTGCATCTATTCATAAGAGAATAAATCCTAAAAATTAAGAACACTAAGAGCTTATTTAGTTCATGAATTAATCATCATTTACTTCAAACATAACATCTAACCTAGAAACCCATGACCCCATGTTTGAATGTGATAACCTATATTTTTTATAAATAAATATGATACAAATAGATCTAAATATGATTCATAAGTAGTGACATAAATAAAACTAGCAACACAACACACATAGATTTGTTAATTTAGGTCTATTTAAATTGATTAATCGGTATAGTGAAATACCTCAAATTAACTAATAAATTAATTTAAGATCAATTGGTTAGACAATTAAATTTCAACTTTAAAATTTTTACTTTAGTTTAAAGTAGACTATATATTTAAATCTTTTATCTTTGCATGACGTAATTTAATTCACACAGAATTATTTGATATTTGATTCTTGAACTAGAACATGGTATAGTAGACTATATATTGCATATGAATATTAGTATATACCAATATTATTGTTAAATAAACATATTTAAGTTTGTGATTTTCTTGAAATTCTAATTATTTTGACTACTGTTATTTTTGTCGATATACATCGACATGCCTTCAACGTACCTCCGAAATGAACTAGTTTCAGGGCATCAAAATCATCGAAATCTTATGTCGAAATACGGGCGTTTCCACAACGTGCCCTTGGCATGCCTTCAAAATGCATATTTAAAAATTTATCAAATCAGTGTCAAAATCGGCATTTCAAACCTTCCTATAAACTACTAATGCCCAAGGCAAATGAGAGACTAAGGATGCCATGGATACAGTTGCTCAAGCAACCACAAATTGGTTCATAAGTTATGTTGGATACAATAACCTTAACCCTATTATCGCTTAACGTGCTTAGGCCACAGATGCAAACCAATAGCCATTCCATGATTTACATTTAAATAAAGTCTTGGGCAAAGGAGTTGGGCAGCATGGTTGTCTAGAAGGGAGGGGTGACAATCCTTCCCATAGTTTTCACATCCGTTGAGGAAAACTCAACTGCAGGTTGTAAAAATCAACCAACCTAACTATTTGGTTCAATAGTTCTAATCAAGCCTCCCATCAACCCAATACCCAAACTCAAGATGAAAGTCCACCGACTATAAGGTTAATTTCTACAAGCGGGTCCATTACTAGGTCCCACCTGACCCAATTATAAGTTACAATCATAAAAAACTTTAGTCTTATTTATTTCCTTTGGTCTTTGGCTTGTAACTTATTTTCATTATCTTGAACCTCAAAATGGTTAAACCTTTATGTGATGGTACATTTTACTTGTTAAATTGTTGAATTGTGCAAGTAAATACATCTAATTTATTTTATAAATATATTTATTTAAGTATTAAAAGAAACCCAATCAAGTACTCCCTAACTACTCCCCCACATACCGTATACTCCTAGTCACCTAGTCAACTGAATACTACCCAATTCTACAACACAACTTCGTTGCTAGGAAGCAAGGGGTGAGAGAAAGTGAGTTTCCCTGACCAAGTAGTTGGGCATGGACCTTGTTTAGGCCGACCTAGCAGATTACAAA
Organism: Thalassia testudinum; assembly: GCA_037157565.1. Lineage (NCBI taxonomy): Eukaryota > Viridiplantae > Streptophyta > Magnoliopsida > Alismatales > Hydrocharitaceae > Thalassia > Thalassia testudinum. The sequence goes on along the minus strand of JAZHRO010000003.1, from coordinate 135,646,566 downwards.
CCAAACACCACATCGAGATCCCACTCTATACCTGAAGGGGTGATTAAGGAATGTATACTAAACTCTCCATACTAATGAACCAATAGGGAACAACTAAGAAGCATGGGAGCAGGTATAATCTCACTCTTCTCCATCCCATCAGCTGTAACGAGATCACAAGTAATAGGTAAAGGAGAGAAGGTCGAGGCAGAACTTGAAGGAGCCTAAAGGGCAAAGAACCTTATGGAGAGCTAGCTGTAATATATTTTGGTTCATGTTGTATAATAATATAATAAACTCTAATGTATATCTAAAGATGTGAATATATGCAATGAAGATATAATTTTAGCTTGTATGCATGGTTTCCTGTGGTGAATAACAGGTCCCATGGCAGCAAGAGAAGATAAGTGTTTGGCGAGCCCAGGTCAGCAGGTCATTTCTCCAAGTATAATTAGTATCAAATCTTGCAGCCTGATTTCCACTACTAGTTCATGAATGTCTAAATATCCTGCATGCACCACACCACCATCATTTGGTTGATCCTCTACAACCAGAGTGACTTAAAATCACCACCAAAGATATAGGGTACCCATCAAAGAAGTGAACCGTAGACTGCAGCTTGTCTCATAAATCAACTTAAAAAGCCACATCACACAGCCTATACACAAAAGCAAGGCCAAAAGATAGCTCATCTTGTCTCCAGAGAACAACTGCTAGAACATGCTACCCATACCACCTTTTCTCCATGTCAAATCTAAAACCACCCCAAGCAACAATGATGCCACCAAATCTACCATGTACATTCACTACACAGAACTAATCAAAATGTATTCCACCAACTTATTGCCACGTCGGTCAATCACGTCTCCAGCTATGTCTCTTGAAGCACACTGTCCACACCCAAATTAACTAGATATCAATTCAGTGCCATTTGACGATTCCAGTCGCAAAGACCACAAATATTCCATGTAATAATCTTCATTTAACATCGGTTTCCTCTCCGAGCTCCCATAGCTCTAGCAACAACCTTTACATCCACAGAAGTGTGAACAACACCCTTAACTATCTCACTGACCAACCATGACTTAATCACATGGTGGTACCCTCCTACAATGACTTAACCACAGGCACCTCACCAGAGGCTCCACTGCCCATCTTGTTCTTCATAGGTAGCTCTCCACTTTGCTTGTTAACAACCGCCTCCTGCGGAACACTAACCCCCAGCAGAACCTTTAACGGAAAGGAAAAATACATAAAGGAATCCATGCCGACAAACATAGTCACATTGAATCCATTAATGAATCCAGTTCCACCTACCAAGGACAATGCCTTTCCAGCCCAGCTATTGTCCCCATTTACGTCAAGCGCTAGTAGGGGTCCTCCTAATAACAAATCATTGTGATTAAGGTCTTCACTAGCAACATTTGTCACCACCACTGCCACACACACATCAAGTCATAAGTTTGAGCCGACACCCATAATATCGTCACCCACCTCATCAGATGCCACCTAACCCATTGGAGCTTACTCACAGGTATTGTCAATGTCATCTCAAGCCATGCATCTCCGATGTCACCGGACCTTCGCTCCACAAACAGCCTAGATGACTGATGCAGCTACAGGCCCACCTCCCCCACAATTCACCACCACAATGGGAGCCATCAACCCTTCCAAGTGTTCACTACCTCCTATAATGCAATTGACGAACCCTCCAATCTAGGCATCTTGGAGGAGGCACCCTCACACAATGACCCAAAGGTAAAGGGTAGGCGAGACCTGGAAAAGAGGAGGGAAACTAGAAAAGGAGGGTCAAAGATATTTTCCCAGCCTGCTGAAAGCCCTATCAATGGCAAACCCAAATTAGGTTTACCCAGAATTGAAAAGGGTTTTATTCATACCAACCGAATTCAGTGCCCGTGTCAAAAGTTATAGATTGCTAATTAGAAACATAAAAATACAGAAAGATAAGCAATAGAAAAAATAAATCATGCCCAATTTGTCATTTCTCGAGAGTGCCTTCATGAAGATACTTGTTAGTCTAAGGAAACACATGGAGCTGAAATCTTTTCATCGATCATTGTTGTTAGAGATAATTTAGGAAATAAGAATTATCTCTTTCCATGTTTATCTCTTTTCAAATTGTAGAGATATGTTTTAGTTTGTTTGTGATTTGATTTGTTTCCATAAGTTGCGATTAGGACTAGAAGTAGGAATTCTGCTCTACATAAAGGGATAAACTCTATTTGTTTTTCTTTAGATTGTACAATGAAGATGAAGGAACTCTAGTTACAAAAATCTCCACATGGTGTCGAAGCAAATCCATCCTAGGACCCCAGCGTGTTTCACTGTGCTCTAGGGGTGTCGCCAACACCTCGCTGCCTTAGGGTGTGTGTGTAGCCCCCATAGCTTCTATTTGCAACACCATGTGTTGCTCTACAGTTGACATCTTCATCCTGGTTCTTCTCTCCACGTCAATCTTCAACTCGCTCAAAGAATCGCTGAGTGTCAGTGCTTGGCCTATCTCAGACGCAGTGTCGATCAAAGGGGACCGATCCGATCCCTACATCGTTGTAGGGGCCCTTATCATGCAGCAAGGATTGTTGTGTGACCAGGCGATGCCGCGTAAGAAGATTGAACCAATCTTGGCCCAATTCAGCAGTTCAATCTAGCTACCTTCATTGCCTCAATCTGTCTTGGTGTCGATGATGCTATTGTTGTGTCGCCTCTACGTGGTTGTGGGTCCAACACATTGGACTTAGAATCTAGGTAGTCTAATGATATGTTTCAGAATCCAAATTCAATTTTTTTTTCATGGGAACTGTCGCGCCAATGGTCTCTTCTAAGGCTACTACTGTTGTTGCCACAAATCTTAAGGCCAATACTACTGCTTAGGAACATTTCCCATGTTTGGTCACTACTACTACTACGACCATTGTGTGGTCTTTACCTCTGCTATGGTGCTACTACTTTACTACAACTACTACAACAACTACTACTTCTGCTACAATCTACACTTAAGGGAGAGCTCTACTGGTTTAAAGGACTCTATTGAAGCCTCAAACCACATCGTCATCAATGCTAAAAATGCTGGTAAGTGGTCAGGTGACTGAGCCACATGCTCAGCCCCATCTATAAATACCCTACATTTTTTTTTCTCCTAGTGTCAAAAATGTTTGATGGTATAAGGAAACTATTAGTGCTTGGGATTATCTCCCGTATCAGTACCAGGATTGTGTCTCGTATCAATGCTTGCAATCATCACCTTTATAGTGTCAATGGTTGGGATCGTCTCCCCTACACTGTGGTGGTTGGGATCATTTTCTAATTAAAGGTCTCCGAATCAATTTTTTGTTCTAACTCCAAGGGAGCTAGGTATTCACTAGTGAAGAGATGACTACCTACAGGACTAAAGAACTATCTGTGTGCATGCCTCGGTATATACATGTCAATCTACCAACACGCCTGCCTACCTGCTCTAGCTGGACCAACCCCGAATTGCATCAAATGAACTACACTTACAAGTTGGGCAATGCACATTCCAACTTAGGAGAGAGTGTTCAAGATAATTTAGGAAATAGAATTAGGAAATAAGAATTATCTATTTTCATGTTTCTCTTTCCAAATTGTAAGGATATGTTTTCGTTTGTTTGTGCTTTGATTTGTTTCCATAAGTTAGGATTAGGATTAGAAATAGGAATTCCTCTGTATAAAGGAATGAACTCTGTGTTTTTCTTCAGAATTTGAAATGAAGAATGAATTCTAGTTACAAAAATCTCCACAGTTGCATCATGAACAAATTGACAATCAACCTCAATGCATTTTGTCCTCTTGTGAAAGACTAAATTTGATGCAATAAATGTAGCAAATTTGTTGTCACACAACATACGAACAGGATGGGAGACAGTAATTCCCAAATATCTGAGGAAAGAAGCAAGCCATATCAATTCACATGTATGAATCATAGCTCCATATTCAACCTCTACACTTGATTTAGACACTACATATTGCTTTTTACTCTACCATGTTAAGATTCCTCCAAGACAGGTAGTATACCCTGTGGTAAACCATCTATCACCAAGTGAACTCGCACAATCAACATTGGAGTAACCACATAAGTCAAGGTGCCCATTTCTCCCAAAATAAAGGCATTTCCAAGTGATCTCTTCAAACATTCAAGTATAGGACAAACATCCTACCAATCACTATCGTAAGGCTTTTTTGTATGATGACTAATACGATGAAAATAAAAATGCATATTAAGCTAGTAGCTATCAAATATAAAAGCTTCCTAACTATATTGCGAGGATGTTTAGTGTCTACAAATGGTGAATATCTTCTTTTCTCTCCTCCTTGGACTCCATATGAATAGATGAGGACTTTGCACCATGCATTCTAGCTCACTCAAGTACCCTTGAATCCTATGGGAGAGAACTAAGCCCTGAGAACTCCTTGCCACCTTGAGTCAAAAAAAAAAATTCAACTTCCTAATATCTTTGGCTATGCAAGTTTTCTATAGAAAATGTTGTGTTTCGGATTCCTTCACTATCATCCTTAGTTAAGGTCATGTCATCCACGTAAACAACTACAATACTAGTACCATTTTGACTCATAATGAAGATGGAGTAGTTTGACGCCAATCTACAAAACCCAATCTTCATAACCTTATTGCTAAGATGAATGAACTTTATCGATAAGTTGTAGTGCAAGACAAAAAGGTACAGGCAAGATCATAAGTGGGTACGGTGTTTACGTGCCATTACAAGGAGTTTACAGGAGGAATGATAGAATTACTTCTTTGTCTAAGGGGTTTCTTGTAAATGTATATAGTGTGTGGGTCTTTTCAAGATTTGTGCATTGTTTGGGTTGTAAGTAGCACATTTAGGTAGTAAGTAAAGAGATTATTATACAAATAAAATCTTAGGGCCTCTTCATCGATCAAGCAAAGAAAAGCCTAGGCGTAGACATAGGAAAACTTCTAGTTGTCTCAAATTCTGTTAACAAGTTCCCATCTTTTGTTTTCATGGTTTGATTTACATGGCATTAGAGCCATTGATTCAAAGAGATCCCTCCTAGGTTTCACATTTCTTGTTTGAGTTTTGTGTTCATGGATTTTTTACTATATCTGTGACCATCAAATCTCACCATGACATCCTACATCCAAATGCAACCACCTCAGACTAGTTACCTTTAATCCATTCAGATTTGGATGGCAGCACTCAATTCTCTGTTGCCTAGACCAATGGCACTTGCTCCAAACTCGTTTGGCTCCAACTCGAGAGAACACTACCACCTTGTACTATTTGGTCTCTTTCATCCTCGATTATTTGAGATCTCTTGCGTGAGACAACTTAACAAGGCACTAAACAAGTGAATAATCTATACACAACCAAAAACACCTAGAGTAAGGATATGATAGCATATCCACATCAGGATGCAACAACTTGAACAAGATATCACTCTACAAGGAAAACGAGGGAACATGATCTATCAAGTTTGTAATAGTAGAATAGTGCCCCCACAAAATTACTTTGGAACCCTTGTGGACAAGGGCCTTAGCATTATTAAGAATGTCTCAACTTCTTCTTAGTAATCCCATTTTGTTGGGAGGCATAAGCACAAGGAGGTAAATTTGTCCCATTTGAAACAAAGAAAGATTGAAGTTCTTGTTGCATAAATGAGTGGTTATGCAGTTAGTGAGTTCTATCAACCATAAATGCATCAAATAAAAGGAATATCTCAATGAGTACGAAATGGTTTCAGATCCTCTTGTACACCTTAGCTTAGTCTTGACTTCTTAAGACAAGACTGAACTTAAGGAAGTTCAAAAGACGATGAATGTTGGATTCCCTAAATCCAAAGTAGATTTGCTTTAGAGAATGCATATCCTCCACAAGTTCGAATGAAGATCTCTTATTCGCATATGATGTAGACAAGTATCTAGATGTACAAATTTAATGTTAATTGCCTATGCCCAAGTCCAAATTATTTAGACTCTAGGACAATCCTTAAATATCACAAGTGTGATAATGGTTATCAGCATTGTGATACGGATTAGTCAGGCATCTTAATTTTTGGAATATTAAATTCCCAAAGAATGAATGTTGAATCCAATTCAAGGATAGATTCGTAGAGTTACCTAAACTCAACCACGATAAGGCCACCAGGATTGAATCTGATTGGCTAATGTCCTATCTAAACAAATTGAATCTTAGGATAGATTGCAATATTCAAGGACTTCACACGTGACAATAGTTGTCAACTATGTGATGTGAATTCTAAAAGGGTTATTTTGACTTACGAAATGCTGGATTCTATAATGATAGATGACCAACCAGGACTAAATCCAAAAATAATGCATGATAAGGAGAGTTGCAAAACTCATCCTAATCAAGCCGTGCAATTCACTAGTTAGGTCAATAGTATATCCGAACTAGTTGGATGAAAAGGCAATTATAAGTTTGAATGGTCATAAAAGATATGGAAGTGTTCCTATTCCTATATGGGAATTCTTGAAACGTATTCAAGTTATGAAATATCGGATTTCACGGGATTGATACTTAAAATGAGAATTAGACCAAAAAAAGAATCTTGTAAGGTTTCCAAAACCTTGTCAAGATCCCAAATCAACGTGAAGGGAATAAATATACTAATTGAAAATATTTCAAGATAATAAAGCCCATTCATGCCTAGAATTGAATAATTCATAAAGTGTTATGAATGTATTCAATGATACATGGAATCATGACAAATAGTGGGACATAATACCATATGCAGATGACTGTTGTGCTCATATGATGAGACAATAATATCTAGGAATGGAATGTGAAAGTTTGCTTGGAAAATTGTTTTTCAAGATAAACTTAAAGATTTCCAAAACAAAAGATACTTGAATAATTTTCATACAACGAAAGTTATTGCAAATGTTTTCTGATGTATTCTTATGAAGATGTCAACTCAAAGGGTTAAGAGAGACAGCATAATGTGTGTATGCAATACACACAAATCAAGCACAGTTTTGAATAGAGATGCCTGATAGATTGCAAAGTTGTCCTTAACGTTCCTTGAAAAAGGAATGCGATAATGCAAAGGTGATCTCAAAGAGTTGAGATAGACCGATTCAATTAATCTCAATGAGTTTGAAATGGGACATCTGCAATCCAAAATGTGGATAGTCTAGATATGATCTACTTGAATGATACAGTTTTTTCTTTGGAAGCATATACGCTACCATGTGAATGCTGGAATAAATGTAGCTTATCAAGCTACAATATGGATGATGTGAATACGTAAGTCCTTTGGAAGGACTTGATGCAGTTTCCTCTACTGAAACTCCCATTATTGTAACGACAACAAAACAGCACCCTTGTTGAGAAATGATTTCTCACAACAAAAGACCGTTTACACAAAAAAAAGTCATCATAAAATAGATCCACATATGATAAAGTATTTAACACATGCAATGCTTCATCTTAGCTTTATGGTAAAGCCATGAATGTCGAGTTGGCATCATGGCTCGAAGAGGCAACTCAGGATTGGCTCTTACGGCAAGTGAGAGTCTATTGAAGTTATGTGCCCTAAGAGAACCAACTGAGTCGAATCGATGATTCAAATCTAAGTGTAAGATCATACGAACACATTAATATGGTTAGATGAGTCCCTCAATATAATTGGAATAATGTTCAGTGCCATGTTGAATATATCAGTGATGGATATCGAAGGATCCAAACAATTTGAATCGAGTATTTCGATAAATCATCAAAAACTATCACGATATCAAACTATAGCCTCCAATCTAAGAAGAGTGGTAACTGTTGCCTAACTGATACCCTTGATACACATTCTCTGCATGAGAATAGAGATTCAAGGTTGTCAAACACGTTGAGTCAAGAAGTTAACTTCATGAGATGGAGATGCGGAAGTCCTCTTATCACTGTCACGGAGAAGGCATATCCTTTGACCTGAGATAAATGTCTCTATATCTGAATATGCACATTTAGTGGACTAATAAAGGATACAACCACCTTGGTGCTGAAACTGGAAAGCTGGTATGTATATGAGGGCACAAGAGACACATGATCTCTCAAAGAGATCACACAAATCCGCTATCGTAGGTGAATGCAACAGATTGGGAGAATCAAGCTCGCTCCACATATATTGGGAAATATGAAAGTCCACACATGGTCATACAGGTCCTGATCGAATCTATACATAAAGAGAAGAAAATAGTTCTTTGGGAAAGGATTTGTTATTCGTTCTCATCCTAATAGTACAAAGAAAATGTGAAAAGTATGTAACTCGTGAAAGGATGGACAGTGAATTTGTGATTCAATCCCAAGGGTTACATATGTCTTCCAGTGTAAAGAATTCACGAATATTTAAAATACTTAAGGGAGGCATAGTGTCAAAATTCCTCTAATCTTAAGTACTTGATTATTAGTGTAATGAAACTAGTAGTCATTTTTGTGTGTTCTTAATTGATTGGATTGATTAAATCGATTTAAAGAGTTAAATCATAATTTAACAATTAACCACACATAATTTGGTTATATACAAAATTCAAGGATTGAGTTATAATTAATTAATGTTAAAACACTTGATCTAAACAACCAAAAAATGTTATGGATCAATCTTGTAAAATGAAGTAGAATTTAATCCCAACCCTTAGATAGAGATCCAAGGATTCACACCAAATTATGATTTGATTTGGAACCCTAAAACTATCTGCCAAGCCAAAGGAAAAGCCCTAGTTTGATTCATAATCAAGTCAATCAAGTGGTTTGATTATGTACCTTAATTTGCAAGCCAAAGGCACATATATATAGAAGAAGGGATGTCGACAAGAAGGTTAAGCTTTCTTCTTCTTATGTTATGCAACTGTAAGGAAAGGAGGAGGAGAACGACACTAGCAAGCCAAGGCACCCTCTCCCTCCTTGGAAAGGAGGCTAGCCAAGTCTAACTCCAGCCGACATCGTCCTTCTCTCCCATGCATTAGGGTGTCGTCCAAGGGCCCTAGAAGTTGGCCTGCTAGTGCATTGGGTTGGTCTCCTCGCTAGGAAGGAGTTCTTGGATTTTCTTCTCCCCACAGTGGTAGCAAGTCGACCAGAGAGACAGGAAGTCAACTTGCTAGTGCATGGCCCTAATCCTCTTAACCTTCTCATGGTGGATTTCAAGGCGAGGGTCGCCTCCCCACTCGCGGAGGAGTTCGCAGGACGTGAAGTATTCACATTGCACACATCTGAATCAGTCATCCTCGATGCGAAAAGTCTCATCCGCCTACCAAGATGGAGTCCCCGAGGCGAGGCTTATTTGAAGAGGCACAACACGTGAAGTGTTGTGTTACGCCACCCACAGATATAATTCTTAGTTATGGGGATCCCGGAACGGAGAGATACTAGATCTCTCAATGTGGTTCCGGTTACATAGGTTTGTTACGATCGTTTTCATTATTTAGGTTCCTAAGTTTTAAAAGCCTATATTTCACACTTTCACAATACCATGTGAAACCAAAGATTGAATCGTTCACTTCCCAACCCCTTTATTATCGAGTGGAGTTCCCCTCAAGGACCCGAAATTACCTAACAAGATGAAGGTGTCAATTCAGTACCTTGGATTGTCAATGATCCAGCAAATGTAGCACCCTTGTAACGTGTGCAAGGGGACCAAGGAGATGATCAGCGACAAGGGTTGGTGCCTGCATTGTAAGAGCAAGAAGGTCGTACAGGAAAAGGAGGTGAAGGGGGCCCCCTCAATCTCTCGCCTCAAGCTACCTCTAAGAGAGAGAGGTAGATGGTGAAGGTGAAGAGGAAGACGATTGCACGCTTCCTCATCTATGTCGAGTTGCCCCTTCTCAGCACTACTAATCCAAGTCAACCATCATTAGAGGCTGCCGCGAAGACCCCCTAACCACAACAGCACCCTAGATCACACTTAGTTATTCATTTGCTCTTGATCATACAAGGCTAGTACCGCCCAACTTCATCCTTCTCAGATCCAACGTCACTCAACACACCAACTCAAAGAACTTGTAAGCGAGTATGCTCAAGGTGAGGCTTCGGTGTGCAAAGGCCGTGGGCAAACTAGGACTTCCTTAAAACACAAAGCGCCACTAATCTCTGAAGGTTCATTACTTTGGATGGCACTCAATGGAGGCGAAGAAGAGGCAAACGAATTTAATGTGTGGTGGGTGCATCAAAGAAGGCAATGTGAATCTCCACAAGTTTCATAGCAATGTTGAGAATCACATGCAAAATCTCATCGATGGTTGTGCAAGAGCAAAGAGCTCCGCCATAAGCACAAGAGCGAGGGAGAGCCCTTACAAGGCATAGTGGCGGCTATGTTGATTTGGGTTCCTTCAAACCTTAGGAAGAGAAAGGTGATGATACCATTTTTGCATGCTTTACCCCTATGTTTTCTTTTTATATTATTTTGTCATAGTTACAAAAAAAAAAGGAGGGAAGAAGGATAAAAAAAGGGTGAAAAATAAAAAGAAAAGTAGGCCGTTGGACTGAAAAAGGGTAGTTAAAAATGATAAAAAGAATTGATGTGGAAGAGAAGACGAGAAGCCCTTCCCTATGCTTCTTCTCTATGTTATTTCTTCTCCCATACTTGTATGGGAGAAAAGGGGAGTATCAAGCATGTATAAGAGTCTATTATGACCCCCATATGAGGGAGACTCATTCTTCGAGATCCCCACGTGAGAGAAGCTCATTTCTTAGTCTCTATATGAGAAAAATACTTTCTTGATCCCTAGACGAGAGGTCTACTAAGAGATTTCCACACAGGAGAGATCAATCTCCAAGTCTCCAAAGGAGAGACCCACTTTGAGTTCTCATATGGGAGACACTTCGTCCTGAGGTCTCCATGGGAGAGGCCCACTCTGAGTTTCCATATGGGAGAGGCTCAATCTCGAGATTTCCAAGGAAGAGACCTACTTTTGAGATCTCCAATGGGGATGGCACCAACACCATTTGAGGTCTCTAGTTAAGAGACCAATTAAAGCTAGGTTTAGCAGTTCATCTACCAAACCTCAACCTCATTCACTAGTCATCATCAACACACCCACATATAAGCAAGAATAAGTATGCAACTGTCGTCATTCGCCTAAAGGAGAGCCATGACCTGGTTGCACCATTGTGTTGTACAGTTAAGCATTCCATAATCCAACTTACGGGAAAGTGTTGAGAGAGAATTGTTGTTATGTTTAGTCCCACATAGTGGAGTAAAAAAGTGAGGTGTTTGGTGGCCTATATAAGGACCATTGTATCCCCCATTTATCCTTGAGAAGAATCATTTAGAGATTACACCTATCAAGGCACTTCTGCAGTTTTTTCCCCTCTCATCATGAGAAAGGTTTCCACATACACCAAAGCATTCTTGATTGTGATGCTTTTTGATATTATGTTTATTTTATCCTGCTTTTATATTTCAACAATTAGCATTAATCTTGATTAATTATAATTAATCACAATTAACACACATTGATCGCAATTAGCCTTTACTTAACATGATTAGGAGTCTTTAATCGTCATTAGTGTTGGAAGAAAACATCAACTTGTTCTATTCCAAAAACCCTAGGCCTTTATTTATAAAGGAGAGGCAAAAGGGAAAAATAGCAGATATATCCCTCTAATACAAAGTAGTTAACAAAAACATTAATAACAAACAGAACAAAAAGGAAAAAACACTCCGCAACACTCCCCCTCAAACTGGAGCATAGATGTCAATGATACTCAATTTAGAATAGCATTTATCGAATAAGGAGCGAGGGAGAGCCTTATTGTGCTTAATCTCCTAATGTCACATGAACTATGAGAATGTGTCCGTTCTTAATCATGTCTCAAGTATAGTTACAATCCACTTCTACATGTTTGGTTCTCTTATGGAATGTTGAGCTATTAGCAATAAATGAGGTTGCCTTGTCACATCTCATCTCTATAGGATCAACTATTAGAATCTGAAGTTCCAGAAGCACTGATCGAATCCACATAAGTCCTACAGTAGCTTGTGCCATTGCCCTATATTAGGATTCTGCACTAGACTTAGCCACAACAATTCGTTTCTTGCTTCCCCATGTAACCAGGTTTCCTCCCACAAAGGTACAAAATTCGATGGTAGATTTCCTGTCCTTTGGGCACCCAACATAATCTACATCAATATATGCCATCACGCCAAGTGTATCACCCTGAGTAAATAAGAGTCTTTTCCTGGTGCAGACTCCAGATATCCCAAGATCATGATCGTTGCATCCCAATGGACTCTCCGTGGTTTATCCATGAATTGACTTTGCTAATTGCTAATGGAATGTCTGGTCATATAACTATCACATACAATAGGTTTCCCACCATACCTTTAAGCTTTCTTGCATCCACTAAAGTCAAATTTTCCTCACAGAGATGTACACTGGGATCCATGGGAATGGAGGCCGATTTGGCACCCATCATTCCTATTTCCTAGAGAACATCGAGGACAAACTTTCTCTGAGAAATTACAACACCTTTTGGATTCCAAGAAACCTCAATTCCAAGGAAGTATTTGTTGAGTTGTTGGTTTTTTAGTCTGTTTTGTTATGTAAGGGTATTTGTGTAATTTCTCCTTTTGGCACTTCTCTATATAAAGGCACCAAGGGTCGTTTGAATAAATCTTATGTCATTTTCTTCTAACATGGTATCAGAGCAGCGATCCTAGACCGGTGGTCTAGTATCCCACCAACCCTAGCCTCCACACACAACCACCAAAACCCTAGCATCTCCTCTCTAGGTGCCACCACCCGTCACTGGCAGCCTCCCATCAACAGCACCGCCCCCTAGCACCACTGCACCGATGATCTGAGGGCCTGAGCACCCTTACTTGGGCTCCCAACGACGTCACCCAGAAGTCTGCGTCGCCACCAACAAGCTTGGGCCACCGCACCAGCAATCTAAGGATCTGAGCACCCTTGCTTAGGATCCCAACGTCGTCACCTAGGGGTTTCCTGCCCTTCGCCGATGATCCCAGCGTCACCGCCTAATCACCAGCAACACCACTTGAGGTTGCGGGTGGTCTGGTGGTGGTGCTACTTGCAGTCTGAGGCCCTCATAGCAACGTTTCTACCCTAAATCAGGAGCTAGGAGGGCTTCTTCCCTGATCTACTTCTAAAGGCCTTTCTAGAGGAGTTCTACTTGTTGGAAGGCACTGCTAGGGCCACATCTATGACTTAGAGCATGCAAATATATTATTTCTTGCTACCACTGTTGGTATATGGTCTAAATTCAAGTTTTTCATGATCCTAATGTCGAATTTGGGGTCCAGGTCTAAAATTATATTTTTCAGCCCTTATCTAAATTTTTTCCTTTAAAACAACATTTATTGTGGATTGCAACTTCAGATATCATGAGGGATCAAAAAGAACTTGTAAGCGACTTGGTAGGGAAGTCATCTACCACAAGCGCTCCCCCTCACACACAAGGGACTTCTATTAAGTTGGCTGAATCCAACTTCCTACTTTGGTCCACTTCTTCTCCAGGTTCGTCGGATCTCATCGAAAGAAATATATGTTGATAGATGATGTGCCTGCTATAAAATCTATGGATTGAGTGGCTGATAACGATTAGGTAGCAACGTGCCTCCTAAATAAAATGACCCAGACTATAGCCAAACTAGTCACGACTTATGCTTCAGCAAAAAAGATGTAGGAGGTGTTGAATGAGATTCACTCACACAGGAGCAATATCACCTGGCTATATCGAGTGGTAGATAACATTCATACTCTTCAGAAAGGCACCATGGCCTTGTCTGAGTACTATGGCACCATGAAGAATCTATGGGACAAGCGAATGTGTACCAGCCTATATCTATAGATGTGGCAGTTATAACCAAGCAGAGAAAGGCCATTCGCTCTATTCAGCACCTGCCTGGACTTGGTCCAAAGTACAAGGCAGTGAAAGATCAGTTTATAGACATGGATGAGATCCCTACGCCTACATAGATTTATGCTTGTCTCTCGAGGCTTGACACCTCTGATCTCGAGCATACATCTGATGCCTCTGCCATAGCTGTTGTTGGTTATGGTAAGGGGAATTCTGGGGGCAAAAGTGGTCGGGCTCATGGTGGTGCACGTGGTGGTCATGGTCGAGGTCGAAGTTCCTTCTTTTGTGAGTACAGTCACAGAAATGGACACAATGTGGAACAATGCTAGGTAAAGCATGGATATCCACAGGGCATGGACCCACATACCCATCAGGTTTCTATGGAGGATACTTCCCATGTGTATGAAGATGATGGTCAAATTTTAGTATCCAGGACAGACTATGAGCGCTCCATTGCCTCTCAGGCCTCTACCTCAGTAGGAGCCTCAGTTCAAAGATCTGCAGGTACTTCAACCATGGTAGTTAGATCCCAAGCTTCTACTTGGCTTGCGGATTCAGGTGCCTCTCACATAACTATACAACCTTGTTTTCCTCTCTACGGGATCTTGCTACCCCTTTCCAGGTTAAGGTAGCAGACAGGGGTTTGTCACCAGTTGCTGGTCTTAGGAACATCTCTATCTCTACTTTCCCCTTATCTAATGTTATGCATGTTCCCACATTTGCTTTGATTTTGATATCTATCAATCAAATTACGAAGGATTTACATTATAGAGCACTTTTTCATGACCAGTATTTTTTCTTGCAGGACCTCCAGAAGATAAGGCAGATTGGTGGACTTGAGCAGAATGATCTCTACTACCTTCACGTTCCACCTTCACCTACTACTAATGCTATTTGTGCCACTACTGCTCTTCAATGGTATCTCCGCCTTGGTCATCCTAGCCTACCTATCCTTCGTCGTCAATTTCCAGGACTTTTTTTCCTGAGTCTTTTCGGTTGAAGCATGCCAATTGGGCAAACACCATAGGTCTTCTTTTCCGTCTCATAATAAACAGACTGAGTTTGTATTTGATTTAATTCATGCTGATGTTTAGGGCCCATGTAGCATCCATAGTGTTAGGAGGGTTTCAGTACTTCACTGTTCTTGTGGATGATTGTATCAGGATGTCCTGAGCTTTTATGATGAAAGAGAAGTACGAGGTTTTTGATCTTGTTAAAAATTTTGTTTAAGAAATAAAGACACAATTTTTCACTATTATAAAAATTTCTCAGAGTGATAATGGCTTTTCATGATGAAAGAGAAGTCCAAGGTTTTTGATCTTGTTAAAAATTTTGTTCAAAAAATAAAAACTCAGTTTCTCACTATTATAAAAATTTTCCGAAGCGATAATGGCTTTGAGTTTATTAATGCTAAGGTTACATAGCTTTTTCAGCCTTTGGTATTATTTACCAGATTTCTTGTGTTCATACCTTCCAATAAAATGGCGTGGCTGAACGTAAACTTCGTCATTTATTAGATATGACATGTACTATTATGTTTCAGATGAATATTCCTCCATCTTTTTAGACGAATACAGTTTTAACAGCCACATACTTCGTGAATCGTATTTCCTCGATTTTAGGTGGTAAAACCCCCAACTCTCTTCTATTTCCTTGCAATGACATGTTTTCTATCACTCGAGTTGATTTTTGTTGTGTGTGCTTTGTCCACTTATACAAGGTGGATAAGATTTCTCCTCGCTCCGTGAAGTGTATATTTCTAGGCTATTCCAGAACCCAGAAAGGATATAGATGTTATGATCCTATGTCACGAAAGTTTTATGTTTCTGCTGATGTCACTTTCTTTGAAGAGATCCTTACTACCACAAGCAAGGGGAGCAATCCACTCCTTTCCACCCTCAGGAGGTTCCTCTTCCTATGCCATCTGAGCCACCACAACTCTCTGAGCCACCTATACATAGGATCAGTCAGTCAGATCCTGATCCTTTTCCGTGTCATCTAAAGGTACTTGATACAGATACACTTCCTAGGCATTTTCAGCGCAAGCCTCAAGATGTACCTCAGGTGGATGAGCCATTGTCTACCATTTCTACTCGATCTCCACCAACTGCTGATGAATCGTCTGAGGACTAGGTACCTACTGCTACTGAGGGTACTACCCGAGACCTTCCTATTGCACAAAGGAAGGCTCCACGGTCTTCTGCGAAATATTTTGTATCACAGTTTGTCATTTGACAATTTACCTGCAATTGGATGACAGTTTTCTTTGGTTATTGCAATTTTGTGTCGAGAGGCATTCCAAGATCCATCTTGGACCTTGGCTATGGATGAAGAGATGGCAACTTTGCAATCTCGTGACACTTAGGAATTGGTTGATCCAGTCCCAGGTGCTACAATTGTGGGGTGTAGATGGATCTTCACTCTCAAATGTCATCCAGATGATGCTGTGAAAAGGTATAAAGCTTATCTTGTCGCTAAAGGCTATACTCAAACTTTTGGGATTGATTACTTTAAGACATTCTCCATAGTGGCTCGCCTCAACTCTGTCAAAATATTACTCTCCTGCGATTAACAAGAGATAGATTGTTCACCAGCTAGATATAAAGAATGCATTTCTTTATGGAGATTTAAAGGAGGAAGTTTACATGCAACAGCCACCAGGTTTTCCCAATAAGGGGGAGTGTCAGAAGGTATGTAGGCTAAAGAAAGCTATTTATAGACTGAAACAAAATCCTAGATCCTGGTTTGAGAAGTTTAGCAAGGTTGTCCAGGAGTGTGGCTTTGCTAAATCCTCTACTAATCACTCGGCTTTCACATTGAATGGGAAGACAAGTTCGATTATACTTATTGTTTATGTTGACAATATACTACTACCTGGCAGTGACAAGAAAGGCATAGAAGAAACGAAAGTGTTGGTACAATCACATTTTGTGACCAAGGATCTAGGTCCCATCAACTACTTGGCATGGAGGTGCAGCATACTGAAGGACTTATGCTGTCTCAGCACAAGTATGTTCTTGACATGTAGAGAAACTCTGATATGCTAGGGTGCAAACCAGCATATGTGCCTATGGACACCTCTCTACCTCTTGTAGATGATGATAGTCCCCTACTGCAGGGTGTAACTAAATATCGTGCCATAGTTGGTAAGCTATTATATTTGAGAGTTACTCGACCTGACATTACCTTTGCAGTTGGGAGACTGACCTAGTTCCTGCAATCACCAAAAGAAGTCCACTGGGACGAAGTTTGCAAGATCCTCGAGTACTTGAAAGTATATCAGGGAAAGAACTTTATTTTTAGAACAATGGCCACTTAGATGTGTGTGGCTATTCAAATTCCGATTATGCTGGAGCACATAAGGATAAAAGGTCCACTATAGGATATTGCACATTTGTTGGGGGGAATTTGGTTACTTGGAGAAGCAATAAGCAGGCAGTAGTCTCTAGGTTAAGTGTAGAATTAGAGTACAGAGGTATGGCTCAAACTACTTGTGAGTTACTCTGGCTCCGATCAATCTTAAAGGACTTTGGAGTACAGATCACTGGTCATATTCCTATGCACTATGACAATAAGGCTACCACTTTCATTGCGAATAATCTTATCTTCCATGAGAGAACTAAACATATTAAAGTTGATTGTCACTTCATCAGGGAAGCTATGTAGGAGGGAAAATTATACACCCTACCTTTGTACTGAAGACCAACTTGCTGACATCTTCACTAAAGCACTCTCTAAGAAGCAACTTCACAGTCTTTGTTCCAAGCTGAGCATATTTGATACTTATGCTCCAGCTTGAGGGGGAGTGTTGGATTGTAATTGATTTTTTAGTTTGTTTTGTTATGTAAGAGTATTTGTGTAATTTCTCCTTTTGAAGCCTCTCTATATAAAGGTACTCAGGGTCCTCTGAATAAATCTTATGTCATTTTCTCCTAACTATTCAATCTGGCCAAGATCCTTTGTGATAAAGTGTTTTCTCAAAAATTCCTTGGTGGTAGCTATGCTACCAATGTCGTCTCTTGCCAAAATGATATCATCGACATAGACTAGCATTACAACCAACCCCTATTTGTGGCCCTTACAAAAAAAGGAATGATCTACGGCAGATCTTTTGAACCTAATTAGCTGAACCAGACGATTTTTGGAATCATGCATGTGGACTTCGTTTAAGATCATAGATGGCCTTGTGCAACCTGCAGGCCTTGGAACAATCTCCCTCAAATTCAAATCCCAAAGGCTATTGCATATACACTTTTCAAAATTACCATAGAGAGGCATTTTTAACACCTAACTAATGTAAGCACCAATCAAGGTGAACTACAACTGAGATAAGAACCTGAACCATAGGAAGCCTTGCTGTTGTGGAGAAGGCATCTAAGTAACCAATGTTGTAGGTATACGTGTATCCTTTTACCAACAGTCTCGCCTTATAGTGCTCCACTGAGCCATCAAGCAAATACTTGACAATGAAGACCCACTTGCATCTAACGATTGTACCATAAGATGGTGCATCCACAAATGTCCATGTCCCTCGCGAGTGTAATGCGGACATCTCCTCCATAACTTTCCTCCATTATGGATCACCAAGAGCCATCTAGTAGATAGAAGAAATTTGTACACTAGATAGAGTCGGTACAAATTTCATGTATTCTAAAGAGAGACTTCCTAGGGACACACTTTTGGAGATGGGAAGGGTGCAAGTTCTAGTCCCTTTTTCCAAGTCAAGATTGACCTCTCTGTCATCTACTGGCCCCTCTATGCCAATAGGCTCCGGTGGCAAAGGTGCTAAAATATCTAAGACGTCAAGACTAGAAGAATCGTCAGTACTATTAGAAGAATAGATTACCTCAGAAGAAGGTGAAGACCTAGGCACTTGAGGAGGGGGTCATGTTGCTATCTAGGTCTTGAGTTGGAAATCATGGTTTTAGTGTTAGAAATGAAGAAGGGAAGACGTTCCTTGATTTTGCTATGGCTTATAATCTTTTCATAGCAAATACCTTCTTCAAAAAATGAGAAGAGCATTTGATTACCTATAAAAGTGGCTTAACAAGAACGAAGATCGATTACTTTGCTTTGAGAAGAAGGAATCGTTTATCTTGTAAAGATTACAAGATTATTCCATGGGAGAGTTTAACTGCTCAACATCGTCTTTTGGTGTTGGATGTTCATTTAAAGAAGGCAAAGAAGAGAAAATTAGTCTCCAAGAATTTGAGAATTAAATGGTGGAATCTTAAGAAAGAGCTAGTGAGATTTAAAGAGAAGATGTTGCAACAAAAGACTTAGGATCTTGATGGTAGTGCAAATGAAATGTTGTTAAATATGACAAACTGTATTAGGAAGGTGGCAAAGGAGGTGTTAGGCGTGTCTAAAGGAGGTGTTCTAGGACAAAAGGAGGCTTGGTGGTGGAGTGAGGAAGTGCAGGAGAAGCTTAAAATTAAAAGAGCCTGCTTTAAAGTCTTATATCGAGATAAGATCGATGAAACTATGGAAAACTACGTAAGAGCAAAGAAAGAAGCAAAGAAAATAGTTAGTGAAGCAAAAGCAAGAGCTTGGGAGCATTTTTATAAGAAACTTGATTCGAAAGAAGGTGAAAAAAATATTTTCAAGTTAGCTAAAGCAAGAGAGCGGAAAGCAAAGGACCTTACACATGTAAGATGCATCAAGGATGAAGAAGAAAAGATGCTTATAGCTAGTGAGGATATAAAGACAAGATGGAAAAGATATTTTCATAAGCTATTTAATGAAAAACAAAAGAATGATATCATCTTAAGGGAGTTAGCCAACTCAGAAGAGTATGTGAATCGAGCATGTTATCGAAAGATACATAAGAAGTAGAGGAGGCTTTGAAGATGATAAAAAGTGAGAAGGTTATGGAGCCTGATGATATTCCTATAGACGTTTGAAGAATGACGGGAGAACGGGATATAACTTGGCTCACAAATTTATTTAATATTATGTGGAGAGGCAAGAAGATGCCAGAGGAATGGAGGAAAAGTTTTGTGGTACCTTTATACAAGAACAAGGGTGACATACAAGATTTTTCCAACTATAGAGGTATTAAGTTGATGAGTCATACCATGAAACTTTAGAAAAGAATAATTGAAAGAAGGGTGAGGCAAGTCTCTACGGCAACTAATAATCAATTTGGCTTTATGCTAGGCAGGTCTACTATTGAGGCAATACATCTCTTGAGACGTATGATGGAGACATACAAAGTCAAGAAAAATGATTTACATATGATTTTTTGCTTTAGAGAAGGCCTATGATTCTGTCCCAAGAGATATCTTGTGGAGAATTTTGAAGAAGAGACAAGTGCCAGTTATATATATCAACCTCATAAATGATATGTACTATGGAGCAGCAGCTTATGTAAAGACTAAAGATGATTTGACGGACTACTTTGATATCACCATTAGTCTACATCAAAGTTCGACTTTAAGCCCTTATCTTT
Organism: Thalassia testudinum; assembly: GCA_037157565.1. Taxonomy (NCBI): domain Eukaryota; kingdom Viridiplantae; phylum Streptophyta; class Magnoliopsida; order Alismatales; family Hydrocharitaceae; genus Thalassia; species Thalassia testudinum. The sequence goes on along the minus strand of JAZHRO010000003.1, from coordinate 135,626,292 downwards.
TTGCCTTGATTATGGATGAGTTGACGAAGCATATCCAAGATGAGGTGCCTTGGTGTATACTTTTTGCTGATGACATTGTGTTGGTTGATGAGACAAGAGATAGAGTGAACAGAAAACTTAAGCTTTGGAGAGAAGCCCTAGAAGATAAAGGATTTCACATAAGACAAAGACTGAGTATATGGAACGCAAGTTTAGTAGTAGAGAGAATAATAAAGGGATTAATGTAAAAATTCGAGAATAGTGCATTCCAATGAAAGATGTTTTTAAGTACTTGGGATCCATTGTCCAATATGATGGTGGAATTGATGGAGATGTTACACATAGAATTAATGTAGGGTGGTTGAAATGGAGGGGTGCATCTGGTGTTCTCTGTGATAAGAGGGTTCATTTAAAAGTCAAAGGAAAATACTATCGAGCTGTAGTAAGACCAGCCATGTTGTACAGTTCTGAATGCTGGGCTATAAACTATACGCATATACAGAAGTTGTCTGTGGCAGAAATGAAGATGTTAAGATGGATGTGTGGTCATACAAGAAAGGACCGTATTTCAAATGAGATTATTAGAAAAAAGGTTAGGGTGGCACCGATAGAGGATAAAATGAGAGAGGCACGTCTAAGGTAGTTTGGACATTTACAAAGAAGGCCACTAGATGCTCTAGTTAGGAGATGTGAGAAGTTGGAAGCTAAACCCGCTAAGAGGGGGCGAGGAAGACCAAACAAGTGTTGGAAGGAAACTATTAAGTATGACCTCAATTACTTTAATTAAGTCCTGAAATAGCTGAAAATCAATCTGTGTGGAAACAAAAAATCCATATAACCGACCTCACTTAGTGTGGGAAAAGGCTTGGTTGTTGTTTGTTGTTGTTGTATCCATTCTTAAGCATCACCCTCAACTCAATATCAGGAGTCGGAATGGGAAGAACTCATAGGGGTAGAAGTAACAATACGAGAACTCGCCGAGAAGGAACAAACTCAAAGAAAGGGATATCGGCACTAACATATTGTCTTCTACCAGCCAGATCATGGCATCTGTATTCCTTCCGGGTCCTAAAGTAACTCATAAATATGCACTTGGCAGCTCCGGGTGACAACTTGTCCCTATTGGGACCAAAAACATGAAGAAAAGACACACAACCAAAGACCTTAGGAGGGACTCCAAAGAGTTCTGTTGAGTTGTAGTTTGGTATTTATTTCTGTTTTATTATGTAAGGGGGTATTCCTATACTTTTCTCCTTTGGTGCCTCTCTATATAAAGGCACCAGGGGTCTTCAGAAATAACTATTGTACTTCAACCTTAACATGATATTATAGCAGCAGTCCTAGACCAACTGGTATCCCACCAAACCCTATCCTCCAAACCCTAACCACCACAACCCTCACTCTCTCTTTGCCCAACGCTGCCGACCTCCAACAAGGCCAGTAGCGTTGACAGGGGCCAACGCCCCCCCTCCCCACCGTCGTCGCCAGCCACCGTGAGGCGACCAGTAGCGCTGCCAGCCAACAGCAAGCCCTGCAGAGCCCGCCACCGGTCTGCCCTCCCTCCTGCGTCATAACAAAGGCGGTCTAAGGGTCTCTTGCCGCACGCTGACTCCTTCCCTCCTCACACCACCTACAACGTTGCCAAGTGATGTAGGGAGGCCTTGTCGATGTCCCCCTCCCCTTTTTTGATCCAGCACAACCTTTAGGAACTTCTCCTTGGGGCTATGTTAGCCTAGATTAGGCTGTAGAAGAGTTCCCTCTCCTTTGATCCAGGCTTAGAAGGCAGAGAAGGTCGCCTACATCAACTAGGACCGGAGTTTTTCGATCCTTTCTTCTTCTATAGAGCTTCTACAGGAGGTTTCTTGGATGAAAGGCATCGCTAGGGCCCGATTTATGCCCTAACGTGTGAAAAGAGAGCATTTTTTTGGTACCTACAAGGTACATGATCAAAAAATCAATGCTCTTTGTGGTATATATGTGCATTTTGGAGGCAACACAGGTCCAAAATTGGAGTTTTCAGATCTTATGATCTAATTTTCAGACCTTGAAGTTATTGTTTTTTGTGGATCTTGACTCTAGCCATTGGGGAACCAAAAGGAATCCATGAGTGACTTAGTGAGGAAGAGACCTACCACAAGTGCTCCCCCTCACATGCAAGGGATGTCTATCAAGTTGAATGGATCCAACTTCCTACTTTGGCCTACTTCTTTCTCCCGATTTGTCGAATTACATCAGAAGAAATATATTTTGATAGATAATGTGCATGTCGTAAAGTCAGCAGATTGAGAGGCTAACAATAATTGGGTGGCAACATACCTCCTAAATAGCATGACTCAGACTATTGCCAAGCAGGTCATGACGTATGCCTCCGCGAAGAAAATATAGAAGTGTTACATGAGATTCATTCCCACAGGAGTAGCATTACCAAGCTGTACCGAGTCGTAGAGGACATCCACACTCTTCGGAAAGGCACTATGGCCTTATTCGAATACTATGGCATCATGAAGAACCTATGGGACAAGCAGGACGTCTACTAACCTATTTCTATAGATGTAGCTATTATAGCCAAGCAGAGAGAAGCTATTCGCTCAATCCAACCTCTGTCTGGACTTGGCTCTGAGTACAAGGCGGTGAAAGATCAGTTCATGACTATGAATGAGATTCCCACATCGGCACAGATATATGCTCGTCTCTCGAGACTTGACACCTCTAATCCCATGCCTACATCTGATGCCTCTGTTATGGCTGTTGTTGGGCGTGGTAGCGAAACCTCTGAGGGCAAAGGTAATCGATCTTATGGTAGTGCACATGGTCGTGGTCGAGGCTAGAGCTCCTTTTTTTCTGAGTACTATCACAGAAATGAATATACTGTGGACCAATTCTGGGTAAAGCACAAATATCCATAAGGTATGGATCTACGTGCTCATCAAGTGTCTACAAAGGACACTTCTCATGTGCAGGAGGATGATAGCCAGTTCAATCTCCAAAGCAGACTACGAGTGCTTCATGGCTTCTCAGGCATCTACCTCAGCCTCAGTTCAGAGATCTATAGGTATTGCAGCCGTGTCAGCTAGATCCCGAACCCCCGCTTGGCTTGTGAATTCAGGTGCCTCATCTCACATAACTGGTGATACCACATTGTTTTCCTCTCTATGAGATCTTACTACCTCATTCCAGGTTAAGGTAGCAAATGGGGGTTTGTCATCAGTTACTGGTCTTGGGAACATCTCTATCTCTTCCACTTTACCTTTATCGAATGTTATGCATGCTCCCAAGTTTCCTCTTAACTTGATGTCAATTAGTCAGATTACAAAGAATTTACAGTGTTGAGCAGTTTTTCACGACCAGTATTTCTTCTTGCAGGGCCTCCAAATGATGAGGCAGATTGGTGGAGGATTTGAGCAAAATGGTCTCTACTATCTCCATGTTCAACCTACACATAGTGTTGATGCTGTTTGTGCCACTACTGCTCTCCAGTGGCATTTCAACCTTAGTCATCCCAGCCTACGTGTCCTTCGTCGTCAATTTCCAAAGATGTCTTTTCATGAGTCCTTTAGGTGTAAAACATGCCAATTAGGCAAACACCATAGGTCTTCTTTTCCATCTCAAACTAAACAAACTGAGTCGGTAATTGATTTAATTCATACTGATGATGTTTGGAGCCCATGTAGGGTCAAGAGTATTTAGGGTTTTCAAACTTCCTTATTCTTATGGATAACTATACCAGGATGTCCTAGGTGTTTATAATGAAAGAGAAGTATGAAGTTTTTGATCTTGCTAAAAATTTTGTTCAAGAAATAAAAACTCAATTTTCCACTGCTATAAAAGTTTTTCAGAGTTATAATGGTTTGGAGTTTTTGAATGCCAAAGTTAAACATTGCTTCCAGTCTCATGGTATTATTCACCACACTTCTTGCATTTATACCTCCAAATAAAATAGGGTAGCCGAACGTAAGCTCCATCATTTGTTAGATGTGGCTCATACTATTATGTTTCAGATGAATGCACTTTCATCCTTTTGGGATGATGTTTTAATGGCCACATACTTGGTGAATCGTGTTTCCTCTTCGATTTTGGGGGGTAAAACCCCATACTCTCCCCTGTTCCCTAGTAAGGACATGTTCTTTGTCACTCTGGTTCTTTTTTGTTATGTCTGTTTTGTCCACTTATATAAAGTGGATAAGATTTCTCCTCGTACCGTGAAGTGTATTTTTCTGAGCTACTCCAAAACTTAGAAAGGGTACAGATGCTATGATCCTATTTCACGGAAGTTTTATGTTTCTGCTGATGTTACATTTTTTTAGGAGATTCCTTACTACCACAAACAAGGGGAGCAATCCACTTTTTTCCACCCTCAGGAGGTTCCTCTTCCTATGCCATCTAAGACACCACAGCCATCTCAGCTACCACAGCCCACTGAGCCACCTATATCTAGGACTAGTCAACCTAATCCTGGTCCTTTCCCGTGTCGTCCAGAGATTCCCAATACAGATACCTTTCTTAAGAACTTTCAGCATAGGTCTATGGATGTACCTCAAGTGGAGAGGAACCATTGTCTACCATTTCTGCTCAATCTCCACCAACTACTGATGATTTGTCTAAGAACTAGGTACCTACTGCTACTGAGAGTACTACCCTAGATCACAGTTTATGTTATTTAACAGTTTGTCTACAGCTGGATGATAGTTTTCCCTGGCTATTAATAGTCTACAGGTACCATGAGACCATCAGGAGGCCTTCCAAGATCCATCTTGGACCTTGGTTATGGAGGAAAAGATGGCAGCTCTGTAGTCTTGTGGCACGTGGGAGCTAGTTGATCTACCCCCAGGTGCTACAATTGTAGGGTGTAGATGGTACTGTGGGAAGATAAAGCACAACTCGTTGCCTAAGGCTACGCTTAGACTTTTGGGTTGATTACTTTGAGACGTTTTCCTAGTGGCTCACCTCAATTATGTCAGAATATTACTCTCCCTTGCAGTCAACAAGAGCTGAATTGTTCATCGACTAGATATAAAAATGCATTTCCTTATGAAGACTTAGAGGAGAAAATTTACATGCAACAACCACTAGGTTTTTCCACTAAGGGTAGTGTTAGAAAGTATCCATGCTAAAGAAAGCTATTTATGAGTTGAAGCAAAGTCCTAGAGCCTAGTTTGAGAGGTTTAGCAAAGCAGTCCAGGAGCATGGCTTTGTTAGATCCTCTGCTGATCATTCTGTGTTTACACTGCATAAGAAGACAGGTTCTGTTATACTTATTGTTTATGTTGATATACTACTAACTGGCAGTGACAGGAAAGGCGTAAAAGAAATAAGTGTTACTACAGTCACAGTTTGTGACCAAGGATCTAGGTCCCATCAACTATTTCCTTAGTATTGAGGTGCAATACACTAAAGGACTTGTGTTGTCTCAGCGCAAGTACGTTCTTGACATGTTGAGAGACACTAGTATCCTGGGATGCAAATCAGCATATGTGCCTATGAATGCATCATTGCCTCTTGCTGATGGTGATAGTCCCCCAATACAGGACGTCATTAGATATTGTGCCATGGTGGATAAGCTATTGTATCTGACAGTTACTCGACTTAACATTGCCTTTGCAGTTGGGAGGCTGAGTCAATTCATGTAGTCACCTAGAGAAGTCCACTATGATGGAATTTGCCAGATTCTCATGTACTTGAAAAGTGCATCTAGGAAAGGACTTTATCTTAAGAACAATGGGCACTTAGATGTATGTGCCTATTCAGATGCAAGCTATGCTGGAGCACATGAGGATAGAAGGTCCACTATAGGTTTCTGCACTTTTATTGAGGGAAATCTAGTTACGTAGAGAAGCAAGAAGCAAGCAGTTGTCTCCAGGTCTAGTTGCTCTGTGCTCGATCCATCTTATAGGACTTCGAAGTACAGGTTACTGGTCCTATTCCTATGCACTACAACAACAAGGCTCCTACTTTTATTGCAAACAACCCTGTCTTCCATGAAAGAACTGAACACATTGAAGTTGACTGTCACTTTATCAGGGAGTCTATGCAGCAGGGAAAATTTATACACCCTACATTTGTACTGAAGACCAACTTGCTGACATCTTCACTAAAGCACTCTCCAAGAAGCGACTTCACAGTCCTTATTCCAAGCTAAGGATGTTTGATGCTTATCTCTAGCTTGAGGGGGAGTGTTGAGTTGTAGTTTGGTCTTTATTTCTGTTTTATTACGTAAGGGGTATTCCTATACTTTTTTCCTTTGGTGCCTCTCTATACAAAGGCACCAAAGTCCTTCAGAAAAAAACTACTGCATTTCAACCTTAACAAGTTCCTTCTCAGGAAATAGAATCTAATAAGGAACCTCCTCATCAAGAACAATGGACAACATACGATTAATCAAGCAATAGGCAGTTAGAACAGCGTCTCCCAAGGACACTCTTCTAAATAAGGTCCTAGCAACATCAAAAATATAGAGACAATTCCTCTTTGCAACGGCATTTTGTCGAAAGGTATAAGGACAATTAATTTGGTGGATTATTCCCAATCCTTGAAACAAAGACCAAAGTAAATTAGTACAAAACTCAAGAGCATTATCAATTCTAACAATTTTCACAAGCACCAAATTGACTCTTTATAGTGCCAACATAAGACTTAAGACTTCAATAAAAAGTCTCATGACAACCGAGGAAAATCATCAACAACAAGAAGAAAAAACCTATGCCCCATGCGATCCGCAACACAACTTGGACCCCATACATCAAAATGAATCAATTGAAAAAGAGACTCAGAACTCCGACACTAACGACTAGGAAGCAAACTCCCATGGTGTTTGCCTAGTTGACAGGTCTTACACTGAAAGATAGCAGTAGGAGGAATCTACGAAATGGCACGTCCCAACTTCATCAGAGGATAATGACCAAATCTCAGGTGCCATAAATAACTAGAAGAGCCTCTAGCAAATTGAATAGCCTATTCAGCACTGGTGACTATAACAGGCAATAGACTCTCCATTCCTGATGACCACAGCCAATCACCTACTTCGTCATTATATCCTAAAACACAAGGGGCAACATCAAATATTGCCCAACAATTTAGTTCCTTTGTAATACAACCAACTGAAAGAAAATTCAAAGGAAAATCTAAAGCATGAAGAACATCCTACAGTAGGGCTATCTAGACCTCCCTTGTCTAGTGATCAAAGAATTCCATCCTTCTACTACAATAATGGTCTCCCATATAAGTGTGTAAACTAGCTAACTTTTGCACCATCCCATATATGTGTTGAGAAGCACCAGAGTCAACCGACCAATCTACAACATCAATCCTAGCATCACAAGCAAGACGTAAACCTAAAGACTTGGCGATAGCAACAGTATCTACAAATCTAGAAGAGCAACTAGGTCCAGCAGTAGGTGAAGTAGATAGTCCATGCTAGGACAGCCTCTAAATCAGATCATTATATTTAACTCAGGTGATAGGTGCAATCTCTGAACCAAGATCTAAGCCAACTACTACCTAGTGAGCACTAGCAGGCTTCTTGTACTTGGACCAACAAGTCTCTTCAGAATGCCCTAGTTTCCCATTGTGTGAACATTGAGGCGTAGCACGCCCCTAACCACCTCATCCTCAGTGTCAACCACGAATGAACTGCTCAATACCTCTCCCTATGATCTGAGATGCTGCCATAGAAGAGGTGTGCTCAACTTGTCTGAAGGGAAAGAGAGAGAAATTACAAGCCTACGCAGGTGATTATAGGCCTCCTTCATAGTAGGAATCTATGGCAAAGTCAACATCTATGATCTTGCCACCTCATAGGATGGATCTAACCCAACCAAAAAGTGACCCACCATAGTCTATACCTTATAGATTCTTTGACTAACCAGCACTCACAGGCATATAGGAATTCAACCTCTTAAATGCAAACTTCAGGGTGAAATAGTACTAAGCAAGGGATCTCCCATCTTATTTCATGTACGCAATCTTGTGTTGAAGTTGTAGAACGCACGCTACGTTCTTATCCTGAGAATATGTTTGGCAAAGGACATCTCACATCACCTTAGCTATCTTATAATGCATTACCTTAGTTGCAATCCTCTGAATAGTAGTATTCATGATCCACACTCTCACCATAGTGTAGTCTTTTTTTCCAGGTAGAATACTTGTTAGTCTTCTATATGGGTTCCAATTCAAGGAGTATATGTCCTTCAGCATGACCCTCAATTACATTAAGGATTGATTAAGACTAGGGTGCAGAATTGGTTTCATCAAACTTGGTGATCGAACCAAAGAAGAGATTCTTGAAATCCCCATAACTTCCCTCTCCTCAAGTGGAAGAATCAATGATTTCGAATGCCATAACACTCCCAATCGAAGACCCAAATATGCTAGATAGTAAGAAAACTTTGAATAAAATGCTCACAAATCATCTATTCAACAATCCAAGGCCTCACAAGAAGAGGAGAGTTGCAACAGGAGTACTGCTAATCTGAAGGCCTCTAAATTGGGTATTAGCAACACTCCGATGATCCTTCCAGTGGTCTGTCACCGAAGTTAGGGTAAAAAGAAGAGGGTCAAACACGACCCCTAAAATGCCCTAAGAGGAGAAGATGCCCCAACAAGCCTCTACTTGTAGCAAGAAAGGGGGCAATGCTACAGTGCGCAAAAGAGAAAAATCACCGTCAGTGGCGCTACAACCATTGACTAGCGATCAGTGGCCTCCAACGATCCAACTGATACTGGTGGCCTAAGGGTGGTGGCTTCTTTTTCGAGTTTTTAGGGTTGGCTATTATCGAACATGAGAACGAAGAAGTTGTTCACGCATCCTTGGTAAAGAAAGAAAGATGATGGAAATCAAGAAGGTATAGAGCTCTGACCTAGGATCTTCACTCTGAAACCATGTTGGAAGAAAACATCAACTTGTTCGATTCCAAAAACCCTAGGCCTCTATTTATAGAGAAGCCAAAGAGAAAAACAACAGACACATCAATCTACTACAAAGTAATTAAGGAAAGCATTAATAACAGGCAAAATAAAAAGGAAAAAACACTCCACAACAATTAGTCTCCTTTAATCATGATTAATTAGCCTTCAACATCTTATTATCCCTTAATCTATCATCGTAGTTTTCCAACCTTTCATTTTCATCATTAATGACTACTTAGTAATAAAAAATGTTTACACTCAAGTCCTTTAAATGTTTCAAGAAAGTCCCTCATTCACAAGTCTTGATAGCATACAAATCTATATTAAGACACAAGTTGCATTGATACAAAGATCAAGCATTACCTCCTTTCGTGGAATTTTCCCTTTCATAAGCATAGCATGATTACATTATTTTGAGTGCTCTTACAATACAGTAGTAATCATCCCAATCGACAACAGTCTAATAGGAGATAAAGAACCACATTTACCAGTTAAGTGGTTGGACACGCGAAGTCCGTTACCCAATCAGTCAAAGTTGTGGAGGCCAAATTCACCATATTAGTTGTAGCACCAGTAAAAGCAACATCTAAAGTAGATGTAGCAGAAGCTGGAGATCACAATATCTGCAAGAATCAGTTGTAATCCTCTGAAGTTAACTGCAGAGAGGAAGATCCAGCAGCAAAGTGAGATACAGTCTCAGCTGCAAAAGGTCTAGAGCAATAGAAATTTGGTTAACCTATGCTCGCTTCCCAAACTTCTAGCATCGCTTGGATGGATAATTCATGCACTTGCAAGGCATACGGGATAAGTAAAGCCTCTACCTCAATACCATAGCAATCACAGCCGCAACCACTTGAACGACCATGACATCCACCAGAGACAACAATTGCAGTTGACTCATATACAATAAGGTAGAAGAATGAAGTAGCAAACTAAGGGAAATTCACATCAAAATTTAATAATCTACTGTAGACAATATCAAAATTTGGGATGGGGTCAAGTGTTAAAAGCTGATCTTTGGACTGATGATGTCGTCCCAAACCATCTAAGAGGCACGAAAACAAACTTTGCTCTCTTAAGAAGTTTGCTCAGCACAATATAAAGGCTAGAAGGCACTAAGGACATCTCTCCTTGATTGGTAGACCATACTATACATTTAAGAGTACTTCTTTACAAGACTTTCCTAAATCTCCTTAGCATTCTTCTAATATAGCATATTTGCAGCATTCTTGCGCTCAACACAATTTATCAAGCAAATCATAACCATACCTACTCCTAGTTATAGTTGAATTTAATAATATCTGAAAGCAAGAAAGCATAATATCAGAAGCATAAACAATAAAATAAGACTTGAGTTTACATGAAAATCCCACTCACAAAGAGGAAAGAGAAAATCATGAGAAGGCCCAATAGGGCTCGGATTCGTATTGTTTCTTCTCAAAAAAATATAGGAATACACACCTATTTATAGGCCACCACACACTCCACAACGTCCACATCTTAAGATGTGGCACTAAACAAGCCACACACATTCTCCAACACTCCTCAAGCTGGAGCATGGAATGCTTAGTTTGTATAAAAACAAAACCCACTTTACACAATAGAATGCAACTCTCTAGACTAGTTCTTACTTGTAGGCAGGTGCGCTAATGTTAACACATCAGCAAGATCTAGAGTTGTTGGACGAACAATTGTAGCTGGCTCTACCAAGGACTTCTCCTTTGGAGACCTGGTGCTGGTGGCTCCCCATTCAGTATCCCTATAAAGGGCCTTCCTTTGAAGACCTCGAAACAAGATCTCCTTCTCTGAAGACCTCGAAACTCTGAACCTCCCAGAGTTGTGTTTCTCATGTGATGATCAGCTACTCCCAACAGCTGTAGCAGTATCCGATCTCACCTCAGAACTACTAGAGGATGCCATCATGCCTTAGGATTGCAAAAAGAGACTCCAAAATGGGGGATGACTATACAGGCCCAATACTCCCCTTTCCTCCCATACTCATATGGGAGAAGAAAATAACAACCAAACCTTTCCCACACTAAGTGGGGTCAGCTATATGAATTCTTTACCTCCACACAGTCGATTTTCAGCCATTCCAGAACTTAAATTAAAGTAATTGAGGTCATACCTAATAGTTTCCTTCCAACACTTATTTGATCTTCCCCGCCCCCTCTTAACAGGTTCAACCCCCAACTTCTCGCATCTCCTGACTGAAGCATCTAGTGGCCTTCTTTGCAAATGTCCAAACCATCTTAGGCATGTCTCATTTTATCCTCTATCGATGCCACCCTAACTTTTTCTTGAATAATCTCATTTGAAATATGATCCATTCTTGTATGACCATATATCTATCTTAACATCTTCATTTCTGTCACAGACATCTTCTGCAGATGCCTACAGTTGATAGCCCAACATTCAGAACCATACAGCATCGTTGGTCATACTGCAGCTCGATAGTATTTTCCTTTGACTTTTAAAGGAACCCTCTTATTACAGAGAACACCAGATGCACTCCTCCATTTCAACCACCTGCATTAATTCTATGTAACATCTCCATCAATTCCACCATCTTGTTGGAAAATGGATCCCAAGTACTTAAAAGCATCTTTCATTGGAATGTACTCTTCTCCAATTTTTGCATCCATCCCTTCATTATTTCCTCTACTACTAAACTTGCATTCCATATACTCAGCCTTTATCCTGCTTAGGCGTAGTCCTTTAGCTTCCAAGGCTTCCCTCCAAAACTCAAGTTTTCTGTTCACTCCACCCCTTGTCTCATCAACCAACACAATGTCATCAGCAAAAAGCATACACCATGGCACCTCAACTTGAATATGCTTTGTCAACTCATCCATGACTAAGGCAAAGAGATAAGAGCTTAAAGCCGAACCTTGATGTAAACCAATAGTGATATCAAAATAGTCCATCAAATCATAAGAAAATAATACTAGAGAAGAGCTTTTCCTCCTCTTCTCTTCAATTCAAACTCTTTCCCTTTTTTATTTTGAAATTTTTTCCTTTTCCTTTTTTTTTAATTTTCTTCTTTTCCTCCTTTTTTTTAAAAAATTCTTTCTTCTCCTTCTAATACCCTTTTTTTATTTTTTTTAATATCCTCATTTTCCTTTACATTCCCCTCTCTCTCTCTCTCTCTCTCTCTCTCTCCAAATGAGGCTAAACATAAAAGACTAAGAAACATATCAAAAAAAAAACCTAAACAAACATAGCCTTGTGGTCTTCACGTGCTAAACAAACTCAGCCTCCACTTGGGTCGCGACCAATCGATCGCTGCTCCGCCTTCTTCGCCCCGACTAGCATCAAGATCAACGCAGATCCTCGCCATTCAATCACCATCATCATTGACAAGATCCACACGAGATCATGTGTCACAATTTCTTCACCACCACTCACTATTGCTTACGCAATCGAAGGTGCGATCTTCGCCTCTATCGCTAATCACCTCCACGAACCCGAGATCTCCAATCGCAGCCCAGTGCCACTGTTGACGCCACTAGTCTGGTGTGAGATCCTCGCTGCTGTCTTCTCCATCAACCGCTTCTTCCTCCTCATCGATGCTGCTCGCCTCCTTATGCCAACGTAGCCTCGAAGGTCTCGAAGGTCTCGAAGCCACCATCCTAACGATTCGACGACCCTCCTCGATGATATGGCTTCATTGATGCCGCCACCACTACACTATCTTTGCCACTGATCACTGTGCCTCTTCTTCGTAAGCGAGTTCAATTCCGCCATCATCGCCATGACACCATTGACTTCGTGCATCACCTCTTCTTGCCACCAAAGGAGCAGATCTCCTCACTGTTTCGCCACGAGATCTCCAAAACAATGTGGAACAAGATCTCTAGAACAAATAATACAAAAAAATGTGCAATGAAGAAAGGATAAAACCCAAGATCAAAATCTTCTCTGATACCAAGTTGAATTTTATAATAAACAAAAGCATAATATCAAAAGCATAAATAATAAAATAAGACTAGGATTTACGTAGAAACCTCACTCACGAAAAGCAGGGAGAAAACCATGGAGAAGACCTCGATAGGGCATCCTCCATGAGGATATAAAGCCTCTTTTGCCCTCCAAGGAAGATCTTGAACAATTGCTACCATGGGATATAATTTTGAATGCCATTCAACTTAATAAGGCTTTCCTTGACAACAACATCAGTGGTAGGCTAATAATTTGACCTCAGTAAATGAGGAAGATCTAGGTGCAACCATAAGGGCAAAAGACACATAGAACGAATCTGTCTTTGAAGCAGTAGTAGCAAATCTCTTGAGATGCACAAGACATGCAATGGAAACAATTGCATCAATCAAGCAAACCAGTAATTCAACCTGCACACATCCCAGGGACAAGTTGGTCTATGACTCAAGTGAAAAAAAACCTGTGTGATGTAGTACATGAAAAAGAAATTTCAAAATCACAAGCCATGATTCAGATCAGGCCCTTGGATTGATCCAAACGCAGACTTATCCAATTAAACAAGGGCCTAATTAAGGCCTCTGAGTTGAAGAACCGCTTCAATGATGCCTAGCAATTGAGAAAATGCTTCAACAGTGCCAGCAGTAGACAGATGAGGCCTTAATGGCATCCAATAGTGAAGAGAAGTTTCCTATAGCACCCAAAAGGAAAAACTGAAGGCCGCTGCTGCAGCCAGCAGGATGGTAGGGGGTGTCCGGCAACAGTTTTCAACCTGCAGTGACAGATCTTAGCCATAGCCAAACCCAATGGTGCTCCAACATCAGTCAAATTAGCCATGCACAACCAAGTGATCTTTTAAGCTAGGCGCACCAAAAATCAAGTCTAGAAATTCATTAAAACATGTTTGTAATTTTTCACGTAAGGAACCGTACTCAGAAAGGGAAGTAAAGGTAAAGGTCACAAGAATGTAGTACGCATCAATACAATTCCAATAATACCTTATTTGTGCAAACCAGAGGTTAAGAAGCCCTCGAACTCCTCAAAATAACGTGAGCGAGTCCTGAACCGAACCAAACCAATTCATCACGTGCCACGCCCGCAGATCACACCCTGGCATGCTACAGCCATCCAATGCGCCACCTATCAAAGGTCAAGTGTCTACAAGAACGCCGCACCTTCTCACCTTCACATGCCTGTAGTAGCCTTATCACACGCTCACATGCAAGGTCGCACTCTTCCCCTGCACGCTACTATCACTTCCTGCCACGCACCTACCATCACCATCATGCGTGCAAATTGCCTCTCTCTCTCCTATTCTTTTCTTATTTTCTCTCTTCTTTCTCCTCTCTCTCGAATCCTGCGTGGCCTACCGACATCCTAAAACCCTAATTTAGACTCTTTTTATAGACCCCTAATTAGGAATTTAAGATTAAGGTTAGAGAAAGTCATTACTCGACTAAAAATACCCTTGGAAGTTAGTTTTGTAATCTTGTTGATCTTATTTCGAGAATAACTTGAGCTATACAACTCATTCACATGAAAAAAGAGGAATCCAACCATACCCACATGGTACCCTTTTAATGAGATTTATCCAAGAGTAAACCAAAAACAAGCACTTCTTCACGTTTTACAAGGCATCCACACTCACATCGAGCCCAACATGTGTCTACGGGTGTGAAATGACATGAACCATTCCAAAATGACTCGAGACACAGATTTTAGGGCGTTAAAATAATAACCTTAAAAGGAGATTCACTCCCTAAATCGCATCGAGTCCATAACCCTCTAAGAAAAATAAACCAAGGGGTTACCAGTGAAAGGTTTCGAGTATTTCTCCGTCATTTCTGCCTCCGATTCCCAGGTCACCTCCTCATACTTCTAGCTCCTCCACAAGACCTTCACAAGGCGATCTTGTTCCACAGCCACCAAACGATTCGGTCCAGAATCTGCACAGACTGCTCCTAGTAGATCAAGTCATCCTTAATAAGCATTCTTGTAATTGAGAACGTAGTGCGAATCTAACACGTACTTCCGTAGGTTGGAGATGTCGAAGACATCGTGGATGCCAACTAGCTAAGGTGGCAGGATAAGCTCGTAAGCAACTAGTTCAACCCATTCCAGTATCTCAAATGGACCCACAAATCTCGATGCTAGCTTACCCTTTACCTCGAATCTCTATATGCCTTTCATCGGCGAAACCCTAAGGAAGACAAAGTCACAGACCTCAAATTGCACATCTCGTCGTCAACGATCCGCATAACTCTTCTGCCGACTCTACATCATGACAAGTTTCTTTCAAATCCGCTCGACAACTTCCTTGCTCTGCTGTATTAATCTGGGACCTACTTCCCACTTCACACCAAGCTCATCCCAAGCGAGAGGAGAGCTGCACTTCCAGCCATATAACACTTAATACAGAGCCATATCAATATTGGTGTAATAGTTATATGTGAACTTCACGATGCTCCTCCCAAGATCCCTTCCACTTAAGTATATAGGAGCTTAACAAGTCCTCCAGAGTCTGAATTGTGCTCTCAGGCTATTCATCGCTCTACAAATGGTAACACGTGCTCAGATTCAACCGCATCCACAAGGCCTGTTGAAAGCTTTCCCAGAACTGTGAAGTGAAGCAGACATCTCTGTATAAATTAATCTCCTTGGACACACCATGTAACCGCACAATCTCCCGTATGTATAACTCTACCAATTGTAAAGGGTAGTCACTCTAATAGGCAGAACTACACTAACTTCGTCAAGCAATCAATGATCACCCAAACTACGTCATATCCTCGCTAGGTCAATGGTAATCTAGTGACGATAGTCCATAGAGATACTCTCCCACTTCCAGTTTGGAATCAGAAGGGGTTGCAACAATCAATGCGTCTCTAATGCTCTCTGCCTTCACCTGTTGACACATGAAGCACTACTTCAGAAATTCGGCCAATCCTTCATGCCGCACCACCAAAAATCCTTCTTTAAGTCAAGACGCATCTTATTATTTCCAAAATAGATAGTAAGTCTACCACAATGAGCTTCAGACAACAACTTCCGTCGAAATGACTCATCTTGTGGAACACAGCCTGCCACAGAGTCGGAGCACTCTGTCCACGAAGCTAAACTCCCCAAGGTTTCCCACAAGAATCTAATCACGAAGGGCCTACAACTCTGGGTCATCCATCTAGGTAGTCATGACACGATCTACCAGCTTAAGACTTGTCTATCTCATAAGTGTCAACTCTTTCAAGTAACCATCTACAATGGTCTCCAACGGGCCTCCTAGACCATGTGATACCATCTCTGTGCTTGAAAAACTACCAATCGAATTGGTGACTTTCTATTACGAGCATTTGTCACAACGTTACCCTTCCCTAGATAGTAAACAATAGAGCAATCATAATCCTTTAGAAGCTCCATCCAACGTCGTTGCCTCAAATTCAGCTCTTTCTGGTCAAACAAAAACTTCAAACTCTTATGATCAATATGAATCTCAAATGTCTCTCCATATAGGTAATGGCGCCAAATCTTCAGAGCAAAGACTATGGCTGCCAGCTCCAAGTCATGCATCAAATAGTTCTTCTCATGCAACTTTAGCTACTTTGAAAGCATAGGTGATCATGTGCCCATGCTACATCAATACACAACCCAACCCCTAGTGTGAAGCATCAGTGTCTACCATGAATCCACCTTCGCTGCCAGGGATAGTAAGGATAGTGGTTGATGTCAACTTTTCCTTAAGCATCTGGGACTTCGCACTCACTAGTTTAAATAAAATGTGTATCCTTGCATGTCAACTATGACAACAGAAGAGCACTCTACAAAACGCTTCGAATAAACCTCCTGTAATAACCTACCAAACCCAAGAAACTGCGTATACCGATAACAGCCTTGGGTCGCTCCAACTTTAGCACTCCCTCAACTTTACCGGGATCAATGAAAATCCTTACGAATAATATTACATGGCCTAAGAATGCCACCTCTTGTAGCTAGAACTTGCACTTATTGAACTTAGCATATAGCTTATGATTCCTCAAAGTCTCTAGGACAAACAAAGGTACCATTCATGTTGTGCCTCATCGCGGGAGTAGATAAGAATGTTGTCAATAAACACCACAACGAAGTAATCCAGATACGGCCTGAAGATCCAGTTCATCAAGTCCATAAACATGGTCAGAGCATTTGTCAATCCGAACAGCATCACCAAGAACTCATAATGACTATCGTGTGTCCGGAAGGTAGTCTTCGGTACATCTCCTTCCTTGACATTGAGCTAGTGGTAGCCTGATCGTAAATCGACCTTGGAGAACACTGTAGCCCTACATAACTGGTTGAACAAGTCATCGATCATAGAAGATATCTATTCTTGATGGTTACCTTATTCAGTTGCCAGTAATCAATGCAAAGGCGTAAGGTGTCATCCTTCTTCACAAATAACACTGAAGCCCCCAAAGGTGAGGCACTAGGTTCAATGAACCCTTTCTTAAGTAGTTCCTGAAGATGCATCTTCAATTCTTTCAGCTCCATAGGCGTAATCCGATGTAAGATGATCAATATCGGATTTGTTCCGAGAATGAGCAAGATCTCAAGCTCGATCTCTCGTTCAAGTGAAAGTCCCGAAAGGTCATCTAGAAATACATCAACATATTACCAAACTACTAGCACACTCCCCATCTCCGATGTCTCTCCTAGGGCTACAACTATGTAGGTAAGATGTCCGTTGCACCCATTCCTCAACAGTCTCGCAGCCTACAAGGTTAAGATACACCTGACTGATCTACCCTCCACTCAATCGTGAAACTCGAATTGTGGTATCCCTAGAATCGAAAAGACAACCTTCTCAAAATAGTCAATCAAGACGTACCCCAACAGCCAGCCCATGCCAGCAATGGCATCGAAGTTCTCCATCTCAATTTCCAACAGGTCAGCTAACAACACGTAGCCCTCGATGCTCACCTCACAGTCCCTGTAAATTGTCTTAGCTACCAACAATTGCCCTACTGGGCCCTTGATAACTAACGGCTCATCCAACAAAGTACTATTTGTCTCACAAGTTTTGTGGCAAACTCATGAGATATGAACAAATTTGGTGCACCAAAAGCAAATAGAATAAAAATCAACTGTTGATCAAAGTTAACCATATTGGCCACTATCGATGGCAAAGCCTGCACATCCCTCAAAGATAGGGCAAACACTCGTCCTGCAGGCGGAGGTACCTTAGATTCATCTACGTTCTGAGTAGGTTGTCCCTGGGTGACCGCACCCCCTCAAAATTGCTAGGAGCCTTCACCACAAAGTTTGATAAGTCCGAGTCGCTCCCCTAATCTAGCTGAAAGGCATCTCGCTCTAGGTCTCAATCTTAGCCGAACAGTCCTTCCTTTTGTAGCCTTGCTAACTACACTTACAGCACGATCGCTACTCTAATCCTGACTGTGCTTGTCCCGCAATCCCCTCGGTTTGTATCTCCAAAATGGGACAAAACTAGGCAGAACCCGAGGCTGGGGTCGGTGCTTGCTACTAAGGGGTCTAATGTTCAAGAGGTGGTACCTTGAACATGTGGTACCCCTCGCCTCTCCTCTTTTGTAATATATTTTGAAAGTCCAGCCTTTGTCCTAATCCCTCGCCAAAGCTCCTATGAGTCTCAACGTCACCTTGCTCATATATCGGCCACTTAAGCGAACGTATCCAACAAAAGTGAGTTCACATACTGTTGTATCTCTAGTAGAATTCCCTGGACGAAACACAAGAGCTCGATGAAATGACTTCAGTACTCGGTAATAGTCATCAAGCTCTGCTTCATATTCTAGAACTCGAGCCTCCTCTGGTTTTGCCATGTCCTGAGGTAATACTAGTCGTTGAACAACTCGAGAAAGTGACCCCAGGACACCACTCGAGTGCCCTCCTACTCAAGTAGGAACACCCACCAATAGTGCACCACACTAGTCAGCTAAAAGGTCACGAAGGACACTTTGCAGTCCTCCGGTGAGCGGATTGAGTCGAAGGCCTTCTTGATCTATTATATCCAATCCCCCACCCCCGTCGAATTCTCATCCACCTTGAAGTCGAAAACTTCAACTTCTCGAATTTGGTAAAAATCTGCTTGTACTTGTGCACAGGGTCAGTCGACTCGTCCTTCGGTAGAAGAGGCTCAAGGTTCTCCCCTCTTTCCTCGTGAATTAGGTATGTGTGCACTTGTTACCGAGTGCGGCTCCCGGTTGCCTCCACCTCCTCCCTCTTGCAATATGAAAGGCAAACTCTACTCCAGCATCTTAAAGAAAGTCTTCGTGAAGGCCTGAAATTAAGCAGCCAAGTTCAAAGTCTATCGAAAGGGGCCAGTTTGTTGATCCCCATCAATGTGGCTAGTGGCATAGTCTGCCTCGCCCTATACGAAGTCATCTCCCTCTACACGGTGGAAGTAATGTTAGCTATCAACAATCCACAATTAGATCAAAGTGAACGGAAAATTCAACCGGGTGCTGCGCTAAAGAGACAAGTACCCATCATTTAACGCAATATGAATCCATGTATCGCCTATTCCAATTTATCCTACGACTAGTGGAGTGACCTTGCTCTAATACCATCTATAATGACCCTGGTTTTGCTAACCAACAAGACCTGAGTCATTGAGTGTAATATCAAGCAAACATACAATTACATGATCGCAATCATCCAACACATAGCCATAGAACATAAATGACCAAACAATCATTCATAATGCATTGAAAAAAATTGAGTGCTAACAATCATAATAAAATCCACCACAGAAACAAGAAAGTAAACTAAGTGCTCAAGCACGAATACAATCATGAGTAGAGTGAAAACAAAGAGTCTAACAACTGAAACAAAAATTAAACAGGCAACACACTTAGTACAGACCATCTCTTACAGCAGAGCTCGATCCCGCAGCAGAAAGATCAACTGCAATCGCTACAAATGGCCGCTCAGCTAAGTACGAAACCCAAGGAACACATCAGTAAAAATTGATTAGCGAAGAAACAACGGCTACAAATCAGTAACAACGAGAGCAAAAGAGAGGGAAGTATTTTATAAGTTAATCCAACAGCAATCGTTACATTATTATGTTCATTTTACAAGTTAAGCCCAACTTGTTACAATTAAAATCCTGTAAATCAACACCTCAGGACACGAAACAATTTTTGCGTGACTTTTAAAGGTGCAAGACCGATATAAATCATCCTCTTAGCCGAGAAAACGATTTAAACCCATCAAGTCACCACAATCTATCACCAAGGGGACATTGCGAAAAAGGATGGCAACTACATCATGTAACACAAACACATGCAAGTGCTATGCACATTAAACCATAAACAACTGATGCCCCGCTCATCGGCCAAGAAAAGAAACCAACCATAAAACCCTCAAGTCAAGCATCCTGCTTTCCCTGTTGGCTAACATAATTAACCAAAAAGTCATAGGAATGCCAGTAACTCCCTAAACCAGCCCATAACCTATCTAAAAGGCCAAAGCCACAGCCAAAATTCAACAAGTAGTGAAGCTAACATTAGTTATCTGACCTTTAAATCCCGAAAGATTCGTCGTTATTAATTTTGAATTCGGATAATTAATTTTACATGTGTTCCACAGGGTGATATTAATCAATCCAAAACATCCAAAGTTTCCACATTGATTAAGCCCATTCAATTAGTTGATAATTTCTTTGTAATTAACCTTAATTTTAGAATCAAAAATTCCCTTAATTTTACCCGTGTTTAAATGGCATTAAAATCACCACCTAAACTTGGGTTTTATCTTAGTTTAAAACTATTAATCACAGGTATAAATTATCAATGAATCAACAACATACTTGCATATTAAAGTACCCACAAATAATAGCAAAATATCAACATGATTTCAAACTCAACAAGATGGCGAGCGCACGCACAATGAAGAAATAGAGCGACAAAACCAAGATAACAAGTCTATCATATGTAAAACGGATCGAAAACAAAATAAATGAGTAGACTACCCTGCTTAATGTCACCAAAGGGTCACAGTAACTCCGAACAGTGTGCAAAAGATCTGAGGATGTGTGCCAAGTATTCTCCGACATCCGTGCACGCTCCGAGCGAGTCTCCTAAGCTAGACCCACCAAAAATCAGGTCCAAAACTCACTCCGAGCGAGTCTCCTAAGCTAAACCCACCAAAAATCAGGTCCAGAAACTCATTAAAACACGTTTCTAATTTTTCAAGTAAGGTATAGCATTTAGAAAGGAAAATAAAGGTCCTAGGAATGTAGCACGCATCTATACAATTCCAACATTATCTTATTTACATGAAACAAAGGTCAGAAAGGCCTCAAACCACTCAAAATAGTGCAAAAGGGTCCTAAACCAAACAAAACCGATCCGATTCAATCAAACCAGTCGACCCAACCACCCACGACACGTCACACAGCCGTTCGTCGTGCATTGCACCTATGGATCAATTCCCTGCACCTCATAGCCATCCAATTCGCCACATGTCAAAGATCAGGCGCATCTGCAAGAACAATGTTGTGACCTTTTGCCTTCGCACGCTTGCGGCCAACTTAACGCGTACTCGCACGCGAGATCACCCTCTTCCCCCGCGTGTTGCTACCACTTCCTTTCGCACGTACCTACCACTGTCGTTACACGTGCGTCACACGTGAACTACCTCACTCTTCTTTTCCATCTTCTTTCTTCTCTTTCCTCTCTCTTGAATCTAGTGCAACCTAATGGCATCCCAAAACCCTAAATTAGCCTTTTTATAAATCCCTAATTATGATTAGGGTTAGGAAAAGTCATTACTTGACCAAAAATACCCTTGGAAGTTCGCTTATTCACATTGTAATCATGTTCGTCTTATTTCGAGCATAACTTGAGCTACACAACTTAGATTTACGCGAAATAAGCATCGTTGAAAAGCTCACAACAAGAGAAATCCAATGATACCTCACATGGTACCCTTTTGATGAGGTTTAACCAAGGGTTAATCAAAAACACATTTATTCACGCTTTACGAAGCGTTGATGCTTACAAGTCTGTATGTCTACAGGTTTGAAATGATTCAAACCACTCCGAAATGACTTAAGACCTAGATTTTTTGAAAAAAAAGATAAGGTGATTATTCAACTAATAACCACCCAGATTTAACAATTTAATTAATCATAGGCAAGATACAATCTCAGCTAAAAAGTTACAAATGAGTTCTCCCAGGAATGCATCATAGAATAAATACAACAAATGAAATTCTTAAGGTAAGATTGTTGTCCCCTATAAACAATTGCATTCCTTCCAAGCCAAATTCCCCACAACACTGCTAAAACATTTGCCTTCTCCCCGTTGGATCGGAGTATTCAATCCCACTGGCCGTCCTCCCCTCCTAAATGAGATCCAGAAATCTCCAATACTAGAATATGACATCCATCCAAAAGTGAAATGACACAAAAATTGTGTCGATACTCGATAATGGATACGCAAAAAAAGATGGTTAATGTCTTCATCCTCTCCTCCACAGAGCAAACATCATCTCTTTGCTTCCGGCACCCATTGTGCCCTCCACATTCTAGTCATCAGGCATCCCCTTCTAAGCAACCATGCGAAAATCTTAAACTTCAAGGGACAAGCAACTGCCTAGAACTGCTTACAATCTCTAATGAGGTCAATGTCCACCATTGGTCTCAAGGCTGTCAACCTCCTATAAGCCAAATGAAGTAAGAAATCACCCTCATTCCAAACAAAAGAATCCACACCCCCCTCAATCCGATAACCCTCCAACTCATGGAGCAATAGTTGTAGATCCAAAATCCTCTTATCCGACAGGTTTCCTCTGAATGAGGGACACCAAGACCCATCCCAGCAATCAGCCACCAAAAACTTCCTATCAGAAGCCAGCACAAATAATCTAGGAAACATGTCCTTCAACCTCCCCTTGCTTATCCAATCATCCATTCAAAAGCAAAACACATCTCCAGTGCCAACATAAGGTGAAAAGAAGCTATGTACATTTGGCGCAACAAATGCAAAACCTCTAATGAGGGATTACATATGTGTCGGGATGCATTTGAACCAGGTAGCAAGTCCACTTCCTTTGCATAAGACTGGCATGCAATTCCTAACTAAGATGTGTCATACCAACAGTCTTCAAATCTGGAGATAGTCACAGTATTTTGACCTAACCTGGTGCAACAAAGCCTTAATGCTCAATCGCAACAGTACACTCAAACTCTGATTTAATGTGGATGTGATCGTTTCCACATTTCTCAACTTCGTGAGAAAATAATTGTAACTATAACACATAAGTGATCCCTTTGAGCTCCACACTCGGGTCAAATAAGGGTTTGACCCTCCCCTTCATTCTCAAATGAACTATCAAAGAGGCCATCTCACATAAAATTAAGTCCCACCACTTCAAATCAGCAAGAAATCTTCACTATTGGTGCATAGAAACCACCTCCTACTCAGTTTGCAGTTATATGAATGGAAAACAACCTAAACAAGGCAAACACCTTTTTGTTCTTCAAACAGTGGCAAAACGGCCACAAACTCGTCGTGGCAATGCTTCTAAACATCATTGAGGCTTTAGCAGCACTACTAATGCTCGCCAAAGTCCTAAGGATGGACTTATGGAACAAGGGCGATGTTGTAAGATTCAAAGGACCTAACGGAACACAAGGAAGCAGGGGCGCCACTGAAAGGCGTCGCCAAAGTCTAAGAGATGTTGTTGAGCATCGCTATGGCTAGGGCAGCGCTCCTGAGGGTCGCTGGAGTTGTAGGTCGGCTTAGCGACACACACCATGATGAGGAAGAAGTAGCAACGAAAAAGGAGGGCATAGTAGAGGCATGGCGGTCGATAGCAATGAGAGAGGCTTTCGATCACCCTATGGTGGTGATCTAAGCTATTACACGAGCCACATATCACCAAAGAAGGGAAAATCCGACCTGTGGTGAGGTAGCAATGTGGTTGTCGATCGTTGGTTGTTAGGGAGGGCACCTACCAGTCGTGAGCCTAATGGCAGTAGTGGTAGCACCAGTGGAGCTCCCTTTCCAACACAAGGGTTAGGGTTTTGTTATGGAACGAAGAAAAAAGGTATCAGAATCAAGAAGGATACAAGACACCGATCTAAGATCGCTGCTCTAATACCATGCCAAGAAAAATGAGCAACTTAATTATTATAGAATTCAGAACTCAAACCTTCCTCCTTTAAAGGTGCTAACTCTAGACCTGGTTTAAGGGAACTGCTGGGATTGGGATTAGTAGAGC
The DNA here is from genome assembly GCA_037157565.1 of Thalassia testudinum. Taxonomy (NCBI): domain Eukaryota; kingdom Viridiplantae; phylum Streptophyta; class Magnoliopsida; order Alismatales; family Hydrocharitaceae; genus Thalassia; species Thalassia testudinum. The sequence continues at coordinate 135,602,238 of JAZHRO010000003.1, read as the reverse complement.
AATCAATAGACATGGACTTGATAATTGGATTCCTCGATCTTCCTTTTTTCAAACACTTGTTCATATGTCGAGCCATATCTATCCCTTTTTATATATCCTCTCTTTCCCTATTTTTTAGTTTCCCCTATCTTTGAGATTAAAATATTAACATTCTCTGTCACTAGTTCTCTTCACTTTGTTCATAGGTCTCCCCCTAAGGAGAGTTTTTAGGCATAAAGCAGCATATTCATGTAAGGTCACATCTCTAGTGACATTATCTTCCTGTAACATGGTCAAAGCATTTATACCCTTTTTCCTTGAAGGAGTAACCTAAGAAAACTACACAAATGGCACCTGTATCAAGCTTTGATCTCTCTAGTTATAAAACATGAACAAAACAGAGACAAATAAACACCTTGGGTGACAAGTTAAAGGTGTCTTAGTAGGTGCCAAGATGGAAATAGACATTTTCCCTTTTAAAATTCTAAAAAGCGTTCTATTAATCAAATATGCAGCATCAAGACGACCCCTACCTACAAACATTGGGGAACATTTCCTTGAAACAATAAGGCCTGAGCAGCCTCTAGTAGATGTGATTTTTTCTTTCTACTACCCTATTTTGTTGTAATGTATAACTGCATAATAATTCATGAAGAATTGTTTGGATTCAAAGAATTACACAATGCTTCCTTCCATATACTCTCTGACAGAATTTTCATTCAAAAATCATATTGGGTTTCAATCATATTCACAAAATCTTATACAATTTTGGGTATCTCAAAATAACTTTTCATTAGATGTATAAAGGTGCATCTAGAGCAATCATTGTAGAAAGAAAAATTATTTTTCTTATTTCTCAATAGAAGCCCTAGGCCTCCATATAGAGAGGGGTTAAGGGACAAATTACAACTATGTCCTCAAGAAAAAAAGAACAAAACCAGAATAACCAAAACCAATGACATGATAATAAACTATAAAGGCATCTTTCTCAGCACCCCCCTCAAGTTAGAGCATAAATAACCATCATGCTTAACTTAGAACAGTAATGGTTGAAGGAGGCACGTAGAAGTGCTTTAGTAAACATATCAACAGCTTGATCTCCATATGCCACATGTAAGGTGCAAATATATCCTTTCTAGATCATATCGCAAGTTTAGTGGGAGTCTACCTTCACATATTTTTATTCTTTCATGGAAGACTAAATTGTTAGTAATGAAGAGTGCTGCCGAATTATCACACCTCATCTCCATAGAACTAGATACAGGAACTTGTAGATTCATGAGAACAAATCTAACTCACATGAGCTCAGTCAAGTTTTACTCTAATTCTGCACTAGACCTAGCTACCACAATCTGTTTCTTACTCCAACATGTAACTAGGTTTTCTCCAACAAATGTGCAGAAACTAGTAGTAGACCTTTTATCTCTGGGACATCCAACATAGTCTACATTTGTGTAAGCTATCACATCTGAAGACTTCCCACAAGCAAACAGTAGTTCCTTTCCTAAAGCCAACTTTATGTACCTAAGGATTATCATAATCGCATCCCAATCTACCTTCTTTGGCTTGTCCATAAATTGACTCAATTTGCTTACCACAAGTGCACCATCAAGCCTCGTGACAAAGACACAAACCAACTTCCCTACTGGGCCTCTAAATTGCTTAACATCAACCTATTCTAAGTTATCTTCATATAAATGCACATTAAGATCCACAAGGATAGAAGCAATATGCTTGTCTCCCAAAGTAGACCTACTACATACTTTCTGGGAAAGAACTATCCCATGTACATTCCAAGCCACCTCAATTCCAAGGAAATACCAGAGTAGACCTAAGTCCTTTGTAATAAAGTGCTTGGATTAAAATTCCTTGATAATTGTAATGCCATCAATATCATCCCCTTAGTATAATATCATCAATATACACGAGCATCACTATCACACCTTTGTTGGTCTTCTTTATGAACAGAGAGCGGTTAGCAGACGATCTCTTGAAGCCAACCCTCTTAAACACATCCGACAGCTTACAAAACCACGCTCTTGAACTCTACTTAAGTCCATAGATTACCTTATACAATCTGCAGACCACGGAGCACTCCCCTCAACCTCAACTCCTAAAGGCTACTGCATATAGACTTCCTCTTTGAGATCTCCGTAAAGGAATACATTCTTGACATCAAGTTAGCAAAGAGGATAGTTATAATGAACAGTAACTGAAGCAAGTATGTAACTAGTGGCAAGTCGAAGTAGACAACCCCATATATCTAAGTATATCCCTTTGCTGCCAAACGTGCTTCATACCCCTCAACAGATCCATCTAGGCGATGTACATCCAACCACTGCAAAATCATGTGGTGGCTGAACTAGGCTCCATGTTCCACGAGAAACTAATGTAGCCATCTCTTCCTCTAAGGCATGTCACCACTTTGAACCATGAAGTGCCTCCTAATGAATGGCAAGTGTACAAGCAATGGAGAAGGTGATAGCAAACAATCGATATTGAGGAAAAAGACTTGCCATAGACATGTACTTGAACATAGATGCATAATACATTACCTAGTGTCTTTCTGCAAGGCAATGGGCAAATCAAAGTTGTCAGTCACTGGATCATCAATCTCGTCAGACTCAGGATCAGTATCTTCAGAGTCGTGCTTTCAAGCTGTTGAGGTATATCAGAGTTTCCCAAAGGAGAAGGCATGTTGATCTCTGTAGTCTGTATCATCAAGTATGGGAGTGTCATCAGGTGTAGGATGTGCTACCTCTTCCTGTTGAATCGAGCGATGAGAGTAGATCCTCTGTAACATGTTGTCTAGCCAACCATTAGGAAGGGATGGACCAGATGCTACTATATGTGGTTCATCTGAGAGTACAAGAAGTGGGATGACAATAACACCTTCAAGTGCAAGAGAACTAATGCGGGAGCTAGATGCATAATAGTAAGGGATAAACGCCATGAAATTGTCACCAACACTCACATAATAATGTCGACCAACAAGAGCATAGCATCTATAACCCTTTTGGGTCCTGCAGTACTCAACAAAGACACTTAACAACCCATGGTGCGAGTTTATCGTTACTGGGGCCACAAAGATGTACAAATGCCACGCATAAAAAAACTTGGGTGAAACTCCAAAAAGTTCTCGATCCGAAAAAAGGATTAATAGGGGCATTGCTCATCAAGTATTGTAGACAGCATCCAATTGATAAGGTAGCATGCAGTTAACACTGCATCTTCCCAATGTGACATGGGCAGGCCATTTTGAATTAGAAGTGTCCAAGCTACATCAAGATATTCCAATGCTTCTCTCTGCCACACCATTTTGCTGCAACATGTAAGTTAAAGTGAAAAGAAGTCTTATTATTACCAGGCAGTCCCTATGTTTCTTTATATAGAGAGAGACAAGTGAAAAATAACACCATAGGTCCAACAAGAAAAAACAAAGTAACAAACAGTCCCTCACAATAACACCTAACTCAACACTCCCCCTCAAGCTGTAGCATATATATCTACCATGCTCAGCTTGTTTCTACACTTCTTAAACTGGGGGCGAGGTAGCAGCTTGGTAAAAACATCAGCAATCTGGTCAGTAGAGGCAATACACATAGTACGAAGTAAACCATATAGAATCAGGCTCCTGGTATAATGACAGTCAACATCCACATATTTCGTCCTCTCATAAACATGAGATTATTAGCAATATATGTCACAACCTGGTTATCACAATGCATCTCCATAGGCTCTTCGATTTCAACATGAAGATCTCTTAACAGAGATCTGATCCATATCATCTCAGTTGCAGTATGAGACATAGCCCTATACTCGGACTCAGCACTAGAGCGTGAAACAACACTCTGTTTCTTGCTCCTCCAAGTCACCAAATTTCCAGCTACAAATGTGCAAAAACCAGTAGTAGACCGTCTATCTACCACGTCTCCTGCATAATCTGCATCAGAATAAGCCACTACAGACACAGGACCCTTCTTCTTCTGGAATAAAATGCCTCTGCCTGGACATCCCTTAATATACCTCAACACTTGCATAACTACCTACTAGTGAATATCAGTGGGCTTGTCTAAGAATTGACTTAGCTTACCCACTGCAAGGCTGATGTCCAACTTGGTGATAATTAGATACAATAACTTCCCAACTAGCTACCAATAGACCTTCTTGTCCTTTAGCTTCACTGTATCCTCAAATAAGTAAGCTTTAGGATCCATAGCTATGTTGGCTTCCTTGAATCATAGCATATCTGTCTCCTGAAGAATATCAAGTGCATACTTCCTCTGACACATCACTATGCCTTGCTTGCTCATGGCAATCTCAATACCCAGAAAATATATCAACTTCCCAAGATCTTTCATGACAAACTGGTGAGTCAAATACTCCTTTACCTGAGTAATACCATCTGCATCATCACCTTTAAGGATAAGGTCATCAACATATACCAATAAAGCCACTATACCAGTACTGGTCTTCCTAACAAATAAAGAATGATCAGAAGATCTCTGCATCCCAATCATAGAGAGTGCCTCAGAAAAATGTTGAAACTAGACTCGAGGGCTTTGCTTAAGGCTATAAATAGCCTTACAAAGATTGCACACACACTTCCCCTTAACCTCAAAACCAGGTGGCTACTACATGTATATCACCTCCAAATCTCCATATAGAAAAGTATTTTTGGCATCCAGCTGGTGAAGATGCCATCCATAATGAGCTGCAACAGAGATAAGAATACGGACCATGGAGAGTCGTGTCACGGGAGAAACAGTATCAACGAAATTCATCCCATAGGTCTAGGTGAATCCTTTGGCTACAAGGCGATCCTTATATCGAGAAATAAACCCATCAAGATTGTATTTCAAGGTAAAGACCCATCTGACCCTAACCAAGTGCGCATCAGAAGGTAAGGCAAACAACTCCCATGTACCTCTATCAGTAAGTGCAGGCATCTCTTCCATAGCTGCCTTCCAATGTGGATGTAGGAGAGCCTGCTGGCAGGAAATAGGTATCTCCGTACTAGAGACTGCAGTTGTAAAGGCATGAAACTTTGACCCAAGAGAACCTGTAGAAACAACACTGCTGCAACACGATACTGTGCACAGGATCTCGGAGCCTTCCTGATAGCAATGAGAATATCCTCATCTGTGGGCAGAGAAAGGGACCTTGAAGAGCAGAAGAATCATCAGTATCCCTAATACATACCTGAACGGAGGAAGCCGATGGTGGCTCAATAGTGACTAAAGAAGAGGGGTGTGTCATTTCTCTGTAACTGGCAGTTGATATGTAGCATCCTTAAATGTCTTCTCATCAGGTGGTACAAGTCAGAAAGTGCCCACAGTATGATTGGTAGTAGATACACCACTACTATGAGAGAAATCCTCTAAGGCTATAGGAGGTACAGGCATAGGAGCAGTCACCTCTACTCTCTCAACTGATGACCTGAAGTAGAAAAATAAGGGATAGACTCATGAAAAGTCACATCTGCACTCACATAGCATTTCTGGTGTATGGGATCAAAACACCTGTATCCCTTCTGCTTGCATGAGTATCTCAAAAATACACAGTTAACCGCCTGCAGTGCTAATTTGTCATGACCAGGCCCAAGGAGATGTACAAACGCCACACACCCAAAGGTCTTTGGTGGCACAAGAAATAAGTCAGCATCAAGATATAAGATACTCCATGGAATCTGCTCATGTAAAACAAAAGAAGGGGCCTGTTAATGAGATAACAAGCAGTAAGAACCGCATCTCCCCACTAACTATGCGAAACACTATTCTGGATAAGTCTCTAGCTGAATCCAGAATGTGGCGGTGTTTCCTTTCAGCTATCCCATTCTGTTGTGACGTATGAGGACATGATGTCTGATGCACAGTACTCAATGATCCATACAAATCAGTCAATTTCTTTGTGCAAAATTCTAATGCATTATCTATTCTAATTTTCTTAATGCATACACCAAATTGATTTTTCACAAACATCACAAATTGCTGAATCAAAGAGCCAACTTTTGATTTATTCCTCATCAAAAAGGTCCATGATAAGCATGAAAAATCATCCACAAATAACAGATATCTAAAATTCTGGTGGTCTGCCACATGGCTAGAACCCCAAACATCACAATGCAACAAATCAAAGTAAGCAAAACTGGTAGACAGGATAGATGCTGAAAAGCTGGCACGGTGATGCTTTCCCAGCTGACATGCATCACACTGAATCTTCATGGCAGGAGACAAGTCAAATATGACACGGCGTAGCTTGCCCAGGGAAGGATGACCGAGTCTTCTGTGCCACTACAAGGCACTCCCCGCAGTAGTCGTTTAACATGCTGCAGCAGCTAGACTCTGAAGTAGCTGATATACACCCCCTCCTCATCGCCACCACCAATCGTCCTCCCCATCATGCAATCCTAAAAAGTGCATCCAACAGCATCAAAAATAACATAAGAATTCAACTGCTTAGTAATAGGACTAACAAATAGCAGTTGCATTGTCATGTCCGGCACATAATATACATCATCAAGATGCATGGAGGGTGTAATAGACACCCCTCCCTTACCACGGATGGGGGCATGTCTACCATCTGCCAGCTATACAAAATGTTCCTGTGGTATCTTCCGTAATCCCCTAAAGCACTGGAAATTTCCTATCAAATGATCAGATGCACCTGAATCAATCAACCATGATCCTTTCGTACCTGATGCAGATGCATAGGCTGCAGTGCTAAAGGATTGAGGCTGCTCATGGGTCAACTGTGCTAGCCGCTGCACAACTGCATCATAGTCTGCCTCTGCAAGGGATACTACCTCAATACTCACACCTAGAGAAGCTGTAACAAAAGTCTGGTTGGCCACAGTAGGACGGCCGAGCTTATTCCAACACTTAGTCTCAACATGGCCAAGCCTGCCACAGTAAGAACATGTAGGCTTGCCACGACCACCATCAGTTCGACCTCTCCCTTTGCAACGAAAGAAGCCACCACGACTTGCACAAGTGCTAACAACAGAATGAGCTGAAGATGTAGTGGTAACAACTGCATCATGAGTAGGCTAAATTTGCATCCTACTCAGCCTCTTGTAAATTTCCTCAATATAAGGAAGATCAGCGAGAGTCAGAATCTATGAATGAGCCACTAAATAGTGATCACTCAGCCCTGCAAGGAACATGTGGGCTGCAAACTCCTTCCTCTGATCCCTGTATGTAGTACACATCGATCTACATGCATTATATTTCTCCAATAACCCTTTCATAGTGGAGTAATACTGAAACAGACTCATCTCTTCCTGCTTGAGATGGCATAAATCATAGTGGATCTGAAATACTTCAGTTGAATTCAACTCATATGAATAAGTCGACTTCAAGCTGCCACATCTCTTTAACAGAACTATAGTACATAACTTCATCGCCAATCCTTAGAATAACGCTATTCAAGATCCAGCTCTCACATAACATCATCTCGATTCCAAGTTGCATATTTTCCTGTTTTCTACTCCAGTGGTGCTTCCAGGAGCACATGCTTCTTATCATGGCCTTCCACAGTGACAAGGTTTGAGACCAACGGGGGTCATTGGTCTCATCCAATTTTATAATAGGAGCAAAGAAGAAGCTCTTATACACCCCGCTTTCTGTACTCTGTCCTGAAGACAACTCAGAAACATCTAATGCAAACATGATAGCTTCAAACACACACAAATAAACCCAACCAGCAGATCTGAAATCCTGGATAAAACTCCAACAACTTAGGGAATACACACCCCACAATCCAGAGACAAAATATCCAACACTTCACTGGGGAATACACACCCCAAGAATCAATCAATCAGGGGAATACACACCCCAAAATAAACATTCACAACAGGGAATACACACCCCAAATCAGATCAAGAGACCAAAGAAGTCATACCAACCATAGAAAGGTTCTCGCTTCAAATCTCCATCTCCATAACACTCAAGAACCTCCCTATAACGTGCTGGTGGCCAGCAACCTGCTCTCCGGTGACCTAGGCAGCGATTAGAAGAGAAGGCACTGGTGGTGTTCTGCTCTAGAGCTGCGCCGATGGCCTACAGGGCTGCAGCGGCGGTCTGCCGGAGCCCAACAACGCAAGGCAGTGCTGCGGGAGGTGAGGTGGCGTTGCAACAACGCTTTGCCGAAGAGCAGCAGTGTGAGGCAGGGCTGCGAGAGGCCGCTCAACCTTCAGCGATGGCTGCAGAGCAGCGGCGATGGCTGCAACAACCCTAGGCGACACTGCTGCACCGCACCGACAGTGGCTACAGCAGCGTAAGGAGGCACTGCAGTGGCGATGGGCAATGCTGCTACTGTGACAGCGACAAAGCATCGGTGGTGGCGGTGGCATTCGGCGGTGGTGTGGCTTGAAGATAGGGTTAGGGTTTATTTGATGGTATCCCTAACTTGGTATTCTAATACAAAGTTGAACTGAAAAGAAATCTTATTATTACCAGGCGACAAGGGAAAAATAACACCATAGACCCAACAAGAAAAAACAAATAACCCCTCACAATAACACGTAACTCAACAGTGTAGGAGCAATTGGTTTGGTGTATGATACCATATTCCCTGTAGAAGACACAAAGAGAATAACTACACAATTCCACGACATTGTCCGATCAAATGACTTTTACATTGACTATGAATTGATTTTTAATCTCCACCAGAAAAGTCTTAATCATATCACTAGCTTCAGACTTCAATTTCAGTAGAAACACCCATGTCAAGTGAGAGAAGTCATCCATAGAAATAACGTAAAACTTGTAACCCAAATGATCAAGATTGTAACTGGGTCCCAGATTATCCAGATGAAGTAACCGGAACATCTCGTCATAACTTCGATGTTGTGTCCTTAGAAACGAGCTTTTATGATGCTTGCCAAGTTGGCAAGCTTTACATTGGAAGATAGCAGTTTGTGGAATCTACAATTTCACTTGTCTAAGCTTGGATAAGGAGAGACTGCCAAATTGAAGGTACCACAAATAACTAGATAACCCTCCAAATGAGAAAGAAGCGAGACCAGCATATGGTGACTATATGAGGCAATATACGCCACTTTCCTCACATCTACATCCAATGACTAGTCTTATCAGTATGTCCTAGAAACTAGCATAGCATCAAACACTACTCCACAATTGAACTCCTTTGTAATCTGGCTGAAGATGACAAACTCAAGGGAAAGTCAGGGCCATGAAAAAATTCTCCAACCATATATGGGGTGCAGCTTGTACCTCCCATTGACCTATGATAGCAAAATGCTACCCAGCAACAATTAATATGATTTTGCCTGATAGAATCGGTCTAAGGTTGGAGAATTATCTCGAGTCACCACATATGTGTCAGGAGACACCTAAATCAACAAGTCAGTCTACATCCTCTATCTAAGATTGGCATACAATGTCGGTCTAAGTTGTACCATATTGCTCAAGTTTTCGAATCAATTTATCATACTCGATTCGAGGAATGGAAACATTCTCATTCACCAATGTTAGTATAGCAAAGGCCCGATCCCCAGCATACGACCTACCACTGATCTTGCATTGGGACCCCAAGCATCTTTGGCCCCCATAACCACATCCACATTCATGAGTAAACAGTGAAATACGTTTATTTCCTCTAAAGTCTCCTATTGAACTCTGATATGATGTTCATTTCATACCCCTTAACACCACTGATGGTTAAGTATGGTTGTGTCACATGGATTAACCCAATCAACTTCTCAATTGGGTCAAATAAAGGGCTTGGGAAATCCCCATAACTATTATCTCCTTGTATAGTAGAATCAATCACTTCGGAGACCATCGCTCACACCATCGAAGTCCCATGAACTTGGAACAATGAGTAAAATTGAATCTCAATGCATTAGAATCATGAGATTTACTTCATAGCCACACAAAAGATAGGAAACCAATACCGAATCAAAAAAACCAAAAAGCACAGCAGCAACTACCTGAAAACAACCATCAATAGCCCTGAAGGTCTCTCCAGCAACCGGTCAGCTTAACGATCCTCAGCGATGGGTCTCCTCCTCCAGACGACTCCTCTAATGGGGTTCCTTCATAACAAGGCTCCACGCAACAGTAGCGCCCAAAGGACCAAGAATTGATCCTTAATCGGCCAATGCTGCTACCTTGAGAAGTCAATCTCAGGCGAGCGACAACGATGCTCGAGTTCGGCAACAGTGCTCTGATGCCGCCTCAACCTAGTGATGTCGCGATTGGTCGTCGACAACCACCTTCGCAACAATGGTAGCAAGATCAAGGGTCCCTTCCCTTACGTCTTGTGACCTGGGGCTTAGAAGCCTAGAGAATTTTGAGAATAAAGATCCCTCTTTCTTCTCAAGAGAGCCACAAATCCTAAGAAATCCTAATTTATTGGTGGAGAAAGAAGATGAGAGATCAATAAGGTATAAAGCTCCAACCTAGGATCACCACTCTGATACCATGTGGAAAGGAAAATGATTTTTCTTATTTCTCAATAGAAACCCTAGACTTCTATATATAGAGAGACGTCAGGGGGCAAGTTACAACTACATCCTCAAGGAAAAAAATAAAAACAAAATAACCAAGACCAAGGACACAATAATAAACTATAAGACATCTTTCTCAGCAATCATCAATGAAACTCATAAAGTACTTGTATCCACCAACAAAGAGGGCTAAAGCCCCAAACATCAAAATGAATCAAACCAAACAAATGTGAACTTCATTGCTTGATTCATAAAATGAAGCGTAATAATGCTTTACCAATTCACAAACTTGACACATTTATTTCAGAAAACATGGTTGGAAGCAACTTCGTTAAGGATAAAAAGCTTAAGTGACCAAGACACTGGTGCAAAAATGAATAGACTCCACGTAGACTTTACTCTGTTTCCTCGAGTGCAAGATTGCCTGAAGTGCACATGCAACCTTCCCTAGCAACTTGTAAAGGCCATCAAATTCCAAACCAATCCAATCTTCTTCCACATCACCAGATCCTAAGAAGACACCAATCCCAATAAAAAAACAATTGACATTTCAACTCCTTTGTTATTTTACTAACAGATAAGAAGTTCAAAGGAAGGTCAGCAACATGGAAAGCACTAGAAAGAGTAAAAGACTCTAGCAACAAAATGCATTCTTTCCCTGCAACATTAACATTTGAACCATCTACCATAAGGACATGTCTTAACCAGATCCAAGTTTGTATTTGGAAAACCATTTTACATCTTTGGTCATGTGATCAAAGGCCCCACTATCAATAATCCAATCATTAGAGTTACAAAGGATATTCATGCCTATATTACCTTGAACATAAAGAGCATAGTTAAGCGCAATAATTCAAAAGATCCCACCTTGTTGCCAAGTTCCTTTTCAAACAGTCCTTGCAACTCTGATTTAGTCTGCCATTTAATCACAAAAAGTAAGTCAGTCCCCTTCACCTATCTTTTCAGAAGCATCAAACGCCACTACTGCCACACTTCTTTTAATTTGAGATCAATCGGTACCATGACTTGCCTTTCCTCCCAATGCTTTTCTGGGTGAAGATCCCAACATGAGTCTATAGTGTGCCCAGTTTTCTAATAGTGTATGCACTTCCAAATTCCTTTTCCACAGTCTGCTACAAAGGACTTAGGTTGAAATTAGTTTCAACTCACAAATGTCGAATGCTCCAAATCAATTCTTGTTTCACCAATAGCATCTCAAGATCTACCCCCGATAACATGTAATCTAGCTTCCTCTACCTTCACTTAGAAGTAGACCTCCTCAATACTTAGAATGGAAGAACCATTAGGAATCCGACTCCGAACATTTTCAAACTCCTAATGCATACCACCAAGAAATATGAGCGAACGAGTCTTCCCATTCTCTATCCCAATGAAGTTTCTGATCAAATGGATATTTCCAAGTCTCATATGCATAGAAGTTCAGGTCATACCACTTGGATTTAAGAAGCCCAAAATATTCTGTAATAGGCATTGTTCCTTAGTGAAGATCGTAGATCTCCCTTGTTAGCTAATAAATACAAATGGCCTTCTTCTAGCCAAACATGTTCTCCAGGGTAGTCCACATCTCTCGAGCATTTTTGTTCATCAAAATCAATGAAAGACATGTCGCTGATATGTCTTTATCAAGGCCCCAAAAGATATTAACACCCCCTACCATATCTTTTTCCTTGATGTTAGTCGATATGTCACTGATATCAAGGGTATCAATGACATATCGTTAAAATTGAAGCTCCTAAGCATAAAATTTTCAACATACCGAAATATATCGTTAATATGTCGTTGACATGTCTTTCTTTTCCAAAATAAAAACATCTCATTATGTATGTAAGGGATTCCTAATTCACATATTCTAAGGAATTGTCATCATGAGACAATGTTGTAGGCAATGAGCCTATAGGCAACAACATAACATATATCTAAAATCACATGCTTCGGATCTAATTTGGCTATGATGATGATACAAAGTAGAAGCAGAAGCCTATACATCAAGTCTCAAGATCCTTCTCCTTGATGTGATTTGTGGAAATCATGACAAACAAAAACTATAGATATCCATGATGATGCAACCAACCCAAATACTCTCTCGTCCTCAAAAAAAAGGACAAAAGAAACATCCTAAGGTTGCAACATTGATGGCATCTTGGAAATTTAAAGGCTATAACCTTGTGTTTTGCTTATCTACTTCTGCTTTGAAATCTTCAATATTGGGGATTCTTCTTTGATGTGGAAGGGTATGAAGAAGGTGAAAGTACAAATACCACATGACTTTAAAATTATGTATGGTTGCTTTGTGTCTTTTCTTTTGAATGCTATGACCTATCGATATGTCAGTAGCTAGATTAATAGCATGTTTTTATTATGTTTTCATTCAAAACATATGATTTCGGTCTTCTAAGCATTTCTTCATGCATGTAGTAGTTACTAAAATATTCATTTTCATTAAATTTGTGACATTTTAGGTCATTTTGAACCTTTTCAAGCAATTTCCCCAAAATTTCCCCGATGTCAACGACACGCCCCCTTTTTGACCTATCAACACAACATCGACATTTAAAACCATGCTCAAAATAAGGGGTTAAAGTTCTACTGAAACAGAATTCACAATCCAAGATTGGACTTGGTTATCTTCAAGATACCACATCTCCTAGGAAAGATCATCCTCTGCAAGGTCAACTTTAGTACCTCATACATAGCCAATACAGCCATGACCTGCAATACCCATTCTTACTACTACAAACCACAAAACAAAATTCAATTTGTTAAGTTTTATGGTGGTACGCTGCACAATAAGGCTCTCTTGTGACTTCATGGACCCTAACTCGACCTCTTCTTGTTTTAGTTCCCTGGCATAGTAGAAGAATCCTTGCACACAAGTCCAAGCAATCAGACCAACACAAACCACAAAATGTTGGAAAATCAAATTACAAACTACTAGACACCAGCAAAATTGGAGAAACAAGGCACAAAACAATGTTGGAACGTCAAACCATGTAAATAGGTTTGCAACTCCCCCGCAGGAAGCAACCGAACCGATCACCAAGGTCACTGAAGTGCCACCAACATCAGAACCACACTAGGAGGCACTACCTAATGCTACTGCACAGCAAATCTTGGTCAGATCTGGCCTCTTATCGTATCTAGTCAAATCTAGCCTCTTGGCATAACTAGCCAGATCAAGTAGGGAGGGGGTTCTACTATGGTCGTCGGAGCACCGCCACCTCGGATATGGTCACCAAAGCATTGCCGCAGTCATCAGAAACCTAGATCTGGTTGCCGAAAACCAATCATCGCGATGGAGGACCACTGAAGGGGCCTACGCATGACAGGAGAGCCTCGAGGATACTCGAAAACCCACACCACGCACGAGATTTGTGTAAAGGTCTTCAATACATACTATGTACACAGAAGACCTCCACGAAGAAGCAACAATAGGATCAAACCCACTTTGATACCATGTTGAAAATGAAAAGAATAAACAATTACATGAACACAACAATGTACATGAAAACCTCTCTCAACGGAAGGGAAAAACCACGAGAATAGATACTTAACTCTCACTAGCAACTAGGGTTTTCTTTCCCTTTTCAACAACTAAAAGTGGAACGTGTGGTTGGTGCAAGGACACCACAATCGTTAATTTTAATGATAACAAAACACTTGTTATTTAACATTTGCATTGAGTTATAGTTTCAGGATAAATGCAAATGGTCACAAGTGTGAAAGAGCTCAAACTCACGTCCATGGTAGATTGGAGAAGCTCGTTGGAGGAGGAGCTTCGCGTGGAGCGAGAGCTTGAAGATAAGAAGAATAGGATAGACATTTTGTTCTATGTATTTTTATTCTTGTCGTTTTGTATCTTTTTGTTCTTTACTTTTTATTTCATTAAATCATTTGTTAAAGAGACTAAACAGTAGTCCTAAGAACACTTACTCAACCCTATGTTACTTAGACATCTCTTAGAGAACTTAGAAAGCCAAAGTAGGCTTCAAATAACCTGATCAAACGTCCAATCTGGACATCAAACGTCTAATCTTAGACTTTAAGACATCTGACTATTTTATCAAACCTCCAAAACACTTAGGTTGGAAGCATTCTCTCTGTCTGCCAGTTTTAGACATCCAGCCCTTAGTCCAGACGTCTTCAAACGTTCAACTTAAGAACCGTTGGCTTGAGAAATCTAATCGTCAAGGATTAACTCTTAATATGATTCACATTCACTTTCAGACATCCGTAGTGTATCCCAGACGTCTGATAAATAGACGTTAGACTAAGATCTGACCTTAATTACTACGTATCAGACCTTATAGCCGTTTGTGCCTCAAGAAATCCATTCCCGCAGTGATTTGTGTTTCCCGACGTCCAGACCTATAGCCAAACGTCTGATCTGTCGTCTGTGCAACTAAACACTAGAACCCTGTTTCGATCTTAACAAAATAGGAAGGAAACCCGTTTAGTATTAGACGTCTGATTAGATTCTCAAACATCTTAAAACTTCTTTAGACGTCCATCTTGATCTAACCCAGTCCAGATCTTCTACCCTTCTAGATCAGACGATCGATCCCTAAATCAGACGATGACCCAGATGTATGATAATAGATTCAGACGTCTAATAACCCTATCAGAATCATAACTGACCCTAATTTCGACCTTATTTACGTTGGGATTATTCCCAACGGCTATAAAAGCCTTCCAACGGCTAAAAGAGGCTTCTAAACCTTTCTTAAGGCCTCTATAAATAGAAGAGGACCCTTGCTTTGTTAGATACACCTAAGAAACACTACTTCCACTCAAATTGTGTCAAAGAGGAGAAAGGAATCATCTAGAAGTGTTGCTCTCCAAACCCTTGTCCACACTCTTGAGAGCTTAATCTTCGCTGCACACCCGCTCTCCCATCCTCACATTCGAGAGCATCGTTCGTGCCCTTGCGTGATTCACGCACTCCGCATCAATAGCCGACGCACTTCCATCAAAGAAAAGTTTCTATTGCCTATAGTAGCTAGTTTTAAATACTTACTTCGTGGCTCTATAGGATTTTGTATCAGTCTTTGGTTGAGTTTTCGCCTTGTGAATTCTCGTCTACCTCGCGAGACAAAATACTCCTCGTGAATAGAAGGCTTGAGATTACGCTACCCTCGGGTTCAAAGTAGCGTGGTTGTAAGAGATTGAGTCACTCCCGTTTTAAGTGACTCGGTTGGTGAATTTGATCGACTAGGTCGAATGGAAAATCCTAAACCAAAAGGTTTAGGTGGTGGTTTTTACCCGAGTTTGGATTTCCACCTAAAATTCCTTTATGTACTTTGTGAGATTGTGTGTGATTGATATCTTATTTCCGCATTATTTATTTATCACACATCTCACCTCCTCCGTCATGGGGGGTTTTCCCCCCAGATTCAATTTGAAAATAAGGGGGGCATGGGGGGTTTTCCCCTCAGATTCCTTATCTGAGTTAAGAGTTCATAACATAGTTAAGCGAGTGCTACCCTGGCCGGGTAGCATGAGGGAGACAACTAGCATGCCTCAGCATGCATCCTTCAACTAGCATGCCCCAGCATGCAACCAACCATAGGAGGGTTAGGTTCAGTAGAGTTAACCACCACCCCTTGGGGGTGAAGTGGTTATACAGAAGAAAGATAGCCCTAACCCTCCTATAAGAGAATAGCCCTCTCTGGATACCAAGGTGTCATACCCTAGAGAAGAGAGGGCAGCAAAAGGATGCCTAAAATCGATGTTACTATACTTATAGATACTGGGTTAAATGGATTCAGCCCCAAGATCCAATTACCCAATTACATAATACAACTCAAAAATATACAATAAAAATATGGATGTTTCAAACCTATTACATGAAGATTTATATCCCACAGGCATAAAGTTTGTAGCAAATGCAACCGGTAGCTGGGATCACCATATGTAACCTGCAAATAGAAAATTAAAACATTTTTCAGAAGTAGAAAACAAGGCAATAACTAAAATTCACGAGGGCCTTTCTTGAACTGAAAGGCAAGCTTGCTTACCAAAATGTAAGTTCCTTTATCCTTAAGTACCCTGAGACATTAAGGAGAAATAAATCAAGTTGCAGAACTACCTCCAAGAAAATTTATAGTGACAAGCTACGTTTAGGTGAAGAACAAAGAACAAGATGATTCTTGCTGTACCTTCCAACCTCCTCAATCATCTTAGTAGCATTTTGTTGTGCTTGAGGGCCACACTACAAGTCAGGTATTGATTTAGACAATCAGCTCAAGACCATTATAAAAATTTTTCTAGATATGTGAAAACTCACCATGAGAGAATCTAAAGTTCCTGAGAACAGAAAAAAAAAAAAAAATTAAAAAGAAGCTAACAGGTTTAGTAGACCGTCCAGCAAAATAACTATTGCGTAAGTAATATCCAAATGCATACCTTTATCAATCACAGCATCAAAGAAACCAGACTTGAAGATGTTCATATTTCGGGCATCCAACTGATAAACTGATACCATAGATGAATTCAAGGATAAAACATGCAAAGATGGTCACAGAATTCCTCTCAGCTATTATGCCCTATTAAGAAGTTTGTTGGCAGGAAAACCGATAACAAGTCTTCGAATAGGATACACTTAAGGCGGGGATGATCCTGATATTTCTTTTGCATTGATTCTATAACAACACTGGAGATATCGATATTGACAACATCCTCATATCCATTGTTAATCATGCCTTCTCCGAGTGCTGTAGTTCAAAGGAGACCATAAAGTTCGTACATTAGAACATAATTATTACAAGAAAAGAAGCTATGCAAAATCAAGGAATAAAATTTACACATCACATGAAAGGAGAGGAAAAGAAAGCTTTTATTCAAGGGTTGTAAATTAATAAAAATTCTGAATCTGGCTAAGGATATTCTAATCAAGAGGCAGTTGTATCAATGTGATTCAGAACCTTATTATATATTTACGAAGTCTCACATCTGCAAGCATAAAATGTAGATAGAACTGGAATGTGCTAAATGCATGGAATCTCCTAATAGAGTTGTGACAGAACTTGTCTTGTTTGGAACAGTAGGAGTATGTCTGTAATGTTTTATCAGTTCTTGCATCGTCTATCCTGGTATGGACATCTTTTAATTTTTGCCTCAATGCTCCTTTATAAATATGGAGCTCACATCCAAGAATCACAACATTTTTCTCCCAATATGATACTAGAGGAAGGTAACCTCTACAGTTTTTGTGCCTACTATCCACCAAGGATTCCAACACCATCCCACCGGCACCCCCTAGCCACATGGCACCCAAACCATGCACAAATTGGAGTGTGCATGATCCTAAGTGTGCACGGTCTGCCATTTAAATTAAATCAGATAATTGATGCTGTTCATTGAGAAACCCTAACCCCAAAACATAGAGGCAGAAAGGAAAAGCTATTGTTAGGAAATATTTTTCAGTTGTTTTTATTTTTAGCTCTATTAGAATTAAGCTATTGTTAGGAAATATTTTTCAGTTGTATTTATTTTTAGCTGTATTATAGTTATCTATTTCCTCATGTATTAGTTTGCTATTATCTCTTTTCTTTAAGCACTCCTTGGTATTTTTCTCATCCCGAATAGCTTGATACAATTTTATTCTCAACGTGCTATCAAGACCAGTGGTCTATACCATCCTTGACTCTCACCTCTTCATTTTTCTTCCACCAAATATTTAAAAACAAACAAACATGGGGAAATACCTTTTTTCTAGGCTTTCAACCACTGAAATCGTACAAAACTCTCATTGTCGCTGCCACCAGCTAGCAGTCAGGGGGTCACTAGGGACCCCTTCACAGATCAGAGGACCCCTTTTGACCAGTTGCCAGTGACTAGAACCAAAGAAAAGTGATCTAGGCGATGACTAATAGCCCTTCTTCGTCGTCTACCAGCCATTCCTACCAACGTTAACCAGTGACCCCGCATCAAAGGGTCAGCAGCAACCACTTTGGTACTGGCCATTGGTGGTAGATTGCCTAAGATCCTTGATCTCGCTTGTTTTGAGTGAGATATGAAGTTGAGAGGTCCCTTAATCCAATTGGTTGGGCTTCAAAAGTAGTCCAACAATCAAGCCAACCAACAACAGTGCTCCAGTGACGCCTCAACAACCAATGGTGACTCAAGATTGAGGGTTGACTCCCATTGTGGCTCAAAAAAGGGATTTATATCCCATTATTGTCTATTTTCTATGCATTTCAGGCACATCTTGCACGTCTTGTGCATATTTTATCATTGAGCCACATCTATCTTACATTCTTGAGATGCTTGAGTTGTGAGTCGCTAGTTTGCTTGTCTAGTGTGACAACGAACACAATATATTTCTGTGTATCTCAAGGGGTATGTTACTCTTGCTACCAAGACTCGATCTGTGTTGTCCCAGTTGTCCTACACTACCTCACTTTGTCTTGATGGTATGTTTAGGACTCATTCTCACGTATTACTTGGGATCGTCTCTGGCCTCCTGATTGGGATGGTCTCCTATTACCCCTTAAGATCAGTTCCTACAATGATTGTATTCCTTTTTTGCTACCAGTTTGGATGGCCTTTTGATGATTAGTCATACATGGTACACCGAGTGAATCATCACTTTTACCTACTACTATTGGTCTTACAGGTACTTCTCAAGATTATCTCATTGCTCACGTTTCCCTTATTGATGTTTCTAGTAGCCAAGGAAATCTGACAACTACTATTACTGAGAACAAGGTTCGAAATGCCGATTTCGATGCCGTGCCGATGAATTCCAAGTGTGCATTTCG
Source organism: Thalassia testudinum (assembly GCA_037157565.1). Lineage (NCBI taxonomy): Eukaryota > Viridiplantae > Streptophyta > Magnoliopsida > Alismatales > Hydrocharitaceae > Thalassia > Thalassia testudinum. The sequence goes on along the minus strand of JAZHRO010000003.1, from coordinate 135,583,005 downwards.
TGGGCATGCCGAGGGCATGCCGTGGAAATACCCATTTTTCGATTGGCATGCCGATGAGCATGCCGTGGGCATGCTGTGGGCATGCCGATGCATACCAACAAAAATAGCAAAAGTAATTAAAAAAACCCATAGCAACCTAGACATGGACACCAATTTCGCCAGCATGCCGACCATGCTGACGGCATGCCGACCGTGCCGAGGGCATGCCGACGACATGCCGACAATGCCGACGGCATGCCGACGAAATCCCTGTAAATCGACGCTTTCTTCATGTCAGCACGACCGTTGCTCGGAAATGCCCTTTCTGACTGCATGCCGTCGGCATTTAAATCAATGAACTGGACAAAAGATTCAGGTGCTTATACTTATCTGATTTGTAAAAGTGGCACTCTATTTGAAACTAAGCCAATTGAGGAGTTAAATTAGTCAGATTAGCAAATGGCTATCATTCTCCTATTATTGCAATTGGTGATACTAAGTTCTCGCTTAAAGTTATCTGATATCTATTATGCACCAAAGTTCCCTATGCTCCGCTGATTTCCAAATCTGAATGAACTCCAAAATTCTTCAAAGCTAGAGTACGACAACTAATCGAAGCAGAATTCGAAAAATAGGCATCCAAAACATAGATCAATGTCCTCATCGGCCCCATGCAAAGCGGACATGTTTTCTCCCCATCGTGCACCCACCGAGCTCTCCAAACTCTCGTCATTAGTCTCCCTCTTCTTAGAAGCCAAGAAAAGATCTTGACTTTCAAAGGACAAGAATTTTCCAAATCAATCTACAATCCCTAGAGAGATTTACATCAACTATCAGACCACCTCCACCCAACCTTCTGTAAGCCTCCCTAACAAAGAAGCCACCCTCCTCCCAAGCAAGAATGTCACGACAATCACTCAGAGATAGTTCTTGTAGCATTCCTTGGAGCTCCTCAATTCTCTGATCTGACAAGTTACCCATAAGTGAGGGGCACCAAAATCCCTACCAACAATCTACCACTTTAGCATCTTTGTCAGCTACCAGTGCAAACAACCTGGGTAATCTGTCTCTCAGTCGCCCCTATGATGTCCAATCATCCAACCAAAATTGCAAGGCATCCCCCAATCCCAGTTGAGGCAAGAACAATGACCGCACCTTCGGCTACATTAGAGAAAGCCCCTTTAAGAACTACGAAGCTGCACTCACAGGAGAGGCCAAAATTCTCCAGAAGAAAGGTTCTCCATAACAAGCCCACATCAAGCTCCCCAGAAGACCGTCTCCATGCTTCAAGAGTCTGTTGATCCACGTTGCCAAAAGGCTATCATTTAATCTCCCCACCTACCTCACCCCCAACCCTCCCTCCTCCACTGGTTTGCACACTTCTTCCCATGCCACGATCCTTACACTACACCCAGACACTCCATAGTTTGTCCAAAAAAAGTCTCTTATCAAGCCAATGATTCTATTTTCAATCTTTTATGGCAGTCTAAAAATCGATGTGAAGTAGGAGGGTATAGAGGTGAGCACTGCCTTCAAAAGCACCAACCTCCCCCCTTTAGATAGAGTCCCAAAGGCCTACCCCGAAACGCCTCTCCAACCTATCAACGAAGGGCACCCACTCCTGCATTAGGATCCTCCTATTAGATAAAGGGAGGCCAAGGTAGGAAATAGGCAAGGAGCCCTCCCCCTTCCCCAGCTCAATGCTACATTTGTTGGCCTCCTCTAGTGTCATCCGTAATGGGATAAAAGCGGTCTTAGAGAGGTTTAACTGCAAGCCTAATGCTTCCCCAAAAAGCTTTAACAAGATACATAACCTCCACACCTCATTTTCATCTCCTTCCATCAGAAAAATGGTATCATCTGCTTACTAAAGCACAGGGACCTAAACTCCATCTATCAATCTAACGCCTTTAATCAGATCACTTTCGCACATTCTATCTGCCAATCTCGCTAAGGCATCTACCACCAAAATAAATAGCATAGGAGCTAGCAAGCACCCCTGCCTAACCCCTCTCCTGGGCTGAATCTATCCTCCAGTTGGATTCCCATTAATAAGGATAGAGGACATCGTCGTCACACACTGCTTCATCCAGGCCACCCATCACTTAGGATAGCTCCTTTCTCAATAAGGAAACCCAATTGAAGTTCCATTGGACCTAATCATAGGCTTTGCTGAAATCAACCTTCCAGATAAAAGCCTTCTTCTCCCGTTTCGAAGATGCGAGGATCTCCGATGTTGCAACAAAGCCATCCATGATCTTACAACCCAAGACAAAAGCCGTTTGCACTTGCAAAATGACACCACCCAAAACCTACTTCAGCCTATTTGCGAGTACCTTTGCCACAATTAGGTAAGCAGCATTAAATAGGGCAATAAGCCTGAAATCTCCGATCTCTTCTACACCATCTTTCTTAGGGAGGAGGAACATCAAAAATTTATTGAGTTTGTTAAAGCCCTGGTTGCCATCTACGAACTCACTCAGCACCTCAAGAACATCATTCTTAATCAACTCCCAGAACTCCTTGTAGAATAGGACCGAGAAACCATCAAGTCTAGGACAACCATCAGCATTCAGTCCCCAAACTGCCTTCCTCACCTCCTCCTTTAAAAAAGGTGAGACAAGGCTCACAGCCTAATCACCCGTAATACCTAGCACGTCAATCCCTAACCACCTCCATCGACCATATGTCCTCCCAACGAAATCTTTGTAGTAGCTAGCAATCATGGCACCAGCAACCTCCCTATTAAAGAATATCCTACCATGAACCTGCAACTTCTTAATCCAATTTCTCCTACACTTCCCAAAAGCTGCCATATGAAAAAATTTGGTATTGGAATCCGACTCCTTCAGCCATTTCTGCCTAGATCTGGATCTCCACTCCACCTTAACCTTATAATCTTCAACCTGCACTACATGCAAGTAGGCTGCCTTAGCTACCTACCATCCTCAGTAAGAACCCCCATATCCTCCTCTTTATTCAACCGCTCAACTTCTACCAAGTCTTCAGCCTTCCTTCAACCTCTCTCCTCCTTGATCTGTCTTCTGTACATCTTCAAGAAACCTCGCAAGTCACACAACTTCGATTCCAATCTCTCCATTGTCGAGCCATCTGGTTGAAGACCTCCACCACTCCACCCTACTCCAAAAACCCTCCTATAATAACCGACCAATCAAATTTGAAATAGGTCCCAAAGCACTCCCCTTCATTCGTCTGCCACCAGAGAGGGGTATAATCAAAGAAGGGTCTCTCCAAGGGCTTCACTCTCACCATGGGAAAAGCTTCTGCAACTTCCACATTTGAAAGGAACCTGTCAATCCAAGACATCTACCGTGCTAAGTTTCTCCAAGTGAAAGGACATGAGCTCGAAGGAAGATCAAGGAGGCCACATGCAGCAATAAGATCTACAAAAGCCTCAAACTCGCGATCCCTTCCCCCTACCACCAAGGCTATCTTTAGGATGTAATGTGACATTAAAATACCCTAATAAGCCAAGGGCCACTGGCAAACCTATCTGCTGCCTGATTTAAGTACACCCACATCTATGGTTTGTCAACCTCTTCACATGGTACATACACAGAGGAAATCGCCATATTGAAATTGTCTTGACGCCTCTTAAATTGAACAATCACAACACAGGTGCCCAAGAGGGAGTCCTCCATCGCCTCCTTCAACCCCACAATAATCCCTCCCAATCTCCCAATAGCATCCAAGGAAACAAAGCCATCGAAGGAGCTGCCCCCAATCTCCCTCCAAAACCAAGCGTCACACTACCCAACCTTGGTCTCCTAAAGTAAAACCACGTCTGGGCCCCACGAGCACAGGTAGCTCTTGAGTGCTGCCCTTCTCGAGGGGTTGTTTAGGCAGCTCACGTTCCACGAGAGAACTTTCAACATGAGGGAAATGATGAATCTCCCGCAACTTCACAACCGAACCTAGCTGCCTCGCCATGGCCAGGCACTCCTTCGCAACATTCTTACTTCGATCTGACAAGGCCTCTGATGGGAACACCATCATGAGCCATAACTAGCTCATTTTGACCTAGGAAAGAGAACAAAAGCTCCTACATAACCTAGAGAAGGGCCTAATTCAAGGAATAATTGTTCTGAGAAGAAAACAAGAAACAAAGAGTAAAACTATAATATTACCATTGCAGCACATCAACGGGATTTCTCAGGGGCTAAACATAGGTTAAATGGTCTTAACAAGATAAAAAGTGGGTTGGTTAAATCAGAAAAGGGTTAATGTGCAATCTGAGAATTAAATGACTTCTTATAACCCTAAAACAGACTTAATTTAACAAGGTTCTGGTTAGGATAAAATTCACCTAAACCCTCTAAAATTCATAGAAAAATATCATCTAAGGTTTAGAACCTTCAATTTGACCTTTGAAACCTAGTTTGACCTAAATAGGGGTCCCAGTCAATTATTTACCTTAAATTGAATTTCTGTGTAAAATGTCCAGTAAAACGTGGTCAAACCTAAAATCCAACTTCACCATTGGATTCCTTAAGTCCAAATTAGGTTTATACCAAAATTTGGACATAAGGGGAGTTTACCTTGACCTACTTTACAAAACAATCCACCCAATTACTGTTAGACCCCTAGCTTTTGAAAACCATGCAGAGACCCCCCTATCTTCCTCGCCACTCTTTGCAATTAGGTCCCTCCGCCATTAAAGCGGAGGAGTCCTACTCCAGCGAGGATTTGAGGAAGATTTTTCCCAAATCCCTCAGAGACTCCCTCTCAAATTTGAAAGGGAGATTCTCTGAGGAATTCCCGATCTTATGAACGCAATTCCAAGTCCTAATTGTCACCCAATCTCTCATGCGAACGCATCAGAGATTTGGGTGTTTTTCACATTCCTACTCCGGCGAGGACACCTGTGCTTAGAAGCTTGCTTTCCAAGCACAACGCCTTCTGCCTGTGCATATAAAAGAAGCCCTAGATCCGGCCGCTCAGATTTAGCTTGGTTTGGCTGGAGAACAACCTCCAATTTCTTTTCTTCTCCTCCGGCCAGACATCCAGCGAGCTCCGATGACATCTCCTCCCTTTTCTTGTCGCTCTGCCACAATACCAGTGGTAGAGCCATCTCCGCCTCCTTCCTCCGTGTCGCGCCATACCTGCGCACGCACCTGCAGCCTCTTCGTCGTCGCCGTTCCCCCTCCACCAGAACCTTCTTCTCCGACGGCGGCAGGTACGCGCCAGCCGCCAACTCACCCCCTTTCATCCTTAAACTAGGTTAAATCTCTTCCCCTCTCTCCTCTCCTCATTTCCCCTTTATTTCTATTATCGACCCTCGCCCACTACAGACCACCACCATCTTCTCCACCTCCGGCAGACCACCGGCAAGGTGTCTCCGTCACCTCCACACACCCATCCACCTCGCCAGACCCCTCAGAAGCATCACCACCATCCACTGATCACTTTCCCCATCTCCATCGACCGCCATAACCTCCATATAATCCCCCCAAACAACCCCACATTCACGATCACAGACCGACCTAGGCACGCACGCCTAGGCTACCCCGTGCCCAGCCACCTATCGCAACACCTTCACCATGCCACGGCGAAGCTTCTTGTGTGGTTTAATGAGGCCGTAAAGCTGTATTACGTGATAGCAGGAACAGACCTCCGCTGCCATTAGCGTCGGCTTGAAGGAGCTTGCATCCTTCGCTCCACGCAGTCGCACTCCAGGTCCCAGGTCCAGGTGATGCGGATTTGCATCACGCGAGGATTCAGCCAAGCAATTGGCTTTGCAAGGCACTGCAGTAGCCACAATCAAGGAAGACCCCCTGCGGGCGTGCACGTAGAAGCGGGTGGGACTTTTAGTCCCACCTCGGGCATTTTGGAGTGAGGTGAGCGGTTTATATTGAATTTGTGTTTTACCTTCATTGCCTTCAAACACAGGTAAGGTCCCCTCGCCCACATGCTCGCCTCGTTCGCGCTCACTCCTCCGCGGACCTGGCTTGCCTGACCTGTTTACCCTGCACTCCTCACGCACCACCCACGCCGGTGCCCCTCGACCCGGGTGCGCTGACTCGACGCGAATACCCAATTAGCTCTGGGAGAGCGAGCCGAAGAGAGAAAAGAGAGAGAGAGAGTTCGCAGGGGTGGGTAGGGGTAGGTTTTGCACTTGTGTGCAGGGAAAGGAAGAAGGAAGAGGAAGCTAAGGCCAGAGAAGGAAAGGAGGAAGCAGCCACAGAGGAAGCTAAAGGAAAGAAGGAAGGAGAAGGCACGCAGCTAGAGAAGAAAGAGGAAGCCTTAGGTGCAGCCGTAGAGAAGAAGGAAGAAGAAGGAGAAGGCACTGTAGCAGAGAAGGCTGAAGAAGAAAGAGAAAGAAGAAGAATCAGAAGCCAAAGAAGCTAAGGGCCGAGAAAGCTAAGGAAGAGAAGAAGGAAGAAAAAGGAAGGAGAAATCGAGAAAGAAGAGCTAAAGGCCAAAACAGAAAAAAGAGAAGACTAAGAAGTAAAGAAGGCACGGCTGAGGAAAAGGTAAAGGCCAAGTCAGAGAAGGAAACCAAAGAAGAAGGAAAGAAAGAAGAAAGGACTGAAGAAGAAGAGAAAGCCAAAGAGGAAGCTGAAGAACAAGTCAAAGAGAAGAAGCAAATCAAACACTTTTATCCAATCTTAATTTCTTTTTTTTTGCTACATTTTACTATTCATAAACTCCTGCTTTATATTTTGAATTAGATTTTGAGTATCTTTAAGTGTTCAGATTGCATCTATTATTGAGATTAGTATGAATTCAATTTGCTTCCTGTGTTCGACCTCGGACTTAACATTCGAGTAATAAAAATTTATTTGCTTTGAGCACTTTTTTGACTGTACTACAATGCGACCTGTTTAAAACTCGATCAAGTGCTCATAACAGCCTCCACCTGGTCGCCTCCATCATCTTAACGCGACTTGACACCATTATCACGATCTATAGCTACACTATCGACTTTTGCTCTTTGGTGTTGTTCCTTCCCCTCGAGATCTCGTCGCATCAGCCTCCCTAGTCCCCTTCCCTACCAGCCTCTACGATGGCATCTTCAAAGCACGACCGCCATATCACCACCTCAACCAGAAGTGCAATCTCGGGGCTCAAGCATACGTTGGTCGCCAACACACCAACCTCAATCTGCCTCTCGAGCCCACTTCAACATGCCTTCTAGATGAACCGTCGAAGTCTAAAGGGGCTCCCACACTTAAACCCTCGCCTTCAGACCTACACTCATGGGCCACATGAAGCGTTGGCTCGACATGGAACCCATCAGCCCAACACTCCATTGGGCCAGACATTCCCCTTCCGAGTACGTGGGCCTAGAGTCGAGTAAGACCCTGCTTTCTCAAATCTAAACTGAGCTCCGAACCCAAAAGCCCTGCCATTAGGTGCCAACTCAACATCTAAGGGTTGTCGCTCATTTAATTCCATCGCCTCTGAAATCCCTCCCCTTCCATTTTCACCTTTCGAAATCCCACGAGCATCAGCGTGACCGACGGGGAGCGTAACCCACTTCGTCAAAATCTCACCCCCACCGAGATTCATGCAACGTCCCTTTGCCTTCCAATTCTACCTCGATTGCTTCACGGCGATCCCAACGCCACCCAGCCCTTCCTGAGTCCTCACCAAGGGAATCTCTGTCGCAGCCTCCAATGTGGTTACAGCTCCGGACCTCACCTTCAACCCCCTCTCTCCTCTCCTACCCAATCGCCACCTCCCTCCAAACACTCCACACCTTCACCACCACAACCCGGGCCTTTGCCACAAAGCACATGTGCGTAGGACCTACCCTCCATCTCGACCTTAGAGATCTTCACCACCCACGTAGACCCACTGAGGCACAACACGACTTTCAAGGCCACTGTTGCCCCTGGAACACGTTCCACCTCCACCCTCATCATCGACAAATCCCCCTCCACGAGACCTAAACCTCGATACCTCTTGAGCCTCGCAAAGGGTGCCACGATTGCCTCCAAAACCTCCCTAGTGCAGAGCCAAAGCAGTACCCCTTCCACCACAAGCATCACCTCTGCCTTCCTCGACAACCTCTCCGAGATAGCACCATCGTGCCTCATCAATCATCTCCACCGCACCAAAGCTCCACCAATAGAGGAGACGTCGAAAGTCAACCTCTACACCTCCGGCCATTGTAGTACAAAAATAAGAAACCTGGACGAAGATATCTCCACCACCTTCGCAGCGCTCCCAACATCGAGTGTCATTGCCAAACACCTATACAGCTCCACCCTGTACAAACAACCTTCAATGACATTCCCCACCATTGCCCTTGCAAGGTCATCCTCAATGGGGTGAACCTGAGGTGACCATGGCACCCACACCTTAACCACTAGGGCTCCCAGCGGGGAGGAGGTGAGCTCGATAACCCTTCCACACCCCCACTGCAAGGGCCACAAGAACACACCACCTTCTAATGTTCAAAACCCTCGCACTTGAGGCACCTCACAGGCTCTCAACAACCAGCAGCCAGGTGCCCTCAACCCAAGCATTTGAAGCACCACACCTCCTCCAGCCAAACCCTCGCCAACCTTCAAGAGCGGACCTCCACCCAGCCACGTTCAGCATCCTTCCGAACACCTTTCTAAGACTTCACCACTCGCTCTCGCTCCCGCACTCCCATTGCTCCTTAAAATGGTCAGCAACTAACGACTTTTCCCCTCTGTCTGTCAATTTAACTATACGGCTTGTTAGTTGGGTAAGCATCACCATTCTAGTTTCCCTCCTCATGCTAAGAAGCGGAATTCTTTCTTTTTCATATATTGTGATGTTTAGATACCTTCTCATGCAACCAATGTAGCAAGTCAACATTTTGTTGTCTTTGTTAACGATTATAGCTAATTATCTTGTATGTTTCTTATAAAGGATTAACCTGAGATTTTGTGCATGGTAAACCATATCTTCACTAAGGTTCATAATCTTTATTGTTCCTCTATAAACATCTTTCAAAATAATAATGCCCCAAAGATTACGCAAAACAAGTAGCATTTAGCATTTTTCTTTATTTGAAATGGCACTGCATTAGACTTGATGCACATATACCTCGGCAAAATGGAGTTATTGAAAGGAAACTTCACCATATCTTAGATGTCGCTTGGACATGCCCAGGTCTTTCTACATGATGCTATGCTTATTACGACTTGATTGATTAGCCAGGTTCCTTTCTCTCTTGCACTAAATTCCTTTTCAATTACTACATCCTGATGTGAATCTTTTTACCTTGCCTTTGTGTATTTCTAGCTATACTTGTCTCGTACATGTTTTTAGACAGCAATACATTGTCTCCACAACCTATCAAATGTGTCTTCTTGGGATATTTCCATGCCCAGAAAGGATATGTATGTCTGGATCCTAATAATCGTCAACACTTCATCATTGTTGGAATCACATTCTTTGAGCGTGTCACTTTTTTTCTCTAAGGAAGGAAACAATATTGAGTTAATACCAAATCCTCTTTAGATTTATGAAAGACACTATAAGGTGTATGGGATGAAAACTCTTCTAATATACTCCCTACATAAACATCTACACCTGATGCACCAACTCAGACTTACCCATTACTTTGCAAAAGTCAATAAAATATGGTACCTTTCACACCTATTGTCTCATTATACCTTCGTTGATGGATTGAGCCCTTCTCTGAGGCAATTCTCACTAGCTTTGATGAGTACTATCATACCAAAGATTTTTTTTGAAAAGGTAAAAGGGGGTTAACAAGGGCTACTAACCCCAAAAAAATCATTTATAAGGGGGGCCAAAAGCTCCAACTATTATAAAGTGAGGTATACGTATGCCTTACAACCTCAATGGAAGTTTTGTCCCCTATGAAAATAACACCATTATGCTGAACCCAAATGCATTAAAGCAAAGTGAAAGCCCTCCTAAAGCCCCCAATCAGTAAGGGGTACATGGATGCAGGATCAAAAGGCCAATTCCAATGTGCAATTAACAAGCTCATCTATCATAGGATACCAACACTCTGCGAGAAGGGCCCGCTGAAGAAAAGTTACACATATACGTTATCGTAAGTCTTTAATGATAATTATGATATATTGTTAGTTTAATGACATATGTTATATATATTTATTATTGTTGGTAAGTCTTAGTCGAAGAAATGAAGTTTGATGAAAAATGAATATAACCCTCTCCTATAGCTCACTTCTCCACTAAGAATAGTAAATACTATTCATAGTAAATTCTTCTAAATTGGGAAAAACATAATAAGAAAATAACACAACATATCATAACACTCTCCCTCAAGTCGGAGCATATACATCAATCATGTTCAGCTTACTTTGACAATTCTCAAATATTGGACGTGGTAGAGACTTAGTGAACATATCTGCAGTCTAGTCTAAAGAGGCTACACAAGCAGTACAAAGCAGACCCTACCAGATGAGATTCCTAGTGTAGTGGCAATCAACCACCACATGCTTGTTGTCACAATACATGAGGTTGTTGGCAATGTAGGTAATTGCCCTATTGTTACAATACATTTCCATAGGACCAACAATGGTGACTTGAAGATCTCTCAACAGGGACCGTATCGAGATCATCTCAGTAGCTGTTTGTGATATAGCATGGTACTCCGACTCAACATTGGAACGTGATACAACACTCTACTTATTACTCCTCCAAGTTATTCGATCTCCTGCAACATATAGAAACCTATAGTGGATTTCCTGTCCCATAAGTCACCTACATAATCAGCACTTGAGTAGCCAACAACAGACATAGGGGCCTTCTTCTAAAACAAGATACCTCGACCTGGAGTTTTCTTGATATACCTCAACACCTGCATAATTGTCTGCCAATGAGCATCAGTAGGCTTATCCAAAAACTGACTCAGTTTACTGACTACAAGGCTAATATCTGGTCTGATGATGGTCAAATATAATAGCTTCCCAACTAACTGTCAGTAGGCCTTCTTCTCCATTAGTTTAGCTGAGTCATCAAATAGGTGAACTTTAGGATCCATAGGTATATTCGCACATTTAGATCAAAGCATTCCTACCTCCTGAAGGCTGCTCAAGGCATACTTCCTTTGGGACATAACGATACCTTGTTTACTTGTAGCAATCTCAATGTTGAAGAAGTACCGGAGCTTTCCACGGTCCTTCATAACAAACTATCATACCAAGTACTCCACCTGAGATATACCAGTTATGTCATCCCCTATAAGTATAAGATCATCAACATAGACAAATAAAGCTACTAAACCATGGCTTATCTTCCTTACAAACAAAGAATGGTCCGCTAAAGACCTCTGCAGTCCAACAGCCAACAACGCCACTGACAAGTGCTGGAACCATGCTCTAGGACAGTGCTTACGGCCATAGATAGCCTTATGTAGCATGCAAACATACTCCCCCTGAACCTCAATGTCAGGCGTATGTTGCATATATACTTCCTCCTGAAGATCGTCATAGAGAAATGTATTCTGCACATCCAGCTGATGTAGTGACCAATCGCAGTGTGCTGCAACTGAGATGAGAATACGGATGGTAGAGAGGGGTGCAACTAGGGAGAACATGTCAAAGAAATCCACCTCATAGGTCTGGGTGAATCCTTTGGCCACAAGCCAAGTCTTATGCCTAGAAATAGACCGATCAAGGTTATATTTCAAGGCAAAGACCCACCGAGCACCAATGAGACACGCTCTAGACGGCAATAGAGTAACCTCCCATGTCCCTTTATCATATAAGGTAGACATTTCCTCCTCTAAGGCACATTGCCATTTCGTGTCCAAAAGAACCTGCCGATACGAAGTAGGTATCTCATAGGTAGATACAGCAACTATGAAGGCATGAAAATCAGCATCAAGAGAATCAGGCGAGACTACCCCTCCTCCTACATGGTACTAGGCACACGAGCGAGGAGACTTCCTAATGGCAATAAAAACATCATCATCTATTCCCATGGAATCAAGACCTAGGGAAATACCATCAGGAACTGTGGTGGCTCAGTCAAGATAGAGGAAAGGGGAGGTCTCGCTCTATAACTGACAGGTAATTGATAAGTAAGACCCTTGAAGGTATTCTCATCCTCCGGTACTGTCCTGCATGTGCCAGTAGACTACTCTGAAGAGGTGGAAGGATTAGCACTACTAAGAAATGCATCCGTGGTTATAGGAGGTATAGGCATCGACACAGCTTGCTCCACATCCTGTAATCGACGAGCCGAAATATAGAAAAACGAAATGGCCTCGTGGAATGTGACATCAGCACTAACATAGTGCTTTTGATGTATAGGGTTAGCATCTATACCCCTTCTAAGTCCGAGAGTAGCCAAGTAATACACACTTGACCACTCTAGGGGCAAGTTTGTCACGACCAGGCCCAAGCAGGTGCACAAAAGCAACACATCCAAACATCCTCAAAGGCACTAAAAATAGCTCTGCAACAGGATACAAAATCATCCATGGTATTTGCTCATGAAACACTAAAGAGGGAAGCTTGTTAATGAGATAATAGGCTATAAGAACTGCATCCCCCTAGTAGGTGTGTAAGACACTATTTTGGATAAGCAATGTCCTAACCGTAGCCAAAATATGTATGTGCTTCCGTTTTGCAACCCCATTATGCTGTGACATATGGGAGCAGAAGGTCTGATGAACAATACCAAGGGAAGCATAAAATATTACCAACTGCTTGGTGAAAGACTCCAATGCATTATATGTTCTGATAGACTTGATGCATGCATTAAACTGAGTCATGACAAATAACACAAAATGTTGAATAACAAAACCAACATCTAATTTATTACGCATCAAGAACAACCAATGATAAACATCATAGTGGACTAAATTAAAATAAGTTGAACTGCTAGGCTAAGTAGAAGCAGGAAAACTGACTCTAGTTGTAGAGTAAACAGGATACTTATGAGTCACGTTTAGATCTAGTTGTAGAGTAGATCTAATCTATAATTAGGGATAAATGTGGAATTAAATCTCAAGAGAAGAACAAGTAGCAATAGTAACAATGGAGAAGAATGGGAATAGTAGTAGCAGTGGAGGAGAAGAATGGGAAGAGCAACACCGGTAGTGGAGAGGAAGGGGAGAAGGCAAAAGAGTAGCCAAGGTTTGAAATATCAATATCGCATTAACAAGTCAAAAGGGGATATATTGGTGATATATTGTTGATATCAGAGAATTTTGAGGAGATTACTCAAAATGACTTAAAATAATACAATATGAAAAAAATGCCTCAGCCCTAAAAGACCAAAAGCATGGTTTGAGATGTAAAAAGAATAAATAAATTTCAATTTTCAATGCAGGAGTGGGGGGAGCGGAGTGCCCCCATAGTATGGATCGCTAACATATAGGAAAAATACATAACCCGTATCAATACCCTTCTTGTTGGCGATATGCGATATATAACTCGTGCAACAGTAGTAGCAACGCAATGCAACGCCTCAGCAACAACGCAGAACACACGCATGACCTAACAACAAGCAGCGGTGCAGATTGACAATCGATCGACAGCATGTTGCATGCATGTCAACGACACCCCTACATTTCGATAAGTTTGTCCTGTCAATATGGCATCCTATCAAAAACCCTTGTTTTGTTGGTATGTTGGCATTATGTCAATGACATTTTAATCACTAGTTCTATTTTAAGATTTACTTCTAGAAATATTATGTGCGTATGTATATATATATGTTGAAAAAGATCAACTTAGTTATTTTGTTATTTAGAAAAGAAAGCCTTAACCTCCTCTATATAGAGAAAGGACTTGGGTATACAAGGGAACACAATAACACTCCATAACTTAATAAAAATAAAAAGACTAAAAATAGTATGGCAACTAAACCTAACTAATTTATCCTTAAAATATCTAACTAATTTATTTCCTAGTACTCCTCCCGAAGTTGGAGCGTGCGACACCAAACTTATTACACAAGTAAACTCCCCCCCAATGTAGAATCCAAAGGAATAGACAGTAGATCTAAGTAGGAGTAGGCAGTAGGTCGAAGGAGAAGAAGGTGGTTGTAGCAGAAGTAGCAACGACCATAGAACAAATCTCTGAGTGAGTCTCTTCATGGAGACCAAGAGACTGAGCCTTTTCCACATAGAAACTCAAAGTGGGCCTCTCCTTGAAGACTTAGAGAGTGGCCTCTCCAATACAATAACTCAGAGTGGGCCTCTCCCTTTGAGTCCTTGAGACTAGCCACTACCATATGAAAATCTCTTTATAGACTTCTCTCATATAGGAACCAAGAAAGTGTTCCTCTCGTATAAGGACTAAAAAGCAAAAAGCTAGTTTCACTCATGTAGGGATCTCAAAGGAAAGAATGAGTCTCCTCGTATTTTCTTCCTTCTTCTCCCTACCCCCCGCCACCTCTTTTTTGAGAAAGAAAATGAAGATTGTTGTCACTCGATAATCATTTAGGGAATTTCATTTAAAAAATAAAATGAACGGACTTACAAGACATTAAGCCACAACTCAAAATGCCACCTAGCATCTCTTACAATATTCTCAAGCCATGCCCATTCCCCAAAAAATAAAGGCATTCCTCTGCAACCAAATAGCCTAAAGTGCAACCAAAGCTCTAACTCAGCTAGCTATATCAGCATGAATGAGGGATTGAAAAGAACACCAACATCAGAAAGAGGAGACATCAACTTTATAGATATTCAATCTCCTCTAAACATCAAAAGCCAATTGATACACAAAGAAGACATAGTCAATAGCTTCCACCGCATCGTCACAAAAAGCACACTTGACATCTTGGTCACCAGCCCAAGCAGATCTAAGCTTCTTAGAAATCAACTTCTCCCTATGGAAGATCCACAAAAAAAATCTTAATCTTCAATGGCAAAGGCCTACTCCAAACCAACGAGCAATCCTCCTAAATCAAAAGAGCTAGTCCAATCTCCAAGGACAACATTTTATATGCCTAGCTCACCAAAAAGGTATCACACGACCAAGTAAACCCATCCATTACATCCTTCCCCCCTTTTTTGTCCCTTTCTCCCTTTTTTTTCTTTTTTTTCTTCCTTTTTTTTCTCTTTGTAATGCTAACAAATAAGAAACAAGAAATTAGAAGGCTAATAATGCAAAAAATCCATCACCTTCCTCCTCTCTTTCAATAGGAGTTGAACCCAAACAAATCACGCCAATGACAGCCATAGGGTCAAGGTTGCAAAGGTCGATAGCAAGGTGTGGAGTGATGATGTGAATGAGGTGGTTGCTAGCAAAAGATGATCCAAGTGAAGGAAATCCCATTAGGCATTGAGAGGTGGCACTACAACTTGAAGAACCTGTAGCTAATGAAGTAGGGAAGGAGGTGGTAATATGTGCAGCCACCAAAGAATCCCACAGGACCAAGAAACATGTCAAGATGGGGTCATCAACGAGAGGCAACACTGTAGCAAAGAGAGAAAAAGGATCCAACCTTTATGGTGGTGCTATAGATCAAAGATGACCTCATGGCAACACAACAAAGAGAAAAGTGATGTTGAATGGCCATCAGAGTGCCCCATAGGGTCACTAGAACCCTAGGTGACAGAGGTGACGTCAGTTGCCCTTTTTGGCTACCACCCAAAGCGTAGGAGAGAAAGAAAGAAGGTAATCTCAATCTCAATCGAACGAGGAGAAAGAGGAGTGACCCCAGAGGGGTCGCCCGAAGAGAAGGGCCACTGGAGGCTCGTTAGTGACCACGAGGCCTAGCGGCACCACCGATGGCACTCTTTTAGAACTTTCAATGGGTTTCTCCACCCTTTTTTTTTTCAAACATGATCAAACCCACTTGAATACCATGTTGGAAAAGATCAACTTTGTTATTTTGTTATTTAGAAAAGAAAGCATTAGCCCTCTTTACATAGAGAGAGGGCTTAGGTATACAATAAAACATAATAACACTCAATAACTCACCAAAAATAAAAAGACTAAAAATAGTATGACACCTAAACCTAACTAATTTATCCCTAAAATATCTAACTAATCTATATCCTAACATATTGAAATCTTCCTAATCCAATCCAATCCAATTGAATTGGAATAAATCGAAATGTAAACTAATACAATTTGCATGCACCTCTACCACCAACCTCCCCCTAAAGTTGGCGTTGCCCATCGTCGAAGGCACCCTAACCCTAGCGGCTTGCCAACTGGTCTCGTTATGGTTTCGATGGCCCTCTCAAGGTGTATAATCCTAAGAATGACCATTGTTACATTATGTTTTGAGGGGCAGTTTCTCTTTTACTTTTATTGTTGGATTTATATTACAATTTTTCCATCACCTCTCTCTATATAAAGAGATATAGGGATGACTTAATAATTATGAAGTTTCATTTTCTTTAACTTGGTATAGAGCCAACTTGGGAACACCACCCAACTAAACCCTAACCCTACCTCAAGGCCCGCCCACCCGCCGTCGCCGCAGCCGGCATCACCGACCACCACAGCACCAACGATAACCAACCACCAGCCGCTTACACCACCAGCAACGCAGCAACAACCAGTCACCGCTAACGCCAGCAGCGCAAGCAATAGTCGATCGCTGCCAACGCCGCCACCACCACTCGCACCGTCAGCGTCATCCTCTAAAGAGAAAGGAGAGGGTAGTGCTGTCGCGTGGTTGTCCCTCTCCCTGTTAGGCGGTAGGGGGAGGGGCTGATCTACCCCTCATCCTTTTTGAAAGGTCTTTGACCTTGAGTATGGTGTTTTGCTAAGGTTTAGGACTTCCTGGAAGATGCTTGGAAAATTCTTCCTTGAAAGTATGATCAAATTAGTGTTTTGATTATTATTTGAGGTGTGTATTCCCCTTGTTGATGCATTTTTTGGGGTGTGTATTCCCCTTGACTTGTTAATGAATATTAAAATCACGTGTGAGCAAATTTTTGGGGTGTGTATTCCCCTATTTTATCAAAAATCAGATCTGTGTTTGAAGGTATTTATGGTGTTATTTCACTATGGCCTCATCATCGTTAGAGATTAGAGTGACATCACAACAAACCAGAGAGTGTCATCTACAAGAATCTATTTTTTACACCAATTATGAAGCTTGACAAGACCAATTACCCCCATTGATCTCAAACGTTTCTTGTCACTGTGGAAGGACATGAGAAGTAACATGTCCTTACTGAAATACCACCAAAGTAGAAGACAGGGAAGTATGCAACCTGAAACAGAGGTGATGCCATGGTAAAGGCTTGGATATTAAACAGCGTGATACCTCGCATTGGAGATGAAGCCATGTACTACAAAACTGCTAAACAGATGTGGGATGGTCTGAAGGATGCATATTATCATGATCTCAACTCCACCCAAGTCTTCCAAGTTCACTATAACCTTTGTCATTTGAAACAGGAGTCCATAAGTCTTTCACAACATTACTCCACTATGAAGGGACTCTTAAAAAAGTATAATGCGTGCAGGTCCATGTGCACAACATCCATGTGTAGAGATCTGAGGAACAAGTTCTCAACTCATACGTTTCTGGCAGGACTTAATGATGATTATTGTACTGCACATTCACAGATATTGACACTTTTTGAGCTTCCTCCCATTGAGAAGATCTACAGGAGACTTAACAGGTTGCACGTTCAGCCCACTCCAAAAGGTTGTCACCAGTAATGTTGCTTCTGCTCATGTAACTGTAAGTACACGTGGAGGATGGATTGGAGTCTGGAGCCTTCCGAGGCAAAGGCAGGGGGTGTGCTGATGGTGGTCATAACAAACCTACCTATTCCTACTGTGGGAGGATTGATCATATCGAGGCCAAGTGTTGGAATAAACTTGGATGAACTATTATTGCCATCCAAGTTTCTGTGACTGCCCCTCTAACCATGTCTACTGACACAGTGACTCTTGTAGAGGTGGATTATGATGCAATAATGCAGCGCCTAGCTCAGTTGACCCATGATCAGCCTCAGTCTTCAAGCACTGCAGCTTATGCCTCTGCATCAAGTATGAATAGTTCATAGTTGATTGATTCTGGTGCTTCAGATCATTTGTCAAGGAATTTCTAGTGTTTTGGGAATATGCAGGTGTCCTAGGATCGCTTAGTTCAGTTAACAGATGGTAGGCATGCCCCCATTTGTGGTAAGGCATGCTCCTACCATGCACATCTCTAATGTCTATTGTGTACCTGACATGGCAATGCAGTTGCTCTTTGTTAGTACTATTACTAAGCAACTGAATTGCTATACCATTTTTTATACGGTTGGGTATACGTTTCAGGACCGCATGACAAGGAAGACGATTGGTAGTGGATATGAGGAGGGAGATGTATATCATCTAGTGCAGAGTCTAGTTGTTGCAGCGTGTCAGACAAGTACTACTATGGGGAGTGCCTTGTAGTAGCACAGACGACTAGGTCATCCGTCACTGGACAAACTACGCCGGATCATCCCACATCCTAAACCCTATGAAGATTCAGTGTGATGCCTGTCAGCTAAAGAAGCATCACATAGCCAATTTTCCAACTTCTATGCATTCGAGTGTTTAGCTTATTTTGATTTGTTGCATTGTGATATTTAGGGTCCTAAGCGTGTGGCAGACCGAAAATACCATCGTTATTACTTGTTATTTATTGATGACTTTTCCCGTTTATCATGAGTATTTTTTATGCGTAATAAATCAGATGTTGAATCTATTATTCAGCATTTTGTAGCTTTTATGAAAACTAAGTTTGGTGTTTGCATTAAGACGATCAGAACTGATAAAGATTTAGAGTTTTGCACTAATAGCTTGGCTTCCTTCTATAAGTCAATTGGTATTATGCATCAAACATCCCGCCCCCACACGTCACAGTAGAATAGGGTTGCAGAGCGAAAACATCATCATATTCTAGATACAACTAGAGCTTCCCTCATCCAGAATAGTATCCCACATACTTACTGAGGAGATGTTCTCACTGCCTGTTATCTCATTAACAGGCTCCCTTCCTCTATACTTTATGAGCAATTACATAGAATATTTTGCATCCTGATTCAGAGTTGTTTCTAGTGCCACCGAAGACATTTGGTTGTGTGCCATTTATGCACCTCCTTGGGCCTGGTCATGATAAATTAGCCCCTAGGGCGATTAAGTGTGTTCTTGGTTATTCACGCACTCAGAAGAGATATAGGTGTCTTGATCCTATACATTAAAGTCACTATGTGAGTACGGATGTGACATTTCATGAGTCTATTCCGTGCTTTTCTACTTTAGACCATCAGTTAAAGGATGTGGAAATGGTTGTGCCAATGCCTATGCCTCCAATAGCCATGAAGGATTTCTCTCAAAGTAATGTTGATTCTTCTCAGAGTGGTAGTGTACCTACTATAGAACAACCAATGAGCACATTCAGAGTAGTACCACCAGATAACAAGACTTTCAAGGGTACCACATATTAACTTCCTATCAACTATAGAGAGAAGATACACCCCCCTCCTCCTCAGTTCCTACTAAGCCACCATTGTCTTGCCCCACTCAGGTATGTGTTAAGGCTACTAACAGTACTTCTGTTGATGTGTCTCCAGGTTCTCCCTCCATGTCTACGGATGATATTCCTATTGCTATCAGGAAAGCTCCCTGGTCGTGTGCCCAGTATTGTGTTGTTGGGAGTGTTATTTCTGTTAATTCTCTGAGTACCGAGTTTCATGCGTTCACTATTGCAATTTCCAATGCTGAGATACCCAGTTCCTACCAGTAGATTCAACTACATCCACACTAGAAGTCTGCCATAGAGGAGAAGATGTCTGCTCTGTGTGACAAAGGCACTTGGGAGCTTACTACCTTACCCCTAGTGCGCACCTTGTTGGTCCTAGGTGGGCCTTTGCCTTAAAATACAACCCAAATGAGTCTATTTCTCAGTTTAAGGCTCACCTCATGCCAAAGGATTCACCCAGACCTATGGGATGGATTTCTTTGGTACATTTTCACAAGTTGCTCGTCTCTCCACAGTCCGTATACTTATATCTGTTGTAACTCACTATGGATGGAACCTACACCAGCTGGATGTCAAAAATGCATTCCTTTATAGGGATTTACAGGAGAAAATATATATGCAGCAGCCTCTTAGCTTTAAGGTTCAAGGGGAGTGTGTTTGCAAGCTTCATAAGACCACTTATGGTCTTAAACAGAGCCCCTGAGCTTAGTTTCAGCATCTGTTTGAGGCCTTGTCTGTTGTTAGGATAAAGAGGTCTTCGTTTAATCATTCATTATTCGTGAGGAAGACTAGTGGTGGTACCATGTCTTTACTTGTGTATGTGGATGATCTTATACTTACAAGTGATGACACAGCTGGTATTTCTCAGGTGAAGGATTATTTGGCACGCCAGTTTGTCATGAAGGACCTTAGGAAAATCAAGTATTTTCTTAGCATTGACATCATCACAAGTAAAAGGGGATTGTTATGTCACAAAGAAAGTATGCTCTTGACATTCTCTAGGAAACTAGCATGCTTGGATCCAAAGGTGCCAATATCTCTATGGATCCTAAGGTTCACCTCTTTGGTGATACTCTGAAGTTGAAGGACAAGAAGGCCTATAGACAGCTGGTGGGGAAAATATTGTATCGAATCATCACTGAGCTAGATATTAGTCTTACAGTAGCTAGTAGGTAAGCTAAGTTAGTTCCTAAACAAACCTCTTGATAATCACTGGCAAGCTATGATGCAGGTGTTAAGGTACATCAAAGGATGTCCAAGTAGGAGCATTCTGTTCCAAAAGAAGGCTCCAATGTATGCTGTTGCCTACTCAGATGCAAATTATGCAAGTGATGTTGGAGACACGAATCTACTTCAAGCTTCTATACTTTTGTAGCTGGGAATCTAGTGACCTGGAGGAGCAAGAAACAAAACGTAGTTTCATGTTCAAGTGTTGAATCTGAGTATCGTGCCATGACACATATTGCAGCAGAAATGATATGGATAAGATCTTTGTTGCAAGATCTTAATGTTACTATTCAGGAGCCAATGAAGATGTATTGTGATAACCAGGCTGGAACATACATTGCTAACAATCCCATGTTCCACGAGAAAACCAAACATGTGGAAGTGAATTGTCATTACACTAGGAGCTTAATTCAACAATGTCTGCTTCGTACTGCTTGCCTTACCTCTTCAAACCAAACTGCAAACATGTTTACTAAGCCGTTATCTCACCCTAAGTTTGAGAAGTATAGAAATAAGCTGAACATGGTTGATATGTATGCTCCAACTTGAAGGGAAGTGTTACGTTATATTTTAAGGGACGTTTTGTCTTTTGCTTTTATTGTTGAATTTATGTTACATTTTTTCTCTTACCTCTCTTTATATAAAGAGATGTACGGACGGTTTAGTAATTATGAAGTTTCATTTTCTTCAACTACCATATATGCTAACTTTCTTCTATTGGGGGGCCCCATTGGAGACACTTAGCCTTGGGTGCACTACAAGCAACATCGCCAGGTTGGTGCAATCAACTTCACCACCACCAATATCTCTTGAACCAAGGTTTTGAGGCCTTTCTAAGCCCTATCTGCTGCATCTTACTCTTTCCAGTCTTTAAGTGGACTTCACAACATTGCCAGCCAGTAGCACATCTCCTAGAATCACGTTCCAATGAACCCTAGCCATAACAACCTCCTAAACTAGGTCGTACTCCTTGTGGATACTTTATTTTCTATTATTTTTATTGTTTTTCAAGGCAAAAAGAAGGGTTGACAAAGGTTGTTAATCCCTAGAATTCATTTATAAAGGGAGCTAATCATGCCAATAATTACAAAGGGAATTAAAATGATGTAAAACTCCATCAACAAATGATCTCTCCCTTCTAAAAATGTTGTCATGAGCCAGACAAATGCACCATATCAAGATAAAACCTCCTTTACAAAAGAAAAGATAAAATCTCTGTTTATGGCATTCTCATCAACAAGGGCACTATGAATGCTAGACCAAAACTCTTAACTTTGAGAGAAGAGGATATACCAGTAACAACTCTGTTATACCCAACCAGCATGCCTACGTAAAGGAGTAAGTAAAGAATAACTGCTCCATATCCTCTACCCCATCGCCACAGGCATTGCAAGGAGAAACTGCAAAGGGTGTCTGCATCTAGCGCCTAGCATTGTTGATAATCTTAAGTGGCCACTGTTTTCCTCTTCAGCAACCACAAGAATATCTTTACCTCGTAATGTGTATAAGCTTTCCATATTTTTCAACAATCAGAAGCTAGCAACTGGCCAACCAGAGCTACATCCTCCATGTAGGGTGGATATGTTTTCCCAACAAAGAAAGCACCATGTCTCAAAATTCAACCATCCTTCCCGTCAATTACGTTGATCCTACAGAGGGTAACAAGGAAACCATCAAGTCATCTAATCTAGTGTCCAAGAGAGACTACACCAAGACAGGCATCAAACAGACATTTCTGAAGTGATCAATCACAGAAGTTGGAGGATCGGTAGCAAGTATTGCCAGCCTAGGATAAATGTCTATGATAATACAAGCTGAGAACTGATCATGTTTCCAAAATCTGAACCTAGTTCTTTTTTTTATGAAGAAAAAGAAGAAAAGGGGGGTTAGCAAGCAACATTAACCCCCAAGATTCATTAATGAAAAGAAAAGCTTAGTACATTAACTATTACAAGGAAATTGTGGTGATGTAAAACCCCATCTCTTCCTAACACCACCCTGTTACATTCTACCCAGATACATCACAAGAGAATAAAAGCTTTCTTAATAGTGCCCTTACCTGCAAGGTTTCCATGAATGTTGGACCAGAATTCGGAGAAGGAAGCAAAGCTAATAAACCAGTCACCAGCACCTATCTAACAAGAAATAGCAAAAGAACAAAAAAAAAGGTGGTTTATGTCTTCTACGCCTTCATCACAAAAGGAACTAGCCACTTCTACACCTGACGCCCAACAACTCCTATAATCACAACTAGCCTTCCCCTCCTTAGGAGCAATAAGAAACTTTTCATCTTCAAGGGGATTTTGCACTTCCAAAACTTATTACAATCAGCTAGAAAGCCTTGGTCTGCATAGGGAGTACTCTCCAAGTACCGAAGATCAGCCTTCCTAATGGGAAAAGCGCCAAACCTCCAATCCACCCATCACTATCTTATCCAACTCGAACATCGAGGAAGGTCTAGAGCAGTAGTGACAACTCCTCAACCCTAGCATCAGATGAAAAATAGGCAAAGCGAGCGAGCAACACCCATCAAAATGAGAATCTACAACTATCCCCATAGGGACAGAAGCTAAAGCTACGAGTCTAGGATAGATATCCACAATGATCCCAACTAGTGACATTCATGGATCCAAAACTTAAACTCGGTACCATCGCCCAAGTAGCTTCTACAATAGGAACTGACTTTTCGTAATAACTTCTAAAGTCCTACCCAAAAAGAAGTGCCCCAAACTGGCAAACTTCTCTCATCCCAATCCATAGTAGATTCACAAAGAACCTTCTTCAAAAGAGGAAGATTGGGATCCATGAGGCCAAGGACCCACTTAATAAGTAGAGCATCATTTATCATCTTCAAATCAAGCACTCCCAAGCCACCATCTTCCTTAAACCTAGACACCTAATCCCAAGAGACTAAGGTAGTTATCTCCCACACCAAAAGTGCAAAAAAGGCATCTATGGAAGGAGTCAATGCAGTGAAGAACTGCGGTTGGTATTTTCAAAACCAATAAGAAATACAGAGGCAATGTGGATAGCACAGAGGATAAAAGGGTCAAACGACCTACCCAGGATAGGAGATGGGAAGCCCAACCTTGCCAACACTTCCATCTTTCAATGATCGGATTCCAATCTGTAGTCGTAATACAATCAATGGAGTGGGAAGCCAGGATATGTAAACAGGGTTTTTAAAGGCTTAACTCATAAAACTTCACAAACTTGCATAGCAGTCTCCTGAGACATCCCAAAGGGAACCCCAACTTTTGTAAATTGACCTTCAAGCCCCTCCTCGAACACCTCTAACATTAATTTAACCATGCACATCTCCTCAACCGAGCCCTCAATAAAAATGATCAACAAAGAAAACATTTTCATCATTTATCTCAAAACCCTTGGCCCTCTATTTACAGGGAGAAGGCCACAAGAGAAATTTGCTACATAACCCCTCTACTATAAAGCAGTAAAGGAAAAAAACCAATAATAAGAAAAAATAACAAAATAGGGTGACAACTCTCAACACTCTCCTTCAAGTTGGAACATAAATGTCAATCATGCTCAGCTTAGAACATATGTCAAACATGAAACAAGGGAGTGCCTTTGGAAACATGTTCACTGCCTAATCATCGAATGACACATGCACAATACAGATATATCCCTTTTGGATCATGTCCCTTGTATAATGGCAATCCACTTCTGCATGCCTAGTTCACTCATGGAAGATGGGATTGTTGACAATAAATGAGATAGCCTTATTGTCACATCTCATCTTCATAGGATCTATTAAGACGCAGAGAAGACGCCATGTGGACACTGCCATGTGGCACATCAGGCCATGTGGCAGTGCCACATGACAGCAGGAGCAGCCAGAAGTTTGCAGCTGCTGACCCCTAGGGTTGAAGGCAATTTTGTGCTTCCTTAGGGAGAAAGTCTCATATTTTTCGAAAGATGTTCTTGGTAGTTTTTTTAGTGATTGATGTTTTCTGTTTTTAGAGAGATATTTTGAGTGATTAGTTCCTATTATGTAGAGATATGTCCTCTTTATAAAAAGAGTCTTCCCATACTTCATTTTCTCGAGCAATAGAACAATTCTTCCAAACATAAGCTCCTCTTCTCTCTATTCTCTTCAATACAAACCACCAGTCCACAAGAGGACCTGCAACCTACACATTAGCCAATAGCACCAGCCACCGGTCTGCCCAGACCGATTCACATCTGACCGACCATCCTCCAGACCAGCAGGACAGTTTCTTCTTGACACCAGACGGTCTGCACACTGCAGACCGGTCTGGCGCTATCTCTGGTACTTGTTCTGCACACCAGCAGACCGGCTACCCTCTGCAGAGGACTCTCTTCAGTCTACAAACCGACTTCTTGGTCTCCAGCCAGTAGATCAAGGGTACGTGCAGCGTCTGCAGAACTCATTCACACTCCGGATCACGTAAATCTCAACAGGAAGAACAAGCAACTGTGATATGAAGGTTTGTGACCATCGAACGAATGAATCCACATAAGCTTAGCTGTAGCTTGTGCCATGGCCCTGTACTCCAATTATGTACATGACCTAGCCATAACAATTTGTTTCTTATTGCGCCATGTGATAAGATTTCCACCCACAAATGTACAGAAGCCTATGGTGATCTTCCTATCCTTCGAGCATTCGGTTTAGTATGCATTAGTGTATGCCATTACCCTTAAGTAATCACCTCAAGTGAATGTCAATCCTTCCCTGTTTCAAGTATCTCAAAATCATAATTGCCACATCCCAATGGATCCTCAACTTAACCATGAATTGACTCACCTTAGTAACTACAAGGGCTATGTCAGGTCAAGTAACAGTTACATACAGCAGGTTTCCCACGAGGACACTAAACTGCCTCGCATCCACCAAAGCCAAATTGTCTTCATATAGGTATACATTAGGGTCCATCAGAATGGAGGCCAGTTTGGTGCCTAGCATGACTGTCTCCTAAAGAAGATCAAATACATACTTTCTCTAGGAAAGTACAATACCCCTTGCATTGTGAGCAATTTCAATGCGAAGGAGATATCTAAGTAGGCCTAAATTCTACCTTAGTAGTATCTATGCCGCTAATGCCACCACCTATTAAGATGATATCATTAACATAAATCAGCATCACAACTCGCCCCTATGTTGTCATCCTTACAAATAATGAGTGATTTGCCGCAGACCTCTGGAACCCAAGGTGCTCAAGCACTTTTGATAATTTCTGAAACCATGCGTGTGGTGTTTAAGGTCATAGATAACCTTACACAACCTACAGACCATCGTGCACTCCCCCTCTAACTCAAATCTAGAGAGCTGTCACATATAAACTTCTTCCTAGAGATCAACATCCAACTGACATAACAGGGAATCAAGGTGAATAGAAATTGAAATGGGGATACAAATTATAGGAGTTGAAGGAAATGAAGCGTCTTAATCCATAAAGAGAACCCTACACCTCTTTTATAGAGAAAGGTGAAGGAAAAATATTATAGAACTCCAAATAAAATAAAAAATGATACGAACATCCTCATAACATAACACTTCCCCTCAAGTTGAAGCATATACATCAATTATGTTCAACTTGTTTCTATACTTCTCAAACAAGGGGCGATACAAGGGCTTCATGCATATCTCCACAGTCTGCTCTAATAAAGCTAAACGGGAAGTGCGAAGTAGACCTTACTGAATCAGACTTCTAGTATAGTGGCAATCTACCTCCACATGCTTCGTTCATTCATGAAACATAAGGTTATTAGCTATATATATGGTAGCTCTGTTATCACAGTACATCTCCATAGGCTCCTCAATAATAACATGGAGATCCTTCATTAATGACTGTATCCAGATCATCTCAACAGCAGTATGTGCTACAGCACGGTACTCAGATTCAACACTAGAACGTAACACTACGCTCTGCTTCTCGCTCCTCCATGTCACTAGATTTCATGTAACAAAGGTATAAAAACCTGTAAGGGACCTCGTGTCCCCAATATCACCTATGTAGTCAGCATCAAAGTACCTGACAACAGTCATAGGAGCTCCTCTCTGGAAAAGAAGTCCTCGACCTGGGAGCCTCCCTGATATACCTCAACACTTACATTACTACCTCCCAATGCTCATTTGTAGGCCTGTCTAGAAACTGACTCAACTTGTCCACTGCAAAACTGATATCTGGCCTAGTAATAATCAGATAGAGTAATTTTCCTACAAGCTGCCTATGCACCTTCTTATCCGTCAGTCGAGCAGACTCATCAAATAGGTGAACCTTTAGATCCATCGGGATATTTGCTCCCTTAGACCCAAGTATGCCAGCTTTCTTAAGAATATCCAAAGCATACTTCCTCTGGGGCATCACAATCCCCTGTTTGCTCATGGTAATCTCAATACTAAGGAAGTACCTGAGTCTCCCAAGGCCCTTCATCACGAACTGCTATGCCAAATACTCCTTGACCTGGGATATACCAGCCATGTCATCACCTCTCAGAATAAAATCATCTACATATACAAGTAGAGCCACAACACCCCTACTAGTCTTTCTCACAAACAAAGAATGATCAGACGAAAACCTCTATAATCAAATCACTGACAATGCTTCTAATAGTCACTGGAACCATGCTCTGGGACTCTATTTAAGGCCATAGATTGCCTTACGTAGTCTGCACACACACTCTCCCTTAACCTTGAATCCTGAAGGCTGCTGCATGTATATCTCCTCCTGAAGATCTCCATAAAGAAAAGCATTTTTGATGTCTAGTTAATAAAGTGCCCAATCAGACTGTGCAACCACAGCAATAAGAATACGAACAGCAAAGAGCTGAGCCACTGGCGAGAAAGTATCAAAGAAATCCACTCCATAAGTCTGAGTGAATCCTTTAGCCACAAAACGAGCCTTGTATCAAGAAATAGATCCATCAGGATTGTATTTCAAGGCAAAGACCCCACCTCGCTCCAACAAGATGTGCACCAAATGGTAAAAAAGTAAGCTCCCAAGTGCCTCTGTCATGAAGGGCAGCCATCTCCTCCTCCATTGCAGCCTTGCTGATAGGACACAGGTATCTCAGATCTAGACACAGCAGTTGTAAATGCATGAAATGCAACACTACACTCCCAGCCACACGGTAATGGGCACATGATCGAGGGGCCTTCCGAATAGCAATAAGCATATCATGATCAGTACTCATGGAAACAGGACCTGGAGAAACATCCATAGGCGAAGCACTCACAGTGGTCTCAACCTCCACACCTGCTAACATTGCATTTGAAGGAGACTCCCATGTGCGAGTATCTGTACTTATAAGAATCTCCTAAGTAGGAGTAGCCTTCAAGTTATCAAAATTAGAGGAAAAAGTGGAAGGAGAGAATGGGCGAGAGGGTGAGCGAGTGGGGGTTCGCAAGACGACTGGCGAGTGGGGTGGGGAGAGACGGCCCTGACTGGATGGTGGTGAGGAGGAGGTCGCGGAGGGGAACGGAGCGATGTGGTGCTTCAAATGCCTCGAGAGGGGGCATGTGGCGGCGGACTGCAGGGACCCGGTGCGGTGTTTACGCTGTGGCGGTCTAGGGATTCGGAGGTCAGGTTGCGGGCTCTGAGGATTAGGTGGCGGGGTCTCTTCGAGGCGGGAGGGGACACCCCCGCCCCCCCCGGAGGGGGTGCCTCTCGTGAAGGTTGAGGTGCCTTGGTCAGAGGAAATCGGAGCGTTGGAAGGGAGGCTGGCGTCGGCTCTGGTCGCGGTGGTGTTGGAGGGGGATCTGGAAGTGGGAGCTCTGAGAAGGGCGATCGCCGCCTTCTTGGGGAGTGGCGGGGGATCCTTTGGGGTGCCTTCCCTCGAAAGTGGGCGGTTGGTGCTGCTGGGACTTGGTCAGGTGGAGCTGCGGCGACTGGCTTTCAAGGTGTTGCGATGTGGTCAGGGAGTGGTGCGGTGTCGCTGGCCAATGAGGTCGAATGGCACTCTGACAGAGAGACCGCCGGCTGGCGCGAGACAAAAAGTGCTGATTGAGGGGATTCCCCTCTTCCTCTGCACGGTGGAGGTGGTGGCGGCAGTGGTTGCCCCTTTCGCGAGGCTCCGGAGTTGCGAAGGCCTAGGCCTGAGGTCAGTAGATCTGTCGCGTCTCGGAGCGTGGGTGGAGATGAGGCCGGGGCGGCAACTTGTGGAGAGGATGGTACTCGGGTGGGGGAGCTCCTCCTGGCTGGTCCGCATCTCGTGGGGATCCGGGAACCCTAGGTCCTTCGCTAAGGCGGTGGCTGGCGGTGCGGCAGCGACGCATGGAGGCGCTAGTGGCGGGAGAGCAGAGGGGCGAGCAGGTTTTGGGAAGGCCGAGGGTCGCAGTGTGGATTGCGGCGAGGATCGTGCGGCGGTTACGATCCCCATGGCGCAGTCTGTGGCAGGTGAAGAGGCGGGGATGCGGGAGGCTGGTGCGAGTCTTGCGGAGGGGTCGAACGAGTCTGCGACGCTGAAGCTAGGAGACTCCGCTGATTGCGGGTGCGACCGTGGCACTGAGGTGGCCACGGGTTTAGTGGGGTGCGCCCGTGGCGGACCCGGGTCGGGTGGGCCTGACCCGATTACAAGAGACGACGGCTTGGGTGCTGATGTCGGTTCGAGTCTCTCCTTGCGGGTAGATCAGGAGCCTCGAATCTCTAAAGCTGGCGGGCGAGGAACTGTAGCGGGAGGTTCACGACACACCATTGACAGACCGGACCAGGCGGTGGGGCGCGGTGCGATTAGAGAGGTGGGATGCGGGCGGCGACGAGAGAAGAGGTTGTTTGGCCCACAGCAGCTCACCTACAGGCCGCGGTGGTCCTACCGTAGGTGGCATGCTGCGAAGGCTCCGACTGGGAGCGTGGTTGGGGAGAACCGGCGTCGGACACAGGTGGAGCTGGGCGTCGCTCCGCATTCCGGAGGAAGAGGCGCGGCGTCGACGATGGCCCTGGTTGGGGGCGATGACAGGGCAATGGCTATTCTGGGGATCCCTGCGATGGAGGGGCCGCGAGCGATGGGAGCTGGTGGTGACGCTGGAGCTTTGGAGGATGTGGCGAAGGCGCGAAGGGCTGGCGCGGTGGCTAGGCTGCCTGTAGGGGAGGTCCTGACACAGGGGGACACGCAGGTGCTGGCTGCAGACGGAGGGGAGAATGCGGGGCAAGGCGGGTCGGAGGGTGGCTGTGAGGGGAGTTCACGTGGTCGGTGTGTGTTGATGGAAGAGGGAGAGGTGGATGAAGTGGCTGAGGTGATGGGGTTTAAGCGGTTGACACAAGGAGGAGGTTCCCGATGCTTTACATGACCAAGGTCTTGTCGTGGAATGTGAGGTGTCTGAATGACCCATCGTGGCAGGCGGCTCAGCGGGGGCATGTTCAGAGATAGGGGCCTGACATAATCCTTCTCCAGGAGACGAAGTAGGGGAGCTGTGATGGAAGGCTGTGGAGGGAGGTGGAGGGAGGTGGTTTTGGGGGTTTCTTGGCCCTGGATGCTGTTGGAAGTGCGGGGGGAATTGTTGTAGGGTGGAAGGATGATTTTTCCTTGTTGGACTCGTTGGTTGGGTCCCATGTTGTCACTATCAAGCTTCAGAGGCGCCGAGATAATACGTGTATGCTCTTTTCCTCAATCTACGGTCCGACGGAGGGTCGGAGGGGGCAGGTTTTGTGGGAAGATCTGAGTCAGGTTGCGGCAGGTTTTCAGGGGATACCTTGGTTGATTGGTGGCGATTTTAACGTCACTCTGTTGGCAGAAGACAAACCAGATGGCCGTGGTGGATTGGACCAAGGCTCTGAGGCGTTTGCAGGCTTTGTGGCGGAACAGGGGTTGGTTGATATGCCACCTTTGTCCAGTCTCTTCATATGGAGGAGTTCTGGAGGACAGCGATCCTGGATCGACAGATTTTTTGCCTCAACGGCGATGGCAAAGTTGTTCCCGATGGCGAAGGTTAGACCCCTGGAGCGGCCATTCTCGGATTACACTCCCTTGTTGTGGGCGTCGAACGAGGGATGGAGGCATGGTACGTATTTTAAGTTCGACAGGACGTGGCTCCTAGAAGAGGGTTTCAGGGGGCTAGTTGAAGAGCGGTGGAGGTCGGTTCATGTGGATGGTTCAGCGGCTGTCAGGTTGGAAACTAAGCTGCGAGATTTGAGATCTTTCTTGAAGGTCTGTATGAAGCAGATTAGGGAGGAACGTGGGATGAAGAAAGAGGAGGCTCTTAGTGAGATTGCACGTTTGGACAGGGTGGAGGATGTTGGTCTCCTTTCTGACGCTGACAGGGTTTACAGAGCAAGGCAAATTCAGGTGATACAAGAGGAAGACCGGAAGGTGGAGATGGAGTGGAAGGTGAGGTCTAGGCAGAAGTGGCTAAAGGAAGGCAATTCCAACACCCGATTTTTTCATATGGCTACTTCAGGAAGGAGGAGAAAGAACTGGATTAACAGGTTGGTGGTGGATGGGGAGGAGTTTATGGGAAGGGAGGCGGTGGGAGGGGCAGCTGCGAGGTATTTCAGAGAGTTTACAGGGAGAAGACGGGGGGAAGATGGAGATGGTTATGGTCTAAGGTACCGCGGATCGGGGAGGCAAAAGCCAGCTTCTTGACGGATTCTTTTGAGGAAGATGAGGTCCGCAAGGCAATCTGGGGGCTGAACACAGATGGTTGTTTGGGGCCGGATGGTTTTCCGGTTGCCTTCTACAAAGAATTCTGGCTGGTGGTGAAGGAGGATGTGATGCAAGTTGTGCAAGAATTTAGAGCTGGAAATTTGGGGTTCAATAGGCTAAACAAGTTCTACATGTTCCTGCTGTCGAAAAAGGAAGATGCTGAGGAGATCCAGGAGTACAAACCGATGGCCCTCTCGAATGCTATCTACCTGATTGTGGCAAAGCTTCTGGCGAATAGATTGAGGACGCTGGCTGGGATTGTAGACCCGGTGCAGACGGCCTTTGTTCCTGACAGAAATATTTTGGAAGGTTATGTGTTGGCCTCAGAGATCCTTTCATCCTGGAAGAGAAATAAGAAGGCCTTCCTGTGGAAGGTCGATTTCAGCAAGGCTTATGACTCGGTCCAGTGGTCGTTTCTTTGGGCGTCCTTGGTGAAGAGGGGTTTCCCGCCGGTGTGGATTGACTGGATGAAGAGATGTGTCACCACGACGTCTTTCTCGGTTCTTATCAATGGAAACCCATCAGAGGGTTGGATTCAGCTGAGGAGGGGGGGTGAGGCAAGGATGTCCGTTGGCCCCGATGCTTTTTGTGATTGCAGCGGATGCTCTTGCAAGAGCAGCTAAGAGGTCGTGTGAGAGGAACTTAGTGAGGGGTTTCTCCTTGAGAGATAGGACGAGTATCCCGTTACTACAGTATGCGGATGATACGATTTTCTTCATTGAAGGTGGGGAAGTGGAGGCCAGAAGAATGTAGATCCTAATCTTCTTGTTTGGTGAGGCTTCAAGACTGCAGATCAACCTGTCTAAATCTGATTGTCCCTTTCAATCTGACTGAGGTGGAGGCGAGGGGGTGTAGTTTGAGTCTTGGCACAGAGCAGGTGAAGCTCCCGATTAGATATTTGGGTTTACCGTTGACAGATGGCAGGATTCTGGTAAAAGATTGGGCTCCCCTGGTGGAGAGGCTGGAGGGGAGATTGGAAGGGTGGGCATCCAGGCTCTTGTCAAGGGGTGGAAGGTTGGTCTTGCTCAAGGCAGTTCTGGCAGCAATGCCATTGTATTTCACTTATGTTCTGAAGATGCCTCGACAAGTTGTTGAGAAGATAGACTTATGAGGAATTTCTTTTGGTCCAACCAGAGGACGAATGGACCGGGTGCCAGGTTGGTTGCGTGGGAGGAAGTCTGTAGGCCGTTGGAAGACGGGGGGCTCGAGGTGAGGGACCTGGGGAGGTCTAATGACAGCCTGTTGGCGAAATGGGTGGGAAGCCTATTGGAATGTAGGGAGAATTTAGTGGGCAAGGTGTTCGGGACAGCTTATGGTGGCCCGATGCGGTGGGATCTCCTGATGTCTCAGCCGAAGGATGCTTCTCATTTTTTGAAAGGCCTGTCGATGGTGGCTCCTAGGGTGCAGAATTGCTTTGTTCCTGTGGTAGGAACGGGGGAGATTTTCATATTTTGGCAGGATGATTGGACGGGAAATGGAGCGCTTGCTAGAAGATTCCAGAGGTTGTTTGCTTTGTCCCAGAACAAAGAGGCATCTATGGCGGAGGGGTGGGAAGATGGGTGGTACCCGCGCTTTGTAGGAAACCTGTCAGATGCGAGAACTCATGATTTTTAGGTTCTGTTTGAGGAGTTAGAGGGGTTGCAACGGCCTCTGATACGGATATGTTGGCTGGGATGAAGGTGAGTTTTCGGTAGCGGCTGCATACAGGAGATTGTCCACTGGAGATCCCATGGTTGAGCTGGATCTGGTGAGGGACTGTAGACAGATTTGGAAGGCCACGTGTCCTCTAAAGGTCAAGATTTTTGTCTGGCTTCTTAGGAGGAGAAGGCTTGTGACCAAGGTTTGGAGGGCGAAATGGGCTCCTGGAGAAAGTAAGGTCTGCCCTTTGTGTGGAGGTGGAGAGGAGATAGACCACCTTTTTTTCACTTGCCCATTTGTGGTGCAGATTTGGGGCAGGGTAGGAGAAGGGTGGTGGGAGTGTCGACTTTTCGAAGACTTTTGGCACAACTTCAGAAGCGGAGGTGATGTTGGACAGATCGTCTTCCGTACAAAGAAGGAGAAAGCTAGACCATTGGCTGTGCTATGGGGCATCTGGTTGGGCAGGAATGCTGTGGTCTTCAGGGGCCAGAGACCCTATGTAGAGAATTTTGTTAAGTCTATTAATTCCTTGTTTAATCTTTGGTGTGATTCCTTGTGAGTGGGGGACCTTGAGGTCTACCTGTTGTATTGGCAGTGATTGTTGATTCTATAATTTATATATTTAGGTAGTTATCACTCTTGACAACTACCCTTTCCTTTTTCAAAAAAAAAAAAAGTTATCAAAATTAACCGGAGACAATGGAATAGACGAAGGAGGTTTTCCCCTGTAAACAACTAGTAACTAATAAGTGTGGCCCTTGAAAGTTCTTTCATCTGCTGGTACTAGCCTGAATGTGCTAGCAAACAACCCAATAGCGAAAGAACTGCTACTATCTAATAATACACCAAACGGTATAGGAGCACCTAGCACAAGAGCATACTCTGGCACATTTTGCACTTGTCTAGCAGCAATAGAAAAATAAGGTACAGCTTCATGAAAGGTAAAATCTACACCAATGTAATACTTCTGGTATAGGGGATCAAAATACCAATATCCCTTCTAAGTACGAGAATAGCCAAGAAACACACACTTGACTGCTCTATGTACTACTTTATCTCTGCCAGATCCAAGAAGATGTACAAAAGCCACGCACCCAAATGTCTTGGGTGAAACAGCAAACAACTCTGCATCTGGATATAACACCTGCCATGGTACCTGTCATGGATCATTAAGGAGGGCAACCTATTAATAAAATAGCAAGCGGTGAGAACTCCATCTCCTCAATAATTATGTAGCACACTATTATGAATAAGGAGAGTTCTGGCCATATCAAGAATGTGTCTATGCTTTCTCTCTGCAACACCATTCTGCTGAGAGGTGTGGGGACAGGATGTCTAATGAATAATACCATACAAACCATAGAAATCGGCCAGCCGGCGAGTACAAAACTCCAATGCATTATCAGATCTGACAATCTTGATACAAACATCAAATTGATTCCTTATTATCAACATAAACTTCTCAATAAGGGGACCCACTTCAAACTGTTCATGAGAAATAACCAAAACAATCGGGAAAAATCAACCACAATCAAATAATACCGATGTCCTTGTCTATCAAGAGTCCTGGGACCCCAAACATCAAGATGCACCAATTGAAAACATGAAGATGTATATGGTCCAGTAGCACTTTGAAAGGAAGACCTATGGTGCTTCCCAAGTTAGCATGAATCACATTAAAGTTGTGTAGTTGGCGACACATATGGAATAAGTTTGCGTAATTTGTCCAAAGATAGATAGCCCAACCGTCTATGCCACTGTAGAGCACTACCTGAAGTAGAAGTCATCTGACAAGAAACAGCCATGGGACCTTGAGCAAGTCGATAAACACCTCCCTCTTCATATCCACTGCCAATAGTCTTCCCTGTCATTTACTCTTGAAAAATGCATCCAAGCTCATCAAAGATAACACGACAATTAATTTGCTTAATAATTTCACTGACAAAGAATAAATCCATAGACAGATCCGAAACCAACAAGACATGGTTAAGCTACATAGTTGGGGTAACATTAGTTGCCTCCTGACCAGCAATAGGAGCATGTCTCCCATCAACTACCTGTACAGTGCGACCTTGAAAAACAGCTTGGCTCTGCCCAAAACACTGTGGATTACCAGATAGA
This sequence comes from Thalassia testudinum, assembly GCA_037157565.1. Lineage (NCBI taxonomy): Eukaryota > Viridiplantae > Streptophyta > Magnoliopsida > Alismatales > Hydrocharitaceae > Thalassia > Thalassia testudinum. The sequence goes on along the minus strand of JAZHRO010000003.1, from coordinate 135,548,031 downwards.
TGATTGGAGACACCTGAGTCAATCAATCATATCACACCAATGGTTGAAGAAGAGTCACCCACGATGGTTCCCGGTACAATCTCTAACTGAGAAGAAGCTACCATATCCACAAAATCACATTGCCCAAATCTGATTTCTCCTCAAGGACCTACAAATGTGATTTTAATGCAACACAAGGGAATATACACCCCAAAATTGAATTATAAGGGGAAAACACACCCCGTAATCTACACACACGTGGTCCAAAAATTAGTTAGCACTTCAAAAGGGAATACACACCCCACAAGATCATCAACAAACAGGCGAATACACACCCCAAATTTAATAGATAAGATCTGAGAATACCATCAAATCACCTTCCCGAAAGACCCTTGGCTTTAACAGTTCATCAACTACAATCCAAAGGTCTTCCAATCAGACAAAGGGCAGAGATGTGCCCTCTCTGCTGCCAAACACCAACAACAAGAGAGAGCATAAAAAAATCAGTGGCTGGGGCCTAGGCAACGATGGTAGGTGGCCTGGGCGGTGGCCTGCAACAACCAATTGCAGGTTACCTGCTGCTACTGCTGGCAACGCTGACCACCAGCAGCGATGCTAATGGCAGATGCTACCGGCGACGACGGTGGTAGAGAGGGGGGGCTGACGATGGGGGTTAGGGCTCTTTTGGAGGAGCCCTCAACTTGGCTCTGATACCAAGTTGAAGGAAATGAAGCATCTTAATACATAAAGAAAACCTTACACCTCTTTTATAGAAAGAGGTGAGGGGCAAATATTACAGGATGCCAAATAGAAACAAAAAATGACACGAACACCCTCATAACAAACATAACAATACGCAATCTCACCACTGGGGAGGTCTCAAAATAATCAATCTGATAGCTCTACATGTACCCTTTTGCCACTAGTCTCACCTTGTACCCCTCCACAGTCAGGCAAGTAGTTGACAGTGAAGACCCACATAGTCCCCTTTCTCAGAGCAATCGGCAGAGCAAGATCACCATCACCTTGACTATCTACGGACTCCTCAGTCCTCAATGGAGACATGCTCTAGCGGTGAAGAGATCTCCTAAGGAACTAAAGTATCTAGAGTATCTAGTACGACAGAGCTATAAGGATTGTCAATAGTAGAAGAGGAATTACCTTAGGGGTAAATGATGGCGTGGGCATTGGAGGAGGGTCTTATTGCTGCCGAGGCTAACGTGAATAGACAAGCCTATACCGTTTGTCCTCTTGTCTCACCTCAGGCATTGGTCTCTAATCAGCATCTGGAGTCAAAATAGGAAAGGCTAACTCACATTCACGATCAAAAGCCATAATACAAGAGCCTGCTAAAGAGTAATAGGGGACTAACGACTCAAAAAGGAGACATCGGCACTAACATAGTGGCATCTGCCGACCGAGTCATAACACCTATACTCCTTCTAGGTCCAATAGTATCCCACAAAGATGCAGTTGATAGGTATGGGTGACAATTTATCCCCGTTGGAAACCAGAGATATGAACCAAAGACACACACCCAAAGACCTAAGGAGGAACCCCAAATAGTTCCATATCAGGAAACAAAAAAGAATAAGGAACCTCCACATTAAGGACAGTGAAGGGCATACAATTTTCAGGTAGCATGTGGGGAGAACATATCCCCAATAAGAGAAAGGAACGTTGTTCTAAATAAGGAGGGTGGCAACATCCAAGATATGGCGATATTTTCTGTCAACAACACCATTCTGCTGGTGGATTATCCTATACCCCTGGAACAAAGATTGAAGAGAATACATATATAATTCCAAGGCATTGTCAATTCTAACAGTTTTCACATGGTCACCAAATTGATTCTTTATTTCAACAAGAAAATTTGTTATTACCGGCCAACTTCATATTTACACTTCAATAGAAAAAAACCCATAACAATCTAGAAAAGTCATCAACCACTGCAAGATAAAACCTGTCTCATACGATCAGGAGTATGATTCGAACCCCGAACGTCAAAATGAATCAACTAGAAAAGAGACTCCAAACTACGAAACTACCAAGTAGGAAATGAGCTCTTGTAATGCTTTCCTAGTTGACAGGTCTCACGCTGAAAGGTGGTGATAGGCAAATTTTGTGGTATGACGCATCTCAGCTTCATCAAAGAATGTGCCACAATCTTAGGCGTCACAAATAACTAGAAAAGCCACCAATAGAAATAGTTGATAGACTAGCCAACGTAGGGTGACAACAGAAGGTGATAGACCTTCCTCATGGCCACAGTTAATCACCTACCCCATTAGTATATCCTAAAATACAAGAAACACAACATCAAAAATGGCTCAGTAATTCAATTCTTTTGTACTACAGTTGACTGAAAGAAGATTTAAAGAAAAATCTAAGGCATGGAGGACATTCTACAGCCGTATGTAAGGAGCTATCTAAGCCTACCCCTGACCTGTGACGAGGGAATTACGTCCATCTACAACAAGATTGGTCCTACCTAACAGATCTAGTTGCAATCCAACAAATTGCTGAGCCTTCCCACAAATATGTCAGGCGGTGCCAAAATCAACCAGCCAATCTACATCATCAAATCCCAGCATGAAAAGCAAGACATTTGAAGACTTGGCGATAGTTGCGGTATCTCCAAATCCGAAAGAAAAGCTCAAAGCAACAACTGGAGGTGTTGATATCCCATGTTGGGATAGCTACTAAATCAAATTTCCATCATCAACTCTAAAAATAGGGGCAAACTCAAGAAGCATCTTAGAACCAGCTACAACCTAATGAACACTAACAACCTTCCCATACTTAGACCAACAGGTCTCCCATAAGTGACCAAGCTTCCCACAATGGGAACATTGAGGCCTAACACAACCCTGACTACATCACCCTCATCCACGACCACGGGTAAAGTATCCAGTGCCTCTACCTCATCCCTGAGAGGCAGGCATGGCTAATGTGTGCTCAACACAAATAAAGGGCGAGAGCAATACTACAAGTCTGCTCAAAGAGTTATATGCCTCTTCCATAGTCGATATCTGAGGCAACGTCAGCATCTGGGATCATGTTGCCTTACAAGCGAGGTCCAATCAAACTAGGAAATGTCCTACCATAGTCTATGCCCTATAGAGTTTCCGTGACTCGCAAAGCACACAAGTGTGCCTCTCAAACGCCGACTTAAGCATGAAGTAGTACTAAGCAAGCGACCTCCTATCTTGCCCCATGTGGGCAATTTCATGATGAAATTGTAGAATGTGTGCTGCATTCTTCTTCTGAGAATGTGTGGCAAAGTACTTCCCACATCTCTTTCAACATCTTATAGTACATAACCTCAGTGGCAATCCTTTGTAAAGTGTTCATGATCCATCCTCTAACTATGGCATTGTCCTTTTTCCAGGTGACATACTTGCCAATATTTTCAATGGGCTCCGATTCAAGTAGTATATGTTCCTTCTCATAACCCTTAACTACATTAAGGATTGATTTGACCCTGTGACTCACAAGTCCTATGTCAGTGTTGATGTAACATTCTTTAAGGATGTTCCTTATTTTCAACCAAAAGATAAGAGTTCCCATGCTCACTTGTCACAAAATATCCCCTCTACCTATGCCATCTACACCACCTCCAATGCCTTCTAAGCCATCCCATCTACCAAATATGTCTACACTAGGTCCCTTTGAGCCACCTCAGGCACCAATGCCTTCACCACCACCACCTCCACCTTTCTACCCCCAGACATACCACCAATGTGTTCCTACGATGCCTAGCATGAAACCATTGTCTACCATCCTTGCTTCTGCCTCTACATTCCTGCTAAGTCCAATGACATCAGGTACTGATTAGATCTTGCTATTGCTCATAGGAAGGCCCATCGATCCTATGCCCGATATTCACTTTCACAGCATGTGTCCTTTAGAAGCTTATATGCTACTGGTCGCTTGTTTTCTCTTCTTATGGACAATCACCAAGTTCCTCGCAGTCACATTGAGGCATTCCAGGATCCTCTTTGTGCAGCGAAAATGAAGGAGAAGATGGATCCTCCAAAGTCCCATCACACAGCACCTGGTTAACCTATCCCCAAGTGCATCAATTGTGGGATGTAGGTGAGTGTTTACCCTCAAATACCTCCCAGATGGCTTAGTTGAAAAACACAAGGCTCAATTTGTGACAAAAGGGTACATTCAAACCTTTGGAGTCGATTACTATGAGACCTCCTCACCAGTGGCACAACTAAATTATGTTCAAGTTCTGCTTACTATAGTTGTTAACATGAACTGGCCTATCTCCCAATTTGACATTAAAAATGTTTTTCTTTATGGAGACCTTTATGAAGAAGTCTACATACAACAACTTCCTCAATTTGCAATTAAGGGGAGTATCAAAAGGTCTGCAAATTAAATATAGCCATCTACAAATTAAAGCAGAGTCCCAAGGCTTGGTTCAAGAGATTTAGTAAAGTTGTTCAGCAATTTAACTTTACTGTATCATCTGCAGACCACTCTATGTTCGTAATGCATCGTTCAACTCATTCAAAAGAAACAAATGATCTTGCTTCTAAAAGAAACCCTACACCTCTTTATATAGAGAGAGATGTTGGAAAAAATACATCAGAGAACCAACTAGAAATAAGAAATAAATAAACAGTCTAAAAAACAACTAAACTAGAAATAAGAAATAAATATACAGTCTAAAAAAAACTAAAAGATAATATGTAGCATTCTCATAACACTCCCCCTCAAACTGGAACATAGATGTCAATCATGCTCAACTTATCACAACATACATCAAAAGCCGTCTTATTTTACATCTGTCCTGAAGATGCCAAAGAAGATTAAGGATAGGATATTGGGCTTAATGCAGAATTTTTTTCTGGACCAATTATGGTGCAACCGAAATGGGGCAAGGTTGGTGGCTCGAGAAGAAGTGTGTAAGCAAGTGAAAGAGGGGGGTTTGGGTGCTAGGGACCTGGGAAGGATGAATGACAGCCTTTTGACAAAGTAGATTGGCAAATTGATGGAGAACGGAGAAGGCCTTGTGGGGAACATCCTCTAGTCATGCTATGATCGCCCAGTGCACTGGAACCTACTCGTTACTCCCCTGAGAGGTGCTTCACATTTCCTTAGAGGTTTATCTATTGTGGCACCCAGGGTGCAAAGTTTTTTTGTTCCAGTGGTCGATTCGAGTGATGTGTTTAGATTCTAGTAGGATGACTGGATGGGTCAAGGAAAGCTGTGCGAGCTATTTCCTAGACTCTTTGCGTTGCCACGAATAGAGGAGCTTTGGTGGCGAACGCTTGGGATGGTTGTTGGTACCCTTCTTTTGTGGGGAACCTTTCGAACCTACGGATACAGGAGCTTTAGACCATGTTGCAGGAGTTAGAGAGCATTTAACTGAAGGGTGGCATTGATGATTTTTCTTGGGAAGAAGGTAATTTTACACAGGAATGCATATGTAATGCTGGAAAATGGTAGTTTGCTGGTCGATTTGGATCTAATTAGAGATTACAATTAGATCTGGTCGGCAAGTTACCCCCTAAAGGTGAAGATCCTTATGTGGCTACTCAGGAGACGAAGACTTATGATGAGAATGTGGAGGGCTAGGTAGGCGCCTGTGGCAAAAAAGGAGTGCCCCCTCTATCTTGAGGCAGATGAAGATATTGAGCACTTATTCTTTACGCGCCCTTTTGTTTCTCAGATTTGGAGTCATTTTGATGCAGGGTGGTGGAGTTTCTCTACTTTTGATGAGTTCTAGAGATCCTTTAGGAGTGGGGGCGGTAACATGGGGCGGAATATCTTTAGGACGAAGAAGGAAAGGGCGAAGCCTTTGGCGGTCTTGTGGAGCATTTAGTTAGGGAGAAATGTGGTCGTTTTCAGAGTGCAGGGGCGTTATGTGAAAAATTTTGTGGAGTTTGTTTCCTCTTTGATTAGATTGTGGAGTTTGATTTTGTAATTTGGCTATGCACCTTGGTTTTTTGATTTAATGTAATTTTACTAGGTGGTTATCATCCGGATAACTACCATTTCCCTTTTCAAAAAAAAGCAAGCTTAACAAGAGCCTTGGTAAACATATCTGCAGTTTGGTTCTCTGAAGTAACAGGTGTGGTGTAGAGAAACCCTCTCTAAATCAGATCTCTAGTATAATGACAATCAATCTCCACATGCTTCGTGTGCTCATGAAACATAAGATTATCAGTAATATAAGTAGCTGCACGATTATCGTATCTCATCTCCATATGCTCCTCAACCTCAACATGCAAAACAAGTAGGAGAGACCTCACCCAAACTAACTCAGCCGCATGTACTCTAACTTGGCACTGGACCGAGATACAACACTCTGTTTTTTGTTTCTCTATGTCACCAGGTTACCAACAACATAAGTGCAAAAGCCTGTGGTAGACTTCCTATCTGAAAGGCATCCCCCATAGTCTGCATCAGAGTATCCCACAATAGCCATGGACTCGCCTCTCCTGAATAGCAACCATCATCCTAGTACTCACTTCAAGTACCTGAGCACCTGCATTGCAGCATCTCAATGCTACTTGGTTGGCTTTCCATGAACTAGCTGAGCTTACCTATAACAAAAGAAATATTTGGACGTGTAATAGTGAAATAAAGAAGTCTCTCAATCAATTGTCTATATCCTCTGCTCTTTATAGCCTCTAACTTAGCATCATATAGGTGTATCTTAGGATGCATGGGTATGTTGGCTAGTTTTCTTCCGAACATCCTAACCTCCTATAATACATCAAGTGCATATTTCTTCTGATTGAGTACAATACCTTCTTTGCCTTTTGCCACCTCAATGCCCAAAAAATACCTCTAAGGACCCAAATCCTTCATCCTTCATAACAAATCTCTCAGCCAAACTCTGCTTGGCCTCAGCTATCCCGACTGTATTACCACTAGTGATAATGAGATCATCTACATAAACCAAAAGAGTAACAATCCCCTTCTCTATCTTCCGCACAAATAAGCAGTGATCTGATGATGATCTATTAAGCCTTAGACCTTCAAGAACTTATCACAACTTCTGGAACCAAGCCTGTGGACCCTGCTTGAGTCCATAAATTACCTTCTTGAGCTTACATATACACTCCTCAACCTCAAAACCTTGGGGTTGCTGCATGCATACCTCCTCGTGAAGATCACCATACAAGAAAGCATTCTTCGCATCTAACTGATGCAGTGGCCAGTCCAGGTGAGCTGCAACAGTTATGAGAATTCGTACTGTAGGAAGTCTGGCAATAGGAGAAAAGGTGTCAAAGAAATCCACCCCATATGTCTAGGTGAATCCCTTCGCCACAAGACGAGCCTTATACCGAGAAATAGATCCATCAAAATTGTATTTCAAGACAGACCAAATGGCAGCTAACAATGCGTGCACCATATGGAAGCGGAGTAAGCTCGCATGTCTCCCGAGACTGAAATGCGACCATCTCATCCTCCATGGCTTGCCGCAACTTTAGATTAAGCATGACCTACTGGTTTGTAGCCAGTATCTAATTAGAAGACAAAGCCTCGGTGAACAGAGTAAAAGGATGACAAAGGTAGCCAGTAGATACAACCCCAACCACCTAATATTGAGCACAACTCCCAGGCACTTTCTGAATAGCTATCGGAAAACCAAGATCATCAAATGTAGATTTAATATCCTCAACAGGTGACTCAAAAGCCAACGGTACATCACTAGGACAAGTATCATCACCTGCAATATCACCACCAAACACATGATAGTCATTAGCACCAACATATACCTACTGTGGGGAGGATAATGGTGTTGAAGTAGGGGGTGTACTGCTGATATGTCACTGGTAATCTAAATGATACAGGAGGATCTCTGAATCAAGAGACAACTCTATCTGTAGTGCCTGGTAATGGAGACTGAGAGATAAGAAAATCTCCTAACTGAACAAGAGTAGGCATTGGTGCCCCCTCTACCTCAAAAGACAAGCTCCTCTTCTCTCTACCTCAAGAGTAGGCACCAGTTTTTGGTTGAACTTGCCGATTCGATTCAATGTTTAAAACATTGATCTCAGTGGCTGGCAAAAGGTGAGGGATAATATGGAGAAGCATGTCTAGAGATAGATGACCAAGACGATAATGCCATTGCAAAGCACTCCATATAGTAAAACACACGTCGTCCTAGCAAGAAGCAGCAACTACCATCTTAAATAGGCGATACACACCTCCCTCTTCATGTTTACCACCAATCATCCTCCCCGTGTGATTATCCTTAAATATACAGCCAACATCATCAAAGATTACCCTACAATTAAGATCCTTCGTGATTCTGCTAACAAACAATAAGCTACCAGGAAAATCTGGAACAAATAAAATGTTAAGCAATCGCAAACTGGGGATAACTACCACCTCCCTCTGACCATCCACTCTAGAATGTCGCCCATTTATGACCTGAATTGTCCTACCACGAGGGACTGACTGAAGCTACTGGAAACAACTGTGATCACTGCTCAAATGACGGGAAGCACCAAAATGAACATGCCAAGTAGTAGTGTGAGAAACCCTATCAATAACACTAGAGGCACAATCTATACCTGACAAGGCAATGGCAACTGTATTAGAAAATGAAGAAGGCATCTCTTAGGTAATCTGGGTAAGTCGTTGGACTATGGCATCATACTATGTCCGTTACACGGTACCTAACTCTGCCTCAGAAGTAGTCACTACCTGATTAGCCACAAGAGGCTTCCTATGCTTAGACCAGCATGAAGCCTCAACATGGCCAATCCAGCTACAAAAGGTACGCGTGGGATGAGCCCTACCCATCTGTCCTCTACCACATCCATGTCCATGAGTAGATGGAGAACCCTACGACCTCCACTAACTTCAAGTGCAAAGGTTTGTCCAACTATCACTAGTAAAGAAGAGGTTATACTAATCCTGTTGAGATGACTATATGCCTCCTTAAGAGACAGAAGATTTGACATAGTCAATATCTAAGAGCGAGCAGCATCATACTCCAAGCCTAATCCGAACAAAAAGTGCAAAAATGTTGTCTTCTTGCAGTAATCTCACTGACTCGCACACGTGCATACAGGTCTACACGCATTATACTTGTCCAGAAGCTCTTTCAAGGTGACATAGTACTAAGACAATGGCTGACCCTCTTGCCTGAGGGTAAACATGTCATTGTAGATCTAATAGACCTTACTAAAATTCTTTTCATAAGAATAGATGTCATGAAGAGAATCAGCATCTCTTTAGCAATTTTGTAGTACATGATTCAATCTCCAATCCGAGGCATATAATCCACGTTCTCACCATAACGTTGTCTTCCTTCCAAGTGAAGTACTTTCCTGTCTTATTTTAGGACTCTAACTCAAGAACAATATATTCCTTATCATGACCCTCAACTGTCATGAGGAACATATGTAACCAACGAGCATAGTTGGTCTCATCCAACTTCACAATTGGAACAAAGAATGAGTTTTTATAGTTCCCGCTATCCAGAGTCATCTCCAATGAAACTTCAGATGATGAGGATGAAGCCATGATGCCCAGAATCATAGGAAATCGTCAAAATCAAATCTGAAACAGACTTTTTAGATATGTAAAATTACCATAAAGCACTAAAACAAGTGATTTAACATGAAATCCAAGCAATCTCTTCCTTAGAAATAAGGTTAGGACCACATGACAACCCCTCTAGAGACAAGGAGGTGCAAGCTAAGGTCAAGAGGAACCCCTAGTAGCCCTCAGAGTGGCTGTCGCTCCCCCCTCGCCAGCACAAGGGTGGCGCAGCCCCACCAGTGGCACTACAACCCCCCGGCAATGGCCTTGCCAGCACTGCAAAAGGTTCCTGCCGTCGTTGTTGTGCCTGCAGTGAGTGCTGCTATCATTGTTGCTATTGATCAGGCCAGCGGCGACGTGGAGTGGAGAGAGGAGAAACTAGGGTTTTGGTGGATTGGATAGGAGGCCTATTTCAAGGGGATATCAAAGCACCGACCTAGGATCGTCACTTTAATACCAACTCAAAGAAAATGAATGATCTTGTTCTCAAAAGAAACCCTACACCTTTTTGTATAAAGAGAGGTGTTGGGAAAAAAACATCAGAGAACTAACTAGAAATAAAAAATAATAACTAAAAGATAATATGGAGTGTACTCACAATAAACTCAAGATGCTTTACCAATCCACTACATAGGGTGTTACTCCAAAATATATAGGACCATGTTGCAAAAAGCTAATCACAAATTTGTCACCTTGGATCATATACAAAATGCATAATTCTTGTGTCAATCAATGATTAAAATATTACTCAAAGTACTTGATTTAAAACTTCAGATTCTAAACTGAGGTAAAACACAGCATTTTAAAAACTTTCAATCAAAAGCGTGTTCATATAGAGTTTAAGGTCTAATATGTCCCATTTTAAGCCACTTCAACATGCAACAATACCATTAGTTGACACAACTATGGCATGCTATTTTATATGAGGGGATTCTTTCACCAATTAAAGCTTGTTTGATATGCAATGTGGGTCTAGGCTCAAGCAAGTTGACGTTTTTCCTAAGCAAGCAGATTGAGAGGAGCCTGCCTCACATTTAGAACATGGTCTGTATGTTTGATTTGCTTATCAACTACTCAACACAATTCCATTTATGAACAGCCAGTTTGAGAGGCATCGGTTAACAAGCCACCGATCTCTGTTGATGAGTATAAAACCAATTAGGACGGGCTTCTTCATATCCTAAAGTCCAACGTCTAATTGATCTATTCCTTACAGCCATGTCTTTCAGGGAGTACAAAAGATAAAGCTTTTGTAACGACCCGATTCCCGAGCCCCTACGAGACACGAGAATCGGACCGACTCGACTAATCCCAAGACCCAGTCGTCCAACGAGGAAGTAACCAAAAGACAGTAAAATAAACCACATTCAGCATGAATATAACTAACAGTAAGAAAGTACAGCAGTAAGGAAAGAAACTACTACAGTAGGCACCACCACAACAGTAAAACAACATTTATCATATAACAAAAACTGCAGGTAAAGAAGGTACAGCGGAAACAGAAACTACTCACTAGAACAGAAACAAAAAGGGGTACAAAGCTGGGGTAACTCTACTGGACCCTACTCGGCCCAGCGTCCTCTGCAGCCGCCGACCCTGGCTGCTCAACACCTGGTCCTGAAAAAGGTAACGAGTGTAACACGTCAGCAAAACGCTGAGTAGAGTGGCAACTAACTAAAGGCAACAGTAGAGTGTACAGTAGCTGTTATGTTCTATTACTTCCTTTATTTACATCTTTCAATTTTTCTCACTATTTCATTTACTTCTCAGATCCTTTACTTGATCTCGGATGTCCTCGTGGGACGATCTTCATTGCAGTCTTTTCCAAAAGTAGAAGTAGCACGTGGTGCTCTCCTGGCCGGGAGAGTCCCCCGTGGTGATCCTACCCTCAGTCAACCACCCCAAGGTCACTGACAAACGTAACGGTGACTACGGCACGCGCGATAAACGCACAGGTAGCTAGCCCGCACTGGCACGCGGTCAGTCGTTTCCGTTAACGGGTGCGCCCAAAGCACAGCACGGAACCAAGGCAGAGCCCTCTCAGTAACAGGGGTCCAACCCCTCCACAGTAACCAAACCGGGGCCTTGCCCCTCCACAGTCCGCGCACCCTCGCCTGACTACCCTGGTTTGCCCTAGTGGGCCTAACAAGTCGGTGAAGGAGGCTAGCAGAACCCCGGGGCCCGTGGGGTAGCTAGTACTCTCCTAACACTACTAGCTCTCCTCGGTACTACGTACACGAGGGCCAACAAGTCGGTACAGAGCGGCCAAGCCTAACCCCGGGTCCCTGGGGCGGCTGGCCCCACTCTGCACTAAAACAGCTACAGGTACTTCCCTTGGTACTGCGTACCCAAGAGACAGTACAAACTACATCTCAGTTCCATTCCTTTTCTTTCCAGGAGTTCCACTCCTAATTCCCCGTAGGGTTCCAGCTCTTTATCTCAGAACATCATATGTTTCACTTTCCAGATTCACGTTCTCACATTCCATGATCTCAAACATGATTCTTTATGCATAACAGGCAGCTGTTAATTAAATTCACATGCAGCTTTATATATATTCCTTTCCATTTTTCCAAGACTGCAGTAATATACATTCCACTAGTTTTTCCATCCTAGGATTCATGCCATATCCTAGGATCTATCATACAATCTAGTTTTCCGGCCCTAGGATTCATGCAACACCTAGGAGCTATCATTCCATATATTTCTCATTCCTAGGATTCATGCAATGCCCTAGGTTCCAGTTATGGTTCCATACTTTAACAGATTTTATTAATACTTAAAGCCACTCTACCAGGTACAACGGGAGTAATGGGGGCGTGATCGGGAATCCCGCGCGCCTCCGCGACTCTAAAGACTGCAACCGAACGAGGTCCTATCACAAGGATCAAACACAAGGAGTGTCTCAAAACAGTGTATAGCTACTGTAGGCGGGTAGAGGAATAAATTCTGAAACGAACGCAACTCGAATCGCGGAAAACGGAGCCCAAACGGACCCTAAACGGGTCGAGAAAGACAATACTGTGCAAAATCAGACGTCTGGAACTCCTTCCAGACGTCTTAAACGGTGGATCAGAGAATTACCTGTTCGGCTTGGTTCCCCGGACGTCCAGAAGTCTGTGGGGACGTCTGCCCAGATCCAAGACGTCCGATGGTCACTCCGGACGTCTGGAGGTCACTCCCGCCGTCTGGTACAAATTCCAGACGTCTGATTCGCAAAGATGACGAATCAGAGAACCTGCGCACAGCCAACCCTCCTCCCTCAGTACGGTCAGTCGACAAAAAGAAGAAGAAAGCGGAAACTAACCTTTCAGACGTCTGTATGATCTCACAGACGTCGACCTTTCCGTCTGGATATCAATCCAGACGTCTGATTCTGGAAATTTTTCCAGAATCAGAACCTTGCTCGGCCTCCGCTCGCGACGCCGCCCGCGTCGCACCTCGCGCGTCCGCTGCTCCGCCCGCAGCAGGTCCCTCTCCGCGACGCTCTGCGCCCCCTGCGGCCTCCGCCGGCCGGCCAAGCCGCTCCCGGCGAACTCGCCCTCACGGCAGAGCCCCGCCCTCGCACGCCGCAGCTCCTCCGCGCCTACTGCGGCTGCCGCTGCCGCTGCGCCCTCGCGTCCGCTCGCTCTCGCGCATAGGCAGGAGGAGAAGGAGGAAGATGGTGGAGACGGGAGGGGAGGCGCGCCCCCCTTTTAACGCCGCGCGGAGAGGAGAGAGAAGGCGGTCGCAGTCGCCTGCCGCCGCAGAGAAAGAGGCAGGATCGCAGGTCTGCGCGCACAGGCGCGCAGACGAATATCCCGTGCGAGCATAACTGTTCGCCAGACGTCTGTAAAATATCCCGGACGTCTGGTCAGACGTCTGGATGTGATCCCAGACGTCTTTACAGACGTCTGGGCCACCTCCCAGACGTCTTAAAATACGTCTGGGGCACGCGCTCGTTACAATATAACAAACTCAAAGGAAGTTTCGTCCCCGAAACTTGCGCCAACTAGGGTGCGGAAAAAGGATGTCCAAATAACCATAACAAACTCAAAGAGGACCGAGGCCGGTCCGAAAAGACGTACCCGCGAAAAGCTCTGGGTACCGCTCCCGCATTGCCGCCTCAGGCTCCCAGGTAGCCTCCTCGTACCGCTGGCTCCTCCACAAAACCTTTACCAGGGGTACTTGCTTTTGTCTCAACCTGCGGACGGCTCGGTCTAGGATCTGCACTGGCCGCTCGGGGTAGGTCTGGTCGTCGCTCACCTCGACGCTCTCGTGACTCAGTACGTGGCTGGGATCGGCTACGTACTTCCTGAGGTTGGACACGTGGAACACGTCGTGCACACCAGAAAGCTGCGGGGGAAGGGCAAGTCTGTAAGCAACGGGTCCAACCCGCTCCAGGACCTCGAAGGGCCCCACAAACCTCGGCGCGAGCTTCCCTCTCACCCCAAACCGCTGTAAGCCCTTCATGGGCGAAACACGAAGAAAGACGTGGTCTCCAACCTCGAACTGCACCTCTCTGCGTCTGCGATCTGCGTAGCTCTTCTGTCTGCTCCTGACAGTGCGGAGTCGTCTGTGGATCTGCTCAACTACCTCCTGACTCTGCCGGATCAACCTGGGGCCAACCTCCCACTTGGTCCCCACCTCAACCCAACTCAAGGGTGCCGTGCACTTCCGTCCGTACAGAGCCTCGTAGGGAGCCATGCCGATGCTCGAGTGATAGCTGTTGTTGTATGCAAACTCCGCCAGGGGCAGGTGCTCCTCCCAAGAGCCCCTCCAGTCTAGTACACAGGCACGCAAAAGGTCCTCAAGTGTCTGTATCGTGCGTTCCGACTGTCCGTCCGTCTGGGGGTGGTAAGCCGTGCTAAACCTCAACCTCGTCCCCAAAGCCTGCTGAAACTCAGCCCAAAACTGGGACGTAAAGCAGGTATCCCGGTCGGATACGATCTCCCGCGGAACTCCGTGTAGTCGCACCACATCACGGATATACCTCTCTGCCAACTGTGCTGATCCCAAAGTTACTCGGATCGGCAAGAATCGTGCCGTCTTTGTCAATCTATCCACTATTACCCAGACTGCGTCGTGTCCTCGCTGGGTAACAGGTAAGCCCACCACCAAGTCCATGGTGATGCTCTCCCACTTCCACTCTGGCACTGGAAGCGGCTGAAGCGGCCCTGCAGGCCTCTGATGCTCGGCTTTCACCTGCTGGCACACTAAGCACTGCTGCACGAACTCACCCACATCCCGCTTCATCCCTCTCCACCAGAACTCGCGTCTCAAGTCATGGTACATTTTCGTGTTTCCGGGATGTATGGTGAATCTGGAACCGTGTGCCTCAGTCAGGAGCTCTCTCAACAGCTCCTCGTCTCTGGGGACGTACAGCCGTCCCCTCAAGCGTAACACCTGGTCTGTGAAAGAGAAGTCCCCTGGGTCCCCTAACAGTACTCTGTCGCGCAAAGACTGCAAGTACGGATCGGCCATCTGTCCCGTGATGATGCGGTCTATCAACTCTGGTCTGGTCTGCCGTGTCACCGTCACTGCCCCACAGTACCCTCGTAACTCTAGAGGTCGCCAACTGCCCACCTCCTCCAAAAGGCTCCAACTCTGTAACTGTAGACTGGCCAAGCGTGCGGGCGCCTTACGGCTCAAGGCGTCAGCCACCACATTGGCCTTTCCCGGGTGGTAGGAGTGCTGCAGTCGTAGTCCTTCAGGAGCTCCAACCAACGTCTCTGTCTCATGTTGAGCTCCTTCTGGTCAAAAAGATATCTGAGGCTCTTGCGATCTGTAAAAATCTCGAAGGTCTCACCGTACAAGTAGTGCCTCCATGTCTTCAGCGCGAAGACAACAGCTGCCAACTCTAGATCGTGGGTAGGGTAGGTATGCTCATGGGGCTTCAGTTGCCGCGAAGCGTAAGCGACCACATGACCCCTCTGCATGAGCACACCTCCTAACCCCTGCAAGGAAGCGTCCGTGTACACGACGAACCCGCCACTACTGTCAGGGATGGTGAGCACGGGAGCCGAGGTCAACCTCTCCTTCAGCTCCAGAAAACACGTCTCACAGGCGTCTGTCCAAGCGAAAGGCACATCCTTCCGAGTCAACTGTGTCATAGGACGTGCAATCTGCGAAAACCCTCTGATGAACCGTCTGTAGTAACCTGCCAGTCCCAGGAAACTGCGAATCTCAGTGACTGAACGCGGTCTCTCCCACCTGAGCACTGCCTCGACCTTGGCGGGATCCACCGCCAGGCCGTCTCCAGAGATCACATGACCCAAAAAGGTCACCTCCCTCAACCAGAACTCGCACTTGCTGTATTTGGCGTACAGCCGGCGTCGTCTCAGAGTGTCCAGAACCATCCGCAAGTGCCGTCCGTGTTGCGTCCGATCTATAGAATAGATGAGTACATCATCTATGAAAACCACCACAAACTGGTCCAAGTACGGTCTGAACACCCGGTTCATCAGGTCCATGAAAGCAGCGGGGGCATTGGTCAGCCCAAACGGCATGACCAAAAACTCGTAGTGTCCGTAGCGGGTGCGGAAAGCTGTCTTGGAGACATCGGTCTCCCTGATCCTCAACTGGTGGTATCCAGACCTCAAGTCGATCTTGGAAAACACCGTGGCACCCCGCAACTAGTCAAACAAATCGTCAATCCTCGGCAGCGGATATCTGTTCTTGATGGTGACCCTATTCAGCTGTCGGTAGTCCACACAAAGGCGTAGGGTCCCATCCTTCTTCACAAACAGTACCGGGGCTCCCCAGGGAGACGCACTGGGCCTCACGAAACCTTTCTCCAAAAGGTCCTGTAACTGAGACTTGAGCTCTCGCAGCTCAAGCGGTGCCATCCTGTATGGCGCGGTGGAGATGGGGCTGGTCCCTGGTACTAGTGAGATCTCAAACTCGATCTCACGCTCGGGCAGTAGTCCTGGTAACTCGTCTGGAAACACGTCGGGGTACTCTCTGACCACCGGGATGCTCTGGAAGTCTGCCACGGGGCTGTGCTCTGCCACCACAGAAGCTAAGAAGCCCTCACACCCCTGGCTCAAAAGTCTCGCCGCCCGAAGTGCCGAAATGCACCTGAAGCCTCCGTCCACTGGCTGCCGGTGAAACTCGAAGGAAGGCAACTCCGGAATGGAGAAGACAATCTTCCTCTCAAAACAGTCTACCAAGGCGTGGTAAGCGGACAGCCAATCCATCCCCAGAATCACCCCAAAGTCCTCCATCTGTATCATAATCAGGTCAGCTGGCAGGCTGTGTCCCCCGATGCTGACCTCGCAACCCGTGTACACCTCCTCAGCTACAAACAGCTGACCACTCGGACCTCTGATCACGAACGGATTCTCTAACAATTTATAATCCTGGTCCAAACTAACTGCGAAACTGGCTGCGACAAACGAGTGCGTAGCGTCGGAATCGAAAAGCGTGTAAACGAGTCTGCCAGAAACTGAAACCATACCTGCTACCACGGATCCCGAAGCTCTGGCGTCCCTGTGTGTTAGGGCATTGATACGCCCCTCAGCTCTAGGTGCGGACGAAGCAGCCACACTCTGCGTCGGACGAGTAGGTGCTAGCCGGTACCCTCCTCGCGACTGCGGTCCCCCTCCTCGCCTGGAAACCGCGGCCTCCTGCGCCCCCTCCAGTGCTCTGCGCGGGAAGTATCTGCTGACCTCCTGCCCTAGATGGGCAGTCCCTCCTGACGTGGCCCGGCTGGCCACACTAGTAGCAGAGGGGAACCCGACTCCCGCCCTCAGTGAGTCCCTGCTGTCGGCTAGGCGGGGGTCCGGTGCTGGCGACTGGCCCCTGTCGAGGGCCCCCAAAGGCCACTGATGGCCCTGCACAACGTGACGGCTCTCCTGCGGATGCCACGTGTCTCCGTTCTCGCCGGCCCTGTGAGAAGTCTGGCTGAAAGGGCCTCTTCCGCCCGCCATCGGTCTCTCGCGCGGACGGGTTGGTCTCCTCGTAAGTCATAGCTGCCTCTACCACCCTCGAAAACGTCGGCAGCTTCAGGGGTTTGACATACCCCCGGATCGCAGGCCGGAGCCCCTCGGTGAACCTCCAAAGGCGCTCCTCCTCAGTGGCTACCGCTGTCGCTGCAAAGCGGGACAGCTCCAAGAAACGCGTGCGGTACGCGCTCACGGTCATCGTCCCTTGGCGGAGAGTGTGGAACTCCCGCCTCCTCTGGTCCTGCCACGTCTGGGGAAAGTACTGCTCGCAGAAGAGGGTGACCAACTGGTCCCACGTCGGCTCGTCCCTCTCCTGTCCCCGGACCGCCCTCCACCACCGGTGTGCCGCACTCTCCGGCTGGTACGTGGCAAAGGCCACGCGGCACTCCACCGGGGGGCGAAGGGTGTCGAAGATCTTCTCCAGCTGCTCAAGCCAGTCCTCTGCCTCGGTCGGGTCCTCATCCCCCTTGAAGGAGGGGGGCTTCAGCTTCCGGAACTGTCCGAAAAGCTCGAAGTGGTGCTGTAGGGGAGGTGCTGGCGCACCTCCAGGCGAAGGTGCCTCGTGTACAGAAGTGTCGGAGGAAGGTGGGGCGGCAGGGGCCCATCCCCTCCCTCGTGTCCAGCGCCGCGTCCGTCGCGTGGTCCCACAGAGGACTCCCCCTCTGCAACCCCAGGAGGAGGTGCTCGGGGCGGTGGGTGGAGCTCCTCTCGTACAATATCCCGTATCAGTCTGACGAGGTCCTGGGCCTGGATGCCAGGGAGTGGTGGCTGGTCCACCGAGACGTCAACGACAGCACGTCCACCTCGCCGACCTCGCCCTCGGCCGCGCCCGCGGCCAGTCTCGCCAGTCCCACGACGAGGCATTTCCTGCAAGGAGACGCGAAACAAAACGGAAACGTCAAAACAGACGGGTACCTAACAACACTTCTAAGAGCTCATGTCAAGAGATATGTTGTGGTGGCTACTCTAGCTATAAACATGTGAATTGGTTATTTTCCAGTCAGTTGATTCACTTCTCGGGACGACCTTGCTCTGATACCATCTTGTAACGACCCGATTCCCGAGCCCCTACGAGACACGATAACCGGACCGACTCGACTAATCCCAAGACCCAGTCGTCCAACGAGGAAGTAACCAAAAGACAGTAAAATAAACCACATTCAGCATGAATATAACTAACAGTAAGAAAGTACAGCAGTAAGGAAAGAAACTACTACAGTAGGCACCACCACAACAGTAAAACAACATTTATCATATAACAAAAACTGCAGGTAAAGAAGGTACAGCGGAAACAGAAACTACTCACTAGAACAGAAACAAAAAGGGGTACAAAGCTGGGGTAACTCTACTGGACCCTACTCGGCCCAGCGTCCTCTGCAGTCGCCGACCCTGGCTGCTCAACACCTGGTCCTGAAAAAGGTAACGAGTGTAACACGTCAGCAAAACGCTGAGTAGAGTGGCAACTAACTAAAGGCAACAGTAGAGTGTACAGTAGCTGTTATGTTCTATTACTTCCTTTATTTACATCTTTCAATTTTTCTCACTATTTCATTTACTTCTCAGATCCTTTACTTGATCTCGGATGTCCTCGTGGGACGATCTTCATTGCAGTCTTTTCCAAAAGTAGAAGTAGCACGTGGTGCTCTCCTGGCCGGGAGAGTCCCCCGTGGTGATCCTACCCTCAGTCAACCACCCCAAGGTCACTGACAAACGTAACGGTGACTACGGCACGCGCGATAAACGCACAGGTAGCTAGCCCGCACTGGCACGCGGTCAGTCGTTTCCGTTAACGGGTGCGCCCAAAGCACAGCACGGAACCAAGGCAGAGCCCTCTCAGTAACAGGGGTCCAACCCCTCCACAGTAACCAAACCGGGGCCTTGCCCCTCCACAGTCCGCGCACCCTCGCCTGACTACCCTGGTTTGCCCTAGTGGGCCTAACAAGTCGGTGAAGGAGGCTAGCAGAACCCCGGGGCCCGTGGGGTAGCTAGTACTCTCCTAACACTACTAGCTCTCCTCGGTACTACGTACACGAGGGCCAACAAGTCGGTACAGAGCGGCCAAGCCTAACCCCGGGTCCCTGGGGCGGCTGGCCCCACTCTGCACTAAAACAGCTACAGGTACTTCCCTTGGTACTGCGTACCCAAGAGACAGTACAAACTACATCTCAGTTCCATTCCTTTTCTTTCCAGGAGTTCCACTCCTAATTCCCCGTAGGGTTCCAGCTCTTTATCTCAGAACATCATATGTTTCACTTTCCAGATTCACGTTCTCACATTCCATGATCTCAAACATGATTCTTTATGCATAACAGGCAGCTGTTAATTAAATTCACATGCAGCTTTATATATATTCCTTTCCATTTTTCCAAGACTGCAGTAATATACATTCCACTAGTTTTTCCATCCTAGGATTCATGCCATATCCTAGGATCTATCATACAATCTAGTTTTCCGGCCCTAGGATTCATGCAACACCTAGGAGCTATCATTCCATATATTTCTCATTCCTAGGATTCATGCAATGCCCTAGGTTCCAGTTATGGTTCCATACTTTAACAGATTTTATTAATACTTAAAGCCACTCTACCAGGTACAACGGGAGTAATGGGGGCGTGATCGGGAATCCCGCGCGCCTCCGCGACTCTAAAGACTGCAACCGAACGAGGTCCTATCACAAGGATCAAACACAAGGAGTGTCTCAAAACAGTGTATAGCTATTGTAGGCGGGTAGAGGAATAAATTCTGAAACGAACGCAACTCGAATCGCGGAAAACGGAGCCCAAACGGACCCTAAACGGGTCGAGAAAGACAATACTGTGCAAAATCAGACGTCTGGAACTCCTTCCAGACGTCTTAAACGGTGGATCAGAGAATTACCTGTTCGGCTTGGTTCCCCGGACGTCCAGAAGTCTGTGGGGACGTCTGCCCAGATCCAAGACGTCCGATGGTCACTCCGGACGTCTGGAGGTCACTCCCGCCGTCTGGTACAAATTCCAGACGTCTGATTCGCAAAGATGACGAATCAGAGAACCTGCGCACAGCCAACCCTCCTCCCTCAGTACGGTCAGTCGACAAAAAGAAGAAGAAAGCGGAAACTAACCTTTCAGACGTCTGTATGATCTCACAGACGTCGACCTTTCCGTCTGGATATCAATCCAGACGTCTGATTCTGGAAATTTTTCCAGAATCAGAACCTTGCTCGGCCTCCGCTCGCGACGCCGCCCGCGTCGCACCTCGCGCGTCCGCTGCTCCGCCCGCAGCAGGTCCCTCTCCGCGACGCTCTGCGCCCCCCTGCGCCCTCCGCCGACCGGCCAAGCCGCTCCCGGCGAGCTCGCCCTCACGGCAGAGCCCCGCCCTCGCACGCCGCAGCTCCTCCGCGCCTACTGCGGCTGCCGCTGCACCCTCGCGTCCGCTCGCTCTCGCGCACAGGCAGGAGGAGGAGGAAGATGGTGGAGACGGGAGGGGAGGCGCGCCCCCCTTTTAACGCCGCGCGGAGAGGAGAGAGAAGGCGGTCGCAGTCGCCTGCCGCCGCAGAGAAAGAGGCAGGATCGCAGGTCTGCGCGCACAGGCGCGCAGACGAATATCCCGTGCGAGCATAACTGTTCGCCAGACGTCTGTAAAATATCCCGGACGTCTGGTCAGACGTCTGGATGTGATCCCAGACGTCTTTACAGACGTCTGGACGTCTGGGGCACGCGCTCGTTACAGCTTTGCATGCCGAAAATCCAGAAAAGTAAGACTCAATGGTAATGGTCCTAGTGAATTAGGATATTTCCTTCACTAAAGGATTTCCCTAATTTGATTCATTCTTCCCTGATTAGATCTGATTCAAGGTAATAAGCCTTTTGCAGCTTGGTAGCTTTCCACTATTTCCCGGGTTAGACTCTGATTATTGTGTAGAGATTGATTGCAATCTTTCTTTATCCTTTGGTGAAGGTGAATGACTTTCTTTTTCTCAGAGAGGACTTTTCGCATCTCCAACTCTTAGATCCGTCCATCAGAATGTGTCAAAATTCAGATAGATGCAAATTCCTTTTGCATTAAACTAAGCTTACAATGAATAATAATTAACCATTTGAATTTCTACTTGTATCAAGCTGAATCCACTCATCAAATCCCTTGCAAGTGCCAATGTACCCACCACCAAACCATAATTGGACTTGATTCAGCATAGAGTGGGAGCTTCCGGGTGCGCCCAAACCAATTTTGGGTGAAAAGGCACACTCAATGTTCTCAGAATACTACCATGATCTCAGATATATATAACCTGTCCCAACAACTTATTGTACGTCGTTGGGAACAAATTTTGGGCGCAAGTAATCAAGTTCTCCGGTGACAGCCACATTATTCCAAACAAAGCAACACTTGGTAAAACATGTCAAGTGAAGAATGCAAAAAGAGGCAAAGAGGCAGACAATTGAGTGAGTAACATTTTGACACAAACAGGCAAATGATCTCTCTCGCCTAAGCCCCGGAGGGAAAAGAAACGAAAAGCAAAACAAATGAAATGACAAGACTTGAATGAAGCAAAGACTATTGTGAACACATCTATCATCATCTTCTAGCTGGAGGCACACACACAAAAACAACAAGAAGTGAATCTACTAATAAGGGGGAAGAAGCGAATGTTTCATGGCATTGCAACCATGAACGCGGCGGCGCTTACTAGAGTTCCCGCAACCAACGAGGAGCACGCGGTGGTGGCGTTGGAGGTAGAGATTGAGGAGAGGTGAGAGAGTGTTGTACTTCTGGTACCAATCGAAGGGTGCAGGGTCTTGCTGGTACCTGTGATCACAATACCAAGGATCTCCGTACGCATGCGTCGACGTCCCCATTGCAATGATCTATCATCTATCAACTCAAAATCAACGGTACAGAAGGGTAAAAAATCAAAAAAAAATGATAGGGATGGATGTCCTCGCCCGTCGTTCGCGGCTCGTTTCTTCCTTGGGAGGGATCTCTGATCTATTCCATGGTGATTTCTTCAACAATGTGGTCTTTTTTTGGGTGAAAAGACACACTCAATGTTCTCGGAATACTACCATGGTCTCAGACATATATAACCTGTCCCAACATATTGCACTTCGTTGGGAACAAATTTTGGGCGCAAGCAATCAAGTTCTCCGGTGACGGCCACATTATTCTAAACAAAACAACACTTGTTAAAAACATGTCAAGTGATGAATGCGAAAAGAGGCAGAGAGGCAGAAAATTGAGTGAGTCACATTTTGACGTAAATAGGCAAATGATCACTCTCGCGTAAGCTTCGGAGAGAAAAGAAAAGAAAATCAAAATAAATGAAATGACAAGATTTGAAGTAAAGATTATTGTGAACACATCTATTGTCATATTTCAGTGGAAGATACACACATAAAAATAATAACAAATAAATTGATCAATTTATTTGTACCATTAATAAGGAGGAGGAAGCAAATGCATCATGGCATCACAATTATAAAAGCAATAGTGCTTACTAGAGTTGTCGCAACCAACGAGGAGCATGCGGTGGTGACGTTGGAGGTAGAGATCAAGGAGAGGTGCGAGGGTGTTGTACTTCTAGTACCAATCGAAGGGTCCAAGGTCTTGCTGGTACCTGTGATCCCAATACTAGGGCTCCCCGTACGTATGCGTCGACGTCCCCATTGCCACAATCTATTATCTATTTACTTAAAATCGACAGTATGAAAGGGTAAAAAGCCAAAAAAAAAAAATGATAGGGATGGATGTCCTCGCCCGTCATTCGAGGCTTATTTCTTCCTCAGGAGGGATCATTGATCCGTTCTTCGACAAAGTGGTCTTTGTTTCCCCCCCGCCACCAATGCTCTTCCACAAGGTCCAGGCTTTATCGATTTTTCTTAATTCCATTCAACTCGACTAGAATAAAATCCTTTTATTGAAGAATCTAACTCATGGATCTATATTTCAATATTAAAGGATAAAGAAATTGCTTACGATATCACAATCATAGTACAATACTTCGGTTCAAAGATCAATAACTCATGGATCCTTATCTCAATGCTTTGTTGCCACAATCAGTTGGATCGGACAAAGTTCCTGTGCAAACTTCGCTTTAACTTAAAAGATCCCTTGTATGATTTCATTGTGTGAATATTTAGGACATGTAGCATATTGATTTGGCCAATTATTAGACAAATTCCTTGGAAGATCCACCAAATTTGCTTTTTTGTCCTCCGTTATCAACCCTAATATTATGGTCAAAAGGCTCATTGAGTCTTAAAACCATAGAGCTTTATTCATTTGAGCTTGTGTGTGTCATAAGCCCAATGTGTAGAGATTTTTCCCTCATTAGTTGCCTTTTGCTTTTCGGTAAGACATGGTATATCCTGATCTACATTCTTTGTTGAATTAAATCAAGCACCCACTCCAATAAACCATACCCATGAGTTGAGGCGATGAGCTTTCTTAACTTCTTGTCCTTAGTCCCTACCTTGTTACTAAATGGCCTTAAGACCTAACCCTTCAACTAGGCAATCAAAACTCTTGCTGCCTGTGTCCTAAATGACTCCCTAGTGTAAGGACCCTTTTTTACAAGACAAGATGATCTTGAGGGGTCAATGCCTTAGATTTATCATGGTCCAAGTCTTTAACGACCCAAGCTCCCTATTACGAGCCTAACATCAAACTTGGTTCGAAAAATCACATCCAATGGAAGTTGTTTCATGCGGAACAGACTTACGTAATGAAATCCATGTATTTCTCCTTGACTCTAAGGGCCTACGTGAAATATTCAACATGCTTTCTCTATAAATCCCAATATTAATTCCTTTTAATTCCTACATGCAACTGTGGCAACATATCCCCCCTCAATTTCTCTCCTCTCAATTCTATCCCTTCTCTTCTCTCTTTTACTTTGTTTCTCATTCCCTTTCCCTCCCTTCTTTTCTCCCTCACAACACCTCTTTTCTTTATCCTATTAAAAAAACATGATCACTAATTACTTCCCCTCGTCAACACCCAACCATCGTTGCCACTCCACATGAATGATTCCTTCTTCCCCTATTGCACACGTAGTCCTCTTCACAATACAACTTCCCTTGTCTCATCTCACCTCCTTGGTGTGCATAGTCCGCTCAACCCGTCGCCTCTCTCCTTCAGGATTCCACATTCACCGCCATGCAAAAGAACTCCCTTAACCCTCCTACCGCAAGTCATCACCATCCGAAGCCGATGATGCTCCCCCTCCTTCTCCTCCTTCCCCTCTTCTTCTTCTTCCTCCTCCTCCTCCCGTTGCTCCTTCTCTACTTCTTCCTATTTCTCCAAGCAGTCATTGTTATCCTATCGCACCACCTACCTTGACCCTATTATCTTCGCTTCCTTGCTGCACCCCTGTGCCACTGTACTACCACTGCCCAGCAACTACATAGCAACCACACCATTGTCGTACAACTATGCGTAGCAACCGCCTCAGCCCCTCTTCATTTCGCATCCTCCCTCTACGTCTCACACTCTTTCCCCCACTTTCCCTCTCGTTCTCTTTCTCACCCTCACACACTCTTGCACTCTCTCTCGCAAACACTCTCTCTCACTCGCACTCTCTTTCTTTCCCTCCCTCCCTCTCTTTCTCTCACACACTCCTTGACGCACACAACACACTCTAATGCACACACAATGTACATGGACACAAAGGATGCATATACATAGCATACTCTCTTCTCTCTCAGTCTCACTCTCTCTCAATCGCATGCATTTATTTCTCTCTCTCCTCCTTTCTCCCTTATTTCCTCATTGAGCAATAGTTTTCCAAGGTGTTTTCCACTCCCCATTCGAAGCTCAAAATCTCCTTTATTGACTCCACAAATGAGGACAAAATTGGGGGAACCTTCGTCTCTCGACCTTTATGGAATCGATTCTGAATCTCAGAGATCAGACTCAAAGGTATTAATGTACCAGCCATAATACAAACCTCTTTGCCCCTTTGGATTCCAATTAGCCTCAACCTTGGGTCTCTAGTACAGGTTTCTTAGACTCACAGGCCTACCCAGGGTTTGCTAATCCCAGACTTTTAAGTGTCTGTGCTTAATGTGTGATTTTATAAATGGGCACCCACAATTGTTCTTCTTGTACGTACCCGAACCGGACTTACCCCTAACCTTTTTAGACTCACTGTTGATGCAAAAAATCTACTCAAAAGATTTGAGTTTTGAAAACCTATCATTGTAGCATAATTTACGAGAAAAATCCGTCAACAGATAATTTTAATCGAAACTCAAAAGGAATTCCAAGTCGAACACAGGGAGGCGAACATTTGATCAAAAACCGCGTTTGATTTATTGTCACAAAACAATTACCTAGTTGAATTGATTCTACGCTAGCTATCTACTTAAAGAATAATTAATAAAAGAGTGAGAGAGAATGATACAAATAAAAAGAAAATAGAGAGAAAATGAACAGGTATTTCATAACCACAGAATTAAGTTTGTTACAACTACTCGTTACACTAGAAAGCAGGAAATCTACGCTAGAAAGCAATAAAAGAGAAGGTGGAGAGAAGTTATCCTTCTTGACGACTGCTTGGAGGACGAGCTGTATTGACAGAGCGCCCGAACGAAGGTGGTGAGATGCTGGACGAAGGAGAACGACGACGGACGACGGAGGATGGGGCAGGACAATGCCGTAGCGGGATCCACTTCCCGAACAGCGATAAGAAGACAACATGTGAGAGAAGAGCTTTAGAGGTGGAAAAATTCTAATTTTAACTCTAATGGAGCATCCCAAGTTTGAGACAAGCTCTTAGAGCTTTGGAGGGGGTGAGAGAAGAGATGAAGGGATGAGAAATTCGAGTGGTAGGGGTCTCTTTTTATAGTTGTAGGGATTGAGGGCAAAATTGACATTTCAATCTCAAACATTAAATGAGAGGATCTTTAGTGACGGATTTAAGCGTCACTAAAGTCCTGAATGTGGGCAAAGGTCCACGCGCCCCCTGACGCTCCTTCTCCTTTGGCTTCAACGCTTATGTACGTCCGTGCATTCTCAACCGTTCGATCGCGAGATCGGACAGCCCAAAATGCATCGTGCCCGCCTCATCATCGCGCGCGCATGCGATGGCGCATAGGATCGCGCATCATAGTGCGCATACACGATCTGTGCTCATCCCATGCACCATGTGGCGCTACTACCACTACTCATCTTTGATCCAATAGCCGTACTTGGCCGCACACGTGCCCGCGCTTGATTTGAGGCTTGCGGGGGCTCTACCCCGCAACCTCTGTCTCACCCGTGGGTGCGTGACCAACGTGCCAAGGTCGAGACTTTGTTACATTTCCATCCGAGGTGCTTGCACCTATGGCCGTTGGAACAAGATCCAACGATCCAGATCTAGCAAGCGCTTAAGGAGAGAGAGGGAAAGCGTTCAAAGGCTAGTGTGGGTGGCTGAGATGGCACCACGTGCACCATCTTGGCCATCCATCTTCTGTGTCATGTAGGTGGTGCCACGGATGTCAGATTGAATTGATTTTCGCACCGTTAGGTTGCGATCGTCGATCTAAACCCATCCATGCAGTCGAATTTGTCATCTGAAGTACGGATTTACACCACCTGACCTCTTGACCTCTGATTTTTTTCGAACTACATTTGATGCTACAAAAGTCTAATCGGGGCAATCTTAGAGTCGTTAAACTCCAATCATCGCCCTGATCAGATCTGTACGATTGGATCTTCAATCTGAAGCCCCGATTAAATATCACCATGTTCCCTGACCACAGAAAGAGAAAATTAACCTAAAATTTATACAATCTAACCTAAATGCAAGATGATACATGTTATGTAATATTTATAATATATGATGCAACTATACGTCTAAGAACATGTAAAAATAGACAGTTTATGTGATATAAACGTATTTACATCACTCACCTTATCTTGGCCTTACTTAGATTTGGCAATTTTCTCCTCATCATTTTTTATCCCAGGGTCAACCTCTAAGATATATCTCCCTGGTTGGGCCTTTTGGCCTCTTATTTAATTCCCTCGATTGTTTCTACTTAGGTCTAAATCATTTTCTTATTTTTTATCCCACCTTCTTATTCATCACTCTTTCACATGCCTCCAACACCCAACAGTGCATGTCTTATTTTCTTTTTGATTTTTTCTATTGTAACACCCATATGTAATGAGATGTTTTTCTGGTACCCATATGTAGCGAGGTATATTTTTATTCTCTGTAGCACTCATGTTTAGCGAGATGCTCTACAATTATTAGTGTAATTATATCATTTAGAGTCAAATTTTGACGGCACATGTGCATTAATGTTATATTATAGTGGACTTGGGAGCATTACATGCATATTGTATGAAGATTGCTTATAATTAATGTTTAATGACCTTGAATACAAGTGCATATTTAAACAGGTCTCAGTCGAGCAATCAGACCGTATGCATGGATCCAAATCAACGAACGGAATCCAACGTACTCAAAATCACATCGATCCGACCTCCGTAGCTCCCACAAGTCTAGGAAGTTCTGATTGTTGATCTACTAATCAACGGCCTAAAATGTGACACATGGCAGCTGCCCAAGTCTCCATACCACCCAACATCGATCGCAGCCGTTGGATGTCCATCCAATGGCTGGGAAGCCACCACGTCACCACCTCAAGAACCTCAAGATCTGAAGAGAGGCCCACGTGAGATCCTAACCTTTGGATCTCCATCCAATAGTTGAAGCCACTAGGACCTAAAACTATCCACGCGACAATCTGTGTGGATGGTGGAATGGTTGAGGCGCCTTGTCAGAAGCACCAAGCACTTGTTCAAAGCCCAGCACACGGAATTAATTTGCTCTCACGTGCGCGGGTGAAATTCAGTTGTTGATGCGGAAGCGAACGATGAGGATAAGGGTGACATGGCAGCTCCGGAGCGAACGATGCGTGCACACGCCTTCCAATGCACGATTGCACGTGCCATCTGACGCGCGCCTAAGGCACGATCCTCAACGTGCAACCTCGTGCGATCTTGATTATTTATCCTTGATCAGATGGCTGTGAGCACGAGCACACGGATCGCGTGCGAGACCACTGTGCATGTACGGTGCCAGCAAGCACATGAGCTAGCCTACAGCGACATCCTGGCTATCACTAATGATGCAATGCCTATTTTAGCTCTCTCTCTTCCATTATAAAGGGACCTATGGACCTCCATTACAAGGGCAACTCTCCCTAGCTTCTACCTAGCACATGTCCATGTCCATTGAGCTTCAAAGGGTGCCCCAAAGTCACCGAGCCGCTGACGAAAGTCCCTCCACCACCGTGGCTACCTCGGCGCTCTTGTCGCACTTCTCCTTAACTATACTTTGCATTTCCTTAAGCATTTATCTATTTATATCTGTAGTACATTTACTCCATAATTCAAGAAGTGATTTAGTTTATTTTATGATGTTCCAATGCCTTCATAATGATTCTTTACTTAATTCATGTCACGCTATTATATTTATTTCTATGATGCATGATTTCGCCAAAGTATACCTAGCGAACTTCACTCTACTGTGAATTCATTTTCTAACCCTATACCTCTCTCTCTCTCTCTCTGCAAGCAAACAAAATAGAATAACTTATGACATTAAACGATTAATTGATCCGATTCCATGCCCCCTCATGTTCGACACTTATACTCAAATTCGATATTCTTTTTAAAATTGACCTCATAAACGCACGTTGCAACGAACAAATTAATCTAACATGTTTTTTGATGTCACCTCTTACTCATTTTATTTAAACACTCCAACTCTTTTTCTGGAGAGTGGCTCCAGAAAGACTTGAGGCATAAGGCTAGGCTCTGGACACCCTGCATCTGGGGGTTTACCCGGACCAACGTACCAGCCATACCCCACAGAGATCTCTATTAGATTTAGATATAATTAAGGTGCATTCACGTATAGTCTCCAACCCCGACTCTAACGGAATCCACAATACGCCCGTTGTGGTTGCCCAACTGTGCAAGTTTGTGTGTGTAAAGGGACACTTAGGTTACAAGGATCCCCAAACCACGAGACAGGAAAGAGAGTCAGATACTCCCTGTGCTATTGATTTAATACCTTGGCTTTTTAGTTTCCTTAAGAACTCGGAAATAGTCTATATCTTAAGTACACGAGTTTTTAAGCCAACTCTCCACATTACATGATGTGGTACTATTCTCTTATAGTTTGATCTCTCATATCCAATTATCCAACTACACATTCTCTCAACATACATGGCACGTGAAGGGTGCTTGAAGGCATTTATCCTTCTTTTTCTTCCCTTCTTCTGCAGCTGTGCCTTCTCTTTTCTTCTTCTCTTCTCTTCTCTTCTTTATGCACAAGCCTTCTTCTTCTGTTCTTCTTAAGTTCTCCTTCTGTGCCTTCTCTTTTCTTCCTTTCTTCTTACGCACAAGAAAGGCACTCAGATTTGGCTAAGTGTCGCATAGGGCAAAACCCTCCCCTATCCCCGCGCTCTCTTTCTCTCCTCTTTGGTTCCACCCTCCCAAGGCCAGTCAGGGTAATCGGGTATATGGATCGAGCGTACCCGGGACCAGGCTCACCAACGTGGGTGGTGAGCGAGGTGTGAACAAGCTTAGGCAGGTAATCGGGTACACCAGACCTGCGTGTGAGGTGTCGCGGGTGAGGCACATGAAGGGGCGGGGACCTCACCCCCTATGGTCTTGAGGCAAACAACCTGTATCACTTTTGCAATTTATCTGTTGTCATAGCCTCACTTATTTCCATGGTGGGACTAAATGTCCCACCGTCTTCACATGACAGCAGTGGCTGAAGTTGGTTCGGTAATTGGAGCAACTACTGCAGGGGGAACTCCCAATTGAACTCTTTCTTCGAAGCCTGGCGCCTTTCCGCGCTCTCTGGATGTGTCACCTGGAGTTGCAGGTGCTAAAAAGCGAGCTTCAAGCTTCGCTCGAGCTCACTATTAATGGCGGTGGTGACAGTGAACCTGAAATACAAAAGAGGGGCCTTATGGCCGTGTCAGATAGTTCCTCAGCTTCGCCGTGTAACGGCGAACATGGTGGGGTATGTGGAGAGGCGAGTGCGTGTGTGTAGGTGGTTGACAGAGTCGATCTTGGGTGGAGAATGATGGATTGGTCGACAGGTGGCTGGGGTGGTCGAGTGGCCCAATAGAGTTAAGGCTTTTGTGTGGGTGGATGTGGCGGAGGTCAGGGACTTGTCATCGAGGAGGATGAAGTTGTGTAGCAAGAGGAAGTCCTCGCCGTAGTGGTTGCCGGAGATGGAAGAGATGAGGGTGAACGGCGGTAGCAGAGGTCGAATTTGGGAAAAAGAAGAATAGACAAACTTAGGGAAGGAGAGGAAACTTAGAGAACCTAATCTAACGGTCGAAGGAGGTAGAAAACCCACGCCGGTGTGATGGCCGGACGTGGGGAAGATGAATCCTCCATGAGGGGGACGACGACAATGAAAGGGATCTGGGCACCTCTGATGTGATCGTTGAGAGGCGGAGGAAGTCGGGGAGGAAGAAGACACTCCCAATTTGGTCGTTGGGAGGCTGTAGGATGACAGGGAAGGATGCTCGCCAGAGCTAAGTCAGAGGAGGCCGAAGGTAGGGTTAGGAAGAGTGTTTTTGGGCCAAAACCTAGCTAAAGAGCACAGTCGTGCCCTAGGGATCCTTTTATAGGGCTTAGGAGGGGATTTTGAGCTTGGAAGCTTGTCACCGGAGTTTGGAAGTTTTAAGGTACCCAAATCTCTTATGCGTTCGTATGAGAGATTGGGAAAGTTTTAGGATTTATGGACGGATTTAATGGAAAGAGGACTCCTCAAGAAATCTCCCTTCCAATTTTGGAAGGGATTGATTGATCAGAGGAGTTCTCTCCAATCAAAGGTCGCCGGAGTTATACGAATAGGATTCATGGTGGCAGGGACCTTTCTGTGAAGAAGATAAAGAAGTTGGAGGGCTATTTGTAAGAAATTCAAAAGTTAAGGGTCTGAATGAGATAGAAAGAGTCTGATTAGACCAAAATGCAAACTTGGTCAACATAATCTCAGATTGGGCCCAAATTTTTATACAAACCTAATTTGGACCTAAGGAATCCAATGGTGAAGTTAGATTTAGGTTTTGACCTTATTTTACTTAGTAATTTATGTAAAAATTCAAATTAGGGTAAATATCTGTCTAGAACTCTATTTTGGGTCAAGATGGGTTCTGATGGTCAAATTGAATATACCAAATCCTAGAAAATATTTTCTATGAATTTTAGAGGATTTAGGTAAATTTTATCATGACCAGAACCTCAGTTAATTAAGCGGGTTTGTTTTTAGGATTTCGGAAGTCATTTAATTCTCCAAACACGCGAAAATCCATTTCTGTCTATACTAACCCACTTGTTAGACATTTAAGGCCATTTGACCCTTATTACCCCCTGGGAAAATCCATGGTTGTTCTGCATTCAAGATATGATGGTAAAATTACAGTTTTAACCTTAATTTCTTGTCATTCTCTCAGAATGATTATGCAATGAATTATGACTCTCTAGGAGCTATGTAAGAGCATTTATTCTTTGATAATAACTAAATTGAGCTAGTTATGGCTCATGACGGTGTTCCCATCAATTGCTTGCTTAGAATAAATGCAGAAAAAGAAAATAGAAGAACTAAGGTATCCCTATCCTATCCCTAGAATTTTAGGATAACCTTATCTCAGTGCTTATCCCTGAACCATCTCCCTATTAGGATATCTAAGCTCAAAAGCCAAAAACATGAATAACATTATCCATGTGCTTATCGAACCTATCCATAGCCCTATCCTATTATCCACAACCTTAACCTACTTATCAACTACCCAATCCATAGCCTAGAAACCTATGTAGGTCCATACCACACCTAATTGACCTAGTCTGAGTCAATTGGGTCAGCCATATGTCAATTGGGTCTAGTAGGACCTGATTAGACTTATCCTAAGTTGATTAGACTCACTTGAGTCTAATCAGACCTAGTCAAAACTTATTAAACTCAACCACATCCAATCAGGTGCAGTACAACTTGATTGGGTGCACCCAATTCTAAGTAGATTCAGTTGGAACCCAATTGGAGTGATCTCAACCTTACCATGTCTAATTGGACTCAGCGAGTCTAATTAGACCTACTCCTAACCTAAATGGGTGCACACCTATTTCATTGGGTGCATCCGATTTCAATTAGCTTCACTCAAAGCCTAATTAATTACATCCCACACCTACTTTCTCAAACCTTCACTACATCTTTCTATATTTCCTACCAAAATTCAAAACCACCAACCTTAACCTACTTATCCACTACCCAATCCATAGCCTAGAAACCTATGTAGGTCCATACCACACCTAATTGACCTAGTCTAAGTCAATTGGGTCAGCCATATGTCAATTGGGTCCAGTAGAACTTGATTGGACTAATCCTAAGTTGATTAGACTCACTTGAGTCTAATCAGACCCAATCGAAACTTATTAAACTCAACCACATCCAATCAGGTGCAGTACAACCTAATTGGGTGCACCCAATTCTAATTAGGTTCAGTTGAAACCCAATTGGAGTGATCCCAAACTTACCATGTCTAATTGGACTCGGCGAGTCTAATTAGACCTACTCCTAACCTAAATGGATGCACACCTATTTAATTGGGTGCATCTGATTTCAATTAGGTTCACTCAAAGCCTAACTAATTACATCCCACACCTACTTTCTCAAACCTTCACTACGTCTTTCTATATTTCCCACCACAATCCAAAACTACCCAAACAGAAAATCCTCACCTAATAATATCCAAATCCCATGCACTTTCCACCGAACACCACTTCCTAATCTCACGCACAACCCTTCTCACCGAAAGCCAAGAAAAAACCCATGCACTGGAAGCCAACAAAAACCTCCTCCCATATCCACGAAACCCCTTCCTATCCCCTCAATGCACCGAACCCACCTTCCCAATCCCATGAACTTCCTACGTAACTCTTTATCCCATGCAACACATCATATCCATGTCTCCACCAATCGAAAAATCCCTTGCAACAACTCAGTCGTTCTGTCCACAATCATCTCCCTCCTCATCTCTCGAATTAATCTCCACTTCCGATCTCAACCTCTCCCTCAATTGCCATGCACAACCTCTCCCTCTCTTCTGCAAACAGCCGAAGCCCCTCATTAATTTTTGCAAAAATCTCATCCGATCTTTCTATCAACCTATCCATTATCCCCTCAACATGATACCCGCCACCAAAACCTATCCCATGCAACAAATAAAATCCCTCACGTCCTCCATCGCCCAACCTTCAAACTGCATACATCGATCCACCAACGTAACCCACGTCAACACCCGACTTCCCTTATCCCATCATGCATGAAACAAATCCCCCTACGTAAATTTATCCTCTCCCCTCTTTAAAATGGCCACCATAGCCATCACCCATTAGTTCCTCCTTCCACCATTAGAGCATCACCTTTAAAGCTTCTTCCCCCACCTTCCAAGGCCATCCACCACCTCCATAGGTGCCTGGCCACCACCTTATTCCCTTGACCCGACCACCAAAAGCTTCCATTAGAAAGCACCTTTGGTGCGCTTCTCTCCAATCCCTAATAGCATAGTTCTTCTAATTATTTTTTTACATTAATTCTAGTTCTAATGGCAAGTAGATCTAGTTATTCTTTTAGCACAAAAATTTCTATTCATCTTGCTAAACTTTCATCTACCTGTATTTCTTTTATGATGAATGCAATGATATATCTATTTTGATTTCTATATTATACACGTGTGCTTGATTCAAATAATTATTGTGCTTCTATTGTGAAATACTACAGTAGGGTGCACTTTGATTTCAAAAGGAAAAAAAACCTACTTTTGCGAAGAATAATGATTGTGCTAATCTTCATAATTACTCTTGCGATCAAGATTACTCCACCAACCCTGAATCTATTTTCACATCTTGCTCACCTTTTACTTCAACCCACTCACCAAGTCACAATTCAAATCGTAATTATCAGGTTCCATTTTTAATGTTAGCATCAATCCATGTTAATAATTCACATGTCTTCCTGAAGTCGCTCAATAGGAAACCAAGATGCATATTACATTCTATATTTCATTGACAACCACTCTTATTATTCCTGAAAACAAAAGATCTGTTCAGATCCACGTATGTGAGTTGAAAATCAAATTTCGCTCAACAGGCAACAATATTTTGCACCTACACCAACGGTCAGTAACCGTTGGTATAGGTCAAAATGACCACCGACATCATTGAATATATTCTCTTAAGAGACGTCACTATAGGCAACACTAAAAATTTTTTACCGTCAGTATTGTACCTAGAACTACAGCGATGATCATGTTTTAATAAGCCTCTGATTTTATGATTATGTCAACAATGATGCTTATGACCATCGGCATAGACCTATAGTGCTAACAAAAGTTTTTGTCAATGTAGTGCAGGAGTCTTTTCCAATGGAAAAATTGTTGGTAAAACTGTTACTATAAATAAACAGGCTATTACCCTACACGAAACATATATTAACACTTATTTCTGTTGATGTTACCGCCAATGAAAGTCCTTGATGAATATTAAAAAAAATATATCCCTAATGTATCATCATTGAGACATCCCTATATTTAACATCTAACTTTTTGTTATATATTATGCATAAATGAAACTTCTTATAAGATCTGCTAAATATACAAACAAACAATTAGAGTCACAAATCATTCAATCTAAATAAGACATTTTACAAATATCAAGTATTAATAATAAAGAAAACGGATTTTAATCATCAACAAAAGTTTTATGAAACAAAAGTTTCCTTTAACTTCAAATACATAAGTTTCATGAGTACTATTTACGTAAAATTTTTTCAAACACAAACTATTATCTGAAATAATATATTCAAAAAAATATGAAAAAATAATTCTTTACTTGAAGTAATCTTTAAATTCCCAACCTCCATGAATGCCATTAGTCCTTGCATCTCCTAAGAAAAAAATCAAAAGTAAATATCGTTATTGAAAGTACTCAGAAAAATGATAAAAAAAATAATTATCAAATAAAATAAAAGTCAAGTTAGAAACAAACACCTGATCAACATGAAACTAAATTGGTATATACATAGACCAAAATCATAGACATCTAGATTTATATTCATAAACTAACTTTATATCATTGGTATGCGCAATAACAATGGTAATATACATCAATAGAGCAAATTTGTAGGTATGTGCAAAATCATTGATTCTTATATACATAGACCAAATTTATTAGCTCATCTATATTTATATTTCCATACTAAAAGAGTTCTTTCCGCCACATATCATTTTTAAAGTGTTTGCATGCTCAATAATCATTTAGAAAAACATAAATTTACGTAGGGCGAAAGAAAATAACTTTATATCATTGCAATGGAAGCTAACGTTAACTTTATGGCAAAAATTCATACTAAAAAATTATATGGCCAACTACCTGTTGTAGTTCATTAAAAGGAAGTATAGAGAATTTTGAAGGAAAAACAATTCTTGTTATTGATCAAATAGAGAGGCCATAGCCCTCTTTATATAGAGAGACAATGGGCATATATGGAAACCTAACCAAGATTTAAAAATAGTAAGCACTAATCAAATAATCTAATTTATTTATTTCCTAATAGGAAGTGTAGCTAACAAGATGTGTTGGAGAATCTTTACCATAAAAGAAGCAACCAATGTATCAATACTCTTAGAAAATTGGCTTATTATCCTATTTTAAACTTGGAATAAGATCAAAGTGAAGTATAAAAGTACAAACCTTCGTTGAGATTCTTGGTTGCAAGAAAGTTTCAACTAGTATAAAAGTTGATCACTATCTTTATACAATGATGCCATTAGCAAATATTTAGACTCAACAGATTTGAATATAGTTGAGACAACCCAAAATAAAAACTTGAGAAAAGGAAAGAAACTGAAAAATAAGGGAAAAATTACTTCTATGAAATAAAACAAGCTATTTGGTAAAGTAGGCCTTCTTTGGGAGTGCAATAATGGAACCCAATAATTGAAGAAAACCAAAGCAACTATTCCAAAACCCAAAGATATCCGTGATAATTCAAAGTGATTTCATTTAGAAGACCATAAGGACTATATAAAAGAGCAAACCTTAAACATAAATTATTTATAATTTTGTTGTACTTCATAACTGCATCCTTAAACAATCACCCATTTTTGCATTTACAATAAAAAATTTCATGAAACATAAAGATTCAAAAATTGATGCTTTAACTTGAAACTAAAGAAAAAATACACCAACTGCGATTTGAACCTAAGTCTATACCGTGAATGGGTATTATTCTATCACTAAACCATTGGTGCTATTCATGTTTCATGAACTTCAATTAATACAAATTAGGAGTGATCAGAAAATGAATAATATTGAAGTCCTTCCTAATAATTTTTTCTAAAAAAAGAATCCGAAGTCTATTAGAAAAAGAAATCAAAAGGCAATATGGGAAGGTAGGCACACACGTACACTTGCATGTAGGAGCATGCGTGGGTGCATGTGTTAATTGTAGTGCATAGGTTGGTTGACACTGATTATTGAGCGACAACAGGAGGAGGTTAATTGTAGTGCATAGGTTGGTTGACACTGATTGGTTGGATCTGTTGGCATTTCGGTTTCAATCCTGTGTTTGCTATGCACAAGCGACAACAGAAGGAGGTTTCAAGGTCCGGTAATTTTGTGGATCTTGTAGAAAGAAACAACTGTCTTCTTTCTTCCCTTTCCCTATTCTTAGATGTCGCTACATTGGGAAAATCAATTTACATTTTGGGTAAAATAGAGGAAATTTGAAGATATACCCTCATTGCATGCAGTTTACATGCAGACCCTCCTTACGACATACCTTCATTTCTATTACGTTTATATGGGCACAAACTTAGGTGATTAATCATTGATTTTCACATTATATTTTAGCTCAATCAAGTAAAGTTGTAAGATTAATTTAACCATGATAATGATTGTGTTAACTAGGTTTTCTCTTTATATATAGTTCAGAATCTCTGGGCCCTAGCCACTTCATGACCAGTGGTCCTTGATAAATTGGGGGCAAGGCTAACAAAGTCGGAATATGAAGGTTGGATGAACCAGGCCTCATCCAACAAGACAGATCCATTGAGAGGATCAACCAACAATTCATGCTTCATAAGGTCCTCCTTACAATTCTTGGGAGGTAATATTTTTTCTTTTTTTAAACACAATTGTATGTCAACACAAAAGTTCACACAAAAACTTACGCACCTGACTTTAATCTAAATTACATCGGTGGGAAGGCCTGGATCTAATTACATAGAGGAGAGATAGTTTCAGGGTGCAGCTAAGAGGATTTGTTCCATTTGCGGCTTGGAATTTTATGGTCAAGATGAAATGATTTAACCATATATATGGGTACCACGAAGCATTATTTTAAATGTGACTTGTTTAGTAAGGTAATATGGATACGAAGACAAAAACCTTTGCTGGAGAATGAAGTAACCAATGGGATTATAGGAAGATAAAGGAAAGCGATGCACCTCCCTTCTCAGTCAAAATGAAGGGATTTCCACTGGAAATTTGTTCAGACAGTGATCATCCTTGACTTTTTGGCACATGAGGGGTTCGACCACCAACCCTTGCATTACTTGGGGAAATTGTGGTGTGGGTACTGTTATTTCTGCTAGCTTAACATGCCCTACTTGAATTTTTCTTATGCTTCTTTTTGATGCAAGGCCACTTTGTCCTGTAGAATGGCTATTAGGTAGCTTGATGGCATTTAAATAACTTTAAAAGTTCTTAGTTGCATTTATGTTATCCACAGCTCCCCCTTCCCCCAACCCCACCCCCCCCCCCCAAAAAAAAAAAAACATGATGCGAATCCGTCAAAATTTTCTTCAAAAACTCATCGGATCAAAATTTGCTTACAAGAAGTTCCTGCATGCATTTATAGGCACCGGTAGCAATGGACAATACTGCCAATGCTTTGTGGCAGTCGGTGGTGACCCCCAGGTGGTCTTGCCACTGCATTTGTCAGACTAGCAAGGCAAGGCCTCCAGATGGCTTAGGTGTATCTGGGATCCCCAAACCCTTTGGGGCATCCCCAGTCAAGGGTACCAATCAATTCCAATCTTGATGAATTAGGTTAAATTTAATTTGTTCAAAACCAATCTCTTGAACAAGACAAATGTAGGCACGATCAATCATACATGTGCACAAGGATTTACGTGGAAATCCTTCATAATTGGAGGGAGAAAACCACATGAGCAAGTTCCCTAGTCCTCCTCTCTTTAAAGGCCAAGGATTCTTCACTAAGAAACAAGAAGAGAAGGGCTATAATATATAGTATCCTAGGTTATATGGATCTGCCCCAAGGTCCATATATCTGTTTACAGTGGAACTCTTTACTTCCCCTCAAGCTGGGCATGAACATCAAGCATTCCCAACTTGCTAACATGTTCCTCAAACTATATTGTAGTGAGTCCTTTAGTAATCAACAAACCAAATATAAGGGAGCACACCTGGCCAAAGACAATCCTCTCTTGTATGAAGTGTCAATCCAACTCTACATGCTTGATCTTGTCAAAAAGAATCAGATTGATCACTAAATTTATAGTAGCTTTATCATCACAATAGAGCTTCATAAGCAAATCAGAAGATATAACCATGTTTGTCAACATAATCTTCACCTAAAGCATTTCTACGATCCTGAACATCATAGCTCTGTATTCTGCTCAAAGTCATGTCATCATGCTATTCATGTCATCATGTCATCATGTGGTTGGGTGCTATTCATGTCATCATGTCTTTCTTGAAGGTCCCTGTGCTCACAGTGTTCATGCATCAAAGACAATCACCCATGCACTGTAAGATCCTTGCTTTCAAAGTTCAAAAAGTGCTAATAAGTGACCAAAAAGGGTAAGCTTCTTTACTTTAAACCTTTCCAGTATACGGGTGGGTATTTCAAATGGTGCATCAAGTAATTGGCTGAATCTAGTTAACCTAGCAGTCATATAATAGTGACAATATCAAGTAACATGCTCAAAGATCATCACCTAATACCCCCTTCCTCAAGAAATGCAAGCATACTCGGATATCAATTTCTTTGGCTTGTTAAGATTTACTAACCTAAGCAACAAGAACCAAAAGGCCCTAAGATGCTCAAGATAGTGTTACTCAAACTATACCTTGATCCCAAATGACAAGCATCACTTCCTTTGATAAGGGATTTGAGAGTAAACGCTTAAGGCCCATAAATCAGAAAAAAAAAAAAGACAATTACTGCTTCCTCTATTATAACTATCACATCAGATTGAGCACTTAACACACCATGCAACCAAAACCTTTAACCCCTACCAATTCATCTACCAACTTATCCTGCTTCCAAATGCTACCTAAGAGCAACTACAATGACATTGCAAAGTATTTAGAAAAAGGGACTAACTTTACAAATTTAGTCACAAAGTAAGCTGACATGAAATAATATAAATGGTCAAGCTAGAATCTTCAAATTAATTATATAGATAGGTCATCACTTAGCCATCAGTGGTTGCTCATCATCTAATCAGTAGCATTAACTATTTTCTATCTAAACAAGGAGCCACTTGAACATCGGCCCCATCCCTACAACTCTCAAATAATCACAATACCATAAAAAAAAGAAACTGTAGTCAACAAAGATGTTATTCCAAAATCCAACGGTGACTGAAAACCTAAAAAGCAAAATCTAAGTACTGGATCAAAATCTAAAAAGAAAATGTGACCTCTCTTCTACTTAAGGACAAGGTATTGTTTGTTCTACTTCATGTTTTGCTAAAAGAGTAGTATTAGGAGATAACATTAATTATCAATAGAAGTACAATAAAGTACAGACTTGCAAAAAAGATGGATATAACTCACTAGGAAAACCTTTCCGACATGTTATAATTCACTGGAGTGAAAAAAGTCATCACCTTATGGTCATCATATGAAAGTTAGATTGCATTAGTTCCTTAAGCATTTGGTTAATTCTAAAGGTAAATTGGCAGAAAAAATGCCATTTATGAGAATCACATGTAATTAAAGTTTTTATGGTGCAATTCATGCTAAATATAAAGTTG
The DNA here is from genome assembly GCA_037157565.1 of Thalassia testudinum. Lineage (NCBI taxonomy): Eukaryota > Viridiplantae > Streptophyta > Magnoliopsida > Alismatales > Hydrocharitaceae > Thalassia > Thalassia testudinum. The sequence continues at coordinate 135,507,536 of JAZHRO010000003.1, read as the reverse complement.
CTGAAAATGCATATGCAAAATATTCCTTATTGAAACAGTTATATAAGTCCAAGTATGAACCATTTCAGGCAATAGTATATGGTATGTTCATACACTATTAATGATCAAATTGGAACAAATACTAAAAGAGTTAAATGGCTCATTTTGAATGCTATGATTTTTTTTTTAGGAATGAATGCTTCTACAAAAGCTTGAGTCGAACAGCTCATGCAAGTAAACTTAGTAAAGTGCTAATCAGAGTGTTTTAACATCGTGCAATATAGATGCCTTTTGACAATAATAAATCAAAAAGGCTAGTCATTTCCAATAATGTGGTTATCGCGAGTTTGCGTTGGAAGGATGTAGAAAAATCAGTGTTAATAATAAAAAACAAATCACCTTAGGAGATCTATCGTAGGTTTCCGCAAATGCTTTTGTAGCCTGCATTAGTAAGATAAGTCAATCTTTAGAGCTTGCAAAAGAACTCTTGTAAAACCACTAGAATAAGGCAAAAAAAAAAGGAAAACACTCACGAAGGCAAACACCAAACCCTTTGTCAACTTATCGTAGGTATTAAACTCCATGAACATATTAGCACCATGAACACAACCTACTTTATTCATTTAGTTTCAGATTTTATCACCAAGAGGTAAGCATTATTTTTTAAAATGAAAAGAATTAGTCACACTGGCCCCACTTGAACCCCACTTGAATAGTCTGGTGGTTGAGCAAGAGGACTCCCATCCGAGAGACCAAGGTTGAAATTTTCCCACACTCTAAGAAATAATGTGATTTGCATCACAAGAACATCAGAAATAGGGACCTAAATACACTCAGAGTAAGGCATCCACAGGACTTTATACTTTTCTTAGCAAGCATCCGAAAGAAAATAACATACGTTGCACATATTATTTGACACATAGAAACTTACCAATAAATCATCCAGAGTTACAGCTGGAGTTTGTTGCCGCTCATCCATCATTACATCTTCACTTCCACAAGTTTGTCTATGGGTATGTCCAAGATTCTCAGAAGGCTCATTTGCACTTTCAGATGCTTTTTTCAATGGAAATCCCTTCAATGAACTGAGAGACTCACGTGCCTCAAGTGAGAAATATTCATTGAGTATTGTTTCAAAATACTCAATCTGCAAGGAAAAAAAAGGTTTTATATGAATAGGCTAGGTCACAGGAATGGTTTTTACAAAGTTGAGAACTTTGTTGACAACCTTAAAAAGAGCTTTTCTTAAAATAATGAAAATAAGAGCATATTAAATCTACATCTGAAATGCAAGATACAAAAAACCAACACTAATGAATTCCAGATTCACCTCAAGCACAAGTTGACAGAAATCATTTGAATCCAGTGCCTTCAAGTCTTTTGTGTTGTATTCATGGAAAAGGCCGATCAAGGTGTCAATCAAACCTTCCACTAAAGTGCCAAGAGCCTTCTCCAAAAGGGGCTTAGCTCCATAAGAAACCTGCAAAATTTGAATGCAAAGATCGATAACTATTATTGTCATGAGTTGCAATCAATCTATTATTCTATATTAGAATCCACAAATATACATCATAAGGGTTCATGGGATTGTCCTCTAGGAACATTCAAGGCTCAAACAAGGGGCTTCCATAGGAGGGCACACTGATCTTTCTCCATACGAAGCTACATAACATTCAACAAAAATAAAAAAACTTAAGGAAACACCTTCTACCTTATAAAAAAAGAAAAGGCATATAGCACTTGCAAATAGCTAAAAGAACTATAAGTAGCCTTCTTTTCATGATAAAATTGCATATGGCTTCTATTTGGGGTAGTGGAAAAGGAAACTTTTGTGGATTTTTGACTTCGCATCAAGAACTTAATTTTCTGATAAATAGGCTTTACTAATAGCATATGGCATCTATTTTGAGCTTAGCATGCTTCTGTCCCTAAGTCAAAATAATGATTGTGCATGCTTGGAAATATAGCCTAAGTTCTTCTGAGGTAATGACAAGTGTGAAGGCTAAGTTGAGAGGAATAAATTTGAAACTTGATAAGTTTGAGATGAGGTATACTTGATGCTGATTTTCAAGAAAAAAGAGATGTTTAATCCCTTTCTCCCATGGATGAATATGCAATGCAGATAGATAAATGAACAAGTCTTGTCCTTTGCAGGCATGGATAAGATTAATGGTTGCCGCAAATTCCATTTGTATGGTTCATAGTTCATTTAAATACATATCTGAATTATTTATACTAACATCAGTGTGTAGTAGTTGCTTACAAATAAGAAGGCAGCAAACATCACATATTCCAAAACCCTGTGGGTAGTTGGACAGGAATACTTGTTGAGCTTAGAACTGGCTATTTACGTTAATTTTGGAAACATTTTGGAGGCATAACCATACATGAATCCAACTAAGACAAAATGGAGTTAGGTTTGCATATGCAAATATGTATAAGAATGCAAATATGAAATGTTGATTATTTCATTTTGTTCTAAATAAATGTCATCATATATATATGCAAATATGCATAACGGATTTGGTTGCTGTTAGGGGCTAATGAGGTTGAATACTAGTTGCTCGGCAAGGTGTGTTGATGGAAGTGATGGTAAAATTTCTGATAGTTACAGTTCGCATAATCACTAGTAATGTTGATGGTGAAGGATTGGTAAAGTGACGAAGATCATTCTCAATGAGGAATAATGAGCGGGATAATTAATGGATGAGGTTGGAGGTGCCATGAATGATACAATAGCAGTGTGATGCTCTGCAATGCCACATGAAGAAGGTGTTGATCATTTCAAGTGGCTTGTCAGTGATGATGGCATAAATCATCTGGAGTGGTTTGTTGGTGGTGAAAGAGGGGGGTTAATGGGGTGAACGAAAATAGATGAAGGAAGATGGCATGAAGTTGGTAAGATAGCAAGGAAACGAGGAAGAACCTTTTGTTTGGTACCAACTGAGTGAGAATAATTAGGAAGGGGCAAGGGAATGTAGATTCACGAACTCCCCCAAATGAAATTTGCAGTTACTTACTCGTTCCTATGGTAATTATCAAGAAAATATCATGGTAATTATAAGTGAGAGAGAGAGAGAGAGAGAGAGAGAATGAGTAAAGCAACAAAAAAACCAGATTTTTCTGCTATAAAAGTTAATGTTGCAAAATGAAAAAAATGATGAAAGAATACATAATGAACTCTCCAATGAAACACAAACATAATACAATCCCCAAAGAATATCATTTGGAGGTGTGCACAAATAAACCATCCCGATAAGAAATGACAAAGGAGCAGTATTTGAACATGATTTACCTCAGGCCTTGCAGTCTGCTCGTGGAGGGAGATGTTGTATTTGTAGGAGGCAATCAAATCCTAGAGACTGATCTGCAGGAGGCAACTTTAATGGTGCCACCATTAGCTTCCACTTACAGAGCAACAACCACAAATCTAATGTGAATATATAACCAAATCCAACAACAAAATTCGAATCCTAAACTTGATTTTGACTCACATATGCAAATGAGCAAGACAATCACAAGCAAGAAGATCCCAAGCAAAATGCGATGTCCTGATGCTCATCCCAATAGAGAAAGAAACAATATTACCGTGGGATATGGTGTGTCCCCAAGCATTCCCAACATCATCGAAAAGTAAGGTCCATATATCAACTGATTATTATTCCAAAGTAGCATAACATCTAGGTGGATATGTGCATAATCTTGTACTTATCGAATATCACATATGAATGTTTTATATGAATGTTTTAACTGAAATATCTTTTGTTGAACAAGTCTGAACTTCAGAGTTCTCCAGTCCTCTTATCTTGGATGCAAAGAACAAGCATAAGACATCGAGCCTAATGGCATCTAATGTTAAAGTTGATTATAAGGGTTTTAACCAAACTGCTGCTGCTCACATTTCTACCATGAAGAATATTATCAAGAAAGCACCTGCCTGTCAACATGAACAAAGATTTGATGATTCTTCAACTTCAACTAGTCTGTCTTCTGGGTATGTTGACAACCATGGTTTCCTATATGACCAAACCACTTAGACAAACTGCATGTCTACATCAGGCAGAAATAATTATCATACAGAACATTGGTGCATAGGCACATCTAGGACATATTAGCTGTTCCATTGTTAAGCTAAAAGAACCCGTGATGAAGACTACCTTGTATTATACATCATAGAATTGGTTATATCTTATTTAAAAAATCCAGTAAGAACACTGCAACAAGTTAATTAGTAGTAACAAACTAGATAATTGCTATAAATGGATACTCCCTATTTAGAAGTGACGGCTTTATATGGGATAAATAGATTTAGAAGTAATAATACATACAAGAAATTAATTTAAATAACTCATCTCGATATTCATCCTCAGAGCTTGATGAGGGATCTCTACCTCGTTGATTGTTGGACCGACCCCTCCTACAGAGAGAAGTCTTTTGAGTAGTCCATACATTAAGAAATTGAGAAAAGGCTTAAAGATATTTGTTCTTTCATATGTGTTTTTTGCTTGAAAAGTTGTTCTTTCAGCTTATTGGATTATTTCATCTCATCTGGATAAATAGAGCATGCAATAAAATAAAGCTCTGAAATGTAAAATATCACTGATTTAGCAGAAAATATGTTCAATGGGCAGACAAAGGTTTCTTGGGATGCATGATTGATTTTGGACAGAGGTATGGGAAGCAAAGAAGCAGTGGTAAAGAGAGAGGAGAGATTTAGAGATTGGGAATAGATGGGATGGACATAAAGGGAGAAAGGCAACTGCAGATGCAAGAAAATGAGAAAGGGTAAAATGGGAGAAAAAGAAATTAGATTGTCTAATATTCAAATCATGTAATCAGAGAGGAGTCTAGCGTTACACTTTATAGTTAGATCAACAAAAATATTTAATATCAAATGCTACACGATTGCACCATACCTACATAGAAGCAATTTCTCTGCAAAAAGAGACACGGTTGTTTCTCCTCTAGCAGCAGAGCCAGCAGCCGAGGAGACACCAAAAGTCGAAGCAGAGGCTCCACCACCAGCTGCAGAGAAGGTGGAAGCCCCAACAGCTGCAGCTCCAGTGGAGGAAGCGAGACCTCTGGTAGAAGAGCCGGCTTCTCCCGTGGAAGACTTGTCCTTTACAAAATTCTTTGTAACTAATCTAATCTGCATACTTTTGATTATGAAACATTAGTCAGTTTAATTTGAAGTGAATTTAAAATAGGAAAACTATCAGTATGGACACCATATTTGATATGATAGAATTCAAAATAGGAAAACTATCAGTAACCTAAAATCATTTGTAGACCCTAAATTGGACCGTGGAAGAGTTATCTGCATTGGGTGAAGAGCTGATTCTTGGCACATCTACAAAATAATGGCAGTAAAATAATGTGAATCCCTGTTCTTAGGACCTTGTATTAGACTCTCAAGCCAGGTACAAAGTCTTCGCTCTTTGTGAAACCACTTCATACACAATCTTACCTGGCTTTAGCTACAGAGATATCCTCTCAATAGCCTACATCTACTTAACGAAGGTGGAAATTGAAGCACACATGGCTACTGGAGTTTGATTTATATTGAGCTCAAAAAGTTTAGGATCCTAGAATTTTAGTTGAATTTGATGCTCATGAACTGGTTCAAGGTGCTTTTAATATCAAGGCTACTAATTGAAATGGAAATGCATGGCTTTTTTCTTTTGAAAGAAAACATGAAAAATACATAAACAGGATCAAATGCAAAATGTTGTCAGCATCCACTGATATGAAGGCCAAAAGCTAAGTACAAGACTTGCATACATGGAACTTATGTTTAATAAATAAATCTGCACATACATAAATAGGTGAAGGTAATAAATTTGACCTAAGTTTGCCATCTCATTCAACTCAGGACTCAGATCCTTTTATTCTAGGATACCATCACTTAGGATCAACTAATTCTTCCACTGAATCTCGTGCCCTTTCAAGTACTAAACAGACAAAATTACTAACCTTAAGAGCTTACTAGTACCTTATCATGTATCAAAACCATGTAAAAATGCATGTGATGCTAAAACTAAAATAGCATGCATAACTTTGCAGGACTGGTGAGAAAGGGCCATTTTCTAGCCAAATTGCCAAAGAATTGCATGAGCTGCCATATGAAAAGAAACAGACATCAATAAGGAGAAAGAGAAAGAGAGAGAGAGATCGAGTTGGCGAAATCTACTCGACTGTACATCTGATCGAAGGAACAGTGAGAGAGATTGATAGAGAGAAATCGAGTGGAGTGGGAGAGATCTGATAGAGTTGAATCCGATCGATGGAACAGCGAGAGATCAAAAACCTTAAAAGGAAAAGATTTGAGAGATAGATTTCATGAAGTTGGAGATCAGATCAATGAACAGTGAGAGATCAATGCAATTGGAGAGATCGATGGAAAGAGAGGGATTGATTGAGTATCGAATGCAGAAACCCTAATTGCCTTTGTCTGCAAGGACACGATCCAATCAGATATCTCCATCAGTCACCAACAGAATAACACTCAAATAAAAGAGCAAATCACAGAGATGGGGGGGGGCGCGGCGGTGGGGGCAGCTGGAAAAGGGGAATGGTGCTTACGTCAGGGGCGATGGGGATGGAGCGGATCCTGACGGACTCGACCTCTTTGAAGACCGCGGAGAACTGCTTGAGGGCCTTCTTCTTTGTCCCCAACACCGGAGGTTCCCCACGATCACCGTCCTCAGCAGCTTCCCCTTGTCATCAACCTCGCCCTCGTCCTTCTCCTTTTCCTCCGCTTTCTTCCTCTTCCTACCGATTACAACAAGAGCCCTCTCCTCTCCATTATCGTTCTCGTTCTCGTCCTCGTCCTCCTCTGTGGCGGATGATCCGTATCTTCTCTCGTACTCAAACTAGATCTCATCGCCGGTGACTCTGAGGAGATGGACGTAGCGTTGAATCGACAGAGGTCTTCGGGTGTCGATTAGGGTCTCGACGAAGGTGTTGGAGGGCGTCAGCCGCTAGAGGTGCGAAGTCGAGGAGGAAAGGGATCTGATGGGAGTAGGTTGTGTAACTTAAAAGACATATTTGCCTCTCGTAATTTTTTTTTTTTCCTTGGAGGTCTTCGCTGGTGTAGCATGTAATATTAGCATCGTATGATAAAATTTACATCAACATAAATTTGATATCAATGGAGGTATATTATTCGTGTAAGGTAATATTTTTTTAATATTAGTAAAATTGTAATATATATATTGAAAAATAAGATATCAAGTAGAATATTTCTCCACTTCTCAAAATTTGATCGGGACTCATTTAAAATTTTGTTATTATTAGTTTTGTCTAAAATCGATTTCGCGCTTATACTACGACTCAAAAATCTATTTTAACGTGATTCCGAACACTTAACAGTCAGGCCTGCTTGTAGTCAAATATAATAAAGAATCTATCATGCCACGATAAAGTTTCTGATCGGTAGACATACCTTTTTCATCCAAGTCAAGTGAAGTGGAGACACTCATGAGAGTGTTTTTACCTTTAATTTTGTCCATTTCAAACATTTTCAGTATCTCCTTTGTATACTTTGATTCACAATGGTTCCATAATCGAGTCGAGTGATTTGTAAGCCCAAGAAGAATTTGAGCTCACTCATCAAACTCATCTTGAAGTCTTCTTACATAAGCTTAGAGGATTCTTAGCAAATAGATTCATTAGTAGATCCAAATAGAATATAATTTACATAGATTTGCACTAATAAGATGTCTTTTTCTTTTCTTTTAATAAATAAGGTTAAATCAACTTCTACGTTTGCTCCTAATAAGCATTCTTTGAGGCTTTATACCAAGCTCTAGGAGCTTGCTTAAGTCCATAGAGTGCCTTATTTAATTTATAAATAAAATCTAGGTTATTGTGGGATTCAAAATCGGGTGGTTATTGTCATGCCCCACTAATACCCCCAGCAGTTTGGGAGTGGATTAACAGGTGAGATGGTGCAAAGGTCCCAGTCACCGAGTTAGTTAAGGTTATAATAGTCTATTATGGAGGTAAAAGTAGGGAGTACAAATTTAATTAAGGGACTAAAATCTACCAAAAATATGGCAGAGTTTCCCCTATTTTATAGTGTTTTTCCCAAAATCCTGTACCAGAAAAGGAACTTGTGCATACATACCAAGAAATAATATGGTAGGTACACCCCACATTCAACTACAATGACGCAAAAATCATGAATATAATACAAACAGGCACACCCTGCATCCACAAGGTGATAAAAGCATGAAAAAAAACCACAAAAAAATGATAATCGAGCAGTAGTCACTACATTCGTCACATCGACCATTATTAAGATTTACAGAATCAACATGCTGTCCACAATCCACTATCTATGTATAAATACTTACAAAAAGATCAAAGTTGTTTATACACAGGCTTTAAAAGAAAAACTAGCTATGTACAAGACCATATCAAAAGGCAGGGCTCATTCGCTTTAGTTACAACACATACAAAAAGAGCTTAACTAAGAAATAAAATGCTGAGTCTATTGAGCGTGTCATCTATCCATAGCAATATCTTACCCGGCAGATCACCGAATGAACAAGGTAGGTCGTGAGGACCAACTCAGACAAGGCCTTCAACCACTCTTCAGTGGTGAGGTCTTGTGGTTGGACTGGAACCTGAGGTGCCCCCATCCGGGCCCTCACACCCCAAAGCACCCTGTAAAAGTGACGCCTCACTTGCTCTGGCAAAGCTCGCTTCACCCTGTTCATGTGAAGTGTACCTCCCCATGGCACCGAGAACTAAAATGGATCACAAAAAAAATCTAGGGATGTATGACAACCCGAGTCCCACCAACCAAATAGACTTGGTGAGACTCGAGATGTCGAGTACGAAATAGCATTCGACTCTCAACAAGATCGCAGTCATCCAACATATAATCGCAAAACAACAATAATAGCTAAACAGAAATTCATAATGCATTAATTATAATAGTGCTGACAAAAGTAGTAAGGTTCACCAACAAAAAACAGTAAAGGAAAAGACTACCAGAGTAACAGTTGGAAAACTGAAAGGAAAACCTACGCAGCTAAAACTATTGCCTGGACAAACCATCTCCAAGTACCGTGCAAGGTCCCGCAATAGAAGGAGCAACCACAGCCTCAACCCTTGGTTGCTCTACTACACCTAAGTACAGAACCCAAAGAGTAAGTCACCTAAAATTAAGTAGAGTAGAAACAACAATCATGTACAAAACTGTACAGAAAGCAAGAAAAAGAAAGGGTACTATCTCATAAATTTATCCTTTTAATAATCTTCACATTATTCTATTCATTTTATAAGTTAAGCCCAACTTGTTACAATCAAAATCCAGCTAGTTAACACCTCGGGGCATGAGGTGATTTCATGTGACTTCCTAAGGTGCAAGATCAATATAAGCCACCTTCTTGGTTGAGAAGAAGACTTACACCTATCGAGTTACCATACTACGTCACCCTAGGGTCATTGCAGAAAGAGGTGCAACTACATCGTATGGCGTAAACATGTACTAACTACACACACTGAACCATAGATAGCCAATGACCCACCCACTGGTCGAGAAAGAAAGCTAACTCCAACCTTCGAGCCATGCATCTTATTATCCTAGTTGCCCGCTGAGCATAACCAAAGAGTCGTAAGGAGCCCAATATCTCCCTAAACTAGTCGAAAATTGATCTAAAAAACCAAAGCTACAACCAAAATCTTGACGAGTAGTAGGGCTAAACCAATTATTCAATTTATTTTCGACCAATTTGTCGTCATCAATTTAATAACTTATTTCCATATAATTGAGTTAACAACATCTCTTAATTAATCCATAAGTTCCATCATTTAACACCATTGGTTCAAAGTTATGAAGAGCTCATATCACATCATTTCAAATTTAACTATTAAAATACTTAGTTTTCAATTTCTGACTGTGGTCCCAATTAAGTTATAATTTAACAATCACAATGACGTCAATTTTATAAAAAACATAGTTTGTATCCCACATGCGATGATAGGGTCATATTCAATATACTTAAGTATTTATAATTCGATAAATTATGAACATCATCTAATAAATTGTAATTAATCCCTTTTAATTCAACATGTAATTATATCAATTTAATTATTCACATTCTAAGTCATCAACCTAATTCATAGCATTATCGTTTAATATTTAAGTACCCAAAATAGTAAGAAACATGAAGATAGGTTCCGATCTCAGCAAGAACTAGGAACGCACACTAAGCGGTGCAATATGAAAAGAAAGTCATAATTTAGACAAATTACATGAGAAAAGAGAGTGACTACTCTAACTAATGTCGTCGGGGGGCACGACGACTTCGAGAAAATAGGGTTAAGGGGCACTACATATGTGCCATTAATCTACGCCTTGAAATTTAGAGTAGAATCCACTCAACCATATGGATGCATCCGACACGTTTAAGAACCCCAAGATTGAGTCTTGGATCGCCTAAATCTACCTTCAGTTGCCCTAGATCGAAGCAATTAAATTCCAACCATTAAATCTCAAATAAGACATTAAATATCCTGCTTCTTCTTTCTTTCGTTTCTTCTCACACATCACACGTAACCCACCACGCAGCTTGCGCAAGACCCCATGCTGGCGGCTCTCGCCCCCTCGTCGCCACCGACACCAGCTGTCGCCAACCTCTGGTGGCCCTCCTTAGCTGGCCTCCTGCTTTCCTTCTCCCTCCTTCGCTCCCTCTTTCTCTCTCTCTCTCTGCTTGAACCCATGCACGCATGTGCATGGACTTATGCCGATGCCCCCTTCACGTCGATTTTGCCTTGCCGTCGCCTCTCTGACGTTACGCTAGTCACCTTCTTCATTGTCATCGTCGCTTTCTCTTTCTTCTTCTCTCTCATTCCCTCGATCTCTCCTATGCGATGCGTGCAAGAACCCATCATCGGTGGAAGCACCACCGGCTACTCATCGTTTCCTCCATCGCCGCCGGTCATCCTTTCCCTTCTCTGCTACGTCCTCGGCCTCCCTTCTTCGTCTACCTTCTTCTAACATTATTCGGCTACTCCCCTCATTCTTCTTCCTTCTCCTCTCCCATCATCTCCTTCCTCACATGCACATGCACACGCATGCACTACATTAATAGGAAGAAGAGGCGTACCTTCTCGTCGTTCTGCTGTCGAGCGTTGTGCTCGTTGTCACCATCACGTCCTCCTTCCCTCGCGTGCTCAGTCTCTCTCTCTCTCTCGTGCACCCTTGCAAGGACTGGGACGGGAAGGGGACGTGGCGGCGGCAGTTTGTGGACGTGGCTCACGGGAAGGAGGGGTTCCAGGATTTATAAGGGTGGGAAGGAGAGAAAGGAAACATGGGGAGGATTAATATTAGGAAACAAATAATTTAGGAAGGAAGGTTTTAATTAATATGCTCAGGAGTTGGTTACAGTAGAAAATTAATATGAATATATATTTTCTTTTAACTTTTGAAATCCACGTGCATTCTTAAAATTATGTCAAATGAATCTCGATTTCTACAAAACACATATTGTTAGAATCGTTACGAGATAAGGAATCTGATAAAATTCGTAGATTTCAAAATAGAAGTCAATTCCATAGTGTGATTTCTAAGGCGGATCGGCGTGGGTTTGCTTGTAATTTACATACATTTTACGTATCCAAGGTCCGATCGTCGCACAAAACATACTGTTAAAGTTTTTATGACATCAGAAAGCTAATCGTACATTCAAATCACTGATTTGAAGTCCGAATCACAAAAATGAAAAGCTTGCAATATTTTGATTTGATTTCGTCTTTTTAATTCATGTGGGCCCTAACTTGTACACAAAAATGTCAACAGATTTGTCTTAGCACGCTTAAGTCTAAAATAACATTGGAAATTGGGTTTTGAGGCTTTATAGGATGAGTCAAGCAATTTAGTAGGGATAAAACTACATATAAGAATTGAAATACAATGGTTAGTGTGCAGGTTTCTGTATTACAATCTAAGTTGCTAGCTACACTTTTTCCCATTTCAGCCCACAATTTAACTCTCATTTTTAATTAGCCAGGAGTTTTATTCTCTCGCTTGCCTCATATGTTAGAATCTGAAAATTATCCCTCCCTAATAGAGGTGATAGGGATGTACCCTCCTCTGGTGTCCCAGCTTGGTAGGCTCTCCTTAATAGAGGGAGAGACTACTAGCATTAGTAATCCTTGAGTGAGGCGTACCTGTCCTCACCTAGCAAGGACGGTGCTAACGATAATCAGAAGAGTTGGGCATTTTTGGGAATGACCTAGGCAAGATCCTCAGGATTACAAGGAACAACTCGGCTCGTATCCATCGAGGTATCGTCATGATTATTCATATATATACATACATATATAGTTGTGGTAGGGTAGGCTGGATGTTTAATGGGCTACACCAGAGCCTCCCTCCTGTTAGGAGCACGTCCTCCGGGGGTGTTCTCTTAGCTAGCCATTTGACTGAGGCTATGACAAGGTATTTTCACACGTGTTTTGAAATATGTCGGATTTGTAGTATAGTTGCGCTAAATCCTCGAACAAAAATATTTGTTTTAACTAAACTCGCGTTGATTTTTATTCTTTTATAGCTTGAGTCACAATTGTTTGTCTTTAGGAGAAATCTTTAGGAGGCATAAGAAACATGTCTTATATTTGGTCTACTTTTCTTACCTAAATCTAACCTAACCTAATTTTTTGATCTTTCTGTATTTTGCGATTTCTTTTTATTTTTGATTTTTGAAAAGCAACATGAAACCTAGATCTAAATACGCTAGCGAAAACCTAACCTTAACCTAACTAATGGGCGTGTATTCATAATGATAAATAAAAGCATATCACTAGTTATTCACAAAGAAACTAATCACGCATTAACTAATTATCTGAAGTTGCAAAAAAACATAGAAAAAAAATTAGACCCAAGCTAATGCTAGGATCAACCAAGAGAGGCTATGAAGCAGCCTTCTTGGCCATACAAGAGGAGAAAGAGAGGGAGGGTGTGGGCTCTTCTTTCAAGGAGAGAGAAGAGGGCATGCCCATAAAGAAGAAGAGGAGAAGAGGGTTGTTATGACTCGGTTCCCGAATCCCTACAGGACACGAGACCAGCTCGACTCAACTAATCCCAAGACCCAATCGTCCAACAAGAAATAACCAAAAAGTAGGAAAGTAAACCACATTCACTATGCAAAGTAACTGACAGTAAAAGAGTACAAGCAGTAAAGGAAGTAAATGCTGCTAACAGTACATATCACCACCACAATAATAAAGTAGAACAAGGGACAAAAACAGAAACGGTAACAACAGTCTAAACTCACTGGTAGAACAGAGAGGACAACAACAACATGAACTACTACTGGGCTCGACTAGGCCCAGCACCCTCTGCAACCGGTGACTCAGGCTGCTCAACTCCTGGACCTGAAAAGGGTTATGAGTAAACGAAGTCAGCGAACGCTGTGTAAAGTGGTAACCAAACTAAATAAAGTAATAAAGGCTAACAAGGCTAACAGGTAAATTTAGCCTCTCTAATTATTTTATTTTAAGTCATTTCTTTTCACCCATTGGTTTACTTTCAGATCTCATTCTTGATCTCGTATGTTCATCGTGGGAATGATATTGATTGCAGTCTTTTCCGAAGAGTAGAAGGCACACGTGGTGCTCTTCTGGTTGGGAGAGTCCCCTGCGGTGATCCTACACCTAGTCAACCACCCCGAGGTTTCGGACGAACATAGCGGTGACTACGGCACGCGCGATAAGCGCACGGGTAGCTACCCCACACCGGCACGCAGTCAGTCATTTCCGCTAGCAGGTACGCCCAAAGTACAGCAGGAACAATATAGGGCCTAGCCCTCTCAGTAACAAGGGTCTCGCCCCTTCACAGTCCGCGCACCCTTGTTTGATTACCCCAGTTTGCCCAGTGGGCCTAACAAGTCGGTGTAGGGTGGTTAGCTGAACCTCGGACCCCGTGGGGTGGCTAGCTCTCTCCATACACTAGTAGCTCTCTCTGGTACAGTGTACGCGAGGGCCAACAGAAGTCGGTGTAGAGTGGTAAATCCTAACCACGGGTCCCAACCCAAGGGCGGCTAGCTCTACTCTATGCTAAATAGGGGACAGTCACTCTCCTTGGTACCACGTACTCAAGGGCCAGCACACTTCCCACTCACATTTCCAGATCCACTCCATTCATCCACAGGAGCTCTACTCCTAATTCCCCGTAGGGTTCATGCTCGTATTCACTATGTTGTTCCATACCAGGTTTCATCACATTTTCATTCTCGTATTATACATGCAGCCCGTATTTCCACAATTAACATATGTAACAAGTTATATCACAGGTAGTTGGTTAACTAGCACAGGCATTTCATATTCCAACAGGCAGATCGTATTTATTAACAGACAATTATTTACAATTCTACTCATTCATTTATGACTGCAATCACAACACGCATACAAACAGTGCAACAGTTTCTCGTCCTAGGATTCATGCCACATCCTAGGTTTCTAGTTATCTATTTTCACATATGAATTCAAGTTTTATAATTAAAACAGGGGGAAACCACTCTACCAGACAATCCGGGAGTACTGGGGGCTCGAACGGCAGACTCACGTGCCTCTGCAAGCCTCGAACACGCAACTAATCGAAGTCCTATACCAAGGAACATACCACAATGGAACGTTCATAATAGTATATAAGCATTTCTAACATGTAAAGGAACTCACAAGGAAACCATAGATATCTTGTTTATGTAAAATGAACCACAAACGGATCCTAAACGGGTCAAAAACAGGACTGCTGAACTAAATCAGACGTCTGGCACAAGGTCCAGACATCTTAAAAGTCACCAAGGTCTCACCTCAAGTTCCTACGTCGACCTCAGACATCCAGGACCCCCACTTGACCGTCTAGACTCAGCTCCAGACGTCCAACCTCTCTTCCAGTCATCTGGGAGTGCTTCCGGTCGTCTGGTAAGCTGTCCAGATGTACGAAACGTGTGGGAGGCCGTGCCCACGCCTTTCCAAAGATGTCCCTGCGCGCGAAAAATCAAATCTTCCACTTTTAGCCGCACAGATCAGCTCTGCGGTGCGGCTTGCATGGCCGTAACTGCAAAAGGAACGTACCTTCGTGAAACTTTACTTTCAGACGTCCGGTGTCGTCACCAGACGTCCGGTGTCGTCACCAGACGTCCAACCCATCGTCTGGACGACACACCAGACGTCTGATTCTGGGAAAAATCCAGAACCAGAGCGAGCTCTTACTCCTCTCGCCACGGGCAGCTGCAGCTCCTCCTCGTCTGCAGCTCCGGCTACAGCAGGGTGTCGGGGACGACTCCCCGAACGCACTCCTCCCACATGCGTCGCTCCGGCCGTACATCCTCTTACGAGCTCCCACGAACTCACGAGCTCAAGCTCCTCCTCCTCTCTTCACACCACTCCTCCTCGTTGCTCGCTCCCTCTCTCTCGCTTGTCCCCTCGCTGCTGTGGAGAGGAAGAAGGAAGGTGGTGGAGTAGAGAAGAGAGGAAAGGGGAGACGGGTCTTATATAGGGAGTGGCTAGGGTTCGATGGAGGAGAGAAGAAGAGAGAGAGAGAAGAGACGAAGGCTATCTACGCGCAGCTAGCGCGCAAACCCGACCCTACGTACAAAATTTTCAATTTCCAGACGTCTGACTGATAGTCCAGACGTCTTAAAAGGCTCAGAACAGAATGAGTCTTTACATCATAACAAACTTAAAGGCAGTTTCGTCTTCGAAACCTGAGCTAGCTAGGGTGCAGAAAAGGAAATATACACTCATAACAAACTTAAAGAGGATGAAAGCCGATCCGAAAAGACGTACCCTTGAAAAGCTCCGGGTACCGCTCTCGCATCGCCGCCACAGGCTCCCAGGTAGCCTCATTGTACCGCTAGCTCATCCACAAGACCTTCACCAGGGGTACCTGCTTCCGTCTCAAACACCGGACGACTCTGTCTAATTTCTGCACTAGTCTCTCGGGGTAGGTCAGGTCGTCACCCACCTCGACACTCTCGTGGCTCAGAACGTGATTGAGATCGGCGATGTACTTCTTGAGGTTGGACACGTGGAACACCTCATGCACACCAGAAAGTTGGGAAGGAAGGGCAAGCTAGTAAGCAACGGGTCCTACCCGCTCTAGGACCTCAAAGGGCTCCACAAACCTCTGCGCAAGCTTCCCGTTCACCCTAAAACGCTGCAGGCCCTTCATGGGCGAAACACAAAGAAAGATGTGATCCCCAACCTCGAATTGCACCTCTCTACGCCTCCGATCAGCATAACTCTTCTGTTTGCTTCTGACAGTGTGAAGTCGTCTGTGAATCTGCTCCATTACCTCCTGACTCTACCAGATCAGCCTGGGGCCAATCTCCCACTTGGTCCCCACCTCAACCCAACTCAAGGGCGCAGTACACCTCCGTCCGTACAGAGCCCCGTAGGGTGCCATGCCGATACTCGAGTGATAGCTGTTATTATATGCAAACTTATCCAGGGGTAGGTGCTTGTTACGACCCGATTCCCGAATCCCTACGAGACACGAGAATCGGACCGACTCGACTGATCCCAAGACCTAGTCGTCCAACGAGAAAGTAACCAAAAGCAGTAAAATAACCCACATTCACCATGCAAGCAACTAACAGTAACAAAAGTACAGCAGTAAAGAAAAGAACTACTATAATACACACCACCACAACAGTAAAGAATTTTAAACAGGTACAGAAATATGAAGTTACAATAAAAGAGTACAAAAGTGTAACAAAATACTCACTACTATAGAAAACGGGTACAACAAAAGTACAACTACTGGGCACTACTAGGCACAGCACCCTCCGCAGCCGTAGGTGCGGGTTGCTCAACACCTGGACCTGAAAAAGGTGGTAAGTACGACACGTCAGCGAAACGCTGAGTAGAGTGGCAACCAGCTAACTAAGAGAAACAGTAACGGTGGACAGGTAGCTGTTGTTTTCAATTTCTTTCTTTATTCCACTAATTATTCTTTCTTTCATCACTTGGTGTATTTATCAGGTCTTTTTCTTGATCCCGAATGTTCCTCGTGGGAACGATCTTGATTACAGTCTTTTCCGAAAAGTAGAAGTAGCACGTGGTGCTCTCCTGGCCGGGAGAGTCCCCCGTGGTGGTCCTACCCTCAGTCAACCACCCCAAGGTCACTGACAAACGTAATGGTGACTACAGCACGTATGATAAACACACGGGTAGCTACCCCACATTGGCACGCGGTCAGTTGTTTCCCTTAACGGATGTGCCCAAAGCACTGCACGGAACCAGTATAGGGCAGAGCCCTCTCAGTAACAGGGGTCTAGCCCCTCCATAGTAACCAAACAGGGGTCTCGCCCCTCCACAGTCTGCGCACCCTTGCCTGACTACCCTGGTTTGTCCAATGGGTCTAACAAGTCTATGTAGGACGGCTAGCTGAACCCCAGGCCCCATGGGGTGGCTAGCTCCCTCCCTACACTAGTAGCTCTCCTCGGTACTGTGTACGCAAGGGCCAAAAGTCGGTACAAAGCGGCCAGACCTAACCCCGGGTCTCAACCCTAGGGCGGCTGGCTCCGCTCTGCACTAAACAGGTAATATGTGATTCCCTTGGTACCATGTACCTAAGAGACAACACCATTCCCCATTCACCTTTCCAGTTCCATTCTATTTATTTCCAGGAGCTCTACTCCTAATTCCCTGTAGGGTTCATGCTCATGTTTCTCAAGCCAAGCCATACTAGGTTTCATCATTTCAGGTTTATTTGCATATAACACATGTTTTCAACATTCAATCTTTCTTTTCCAGTTTATATACAAACAACTCGAATTTAATTTTCAAACAACAGGAATTACATGTAGCAGTTACTAACAACAGTACTCTACATTTCATAGGCAGCTGTTATCCAATTACAGGCAACTATTATTATAATATCTACTCAACCATGACTGCAATTCAGGCATCCAATACATCCATTCCAGTGTTTCTGGTCCTAGGATTCATGCCACATCCTAGGATCTCATTCAATCTAGTGTTTCTGATCTTAGGATTCATGCCATACCCGAGGATCTATCATTCAATCTAGTGTTTCTGCTCCTAGGATTCTTGCCATACCTTAGGATCTATCATTTATTCCAAATATACATTTATGTTTGTAATTAACTAAGGGAAGCCACTCTACCCGCAAAATCGGGAGTAATGGGTGCGTGATCGGTAGGTCCACGTGCCTCCGCAACCCCTAAATCCGCAACAGAATGAGGTCCTAACACAAAGATCAACCACATGAAACTACTCAAAACATGATAAAAAGCATTCCAACAAGTAGAGGAACTTATACGAAGAAGAACGGAATCGTAAACGCGAAAATCGAACCTCGAACGGACCCTAAACGGGTCAAAAATGACAACTCTGACTCAAATCAGACGTCTTGAACATCTTCCAGATGTCTTAAAAAGGGGTCCAGATCATACCTCACTCTGTGCTGCTCCTTAGACATCCAGAGATCATGTTGATCCGTCTGGACCTAGTTCCAGACGTCCGACCACCTCTCCGGACGTCTGGAGACGCATTCCGCCATCTAGTGACTCGCCTAGACGTCTGAACTGCGTAGGAGGGCATGTCCTGCGTCTTCCCAAAGCGAATCCTGCACGCGCACGCAAAAACTCTTAAACATGGCATGCAACAGAGCATCAGCGGAATGGCCTGCATGGTCGTATCCGCAAAAAGGGATGTATATGCGCAGCATGTACCTCTTAGTCATCTACAGCACCTCCAAACGTCGTCCGCGTCGTCTGGATGTTGGTCAAGACGTCTGATTCTGGGAAAAATCCCAGAATCATAAGTTCCTTCGTCTTCTTCCTGTTGCGCACGACCGCGTCGCGCTCGTCCGCCTGCTGCACTAGCTGTAGTAGCGTCGGGGAGCACTTCCCCGACACAACACTCCGCCTTGCGCACACCCGACCGACCTCGAACTGCTCCGGCGAGCTCTCTCTCTCACAGCTCGCGTTCTCTCCTCTCTTCCCTTCTCTCGCTGCCCTTCTCTCCGCCGCTGCACTCGACTGCAGCTGCTGCTCGCTCTCACTCTCACTCTCGCGCTGGAGGAAGGAGGAGACGGATGGGGTGGTGTGGCGTGAGGGAGAGGAGGGGAGTATTTGTAGGTGCGAGAAAAAAGGTCCTGCAGGTCGGTGAGGGGAGAGAAAGAGAAGAAGGCGGCTGGGGTTCAGTCTGCACGCGGCACGGGCTTAGACTCGCGGTCGTACGCACGCAAAAATTAATTTCCAGACGTCTGACCAAACGTCTGGCCCTAATCCCAGACATCTTAATGAACTTTGATGGCACGGGTCTTAACAGTGCTCCTCCCAAGAGTCCCTCCAGTCTCGTACACAGGCATGTAAAAGGTCCTCGAGTGTCTGTATAGTGCGCTCTGACTGTCCATCTGTTTGGGGGTGGTATGCCGTATTGAACCTCAACCATGTCCCCAAGGTCTGATGAAACTAAGCCCAAAATTGGGAAGTAAAATGGGTATCCCGGTCGGACACAATGTCACGCGGAACTCCGTGCAGACGTACCACATCATGAATATACCTCTCTGCCAACTGCGCTAATGCCACGGAGACTCGGATCGGCAAGAAGCGTGCCGTCTTCGTCAATCTGTCTACTATCACCTAGAATGTGTCGTGTCCTCGCTGGGTAACGGGTAAACCCACCACTAAGTCCATGATGATGCTCTCTCACTTCCACTCTAGCACAGGAAGTGGCTGCAACGGCCCTGCAGGCCTCTTATGCTCGGCCTTCACCTTTTAGCACACCAAACACCGCTACACGAACTCACCTACATCCCGCTTCAGTCCTCTCCACCAAAAGTCACGTTTCAGATCATGATACATCTTTGTTTTCCTGGGATGTATGGTGAACCTGGACCCGTGCACCTCAGTTTGGAGCTCTCTCAACAACCCCTGGTCCCTGGGAACACACAAATGTCCCCTCATGCGCGGCACCTCGTCTGTAAAAGAGAAGTCTCCTGGGTCCCCTAACAGCACTCTGTCTCGCAACGACTGCAGGTACGGATCTGTCATCCCCTGTGATGGTGCGGTCTACCAGCTTTGGTCTCGTCTGTCGTGTCATCGTCATTGCCTCACAATACCCCTGTAACTCTAGGGGTCGCCAACTGCCTAACTCCTCCATGAGTCTCCAACTCTATGCCTGTAACCAACGTTGCCAACTGGCCAAGTGGGCGGGCGCCTTCCGGCTCAAGGTGTCAGCCACCACGTTAGCCTTCCCCGAATGGTAGGAGATGCTGCAGTCATAGTCCTTCAGGATTTCTAACCAACGTCTCTATCTCATGTTAAGCTTCTTTTGATTAAACAAATACCTAAGGCTCTTATGATCCGTGAAAATCTCAAAGGTCTCATCGTTAAGGTAGTTCCTCCATGTCTTCAGCGCAAAGACAACAGCTACCAGCTTTAAGTCATGGATAAGGTAGCTATGCTCATGGGGCTTCAGTTGCCGCGAAGCGTAAGCGACAATGTGGCCCCGCTGCATGAGCACACCCCCTAACCCCTGCAACGAAGCGTTCGTGTTGACCACAAAACTGCCACTACTATCTGGGATGGTAAGCACAGGAGCTGAAGTCAGTCTCTCCTTCAACTCCTGAAAATACGCCTCACATGCGTCTGTCCAAGAAAAGGGCACATCCTTCCGGGTCAACTGAGTCATAGGACGTTCAATCTGCGAGAAACCCCTGATAAACCGCCGATAGTAACCTGCCAGTCTCACGAAGGTCACATGTCTCAACCGAAACTCGCACTTGCTGTATTTGGCATACAGCCTGCGTCATCTCAAAGTGTCCAAAACCATCTGCAAGTGCTGTCCGTGCTGTGCCTGATCCCGCGAGTAAACGAGCACGTTATCAATAAATACCACCACAAACTGATCCAGATACGGTCTGAACACCCGGTTCATCAAATCCATGAAGGTAGTGGGGGCGTTGGTCAGCCCAAACGGCATGACAAAAAACTCGTAGTGTCCATACCAGGTGCGGAAAGTTGTCTTGGAGGCGTCGGTCTCCCTGATCTTCAATTGGTGATAGCCTGATCTCAGATCTATCTTGGAGAATACCATGGCATCTCGTAACTGGTCAAACAGGTCATCAATCCTCAGCGGCGGATACCTGTTCTTGATGGTGACCCTATTCAACTGTTTGTAGTCAACACAAAGGCGCAGGGTACCATCATTCTTCTTCACAAATAACACAGGGGCTCCCCACGGGGATGCACTGGGCCTCACAAAGCCCTTCAACAAGTCCTACAGCTGTGACTTGAGCTCTCGCAGCTCAAGTGATGCCATCCGGTACGGTGCCGTAGAAATGAGCCTGGTCCCCGGTACCAGTGAGATCTCAAACTCGATCTCACGCTCAGGTGGTAGTCCCGACAGCTCCTCTGGAAACACGTCGGGGTACTCTCTGACCACCTGGATGCTCTGAAAGCCTGCCACGGGGCTGGGCTCCGCCACCACACAGGCTAGAAAGCCCTCACACCCTTGACCCAAAAGTCTCGCTGCCCGAAGCGTAGAGATGCACCTGAAACCTCCATCCACCGACTGTCCGTGTAACTCAAAGGAAGGCATCTCCGGTATGGAGAAGACGATCTTCCTCCCAAAACAGTCCACCAAGGCGTGGTAAGCGGACATCCAATTCATCCCCAGAATCACGCCAAAATCCTCCATTGGTATCACGATCAGGTCAGCGGGGAGGCGGTGTCCCCCAATACTGACCTCACAGTCTGTGTAGACCTTCTCAGCTACAAACAACTGACCACCGGGACCTCTGATCACAAACGGATCCTCTAACAACACGCAGTCTTGTCCCAAACTGACAGCAAAACTCACAGCAACAAAAGAGTGTGTGGCGTCGGAATAAAAAAGTACGTAGGCTAGTCTACCGAAAACTGTAACCATACCTGCCACCATTGAACCTGATGCCCTGGCGTCTCTGTGTGTCAGGGTGTTGATATGCCCCTCAGCTCTCGGTGTAGAAGAAGCAGCCACACTCCGCGTCGGATGAGTAGCCACTCGCCGGTACCCTCCCTGTGATTGCTGTCCTCCCCCACGCGCCTGGGACCACGACCACCTGCTTGGCCTCCAGTGCTCGGTGCGGGGAGCATCTGCTACGCTCTAGTCTTAGACGGGCAGTCCCTCCTGATGTGGCCCAGCTGGCCACACTGGTAGCAGAGGGGGACTCGACTCCCTCCCTCGGTAGGTCCCTGCTGTCGACTGGGTGGGGGTCCAGTGCTGACAGCTAGCCCCTGTCGGGGGCCCCTAAAGGCAATTGACGGCCCCGCAAAATGAGACAGCTCTCTCACTGGTGCCATGTGCCTCTTCTCTCATCTTCCCTGTGAGTACTTTGGCTGGTAGGGCCTCTTCCGTTCGCTGTCGCTCTCTTGTGCAGCCAAGTTGGTCTCATCGTACGTCATAGCTGCCTCTACCACTCTCGAGAAGGTGGGCAGCTTCAGGGGTTTGACATACCTCAAATGGTAGGCCAGAGCCCCTAAATGAACCTCCATAGGAGCTCCTCCTCCGTAGCTACAGCTGTCGCAGAAAAACGTGGCAGCTCCAGGAAGCGCGTGCAGTATGTGCTAACAGTCATCGTCCCCTGGTGAAGAGTGTGGAACTCCTGCCTCCTCTGGTCTTGCCATGTCTGCGGGAAGTACTGCTTGCAGAAGAGGGTCACGAACTGGTCCCACGTCGGCTCTCCCCTCTCCTGGCCTCTGACTACCCTCCACCACCTGTGTACCGCACTCTCCAGCTGGTACGTGGCAAAGGCCACGTGACACTCCGCAAGGGGGCGAAGGGTGTCAAACACCTTTTCAATCTGCTCCAGCCAGTCCTCTACCTTAGACGAGTCCTCATCCCCCTTGAAGAAGGGGGGCTTCAACTTCCAGAACTGTCCGAAAAGCTCGTAGTGCAGCTGCAGTGGGGGAGTGGGCACACCTCCAGGCAGGGAGGGCTCGTGCTCAGAAGTGTCAGAGTGTGGTGGGGGCGGTGGATGACCACCCGCTCCCCTTTGTCTAGCACTGCGTCGTTCTCTCGACCCCACAGAGGACTCCCCATCCACGTCCCCAGGGAGAGGGGCCCGTGGAGGCGACTGGAGCTCCTCTCGTACTATGTCTCGAATCAACTGAGCGAGGTCTTGGGCTTGAACGCCCAGGAGAAGTGGTGGGTCAACTGGCACCTCGGGACCGGCACGTTCACCCCTCCGACCCCATCCATGGCCACATCCGCGACCTGCCTCAAGAACTCCACGGCGAGGCATCTCCTACAAGGAGACGAGGAATACACAACAAAAAGAAGTCAACTCTAATAGACTTCAGCGAAAGAAACTCAGAACAGATGTCAAGCGGAATGTTGTGGTGGTTACTCTAGATATATGCACATGAATTGGTTATTCTCAAGCTAGTTGGTTCATTTCTCGGGACGACCTTACTCTGATACCATCTTGTTACGACCCGGTTCCCGAATCCCTACAAGGACACGAGACCAGCTTGACTTGACTAATCTCAAGGCCTAGTCGTCCAACAGGAAATAACCAAAAAATAGGAAAGTAAACCGCATTCACTATGCAAAGTAACTTACAGTAAAAGAGTACAAGCAGTAAAGGAAGTAAATGCCGCTAACAGTACGTATCACCACCACAACAGTAAAGTAGAACAAGGTACAGAAACAGAAATGATAACAACAGTCTAAACTCACTAGTAGAAAAGAGAGTACAACAACAACAGGAACTATTACTGGGCTCGACTGGGCCTAGCACCCTCTGCAGCCGATGACTCAGGCTGCTCAACTCCTGGACCTGAAAAGGGTTATGAGTAAACGAAGTCAGCGAATGCTAAGTAAAGTGGTAACCAAACTAACTAAAGCAGTAAAGGCTAAAAAGGCTAACAGGTAAATTTATCCTTTTAAATTATTTTATTTTAAGTCATTTCTTTTCACCCATTGGTATACTTTCAAATCTCTTTCTTGATCTTGTATGTTCCTCTTGGAACGATCTTTATTGCAGTCTTTTCCAAAGAGTAGAAGGTATACGCAGTGCTTTTCTGGCCGGGAGAGTCCCCTGTGGTGATCCTACACCCAATCAACCACCCCGAGGTCTCGGACAAACGTAGTGGTGACTATGGCATGCGCGATAAGCGCACAGGTAACTACCTCGCACTAGCACGTGGTCAGTCGTTTCCGCTAGTGGGTACGCCCAAAGTACAGCACAGAACAGTATAAGGCCTAGCCCTCTCTGTAATAGGGGTCTACCCTCTCAGAACCAAACAAGGGTCTCGCCCCTCCACAGTCCGCACACTCTCGTCTGACTATCCCGATTTGCCCAGTGGGCCTAACAAGTTGGTGTAGGGTGGCTTGCTGATCCCCGGGCCCCGTTGGGTGGCTAGCTCTCTCCCTACACTAGTAGCTCTCCGCGGTACAGTGTACGCGAGGGCCAACAGAAGTCGGTGTAGAGTAGCTAATCATAACCCCGGGTTCCAACCCAAGGGCAGCTAGCTCTGCTCTACACTAAATAGGGGACAGTTGCTCTTCATGGTACCACGTACTTAAGGGCTAGCACACTTCCCACTCACATTTCCAGATCCATTCCATTCATCCACAGGAGCTCTACTCCTAATTCCCTATAGGGTTCATGCTCGTATTCACTATATTGTTCCATACTATGTTTCATCATATTTTCATTCTTGTATTACACATGTAGCTCGTATTTCCACAATTAACATATGCAACAAGTGATATCACAGGTAGTTGGTTAACTAGCACAGGCATTTCAAATTTCAACAGGCAGCTCGTATTTATTAACAAGCAATTGTTTACGATTATACTCATTCATTTATAACTGCAATCACAACACGCATACAAACAGTGCAACAGTTTCTCATCCTATGATTCATGCCACATCCTAGGTTTCTAGTTATCTATTTTCACATATGCATTCATGTTTTATAATTAAAACAGGGGGAAAACCACTCTACCAAACAATCAGGGAGTATTGGGGGCTCGAACGGTAGACTCACGTGCCTTTGCAAGCCCCGAACACGTAACTGATCGAAGTCCTATACCAAGGAACATACCACAATGGAACGTTCAGAACAGTATATAAGGCTTTCTAACATGTAGAGGAACTCACAAGGCAACCATAAATATCTTGTTTGCGTAAAATGGACCCCAAACGGACCTTAAACGAGTCAAAAACAGGACTGCTGAACCAAATCAGACGTCTGGCACAAGGTCCAGACGTCTTAAAAGTCACCAGGGTATTACCTCAAGTTCCTACGTCGACCTCAGATGTCTAGGACCCCCACTTGACCGTCTGGACTCAGCTCCAAACGTCCAACCTCTCCTCCAATCGTCTAGGAGTGCATCCGGTCGTTTGGTAAGCTGTTAAGACGTCCGAAATGAACGGGAAGGCGTGCCCTGTGCCTTCCCAAAGCTGTCCCTACACGTGGCAAACCAAATTTTCCACTTTTAGCCGCACAGATCGGCTCTGCTATGTGGTGCATGGCTGTAACTACAAATGGAACGTACCTTCGCAAAACCTTGCTTTCAGACGTCCGGTGTCGTCACCAAACGTCCAACCCATCATCTGAACAGCACGCCAGACATCTGATTCTGGGAAAAACCAAGAACCAGAGCGAGCTCCTGCTCCTCTCGCCACACGCAGCCACAGCTCCTCCTCCTCGTCTGCAGCTCTGGCTGCAATAGGGTGTCGGGGACGACTCCCCCGATGCACTCCTCCTTCCGCATGCGCTGCTCTGGCCGTGCATCCTCCGGTAAGCTCCGACGAACTCGCGAGCTCAAGCTCCTCCTCTCTTCACGCTACTCCTCCTCGCTCCTCGCTCCCTCTCTCTCGTTCGTCCTTGTCGCTGCTGTGGTGAGGAAAAGGGAAGGTGGTGGAGTGGAGAAGAGAGGAAAGGGGAGACAGGTCTTATACAGGGAGCGGCTAGGGTTCGGTGGAGGGGAAAAGAAGAGAGAGAGAAGAGAGGAAGGTTGTCTACGCGTTGCCAGCACGCAGACCCGACCCTGCGTACAAAATGTTCAATTTCCAGACGTCTGACTGACAGTCAAGACGTCTTAAAAGGCTCAGAACAGAACGGGTCTTTACAAGGGTGGCTGACCCTTTCTCTTCTAGCCATCCTTGAGGCCTCGGAGGAGAGCACCTTGAAGCTTCACTTAGTCGTCGGTGGAAGAGCACCTTGGAGGACCTTCTTTAGGCATCCATGGAGGACGTCTTGGAGAGGAGGAGGAAGAGGATGGCCTTGGTTTTTTTGGAGGAGGAAGAGGGATCGCAAGTTGATGTGGAGGAGAATGGAGTAATGTGTGACACGTCCTTTTGTTTAAATGGGAAGTGGCTTCCTAAAATAAGTAGTCGCCACCTATTTAGGATCTAGGTTTGACGCAAACGTTTTAGGGTTTGGTTTTGGTAGGAATAGAATAAGAAGTTGTGTGTAGTTTAAAATTCGTAGAGCTATGTTGTGGGTGTTGGTAGGATTAGATGCTAAATAGGTTGGGTTAATCTAGATTAAGTGGGTGTGGACCTAATTAGGCTTAGGTGAGTCTAATTGAAGAGGAGTGAACCTAATTGGGTCTAGGTCGAGTCTAATTGGATGTGTGCGTGTGTTTAAGCTGAGGTAATCTTAATAGGTATGAGTCAATTAGATCTTGGGTGGATCTAATTGGCTTCAGGTGCACTTAATCAACTGTAAATGAACCCAATTAGGTATGGGCTAACTCAATTAGGTTAGGGATAAGATAAGTAAGGGTATGGATGGTGAGATAGCCTTAGGAGGTCTCTAATTAGGTTTCCTAAAGTGTTTGGTGGGGTTTCTTGGTCAAAAGAGGCAAGCTTAGGCTTCTAACACCCAAAACAAGAATTGGAGAGGACCTCCTGATGTCTAGACAAGTGATCAGACATCTTATACTCCAAAATTGGACGTTTGGAAGTTAGGTTGGACATCTAATTCTATATCAGTGCGAGTTTTGGCTTCCTGAATTGAGTTTCTGCAGAAATCAGACGTCCAGCCTAATATCTGGACATCCAGAAAGGTGCTGGAGAGTGAGTTTTGGGTTTTCTAAGGTAGGTTTTGGTTCCTAAGTGTTTAGGAGAGGGATAAGGTGGATATGAATATGGATAGTACTATCAATGTTTTGAGTTCTAAGACTAAGATGTCCTAATGGAAGTGGTTTTAGGTTTAGAAAGGTTGTCCTAAGGTTTCTAATGGTAGGGATAAGGCTATCCTCCTCACTCCTCATGTTTGGATCAATCTTCTCTCTTTATTACCTTATTCCACTTTATCTCGCATCCTGAATCATTTTATTACCTGCGAATAACAACAAAAACATTAAATAGCAAGATATCTCTTCTTATTCTGTATAAAATGATGCAATGTATGATATGCATGATATGAATGCAATATTTACAAATTAAGCTAGGTTCTAACATTATTTAGGTTAATTAAGACCTATGATTACTACGCAATCATACCTCCATGCCTAAACTTTGCTAGTTCCTAGCAAATGCAAGACTAAAAGCATGACTAAGTTATTTACAAGTTCGATCCCTAAAGGACTGCTTATTCTTTTTATCAAAGATTTGACTAAATATTTTTCTCCTTTTGTTTCATCCAAAAATCTAGAAATCCAGACAATCATGAATGTGTGGTGATGGTAGCTTAAGCAATGGACCCAAGTGAAAAGCCAATTCACACTTAAAGTTCATACTTGACCCTTAGTAAAAATTCTATCGGGACAGGCAAACTCTTCCCTCGGGGATTCGTAACAAATAATCTGTAATTTTACCCCAGCTTTTTAGCTTAGGTAGAAAATATCTGAGTCAAGTGATTTTTTATTTGGTAGCTCATACTCATCTGGTGCTACATATAATCTAATATTGCAGATTATGTATTTCCATATTATCAAACAAATCAACCTAGAGAGAAGTTAAAAATTATGCTCTCTTTAGTTCCTTCATACTCTCTCTCTTTCTTCTCTTTTTCTTTTTGAGCTCACAACCTCACCATATTTTGTCAATGTGCTCAATATTTGGAGGCTTCACATGACATTAACACTTTAATTAAAATTCTGATAACCCTATAACTAAGTCAAAATTCCTCAGCTCGTATTCAGGCAGTCAGAAATATAGAAAAGCAAGTATGAGTCATATTTGGTGGATCGTAATGGTAGTGGGTTTTATTGTCTCAATGTAAATGACTTTAAAATGAAATAAATAGATAAACACTTTTTTTCTCAACACTTTTTTTTCAGACTTTTTTCTCCTTTTTTTTCTCCTTTTCTTTTTCTTCTTTTTTTCTTGATGTATATATATATATATATTTCTTCTTCTACTTTTCTCTTCTTTTTTTCCTTTCATGCATATCTATGAACACAACACAATACAATACAACACACTCAAATTTTATTCAAGAGGCATTATTAGGGATTGGTGATTTTCAAAAGGATATCGGGTGGCTTATTTGATAGAAGTGCCTACTCTTGGCACCGGGAAGGAAATGGATAGGACAACGTATTTTCTAACCTTTGACAGTAATACCCTCCTTAAGCCGAGGATTCTGTAAAGGACAGTCTGACCATCCACCTTAGTCGTAATTTTATTAGAACTCAATTTCTACATATCTGCCTTATTTGATTGCTCCAATGCAAACTTTGGAGGTGGAGTTGGTTGTTCTTAATTTAAGAACCCTAAAGTGCAATTAGCATGATGTATGAAAGGTTTTTCCTATGTGTTGGCAGAAAAATTTTTAGTTTACAGATACTACCCCCCCATGACTACTTTTTTGTATGTCCTCATGCATGAATATAATGAAATATAAATTAAGACAAGAGGTAAATGGGTAGAAATCACCTAGCATAGCTCTTGAATTTTTCGTTACGCTTATTCCAACACCTAAGAAGTAAAATAAATATACAAGAAAATATGCCAAATAAAATGTGTTATATATAAGTACTGAGATTAATGCCTCTAGCTGGGCAAACTCAAAAAAGATATGTCTATACTGTATTAAGAATGACGAGTAAAATGATAAGAATTTTAATCTTGTTCGCCAACAGTGGGCTGCAAATGCGGATCATTTGTCCATGAATTCCAAGCCCAAAAAATCGAAAAAATATTATAATGGGGCTTGAGAAAATTTGCAGCCAAATCCTACAGAAGAAAGACAGATAAATATGGGTGCCTGGAAGAAATGAAGATGAAGGCATCCCGAAGAGGTGATGGAGAATGTGGGCGGTTGGGGTATGAGTGGAGTCCTGTGGGGTACAATCATATGGGTCCTGATAATGGTGATAAATGGAAGGCATGAATTAAGTGATGTGGTTAGATCTGGAAGTCAAGGTCCAGTGATCAGTCTTTGTCTCTACCAAAGATGTTTCTTCCTGAGTATCATCGTCTTCTTTTTCCTAATAATTCACTTCCAATTCCCAATTATCACATGATTTAGCAAACTTTTTAGCTTCCTCATATAACTCATCATATGTAATCCCCAATAGTCTTTCAATCTCTTCAATATCTTTGTCATGAGGGGATATTTCCTCTTGCTCACTTTGATGGACATAGGCATTAGATTTGGTAGTGAGTCCCTACATGAAAGTGGAATGGGTTGAATCATTGATTGAGGAGTCGTTAAGGTTTTTTTGATTTTGTTGCTCCGTGTATGTGATCATTTGAATCAATTCTTCAACGTCTACATGGATACCCTCAAATACAACAAAATTATATTCAAGCCCATCAATGCTTGGTTCCTCAAAATGAAATGATTGATATTCAGATCCTAAATCAAGACTAAGATCCTCAAATGAATCTCGCTCCTCAACTTCAATAGGAACATCAATATCATCCACCTCAGGTGTCTGTTCTATAGAATCCTCAATGACCACCTCAGAATCACAAATCTATTGTGGCACACCCGACCCAAATTCAATCATTTCTGAATTTTGTTGCTCGTCCCGAATTCTATGAAGCTCTTTTCTTATATCATCATATTCTCTAACACTGGCTTCTTTTATTTCATGAACTATTTTGATCAATTGAGTAATCTGAGATTCATTGCAAGGGGTAGCGGTTTGAATTAGGCTAGGTCGATCATGATAATCAACTATACTATCAAATATTTGATCCTGTATTAAGGGTCACTTTTGTGATCTAGTGGATTCTTGATTTAGGTCATGTGGTTCTACCCAGGTATAAATTACCATGGTTTCTTCCGAATTACCCTCCGAATCACTTTCTGTATCATCCAAAAAATGGCCTGACTTTGTTTTCTTGGCAGCTACATAAATATCAAAGTGAATCTTCTCATTATCGCTACTCATTTCCATACATTCTGAGTAACAATCAATTCGTGCATTGGTCGTAGCTAAGAAAGGGTGACCCAGAATAATGGGTGAATCACTTAGCTTCTCTGGTATATCTATGTCCAAAATAATAAAATCAATCAGAAAGTTAAGACCTTGCACTTTAATGATCACATCATGAACTACCCCCTTAGGTGTGTTGATGGAGACATCTGCCATTTTAATGGTTACGGGTGTGTGGTGCAGATCTCCAGGTTTGGTGCGGTTAAAAAGAGTGGTAGGAATCAAGTTGATGGAAGACCCTAGATCCACAAGGGCTCTATTAAAGGTGAATCCCTTGATGGCACAAGATATGAATGATTTTCCAAGGTTGGTCTTTTTGGGTGGTAGAGTGCCAGAAAGAAATGCACTTATGTTAGCAGATAAAACCACCTCTTTAGGTGTGCAAGTCTTTTTCTTTTTTTGTGACTCTTTCTTTAAGGCCCCAGGAAAGGGTAAATAGGTCAAATCAACTTCAGGAGCCTTTTTCTTCTTTTTATCCCTAGAGTCTAAGTCAGAGCTGGATACAGTTTGGTCTTAAGATTTTTGGTTGAGCCCGAATTAGATCGTTTGGGTGGGCTCTTAGCTTTCCTCTTTCTTTTAGAGGCCAAAGAATTTACACCTGCATAATGGCACATGTAATTGATTGAAGGAGGGGTCGGAAGAATAGGTGGAGAATAAGAGTGAAGAGGAGTGTGCATACGAGGATAGAATGATTCTTGAAGTCTCCTGATTTGATCCCCTTGAGATTTCACTTGATTTTCCAAATTAGTTAGCCTTTCTTCATTTTTCTTGTCAAAGTCCAACAAAAGATTCATGATATCCTCAAGGGTGGTTGTGAGTTGGGTTGGACTAAATTGATATTCGGTCTGAGTCGGTCTCTGTGGTGGCCATGAAAGATCCGAATTATCTCTCTACTTAGGGTTATATGAATCAGGATATGAATCAAAGGGTGTATCACCCTGAGTGGGCCTGACTATAAAGGGAGTTGATTGAGAACCTGGTGTGTGGTCCTATACTTGTGATCCATTGTTCCGATTCTTAAGTGATATATCATCAAGTACAGGTGTATCAGAAATGGTGCATTTCCCAAGTGATCTACCCAAATCATGAAGTAGGTCCAAAGGTGCCTTTTGGGTGGCTTGGGTTCAAGATTCCTCCCTAGGGTAGCAAGAGTTAGTAGAGTAGCTAGTGGATCTAAAATATAGGTCATCAGATCCACTAGGTTGAGTATTCCAAGTCTTTTGTACCTGGGAGGAGTGATAAGATTGAGCTTGTGTCAGGCATTGCCTAATTTTCTCTAGGAGCTTGGCACATTGATATGTATAGTTCCTATTATACTCTTGGAACTCAGCAACTATGGCTTTCACTTGGTTCCGATCTAGAAAAGGGTCAGATTCATGAGGTTCAGGTTCTAAATGAGCTGAGGGATAAGGAGCAAGAGAATAATCATATCCCAGCTATTGAGGATGAGTCTCCCAACCAGGAGGAGTCGAAATCATGGTTGGGTTGGGAGATGGAGGTCCTTGAGGGTCAGAAGGATGATATGGGTTCAAGGATATTCGAGGAAAGAAGAGAATAGAGATAAGAGAAGGTCTTCCTCAGGAAGACATAACTAGCTACAAAGGGCTAGTGAAAACAAGTCAAAGGCCTAAAATGAGTGAAAGCTCCAAATCAAGCAAATAAGCTAGCTTTGAATTGTATACCCTAAATGAACATAAACATGGGACCCTGAAATAAACTTGGGTTAAATCAACCCTTGAATTACTTGGTTGGCCAGAAGGGTGGGACCCTTTAGGATATCCTGCACGACAGGACACCACTAGAGATTAACGCGGTTATCGCACCGACCTTTCTTATCACCAGCTAGTCAAAATAGACAAGGCCTTGATTTTCACCCAATTAAACTTCGATTACCCAGTAAGTTAGTCCTACGTAGGGCACGTCTACTTAGTTTTAGGCTTGGACTTGAAGTGGTCTTGGAATGTGATTGGGTGTTATGGGGGTGTTGCCCTTAAAATTAGATTTAGCAGGGTGAAGTGCACAGATAAAGGATTTGCAATACAAGCTTTAATTGATGTAGTGACTTTTATGGCTCAAGTGCTTGTATTAATTTCTTTTAGGGTTTCCTTGTTTAAGCACACAAGAGGTTTTTCAAATCTCAATTGTTTTATGAATTTCCTTTAAGTATGTAATGCAAATGTGCTCTACCTTAATCAGGAAACCCTACTATCAGATAGGTCTAGTTGACGATTTTAGGTTCAACAAGGTAGAAGTGGTGCGACCCAATCAGAGAAAACAATGGTCCTAATGCACCACTATTAAGTGAAATAGACTTAAGTGGTTGCGTAAGTTGAAATATACTCAATTTCAATTCAATAGGTGAGGGGGTGGACAACCAATCAAAACAAATCCCCACCTATTATGCAAGCACACCCAAATCAAGCTCAAACAAGTTTGTTTTGGGTTTCTAAAATTAAACCCTAATGTGAAACACCTAGGGTTTATGCTTCTTCTAATTTTGAAAATTCACCCACTATCAACAAGGTTCAGTTTGAAAGATGCGCAAACAGTATCAAAATGATCCCAATTTTGGGGTACTGTTCACACACCGGGTCAAGTTCACCAAAATATTTTTTTGCTGATTTTTAATGATTTCCCTGATTTTCTATAGGTTTAATAGTGACTAGTGACCAATTAGGGTAGATTGATAGTATCTCAAACAAGCAGATAGAGAGCCAACCAAACAGTATCCAAAATTTTTGAAAATCTTACTGAAGATAGTAGATTTAATAAACTTTCAAATGCCATTGATTTCAGATTAATCTGAGTTGCGTAGAGGTAGGAAGAATTCTCCAAAGCTGACTAATTAGTCAGTTTGAACAGTTTTGACGCACCTTTACTAAATGAATTAATTCAGAAAATATATTATGAATTAGGGCTTGAGGCAGATACCAAATGAAAGCCAATTAGAAAGGCTACCTACAGTAAAAATTTCATTATTTTAGGATGTTTAAACAATGCTACACAAATTTTTGAAAAATGAATTTTTGATCTGACCAAACACCATAATTAGGGTTTGATGTTTTATTTATATGAAATTAACACTTGCAAACCCAGATTAGATTTTAAATCACTTCACAAGATAAGATAGTACTAGAATAATTTAAAATTTTACACACTGATTTTTTATCGGTTGGGATACCAACGAGTATTTTTTTTGAAATTTTTACTATTTAAACAATTTATTACGAATTTTTAAGTGTAAGGGGGTTAAACAAGCAAGATAGACCCCTAGCGAGTAATTCAATTTGAAATAGTATCAAAAGAAATTAAAAAATTCTTGAAAACTAATAGAAAAAACTAGGTTTCAATGGCTTTCCAACCTCGCAAATTTCAAATCAATCTAATTTATATAGAGGTTAGAATTAACGTCTAAAGCTAGATAAAATCAATGTACAGACTATTCTGACCCCCTCCCACTCTGCAAATATTTCCAAATAAAATATGTTGTTGGAAAGCTGGTTTGAAACCCTAATATCAGATTGAATCTCAAGATTTTTGAATTCTTAATTTGATGAAAATTAATTTTTGAAAAACAATCAATTTCAGGCTGAGTTTCTAAATATAGAGTTGGTGTATTTTAAGTAACTTCCAAGCCAAACATATACTAAATAAAGAGAGATTTTTCTTTTCACAAATTCAAATCCAAAAATTTGAATTTGACTTTTACATATATATATATATTTCAAACCTAAGAAAACAACAAAATAGAGAATGAAGAACAAATATCTATGGTTTTCACCATGGGTTGATGCATGCTCGGATCCTCATCTTGACCCTACAGTCAAAACATAAAGATGTTAAGCAAATCCAAATGTAAAAACTTGCCTGTTGCCTCCCCGACAATGGCGCCATTTGACAAATAGATTTCATGCATGTTTTGAAATTCGTTAGATTTGTAGTATAGTTGTACTAAACCATCAATAAAAAATATTTGTTTTAATGAAACTCGCGTTGATTTTTATTCTTTTATAACTTGAGTCTCGATCATTCATCTTTAGGAGGCGTAAGAAACAAGTTTTAGATTTGGATTCACTTTTCTAACCTAAATCTAACATAACCTAATCTTTTTGGTCTTTTTGTATTTTGTGAATTTTTTTTTTTAATTTTTGAAAAGCGACATTAAACCTAGATCTAAATATGTTAGCAAAAACCTAATCTTAACCTAACTAATGGATGTGTATTCACAATGATAAATAAAAACATATCACTAATTATTCACAGAGAAACTAATCATGCATTAACTAATTATATGAAGTTGCAAAAATACATAGAAAAAAAACTAGACCCAAGCTTATGCTAGGATCAACCAAGAGAGGCTATGAAGAAGCCTTCTTGGCCATCCAAGAGGAGAAAGAGAGGGAGGGCGTGGGCTCTTCTTTCAAGGAAAGAGAAGAGGGCACACCCATAAAGAGGAAGAGGAGAAGAGGGTGGTGGACCCTTTCTCTTCTAGCCATCCTTGAAGCCTTGGAGGGGAGCACCATGAAGCTTCACTTAGTCGTCCATGGAGGAGCACCTTGGAGGACCTTCTTTAGGCATCCATGGAGGACGTCTTGGAGAGGAGGAGGAAGAGGATGGCCTTGGTTTTTTTGGAAGAGGAAGAGGGGTCGCAAGTTGAAGTGAAGGAGAATGGAGTGATGTGCAACACCTCTTTCTTTTGATTAAATGGGAAGTGGCTTCCTAAAATATCGGTTGTTGCCACCTATTTGGGATCTAGGTTTGACGCATAGGTTTTAGGGTTTGGTTTTGGTAGGAATAGAATAGGAAGTTGTGTGTGTGTGTAGTTTAAAATTCATAGAGCTATGTTGTGGGTGTTGGTAGGATTAGGTGTTAAATAGGTTGGGTTAATCTAGATTAGGTGGGTGTGGACCTAATTAGGCTTAGGTGAGTCTAATTGGAGAGGGGTGAACCTAATTGAGTCTAGGTCGAGTCTAATTGGATGTGTGTGTGTGTTTACGCTAAGGTAATCCTAATATGTATGAGTAATTAGATCTTGGGTGGATCAAATTGGGTTCAGGTGCACCTAATTAACTGTAGATGCACCCAATTAGGTATGGGCTAGTTCAATTGGGTTAGGGATAGGATAAGTAAGTGTATGGACAGTGAGATAGGCTTAGGAGGTCTTTAATTAGGTTTCGTAAGGTGTTTAGTGGGGTTTCTAGGTCAAAAGGGATAAGCTTAGGCTTTTAGCACCCAAAGCAGGAACCAGAGAGGACCTCCAGACATCCAGACAAGTGATGAGATGTCTTATACTCCAAAATTAGACGTCTGGAAGTTAGGTTGGACGTCTAATTCTGTGTCAGTGCGAGTTTTGGCTTCCTAGATTGAGTTTCTGCAGAAATCAGACGTCCAGCCTAATATCTGGACATCCAGAAAGGTGCTGGAGAGTGGGTTTGGGTTTTCTAAGGTAGGTTTTGGTTCCTAAGTGTTTGGAAGAGGGATAAGGTGGATAAGAACATGGATAGTACTATCTATATTTTGGGTTCTAAGGTTAAGATGTCCTAATGGAAGTGGTTTTAGGTTTAGGAAGGCTGTCCTAAGGTTTCTAATGGTAGGGATGGTGCTATCCTCCTCACTCCTCATGTCTGGATCAATCTTTTTCTCTTTATTCCCTTATTCTACTTTATCTCACATCCTAAATCACTTTATTACCTGCAAATAACAATAAAAAACTTTATTACCTGTAAACAATAACAAAAATATTAAATAGCAAGATATCTCATCTTATTCTCTATAAAATGATGTAATGCATGATATGCATGATATGAATACAATATTTATAAATTAAGCTAGGTTCTAACATTATTTAGGTTGATTAGGACCTATGATTGCTACGCAATTAGACTACAACTCATACCTATTTTAGGCAGGATTGGCTAGATATTTAATAAGTCGCATGCTCTCTCACGGAACATGATCTTTTGGGTGTGCCCTCTCAGTCCACCATCGGTACTGAGGCCATAATCAAGTCCCGCTACCAACATGCCCTCAGACTTGGGTACCCCCTGGTACCTAAGCTTAATGACAGCCACCTGGTGTGTCATTGTGATTGAGAATCCTTCAGATTCCAGGGTCAACGACAATTAACCCCCAGCCACTTCAGCTCTTCAGGTCTCCAACTCAAAACAGTGAACCCTTGGTTTATGTAGTCAATGTGCTAATCCTTATGGGCTTGCCTATCTAGATATAATCACCATCTTTACTCGATTCCCTGATCTCACAACACTATGGACCTATTAGATCTCTTAAGGTTTCCACTGAAACCCCTCGGATCCAAGAACTTTTCTTTTTTATTAGACTTTGGCAAGAGTCAATGATGCAAGGTGCTCAGATTAGCTTCGTTACTTATCCAAATTAAATTGGCTTCCATCTCGATTTTAGGGAGCTTACAAGCTCTTTTTATTCTTTTGGTTTGGAGATTATGACCTTACATGGCTTTCTTTTTTTTCATGTCCAATGTGGGGGTTATAAATCCTCCAACTTCCTCTCCCTAGTTGGGGCTTAATAGGGGTTCACTTGGGTTGACTCAATGGACCAACATGATTACTAAACTTCAGTGCTGGTATTTGACACTATTGCCCCTATGAATTCTCATTTTAAGTCCCTTTAATTGAGGCTCGGTTCCACATGTTTCCAACACTTACGTGAAACATATGAAGCACATTAAACTCCGTTAGGCTCACCGCCACCCCCATCCAACAATAAAATCAAGTTAGATGCTTTTACAAGTCTATATATATGCACGGTATCCCATACAACCACACTTTACCATCCCTATTCGTTTTATTATCCTGGCACATACATTGGGCTGCCAACAACCCCCCCCCCCCCCCCCCCCCCCCGCCATTGTTTCCATGAACATGGATAAGAAAGAAAAATCAGATCTTGAGTTAAACTAAGGCCAACTATCCTTCATCTTATTGCCATCGAAAGATAGTTCATAAAGAAAGGGGAAAAAGCCCCTACCACCCCGGTTTTATCCAAACACATGCATTAAGCGAACCCCTATTCATTGTTTCTACTGCGATTGTAATTTAAATAAAAATTAAATTTGGAAGTTGATCTAAATACCATTGTCCATTCATATTTGTTGGCATCAAAAGATGGTTTTCAAAGGAAGCAGGAGGGAGGGGGGGGGTGGGGTTGGTGGTGTGGGTGTGTTGTGATGGTCCCTACCTCAGGGTTGAGGTAAACACCTTAAATAAGTTCTCGTCTTATGTTCATTGCCCTCCTCAGTGGTAGTAGCCTGATGAATCGGGACCTCATCGGGGCCTCAAGCCCTCCCTCCTGCTATACGAGACAGCAGCAGTGCATGCAGTCGCCGCCGCCCACTTGTGGCAGCAAAAACCGCGACGTGGGAAAGGGAGAAGGGTCAGCTGAAGGTGGTTGTACACCGCACGCTAGCACAGAGATAGGCAGCAGCACAGGGGAGTGACTAACGGTGATGTAGACTGGACACTGGTGGCGTGCTCACCGGCGATGGTAGCAAGAGGCGAGGAAGAGGGGTGGTGAGAAGTGGGGTGGCACTCGGTCTTAAGAGGAGAGGAATGGAGGCTCGATGGGAGGAGCAGGAATTGGGGGAGGGGGTTTATTCTCTTATTACTTTTTTTTATTTTAAAATCAGTAAAAGTTGTAAAATTTTGATCCACCCCTTCCACCGCATCCAATGATAAATGGGTCTAAAAGTTAAATTTTATTACCAAGAGACCCCTTAACTTTATTTGTTGGTGCCAACTATGATAGAATTATTACGTTATTAATGGGTTATCACAAGTTTGTTTTGATTTTGATTAGCTAATAAAATTTAAACCCTTAGAGTTATTTTACAAACACTTTCTCCTTAATGAAATCATTAAGAAATATACTCTTAACGTCCATTTGAAAGAGCTTAAAGCCAAGGAAAGCGACATAAGCAAGAAGCATACAACTTGACTCGAGCTTAATCACGAGCGAGTAGGTCTCATCAAAGTCAATCCCTTCTTCTTGATTATATCCTTGTGCTACTAATCTAGCCTTGTTATGAATAACTACACTGGATTTGTCCAAGTTATTCCGGAAGACCCATTTGGTCCCTATTACTGTTTTCCCTTCAAGCTTACACACCAAGTCTGTTACGACCCAGTTCCTGAATCCCTATAGGACACAAGATCGGACCGACTCGACTGATCCCAAGACCCAGTCGTCCAACGAGAAAGTAACCAAAAAGTAGGAAAGTAAACCACATTCACTATCCTAGGCAACTAACAGTAACAAAAGTACAACAGTAAAGAAGTAAAACCACTACAGTACACACCACCACAACAGTAGAAAAGTAACCAGGTACAAGAATATAAAGTACAGAATGTACGAGTACAAACATAAAGGTGCAAGAGTCTACTCACTACAACAAAAAGAAGTACAATAAAGAAGCTACAACTACTGGGCTCTATTGGGCCCAGCACCCTCTGCAGCTGTAGGCTCTGGCTACTCAACACTTGGACTTGAAAATGGTTATGAGTACACAAAGTTAGCGAACGCTGAGTAGAGTGGCAACCAACTAACTAAAGCAGTAAGAGTGGACAGGTAGCTGTTGTTTTTCCATTTACTTTCTTTAACTAATTATTCTTCTCCATCACTTGGTTTATTTATCAGGTCTCTTTCTTGATCTCGAATGTTTCTCGTGGGAATGATCTTGATTGAAATCTTTTCCCAAGAGTAGAAGGCACACGTGGTGCTCTCCTGGTCAGGAGAGTCCCCCGTGGTGATCCTACACCCAGTCAACCACCCCAAGGTCACGGATAGACATAACGGTGACTACGGCATGCGTGATAAGCGCACGGGTAGCTACCTCGCACTAACACGCGGTTAGTCGTTTCCGTCAGCGGGTGCGTCCAAAATACGGCACAGAACCAATATAGGGCCTAGCCCTCTCAATAACAGGCGTCTAGCCCCTCACAGTAACCAAACAAGGGTCTTGCCCCTCTACAGTCCGCGCACCCTCGCTTCACTACCCTAGTTTGCTTAGTGGGCCTAACAAGTCGATGTAGGGTGGTTAGCTGAACCTCGGGCCCCGTGGGGTGGCTAGCTCTCTCCCTACAGTAGTAGCTCTCCCTGGTACAGTGTACACGAGGGCCATAGAGTCTATGCAAAGTGGCCAAACCCACCCCAGGTCTCAACCCAAAGGCGGCAAGCACCCCTCTACACTAAGAGGTAACATGCGCTCCCCTTGGTACCACGTACTCAAGGGCCAGCACACTTCCCAACACATTTCTAGATCCATTCCATTTATTTCCAAGAGCTCATCTCCTAATTCCCCGTAGGGTTCATGCTCATATTCCTCAGGCCATGCCATACCAGGTTTCATCATTTCTATTTCCATACACATGCAACTTGTATTTCTATCGTTCACATTTCCGTACACAGTTTTTACACAGGTAGCTCGTATTTCCATCATTCACATCACCATTCTCAATTTATATACATGCAGCTCATATTATGTCATTTAACGTATACAACAGGAATTTACATGCAACAGTTTGCTAACACAAGTACTTTACATTTCACAGGCAGCTATTATTTATTTACAAGGAATTGTTATCATTCTATCTACTCATTCAAGACTGCAATTCAATCATCCATTACAGATATTTCAAGTGTTTCTCGTCCTAAGATTCATGCCATATCCTAGGTTCTAATCATTCATTCCTTACATGCATTAGGTTTTAATTAAATTAAGGGGAAGCCACTCTACCAGTAAACCTAGGAGTA
The DNA here is from genome assembly GCA_037157565.1 of Thalassia testudinum. NCBI lineage: Eukaryota > Viridiplantae > Streptophyta > Magnoliopsida > Alismatales > Hydrocharitaceae > Thalassia > Thalassia testudinum. The sequence goes on along the minus strand of JAZHRO010000003.1, from coordinate 135,467,387 downwards.
GTGGGGGTTTGAACGACAGGCTTACGTGTCTCAGCAAGCTCCGAACCCGCAACAGAACGAAGTCTTATCACAAGGATCAATCACAAGAGAATATTCAGAACAGTATAGAAAATCTTCTAACAAGTAGAGGAATTCATACGAGAAACGCTGGTATCTTATTTGCGGAAAAAGGACCGTAAATGGGTCAAAAATAGCATTTCTGACTCAAATCAAACGTTTAGAACAACTTCTAGACATCTTAAAAGTGTCCAATGTCATACCTCAAGCCCTGCGCCAATCCTCATATGTCCAGGAACTCTTTTGGACCGTCTGGACCCATCTCCAGACGTCCGACCACCTTTCCGGACGTCTGGAAGTGCTTCCCGTCATCTGGTATGTCGCCCAGATGTCTGAAAAGCGTGGGAGGGCGTGTCCCGCTCCTTCCCAAAGCGAATCCTGCACGCAGATACCCAATCTTTTCAAAATGGGCATGCAAAAAGGGATCGGCGAAGTGGCCTGCATGGCCATATCCGCAAGAAAATGTACCTTCGCAAAGCCTTCTCCTCAGACGTCTGGCACCACCTCCAGACGTCTGCTCCGTCGTCTGGACGTTGCTCCAGACGTCTGATTCTAGGAAAAACCCAGAACCAGAACCTGCTTCCGCCTTCTCACGCCGCGCGTGGCTGCGTCGCTCCCCCTCGCCTGCAGCTCCGACTGCAGCAGTGTCAGGGAGGACCTTCCTGACTTACTCCTCCACCTCGCGCACGCGCCGCTCTGGTCGTGCGCTCACCGGTGAGCTCCCACGCAAGCTCACCTCCTCCTCTCCTCACGTCGCTGCTCTCCACCGCTCTCGCGCTCTTGCTTGCTCTGGGAAGAAGAGAGGAAGGTGGCGGGTGGCTGAGAAGTGAGGAGAACGAAGGTGGAGGAGGGGTTTTATAAGGTCGGGTTTAGGGTTTTGCTTGGAGGCGAGGGAAGAGAGAGAAGGAGGGAAAAACGAGGGGTACTGTCTGCATGCAGCATGTGCGTAGATGCGAGCTTGTACTCAAATTTTTCGATTTCCAGACGTTTGGGAAGGTGTCAAGATGTCTGACCCATAGTCTAGATGTCTTAAAATGCTCAAATAGCACGGGTCTTAACAAAGTCCCAAACTTGGTTCCTTTGGAATTGGTTGAGCTCCACTTGCATAGCCATCAACTAAGGCTCACAAGATGTAACAGCCTGAGTGCCCCACCCAAGTAGTGACCCTAGTCGATTTCGTTGAACACCTAATATTTGATCACCCATCGCATATACATTAAATAATAAAAAAATCATTCACAACACATCACATCACATATATGCATAAAATAACAGAAATGAGTTTGAATCGGAAAAGATAATATCAAAATACAAATAGCCATCACAAGTATGGACATTAAACCGAAAACAACGAACAAGTGCAGAAAGAAGCTAACAAGCTCTATGAAACAGAAACAAAAAGAAAAACACTGAGATTAGGTCTATAACTACCTACTACGATGCTGTGCTTGGACCGGCATCGTCACCACCTGCAGCCATAGAGTTCAACTGTAACTCTCTAGGACCTAAGTATAGAGTCCATAGAAGATGTCAATGAACATTGAGTAGAGTATCAAAATAACAAAAAAACAAGCAAGTTAAATAATTACGAGTAAAGGAGAGGGTACTATTTTCAATTAATTCAATTTATCCTTTATTAACTCATTATTTTGCCTCACCGCTATTTCAATCTTTATCAGTTTAAATCAGTTTCCTCGGGAGACACAAGGAGATCTTACTACGATATCCTAGGTTGTAGATTGCATATGACTCACCCCCTTGGACGAGGGGACAACCTGTATCCATTCTATCGCCTAGTCAATCACCCCAGGGTCTTAGTTAACGAGGTGAAGTGGTGACTACAATCCATGTGATAAACATGCAAGGAGCTACCTCACACTCACACACAACCAACCCTTTCCACTTCTAGATACGAGAACAAACAGTCAACCTCTTGTACAACAAAGCGTACCCAACACCTTACTACCCAGTTGGCCAAAGTGGCCTGTCAAACGAGTCATAGGGAGGCTAGCTCACTCCCTAGGTTAGTCTCAACCCTTAATAGGCATAACCAATTTTGCTGTTGATACCGAACATTAGTATTAACTTACAATTGTCATTAAAGGTTTATGGTTGGTTAACCAATATTCGTTTGTAATTTCCCAACTCACTCAGCAATTTCCGCTTGTAAGTCCATTTGCTCGGACTCAAATATGGTAGATATTTCTATTTATTTATTTACTTATGCATTCTTTCCTCTCAGCTTCTTCGAAAATTTCCCTCATATATATATTCCAATAATTTTCATTAGTTCTCTTATCCACCAAGGAATTATCTAAGTTGATGAATCGGCAAAGATTTTAACACATTATACAAGGTTTTGAAGGCACTTACTATTCCAATTACATAATAGCGTAAGGAAGTTGTTCAACTATTTGTTAGCATTTAACAATTTTGATCCATTTATTAATTTAGGTCACTTCACTTATTAATTCAAGCAATCAAGTATCCAGATATTGACAAATAAAAATAGGTGGAACTCGAAATACTCAGCAAGAGGGAAAACCTAAGCCACAAAAACTCAAGTTCATATTTACTCCACATCAAATGCTACAGAGAAGAAATGGTAGGGAAACTCTACCTAGGATTACCGGAGGGTCACGGTTGTAGTTGCACACTAGAAGAGGGTGTAGGAAATAAAATGTTATAGAATTTTAAAATAAAAATTCAATCCCAAAAAGCAATCACCACAATTGCATAAAAGATTTTTAGGTGAAAACTCTAAAGGTAAAAACCACCACCTAAGTCTATGAACTTAGGAATTCTCGATCTACCAAGTCGATCAAATCCACTACTGTTTCACTTAAACAAGAGTGATATAACCTCAATTTACAATACATTACTTTAACTGAGGGTAGTGTACCTCAAATCTTCTTTTTCACGAAGAAAATTGTCTTACGAAGGAGATGTAAATTAGCTACGTGAATACCCAACCAAATAAATAGAAAATACAAGAAACCTATAGAGTCCCAAAATGTAGTTTAAACTAGGCTACTACAGGTGAAGTGACTTCCCTAAGGTAGAAGTGAATAAGCATGAGTGGCGCAGCGAGTCGGTGCTCTCGAATGTGAAGTGTGAGGCTTTAAGAGCTTAGACACTATCTTCTTCTTTTGATTTCTTCACAAAATGAGTCTAATAGTAGAAAGTATTATCTCAAGGATGTGTGGAACAAATGAGAGGTCCTCCTCTATTTATAGAGACTTTAGGAACCTTCAAGAAGGCTTGGAAGAAGGCTCCTAGCCATTGGAATTAATTCCAAGAAGAATCATGCTAAATCAGGGTTATAATTAAGTCTGAAAGCACAATCAGATGATAATTTTGTCAGACGTTTATCAAGGTATATTAGACATATGATTGGATTTTTGGACTTTTGCTCCTGATGGGTGGTCTTCCCAGAATTGATTGGATCTAAATAGGGATCTAGATAATATAGATTAAATGTCTGAACAACAGGTTTAAGACGTTTGATACCAATATTGAATGTCTAATTATGTGGGGTTTGGTTCTTGGAAATGGCTAGATCTAAACAGGGATCTAGACTAAGGTGATCAGACATCTTACTGGACATCTGGGTAGGCTATTAGACGTCTGATGATGAAGGTTACTCTCAAGAATTGATTCCCGAGAAGCTAACGGTCAGATTGGATCAAACAAAACATGATTAGGGTCTAACACCTCTTTATCAAACGTCTAAAAATAATATTAAAATATTCTAAGTTGGTTCTCGAGTTTATTAGCTTAACAAAGGCTAGCAGTCCTATTATTGGACGTCTGTCAAGGTCGTCAAACATCTAAATGGATGTCTGGAAATAGGTCAAGATGCCTGGGAACTAAGTATGCAAACTAAGTGTTCAAGGTCTTAATTATTAGACATCTAATCTAGACATCAAATGGCTTAAAATGCAACATTAGACGTTTGGGAAATAGGTTGGACGTCTGATAAGGTTGTCTGATTACTATTTTGGTTTTTCTAATATGCTCAAGGTTTTGCCTAAGTATTCTAATGAAGGGTAAATGTTCCTAGGGCTAAGGTACTTATATTTTTGGGCTTTTTACAAAGAATCTAAAGAAATGAAAAGAGTAACGGCAACATAAAAAATAAAACAATAGCTTCTAATTACTATTCTTCTAAAGCTCCATCTTCATGCTCTAAGATCAAAGCTCCGTCTTCACGTTCCTTGATGCTTTTGCTCCAAAGTCAAGCTCCTCCATTCCTCCATGGACTTGAGCTTGACACTTGTTTCCATTTGTATATTATTCTGAAACTTCATATTCAAATGCAAATGTTAAATCATAAGTGTTTTGTTATCATTAAAATCAATGATCGTGGTGCCTTTACACCAACAACGGTGACTCTAAAGTACGCGTCGGAGACTTCTCAGGTTCGGAGCATGCTCTGTATGCTCATCTCTAAATCAAACAAGAGAAAACATGTTAAACATAATTAATAGGCATCTCAAGAGTAAAATTGCAATTTACCACTTTCAATGGAAAATCAGACCTTACTGTGTTGAAGTACGCCTTGATACGATTCCAACAGCGAGTGGCTCCATTGAAATCGAACTTTGATTGTTCCCTAAATTCAATGGAAAATCAGACCTTACTGTGTTGAAGTACACCTTGATACGATTCCAACAGCGAGTGGCTCCATTGAAATCGGACTTTGATTGTTCCCTGAATCAATCAATTAAAGAGGTTGTCATTATGGACCCACACTCCATATTTTAAAATTTTGAGTTCATAATTTTTTCAAAATCCATAACCCCCTCCTCTCCTAGTCACGTCTTCCACTTATTCTTCTTCGCCTATTGTTCCTCCATGTATAGACTCATGTGTGTGCGCATGGCAGCCCCTCGTTGATCAACGTCGGTCACATGCCCGTGACGTTGAGCTTTGCCAGCGCCCCTCACCGATCGAGCCGCCTTCAATGCTCCTCTCACAGCCTGTTATTGGTGTGACAAACCATAGCCGACCATGTCGACCTTGCCTACATCGACATTAGCTCGGCCATTGATAATACGGTCATCCGACTCCACCCCTCCCACTTCACGATCCATCATCCTTCTTCTCTCCTTCCTACCCTCCTTAGGTGTGAAGCAACCCATACATGCATCCTTGTAGGAGAGGAGTTACCTTCCATCGAGACTTCGGTCGTCAGCATCCGCTCCCTTGGCCGACGTCCTCGCTCCACTATCGATGTCAACCTCACATCCTCCTCCGATGTCAAATAAAAGTGAAGGAGAAGAAATAAAGAAGAGAAGAGAAGAAGAGAGAGGGATTCGGTCCTCTCTCTCTCTATCTCTCGGTGAGTATGAGAAGAAGGTGGTCGCTACTGTTATCGATATTGGTTTTTGAGAGGACATATATATATGGGGTCTTTATGTTGTTATGGATATAACAACTCCTAATTAATTCTTAACAAGATTAATTAATCCCAACTTACGTGTAGCGTATATCGTGCGTAACTTTTAATACGAAAACCTGATTTTTGCAAAATTGGTCGTGTGGGAAAGCTCTTGATGGGGAATTAATGACATTGAAATTTACTTCATTTAGGGATTTTTTTTTTCATTTTTCAAACTATGTGAATCTAATTCATGCTGGACACTATTTGACGGGTTTTCCTTTATACACTTAACCTAAAAAAAAGCTTGGGCTGAGGTTTTAGATCATAACAAATATAACAACCTTAAAGGGAGTTTCGCCCTCGAAACTTGGGTGAGGTTATTTGTGTAGCCGAAGAGCAATAACAAGAGTATCCATAATAGCTTTAAAAAGTATAACAACCTTAAAGAAGACATAAGTAGGGTTATAGAACTCACCGGTGAATAACTATAGATGTTGTTCTCACATATCTGCCTCTGGTTCCCAGGTTGCCTCTTCGTATCTCTGACTCCTCTAGAGGACCTTAATTAGAGGAATTTCCTTTTTCCTTAGCTTCTTGACCACCCGATCTGAGAATTGTACCAGCTGCTCCTAATAAGTCAAGTTCTCTTCTATTCCAACACCATCATAGCTCAAGATATGAGTTAAGTCAGAGACATACTTCCTTATGTTGGAGATGTGGAAAACGTTGTGGATACCAACTAACTTTGGTGGTAGGTGATGAACGCAAATCGAGGGTTTATAAAATGCATTGTAGTATAGTCGAAACTTGCTTAATCAACTTTTAAATTAACATTCTCGAATATCCGAGGTCATTTGCAGGGAGTAAAAGATTTCACGACTTAATGATGAGGTGTGGCTCATCATAGCTAAATTACCAAAGTTAACCTAGAATCTAGGTTAAACACCATCTTATTAACATGATAAATGAGTTAAGTGTGAGAATTAATGAAAAAGGCCTAAAACGTCAAAAGTGTGTTAAAAATGCATAATTAAGTCAATTTGAGAGATTATCTATTAATTAAGTAAATCGATGATCCAAATGTCAATTGAACACCAATTTAAGCTTGAACAACAAATCAATGGTTGAATTATGTTCCAATATGTTCAATTGACATAACATTAAAATCTCATTGCATTTGGACATCATTTGGACCATGGATTACATGCATTTCACTTAGGTCCTCTTATCTTCACATTTCTTCACATAAAAAGTCATGAGGACTCATTTGTAAGCTTCCAGGGGGTTTTTGGTTACATGTTTTCATCACTTATGGGCTTTTCTGCAACTTTTATACCATTTCACTTCATGGGCCTCATTGCAAATATCCTACAAGACCTACTGCAACGTTCGTGCGCAGGTGTTCTTCAATGAAGAACTCGTGCTAGAGTGGTCGTCCGTTCTTAGCACACTTGATCAACTGTGGATCTTCCACTAAAGCTTCATCACTGGTGCGAGCACCTTCGCACCTCGATCTAGATCTGATCCTACGGTCGGATTTGTTTCCAAAACTTCCCACGCTCTCCTCCATCACATTCCTACTGTTTAGACCCAACGCTCACCTCCCTCTAATCCAGTGACCTGATCCTCTCTTGCACCTATTTAAGCACTTCTACATTTTCTGCACACGAGTATTGACTCCCTCATCCCTGAGCCAATTCCTTGTCTATTCCCCCAGCTTTAATTCCCCTTCGTTGCCTATAGTGGCAGCACAGGTCTTCTTCCTCATTCAATCGCCATCGCCCGACGGGTGGTGGATCTACGACACCATCTTCTTCTACTGGAGGCTCCATCGCTTTCTTCACCATTGGTCGACGGTTGGTGGCTCTTGGACATCTCCTTCCTATGTTAGATTAGATTTATCGCTTCATTAGATAGGTTTACAACTTTATTAGTTAGAGTTGATGCTTTCATAGTTTAATTGGATAGATTAGATTAGAGTTCATCATTCAATTTCTTGGACTTAGTAGAAGATCAGTGGTAGTGATAGAATCTGCCAATTAGACCTCTCTGTTCAATCCAGATCAAAGAGGTGAATCCATTTTGTCATCTCGATCCATTCTCCTCCCACACTTCATGATCACTTTCATTTACTTCCCTCACTATTTTGACCACAATTCACCCATCCTCCATTACAACCACTTTAGATCTCAAGTGTGCTTAATTCCACTTGAGGGTTTCTCAATTCGCTTTATTTGATCGCAAGGACCCTCGTGATTTGAATTGAACTGATTTAATCGATTTATTATGATTTGAATGCCGTGCTTGATTGATGAATTTTCAGAGTAATGTGGTTTTAAAGTGAGATTTAATATGTTCTTATGAAGGTCAAAATGGGGTTTTAAAGTGATTTGGACACCTATTTTGATCTCCTCCCTTCATGTTGTCCATAGCATAGGGGAAGGAATAGTTAGGATTTTTATGAATCTGTGATTTCAAATCTTATTTGTTTTGAGTTTTAGACTTTCCAGAGATGGTTTGCGACAAATGAAATTGGGATTTTAAGGTTGTGATCAGACCTAAACTGCTTTGGCAGTAGCAACTTCTCTTTCTTTATTCGATGCATTTTCAGTGGGATTTAATTTCAGATTTCAGGTGATTTTGAATGAAATGATTTTTTTGGACTAGACAGTGTTTGCATCTTGTTTTCCAGATCTGAGATTGCCTTGATGTGCCTCAAATCAGACTTGAGAAGGTCTGATTTAGTTGATCTAGACAGCAGTAGCTGCTGCACATGGTTAGATGAAGGTTGGGTCCTGATTTGAATTGATTTTAGGTTCTATTGAGTTGCTTGGTATAATGTATTGATAGAGTTTGATGTAACAAGCTTTCATGTATTTGGATAACTTTTGATTGGCTTGGAAATGATTTGAAACTGATTGTAGAACCTCATACCAGTTTTTGTTAACAGTACATCTGTCCAAACTTAGATTTTAATGAAATTTAATGTAACAAATCATGTTTTAATACTTAAATCTGATTGCTAGATGTTTTGATGCCTTACCTTTCATTTCCAGCACTTGAATATGAATTTGAAGGCTTAGGTTTCATGTGTTACATTCATTTGAGCCACATTTTGCCCAAATTGCAAATACTAAAAAAATACAAAAATATTGTAAATAAATAAAATAAATGTGTTTTGAGTTAGATTAGGGTTAATTTTAGGTGTGTGTGAAGTTAGGATAGGTTTTGAAGTTTCAAGCTAGTAAAACATACCAGTTGACACTTAGGTTTCTTCTAGTTTTATAAATAAAGAACTAAACACAAAAACATCAAAAAAGAGTCCTCTTCTCTTCTCACCTTTCCTCTCTCTTCCCCTATCTCTATAAAATATAAAAAGAAAATAAAAATATAAAAAGTCTAAAAATCCATAAAAATACCTTGTCTATAATATTGATACTTGTATATAAGCTTATAATATTAAGTAAATTGTATAGAGTAACTTATATATCTATAATGTATATAAATAACTTATCGATCTAATCTATTTATTTAAGTATTTATGTTGATTTATATAGTATATATTATAAATATATAAATATATATATATATATATATATTTATATTATATATACATAATCCTAAGTAATTATAAATAACTATGTACATACTTGTAATTATATTTATAACTGTATATATAACCTAATGTAATTATACTATACAGTAATGTAATCCTGTATTTCTTTATTTATTTATCTATATATTGTACATAATTATATTAATAAGTTAAGTATGTATATTAGGAAGTTAAAATAATTTAAATTAGCAAATGAATGAATTATTGAAATAAATTATTTTGTATACTTGTATATTATAATTTTAAGTATTTTCAATGTGTTTATAGTTTATTTCTACTATATATTTATGTGTTTATATATAAAATATGTAATTAAATTTATATAAATTAAAAAATTCACTAAAAATATATTAAAAATATGCGATAATAAATTATTAATGTGTATTAACTAATTTATAAACTAATTGTACCATTAATTTATCAATTTGTACTTTAATGAACATATTAAATAATAAATCGAAGTGTATTTATTCATAACTTTAAATAATTTTTAAATATATTTATAACTTTAGTTAATGTAAATAAACTATACCCATAAATAGCCCTATGTATCGGCTACATTATTATATAATTTAATTTGAAAATAATTAATTATTTAATCACCTAATTAAGCCTCAAAATCAGCGAAGAGCAACGCTAGATGCGCCAATTTGGCATCGCTTAATAACATCGCATCGTGGACTGCAAACCTGCTGGACCCCTTTATAATGAAATGCACCGACGACCCTCGTAGTCGTTTGCACAGGGTGTAAACAAAGAGCATATGTGTGTGTTTGTGTGCATGTGCATGTGCCCCAGTGTAGGCATGGGTTGGGAGCCATTGTGGGACTAAATGGACCTAAAATTATACAAAAATTCATAATAAATTAACTAGGACCTACCTAGTAATGATACAGATTCGACCCTAGTGGCCATTGATCCTGTGAACCATGGGCCTGCAAATCCATTAATGTTTGGTATAAGTGTAAGTTAACTTAGTGCTAATGTAAAATTTAAGTGTTAGTAGTGTGTTGTTTGTGTGCGTGTGTTAAGTATATATGTCTAGTGTGTTAGTATGTTAGTCTATATATATATATATAATGTAATATATATCGTAATTTTAGCTTTAGTTTTGTATATATGTTTCAAAGGCTTTTAGTGACATTTAGATGTGTTATTATAGAGAGTTACATACGATAGTATAAGTAATTGTATATGTTAGTATAGCTTATAGTGTATTATAGTGTATATATATTCTTTTTGTACCTATATTAAAGCATTACTTAGATATTAGTGTAAATAATAAACTTAAATTAGTTTAGATTAATTTTTAATGCCTTTCTACTAATTTATATGTTCAAGGCATTGTCATTAATACTAATTAATCCAATTTTGTACATAATTAACTTAGATAATTCATTCTTTGATTCTTTCATTCATTTGTAAATAAATTTAACATTTTTGGAATAAAAGATCATTTTTAGATTATAAAGAGTGATATATATCAATAACTGTCTCCCAGTGAACGACCTGAAATAAGATCAGAAAAAATTATATATAAATAAAATGACATCTGTTTAGATTGCAATGTGCACTTACTTTCTTTTAAGAATTGCAATGTGAGCTCAATCTTCTTCTCTGCTATTCCTCATCTTTCTTTTCTTTCTTTCTCTTTGGCACACACACCTCACTCTAATTTTCACTAAGTCTCACTCCCTTCTTTCTTCTCTTTTAATTTTTCTCATTACACTAAAAAGGGTCTAGCGCGAGTAGAGCAATAGTCTAGCCTAGTATACCCTGTTGGGGCTCTCTTTCTCTCACCCTAAATGGGTCGCCCCTCAGTGGGCTTCTCAATATATAATTAATAGTGTGGTAGCGGGCTTATATATGCCTACTGGGAGCCATTCCCTATTAGGTTGATGAGCCTTAGCATGCTATTACTTTTATGTGCCTTTCGTGTCTTTCTCCTCATGACATGGGACTAAAAGAAGGTGCTAAATTATGTGAAGACTTGAATCAGGTGGCCTTGCTTATTGGAGCAAAATCTAGATTAATTAAAAGCTAATCATCCAATTAAACTAATTAAATGTGGATTATCGAATATTTAAACAATAAAAGCTTAAATCAATGTATTGCAATAAAACCCTTACGAAGTTAGAAATAATAAATATGCCCTTCTCAGCTAAAAAAAAAAAGTGTGAAGAGGATCCTAAAACTAAATTAACTCTTGCATATAGGTCCCTAGGCAACCTCCCTTTAGAGATTGCTCCTCAATGTTGCGAGTTCGTCGAAGGGTGGTCGGAAGGCAATCCGATCGTTAGATCACTCTGGTAAAAGGTGGAGCAGGGACGTTGGATCTTTGCTGAAGTAATGGTGATGTCTAATGGTTGATCAGAGCGGCGGAGAGAAACGGCTTTGGTTGCCAGAGCTAAGGAAGATGACAATCTCAAGCAATGTCCTACAAGCACAGGACGTGGTCTTTCGACCTTTGATCATATCTAGAAGCTTCAGGGTGATGCCCTGAAGTAAAGCCCTAAGGCTATTGGGCATGATTGTGCGTGTGAAGGTGTGGCGTAGAAGCTTCAAAAAGCTTCTAATGGAGATGTTTAGGGAGGGTGATAGAGGTGATGGAAGCACAAATTGAGTGGTCCTAAAGCTACTCCTAATTAAGGTAAACAAAAACCCTATATTAATTTGAGATGAAGAGGAGAGGAGACCTGTGGTAGTGGCGAGCACACAAGCGACGAAGGAGGAAGTGATTTGAGCGGAGGAAGGTGTTTCAAGAGCCAAAACTTCGTGTGAAACTTCGACGAGGAGTGGGGAAGGTGATCCACTACTCGATTGGTGTCGAATAATAGCAAGGAATGAAGGTTGAGGAGCTCCAAGGTCCTTCAATGGCACATGTCGAGGAGGAAGAAGAAAGGGTGTTCGACGCATGATTCTGGATTAAGAGAATTAATGAGGCATGGCAACCTTTTATAGTGTGTGGGTTGCGCTAATTGAGGCAAGAAAATGCCCTTGAAATGGTTTATTTGAAGTGTGATTTTGAGAAGATTTCCGGGCGAGATTATGAGCTCCAAAGATGGAATTAGCAGCTGGAATCCATGTCAATATACACGAATTTGATTTCGGAAGGCCTTGGCCAGATTTAAATGAATTTTGTTAAGTAATTTGGGAGATTGGGATCCCTAAAAGTTTGCGAAGAAGCTTCTTCAAGCTGCTGGAGGTTGGAGACATGTGACTGTTGGTGCTAGAGGACCACGATCATTTGTTTTGATGATAACAAAACACGTGTTATTTAACATTTGCAATTTGAGTCCTAGATTTCAGGTCAATTGCAAATGTGGACGTGTTTAGACGGAGTTCGAGCTCGCATCCAGGACGGATTGGAGGAGCTTGACGGAAAATAGAGGAGGTTCGCGTGGAGCGACAGATTGAAGATAGAAGACAAGAAGAATAGGATAGATTCTTTTTAATCCTTTCTTGTATCTCTTGCCTTTATTTTCTTGCTCTTTTTATTTTCCTTAGAAAATTATGTTAAAGAGCCTCAAAGAACCCTAACAGTAGTCCTAGGAACACCGGCACAACCCTAGGATACTTAGGTTTTCTGTAGAATACTTAGAAAACCAATATAGGGTTCAAACAGCACTTCCAGACGTCTAATTCCCAAATCAGACGTCTGATAAAGTATTTTAAGACGTCTGACTGTTGTTTCAGACGTCTGATAACTGTTAGGCTGGACATAGTTAGTTCTGTCTGATGAAATCATACGTCCAGACCCTTATACCAGACGTCTGATGGACTTGCCAGACGTCCAGATAGTGGACCGTTGGCTAGCTTAGCAGGCACTCAAGATTATGACCGTTAGAGCCTTATCAGACGTCCTTAGGCCTTTCCAGACGTCTGATAAATGACCGTTTTGCCTCGGCTGACCCAAAATCTCTTCTCAGAGATTTTCTAGCCGTTGCAACGTTTGGAAATCAATTCCCACAGTAGAAGTAGGTTTCCAAATGTCCTGTATGTCATCTGATGGACTTGCACAAAAACCCTGCTTAGATCTGATTCAAGTCAGGAGGAAACCCGCATAGAATCAGACGTCTGACCTTGTAATCAGACGTCTTAAAGTGGCCTTCCAGACGTCTGATGCAATAGTGAGACGTCTGATAACCCTGTCAAATGTAATCATTGTCCTGATTTCGGCCTGATTCTCTTGGACTTTGTTCCCAACGGTTATAGAACCTTTCCTAAGCCTTCCAAAGCCTTCCTAAGGCCTCTATAAATAGAGGGGAGCCTTTACACACCTATATACACTAAGAAAGACAAAAGATACACACTTGGATACACTTAGCTACACACTTTCACACTCTTTTGTGTCCAGAAGATCTTGCTCTCCAAGCTTAAGCTCCATTCCCTTGAGAGCATCAAACCTTCGCGCACCCGCTCTCCCGCCGTTGTTCACGAGAGCGACATTGCGCCGTTGCGTGGCTCACGCACCCGCGTCATCGTCGACGTACTCCTTGCAAAGGGGAGTTTCCTAATTCCTATAGAAGCTTAGGTTTATTACTTTGTTGGCTCTATAGGTTTGTTGTTTATTTTATCTTTGTCTTTTGGTTGGGTATTCGCTTTGCGAATTCCCGTCTCCTTCGTGGGATAAAATCCTTCTCGTGGAGAGAAGGGGTTGAGGAACGCTACCCTCGTACTTGTAGCGTGGTTGTACTGAGGTTGAATCACCCTCGTTTTAAAGTGATTCGGTTAGTGGATTTGATCAACTAGGTTGATCGGAAAATCCTAACTCAAGAGGGTTAGGTGGTGGTTTTCACCCGATTTGGGTTTCCACCTAAAAATTACTTGTGTACTTGTGCGATTGTTTGTTTATTCTGTGATATTGTTTTATTTCCGCATTTATTACGTCACCCCTCCTTCGAAGGGAAAATTACAGTTGGTATCAGAGCAGGTCTCGCAAAATCGGCGTTACAAACCGGCGAGGATCTAGATATGGAGGGAAAAGCATTCGTGTGCACCGAAGGACACGATACCTCGTGACCACCATACTTTGCAGGTATGGATTTCGTTTATTGGAAAAATCGTATGACTATGTGGTTGCAGGCCTACGACTTCCGGGTATGGGAAAAATGCGAATCCGCATTTGTGATTCCCAAGAAACCCGCAAAAGGTTACTCAGAAGATCAGGTTCGGAATCTCAACCTCAACGCAAAGGCAATAAATGCCTTGTATTGTGCGTTGAGTCCGAAAGAGTTCGAGCAAATCCAAGAGTGTACCACCGCCCACGAGATATGGAGGAGGTTAGAAGGCACTCATGAGGAGACAAGCTCGGAAGAAGATCTCGGGGAGAAGGAAACCGCATGCCTTGGTTTCATGGCAATCGGAGAAAGTGACAATGACAGCGACGACTCTGACAACGAGGTAAATTTCGATTTACAAGAAGCTTTTAATGAACTATTTGAGATTAGTAAATCACTAAAAATAGAAAACAAAAGCATGAAGAAGAACCTTAGTTTTCTTAAAAATGAAAATGATAGGTTAGAAAAATAACTTAAGGACATAGAAGCTAGTCCTAAAAATGATGACCTATTATTAGAAAATCAAGACCTCATCAATGAAAATAATAAATTGATTGAGGAAAATGATAGTCTAAAGTTAGAAATCTCTAATTTAAAGACTAAGATGAGTATTATAGAAAAAGAAATTGCATGTCTTAGGGAAAACTCCAACAAATTAATCAATAAAGTAGATAATTTTTATAGCCCTAAGGTTGAGAAAGAATCTCCATCAAGGAGACCCGCTAACAGATCCGGATCCAAGCCCACTTGGATACCGAAGAAAGAATTAGAATCTTGTTTTGTAGGGTTCAGGGATAATTACAACATAAAGGACTGGACCTACAAGCTCAGGTCTGGTCAACTCGAGTTGGGAGAACCAAGGAGTAGACCAAGGAGGAGAACAAGAAGACCGACGAGACGGCGAACAAACGACGGACCCGCCGCACGTCGACCACCAGATTATAGACCGGCGCCGATGCCCGGGCCTCCAAGCTACGGATGGGAGCCCCATCCGATGTGGCATCCACCACCACCATTCGGGCCATTTTATTGGCCATGGTAGGTGAGGTAAAACCATTTACCCTATCTTTTTATCATAATCATTTAGATAGGGGGAGTTAAAAAATTATGAGCTAATTGTCAATTTTTAAGGGGGAGAAAAATAATAGCTATCTTGTTGTTACAAAAAGGGGGAGAATATCACCTTTGTTAAAATAAATTCATAGAAGAGCATGTTTTAAGGGGGAGTTATAGGAAATGTAAAACCAATCAAACCTTTTTGATAATGTCAAAAAGGGGGAGGATTTTTATGCATTATTATTTACGATTTTGTCATCATCAAAAAGGGGGAGATTGTTGGTGCTAGGGCATCACGATCATTTGTTTTGATGATAACAAAACACGTGTTATTTAACATTTGCAATTTGAGTCGTAGATTTCAGGTCAATTGCAAATGTGGACGTGTTTAGGCGGAGTTCGAGCTCGCATCCAGGACGGATTGGAGGAGCTTGACGGAAAACAGAGGAGGTTCGCGTGGAGCGACAGATTGAAGATAGAAGACAAGAAGAATAGGATAGATTCTTTTTAATCCTTTCTTGTATCTCTTGCCTTTATTTTCTTGCTCTTTTTATTTTCCTTAGAAAATTATGTTAAAGAGCCTCAAAGAACCCTAACAGTAGTCCTAGGAACACCGGCACAACCCTAGGATACTTAGGTTTTCTGTAGAATACTTAGAAAACCAATATAGGGTTCAAACAGCACTTCCAGACGTCTAATTCCCAAATCAGACGTCTGATAAAGTATTTTAAGACGTCTGACTGTTGTTTCAGACGTCTGATAATTGTTAGGCTGGACATAGTTAGTTCTGTCTGATGAAATCATACGTCCAGACCCTTATACCAGACGTCTTAGGAGACGTCTGATGGACTTGCCAGACGTCCAGATATTGGACCGTTGGCTAGCTTAGCAGGCACTCGAGATTATGACCGTTAGAACCTTATCAGACGTCCTTAGGCCTTTCCAGACGTCTGATAAATGACCGTTTTGCCTCGGCTGACCCAAAATCTCTTCTCAGAGATTTTCTAGCCGTTGCAACGTTTGGAAATCAATTCCCACAGTAGAAGTAGGTTTCCAGACGTCCAGACATAGTTCCAGACGTCCTATATGTCGTCTGATGGACTTGCACAAAAACCCTGCTTAGATCTGCTTCAAGTCAGGAGGAAACCCGCATAGAATCAGACGTCTGACCTTGTAATCAAACGTCTTAAAGTGGCCTTCCAGACGTCTGATGCAATAGTTAAACGTCTGATAACCCTGTCAAATGTAATCATTGTCCTGATTTCGGCCTGATTCTCTTGGACTTTATTCCCAACGACTATAGAACCTTTCCTAAGCCTTCCAAAGCCTTCCTAAGGCCTCTATAAATAGAGGGGAGCCTTTACACACCTATATACACTAAGAAAGACACAAGATACACACTTGGATACACTTAGCTACACACTTTCACACTCTTTTGTGTCCAGAAAAGATCTTGCTCTCCAAGCTTAAGCTCCATTCCCTTGAGAGCATCAAACCTTCGGGCACCCGCTCTCCCGCCGTTGTTCACGAGAGCGACATTGCGCCGTTGCGTGGCTCACGCACCCGCGTCATCGTCGACGCACTCCTTGCAAAGGGGAGTTTCCTAATTCCTATAGAAGCTTAGGTTTATTACTTTGTTGGCTCTATAGGTTTGTTGTTTATTTTATCTTTGTATTTTGGTTGGGTATTCGCTTTGCGAATTCCCGTCTCCTTCGTGGGACAAAATCCTTCTCGTGGAGAGAAGGGGTTGAGGAATGCTACCCTCGTACTTGTAGCGTGGTTGTACTGAGGTTGAATCACCCTCGTTTTAAAGTGATTCGGTTAGTGGATTTGATCAACTAGGTTGATCGGAAAATCCTAACTCGAGAGGGTTAGGTGGTGGTTTTCACCCGGTTTGGGTTTCCACCTAAAAATTACTTGTGTACTTGTGCGATTGTTTGTTTATTCTGTGATATTGTTTTATTTCCGCATTTATTACGTCACCCCTCCTTCGAAGGGAAAATTACAGTGACGTCATCATGATGTCAGTCAGGGACCAAAAAGAAAGGATTTTAGACTGAAATGAAAGAAATTCAAAAGTTAATGACCATCATGCAAAATAGGTTAAGATGTAGTCCAAATAGTCTCAACTTTCTAGGGTAACCTAATTTAGACCCAAGGAATCTAATGGTGACTTAAATTCTGAGTTTTGATGAAGTTTGATTGATCAATTTGTATTTTAACTCAAAATGTATTAAATGTTAACCTTCATCTTTGTCTTAGGTCAATTTGGGTCCATTTTGTAAAATTGATCATTCTAAATCTTAAGAAATATTTTTCAATGATTTTTAAATGATTTAGTTTACATTTATTTCAATGGGAACCCTTTGAATTTAGGTAAGGGTAAAATTAGAATTTTTATTTGAGAATTATCTTTCTACTTTAATAGAAACACAAAATCAGTCAAGCGCATTTATTGAAATTTTCAACTCAATTGACCTTTAAACTAGTGTAGGTTACCCCTTAGTTAATCAACAGTTATATTTTTCTATTAAGATAGCAGAATTAACCAATTTCAAAGTGATTTCTCTTGATTTATCTATGATTGAATTATACCTTTTTAATAGTTTAATTAGGTGAATTTATCCTAGGAAATTAGCAAATTTGAGTTAGATATAGAGGTTGGTGGTGTTATCATTAGTAGGGTGATGAGAACCTCATCATGAGCCATAACTAGCTCATTTTGACCCAATACAAAGGATAAAAGCTCCTACATAACTCAAGGAAAGGCTTAACTCAGAGAATTCTGAGTTTAAGGAGAAAACAAGTCATAAGGGGTAAAAATGCAATTTCACCAGCATAATCTGCATACAGGGTAATTCAGGGCCCAAACATAGGTCAAAGCAGCTTAATAAGAATAAAAGTGATCTAGCAAGGGCTACAGCAATTCCAAGAAACTAAATGATAAATCTGTAACCCTAAAGCAACCCACTTCAATTCACAAGGTTCGAGGCAAAGTAAAAATAGAATAAACCCTCTAAAATTCATAGAAAAATAATCTCTAGGGTTTAGAACCTTCAATTTGGCCTTTAGAACCCATTTTGTCCTACATTGAGAACCATGCCCAATTAATAACTTAATTTGGGTTTTTGCGCAAATTGACCGGTCGAACAAGGTTTAAGATGAAAATGAAATTCACCATCAGATTCCTTAGGTCCTAATTAGTCATGTATAAAAACTTGAGCCTAAGAAGAAACCTCCTTGACCGACTTTACAATTTGGTCCTCATATATTTACTCTTTGGCCCTCAACTTTTGAACCCTCGCATTTTGGCCCCTAATTCTCCTTCGTTCTTTGCAATCAGGTCCCTCCTGCAAAACCCTGCCAGCACCATGCTCCGGCGACCTTGCACGGAGCATGGCGCCGCGCAGGGTGAGGTGGGGGACCTGGCAAGTAAACCGGGGGTGCCCTGCGTCGTCAGCCGTCACAGGGGCACCCCCCTGGTCATTGTAGCCCACCATACCGGCCGTGCGAACGCACGGACGGTATGGGTTCGTGTTTCCGACCATTCTCCGGCGAGGGAGACACGTCGTCTCCCTCCGCCTTCCTCCCTGTTTCATCCCTATAAATACCCCCCGCTGCTCCACCGACCAGGGCAGCCTGGATCTGACGGAGAAAATCCCCAACTTTCTTCTCTTCTTCCTCCGGCAGACGCTCACCAGCTCCGGCGGTTTCCTCCCCCTCCACCTCTTCGCTCTGCCGCAATACCAGCAGCAGAGACTTCCTCCCCTGCTCTTCCCGCGCCACGCCGCACCCAGCTGGCGCCTCTCCGGCTCTCTGCTCGCCGCCGCCCCTTTCCCTGAGCATCGTCTTCTCCGGCGACAGTCGATACGACTGTCGCCCTGTTCCTCCCCTTTCGTCCCTGCAAGTAAGCTAGAGCTACTCCCCTTCTTCTCCTCTTTCTTTCCCCGCTTTCAATTTAGTCAATTAAGCCCTCGACCGACCCTGACCACCTTCACCCCCTTCGTCTCCGACCACCCTCCGGCGAGCCGCTCCCATCACCTCAGCGACCCACACGTCTCGCCAACCACCGCAGGACCTCCGCCTCCTCACCCTGATCAATCTCCGCCCTACCACTTCCCCCACATCACCCTCTGCAACTCCACCGAACAGACCCATCCTCCGACCCACAGTCCGACCTAGGGCAGCCCTCGCACGCCGCCCCGCGCCTCGCCACCACCCGCACGAGCTCCGCCGCACCCTGGCGAAGCTCCTGGCACTCTCTGATTAGGCCGAGAGGCCGTTTTCTTGTGGACAGGCCACCCGACCTCCGCCGCCATTGACGCGCAGGAGGACCTGCTTCCGCCTGCAGCTACAGGCGCGCCACGCTCAGCGCCAAGCCCAGATTCACTCCCAGGCCTTGCGAGGAGTTTTGGCAAAACACCAGGTTCGCAGCTGAGGAAGAAAACTCCGCGTGACGCTGCCATCTCCTGCTGAATTCCTCGCTGCGGGCGCGCAATTGAGGTGGGCCGTTTAGTCCCACCTCGGAAACGCCTGAAGAGCCGCAGCGACATAAGATGCAAAAGTGCAGTAGCCTTACTGCCTCAGTACACGGGGTGAGGTCCCCTTCACCCGCCCGGTTACCCGGTCTCGTCCGCGCTCACGCCCCGCGGACCTGACCCGAACCGACCCGACCCGACTCGACTGACCTGCACTCCTCGCCCACCACGCACGCCGGTGGGCCTGGACCCGGGCCTGATCCGAACCCGGTTACCCGGTAGCTCTGGGAGAGCTTTCCCAAGAGTGGTTTCAGAGAGAAAGAGAGACGCGGGGGGGGGGGGGGGGTAGAGTAGGTTTTGCTTCTGACGAGAAACTCTGAAGTGTGCAGGCGAAGAAGAAGACCCGCGGAAGAAGAAGTGCAGGCGAAGAAGAAGGAGCTGCACTGTAGCAAATGCATAGTTAAGTCGTCGAAGCACCGGGTCAGACGACGGAAGGTCAGCAGCCAGTGCAGGAAAGAAGGCAGGCTGAAGAAAGAAAGAAAAGAAGAGCAACGGCCAAAGCAGAAGAAGAAGAAAGGAAGACTTAGTAGCTGAAGGTAGAAGCTCTGCAGCCATAAGGAAGAAGAAGAAGGAGATCTGAAGAGGAACATCACCTCTGCAGAACAAAGAAGAAGAAGGAGATCTGAAGGAAAGAAAGAAAGAAGAACCATCACGAGGAGAAAACGAAAAGAACAACAAATTCTTTCCCTCTCTCTTTCTTTATTTTGTAAAAGAAACATGTATATCTCTAGAATACGACTTGCTCCCTGAGTTCGACCTCGGGAACTCTTTTATTTTCCGAGTAAAAAATTTATATTTGAAATGTTGGTAATAACCGGCTTTACTACAACGTTATAACAAAACCAAAACCGGTCATCAATCAAAACCGACGGTTTCATTTTGGCGCCGCTGCCGGGGAGCAACGGCTATTCTAGAGGTAAACATTCCTGTTTCTTTTAAGTTCTGATAATCTCCTCTCTTTTGTGCAGCTACAGGAACTCAAGAAGACAAGCAACCACACGACAACCACTCCGAAGACAGGTAAAATTTTCCTCTCACTATTAACCCCTAAACTCTAAAGAGGAAGAAAAGAACAGAACAAGCAATATAGGGCTAACCTGTCTTCCATATTTAGTAACCATAAAAGTTGCATGTTTTCAACTCATTATTTCTGCACACTATTAAGGGTATTTAAGGGCTAACACATTCTTGCTTGAGCCCTAATTACCCAACAAAGAATTAACTGGACCAAGTAGAGCCAACCTAGGATCCAACACTAGGGATTTAGAGACACACTCCTTAAGCAAGAATTGAGAAAACCAAATGAAGTGTGCCCAAGCCCTTGTCTGAAAATACCTATTCAAAGAAAATCTAAAACAATTGGCTCTCTAAACACTTGAACCCTAAAAGACAGGACCTAAAAGCTCTCAAAGAAAACAAGAGGTAAAGTTGACCCCTTGGGTCAACCAACCTTAAATTAGGTCACTCTTTGCACTTAAAAGACTAAAGTTCAAGTGAAAACCTTAAGCACCCTGATCTTAAAATTGGTAGACTTAAGAGGTCAAGATCCCCATTCTGGTCTACCTGGAACCGCAGTGACAAGAGAGGTCGGGTGGGGGAAACCCTGTAACCCGTGGGGACGCTCTACCGTGTAGGGGTCTTCGCGGGACTCTCCCTCTCTGGCTGCCCAGGTAATTCTCAGGTGGACGATCTTTCTGATCAAGGGGTCCATCTGCCCCGCACCTCTATAGTCACCCAACACATTTTTGGGTGTCTTGATTGGGTCCAGCACCTTCTAAACTTACCTCTTCCAAACTGTGCATGTACGGAAGGAGGTCTCTAAGACCACCCTTAAGACCTCCATTAGAAATTCGCTCTCGTCAAGGCCAAGCCTCGACGCCCGTATTTGTGCAGCAACACCCTCACACTATTCTCTCTTCTGATTCAGAACCAAGTTCTTCTTCTTCCCCCATCATGGCTCAGCCAGTTGAGGAAGAAAATAATCTGGAACACCAGCTCCAGCGACTCAATGACCTCTTCCAAAACTTCGTGCACCCACCACAGCGTCCTATGATGCGGGACCACTACAATCCTGCTGCGGTGGCCATTGAGCCTCGAGTCAGAATCCCGATTGGAGGACCTGATTCCGAACTAAAGCCCAACATGATTCATGCTATACCTAAATTCCATGGGCTTAATTCTGAAGATCCCTTCCAGCACATCAAACAGCTAAAGCATCTGGCCCACACTTTTGGATCAGATGCGCAAAATCGGGATATTCTTCTCATGAAGATGTTCTCCTTTTCTCTTATGGACAAGGCCGCCCATTGGTATCAAACTCAGACCCGGCCGATCAACACTTGGGAAGAACTTCAATCCGAGTTTTTGAAAAAGTTCTTTCCCGTTAGTCGGACCAACGCCTTGCGCCATCAGATTACACACTTCACTCAACAATCAGGAGAACCTCTCCATGAGGCATGGGATCGTTTTCAGGATCTCATGAGAAAGTGCCCCCATCACGGAGTTCCTAAATGGGAACAAGTCCAATCTTTTTACCAGGGACTCCGTGAGGACATCCGCCTTTTCGTCAATGCAACTTGCGGAGGAAACATCATGGGTCAACATGAAGACACCGTATGGGAGATTCTCGAAAACATGTGCGAGAACTCCATCAACAATGACTCCATGGGATTATTCGACAGGATGAATACCCGCGCAGCGACGAATCTTAAGGGAGCACATGAGACGCAGGGCCTGTCCGCATCAGTCGACCTGGAATTAATGGCCAGTCGATTGGACAAGGTCTCAATCATTGAAAAGAAGGTGGATGAGCTGACTCAGCACTTGCAGCGAGCCACCTCTGCGCGTAACTCCTTTGCACAACCTCCTTCCACACAGGAGACTGTGCAAAACATCCTCCACCGATCCTCCCTTGGGATGGATCCATATCCATCCCCATCTGATTCTTGGACTGGAAGATCATCCGATCCTTTCTTCACCAGCCGGGGGAACTCCATTCCTCCTCTCCCTGATTCTCAGGAGGTTCCTCAGACCTGCGAGGACCTCAACGCCATCCAGAACGACCCATTCTCCAACACTTACAACCCTGGATGGCGAAACCATCCCAATTTTCAGTGGGCGGGAAATTCCCAAACCCAAAGACCACCTTTTCAGTCCCGCCCACAGCCCTCTCATCACTACCAGCCGCCTCAGCCTCGGCCCAACCCTACTTATCCATCAGGGCCAAATCAAGATCAAATGTCCTTAATCCTTCAGACTCTGGCTGACATTCAAAAATCGAATGCGGCCATTCAAAAACAGCACAAGGACGAGCTTACTGAAGTTAAAACTCAACTGGCCCAGTTGGCAAATTCTCGCCAGCCAGGCACACTCCCTTCCCAACCCCTTCCTAACCCAAATAACGTGCCAACCCAGAAGCGCGTTATGAATCCAAATTTAGGCCACGCTCAATGGATTTATCAGGCCCCCACTGCTCCATCTCCAGACGAGATGGATGCCTCAACTTCTCGTGCGGGATTTCAACAGCAGCCACCCCTCCTACCAAACCCAAACCAAAATCAGGCCGGATTAAATTCTGTAACAACACGTAGTGGTAAGACAACTCAAGACCCGCATTATCCAAACCACTCCCAGCCTGATAACCATGACCCTAGGATAGTTATCCAAGGTACCACTATTCCAGATCTACAACCTGGACCTATCCTAGAGGAACCAACCAAGATCCCGTTTCCCGAGGCCCTGACCAAGGGAAAGAAGACCACCAAACCCGTGGCCCCTGAGGAGGACCTGGTCAAGCTCTTTGAGCAGGTCCACATAAACATCCCCTTGATGGATGCAATCCGCCACGTACCAGCTTACGCACGATTTCTAAAAAATTTATGTACACCCCAGCGTAAGCCGCGAACCAAGGGAGGGAGCCCAATTGTTCTGTCAGAGCAAGCCAGCTCTGTAATCCTTAGTAGACTCCCGCCCAAGGCAAAAGATCCTGGAACTCCCCTGATCTCCTGTAAGATAGGTGGTACCCAATTTGATAGAGCATTGTTAGACTTGGGAGCATCTATAAATCTGATACCCACATCCTTACTGGACCATCTAGAAGAATCTGAGCTGAAACCAACCGAGGTGACATTACAATTAGCAGATCGATCTATAAAGTCACCAAAAGGGATTCTCGAGGATGTTATGGTGAGAGTGCGGGATTTCTATTTTCCAGTGGACTTTATAGTCTTAGACATGGATGCACCTGAGAACCCTAGGGATACACCAATCATTCTAGGGAGACCTTTCTTGGCTACTGCTAGAGCCAACATCAGCTGTGAGGAGGGCCAAATAGAGCTTAAGTTTGGAGATCAAACACTGAAAATTGATATATTTAAGGCCCAACAAGGAATTAATTGCGGCGTCATCGAGCAAATTTGTGACATCAAGACTCTGGTTGATGAATCACACCTCCAGAATGACTTGAGTATGCCTCATCAACCACAGAAGGATCTTGACCCACAAACAGAGGAGTCAAACCCAGATGTGAACAATCCAGTAACTCCCACCCTTGAACCTCACATCTATACTGAACCACCCGCTGCTGCTGAAAACCCCATCCTCGAACTGAAACCCCTTCCTGCTCACTTAAAATACATCTTTTTGGGTTCTAATCAGACCCTTCCTGTGATCATCAATTCCAACCTCAGTCCTGAACAGGAATCCCGTCTGATTGTTGTCCTCCAGCAACATCGCAGAGCCATCGGATGGACTCTCGATGATTTGACTGGAATAAGTCCCTCTTATTGTACTCATCATATCTATTCAGAAGAGGGCACACGACCTTCTCGTGAAATGCAGAGACGCTTAAACCCCAATCTGCAGGAGGTCGTGAAAAAGGAGATCATCAAGTGGTTAGATGCCGGGATCATCTACCCGATCTCCGATAGTCGTTGGGTGAGCCCAATTCAGGTCGTGCCCAAGAAGGCAGGACTCACCACTATAACGACTGAGACCGGAGAAATCATTCCTACCCGATTAGCCAACTCGTGGAGAGTCTGTATAGATTACCGTCGACTCAATTCCTCCACGAAGAAGGATCATTTCCCACTACCCTTCATTGATCAAATTCTCGAAAAACTAGCGGGAAATAGGTTCTTCTGCTTTCTTGACGGGTACTCCGGTTATAACCAGGTGGCAATCCATCCTGAGGACCAAGAAAAGACCACGTTCACCTGCCCCTTCGGAACTTACGCTTTCCGAAGGATGCCTTTCGGTCTTTGCAATGCACCCGCTACTTTTCAGCGATGCATGCTTGCCATATTCTCAGATATGGTAGGTGATTATCTGGAAGTCTTCATGGATGACTTTTCAGTTTTCGGAGCAACATTCGACGATTGCCTCCAACACTTGGTCCAGATACTCAGGCGGTGCATCGACGTGAATTTGGTTCTTTCCTGGGAAAAGAGCCATTTCATGGTGCCTGAGGGAATTGTCCTGGGACACTCAATTTCGGAGAAAGGTATCCAAGTGGATCGAGCTAAGGTTAATCTGATTTCTCACCTTCCTATGCCTAGCTCGATCAGGGACATCCGATCCTTTTTAGGGCATGTCGGTTTTTATCGACGATTTATCCCTGATTTTTCAAAAATCGCACGCCCCCTGACCACTCTTCTCTCAAAGGATGTTCCCTTCGAAATCTCCAAGGAATGCACTCAAGCATTTGAAATCCTGCGTGACCGAGTCACCCAAGCCCCGATCCTACAGTCCCCTGATTGGTCTCAACCCTTTGAGATCATGTGTGATGCATCCGACTTCGCTGTAGGAGCGGTTTTGGGGCAGAAAAATGACAAGAAACCTGTGGTCATTTACTACGCCAGCAAAACACTCGATGAGGCTCAGCGTAACTATACGGTTACTGAGAAAGAGCTGCTAGCTGTAGTATTTGCCCTAGAGAAGTTCAGATCATACCTTCTGGGTTCCCATGTCATCATATACTCGGATCACACGGCTGTGAGGCATCTCCTTGCAAAGAAGGACGCGAAACCTCGATTGATCCGATGGATCTTGCTGTTGCAAGAATTTGACCTCGAGATTCGCGATAAAGCGGGAAAACAAAACGTGGTAGCTGATCACTTGTCCCGTCTTCCTTCTGAAATAATTGACCCTTCCGGACCCATCACTGAGCATTTTCCCGATGAGCACCTGCTGACTATTGGTACTAGCCTTCCATGGTTTGCTAATATTGTAAATTACTTGGCATCGCATCAGACCCCGTCCGATTGGCCGAAGGCCAAGAAAGACAAATTATGCTCCGATGCCAAGTATTACATTTGGGAAGACCCGTACCTCTTCCGCATAGGTGCCGATCAGATCATCCGGAGATGTGTCCCGGAAGGGGAAGTCAACAATATCCTCTCTTTCTGCCATGACCAGGCATGCGGTGGCCATTTTGCCGGGCAT
The DNA here is from genome assembly GCA_037157565.1 of Thalassia testudinum. Classification (NCBI taxonomy): domain Eukaryota; kingdom Viridiplantae; phylum Streptophyta; class Magnoliopsida; order Alismatales; family Hydrocharitaceae; genus Thalassia; species Thalassia testudinum. The sequence goes on along the minus strand of JAZHRO010000003.1, from coordinate 135,441,233 downwards.
AAAACCGCATCAAAAGTCCTCCAGTGCGGCTTTTACTGGCCCACACTGTTCAAAGACGCATACAGTCATTGCAAGGCATGCAGTCGTTGCCAGACTTTGGGCAACATGAGCCATCGCGACATGATGCCTATGCAACCGATTCTAGTATGCGAAATCTTTGATGTTTGGGGGATTGATTTTATGGGCCCCTTTCCTGTTTCGGATGGTTTCGAATACATTCTGTTGGCTGTGGACTACGTGTCCAAATGGATCGAAGCCATACCGACCCGAACCTGTGATCACAAAATTGTTCTCAAATTCATTCATCAACACATTTTCTCAAGGTTCGGGATTCCTCGTGCAATAATCTCTGATGGGGGGACCCATTTCACAAATGCTCAGTTTAGGTCACTGATGACCAAATACGGGGTGTCTCACCGAATCTCTACTCCTTACCACCCCCAAACTAATGGTCTAGCTGAGCTGTCTAATCGGGAGATCAAGAAAATCCTGCAAGTCACTGTTCGACCTGACAGGAAGGACTGGTCGTCCTGACTTCCGGAAGCATTGTGGGCCTATAGGACCGCCCACAAGACCCAATTGGGCATGTCTCCCTTTAGATTGGTGTACGGAAAGGCATGCCACCTTCCCGTCGAACTGGAGCATAAAGCCTATTGGGCAGTACGGAACTGTAATCTGGATCTTTCTAAGGCTGGGACCCACAGAAAACTCCAAATCAGCGAGATCGATGAATTACGCATAGACGCGTACGAGAACTCGCAAATCTACAAGGAGCGGGTTAAAGCCTTCCACGACAAACACATCTCGAGAAAGATCTTTCATCCTGGTCAAAAGGTCCTACTCTTTGATGCCCGACTCAAACTCTTCCCAGGAAAACTGAGATCTAAGTGGGTCGGACCATATTTGGTCCGACAGGTTTTTGGAAATGGAGCAATCGAAATCAGTCCACTCAGCCACGATTCTGAACCTTTCATCGTGAACGGTCAGAGACTCAAGCCGTTCATTGATGTAACTTCTACTGATTTGGCTGAGGCATCTTATACCCTCCTTTCCCCTTGAGCTTATTGCGCCCAGCCGATGGCGTAAAACTCAGCGCTTAACGGGAGGCAGCCCGTCATTCTCTTTGAAAACCTGAAACTTGTTCTGACACCTTTCAGCACTCGAAGTTCACCCTTGTAGACAGCCGACCCCAACTCAGATGTTTGCATCTGGGATTTGAAATCGTCCGCAAAAATTCAACCTGACCGATTCACTCATCCAAATTTCTGTCTTAAGGAATGAACTAAGACCCCCTAGGTTACAATGAGGACATTGCAAATCTTAGGCACGGGGGGGTATGAAAGTACAAAAACTTGTAAGAAAAGGTTTCAAACAAAAAAATTCACATATGCCAAAAACACCATAAAAATTAAAAAATTTTCGAAAAAGAACAAGAGGAAAAGAGGAGAAGAAAATTTTGCGAAGGAGAAAAGAAACAAAAGGAAAAAGGAGCACAAAAATATGAGAAAAAGTGATAGTCATTAGTAAGGAACTAAGGAATTAACCTAAGTTCTAGACCTCATTCAAGAAAAGTGCACAATAAGATTAGTAAAGAATGCAAACCTTAGGCATTCTTGAATAGACTCTTAGTACCCATTAAGATCTGGACACTCCTCAAGAGGTTGAGGAAAATGAAAAGCTGAAGTATTAGGTCTAAGGCTTAGGGAGTATTCGGCCTCGTTAACTAATTTTTGGTTTACGGGACTCAGTAACTTAAGCACCCTAATCTCACACACAGCCTGGTTCAGTAAGCGTAAAAATCAGAATCACGCAGAAGCGTCGCAAAAATCTGAAAAGAACACCTAGAATAGGAGCGGCCGATCAACACAAGTTGATTTGGACGAGTTCCCAGCGCAGAGAGGCGGGAAATCCCCTCGAAGATGCGTAACAAAATATCATCTCCTCGGTGCTTGTCTCTTAGGATATTTACATATCCTACGGGGGGCATGTAAGCACTCTGCTGGTTCAGATTCCATGGATGGCATTATCTCGAGGTGTCAATTGCCAGGGTCTGGATTCGGCCACGGAATACCATGGATGGGATTATCTCGAAATCTCAATAGCCAGGGTTCCGGGGGTTGCCATGGGCGGTGCTATCTCGAAGCATCGATCGCCAGGAACCCTTGAGGATTGATGATGGGAGCAAGGAATCTGATACAGACCGTGTTGAAAAGCCAATCCTAGGCTAGAACTAAAAAAAAAAAGAAGAAGAGAGAGAAAACTCTCCAAACAGAAAAACTTTCTATCTCTCTCTTACAAAATGCACTGCGAACTGAGCCAGGGCTAAAATCATTTCAAGCACGGGTGCTTTAACCACGAAGTCCAATAAACCTTAGGTTAGTTCTTGTGGGCCTTAAAAACCTTTGCTAAAAGACTGAGGCTAAGGCTAGACAGATTTGGATATTGATTGGTACTAGAGTACCTTTTAGGCCTATGGTCAGCATTCTAACCTAATCTATGCTCAAATAAAAAAGGGCACTTATCTAAAACCATTAGAAACTTCATGGTCTAGAACAAGGGTTGAAACCTTAAGTTTTTGCTAAGGGACTAGCAAAAGCTAGGCATGGGGGTATGATGAGAACCTCATCATGAGCCATAACTAGCTCATTTTGACCCAATACAAAGGATAAAAGCTCCTACATAACTCAAGGAAAGGCTTAACTCAGAGAATTCTGAGTTTAAGGAGAAAACAAGTCATAAGGGGTAAAAATGCAATTTCACCAGCATAATCTGCATACAGGGTAATTCAGGGCCCAAACATAGGTCAAAGCAGCTTAATAAGAATAAAAGTGATCTAGCAAGGGCTACAGCAATTCCAAGAAACTAAATGATAAATCTGTAACCCTAAAGCAACCCACTTCAATTCACAAGGTTCGAGGCAAAGTAAAAATAGAATAAACCCTCTAAAATTCATAGAAAAATAATCTCTAGGGTTTAGAACCTTCAATTTGGCCTTTAGAACCCATTTTGACCTACATTGAGAACCATGCCCAATTAATAACTTAATTTGGGTTTTTGCGCAAATTGACCGGTCGAACAAGGTTTAAGATGAAAATGAAATTCACCATCAGATTCCTTAGGTCCTAATTAGTCATGTATAAAAACTTGAGCCTAAGAAGAAACCTCCTTGACCGACTTTACACTTTGGTCCACATATATTTACTCTTTGGCCCTCAACTTTTGAACCCTCGCATTTTGGCCCCTAATTCTCCTTCGTTCTTTGCAATCAGGTCCCTCCTGCAAAACCCTGCCAGCACCATGCTCCGGCGACCTTGCACGGAGCATGGCGCCGCGCAGGGTGAGGTGGGGGACCTGGCAAGTAAACCGGGGGTGCCCTGCGTCGTCAGCCGTCGCAGGGGCACCCCCCTGGTCATTGTAGCCCACCATACCGGCCGTGCGAACGCACGGACGGTATGGGTTCGTGTTTCCGACCATTCTCCGGCGAGGGAGACACGTCGTCTCCCTCCGCCTTCCTCCCTGTTTCATCCCTATAAATACCCCCCGCTGCTCCATCGACCAGGGCAGCCTGGATCTGACGGAGAAAATCCCCAACTTTCTTCTCTTCTTCCTCCGGCAGACGCTCACCAGCTCCGGCGGTTTCCTCCCCCTCCACCTCTTCGCTCTGCCGCAATACCAGCAGCAGAGACTTCCTCCCCTGCTCTTCCCGCGCCACGCCGCACCCAGCTGGCGCCTCTCCGGCTCTCTGCTCGCCGCCGCCCCTTTCCCTGAGCATTGTCTTCTCCGGTGACAGTCGATACGACTGTCGCCCTGTTCCTCCCCTTTCGTCCCTGCAAGTAAGCTAGAGCTACTCCCCTTCTTCTCCTCTTTCTTTCCCCGCTTTCAATTTAGTCAATTAAGCCCTCGACCGACCCTGACCACCTTCACCCCCTTCGTCTCCGACCACCCTCCGGCGAGCCGCTCCCATCACCTCAGCGACCCACACGGCTCGCCAACCACCGCAGGACCTCCGCCTCCTCACCCTGATCAATCTCCGCCCTACCACTTCCCCCACATCACCCTCTGCAACTCCACCGAACAGACCCATCCTCCGACCCACAGTCCGACCTAGGGCAGCCCTCGCACGCCGCCCCGCGCCTCGCCACCACCCACACGAGCTCCGCCGCACCCTGGCGAAGCTCCTGGCACTCTCTGATTAGGCCGAGAGGCCGTTTTCTTGTGGACAGGCCACCCGACCTCCGCCGCCATTGACGCGCAGGAGGACCTGCTTCCGCCTGCAGCTACAGGCGCGCCACGCTCAGTGCCAAGCCCAGATTCACTCCCAGGCCTTGCGAGGAGTTTTGGCAAAACACCAGGTTCGCAGCTGAGGAAGAAAACTCCGCGTGACGCTGCCATCTCCTGCTGAATTCCCCGCTGCGGGCGCGCAATTGAGGTGGGCCGTTTAGTCCCACCTCGGAAACGCCTGAAGAGCCGCAGCGACATAAGATGCAAAAGTGCAGTAGCCTTACTGCCACAGTACACGGGGTGAGGTCCCCTTCACCCGCCCGGTTACCCGGTCTCGTCCGCGCTCACGCCCCGCGGACCTGACCCGAACCGACCCGACCCGACTCGACTGACCTGCACTCCTCGCCCACCACGCACGCCGGTGGGCCTGGACCCGGGCCTGATCCGAACCCGGTTACCCGGTAGCTCTGGGAGAGCTTTCCCAAGAGTGGTTTCAGAGAGAAAGAGAGACGCGGGGGGGGGGGGGGGGGGGTAGAGTAGGTTTTGCTTCTGACGAGAAACTCTGAAGTGTGCAGGCGAAGAAGAAGACCCGCGGAAGAAGAAGTGCAGGCGAAGAAGAAGGAGCTGCACTGTAGCAAATGCATAGTTAAGTCGTCGAAGCACCGGGTCAGACGACGGAAGGTCAGCAGCCAGAGCAGGAAAGAAGGCAGGCTGAAGAAAGAAAGAAAAGAAGAGCAACGGCCAAAGCAGAAGAAGAAGAAAGGAAGACTTAGTAGCTGAAGGTAGAAGCTCTGCAGCCATAAGGAAGAAGAAGAAGGAGATCTGAAGAGGAACATCACCTCTGCAGAACAAAGAAGAAGAAGGAGATCTGAAGGAAAGAAAGAAAGAAGAACCATCACGAGGAGAAAACGAAAAGAACAACAAATTCTTTCCCTCTCTCTTTCTTTATTTTGTAAAAGAAACATGTATATCTCTAGAATACGACTTGCTCCCTGAGTTCGACCTCGGGAACTCTTTTATTTTCCGAGTAAAAAATTTATATTTGAAATGTTGGTAATAACCGGCTTTACTACAACGTTATAACAAAACCAAAACCGGTCATCAATCAAAACCGACGGTTTCATAGGGCTAGCCGATAGGTAATAGATCCAACCCGCTCCAAGATCTCAAATGGCCTCACAAATCTTGATGCTAATTTTTCCTTCATCTTGAACCGCTTGATGCCCTTCATAGGTGAGACCTTGAGAAAGATGTGATAACCAACCTCAAACTGTAGCTCTCTATGTTTGTGATCTGCATAACTCTTCTGACGACTTTTCATTGCGAGGAGCTTCTTGCAGATCTACTTTATCACCTCCTAGCTGTGTCGAATTAGCCTTGGCCCAACCTCCCATTTTGCTCCCACCTCCATCCAACACAAAGGAGACATGCACTTTCACCCGTAAAGTGCCTCATATGTACTCTAGAATACATGCTCGTAGTAGATCCTCGAGAGTTTGAATCATACACTTTGACTACCCATTTGTCTGAGGGTGGTAAAATGTATTGAACCTTAACTGAGTCCCCAAGGCTTGCTGTAACCCTCTCCAAAATTGAGAGGTAAACTTGGAATCTTTGTCCAATATGATCACCCTGGGATCTCTATGAAGACGCATGATCTCTGGAATGTGTAAGTCTGCCAACTATATAGGACCATAAGTAACTTGCATCGGCACAAATCGTGCAATCTTCGTCAGTTAATCAATGATTACCCAAATGGCATCATGGCCTCGTTGAGTAAGTGGCAGCCCGACCACTAAATCCATGGTGACATTCTTCTACTTCCATTCAAGCACAGGAAGTGGCTAGAGTAGGCCTACAGCCCTCTGATGCTCGAGCTTTATTTGCTGATAGACCAAGCATTATTTGACATATTCTCTAATATCCTTCTTCATCCCATGTGACCAGAAGTCTCTCCTCAAGTTGTGAGACATCTTGTTATTCTCGGGATGAATAGTCAACTTCAAACCGTGGGATTTTGCTGATAAGTCTCCTTGAAGTGTTTCATCTTGGGGGAACACAAAGCCACCCACACAACCTCAGCAGACTGTCTACTAAGGTAAAGTTTCCTGGATCTTTGGCTGAAACCTGATCACAGATACCTTGGAACTCTGGATCCGTACTCTATCCTTCCAACACTCTATCAATAAGCTGTGGTCACTGTTGTCTCATCAAAGTAACTACCCTTAAGTGTCCATCCACCTCCTAAGGTCTCTAAGTACTGACCTTGAGCATTTGGCTCCATCTCTGAGCCTGTTACGACCCGATTCCCGGATCCCTACAGGACCCGAGACCGGCTCGCCTCGACTAATCCCAAGACCCAATCGTCTAACAAGAAATAGCCAAATAGCAAGAAAGTAAACCATATTCACATATGCAATATAACTAAGCAAAAGAAAAGTACAAAGCAGTAAAGGAAAGTAAATCTGCTGTTTCATTACATACCACCACAAAAACAATGAAAAACAGAAGTAAACAGTAGAGTCAAACAGTAACTAACAGTCTAATACTTACTACAACAGTAAATGAACGAAAAGGAAGTGCTAAAAACTACGGCTGGGCTCGACTGGGCCTAGCACCCTCCGCAGCTGGAAGCTCGGGCTGCTCAACTCCTAGTCCTGAACAGTATTATAAAAAGATAGAGTCAGCGAACGCTAAGTAGAGTGGTATCTATACTATCTAAAACAGTAAAAGCAACATGCTTAATTCTCTTTTCTATTTATCTATTCTATGTGTATTTCCTTTTCACCCATTTTTCTCAAACATCCAGATATTCTTGATCTTACATGTTTCTCGTGGGAATGATCTTGATTGTAGTCTTTTCCGTAGAGTAGAGGGTACACGTAGTGCTCTTCTGGCCGGGGGAGTCCCCTGTGATAGTCCTACACCCAGTCAACCACCTCGAGGTCACCGTCAAGACGTAGCGGTGACTATGGCACGCGTGATAAGCGCACGGGTAGCTACCTCGCACTGACAAGCGGTCAGTCGTTTCTGCTAGCAGGTACGCCCAAAGTACAACACGGAACAGTCTAGGGCCTTGCCCTCTCAGAATAGGGGTCTCGCCCCTCCACAATCCGCGCACCCTTATCTGACTACCCTGGTTTGCCTAGAGGGCCTAACAAGTCGGTGTAGGGTGGCTAGCTGAACCCCGGGCCTCGTGGGGTGGCTAGTTCTCTCCCTGCACAAGTAGCTTGCATCGGTACTGCGTACACAAGGGCCAACAGGAGTCGGTGTAGAGTGGTCAATCCTAACCCTGGGTCTCAACCCAAGGGCGGCTAGCTCTGCTCCACACGAAAAGGGGATAGTTGCTCTCCTTGGTACCATGTACTCAAGGGCCAGCACACTTCCCGTCTACATTCCAAGTTTCCATCTATCCACAGGAGTTCTATTCCTAATTCCCCGTAGGGTTCATGCTCATGTTCACCTCATTTATTCCGATCCAGATTTCATCATTCACAATTTATCTCTCAAGCATATACAGGAAGCTCGTGTTTCCGTAATTCTATACATGCAACTGTTGATTTCACAGGTAATTGTTCATTAATTACAGGCAGCTCATATTCCAACAGGCAACTCACAATTATAATACAGGCAATTGCTAGCAGTTTATCTCAATCATGCATGCAAGTACATTATACAGCATAACGATTCATTCATTTCTCTATCCTAGGGTTCATCCACATCCTAAGGTTCCATTGGCTAATTCCACAAGCACATTTTCATTTAAATATTATTAACAGAATTAACCACTCTACCAGGCAACACGGGAGTAATGGGGGCTCGAACCGCAGACCCAGGCGTCTCTGTGAGCCCCAAACACGCAGCTGGCTGAAACCTTATACCAGGGAATACATCACAGAAGGAGAGTTCAGAACAGTGTACCAAGGACTCTAGTACGTAGAGGAACTCGTGAGGAAAATACAGGCATTTTGTTTGCGTAAAACGGACCCCGATCGAACCCCAACTAGGTTAAAAACGTGCCTACTATTCAAAATCAGACTTCTGGGAACAAGTCCAGATGTCTTAAAAGGTACCAGAACCTTACCTTAAGTCCCTGTGGTGTCCTCAGACGTCCAGGCCTTCTCTGCGATCATCTGAAGGCAGTTCCACACGTCGGACAATGCCTCCAGTCGTCTGGACGCACCTCCGGACGTCTGGTGATCTAATCAGATGTCCAAAAGCACGACATTCGCGCTCCTTCTCAAGGCTGGACCTGCGTACGACAACGCAAGTGCGGTCAGCAGTCAAATATCCCTGCGCTGTGATATGCATGGCATAGGGAGATTACGTACATTCACAATAAATGAGATTTCAGACGTCTGGCCTTAGCTCCAGACGTCCAGGTACTCTGTCAACCATCTGGACTCCACTCCATACGTCTGATACTGGAAAACTTCCAGAATCAGGACATCCTTTCAGCGCTCTCTGCTCACTCTGCCTCGCGCCGCCGCAGCTCCAGCCGCTGCAGAGGGTCGGGAGGCAGCCTCCCCGAGCTCTCTCCTCCTCCCCTACACACCCGCGATGGTCGTGTGAGCTCCGCCGAGCTTCCACCGAAGCTCTCCGACCTTGGCCTCCTCCTCCCGCACTCTCTTCCTTCTCCCACTCGCTCTCCCTCGCTCTACTCCTCTCTCCACTCTCGCACAGCTCTTAAGGTGGTGGTGGCTGGTGTATGGAGTGGAGAGGAGAGGAGGGGGGCTTATTTAGATGGCATGGGGGGCTTAGGGTTTGGGGAGGGAAGGAAGGGAGAGAGAGAAGAGGGTTCTGCGCGCCACCCGCTCACGGAGAACAGAGTGCATACAAAAATTTCATTTTCAGACGTCCGGGAAAGGGTCTAGACGTCTGGACAGACGTCTGACCGAGACACCAGACGTCTTAAAGGCTAAAAGTGTGACGGGCTTTTACATCATAACAAACTTAAAGGAAGTTTCATCCTCGAAATTTGAGCTTGGTAGAGTGCGGAAAAGGAACATAAAATGCATAACAAATTTAAAGAGGACCGAAGTAGGTCTGAAAAGACGTACCCTCAAAAAGCACCAGGTACCGCTCTCTCATCGCCGCTTCAGGCTCCCAGGTCGCCTCCTCGTACTGCTGGCTTCTCCATAGGACCTTCACCAGAGGTACCTGCTTCCGTCTCAGACTCCAGGCGGCTCTGTCTAGTATCTGCATCGGTCTCTCTGGGTAGGTCAGGTCGTCACCTACCTCGACACTCTCGTGGCTCAGAACGTGACTAGGATCAACGACGTACTTCCTGAGGTTGGACATGTGGAACACGTCGTGCACTCTAGAAAGCTTGGGAGGAAGGGCAAGCTGGTAAACAACTGGTCCCACCAGCTCCAGGACCTCAAAGGGCCACACAAACCTTGACGCAAGTTTCCCTTTCACCCCAAAACGCTGCAGCCCCTTCATGGGCGAAACACGGAGAAAGTCGTGATCCCCAACCTCGAATTACACCTCTTTGCATTTTCGGTCAACGTAACTCTTCTGCCTGCGCCTGATAGTGCGGAGTCGTCTGTAAATCTGCTCCATCACCTCCTGATTCTAATGGATCAGCCTGGGGCCAACCTCCCACTTGGTCCCCACCTCGACCCAACTCAAAGGTGCAGTACACCTCCGTTGGTACAGAGCCTCGTAAGGTCGACGGTGCAGAATCCTCTGATAAATCGCCAATAGTAACCTGTCAGTCCTAAAAAGCTATATATCTCTGTCACTGTACGTGGCCTCTCCCACCTGAGTATGGCCTCAACCTTGGCTGAGTCCACAGCCAAACCATCCCCAGAGATCACATGGCCCAAGAAAGTCACCAGCCTCAACCAAAACTCGCACTTGCTGTACTTGGCATACAGCTTGCGTCGCCACCGAGTGTTCAGAATCATCCATAGATGCTGTCCGTGCTGCGCCTAATCCTGTGAGTAAATGAGTATGTCGTCGATGAACACCATCACAAACTAGTCCAAGTATAGTCTGAAAACTCGATTCACCAAATCCATAAAAGCAGCGGGGGCATTGGTCAACCCAAACGGCATGACCAAGAACTCGTAGTGCCCGTACCGGGTGTGGAAAGCTGTCTTTTAGACATCGGTCTCTCTGATCCTCAACTGGTGGTAGCCTGACCTCAGATCTATCTTGGAGAACACTGTGACGTCTCGCAACTGGTCAAAAAGGTCGTCAATCCTCGACAATGGATACTTGTTCTTGATGGTGACCTTATTCAGCTGTCGGTAGTCGACACAAAGTCGCAGGGTACCATCCTTCTTCTTCACAAACAACACAGCGGCTCCCCACGGGGTCGCATTGGGCCTCACAAAGCCCTCCTCCAACAGGTCATGTAACTGTGACTTGAGCTCTTGCAGCTCAAGCGGTGCCATCCGGTACAGTGCAGTAGAATGGGGTTGGTCCCCGGTATCAGTGAGATCTCAAACTCAATCTCGCGCTCGGACGGTAATCTTAGCAACTCCTCTGGAAAAACGTCGAAGTACTTGCAAACCACCGGAATACTCTGAAAGTTAGCTACGGGGCTAGGCTCTACCACTACACAGGCTAAAAAGCCCTCACACCCCTGATTCAAAAGCCTCGCTGCCTGAAGTGTGGGGATGCATCTGAAACCTCCGTCCACCGGTTGTCCATGAAACTCAAAGGGAGGCAACTCCAGTATGGAGAAGATGATCTTCCTCCTAAAACAGTCCACCAGGGCGTGATAGGCGGACAGCCAGTCCATCCCTAGGATCATGCCAAAATCCTTTATCAGTATCAAAATCAGGTCAGCAGGGAGGTTGTGATCCCCTTTGCTGACCTCGCAGTCCGTGTAGACCTCAGCTACGAACAACTGGCCACCTGGGCCTCTGATCACAAACGGATCCTCTAACTATACACTGCCCTGCCCCAAACTGATGGCAAAACTCGCAACAACAAAAGAGTGTGTGGCACCGGAATCAAAAAGTATGTACACTAATATGCCAAAAACGGTAACCATACCTACCACCATTGAACCGGAAGCCTTGGTGTCTCTATGTGTTGGGGCGTTGATACGCCCCTCAGTCCTCAGTGCAGACGAAGTAGTTACACTTTGGGTCGAGCGAGCAGCCGCTGGTCGGTACCCTCCTCATGACTTCTGCCTTCCTCGACGGGCCTGGGAACCACGACCAGCTTAGCCTCCAGTACTCGGTGCGGGGAGTATCTCCTGTGCTCCGGCCTTAGATGGGTAGTTCCTCCTGATGTGGCCCGGTTGGTCACGTTGGTAGCAGAGGGGAACACGACCTCCTCCCTCAGTAGGTCCCTGTTGGCGGGTGGGGGTCCGGTGCTGGCAGTTAGCCCCTGTCTGGGGCCCCAGAGGCCACTAATGGCTCCACAAAATGAGATGGCTCTCCTACGGGTGCTGTGTGCCTCCTCTCCTGATGCCCCTGAGAGTACTCTGGCTGAGAAGGCCTCTTCCGTCCGCTGTCGATGTCTCGTGCGACCGGGTTGGTCTCCTCGTAGGTCATGACTGCCTCAACTACTCATGAGAAGGTGGGCAGCTTCAGGGGTTTGACATACCCCCAAATAGCAGGTCAAATATCCTCAGTAAACCTCCACAGTCGCTCCTCCCTTGTAGCCACGGCTGTCGAGGCAAAACGTGACAGCTGAGTATGGAACTCTCGTCTCCCCTGGTCCTGCCAGGTATGCAGAAAGTACAGCTCGCAGAAGAGAGTTATGAACTAGTCCCACATCAGCTCTCTCCTCTCTTGGCCTTTGACTGCCCTCCACCACCTGTGTGCCGCGCTCGCTAGCTGGTACATGGTAAAGGCCACGCGGCACTCTGCGGGAGAGCGAAGGGTGTTGAACACCTCTATCTGCTCCAGCTAGTCCTTTACCTCAGATGGGTCCTCATCCCCTTAAAAGAGGGGGCTTCTGCTTCCAGAACTGTCCGAAAAGCTCGTGGTGCAGCTGCAGTGGGGGAACGGGCACGCCTCCAGGCAAGGGGGGCTCGTGCTCGGAAGTGTCAGAGTGCGGTGGGGGCGGTGGAGGATCACCTCCTCCCCCTCCTGCTCGTCTGGCGCTGCGGCGGTCTCTATGTCCCACCGAGGACTCCCCCCCCACGTCCTCAGGGAGAAGTGCCCGTGGAGGCTGGTGGAGCTCCTCTCGCATAATATCTCTGATCAGCTGGGTGAGATCCCGGGCCTGAACGCCCGGGAGAAGAGTTGGGTCAATTGGTACCTCAGGCCCGGCATGTTTGCCCCTCCGACTTCGTCCAAAGTCGCGACCACGGCTCGCCTCGAGAACTCCTCGACGAGGGATCTCCTGCAAGGAGACGCAAAAGACAGAACAAGGGGGTCAACGATACTGAATTTCTTCGAGAAAAGACTCGGAGCGAATGTCAAAGCGATACCTTGTGGTGGCTATCCTAGTTATATGCATGTGAATAGTTATTCTCAAGCCAATTGAATCATTTCTCGTGATGACCTTGCTTTGATACCATCTTGTTACAACCTGGATCCCTACAGGACCCAAGATCGGCTCGCCTCGATTAATTCCAAGACTCAGTCGTCCAACAAGAAATAACCAAATAGCCTGAAAGTAAACCATATTCACATATGCAATATAACTAAGCAAAAGAAAAGTACAAAGCAGTAAAGGAAAGTAAATTTGCTATTTCATTATATGCCACCACAACTACAAAAACAACGAAAAGCGGAAGTAAACAGTAGAGTCAAACAGTCTCTAACAGTCCAATACTTACTACAACAGTAAAGGAACGAAAAGGAAGTGTTGAAAACTACGGCTGGGCTCAACTGGGCCCAGCACCCTCCGCAGCCGGAAGCTCGGGCTGCTCAACTCCTTGTTCTGAACAATATTATGAAAAGACGGAGTCAGCGAACGTTGAGTAGAGTAGTATCTATACTATCTAAAATAGTAAAAGCAGCAGGTTTAATTCTCTATTCTATTTATCTGTTCTATGTGTATTTCCTTTTCACCCATTTTTCTCAAACATCCAGATATTCTTGATCTTACATGTTTCTCGTGGGAATGATCTTGATTGTAGTCTTTTCCGTAGAGTAGAAGGTACACGTAGTGCTCTCCTGGCCGGGGGAGTCCCCCGTGATAGTCCTACACCCATTCAACCACCTCGAGGTCACCGTCAAGACGTAGCGGTGACTATGACACGCGTGATAAGCGCACGGGTAGCTACCTCGCACTGACAAGCGGTCAGTCGTTTCTGCTAGCAGGTACGCCCAAAGTACAACACGGAACAGTCTAGGGCCTTGCCCTCTCAGAATAGGGGTCTCGCCCCTCCACAATCCGCGCACCCTTATCTGACTACCCTGGTTTGCCTAGAGGGCCAAACAAGTCGGTGTAGGGTGGCTAGCTGAACTCCGGGCCCTGTGGGGTGGCTAGCTGAACTCCGGGCCCTGTGGGGTGGCTAGCTCTCTCCCTACACTAGTAGCTCGCCTCGGTATTGCATACACCAGGGCCAACAGGAGTCGGTGTAGAGTGGCCAATCTTAACCCTAGGTCTCAACCCAAGGGCGGCTAGCTCCGCTCTGCGTGAAAAGGGGACAGTTGCTCTCCTTGGTACCACATACTCAAGTGTTAACACACTTCCCGTCTACATTCCAGGTTTCCATTTATCCACAAGTGTTCTACTCCTAATTTCCTGTAAGGTTCATGCTCATGTTCATCTCATTTATTCCGATCCAGATTTTATCATTCACAATTTATCTCTCAAGCATATACAGGCATCTTGTGTTTCCATAATTCGATACATGCAACTATTGATTTCACAGGTAATTGTTCATTAATTACAGGCATCTCATATTCCAACATGCAACTCACAATTATAATACAAACAATTGCTAGTAGTTTATCTCAATCATGCATGAAAGTATATTATACAGCACAACGGTTCATTCATTTCTCTATCCTAGGGTTCATGCCACATCTTAGGGTTCCATTTGGCTAATTCCACAAGCACATTCTCATTTAAATATTATTAGCAGAATTAACCACTCTACCAGGCAACACAGGAGTAATGGGGGCTCGAACTCCAGATTCAGGTGTCTTTGCGAGCTTCAAACACGCAGTAGGTTGAAATCATATACCAGGGAATACATCACAAAAGGAGAGTTCAGAACAGTGTACCAAGGACTCTAGTATGTAGAGGAGCTTGCGAGGAAAATACAGGTATTTTGTTTGCAAAAAATGGATCCCGATCGAACCTTAAACGGGTCAAAAACGTGCCTACTGTTCAAAATTAGACGTTTGGGAACAAGTCCAGACGTCTTAAAAGGTACCAGAACCTTACCTTAAGTCCCTGCAGTGTCCTCAAATGTCCAGGCCTTCTCTGTGATCGTCTGTAGGTAGTTCCAGACGTCGGACAATGCCTTCGGTCGTCTGGATGCACCTCTGGACGTCTGGTGATCTGATCAAATGTCCAAAAATGCGGCGTCCGTGCTCCTTCCCAAGGCTGCACCAGCGTACGACAACGCAGGTGCGGTCAGTCGACAAATATCCCTACGCTGTGATATGCATGGCAAAGAGAGATTACATACCTTCGCGATAAATGAGCTTTCAAACGTCTGGCCTTAGCTCCAGATGTCCAGGTACTCCGTCAACTGTCTGGACTCCACTCTAGACGTCTGTGAAAAGAGGTGTGGCGTAGACTCGGATAGGTGTGTTAATATGGTGATTTTATCGTTGAAATGTGTATAGTGGTTAACTTAATTCGAGCCTAACCATCTCTTTACAAAAATTTTTACCTGGCCTACTTGATTTTATCTTGGTCACTTTTAGGCCCAGGGTGGAACTCAGGGAAGTGGGATTAGAAGTGAATGAGTTTCTACACCTTTTCTACAACGAATCTCTTCCGTTCGTTTATTATGTTTTTCGTGTTTTTTTATTTATGATTTTTTTTTGATAATTCTTGTCCTTGAGGCACACCCTCAAAATCAGGTTCTTGGCTTTGTGCCAAATCAGGGTTCCAAAACTGATCTTGCTATTCGCAAGACTGAGTACTTGCAAGTCAAGGATTATCTTTTCTCTTATATATATATATTTTTATCTTTTTTTACTGGCAGGAAAGCGAAATAGAAATAAAGTAAATATAATATATATATATATGTATATATTATATATGTATAAAGGGGTGGGGGTGGAGGTGACGATGGCGTGTAACACGGTGTCGAGTCGGTCGTCGTCTAGGAAGATGCAACCAACAGGACGAAGTGCCACGTGGAGTGTAAGATGGATTGGTGGAAGATGAGTGCGAACACGCTTTCTGTACGCGTGTATCAAGGAATATCAGCAACTGGTGCCGATATTCCCGCGATACCACGTATGGCAAGTGATATGAAAATATATATGTATATATGTATATATATATATATCTATCTATATGTATATATATATATGTATATATATGTAGATATGTAAATATATATATATATGTATGTATGTATGTATGTATGTATATATAACTATATAGATATTTATATATATGGATATATATATATATAGTAATATATGTATATAGATATGTATATATATGTATATATTTGTATATATAGTTATAGATATATATGTATATATGTATATGTGTATATGTATGTATGTATGTATGTATAAGTATGTGTGTATATATGTATATATATATATATATATGTATGTATTTATACTTATACTTAGTTATATAGTTAATAATATATATATATATATATATGCATGTATGTATGTATGTATATACATAGACTAATACATAGTTATATAAGTACTAATATATGTATAGATATATGTATATAAATATATATATATGTACGTGTATATATATATATGTATATAGTAGAGTATAGGTGTGTGTACGAGAGTGTGAGTGTGTGTGTGTGTATGTGTGTGCAGAGAGTGAGAGAGAGAGAGAGAGAGAGACTGCTGAGAGAGTTAAGTCGTTCGTGCGCTGAGGGTGTCGTCTGATGGCCACAACGCATCGCGCTGCGTCTAGGTGCGCGAAGACGCGTACTGGCAGGAGGGAGTAGCGCAGAGGAAGGAACCGCAGCGCACAGCACTGCGCGGAGAGGCGAGTGCGGGCAGACGCAGGTACTGGGAGAGGGTGAACACTAGGGCGGGTGTGGGCGCTGGTAGAGGCGGGCGCACGTAGACGCGCGGGCGGGCGCTGGAGCGGGCTCGGGCCGGGAGCGGGTGCGGGCTAGCAGTGGTTGCGGCACGCCGGGTGACCTGTTAAGTGAGAAACTTACTGGTCATCACACTGTAGCCACAGTGTTCTGCTGAAACGCGTGAACAGTGGCTACTGTGCTTGGGCGAGACGTGCGACGGGGCGTATCTGGTGCTGTGAGTGCGGGAGGCGTGGACGGCTCGGCGCGCCGTGGAAGAGGCTGCGTCGGCTGGGCTGCGGGCGGGACTTCGCGACAGAGTGCGCGGAGAAGGGCGCGGGCGGCCTACTAGCGTGCGTGGTGGAGCTTGGCCGGCTGCTGCAGGGGCGCACGGTGGCCTGCACGAGAGCAAGCGGCGGCTGGTTCCTTGCTACAGCTATGTGGAGCTTCAGACCTTGATTCTGCAGCAATGGCGGAGATGCTTGGAATGATGAATTCAGAGCGGGGACCACCACGCCCACCGGCTCTTTGATGAGCTGGGCGGTGGTGGGACTCACGGTGGTGGTTGTGCACCACCGTGAGGTACTCCTGCCTGCAGAGTGGCTCCTCAGAGGAGGAGAGGCTGCGTATGGAGGGAGAGGGGAGGAGACGGCATGGAGAAGAAGGTGTTGTGTCTATGTGGTGGACTAGGCTCCCTTTGCAAGAAGAAGCCGTGCCTTTTTTTATAGAGGAAGAAGGCATGCACAGCCATGCCCTGGCTGTGCATGGCTTGGCAGGGCATGCGGCTGCAGGGCAAGCTTGCTGCAGAGCATGGCGCGAAGAGGAAGAAGAGGCCATGCCTTGCAGCCGCGGGAAGAATTCAAAGTCAAGTAAAATTAAAAATCAAAAGATGGTGAATTTTGCAAAGCAACACTTGAGGAAAAATGTAAATTTCAAGGCCATTTTATTTACTCTCCTCCCCTCTCAATTAAATGCATGCATGCGTGTATTTTTACAAATGCGACTATGAACACCTAATACTCACTGATAATGCTAGGAAATAGCACAAGACGACACAATTGCAGGTGTATTTTTGCGGTGCAATCAGTCTGATACTGGAAAACTTCCAGTATTAGGACCTCCTTCCAGTGCTCTCCACTCGCTCCGCCTCGCACCGCCGCCGCTCCTGCTGCTGTAGAGGGTCGGGAGGCTGCCTCCCTGAGCTCTCTCCTCCCACACGCGCCCGCGGTGGCTATGCGAGCTCTGTCGAGCTTCCACCGAAGCTCTCCAACCTCGGCCTCCACCTCATCATGCACTCTCCTTCTCCCTCTCGCTCTCCCTCGCTCGCCTCCTCTCGCCTCTCCCGCATAGCTCTGAAGGTGGTGGTGGCTGGTGTGTGAAGTGGAGAGGAGAGGAGGGGGGCTTATATAGATGGCGTGGGGGGTTTAGGGTTTGGGGAAGGAAGGGAGAGAGAGAAGAAGAGGGTTCTGCACGCTACCCGCGTGCAGAGCACAGAGTGCATGCAAAAATTTGATTTTCAGACATCACCTTTGACCGAGACTCCAGATGTCTTAAAAGACTAAAAGTGTGATGGGTCTTTACAGAGCCTGTAGGTTGGCCAATTTGACTGGTGGCTTCCTACTTAGCATGTTGGCCACCACATTCTCCTTCCTTTGATGGTACAAAATGGTGTAGTGATAATCCTTCAAGATTCTATGTTGCGTCACTATCTCAGGTTCAACCTCTATTTAAATAAGTACTTCAAGTTCTTGTGGTCTGTATGATGTCGAATGTATCCCCATATAAGTAATGCCACCAGATCTTCAAAGCAAAGACGATCGCTGCCAGCTCTAAATCATGAGTAAGGTAGTTGTGCTCATGCAGCTTTAATTGCCTGGAGGCATAGGCGATCACGTGTCCACGCTGCATTAATACAACACCCAATCCCTGATGGGATGCATTTGTATATACTAGGAATCCAACATCATTGTTAAGAATCGTAAGCACATGAGTCATAGTCAGTTTCTCCTTTAATGTCTGAAAGTTGTTCTCACACTCATTCATCTAGGAGAAAGATGCATCCTTCTGAGTCAATTGTGTCATCAGCAAAGCTAATGTGAAAACCCCCAAATAAAATGTTGGTGGTAACTAGCCAATCCCAGAAAGCTACATATCTCTAACACAGTTTTTGGTCGTTCCCACTTTAGTATTGCCTCTACCTTGGTAGGATCCACTGAGATGCTTACCCTAGATATTTATTACGTGTCCCAAAAAAATGACCTCATCCAACTAGAATTCGCATTTGCTGAACTTCGTATACAACTAAATGCTATCTCAAGGTGTCTAAAATTGTGCGAACGTGTTGCTCATGCTAAAACTAATCCTGGGAGTACATGAGAACATCATCTATAAAAACCACTACGAACCAATCTAGATAAGGGCAGAAAACTCTGTTCATCAGGTCTATAAAGGCAGTTAGTTGGGGCATTTGCCAAGCCAAGGGGCATGACCAAGAACTTATAGTGCCCATAACGAGTCTTGAAAGTGGCCTTAGGGATGTATGAATTTTTGATCCTCAATTGGTGATACCTTAACTGTAGATCAATCTTCTGAAATATTGTCACGCCTCATAATTGGTCAAATAAGTCATCAATTCACGATAGTGGATATCAATTTTTGATGGTCCCCTTATTCAACTGTCGGTAATCAATGCATAATTGCAAGGTGTCATCCTTCTTCACAAAGAGTACAGCGGCTCCCTACGGCGAGGCATTAGGTCTAATGAACCCCTTCTCTAGGAGTTCCTGCAACTAAGACTTGAGCTCCCTCAACTCAATGTGCGCCATTCGATATGGCATGATAGATATCAAGTTGGTGCTGGGAATCGGCGAAATCTCAAACTTGATGTTGCACTCAGAAGGAAGCCCAGGAAGGTCATCCGGGAACACATCCGAATACTCTAATCAACGGGAACACTGTGTACCTCGAACTTCGTTTCAGACGTGGCTACCACAAAAGCAAGGTATTTGGTACACCCTTTTCGAGTAGCCTCACTACCTGTAATGTAGAAATGCACCTGTAGGATTCATCCACTGGTCCGCCCAGAAACTCAAACTATGGGACTCCTGGAATTGAAAAAATCACATGCTTCTTTGAACAATCTACCAACGCGTGATAAATGGACAACCGGTCCATTCCCAAGATAACATCAAAGTCTTCCAACTCAAGAACTATCAGACTTGTAGGAAGTTTGTAACCTCCTATCACAACAGTGCACCCTCGGGAGACTAACTCTGCCACAAAGAGTCGTCCCTTGGGCCTTTGATCAGAAATGGATCATTTAACAAAATATTGGGTTGGTTCATACTAGAAGCAAACTCGACAAAAATAAAAGAATGAGAGGCACTCGAGTCAAACAAAACATACACCAGTCGATTAGCAATGGTGACCATGCTTGCCACCACGGAAGTAGAGGATATAGCATCCCTGAGTGATAGGGCATTGACATGCCCCTCAGATCTAGGTGCATTAGATGATGCCATACTATGTGTAGGTTCGGGTGTCAGTGGTTTGTAACTTCTGCGGAACTGTTGGAATCCTCCTCTAGTTTGATAAGTACGACCTGTGGTTCCTACTGTCTATGTCCTGCCCCTTGCACTTTGTGCATTTTGTGTCCCTGATGCAGCCTTGACCCTTGTTAGGCAGTTCCTCCTCAAATGTCTGGGATTTCCAAACTAGTAACAATTGCGGATTCTGGGTTCGCTCACATTCATCTGTGCTTTGCCAAAGTTGCCCTGCCATTGGGCACTGTGGGTCGGCCTTTCCTATGAAGTACCAATGGAAACACATTGTCCCAAAGACTGGGTCACCTCTTGAGTAGGTTGGATGCATTGTGTTGGATGGTATCTCCTCTCTTGGCGCCCCTGAGCACGATCATGGTAGAAGACTCTCATACTCTCCTCCTAGACCCCCAATCCGCATTTCTTGGGGGTCGATTCGTCTCCTTGTAAGTCATCGCTGCCTCAACAACCCTAGAGAATGTAGACAACTTTAAGGGATTCACATCCCCCCCCCGATCAGTGATCTTAGACCCTCTGTAAACTTCCACAACTTGTCCTCTTCAATAGCCACGGCAGATGGTGCAAAGCAAGAGAGCTCTAGGAATCGAGTAGTGTGGGCACTGATTGTCATCGGGCCATGTCGAAGATTGTGGAACTCATGCCTCCTCTGATCCTTCCAAGTTTGAGGGTAATACTGCTCATAAAAGAGTTTCACGAACCTTTCCCAGGTGGGCTTGCCTCCCACTTTCGAGTGGTCCACCACCACTTGTTTGCAACATTAGTTGGCTGGAATGCCACAAATGGGATATGATAGTCCTCGGGTAGGCATAGAGTGTCAAAAGTCTCCTCTATTTGCTCCAACTAGTCTTCTGCTTCATTCGAGCCCTTATCTCCCTTAAAGATGGGAGGCTTTAGCTTCATGAAATTATTGAACAACTCATGGTGCTGCTGCATTAGGTTTGCCTGCTCGTCTCTGAGTGGTGGCGATTCTTCAACCATGCTATTCTCTTGGGGTGGGAAAGGTGGAGGAACCCCATCTTCACATCCCACACTTCCTCTTGCTCTACCACCACCTCTTCCTCTGTCTCAACCTCCAGCTCGGCCGCTACCATGATGGCTACTTTGGCCAATAGAGGCCTCCTCACTTGAGGCATCCTGAATGCCCTCTCTACCCTGTTACTGCGGAAGGTGTTGCCCTAAGAAGCTAATCAACATATGTGCCACCTGCTGGGCCTGAACAGCTCGACCCTATCCCTCCTCCGCCTGAGCATGGCAACCACCTCAGCCACCACGAGCTCCATGTTGTGGGGCCATCTGTCACAGAGGGATAGCCAGAATTAGATACACAAGGTAGATAAAATTTCAAGCAATAAAGATTCTCTGGAAAACATGGAAGGTAGGATTTAACTTGAATGACTCTACCTAATGGCTATGATTTGTGATGTGTTACCGATGCGCTACTTAATCGAACTATTCTATGTCTATATGGGATGACTATACTCTGAACCATCTGTAATGACCTGAGTTTGACTTCGAAAAATGCGATGTGATAATTTGTTCGTTGTAGCGTGCAAATACAACATCAATTTTAAGAATAATATGGTAAAATGAGTACGAGTTCAATCTCAAGGAGGTAGAAAACCAATCAATTAACTGTTTCTTGCCACATGGTGATTGCACTTGCTTGCATGAAAAGGAAAGAGAGAGAGGATAGGGTTGGAGATTCGTAATGACAATGATCGCTAACTATATGTGAAATGGCAATAGAACAATATCGCATTAAAAGCGTGGAATGATGAGTGGCATGAATAGAATCTAATTTAGAATGACAAGGCAGCAATGATGGTAATAAAAACTAATATATTGCATAGGTGAAATTGTCTTATAACTACAATGCTAGATGAATGCTTAAATAAACATGATCATTAAACTAAGGAAAACTAGAAAATAAATGCAAAAAGTGGAGAGGCGAGGCAGCTACGGTGGTGAGGATGCTTTCATCGGCGACTCAACGACTCCAAAGACCTTGCTTGAGCTCTAGAGAGGTGAAGGAATGCTTGTGTTGAAGATGATTTGCAATGGGAGGCCATGGGGGCCTTTTATAGGTGAAGGGAGAGGGCTCATCCAAGGAAAGGCTATGCAAAGCAGCGCATTGATGTGCAGGCGAGGAGGAGGCGATGTCCCATGCTAGAAGCGTGAAAGCACTGGAGATCATCTAGGTTTTAGCTGCAATTTGTGAGGAGAAGTTTAGATCGTTTGATCATGATCCCACGATCATTGAGAGCCGCAGATCGTGCTTCAGCGCTTCGAATCATGCCTCTCATCCTGTGATCGCAATCGCACGCATCTGCGTTGGCCACGTGACATGATACATGCCTGTGGATTGCGCGCTAACGGTCGTGATTGCACTTCAAATCACTCGTGTGCTCGGGTGCTTGGTGGGAGAAGATTCCAGCCGTTCGATCTGCATCTTGCGGCTGCACTTTGTCACTCACTAACTGAGAAGTTAGCCGGTGAAAACTCGAGCTAGCTGGTCACCCCCTCAGAGATCGCATGCACCAGGTGATCGGCTCATTCCTTAGTTAGGCAGTCACTTGCGGGGTGGGGGGGGGGGTGCATCCGATTGCGCATGAGGGGCGAGTAGGTGAATGTGGATCGTTGCTCATTAGGTCAATGGTCAGGATTTCTTGGGCTTGTTGTCAAAGCTACGAAGGTCGGATTGAGGTGATTTTTGCGCCGTTGGGTTGCGATCGTTGATCTGGATATATCTGTATGGTTGGATTGCTCATCCGGTACCTGTTTAAATATGAACTTTCACACTTGGCCATTAAACATTAATTACAAGCAATCTAAATGTAGACATTATACGATATGCATGCCATGCTCCTAGACCCACTATATCATGATATTAATGCGCATGCGTCCTCAAAATTGACTCCACTTGATGCAATTATCGTTATTATTTGTAGAGTCATCATACCCTCATGCCCACCGTTTGCTAGTCTCTAGCAAGGTTAATCTAAATGCTATCCACAACTATAATTAAGAATTGATCACTCAAGCACAAGTTACTCATCAATAGGAGGAAATTTCTATTAAGAACCTAACCCACAGAGACTCAATAGTGCCTGGGTGCCTGCCAAAATGCAAACCACCTGAGTCCTCGCCTTATTCTGTATAAATGCAAATTCTTTTTTTTTTTCTTTTTCCTCTTTTCTGGTTTCTTTTTAATTTTAGAGTTGGGAGTTTCGAGATAAGTTTTTATGGCTATCCAACCCACCTAGGATTCGAACAAGACTCTAAGTGCTAAGCATCTTATTGTGAAAATTGTGATAAACTCACTCAGCGGCAATTAGAGCGAACTTTAGATTTCTATGCCTCTAAGTGACCTGAAAAAAAAATGCTGCCTAAAGGTATATCTATCTGACTGGTAGCTTTCTCCTTTTATTTTTGTAGAGTTAACACAAGGGTGAACTTGTGACGACTCGAGTCCCACCAATCAATGAGTCTGAGTCGTCTTGTACTAACAGCTAGCACTAAAACTCACAAGATCGCAGTCACCCAATATAGAGTCACAAAACATCAATAGCCAACTTGCATTTATAAAACATTAAATGAAAGGAACAAAAAAAGTGTTGACAATAAAAGCAAAGTTCTCCTAGAGCAGAAATAAATGAGACTCTTGTACAACTACCAGGAAAACTGGAAATAAAATTCTATTAATATGAAAGGAACTACAACTATGAGCAACCGACTCGGTACAGACTGTTTCCTCAGATAGGATCCAGTTCCATGGAAGTCTGACCAACTACAGCCACGACACCCAACTGCTTAGCAACACCTGAGTACGGAACCCGAGACAACGTCAGTGAAAACTGAGTAGAGTAGTATAAGTAACTCAAGTATAAAGTATAGTATAAATGCACTATCTTGATAGTTTGTCTGTTTACAATTTACTCTATATCCAATCCTTTTTATGCAAATTGTCTATATTCTTATTGTTCTTAAAATGTTAATCAATGCCTCGAGCATGAGAGAATTTCGTGTAACTTCCTATGGTGGAAGACTGATATAAGCCAACCTCCTGGCCAGAAGGGCTGCTTATATGCATTGAATCGTCATGCTCCATCACCCTGTGGTCATTGTGAAAAAGGGTGGCGACTATGTCATGTAGCGTGAATACGTACAAGCGCTGTGTACAATGAACTACAGATAGCCAATGTCCCACCCACCGACCGAAAGAACTGCTCCAAACTTCAAGCCTTGCGAATCCGCTATCCCAGTTGGCCGCTAAGCCTAACCAAATAGTTGTAGGGAGGCCAACAACTCCCTAAACCAGCCCCTGAACCTGATCTGAAAAGACCTAAAGCTATGACCGAAATCCCGGCAAGTAGCCAGACTGAAACCAGTTATCTAATCCTTTTATTTTTTCCGACATATCCGTCGTATTATATAATAACTGTATTTCATATTTTGTTAATTCAGAAAATTCTTAGTAATTTTATATTACTAATTCCAAGCTTTGTAATTATTGACATTATCCTTTAACTTATCCTTTTACAAGTAGCTTCAATCTTGTGACAGTGGCCCCATGTTACTTAGAAGTTACTGGAGATAACAAAACTTGCCTTACGAAAAACGGGTTCATTTCATACATGTGATAACAAAGGTACATTAATCTACAGTATTTACATAAAACCTATTATTCTTCATTTAAGTGCCCATAAATCGTAGAAAATACTGGAGGGGTTCCAAACTCAACAAAAAGAAGAATACATGTCGACTGAGGCGGTATATGGAAAAGATTGTTCATGATAGGTCCACAAGTACTCAAAAAATTGGTTGAATTGAAAGAAGGGTAGACTACTCTACCTAATGCCACCGGAGGGTCACGATGACTCTAAACCGTACGCACTAGGCCTGGGAGAAGTCCCCACGCCTACCTCGGGGTTCGTGCATGCACTGAAAGAGAACCTAGTTCAATCAGACCCACGACGAGGTCGAAGGCACCTAATTACGTTTCTAATTTTTCAAAAAGTAGAATGTACTTAAAAGTGAAAATAAATCATACCAATGTGTAGTACGTGTCGATACAATCTTAATGGCACCTTATTTGTCGAAATCCGAGGTCAGGAAGGCCTCGAACCAAATGAAACAGCGTAAGGGGTCTAGAGTTAGGTCAGAACGCCCACGCAAGCCCTGGTTGACGTGCCTGCACACGCCCAGCCGCACGCACCACGCATCGCGAGTGATTCGCGTACACAAGGGTCCGCTGATCGCCGCGCGTGCCCACCCGCAGCCGCTTGATCGCCACGTGTCGCAATCCCACGCGCCCCAGCTTGCGAATGCGCATGCGTGTCAGCGTGAAACCATGCGATCTCTCACACCACGCATCGCCTGCTCGCACGCCGTCGCCACCACGCATTGCACACGCTCCGCGTCGCCACCGCAACTTTTGCAGTGGAAACCCTAGGTTTTGCAGAATCACAACTGGGTCCCTACAAAATAATTTTTAATTTTTGAAGAAGAAAAACTAAGGTTTTTCTTCTGCCTTTCTCTCTTTATTAAAGAGAGTTGAGGATGAATGATGACCCAAAGGACCCAAGGGGTCCTTAAATAGGTTTTAGGGGCACTTCAGAATAGGTTTAGGTGGGTGAAATATCCAAATTGTCCTTAGGGTTGGGTTCACCTTACATGTAAGTCTCTGGTGACTTCTTTTGGCCATAACTTTTGAGCTATACAAATCGGAATTGCGCGAAACAAGCATCGTTGGAAAGCTTGAGATGAGAGAAATCCAATGATACCACATATAGCATCTTTTTGACAAAGTTTGACCAAGGGTTGACAAGAAATACACGTTTTTGACAATTTAAGAGGTTCTGACACCAGTACCAAACCCTAACAGGGTTTTCGAGTTCAAATTGACCCAAACCACTTTGAAATGACTCGAAACTTAGATTCTGGGATGTTATAGACATAAAAACCTTAAAGAGAGTTTCATCCCCGAAACTCGAGCGAACGTGGGGTTAAAAGAGATAATCGGCTAGGTGTATAACAACCTTAAAGAAGAATAACAACCTTAAAGAGGCACAACCCAGTGAGTTAAAGACTTACCTGTGGGAAGCTTTGGGTACTTCATCATTTCTGCCTCTGGTTCCCCGGTCGCCTCCTCATACTTCTGGTTCCTCCAGAGAACTTTTACTAGAAGGACCTCCTTCTTCTGCAGCCTCCGAATGTCACGATCCAGTATACGCACCGGCTGCTCTTGATAAGTCAAGTCGTCCTCTATCCCTACGTTCTCGTAGTTGAGAACATGGTCTGGGTCTGACATGTACTTCCGCAGACTGGAGATACGAAAGACATCATGGATGCCGGCTAGCTGAGGTGGTGGAGTGAGTCTATATGCTTACAGGTCCAACCCGCTCTAGTATCTCAAACAGGCCTACTAACTGTGGAGCCAGCTTGCCCTTCACTCCAAATCTCTGAATCCCTTTCATTGGTGATACTCTGAGGAACGAGTCACCAACCTCGAACTGCACATCTCACCATCAACGATCTGTATAGCTCTTTTACTGGCTTTGTGCTGTAAGGAGTCTCTTCCGAATCCATTCGATGACCTCCTTACTCTGCCAGATTAGTCTGGGACCCACCTCCCACTTCACACCCACCTCATCCCAAGCAAGCGAAGAGGTGCACTTTCGACCATACAATGCCGCAAACGGAGCCATGCCAATATTGGCATGATAGCTGTTATTATAGGTGAACTTTACCAGGGGTATGTGCTCCTCTTGAGAGCCTCTCCATTCTAGTACACAGGACCTCAACAAGTCCTCCAAGGTCTGGATGGTCTTCTCGATTTGTCCATCACTCTACGGGTGGTAAGATGTGCTCAGGTTCAGCTGTGTCCCCAATGCCTACTGAAAGCTTCCCCAAAATTGGGAAGTGAAGCGTGCATCTCTATCTGAAATGATCTCCTTGGGCACCCATACGATCGTACAATCTCTCGTACGTATATCTCTTTTAGCTACGAAGGATCCTAAGTCACATTGATTGGTAGAAATCGAGCTGACTTCGTCAAACGATCCACAATTACCCAGACAGTGTCGTGTCCCCTCTGAGTCAATGGTAATCTAGTCACAAAGTCCATCAATATACTCTCCCATTTCCACTCAGGGATGGGAAGAGGCTGTAACTAGCCAACTGGTCTCTGATGCTCAACCTTCACCTACTGACATATCAAGCACTGCTTCACAAACTCACCTATGTCCTTCATACCATGCCACCAAAAGTCCCTCTTCAGGTCATGGTACATCTTAGTGTTCCTGGGATGGATGGTGAACCTGCTGCAATGAGCCTCGAATAATAGCTCCTTCCGAAGTGCTTCATTTCTGGGAACACATAATCTACCATGGAGTCTGAGTACTTCGTCCTCAAAACTGAACTCACCAGGGTCTCCTGCGCACATCTGATCCCGGAGAATCTGCAACTCGACATCGTCCATCTGCAGGTCAACTACCTAGGATATTAGATCAGCGCGGGTGCGCTGCATCACCGTCAACTCCCCCAAATGTCCTCTCACCTGCAAAGGCTTCCACTGGGCTGCCTCAACCATACTGGTCCATCTTTGTGACTAAAGAACTGCCAATCTGGCTGGTGGCTTTCTACTGAGGGCGTCTACCATGACATTCCCCTTCCCGAGGTGATAGACTATTGAATAGTCGTAATCCTTGAGGAGCTTCATCCAGCGTCTCTGTCTCAGGTTCAATTCCTTCTAATCAAAAAGATACTTCACGCTCTTGTGATCCGTGTGGGTCTCGAAAGTCTCTCCGTACAAGTAGTGGCGCCAAATCTTTAGGGCAAGACTATGGTTGCTAACTCCAAATAATGTGCCGGATAGTTCTTCTTATGAGGCTTCATTTGCTTCGAGGCATAGGCAACCACATGTCCATGCTGCATCAGAACACTGCCCAGTCCCTGAAGGGAAGCATTTGTGTATACAATAAATTCTCCACCGCTACCTGGAATGGTAAGCACAGGGGCTGAAGTTAACTTCTCCTTGAGCGTTTGGAAACTAATCTCACACTCAACGGTCCAAACGAAAGGAGTATCCTTCCTCGTTAACTGGGTTAACGGGAGGGCGATCTGTGAGATGCCCTGGATGAACCACTTGTAATAACCTGCTAGACCCAGGAAGCTACGGATGCCTGTCACTATCTTAGGTTGCTCCCACCTCAGTACTGCCTCAACTTTGAAGGGATCTACCGAAATCCCTGTACCTGACACCACATGTCCTAGAAACTCCACCTAGTGCAGCCAGAACTCACACTTGCTGAATTTGGCATAGAACCGATGCTCCCTCAGTGTCTCCAAGACCACCCGGAGATGCTGCTCATGCTGTGCCTCGTCGTGAGAATAGATGAGGACATCATCAATGAATACCACAAGGAAGTGGTCCAGAAAAGGCCTGAAAGTCTGGTTCATTAAGTCCATGAATGCGATAGGGGCATTTGTCAGTCCAAACAGCATCGCTAAGAACTCGTAATGACCATAACGAGTCCGGAAGGTAGTCTTCGATCCGTCCCCTTCTTTTATTCTAAGCTGGTGGTAGCCTGAATACAGATCTATCTTGAAGAAGATCGTGGCCCCACGGAGCTGATCGAACAAGTCATCGATCTGCGAATGGGGATATCTGTTCTTGTTGGTTACCTTATTTAATTGCCTGTAGTCAATGCAGAGATGTAAGGTACCATCCTTCTTCACGAACAACACTGGAGCCCCCCAGGGTGAGGCACTGGGCCGAATGAATCCCTTCTCCAGGAGTTCCTGAAGCTGCATCTTCAACTCCTTCAGCTCTGCAGGTGCCATTCGATATGGGGTAATCGATATAGGATTAGTCCCCGAAATGAGAGATCTCAAACTCGATCTCTCGCTCAGGTGGAAGTCCTGGGAGATCCTCGGGGAACACGTCGATATACTCTCGTATGACAGGTAGACTCCCCATCTCCAGTTTCCCTCCGGGGGTTGCGGATACATAGGCAAGGTATCCACTACACCCCCCCTTCAGTAGCTTGGCTACCTGCAAGGCTAAGATACACCTGATCAGTCTCCTCTCAGATCTGCCATGATACTCCAACTGAGGTGCTCCAGGAATCGAGAAGACAACCCTCTTCTCAAAAAAGTCCACCGACGCATGGTGTCCTGACAACCAATCCATGCCCAAGATGGCATCAAAATCCTCCATCTCGATTTTCATTAGGTTGGCTAACAAAATGTAACCCCCGATGTCCACCTCACAACCTTTGGAAATCGACTCAGTAACCCATAGCTACCCTACTGGACCCCTGATGACTAACGATTCATTTAGCAGTGCTAGTCATTTCTTTAGTTTCGCAGAAAACTCAGGTGATATAAAGGAATGGGAAGCACCGGAGTCAAACAAGGTAAATACCAAATGCTGGTCAATAGTCACCATACCTGCCACCACAGATGATGAAGCCTGTGCATCCCTCAGAGATAAGGCATATGCTTGTCTTGCAGGTGGGCGTGCAGAGGAACCAGCCACGCTCTAAGTAAGCCTTTGGCTAGGAGCATTCCCACCTCCACGAGAACGATGGGAATCCCCACCACGGGTCTGGTATGAACGAGCTGCACCCCCATTTTAGCCACCCTGAGTCACTGTCTTGGTTTGGCAATCTTTCTTGAGGTGGCCCTGCTGACCACATTTGTAGCAAGTCCTTAGTTCCTGTCTTGTTCGCGTTCGCCCCATGGTGCCCTGAGTTTGAGTCGATGTGGCACAGTGGGACTGAGTGTACCTCGAAATCGCAGTTGGTGCCTGCTGCTGAGGGGCTAGGGGTACAAGTGGTGGTGCTCTATATGGTTGGCACCTCTGGTTCCTTCTCTTATGAAATCTACCTTGAAATTTTGACCTTCGAAACCTGCCCTAACTTTTTGACCTCTACCCTGGTCCTCCGCCAAAACTCCTATGGGTCTCAGCATCGCCCTGCTCATACTTCATAGTCGTGTCCACTACCTAGGCGAAGGTGTCCAACGAAAGTGGGTTGACATACTTTCGTATCTTTGGACGAAGTCCCTGAATGAACCTCCAGCGTTTGTCTGCCTTCGAAACTACCGCAGTTGGCTCGAAGCGTGAGAGCTCGATGAAACAGGTCCGATACGGACTAACCGTCATCGAACCCTACCTCAGGTTATGGAATTCGAGCCTCCTCTGGTCTTGCCAGGTCCTGGGGTAATACTGGTCGCTAAAAAGGTCAAGGAAGTGACCCCAAGACACCACCCAGGTGCCCTCCTGCTCACAGATGGACACCCACGAGGAATGAGCTGCACTAGTCAACTGGTAGGTCACGAAAGGTACTCTACAGTCCTACGGTGGGCAGATTGTGTCAAAGGCTTTCTCGATCTACTGTATCTAGTCCTCCTCCCTCGTAGGATCCTCATCCCCCTTGAAGGTTGGGGGCTTCAGTTTCCTAAACTTGATGAAGATCTGCCGATACTGATGTAGAGGATCCATCGGTTTGCCCTTCGGTGGGGGAGGCCGATGGTTCTCCCCGCTCTCCTCCCATAGAGGAACAAGCACACTTGAGACCGAGGGTTGCTCCTGATCCCCACCGCCCCCTCCTCCCAGTTGAGATGCGGGAGGTAGCCTTTGCTCTAGCATCCTGAAGAAATTCTCCGTAAAGGACTAAACTTGGGCGACTAGTTCGGAGCCTGCTGAGGGGGATCCACTGGTTGTCTTCATCTGTCCGACCAGTAGCACTAGCCTACTTTGACCTACGTGGAGCCATCTCTCTGCATGGTGAAGAATCCATTGTCAGCAATCACAGGTCCGCAAGATTGTCCAGGATATGTAGAACTCATGTGAATCGGGTTTCCCATTGATCAGAGAGCGAGTTACCCATCATTTAATGCATTTCGAATGTTTGTATGGCTCTTTCAGACCATTTTACGACTAAATGGGGTGACCTTGCTCTGATAGCATCTGTGACGACCCAAGTCCCACCAACCAACGAGACTCGAGTCGTCTTGTGCTAACAGCTAACATGAGAGCCCACAAGATCACAGTCACCCAACATAGAGTCATAAAACATCAATAGCCAACATGCATTCATAAAACATTAAATGAAAGGAACAAAAAAAGTGCTGGAAATAAAAATAAAGTTCTCCTAGAGTAGAAATAAATGAGAGTCTCGTACAGCTACCAAGAAAACTGGAAATAAAATTCTACTAGTGCGAAAGGAACAACAATAATGAGTCACCGGCTTGGTACGGACCCTCTCCTCAGATAGGACCTGGTTCCTTGAAAGTCTGACCAACTGCAGCCGTGGTACGTGACTACTCAACAACACCTGAGTATAGAATCCGAGACAGTGTTAGTGAAAACTAAGTAGAGTAGTATAAGTAACTCAAGTATAGAGTACAGTATAAAGGCACTATCTTGAGAGTTTGTTTGTTTAAAATTTACTTTATATCCAGTCCTTTTTATGCAAATTACCCATATTCTTATTATTCTCAAGTTTTTAATCAATGTCTCGGGCACAAGGTGATTTCTTGTAACTTCCCGTGGTACAAGATCAATATAAGCCACCCTCTTGGCTGGGAGGGCTGCTTATATCCATCGAGTCGCCATGCTCCGTCACTCAGTGGTCATTGAGGAAACGGGTGGTGGCTACGTCGTGTAGCATGAACACGTACAAGTGCTCTGTATGCTGAACTACAGACAACCAATGTCCCACCAACCAGTTGAAAGAACTACTCCAAACCTTAAGCCCTGTGAATCCATTATCCTAGTTGGCCACTAAGCCTAACCAAAGAGTTGTAGGGAGGCCAGCAACTCTTTAAACCAGCCCCTGAACCTGATCTGAAATGACCTAAAGTTACGACCAAAATCCCAACAAGTAGCAGGGCAAAAATGAGTTATCTAATCCTTTTATTTTTTCTGACATATCCGTTGTATTATACAATCAATTTCCAGATAACTATTTCTCATATTTTGTTAATTCAGAAAATCTTTTGTAATTTCATATTACTAATTCCAAGCTTTGTAATTATTCATGTTATCTTTTAACTCATCCTTTTACAAGTAGCTTCAATCTTGTGACAATGGCCTCATATTACTTACAAGTTATTGGAAATAACAAAACTCATTTTACGGAAAACGGGGTTCGTTTCATACATGCGATAACGAGAGTACTTTAATCTATATTATTTACAAAAAACCTATTATTTCACATTTAAGTGTCCATAAATCAGATAAAATACTAGAGGGGTTCCAAACTCAAGGGAGAATACATGCCAACTGAGGCAGTATACAAAAAAATTGTTCATGACGAGTCCATAAGTACTCAAAAAATTGGCTGAATTGAAAGAAGGGTAGACTACTCTACCTAACCCACCAGAGGGTCACGGTGACTCTGAACCGTGCACACTAGGCCTGGGAGTAGTCCCTAAGCCTGCCTCGGGGTTCGTGCACACATCAGAAAGAGAACTTGGTTCAATTGATCCCACGACGGAGTTAGACGCACCTAATTACGTTTCTAATTTTTCAATAAATATAATGTACTAAAAAGTGAAAATAAATCATACCAATGCGTAGTACGTGTCGATACGATTCTAACGATACCTTATTTGTCGAAATCCAAGGTCGAAAAGGCCTCGAACTAGATGAAACAGCGTGAGGGTGTCTAGAGTCAGGTCAGAACGCCCATGCACGGCCTGGTTGACATGCCCGCGCACGCCCTGTCGCACACGCCATGCATCTCATGGTGATTTGCACACATAGGGCCTCATCCAATGCCACGTGCGTGTGGCCGCCTACAGTCGCTCGATCGCCATGCATTGCAATCTCGTACACCCCCACTTGCGAACGTGCACGTGCCCCCGCGCAAAACCACGTGCTCTCCTACGCCACATGTCTCCCGCTCGCACGCCGCCGCCGCCACGTGTCGCGTGCTCGCTGCGCATTGCCACCGCCATTTTGACTTTTGCAGTGAGAACCCCGAGTTTTGCGGAATCGCAGTCGGGGTCCCTACGAAATAATTTTTGATTTTTGAATAAGAAAAAATAAGGTTTTTCTTCTCCCTTTCTCTCTTGATTGGGGTGAATGGAGATCCAAAGGACCCAAGGGGTATTTAAATGGATTTAGTTGGGTGAAATGCTCAAATTTCCCTTAGGATTGGGTTCACCTTACATTTAGGTCCCTGGTGACTTCTTTTTGCCATAACTTGAGCTATAAAACTCGGAATCGTGTGAAACAAGTGTCGTTGGAAAGCTTGTGATGAGATGAATCCAACTATATCACATATGGCACCCTTTTGACAAAATTTGACCAAGGGTTGACTCGAAATACGCATTTTTGGCAATTTAAGGGGTTTTGACACCAGTACCAAACCCTAACCGGGTTTTCGGGTTCGAACTTACCTGAACTACTTTGAAATGACTTGGAACCTAGATTTTGGGACGTTACAGAACCTAGTGTATATCTCCCCAACTTATTATACTTCCCGGCTTCTTCCTTAAGTGTTTGAGAATTTTTTTGCGTTTTATGAGCTAGGCTCTGGACAAACGACCAATGGGGCATTTAACCCGCGACAACTTGCCAGTCATAGCTGTGCGGTGAAGTGTGGCTTATTTATTTTTTATTTTGTCATTTTTTTCTATTTTTTTCTTTTTATTTTTAAGTAGGTGGCTTCCCTGGTCTAAGATTTACCTAAAGGCATTCGTCAAAGAGAGTGGGTCACGTGGCTGGGCTCTGGACAAATGGCCAATGGGGCGTCTAACCTATGATAACTTGCCAGCCATACCACCCTAGAAGGTTCATTAGCTACCTAATTTCTGTTAGAAGCGCCGAGGAGTGAGTCAGTGTGAGAAGTGTGCAGATGCTTAGACAATAAGCCCCCCCAAATTAGAGGACAGGTTGATAAGTTGCATACTTATTGCCCCATTCATTAACCAAATTAACATAACTTAAGGTGGCGAGGACACGAGAATAAGTTCACATTTTAGTAGACACCCGAGCTGGTTAAGCCCGAAGACCTGAAGAATTTACGTGTTCAGGTCCTTGGGCATCATTTTCTAAAGTTGATAAGCTCCTAATGCTTAAGTTTTCCTTTCCTAATCCTCTTATATATATATATAAGAAACAAAAACTAGTTCAAGCTGACAGTTTTGTACTCAGAAAATAACAATTACACCCCTCCCCAATCCTATCTAGCACAATGTCCTCATTGGTAAATAAATGCATGCAAGGGAGTAAGGAAAGAAATCAGCTGAGTTTCAATGATGTACCCAGTCAGCTTGAATCCTCTGGGTTGCCTCCCAGGAAGTGCTGAGTTCATTGCCTCTAGCTGGGTGAAGTTCCAGTTTAACCCTCAATAAGGGTTACTATCTCCTTCGGGGGAACCGGGGTAAGAAAATATTTTAATCATTGTCTGTTAACTGTAAAGGTTTGCCTGATCTTAGGATTAGCAATTTAGACCGCCTCATTGGGAAACGGTCTGACACTCGATAAGGTCCTGTCCACTTAGATCTCAACATCCTAAGAAATAGCTTAAGCCGTGCATCAAATAGCTAGTCTTGTTGATTCAGCTCAAAGGTTTTTCTATTAATATACTGGTCGTGGCTAGCTTTCATCTTTTCTTTATATAATATGCTATTCTCGTAAGCATCCCAACGAATTTCCTCGAGCTCAGAGAACTAAAGCTTCCTTTGAGTACTAGCCATATGGGAATCCATTTTACATTACTTAACTGCCAAGTATGCTTGGTGCTTTAGCTTAACTGAAAGGCGGTAAGCTTTGCCAAAGACCAATTGGTGTGGTGACATGCCGATTGGGGTCTTATAAGCGATCTTGTATGCCCAAAGGGCATCATCCAGTCGGATGGACCAATCCTTCCAATCAAGTCTCACGGTCCTTTGTAAGATATTCTTAATCTTCCTATTTGAGACCTCAGTTGGTCCATTCGTTTGTGGGTGATACGTGGAGACAATGTGGTGAGTGACCCCGTATTTCCTAAGTAAAGCACAAAATTGGGCATTAATGAAGTGACTCCCACTATCGCTGATCATGGCCTTGGGTATCTCGAATCAGGAGAAGATATTCTTCTTAACAAAATCCATGACAGCCTTATGATCACACTTTCGAGTAGGGATGGCTTCGATCCATTTTGAGACATAGTCTACCGAGACTAGTGTATATTCGAAGCTATTGGATGGTGGGAAGGGACCCATGAAATTATTGCTCCAGACATCAAATATTTTGATGATAAGAATGGGCTGTAGAGGCATCATATCTTTCTTGGTCATGGTCCCTAGAGTCTGGCATCTAGTGCAAGTTTTAGCAAATTTGTGTGCGTGCTTGAATAGTGATGGCCAGTAATAAAAGCCGGACTGCAAAACTTTTGTAGCCATTTATTTTCTAGAGAAGTGGCCACCACATGCTTTGTCATGACATAAGGACAACACACTTTGAACCTCATCCTCGGGTATGCATCTCCTAATGATCTGGTCGGCACAAAGTCTACGCAACATAGGATCATCACAGATATAATGTTTGGCTTCAACAAAGAACTTTTCCCATTGTTGTCTAGACCAGCCATGCGGAATCTGCCCTACAACCAAGTAGTTAACCAGGTTGGCATACCAACGGAGATTCGTTCCCTACACAACTAAAATATGCTCATTCTGAAATGCATCAATCACGGCCAGTGAAGGTCCAATATGGTTCGAGTGAAGTCTGGATAGGTGGTCGGCTACGACATTCTTGGATTCGACCTTGTTGTGTATTTCCAGGTCGAATTCTTGTAGGAGCAGGATCCATCTAATCAGCCTGGGTTTTATGTCTTTTTTGGCTAACAAGTGACGGATAGCCGAGTAGTCAGTGTAGATTATCACGTGGGATCCTAGAAGGTATGATATGAACTTTTCCAATTCGAAAACTATGGCGAGCAACTCCTTTTCTATGACAGTGTAATTTCGTTGAGCCTCATCTAAGGTTTTGCTCACGTAGTATATCACCATGGGTTTCTTTTCCTATCTTTGTCCTAAGACAGTTCCAATAGCAAAATCTGATGCATCGCACATTATCTTAAAGTCCTGGAACCAGTCTCGGGGTTGTAAAATAGGTGCAGTCGAGACTGTATCCCTTAAAGTGGTGTAGGCTTTAATGGAATCAGGTATCATGTCAAATTGTACACCGTTGGCTAGAAGGTCAGTTAAAGGTTTGGACATCTTGGAGAAATCTTTTATGAACCTTCTGTAAAAGCTAACATGTCCTAGAAAAGATATGATTTATTTGACCGAGCTAGGAGATGGTAGTCTGGAAATTAGGTCAACCTTAGGTCGATCAACTTCTATGCCCCCATGTGAAACAATGTGACCGAGGATAATCCCTTCTTGAACCATAAATGGCACTTTTCCCATCTTAAAACCAGGTTGACCTTGATACATCACTCTAGGACTTTCTCTAAATTGCCTAGATAGTGGTTGAATGAATCTCCAAAGATGGAGAAATCAATCATAAAGACCTTTAGATATTCACCCACCATCTTAGAGAAGATGGCCAACATGCAACGCTGAAAGGTAGTGGATGCGTTGCATAACCCGAATGGCATACGTCGGAATGCCAATGTGCTATACGGGCAGGTGAACGTGATCTTTTCTTGATCCTCAGGTGCAATAGCAACCTGGTTATATTCTGAATATCCATCCAGGAAGCTGAAATATTTCCACCTTGCCAATCGTTTGAGAATCTGGTCAATGAAAGGTAAGGAAAAATGATCCTTCATAGTAACCTCATTCAACTTCCTATAGTCGATACACACTCGCCACGTTGTGGTGGTGCAGGTGGGGATGGATTTGCCTTGATCATTCATGACAATGGTGAGCTCGGCCTTCTTCGGTACCACTTGAGTAAGGCTCACCTAGGGCCTATCGAAAATCGGATGGATGATTCCTATGTCAAGCCATTTTATAATCTCTTTTTTAACGACCTCTCGCATGTTAGGGTTCAGTCACCTCTGCATTTGGCGAGAAGGTTGAGCCCCGTATTCTAAATAGATCTTGTGAGTACAACAGCTAGGGCTAATTCCCCTTGAGTCGGAAATTGTCTACTCAATTGCTACCCAGTGTTCAAAAAGAGTTGCAGTCAACCTAAGAACCTGGTCCCTAGTTAGGTGTGCATTGATAATCACAAGGAAAGTATAATTAAGTGCTAGGAAGACATACTTAAGGTTATCGAGCAAAGGTTTGAGTTTAGGTGCGGGTGGTACAATGTTGGACGAGTAAGGGAAGGGAGGGTGTTGAGTGACATCAATCTCCTCAGGTGGAGGTTGCTAATGATAGTTAGCTCTACACAGATCTACAACCTCTAGGGATTGGGGTGGGTCAGGGTAGTCTAAAGTTTGTTGAGTCTGGTAGTCTTGGTATCCACGACATCACATTCCTTGACTCAACCACAATCAAAAGACTTGGTTGCCTTGAAGATATCCAATTGCATCTTCTTATCTCCAAAGGCAAGTTCCATACATCCCGTGTCGCAGTCAATGTTAACCTTGGTTGTAGCCAAAAAGGGTCTGCCTAGAATGATGGGTGTATTTTGTAATTATTTGGGAACTTCCATGTCAAGGACTAAGAAGTCAGCCGGGAAGTAGAAGTCCTTAACCCCAACAATTACATCCTCAACTATCCCCTTTAGGGTTTTCACAAATTGATTAGCTAGTTGGATAGTCACAGGTGTAGGCTTTAGTTCTCTAATCCGAACTGGTGGTAAAGAGTAGTCAGAATCAAGTTTATTGAAGCACCTAAATCCAGGAGTGCTTTGTCAAACATTAAATCACCGATATTAGAAGAGACCAAAGGTGCTCCAGGGTCCGTCCTTTTTGGAGGTAGGCTACTTAAAATCATCGAACTGGCCTACTCAGCTAGCACACCTTCCCAGGTACTTTGGTTCTTGGTTTACGCTTGAGTGTGCAAAATGCTTTAAAAACTTCGTGTAAGCCAGGATATGTTTGATTGCCTTGAGGAGGGATATATTGATTTGCACTTGTTTGAATATCTCCAATAACTCCTCATTTTCAGCCATAGTTCTCTTCTTTTTGACCATATCCAAGGCTTCAGGTATGGGATTTGGGTTTGAACAGGGTCGGGTTCCTGATCCTTGGGTTCGTCTCGCTCGTCCTCAGAATCATCGATTATCTCAGGAGTTGTAGTTACTAGAGGATTCGGCTATTGGGGGTCCTGGGTCTGGGTGTCGCTTCTCAAGATAATTGCATTGGCTGAGGCATTGTAACCAGGGTTGGGTCCTTGAGGAGAAGAAGAAGCAGCAAACCTAGGGGGTGTTTGCAGGGCTTGTAAAATCACATGGGCTTGCCCCTGATTTTTTTGGAACCCTTGAAGATTGTGGCCTCTGTTCATTACATTCCTTGGGTTGGTTGTGGCTAAGATGGAAGGGACCCCTGTTATTTGGTATCCAACAGTTGGCTCAATTGTCCCTTCACTAAAGCCATTTCCTCCTAATGTTTCTAATTCATGTCAGCCATCATTTTAATCAGGGTGTCCATTTGACTTTACTATGTAGGAGCCACCCTATTCTGGTTATAAGGTGGTCTATTAGGTGGGCCCAGCTGATAGAAAGAAGGGTTTGGCTTGGGTTGATTTTGGAATTGGTTCGATTTTGGGTTCAACCCGACAAAATTTGGGTGATTGCGCCATCCAGAGTTGTAGGTGCCGGAGAAATGGTCAGGCTTAGAGTAGCCTTGGATAGCATTGGCATCTTCAAAGGTGGAAGGTGCTGAATGGGAGGGGAAAGAATAATCAGGATATGAAGGAGCAAAGGTCTCTCCCTGGAACATAGTTAGGGGTTATTCTAGGTGCATCTGGTTCATCAGTTGAACCGGATCGACATTGTGAACTCCCTTTGCTAGGGAGAAGGTTTGCAGTGGGGCTCGGGATTGGTTCAGAAGCTCATCAATCTTTTTTGTCCACCAACTCAACCTAATTCAACATCTTCGCTATGATGTCCATGTCAACCATCCCCGAATTAGTTTTTACTACATAAATTCTATCATGGGTTTGATTGGACCTATCGAATGTGGTCATGGAGGCATTATTAAGCGAGTTCTCACTCATGGACTCAAAGAGTTCAAATGCGCTTTCCTCGCCTTTATTCAAAAAATTGCCTCCACATCAGGCATTGACAAAGTTCCTAAGGGTGCTATCTAGACTATGGTAGAATATCTGGGCCAATTGCCACCTTAGAACTTTGTAGTGTAGGCATTTTCTAAATATTTCATTAAATCGTTCCCACGCCTAATGAAATTGTTCTCCTCTTTGCAAGATAAATGTGCTAATGTCTCTTTTGAGGACATTAGCCTTTCCTATGAGGAAAAACTTCTTCAGGAAGGTGTGCCTCAGTTCCTCCCAAGTGGAGATGGGTCTCCCTATAGTTCTAAGCCAATGAGAGGCCTTGTCATTCAGGGAGAACGGGAATGTGTTCGTAAGGACAATATCAAGGTTGATGTTCCTTGGTTTCACGATCCGGGCAATTGGGTCTAGGTCCTCAAGGTGTTGGAAAGGGTCTTCATTTGAGCTCCCATGGAAATGGCTTTGGATCAAGCTAAGGACATTATGTTTTAGCTCAAAATCATCTCCCCCTTCGGGGACCCTAAGATGTGGTTCGACCCGGATAGCAGACGAATTATAAAAATCATGGAGAGGCCTTGGTTGGCCTTTAAGGAGTCTTGGCGGGTTTGGTGGGGGTTGCCCTTGAGGGTTCTGCAGTTGGTGTATGGCTTGCATGATAGTATGGATTTGTTGTTGTTGGAGTTGATGGTTTGCTGTCATTCAGGCCTTGATAATGGCCATTGCATCAAGTTGAGGTTGGTCCTCTATGTCAATTCTCGGGTCGGCCATTTCCACAGTTCTAACCCTCGAATAACTTAGTCTCCTCCTAGGGTTTCTCTCTAATGCAACCAACTTAGGATGAAGTGAACATCTTCCGTGCGTATACTATAGAAGAACAGGGAGGGATGCGAAAGAGATAGACGAGAGAATAGTGTGTGCACAACCAAGCAAACAGACGGCCTTACAATGTAGACTTAGGTGACCTAAAAGCCTTGGAGAGAATGATTAAATCTGCAAGCACTTAAACCCTCCTTCCCAAGGTTAATTCGGCTAGGTTGATTACGAGGGGGTAGAGGGGAAGGTTCTACCTTTGACTTGCACCGCTGGTTCCTTGATACCCCCCAACTACGGTCGTTTGACACTTCCTCACAGCCTAGACACCGGATTCCACATTGGGAATTAAGGCTAAGTACTTAACAAATCCAATCACGCTTCTAGGACTTAGATTAGTCCTACCTAGAGCACGTCTACTCAATTTTATTTTGGGCTGGGTCAGTGCTTGTGCTTAGGGTATATGAGGAGGCGTTGTTGGGGGTTGTGCCTCTTAATTAATCCGATTTGAGCTGTGTGTGCACTCAACGAAACATGATTTTCAAGCAAGGTTTTTGGATGTGGTGCTTTTTAATCCTTTGTTTTAGTGATTTTGAGGGTTAGAATTTCTTAAAGAGATTCAAGCAGTGTTTGTAGTCGGCACACGATGTTTTGCAAACAACAGATGATTGGCAATTTCCTTTAAAGTAAATAATGTAGCCCTAGAAAAATAACACTAATGTATTCACCCCTAAGGTTCATATGATTCTAACAGGTGAATTGATTTTAATTTGAGTGGTGCAGCCATTTTAAGACACGTTTAGCTTTGCAAACACCACTCCAAGAAGACAAGCATTTTAAAAAGATTTTTTTTTTTTTTGGTGGTGGGTTAAGATGTGGGTCGAGTAGCCATTCACTACGCCAATTTTTATTTTATTTTATTTTATTTTTTAGCAAGCAAACAATTAAACTAGCCTAGGGTTTATGCACGAGCCTAAATGCAATTTTTTCTCTTTTATTTTAGATAAGAGATGATGAAATTATAATAGATAGGTAAAGTGATACTAAGGTCTTCACCACATCTTGCTCCAACCTACTGGCTTGGATCGTGCTCCGCTCGTTGTTGATGCACCGAATTCCTGCAACTAATAAGGAGAAGACAAATGCGAGTCAGAAAATGTGAGTACCACTTAATGCAAGTATGATAGCGACTAGAAGATCCGTTGCCTCCCTGGTAATGACGTCAAAAACTGATGTCGAAAAATGCAATGTGATAATTTATTCGTTGTAGCGTGCAAATATGACATCAATTTTAGGAAGAATATGGTAAAATGAGTACGAGCGTCGATCTCAGGGAGGTAGAAAATCGATCAATCAGTCGCTTATTGCCACATGGTGATTGCACTTGCTTGTGTGAAAAGGAGGGAGAGAGAAGATAGGGTTGGAGATTTGTAATGACAATGATTGCTAACTATACGTGAAATGGCAATAGAACAATATCGCATTAAAAGCATGGAATGATGAGTGGCATGAATAGAATCTAATTTAGAATGACAAGGCAACAATGATGGTAATAAAAACTAATATATTGCATAGGTGAAATTATTTTACAACTACAATGCTAGATAAATGCTTAAATAAACATGATCATTAAGCTCAGGAAAATTGGAAAATAAATGCGAAAAGTGGAGAGGCAACGTAGCCACGATTGTGGAAATGTTTCCGTCAGCGACTCAGCGACTCCAAGGACCTTGCTTGAGCTCTAGAGAGTTGGAGGAATGCTTGTGTTGAAGATGATTTGCAATGGGAGGCCATGCGGGCCTTTTATAGGTGAAGGGAAAGGGCTCATCCAAGGCAAGGACGTGCACAATAATGCATTGATGCACGGGCAAGGAGGTCGTGTCCCATGCTCTGAGCATGTAAGCGCTGGAGATCATCCAGAGGTCAACTGGTCTTTGCAAGGATGATTTTGGATCAATTGATCACGATCCTACGGTTGGCATAAACATTAATTAGAAGCAATCTAAATGTAGATATTATACGATATGCATGCCATGCTCCCTGACCCATTATATCATGATGTTAATGCGCATACACCCTCGAAATTGACTTTAATTGATGTAATTATCGTTATTATATGTAGTCATCAGAGCCCCCAACTCAAGTAGAGACCCGAGTCGATTTCATTAAACACCCAAAGATCTAGTCACCTATTACATATACATAGAATGATAAAAAAAAACATCCACAATGCATCACATCACATATATGCACGAAATAACATAAATGAGTTTGAACCAGAAAATATACCATCAGAATACTCATAGCTATCACAAGTATGGACATAAAACTGAAAAGAATGAACAAGTGTAGAAAGAAGCTAATAAGCACTACAAAACATAAAAAGAAAGAAAAGTACTAAGACTAGATCTATAACTACCGACCATGGTGCTATGCTTGGATCGACACCGTCACTATTTGTAGCCATAGAGTTCAGCTGTAAGTCTCCAGGACCTAGGTACAAAGTCCATAGAAAATGTTAGTGAACATTGAGTAGAGTAGCAAAATAGTAGAAAATTAAGCAAGTTAAATAATTACAAACAAATCAGCGGGTACTATTTTCAATTAATTCAATTTATCCTTTATCAACTCATTATTTGTTCCTCACCACTATTTCAATCTTTATTAGTCTAAATCAGTTTCCTTGGAAGGCACTATTGAATGAAAATTTGTCGCAAAAAGATTTGAATTTTGAAAACCTGTTGTCGTATTGTAATTTGCGAGAAAATCCGAACAATCAAATAATTTTTACCAAAACTCAGAATGAGTCCCAGGTTGAACATGGGAAGGCATACATTTAATCAAAAGTTGCGTTTATATTTGTTGTCACGAAGTAAATTAACTGGTTGAATTAAATCTACGCTAGCTATCTACTTAAAGAATAATTAATAGAAGACAGAGAGAGAATAATACAAATAAAAACAAAATAGAGAGAGAATAAACAAATATTTCATAGCCACAGATTAATGTTCATTACAACTACTCGTTATGCTAGAAAGAGAAAAATTTATACTAGAAAGCGATAAAAGAGAAGGTGGGGAGAGGTTATCCTCCTCGACAGCTACTTAGTGGATGAGTTGCGTTGACAAACGTCCGGACGAGGGTGGTGAGATGACAAATGAGGGAGAACGAAGATGGAGGATGGGGCAAGGTGACTTCCTAGTGGGATCTGCTTCCTGAGTGGTGGTGAGAAGACAATCGTAGGCACTCCACGAATGGGGAGAGAGAGTGACAAAATTGTATTTTTAACTCTAATGGAGCATCCTGAGTTTGGGACAAGCTCGTAGAGCTTTAGAGGGGGTGAGAGAAGAGAGGAAGAGATGAGAAGAATGTGGGGGTCGTAGGGTCTTTTTATAGGTGTAGAGGTTGGGGGCAAATAAGTTATTTAAGGTTTAGAATATTAAATGCATCAGACTTTAGTGACAGATATAAACATCACTAAAGGCTAAACGTGGGTGTAGCACGCGTGCATGCCCCCGCCTTCTCACCTTCAGCTGCTTCAACACTTCTCCCATGTCCAGACAACCTTAGATCGGACGGCTTAGGATCATCCGCACCTGCTCTTCATTGCACGCCTACGCGTGCGATCAGGCGTGCAGCAGCGGGTCATCAAGCACGTGCACATCTAAGCTCATCTAAGCCGCAACGTCGTCGCTTCATCCACATTCGCGCCACATCTAATGGGCGAATTTGGCCTGCGCCCGCTTGCTCCTTGATTTAAGGCGTTGAGGCACCTTGAACATGCGTCGTTGGCTCTTGGAAGGGCGTTCACCCACGAGCTACAACCGTGGATTGTCTCAAAGGCGCTCCACGCTTCCATTGCTCGCGACCGTTGGATGAGAATCCAATGGTTGAGAGGTGCGGGCGTAGATGGCTTTAGAAGTCAAGCGGAGTTGGGTTGGGATGGCGCCACGTGGCGCCATCCTCTTGCATGTAAGTGGTGCCACGGATGTTGGATTGGACAAATTTTCGTGTTGTTGGGCTACGATTGTCAATCTGAACCCATCTGTGCAATTGGATTTGTCATCTGAAGTCCGAATTTTACACCACTTGCCCCTTGACCTATGGTCTTTGTCGGACTACATCTGATGCTACGGAGGTCCGATCAGGGCGACCATGGAGTCATGAACTCCAAT
This sequence comes from Thalassia testudinum, assembly GCA_037157565.1. Classification (NCBI taxonomy): domain Eukaryota; kingdom Viridiplantae; phylum Streptophyta; class Magnoliopsida; order Alismatales; family Hydrocharitaceae; genus Thalassia; species Thalassia testudinum. The sequence goes on along the minus strand of JAZHRO010000003.1, from coordinate 135,397,221 downwards.
CGTCGCCCTGATCAGATTCGTACGGTTGGATCTCAAATCCGAGACCCCAATAAATGTTACCCTGATCCCTGACCACAAAAAGAAAAAATTAATCTAAAATTTATACAATTTAACATAAATGCACGATGATGCATGTTATACAATATTTATAATGATGAATGCTTCTATAACACTAGAAACATGCATAAATAGGCATTATATGTTAATTAGATATGTGCACATCAAGCATTAGGAGATTTTGCTACGATATCCTATGCAGTAGATTGCATATGACTCACCCACTTGGCTAAGGGGACAACCTGTATCTATTCTATCGCCTAGTCAACTGCCCTGGGTCCTAGCTAGCAAAGTGACGTGGTGACTACAGCCCGTGCGATAAACATGCGAGGAGCTACCTCGCACTAATGGCATAGCCGACTTCCCGGGCCAAGTCTCTGCCCTTAATAGGCATAGCCGACTTTGTCATTGATACCTGACACAAGTACTGACTTACAATTGTCATTATAGGTTTCAAGTCGGTCAACCAATGTTCGTTTATAATTTTCCAACTCACTCAGCAATTTTCACTGGTAATTCCATCATTTTCTCTTACTCAAATATAGTAGATATTTCTGTTTATTTATTACTTATTCATTCTTTCTTTTTAGCTTCTTTGAAAATTTCTCTCATATATATTCCAATAATTTTCATTAGTTCTCTTATCCATCAAGGAATTATGTAAGTTAATGAAATGGCAAAGATTTCAACACATTATACAAGGTTTGGAAGGCATTGAGTTACCATTCCAATTATGTAACAGCCTAAGGAAGTTGTTCTAACTATTTGTATCATTTAACAATTTCGATCTTTTTATTAATTTAGGCCACTTTAGTTATTCGTTCAAGCAATCAAGTACCCGACTATTGACAATCAACAACAGGTGGAACTCGAAGTACTCAGCAAGAGGGAAAATGTAACATACGAACACTTAAGTTCACATTTAATCCTACATTAAATTCTATGAAGAAGAAACTCCCTACTGTACCTAGGGTCACCGAGGGGTCACGGTGACTCCAAGGTACGTGTCAGAGACTTCTCAGGTTTCGAGCTTGCTCTGCATGCTTGTCTCTAAATTAGACAAGAGAAAACATGTTAAATACAATTAATAGGTATCTTAAGGGTACAATTGCAATTTACCACTTCCAATGGAAAATCAGGCCTTACTACATCGAAGTACACCTTGTCGTGATTCCAATGGCAAGTGGCTCGTCAAAATCGAACTTCAATTGTTCCTTGAATCAATCAATTAAAGAGGTGTCATTAGGAACCCAAATGCAATATTCAAAACTTAAAATTTTGAGTTCATAATTTTTTGAAAATCCAAAAACCCCTCTTCTCCTTACATCTTCTGCTTCCTCTTCTTCACCTACTTTTTCTCCATGCATAGACCCATGTGCGTGTGCATGGAACCCCTGGTCGATCAACATCAGCAATGCCTATTAAGGGCCTTTGTTTTAATATGTTCAACATCAACAGGGCCCTTAATGTCAGCAAGCTTAATATCACTTAAGTATAAAGCTTTGATTTTTATACTCAGATGAGCAAATGCCTAATTGGAGCTCTGTTTTGGGTAGTTTTAGCTAATGAGAATCAAAATCTACTAATTCGAGGCCAAAGCAATGACCTAGCTGGTTTTCTAGATTCGCCCTGAGGTCCTAAACACTTATTGATAGTGTTTAGGAGGAGCTCCAGGTGATCAGATCACTTGGGTGGATTCAAAGTAAAAGCCTAAACTGGGCTACATTGGTTCTTGATTCAAAAGGTTTTTAATCTAATATTCAGGGCTTGACTGAGGCTTATAAGATCATAATTGAACTTTTGAGTTGAATTGCAAGTGTAATTAAGGGCTAATTTGATCCATTCCTCTTGTGTTGTCTATGACAAAGATAAGGGACCAAACTAGGGTTAGGGTTTGTTGATTTTCAATTGGTTTATAATGGACTTCCAGATCTTCTATGGAGTGTGTACAATAGATTTCAATGAAGATTTTAGTGTTTGAATCAGAATTAAGTCCATTAGAGCAGCAACTGATCAACTACTCTGTCTGCTATCTGAACGGATTTTTCCATGGATTTTGATTTTAGATTTTGAGATGAAATGGTTTTATGGTTGAATGGAATGTGCATCTGGATTATCAGATCTGAAGAGGACTTCATAAGCCCTAGTTCAAACCTGACAATGGGCTAAACCATTCAGCAGATTAGTTGAACAGTGCAGCTAAGAAACAACAGTAGCAACTGTCTGAAGAGGGCTGGGTTTGAATGATACTGAGTTGTTGATGTTGTGGATTGCTAAAACTTCATATGACAAGCATTCATGTACATTGAATTGACTTAAATTTGATTTGAGCAGCATGTAATTCATGTTTTAAATCACTATCAGCTGCATATAACTGTCCAATTTGTCCAAATTTAAGTTTTAATGAAATTTGAGTTGGAAATCAATTTCTAATGTTCCATCATGTTATATACTAATGACTAATTATGTCTGAATGTTCACACATCAGTTTCAGACCTCAAAACTGAAAATAAAGGCTTTGGTTCCACTTCAGAACACCCTTTTAAGACTTGATTATTCCAACTTGTAAATACATAATAAAATTACAAAAAAATTGTAAATAAATAAAATAAAAGTCACTTGAGTAGGATTAGGTATATTTTTAGGTGTGTGAAGTTTGAGTGGATTCTAGACCCTCTGGCTAGTAGAACATACCAGTAAACAGTTAAGCCTACGGTGGTATTAAATAAAAGAAAAAGACAAAAACAACCCTCTCTTCTCTCTTCTCACCTTTTCTCTCTCCTCTCCTTCTATAAAATATAAAAATGCCATAAAAACTTTAAAAAGCCAAAAATTCCATAAAAATACTTTGTATATAGTCTTTATACTTGTATATATAATTTAATACTAGGTTAATTGCAAATAAAAACTTATATACTTAAAATGCACATAACTAACTTATATATATATTATAAATGTTTAAATAAATATTTATGTTAAGTTAAACTGCATATATCATAATTACATAATTATCTATTTATTTAATTAGATTATATGTATATTTACCTAAGTAAATATAAATACATATGTATACATGTATTAGCATATTTATAACTATATATACTTATTAAAGTATTTATAATATACTGTAATATACCTGTATATTTATTTATTTAAGTATTTATTGTATATAATTATGTTATTAAGTTAAATAGTTACCTTATTAAGTTAAAATAAATTAAATTAGTAAATTAATTTATTATTGAAGTAAATTATGTCGTACACTTGTATATAATAATTTAAATTGTTTTCAACCTATTTGTAATGTATTTATACTAAATAATAGTATTTATAATATAATTATGTGTATATCTTTTTAAAATGTGTAATTAAATGTATATAAATTAAAATAAATAACTAAAAATAATTTAAAATGTGTAATAAATATTTTATGTTGTATATTAACTAAATTATAATTCAATTGAGTCATAAAATTATCAATTTAATCTTTAATTAACAAATTAAGCACTAAATTAACTTGTATAATTTTCCAACTTTAACTACTTTTTAAATATAATTTAATAATTAATTATTGTAAATTAAATACACTATTAAGTAGCCCTGTGTACAGGCTTCACGATGGTATAATTTAATTTAAAAATAAACCTTAATAAGGCACTAAAATCGATGTCCGAACTTGGCCATTCCGCACGATTTTGTACATTCAATTTCACGCTAGAATATAGTGGGATTAGTCGCACCTCGTTCCTACTATACCTGATGACCCGCATATATTGTTTAGCATAGCTTAAGGAGCATGCTGAAATGAGAAAAAATGAGCTTACAGGTACACATGGGCATTGTTTGTGCATCTGCGAGTGTGCACGTGTCTAAGTGTGTGTAGGTGTGCTTGGACATGAAATTATGCTAAAATGCACCCTAATCAAACTAGGGTCCACCTAGTAATGGAACTAATCTGGCTTTGAGAGGAGACGTTGATCCTGTGAAAAGTGGGCCCACCAACCAATAATTTTTTGTTTAAGGTTAAATGGTTAACTTATAAGCTTAAGTGTTGAGTGTGTTAGTGTTAGTGTGCCTAAGTGTTAATAGTGTATTAAGTACATGTGTTGTGTGTGTGTACGTATATATGTTTAGTGTTAGTGTTGAGTTGTGTGTATTTGAGAGTTAAGTGTATATATGTTAAGTATATACGTATGTGTATATAAAGTATAGAGGTATACATATGTTTGCCTTATTTGTATATATGTTTTCTAAGGCTTTAATGACACTTATATACATCACTATACATAGTATTATATGTTAGTATAAGAAGTTATATATATTAGTATAGTGTATACTTAGTGTTTTTGTGCCTTATTCTTAGGCATTACTTAGTGATGATTGTAAATAACTAACCTAGAGTAGTTTAATTAGTTTTTCATGCCTTTCCACTTGTAAATATTTTTGAGGCATTGTAATTAACACTAACTGATTCAATTTGTATATAATTAACCTACTTAATTCATTCTTTAATTCATTCATTCTTTTGTAAATAAACTTGATATTTTTGAAATAAAAGAGTATTTTTGGAACATAGAGAGTGATGTATATTAATAACTATCTCCCAGTAAATGACCTAGAATAAACTAGTAAAAATTATGTAATTAAATAAATTACATGACATCCATCTGGATTGCATCTATACTACAACATAGCGACTCTTACTTAACATGCAGTCCAGGAGGTACATCAGCGCTACAGGTGCTTTTGAGTCCCAAAGACCAATCCGCTGGCGGTGGCTGTTCAATCTTGGCTGTTGGATCTTGATCCAACGACCCAGATCTCACAGCTCCATGTGTGAGGTGTGGCTGAGGGATTGATCCTAATCATTGGATGGCGACCCAACGGGTGAGATCACTCAAAGGATGTGCTTTAGAATCGAGCGAAGGGCCTTGGGCGGTTGTGGATGGCTCTGATGGTGCCACATGGGACCATTAGGACCACCGTCCATCTTCTTGTCCTTGCAGGTGAAGTTATGATGTCGAATCAGGTCGATTTCAACGTCGTTGGGTTGCGATCGTCAACTTGAATCCGTCGATACGATTGGATTTTTCATTTGAGACCTGTTCAGTTAAAAAAATCGTGGGAAAAGTCAAAGTTTGAAAAACTTGTTGTCGTAGTTGCGAAAAATACAGTTAATAAATAATTTTTACCAAAACTCTGGTGAGTTCCAGGTCGAACATAGGGAGGCGAACGATTGATTTTAGAAATCCGCATTTATTTTATTTGTTTTTGGTATTTTGTGCTTTTATAATTTTTTTGGTGTTTTTATAGCAAGAGTTCAGGTCAAGAAATTGTATCTAGCTACTCTAATCTACTTGTAGAATGTTAGAGAAAAGAGAGAGAGAGACAAAGAGAGAAAGAGAGGTAGATAGATAGAGAGAGAAGGAGAATAATTATTTGAATAAGATAGAGCAATGTTCATTACATCTATTTTCAGAAAATAAAACTATTCTAGAAAGCGAATAAAAGAGAAGAGAGAGAAGAATCTCCCTTGACGGCTGCTTAAGGGACGAGCCATGTTAACGAAGCACCCCGAAGAGTGTGGTGAGTTGGAGGAGGGAGTATGAAGCTGGAAGAATTGGGGATGAAGCAGGGTGATGCCGTAGCGGGATTTGCTTCCTAAAGGGTGGTGAGAGGACGGCCACGAGTGCTACACAAATGGGGATGAGAGAGAGGGAATAAAATTATCTTTGGACTCTAGTCAAGCATCCCAGGCTTGGGACAAACTCGTAAAGATTTGGAGAGGGTGTGGAGAGGGTAGGAAGAGATGAAGAGGAAGAATGGAGGTCATGGGGGTATATATAAGGCTTGGAGGCAAGTGGCAAATGATTTGGCTGCATTATGGCATTAAATGCCTGCAAATCATGCTCTCCACGTGCAATGCTCGTGCGCACATCCGTGCACAGCACAACACCACTAGCACAGTGCACTGGCATCGTGCAAGCACAATTTGCAACGCTCTTGGAGCGATGAGAACCGTCTGGTGGATATCAGAAGGCCGAGAATCGCCCTCACCGCACCTTCAAATCGCATGCATCCGGGCTGCTGGTCATCCGTGCGGCCACGTAGCCATGCGTGAGCCGTAAGATGAAGATCCGATGACATTAATCAACTAGTGCTCAAGCTGGGAATTAAATCTGCACCTGTAGGGCTCGAACGCATGTCCATGCCTTGCAAGCATCCCGTGCTACCGTTGTAGAGTGGGCACGAAGTAGTCGAGTTGATGGTCATTGTGGCATGCAGTCATGACCGTTGGATGGCAATCCAATAGTTTAGATCACTTTTCATCTTTGAAGCATGCTAGGCAAGGTGACGTAGTAGATCCTTAGCCGTTGGATTGGAATCCAACGGCTGAGATTAATAAGGCGTGGCTGAGGAGAGAGGCTGTGGGAGCTTTTGGGCAGCTGTGATGGCACCACATGTCGCTATCCTAGCCGTCCATATTCTGCTTATAGGGGACGTTACGGATGTCGGATCAGGGCGATTTTCATGTCGTTGGACTACGATCGTCGCCCTGAATCCATCTATATCATTGAATTTATCGTTTGAAACCCTGAAGTGTGTCGCTCTATCCCTCAGCCATTAAAAGAGGCGAATTAATCTATACATAATCTAATCTAAATGCGATATGATGCATGTTATGCAATATTCACAATGTTAAATGCAATTGTGAGCCTAAGAACCCACGTAAATAGGCATGTTAAGCTAAATAAATGTGTCTACATCACACCCACATGCCTATCTTTTGCCAGTCCCTAGCAAAATTAAACTAAATGATATTTATAAATAGAATTACGAATCGATCACTAAGACATAAGTTGTTTATCAATAATAGGAAATTTCAACTAAGGACCTAAGCCACAAAGACTCAAAGCTACAAAGACTCAACAATACCTGAGTGTCTGCCAACATGCAGATCACCCACGTCCTCACCTTATTTTGTACAAAAGCAAATACATTTTTTTCTATTTTTCTTCTTTTCTAATTTTTTTGAATTCTTTTGAGTTTAAAGTTTCTAGGTAGTTTTCTACGACTACCCAACCCACCTAAGACTCAAAAAGACTCTAAGTTCTAAGCATCTTATTGTGAAAATGTGATAGACTCACTAAACGGCAATCAAAATGGCCCCAAGGTTTCTACAACCCTTAGGTGACCGTAACAAAAAAATCTGCTTAAAGGTATATCTATTTGACCAATAACTTTCCCTCTACTTTTATTTTTATGAGGTCAACACAAGGGCTAACCCAGTGTATATCTCCCTAGCTTATTCTACTTCCCACTTCTCCCTAAGTGTTTAGGAATTATTTGTGTGTTTTTTTGGGTTGGGTTCTGGACAACCGACAATAGGAGGTTACCTATGACAACTTGCCAGCTATACCCGTGTAGTGAAGTGTAGCTTATTTATTTTTTTCTCCTTTTCTATTTTACATTTTTTTCTTTCTTTTTTTTGGGTATTTTTCTATTTTTTTCATTTTTTGAGCAGGTGGCCTCCTTAATCTAAGATTTACCTAAAGGCAACAGCCAAAAAGAATGGGTCACATGGCTAGGCTCTAGACACTCGGCTATGAGGGGTTACTCATGATAATGTACCAACCATGTCACCCTAGAAAGTTTATTAGCCACCTAATTTTCGTTAAAACCGTCTGAGAAGTGAGTTAGTGCAAATAGTGTGCAGATGCTTAGACTATAAGTCCCTTCAAATCAAAGGGTGGCTTGATAGGTCTCATACTTATCACCCCAATTTATTTAACCACTTAAAATAAATTTTAAGTTGCCAAGGACTCGAGAAACAGGTTCACATTTTTGTGGGCACCCAGGCTAATTAAGCCTAAAGACTTGAAGAGTTTAAGTGTTCATGTCCTATTGTATTGTTTCCTAAAGTTGAAAAACTCCTACTACCTAAGTTTTCTTTTTTTAATTCAATTTTTTTTAATAAGGATAAAATAAAAAGAAATAAATTCTATAAAATATAGAGCTGACAAAATAATTAAGAGATGAATATATCCACCCCCTATGCCTAGCTAAATGATGAATGATCTATCTGGATCACTAATTGTTATTAATTAATTGTCATTGTTGTTGTAATATAGTTGCAATTCATATGGATGTTCAATCATTTTGTTTATTTACATAATTTTTACTAGTTTATTCCATGTCTACTGAGAGACAGTTATTGATATACATCTCTATATATTAAAAAAATGCTCTTTTATTCCAAAAATGTCAATTCCATTTACAAATGAATTAAAGAATCAAATAATGAATAAATTGAGTTAAATATATACAAAATAAATCAATTAATACTAACTACAATGCCTTAAACATATTTACAATCAAATAGGCATGAAAAAAACTACCTAATCAATTCTATTTTAATTATATACAATTTTCCTAACTAATACCTAAGTCTAGGTACAAAAATAACTGAACAAATATACTTACATGTACTATACTAACATATATACAAACCTACTAGCTAAAATTAAACCTTAGACAAATTATATACAACCTAAAGCAAACAGATACTCTAACTATATATACACTAACTATATTTATATACATATGTACACTACATTATGTATACACATTTATAATTTATCTATTTACAAATATACTACTAATACTCAAGTATATACACTTCATATATAGTGTTTAAAATATACTACACATACATACATATACTTATGTACCCTATAGATAATATACATAACTCTAACTTAACTAAATTACTATATAAGGCTATACTGGTAGACTTAAGTGCTTCTAAAGCCTTCAAAAATGTCACTAAAAACTTATATACATAAAAGGCTAAAACACATATTACTCTTATATAATCACATACTATAAAACACTCACGTATACACTACATATGCTTATATTATGTACTTATACTATACTGATATATATACCCATACATATATTTATATACTATTTACGTACAATACACTATATGCACTAACACATACAACACTAAAATTGGGTTACACTCGGTGTCATATGCTCGATAATATAGTCGTATACGCTCGGAGGGTAAGGGTAATGGGTAAGGTTTTCTTAGTGCACCTAGCACTGACAACCGAGCAACTACTAGTTGCAATCCATTATATATGGCTTCAGTCGCTCCTGGTTAAAAGATGTGGCACAAATCTTGAGTGCAAAATCAGTGAGCTGCATGCTTTAATTTCGATTTTGGGCCTCAATTTGAGTGCCTTAATGAAGTCCAAATTCCAATTAAATTATATGGTTTGAAAGCCCTTATATAAGGCTACAAAATTGTATAATTAATTTACAAAAATAAGTTATTTTATTAAATATATAAATTACTTTAAATTAGTGCTAGTTATACGTTGATTATTGGTTTGAATTTTTAATTAATGTATAAATTAATGATTAAATGATGCAATTGACTTCATAAATAGTTAATTTACATAATAAGGTATTTATTAAACATTTTTATTTTATTTTAAAGTGTTTTTTGTAATTTATGTACATTTAATTACACATTATACATAGTTATACATATAATTTAGTTAAAAATATTATTATAAGTATAAATATATTATAAATAGGTTGAAAATAATTAAATTAATATATACAAATGTACAACATAGATTACTTCAGTAATAAGTTAAATTACTAATTTATTTTATTTTAACTTAATAATTTACCCAATTAACTTAATAATCTAATTTTCTACAATAAATACATAAATAAATCAATATATAGGTATAATACAGTATATAATGATTACCTTAATCTATATATACAGTTATAAATACTATTAGAAAGGGTATATATATTATCTATAATTATCTAAGTATTTATACATATAACTACTATAGATAATTTAGGTAATTACATAATTAATATATAAACGGTATAAGTTAACATAAATACTTATTTAAATAGATATAATAAATATATAAGTTATCTATGTACATTTAGTCTATATAAGTTAATATTTATATTTAACTTAGTATTAAGTTATATTTACGAGTACAAATAGTATATACAAGGTATTTTTATGCATTTTTGGGTATTTTTAGATTTTTATGGTATTTATATATTTAATAGAGGTAGGGGAAGAGAAAGAAAAGGTGCGATGATAGAAGAAGAATTTCTTTTTGTATTTTTTAATGTAGTTCTTCTATTGAATTTCAGAATAAACTGAACGTCGACTGGTATATTCTACCAAACTAGGGGTTCGGAATATTTTGAAATTTCGTATACACTTAAACAAATACCTAATCCTACTCAAGACAGGTTTCTTTTATTCATTTACATTTTTTTATATTTTTCTATGTTTTTCAAATCCATCCAAATCAGGCCTAAATGAGTTAAAACACATGAACCTAAAGCCTCTAAATGTGATTCAATAGCTGAAAAGCATGTGTAAACACACACACATTCAGCACAGCACATGGAAGATATTGGAGCAATTAAACATGATTTTAATCTTAATTTTCATTAAATTCTCACTTAGGATAGATTATACAATCACAAATAGTTGACAATGAATTTAAACAAGGTTTTCATGCAATTTAGATAAGATTAAAATCAAAACCTTATACATGAATGCTTACAAGTGTTGTTTTGACAATAAAATACATGTCAACTCCTTAAAATCCTCAAAATAATCTCAGCATCCATTTTAAATCCCTTCCTTTAGACCTTGTTGTTATCAAATTCAGCAGCTATTGCTGCTTAGCTAAATCAGTAGCTACTGCTACTATTGTTGCTATCAAATTGAGCAGCTAATTGATGCTTCCTTACTGCTGCACTATGAAAGCTTAGTAGCTGCTTGCTGCTATTGTTATTGCAAAACCATCAGACCATCAAGGTTCGATCAAAGCTCCTTCAAACCACTTTAGATCTAAATAAGTTAGATAAGTGTCATTAATTCCAGAAATGCATCAAGTCACAAAATCTCCTGAAAACAGGGATTAGATTCACTTAATGTAGCTTCTATGCAGCCTTTTATGTATGATTTGGGAGATTTGAGTCAAAACACACGTTAAACAACCATATAAGAACTAAGCATGCTTTAAACTCATTGTAAAAATCAAATATGTGCAATAAAATCTTCATCAAATGCCTTTGGAATTCAAATCTCATCTTAGATCAAGGTTGTAGAAGTACACCCCAGATTTGAGATGGATGATAAGATTTCATAAACAATCACCTCAAAAACTCTCCTAATATCTTGAAAACCAAGGAAAATCAAATATATCTCCTAGAAATCATTAAAATCTTCATATGATTTCCATCTTACACTATAGACAATGTAAGATGGAAATTCATATCACAATTTCAAAACACTTAAAACTCAATCCAACAATGTTTCAAAAGTTATTTAAGAGGTCTATGAATCATTTAAAGCTGGATTAAAGCATGAAGAACAAGATGAATCCTAATTTATTCTCTTTCTTATGCCATGGATAGCATGAAGAGAAAAATCAAATCAGGGCATGAAATCCATTGAGATTGAATCCCAAATCCTCAGACCTCTCATTCTAAATTAAAACTCAAATAAACATTGAAATCCTTCTATGTAGATCATGGCTAGAGCCTCAAATCATGAAGATTGATCATCCTTGGCTCTAGCTCTCAATAAAGAGCCCAAATTTTGATCGATGTCAAATCAACACCAAATCTGAGAAAATCTACAATTCAGCTCCTTCAAAAATCAAAATAGGGCCATTGTGAATTTGTGATGACCCTTAGATGATTTTTGGTGATCAAATCAGATCTGAATGCTCAAGGCATTCAGATCTGATTTAATGCCTTGATGAGTGGGTGAACGACGATTAAAAATGTGAGGAAAATACAAAGTGAATGTGAAGTGAGGGGGAAGATTAAATGAACACGATGAAGGGCTGAATTCATCTCCTCTGATCTGAATTAATCAGAGGAGGTGGAATGAAATTACGCTAATGTACTCCTAACTAAACTAGGCTAAGCTAGAAAGCATTAGATCTAACCTAGAAAGTATAAACTACACTAGGAAAGTAGTAAATTCTATCTAACAGAGGAAGGAGATGTCCAAGGTCCACTAACCGTCGATCACTGGCGACAAAAGGGAAGAGACCCTCAGCTGAAGAAGGAGTCCACGAGCCACCAATTGTCAGCCAGTGTCGATTGAAGGAGGGAGAAGGATCCATTCTATCACCGTAGGTGAGGAATGGACAGAGGAAAGTTGAGGGGATGGACTGAAGGGACCAACTCAAAGAGGAGGGGGCTGATGGTGCGTGTAGGGGTATGAGAAGTTGCCTATATAGGCGCTTTAGTGAATCAGGGCACCACAATGGTGAGAATAGGAGGATTTAGGGTGGACAGTGGATAGAGGATTGAGAGGAGCGTGGGAAGCTTCATATCAAAAATGCACCATTGGATAAGATCTAGGGAAAAAGGTGATGCTACGCACAACAGCACGTGGAGATTGGAGCAGGATCCATCGTCAGATGGATGGATCAACGAATCAATGGCACCTGTAACTTGTGTTCTTCAAGAGCTATAGTGCACTCGCGAAGCACAGGTGATTTAGGCATTTTGCGCTCAGACCCTTTAAGCGAAAGGGTATATATTTTGCACAAAAACCCATAAGTGGCAAAAATGAACTCGGAGGAGAACCTGGCTGCTTGCAAAGATGCCTCTGCGAGTTTTCAAATAGGTACCTGAAAGTTTTAGCTTAAGAAAATGTAAATGCATAAAGGACCTAAATGTAAACAACTAATTCCAAGGTTCTATTGATGTCGAAATGCAATGAAATTTTTATGATAGCTTAATTGAACATATTAGAAGTTAATTCAACCCTTCATTTGAACTTTTAAGCTCAGAAATGTGTTCAATTTGCAATTGAATCATCAATTTGTATTTTTGACTAGAATATTTCATTAATTTGACTTAATTATGCATTTTTAACCCGAATTTGATGTTTTAGGCCATTTCCTTAAATCCCACACTTAACCCATTTATTGTGTTAATTAGGTAGTGTTTAACCTAATTTCTAGCTTAACTTGGCCATTTTAGCTACGATGAGCTGCACCTCATCACTAATGCAATGTCCTCATTATATTAAAAAGGCATGAAAAAGAGGCGAAATAAAAGAGATAGCACCTGAATTCCATGATGATTCTGGTCAACTCCGAATAGAATATAAACAAGTACCTAATTTAATGCCTTCAGCTAAGCATAGTATACAAACAAAAAAGAAATTAAAAGATCAGAATGGCAAGTCAAGATCCGAAGAAAAAGATTGATCCTCAGACCCACCAGAAGAGTGTGTCCACAGATGTGGACTAGAGTGTGATGCAGTCCCATGCCCCAAGGTCGGGTGAATCCAAGGTTCTGAATAAAGTTACCTATATAACCAAAGATCTTTCTGCTTGTGGGGTTGGGCCTGTAGTTTATGCTCGTGTAAACCAAGTCTAAAGTGTTGGACAATAGGTAGGTTTGGACAAATAGGTGTGGTTGACCATTTAGCATTCGGCTCAAAAAGATAACCCATTAGTCTATACTTGGGTTTACTATCCTCAAAATCAAAAATATCACAAGGGTCTTGGTAAAAGATTGGTGGTTTCAGCTCAATAGGAACCCTCAGATCCAAAATTCTATTTCCCTTGGAATTAGCCTCCCAGATTTTCATTTCCAATCTCCTATCCTCCAAAATCAGCATGTTTGAGACCTCCAGATTGTTATGCACTCCATCTAAATTAACCAAGTCCAAAAATTATGGCTGAATAAGGATTGACTTGGGTACGATGATTTCAAAAATAAAATCATCATTCATCTCTTTGGGGTGTGGTTGAGGAATGGGGCTACTGATCGAATCTTCCATTAAATCAGGTTTTAAATCCTCCATGTTAGCCCCAACTAGATCAAATTCCTCAACTAGAGGGTCCTCAAATAATTCATCGAGTTCTTCAGAGTCGTTCATCTCACTAAAATCATTTTCTAATACATCAAGTGAGACTTCACCTAGAGATTCTTCTCCCTCATAATCAAAGAATTTTGGATCCTCATTAATATATGTCTCGTAATCATTTGTTATTCCTCAGTCAACAAACACATTCTTCCTCGTACCCTAGCTCGGGGATCTCGGGTAAAGAAATCAATATATCATCACTTGGTTGCTCTAATTCAACCTTGTCATCCCAAGTCTCATAAATTGTGTTCCCCCCTATAAGTAAGTGCCTGAGTAGGTTCTGACATTGGCTCTCCTGAAGGGGTTTTATCCTGAGTATCATCCTAAGATTGGACTAAAGCAACCACGAATCTCATTCTCAATTTTGACAACCTCCCAAGTAAAACTCACATGGGTCCTTATCCTCAACATCTTGGAGCCAATCTAATAAGGACTTATTGAGAGCATTAATTATTTTAATCAAGGGCTCCAATTCTTCAGTGTAGGGTGTTGGATGAGCTTCTAAAGATCAAATGGTATTCCTCAAGTTAACTAGCACCCTGTCTTGGACTTGGTCTACCTGAGTCGAATAGTTTGGTTCAGGGTTGTGTGTGTTTGGGTTTAGCCTATGAGGGTCAATGAATTGAGTTCCTGGGGCTCTCCCTGATAATAGGTCATCTCAGGTTGTTCATTTAGGGGTGGTGACCTATATGCAATGTAATCTTGGGGAGGGTAGGTGTTGTAATCATCATATCCTTCTTGATTGTAAATCAAATTAGGTTATTCATATGAAGACAGAGATCTATAATCCATGTAGTTGTGAGAAGAATAATAATCATAGTTTTAGTGTCCAAGGTTAGGCTCTGAACACTGAGGTTCGAAATTATACTCCCAATCAGGATTATCCCAACTAGTAGAAAGATGGTAATAAGTCAAGTTGAGATAATAATCATATTGGGGATAAGTGTTGCTAGGAGGGTAGGGGTGGAAGTGTGTATAGGATGTGGAAGGATACATGTCAAAGTGGGAGGGAAAATAGGAAAGAGGAAGGTGTCCTAGAATACAAGCAATTCAAAATTGTCCTTAAGTGGGTAGCCTAAACACCTACAAACTCCTAGAACTCATCTTAAGATTATAAACAATTTGATCTGCTTCTATCTAGTCAATACAAGCAGTTAGAGGGAGGAATTAGGGAGAAGTTTCTTCCTTTGCCTTGCACCTCGGGTTCCTTTGATACCCCCCAACTACTGTCGTTTGATAATACTCCCCTAGCTAGACAACAGATAAACTAGTAGAATCAGATTAATCGAAACTAATCTTGGTCTGGGCTCCGAGGAGCCAGTCAATCATTAAGGCCAACATCTACTCAATTTTAATTAGGCTTAGGTTTGAATGTGCTCGGGAATGTGATGGGCTCTTTATCTGGGTTGTGAACTTAAAAATCAATTAATTTGTGTGTGCGTGCTCAAACAAAGTTATTTAATGATTTATATTTTAAGATTTAACCTTGTTTAGTAGCTTTTAGGATTCAATTGTTAGGTTCATTCAATTAAGGTTCAGTGAGGCGCACCAGGTTTTGAAAGCATTAATATAATTATTTTCCTTTAAAAATTAGAAATAAAATGGAGTGCCTAGTTCTGACCTAAAAATTGAATCCTATGGGGTAGCTACTTGATGAATCAATTTTTAAATGAAGTGGTGCGGCTCAGACAGCTCAAACAATTGGCTTATTGCATCATTTTATTAAAACATAGAAATAATCAACCTATTCTGATGTATACTCAATTATGTGTGTCTTTGTGTGTACCGATTCCACAAGTCGAAGTCTCAGTTGAGTGTCAAAATTAGAGAGCTTAAGTGCCCCGAGTTTGTGGGTGTATATAATGTATCTATTAATTAAGTCCCATGATCAAATTAGAATTTTTTTTTTAATTTATGCGGAGGGGTGAGGTGGGTACAGTGATAAACAAACAACAAAATCTATCCTAGGATAAGAGCACCTAGGTCAATTTGGATTTGCATTATTAATGTGACGAAGCAAAATCCAATGGGTAGGGGTCGGGGAAGAACTTACAGAACCCTTATCTGCACTTTTCTCTGGTCTATACTGCTCTTTCCCACCTCAAAAGAGCACATGCAATTACAGCAAGAAAGGAGAAAAGTAAGATGAAAGTTAAGGCAAAAAATGTAGGAAAAAATCAACGAGCGTTGCCTCCTCGGCAACGGTGCCAAAATGATCAGTTGAAAATTTGCGAGAAAAGCTAGAGTTTGAAAAACCCGTCATCGTAGTTGCTAAAAATCTGACTATCAAATATTTTTTATCGAAACTCTGGTAGTCCCAAGTCGAACACGGGGAGGCGAACATTTGATTTTAGAAATCCGCATTTGCTTTATTTGTTTTTGGTATTTTGTGCTTTTCTAATTTACTTATAGAATATTAAAGAGAAGAGAGAGAGATAGAGAGATAGATAGATAGATAGATAGAGAGAATAATTATTTGAATAAAATAGAGCAATGTTCATTACATCTAATTTCAAAAAATAAAACTATTTTAGAAAGCGAATAAAAGAGAAGAGAGAGAAGAATCCCCTTGACGGCTGCTTGGGAGATGAGTCGCGTTGACAAAGTGCCCGAAAGAGGGTGGTGAGGAGTTGGAGGAGGGAGGACGAAGCTAGAAGAATTGGGGATGAGACAGGACGATGTCGCAGCAGGATCTACTTCCCGAAGGGTGGTGAGAAGACAACCATGGGTGCTCGACAAATAGGGTTGAGAGAGAGGGAATAAAATTATTTTTGGACTCTAGCAAAGCATCCCGAGCTTGGGACAAGCTCGTTGAGCTTTGGAGAGGATGTGGAGAGAGTAGAAAGAGATGAAGAGGAAGAATGCGGGTCATTGGGGTATACATAGGGCTCAAAGGCAAGTGACAAATGATTTGGCTGCATTATGGCATTAAATGCCCACGAATCATGCTCTCCGAGTGCAGTGCGCGTGTGCACAATTGCGCATAGTGCAGCACCACACACGCAGCACGCTGGCATCATGCGAGAACAGCTAGCATCACACTTGGAGAGATGAGAACCATTTGATGAAGATAAGAAGCTTGAGAATCTCCCTCACCATGCCTTCAGATCTTGCAATGCTCGCATTCATCCGCACGTAATCGCGTGCATCCGGGCTACTAATGAGGTGTGGCTCATCATAGTTAAAATGCCTAAATTAAGCTAAAAACTAGGCTAAACACTACATAATTAACACATGAAATGGGTTAAGTGTGGGAAATATCAGAAATGACCTAAAACAGAAAATGGTGTTAAAAATGCAAAATTAGGTCATAAATTGAGATATTCTATTCAAAAGTATAATATGATGATCCAATTGCAAATTGAACACATATTTTGATTCAAAAGTTCAAATCAAAGATAAAATAAACTTCTTAAATGTTCAATTGAGCCTCGATAAAAACTTGGTAGCATTTGGACTTCATTAGGACCTCGCATCATTGACATTACATATAGGTCCTTCATCATTAATATTTTCATTCATTTAAACCATGCCAAGGACCTTTCTGATAGCCGCGGGGACTTATTTGAAAATCGTCAAGGATTGCTCTGCTACACATTCCTCCATTAATGGACCTCCACATAAATTTCCTATCTTTTCACCTTAAGGGCTTGTCTGCAATTTCTCCAACACAACTGCAACTCGTATGTCCACTATAGCAACGCAACAAGTGCAATCTTAGCCGTCATTCCCATGCATCTTCGATCCTAGGGCTAATCCAAATCCAATATTCACGCACTCCTATGCATAGCTTCACCCCTTGCTCTAGATCTCATCCAACAGTTGTGATTTGGATTAAAGCTTCGTGCACCCCTCTCAAGCTCTATCCACCACCCATGCCCAAGGAACTAAATCGCACCTCTACAATGATCATACTCACTTAATTGGCTACTTAAGCTGCTCCCCACCTCGCGCGCAAACCATCAACTCCCTCTTACTTCCTTAAGCCTATCCTTTCCTCCCTCTCCAACAACTTCTAACCATTTCACTCACCACCTGTGACAGGGGCGTGGAGGGGATCTTGTAACACCAGGAAATGACCCTGGAGCTCCACTAGAAGGCTCTTCATTCACTGGAGACGTTCCTCCTCAGCCGCTGGCTTTGGATATACAGGTCCCGTTCGTCTGATTAGATTAGGATTTTAATCACTTTCTAGATTAGTTTTAGTGTAAGTTAGTGTAATCTAGATTAGTAGTAGATTGGATAGTGAAATATGTGATGGATTAGTTTAGATTAGTTTAGATCTTGTTTAGATCCAACCCGACCTCTCTGATCAATTCAGATCAGAGAGGAGTTTTTCACACTTTCATATCGACTCATACAGCTTTCCCTACGCCTCACAATTCATTTTTCTCTGATTCCCTCGCATTTTATTCATTGTTCATCCCTCTATTAAGGTCGAATTCAAATTTGGAAGTTTTGGCTTCTAGATCTGAATTCGCGCCTAAAATCCACCAAGGGGTCTCCCATTCACTCCGACTATTCACAAAGACCCCTCGATCTAGTTTTAATTGAACCAATTAGCTTGATTCTTTCATACTTGGTTTTCACGTCCAATCTTGCGATTTGGAGTCAATTTGGTTTTAATCAAATTTCATCCGAACGATTTGAGTTCAGATTTGCTTAATTGGGTGTATTGAGATGAATTTGAATGTGTTTTGATTGAGATTTATACTCAAAAGGAGCATATGCCCAATGAGAACATTGTTTTGGGTAGCCATGGCAGAGGATAATCCAATACATGGATTAGAGGTCATAGCAATGACCTATTATTTTGAGGATCATTAAGAATACTTGCACACTAATTAATAGTGTGAAGGTGTTCTTCATGATTTTATCTTCATAATGATCCACATTAAAAGCTCAAAACAGGGCTACATGGATTCCTAAACCAATCTGAATTCACTCTGATTTTTAAAGGAACAAATGATGATTTCAAGGTTTTAATGGAAATTCAGAGTTGCTTTGAGATGATTTCAATATCTAGTGTGATTTTCCTCTTGACATTGTCTATAATGTAAAAAAGGAGATCATATTAGGGTCTTTTGAGGATTTTAAAGAGTGAGGATTGGCCATATGGATTTTAGATCTTCATACATGGTTTTAAAAGGATTTTGGACAAAAATGATTTGTTAGAGAATTGATTTGGACATTATTGAGCCTAAGACCAGACCTCCTCAAGTCTGATCTTGGCTAATTTTTAGTCTAAGTAGTAGCTCTTAACTGCTAAAATCACAACAACTGCAACAGCAGCTTCCCGCTGCTAGTTTCATGGCTAGGTAGCTGATGAATGGCTACAACAGTAGCTACAGTTTGGTTCTAAGCCGTCTGAACTTGGAAGGTGTTGTCTGATTTGTAGCAGCAGTTGTTCTGCTGTGAATTTAACAGTGGTTTATCTCTGAACTAGATGGAGTTTGCAAGAAATTCGAGCTAGGATTTGGAAGGACTTTGAGGATTTATTGAGCTGACAATGTTGCACACTGATAGAACTATGTGTATAAGCTTTCATGTACTAGAATCTAAATTTACATCTGATCTGAGAAAGCTTGTAATACTTGTTTAACTCCTTTGTCAGCATTTTAGAGCTTCAAACTGTCTAATTTTGATTCGATCTGAGAATTGATGTAAAAACCCTGTATAAATGCTTGAACATTTGTTTTGGGAAGTTTGAATTTCTTTGAGAGGTTGGAAAGTAGTTCCCAACCATTAGAACTCTATTTAGTACCTTAGGTTTCATTATCCAACACTCTTCCAAGGCCTACATGGAGTTGCTTTGTAAATAAATAAAAATCAAATAAAAATCACAAAAAAATAAAATAAAGCTGTCTCGAGTAAGATTAGGTATTTCTTTAAGTATTCGCTAAGTTTTAAGGTACTCTAAACTCCCAGCTTGGTAGAACATATCATTCGACGGTTCAGTATACCTTGGAATTTAATAAAAAACCCAATATGAAAAACAACAAAAATAAACTTCTATATCTCATCTCACTCTTTCCTCTCATCCCCTATCTCTACTATACATATAAAAACCATAAAAATCAGAAAAATCCCAAAAATACTGAAAAATACTTTGTATACTATGTATATACTTGTAAATATAATTTAAAGCTAAGATAAACGTAGATATTGTGTAATATGTATATAACGTGTATATATAACCTATATCTATATTCTACATATTAAATTAAACATTTAGAGTGATTTATTATATACATAAATTTATTGTATAATTATCTATTAATTTATATTAACTTAAATGTATAATAACATTCCTAAAAAAAAATGTATAATAGCCAAAGTAATTATATAAACATATTTATATGTACATAATTGTACCTAATACTATACATACATATTTAATTATGTATTATGTACTGTATGATACCTAGAATTTAATGTAATTAGGTATTTACAATAAAAAATTAAGTAAATTACTAACTTAAAATAAAATAAATCATTAATTTAAGTTAATTTTGAAGTAAGTTATAATGTACATTTGTACAATATTATATTAACTATTTTCAACCTATTTATACTGTATTATAATGTATTATAGTATTTATAAATTATTTATATGTAAAACTATCTAAAGCATGTATTTAATTGTACATAAATTAAAATAAAGCTTCTAAAATACAATAAAAATGTATAATAAATAATTTATGATAAAAATTAACACTATATAAAGTCAATTTGGTAATTAATTCACTAATTTATACATTACTTAGCAAATTAAACTTTAATTTATCATGTACAAACAATAAACCTTAACTAATTTAATTATATATCTAAATAATTTATTTCCCTAAATTAACTATACCATTGTATAGCCCTATATAAGGGTTTTTCAAAATTATAATTGACATTTAAAATTGAACTTAAATTGGGCCCTCAAATTGAGGGCTAAATCATCAGAATTAGAACACAGCCAAACGTTGCGCAGTGCCAATTAGGCACTCCACATTTGTCCCACATCATGTGCTAAGAAGTGCGCGACATAAGATATAAGGTTTTCGTCGGATAGCCTCGCCAATCATCATGGTGCCAAGCACCCACACATACATACCATTAACCTCATGAGCATTAAATGAGCATCTGATAAATGATTGAACAATAGTGATCTGGAGGCCACGCATTGTAGTAGGCCTAAATTAGGCCAAAATTCAAACAAAATTGACCTAAACCTAACTAGGGCAAGCTCACTAGTAGAGGTCTGGTCCCACCCTCTTGAGTGTTGTGTATCCCTCGAAAGTAACCGGCCCACCCACTTCAAAATCTAAATTTTGGGTTGAGGGTAGACGTTTGTGAGAGAGAGGATGAAATTCCCTACTTGGAGGGGGTGACGTAATAATTGCGGAATTGAAATATAATCTTACAAATAAGCAATCACACAAATGGCACAAAGTATTTTTAGGTGGAAACCCAAACCGGGTGAAAACCACCACCTAACCCTCTCGAGTTAGGATTTTCCGATCAACTAAGTTGATCAAAATCTACTAAACCGAATCACTTTAAACGAGGGTGATTCAACCTCAATACAACCACGCTACTTAAACGAGGGTAGCGTACCTCAACCCCTTCTCTCCACGAGAAGGATTTTGTCTCACGAAGGAGACGGGAATTCGCAAAGCGAATACCCAACCAAATAACAAAGATAAAAGAAACAAGTCCTATAGAGCCAACAAAGTAATTATAAACCTAGCTTCTATAGGAATTAGGAAACTCTCCTTTGCAAGGAGTGTGTCGAGTTGATGACACGGTGCGTGAGCCACGCGACGGCGCAACTTTGCTCTCGTGAACAACGGCAGGAGAGCGGGTGCGCAACAGCTTGATGCTCTCAAGATGTAGAACTTGAGCTTAGAGAGCAAGAGCTATCTAGGACACAAGAGAGTGGAACTATGTTGCTTAAGTGTGTCTTGTGTCTCTCTTAGTGTGTCTTGGTGTTGCAAAGGTTCCCCTCTATTTATAGAGGCCTTAGGAAGGCTTTGGAAGGCTTAGGAAATGTTCTATAGCCGTTGGGAACAAAGCCCAAGAGAATCAACCTGAAATCAGGAACAATCATTGTTCTGACAGGCTTATCAGACGTCTAATTCTGGCATCAGACGTCTGGAACTTCACTTTAAGACGTCTGATTTCAAGGTCAGACGTCTGATTTTGGGCAGGTTGCTTCCTGACTTGGATCAGATCTAAACAGGGTTTTTGTGCAAGTCCATCAGACGACATACAAGACGTCTGGCACTATGTCTGGACGTCTGGAAACCTACTTTTACTGTGGGAATGGATTTTCCAAACGTTGCAACGGCTAGAAAATCTCTGAGAAGAGATTTTGGGTCAGCCGAGGCAAAACAGTCAATTATCAGACGTCTGGACAGTCCTATGGACGTCTGATAAGGCTCTAACGGTCATATCTTGAGTGTTTGCTAAGCCAGCCAACGGTCCACTAATTGGACGTCTGGCAAATCCATCAGACGCCTCCTAAGACGTCTGGTCTAAGGTCTGGACGTCTAATTTCATCAGACAGAACTAACTATGTCCAGCCTAACAGTTATCAGACGTCTGAAACAACAGTCAGACGTCTTAAAATACTTTATCAGACGTCTGATTTGGGAATTAGACGTCTGGAAACTCTGTTTGAACCCTATATTGGTTTTCTAAGTGTTCTACAGAAAACCTAAGTATCCTAGGGTTGTGCAGGTGTTCGTAGGACTACTGTTAGGGTACTTTGAGGCTCTTTAACATGAATTATCTAAGGAAATAAAGAGCAACAAAAGAAACGAAAAATACAACAAGTACAAAAGAAGGAAATCTATCCTATTCTTCATTTCCTTCCATCTTCAATATATCGCTCCTCGCGAATCTCTTCTGCTCTCCATCGAGCTCCTCCAATCCGTCTTGGATGCAAGCTCGAACTCCGTCTAATCACGTATCCATTTGCGATTAACCTGAAATCTAGGACTCAAAGCGCAAATATTAAATGACACGTGTTTTGTTATCATCAAAACAAATGATCGTGGTGCTCTAGCACCAACAGAGGAGACGTCCTAAATGGCTAAGTGTTGTGTCTGTTGTGTGTGTGTGTTTGCATGTGTATATTTGTATGGATATATGTATACGTACAGTATAATTCTGTTACGACCCGGTTCCTGAATCCCTACAGGATACGAGATCGGACCGACTCGACTGATCCCAAGACCCAGTCGTCCAACGAGAAAGTAACAAAAAGCAGGAAAGTAAACCACATTCACTATGCTAAGCAACTAACAGTAAAAAGGTACAGCAGTAAAGAGGTAAAAACTGCTACAGTACATATCACCACAACAACAGGAGAAAATCACAAAGTACAGGAAAGTAAGGGTACAGAACGTAAAAGTACCAGAGTCTGAACTCACTACAACAAAAGAGTACAGCAAAAGAGCTACAACTACTGGGCTCTATTGAGCCCAGCACCCTCTGCAGTCGTGGGCTCTGGCTACTCAACACTTGGTCCTGAAAAGGGTTATGAGTACACAAAGTCAGCGAATACTGAGTAGAGTGGCAACCAACTAACTAAAGTAGTAAAAGTGGACAGGTAGCTGTTGTTTTTCAATTACTTTCTTTAATTAATTATTCTTTTTTCACCACTTGGTTTATTTATCAGGTCTCTTTCTTGATCTCGAATGTTCCTCGTGGGAAGATCTTGATTGCAATCTTTTCCGAAGAGTAGAAGGCATACGTGGTGCTCTCCTAGCCGGGAGAGTCCCTCGTGGTGATCCTCAACCCAATCAACCACCCCAAGGTCACGGACAGACGTAACGGTGACTACAGCACGTGCGGTAAGCGCATGGGTAGCTACCCCGCACTGGCACGTGGTCAGTTGTTTCCGTTAGCGGGTGCGTCCAAAGTACAGCACGGAACCAGTATAGGGCCTAGCCCTCTCTGTTACAGGGGTCTCACCCCTCCACAGTTCGCGCACCCTCGCCTGACTACCCTAGTTTGCTCAGTGGACGGTGTAGAGCGACTAGCTGAACCCCGGGCCCCGTGGGGTGACAAGCTCTCTCCCTACACTAGTAGCTCTCTACTATGGGGTGGAAATTGTTATCATTCTATCTACTCATTCAAGACTGCAATTCAATCATCCATTACAGACATTTTAAGTGTTTCTCGTCCTAGGATTCATGGAATATCCTAGGTTCTAATCATTCATTCCACACATGCATTTAGGTTATAATTAAATTAGGGGAAAATTTCTCTACCAGTAAACCCAGGAGTATTGGGGGCTTGAACGGCAGGCTCACGTGCCTTAGCAAGCCCCGAACCCGCAACGGAACGAAGTCCTATCACAAGGAACAATCACAAGGGAACTATCAAAATAGTATGGAAAACCTTCTAATAAGTAGAGGAACTCACAAGGAACATATCGATATCTTATTTGCGTAAAACGAAACTCAAACGGACCCTCAATGGGTCAAAAATAGGGTTTCTGTCTCGAATTAGACGTCTGGAACAACTTCTAGACATTTTAAAAGTGCCCAGTAGCATACCTAAGTCTCTGCGCCAATCCTTAGACGTCCAAGAACTCTTCTGGACCGTCTGGACCCAGCTCCAGACGTTCGACCACCTCTCCGGACGTCTGGAAGCTCTTCCTGTTGTCTGGTACATCGCCCAGACGTCTGAAATGTGTGGGAGGGTGTCCCGCACCTTCCCGAAGCGAATCCTGCACGAAACCACGCAATCTACTCAAAAGGGCATGCAACAGGGTATCGATGAAGCGGCCTGCATGGCCGTATCCGCAAAGGGACATACCTTCGCAAGACTCTCACCTCAGACGTCTGGAACCACTTCCAGACGTCCGCACCGTCGTCAGGAGGTCACTCCAGATGTCTGATTCTAGGAAAAACCCAGAACCAGAACCTGCTTCCGTTATTCTCGCGCCACAGGTGGTCGCACTGCGCCCCCTCGCCTGCAACTCCGGCTGCAGCAGTGTCGGGGAGGACCTCCCCGATGCACTCCTCCACCTCGCGTAGTGCCGCTCCGGTAGTACGCTCACCGGTGAGCTCCCACATGAGCTTGCGAGCTCACCTCCTCCTCTCCTTCTCACACCGCTCCTCCTCTCCTCACGCCGCTCCTCCTCTACGCCGCTCTCGCACTCTCGCTCGCTCTGGGAAAGAAGAGAGGAAGGTGGCTAGTGGCTGAGAAGTGAGGAGAACGAGAGAGGATGAGGGGTTTTATAAGGTTGGGTTTAGGGTTTGCTTGGAGGCGGGTGAAGAGAGAGAAGGAGGAAAAACGAGAGGGTACTATCTGTGCGCAGCACGCGCACAAACGTGAGCTCGTACCCAAAGATTTTCGATTTCCAGATGTCTGGGAAGGTGTCCAGACGTCTAACCCACAATCCAGACGTCTTAAAAGGCTCAAACAGCACAGGTCTTAACATCATAACAAACTTAAAGAAAGTTTAGTCCCCGAAACTTGAGCTAGCTAGGGTGCGGAAAAAGAACAACATACACATAACAAACTTAAAGAGGACCGAAGCAGGTCCGAAAAAACATACCCTCAAAAAGCTCCGGGTACCGCTCTCGCATCGCCGCCTCAGGCTCCAAGGTAGCCTCCTCATACCTCTGGCTCCTCCACAAGACCTTCACCAGGGGTACCTGCTTCCATCTCAAACTCCGGACGGCTTTGTCTAATATCTGTACTGGTCACTCAGGGTAGGTTAGGTCGTCACCCACCTCGACACTCTCGTGGCTCAGAATGTGACTGGGATCAGCAACGTAATTCCTGAGGTTGGACACGTGGAACACGTCGTGCACACCAGAAAGCTAGGGAGGAAGGGCAAGCCTGTAAGCAATGGGTCCTACCCACTCCAGGACCTCAAAGGGCCCCACAAACCTCAGCGCGAGCTTCCCTTTCACCCCAAAACATTGCAGACCCTGCATGGGCGAAACGCGTAGAAAGACGTGATCCTCAACCTCGAACTGCACCTCTCTGCGCTTCCGATCGGCATAACTCTTCTGTCTACTCCTGACAGTGCAAAGTCGTCTATGAATCTACTCAACCACCTCCTGACTCTGCCGGATCAGCCTAGGGCCAACCTCCCACTTGGTCCCCACCTCAACCCAACTCAAGGGTGAAGTACACCTCCGTCCGTACAGAACCTCGTAGGGTGCCATGCCACTGCTTGAGTGATAACTGTTATTATATGCAAACACTGCCAGGGGCAAGTGCTCCTCCCAATAACCCTTCCAGTCCAGTACACAGGCACGCAAAAGGTTCTCAAGCGTCTGTACCGCGCGCTCTGACTGTCCGTCCGTCTGGGGGTGGTATGCCATGCTGAACCTCAACTGTGACCCCAAAGCCTGCTAAAACTTAGCCCAAAACTAGGACATAAAATGGGTATCCCGATCGGATACAATCTCACGCGGAACTCTATGCAGACATATCACGTCGTGAATATACCTCTCTGTCAACTGTGTTGGTCCCAAGGTGACTTGGATCGGCAAGAAACGTGCCATCCTCATCAATCTGTCTACAATCACCCAGACTGCGTCGTGTCCTCGCTGGGTAACAGGCAAGCCCACCACCAAGTCCATGGTGATGCTCTCCCACTTCCACTCTGGCACTGGAAGTGGTTGTAACGGCCCTGCAGACCTCTGATGCTTGTCCTTCACCTGTTGGCACACCAAACACTGCTACACAAATTCACCTACATTCCGCTTCATCCCCCTCCACCAAAAGTTACGTCTCAAATCATGATACATCTTTGTGTTCCCGGGATGTATGGTGAACCTGGAATCGTATGCCTCAGTCAAGAGCTCTCTCAACAACTCCTCGTCCCTGGGAATGCACAAACGTCCCCTCATGCACAGTACCTCGTCAGTAAAGGAGAAGTCTTTAGGGTCCCCTAACAGTACTCTGTCTCGCAACGACTACAGATATGGATCTATCATCTGTCCTATGATGATGCGGTCTATCAGCTCTGGTCTCGTTTGCAGTGTCACAGTCACTGCCCCACAGTGCCCAAGTAACTCTAGGGTTCGCCAACTGCCCAACTCCTCCATAAGCCTCCAACTCTGTGCCTGCAGACTGGCCAAGTGGGCAGGCGCCTTCCGGCTCAAGGCGTCAGCCACCACGTTGGCCTTCCCAAGATGGTAGGAGATGCTGCAGTCATAGTGCTTCAAGAGCTCTAACCAACGTCTCTGTCTCATGTTAAGCTCCTTCAGATCAAACAAATACCTAAGGCTCTTGTGATCCATGAATATCTCAAAAGTCTCACCGTACAGGAAGTGCCTCCATGTCTTCAGCATGAAGACGACAGCTACCAGCTCTAGGTCGTGGGTATGGTAGCTATGCTCATGGGGCTTCAGTTGTTGCGAAGCGTAAGCGACAAAGTGACCCCGCTGCATGAGCACACCCCCTAACCCCTGCAAAGAAGCGTCCGTGTACACGACAAAATCGCCACTGCTGTCTGGGATGGTAACCACAGGAGCCGAAGTCAGCCTCTCCTTCAACTCCTGAAAACACGCCTCACAAGCGTCTGTCCAAGAAAAGGGCATGTCCTTAGTCAACTGTGTCATAGGACGCGCAATCTGCGAGAAACCCCTGATAAACCGCCAGTAGTAACTTGCCAGTCCCAAGAAACTGCGGATCTCTGTCACTGTACGTGATCTCTCCCACCTTAGCACTGCCTCTACCTTGGCTGAATCCACATCCAAGCCATCCCCTAAAATCACATGACCTAAGAAGGTCACCTGCCTCAACTAGAACTCGCACTTGATGTATTTGGCATACAGTCTACGTCGTCTCAATGTGTCCAAAACTATCCGCAAGTGATGTCCGTGCTGTGCCTGATCCCGCGAGTAAATGAGCACATCATCAATAAATACCACCACAAACTGATCCAGATACAGTCTGAACACCTGGTTCATCAAATCCATGAAAGCAGCGGAGGCGTTGGTCAGCCCAAACGGCATGACCAAAAACTCGTAGTGTCCGTAGCAGGTGCGAAAAGCTGTCTTGGTGACATCGGTCTCCTTGATCCTCAACTTGTGGTAGCCAGACCTCAAGTCTATCTTAGAGAAAATGGTGGCACCTCGCAACTGGTCAAACAAATCATCAATCCTCGGCAACGGATACCTGTTCTTGATGGTGACCCTATTCAGCTATCTGTAGTCCACACAAAGGCGTATGGTACCATCCTTCTTCTTCACAAATAACACTGGGGCTCCCTACGAAGACGCATTGGGCCTCACAAAGCCCTTCTCCAGAAGGTCCTGCAACTGGGACTTGAGCTCTCGCAGCTCATGTGCTGCCATCCTGTAAGGTGTTGTAGAAATGGGGCTGGTCCCTGGTACCAGTGAGATCTCGAACTCGATCTCACGCTCAGGCGGTAGTCCTGGTAGCTCCTTTGGAAACACGTCAGGGTACTCTCTGACCACCGGGATGCTCTGAAAGTCTGCCACGAGGCTGGGCTCTGCCACTACACAAGCCAGGAAGCTCACACCCCTGGCCCAAAAGTATCGCCGCCCGAAGTGCAGAAATGCACCTGAAGCCTCCGTCCACCGGCTGTCTGTGAAACTCAAAAGGAGATATCTCTGGTATGGAGAAGACAATCTTCCTCTCAAAACAATCCACCGAAGCGTAGTAAGCGGACAGCTAATCCATCCCCAGAATCAAGCCAAAGTCCTCCATCGGTATCACAATCAGATCAGCAGGGACGCTGTGTCCCCCAACACTGACCTCACAGTCAGTGTAAACCTCCTCAGCTACAAACAATTGACCACTTGGGCCTCTGATCACAAAAGGATCCTCTAACAACACATAGTCCTATCCCAAACTGACAGCAAAACTAGCAGCAACAAATGAGTGCATGACGCTGGAATCAAAAAGTGTGTAAACTACTCTGCCGGAAACTGTAACCATACCTGCCACTACTGAACCTGAAGCTCTGGAGTCTCTGTGTGTCAGGGCATTGATACGCCCCTCAACTCTCGGTGCAAAAGAAGCAGCCACACTGCGTCGGACAGGTAGCTGCTGGCTGGTACCCTCCCCGCGACTGATGTCCTCCCCCACGCGCCTGGGAACCACGGCCTCCCGCTCATCCTCTAGCGCTCGATGCGGGGAGCATATGCTGACCTCCAGCTCTTGACGAGCAATCCCTCCGGATGTGGCCCGACTGGCCACACTGGTAGCAGAGGGGAACTCGACTCCCGCCCTCGATAGGTCCCTGCTAACGGTTGGGCAGGGGTCCAGTGCTAGCAGCTGGCCCCTGTCGGGGGCTCCCAAAGGCCACTTACAGCCTCGCAAAGTGTGACGGCTCTCTTGTGGGCATTGCGTGCCTCCTCTCTCGTAGGTCTTGTGAGTAGTCTAGTTGGTTGGGCCTCTTCTGTCCACTGTCAATGTCACGTGCGGCCGAGTTGGCCTCCTCATAGGTCATAGTAGCCTCCACCACTCTCGAGAACGTGGGTAGCTTCAGGGGTTTGACATACCCCCAAATAGCAGGCCGACGCCCCTCGGTGAACCTCCACAGGCACTCCTCCTCAGTAGCCATAGCTGTCGTAGCGAGACGGGATAGCTCCAGAAAACGAGTACGATATGCACTGACAGTCATCGTCCCCTGGTAGAAAGTGTGGAACTCCTGCTTTCTCTGATCCTGCCACGTCTGCAGGAAGTACTGGTCACAGAAGAGGGTGTCAAACTGGTCGCACTCCAGCTCTGCCCCCTCCTGACCTCTGACCGCCCTCCACTACCTGTGTGCCACGCTCTCCTACTGGTACGTGGCAAAGGCCACGCGGCACTCCACAGGGGGGCGAAGGGTGGCAAACACCTTCTCGATCTGCTCTAACCAGTCCTCCACCTCAGTCGGATCCTCATCCCAATTGAAGGAGGGGGGCTTCAGCTTCCAGAACTGTCCAAAAAGCTCGTAATGTCGCTAAAGTGAGGAAACGGGCACGCCTCCAGGTAGGGAGGTGTAACAACCCGATTCCCGAGTCCCTACGAGACACGAGAACCGGACCGACTTGACTAATCCCAAGACCTAGTCGTCCAAAGAGGAAGTAACCAAAAGAGCAGTAAAATAAACCACATTCAGCATGAATATAACTAGCAGTAACAAAAATACAGCATTAAGAAAAGGAACTACTACAGCATGTAATACCACAACAGTAGAACAACATTTATAACATAACATGAACTACAAGTAAAGAAAAGTACAGAGAGTAACAAGAACTACTCACTACAGTGGAACAAAAGGGGTACAAAAGAACTGCAGTAACTCTACTGGACCCTACTCGGCCCAGCGTCCTCTGCAGCCGCTGACCCTGGCTGCTCAACACTTGGTCCTGAAAAGTAACGAGTGTAACACGTTAGTGAAACGCTGAGTAGAGTGGCAGCTAAAACTAAAGAAGCAATAAGGTGTACAGTAGCAGTTTTATTTTCTTTCTGCCTTTATTTACGTCTTTCCATTGTTTCACAATTTATCTATTTCTCAGATCCTTCACTTGATCTCGAATGTTCCTCGTGGGAACGATCTTGATTGCAGTCTTTTCCAAACAGTAGAAGTAACACGTGGTGCTCTCCTGGCCGAGAGAGTCCCCCGTGGTGATCCTACTCTAAGTCAACCACCCCAAGGTCACTGACAGACGTAACGGTGACTACGGCACGCGCGGTAAACGCACGGCTGGCTACCCCACATTTTCACGCGATCAGTCGTTTCCGTTAACGGGTGCGCCCCAAAGCACAGCACGGAACCAGTATAGGGCAGAGCCCTCTCAGTAACAGGGGTCCAACCCCTCCACAGTAACTAAACATGGGCCCTGCCCCTCCACAGTCCGTGCACCCTCGCCTGACTACCCTGGTTTGCCCAGTGGGCCTAACAAGTCGGTGTAGGTGAGCTAGCAGAACCCCGGGGCCCGTGGGGTAACTAGTACTCACCCTACACTAGTATAACTCCTCAGTACTGTGTACACGAGGGCCAACAAGTCGATACAAAGTGGCCAGACCTAACCTCGGATCCCTGGGGCGGATGGCTCTGCTCTGCACTAAGCAGGTAACGGGTGCTTCCCCTGGCACTACGTACCCAAGAGACAACGCACCTCCACATCTTTCTTTCTCAGTTCCATTTCATTCTCTTTCCAGGAGTTCTACTCCTAATTCCCCGTAGGGTTGCAGCTCTTTTAACTCAGTACATTCAGGTTTCACCCTTTCAGTTTCACGTTCATACAACCCATATTCTCAATCATGTTCATTTATTCATAACAGGCAGCTATTATTTCCTTTCCACAGTTTCCAAGACTGCAATATCTACATTCATTTCACTAGTTTTCCAGTCCTAGGATTCATGCCGCACCCTAGGATCTATCATTCAATCTAGTTTTCCAGCCCTAGGATTCATGCAATACCCTAGGATCTATCATTCAATCTGGTTTCTCATTCCTAGGATTCATGCAATGCCCTAGGTTCTATTAATTGTTTCATAATTCTAACAAATTATGTTAATAATTTCTAAAGCCACTCTACCAGCTACAACGGAAGTACTAGGGGCGTGGTCGGAAATCCCGCGCGCCTCCGCAATCCCCAAGACTGAAATGGAACGGGGTCCTATCACAAGGATCAAACACAAGAAGTTTCTCATAATAGTATATAATTACTGTAAACGGGTAGAGGATCTTATTCCGAAAAGAACGCAACTCGAAACGCGGAAAACGGACTCCAAACGGGCCCTAAACGGGTCGAAAACGACGAAACAGTCCAAAATCAGACGTCTGGAACCTCTTCTAGACGTCTTAAAATGTGGGTCAGATGGTACTTTTGTTCTGCGTAGTCTCTCAGGCATCCAGAAGCTTGCGGGGGCGTCTGGCCTTGTTCCCAGACGTCCGATTATCACCTCGGACGTCTGGAAGTCCTTCCCGTCGTCTGGCACTGCAGCTGGACGTCTGATTCGCGTTGGATGGCGAATCTCAGAACTTGCACGTACCCACTCCTCGTGCTCAGTACGAACAGTCGCAGAAAGGGAAGAAGGACGAAAATAACTTACTTGCCAGACGTCTAGACAGTCCTCCAGATGTCTTCACCGTCGTCTGGTTGGAAGCCCAGACGTCTGATTCTGGAAAAATTTCCAGAATCAGAGCTCGACTCGCTCTCCGCTCGCGACGCACGGCCGCGCCGCGCATCGTCTGCCTGCTGCTCGAGCTGCAGCAGCCCTCCAGTGACGCTCCACGCCCGCGGCTCCCCCGCCGGCGAGCTCTAGCTGCCCCGGCAAGCTCGAGCCCTCACAGTCGGGCGTCTCCTCCCTCTCGCAACACCTCCTCCCGCAACCTGCCACGGCTGCTGCTGCCGCCGCTCGCTCACGCTCGCACTCTCGCACCGGCTGGAAGAAGAAGAAGGGAGCAGAGGAGATGAGAGTGAGGGAGAGGGCGAGGGCCTTATAAGGCCGCGCGGGGAGAGAGAGAGAGAGTAGTCTGCGCCTGCAGGAGGAGAGAGGGAAAAAGCGGAAGGTGCAGCGGTTGCAGGTCTGCGCACGCCTGCGCGTAGATGCAGCCCCGCACGCCACAGAAAAATAGATCCCAGACGTCTGGAAGGGGTTCCAGACGTCTAGTCAGACGTCTGGGCCACCTCCCAGACGTCTTAAAAAAACATCTTTGAAGGCATTCGTAACAGGAGGGCTCGTGCTCGGAAGTGTCAGAGTGCAGTGGGGGCAGTGGAGGACCACCCCCTCCCCCACATCCAGCGCTGTGTATGTCTCGCGGTCCCACAGAGGACTCCCCCTCCACGTCCCCAGGGAGAGGTGCCCGTGGAGGCAGGTGGAGCTCCTCTCGTACTATCTCGCGTATTAGCTGGGCGAGGTCCTGGGCCTGAACGCCCGGAAGGAGTGGCTGATCCACTGAAACGTCGGGCTCAACACATCCGCCCCTCCAACCTCGACCACGGCCGCGTCCGCGGCCCACCTCAATGACTCCACGTCGAGACATCTCCTACAAGGAGACACGAACAACAGTACAGGAAGACGTCAATTTCAACGAACATTCAGCAAAAGAACCTCAGAACAGATGTCAAAAGATACATTGTGGTGGTTACTCTAGTTACAGGCACGTGAATTGGTTATTCTCAAGCTAGTTGGTTCACTTCTCAAGACGACCTTGCTCTGATACCATCTTGTTACCGCCCGGTTCCCGAATCCCTACAGGACACGAGACCGGACCGACTCAACTGATCCCAAGACCCAGTCGTCCAACGAGAAAGTAACCAAAATGCAGGAAAGTAAACCACATTCACTATGCTAAGCAACTAACAGTAAAAAGGTACAGTAGTAAAGAGGTAAAAACTGCTACAGTACATATCACCATCACAACAGTAGAAAACCACAAAGTATAGGAAAGTAAAGGTACAGAACGTAAAAGTGCCAGAGTCTGAACTCACTACAACAAAAGAGTACAGCAAAAGAGCTACAACTACTGGGCTCTACTGAGCCAATCACCCTCTGCAGCCGTGGGCTCTGGCTGCTCAACACCTGGTCCTGAAAAGGGTTATGAGTACACAAAGTCAGCGAATGTTGAGTAGAGTGGCAACCAACTAACTAAAGCAGTAAAAGTGGACAGGTAGCTTTTTTCACCACTTGGTTTATTTATCAGGTTTCTTTCTTGATCTCGAATGTTCCTCATGGGAACGATCTTGATTGCAGTCTTTTCCGAAGAGTAGAAGGCACACGTGGTGCTCTCCTGGCCGGAAGAGTCCCCTGTGATGATCCTACACCCAGTCAACCACCCCAAGGTCACGGACAGACATAACGGTGACTACGGCATGCGCGATAAGCGCACGGGTAGCTACCCCACACTGGCACGCGGTCAGTCGTTTCCGTTAGCGGGTGCGCCCAAAGTACAGCACGGAACCAGTATAGGGCTCAGCCCTCTCAGTAACAGGGGTCTAGCCCCTAAGAACCAAACTGGGGTCTCGCCCCTCCATAGTCGTGCACCCCTCCTGACTACCCTGGTTTACCCAGTGGGCCTAACAAGTCGATGTAGGGCGGCTAACTGAACCTCGGGCCCCTGGGGTGGCTAACTCTCTCCCTACACTAGTAGCTCTCCCCGGTACTGTGTACGCGACGGCTAAGAAGTCAGTACAAAGTGGCCAATCCTAACCGCGGGTCCCAACTCAAGGGCGGCTAGCTCCACTCTACACTAAACAGGGGGACAGTCGCTCTCCTTGGTACTCCGTACTCAAAGGCCAGCTCACTTCCTCACTCACATTTCCAGATCCATTCCATTTATTTCCAGGAGCTCTACTCCTAATTCCCTGTAGGGTTCATGCTCATATTCCTCATGCCAAGCCATACTAGGTTTCATCATTTCTATTTCCATTCTCAGGTTATACATATGCAGCTCGTATTGCTATCGTTCACATTTCCATATACAGGTTATACACAGGCATCTCGCATTTCCATCATTCACATTTCCATTCTCAATTTATATACACGCAGCTCGTATTATGTCATTTAACATATACAATGGGAAATTTACATGCAACAGTTAACTAGCACAAGTACTTCATATTTCACAGGCAGCTGTTATTTATTTACAGGCAATTGTTATCATTCTATCTACTCATTCAAGACTGCAATTCAATCATCCATTACAGATATTTCAAGTGTTTCTCATCCTAGGATTCATGCCATATCCTAGGTTCTAATCATTCATTCCACACATGCATTTAGGTTATAATTAAATTAGGGGGAAGCCACTTTACCAGTAAACCCAGGAGTATTGAGGGCTTGAACGGCAGGCTCACGTGCCTCAGCAAGCCCTAAACCCGCAACGGAACGAAGTCCTATCACAAGGGAACTATCAGAACAGTATGGAAAACCTTCTAATAAGTAGAGGAACTCACAAGGAACACATCGGTATCTTATTTGCGTAAAACGGAACTCAAACGGACCCTAAACGGGTCAAAAATAAGGTTTCTATCTAAAATCAGGCATCTGGAACAACTTCCAGACGTCTTAAAAGTGCCCAGTAGCATACCTAAGTCTCTACGCCAATCCTCAGACATCCAAGAACTCTTCTAGACCATCTGGACCCAGTTCCAAACGTCCAACCACCTCTTCGGACATCTGGAAGTGCTTCCCATCGTCTGGTACGTCGCCTAGACGTCTGAAATGCGTGGGAGGGCGTGTCCTGCGCCTTCCTGAAGCGAATCCTGCACGAAACCACACAATCTTCTCAAAAGGGCAAGCAACAGGGTATCGACGGAGCGACCTGCATGGCCGTATTCGCAAAGGGACGTACCTTCGCGAGACTCTCACCTCAGATGTCTGGAATCACCTCCAGACGTCCACACCGTCGTCTGGAGGTCACTCCTGATTTCTAATTCTGGGAAAAATCCAGAACCATAACCTGCTTCTGCTGCTCTCGCACCGCGCTTGGCCGCGCCGTGCACCCTCGCCTGCTGCTCCGGCTGCAGCAGTGTCGGGGAGGACCTCCCCGATGCACTCCTCCGCCTCGCGTACATGCCGCTCGGCCGTGCGCTCACCGGTGAGCTCCCACGCGAGCTCGTGAGCTCACCTCCTCCTCTCCTTCTCATGTCGCTCCTTCTCACACCGCTCCTCCTCTACGTCGCTCTCGCGCTCTTGCTCGCTCTGGGAAAGAAGAGAGGAAGGTGGCTGGTGGCTGAGAAGTGAGGAGAACGAGAGAGGAGGGGTTTTATAAGGTTGGGTTTAGGGTTTGCTTGGAGGTGGGGGAAGAGAGAGAAGGAGGAAAAACGAGAGGGTACTGTCTTCGTGCAGCACGCGCGCAGACGCGAGCTCGTACCCAAAGATTTTCGATTTCCAGACTTTTGGAAAGGTGTCCAGACGTCTGACCCACAGTCCAGATGTCTTAAAAGGCTCGAACAGCACGGGTCTTAACAAATTATAAGTATGTATATATAAGTAATTAAAGTTAGTATATGTACATAAATAATGTAAATAAGTAATTATAAATATGTATATGTATGTAATTCATATATGTAATAGTATAAGTAGAGTAGGTACTTGTTTGAGTTTTATATGTATATAAATGACATTAGAGGTTTAGTGACAGATGTATATGTCACTATATATATATTTATAAGTTTGTATAGATAGGTATTTTGCCTTATGTTATATACATATGTTACTAAGGATATAGCGACATATATATATGTTACTATATATATAATATATGTTACTAAAGATATTAGTATGTTAATATAATTTCGTATAGTATACATTATTAGTTATTTTTGTGCCTACACTTAAATATTACTTATAGTAGTTGTATGTAATTAACATTGTGTAGTAGTGGTTAGTTTTTTATACTTGTTTGTTGTACATTTATTTCAGACATTGTAACAAATGTTAATTGATTCTTTTGTAAATAATTCTTTCATTAATTCGTTTAGTAAATAAAATTAACATTTTTGGAATAAAAGAACATTTTTGGAACTTAAAAGGTGATGTATATCAATAACTGCCTCCCAGTGAATGACCTGAAAACAAACTAGTAAAAATTGTAAATAAATAAAATTGACACAACATCGATTTACATTTATGACACCTATATTACAACAATGACACATAATTAAATGTTTTTAGTGCAAATCAATTATCGACGATCATATATTTGGCACCGTTGCTAAGGACAAAAACCTGACAACAATGCTTTATTATGATTGTTTGACGATTGTCGCAAGTTCATCAGCTGCTGGTCATCCGTACGGCCACGTGGCCATGCATGAGCCGCAAGATGAAGATCCGGCAACTTTAATCAACTGGCGCTCGAGCTAGGAATTAAATCTGCACCGGTGGGGCTTGAACACACATCCTCGCCTTACGAGCACCGCGTGCTACCACTACGCTGTGGGTACGAAGTAGTCGAGTTGATGGTCGTTGTGGCATGCAATCATGATTGTTGGATGGCGATCCAACAGTCTAGACCTCACGTGGGATCTCTTTTCATCTTTGAAGCACGCTAGACTGGACGACGTGGCAGATCATCAGCCGTTGGATTCCAATTCAACAGATGAGATTGATGAGGCATAGCTGAGGAGAGAAGCTGCGGGTGATTTTAGGCAGCTGTAATGGCACCACGTGGTGCCATCCTAGCCGTCAATCTTCTTTTGCTTGTGGTAGACGTTACGAATGTCAAATCGAGATAATTTTTGTGTCATTGAACTGCGATCATCGCCTTGAATCCATCCGTGCGATCAGATTTGGCATTTGAAGCCACAGTGTGTCGCTTTATCCCCTAGCTATTAAGAGAGGCAAATTAATCTATAATTTACATAATCTAGTCTAAATGCGATATGATGCTTGTTATGCAATATTCACAATGTTAAATGTAATTGTGAGCCTAAGAACCTGCATAAATAAGCATGTTAAACTAAATAGATGTGTCTACATCAAGGCCCAGATTTGCATCATCCTGTCCCCTTACCAACTAAATAGGCAAATTATTGTACAATTTACATAAATTATTTTAAATGCACAATGATGCAGGTTATGAGATATTTATAATGTTAAATGCCTTATAAGCCTAGGAACACCTATAAATAGGCATTTTATGCTAAATAAATGTGTATACATCAACGCATGTGCTAAATACGTAGCGACATGCGAAGTCGTGGACATGGAATTAATCAAGGAGCCATGACCAAGCATCATGACTTCTCAAGGAAAAATTTTGTAGCAAAAATATCTAAGTTTTAAGTTGATTCTCACTCAAGTTCGAACCGACATACACACGCACGTGTGTAGTACCCAACCTCCCCTCTAGCCCTATCCAAAGTGCTTATATAGCACACTTGGTTTTCACCCACTTCCAAATGTCACTAAAAAGAATGCCACTTAATCCTTGATTTCAACATGAATTCCCTTATCTATCACAAAACATATACACCCCAAATAGGTGAATATAGACACCTCAACTCAACACATGTAATATCTTCTTTGCTTTTATTCCCTTCAATCTAGGAGGCAATTAATCTAACCTTTCCTTCCTAGTTCTCCTCCCTTTCCATTCCCTCCACTCCCTAGTTCTCCATCCCTCCTAATACCTCCATAAAAGCATTGGCTAAAGTACGTACAACAATTTGGTGAGGGAGATCATTGGAAGAAGAGATCAAAGGAGGGAATCCACATCAGCTACACCACGGGCATCTATAGAGGCATTTATCTTTTCTCCTTTTGAAAAAGGGTCAAAGTACGTACAACATTCACTATTTTTCCCTCTTGTTCAATCCAATTCATAATTTATTATTTGGTCCGAGCTTTTGACATTTTATGTCAATCGCAAAAATCCACTCGTTATGATTTCTAAGGTAACTAAATAACTTACTAGACATCCTCCATTACATGAATGATGAGGTAGAAATATGAAATAAGTTATTAGCAAGAACATGGATTTTCGAGCCATGAGTTTCGGCATTCATTAACTAATAATGGCATTGATTAGAAAACCTTCCTTTTCGGCCATAAACTCTCTTTTGTTTGGTCTCTTTCTTCTACAGCATACAAGACTAGATGATAACTGTCAAAATGTCCCTTGTTTCTCAAGAAAATACTATTGTCGAAAGA
Organism: Thalassia testudinum; assembly: GCA_037157565.1. Taxonomy (NCBI): domain Eukaryota; kingdom Viridiplantae; phylum Streptophyta; class Magnoliopsida; order Alismatales; family Hydrocharitaceae; genus Thalassia; species Thalassia testudinum. The sequence continues at coordinate 135,358,603 of JAZHRO010000003.1, read as the reverse complement.
ATGTTGAAAAACGTTAAATAAGTTTTAATTACCATTGTTCCAGCTCGACACCACTTACGCCTTTCTTGCCTCAAACCAATTGTTGAAGCACTATATTCTTTGAAGCCAACATCCAAATTTTCCCATAAATTTATTTGTGTTGAGACACCATTATATCTTGGTACTTGACTGAGGCGTCGATGTCGCTCCAGAAAACTGAAATGAGATCTAAAGAATTTAATGCAATAAAAATATCTTTTGATGTAAGCATGCATATGTGTCTATATATGTAAGATTAATGAGACTCAATTACGTTACTTATATGTATATCTAGTCGACCGTTAAATCATTATTCCTACACTTTATAAGGAAACCAATAGGAGAAGAAAAAATCTCTTCTTAGTAAATGGCCTAATAGGCCTAATAAAAGTCTCTTAAGGCCAATTAAGGCATAGGCTCAACTTCTTACACGATTAAATTATGAGAAACCTACTTATGTGAAGGTAAGTAAAAAAGACTCACGCAGCTGCCTAATTTGATCTGGTAAAACTCTTTGTCCGATTGAATTAGTCGGATGGCAAACCCCCCACCTAACGAGCAATGCCTGGCAAAATACGTGCTTGTCCGCCTGCTACTCCAACCAAACAAGCAGCTCTACTCAACTCAAAACTAGGCAGGAGATTTCTATTATGATGCCTCGAAAAAAACAATTACCAACCATTAATTCCACAACTCCACTTTTATGGGAAACATGGCAACGTAGTGATCAATTCAAGTGATCGTTCGATTAACCACAATCACCACTACCTGAGAAATCCACACGCATTACGTTACAAGTGTTACAGCTTATTTTGCAGATAAATAACAAGCATCCCAAGAGAAAGGGACACGTGCTTGAAGAGAACAACAGAGCATTGAGTGTATTTTCGTACTGCTGAATGCTTAGTGAAACTTGAGAATCATAATACTCTCCCCAAATGTACATCGTTTAAAGTGGAGCTGGATTATCAATTTCTCTTATTTTTCTTGTAATTGAATGTTTGAGCAGGCCTACCCCTATTTCTGAACTTGAATAGAACCTGTTACTAGTAGGCTCCAATTAGAAGCCAAAGATATCACTAATTAATCACTCTTGCAATTTTTTAAGAACCAAAATTATCTCTCCCCTTTTCACTTTGTGCCAAGAATCTTGGCTTTCTTGTTCATTTCGATATATTTTTCTTTAAGAACTAGATAGATCTATCTCAAAAAGAAAGAACTAGTTAGATCACTCCATCCATCCTTGTAACGACCCGGTTCCCGAGTCCCTACGAGACACGAGAACCGGACCGACTCGACTAATCCCAAGACCTAGTCGTCCAACGAGGAAGTAACCAAAAGACAGTAAAATAAACCACATTCAGCATGAATATAACTAACAGTAAGAAGGTACAGCAGTAAGGAAAGAAACTACTACAGTAGGTACCACCACAACAGTAAAACAACATTTTTCATATAACAAGAACTGCAGGTAAGAAGGTACAACGGAAATAAAAACTACTCACTAGAACAGAACAAAAGAGGTACAAAAGACTGCGGTAACTCTACTGGACCCTACTCGGCCCAGCGTCCTCTGCAGCCGCCGACCCTGGCTGCTCAACACCTGGTCCTGAAAAAGGTAACGAGTGTAACACGTCAGCAAAACGCTGAGTAGAGTGGCAAACTAACTAAAGGCAACAGTAGAGTGTACAGTAGCTGTTATGTTCTATTACTTCCTTTATTCACATCTTTCAATTTTTTCTCACTATTTCATTTATTTCTCAGATCCTTTACTTGATCTCGAATGTCCTCGTGGGAACGATCTTGATTGCAGTCTTTTCCAAAAGTAGAAGTAGCACGTGGTGCTCTCCTGGCCGGGAGAGTCCCCCGTGGTGATCCTACCCTCAGTCAACCACCCCAAGGTCACTGACAGACGTAACGGTGACTACAGCACGCGCGATAAACGCACAGGTAGCTAGCCCGCACTGGCACGCGGTCAGTTGTTTCCGTTAACGGGTGCGCCCAAAGCACAGCACGGAACCAGGGCAGAGCCCTCTCAGTAACAGGGGTCCAACCCCTCCACAGTAACCAAACCGGGGCCTTGCCCCTCCACAGTCCGCGCACCCTCGCCTGACTACCCTGGTTTGCCCTGGTGGGCCTAACAAGTCGGTGAAGGAGGCTAGCAGAACCCCGGGGCCCGTGGGGTAGCTAGTACTCTCCTAACACTACTAGCTCTCCTCGGTACTACGTACACGAGGGCCAACAAGTTGGTACAGAGTGGCCAGCCCTAACCCCCGGGTCCCTGGGGTGGCTAGCTCAGCTCTGCACTAAACAGGGGGACAGTCGCTCTCCTTGGTACTCCGTACTCAAGGGCCAGCTCACTTCCCCAATTCTATTCCATTCACTTTCCAGGAGTTCTACTCCTACTTCCCCGTAGGGTTCCAGAACATCTTATGTCTTACTTTCCAGTTTCACGTTCTTACCAACCATGATCCCAATCATGTTTCTTTATTCATAACAGGTAGCTGTGAATTCAATTTACAAGCAGCTTCATATATTCCTTTCCATTTTTCCAAGACTGCATTATTATATATTCCACTAGTTTTTCCATCCTAGGATTCATGCCATATCCTAGGGTCTATCATACAATCTAGTTTTCCGACCCTAGGATTCATGCAACACCTAGGAACTATCATTCTATATATTTCTCATTCCTAGGATTCATGCAATGTCCTAGGTTCTAGTTATGGTTCCATACTTTAACAAATTTTATTAATACTTAAAGCCACTCTACCAGGTACAACGGGAGTAATGGGGGCATGATCGGGAATCCCGCGTGTCTCCGCGACTCTCAAGACTGCAACCGAACGAGGTCCTATCACAAGGATCAAACACAAGGAGTGTCTCAAAACAGTGTATAGCTACTGTAGACGGGTAGAGGAATTAATTCTGAAAAGAACGCAACTCGAATCGCGGAAAACGGAGCCCGAACGGGCCCTAAACGGGTCGAAAAAGACGATACTGTGCAAAATCAGACGTCTGGAACTCCTTCCAGACGTCTTAAAAAGTGGATCAGAGAATTACCTGTTCAGCGTGGTTTCCCAGACGTCCAGAAGTTTGCGGGGACGTCTGCCTAGCTCCCAGACGTCCGATGGTCACTCCGGACGTCTGTAGGTCACTCCAGCCGTCTGGTACAACTTCCAGACGTCTGATTCGCAATGGATGGCGAATCAGCGAACCTGCGCACAGCCAACTCCCTCCCTCAGTACGGTCAGTCGACAGGAAGGAAGGAGAAGGCGGTAAACTCACCTTTCAGACGTCTGTATGAGCTTCAAAACGTCTATCTCGCCGTCTGGCTGTCAACCCAGACGTCTGATTCTGGAAATTTTTCCAGAATTAGGGCGCGACCCGGACTCTGCTCGCGACGCCGCCCGCGTCGCACCTCGCGCTCCTGCTGCTCAGACCGCAGCAAGTCCCTCTCCGCGTCGCTCCGTGCCCCCTGCGCCCTCCGCCGGCCGGCCAAGCCGCTCCGGCGAGCTCGCCCTCACGGCAGAGCTCCGCCCTCGCACGCCGCACCTCCGCGCTCACTGAGGCCGTCGCTGCCGCCCTCGCGTCCGCTCGCTCTCGCGCACAGGAAGGAGAAGAAGGAGGAGACGGTGGAGACGGGAGGGGAGGCGTGGCCCTTTTAAGGCCGCGCGAGGAGGAGAGAGAAGGTGGCAGGCCGCCTGCAGCCGCAGAGAGAGAGAGAGAGGAATCGCGGGTCTGCGTGCACAGGCGCGCAGACGACTCTCCCGTGCGAAAATAACTGTTTTCCAGACGTCTGGAAACGATCCCAGACGTCTGTTCAGACGTCTGGACCTCCTCCCAGACGTCTTAAAAGACGTCTGGGGTACGCTTTCGTTACAATCCTATAAAGTGAGTGCCACTTAAGTTAGCATGGACCAAAAAAGATAGAACTTCTGATGTATTCTTCCCAATTTTTTTTTGTTGTTGTTTGGGGTTCTCATTGAGCTCGATTTGTTCGCAAATAGTGAATCCAAAACACATGCCAAGAATTCCATTAATTCTAAATATTGACTTAATATATATATAGTGAGCACTGTGCTCAAAAAGTATGTAATGAACACATCATCTCCACCATTGATAACGACAACCTACTTAATGAAACCACCTACAGTATACTTCAATGGTTTTACGATCTACATCTGGATTTTAAATAATTAATCTCAATTTGTAAATTTACAAAGAATATTTTTCGATTATATATGGATAGTATCAAAAGTCTTGTACGTAAGTTGCTTACTGTTTGTTACATGATTTCACCATCATCTATTTTTTATTTATGTCTATTTCCTTTCAAATTTTTTTGTCGTAGATTTCGTATCCATAGGTTTTCTTTCATTTGCGACATCGTCGCTTTTCCCAAAGCGATGTAAGTATCTTCATGGAACATATTAGTTTTATATGTGTGACGTTCTCTAGTTTTATCTAAGTGAATTATGTGTATTACAACATTTCTAGTAATCCGTTGTAACTAATGGAAAGTGTAATACAAGGTTACAATTTAGGAGGCCCTATATTTTATATCCCATACGAAGTGTTTATATTATAACAATTTCATGGATTTTTTATCAGCAGTTGGAATTTATATTACGGAGTCTCAAATTAGGATTTTTTATTTTGTATTACATAACTATTCTTTATATTTCAAGTTCTAACATTGATGCAATATTAATTATACGAAATAACAGTAGTTCGTGATTTGGGTATACAATAAATTGTATTACAAAGTTTTATTTAAACATATTACTAGCACAATCACTTTTGAAAAATATTATTTATACAAGTTGTTACAACAAGCCCCCCTACGTTATATCTTTCATTCTTTTTATTAAAATTACATTGTACATTTGTTACAAATATATGTGATCTATATTACAATGCCACCTCTAATTTCTTAGAACGATTTTTGTCATTTGATGTTTATTTAATACTTATTTCAAACTAATTACTATATCAATGGGTTGTGATTACATTCTAACTATAGTATTCAAGATTTTGTGGGATTTATTTTCATTTCTTTAGATTGGAAATGTCTTCTTTTGGTAACTTTCCTATTATTTACCTCACCAAGAAACCAACGTGGGTTCATTTTGTGATTTTTATTCCATCGTGAGATTGTAATTGTATTATCAAAAATTCAATACTCATTTACATTTTCTAAACAGAGTACTCATGGGATAAGCCTATCTATATATATAAATATATATACCCTATCCAATGAGTACAGTACTCAAAAAGTGATGATGATCACTTAATTTATGTCCACACATTGCAATAGAACAAAGGAAACAAAAACCACCAAAACATGCAAGGTGGTTTCTTGTTGTGCCACCAAAAAAGGAAACTACCATAAGAAAAAAATCAAAAACAAAATCAAAAAAATCTAAACTAATATAATTAGAATGTGATCACGTCATCTTAATCAAGTCATTATTTTAGAATACGACTCAAATAAGTATTAAATCAATGATATCTTTGTAATAGCTTTGTAATCATGTTATAACTTAGAATATAAATATTTGTAACAAATATTCAATCCAATTGTACAAAATAAATAAAAATTATAATAATGGAAGGGTTCTATTGTAACAATGTGTCTTGAAAGTACTATTCAAAAGTATCATGCTAACAATACAATGAAATTAAAACCTGTATTATAATTCCAATTGAATCAAAATCACAAGCAAACCTGGTGTCATATAATTAATACTTTGTCACTTAGTATAAAAAGAATAATTTGTGTAATACAACAACTACAACAAAATTTAAAAGTAATTGTTACAAAATAAAGATTCATCTTATATAAAAAAATGAATAGTCTCGTACATTAAGACTTGTTAATACAAATTCCTAATCTCTAAAAAAATATCAAGGTTGCTACTAGAATACATAATTATAGAGCCTCGTAAATTATAACACTATAGTACACCTTACATCAGATCACACAAAGAATTAAATAAATATTGTAATATAAACAATTCACTTGAATTCACATTCATCATTTCCTAACTTACAATTATGTAATATACATTCCATCACCCACTAAAAGACAAAAAAAAACATACATTTCACAAAAGGGACACTTTGTAATACAAAAGACTGTCATGCTACTTACAATCCCTTACAATAGAGAAACAAAATAAAAAATATGTAAAAAAACTAACAATGTAAATAAATCAAGATAATCTTAGATTTATCAAGCTATAAAATTGTAAGAACATACATTTCTACGAAATTATGATAGAATCCATATGTAATGGAAAATATTCTTTCCAAATAAAAAATTAATTTCTAAACAAATTAATAAAACAAGGATGAGATTATGAAAACCACTGTAGCGTCTTCTAAGTTGTTTCATCAAGTATATAGTAAACATCTACGGTGGAAGATATATACTCATTACATATTTTTTTAGTACAATACTCACTGTATACATACACACAGACGCACACAAGTCTTCCCAATTTAAAGAGCAACTCAAATTTTGATATCTTGTTACCTTTCCATCTCCATATCTCACACCTAATTATCCCTTGGAATTAAGCCCACATGTCAAACTCCTGCCACAAAATCCAAACTTAATAGCGGTGTCCTCTTCGTAAAAACAGGAGGTTGTTTGCTCGACAGCAGGCAGCTCTCTCTCATCAACAACATTAACGTGCAACGCAGTTCGCCAAAAAAGAAAACATTAACGTGCAACGCATCATCATCCATATCCAATCTTCATGTATACAAAGGATCGTGGTGTTGTTACTGTATACAATTGTTGTGTACTAATTTTACTTTTTCATGTGGCTGCTTCAGCTCTCTTCCGTTCTACCTCTCTCCTCTCTTATTTTATTTTTCTTACACATTATTTATTACTTATATCCGATTCAAATTTTACCTTCACAATCAATTTTATCATCTTGTACCATTCCATTTGAAATGAATATTAAGTATATTTTACAAGAATATAAAATAATACATATACAAAATGAATCTATGTAAATACAATCTAAGATATTAATGAAAAATTAAAATATACCAGATAGTATATTTTACAATACGCAATGTATTCTGATTTTCAAACATTATTTTATTTTTTATCCACTCGAATTTTTAACTTTAGTTTATTGTGTAAAAATGCTGAACAAAATACATCTTAATTGATATGTTTTAATTTTTCATGTAAAAAATTAAAATATATCGATTGACATAAATAAAAAATCAAAATGCAACATGCAATGTGTTATAATTTTTTATTATCATTTTATTTTCTTTTTTAAATCAAATTTTTAACTTTCGTTTATTTTGAGAAGTAAAAATTAAAAATATCCGTTGAAAATTTTTAATTGATTGTTTTAATTTTTTAGGTAGAAAATCAAAATATATAGATTGATATTGATAAAAATTTTAAATATATGAAAAATCAAAATATATCAATAAATATTGATGAAAAATTAAAATACACTAAATATTTATTTATTTCTTTTTTAAAAATTTTTATTTGTACAAAAAAAAATGATACCAAATTCATCCAACTATTATTTTTTTTTTAACTTTCCTTTTCTGTGATGTACACAAGGGACGTGTCTTTTTTTATTTTTATTTGATGTTGATTCTTGGAGACTCACCGAGGGTAGACTCAAAATTAATTAATAAATAGTTCCCATTCTCAATAAAAATTAATCCCTTTTGGTGGCTTGTCTTCTCTCCAGAAACATTTAAGTCTTATTTGTTTCGTATGTTAAGTGTTTAATATGTCACTTAACACACCTGGAAATGAACTAACACGTCTAAAAGTTAGCATGTTCGAAAATGAGTTAACACGCTTGAAACTTATTCCACCTCTCTCTGTAAAATAATTTTAATATGTCACTTAACACACCTAACATCTAAATAGGTTACCTTATTCAACCATTTATTCCACTTCTTTCTTATTCCTCTACTTATTCTACAAACTTACTCCCATATCCAAGGAGACCTTAAACGCTGAATAATGAATGAATGTTGTGGATCTCAATCGATGATAGAGGCATATTCTCCACTCTGCTACCAGGCCAATTCCTCCTCATCCTCTTAATTTTCATTCACCCTTCTCGATCGACCGTCGAGCACCAACAACATGCTCTTAACGTGGCACTTATTAAGGTGATGTCACGTTGTGACCATTAAGGGGACATTATTCAATATATTATCATCACACTCCTATGTAACTACGTCATTAATGGCAACTTATAAAGCACTAACAAGACCTTAATATATAGCTTTCATTTCCTCTAGCATCGTCGTTATCCATATAGCATCATCCCCTTGACCTTCATTTTAATTTGCACCCACCCTAACTTTTTCACCTTTTCCCACTATCTGTTTTTATCCTTTTGAATGTTCCACTTAGAATCGATGGAGCTCATCAATTCACAAAAAAGTCTATTATTGTGACCGTTTGATGTCATTTTATGTTGATAAAAATCAATGGTATATGTAATCACTCAATCAATTATTATGTTATTTTCAAAAAATATCTTTACATATTAAAAACAAGTTGTATTAGGATACTATTAATAAATCGTATTTGAAATATAATTAATTAAATATTACATTATTATTGGAAAGTAACCATATCACTTTAATACTTAATTGTATTATAATTCTTTTCTTAACCAAAATGAATTTGTATTATAAAATTTCACATGTATTATAATTTAATTTTTCACTTGTAATACAAATTCTTATATTTTTATTAAAATAAATAATTATAATACAAGTTCATCATATATATACAGATCTATTTTCACTTGTAATACAAGTTTTTGTACTTTTTTTTGTAAATATTTGTAATACAAGATTTATTAATAATACAATTTATATTAAATGTCGTTACTATTAAACAATAATTGTTTGTGTTACACATATAACACATTTGTATTACAAATTTAGTCATATTGTTATTTTTGTTATACTATTATGTGTAATGCAAATTCAATGCTCATTGTTACAACATGTTTACTATTTTATTACAAAATACCTAACATTTATTACAATCTATATGGTTATGCATTGCAAACGTATTTGTCACGTTACAACGATTTTTCATTATTGTTATAATACTTTTTCATTAATTTAAGATGTATTCTTTCCTTGTTTGAATGTAAAAATTCTTGGGATGGTTTATGTGTTTTTGAAATATATAACATTTAAGTTGATAATTAATAATTTCCATATATTATTTTTATATTATCAACAATATCATAATATTACTAATTAATTCATTATTTATCTTTAGGATATATGCTTGGATTAGCGGTAACCACATCCTATTAATGATCCATGAATATTATTTTTGCAACTTTCATTAATATTGGTACATTACAAAATCACGTTTGTTACTTTAGATTATATTAATTGTGATCGTGCAATTTCCATTTAATGATTCTCACATAATAGTGATTTAGCAATTTTTGGATTTTGTATTAAGAGGATAGGCCCTGTGATGGAAGTGCCTTAAGTGCATTTTCACCTATTATGCGAACCATACAAGGATCATGTGCTTTGGCTCCAAATGTATGCTATCTAATCACAGCCTTTGTTTCTCCGCCGTATATAATTCCCAAATCTGAGGAGATACCACGCTTCAGTTAGCACAATCCTATATAAAGTTTCATTTACACGGAAGCAAGTCTTCATAACGATGGCAAGATGCTATTTCATATTATATTTTTCCAGCTACATACCCAACCTCGACAAGTTTCCAATATCATACGAACTTTCCTGTGAACGGATTAGTACGAAGAAAATATCCCTTTTTGACATCCAAACATCCGCTGTCGAACTTCTTACCCACCAGTTAGGAAGCCCAATATCTAAATCTTTATTTTAGTGGTTAAATGCATGGCAATCAAATTTGTAAGGAAACTGTCGGTTTAGGGTGTAAATAAGGATAGATGGATGGATATTTGAATGGAACACACAATCTTAGTAATTCACTGATTCACTTCTTCAGCTCGGGTAAGCTCTGTTGGAATGATTGGAGTCTTCTTCCCCAGCCCAGAATCCAACATGTATATATCAAATCCCCAACTTGGGATGGGAACCACTCATAGGTAATGCCAGGTGGCAGGGATTATGAACATGGAATGGAGTTCCATCTTTGTCTTCAGACTTGGGGTTTCACTAGTTCAGACAATCAATCGCTTTCCAAAGTCTGGGAAGGGGTATAAGCGGGGAATAATGAAGTAACAATGGCAATAGTAGTGTGTGATTGAGCTAAGGATAATGTAGGCATATATAAGCTTATACCGTAATTAATGACCGATGAGAAATACCTAGGGATTGGAATAAAGTACACATATATTAGTATATCCTGCCCTCGTCCCATAACTCACTAAATCCGAATTAAGCTTATATACTCATATATGACTCTGCCGAGGCTATCCATTCAAGAAATGTTACGACCCGATTTCCGAATCCCTACGAGACACGAGAATCGGACTGACTCGACTGATCCTAAGACCCAGTTGTCTAACGAGAAAGTAACCAAAAAGCAGTAAAATAAACCACATTCACCATGCAAGTAACTAACAGTAATAAAAGTACAGCAGTAAAGAAAAAAATTACTACAGTACACACCACCACAACAGTAGAGAAATAAAAACAAGTAAAGAATATAAAGTTTACAATAAAAGAGTACAAGGTGAAACAGAAATACTCACTACTACAGAAAAATGGGTACAACAAAAGTGCAACTACTGGGCTCTACTAGGCCCAGCACCCTCCACAATCGTACGCTCTGGCTGCTCAACACCTGGTCCTGAAAAAGGTGACAAATATGACACGTCAGCGAAATGCTGAGTAGAGTGGCAACCAGCTAGCTAAGAAAAACAGTAAAGGTGGACAAGTAGCTGTTGTTTTTAATTTCTTTCTTTATTTCTCTATTTACTCTTTCTTGAATTATTTCTCAGATCTTTCTCTTGATCTCGAATGTTCCTCGTGGGAACGATCTTGATTGCAGTCTTTTCCGAAAAGTAGAAGTAGCACGTGGTGCTCTCCTGGCCGAGAGAGTCCCCCGTAGTGGTCTTACCCTCAATCAACCACCCCAAGGTCGCTAACAGACGTAACGGTGACTACGACATGCGTGATAAACGCACGGGTAGGTACCCCGCACTGGCACGCGGTTAGTCATTTCCGTTAACGGGTGCACCCAAAGCACAGCACGGAACCAATATAGGGCAGGGCCCTCTCAGTAACATGCGTCCAGCCCCTCCACAGTAACCAAACAAGGGTCTTGTCCCTCCACAATCCGCGCACCCTCGGCTGACTTCCCTGGTTTGCCTAATGGGCCTAACAAGTCGGTGTAGGACGGCTAGCTGAACCCTGGGGCCCGTGGGGTGGCTAGCTCTCTCCCTACACTAGTAGCTCTCCCCGGTACGGTGTACTTGAGGGCCAAACGTCGGTACAAAGTGGCCAGACCTAACCCCTGATCCCTAAGGCGGCTGGCTCCTCTCTACACTGCACTAATAGGTAACATGTGCTTTCCTTGGTACTACGTACCCAAGAGACAACAAACTTTCCCATTCACTTTTCCAGTTCCATTTCATTTATTTCCAAGAGTTCTACTCCTAATTCCCCGTAGGGTTCATGCACATGTTTCTCAGGCCAAGCCATACTAGGTTTCATCATTTCAAGTTTATTCGCATATAGTACGGGTTTCCAACATTCAACTTCTTTTCCCTTCCAATTTATATATACAAGCAGCTCGTATTTAATATCAACCAACGGAAATTACATGTAACAGTTACTAGCAACGGTACTCTACATTTCACAGGCAACTGTTATCCAATTACAGGCAATTATCATTATTCATATTACTTATCCAAGATTGCAATTTAGACATTCAAGACATTCGTTTCAGTGTTTCTGTTCCTAGGATTCATGCCACATCCTAGGATCTATCATTCAATCTAGTTTTCAGGTCCTAGGATTCATGCCATACCCTAGGATCTATCATTCAATCTAGTTTTCAGGTCCTAAGATTCATGCCATATCCTAGGATCTATCATTTATTTCAGATATGCATTAATATTTGTAATTAACTAAGGGAAGCCACTCTACCCACAAAACTGGGAGTAATGGGGGCGTGATCGACAGGTCCACGTGCCTTCGCAACCCCCAAAGCCGCAATAGAACGAGGTCCTAACACAAGGATCAATCACAAGGAACCACTCAGAACAGGATACAAGTATTTCAAATAAGTAGAGGAACTAATTCTGAGAAGAACGGAATCTTAAACGTGGAAATCGGACCTCGAACGGACCCTAAACGGGTCAAAAACGACAACTCTGACTCAAATCAGACGTCTGAAACACCTTCCAGATGTCTTAAAAAGTGGTCCAAGTCATACCTCACTCTGCGCTGCTCCTCAGACGTCCAGGGATCCTACTGAACCGTCTGGACCCAGTTCTAGACGTCCAACCACCTCTCCGAACGTCTGGAGACACTCTCCGCCATCTGGTGCCTTGCCCAAACGTCTGAACTGCGTGGGAAGGCGTGTCCCTGTGCCTTCCCGAAATGAACCCTGCACGCGTGACAAAAACCTTCTCAACACGACATGTCTCAGAACCTCGGCGAAACGGCCTGCATGGCCGTATCCGCAAAAGGAGGTACAGGGGAAATTTCGTACCTCTCAGTCGTCTGGAGCTCCCTCTAGACGTCGCCCGCGTCGTCTGGATGTAGGTCCAGACGTCTGATTTTGGGAAAAATTCCCAGAATCAGAACCTCCTTGTCTTCTTCCCGCTGCGCGCGAGCTCGCCACGTAGCCGCTCGGCCACTACTCGAGCTGCAACAGCACCAGGGGAGATCTCCCCAGCACGACGCTCCTCTGCACGCACACAGGCCAGCCTCAAGCTGCTCCGGCGGGCTCTCTCTCTCTCTCACGCGCTCTCTCTCCTCTTTCCCTCTCGCTGCACCTCTCCTCTCCGCACTATACCCGGCAGCAGCTGCTACCCTCGCTCTCGCTCTCGTGCTCACGCTGGAGGAAGGAGGATACGGTGGGGTGGTGAACGAGGGAGAGGGGAGGGGGGTATTTGTAGGCGTGGGGGAGGCATCTGCAGGTCGGCGAGGGGAGAGAGAAAAAGAAGAGGGCGGCATGTTTTAGTCTGCGCGCGGCACACGCGCAGACTCGCGATTGTACGCACGCAAAAATTTATTTCCAGACGTCTGGGAAGGCATCCAGACGTCTTAAAGTGTGTTTAATGTCTTGGGTCTTAACAAGAAATATATGGAAAGAAACGATTCTAATATGACTTGTCAAATATTGAATTGTATAAACAGTCGAATTACCTTTCATTTGAATGTTTTAAGAATACCAAGACATCGTATTCCCAAAAATGAAATTTCTATAGATTTTGTCCAAAGAGTCCAAACCTCAATAGAAATAAAAAAAGGACAAATGCAAGCAATCACATAAAAACAGTGAAAGTTTGGTAACTGTAAAGACCCATTCTGTTCTGAGCCCTTTAAGACGTCTGGACGATCGGTCAGACATCTGGTCAGACGTCTAGACACATTCCCAAATGTCTGAAAATTGAAAATTTGGTACGTGACTTCGCATCTGCGCGCGGGCTGTGCGCAGATAGTACTGCCCTTCTCTTTCTTCCCTCTTCTCTTCCCCCCATCCGAACCTTATCGCACCCTTATAAAACCCCTCTCCCCCTCTTCTTTTCTTCCCCACTTCACCACAGCCACCCTCCTTTCTCCCTCTCCACTGTAGTGAGAGGGGCGAGCGCGAGAGAGAGCGCAAGAGAGAGCGACGAGGAGGAGAGGTGGCATGAGGAGAGGAGGAAGAGCTTGAGCTCGCGAGCTCGTGGGAGCTCGTCGGAGGATGCACGGCCGGAGCAGCGCGTGCGGGAGGAGGAGCCGTCGAGGGAGACGTCCCCGACACTTGTTGCAGTTGGAGCTGCAGGCGAGGAGGCGAGGCCGTGGCTGCGCACGGCGAGGGAGAGCAAAAGGTTGTTCTGTTTCTGGGTTTTTCCCAGAATCAGACGTCTGGCGTGACATCCAGACGACGAAGTGGACGTCTGAAAGAAGCATTCCGCGAAGGTACATTCCTTTTCCGAATACGGCCATGCAGGCCGCACCGCAGCCTCGATCCGCATGGCTAAAAGCGGTTGATTTGCCTGTCGCGTGCAAAGACAGCTTCGGGAAGGCGCAGGGCACGCCCTTCCATGCGATTTGGACATCTGGACAACTTACCAGACGACCGAAAGCACTCCCAGACGTTCGGAGGAGAGGTCGGACGTCTGGAGCTGGGTCCAGACGATCAAGAAGAGATTCTGGACGTCTGAGGTCGACGCAGTACCTGACGTGAGTTTCTGGTTACTTTTAAGACGTCTAGACCTTGTGCCAGACGTCTGATTTAGGTCTGCAGTCTTGTTTTTGACCCGTTTAGGATCCGTTTGAGGTCCATTTTACGCAAATAAAATATCGGTGTTTTCCTTGTGAGTTCCTCTACTTGTTAGAAGGCCTTTTATATTGTTCTGAATGTTCCATTGTGGTATGTTGCTTGGTATATGACTTCGATCAGTTTTGGGTTCGGGGCTTGCTGAGGCACATGAGCCTGTTGTTCGAGCCCCTAATACTCCCGAGTCGTCTGGTAGAGTAGTCTTCCCCAAATTTAATTATAAAACTTGAATACATATGTGAATTGGATAACTACAAACCTAGGATGTGGCATGAATCCTAGGACGAGAAGTACTTGCACTGTTTGTATACATATTTGAAATTGCAATCTTAAATGAATGAATAGAAATGTGAACAATTGCCTGTTAATAAACAAGAGCTGCCTGTGAAATATGAAATGCCTGTGCTAGTTAAACAGTTACCTGTGACATTACTTGTTGTATATGTAAATGATGGAAATACGAGCTGCACGTATATAAATCTGAGAATGGAAATGTGAATGATGAAACCTGGTATGGAATGACATGGGGAATACAAGCATGAACCCTACGGGGAATTAGGAGTAGAGCTCCTGTGAATAAATGGAATGGATTTGGAAATGTGAGTGGGAAGTGTGCTGGCCCTTGAGTACGTGGTACCAAGGTGAGCGACTGTCCCCTTTCTAGTGTAGAGTGGAGCTAGTCGCCCTTGGGTTGGGACCCGGGGTTAGGATTGGCCACTCTACACCGACTTCTTGGCCCTCGCGTACACTGTACCTGGAAGAGCTACTAATGTAAGGAGAGAGCTAGCCACCCCACGGGACCTGGGATTCAGCTAGCCACCCTACACCGACTTGTTAGGCCCACTGGGCAAACTAGGGTAGTCAGATGAGGGTGCACGGATTATGGAGGGGCGAGACCCGTGTTTGGTTCTGAGGGGCTAGACCCCTGTTACTGAGAGGGCTAGGCCCTATACTGTTCCGTGCTGTATTTTAGGTGTAGCCGTTAGCGGAAACAACTGACCGTGTGCCAGTGCGGGGTAGCTACTCGTGCGCTTATCGCACGTGCCGTAGTCACCGCTACGTCTGTCCGTGACCTTGAGGTGGTTGACTAGGTGTAGGATCACCACGGGGGACTCTCCCAACCAGGAGAGCACCACGTGTGCCTTCTACTCTTCGGAAAAGACTGTAATCAAGATCGTTCCCACGAGGAACATTTGAGATCAAGAAAGAGATCTGAAAAATAAATCAATGGGTGAAAAGGAATAACTTGTGAAATAAAGTAATTGGAATAGATAGTTTACCTGTTAGCTTTTACTACTTTAATTAGTTGGTTACCACTCTACTCAGCGTTTGCTAACTTCGTTTACTCATAACCCTTTTCAGGTCCAGGTGTTGAGCAGCCCGAGTCACTGCTACAGAGGGTGCTGGGCTCAGTCGAGCCCAACAGTAGTCTTCTTGTTGTAGTACTGTAACGACCCGATTCCCAAGTCCCTACGAGACACGAGAACCGGACCGACTCGACTAATCCCAAGACCTAGTCGTCCAACGAGGAAGTAACCAAAAGAGCAGTAAAATAAACCACATTCAACATGAATATAACTAACAGTAAGGAAATACAACAGTAAGGAAAGAAACCACTACAGTATATACCACCACAACAGTAGAACAACATTCATAACATAATATGAACTGCAGGTAAAGAAAAGTACAGCGGAAACAAGAACTACTCACTATAACGGAACAAAAAGAGGTACAAGAGAACAGTGGTAACTCTACTGGACCCTACTCGACCCAGCGTCCTCTGCAGCCGCTGACCCTGGCTGCTCAACACCTGGTCCTGAAAGGTAACGAGTGTAACACGTCAGCAAAACGCTGAGTTGAGTGGCAGCTAAACTAAAGAAACAGTAAAGTGTACAGTAGCTGTTTTAAATTTTCGTTCTTCCTTTATTTACGTCTTTCTATTATTTCACAATTTATCTATTTCTCAGATCTTTCACTTGATCTCGAATGTTCCTTGTGGGAACGATCTTGATTGCAGTCTTTTCCGAACAGTAGAAGTAGCACGTGGTGCTCTCCTGGCCGGGAGAGTCCCCCGTGGTGATCCTACTCTCAGTCAACCACCCCAAGGCCACTGACAGACGTAACGGTGACTACGACATGCGCGGTAAACGCACGGGTAGCTAACCCGCACTGGTACGCGGTCAGTCGTTTCCGTTAACGGGTGCGCCCAAAGCACAGCATAGAACCAGTACAGGGCAGAGCCCTCTCAGTAACAGGGGTCCAACCCCTCCACAGTAACTAAACAAGGGCCTTGCCCCTCCACAGTCCGCGCACCCTCGCCTGACTACCCTGGTTTATCCCAGTGGGCCTAACAAGTCGGTGTGGGAGGCTAGCAGAACCCCGGGGCTCGTGGGGTAGCTAGTACCTCCTTACACTAGTAGCTCTCCTCGGTACTACGTACACGAGGGCCAGCAAGTCGGTACAGAGTGGCCAGTCCTAACCCCGGGTCCCTGGGGCGGCTAGCTCCGCTCTGCACTAAACAGGGGGACAGTCGCTCTCCTTGGTACTCCGTACTCAAGGGCTAGCTCACTTCCCCAATTCTATTCCATTTACTTTCCAGGAGTTCTACTCCTAATTCCCTGTAGGGTTCCAGCTCTTTTAACTCAGAACATCCAGGTTTCACTTTCCAGTTTCACGTTCTTACAATCCCTATTCTCAATCACGTTTATTTATTCATAACATGCAGCTGTTAATTCAATTCACAGGCAGCTAATATTTTCTTTCCACATTTTCCAAGACTGCAGTATTCATACATTCCACTAGTTTTCCCATCCTAGGATTCATGCCATATCCTAGGATCTATCATACAATCTAGTTTTCCAGCCCTAAGATTCATGCAACACCCTAGGAATCTACCATTCAATCTATTTCTCATTCCTAGGATTCATGCAATGTCCTAGGTTCTATTTATGGTTTCATAATTTAACAGATTATACTTAAAACCACTCTACCAGGTACAACGGGAGTAATGGGGGCGAGGTCGGGAATCCCGCGTGCCTCCGCGACCCCCGAGACTGCAACGGAACGGGGTCCTATCACAAGGATCAAACACAAGAAACTTCTCAAAACAGTATACAGCTACTGTAGACAGGTAGAAGATGTAATTCCGAAAAGAACGCAACTCGAAATGCGGAAAACGGAGCCCGAACGGGCCCGAAACGGGTCGAAAATGACGAAACAGTGTAAAATCAGACGTCTGGAACTTCTTCTAGACGTCTTAAAAAGTGGATCAGGAAATTACCTCGCTCTGCGTGGGCTCTCAGACATCCAGAATCTTGCGGGGGCATCTGGCCTAGTTCCCAGACGTCCGATGATCACCCAGGATGTCTGGAAGTCGTTCCCGCCGTCTGGCACTGGAGCCAAACGTCTGATTCACATTGGATGGCGAATCACCGAACCTGCGCGTACCCATCTCTCTCTCTCAGTACGGTCAGTCGAAGAAAAGGAAGAAGACGGAAATAACTCACCATTCAGACGTCTGGACAGTCTTCCAGACGTCGTTAACGTCGTCTGGCTATCAGCCCAGACGTCTGATTCTGGAAAAGTTTCCAGAACCAGGGCGCCACTCGCCCTCCGCTCGCGACACCCGGCCGCGCTGCGAGTACTCCGCCTGCTGCTCGAGCTGCAGCAGTCCTCCCGCGTCGCTCCGGGCCTGCTGCGCCCCCTGCCGGCCGGCCCTAGCAACCCCGGCGAGCTCGCCCTTACGGCCGAGCGCTTCCTCCCCCGCGCAGCACCTCCTCCCGCACCCGCCGCGGCTGTCGCTGCCGCCGCTGCACCCTCGCGCTCGCTCTCGCACACTGGCTGAAGGAGAAGAGGAAGGAGGCGGAGGTGACGGGAGTGAGGGAGAGGCGTGGCCTTTTAAGGCCGCGCGAGGAGGAGAGAGAGAGAGCGCGACAGAGGGCGCAGGAGGGAGAGGGAAAAAGAAGAGGCGGAGCAGGTCTGCGCGTACAGGCGCGCAGACACAATGGTGTGCGCGCAGAAAAATGAATCCCAGACGTCTGGAAGTGATACCAGACGTTTGGTACGACGTCTAAGACACCTCTCAGACGTCTTAAAAGACGTTTGAAAGCACGGTTCGTAACAAGTACTTTCTTTTGTTAGTGAGTTCAGACTCTTGTTATCGTTTACGTTTCTGTATTTTATTTCCGTTTTACTGTTGTGGTGGTGATATTATATTGTTAGCAGCTTTTACTTCTTTTACTGCTTGTACTCTTTTACTGTTAATTACATAGCATAGTGAATGTGGTTTACCTTCCTATTTTTTGGTTATTTCTTGTTAAACGACTGGGTCTTGGGATAGTCGAATCGAGCCGGTCTCGTGTCCTGTAGGGATTCGGGAACTGGGTCGTAACAGTAACCTAATTCCATCCTAAAGGAGTAATAATCCACTAAAGTAGTTCATGCTATAAAATTCAATTGATTAAATATCCTGTGTACCCTTAGGCTCCATTTGGTAAGGGGAATAAGTTTGTTGAATATGTTGAAGGAGTGAAATAAATGATGGAATAAGTGAGTTAATTGGTTTGGACATTTTGACAGGTTAAAGTTTTCCACAGAGAAAGTGGAATAACTTTACGTCGTGTTAAGTCCACTTAACCCTACGTAAAGAGGAAGTGAGTTAAGTGACAGGTTAAATACTTAACCTGCCAACAAAACACAACCTTAAGATACAATATTTATAATCTCATGTATCCTTGGACCAAGTAGGATTCTTAATTAAGACTTAAATGTTGTGGTTCTGGACATTTCCATAACTGTCAAGCTTAGGGGGTGCCTCTTCTATTTTTGACTCCTTCCCAGGCTCGGGCCACATGGACTTTCCTCATGGGTTTGTTCCAAAGATCTCAGAGGACCTCGAAGATTCGTCTTGCCTTAATTGCTACCCTGCCTTCTTCTTCTAATGAGATTCTGAGGCAGACAACTCACCTAGGTACCTGCCAAGCTTTGTCACTTGCCTGCCCCTAGCATAACAGTGCTACTGAAGGGCTCTGGCAAACCCTATTTATAGGTACATTTTGATAGCTCTTGCCCATGCCCTTGCCCGATCATGCCTAAGCAAGGATCCACACTAGGCCCTTTGCCAGGTTGGTATTCGAGTCCGACCAAGCTGCTGGATCATCAGGAGGATTTTTTCTAATCAGGGTGCCTTGGTTGCTAATCCCATTACATTAGCCTTTTGGTCCTGGCACTCTTTGAGTTGGTTTTGTGAGTGGTGAAGTTCTCCCTTGTTAGATTTGAATTCAAATATGAACTTTCCATTTACATGAGTGCAGGCAAGAATCATAGTGTATGTTCATCAATGGCCTTTAGCAACTTTTGCTTCCTATCCAAATGATTATTAATTGATATCTAGTTCCATAATCTCCAGATAATGCACTTTTCATATTTAAAGCATACAGGAGCAAAAACAGCGTGCGCTAGTGCTATACCAACTAGAGCCTCGGTGCCCTCTTCCTTTTCAAAATAAAAGGTAACTTCATTGGTAAGGAAGACCATAAGGCATCCAACCCCACTCGAAGAATCCGTAGGAAATTACGGACTCATCCAAAACGAGGTACAAAGCAATGGTTTGCGAGAGCATTGTACCTAATAGTGGTAGCATTCAACAAGTCAAGAATGATGCCTCTTGTTTATGTGGTATGCATCGATGTTTACATCCCTACACTCCCCTCCCCAACAACCCTAACCTGTTAGGTTACCACAATCGCCAACCTCTCAAGATCAAGACCCCTTCCCATCCTCACAACTATCCTTCCCATCTCTTACCCATCAAGTAGAGATCCCACTCTTTCATCAATGTTCCTTGTTGTGGTAACCGCCATCACCTCTCCTCTCCCATCCCCATGGTCGGTCATCTTGCATCCACTTGCCTCAAGCTTTTCTTCTCCTATGTAGCTTTATGCAAGCCCCTTTCTGTGATCGCATAGGGTGAGGTCATTGCACCTTTGATAAGCGGGGTCAATCACCCCCCTTGCCTATGAGGGTGCCAGTCATTGGTCAGGGTCAATCATCCCCTCTTCCTCGTGGACAATTCAATCTCGCTTTGGATAATGTTCTCATGTAGTGTAGGGTCACTAGTCATTCCTCCCCATCCCCCTAACACACCACAACACCCACCCACCCCGACAAGGGGAATACTGGTCAACGACAAAATGTTTCAAGGTGGCATATCACCAGTCAAGTCAACACTCACACCCTTGCAGCCGTCCTTTCATGCCCCGTTCTCCCTATTTATTTATTTATTTATTTATTCAGTATTCTCACCCCACAATATACGTTACATTTTCTTGGTTTCACGATCGAGCAGGCAGAGATGACAACCAGAGCTACACATACGTTCCCTTCCAACTTTCCACGACCTAATTTCAGAGATAAAACACTTCATCTGCTGCTACGTTGATCGTTATACGATTGTACGAGTTTGATGAGGGTTATGTGTTTGCGGTTGCTTTATGGTGTAAATACGGCGGTCTTGGTGATTGAAAGGTAGGAGCTCCCTCTCAAGCAAGAAAGAGGTCCTGCTTTGACTCGTTGTTGAAAGATATCTCCGTGTTGATCTGCACAACTTTTGTTCTCTCGATGGATCCTATATAACTCCATAGGTCAGTGATTAGCCAATTTTCACTAGCACATAATGTATAAAACAACCAACACGCTTCGGCCATTGACAATCCAAGTTTCACTATCGCAGATCAAATGGATTACCAAGGTTTCTTCGGTGACACCATTGTCATCTAAAGGCATAGAACAATTGATTAAGTCTGTCACAAGATCATGTTAGAAGAGCATTTTCTCCTCTCTTTTTTTTATTTCTTTTTTTTAATGTTCTCACATTTCGGGCTTAGTTTCCCCTTGAGTATTGCTTCTCTTATGCCTCTGCCCCTCAAGGACACGTCCTCTTGTAAACATTTCATTCCCATTAATAGAGTTTTTAATCTTTGCACAAAACAAGTCAAGAATGATGGTGACATTTCCATCACGCCACATGAATCAGCAGATTCATCACATGCAAACCTCTAATGTTCAACCGGGCAATTACGTAATTAAGACAATGATTGCAATGAGCCAGCCCATAGATGTGATCCAGCAAAAATATACCAAGTCTCCCATCTAATATATAGCTTCTGAGAAGTTAAACTTATAACATTATCTATGCGCCACTTCGAACAAAGAATTGAGGTACCCTGCCAAGCGGGATCATTAAATCTTTCATTGCTTCATATTCATCTCTCCTTACATGAGCAGCTTCAATTACCTGCAGCACCCAAGTGGCATTCATCAGATCCACGAGCAAGTAGAATTCGGACAAGGAAAACCAGGAAATGGCATCTATATACAACAAACAAGAAATAACATGTCACAGCAAATGAAGTACAAAAGCTGAAACCATGACGCATGATTTTTACGTGCAAATAGAGCAAATTGCACAAACTAATGCTTTGAATGTGCAACCCTTTGGCATACCATGTGTTTTTCCACTAAGGAAGAGAGCACATTGTGCCCTCCTAAAACTTGTCTAAATACGATTTATTTCCTAAAAGAACGAAGAAATATTTTACACGTGGTATCTGTCAATACTGAGAGAGATGTATCTCACCTTGTTCAACAAAACCATTTTATTTGCCATGTGTGAAGATAGAGTAGGAATCCGGGAAACTGACAGGGCTTCCAAAAATAAGAGGACAATGACATTCCATTCTTTGGTCTTGAAGGGAGGTATAGCTTCCATGAAGGACAATGTCTCTAGCAAGCATCCCTGAGAAAAACAGATTATGAAATATTTATCTCAAACTATGTGAAGGTGAGGAGGCAGGAAATAGGCAGGAAATAATAAAGTCGCCCTGCCCCTTTAAGAAAATAAATAGATAAAGTTGTCCTGCCCGTTTTAGAAAAATAAATAAATAAACAAATAAAGTTGCCCTGCCCCTTCTCAAAACACAAGATGCATTCCCTTTTTTTCTTTATTGTTTTTGAAGAAACAAAATGCATGCTTGCCCTACAAACCGCTTCATTTTCTAAGAAATGCATCACCATATGTTACTGACTAAAGACAACACTTTGGTCTCTTGGTAAACCCAAAGGGAATTCATTGGCCATTAATCACGGCCAGTGTTCTCAATATATTTTTTAATCATCCACACAAAAAGGGAGAAATTGAGAGGAGAACAAAAGTTCAGTACCTTACTTTCCATATAACTCCATTCATAGTGAAGTTCCCCTTAATTGGCTAACATGGATTTTAAGTGTTCAATAGTATGTGAATGCCTGTGTTTCGCTGCTATGGGAAAAGATGTAATTTTTTTCATCAACCCTACACATCTCTCATATTGTCCACTTTAATAACTAAAATAAAAACATCAAAGTGAAAGCCTCTCACAATCAACAAAATAATATCAATTTTTGATGATCTTGTTTTTTTGTTCTTTTATGGACCGTACATCATCAACATAGAACCCTAATTAATTTGAGAATTCAAATTTTGATTTTTAGACATGAAAATGTTAATCTCAAGTAAATGAAAAATACTGATTTCAACGAAAAAAATAGCATTTGAAGCACAGCCTTGATTTTTTAGTTTTTGATTGAAAACTTGAGCATTATGACACAATGGTAATACCTATTATAAAGATAGGTCAAATAAATTTCTAGTCTCAAGAAGACAAAGTAACTCTTTTAATTTCATTTTCCAAAATAGAAAAAAGAAACCATAGAAAACCAGCCAACAAAGGGATTTTCCAAAAACTTGTTGTAATATGGCATAAACCACTTATTTAATTGCATCTACTCATGATGGCATTTATTAGAGTGCAACCAGGTCATTATCCATCCATCACGCAGTGGGATGGTGTATGCTACAAGATCTACATCACCAAGGCCCCTGGGATTTGACAGCTGGTATGGAGAACTCCCTTTCAGTAAAAAGATATAGAAAACTATTCTTGCTCATCAAAAATAATTAGAATAATTTATGAACTGTTCCCCAAATATAAGGTCGTGAACCAAAAAAAAGCCTAACCTTAAAAACTCCACATATTGGCACCTAAAGTTTGTCAAGCAAAACATTCTAGTATATAAATCAAAATCTCGTGCACAAAATTATAGCACATCATCACTTGCAATACAAAAATCCTTCATATCTTAGATTCACTCAATAAACACTATTCTCCTATCTTGTCACCCCATTTTTCTGATTTTTTGATAGATTAAACATGAAATGTTTCTCATGTAGCACTGCTACATGACAACACATTATTTTTTTTGCCAAAATTAGTGTGGTGCAAAGATCAATTTTCTATGCTTCCATTTGCCAATTAGCAAACTTTTGAAGACCAAGTATCCTTTTCTTTAACAACTCTATTTTATTATGGGAGTAGTAGAAAAGCATGCCATTTAGGGAGAAATTGGAGAAAACTGAAGTGGGCGGGATTTGACAAAAGGAGGGGATGGGGAAATTTGGAAAAAGTTTGACGCATGTTCAACATAAAAAAAAAAAGGCCTTGTATAGGACATTGAAGAAGTGCAGGATTGTTGCAAGACTTAATATATGTAATGGATAGTACTCGTTAAACTTTACTTGGGGAGTCCAGCTATTATTGACACCCTGTCCGTCACAAATTCCATGAAAGGACAAGAACCAATAAGTAGCCACTTGAGTTTAGTGCAAAAATTGCAATTATAGCAAATGAGGAATGCATAGTGAGTCAGGAAGCCTTGCTTCATTGGCATCAACATAACCCAAATGCAACAATGGCCTTCACATATTGATGGACAAATATTGGCATAGGGAAGCTACTTCTAGGAAAAACAAGGTTTTTTCCAAAAGATTTAGAAAAAGCAAGTTACCAATCAGGACTTGGAAATAATAACTGGAATGACAAGCTCCCGGAGATGATAGATACAATGACTTGGAGAAAACTTCTAATCTTAAACCTATACGAAACAAAATGGGCTGGAAAAATATCAGAGACCGAAAGAATGAATTTTTTTTCATAGTACTTTTGTGGTTGGCATTATTGTATACAACTTGAAACACATATTAGTGATTTTACCACATGCATGGCTTTGGTTTAGATATGATCAGGTAATCTTCTCTTATATAGTAGTTCCTCAAACTTGGTACCTGCTCAAATTATCTACATTCCAGGTGTTAAGAATTCTCTTGCCTGGGAAAGTTCCTGAGACGTAAAAAACTCCTTTTGTGTAGAATTCCACAACATAGTAAAGTCCCTCCCACCTAGGAGAAAGTTGGGTTGGAAGGCTGCTGCTTTTCAAGTCTGTCACCAATAGCAAATTGTCTTAAGCTAACTCCAACATTATAGTACCTGGCTCTAGCCTACATGCAGGCTAGCGCAGCATCATTGCGGAGTTCATATATTGTATCTAGCTTGTTCTACCCAAGTCAACGGTTCTCCCTGTGATTGGGGTAGTCATCTCTAAAGGGATGATCGCCTCAAAACCAGAAACCATCTTAAAAGGGCCAACTCCGATAGCATATAAGTAATTGTCCGACGTGATTAGATAGAAGGCAATTCCTCTGCCTGGTCCTTCTTGGCCTTGCTAAGTTGCTTTTCTAGACCTTAATGATGGCCCAATTAACTCCGTTGACTTCACCATGGCTCTGAGGGTGAGCCACTGAAGTAAAACAAAGTTGTATCCCCATTCTTCACCTGACTCAGAAACCTTGAAGAACTAAATTGGGATCAATTAGTAAAGATTTTAGTTTGGGAGACCCCATGGCTACAGATGATATTTCTCTGCAAAAAGCCCAATATTGATGCTGAATAAGGCCTCAGCTTCTACCCAATTGCTAAAGTAATCAATACCCACAAGTGCATATTCCTAGTTTCCACTTGATTTAGAGAACTAACTGATTAGGCCAGTTTCCCACTACAAAGGAGTGGAAGAAATCATGGCTGTCAACTCGGATGAAGATTGCCTTGAGATATTAGCAAATCTTTGACTTAGCTCAATTCCCCATTGCAAAAGAAATGGAAGAAATCATGGCAGCCAGCTGATGAAGATTGCCTTGGGATGGTAACAATCTTTGACCCATGATCACATCTCCTGACTTGCTCACAAGCCTCCTTAAAAGTTAGACACCAGAGTAGCGAGAGCGAGACACCTTTTATAGAGAACTTCCTTGACCAATATAAACTGGCTAGCTTTCTTTTTAATACTCGTTAAGTTCCAACCCATGGGTATTGAATTAACTTTGCCATCCAGTCATCAGATAACCTGATTCCCGGAAACATTTAGATAGTCCAGCCGCTCAACAAATACTGGGTTGTCCTCATCCCTTGGAGAGAGCACCTGCCTAAGTGCCCTCCAACAGTCCAACCTCAAGATCCTTAATAGCCATAAGACAGAGCCAGGAGATTTGTTTTCTGACATCTTAGACACATAAATGGAGGAACTCGTTATATAAATCTTCTCATGAGTAGTGTCTCACCAGGAAAGAGGTAAATAAAACACAATATCTAGGGTTAAGATTGAGCTTGTATTGACAAAGGATGGAAAAGAACTTCATCCAAATTACGTAAGAATGTGGAAAGTTAAAGCCCTCAACTAATATATCATGATGTATGTGTCAAAGCTTTTCCTATTATTTTAGAATTAGAAAATATAAGTATAGTATGACACTGATAGACAGCCCCACATTTTTTCAATTCAAAGGGCACCACCTCCTATGCAGCATCCCTTGACTAATTACAAAAGAGGTAAAGGTTTGTCAGAGGGGTATGAATATGTATGATTGTGACCAGAATATGCATTTGAACAAGACATAGTATTGACCTGCTCCGCTATTTGTAAGCTGATCGATTCTTGGCAGGGTATAAGCATCCTTGAACATATCTTGTTCACATTTGTGAAGTTTATGCGCATCGCCTCACTTGTGGATCTTTTTCTTAACAAGAATTGTATTAGACTTCCAAAGACTAAAGGTAATTTCTTCAGTAATTCCAACATTGAGCCTCTAGACTTCCTTTGTTGCAACCTACCATCGTTAGATGCCTGCTTCCAAATCAGTTGGATCGGCATGACATCATTGCCGAATTATCAGAATAAGTAGTCTACACTTCCCAAGTGCCAGAGCATGGGTGGAAGGAAGGGGGGGGGGGCAATGGGAGTGGTTCCCACTCTCGTCTCCATGATATGGTGTGTTACAAGTGCAAAGGAAGGGGCCACTTTGCGAGAGACTGCTGCAATCCTGTCATTTGTCTTCTTTGCCGTGGATGCGGACATCGTGACTCGTGCCCCAAGAGAGGAGTCACTGGTGATGGTTCTCGTGTGGGGCAAAAGCTACTGCCTCCACCTTACGACCCTCCGTGCTCGGAGGTGGAGATTCCTTGGACCTCAGAGGTAAGGAAGTTGGGTTCTCTCTTGGAGTCTTCTGTGGTGGGAGTTTTTCTTGATGGTTCTCAAGGTGGATGAGGTACGATCTTTTTTATCAAATATTGGGTTGTCATTTCCTAGGTGGAAGATGGCGGTGTTGTCGGAGAAGGTGACTGTTTTTAGGCTAATTGATTCGGATATCAAGCTTCTTATGTTCGAGATGCATTTTGGTGAAGTTTGTATTAGGTGGCATTCTCCGAGTATCTACAAAGGTGCTCCTGCTGAAAAAGTCACGTTGCAACCTTTGAATGTGAGGGGATTAAATGACCCCTCAAGGCGGGCGACTTTGCGTGGGTATATTCAGAGGTGAGGTCCTGACGTGGTGTTTCTCCAGGAGACAAAATGGGGGAGCTGTGACAGGAGGCTGTGGAAGGAGGTGGGGAAGAGCGGTTTTGGGGAGTTCTTGGCTCTGGATGCTATTGGAAGTGCGGGTGGAATTGTTGTTGGGTGGAAGGACGATGCTTTCTCCTTGCTGGACTCATTGGTCAGGTCCCATGTTGTCACTGTCAGGTTACAGAGACATCAGGACAATATGTGCATGCTCTTCTCCTCGGTTTATGGTCCGACGAAGGGTAGGAGGAGCCATGCCCTATGGGAGGATCTGGGTCAGGTTGCGGCAGCATATCAGGGGATACCATGGTTGATCGGAGGTGACTTTAATGTCACTTTGCTGGTAGAGGATAGACCGGATGGTCGTGGGGGGGTGGACCAAGGTTCTAAGGCTTTTGCGGGATTTGTTGCAGAGTAGGGGCTGGTTGACATGCCTCCCTCGTCATGTCACTTCACCTGGAGGAGCTCTGGAGGACAGCAGTCCCGGATTGATAGATTTTTCGTCTTGACGATCATGGCAGAGTTGTTCCCTGTGACGAAGGTTAGACCCCTGGAGCGGCCATTCTCGGATCACACCCCTTTGTTGTGGATGACGAATGAGGACTGGAGACATGGTACGTATTTTAAGTTTGACCGGGCCTGGCTCCTTGAAGAGGGGTTCAGGGGGCTGGTAGAGGAGCGGTGGAGGTCGATTCATGCAGATGGCTCAGCGACTATCAGATTGGAAGCTAAACTGCAGGATTTGAGATCCTTCCTCAAGGTCCATAAGAAGCAGATTAAGGAGGAGCGTTGGAAGAGGAAAGATGAGGCTCTCAGTGAGATTGCACGATTGGCCTTGGTTGAGGATGTTGGTCTCCTTTCTGATGTTGACAGGGTAAGCAGAGCGAAGTAATTACAAGTGATACAATAGGAAGAACAGAGGGTGGAGATGGAGTGGAAGGTGAGATCCAGGCAAAGGTGGCTCAAGGAAGGCGATTCTAACACTTGATTTTTTCATATGGTTGCATTAGGAATGAGGAGGAGGAACTGGATCAATAGGTAGGTGGTGGATGGGGAGGAATTTGTGGGAAGAGAGGCGGTGGGCGGGGCAGCTGCGAGGTACTTCAGAGAGTTTACCGGGAGAAGACATGGGGGAAGGTGGAGGTGGTTGGGGTCTGAGGTGCCACGGATCAGGGATGCAGAAGCCGGTTTCTTGATGGGTCCGTTTGAGGAAGATGAGGTTCACAAGGTAATCTGGGGGCTGAATGCTGATAGATGTCTGGGTTCGGATGGTTTTCCGGTTGCCTTCTATAAGGAGTTCTGGCCGGTGGTGAAGGAGTATGTATTACAGGTCTTGCAAGAGTTTAGAGCTGGAAATTCAGGCTTCAACAGATTGAACAAGTTCTACATGTTCCTATTGCCGAAGAAGGAGGGTGCTGAGGAGATCCAGGAGTACAGACCGATAGCTCTTTCAAATGCTATCTACCTGATTGTGGCGAAGCTCTCGGCAAATAGGTTGAGGAGGACCCTGGCTAGGATTGTGGATCCGGTGCAGACGGCTTTTATCCCCGGCAAAAATATTTTGGAAGGATATGTGATGGCCTCAGAGATCCTGTCGTTTTGGAAGAGGAGTAAGAGGAAGGCTTTCTTGTGGAAAGTCGATTTCAGTAAGGCTTATGACTCAGTGTAGTGGTCGTTTCTCTGGGCATCCTTGGTGAAGAGGGGCTTTCCGCCGGTGTGGATTGACTGGATGAAGAGATGTGTCACCACGACGTCTTTCTTGGTCCTTATCAATGGAAACCCGGCAAGGGGTTGGATTTAGCCGAGAAGGGGGGTGAGGCAGGGGTGTCCTTTGGCTCCGATGCTCTTTGTTATTACAGCAGATGCACTTGCGAGGGCGGCTAAGAAGTCGTGTGAGAGGAACTTGGTGAGGGGTTTCTCCTTGAGAGATGGGACGAGTATTCCGTTACTGCAGTATGCGGATGATACGATTTTTTTCATTGAAGGCAGGGAAACGAAAGCCAGGAGGATGTGGATCTTACTCTTGTTTGGTGAGGCTTCGGGTCTACAGATTAACCTGTCTAAATCAGAATTTGTCCCTTTCAATTTGACTGAGGCGGAGGTGAGGAGGTGTAGCTTGGATCTTGGCACAGAGCAGGTGAAGCTTCCGATCAGATACTTGGGTCTGCCGTTGACGGATGGTAAGATTCTGGTGAAGGACTGGGCTCCCCTAGTGGAGAGACTGGAGGGGAGGTTGGCGAGGTGGGCGTCTAGGCTTTTGTCAAGGGGTGGAAGGCTAGTCTTGCTCAAGGCGGTTCTGGCGGCGATGCCGTCGTACTTCACTTCTATCCTGAAACTGCCCCGACAGGTTGTCTTGAGGATAGAGAGGCTTATGAGGAATTTCTTCTGCTCAAATCAGGGGACGAATGGACCTGGTGCCAGGTTGGTAGCATGGGTGGAAGTTTGCAGACCGGTGGAGGAGGGGGGGCTTGGGGTGAGGGACCTGGGGAGGTCTAATGACATCCTGTTGGTGAAGTGGGTGGAGAGCCTCTTGGAGTGTAGGGAGGATTTGGTGGGCAAGGTGTTCAAGACGGTTTATAGTGGCCCGATGAGTTGGGATCTCCTGATATCTCCGCCGAGGGATGCTTCTCATTTCTTGAAAGGTTTGTCGATGGTGGCTCCTAGGGTGTAGAATTGTTTTGTACCGGTGGTGGGGACGGGAAAGATTTTCAGGTTCTGGCAGGATGATTGGACAGGGCAAGGTGTGCTTGCTAAAAGATTTCCGAGACTGTTTGCTATGTCCCAAAACAAAGAGGCGTCAGTGGCTGAGGTGTGGGAAGGTGGGTGGTGCCCATCCTTTACAGGGAATCTTTCAGATGCGAGAACTCACGATTTCCAGAGACTGCTTTAAGAGTTAGAAGGTCTGCAACCGGCTTCCGGTATTAATATGTTTGGTTGGGATGAAGGTGATTTCTCGGTGGGGGCTGCGTACAAGAGATTGTCCAGCGGAGACTCCACAGGTGACTTGGATCTGGTGAGGGATTGCAGACAGGTTTGAAAGGCCACGTGTCCATTGAAGGTCTAGATTTTTGTTTGATTGCTTAAGAGGAGGAGACTCGTGACTAAGGTTTGGAGGGCGAGGTGGGCTCCTGGGGAGAGTAAGGTTTGCCCGTTGTGCAGAGGTGAGGAGGAAGAGGTTGACCACTTTTTCTTCACCTGCCCGTTTGTAGTACAGATATGGAGCCGAGTGGGAGCAGGGTGGTGAAATTGCCGGTCTTTTGATGGGTTTTGGTGCAGTTTCAGAGGTGGAGGGGGTAATGTTGGGCAGAATGTCTTCCGTACGAAAAATGAGAGGGCCAGACCATTGGCGGTGTTATGGGACATTTGGTTGGGTAGGAATGCTGTGGTCTTCAGAGGCCAGAGGCCTTATGTGGAGAATTTTGTGGAGTCTATTACTACTTTGTTTAATCTTTGGAGTGAGTCTTTGTGAGTGGGGGACCTTGGAGTTTGCCCTTTGTATTGGCGGAGGCCGTTGATTCTCTCTTTAATATATTTGGGTAGTTATCATCCTGGATAACTACCCTTTCCTTTTTCAAAAAAAAAAAAAAACCTTTGATTACATTTTGTATTCTCAAAATTCCAATTAAATTGAGAACGGTAGAAATTGTGATGTCTTTGTGCTCATCTTTGGCCCGGAGTTTGCAGATGTCTTGGTGTTGGTCTCCAAGATGGAGATACATCGGTGGTTGTCGAAGGTGAATTGCAGGTCGGGAAATCCTTGCCAAGCAAGGAGGTTTTACATTTCGACGAGTGTGCTTGCATGGTTTCTTTCAACGCGATGGAGGCGATTTCCGATCAGGCACTGACATATGCACACATGGGTCCTGGTCATACAGCATCATATGCCCAAGTGGTGAGCGGCAATGGAGGTGGTGCTGCAACTGCTACTCCAGCGAGGGGCACCGGCGTTGGACATGCTGCAATTCAAATTTTGAATCATGCTGCTGAGATGGCACACCAGCCTGGCGTGGTGAATATTTCCAAGCTTGTTGTTGCGCCATTGACTCAGCACAAAGTCTGGAGACCAGTTACCAAATTGTGTTGCCAGCCTGGCATGGTTCAAATTTCAAAAAGAGGTGATGCTGCTGGAATGCCTGATTTTGGGGCTGATGGTTTTCCAAGTTTGGAAAACAATCCAAGAATAGGGGTTGAGGTGGTGAAGAGCATTCATGGCACTGAACAGGTGGCCTCTGGATCCAAAATGGATCCAGATGTGGTGAGTTAAATTTTTTAGGCAATAATAGTTTCAAAATTTTGAATGTTCTAGACGGTGGTTACCCCTCTACTGTTGCCAGTGTTGATCTGTAGGGACTGGAGTATGCAGCAGGCTAACATGGTGAAACGATTTTACAACAGGAGATGGGCAGTGGGTCTGACCACAGCGATGGCCGCAGCCCAGTGCGAGCCCGTGGCGATGAAGGTGATGGCTGCAGCCTAGTCCGGCGTCCATGATGATCTAGAGGTGGATTTCGGCCTTTCACAGGTGGTTGCCAGACCCATTATTGGGTCTGGACGTTGTGAGTTCAAATCCAATGCATTGTCCTCCCATCATGCGATGGATTGTTATTGTCAAAATGTTGTGCCGGCTACCATTGCTTGTGATGTCTTGCAGGAGATGCCGAATCCTCTTTTTTTGGGTCTATTTTTAAAGATATCAACAATGGGGAACTCCAACAACCAATCCAGATTAACCTAAATGTGGAAGAGATGGCTGGTGCGAGAAAGTTGCAAGTTAGAGGAGTTGAGGATGCAGCCTCTGATGTTGGTGGCAATGAACAAACAGTGGAGAAAAGCCTTAACAAGGGAAAAGTATTTTGCATAGGTCCTCATCAAGCAGATCTTCAGGTCCAACAAAGGCAATCTTGCAGAAACATAAATTGATTCTTGGTGCTTGTTACAAGCGCAAAAGAATTTCAAAGAAAGTGCCAACCAAGAGGGGTCCTGGTTGTGATGGTATGAAAGAGGTTGATGGTTGGGTTGTAAATGTGATTGGTGTTAAGAAGATACACAAGGGAGGGGCAAAGGTGACTTTTAATGGTTAAGGTGCTTTCTCGGAATGTTTGTGGACTCCAGGATGAGGGTCGAAGATCTACATTGAGGCGGTATTTGCTGAATGGAGAGTGGATATTGCTTTGTTGCAGGAAACACATCTGGATAGTGTGTCCCTGCAAATGAAGAACTTATGTCGCGACTGCTTTACAGATTACCTTGAAGTGAAGGCGAAGGGGAGGTTAGGTGGTCATATCTTACTGTGGCATAATGATTCTTTTGGATTGGTATCTTCCTTGAAGGCTAAAAGGGTGGTAATTGCGGTGTTTGCTAAAAAGATAGATGGCTTGTCTATGGCCATCTTGTGTGTTTATGGCCCTTGTGATGATGCATCTAGAGCACAATTTTGGGAGGAGTTTAGCCAAGCCTCGCAACTAGTGGACGGAATGCCTTGGCTGATTGGTGGAGATTTCAATGCAACCCTCTCTTCTGATGATAGACTGCATGGAAGATGAGATAGATCTACGACTGAGTTCAAATGTCTCCTTTAGGAGCTTGAATTGATGGATCTACCTATTTCTAGGGCACAATACACTTGGAGAAATGGTAGTGATGTGTCTTGTATTGATAGATTTAGCTGTAATCTGGCATTGGTTTGAATCCTTCCATGGGCGGAGGTGGTAGTTCGTGATAGACCTTTTTTAGATCATACACTTTGTTATGGTGTAGTGATGAGAAAGCAACATTTTCTACTTATTTCAAATTTCACAAATCTTGGTTAAAAGAGCCTGGATTCGAAGATTTGGTATGTGATAAGTGGAATTCTACCCTGGCATCCATGTCCACTACACGTACTTTGGCATGTAAGATTCAAGCTGTCAGGGAGACACTGATTGAGTTTAAGGGGGATTTGCGTGCATGCCATGAAGCATGGAGGAATGAGGCTTTGCAGAAGACCTCTTGATAGACAAGAGGAGACTTCACCTTTGTCCAATGATGATTGCCAGGAGCATAGGAAGATGCAGGCAATTGTGTTGGAGGACTATAAGAGAGATGGATTGGAGACAAAGATCTAGGTAGCTTTGGCTTAAGGAGGGGATGCAAATATCAAATTTTTCCATTTGGCAACTAGCTCCAGAAGAAGATCAAATATGATAAATGTCTTGAGACATGGGGATAACTCAATCATAGGAACCAAATTTGTAAGGCTTTCCGATCTCATTTAGATGTTTTCACTCGAAGGCAACCGACCGAGGAGTGGAGGTTGGGAACGTTGCATTTGGTGCAGGTAGATGAGGGGGCCAAGGAGGAACTTCTTAGAGAAGTAAGTGAAGAGGAGGTTACTAGAGCACTTCATGGATTGAAGGCTAAGGGGTCTCCTGGACCTAATGGGCTGCAAATTGTGTTCTACAAAGAGATATGGGATGTGGTTGGTCCTAATGTTGTGGCTATGATTCAAGAAGTTTTTAGGAGCAATGAAGGTTTCAAGAGGCTCAAGCGCTTCTATTTGTTCCTTCTGCCTAAGAAGCCTGGTGCAGACTTAGTTAATGAGTTTAGGTTGAATGCCCTTTACAATTCTGCTTATCCACTGGTGGTTAAGATACTGGCTAACAGATTACGTGTAGTCATGCCTGTTATTATTTCCCCGATCCAGACAGCTTTTATTAATGGCAGATCACTTCAGGATTCCTTTGTGATAGCTAACGAGATGCTTGCTTCTGGGAAGAGAAGAGGGGTGTCGACTTTTATGTGGAAAGTTAATTTTTCTAAGGCATATGATTCTATCTCTTGGACACATCTTTAGGAGATTCTTAGGAGAAAGAGGCTTCCCAAACTTGTGGATCCAATTAATGAAGAGATGTGTTACTACATCTTCCTTTTCAGTCATGGTGAATGGTTGTTCAAATGGTGGTTGGATTCAGCCACAACGAGGTGTGAGACAAGGTTGTCCCTTGGCACCTCTTTTGTTTGATATTGCACTGGATACTCTTGCCTCTTGGGCTTTTAAGATGTGTAAAGGAACCCTTTTTTCTAGTTTTACTTACCAAAAGGATGGATCTCTTGTTGAGAGAATTGAGTGGTTGTTTAGTGCCACATTGGAAAGTGTGAGCTTTGTGTGTGAGTGATGGCCTATAAATAGACGTATACTCCTATTTACCTTTGAGAAGAAATATAGAGAAGACACGCCCATAAGGTGCTTCTCCCGTGATTTTTTCCCCGCTCCTCGTGAGTGGGTTTCCACGAAAACCCAAGTGTTTTGTGATGTTCTTTATGCTTTGATTCGTTTCCGCTTGTTTAATGTTTCAACTTGGCATCAGAGCAGTTTGATTGTTGAGTTTATTCTTTGAATTATTATCTTTTATCAGTATTTTATTATTTAAGTTCCAAATTTATTTTCCATCTGGAAGAGAAGGTGGTGCAAAGGCTTGTTGCCCCTTGTTGGTAGTAGCAGCGGCAGCGAGCATTGCTCCTAGTGGTGAACAGGCGATGAGATCAGAGGCGCTTAGATCTGCATGGATGACGCCGATGACCAACAGCAAAGGAGGCGGTGATGGCATGGACTGCACTCCATGACGACCTTAAGGGCGACGCGATCGTCGCAGAGCAGGGCGACGATGGAGGCGAAGTGCTTCGTCGCGAGGGTCCGCAGCGACGGTGCTTTCATCGCGATCTGGCCAGCGATGAGAAAGATGACCGCCCTTTATCGACGGCGTTTTGCGGTAGCCTCCTTAACGAGGTCAGGCGATGGAAGAACGCTTGCCAAGATGCGATTTCAGGCAAGAATCGTGGAAGGATCTCGCTTGAGATCGTCCTACCTCGAGTGCTTGAGGGCGGCGAAGACGAAGCAGTCTATCTCCCCAGCGATGGTGGAGAAGATTGTGACGAGAGAGGTAGGCTGATCTGATAGAGCGATCTCAGGCGAGGATCGTGATGAGGATTTCAATGAAGATCTCACGAGATCACTCATACGAAGCGAAGTTCGAATCTGGCCACGCATGTTGGCGATGAAGATGATTGACAATCTTGGAGAGCCCCATCCTAGTGAGATTGGAGGGGACGACGATGGCTCTCATAGGAACCCTAAGTGAAAAGGGGAGCTTCGTCATGAACCGCACGTGCACCTGTCGACAGCCCTCGGCGATGCTACCTCCTTCATTGACATCCAACGCAACTTCATGGGAAGAGGAGTAGCAGCAATATTATTCGGTTCTCCTTGAACCCTACTAAGGGCAGAGGGAGTTTACAAAAAAAGAGATGCGAAAAAAAAAGGGGGAAATGACGTGGAGTGAAAAAAAAGGGGCGAGAGAAAAAAAAGAAAAGAGGAAAAAAAAAGAGAGAAGGGAAGAAGGAAAAATAAAAGAGAAAAGGAAAAAAAGAAAAAGAAAATAAAAAAAGGAAGAAAAGAAAAGAGAATAAAAAGAAGTAAAAAAAACAAAAAAATGAAAAAAAAGAAGGTAAAAAAAAATGATGATGAGGTTTATGATTGAGAAAAGATGCGGAGAAGTCTTCTTTAGTTTTTAATGTTTTATTTTCTTCTTATCATTATTATTTTTTCTCCCATATGAGTATGGGAGAAAGGAGTGTGGAAGCTATTATAGTCACCCCCGTTTGATAATCCCTTTGTTGCAGTCCCAAGGCACGATAGTATCCTCAAGAGTTGAGGTAACATCAGATACCGCTTCGGACTTGTTTAATAGCTAATCTTTACATGAGAAACCCAACTTTGTAAAGTCCAGAGTTTCGAGGTCTCTACATAGAGAGATCCATTTTTGAGGTCCTCAGAGGAAGGACCCAGTCAGTTTCTATGTGAGAGATGCAGCTTCGAGGTTTTCAAAGGAAGACCCTTTTTAGGGATACTGAACGAGGAGTCATCAACACCAAATCTTCAGAGACAGCCACAATTCCTTCAGCAGCTCCAGCCTATATTCCCACTTGTGTAGAGTGGGTTTCTTTGTATTACAAGCTAAGCATTCCATGCTCCAGCTTGAGGGGGAGTGTTCAGATAATTGAATGGTTGTTTAGTACCACATTGGAAAGTGTGGGCTTTGTGTGTGAGTGGTGGCCTATAACACTAAAGACATATTGTGCACCATCACGTAAGGAATTTTCCTCATTAAAGACATGATGGTCCCCCCATAGCTACATCATTCTCGGACCCCTCCCGCAATAAGCAGGACCCCTCCCTACATTCCACCTACTCCTGCACCACAAACCTCTTGCCTTCCACATCGGGCACTGATGAATACATATTTATTTAGAGTTAAATGTCTATTTATGCATGTTCCTAGGCTTATAGATGCATTCAGCATTATAAATATTGCATAACATGCATCATATTGCATTTAGACTAGATTATGTAAATTGTATATTAATTTACTAATTTTAATGGCTAGAGGAGAGAGGGCGACACATTCATGGGCCTCGGATTGAAGATCCAACCGTACAGATCTAATCAGGACGACAATCAAAGTTCAACACCTCCAAAATCACCCTGATCGGACCTTCATAGCATCATATACAGTCTGAAGAAGATCAAAGGCCAAGGGGTAGGAGGATGTGAATCCGAACCTTAGATGACAAATCCGACCACACAGATGGATTCGAGTCGACGATCGCAGCGCAACGCAGTAAAGATCAACTCAATCGGACACCCATGGCACCTCCTACAAGCAAAAGAAGATTAACAACGCAGACAGTGCCACATGGCACCATCTAAGCCCCCTAAATTGCCCACAGCACCTCCCTTTCATCTACGCCCTCTCATCCCAACTGTTTGATCTCAATCCACCAGCTAAGATGTGCCAGCAACAGCCTCCTTCATGCCTCTAAAGAGACAAGGCACGCACAAGATCAGTCATTGGCTTCTAATCCAACGAATGATCTCACGCCATGCCACTAAGCAGCTACCCTCCATCCTAGCCATTGGATTTCAATCCAACGGCTCGAATGCATTCTCAGCAAGCCATTCATCATCAAAGAGGACAGATATGCGCAATCCTCGATCGTTGGATTCCAACAGTCCACAGCCATTCTTAAAGGGAGTAGTGCAGCGGTGCACCCTCATCCCTCTCAAACTCGCAATGCAAGTTCGAGCCACGAGATGTGGTGCGCACCTCAGTAAAATTGGGTCGCTCAATCTCGAAGCCAACACCACATCGCAGGAAGCACGCTCAGCACTTCTCAAGCGCGTGAGGGGCCCGTGTTGGATCATCCGATGACGATCAGAGGGTAGCGAGTGCGCCACGTGGCCGCACTGGGCTAGAGCGCGATAACGTGCTATCACATGTGCTAAGGGCATGATTTAAAGCACGCTGCGTGTGAGATCTGAAGCATTAATCAATCATCCTACAGCCATGATTCCACCTCGCCTTGCCAAAACAGTTGTGCACACGATGCGTGGCCTCAGTGCGAGCACTGTGCTCGAAAGTGTGTTGGGCATGCGGCATTGATGCTTTTGTGCGGCAAATGATTTGCCACGAGCCCTGTAAATACTCCCTACACCCCCCTTTGACCATTCATCCCTTCTTAGTCTTTCCTCACCCCCTCCAAAGCTTTACGAGCTTGTCCCAAGCCTGGGATGCTCCACTGAAGCTAAAAAATAATTTTGTCCTGCTTCTCACCCTCATTCGTGGAGCATCGTGATCGTCCTCACCCTCATTCGAGAAGTGGATCCTGCTGCGACGTCATCCTGCTTCATCCTTTCTTCTAACTCCATCCTCCCTCCACACCTTACCACCTTCCTCCAGGCGTCACGTCAACGCAGCTCGTCCCCCAAGCAGTCAACAAGGGGGATTCTCTCCTCCTTTTTACTGCTTTCTAGGGTATATATATTTGAATTACCTATATATATCCTTTCTGTCTCTCCCATTTATTTTGCAAGTAGATTAGATAGATAAAAATATTTCAACATGATCTCTTGCTATAAAAACACTAAAAAAAAATAGAAAACAACAAAATATCAAAAATAAATAAAAATAAATGTAATTTTCTCCAAATCAAACGTTTACCTCCCCGTATTTAACACGAGACTCACGAGAGTTTCATTTATAAAGTTTATTTGATAAGCAGATTTTCGCGACTGCGGAATTTTTCAAACTTGATTTTTCTCACACAAAATCTCTCTCAGGAGGCACCAAATACATCACCTCCAAGGGGCCCTTGCCAATTGTTACCATAAGGGCTTATTTCACCAATTCTGGCCATGTATGTGTTTTCATATTTTCTTCCATACTTAGAAGAATCTAAAAATTCCAAAATAATATTTCTGTGATGGTCCTTTTCATGTGCAATCTACCTACCAAATTTCATGGAAAAATATTATGCATTCTATTTGCTAAAATTCTCCAAAGCCAGTTTAGTGTTCTGTTAGTTAGGATAATCAGCATGGAAAGATTTAGTTATAACTTTTAGACTAAGAATCCAATTTCCATGAGATTTGTGTAGTTTATCCCCCTTTAAATGTAGTTTAATACATGTTTTAATTAGAATTTTTCAAAGTAATTAGTTAGGATTTTTAATTAGGTTAGTATCATTTCTGTCCGATTAAATTTAGATAAAATCAGAGAATTTAGTTAGGTTTCTATATTTATTATTTATGGGAAATTTTTGCATGGTTTTCTAACTGATCGCGTGTGGAAACTGTAGGACTTTTTTTAGTACTTTTAGGATTTTAAAAATATTTTTATCCGAATTTTCCTTTAAGTTGCACAATCTGATAATCCTAAGTTCTGTAACTTCTGCTTTCTATTGTTCCAAGTATAAACCCTAGGTTTTAGCTTATTTAGATTATAAATAGTTAAATTTAGGTACAGTTAAATGGATTAGCCTAATTAGAACAACAAACTAAGCCTCCTTGTGACACAACTCGAACTCACCCAAGCTTCACTTCAACATTTTTAATTAAACTTGACACTTGTTTCGTGCTACAACATATTTAAACAAACGCAAATCGGGCACTTCAATAGGCATGAGTGATCAAATGAAATAAAGCAACCCCATCAGAACCTACACCAAAAGCTAACATAATATAACCCAATTGAGAGATTGTCAAATAAACTAAACTTTTTTTCATATCTCTTTGAGCAAGAGCCAAAGTAGCTCCTAATTGTAGTGTTATTACTGCTAGTTCAACTTCTCTCAATAAATGTTTTGATAATTTTACAAAATAACAAAAAGGATAATAAACATATCAAAATCACTATTTCTTGTGTTCAGTCATTTTAAGTTGCAGGTCTCAATTTATCTCACAGACAGACTCGAAGAAGATTTTTTTTTGTATAGGTCTTCAGAATTTTTGTACATCAATTTAAAAAGAGTTATAATTTTCTATTTATTGAGTCTAGAAGTAAAGAGCCCCCACTAGATACAAGAATCATTGTCCTAGTCACTCAACACTTAGGCAAAAAGTTACCTAGAACAAAATCCAATTTCAAATCAAATACATCCTTTAGTGTTAGATAAGTCATCTAATGTTTAGGTTAGACAACCAATAACCATATGTATATAGCCTTAATAAATTGAACACTTAGGCTTTGTTTGGTGGTGAGGTTTGGGGAGATTTTTCTCATTGTGGAGTTTTTGTTAGAGTTTTTCCAACCACTTCAACACAAACTTCTACACAATTATTTCCGATCATTCCAATCAAATCACAATAACCTTTATTCTTACTTTTACTATTAAACAATACTCACCGCATCCTTCACTTCCACTTTTAATATTAAATAAATATCCACTAACATTCTTCACCTTCACTTATACTATTAAACAAATATCCACTAGCATCACATCATTATATCCTCTCACTTAACCCTCTCCTTACTCCACCTCCTAAACAAGCACCCATCTCCATTTATTCTGTTTTAACCTATCCCTACAGTATTTTGTCTAGCCTCCAAACTAGCCCTTAGGCTTCAAACGACCAAGTCTCTCCAATTGTCCATAGTCCACTCAAGACGTTTGACAATACAATCAAACGTCCAATACCAAACCGTTACAACCTAATCAAGATTAAATATCACTTTGTCATCC
Source organism: Thalassia testudinum (assembly GCA_037157565.1). NCBI lineage: Eukaryota > Viridiplantae > Streptophyta > Magnoliopsida > Alismatales > Hydrocharitaceae > Thalassia > Thalassia testudinum. The sequence continues at coordinate 135,318,285 of JAZHRO010000003.1, read as the reverse complement.
TCACAAGCCAACTTAGGATTATTTTAATATTTCTCCCAGACGTCCAAACACTGTCCCAAACATCCAGAAATGAAACATTAGGACTAATATTATTTAACATATGATTTGTCAAAAGAAATCTCAATTCAAAGATTCTCTAAAAATTATAAATCCTTGGTCATCATTATCATCAGACGTCCGAAAGTACTATGAGACGCCTTACCAACATCTGATCCCTAAGCACAAGATCCATGTTTGGATCTGATCAATTCCAGGAACAAATCCGCTCATTTTCAGACGACAAAAAATACCCTCAGACATCTTATAATGAGCAATCAAATGTCCAACACTTAGTGACAAGAACGTTGTTTAGATCCAATAAATTTCAATAACACTGACCCTCACTTTCAGACGTCCAGATCTTTGGTCAGACGTCCAAAAATCCCATATCAGACGTCTGACATATTTTTCAGTCATCTGATTCTGCTGTCAAAATTAATCATCGCCTATTTTGATTTGAATTTTAACCAAATCTTTGGAGATTTGTCTCCAACGGCTAAGAGAAGGCTCCCAAGCCTTCTTGAAAGTTCTCTTAAGGCCTATAAATAGCCTTTAACCCCCAATTAGGCAAATACACCTATTGGAGATTCATTACATTATTTAAATGGCTCGCCAAGGGCAAAAAACTTCAACAGCACTCACCTATCTGCCAGGTTACCATTCACCGGGATAGAGAAAGGCGTATTTGTAATGTAGCACCTCATCCTTAAGAACCATCAATCTAGAAACTTGCTCTTGGCTAACTTATCCTATAGAAAAGACCAGATCGAGGGAGTCATAGGCCTTAAAAAAGTCTACCTTCCCCATAAAAGCTTTCACATTACTTCTGCTCCAGGCCACCATGATCTCCAATGCAATAAAAAACCATTCAAGATCAATCTTCCTAGAGCTAAAGTAGATTGTATCTAACTAATTAGAGAACCCTCAACTTCTCTCAACCTATTCGCCAAGACCTTTGTAACAATCAAATACACTACATTAAACAATGTATTGATTTAAAGTCCTAAACTCTATTAGCACCTTCCTTTTAGGGCAAGTGGGCCATGATTGTCTACTGTAAACTCATTAAAAGAGCTAAAATCTTTGATTTCACCATGCTCCAAATCTCTTTGCAAAAGAAGATTGGAAAACCATCTAGCCCATGCTAACCTTTTGCATTTAAGCCCTATATGGCAACTCTAACTTCATTTCTATGAAGAAGGCTATGAGAGCCTCCTCCTTTTACTAGTCCATAAGAGTGGAAATGCCTTCGAACCCCCATCCAAGGGCCCTGCTAATGCCTTCAGGCAAACTGAAAGAAATGTGAGGATAGAACACTTCCAATGATTTCCACATTCCCAATCTGTATTTGCATTCTATCAACACAATTACCCCTCCTTCCACACAAGTTGAATAGATGGAATAATTTTGTATAAGCCCCTCCTTCAACTGGATCTAGAGTGATCTCTACCTCCATGCAACCTCCCTTTTATTGCCTTCCAAGGAAAGCTATGGCATAACGGAGCTATGGAATGTGCATAGAAAAAAGAGGATTTTTAGGCATAAGCACCTCTAAATGGAGGGCATTGTTTATAATGTATCTTCCTTTACACGGTTGTGATAGAATGCTATGCAAATTCCCTTGTGATTTTGCATCCAGGATACACCTTCCTCACTTGATTGTTATTTCACCTTTCTTTGAAAAAGCATCGACATGTATGAAGGTTAAAGTGCAAAGTCTTCATTTAAGTTGACAAAGCACATTCAAGATAAAGTATATGCACACTTTGCAAAACATAATTGTTGTGCGATGGAGTCAATAAGAACTTAAGTTTAAAGACTAAGTATATAGAGTGACACATAAAACGAGAGAAGATATAAATAACACATGTGAAAATCAAAAACACAAGTTGGAACAAAGTTTTATCTCAATACACAAAAACTACTTTTAATTTTGCCAATTCAAATTGATTCATTATAGCACATTTTCAAATACTTTGGATGATAGTCAATCTTTGATTAACACGAGATTATTCTGATAGAATTAATTAAATGATCAAGTTCAAGGTTGAAGCATTAAGCCTTACCATTGCTTTTTCGATAGTGGAAATCGGTATCGGAAGCCTCAATTCAGAAACAACCTGTGGCAAAGCACGAGCAACACAACCAGCCAGAGTTCTCTTGATTTCTGATGAGCGGCCATCGCTGAGAGAAACTTTTTGGGGATATTCTCTTCCACCAACAAATAACAATTCATCTTCAGAATCCCCACTCTTGCCATAAATGTACGCCATGGAAGAAGATGTCAACCAACCAAAGAGTGCCTTCCACATACTTGCAAAAGTGGACAGCTGCAATGCAGAAGGATGAAGACAATTCCATGTTAATTGTCTGACAGGGATGCAGCATACCAAACAGCAAGGCATCCAAAAACAAAATCTTACAGTCAGTTTGAAACCTTCCGGAGGTGCACCATGCCAGGAGTCCTCAACGTGAAACACATCTGCATCTAGAAGCACGGGCTTTCTGGGCCATTTTAGGTAACTTCTCTCAAAAGCAGCTGTCTCATCCTCGGAGTCGGTTTCCACTACATCATCAAGTGAAGACAGCAGTGTAGCTATTCCCGCATCATTCACCATGCGATGATAACAAATCTATAAGAATAACATCGAAAAAGACCGACGATCTAGCTTCAGAAAACAGAGCAAAACTTGTACCAGCATCTTCAACTTCGTATCCACCCAAACTCATGGCCTTCGAAACCTGAATGGGTGCCGACTGACAAGTTTCTCCCAATGCAAGACATGAAGTCCTTTCCTTGTCCAGATCATTCATAATAGGCAAGCTCCCCTTGGGTTCAAAACCAAGACCTCCAGCATCCAGAACCTCAACTTCTTCTTCCCCCTTATCAGCCCATCTGATGCCCCTATTACGTCCTCTCGATCCAGGCTTCCTCAGTGAAGACTTACGCTCCTTAATCTTCACCTCTTCCTTTGCAAGATTCCCATCATCTGATGTCATCGCCGCCTCCAAATTCACGTTGTCCATACAAGATATAGAAAAGGATTCCGTCTTGCAAGGGGCATCTAGCATTGGATCACCAACAATGATATCAGTTTGGAATTGAGAAAAGCTCCCCATGGATTTCTCAAGAGATGAAGACCCTGAAAAGGGCACAAGGAAGGGAAAAACACCCCACCGGACCGATTTATTCACAAAGTTGAAAGAACACTCGTCGATGATAAGAAGGATTTTTAATAAGTATACCATGCCGGCGTTGTTGTTTTTCTCGCTGGGGAACATACCCTTCGATCGCATTGGAAGGCCCGAGCCACTCCTCCATTGAGATCTCCCCTGAATCCTCCTTGGCCTCGCTCTTCTCGTGGATCATCAACTTCGAGAACCGCAAATCCTCCTTCAGGGCCGTCATCATGTCCTGCCCAGGTTTCTTCTTCTTCTTTTGATCCTGCAGAGACGGTTGCGGGAGCCTCGAATTGACGATGTCGGTAAGGGGAACCCCAGAATAATCCTCCTTCCCCTCAGGCTCCTCCTCTTCCGTGATCCCGTCATCACCATCATCGAATAGCCTGAGAATATCGGCGATGCGGGAGGGGGTGGGGCCGGCGTCGTTGCGGGCGTTGCCGGGTTCGAGGGTGGCAACGAAGGCGTTGCTGGAGACACAGCAGTTATCGGAGCAGAACCGGTTGGCTTCCTGGACGTCGTAGACCCGGTGCCCGCGGAGGGAGATGCGGTAGCGTCCCTTGCCGGGGCGCGAGGTCGGGAGGGGGTTGGGGCAGCGGGGGAACCCGCAGAGCAGCGCGAGGGATCGCTCTGTGACGACGTCGTCGTAGTCGCGGCGGGAGAGGAGGGACCCCGCCGCGAGGAGCTGCCGCTCGCTGCACTGGGGGAGTTCGAGGAGGCGGGATTGGACCGTGAAGGTGATGGCCTTGGAAAGGCGGATCGAGGGCTTCTCCAGCTTCGTGTCGAAATCGGCGGAGGTCCCCATGTCCTCCCTCTTCCGTCCCGTTTGTTTATCTTCCATTCGTTACCTTCTTCGGGAGTTTCCCGGTACGCAATTGTTTGTCCCCTCTCCCTTCTGTGGGTGGGTTTTGGATGAACTTCTGGGCCGGGGAGGACGACTAGTCGATGGACTGGGAACGGAGGTGATTGCGAGAGGCGGCACTGGGCTTATAATGACTAACCAATTTTTCTTTTTCCTTTTTTATTTTTTTAAAGGAAAGGTCGATTAATTAAAATGCACGTGAATTTCGAAAAGATAATCTAACTTTTACATGCAGTTCCGGGAAACCGTTGAGAAGGTTTTTTTTTTTTTTTTGAGATCAACTTGCCCTTAACCTTTTGGGCCCGCATGATCGCGGGATCGTAATCAATGAGAAAATTTTGAAAGCTAGAAATAAATAGGGGATAAATTGATTTTGTTTTTTAAGAGAGTCATGGTAAATCATGTGATATACAGGGGTATTTAAAAGAATATGTGAAAATGATGTCTCATATAAGTGAAAATAATTTTATTTCACCCTTTGTTAAAATAATTTATCCTAAATTTTAAATCATCATCTATGGATAATTTTATTTCAGGATAAATTTCACCAAACATAAGATAAATGAGTGTATCTAGGAATCTTAAAGAATATCATTTTTTTTAAAGAAAGAGAATATCATTTTACTTCCTAAAATTTCTATTTTGAATCAAATCATCCCCTCTCATATTATTTGGAGGTAACCACCATAATCTAATGACAAAAATACCTCCGTTCTTTCTTCTTTATAGTACATGTCCTTTATCATCCTACTTGATATCCAATCATTTTGATGTATAATATCAAATTAATTTTAACTCATCAATATATATTCCTTGGATACTTTTATACAAGTACATTATATATGTTACATTAGTATTATATTTCTTTCTTGCAACTCAAGGTAGATGATATCAGGGGCAAGAGAGATGAGTGTGCATGCGAAGAAGGAAAATTTAAGGAATTTTTGTCAATCTTTAAGGGTTAGTTTATGATAAGAGATAGCTAACACAAGTTAACTTCTTTACAACATGGGATAACCCTTGTTTCTGTTTATTTAAGAACAAGAGTTAACCTCTATTTGTATTTACTAAATGAGAATTAGGAAAAGGGGTTATCCTCTGATGTGATAGGAGGCATGAGTAAATTTGAGGAGATAAGTCGGGATCTAGGTTAACCCCACAACAAACCTGAGTTAGAGGTTAGGTTATCCCATGAGGTAAATAGAGGTTATCCATTAAAAGGATGGGATGACTGTTAGTTCAACCTCTCTCAATAAATTTTTTGATAATTTTACAAAATAACAAAAAGACAATAAATATATCAAAATCATTATTTTATATGTTTAAGTCATCTTTAATATGTAGGTCTCACACTATATCTCAAGAGCCAGACTTGAAGAAGAAGTTTTGTCTAGGTCCTAGGAATATTATTCATGAAAGAGTTGTAATTTTTCCTTTATTGAGTCTAGATGTGTTGTAAAGAGCTCTTAGCAAGATAAAGGAATCCTCATCATAGTCGTTCAACACTTAAGTAAAAACTTAGAACAAAATCCAAATTCAAATCAAGAACATCCTTTGGTATCAGACATCTGACATAGACTCCAGACCTCTGACCTGGAAAGTAAAGTTGTTTAATCAATAGATCAGATGTCCAATAACCATATATAGAGCCTTAACAAACTAAACATATAGACTTCAAATGACCCATCTTCACTCCAGATGTCTAGAGTCCACCTAAGACATTTGATCACACTATCAGGCATCTAATAATGGATTGTTAGAACCAAATCAAGCCTAAATCACTCTTTATCAAAACAAAATCATCATAGTCGCTCAACACTTAAGTAAAAACTTAGAACAAAATCCAAATTCAAATCAAGAACATCCTTTGGTATCAGACATCTGACATAGACTCCAGACCTCTGACCTGGAAAGTAAAGTTGTTTAATCAATAGATCAGATGTCCAATAACCATATATAGAGCCTTAACAAACTAAACATATAGACTTCAAATGACCCATCTTCACTCCAAATGTCTAGAGTCCACCTAAGACATTTGATCACACTATCAGGCATCTAATAATGGATTGTTAAAACCAAATCAAGCCTAAATCACTCTTTATCAAAACAAAATCATCTCGAACCAAGTTAGAAATATTTTATTAGTATCATCTGGCGTCCAAACACTCTTCCAGACGTCTAATAATAAAATGCTAGGGCTATTTGACTTAAAGACTAATTTGTCAAAATAAATCTCGATTCTGAGATTCTTTAGAAATCATAAAATCTTGGTCATCATTATCATCATATGCCCTAGAATAGTATCAGACGTCCTTGTCACGACCCGATCCCAAATCCCTACAGGATCTGAGATTGGCTCGCTTCGGTTTGTCCCAAGATCCAGTCGTCCAATAAGAAATAACCAAGTAACATTCAACAAACCACAATCACACAAGTACAGTAACTAAACAAAAAGAAATTGACAACAGAGGGAAAAAGAACAGTAATATTACAACCATTACATCAAATGAGTACATGTAACAGAAGACAAAGCTATAAAAACTCACTATCAAGTAGTAGAACTAAAACTAGGCTTGACTAGGTCCAGCGTCCTCAGCAGCCGGTGGCTCGGGCTGCTCAAATCCCTAACCTGTACAGAATTTATTTAATTGGAGTCAACTAACGCTGAGTAGAGTGATGGCTAAGAAGTAGCATACATTTAACAAGTAGTTAACATAAAATTTTCCATTTTCCAATTATATTATACATGTGGGTGCGTAGAGATCTCTAATTAAGATTTGTTACTTAATATTCTTGTTCCCTATAGGAACAATTTTGCTTGCAACTTCCCGTGATATAGGATGCCAACGTGGCACTCTCCTAGCCGAGGGAGTCCCACCGTGGTAGTCCTATACTCGGTCTACCACCCCAAGGTCACGGTCGTGACGTCGCGGTGACTACGGCACACGTGATAAGCGCGCGGGTAGCTACCTCGCACTGGCATGCGGTCAGTCATTTCCGCTAGCGGGTACGCCTCAACATACAGTGCGGAACAGTATATGGTCTTGCCCCTCAAGGGTCTCGCCCCTTCTCAGTCCGCGTACCCTTTTCTGACTACCCCGGTTTGCCCAATGGGCTGACGAGAGTCGATGTAGGGTGGCCATACCTAGCCCCGGGCCCCCTGGGGCGGATAGCTCCCCCCTACACTAAGTAACTTACCTCGATATCACGTACTCGAGGGCCAGTAAGAGTCGTCGTAGAGTGGCCAAACCCACCCCGTGTCCCAACCCAAGGGCGGCAAGCTCCCCTCTACACTACAAGGGATAGTTGCTCTCTTCGGTACCACGTACACGAAGGTCAGCCTACCTCCCTTAACAGCTGCCCATAGGCAGCAAATTTCCAGAACCATCTGGTTCTCCGTAGTACGGTGTTCTTGTTTACATTCCTCGTAGGGTTTGTACAGGAGTTTCTTTTCACATCCGGGTTGGAATGTTCGGAACAAACAGTTCAATTTCCATTTTATTACAGTAGGGGTCTATTTTAGATACAAACAGGCAAGTTTTGATTACTCAATCATTCACATGTAGTTTCTTCTAACCCTAGTGTTCATGCCAAGACCTAGGGTTCAAGAATTTATTTTCGAGTATACGTTTATTCCTTCCTAGGGTTCATCTCAAGTCCTAGGATTACCTACTTGCATGTATTAGAGATTTAAGGTTGTAACCACTTTACCGGAGTAACCGGGTGGAATGGGGGCCCGTACAGTGGCTCCCGACATCTCCACAGGTCCCGTACACCCGACGGACTGGAGACCTAAAACATGGATTGATGGGCCAAAAGGTTCAGAAGGATATAAACAAGGTATCATTATACAGAGAAACTCGTACGAAAAATAGAGACGGTTCATTTGCGGAAAAGCGATAATAATAGGGCTTACACGGCCCAAAACACGCTATCAGACGAAAATTAGACGTCTTAAAACAGTTCTCAGGGATACCTCTCTCGATGTTCCGCTATCAGATGTCTGGAACTCAATGTCGACGTCCCAGGATTCCTTCAGACATCTCGAGGTGCTCCCGGACGTCTGAAACTGCCTCGGCTACGCTCTCACCTTCTGACACATACACGTACGCTGTCAGGACTTGTCAGAGAAAGAAAGTACGGAAAGTAGATCTCTACCAGACGTCTTGCTCTACCTTCAGACGTCTGGTAAAACATCTGGGTGTCTCTCCGGCCATCTGATTTCGCGGAAAAATGACTTCCGCGTAACCGCTCTGGCTCCCCTTGCTTGCAGGTGCTACAGTAGAACAGCACTGCATCCTCTACTCTCACACTTCCTCTCGCTCGGGCTCTCTGCTCTCCACTCGCTCTCGCCTTCACTCTGCTCTGGGCTACGGGTGGGCAACGAAGAGGAGGGGGAGAGGTTTATAAAGGGAGAGGAGGTGAGGGGGGCGGACAGGCGAAGCGTGGCGCGGAGTGGCGTCGCAGGAAGAGGTGCGATGAGGGAAAAAGTATGGCGTACATACGTTCCTCGCTGAAAAGCATTTTCAGACATCTGGTGAACATCCCAGACGTCTTAAATGACCAAAAGGGTGGTGGTGGGTCATTTCAATATAACAAACTTAAAGGAAGTTTCGTCCCCAAAACTTGAACTGACTAGGGTGCGAAAAATATAACGTAGCAGCGTATAACAAACTTAAAGAGGACTGAAGTAGGTCAGAAGAGTCATACCTTCGAAGAGTTTGGGGTACTGCTCTCGCATCACCGACTCAGGTTCCCAAGTTACCTCCTCGTACCGATGGCTTTTCCATAGGACTTTCACCAGGGGTACTTCCTTCCGCCTTGTAACGACCCGATTCCCGAGTCCCTACGAGACACGAGAACCGGACAGACTCGACTAATCCCAAGACCCAGTCGTCCAACGAGGAAGTAACCAAAAGACAGTAAAATAAACCACATTCAGCATGAATATAACTAACAGTAAGAAAGTACAGCAGTAAGGAAAGAAACTACTACAGTAGGCACCACCACAACAGTAAAACAACATTTATCATATAACAAAAACTGCAGGTAAAGAAGGTACAGCGGAAACAGAAACTACTCACTAGAACAGAAACAAAAAGGGGTACAAAGCTGTGGTAACTCTACTGGACCCTACTCGGCCCAGCGTCCTCTGCAGCCGCCGACCCTGGCTGCTCAACACCTGGTCCTGAAAAAGGTAACGAGTGTAACACGTCAGCAAAACGCTGAGTAGAGTGGCAAACTAACTAAAGGCAACAGTAGAGTGTACAGTAGCTGTTATGTTCTATTACTTCCTTTATTTACATCTTTCAATTTTTCTCACTATTTCATTTACTTCTCAGATCCTTTACTTGATCTCGGATGTCCTCGTGGGACGATCTTGATTGCAGTCTTTTCCAAAAGTAGAAGTAGCACGTGGTGCTCTCCTGGCCGGGAGAGTCCCCCGTGGTGATCCTACCCTCAGTCAACCACCCCAAGGTCACTGACAGACGTAACGGTGACTACGGCACGCGCGATAAACGCACAGGTAGCTAGCCCGCACTGGCACGCGGTCAGTCGTTTCCGTTAACGGGTGCGCCCAAAGCACAGCACGGAACCAGGGCAGAGCCCTCTCAGTAACAGGGGTCCAACCCCTCCACAGTAACCAAACCGGGGCCTTGCCCCTCCACAGTCCGCGCACCCTCGCCTGACTACCCTGGTTTGCCCTGGTGGGCCTAACAAGTCGGTGAAGGAGGCTAGCAGAACCCCGGGGCCCGTGGGGTAGCTAGGACTCTCCTAACACTACTAGCTCTCCTCGGTACTACGTACACGAGGGCCAACAAGTCGGTACAGAGCGGCCAATCCTAACCCCGGGTCCCTGGGGCGGCTGGCCCCACTCTGCACTAAAACAGGTACAGGTACTTCCCTTGGTACTGCGTACCCAAGAGACAGTACAAACTACATCTCAGTTCCATTCCTTTTCTTTCCAGGAGTTCCACTCCTAATTCCCCGTAGGGTTCTAGCTCTTTATCTCAGAACATCATATGTTTCACTTTCCAGATTCACGTTCTCAAATTCCATGATCTCAAACATGTTTCTTTATGCATAACAGGCAGCTGTTAATTAAATTTACAGGCAGCTTTATATATTCCTTTCCATTTTTCCAAGACTGCAGTAATATACATTCCACTAGTTTTTCCATCCTAGGATTCATGCCATATCCTAGGATCTATCATACAATCTAGTTTTCCGGCCCTAGGATTCATGCAACACCTAGGAGCTATCATTCCATATATTTCTCATTCCTAGGATTCATGCAATGCCCTAGGTTCTAGTTATGGTTCCATACTTTAACAGATTTTATTAATACTTAAAGCCACTCTACCAGGTACAACGGGAGTAATGGGGGCTGATCGGGAATCCCGCGCGCCTCCGCGACTCTCAAGACTGCAACCGAACGAGGTCCTATCACAAGGATCAAACACAAGGAGTGTCTCAAAACAGTGTATAGCTACTGTAGGCGGGTAGAGGAATAATTTCTGAAACGAACGCAACTCGAATCGCGGAAAACGGAGCCCAAACGGGCCCTAAACAGGTCGAGAAAGACAATACTGTGCAAAATCAGACGTCTGGAACTCCTTCCAGACGTCTTAAACGGTGGATCAGAGAATTACCTGTTCGGCTTGGTTCCCCGGACGTCCAGAAGTCTGCAGGGACGTCTTTCCTAGATCCCAGACGTCCGATGGTCACTCCGGACGTCTGGAGGTCACTCCCGCCGTCTGGTACAAATTCCAGACGTCTGATTCGCAAAGATGACGAATCAGAGAACCTGCGCACAGCCAACCCCCCTCCCTCAGTACGGTCAGTCGACAAGAATGAAGAAGAAAGCGGAAACTCACCTTTCAGACGTCTGTATGATCTCACAGACGTCGACCTTGCCGTCTGGATATCAATCCAGACGTCTGATTCTGGAAATTTTTCCAGAATCAGAGCCCTGCTCGGCCTTCGCTCGCGACGCCGCCCGCGTCGCGCCTCGCGCGTCCGCTGCTCCGCCCGCAGCAGGTCCCTCTCCGCGACGCTCCGCGCCCCCCCGCGCCCTCCGCCGGCCGGCCAAGCCGCTCCTGGCGAGCTCGCCCTCACGGCAGAGCCCCGCCCTCGCACGCCGCAGCTCCTCCGCGCTCACTGCGGCTGCCGCTGCCGCTGCGCCCTCGCGTTCGCTCGCTCTCGCGCACAGGCAGGAGAAGAAGGAGGAAGATGGTGGAGACGGGAGGGGAGGCGCGCCCCCCCTTTTAACGCCGCGCGGAGAGGAGAGAGAAGGCGGTCGCAGCCGCCTGCAGCCGCAGAGAAAAAGGGCAGAATCGCAGGTCTGCGCACACAGGCGCGCAGACGAATATCCCGTGCGAGCATAACTGTTCGCCAGACGTCTGTAAACTATCCCGGACGTCTGGTCAGACGTCTGGATGTGATCCCAGACGTCTTGACAGACGTCTGGGCCACCTCCCAGACGTCTTAAAAGGCGTCTGGGGCACGTGCTCATTACACGCCTCAACCTCTGAATGGCTCGTTCTAGTATCTATACCGGTCTCTCGGGGTAGGTCAGGTCATCTCCCACTTCGATGCTCTCGTGGCTAAGGACATGGCTGGGGTTGGCGATGTATCTTCTAAGGTTGGACACGTGAAATACGTTGTGTACTCTAGAAAGTTGGGGAGGAAGGGCAAGTCGATAAGCGACGGGTCCTACCCGCTTTAAGACCTCAAAGGGTCCCACATATCTCGATGCAAGCTTCCCTCTCATCCCAAACCGTTGCAAGCCTTTCATCGGTGAAACACGGAGGAAAGCGTGATCTCTAACTTCAAATTGTACCTCCCTATGCTTCAGATCGACGTAACTCTTTTGCCTGCTCCGGACAGTACGCAGTCGTCGATGGATCTGCTTGATCACCTCCTGACTCTGGCGTATCAAACGGAGGTCGACCTCCCACTTGATCCCTACCTCTACCCAACTCAAGGGGGCCGTACACTTTCTCCCGTACAGAGCTTCATATGATGCCATGCCGATGCTCGAGTGGTAACTATTGTTGTATGCGAATTCTGCCAGAGGCAAATGCTCCTCCTAGGAGCCTCTCCAGTCCAGTGCGCAAGCGCGCAGAAGGTCCTCAAGGGTCTGAATGGGTGCGCTCTGAATGTCCGTCTGCCTGGGGGTGATAGGCTGTACTGAACTTCAGACAAGTCCCCAAGGCTCGCTAAAATTCTGCTGAGAACTGGGAAGTAAAACGAGTGTCCTTGTCTAAAATAATTTCGTGGGGAACCCCGTGAAAGTGTACTATGTCTCTGATATATCTCTCTGCCAACTGTGCTGGTCCATAAGTGACTCAGATTAACAGAAACCGTGTCGTCTTTGTTAATCTATCCACAACCACCCAGACTGCACCGTGCCCTCTCTGTGTCACAGGTAACCCCACTACCAGATCCACAGTGACACTTTCCCACTTCCATTCTGGAATGGGAAGTGACTGCAATGGCCCTGCAGGCCTCTGATGTTCAACCTTCACCTGCTGGCATATTAGACACTGCTAGACAAAAAGGCCAACATCTCGCTTCATGCCTCTCCACCAAAAATCACGTTGTAGGTCGTGATACATTTTTGTGTTCCTGGGATGTATGGTAAATCTGGATCCATGAGCCTCAGTCAAGAACTCCCTCAACAGCTCCTCATCTCTAGGAATGCACAAGTATCCCCTCATATGCAGAACTCCGTCAGTAAAAGAGAATTCTCCTAGGTTCCCTGCCAATACTCGATCTCGCTGTGCCCGTAGATATGAGTCTATCATTTGTTTAACCATGATGTGATCCACCAGCTCTGGTCGTGTCTGCCTCATGACTGTCACTGCCCCGCAATACCCCTGTGTCTCCTGAAGTCGCCAGCTGCTCAACTCCTCCATGAGCCTCCAACTTTGTGCTTGTAAGCAAGCCAAGTGGGCAGGCGCCTTTCGGCTCAAGGCGTCAGCTACCACATTGGCCTTTCCTGGGTGGTAGGAGATGCTGCAATAGTAGTCCTTCAGGAGTTCCAACCAGCGTCTCTACCTCATGTTGAGTTCCTTCTGGTCAAACAAATATCTGAGGCTTTTATGGTCAGTGAAAATCTCGCACGTCTCTTCGTACAAATAGTGCCTCCAGGTCTTCAATGCTAGGACAACTGCTTCCAGTTCTAGGTCGTGAGTGGGGTAGTTATGCTCGTGGGGCTTTAGTTGCCGCGAAGCATATGCGACAACATGACCCCGCTACATAAGTACACCCCTCAATCCCTACAACGAGGCATCTGTGTAGACGACGAATTTGCCGCTGTTGTCAGGGATGGTGAGTACAGGAGCTGAGGTCAACCTCTCCTTTAGTTTCTGAAAGCAAGACTTACACTCGTCTGTCCAAGCGAAGGATACGTCCTTCCGAGTCAAATGAGTCAGAGGACAGGCAATCTGCTAGAACCCTTGGATAAATCATCTGTAATAACCAGCCAACCCCAGGAAACAGCGTATCTCTGTCACCGAACGCGGTCTCTCCCACCTGAGTACTCCTCTACCTTGGCTGGATCCATAGCTAAAACGTCCTCTGAGATCACATGGCCCAGGAAGGTGACTTGTCTCAACCAGAATTCGCATTTGTTGTATTTAGCACACAACCTGTGTCGTCTCAAGGTATCCAAGACCATGTGAAGGTGTTGCTTATGTTGCGTCTGGTCTCATGAATAAATGAGCACGTCATCGATGAAAACAACCACGAACTGATCCAGAAACGGCCGAAAAATGCGGTTCATCAAGTCCATGAAAGCAGCAGGGGCGTAGGTCAATCCAAACGGCATGACCAAGAACTCGTAGTGGCCGTACCATGTACGAAAGGCTATCTTGGAGACGTCAGTCTCCCTAATCCTCAGTTGATGGCATCCTAACTCAGATCTATCTTGGAAAATACCGTGGCATCCCTCAGCTGGTCGAAGAGGTCATCTATGCGTGGTAACGGGTACTTGTTCTTGATGGTGACCCGGTTCGGCTGTCTGTAGTCAATGCACAGCCGAAGAGTACCATCCTTCTTTCTCACGAACAGGACAGAGGCTCCCCACGGAGAGGCACTGGGCCTTATGAACCTTTCTCTAGCAGGTCCTGTAGCTATGTCTTGAGCTCTCGCAGCTCAAGTATGGTGCTGAAGAAATGGGGTCTGTCACCGGTATTAATGAGATCTTGAACTCGATCTCACGCTCAGGTGGTAGTCCTGGCAGCTCCTCCGAGAAGACGTCGGGGTACTCACAAACCACTGGAATCCTCTGTATACTGTCCATGGGGCCGGGCTCTACTAGAACTCAAGCAAGGAAACCCTCTTACCCTTGACTCCATAGCTTCGCTGCCCAAAGTGTGGAGATGCACCTAAATCCTCCGTCTACAGGCTGGCCGTGGAACTCGAAGGGAGGCAGCCGTGGTATGGAGAAGGCAATCTTCCTCCCAAAATAATCTACAAGGGTATGGTATGCGGCCAACCAGTTCATCCCCAAGATTACACCGAAGTCATCCATCGGAATCATGATCATGTCTATCGAGAGACTGTATCCCCCTATCATGACCTCGCAATCAGTGCGGACCTCCTCAGCAACAAATACCTGCCCACCTGGTCCTCTATTCAAGAAGGGCTCCTCTAAAAGCACACTGCTCACTCCCGTGCAGACAGCAAAACTCGTAGAAACAAATGAATGCGTGGCTCTAGAATAGAAAAGAGTGTAGACGAGTCTGCTGGAAATAGTAACCATACCTGCCACTACGGAGCCCGAAGCTCTAGCATCTCCGTGGGTTAGGGCATTAACACGCCCTGCAGCCCTCGGTGCAGAAGAAGCAGCCATGCTCTGGGTCGGGTGGGAGGCAGTAGGCCGGTACCCTCCTCGTGACTGCTGTCCTCCTCCTCGGGTCTGGTATCCACGACCGCCAGATCGATCTCCAGTGCTCGGTGCTGGGAGCGCCGGCTGCGCTCCAGTCCTAGATGGACAATTCCTCCATATATGGCCCAGCTGGCCACACTGATAACAAAGGGGTACGCGACTTCCCTCTGTCTATTGTCCCTGCTAGTGACTGGGCGGGGGTCTGTTGCAGTCGACTGATCCCTATCGGGGACCCCCATAGGCCCCTGGTGGACCCACAGAATGGGATGGTTCCCCTGCTAGTGTCTGGTGCCTCCTCTCCTGGCGGCCCTGTGAGTGCTCCTGTGGGTAGGGCCTCTTTTGTCCTCCTCCATCAATATCTCGTGCGGACGGGTTGGTCTCCTTGTACGTCATGGCAGCCTCGACTACACGGGAGAAGGTAGGCAGCTTCAGGGGCTTTACGTACTCCCGAATGGCGGGTCGGAGACCCTCGGTGAATCTCCACAGGCGCTCCTCCTTGGTGGATGAGGCTGTCGGGGTGAAGCGTGACAGCTCCAGAAAACGCGTACGGTACGCGCTAACAGTCATTGCCCCTTGGCGGAGAATGTGGAACTCCCGCCTCCTCTGATCCTGCCAAGTCTGTGGGAAGTATTGCTCACAGAAGAGCGCCACAAACCGGTCCCACGTCAGCTCTCCCTCCTCCTGTCCTCTGACCGCCTTCCACCATTTGTGGGCTGCACTCTCTAGCTGATACGTGGCGAAGGCCACGCGGCATTCTGCAGGAGGACAGAGGGTGTCGAAGATCTTCTCCATTTGTTCCAGCCAATCTTCTGCCTCAGACGGGCTTTCCTCCCCCTTGAAAGAGGGGGGCTTCAACTTCCTAAATTGGCTGAAAATCTCATGGTGAAGCCGCAGTGGAGGAAGGGGTGCACCTCCAGGCAAGGAGGACTCGTGCCCCGAAGTGTCTGAAGGGGGCGGTAGAGGATCACCCCCTCCCCCTCCAGCTCGTTCAGCGCCGTGGCGGCTTGCCTGCCCCATGGAGGATTCCCCCTCCGCATCCCCAGGAAGGGAAGGATGAGGAGGAGGCTGATGGAGCTCCTTTCGTATAAGACTTCGGATCAGTTGGCGAGGTCTAGGGCCTGGATGCCCGGGAGGAGAGGTGAAGCGACTCTACCTTCGGCCATCGCTCGTCCTCCCCTGCGACCACGTCCTCGGCCACGACCATGTCCGCGGCCTGCCTCAATAGCTCCCTAACGAGGCATTTCCTACTCAAAGATTGAGGAGGAAAGAGATTATTGGTGCCTGTTTGACCAAAGAGGAAACGTGAGACTCGGATACAATAACCAAGAGAAAGTGTTGCGATTGCTATCTTAGTTACATGTACAAGGGTGGTGTTTTCTGGATTACTTGGCTCATTTCTCGAGACGACCTTACTTTGATACCATCTTGTCACGACCTGATCCTAAATTCCTACAGGATCTGAGATCGGCTCGCTTCAGTTTGTCCCAAGATCCAGTTGTCCAACAAGAAATAACCAAGTAACATTCAACAAACCACAATCACACAAGTACAGCAACTAAGCAAAAAGAAATTTACAACAAAGGAAAAAAGAACAGTAATATTACAGCCATCACATCAAACGAGTACATGTAACAGAAGACAAAGCTATAAAAACTCACTATCAAGTAGTAGAACAAAGCTAGGCTCGACTAGGCACAGCGTCCTTAGTAGCCGGTGGCTCAGGTTACTCAAATCCCTGACCTGTATAGAATTTATTTAACTGGAGTCAGCTAACGCTGAGTAGAGTGGTGGCTGAGATGTAGCATACATTTAACAAGAAGTTAACATTAAATTTTCCATTTTCCAATTATATTATACATGTGGGTGCGTAAAGATCTCTAATTAAGATTTGTTACTTAATATTCTTGTTCCCTATAGGAATGATTTTGCTTGCAGCTTCCTGTAACGACCCGATTTCCGAGTCCTTACGAGACACGAGAATCGGACCGACTCGACTAATCCCAAGACCTAGTCGTCCAACGAGGAAGTAACCAAAAGAGCAGTAAAATAAACCACATTCAGCATGAATATAACTAGCAGTAACAAAAATATAGCAGTAAGAAAATGAACTACCACAGCATGTATCACCACAACAGTAGAACAACATTTATAACATAACATGAACTACAAGTAAAGAAAAGTACAGAGAGTAACAAGAACTACTCACTACTGTGGAACAAAAAGGGGTACAAAAGAACTGCGGCAACTCTACTGGACTCTACTCGGCCCAGCGTCCTCTGCAATCGCTGGCCCTGGCTGCTCAACACCTGGTCCTGAAAAGTAACGAGTGTAACACGTCAGCGAAACGCTGAGTAGAGTGGCAACTAAAACTAAAGAAGCAGTAAAGTGTACAGTAGCTGTTTTATTTTCTTTCTTCCTTTATTTACGTCTTTCTATTGTTTCACAATTTATCTATTTCTCAGATCCTTCACTTGATCTCGAATGTTCCCGGTGGGAACGATCTTAATTGCAGTATTTTCCGAAAAGTAGAAGTAGCACATGGTGTTCTCCTGGCCAGGAAAGTCCCCCGTGGTGATCCTACTCTCAGTCAACCACCCCAAGGTCGCTGACAGACGTAACGGTGACTACGGCACGCACGATAAACACACGGGTAGCTACCCCGCACTGGCATGCGGTCAGTCGTTTCCGTTAACGGGTGCACCCAAAGCACAGCACGGAACCAGTATAGGGCAGAGCCCTCTTAGTAACAGGGGTCCAGCCCCTCCACAGTAACTAAACAGGGGTCTTGCCCCTCCACAGTCCGCGCACCCTCGCCTAACTACCCTGGTTTGCCTAGTGGGCCTAACAAGTCGGTGTAGGTGAGCTAGCAGCACCCCGGGGCCCGTGGGGTAGCTAGTACTTGCTCTACACTAGTAGCTCTCCTCGGTACTGTGTACACGAGGGCCAAAAGTAGGTACAAAGTGGCCAGACCTAACCTCGGGTTCCTGGGGCGGCTGGCTCCGCTCTGCACTAAACAGGTAACAAGTGCTTCCCCTGGCACTACGTACCCAAGAGACAACACACTTCCACATCTTTCTTTCTCAGTTCCATTTCATTCTCTTTCCAGGAGTTCTACTCCTAATTCCCCGTAGGGTTCCAGCTCTTTTAACTCAGCACATTTAGGTTTCACCGTTCCAGTTTCACGTTCATACAACCCATGTTCTCAATCATGTTTATTTATTCATAACAGGCAGCTGTTAAATCAATTTACAGGCAGCTATTATTTCCTTTCCACTTTTCCAAGACTGCAATATCTATATTCATATCACTAGGTTTCCAGCCCTAAGATTCATGCAATACCCTAGGATCTATCATTCAATCTAGTTTCTCATTCCTAGGATTCATGCAATACCCTAGGATCTATCATTCAATCTAGTTTCTCATTCCTAGGATTCATGCAATGCCCTAGGTTCTATTAATTGTTCCATAATTGTAACAAATTATGCTAATAATTTTAAAAGCCACTCTACCAGCTACAACGGGAGTACTGGGGGCGTGGTCGAAAATCCCGCGCGCCTCCGCAACCCCCGAGGCTGCAATGGAACGGGGTCCTAACACAAGGATCAAACACAATGAGTTTCTCATAACAGTATATAATTACTGTAAACGGGTAGAGGATTTTATTCTGGGAAGAATGCAACTCAAAACGCGGAAAACGGACTCCGAACGGGCCCTAAACGAGTCGAAAACGACGAAACTGCCCAAAATCAGACGTCTGGAACCTCTTCCAGATGTCTTAAAACGTGGTTCAGATGATACCTTTGTTCTCTGTAGTCCCTCAGACGTCCAGAAACCTGCGGGGGCATCTGGCTTAATTCCCAGACGTCTGATGGTCAACCCGGACATCTAGAAATCCTCTCCGTCGTCTGGCACTGCGGCCAGACGTCCAATTCGTGTTGGATGGCGAGTCTCGCGCCCTCCCAAGCAGAACCTGCATGTATCCACTCCTCGCTCTCAGTATGACGGGTTGCAGACGAAGGCGCGGGGGACGGCTGCATGGCTGTACGCGGGAAAAAGGAAGAAGGACGAAATAACTTACTTGCCAGACGTCTGGACAATCCTCTAGACGTCTTCACCGTCGTCTGGTTGGAATCCCAGACGTCTGATTCTGGAAAAACTTCCAGAATCAGAGCTCGACTCACTGTCCGCCCGCGATGCACGGCTGCGCCGCGCCTCGTCCGCCTACTGCTCGAGCTGCAGCAGCCCTCCCGCGACACTCCACGCCCGCTGCTCCCCCGTTGGTCGGCTCTAGATGCCCTGGCAAGCTCGAGCCTTCACGGTCGAGCGTCTCCTCCCTCGCGCAACACCTCCTCCCTCACACTTGCCGCGGCCACTGCTGCCGTCGCTCGCTCGCTCTCGCACCGGCTGGAAGAAGAAGAAGGAAGCGGAGGAGATGAGGGTGAGGGAGAGGGCGAGGGACTTTTAAGGCCACGCGGAGAGAGAGAGAGAGAGAGAGAGAGAGAGAGAGAGAGAGAGCACTGCTCCCTGCAGGAGGAGAGAGGGAAAAAGAGGAAAGCGGGTGGCGGTTGCAGGTCTGCGCGCGCATGCGCGTAGACGCAACCTCGTACGTCGCAGAAATTAAATCCCAGACGTCTGGAAGGGGTTCCAGACGTCTGGTCAGACGTCTGGGCCACCTCCCATACGTCTTAAAAAAATATCTTGAAGCCGCGTTCGTAACAATATAACAAACTCAAAGGAAGTTTCATCCTCGAAACTTACGCTAACTAGGGTGCGGAAAAAACGTCATATAAAAACATAACAAACTCAAAGAGGACCGAAGCCAGTCTGAAAGAACGTACCCGCGAAGAGCTCCGGGTACCGCTCCCGCATTGCCGCCTCGGGCTCCCAGGTAGCCTCCTCGTACCACTGGTTCCTCCACAAAACCTTCACCAGGGGTACTTGCTTTCGTCTCAAATTGCGGATGGCTCGGTCAAGAATCTGCACTGGCCGCTCGGGGTAGGTCAGGTCATCGCCCACCTCAACGCTCTCGTGACTCAGTACGTGACTGGGATCGGATACGTACTTCTTGAGGTTGGACACGTGGAACACGTCGTGCACACCAGAAAGCTGAGGAGGGAGGGCAAGTCAGTAAGCAACGGGTCCAACCCGCTCTAGGACCTCAAAGGGCCCCACGAACCTCGACGCGAGCTTCCCTCTCACCCCAAACCACCGCAGGCCCTTCATGGGCGAAACATGAAGGGAGACATGGTCCCCAACCTCAAACTGCACCTCTCTGCGTCTCCGATCCGCGTAGCTCTTCTGTCTGCTCCTGACAGTGCGGAGTCGCCTGTGGATCTGCTCGACTACCTCCTGACTCTGCCGGATCAACCTGGGGTCAATCTCCCACTTGGTCTCCACCTCAACCCAACTCAAGGGTGCCGTACACCGCCGTCCGTACAGAGCCTCCTAGGGAGCCATGTCGATGCTCGAGTGATAGCTGTTGTTGTATGCAAACTCCGCTAGGGGCAGGTGCTCCTCCCAAGAGCCCCTCCAGTCCAGTACACAGGCACGCAAAAGGTCCTCAAGTGTCTGTATCGTGCGCTCAGACTGTTCGTCCGTCTGGGGGTGGTAAGCTGTATTAAACCTCAACCGCGTCCCCAGGGCCTGCTGAAACTCAACCCAAAACTGGGACGTAAAGCGGGTATCCCGGTCGGATACGATCTCCCTCGGAACTCCGTGTAGTCGTACCACGTCGCGGATATACCTCTCTGCCAACTGTGCTAGTCCCAAAGTGACTCGGATCGGCAAGAATCGTGCCGTCTTCGTCAATCTATCCACAATTACCCAGACTGCGTCGTGTCCTCGCTGGGTAACAGGTAAGCCCACCACCAAGTCCATGGTGATGCTCTCCCACTTCCACTCTGGCACTGGAAGCGGCTGTAGCGGCCCTGCAGGCCTCTGATGCTCGGCTTTCACCTGCTGGCACACTAAGCACTGTTGCACGAATTCACCCACATCCCGCTTCATCCCCCTCCACCAAAACTCGCGTCTCAAGTAGTGGTACATCTTCGTGTTTCCAGGATGTATGGTGAATCTGGAACTGTGTGCCTCAGTCAGGAGCTCTCTCAACAACTCCTCGTCCCTGGGAACGCACAACCATCCCCTCAGGCGCAGCACCTGGTCTGTGAAAGAGAAGTCCCCTGGGTCTCCTGACAGTACTCTGTCGCGCAAGGACTGCAAGTACGGATCGGTCATCTGTCCTGTGATGATGCGGTCTATCAGCTCTGGCCTAGTCTGTCACGTCACAGTCACTGCCCCACAGTGTCCCCGTAACTCTAGGGGTCGTCAACTGCCCACCTCCTCCAAAAGGCTCCAACTCTGTAACTGTAAACTGGCCAAGTGTGCGGGTGCCTCCCGGCTCAAGGCGTCAGCCACCACATTGGCCTTGCCCGGGTGATAGGAAATGCTGCAGTCGTAGTCCTTCAGGAGCTCCAACCAACGACTCTGTCTCATGTTGAGCTCCTTCTGATCAAAAAGGTATTTGAGTCTCTTGTGATCTGTGAAAATCTCGAAGGTCTCACCGTACAAGTAGTGCCTCCAGGTCTTCAGCGCGAAGACGATAGCTGCCAACTCCAGGTCGTGGGTAGGGTAGGTATGCTCATGGGGCTTCAATTGTCGTGAAGCGTAAGCGACAACGTGACCCCTCTGCATGAGCACACCTCCTAACCCCTGCAAGGAGGCGTTCGTGTACACAACGAACCCGCCACTACTGTCAGGGATGGTGAACATGGGAGCCGAGGTCAACCTCTCCTGAAAACACGCCTCACAGGCGTCTGTCCAAGTGAAGGGCACGTCCTTCTGGGTCAACTGTGTCATAGGACGCGCGATCTGTGAAAAACCCCTGATGAACCGTCTGTAGTAGCCTGCTAGTCCCAGGAAACTGCGAATCTCAGTGACTGAACGCGGTCTCTCCCACCTGAGCACTGCCTCGACCTTGGCTGGGTCCACCGCCAAGCCGTCTCTAGAGATCACATGACCTAAGAAGGTCACCTCCCCCAACCAGAACTCGCACTTGCTGTATTTGGCGTACAGCCTACGTCGTCTCAGTGTGTCCAGAACCATCCGCAAGTGCTGTCCATGCTGCGTCCGATCTCGAGAATAAATCAGTACGTCATCAATGAATACCACCACGAACTGGTCTAAGTACGGTCTAAACACCCGGTTCATCAGGTCCATGAAAGCAGTGGGGGCATTGGTCAGCCCAAACGGCATGACCAAAAACTCGTAGTGTCCGTACCGGGTGCGGAAAGCTGTCTTGGAGACGTCTGCCTCCCTGATCCTCAGCTGGTGGTATCCAGACCTCAAGTCAATCTTGGAGAACACTGTGGCACCTCACAACTGGTCAAACAAGTCATCGATCCTCGGCAGCGGATATCTGTTCTTGATGGTGACCCTATTCAGCTGTCGGTAGTTCACACAAAGGGGTAGGGTACCATCCTTCTTCTTCACAAACAGTACTGGGGCTCCCTAGGGAGACGCACTGGGCCTCACGAAGCCCTTCTCCAAAAGATCCTACAACTGAGACTTGAGCTCTCGTAGCTCAAGCGGTGCCATCCGGTATGGTGCGGTGGAGATGGGGCTGGTCCCTGGTACTAGTGAGATCTCAAACTCGATCTCGCGCTCGGGCGGCAGTCCTGGTAACTCGTCTGGGAACACGTCAGGGTACTCTTTGACCACCGGGATGCTCTGGAAGTCTGCCATAGGGCTGGGCTCTGCCACCACACAAGCTAGGAAGCCCTCACACCCCTAGCTCAAAAGTCTCGCCGCCCGAAGTGCCGAAATGCACCTGAAGCCTCCGTCCACTGGCTGTCCGTGAAACTCGAAAGAAGGCAACTCCGGCATGGAGAAGACAATCTTCCTCTCAAAACAGTCCACCAAGGCGTGGTAAGCGGACAGCCAGTCCATCCCCAGAATTACGCCAAAGTCCTCCATCTGTATCATAATCAGGTCAGCTGGCAGGTTATGTCCCCCGACGCTGACCTCGCAATCCGTGTACACCTCCTCAGCTACAAACAGCTGACCACTCGGACCTCTGATTACGAACGGATTCTCTAACAGCATATAGTCCTGGCCCAAACCAACTGCGAAACTGGCTGTGACAAACGAGTACGTAGCGTCGGAATCGAAAAGTGTGTAAACGAGTCTGCCAGAAACTGAAACCATACCTGCCACCACCGATCTCGAAGCTCTGGCATCCTTGTGTGTCAGGGCGTTGATACGCCCCTCAGATCTAGGTGCGGACGAAGCAATCACACTCTGCGTCGGACAGGTAGGTGCTGGTCGGTACCCTCCTCGTGACTGCTGTCCTCCTCCTCGCGCACCCTCCAGTGCTCTGCGCGGGAAGTATCTGCTGACCTCCTGCCCTAGACGGGCAGTCCCTCCTGATGTGGCCCGGCTGGCCACACTGGTAACAGAGGGGAACCCGACTCCCGCCCTCAGTGGGTCCCTGCTGTTGGCTGGGCGGGGGTCCGGTGTTGGCGACTAACCCCTGTCGAGGGCCCCCAAAGGCCACTGATGGCCCTGCAAAACATGACGGCTCTCCTGCGGACGCCACGTGTCTCCTCTCTCGCCGGCCCTGTGAAAAGTCTGGCTGAAAGGGCCTCTTCCGCCCGCCGTTAGTGTCTCGCGCGGATGGGTTAGTCTCCTCGTAAGTCATGGCTGCCTCCACCACCCTCGAAAACGTAGGCAGCTTCAGGGGTTTGACATGCCCCCGAATCGCAGGCCAGAGCCCCTCGGTGAACCTCCAAAGGCGCTCCTCCTCAGTGGCTACCGATGTTGCTGCAAAGTGGGACAGCTCCAGCAAATGCATGCGGTACGCGCTCACGGTCATCGTCCCTTGGCGGAGAGTGTGGAACTCCCTCCTCCTCTGATCCTACCACGTCTGGGGAAAGTGCTGCTCGCAGAAGAGGGTGACGAACTGGTCCCAGGTCGGCTCGTCCCTCTCCTGTCTCCGGACCGCCCTCCACCACCTGTATGCCGCACTCTCCAGCTGGTACGTGGCAAAGGCCACGCAGCACTCCACCGGGGGGCGAAGGGTGTCGAAAATCTTCTCCAGCTGCTCGAGCCAGTCCTCTGCCTCGGTCGGGTCCTCATCCCCCTTGAAGGAGGGGGGCTTCAGCTTCCGAAACTACCCGAAGAGCTCGAAGTGGCACTGCAGTGGAGATGCTGGTGCACCTCCAGGCAAAGGTGCCTCGTGCATAGAAGTGTCGGAGGAAAGAGGGGGCGGCGGCCCATCCCCTCCCCCGTGTCCAGCACCGCGTCCGTCGTGTGGTCCCATAGAGGACTCCCCCTCCGTAGCCCCAGGGTGAGGCGCTCGGGGCGGTGGGTGGATCTCCTCTCGCACAATGTCCCGTATTAGCTGGGCGAGGTCCTGGGCCTGGATGCTCGGGAGTAGCGGTTGGCCCACTGAGGCATCGGTAACGGCATGGCCACCTCGCCGATCTCGTCCTCGGCCGCGCCCGCGACCCGTCTCGCCAGTCCCACGACGAGGCATCTCCTGCAAGGAGACGCGAAACAAAACGAAACACGTCAATATGGAACGATACCTAACGAAAACGTCTAAGAGCTCATGTCAAAAGATATGTTGTGGTGGCTACTCTAGTTATAGACATGTGAATTGGTTATTTTACAGTCAGTTGATTCACTTCTCGGGACAACCTTGCTCTGATACCATCTTGTAACGACCCGATTTCCGAGTCCCTACGAGACACGAGAATCGGACCGACTCGACTAATCCCAAGACCTAGTCGTCCAACGAGGAAGTAACCAAAAGAGCAGTAAAATAAACCACATTCAGCATGAATATAACTAGCAGTAACAAAAATACAGCAGTAAGAAAAGGAACTACTACAACATGTACCACCACAACAGTAGAACAACATTTATAGCATAGCATGAACTACAAGTAAAGAAAAGTACAGAGAGTAACAAAAACTACTCACTACTGTGGAACAAAAAGGGGTACAAAAGAACTGCGGTAACTCTACTGGACCCTACCCGGCCCAGCGTCCTCTGCAGCCGCTGACCCTGGCTGCTCAACACCTGGTCATGAAAAGTAACGAGTGTAACACGTCAGCGAAACACTGAGTAGAGTGGCAACTAAAACTAAAGAAGCAGTAAAGTGTACAGTAGCTGTTTTATTTTCTTTCTTCCTTTATTTACGTCTTTCTATTGTTTCACAATTTATCTATTTCTCAGATCCTTCACTTGATCTCGAATGTTCCCCGTGGGAACGATCTTGATTGTAGTCTTTTCCGAAAAGTAGAAGTAGCACATGGTGTTCTCCTGGCCGGGAAAGTCCCCCGTGGTGATCCTACTCTCAGTCAACCACCCCAAGGTCGCTGACAGACGTAACGGTAACTACGGCACGCACGATAAACACACGGGTAGCTACCCCGCACTGGCATGCGGTCAGTCGTTTCCGTTAACGGGTGCACCCAAAGCACAGCACGGAACCAGTATAGGGCAGAGCCCTCTCAGTAACAGGGGTCCAGCCCCTCCACAGTAACTAAACAGGGGTCTTGCCCCTCCACAGTCCGCGCACCCTCGCCTAACTACCCTGGTTTGCCTAGTGGGCCTAACAAGTCGGTGTAGGTGAGCTAGCAGCACCCCGGGGCCCGTGGGGTAGCTAGTACTTGCTCTACACTAGTAGCTCTCCTCGGTACTGTGTACACGAGGGCCAAAAGTCGGTACAAAGTGGCCAGACCTAACCTCGGGTCCCTGGGGCGGCTGGCTCCGCTCTGCACTAAACAGGTAACAGGTGCTTCCCCTGGCACTACGTACCCAAGAGACAACACACTTCCACATCTTTCTTTCTCAGTTCCATTTCATTCTCTTTCCAGGAGTTCTACTCCTAATTCCCCGTAGGGTTCCAGTTCTTTTAACTCAGCACATTTAGGTTTCACCGTTCCAGTTTCACGTTCATACAACCCATGTTCTCAATCATGTTTATTTATTCATAACAGGCAGCTGTTAAATCAATTTACAGGCAGCTATTATTTCCTTTCCACTTTTCCAAGATTGAAATATCTATATTCATATCACTAGTTTTCCAACCCTAGGATTCATGCAACACCCTAGGATCTATCATTCAATCTAGTTTCTCATTCCTAGGATTCATGCAATACCCTAGGATCTATCATTCAATCTAGTTTCTCATTCCTGGGATTCATGCAATGCCCTAGGTTCTATTAATTGTTCCATAATTGTAACAAATTATGCTAATAATTTTAAAAGCCACTCTACCAGCTACAACGGGAGTACTAGGGGCGTGGTCGGAAATCCCGCGCGCCTCCGCAACCCCCGAGACTGCAATGGAACGGGGTCCTAACACAAGGATCAAACACAATGAGTTTCTCATAACAGTATATAATTACGGTAAACGGGTAGAGGATTTTATTCTGCGAAGAACGCAACTCGAAACGCGGAAAACGAACTCCGAACGGGCCCTAAATGGGTCAAAAATGACGAAACTGCCCAAAATTAGACGTCTAGAACCTCTTCCAGACGTCTTAAAACGTGGTTCAGATGATACCTTTGCTCTGTGTAGTCCATCAGACGTCCAGAAGCTTGCGGGGGCGTCTGGCTTAATTCCCAGACGTCCGATGGTCAACCCGGACGTCTGGAAGTCCTCTCCGTCGTCTGGCACTGCGGCCAGACGTCCGATTCGCGTTGGATGGCGAGTCTTGCGCCCTCCCGAGTAGAACCTGCACGTATCCACTCCTCGCTCTCAGTACGACGAGTTGCAGAAGAAGGCGCGGCGGACGGCTACATGGCCATACGCGGGAAAAAGGAAGAAGGATGAAATAACTTACTTGCCAGACGTCTGGACAGTCCTCCAGACGTCTTCACCGTCGTCTAGTTGGAATCCCAGACGTCTGATTCTGGAAAAACTTCCAGAATCAGAGCTCGACTCGCTCTCGCACCGGCTGAAAGAAGAAGAAGGAAGCGGAGGAGATGAGGGCGAGGGAGAGGGCGAGGGCCTTTTAAGGCCACGCGGGGAGAGAGAGAGAGAGCACTGCGCCCTGTAGGAGGAGAGAGGGAAAAAGAGGAAAGCGGGTGGCGGTTGCACGCGCAGATGCAACCCCGTACGCCACAGAAATTAAATCCCAGACGTCTGGTCAGACGTCTAGGCCACCTCCCAGACGTCTTAGAAAAACGTCTTGAAGCCGCGTTCGTAACACTTCCCGTGATATAAGATGCCCACGTGGCACTCTCCTAGGGGGGGAGTCCCACCGTGGTAGTCCTATACTCGGTCTACCACCCCGAGGTCACGGTCGTGACGTAGCAGTGACTACGGCACACGTGATAAGCGCGCAGGTAGCTACCCCGCATTAGCACGGGGTCAGTCGTTTCCGCTAACGAGTACGCCTCAACGTACAGTGTGGAACAGTATAGGATCTTGCCCTCTCAGAACAGAATAGGGGTCTTGCCCCTTCTCAATTCGCGTGCCCTCGTCCGACTACCCTAGTTTGCCCAATGGGCTGACGAGAGTCGGTGTAGGGTGGCCATACCTAGCCTCGGGCCCCCTGGGGCGGATAGCTCCCCCTTACACTAAGTAGCTCACCTCGGTACCACAAACTCGAGGAACAGTAAGAGTCATCGTAGAGTGGCCAAACCCACCCCGGGTTCCAACCCAAGGGCAGCAAGCTCCCCTCTACACTACAAGGGATAGTTGCTCTCTTTAGTACCACGTACACGAAGGCCAGCCTACCTCCCTTAACAGCTGCCCATAGGCAGCAAATTTCCAGAACCATCTGGTTCTCCGTAGTACGGTGTTCTTGTTTACATTCCCCGTGGGGTTCGTATAGGAGTTTCTTTTTCACATCCGGGTTGGAATGTTCCGAACAACAATTCAATTTCCATTTTATTACAGTAGGGGTCCATTTTAGATACAAACAGGCAGCTTTTGATTACTCAATCATTCACATGTAGTTTCTTCTAACCCTGGTGTTCATGCCAAGACCTAGGGTTCAAGAATTTATTTTCGAGTATATGTTTATTCCTTCCTAGGGTTCATCTCAAGTCCTAAGATTACCTACTTGCATGTATTAGAGATTTAAGGTTATAACCACTCTACCTAAGTAACCGGGTGGAATGGGGGCCCGTACAGTGGCTCTCGACATCTCCACAGGTCCCGTACACCCGACGGACTGGAGACCTAAAACATGGATTGATGGGCCAAAAGGTTCAAAAGGATATAAACAAGGTATCATTATACAGAGAAACTCATACGGAAAATAGAGACGGTTCGTTTGCGGAAAAGCGATAATAATAGGGCCTTACACGGCCCAAAACACGCTATCAGACGAAAATTAGACGTCTTAAAACAATTCTCAAGGATACCTCTCTCGGTGTTCTGCTATCAGATGTCTAGAACTTAATGTCGACGTCCTAGGACTCCGTCAGACGTCTGGGGGTGCTCCCGGACGTCTGAAACTGCCTCGGCTACGCTCTCACCTTCTGACACATACACGTACGCTGTCAGGACTTGTCAGAGAGAAAGTACGAAAAGTAGATCTCTACCAGACATCTTGCTCTACCTTCAGACGTCCAGTAAAACGTCTGGGTGTCTCTTCGGCCGTCTGATTCCGCGGAAAAATGACTTCCGTGGAACCGCTCTGGCTCCCCTTTCCTACAGGTGCTGCAGCAGAACAGCGCTGCACCCTCCGCTCTCGCGCTTCCTCTCGCTCGGGCTCTCCGCTCTCCACTCTCTCTCGCCTTCGCTCTGCTCTGGGCTATGGGTGGGCAACGAAGAGGAGGGGAGAGGTTTATAAAGGGAGAGGAGGTGAGGGGGGCAGACAGGCGAAGCGTGGCGGGAGTGGCATCGCAGGAAGAGGTGCGGTGAGGCACGGTGAGGCGCGGTGAGGGAAAAAGTATGGCGTACGTACGTTCCTCGCTGAAAAGCATTTTCAGACGTCTGGTGAACATCCCAGACATCTTAAATGACCAAAAGGGGGATGGTGGATCATTTCAGTCCCTAAATACAAGATCTCTATTTGGATATAATCATTTCCAAGAACCAACCCACTCATTTTTCGACGTCCAAATATACTACCAAACGTCTTATAATGTGTTACGACCCGGTTCTCGGATCCCTACAGGACCTAAGATCGTCTCGCCTCAACTAATCCCAAGACCTAGTCGTCCAACAAGAAATAACCAAAAGCAGGAAAATAAACCACATTCACACATGCAATGTAACTAAGTAGAAGAAAAGAACGAAGCAGTAAAGAAAGTGGAACAACTGTCCCAAAACATAGTACATGACACCACAACAACAACAGAAAACGGAAAGGAAACAGAAAGTAACAGGAACAATAAAATATATGTTCATTACTCACTACAACAGTAGAAAAGCGAAAGAGCTGAAAGAACGACTACGACTGGGCTCGGCTGGTGGTCAATTATTTTCTCAACACAGTTAATTAAGTTAATTAGACTTAATTATGTGCAAGAGAAACTAACCTAGGTTAACTTGAATTGATGTCGATTGAGTAGTATAGGGTCAAGCTAACCTAACATTTTAGATTTTAGTTATTTTTTAACTGGTTGAGTTCAGGTCGTTCATTGGGAGGCATAACTTAATTTAATTCACCATTAAATCCTAATCGTAAATTACTAATTACTTAATCAATTGGAATTATAATTAGATTACTTTAAGAATATGAATCTTCCATAAATGATATTCAATTAAATGATATGATGCAAAATTCCATAAAGAAAAAAATATATTTACACATGTGAATTGTTATTAAGAGCAAGTAAACATGTTTATTCCATTAGTTTCATCTTATTTACAAAAGATTAAGACAAGAAAAAGAAATTCAAATGAATACAAGTGCCTTATTACATCAATTAAGCTAAAAAAGAAATTATATTTAAGTAAAAATTACAAAATCAGACATGTGAAACTCTTTAATTTCCATTTCCTTCTTTATTCTTCAGCCTCAATTCTTCTTCTCTTCTTCTTGTACCTTCTCTCTCTCTCTCTCTCTTTCTTGACCTTTCTCTTTACCTCTCTGTCTCGAGCTCTTCTTTACCTTTCTCTTAAGACTCTTAACCTCTTTTCTTCTCTTTCTTTTCCTCTTATCTTTTTTGTCTGTTTCTTTATCTGTTTTCTTCATTAAGCTCCATGAGCTCTTCTCCTAACTCTTTCTTTTCCTTTACCTTTCAACTGTGCACTTGAACTGCATTTGAATCGAATTTAAATCGAACCAAAAATTTGGTTTTATGATTGGTGGTTCATACCGGTCGGGGATACATAACACCTCTCTTAGGGTGGGACCAGACCCTACTGGGTCCAAGCCTAGTTTGTATTAGGTTTATTTCTGGTTCAGTTCTCATCATGCACAGTCTCCAGCCTCCCAGGCCTACATGCACACGCCCGCTCACAGGCCCACACTCGCATGCCCACAGACGCACACACACCCAGGCATACGCATTGCACGCACCCACACACACACATGCTCATTGTGCGCCCAGTGCTGACAATCGAACAACCCATAACACCTTTTCGTTTTATTCCATCGCACACGCTCTAATCTTACCGATGTGGGACTAACTTTGTCCCCTCCAGGCCAAACTTTGGCTAAAGACACAGGCCCACTCAGATTTCCAAATCGAGTAAGCAATAGCTAGATGGAAAACTCTGAAGGAGTTCTACATGATTGCAGCATCAATTTGATGCTGAGAACAGATTTCACCCTTCTATTTGAAGGGTGAAAGTTGACAGTTGTCATGGCCATTTTGGCCTATAGATGAGTTTCACAAGTCTAAGCACCTACAGACATGCTCTTTGACCTCAGATGAGGTTCTGAACAGATTCAAGAGCTAACTCTGCTCCTAAAGGTGTCGAGAAAAGGTTCTAAGAAGCTAATGGAAGGTGAAGAAGCTTAAGAGCATCAAGCAAGAGCTTCAGAGCTTCAAATCAAGCTCTGAAAAGCTTATCAGACAGATAAAGGCAGCTGCATCAAATTCAACAACCTCTGAAGGTTGTTTGGAATCCATCTGGGCAGCATTTTCATTAAAATTTCATCAGAAAGCCACTAAAGTCAGTATTGGGTTCAAATGAACCCAAACTGAACAGAAATTGGATTCATCTGAAACTCTGATTAAAACTCATCCAAATTGAATCTAATCTTTCTAAAATCATCCCAGAAGTCATTTAAACTCATTAATTTCTCTAATTAGTGTATGAATCATCCAATCAAACCTAATTTTGACCATTGAACCTCAATATTTGACTTTCTTCATAAAGCATTTTCAGATAAAATTAACACTTCAATTCATCTCTAATTATCCTCAGGAACAGGTTCAGGGTCTCACGAAGGAGTTTCAACCAAGAAACCTAGGGTTTCAGGTCTGTCGCCTGAGCTCTAAAGTTAGTTTGTTCGACAGAACAAACTAAAGCCTATCTAAGTAAATGATCTTCAAATTTGACATTAGGGCATCCATCTGATGCTTCTAAACCTGTAAAATTAAGCTTATCCCTATTGGACAGACTTCTCCAACTCTGCTGAAGTTGGAGAAGACAGAGGTCTAAATCTAACTCCAGGCTTTAAAACTTCAAATTAAATACTGCAGAATAATCATTAAACCTCAAGTAAGTGATTTAGAGTTTCTCAGGAAGTTCTATAGGCTGAAAAGTGCATTTTGACTCGCCGGAGCTCGCTGGAGCTCCAGTGAGTTCAGACAATGACTAAAAGATAGTAGAAATCATCAAAATAAGCCATGGAAGGTCTAAAAAGTTTCCTGAGGTTGCAAGAAACCTCAAGAACATATTAATTCATTCAATTGATGATTAAAATAAAAAATATGCAATGAATTCATAAAAAGTGTGATCTGAGTTCGCTGGAACTCAGGTCAAGTTCTCTCACTCAATTGAGTAG
The DNA here is from genome assembly GCA_037157565.1 of Thalassia testudinum. NCBI lineage: Eukaryota > Viridiplantae > Streptophyta > Magnoliopsida > Alismatales > Hydrocharitaceae > Thalassia > Thalassia testudinum. The sequence goes on along the minus strand of JAZHRO010000003.1, from coordinate 135,286,379 downwards.
AGAGAATGACTTAGTAGGATGTGGCGATGATATACAGGTGGTTGATTAGTTGGAGGAACTCCTCCTGAGCCGCCATTAACAACGAGCTCAGGAGGTTGTATGAAATTTAGGCGTTTATTATGTGAATGATTATTACTTAAATTAAGGTGAAGATAGGGGCCCCAATATGATGATTAAGTGGTGGAGGGCCCTAGTGGAGGTGAATTACCCTTGGATACTTCTGCCATGGATAGCGGAAGCAACCGGTGAAGGTGGATGCGGATTAGGCGTATAGGTGTTCAAATCATGAAATTAAATGTTAGACATGATCATGGGAGATTAAGGAAGGTGTTTAATGAAATACAAAGACAAAAGAGTGCTCTAGTCAAGCTCAAAGAGCTCGCTGGAGCTGAGGAAGACAGTGAAAAATCATTTACAACAACTACTCTAAGCTACCTAATCAACTAATCTAACTATTCTAAACTTACCTAAGATGCCAATCTACTGTTACCTGGACGAAAGAGGTGAGAAATCTCCATCAATGGCTCATGACGGAGGAAGAAATCAAAGGATGTTGGGAAGAGCTCCGGCGAGAAGTTGAAGGCAGCAAGGAAGAAGAATTGATGCTCTAGGTCCTGTCACGACCATCCAGAGAGGAAGAGGAGGTGAGACAGACAAGTTCCTCGTGCGGAGGAGCTCCGAAGGAGAGGTGAGAGGTCGTCGGAGGTAGTTGACGAATAGCCTATCTGTTAGCTCAGTAAGGGAAGAGGGAAGGGAGCTAACCTCTTGAAATCGAGGAGGTGGAGGGGTATTTATAGGTTGCGGCGGCTGAGGAAGAGGGTGAATCTGGACAGAAAGAGGTCTAGGAGTGAAGTAACCACCGGTGTCTTCTCCAATGCCGATGAGGTTAACTTCAAGCCCTAAATAGGATTTGAGCTTCATCCAGACTGATGAATGAAAAGAGGACGGTGAGCACAAGCTCCAGGAGCTTGAAAGGGAAGGGTGAACATTGGATGGATGGTGATCGGCGAGTATGGAAACCTCCTATCGTCAGCTGTTGAAGAGGCTGAAGAAGAAATGAAGAGGAAGAAGTTTACAGGGACCTATTTGCAATTCAAGTTAAGGACCTAGGTGAAGAAGAAGGACTCGATTGAAATAAAACTTAGGGACTAAAATGTAAACTAAGGTTTTCAAGGTTTATTTTAATTTAAATCTTTTTCAACTTTTTATATATGATTATAAATGAGACAAATATTATATTTAAACCTTGTATTTACATTTTTGACCTTTTTAGCTTAATTTATTTAATTAAGTAAAGTTACTTAAGTTATTACATACTTAGGTATAAGTTATACTTAAGTTATTTAACACATTAATTAGTTAAATTATTGATGATATTTCGAGTTCATTTATTAATTAAATTATTAATAATATTAATTGAATAATAATATAGCATTTTAAACTTATTTTAAGGTCCTTTAATATTTTATCCCTTATTTTATAATTAACCCATATATTTACATCTTCCTAGCTAATTAACTAGGAATACTAGTTAATTAGGGGTAATTAGAAGCCGTGATGAACCTCTCATCAGCTGGGCCCAGCATCCTCCGTAGCCGAAAATTCGAGCTACTCAACTCCTGGTCCTGAATAGGGTTACGAAAAGACAGAGTCAGCGAATACTGAGTAGAGTGGTGTTTACATTATTTATGTGCAAGTAAAGTAAAACAACAAGCTGGTTTATTTCTTATTTCTATTTATCTCATTTATGTATTTCTGATTCATCTATTTCTCAAAGTATCCAGGTATTTCTTGATCTTACTTATTCCTCGTGGGAACGATCCTGATTGCAATCTTTTCCGTGGAGTAGAAGGTGCACATGGTGCTCTCCTGGCTGGGAGAGTCCCCCGTGGTAGTCCTACACCTAGTCAACCACCCTGAGGTCATTGTCGAGACGTAGCGGTGACTATGTCACGCGTGATAAGCGCACAGGTAGCTACCCCACACTGACACGCGATCAGTCGTTTCCGCTAGCAGGTACGCCCAAAGTACAGTATGAAATTGTATATTTCATTGCCCTCTCAGAATAGGGGTCTCACCCCTCCACAGTCCGCGTACTTTCGTCCGACTACCCCGGTTCGCCCAAAGGGTCTAACAAAGTCGATTTAGGGTAGCTAGCTGAACCCCGGGCCCCATGGGGTGGCTAGCTACCTCCCTACACTAGTAGCACACCTCGGTACCATGTACGCGAGGGCCAACAGGAGTTAGTGTAGAGTGGCCAATCCTAACCCCGGGTCTCAACCCAAGGGAGGCTAGCTCCACTCTATACTAAAAAGGGATAGTTGCTCTCCTTGGTACCATGTACACAAGGGCCAGCACACTTCCCGTCTACATTCCAGATTCCTTTCATACATAGGAGTTCTACTCCTGATTCCCCGTAGGGTTCGTGCTCATATTCACCTCATTTATCCATATTCAAATCTCATGTTTCATAACTCGTTCCTCATCCATATACAGGTAGCTCGTGTTTTCATAATTCAATTCTCAATCATAAACATGCAACTTATGGTTTCATAGTTCAGTTTCTCATTTACATACACACAACTCATATTTTAAACATGCATCTCAAGTAAACCAGAGTAGTTCCATATTATGCCCATACATTTTTATCGTAGGGTTCATTCCACATCCTAAAGTTTCAATCAATTTAATTTAAGCAGACATATTCTTTATCCATATCTTAATAATTGCAATAAACCACTCTACCGAGTATCACGGGAGGAATGGGGGCCTGTGCAGCAGATCGCATCGTCTCCACGGGCCCCAAACATGCCACCGACTGGTAACCTGTACCAACGACTAATTACAATAGACAAGGTCAAAACAGTAGATACTCAACACGAACACGTAGAGGAACTTGAGTGGAAAACAGCGGTACTTCGTTTGCGAAAATTTGATTCCGTTTGGGCCTTAAACGGGCCAAAAACGCAGTTACTGACCAAAATCAAATGTCTGAGACTAGTCCCAGACGTCTTAAAAGACGTCAGATCTCACCTTGTGTTTCCTGTGGTGTGCTCAGACATCTGGATCCCTTCGCGACTGTATAGAGGCAGCTTCAGATGACTCACCCTCCTTCCAATCGTCTGGAAGGACCGTCGGATGTCTGGCAATGCAGTCAGACGTCCAAAAGTACTTGGGAAAGCGTATCGCGCACCTTCCCGAAGCCTTCACCTGCATACAAAAACACAATCACAATTTTAGCCCAACACCTCCTGCGCTAAAATCCTCTACATGTTGGAAAGCAGCGTAGGAAGGTACATACCTCGCGATATTGCGCTTTCAGACATCTGGCTTCAGCTCCAGACGTCCTGGTTCCTCGCCAGCCGTCTGCACGTCACTCTAGACGTGTGATACTGGAAAACATCCAGCACCAAAACCTGCTTCGCCACACTTCTCACCTCGCACCGTCGCTCGCAGCGTGCCGTAGCAACTTCAGCGGCTACAGAGGGTCGGGAGGCCGCCTCCCCGATCCCTTCATCCTTGCGCACACGCCTGCCACCGGCCATGCGAGCTCCCGAAGGTCCTCCGACCTTCACGCTCTCTTCCTCTCTCCCTCCCATCCTCTCTTGCTCGCCCTCCCTTTTGTCACTCTCGCTCTCCCTCGCCACTACCGCACAATGAGGAAGAGTTGGAGGTGGTGGTGGTTGGTGGTGAGGGGGTGAGGATGGTGAGGAGGAAGGGTTTAAATAGGATAGGTTTAGGGTTTAAGGGGGTGAGGGTACGGGGAGAGAGAGGCCTCTACGCACCGCCCGCGCGTAGAGCACAAAGCGCAGTACGAAAATCTCACTTTCAAATGTCCGGGCACGTGTCTAGATGTCTGGATAGACGTCTGACTAAAACTCCAGACGTCTTAACTGGCTAAAAATGCAACAGGTCATTTCATAATGAGTATCCAGACATCCAACACTTAATGACAAGTACACTGTTTAGAATCAATTAGTTTTAGGAACACCAACCCATATTTTCAGATGTCCAGATCTTTTGCCAAACGTCCAGAAACCCTAGATCAAATGTCTGACATATTTTTCAATTGTCTAATTCTGCTGTCAGACTTAATCATTACCTGATCTGATTTGGATTTCGATCAAATCTTTGGGGATCTGTCTCCAATGGTTATGAGAAGGCTCCCAAGCCTTCTTGAAGGTTCTCTTTAGGTCTATAAATGACCCTTAACCCCCGTGAGGCAAACACACCCATTAGAGATACAATTCAAGCTCTACACTCTATATTGCTTTATATTGCTCCACTTTCTACTTGCCCTACTATTATGCACTCATTTCCTTTAAGCAAAACTCTGTCTCCCTTACTACTCAGCTGCTAGCAACCATCTCATGGAGTTCCCTTCGTACCTATAGTACCTAAATCACATTATTATCTTGTTGGGGTGTTCTATAGGTTGTGCGTAATCTCTTTTTACCTTCTTATTGTTGTACTTGGGTGTTCGACTTGTCGAATCCCTATCTCTTCCTAATGGAAGGGAGAAACATCTATTTAGGGATCAGAGGTGAATTTTGTAACTAACGTACACCACCCTCGTGTTGAAATGATGTGAATAGTGATTTCATCATATAGTGATCGGTAAATCCTAAGTCAGGTTAACTTAAGTGGTGATTTTCTCTAGTTTAGATTTTTATATAAAAATAATTATATTCATTTTGTGTGGTTAAATTTTATTTATATATTATTCTTCAATTACACTATTTACCCACCTATAGTATATTTTCAATAACTCCCTCCGCAAGCCAACCCTAATAGTCATTATATTAAAGTAATGAAAGAAAGGGATAATTTGTTGTAACAAAGAATTTCGGTGAGTGAAATGATACCTTTCAAATGGATAAGGGCCAAATTGATTTAGAGGCTATGCCGTAGGAGGCTTCTTGATTTTTACTCAAAAATTTTTTAATAAGATTTGAATCATCATCATCTACAAGGAAGCTCACCTCAAAACTTTCTTCTCAATCTTAGGTGATTTTTTTTATTTATCTAAAATTCTTAAAATCATCAACTCTTAAACAAACTTGTGACTATTCCAAAAAAGTGTTTTGCAATAAATTGGTTATTTCAAGGTCCCACCAAGTTAGGTTATAGTTTTTAGTTCTCAAAACTTTATATTATCCTTCTCTATTCCACTTACCCTTCCCAAGGGATGCAACCAGGTTGAGTATGGGTTGGATTTGGCTAAACACATACTCATATTCGTATCTTATCTACTTACTCATCAGGTACAAAACTTCAAATTTATATCCATACCCATCTATCTATTGGACATCTATTTATAAATTAATCTTACAACCAAATTATGCACAAATTAGAGTGAAAGAAAATATATATATAACATGATTCGTTAATTATTTATTTTTAACAAGTTCGAAACATTAAAGCTTGGGCTATCTCAATTTTATTGATCCCCACTAAAATTATTACAAAAAACCCTTAATAGGAAATACATTAAAAATAAAAAAAAATATAAAGAAAGTTAAAATACAAGTACATTTCAAATAAAAGATCACCATCCAAGAAATAAATGTTCAATGAAAGCTTTAATCTTAACCTTCAAAATCATGGAAGGAATCATGAGAGAGAATAAAGTTGAGGGACTAAGGGACTTAGGATGAAACTTATATACCTTAGGCAAATAGAGATTTTATTTGGGTACTCAAGTTGGGCAATCGAATATAAATCCATAGTTATACCAAAACCCAAATCCAATTGGATTTTTGGAAAAAACCTTATACTTGAACTTGATCTAATTCAAGTCCGATTAAATCAAATTAGAATCAAATTTATCCAAACTTACATCCCAACCCCTCAATCGTTCACATTCCCCTCCAATCTTGTCAATCCTACAACACCGTCCCCACCTCGCAAAGAGCGCCCACTCCGTAGAGAGTGAAACAGGAGCTGTAAGCTTGGGCTCCGATCGATCGTACACGCCCGATCAGGGCCCCTCCCACCTCCGAATGCTTCCCTGTCTTCCCTCAGACCTCTCCTCTCCTTCGATCCACCCTCCTTCTCGACATGTGTAGCTCCTCGCCTCTTCTAGTGGCCAGTTGCAGTGGTCGTGTTGCCGAGGAGCAATGAGCTGCGTGCGACGATCGGGCATGCGGCCGAGGTGCGACAGCTGGAGTGCTACGTTGCTGTGGCACAAAGCAACCATTGTTGTGGTGTATGGAGCAGTGGGCTTAGTTCGACATGCGATGACTTTTGGTCTAGCGTGCTTGGCCGCGACAAGCTGTGGCTTTTGGCACGGGTGCTGTGGCGTGGCCATTGGAGGGTGAGAGGTGGTTGTTTTGTCGTTGTAGGAGGGTTTATTTGTTGGAGTAGATTGGTCTTCTCTTTCTTTTTTTACTGTAGTTTTTATTTTGTTTGGGACCACGTGTGACCTCGTGTTTATCACGGTTGAGATTTCTAATGCGAGTCAGTGGGCCGATTTAATCGATTTTCTCATTAGCACGATCTTCGAGATTTTTATCTCGTTGGCACTTTATTATTCTACGAGCATGTGATCGATCTCCTTCGGGTGATCTTCCATTTCCCAATCTTGGGATGCTTTCTTTTTCTTTTTCCTTTATTACTTATCTCTTTTTTTGTCTCCGTATTCCCCCATTTCTACGAGCCATTTTTCCCCCTTTATGGGTGAGGCTTCTTTGTCTTTTCCCTTCCCCTCTAAGGTGCCTCTATTGTATCGGAATCTTCCCTACAGCAAAATACTTTCTTTCAGAGAGGAAAAAAAAAAAAACAACACCGTCCCCACCCTCCCTATTGCCCCTTCTACTAGCCCAACAACCATTTCTTCCCCTCACATCCTCTCCATCCCCCTTCCCATTATTTCAACATCTCTTGTCAACATACAGCATCCCATTTGTTTTAGATTCTTAGAATCTTAGTTGTTCGTTCTCATTATCTATTTATTTCAAATATATATATAAAACAGAAATCATCTCATTGACATACAATTCTAGCATTTGTCCATATTCTTTTTATCGTAAAAGATGATAACCTTTAGAAATTATTATTGTTGATACAGGGCCACTGTGACGTTGTTATGGTGCATCTTTAGTCCACTCAAATCGTGAGTTTTATACATCTTGCCTAAATTTATTCCTTGAAGAAGGAAAAACAAAGATTTTCCGTTATTCTTTATCTTCATTCCACTCAGTTCGCTTTGAAATAATTATTTAATATTATGTGCCCTCTTGCACTTTGCGAGGGCTAGCATGTCAGTGCATTATGTATCATTCCAAAACTTTTCAGAAGAAAATCACCAAGATATCACCGTATAAAATTATTTTATAACTGTCCATGCAAAATAAAGTACGTGATTTTTTATTTAAAATAAAATTATACACGCAAAATGATTCATAACCAAATTATATAAGTATAAAATAATTTTACACCGATATAAAATTATCGAGAACCAAATTACATAGTGAAGAAATAATTTTACACATGTGCAAAATAATTTTATATAGATGCAAAATAATTGAGAATCAAATTGGACAAGTGTAAAATAATTTTGTACTAATGCAAAATGATTCAGAATCAAATCACATAGATGTAAAATGGTTTTGCACTGGTGCAAAATAAAGCATGATTCAAAATCAAAATGCACAGATGTAAAAATTATTTTACATTGATGCAAAATGGTTTAAAATCGAATTGCACAAGTGCAAAGTGCCATTTTGCACCTACAATCAAATGACATAGGTGCGAAATGGTTTTGCACTAATACAAAATGATTCAAAACAAAATCGCACCAATGCAAAATGATTTTTCACCGATGCAAATTGAAGTATGGTTCAAAACCAAAAAACACAAGTGCAAAATAGTTTTGTATTGGTGCAAAATAATTCAGAATCAAATTTCAAAGGTGCAATATTTTGGACCTATGCAATTTGGCTCTAAGGGGGTGATGCATCACTGGTGATATGTCACAGGAGATATGGATTTGGGGGGGGGCTGGGGAGGGAGAGAGAACTATTGAGGGGCAAGAAAATTGGGAAATCGATAGTAGCTACAATACCACCTTGGCAGAATCAGAACTTTGGTGTGCAAGAAAATAAATGATTAGTGACCACCACTAATGTAAACAGATATCAACGGTAATTTATTAATATAAAAGATTATAGAGTAGTTAACCAAGATTTAGACAGAATTGAGCAGAGCAAATAAACTACCGAAGAAGAATACACAACAGGTCTCATTTCCCTTCTTGCCACCTTGAAACCACGTACTCCCAAAATGATATTAATATTCAATATAGAAATGTTGAATGCAAACTACATATAATTGCATTTCGTAAATTTGAAGACATTGTAATAATTGAAATCTTAATCAAGTCCAAATAACATTAATTATGGGCCAATGGGTGTAATTGGATGTTATAAGTGTTGATTTTGGGAGCCTAATTGCATGAATTGGGTTGCAATTGATATGTAGTGACATGAAAATTTACATTGAAATTAATGAGATTTAGTGGTGGTTTTTAGTACTACATTGAAAGTGGATAAGCCACTTGGTTGTTATAAAAGATTTTTGTCTCCCATGACTTATGTAGCAAAGAGCAAGATGTGGGATTAGGGATCATGCACGGGCACACATGTATCTGAAGTGAGAAACAATTTGAAACTTAAACCTTTTGCTATGAATTTTTAAATCTCATTAATTTGTAGATTGATTGATTTGGCCATGAGGGTGCTCCCATTGCACATACAATCTTCCCCACTCTACTCTCTCTTTTGTCTCTCTTACTTAAGGTGTGTTCATTCGATACAAGATTGATCTATTAAACTTCCAATCTAGTCAATTAACTCATGCAAGGTGTTAAGAGTGGTTGATGCAAATTGATTGATCAATCCACCAATTTGGTTGATTAAATAAAAGGTGCTTGACGCAGATTGATCGATTAACCAATCAAATTTGTTGATCAACCCAAAATTTGGTTCAATAATCTATGACTCAGCAAAGTTCTCTTCAGGTGATTTTTGAGAACGTCTAAGCTCAAAGTGTGCCAAATCTCAGAGATTGATCATCGTATCCTATGAGGAACTCGCTAGACCCCAACCCACTGGCATTGTAAGGAGCGAACTTTCTCTAAGGGAAGTCTTCATGGGCACTTCGATCATAGTAACATTTCATTCTATTTATTGGTACTATTGTATGTCATTTGTTCGTTATTTTATTATTTATCTTATCATATCATGTCAAACTTAATTTAATATTTCTTATTTGTACGAAATCATTGGAAAGGCATATATTCATATTCACATACTTCGTATATGTGTTGATTTCAACAATCTTAGAAAAGGTATCACGTTGATTTAAAATATTTGTCATGACGGAAATGAATTTCAAATCGTGAGTAGACTTGTTTGCTATGCTTGAGAAGTTTGGTGGTTAAATCTTCAAGTGTTGGCAACAACGCATGAGGATCTACTTGACCACCATTGGGCTGATCTCGACACGGAAACTAAATAACAGATTTTAAATAAGGAATGGATGAGTGGAAAGAGCACAACTGTATTTGTCATAGATGCATCTTATTAGCTTCATCCAATGTGTTGTTTGATGTATACAGCACAACCATGTCTACGGCGAAGGGGTTATGAGAGAAATTGAACAAGAAGTATAATAGTGAGAATCTTGGTATTGAAAAATACTTTGTCACAAAATTCCTAAAATTCAAAATGGTCAAGGGCAAATAGGTATTAGAGCAGACACTTGAGATTTTATTATTGCTCCATGATTTAGCAGAGGTTGAAATAAAACTTCATGGAAAGTTTCAAGTCATGTCTATTATTTAGAAATTTCCTAAATCTTGGGAGCAGTTAAAGATAACTCTCAAGCATAGGAATAGAAAGATTTCTCTTAATGACTTGATAGTCACTATTGTTATTGAGGAAGAGCCTAAGAAGCAGAAACTTATAATGATGTAGAGTCTAAAGTGAATGTTATGATGTCTATAGGTAAGGAGAATAAAAATATGAATAATAAAAACAAAACTAAGACCAAATCCAAGATTCAAAAAAATTCAAGAATAAACCATGCTGGCATTATGGGTAGGTTGGGCACTGGAAAAAGGACTGCCTTTCTAACAAAATTCAGCAAAAGAACACAAAGGAGAATCCTCAGGTGAATGTGATCACCGAGGAGGTTGGGCCTAGCAATGGATATGTTTCAGTAAAACTTGAACTTTATGCTATTCATGATCTTATTAAATGGCTCATGGATATTGGAATTAATATATATTTTATATTGATAGATCGTTGATGAGAACCTCATCATGAGCCCTAAACTAGCACCATTTAACCCTGATTTGCAAGAAAAAGCTCCTACATAACCTTAGAAAGGCTTGGCTCAGAGGGATTCTGAGTTTGCAAAGAAAATAGAAACTGAGGGGTAAAAATGTAATTTCACCAATCCAATCTGAAAACAGGGTAACTGAGGGTCCAAACATAGGTCAAAACAACCTAATAAGAAGAAAAGTGGGATGAAATGACTCAACAAGGGCTACAGCAACTCCGAAGAATTAAATGACATCCTGTAACCCTAAAAATAAATCCACTTAAATACACGAGGTTCGAGGTAGAGAAAAAATCAACTAAACCCTCTAAAATTCATAGAAAAATAATCTCTAGGGTTTAGAACCTTCAATTTGGCCTTAGAAACCCATTTTGACCTACATTGAGAACCATGCCCAATTAACAACTTAATTTGGGTTTTTACGTAATTTGACCGGTCAAACAAGGTTTAATCTAGAAATAAAATTCACCATCCGAATCCTTAGGTCCTAATTAGTCATGTATAAAAAGTTGAGCCTAAGAAGAAACCTTCTTGACCAACTTTACACTTTGGTCCTCATATATTTACTTTCTGGCCCTCAACTTTTGAACCCTCACATTTTGGCCCCTAACTCTCCTTCGTTCTTTGCGTTTAGGTCCCTCCTGCAAAACCTGAGCAGCACCATGCTCCGGCGACCTTGCGCGGAGCATGGCGCCGCGCAGGGTAAGGGGGGGCCTGCCAAGTTAAATGGGGGTGCCCAGCGTCGTCAGCCGTCGCAGGAACACCCCCCTGATGGCTGCAACCACCCATACCGGCCCGTGCGAACGCACGGATGGTATGGGTATCCTTCCTCCGGCGTCCTCCGGCGAGGGAGACACGTCGTCTCCCTCCGCCCTCCTCTCTGGTTCTGCCCCTATAAATACCCCCGTCGCTCCGCCGTTCTTCCCAGCTTGGATCTGACGGAGAAAACCCCCACAACTTTCCTCTCTTCCCACTCCGGCAGAAGCCCTCTAGCTCCGGCGGTTCCTCCTCCTCCTCCTCTTCGCTCTGCCGCAATACCAGCAGCAGAGACTTCTTCCTGATTCTCCTCCGCGTCGCGTAATACCGGCGCACGCTGCCTCTGCCCCGTCGTCGCCGCCGTCCTCCCCCACTGGGCATTTCTTCTCCAGCTCCGGTAGGTACGAGCCGGCAGCCTCTTCGTCCCCTTTGTCACTTTAGCTAGGTTAAAATTAGTCTTCTCTATCCCCTTTTTCTTTTCCCCCTGCAATTTTTATCTAATTACCCCTCGACCGCACCTAATCACCCTCACCTTCTCCACCTCCGGCCACACTCCGGCGACCCGCTCCCATCACTCCAGCAACCCACACGGCTCTCCGACCACCGCAGAACCTTCGCCTCCTCACCGTGATCATCCTCCGCCCTTCCACTTCCCCCGAATCACCCTCTGCAACTCCACCGAACACACCCATTTCCCAACGCGCAGTTTGACCTAGGGCGGCCCTTAGGCTCCGCCCCGCCACCTGCAGACCCTCCGACCACCTTCGCCGTGCCACGACGAAGGTCCTCCACATATCTGATTAGGCCGAGAGGCCGTGCTGTTGTGGACAGGTGTTGCGCCCGCCATCGCCACTGCTAAGCAGCGAAGCTCCTTCGACCTGCTGCTCCAGGCGCGCCACACCCAGATCAGGCTCCCAGGCTGCGCGGGGTATCTTCGCGAAGAGTCCCAGGCTGCAGCTAGGGCGAAGCCCTCGCGTGAAGCCTCGACTGTCGCTGCCTCCTCCGCGCGAGCGTCCAATTGAGGTGGGACATTTAGTCCCACCTCGGAAACTCACCGAGGCAAGCAAGCGCTTAAAGGCAAAAAGTGCCTTAAGCTGTTTGCCTCAGATCATGGGGTGAGGTCCCCTTCACCCGTCCGATTACCCGGCCTCGTCCGCGCTTACGCCCCGCAGACCTGGCCCGACCCGACTAAGCCCGACCTGCACTCCTCGCCCACTACCGCATGCCGGTGGGCCTGGACCCGGGCGTGACCCACGTACCCGATTACCCGGTTGCTCTGGGAGAGCTTTCCTAAGAGCGAATTCTGAGAGAGAGAGACGCGGGGGGAAGGGTAGAGTTGGTTTTGCCCTCTGACGAAAACCTTGAAGTGTGCAGGCACAGGTGAAGAAGAAGAAGAAGAAGAGAACACAAAGAAGAAGACAGAAGCTAAGGGAGACACTGTAGCAGCAGCGGTTTAAGTCATCTGATTGCAAAATCAGACGACGTCTTGAAGGCAAGGAAGAAGAAGAAAAGAAGAAGCAGGACCGCGGCAAAGAAGAGGAAAGACAAGAAAGAAGAAAAAGAAGAAGAAGAAGATCTGAAGAAAAAGAAAGAAGAAGAGGAAACAAGGAAGAACAGAAGACAGAAGAAGAAGAGCACGAGAGAAAGATCTGAAGAACAGAAGAAGAAGAGAAAACAAGGAAGAACAGAAGGCAGAAGAGAAGACCACGAGGAGATAGACAAAGAAGAAGAAACCAAGAGCCAAAGAGAAGAGAAGACAAAGAGGAAGAAAGAAGAGAAGGGGAAGCCAAATTTTCATCTCTCTCTCTCTCTCTCTATTTTTGTAATAAGAAATACTGTACTTCTAGAATACGACTTGCTCCCTGAGTTCGACCTCGGGAACTCTTTTATTTTCGAGTAATAAATATCTATAATGATGGCAATAACTAGCTGTACTACAACGCTATAACAAAACCTAGTTATCGCCACGACTCATCACTTTGGCGCCGTTGCCGGGGAGCAACGGCTATTCTAGAAGCTTTGAATTTCTTTTTAACAATTGCTAATCTTTTTCTCTCTCTGATGTGCTGGTAAAGGAAGAAAGATAGATGCAGCCGCTCCAAGGACAGGTAACCTCCTATTAAAACCCTAAAAATTCAAAGAGGAAAAACTAGGAGAAAAACAAAGAAAAACTAGGAGTAACCTGTCTTTCATAGTAATAGCTGCATGTTCTCAGAACCACTATTCCTGCACACAATTTTAAAAGGGTAATTAAGGGCTAACACATTCTTGCTTGAGCCCTAATTACCCAAACAAAGAGTTAAATGGACCAAGTAGAGCCAACATAAGATTCAACATTAGGGTTTTAGAGACACTACTTAAATCAAGAATGGAGAGAATCCAAAAGAAGTGTGCCTAAACCATTGATTGAACATACTTATTCAGAGAAACCCTAAACAATTGGCTCTCTAAACACTTGAACCCAAAAAGAAAGGACCCAAAAGCTCTCAAAAGAACAAGAGGTAAAGTTGACCCCTTGGGTCAACCAACCTTAAAATTAGGTCACTTTCTCACTCAAAAATACCTAAAAGTTCAAGTGAAACCTTAAGCACCCCGATCTTAAATTAAAATTAGTAGACTTAAGAGGTCAAGATCCCCATTCTGGTCTACCTGGAATCTCAGTGACAAGAGAGGTCGGGTGGGGGAAACCCTGTAACCCGTGGGGATGCTCTACCGTGTAGGGGTCTTCGCGGGACTCACCCTCTCTGGCTGCTCAAGTAATTCTCAGGTGGACGATCTTTCTGATCAAGGGGTCCATCTGCCCCGAACCTCGATAGTCACCCAACATTTTGGGTGCCTCGATTGGGTCCAGCACCTGCTTATCTCATCCTTCAGTGTTTGGCAGGAGATCCTTGAAACCTCCTATAGAAATTCACTCTCCCCGAGGCTAAGCCTCGGCTCCCTTGTTTTTGCAGAAATCATTCACATAGCCCCTCTTTTCCTCTGATTCTGAACAACGTCCCCTTCTTCCATCTTGATTCAAATTTCGATTCTATATCTTGATTCCACCACTTGATTCAAAGATGCAGCCATACCATTTAAGACTACCATTCAAAAAACCTGAATATCTGAGATCCATGAAAGATAAGATGATTGAGGATGCCCTTGAATTCTATGAAATCAATGTAAACCCTCAACACCAATAGAAAACATTCAGGTTGATGTCCCAACAACCACAGCTTTCATCATAAACTGTGCCCAAATTCTATTGACAGAAGTTACAAAAGGATCAACCCGAGATATGCTCATGATAGGATACATTGAGATAGAAAAATTACACCAATCTGAATACCTTCAATGCTTGACAAATCCTGTACTTTGGGAACAACACCAAGATGCCCTTATAAAACGGGTAGAAATGATGAGATCACTAGAACAAATTATCAACCAGAAATACCCGTATATACCAGAAACAGAGGATGAACCATCTTGGAAAAGTATTAAGGAACAATCCAGTTTCCCAGATCTTGGGACTGAGGCACAAATTGGTTGTAGAATCCCAACCCAGATAGAAGACAACATTGAATTAGGTTGGGATATTGCAGGAGAACACAATGATGAGCTGAACTTAGAACATGAATTGCCAAGCTTAGAGTTCCAAAACTCCTGCAACAATGAGATCAGAACTGAACCTTTTGAGGGTATAAATTCCGCCCCTTATTCTGATAAGGTGGCCCTCGAAGGTTATTCAGACTTAGATTCTAGTAACTCTACCCACATCCAAAGCCTAGAACCTAGATCTGAAACTTATTGGGAAGATTATGAGGCCCCTTATGAGAAAGATCAAATTTTTACAGAATATGATTCCGGGCCTCTATTTGATGAATATCCCTCTCCAACATCCTCAGGAAATTTGATCGATTTTTCTAAAGTCATGCCAATTTATGATACAGAAACTGAGGAATTGGATGAGCAAGGTTTGAATTGGGTCTATCCTACCAGCTTTGAGCTTGAGCCTAGACAGAATACCTTTTTAAGCCCAGAATTAACATATAGGCTAGACCCCAGTCAGGCTGCTGATTCCACATCTGATGATTTATGCTGCGGTGGAATTCATAATCATGAATCTCATTTTCGCAAACTCTCCGACAACTTCAGATCCGACTATAATTGCGGAGAGATTCTCCTTCCTGAACACGCCAGGCCCATCTACGACCTCAGTTCACATGACTCTGACTCCGACTCTGAGGTCTTGATTCCCGAGATCACTGATAACACAGAATCATTCCTTTTCGATCCTCAGGAACCAAAAATAGAAAATGCCAAGAGTGATTGCAACCCAGAATTCAAATCTTTTCTCAATTCAGATTTCTTTCATCCTACAGACACTCTTCCGGCATTTGATAGTTACCCAGAGGACTCTCTACAGGAAACCACCTATCATCCATTTCTAGAAGAGCCCTCGTACACAGTTGCCACCTCGTCTGCACACACAGAACTAATCAAAACCTCTTCCCAACCCCGACGCGCAACCGGACTCAATTTCTATTCTGATTCACCTCTCACCGAGCTGATTGCATTTCCACATCGGGTTTGGAACACTGATCAGACTACATATCATGCTCCATCATTCTCTGATCACCCCTGTAGGGTTTCCGCGTCATTCATTGATTATTCTACGGGTCCCTACTCTGACCAGGCTGATTCGACTCAGCCAAACCCTGCGTTTTCACTTCCACATCCATCTGAGCTTCATAGTATATGGTGGGTTCCACACCTTTTTATCCACATCTATCAACCCACCAGATTGATTGGGTTTGGGCTGCATCATCAACCTGTTGATCTGAACAAGCACCTGGTTGGACCAACCAGGCTCTTAATCAAGGTGCTTGTATTACAAAACTCTGCTGATTTCACCATCCCCTCTCCATCGCATTTCCCGCTTGGCTGAAGGAATCAAATTTAGCGCTCAACGGGAGGCAGCCCGTCATTCTCTTTAAAAACCTGAAACATTTTCTAAAACCTTTGTGCACTTGAAATTCACACTTTAGGACAGTCGACTCCACCTCAGGTGCTTGCATCTGAGATTAAAAATCGTCCGCAACAGTCACCCCGACCCATTCACTCATCAAAACATCTGTCCTAATGTATGAACTAAGTTGAATAAAAACTCCCTAAGTTACAATGAGGACATTGCAAATCTTAGGCATGGGGGGGTATGAAAGTGCAAAACGTGTAAGAAAAGGTTTCAAACAAAAAATTCACATATGCCAAAAACACCATAAAAATTAAAAATTTTTCGAAAAAGAATAAGAGAATAAGAGGAGAAAGGAAATTTTGTGAAGGAGAAGGAAAAAAGAAACAAAAGGAAAAAAGGAGCACAAAATATGAGAAACAAGTGATAGTCATTAGTAAGGAACTAAGGAATTAACCTAAGTTCTAGACCTCATTCAAGAAAATAACTGAAAAGTGCATAATGAGATTAGTAAGAACGCAAACCTTAGGCATTCTTGAATAGACTCTTAGTACCCATTAAGATCTGGACACTCCTCAAGAGGTTGAGGAAAATGAAAAGCTGAAATATTAGGTCTAAGGCTTAGGGAGTATTTGGCCTCATTAACTAATTTTTGGTTTACGGGACTCAGTAACCTAAGCCCCCTAACCTCACACACAGCCTGGTTCAGTAAGCGTAAAAATCAAAATCACGCAGAAGCGTCGCAAAATTCTGAAAAGTACACCTAGAGTAGGAGCGGCCGATCAACACAAGTTGATTTGGACGAGTTCCCAGCGCGAAGAGGTGGGAAATCCCCTCAAAGATGCATAACAAAATATCATCTCCTCTGTGCTTGTCTCTTAGGATATTCACATATCCTACTGGGGGCATGTAAGCACCCTGCTGGTTCAGATTCCATGGATGGCATTATCACGAAGTGTCAACTGCCAGGGCCTGAATTCAGCCACGGAACACCATGGATGGGATTATCCCGAAATCTCAATAGCCAGGGTTCTGGGGGTTGCCATGGGCGGTGCTATCTCGAAGCATCGATTGCCAGGAACCCTTGAGGATTGATGATGGGAGCAATGAATCTGATACAGACCGTGTTGAAAAGCCAATCCTAGGCTAGAACTAAAAAGAAAAAGAGAGAGAAAACTCTCCAAACAGAAAAACTTTCTATCTCTCTCTTATAAAACGCACTGCGAACTGAACCAAGGCTAAAATCATTTCAAGCACGGGTGCTTTAACCACAAAGTCCAATAGACCTTAGGTTAGTTCTTGTGGGCCTTAAAAACCTTTGCTAAGGACTGAGGCTGAGGCTAGACAGATTTGGATCTTGATTGGTACTAGAGTACCTTTTAAGCCTATGGTCAGCATTCTAACCTAATCTAAGTTTAAATGAAAAAGCACTTATCTGAAGCTATTAAGAACTTCATGGTCTAGAACAAGGGTTGAAACCTTAAGTTTTTGCTAAGGGACTAGCAAAAGCTAGGCATGGAGGTATGATGAGAACCTCATCATGAGCCCTAAACTAGCACCATTTAACCCTGATTTGCAAGAAAAAGCTCCTATATAACCTTAGAAAGGCTTGGCTCAGAGAGATTCTGAGTTTGCAAAGAAAACAGAAATTGAGGGGTAAAAATGTAATTTCACCAATCCAATCTGAAAACAGGGTAACTCAGGGTCCAAACATAGGTCAAAATAACCTAATAAGAAGAAAAGTGGGATGAAATGACTCAACAAGGGCTACAGCAACTCCGAAGAATTAATTGACATCCTGTAACCCTAAAAATAAATCCACTTAAATACACGAGGTTCGAGGCAGAGAAAAAATCAACTAAACCCTCTAAAATTCATAGAAAAATAATCTCTAGGGTTTAGAACCTTCAATTTGGCCTTAGAAACCCATTTTGACATACATTGAGAACCATGCCCAATTAACAACTTAATTTGGGTTTTTACGTAATTTGACCGATCAAACAAGGTTTAATCTAGAAATAAAATTCACCATCCGAATCCTTAGGTCCTAATTAGTCATGTATAAAAACTTGAGCCTAAGAAGAAACCTTCTTGACCAACTTTACACTTTGGTCCTCATATATTTACTTTCTGGCCCTCAACTTTTGAACCCTCACATTTTGGCCCCTAACTCTCCTTCGTTCTTTGCGTTTAGGTCCCTCCTGCAAAACCTGAGCAGCACCATGCTCCGGCGACCTTGCGCGGAGCATGGCGTCGCGCAGGGTAAGGGGGGGCCTGCCAAGTCAAATGGGGTGCCCTGCGTCGTCAGCCGTCGCAGGAACACCCCCCTGATGGCTGCAACCACCCATACCGGCCGTGCGCACGCATGGACGGTATGGGTATCCTTCCTCCGGCGTCCTCCGGCGAGGGAGACACGTCGTCTCCCTCCGCCCTCCTCTCTGGTTCTGCCCCTATAAATACCCCCGTCGCTCCGCCATTCTTCCCAGCTTGGATCTGATGGAGAAAACCCCCACAACTTTCCTCTCTTCCCACTTCGGCAGAAGCCCTCCAGCTCCGGCGGTTCCTCCTCCTCCTCCTCTTCGCTCTGCCGCAATACCAGCAGCAGAGACTTCTTCTTGATTCTCCTCCGCGTCGCGCAATACCGGCGCACGCTGCCTCTGCCCCGTCGTCGCCGCCGTCCTCCCCCACAGGGCATTTCTTCTCCAGCTCCGGTAGGTACGAGCCGACAGCCTCTTCGTCCCCTTCATCACTTTAGATAGGTTAGAATTAGTCTTCTCTATCCCCTTTTTCTTTTCCCCCTGCTATTTTTATCTAATTACCCCTCGACCGCACCTAATCACCCTCACCTTCTCCACCTCCGGCCACACTCCAGCGACCCGCTCCCATCACTCCAGCAACCCACACGGCTCGCGGACCACCGCAGAACCTTCGCCTCCTCACCCTGATCATCCTCCGCCCTTCCACTTCCCCCGAATCACCCTCTGCAACTCCACCGAACACACCCATTTCCCAACCCGCAGTTTGACCTAGGGCGGCCCTTAGGCTCCGCCCCGCCACCTGTAGACCCTCTGACGGCACGGCGAAGGTCCTCCGCATATCTGATTAGGCCGAGAGGCCGTGCTGTTGTGGACAGGTGTTGCGCCCACCATCGCCATTGCTGAGCAACGAAGCTCCTTCGACCTGCTGCTCCAGGCGTGCCACGCCCAGATTAGGCTCCCAGGCTGCGCGGGGTATCTTTGCGAAGGTCCTCCGCATATCTGATTAGGCCGAGAGGCCGTGCTGTTGTGGACAGGTGTTGCGCCCGCCATCGCCATTGCTAAGCAGCGAAGCTCCTTCGACCTGCTGCTCCAGGCGCGCCATGCCCAGATCAGGCTCCCAGGCTGCGCGGGGTATCTTCGCGAAGAGTCCCAGGCTGCAGCTGGGGCGAAGCCCTCGCGCGAAGCCTCGACTGCTGCTGCCTCCTCCGCGCGAGCGTCCAATTGAGGTGGGACATTTAGTCCCACCGCGGAAACTCACCGAGGCAAGCAAGCGCTTAAAGGCAAAAGGTGCCTTAAGCTATTTGCCTCAGATCATGGGGTGAGGTCCCCTTCACCTGCCCGATTACCCGGCCTCATCTGCGCTCACGCCCCGCAGACTTGGCCCGACCCGACTAAGCCCGACCTGCACTCCTCGCCCACTACCGCACGCAGGTGGGCCTAGACCCGGGCGCGACCCACGTACCCGATTACCCGGTTGCTCTGGGAGAGCTTTCCTAAGAGCGAATTCTGAGAGAGAGAGACACGGGGGGGAGGGTAGAGTAGGTTTTGCCCTCTGACGAAAACCTTGAAGTGTGCAGGCACAGGTGAAGAAGAAGAAGGACTGCGGAAGAAAAAGAAGAAGAAGAAGAGAACACAAAGAAGAAGACGGAAGCCAAGGGAGACACTGTAGCAGCAGCGGTTTAAGTTGTCTGATTGCAAAATCAGACGACGTCTTGAAGGCAAGGAAGAAGAAGAAAAGAAGAAGCAGGACCGCGGCAAAGAAGAGGAAAGATAAGAAAGAAGAAAAAGAAGAAGAAGAAGATCTGAAGAAAAAGAAAGAAGAAGAGAAAACAAGGAAGAACAGAAGACAGAAGAAGAATTGCACGAGAGGAAGATCTGAAGAACAGAAGAAGAAGAAGAGAAAATAAGGAAGAACAGAAGGCAGAAGAGAAGACCACGAGGAGATAGACAAAGAAGAAGAAACCAAGAGCCAAAGAGAAGAGAAGACAAAGAGGAAGAAAGAAGAGAAGGAGAAGCCAAATTTTCATCTCTCTCTCTCTCTTTATTTTTGTAATAAGAAATACTGTACTTCTAGAATACGACTTGCTCCCTAAGTTCGACCTCGGGAACTCTTTTATTTTCGAGTAATAAATATCTGTAATGATGGCAATAACTAGCTATACTACAACGCTATAACAAAACCTAGTTATCGCCACGACTCATCAATCATTATTTTCTTCTTATTGCAGTGGTTGGATTATGAAGATGGGGAATGACATTGCAATTATGGTGTTAGGGTTCAAACACTTGGACTTGAGGTTTTCCTTGGGGTGAGTCTAGACATTATGCAGGGTGCTACATGTTCCTCCTATGAAAAATAATATTCTTTCTAGTTCTTTATTAGCTAAAGAGGATATTGAACTAAACTTTCAATATAATAAAGTTGTTATGTTTAAGAAATAGAATTTTTTATGGAAATGGATATTTGGTAGATTTTGATTTATTAATTAGAGTGAGATGTAATATTAAGGTGTCATTTAGAAATGCTCTAAATAATGTTGGTTTTTATTCTATTTAGTTTATTTTCAGTAATATTAAATCTTGTAATAAATGGCATTGCAGATTGGGTTACGTAAATTTCAATTCTTTGACAAGAATAATGAAATTAGACATGATGCTTAAACCACCATAAATACAACTAAAAAATACGAGATATGTGTGTATGATAAATAAACTAAGAAACATTTTCACTCTATCACCAGAGATATTGAGGTTTTAGAATTACTGAACATGGATATCTACGAGTTCAATGGTGTATTGACTAGGAACAATAAAAAATACTTTGTCACCTTTGTAGATGACAATAGTAGATATTATTATGTGTATTTGCTTAAGTTTGAGGATGAGACATTAAGTAAATTATTTATCTTCAAGAAAGAAACAAAAACACAAAAACTATCAATAGATTGAGGTCCGATAGAGGAGGGGAATATACGTCTAACTTATTTGATGAACAACGTCAAACTTTTGGTAAAGTTCATGAAGTGACAACCCCTATATTCCCATAATTTAATGGGCTAACAGAGAGAAAAAATAGGGCCCTAACTGACATAGTCAACGTTTTCCGACAAAGCTCAAGATTACCCACTTATATGTGGAGGGAAGCATTGAATACGACTACGACTTGCCATATTCTTGATGGAGTTCCCCTCAAGCATAAGAAAAGCAGTCAATTTGAGATTTAGAGAAATAGGAACCAAGTATAAAATACTTCAAAGTGTGAGACTACCCTACTAAGGTGATGTCCTAGAACACAAGAGGAAGAAGCTTAGTCCTAAGACAAGTGACGTGGTCTTTCTAAGTTATGTTGATAACAACTTTGCCTAAAAATTTTTAGTTATAAAATCTGTGATTTTAGGAATAGATGTCAACACTATTGTTAAGCTTCAAGATACTATATTTTTTGAGGATGTCTTTCCTGTGAAGACTAAATTACCATAAAACGTAACTTTAGATAATCTAGCTACTACATCTAGTTCTATTCCTAAACAAGTGGAATTAATGACTAATGTGAGGGCTAGCTCTTCCCATTCTGAGCCCAAGAAGTAGAGGATTTTGAACTTAGGAGACATAAATGACCAAGAATTGCTAAGGATTTGAGAAGTATTTTATTGCCTACCAAATCAATGGCGATTCCCTCACTTATCGTGATGCCATGGCTTTTTTCGAAACTAAGTATTGAAAAGATGCCATTAAGAATGAGATTGACTCATTATCTCTAATGACATTTGAGAGTTGGTTGATTTACCTGTGAGGTGTTTTACAATTGGGTGTAAGTGGGTGTTTAAGAGGGAACTTAGGCTTGATGGATCTATTAAAAAATATAAAGCTAAACTTGTTGCCAAAGGATTTAAGCAAACAAAAGGTATCAATTATTGCGTTACCTATTCTCCGATAACTAGGACAACTACTATTGGATGCTTATTGCATTGGTCTCCATTTATGATCTTACCATCCATCAAACGGATGTGAAGACCACCTTTTTGCATGGCAATCTTAAGGAGGAGATCTATATGGACAACCTAAGAGAATTCTAGCTCCTTGAGTGAGAAAAAGGTTTGTAAGTTTGTTAAATATCTTTATTGTTTGAAACAAGTGCCCAAACAATGGCATGAAAAGTTTGATAAGACTATCTAGTCTTTTGACTTTGTAGATTATGAGTCTGATTGGTGTGTTTACTCAATGGTTAAAGGTGATATATGTATTGTCCTATGTCTATATGTGAACGATATATTAATATTTGGGTTAGACATAAGGATTGTGACTAAAACTAAGTTATTCTTGGGTAGTAAGTTTGAGATGAAATATATAGATGTTGCAAATGTGATCTTGGACCTCAAATTGATTCAACCAGCAAAAGGGATAGCTATTCATCAATCTCATTATATTGAGAAGGTTTTTGAGAAATTTGCCTATCAAGATTGCAATGAGATAAGAACTCCATTTGATTCATCAAAACTCTCTATAAGAATAAGAGTGAAGCACTTGTTTCACAGCTTAGGTATTTACAACTTAGATATTCATAGCTTAGATAGGGCTAACTTATCATTAATCTTAAACTTCCATCCCAAATAGACCATTTAAAACTAATTGGAACATTCATAATCCACATTTGTTGAACTAATCAAAAAATAGCATTAGTTTCCTAGAACTAATAGATTAGCCTAAGCTCCTAATTGATTACTTTTTATGTTCTAAATTGAACACTAGAGAAGTTAATCGACTAATAAGAAGCCCTGATTGACTAATTTCAGACTTGCAACAAAACTACAAATTCCGGATGAACCATTATTTCAAAATCACACGTAAATTATATTTAATCTAGATAAAAAATGATTAAAGGAAATGAATACAACCATCTACACTTAATGGTTAGGACAAGAACACCTAAAAATCTCGTGCTATAATTCCATTTATTCCTTATCGACAAAAACCCATAATCATGAAAGAACACCTAAATGCAACCATAATAAATCCCTCATGTAAGCACACGAAGGATCTAATTCGAACATTCAACCATATAGATAACCTTGTTATAGAAATAAGATGGTTTTAAAAAAAAATAGGGAAAGGATGTCTATACTTGATTTTTGGCTTCAAATCACCAAGAACTCTCTTCATGTTTTGTTTGATGAGTCGAATCCTTCCTTTCTTCATGGCTTTCTCTTCCTCCTCTAAGCCCTAACATGGTCATGAAACAACTTCAATTCTTCTCAAGACAACAACCACTACCTCCTCTCCTTCCATTTTTCCTCCTTATGCCCTCCTTGAAACCAAAGAAAGAAGATTAAGTTTGAAAACTTGAGTTGAGGGCATAAGGTGATGGAGATTAGCTTAAAATGGCCTCTTGCATGTAGCAACAAGTGAACAAGGGTAGAGGAAGAATTATAATCAATGGGAGAGGGAAAGAATGGACGTGTTCAGTGGGCTGCAAGACATTCAACTTTTTCATGGAGGGATTTATGTGGAATGGGCTATTTACCTAAATGCCCTTCCACACAATAACCTGGTTAGAGTTTAGTCCCTTAACTCACCTTCCTTGTTAAAAGCCTCTCATTTAATATGTATTAAGTGTAATTAGGCTTATGTATCCCCCTTTATACTGAAATTCAGCACCCTAATTGGGGTTTATTTGCCTAATTAATCTAGTTTAATACCAAGCCCTTACATAGGTGAGTAGAGATTATGCTTAGATGCCCAAATCTGGGAGACACCAAAAAGACTCAATGATCTTTTACAACAAAATTTGAGTCATTCATGCCTCTATTTCCTACAAATCAAAGGCCCATCTTTTAGGCTAAGAGTTGTGCTATTTATAACTTATAAGAGTCGTTGAATTAAGAGACATTTACATAGGAAACTGGTCACATATTCAGGTTGGGAATTCGAGATGGAGTTTAGACAACCATAACACCTTGTAACAATGATTTGAACTAACTTGGCAAGGCAATTGACAAGTGGAAGGTGGAATCGAAAAGAGGATTTAAAGAGATACGAGTGGAGGTGTGGCATTTCAGTGGGTAGCGCACGAGGTAAGGAATCACTCAACCCTGAAATTTATGGTTCCTTGGAACAAGTAATTGAAGAACAAAGTTGATTCTGGCTTGAATCATTTGTTCTGCCAAGGTACTTGGAGTCCAAGCGAGTTTAGGGCATTAGTAGAAGTTTCAATACCCTTAAATTTAATCCTATGCATTTTGATTGAGTAAAATCAAGTGAAATTGCCAATATACTCGATTCTTTATTTTTAGATGTTTGATATGAAATTTCTTCATTTAAGCTTAAATTAGTGACTTGAAATCTAATGAATTGATCCGAGTTGAATGAATCAAAGAACAATACATTTGTTCTTACATATAATTGGGTTTGCTTCATGTTTAGGCAACCAAAATGGTAATTAGGGTGCTTAAACCTAGATTTAGAATAGGGGCTAAGGGAGAAGGTTTGGGCGACTAAACTTATACATTGGACACCTCAAATTAGGTAAAGTATTTTAAAAAATGGTTAAAGGATTGGGCAATCAAGGAGGCAATTTGAGCACTCAAGGTAAGTAGCCTATTTAATAAAAGGTCATAAATGAATAGTTTAAGTTATTATAACTTAGAGAGATTGGATTAATAAAGTATCAAGCATATAGGAGTGGTATCCTAAGAGTTATGGGCATAGATTTCAAGGAGGAAATCTTGAAATAATTAGATGCCAAAGTACTACGGTAGAAACTATATCATTTTGACGTATCATGTGACTCATGATTTGATAGTTGAAAATGACATAATAATATAATAGAGCCAGAGTCTCTATTTACTTAGCTAATCTATAACCTAAAGCTAGCACTTGATCGGACGAGACACTGATTCTTGGATTCATGGATAGTAAGATCTTTCAGGAGAGATGACCTCTTGTAGTGGTACTAGAATTCAAGGGTATCGTGATTGAAGGCTATTGAGAAAGAGGCAAGACTATACCGTCCTCGACAAGTGTAATAATTAAGAGTTTTATTAACCCAAACTCTTACAAATTAATGTCTAAAAATCCTTAAGACGTATGTAAAAAGGGATTCAGAAATGAATGACAAAAAAAAGGAAAGGAATTAAGTATGAATAAAAGAATATATTTATGATGTTTTTAAATTCCTAAAAGAGTTTGAATAAACAAATAAACCTGAGTGAGCATGCAACAAATAAGGATACATCATTAGTGTACCTCCTAACCCATTTAAATGACTAAGCAAAGGACCTTCGGCCTAGCTTAATTGGGGGGTTAACCCCTAAAAAGGGGGGTTAACCCTCGTTTACTTGACTACTTAACTCCCAATTTGCTAACCTAGGTTTAGCCACTTTAACATGGGTTTGTCTAACGCTAGTTTCATTTGATGTTAGCTAAATCCGTGTTAAAATTATACACCACTCGTGTCTCTAACACCCCTCTTGTTTTAGATACCTAACACCACTATCAAGTAAACGCCACAAGGGTTAACACCACAACTTAATACCAATTCAAGTAAACACAAACTGGTGTTAAAACCACTTTGCAAGTAAACACAATTGCGAGTTAACATTAGTTTTACATTTCTTAACACCACTTTCCTAACCCTCCAAGTAAACTAGCCCTTAGGTGTCTAAACCTGGAGGCGCCAAACAAACCTTAAGTCGTCCAACATGAGTTTTACACCATCAATGCCTACATCTTTGGCCCAATCAGAGGCCATAGGATGAAGGGACAAAGGTTGCAATGTAAAAACCCTAAAGAGGTGAGGATTTAGGAGAGAGTTTTTAACGTGGATTTATGGTGACTTTGGGAAATGGTGGACGAGGCGAAGTCAGACAGCCATTGAGCTGTTCAAGGTTGGCATCCAATGTCTCGATGAGACAAGTCACAGACAAAGGATGGCAGCGTAAAGAGGAGATGAGTAGCTATTGAAATTACACTATAGGGGGGTGAATAGTGAAATTGAAATATAATGTAAAAATAAAAAATTCAATCACACAATAAACACTAAAATTTTTAGGTGAAAATCTAAACCAGAAGAAAACTACCACCTAAGTCAACCCTGACTTAGGATTTACAAACACCAAATAATCAATTCACTAACTACACCACTTAACAATAAGGGTGGTATACCTCAATACAATTCCCACCTTCGATCCCTAAATAGAGGTTTCTCCCTTCACAAGGAAGAGATGGGGATCTGACAGGTCAATACCCAAGTACAAGTAATAAGAAAGTAACTAGAGATAAAAGACACCCTATAAAGCTCCCCAAATAGATATAAGATAATCTAGCTACTAAGGGTGAGTAGAGGACTCCCTGGAACAAATAGTAGTATTATAATGGTAAGGGAGTCGAAGTGTATGCCCAAGGATTAGAGTGCACAGTAGTAGGGCAATCAAATGTGTGGGTAGACCTAGTATATGACTTGGATTATATCTCTAATGGTTGTGTTTGGCCTAAGGAGGCTTAAGGGGTATATATATGCCTAAAAGGAACCTTCAAGAAGGCTTGAGAGGCTCCCCCTACCCGTTGAGTACATATCCCAATTGATTTGGTCAAAATCCAAATCAAATCAAGCACTTACATTCTCTGATAGCAGGATTAGATGTCTAAAATATTAGTTAGACATTTGGTCAAATGTCTAATGGAAGTTCCTAGATGATGGCGTCGCCATCATACACTATATCTAACCTAATATGGCTAAGTTCTAAGGTTAAATTCACAAAATTAATATATTGAAGGATATAACTCAATCAGAAAGGAAGAAAAAGAAATTGATAAAAATTAGGGATAATTCTACAATTTGCATGGACAAATACAAATGCAGAATAGCTTGAGGGTAAACCTAAAGTTAATTAAAGGTCAATTGAGCTTGAATATCTTAAAAGTGGGTTGGTATTGAGTAATTCAATATTAACATTCAAATTTAATGTTTAATTCTAATAAAAAAATCCTAATTTCAACCCCACTTCAATTAAAATAGTTCTAATGGAAATAAATGTAATCTAAACCTTTTAAAATCAATTAAAAATATTCTATAAGGTTTGACACGGTTAATTTAATGATCGGAACCTGTTTTGACCTAAAACATAATCACATACGGGAATTTAGTACATTTTGGGTCTAATCGTAAATTGAGCATGCAAACGACACCAAACCCAAAATTGAAGTCGCCATTAATTCCTCATATCCAAATTAGGTTACCATAAAAATTTGGGCTCATCTAGACTTCATCTTGACTTAGTTTGCATTTTAACCCTTGAGAACCAAATCCCTTATAAATGAGGCCCCAACTTTTAATTTCCTTACATTTACCCCTCAACTTCTTCATCTTCTTCACAAAAAGGTCCCTCGACCTTCTTGGCAACAATGGTACGAGAATGGTGAGTTTTACTCGTGGATTCTCGCTGCCTCAATCCTCAGCTGACCTTGGTGACTTAAGGAGAAATCTTCCCCTCAACATCACGCACCCAACGGCGGTGGTTTCATCCATGAAGGTCGCCTCTACCTCCCACTATCCTTGGTCAAAACAAACCTTGTAGTTGCAAGAACGGCCGAGCTATTCTCGCAACCTCTGGCTGCCAACCGCTCTAGACTAAGGCTATATATGATCATGAACTCCTCCTGAGTTGCGGCATCCAAAAATCACGCTATCTCCTCTCTTCTTCTTCCTTGAGCATAGCCATTAATGGACCTTGGTGCTCCTTCCTCACCGTCGATCTGCTATCCCTCACCACCAACTAAGGACACAATTGCCTTCTGATGAGAGGCTCATCATGGCTACTAACTACCCCTAATTAACTAGAAACCCTAGTTAATTAGCCAGACATATCAATATATATAACAAGGGATAAATAAATTAAGGACCTAAAAATAAGTTAAAAATGCTTAATTAAAAATAAATTAATATCATTAATAATTTAATTAATAAATGGACTCAAAATATAATTAATTAGTTACCTAAGTAATATCTAATTTAACTTAAGCATAATTTATACTTAAGTATATAATAACTTAAGTAGCTTAATCAATTAAATAAATTAAGCTAAAAAGGACAAAAACGTAAATTCAAGGTATATATATAATATTTATCTAATTTATAATCATATATAAGAGTTGAAAAAGAATTAAATTAAAATAAGACTTGGAAACCTTAGTTTACAGTTTAGTCCTTAAGTTTCATTACATTTGAGTCCTTTTCATGCACATAGGTCCTTAAGTTTTCCTATGAATAGGTCCTTGTGAACGTAGTGTTTCTTCTTCCTCGCATTGGATGGCTCTCGTCAGTCGGTCACCGCACCACCTGATCCACCTTCATCCCTCGACAGAGCACGACCGTCTTGGTTGTTTCTCTTTCGCTCACCTCCCCTTCTTCATCCGACAAACCGGATTGACCTCTAATCCTATTTAGGTCACGGCGATAACCTCACCGGTGTCGAAGACAACACCAGTGGTTTAGCTGAACTTAGACGTCCTTCCATCCAGGTACACCCCTCCTACCCTCCACCGTAACTTATAAATACCTTAGGACCCCTCTGATTAGAAGGGTGGCTCCCTTTCCCTCTTCCCCAACAATAGTCGACAATAGGCTATTCCTATATAACTCCGGCGACCTCTCATCTATCCATTGGAGCGCCTCCGCCAAAGATGCTCGTCTCTCTCACCCCCTCTTCCTCTCCCGCGGCCGTGACAGGGCTTGGGAGCACGCCTTTCTCCTTCCTCTCCGCTTCCTTTCTCGCTGGAGCTCTTCCTCCAACCTTCTGATTTCATCCTCCGTTATGCACCATCGATGGAGCTTCTCATCTCCTTTCATCCAGGTAACAGTAGAATTAGGTAAGTAGTTTAGTATAGCGTAGTTAGTTAGTTCATTTAGGTAGTTTACATGCTTTTTTCTCAGTTTTTGTCTCAAGCTTCGGCGAGCTCATTGAGCTCACCAGAGCCTATATTTGGTCTTTTCAATTCATCATACACCTTCCTCAACCTCCACTGATGTCATTTCATCCTTGATCGACTACTTTTATCAACTATATCGCCTAATCCAATTCACAACCACCGGCAACCTCCACTGTCCATGGCGGAGGTCATTGAGGGTAATTCACACTCACTGGGGCCCTCCATCACCTTGTTATCATCTAAGGGCCCCGATCTTCACATTAATTTGATAAATAACTACCTAAATAAAAAATGCCTAATTTCATCCAACCTCCTGAGCTCACTGTCAATGGCGGCTCAGGAGGAGTTAATTCACCTAATTACCTACTCGTAGAGCATCGCTAGGATCTTATGAGCCTTAAATCTCACTCAATTGAGTGAGCGGGTTGTCTCTGAGTTCACATGAACTCATATTATATTTTTACTAAATTTGAAGCATATCTTTTGAATTAATTGCTAATTGCTTTAATCATTGTTTTCCTGAGGTTCCTTGTGACCTCAGGAATGTTTTAAGACTATTCCAGATCAGTTTCATGGAGTTTTGAACTCCAGGTGATCATTCCTGAGTTCACTGGAGCTCCGACGAACTCTGACGAATCCAATTTGTGTTTCAACCCTTAAAACTCCACATGGAGCTCTAGAATGATTGTTCGAGGTTTAAGGATCATGTTTCAGTGTTTATTTTGTGGTTTTAACATCTAGAGCTCAATTTAGACCTCTGTCTTGTCTAACTCCGGTGGAGTTGGAGGAGCATCTCCATTAGGTTTCAGACCTCAAGTTGAGGTCTAGAAGTAAGAGCGTAGCCTACAAAGTCCATCCTTGCTTCCTGATTACTTGGAGAATCTCTGGTTCATTCTAACGAACAAACCTTAATAAGAGCTCAGGAAATAAGGTCTAAAACCATTGCGATCTTGATCAAAACTAGGTTTTGAGGTCATGGATCAATTTCTGAGGCAAAACAGAGTCGACCTGGGGTATTAATTCAATCTGATAGAGCCTGATTAGGAAAGTCAACTTTGAGCTCATTCTGGTCAACTCTAGGTCTGAATTGATGGTTGAATGATCAATTTGGTGCTTTGATGAATTAGAATGCTTTCTAGGTTGTTATAGAGCATAATAGAATAGATTTGAACAATTTTAATTAAGGATTTAGGGCAATTTTAGTCGCTGCTCAGTATGGGTTCTTTAGAACCCAATATTAAGTTCTCCTTGTTCTTGGCAAAATTTAGATGCCAAGGCTGCCCAAATCAAGTTGTATCAACCCATAAAGGTTATTAAACATGTTTCAAAAGGTTGTTAGCTCTCTAATGAACTATTCAGAGCTTAAAGTTGAGCTCTGGAGCTTCTATTTGAAGCTCAGAAGTGGTTCTCTCTTTCTGCAGCTTTCCAAAGCTTCTTCCATCCTTCATTAGATGCGGAATCACCTCCTGCATCTATTCAGAACCTCAGCTGAAGTCTAATTCTCTTCTACAGATCGTATGACCTGAGATGGCTATCTGCAGGCCATTTCGGCCATGTGAAACAGCCGTCTTTGCCATTCAAATCGAAGGGCCAAGCTTCCTTTGAGCATCAAATTGATGCTATTTCCTGATAGAGCACATCAAGGGCTTTCAATAGAGCCTTTGCTCGATCAAAACCATCCAACCAATCAGTCGGAATCTTCGCTGAAAGATCGGCCTGGAACTGTTGAACATAATAGTCCCACCTTGGTAATGTGTGGACGGTTGTGTTAGTATAATACGATCTTCTGCATACGATGTTTCGATCGTCAACGCTGGGTGCAGCTTAAGAACATTGGATGCGGTTGCGTGCATGTGCACGTGCCTGCACATGGGTGTGTGTGTGCGCCTGTGGGCGTGAATGTGGGCTCGAGAGTGGGCGTGGGCCTGGGAGGCCAGTACTGTGCATTGATGAACATATGAGCAATCAACCTAATTAAAACTAGGTTGGACCTCTAGTAGGGTTTGGTCCCACCCTTAGGGGTGCTGTATATCCTCGAAAGAGGTATAACCGCCCATTAATAAAATAATTTTTATAAGTAAAGGAAAATTAATGGGTTAAACGTTGGTGAAAATTTAGCTAAGTGTGGGCATAAGGCACAGTAAAGAGGATAAAGAAAGAAAGGAAGAGAACAAAGACAAGAGCTAAGGAGGAAAAAATAAAGGAAAACAAAGAATGCTTAGGGAGAATTAAAGAAGAACAAAAGAAGAAGAAGAAGAGGGAATAGAAAGAGTTAACAAAGAGAGACAGTTGAGTTCATAGAAAAGATAGGAAGGAAATAAATGAATAGAGAAGAGAAGAAAATCAGATGTCCTTACTATTGATCAGTAGTCCAATATATATTTTTAAATCGTCTTACTCAATTTTCAAACATTTGATTTCCAGGCTGAAGCTATTATACGATTTGTTTTGAATTGTTGCAAAGGCATTATTGACTCATGTATTATATTCTATGCCTTATATTTTTGTAATAAATGTTGTAATAAACAATGCTTACTTTGTTTTAAATGAAAAATCTTTCTTGTAAACTTGTTTTCTCTTAATGGAATATTGCATGCTTTTATTGTCATATATTTTGTGCGATTATTCATATGTTTAAAGTATTGTTAATTATAATCTGATTGATTAATTGACTCTTAATTATTCTTAGAGATTAAATGGTGAATTAAGATTAAGTTATGCCTCCCAGTGAACGACCTGGATTTAACCAGTTAAAAAGAATTTAAAAATCTAAAATGTTAGGTTAACTTGACCCTATATTACACAACCGACATTAAATTGAGCTAACCTAAGTTACTTTATCATGCAATTAATTAAGTCTAAATAACTTAATTAACTGTGTTGAGGAATTTAACGACCACCTTCCCCGCTTCCTTGTTGTGCTCCCCATCAAAGGGCATGGTCATTTAACTCCTTCCCCGACTCCAAACTCCTTCGTCAGCCCTCGTCTCCTCCTCCAACTCCAGCAGGCACACCGACCTCCTCCCCATCCTTCCCTCCTCCTCTTAGGTATCCCTCTTCCTTCTCCTCATCCTTTATTAGATCATCCTTGGCTATTTCCTTGTAGGTATCGACCAACGTAGCTACCTCCGCCTGGTCATCTTCTTTACAAATGACCATGCTTTGGCATCCTCTCCGGCGACACCATCCACATCCTCCACACCATGTCCCACTCCGCCAACTACCACAGAAGCACCACCATGCCTCCACGAGCAAAAATCCCAAGTTTATTGGGTCGATTGCTCGCCGAGGCACCTCGCTAGACACACACCTCCGCCGACCCCTTCCCCAACTTTGTCGACCACCTCCATGCATCACCACACCAATCAAATGCCTCCTCCACCTTTAGTGCACCAAGCAGAAGCCCCTCAACACCTTAGCTTGAAGCTTGGAGCACTGAGCCTCGTCGGCCTCCTTTGTCATCCTCCTACTGCCAACGCAAATAGAGAAGAAGGAAAAGAAGGAGAAGAAGAGGCGAGGGACCTGAATGTGAGAAAAGGACCAGATTGCAACGGTTCCTAAGGACCAAATCGAAAGCTACAGGGACCTAATCGTGACAATGCAAGGACAGACTGAAAAACAATGTTATTATTGATCCAAAGTTTATTCTGGGTAATTTTGTCTGCACTAACATATTAGATGTTACTGTTAGAGCTCATTTATGCCTAATTGAAAAAATATTTGATTACCCCTGATTATTAATTTTTTTTATTGAGCTTCTAACATATAGTTATTAATACTTACATGTTCTCTAAGTACAATAGTAAACTCATTTTAGAATTATCCAATAAATCATTAAACTTATCTGGGCAAAATTAAATAGTGGTAATTTGCGCATACGTTTGCTCCCAGAGATGACCTTGGATTTCTTTTTGATTAATTCGAGTTATAAATTTAAATGTAAACATGTTTCTATCGACTATACTATGATGCAAAATGAATTTTAAATTAAGGTAGGAGAACATGAACACTAGATACCTGATATCAAGGGTCAGAGTTACTGGATCTAATTAGATCTAAACAAGGTTCTTGTTACTAAGGGTCAGACATCTGATGTTCTATTTTAGGACGCTTGATGGCATTTTTAGGCATCTAATAAATGTGGGTTTGTTCCTGGATTGAATCAGATCCCAAAAGGGTTCTAGTATATAGTGGTTAGACATCTTATTGGACATCTGGCCATGTTGTTGGACATTTGAAGGTCATCATGCCTTGGGTTTTGGATTTCTTATGAATCTAAGAATCATTAATATTTCTGACAAAACTTTCATTAAGTTAAAATAGACCTAACGTTACAATCTTGGATGTCTGGAAGCATGTGCAGAGGTTTGAAAATAATATTGTTACGACCCGATTCCCGAATCCCTACGAGATACGAGAATCGGACCGACTCGACTGATCTCAAGACCCAGTCGTCCAACGAAAAAGTAACCAAAAGAGCAGTAAAATAACCCACATTCACCATGTATATAACTAGTAGTAACAAAATACAGTAGTAAAGAAAAGAACTACTACAATATACACCACCACAACAGTAAAGAAATAAACAGGTACACAAACATGATGCTTATAATAAAAGAATACAGTGGTAACAGAAACTACTCACTACAATAGAAGGAAAGGTACAGTGGGTACTACACAAGTAAAAACTACTAGGCTTTACTAGGCCCAGCACCCTCTGCAGCCGCCGGCTCGGCTGCTCAACACCTGGTCCTGAAAAGGTGACAAAGGTGACACGTCAGCGAAAGGCTGAGTAGAGTGGTAACCAAAAGCTAAGAAAACAGTAAGGTGGACAGTAGCTGTTATATTTTTAATCTCTTTCTTTATTTTCTGTTTACTCGTTATTGAGTTATTCCTTAGATCTTTCTCTTGATCTCAAATGTTCCTCGTGGGAACAATCTTGATTGTAGTCTTTTCTGAAAAGTAGAAGTAACACGTGGTGCTCTCCTGGTCGGGAGAGTCTCCCGTGGTGGTCCTACCCTCAGTCAACCACTCCAAGGTCACTAACAGACGTAACGGTGACTACAGCACGTGCGATAAACGCATAGGTAGCTACCCCGCACTGGCACGCAGTCAGTCGTTTCCGTTAATGGGTGCGCCCAAAGCACAACACGGAACCAGTATAGGGCAGAGCCCTCTCAGAAACAGGGGTCCAGCCCCTCCACAGTCCGCGCACCCTCGCCTGACTACCCTGGTTTGCCCAGTGGGCCTAACAAGTTGGTGTAGGAAGGCTAGCAGAACCCTGGGCCCCGTGGGGTGGCTAGCTCTCCCCCTAACTAGCAGCTCTCCCCGGTACGGTGTACGCGAGGGCCAGAAAGTCGGTGCAAAGTGGCCAAACCCACCCAGGTCTCGACCTGAGAGCGGCAAGCTCCCCTCTACACTAAGAGGTAACATGTGCTTCCCTTGGTACTACGTACCCAAGAGACAACAAACTTTCCCCTTCACTTTTCCAGTTCCATCCCATTTCTTTCTAGGAGTTCTGCTCCTAATTCCCCGTAGGGTTCATGCTCATGCTTCTCAGGCCAAGTCATACTGGGTTTCATCATTTTAGGTTTATGCGCATATGGTACGTGTTCCAACATTCAACTTCTTTTCCTTTCCAATTGTATACAAGCAGCTCGTATTTAATTTCAACCAACAGAAATTACATGCAATAGTACTTTACATTTCACAGGCAGTTGTTATCCAATTACAAGCAATTATCATTTTTCTTTCTACTTTTCCAAGACTGCAATTCATATATTCACGATATTCGTTTCAGTGGTTTCTGTTCCTAGGATTCATGCCACACCCTAGGATCTGTCATTCAATCTAGTTTTCCAGTCCTAGGATTCATGCCATACCCTAGGATCTATCATTCAATCTAGTTTTCCAATCCTAGGATTCATGCCATACCCTAGGATCTATCATTCAATCTAGTTTTTCAATCTTAGAGTTCATGCCATACCTTAGAATCTATTAATTATATCAAAAGTGCATAAATGTTGGTAAATATTTAGAGGGAGCCACTCTACCCGCAAAATCGGGAGTACTGAGGGCGTGATCGGCAAGCTCGCGCGCCTCCGCAACCCCCAGAGCTGCAACGGAACGGGGTCCTAAAACTACAAGGAGCTACTCAGAACAAGATACAATTATTGTAAATAGGTAGAGGAACTAAATCTAAGAAGAACAAAACTTGAAACGCAGAAAATGGACTTTGAACGGACCCTAAACGGGTCAAAAATGACAAGTCTGCCCAAAATCAAACGTCTGGAACATCTTCCAGACGTCTTAAACGATGGCTTAGGTCATACCTTGATCCTGCGCGGTCCTTCAGACGTCCAGAATCCCACTGAACCGTTTGGACTTAGTTTCCAGACGTCTGACTGTCACTCCAGACATCTGGAGACCCTCTCCGTCGTCTGATGCTATGTCCAGACGTCTGATCTATGTGGGAGGGCGTGCCCTTGTGCCTTCCCGAACGAGACCTGTATGCACACGCGATCGTCCTCAACATGAAATGAGGCAGAACTCCTTGGCGGGACGGCTGCATGGCCATACACGCGAAAATAGGAAGGGTGGAAAAATATCGTACCTTTCAGACATCTGGACCTTCCTCCAGACGTCTCCTGCGTCGTCTGGATGTATGTCCAGACGTCTGATTTTGGGAAATTTTTCCAGAATCAGGACCTCCTCGCCCTCCGCCTGCAGCGCACGGCCGTGCCGCGCCGCGCTCGCCTGCTACCTGAGCTGCAGCAACTCCTTCCCAACACCACGCTTCCGCTGCGCAACTGCCGGCCGACCCTGGCTGCTCCGGCGAGCTCGCACCCTCGCGATCTGGCTTTCTCCCTCTCGCAGCAGCCCCTCCTCCCCACGCACTCACAGCAGCAGCTACTATTGCCCTCACCCGCTCACTCTCTCTCTGATAGGAAGAAGAAGAAGAAAAGGGTGGTGGAGTGAGGGTGAGGGAGAGGAGAGGGGGTATTTGAAGGCTGCCGTGGCGAGAGAGAGAGAAAAAGGTGGCTGCGCCTGCAGGGAGGAAGGAAAGAGAAGGAGGGTGGCGGTTCAGTCTGCGCGCGCATACGCGTAGACGCAAACCCGTACGCCGAAAAAATTAAATTCCAGACATCTGGGAAGGCTTCCAAACGTCTGACCAGACGTCTGGATCAATTCCCAGACGTCCTAAACGATGTTTGATGCCAGGGTCATAACAAATATTAAAATATTTCTAAGTGTATCTATGTAGATTTTGTTCTGTACAAGAGAGATTAGGCTAAACTGTCAGCTTATTGGACGACTAAAGGTGTGTCTAGACATCTAAGGTGAGCTATGGACGTCTAGAATTATGTCTGGTCGTTCAAGACTAAAGTGTATAATTTTCTAAGTCCATGCCTAAGGCATTTGGTTGTCTAATCCTTGTGTTAGATCACTTAACTTTTCATATTAGATGTCTAGATGAACTGTTAGATGTCTGATATTATGGTCTATGTTGGTTTTAGATTAGGATGTTGTTTCTCGTTTTTACCTAAGTGTTGTGTGCCTAAGTCTAGAGATCCTATATCTAGATGGGGGCTCTTTACAATTCTTCTAGATTTAATAAAAGTAAAAATACAACTCTTTTCAAACATACACAACAAGTCCTAAAACCTAAACTTTTGATAGCTTCATCCTTCGATCCTTCTCTTTGAGATTCTAAGATGAACTGAAAACCTGCAATGGGGTTATGATATAGAGATAAAGATAGTGATAAATTCAATTTTATTTTTCTTTTTTGTATTTTATAAAATCATCAAAACATGAATTATGAGAGGTTAAATTTATAGCTATTGGTAAGGAGCTCCAACCTGACGATTCGAATACGAGGTAAGGTGAATTTCTCTCTCAAAGCTCATGTCTTTTTTGGCTTACTTTTCCTAGATTGAAAGTTGCTTCAACCTATTTTAAAGGATCTGCTCCAATGAATGGAACTATGTTTATAGCTCTCGAAAGTACTGCAATTGAACATGCACCACAAAGATAGAGATCAAAAGCTCCAATGAGTGAGATTGCACATTTATGTAAGATTCTATATTTACTGCATTTCCTCAAAAATTAGCTTGTAAACCTTTATCTCAAGCTTGATTGTAAGCTTCAAACACTACTATGAACCTAAGCAAGGTTTGTGGAAAAGCTCGAGATTGGATTTGAATCCATGAAGAATGGGATAAAGAACCATGTGTGGTTCTTCTTTAGTTTCTGCAACCCAACCCGACCTATCAGGTACTCACTGATAAAGTGCTCTTGCAATCAAATCGTGCCAAATTAGAGTTAAAGCAGAGGAAAAATCTATAACACAATTCATTAATTATTTATTTTTAGCAAGCTTTCAGCATAGGAGCTTGGGTTACTCTAATTTTAATGATCTTCACTAAAATTATTACAAAAAGAACCTTTCAAGGGAAATACATAAAAAATAAGAATACAAAAAATATAAAGAAAGATTGAATACAAGTACCTTTCAAACAAAAAATCCCCATCTCCAAAATAAATGTTTAATGGGAGCTTTAGAAGCATTCCCAACCTTCAAAATCATTAAGGGAATCATGAAGAAGATTAAGGTTGGGGGAATGAGGGACTTAGGGTGAGACTAATATAAATCTCGAGTAAATGGGAATTTTATTCGGGTATTCAAGTAGAGTAATCAGGTATAGATTCATACCATACCCATACCTAAACTTGGTTGCATTTTTTAGATAAAACCCATACCCAAACCCAAGTGGGTTTGGGTTGGGTTTATCCATTCTTTTCGAGTCGGGTTGGGTTGGGTTTGGGTTGGATTTACCGAAACTTGCATCTTAGTTAAGAGGGAGTTGGGGTAGTTCCATGACACTTAGGGTCTAGGTGGGAGGGGGTTTTATATTAGAGAGTTGAATGAACACATATACACTAATCATCGGAAAATTGTGAAGGAATTTTGGTTTTGAAAATTGCATCATAGTATGTGCAAAAATCTGCAATCAAATAAAATTACTGGAGGTGAATCTAGGTTAAATACAGTGTCGTGATATTCAAAAATTTGTATTTGTTTATTTATTTTTAGTATTTTCACTTTTACAAATTTAATAATTTTTTTGAAAATAAAAATTGACTAGAAAAATTGGGAGTGACAGTAGATGTGAGTGAAGTGACTTGTAAAAATAATTACAAGAATAAAAATGGCAAGGCAGGTAGAAATCGATTACAAAAGAAATTTTATTGCAAAAATAAAGTGTGGCAAATTACACTAAAGAGAGAGAAATGATTGTTGTTATTACAAAAAATATTTGAAATAAATCTACACTAGAAAGTAGAAATAAAATAATAGAGGAGAGAGAGAGAGGAACTCCCTAGGAGAGTAGCGGTTGGATAGTGCTCGGATAATGGAAAGAGAAGATGGAGGAAGGGGGACAGTGTCGGAGGAGGAAGACGAGATGCAGGGTGGCATCATGGTGATCAACTTCTTACAACTGGGGCGAGGACGACTAGAGGTAGCCTTATGAAGGGGGTGAGAAGAGGGACAAAAATTATTGTTGTTTCTAATGGAGCTTCCCAATGGCCTAGGAGCAAGAATTAGAGCTTAGAAATGATTTCCATGTTCTAGAGGGGAGATGATTGGAGTGGGAAGGGACGGTGTGAAAGTGGTGGGGGCATGGCCTTTATGTAGTGGAGGAGAGAGGGCAAAAAGGGCCTCTTGCGTGCGTGCCGTGCACAAGTCATGCGTGGAATGCAATTTGGGCACGTGGAGTGAGCTGCAGCTCGGCGTGCCGGTTGGCGCTCGTATTGCGCGCGAATTTCACGTGAACGGTTGGCAAGATGCAGCCATGGATGCTCGCAAGGCGTGAGTGCTAGAGTTTGGTGGGTGCGCTGGTCGAGTGCGGATTTGTGTACGCACTTGGGCGGGAGTGCTCACGTGCGTGGAGCCTTTTTACACCTGGGTCGTGTGTGTCTGGCTAGATTCGGAGCGTTTGACGTACGATTTTGATGAAATTTTGTAGAGATGTCCGGATGGTCTTATATTTCTTCAAGAACAAGGGCTTGGGACGATAGGTGGACAAATTGCATCGAAGCTCCTATACTTTAGCAAAATTGTGTTTTGCCCTTCCTATGATGTTTCTTCTCTTCCAGTGCCTTTGTAACCCTGCACACCATACCCAAACTATCCAATGTAGATTATTTGTGTATAATAACTAAGTAGAAATGCAATTAAACTAATTTATGCATACATGGACCTAATTATGCAGGAGTTAGTATAATGCAACATATACATCCAACGTGAGATATGTTAACCTAGTTCTTAACATATTTTAGGCATTTTAAGTATAATAATTATTTTATTATCATACACCCATTCCTGCGATGGTTATGTTGTTCCACAAGTTTGCTATGAAATGTGGCCTGCTTCCTCCCTCAAACCCTTCGTTGGAGTCTCTTCCTTTTTTTACGAGATGGCTCCATCCCAACTTAATCCCAATTGTTGGTTGATCCTACAGGGCTTCTATTTTGTATGTTGGAACTAGAGATTTTCTATTGTGGCCTTACCCACCGATGGACAATGGTAATCCCTGGGGTTTATATTACTTTCTGGCGAAGCACTCGAGGTACCAGTTGTCCAAAATTCCCAACTATTTGAAGGTTTAAGCGATGCCTATTTTGCTCTAGAGATTGGGGGAATAAAATACTGTCGAGGGTGGTGGATCATAGATTATAATAAAGGGTCAAAATAAAGTGACAGTGGAGTTGGATGATAAAGGGAAGAATAATCCAGAGACTATTAGGAGTCTTGGTTGACTCAAGAGGGACTACCTGACATGGGTAGACATCCAGAAGACCTTTCAAAGGACCCTGGGGAACCCTCTTAATGACACCAAGTCCGTTATTTCTTGTATTTTGTAAACTATGAAGTATTTAGAAATGACCTTGGGACCATCATGAAATTTCTAAATTTCCTAGAGTGGTCTCTGCAATTTTCACCCATCAAAGTGAACACCCAAGGTTACTTTGTGATTTATCTAAACTTCGAGGCGTCTTCATAATTTCTGCTTAAAATTATCATCCTTTGGGACCCTTTCACTTTTTCGTATCTTTAAGGGCACTCTGGGGATCCTAACGCGTATTGTTTTCCCCATTGGGGTGTTTAATACAAATTTCACACCCCTAAGTTTTCTTTTGGGGATCCTGTGCGAAAAGAATAGGACCATGGGACCTAACCCTCAATTTTTATTGGTCCCTATTGGCCCAAAACCCTAAACCTAGCTATTAAAACCCTACCCCTCGAGAATCATGCCAACAACCCCCTCACTTTTTCCCCTCAATATTCGAGCGGCACTCCCCCACCCCTTTCCAACACCAAGATCAAGAGAAAGAGAGAGAGGGGTCTGGAGTGGGGCTCCCACCCCTCCTACTCCTGTGTGCACATGCTACGAGGGAGAGCAAGCATGACCTGCGAGAAGGTGCATGTGATGCGCGAGGCAAGAAGGTGCAGCTCGCGAGGGGGAAACCACAGGGGGTACAAACACATGGTGGCAATCAGACAACGAGGGTGGAGGATCCGACAATTGATCCACGTTGATGTGCATGCACCAATCGGTACGTGCCACATGGCAGTGGAGAGAGAAAGCGAGGACAAGCCGATCCACCTGAATTGGTTAGATCGGGCTGGTCCAAGCTGGTTCACATGAACTAATGATCATTTTGGGGTTGATTTGACGCACAAATGACCTCGAACTCGTTGGAAAGGTATCAACATCCTCTACATTTTGGTGTCATTTTTAACCTTGTTTGCATACGTTTGCACCATTGAAAATTCAATCAAAGCATCTAATGTCCGATTTGACCTAAGTACACCACCCAGGGTCGACCTGACACCAACCGAGGTTACAAGCGGACCATCCACACATTGTTTGCTCCCTGGAGGGTTGAGGTAGAGTGGTCCCTATCCCATTCCCGTTTGAATTTTGTGATGGAATCTATAGCACGATAAGTCGTTTTATGGGAGCCTGAATCTTCGCATCACATGTTAACACTGTTTAACCTTGTGTATGAAGAAAATCTAAGTTGTAAATAAAATAGTTATCGATAGGTACTACTTGTTCGTTTTTCCCTAGTTCAAATAATGTAATTTGTCATGTGTTGAGTTTTGGTTAATAACGATCCCAATTCAACTACGTGGCCTAATTCATATCGTCATATAATCATTAGTAATTGCCTAGGGATGGCGCATGAACCTTAAGGAACGACTAGGCACTTGTATGAATTATGCAAACGCTGAGATTAATGATGACGAGTTGTTAGCAACAAATTAGCAATCTTCTTGAACCCTAGGGCAACTAGAAATATTTCTTATTTATGTCAGGAGCTACAAATGCACAAACTCATTAGTAACCAGATTAGGGATTGATCTGAACCCTGAGTAAGAACTAGTTGTTGGAGATAAGTGAATTACCGGGATTAATGACATTGGATTTGTTTGAAACCAATTAGGGGATCTTCTTGAACCCTAAGGCGAAATAGAGATCATCCTAAGTGTGAAATGAAATCTAGGGATGAGTTGGCCCTCGAGTACATGTGTATTTAAGAGAGATGATTGCCTTGTTGTGCAGGGAGAGAGACGACCTCCCCAAGTAGGGACCTGGGGTAGGAACGACCTTCCTACAATGATTCCTATTGGAACATGTGGAGCCAACCAGGTTAGTCAGGCGAGAGTACGCAAAGTTGTTAAGGAGTGTAACCCCTATTCTATTCTGTGTTGTTTAGTACTACCCGTTAGCGGAAATCACTATCTACATCCCAGTGTGGGGTAGCTCCCCATGCGTTTAGCATGCACGCCATAGTCACCGTTACACAGTGACAATGACCCTCGGATGGTGGACCAGGAGTAGGACAAGCATGGGGCATTCTCTCGGCTAAGAGAGCACCACGTGTACGCCCTACATCCCGAGGATACTGAAACAAGATCATTCCAATAGGGAACATGTGAGTAAAAAGGAAAGATGGCCCTATTCTAGTATGTGTTGGTAACCAGATAACAAATGAAATAATAGACTGCTAAA
The DNA here is from genome assembly GCA_037157565.1 of Thalassia testudinum. NCBI lineage: Eukaryota > Viridiplantae > Streptophyta > Magnoliopsida > Alismatales > Hydrocharitaceae > Thalassia > Thalassia testudinum. The sequence continues at coordinate 135,244,059 of JAZHRO010000003.1, read as the reverse complement.
CTATATTAAACACCTGTAGAAATAGCTCTTATCTCTTTTCAGCATTTACACGTTTACCGTACTCCTACCACTTTACTTATCATATGCTGACGTCTACTCTACTTGCACCCAGGTAAGGGGATTGAGTAGGTAGCTCCATCGGCTGCAAACGAAGCTGAGCCCAACCACGCCTAGTTGTAGCTTAGTAGTGTTTTCTTTGTCACTGTAGTACGTACTTTTCTTGATACTATGTCTTTTGCCTTTGGATGTTGTTGTGTGATGGCTATGTTGTGGACCTCGTTATCTTTTATCTGCATCGATGCTAGTTAATAGTTTACTTTCTTTCATGTCATTTATTTTTTTCTACCATGATGTATGTGTGGGAAATGTTGTTGTTTTACGTTTGTTACTTGATGAACAACTCAGTCTTGGGATTTAGTATGTGGTCCGGTCCAATCTCTAAGTGGATTCTGGCCAGGTCGTAACATGTTTTGAATAGCGGTCTAACCTTGGGATTTCATTTGATCAGTGTCTGGTAATGTGTGTAGGGCAATGCCAAGTGCTAGCCGTTGTAGTAGCAGGGGTTGTAAAAAGAGCCTCACAACTCGTTCTCCAAAGGCTTCTATTACAACGAACATGGATTCAGATGAGACTTCACTGAAAGAGGCCAAATGGAAGGCCCTGGCATTAGCAGCTGCTCCCTGGTATTGCATAAAGAGGTTGTGTGAGGAGGAGGAGCCATCTGCGTCCTTAATTTCCACCTGCAATGATATCCCTTTCACATGCCTATGGATCGTTTGATGGAGAGCCTTCAATTCGAGGGTTTAAAGCTGAATATGGAGTCATCTTGGGGAGTTGGAGAAGAAGGATAAAGGGTTGGGTAACCTAGATGAAGAGAGGAAGACAAGAGTAGCACCCCAATTGGAGGTGGGCTAACTTCATGTTGAAGTGGTTGTATTATTAATTGGTTAAGAAGAAGGCCTTTGTCTAACACTGCAAAATCTTAAGTTGGGGACTTGTCCTTAGTTAGAGGGGAAGGCAAGGGGTTTGGAGCGCGATAAGCATATCATGGAGCATTATTTAGGGGAGCATGGTGCACAAATTGAAGACCTACTACAACAAGTGGAGGAAGTCCATAGAGAATAGATTGCCATTTAAAAGGCAACCTAGATGCACAATTGGTCGTGGCAACTCATGAAGCTCAGGAGTGTCAATTAAGGTTGGCGGGCCTTAGCAGAGAGGTTGGAGATTTGAAGTCACGTCCTAATGTTGTTAAACTATCTCACATTGTTAAATTGTTGTTGTTAAGTTATAGTATAGTGAGCAAGATAGTTCACATATTTTATAATTTATACTAGCTGAGTTCAGGTCGTTTGTTGGGAGGCTAAATAAGCATAGAATTCACCAATTATTCTTAATTTAATCCTTATTCTTAATTGTAACCAATAACTTATCAATTTATAATTAACTTATGATTTTAGTACTTATATAACTTATAATAAGTTACTTAGCTTAATTACTAAATATGGATATATTACTACTATAAATATTCTTAACCATAGTTTAATTACTATACATTATCTAATAACTTAGAATATACTTAACTACTTAACTTAATCAATGCTTCTTAATATACATGACTTAATACTAAATACATAATTTAAATTAAACTAAGAAACTTAACTACTTAAATTAAGGAATACTTAACGTACTAACTATTAATATACTTACTTAAATTACCAACTAAAGTTATAACTACTTTATCTTATATTTACATACTTAATTAACTAATAATTTACCTAATTACTTTTAGCATATAATTAACTTAACAACTTCAATTATCTACATAATTACAATATGTTATCCTCATGAGTTAATTGCAAAGAATAAGCATTTCATGATATGACAACTATGCCAAAAGAAATACAATGATTTGCAATGAAGTATATAAAAAGAATGCATACAATGTTGTTTTATAACAACACATTAAATCTTACAGTTCATTCATTTAATTTCAAACTTAGACTTTCGTAAGCCTTCTCAGTATGCACCTCAAGCACAACACTTTAACTTTCATAGCTCTTTCAGAATTAACCAAATGTTGTTCACAACACTTAACACCAGAAATATTGGTGATTGATCACGCAGAATCAATGACTACGAGAGTCGAATTAGTCGCTACTAAATCACTCAAATAGGACACGTGTCAACATCACACACATCCATGCACACACGCCCGGATGCATACACGTGCGCACGCACATGCACGTGCAACAAATAGGTCTTCAATTAACACGCAAGGCATGCTTGAGGCATCTGCGTCCAAGTCTCTCAAGATGGCATGCAACACAATTGCTTTTTATACGACTCCAACTGCTCCTGCATTTTCCAGGTGGGACTATGGTGCGACTCGAATAGGTTTTGTTAATATGGTGATATTGTCGTTGAAATTAGTATAGTGAATTAACCTAAATCGAGTCTACGCTAGTTTCATAAAATTTTTTAACCTGGCCTACTTGATTTTATCTTGGTCGCCTTTAGGCCCAGGGTCGATCTCAGGGAGGCGGGAATTTGAAGATCAAGGAGTTTCTGCGCCTTTCCTAAAACGTATCTCTTCCTTGCATTTATTATGGTTTTGGTTTTTCTATTTTTAAGATTTTTGTTGGTGACAATGTTGTCCTTGAGGTACACCCTCAAAAATGAAGTCCTTGGCCTTGAGCCAAATGGTTCTTGGCGTGTAGCCAACTAGGGGTTTCCAAAAATCGATCTTGTTATTTGCAAGATCGAGTACTTGCAAGACAAGAATTATCTTTTTTCTTTTACTCTTTTTTTTTTGTCTTTTTAATAGCAAGAAATAAAAGATAAATGAAAATAGGGTAGGTTGCTAGGAAAGAAAGAAACACTTAGCTTAGTATATATATATATAGATATATAGTAGATACAGAATATATATGTGTATATAGTTATATACTATGTATAGGGATGGAGGTGGAAGTGGAGATGGAATGTAGCACGGTGTCAAGTTGGTCTACATCTATCAAGATGCAACCAACAAGACTGAGTGCCACGTGAAGTGTGGAGCGGATGTGTGGGAGTGAGGGTGGAGGCACTTGTTTTGTGTGGATATCAGGAAATATCAGCAATTGGTGCGAATATTCCCACGATATGATGCGCGGTGGAGGGACAAGTGCACGGGAGTATGGGTGGTGGTTGTGAGGTGTATAGATGGATATGGGTAAGTGGATGTATATTTAAGTATGTATATGTATATATGTGTTTATAGATGTATATGTATATAGATATATATATATATATGTATATATATTTATGTATATATATGTAAGGATAAGAGTATGCGAATATATATGTATATATATGTGTATGCGTGAGTGTGTGAGTGTATGTGTGTAAGTGTTAGGGTGTGTGTGTGTGTGTACCAGTGTGTGTGTGTACAAGTGTGTGTACGTTGGAGGAGGGGAGCACAGCAAATAAGTCGTCTGCCGCGCTACCCTGACGTCTGGCTGCGCAGGGGTGCGTGGGTGCAGGAGAGAGAGCACACGCGCATGGCCGAGTGAAGTGCAGCTCTATGCTGCGCGGGCGAGCAAGGCGCAGCACGCTGCGGAGTGCAGCGCACAGCGTTGTGGGCGGGTGAGGCGCGGTGACTGGCTGGCACGGGTTGCGAGCGAGGAGAGAGAGCGCCGTGCCACCGGCTAAGTCAGAAACTTGCTGGTCTGGCGACCGGTAGTGGCCGATTTTGCGTGGGCGCGCTGTGGAGCGCCTGTGCGTGCGGGAAGAGGGTGCACGCACCCTGCAGGTGAGTGCACGGCGACCGGCTAGAGCTGCAGGCAGGTGCGCGGTAAACTGGAGCTTCTGAGCTTGAGAGCTTGAAGCTTTGAACTAATGGCGGAGGAGACGAGATAACGTGAAACAAAGTAAGAAGCCACCACGCCCACCTGCTCACGAAAGAGCTGGGCGGTGGTGGAACTCACAGTGGTGGTCTGAGGCCACTGTGGGTTTTCTCCTGCGCACAGTGTGCCTCTTCTCAGCTTGTGAGAAGAGGAACTGTGTATGGAGAAGGAGAGGGGAGGAGGTTGGCCAACGACTGACTGAGGGTGAGGGTGATCTCCGGGTGATGCCACCTGCAACAAGGGAGAGAGTAAGGATTTATAAAGAGGAGGGCATGCCTCATGCCTTGCTGTTGGCAGGTAGAGAGGTGCGCACACCCTGCCATGCTGTTGGCAGGTAGAGAGGTGCGCACACCCTGCCATGCTGTTGGTAGGAGGAGAGGCGCGCACACACCATGCCCTGAAGCAGCACAGGAGAGGAAAATACAAAATAATAAAAATGAAAAAGGTGAAATTGCAATGCCACACTTAAGGAAAAAAGTTAATTAATGGAAGTGGATTGGATGGCCAATTATTCTCACTCTCCTCCCCTCTTTATAAATGCACAAATGCAATTACGGCTACATAAGATGCAATGGCTGTGCTAGGAAATAACACAAGATGGAATATTTATTGGTGTATTTTTGCTGTGCAAACAAACTAATAGTCCCTGTCTCTCTTCTGTGCTCACTCAGTAGGTATTCAATGCTTGATTCCTCCTTCAATTCAACTTCAATTTAGATTGAGTCTTCATCAAATGGTTTCAAATCTTCTGCAGCATCATTTGCTAAGATCAATCCTTCAATCTAATGGCCTTAATTGGTTTAATTGACGTCATAATTTGCTTGGGTCACTTGATCACCATGGATAGCCTCTAGCAGCAGCATCAGTTAAGATCATGCTTGCAAACCCTTTTCTATTCCTAATCACTCTTTCTCTCTATTCCTACTAGATCATTTTCAATGCCTAAACTTATTCTGCACACACAGAAACATAGAGGAACGCTTCCTTATCATTAGAAACACCTGGAAACCTTATTTCCAAAACCAGTCCTATAAGTATAGAATAGAACACTGAATTGGCTCAACTCATAGACTAAAGCTTCTAGACCTATTCAAAACATCTTCAAGAGATTAAAATGGAACTATTTAACTACAAAAAGGCTTAGAAATTCATCCAGAGCTTATTTAAGCTCTACTGCAGACTAAAAGTACCCAAAACACTCAGAAATTGACATCAGACAATTTTGACATTAAGACTTCCAATAATTAGATCTAACAACTTCCTAACAACTTCAAGAGCACTTAGAACACCTTAGGACTAAGTGTAGGAGCTTCAAAGGTCTCATGGTGTTTCAGTTTGACCAACTCTTGAATAAATGTTGACTTGTAATTGTAGAGTTATTCCAATTAACTTTAGGAACTCAATGGACTCGAAAAGAGTGAAAATTGATCCATCTAACACTGAGATCCTGATCCTCCGTCCTATGGTCTAAAATGGACCTATTCAATAAAGAAATATAGAGACCTATCAACCTATTCAAAAGGTGTTGTAGAATTAGGATGACCTATTGAAGCTTCCTGACCTAATTTAAGGTTGGGCAATCAAAGGAATGTTGTGAGCAACCATGCTGAAGATAAGGAAGATAAAGATGCTAAGAGAGATAGAATCAAGAAAACATGAATCTGATTAGAGGAATCTAGTTAGAAGACTCAAATTAAGTGATTTGAAAGTTCTCATGATGATTCAATCAGTGTAGCTCAATGGGGGCCCCTGGGGTCCTTTTTATAGCTTCATAGAGGGGCAATATGGGCATTTAAGCCCTCCAACTCGTGCAACAACCTCAAATTGATCAGATCCATTGATAGGGAAATCAATAGATTAAATCACGCTTTAAAAGGCCTTCCAAAGTGCCTCCAACTCTCGGATCGCCTCTCTGGCTGACACATGGCGCGCTCCCCGCCCTTGGAACTTCATCTGATGGTTGTCGCTCACGCTCGCTCACACCGCCAACCGCAAGCGCTTAAATCACGCTCGATCCTTGTGAGCGCGTGCTCATCTCTCCTCAGCAATCCGATCATGAGATCGGACGGCTTAAGCACTTCGCCTGCACCGCTTTGAATTTCAAATGCACGTGCATGAGTTTGGTTGCACGTCATCGCGCGTGTGACCATCTAACACACAGCAACGTGCCACGTATTCGTCTCATTGTCGCTTGATGGAGATCCGATGCTCCAATTTCTCTTGCACTCGTTGCCGCCTCCAATTTATGCGAATCGCACCTCGATCGCGCATCTCGCACTTCTGCTCTAGTGCACTATCCACTGCGCTAAGCGTGCGGATGTGTCGCACTTTCCTTTCTTCTCACGGTTGCCCTCAGTCAATGGATGGAGATCCAACGGGTGAGTCTTGACCTTCCTTGATGAGGCGCGCTTAGGGCGGCAACGTGGGCGCATGGTGGTCGTTGGATGATGATCCAATGGCCCACAATGTGTGGGGGCTCTTCCTTCAGAGGTTGGGTGGCGTCGTTGGGCCCATCTTCTCTTCTTTGTAGATAGTGTTGTAGGTCTCCGATTGAAATGATTTTTGCGCTGTTGGACTGTAATTGTTGATCAGGATCCATCCATGCGGTTGGATTTGACATCTGAGGTCTAGATTTTCACCTATTTGCCTCTTGGCCCTTGCTCTTCTATAGACTCCATAGGATGCTACAGGAGTCTGATCGATGCGATCTCAGAGGCATTGGACTCCCGTCGTCGTTCTGAGCAGATCCATATAGTTGGATCGATCATCTGCATCCCGAACTACCTACGATTGTTAACACCTCTCAATTATAACATAATATGACTTTATTATTTACAAAACTAATAATTCAACTATAAGGCAAAGTATGATGTGTATGTATGCAGAATGCCTAAGTTAAGCTAGGATCTAACTTAATTCAGGAATATTAGGATCTATGATTGCTACACAATCATACCCATGGGTAAATCTTATTAGTCCCTAGCAAGTGCGAGACTAAATGACCTCTACCAAGAGTTTGACTAGAGATTTATTTCTTTTTGTCTTCATCTAAAAATTTAGAATTCAGATAATTGTGAAAGTGTAATATTATAGCCTATGCAATGGATCCAAGCGAAAATTCGATACACATCTAAAGCTTATGCTTGACCCTTAGTTAAATTATGTTGGGATAGGCAACCTCTTCTCTTGGGGACATAGAATAATCTCTAGTTTTTAACCCTGACTTTTTGGCTTAGGTAGAAGATGTCTGAGTTAAATGAATTTGTATTTGGTAGCTCACTCTCCTCTGGTGCTACATAGAGACTAGTATTTCAGAGTATAGATTTCTAGATTATCAAATAAATTCAACTTAGAGAGAGGCTAGAAGACTATGCTCTCTTAAGTCTTTTGTACTCATTCTTTTCTTTTTTTCCTCTCTCTATTTTTTTCTTTCTTTTTCTTTTCTTTTTCTTATTGAGCTCACATCTCACCAGATTTGTAAATATGTTTGTGGTCTCTCATGGCCATTACACTTCACTTAGATTCTGATAACCCTATAACTAAGTCAGAATCCCTCAACCCGTATTCAGGTGGTCAGAAATATAGGAAAATTAGGTCAAGGTTGTATTTGGTGGATCATGAAGATGATAGGTGTTGTTGCCTCAATGTACTTGACCAAATTTCACACTTCTTAACATGGCAAATTTTTTTTTATATATATACTTTTTTTCTCTCTTTTTTTTTCTTTCTTTTCTCTTTTATTTTTCATATCCATATCTACTAACACAACGCAACGTAGCATACAAACTTTTATTCATGAGGCATTATTTGGGATTAGGGATGTTCAAGAGGATATCAGGTGGCTTATTTGGTGGAAGTGTCTATTCTCGGCACCGAAAAGGGAATGGATAGGACAACGTATTTTCGACCTTGACATTAGTACCCTCCTTCAACCGAGGATTCCATAAAGGATAGTTATGACCATCCACCTTAGTCTTTAGTTTTATCAGAACCCGCTTTCTGTGTATTTGCTTTATTTGGTGTCTCTCATAAGGATTCTCACAAAAATTTGTACACAAGAATCGAGAGCGAAAACTGTGCCTGACTCCGAGTATCATTATCCAATTATCCAGAAAGTAAGATTCCTTACACTAGTCTTAGAACACCAGTAAACTTTCTACTTTCATCTTACAATTATTTGGTGGATCTATTAGAAGGTGATTTGCCTGACTCCCTGATTACTATCCAAAGGTTCAGGAGAAGAAGCAATGCTTCTTCTCAACAAACTAGAGATGTCTATCGATCTTCACAGTGGATCCATTGCAAATTCAACGTGTAAGTGTAAAAGTATACTGGATTCTAAGTTCAGGAATCAACTAAAGAATAAATCCCTAATAAAACCTCTTGATAAAAAGATCTATTTCCTAAGGTGTTGGTAGAAAATTTTTAGTTTATATGTACTACCCCCATGCCTAAATTCCTGCATGTCCCCATGTATGTATAAGAGAAAATGAAATAAGACAGGGCGTAAGTGGGTAGAAATCACCTGGAGCTGCTCTTGATTTGTCATTCAGCGCATGCCAACACTACAATGGTAATCACAGTATGCATAATATGCCAGAATGAAATATGCTATGTATAAAGGATATGTATAAGTGCTAATTTTAACGCCTCCAGCTGTGCAAAACGTCAGTCACATGTCCTCGAGAAGATGTATCATTTTGTCAACAAGAGGAGGTTCCTACGCTAAAAATGGCTTCAGGCGCTGGCCATTTATCATAGAAACCTGCCTAGATTTCGGGTCCATAATTTGGACCGCCCCATTAGAATATGGGTGGATCACCAAATACGGCCCAGTCCACTTGGACTTGAGTTTTCCCGCAAAGAATTTGAGCCGGGAATCAAATAACCAGACTTGCTGGTTAGGCTTGAATTCTTTCCTCTGAATGTGTCGGTCATGGAAAGCCTTAGTCTTATCTTTGTATATCTTTGCATTCTCGTAGGCTTCCCGTCGAATCTCTTCTAACTCGCTGAGCTGGAGCATCCTTTCATAACCTTCTTCATCAAGGTTAAAATTACACTTCTGCACTGCCCAAAAGGCACGGTGCTCCAGTTCTACAGGAAGGTGATAGGCCTTTCCATACACCATGCAGTATGGTGGCATTCCAAGCAGGGCCTTGTACATGGTCTGATATGCCCAAAGTGCGTTGATCAATCGATCGGACCAATCCTTCCTATCAGATCTAACCGTCTTTGAAGAATAAGCTTGATTTGATGGTTAGATACTTTAGCCTACCCATTGGTCTGTGGATGATACAGGGTAGCAATGCGGTGATGTATCCCGTATTTCTTCAATAGAGATCTAAAATGAGCATGGATGAAGTGGCTACCTCCATCACTAATCAGAGCGCGGGGGATTCTAAATCTCGCAAAAATAAATTCCCGGACAAAGGGTATAACAGTCTTATGATCAGCCCGTCTTGCTGGGATGGCCTCAACCCACTTTGAGACATAGTCAACTGCGAGGAGTATGTACTCAAAGCCATGCGAGTTCGGGAAAGGGCCCATAAAGTCAATGCCCCAAACATCGAACACTTCTATGACCAGAATAGGTTGGAGAGGCATCATGTCTCTCAGAGTCATAGAATCGGCCAACTGACATCGCTTGCAGCATTTGGCAAACTCGTGTGTCTTTGAAAATGGTTGACCAGAAGAATCCAGACTGCAAAATCTTTGCAGCGGTTTTTCGACCTGAGAAATGACCCCCACAAGCATCGTTGTGGCAGAAGGATAACACACTTGAGATTTCTAAGTCTAGGATGCATCTTCTGATGATCTAATCAGCCCCAATGCGAAAGTGCAATGGGTCATCCTAGAAATAAAACTTAGCCTTTGAAATAAACCTGAGTTTTTGATCCTTGGATAATCCTGCAGGCAGCTTGCCTGCAACAAGATAATTTGCAATATTAGTGTACCAAGGAAACTCAATAGAGTTGACAGCCAACAGAGACTCATCCGGGAATTGATCAGAGATAGGTGGGGAGTATGAGATGTGTTCTGGGTCTAGCCGAGACAAGTGATCCGCCACAACATTATGAGCTTCAACTTTGTTGCGGATCTCGACATCAAACTCCTGCAAAAGAAGGATCCATCTGATAAGTCGGGGATTGGCATCCTTCTTTGCCAACAAATGCCGGAGGGCGAAATGGTCGGTGAAAATAATCACTTTTGACCCGAGTAGGTATGATCTAAACTTCTCCAACCCAAATACTATGGGTAGTAGTTCTTTCTCAGTAACCGTATAGTTATGCTGAGCCTCGTTCAATGTCTTACTAGCATACTATATTACGAATGGATGGCGCTCTTGACGTTGGCCTAGAACGGCTCTGACAGCGAAGTTTGAGGCATCACACATCATCTCAAAGTTGAGAGAATAGTCAGGTGGTTGGAGAATAGGTGCATCGAAACAACGCTTCATAAGGCCTTGAAAGCGCTGAGACACGAGGAATCAAAGTTAAGGGGGATGTCGACTACCAAGAGATTTGTCAAAGGACGAGCAATTTTCGAGAAGTTTCGAATGAATCCCCGGTAAAATCCGACATGCCCTAAGAATGATCTGATTTATTTTATTGAGCTAGGTGAAGGTAATTGAGAAATGATTTCAGACTTAGCTCAGTCAACTTCAAGTCCATCAAAAGACATTCTGTGACCTAGTGCAATGACATCCCTCACCATGAAATGGCTTTTCTCTCATGAAAGTACTAAGTTAACACCTATGCACCTCCTCAGGATCTTTGTGAGGTTATTAAGACAAGATGAGAAGTCGTCTCCGAAAATAGAGAAGTCGTCCATAAATACTTCTACGTAGTCCCCGATCATATCGGAGAAGATGGCCATCATGCAACGCTGAAATGTTGCTAGTGCATTACAGAGGCAAAAGGGCATCTGCTTAAAAGCGAATGTTCCAAAGGGACACGTAAAAGTTGTCTTGTCTTGGTCTTTTGAGTTGATCGCAACTTGATTATACCTGGAGTATCCATCCAGAAAGCGAAAGAAACTGCGCCTGGCTAACCTTTCTAAAATTTGATCAATAAAAGGTAAAGGAAAATGATCCTTTTTGGTAGTCGTGTTCAGTTTCCTGTAATCAATGCAAACCCACCATGAAGTAGTGGTGTGGGTCGGGATGGATTCATATTAAGACCCGTGCTGTTAAAACACTTTAAGACGTCTAGGACTCGGGTCAGAGGTCTGGTTAGACGTCTGGATGCCTTCTCAGACGTCTGGAAATCAAATTTTTCGTGTACGTCCTCGCATCTGCGCGCATGCTGCACGCAGACAGTATGCATCCGCATTTTCTTCTCTCTCCTCTCGTCGATGAAACCCTATCCCCGCGCCTACTTAAATCCCCCTCCTCTCCCTCGTTCACCTCACCTTCAGCCACCTTACTTCTTCCCCAGTGAGAGCGATGAGCGGCGAGTAGCGAGGAGCGGGCGTGAGCGGCATGGGAGGAGAGGAGGAGCAGCAAGGGGAAGGGAGGTGAGCACACATGCAAGCTCGTGAGAGAGCTCGCCGGAGAGCTCACGGTCGGTCGGGCGTGCGTAAAGCGGAGAGGTGCCTCGGGGAGGTCTTCCCAGAAGCAGCGGGAAGACCTCCCTTTGCGGGAACACTGCTGCAGCCAGAGCAGCGGTTGAGCGGGTGTGGCGCGGCCGCGTACGGTGCGAGAAGGCAAAGGCAGTCTCTGGTTCTGGGATTTTCCCAGAAGCAGACGTCTGGATCTACATCCAGACGACGTAGACGACGTCTGGAGGAGGTTCCAGACGACTGAGAGGTAAATCCCGTGACGTACACCTCCCTTTGCGGATACGACCATGTAGGCCGTTCCGTCGAGGCACTGTTCTGTTCCATTTTGAGGAGATTTTGTGTCTATGCATGTAGGATTCGCTTCGGGAAGGCACATGACACACCCTCCCACATAGTTCAGACGTCTGGGTGAGGCACCAGAAGGCAAAAAGCATCTTTAGACGTCCGGAGAGGGGGTCGGATGTCTGGAACTAGGTCCAGACGGTTCAGCAGAGTCCCTGGACGTCTAAGGAGTAGCGCAGAGTTGAGGTATGGTTTTGGACTTTTTAAAGACATTTGGAAGGTGTTCCAGACGTCTGATATGAATCAGGATTGCTATTTTTGACCCGTTTAGGGTCCGTTTGAGGTCCGATTTCCGCAATTAAGATTCCGTTGTTCTTCGTATAAGTTCCTCTACTTATTGGAATACTTTTATCTTGTTCTGAGTGGTCTCTTGTGATTGATCCTTGTGATAGGACCTCATTCCGTTGCGGATTGGGGTTTGCTGAGGCACGTGGACCTGCCGATCAAGCCCCCATTACTCCTGGGTTTACTGGTAGAGTGGCTTGCCCTAGTTTAATTACAAACATGGATGCATATCTGGAATAAATATTAGATCCTAGGGTATGGCATTAATCCTAGGACTAGAAACACTGGAATGTTGTATGGAATGTATGAATTGTAGTCTTAGATGAGTAAATAGAACAATAATAATTGCCTGTAAATGGATAACAACTGCCTGTGAAATGTAAAGTACTATTGTTAGCAACTGTTGCATATAAATTCCTGTTGTTTACAATTAAACATGAGCTACTTGTTTACAATTAAACATGAGCTACTTGCGAATAAACCTGGAATGTGAACAGTAAAGTTACATGCTACATGTGTAGAACCTGAGAAATGGAAATAGAAATGATGAAACCTAGTATGGCTTGGCCTGAGAAACATGAGCATGAACCCTACGGGGAATTAGGAGTAGAGCTCCTGGAAATAAATGGAATGAAACTGGAAATGTGAATGGGGAAGTGAGCTGGCCCTTGAGTACGGAGTACCAAGGAGAGCGACTGTCCCCCTGCTTACTGCAGAGCGGAGTTAGCTGCCCTAGGGTTGGGACCCGGGGTTAGGATTGGCCACTTTGTACTGACTTTTCGGCCCTCGCATACACAGTACCGGGAAGAGCTACTAATGAAGGGAGAGAGCTAGCCACCCCACAGGGCCCGGGGCTCAGCTAGCTGCCTTACACCGACTTGTTAGGCCCACTAGGCAAACCAGGGTAGTCAGGCGAGGGTGCGCGGACTGTGGAGGGGCGAGACCCCTGTTTGGTTCTTAAGGGCTACACCCCTGTTACTGAGAGGGCTATGCCCTATACTGGTTCCGTGCTGTGCTTTGGGTGCACCCGTTAATGGAAACGACTGACCGTGTGCTAGTGCGGGGTAGCTACCCCTGCGTTTATCGCACGTGCCGTAGTCACTGTTACATCTGTCAGTGACCTTGGGGTGGTTGACTGAGTGTAGGACCACCACGGGAGACTCTCCCAGCCAGGAGAGCACCACGTGCTACTTCTACTCTTCGGAAAAGACTCCAATCAAGATCGTTTCCACGAGGAACATTCAAGATCAAGAAAGAGACCTGACAAATAAACCAAGTGATGAAAGAAAGAATAATTAGTTAAAGAAAGAAAGAAATTGAAAACAACAGTTACCTGTCCACCTTTACTATTTTAGTTAGCTGGTTGCCACTCTACTCAGCGTTCGCTGACATTTTGTACTCATAACCTTTTTCAGGTCCAGGTGTTGAGCAGCCAGAGCCTACGGCTGCAGAGGGTGTTGGGCCCAGTAGAGCCCAGTAGTTGTAGGTTTCTATTGTACTCCGTTTCCTGTTGTAGTGAGTAGTTGTTACACTCTTGTACTCTTTTATTGTGAACTTTATATTCCTGTACCTGTTTAATTTTCTACTATTGTGGTGGTGTGTACTGTAGTAGTTTGCTTCTTTACTGCTGTACTTTTGTTACTGTTAGTTGCTTGCATGGTGAATGTGGTTTATTTTATTGCTTTTTGGTTACTTCCTCGTTGGACGACTGGGTCTTGGGATCAGTCGAGTCGATCCAGTCTCGTGTCCTGTAGGGATTCAGGAACCGGGTCGTAACAATTCACTTGTTTCATTCTTGATAATGGTGAGTCCTGCCTTTTTGGGCACAATTTGAATAGGACTCACCCACTGGCTGTCGAAAATTGGATAAATAATGTTCGCATCCAGCCATTTGATGATTTCCTTCTTGACAACTGATGAGAACCTCATCATGAGCCATAACTAGCTCATTTTGACCTAATACAGAGGATAAAAGCTCCTACATAACTCAAGGAAAGGCTTAACTCAGAGAATTCTGAGTCTAAGAAGAAAACAAGTCATAAGGGGTAAAAGTGAAATTTTACTAGCACAATCTGCAAACAGGGTAACTCAGGGTCCAAACATAGGTCAAACTAACCTAATAAGAAGGAAAGTGTGATGATCTGATCTGATAAGGGCTACAGCAACTCTAAGGAATTAAATGACAATCTGTAACCCTAAAACAAATCCACTTCAATTCACGAGATTCGAGGCAAAGAAAAAATCTACTAAACCCTCTAAAATTCATAGAAAAATAATCTCTAGGGTTTAGAACCTTCAATTTGGCCTTAGGAACCCATTTTGACCTACATTGAGAACCATGCCCAATTAATGATTTAATTTAGGTTTTTACGTAAATTGGTCGATCAACCAAGGTCTGACCTATAAATAAAATTCACCATTAGAATCCTTAGGTCCCATTTCGTCATGCATAAAAACTTGAGCCTAAGAAGAGACCTTCTTGACCGACTTTGCATTTTGGTCCTCATCCATTACTTTTTGACCCTCAACTTTTGAAACCCTCACATTTTGGCCCCTAATTCTTCATCGTTTTTGCATTTGGGTCCTCCCTGCAAAACCCTGAGCAGCGCCATGCTCCGGCGAGGCATGGCGCCGCGTAGGGTGAGGGCGACCCTCTGCCAGTTGAACGGGGTGTTCCCAACGACGTCTGCTATCGTAGGGACACCTCCACGATCTCTGCCATTGCCCACACCTTCCGTGCGAATGCGCGGAAGGTATGGGTGGCAATCCGGCCATCCTCCAGAGAGGGAGGCACGTCGTCTCCCTCTGCCCTCCTCTCTGATTTCGCCTCTATAAAAACCGCCACCGTCTGCCGCATTCAGCAGCTCGGATCTGACGGAGAAACACCCCCTCCTTCCTCTCTTCCCACTCCGGCAGAAGCTCTCCAGCTCCGACGGTTCTTCCTCCTCCTCCTCGTCGCTCTGCCGCAATACGAGCAGCAGAGCCACCTTCTCCCGCTCTTCCCGCGTTGCGCCGTACCCAGCGCACGCTCTTTCGCTCTCTCCTCGCCACCGCTCCCTCTCTCTGGGCACCTTCTTCTCCGACGACAGTCGATACGACTGTCGCCCCACTCCGGCCTCCTTCGCCCTTATAAGTAGGTAACAGTTACTTCTCTTTCTCCCCTCTTTCTTTTCCCTATTTTAATTTGTTCAATTAGACCCTCAACCGACCCGACCACCATCACCTTCCACGTCTCTGGCCCACCTCCGGCGAGCCACTCCCATTATTCCGCCACTCCACATGACTCGCCGACCGACCCAAAACCTCCGCCTCATCCCACTGAACCGTTTCCGCCCCTTCACTACCACTCCTCACCTCCACATCACTCCCCCGAACAAACCCACTCCCCCGGCAACAGTCCGACCTAGGGCAGCCCCTACACGCCGCCCCACGCCTCGCCACGACCCGCACGAGCTTCGCCGCACTCCGGCGAAGCTCCCTGCACCTTCTGACTAGGCCGAGAGGCCATATCTCTGTGATCAGGTTACCCGTCCTTCGCCGCCATTGTCGAATAGGTGAAGCTCCTTCGTTCTGCAGCTGCAGCTTCGCTTCCGCCCAGGCCTGCGCTCCAGGACGCGCGGATTGCAACCACGCAGCTGCCCAGGCCTTCAGCTGAAGAGAAGACCTCGCAACAGCCACGATTGCCTGCAGCTTTCTCAGCTGCAGGCGCCAAATTGGGGTGGGACATTTAGTCCCACCTCGGAAGATCAAGAAGCCGCACACCGGTTTAAATTGTAAAAGTGAAATAGCCTTATTGCCTCCGAACGAACCGGGGTGAGGTCCCGCTCCCACTCACCCGCCTGGTCCACGAGCTCACCACGCGGATCCGGCGGACCCGACCCGACACCCCACCTGCGCACTCCTCGCGTACCATTCACGTCGGTATGCCTGGTCACGGGTACGAAGCCCGACCCGATTACCCGGCGGCTCTGGGAGAGCTATCCTACGAGCGAAGTCTGAGAAAGAGAGAGACGTTTGGGTAGAGGGAAAGGGGTAGGTTTTGCGTTGGCTGTGGTGTGTGCAGGAACAGGCGAGGCAGAGAAGAAGAAGGCCGACGAAGAAGACTAAAGGAAGAAGAAGGAGGAGCACCAAGCAGCACTGTAGCAGCGGCGACTTAAGTCGTCTGATTGGAAAATCAGACGACACTCTGCAGCTGAGGCAGAAAGAAGAAGGAAGAACAGACAGAGAGAAGAAGAAGACGAGCGACAAAGCTGAAAGAAGAGAAGAAATAGAAAAAAAAAGCTCTGAAGAACAAAAGAAATAGAAGAAGCAGAAGAAGAAGAGGAACTAAAGAACAGAAGAAAAACAAGAAGAAGAAAGAAGAAAATTTCTGCAGCTGAGGCAGAAAGAAGAGAAGATAAAGAGAAGAGGACGAGAAGCTCTGAAGAAGAAAAGAAATAAGAAGAAGCAGAAGAAGAACTGAAGGCAGGGAAGAAGAAGAAGATAAGCTAAGAAAGAGAAGAGAAGCCACAAGACTCAGATTTATTTCTCCCTCTCTCTCTCTCTTATTTTTGTAATAGAAACATTGTACTTCTAGAATACAACTTGCTCCCTGAGTTTGACCTCAGGAACTCTTTTTCCGAGTAACAAATTGTATTAAACTGGTAACCACTTCTCTATACTATACTACGATGAAATAATAAAAAAAACTGTAGGGGATTCGTGTGTAATCAGTTTTTGGCACCGTTGCCGGCGAGCAACGGCTATTCTAGAAGATTTGAAATTCTTTTAAGAGATTGCTAATCTTTTTCTCTCTCTTATGTGCAGGTAAAAATGAGAAGAGCAGCCGCACAACAAACACTCCAACAAACAGGTAATCTTCATTAGCCCTCTCTTAAGCTCGCTTAAAATCTAAAAAGGAACAAAAAGAAAAATCAACTTAGGGCTACCTGCATCATACATAGTAATTCCTCAAGGTTGCCTAAATTTCTCATTTCCACACATTTTAACTGTCCATCCAACTAAGGTAACTAGGGCTAAAACCTTCTTGATTGAGCCCTAGATACTACATTTTTGAGGCAACTAAAATGGACCAACTAGAGCCAACTCAGGAATTGAAAAGCTAGGATTTTTAGAGACACACCTTCTATTAACAAAGAAAAGATCTTCCCAAAAAGAGGTGTACCTAAACCTTGTTTGAAAAGATCTATACAAGAGGAACACTAAGCAAATCAGGCTCTTAAATCCATTTGAACCTTAAAAGAAATGACCCAAAAGCTCTCAAAGGAACAAGAGGTGAAGATGACCCCTTGGGTCAACCAACCTTAAAATTAGGTCACTTCTTCACTCAAAATACTTAAAAGTTCAAGTGGAACCTTAAGCACCCTGATCTTAAACCAAAATTGGTAGACTTAAGAGGTCAAGATCCCCATTCTGGTCTACCTGGAACCGCAGTGACAAGAGAGGTCGGGTGGGGGAAACCCTGTAACTCGTAGGGACGCTCTACCGTGTAGGGGTCTTCGCGGGACTCACCCTCTCTGGTTGCCCAAGTAATTCTTAGGTGGACGATCTTTTTGATCAAGGGGTCCATCTGGCCCGCACCTCTATAGTCACCCAACACATTTTTGGGTGTCTTGATTGGGTCCAGCACCTTCTAAACTCTTCTCCTCCAACAGTGCATGAACGGTAGGAGATCCTTAAGACCACCCTTAAGATCTCCTTTAGGAATTCACTCTCGTCAAGGCCCAGCCTCGACGCCCGTGTTTGAACAGCAACCCCACCACATTATTCTCTCATCCGATTCAGAACCAAGCTCTTCTTCTTCCCCCATCATGGCTCAGCCAGTTGAGGAAGAAAACAATCTGGAGCATCAGCTCCAGCGACTCAACGACCTCTTCCAAAACTTTGTGCACCCACCGCAGCGTCCTATGATGTGGGACCATTACAATCCTGCTGCGGTGGCCATTGAGCCTCGAGTCAGAATCCCGGCTGGAGGACCTGATTCCGAATTGAAGCCCAACATGATTCATGCTATACCTAAATTCCATGGGCTTAATTTCGAAGATCCCTTCCAGCACATCAAACAGCTAAAGCATCTGGCCCAAACTTTTGGGTCAGACGCGCAAAATCGGGATATTCTTCTTATGAAGATATTCTCCTTTTCTCTTATGGACAAGGCCGCTCATTGGTATCAAACTCAGACCCGATCGATCAATACTTGGGAAGAACTTCAGTCCGAGTTTTTGAAAAAGTTCTTCCCCGTTGGTCGGACCAACGCCTTGCGCCATCAGATTACGCACTTCACTCAACAAACAGGGGAACCTCTCCATGAGGCATGGGATCGCTTTCAGGATCTCATGAGAAAGTGCTCCCATCACGGAGTTCCTAAATGGGAACAGGTCCAATCTTTTTACCAGGGACTCCGTGAGGACATCCGTCTTTTCGTCAATGCAACTTGCGGAGGAAATATCATGGGTCAACATGAAGACACCGTGTGGGAGATTCTCGGAAACATGTGCGAGAACTCCATCAACAATGACTCCATGGGATTATTCGACAGGACGAATACCTGCTCATCGACGAATCTTAGGGGAGCACATGAGACGCAAGGCCTATCCGCATCAGTCGACCTGGAGTTAATGGCCAGTCGATTGGACAAGGTCTCAATCATTGAGAAGAAGGTGGATGAGCTGACTCAGCACTTGCAACGAGCCACCTCTACGCGTAACTCCTTTGCACAACCTCCTTCCACACAGGAGACTGTGCAAAGCATTCTCCACCGATCTTCCCCTAGGATGGATCCATATCCATCCCCATCTGATTCTCGGATCGAAGGATCATCCGATCCTTTCTACACCAGCCCAGGGAATTCCATTCCCCTTTTCTCTGATTCTCTAGAGGTTCCTCAGACCTGCGAGGACCTCAACACCATCCAGAACAACCCATTCTCCAACACCTATAACCCTGGATGGCGAAACCATCCCAACTTTCAGTGGGCGGGAAATTCCCAAACCCAAAGACCACCCTTTCAGCCCCGCCCACAATCCTCTCGTCCTTACCAGCTGCCTCAGCCTCGGCCCAACCCTACTTATCCATCAGGGCCAAATCAGGATCAAATGTCACTTATCCTTCAGACTCTAGCTGACATTCAAAGAACGAATGCGGCTATTCAAAGGCAACACAAGGACGAAATTACAGAGGTCCGAAACCAACTGGCCCAGTTGGCAAATTCTCGTCAGCCAGGCACACTTCCTTCCCAACCTCTTCCTAACCCGAATATCGTGCCAACCCAGCGGCGCGTTATGAACCTAAACCCGGGCCATGCCCATATGATTTATCAGGCCCCCTCTGTTCCTTCACCAAACGGGATAGAGGCCTCCACTTCTTTTGCGGGTTACCAGCAGCAACCTATCTTACCCAATCCCAACCAAAACCAGGCAGGACTTAATTCCGTAACAACTCGTAGTGGTAAGGAAACCCAAGACCCACCTCATCCAAACCACTCCAGGTCTGATAGTGATCCCAAGCCTAGGGCAGTAATCCAGGACATTCCCACCCCTATCCCAGATCCAAAACCTGGACCTATCCTAGAAGAACCAACCAAGATCCCATTTCCCGAGGCCTTGACCAAGGGAAAGAAGACCATCAAGCCCGTGGCACCTGAGGAGGACCTGGTCAAGCTCTTTGAGCAGGTCCACATAAACATCCCTTTGATGGATGCAATCCGCCATGTACCGGCTTATGAACGATTCTTAAAGAATGTGTGTACACCCCAGCGTAAGCCGCGAACCAAGAGTGGGAGTCCAATTGTTCTGTCAGAGCAAGCCAGCTCTGTAATCCTAAGCAGACTCCCACCCAAGGATAAAGACCCTGGTACTCCCCTGATTTCCTGCAAGATAGGTGATACCCAATTTGATAGAGCTTTGCTAGACTTAGGTGCATCCATAAATCTGATACCCACATCCTTGACCATCTAGATGAACCTGAGTTAAAACCAACCGAGGTGACATTACAATTAGCAGATCGATCTATAAAGTCACCGAAAGGGATTCTCGAGGATGTTATTGTGAGAGTGCGGGATTTCTACTTTCCTGTAGACTTTATAGTTTTAGACATGGATGCACCTGAGAACCCTAGGGATACACCAATCATTTTAGGGAGACCTTTCTTGGCTACTGCTAGAGCCAACATTAGCTATGAGGAGGGCCAAATAGAGCTCAAATTTGGGAATCAAACCCTGAAAATTGATATATTTAAGGCCCAACAAGGAATCAATTGCAGTGTCATCGAACAGATTTGTGACGTTAGGGCTTTGGTTGATGAAACACACTTCCAGAATGACCTGATTATACCTCATCAACAGCAGAAAGATCTTGACCCGCAAACTGAGGAGTCAAATCCAGATATGAACAACCCAGTAACTCCTACCCTTGAACCTCACGTCTATACTGAACCACCCGCTGCTGCTGATAACCCCATCCTCGAACTGAAGTCCCTTCCTGCTCACTTGAAATACATCTTTTTGGGTTCTAATCTGACCCTTCCTGTGATTATCAATTCCAACCTCAATCCTGAACAGGAATCCCGTCTGATTGCTGTCCTCCAGCAACATCGCAGAGCCATCGGATGGACTCTCGATGATTTGACTGGAATAAGTCCCTCTTATTATACTCATCATATCTATTCAGAAGAGGGCGCACGACCTTCTCGTGAAATGTAGAGACGCTTGAACCCCAATCTGCAGGAGGTCGTGAAAAGGGAGATCATCAAGTGGTTAGATGCCGGGATTATCTACCCGATCTCCGATAGTCGTTGGGTGAGCCCAATTCAGGTCGTGCCCAAGAAGGCAGGACTCACCACTATAACGACTGAGATCAGAGAAGTCATTCCTACCCGATTAGCCAACTCGTGGAGAGTCTGTATAGATTACCGCCGACTCAATTCCTCCACGAAGAAGGATCATTTCCCACTGCCTTTCATTGATCAGATTCTCGAGAAACTAGCGGGAAATAGGTTCTTCTGCTTTCTTGACGGGTACTCCGGTTACAACCAGGTGGCAATCCATCCTGAAGACCAAGAAAAGACCACGTTCACCTGCCCCTTCGGAACATACGCTTTCCGAAGGATGCCTTTCGGTCTTTGCAATGCACCCGCTACTTTTCAGCGGTGCATGCTTGCCATATTCTCAAATATGGTAGGTAATTATCTGGAAGTCTTCATGGATGACTTTTCAATTTTTGGAGCATCATTCGATGATTGCCTCCAACACTTGATCCAAATACTCAGGCGGTGCATCGATGTGAATTTGGTTCTTTCCTTGGAAAAGAGCCATTTCATGGTGCCTGAGGGAATTGTCCTGGGACACTTAATTTCGGAAAAAGGCATCCAAGTGGACCGAGCTAAGGTTGATCTGATTTCTCGCCTTCCTATGCCTAGCTCGATCAAGGACATCCGATCTTTTTTGGGGCACGTCGGTTTTTACCGTCAATTTATCCCTGATTTCTCAAAAATCGCGCTCCCCCTGACCACTCTTCTCTCCAAGGATGTACCTTTCGAAATTTCTAAGGAATGCACTCAAGCATTTGAGATCCTACGTGACCGAGTCACCCAAGCCCCGATCCTACAGTCCCCTGATTGGTCTCAACCCTTTGAGATCATGTGCGATGCATCTGACTTCGCTGTAGGAGCGATTTTGGGGCAGAAAATTGATGGGAAACCTGTGGTCATTTACTATGCCAGCAAGACACTCGATGAGGCTCAGCGTAACTATACGGTTACTGAGAAAGAGCTGCTAGCTGTAGTATTTTCCTTAGAAAAATTTAGATCATACCTTCTGGGTTCCCGTGTCATCATATACTTGGATCACACAGCTGTGAGGCATCTCCTTACAAAGAAGGATGCGAAACCTCGATTAATCCGATGGATCTTGCTGTTGCAAGAATTTGACCTTGAGATTCGCGACAAAGCGGGAAAGCAAAATGTGGTAGATGATCACTTGCCTCGCCTTCCTTCTGAAATAATTGACCTTTCCGGACCCATCACAGAGCATTTTCCCGATGAGCACCTGCTGACTATTGGCACTAGCCTTCCATGGTTTGCTAATATAGTAAATTACTTGGCATCTCATCAGATCTCATCTGATTGGCCGAAAGCCAAGAAAGATAAATTGCGCTCTGATGCCAAGTATTACATTTGGGAAGACCCGTACCTCTTCCGCATAGGTGCTGATCAAATCATCTGGAGATGTGTCCCGGAAGAGGAATTCAACAATATCCTCTCTTTCTGCCATGACCAGGCATGCGGTGGCCATTTCTCTGGGCATAAAACCGCATCAAAAGTCCTCCAGTGCAGCTTTTACTGGCCCACACTGTTCAAAGACGCATACAGTCACTGCAAGGCATACAGTCATTGCCAAACTTTGGGCAACATGAGCCATCGCGACATGATGCCTTTGCAACCGATTCTCGTATGTGAAATCTTTGATGTTTGGGGGATTGATTTTATGGGCTCCTTTCCTGTTTCGGATGGTTTCGAATACATTCTGCTGGCTGTGGACTACGTGTCCAAATGGATCGAAGCCATACCGACCCGAACCTGTGATCACAAAATCGTTCTCAAATTCATTCATCAAAACATTTTCTCAAGGTTCGGGATTCCTCGTGCTATAATCTCTGATGGGGGGACCCATTTCACAAACGCCCAGTTTAGGTCACTGATGACCAAATACGGGGTGTCTCACCGAATCTCTACTCCTTACCACCCCCAAACTAATGGTCTAGCTGAGCTGTCAAATCAGGAGATCAAGAAAATCCTGCAAGTCACTGTTCGGCCTGACAGGAAGGACTGGTCGTCCCGACTTCCGGAAGCATTGTGAGCCTATAGGACCGCTCACAAAACCCAATTAGGCATGTCTCCCTTTAGACTGGTGTACGGGAAGGCGTGTCACCTTCCCGTAGAACTGGAGCATAAAGCCTATTGGGCAGTACGGAACTGTAATCTAGATTTTTCGAAGGCTGGAACCCACAGAAAACGTCAAATCAGCGAGATCGATGAATTACGCCTAGACGCGTATGAGAGCTCGCGAATCTACAAGGAGCGGGTTAAAGCCTTCCATGACAGGCATATCTCAAGAAAAATCTTTCATCCTGGTCAGAAGGTCCTACTCTTTGATGCCCGACTCAAACTTTTCCCAAGAAAGCTGCGATCCAAGTGGGTCGAACCGTATTTAGTCCGACAGGTTTTTGGAAATGGAGCTATCGAAATCAGTTCGCTCAGCCACGATTCCGAACCTTTCATCGTGAATGGTCAGAGACTCAAGCCGTTCATTGATGTGACTTCTACTAATTTGGCTGAATCATCTTATATCCTCCATTCCCCTTGAGCTTATTGCGCTAAGCCGATGGCGCAAAACCCAGCGCTTAACGGGAGGCAACTCATCATTTTCCTAAAAATTCAAAACGTTTTTCTGACACTTTTGTGCACTTAACATTCACCCTTGTAGACAGCTGACCCCACCTCAGATGCTTGCATCTGGGATTAGAAATCGTCCGCAAAATTCATCCCGACCCATTCACTCATCCAAATTTCTGTCTTAAGGAATGAACTAAGTAAATAAAAAACCCCCTAAGTCACAATGAGGACATTGCAAACCTTAAGCATGGGGGGGTATAAAAGTGCAAAACTTGTAAGAAAAGGTTTTAAACAAAAAAATTCACATATGCAAAAACACCATAAAAATTAATTTAAAAAAAAATTTCGAAAAAGAATAAGAGGAGAAAGAAATTTTGTGGGAAAAGGAAAAGAAACAAAATGAAAAAGGAGCACAAAAATGTGAGAAAAAGTGATAGTCATTAGTAAGAAACTAAGGAATTAACCTAAGTTCTAAACCTCATTCAAGAAAAGAATTGAAAAGTGCACAATGGGATTAGTAAGAATGCAAACTTTAGGCATTCTTGGATAGACTCTTGGTACTCATTAAGATCTGGACACTCCTCAAGAGGTTGAGGAAAATGAAAAGCTGAAGTATTAGGTCTAAGGCTTAGGGAGTATTCGACCTCATTAACTAACTTTTGGTCTACGGGACTCAATAACCTAAGCACCCTAACCTCACACACAGCCTGGTTCAGTAAGCGTAAAAATCAAAATCACGCAGAAGCGTCGCAAAATTTCGAAAAGTACACCTAGAGTAGGAACGGCCAATCAATACAAGTTGATTTGGACGAGTTCCCAGTGCAGAGAGGCGGGAAATCCCCTCGAAGATGTGTAACAAAATATTATCTCCTCGGTGCTTGTCTCTTAGGATATTTACATATCCTACTGGGGGCATGTAAGCACTCTGCTGGTTCAGATTCCATGGATGGCATTATCACGAAGTGTCAATTGCCAGGGTCTGGATTCGGCCACGGAACACCATGGATGGGATTATCTTGAAATCTCAATAGCCAGGGTTTCGGGGGTTGCCATGGGCGGTGCTATCTCGAAGCATCGATTGCTAGGAACCCTTGAGGATTGATGATGGGAGCAAGGAATCTTATACAGACCATGTTGAAAAGCCAATCCTAAGCTAGAATTAGAAAGAAAAAGAGAGAGAAAACTCTCCAAACAAAAAAATCTTCTATCTCTCTCTCTTACAAAACGCACTGCGAATTGAGCCAGGGCTAAAATCATTCCAAGCACGGGCGCTTTAACCACAAAGTCCAATAGACCTTAGGTTAGTTCTTGTAGGCCTTAAAAACCTTTGCTAAGGACTGAGGCTAAGGCTAGACAGATCTGGATCTTGATTGGTACTAAAGTACCTTTTAGGCCTATGGTCAGCATTCTAACCTAATCTAAGCTCAAATGAAAAAGCACTTATCTGAAGCTATTAAGAACTTCATGGTCTAGAACAAAGGTTGAAACCTTTGGTTTTTGCTAAGGGACTAGCAAAAGCTAGGCATGGGGGTATGATGAGAACCTCATCATGAGCCATAACTAGCTCATTTTGACCTAATACAGAGGATAAAAAGTCCTACATAACTCAAGGAAAGGTTTAACTCAGAGAATTCTGAGTCTAAGAAGAAAATAAGTCATAAGGGGTAAAAATGTAATTTTACCAGCACAATCTGCAAACAGGGTAACTCAGGGTCCAAACATAGGTCAAACTAACCTAATAAGAAGGAAAGGGGGATGATCTGATCTGATAAGGGCTACAGCAACTCCAAGGAATTAATGATAATTTGTAACCCTAAAACAAACCCACTTCAATTCACGAGATTCGAGGCAAAGAAAAAATATACTAAACCCTCTAAAATTTATAGAAAAATAATCTCTAGGGTTTAGAACCTTCAATTTGGCCTTAGGAACCCATTTTGACCTACATTGAGAACCATGCCCAATTAATGATTTAGTTTGGGTTTTTACGTAAATTGGCTGGTCAACCAAGGTCTGACCTAGAAATAAAATTCACAATTAGAATCCTTAGGTCCCATTTAGTCATGCATAAAAACTTGAGCCTAAGAAGAGACCTTCTTGACCGACTTTGCATTTTGGTCCTCATCCATTACTTTTTGACCCTCAACTTTTGAAACCCAAGCATTTTGGCCCCTAATTCTTCATCGTTATTGCATTTTGGTCCTCCCTGCAAAACCCTGAGTAGCGCCATGCTCCGGCAAGGCATGGCGCCGCACAGGGTGAGGGCGACCCTCTGCCAGTTGAACGGGGTGTTCCCTGCGACGTCTGCTGTCGCAGGGACACCTCCGCGATCTCTGCCATCGCCCACACCTTCCGTGCGAACGCGCGGAATGTATGGGTGGCAATCCGGCCATCCTCCGACGAGGGAGGCACGTCGTCTCCCTCCGCCCTCCTCTCTGATTTCGCCTCTATAAAAACCGCCACCGTCTGCCGCATTCAGCATCTCGGATCTGACGGAGAAACACCCCCCTCCTTCCTCTCTTCCCACTCCGACAGAAGCTCTCCAGCTCCGGCGGTTCTTCCTCCTCCTCCTCGTCGCTCTGCCGCAATAAGAGCAGCAGAGCCACCTTCTCCCGCTCTTCCCGCGTCGCGCCGTACCCAGCGCGCGCTCTTCCGCTCTCTCCTAGCCGCCGCTCCCTCTCTCTGGGCACCTTCTTCTCCGGCGACAGTCGATACGACTGTCGCCCCACTCCGGCCTCCTTCGCCCCTATAAGTAGGTAACAGTTACTTCTCTTTCTCCCCTCTTTCTTTTCCCTATTTAAATTTGTTCAATTAGACCCTCGACCGACCCGACCACCATCACCTTCCACGTCTCCGGCCCACCTCCGGCGAGTCGCTCCCATTATTCTGCCACTCCACACGACTCGCCGACCGACCCAAAACCTCCACCTCATCCCACTGAACCGTTTCCGCCCCTTCACTACCACTCCTCACCTCCACATCACTCCCCCGAACAAACCCACTCCCCCGGCCACAGTCCGACCTAGGGCAGCCCCTACACGTCGCCCCACGCCTCGCCACGACCCGCACGAGCTTCGCCGCACTCCGGCGAAGCTCCCTGCACCTTCTGACTAGGCCGAGAGGTCGTATCTCTGTGATCAGGTTACCCGTCCTTCGCCGCCATTGCCGAACAGGTGAAGCTCCTTCGTCCTACAGCTGCAGCTTCGCTTCCGCCCAGGCCTGCGCTCCAGGACGCGTGGATTGCAACCACGCAGCTGCCCAGGCCTTCAGCTGAAGAGAAGACCTCGCAACAGCCGCGATTGCCTGTAGCTTTCTCAGCTGCAGGCGCCAAATTGGGGTGGGACATTTAGTCCCACCTCGGAAGATCAAGAAGCCGCACACCGGTTTAAATTGTAAAAGTGGAATAGCCTTATTGCCTCCGAACGCACCGGGGTGAGGTCCCGCGCCCACTCACCCGCCCGGTCCGCGAGCTCACCACGCGGATCCAGCGGACCCGACCCGACACCCCACCTGCGCACTCCTCGTGTACCATTCACGCCAGTACGCCTGGTCACGGGTACGAAGCCCGACCCGATTACCCGGCGGCTCTGGGAGAGCTATCCTACGAGCGAAGTCTGAGAAAGAGAGAGACGTTTGGGTAAAGGGAAAGGGGTAGGTTTTGCGTTGGCTGTGGTGTGTGCAGGAACAGGCGAGGCAAAGAAGAAGAAGGCCGACGAAGAAGACTGAAGGAAGAAGGAGGAGCACCAAGCATACTGTAGCAGCGGCGACTTAAGTCGTCTGATTGGAAAATCAGATGACGCTCTGCAGCTGAGCCAGAAAGAAGAAGGAAGAAAAGACAGAGAGAAGAAGAAGACGAGCGACAAAGCTGAAAGAAGAGAAGAAATAGAAAAAAAAAAGCTCTGAAGAACAAAAGAAATAGAAGAAGCAGAAGAAGAAGAGGAACTAAAGAACAGAAGAAAAACAAGAAGAAGAAAGAAGAAAATTTCTGCAGCTGAGGCAGAAAGAAGAGAAGATAAAGAGAAGAAGACGAGAAGCTCTGAAGAAGAAAAGAAATAAGAAGAAGCAGAAGAAGAACTGAAGGTAGGGAAGAAGAAGAAGATAAGCTAAGAAAGAGAAGAGAAGCCACAAGACTCAGATTTATTTCTCCCTCTCTCTCTCTTATTTTTGTAATTGAAACATTGTACTTCTAGAATACAACTTGCTCCCTGAGTTCGACCTCGGGAACTCTTTTTTCGAGTAACAAACTGTATTAAACTGGTAACCACTTCTCTATACTATACTACGACGAAATAATAAAAAAAACTGTAGGGGATTCGTGTGTAACCAACAACCTCTAGCATATTTGGGTTCAGGCTCCTCTGAGGTTGTCTCATTGGTTTCACCCCTTCATCTGTGTAGATATGATGAGTGCAATATGAGGACCAAATCTCGCAAAGATCAGCAATGCTCCACCCGATAGCAGCCCCATGTGCTTACAGTACAGAGATCAGTTGATGTTCTTGCTCCAGGGTCAAGTGAGCATTGATGATCACAGAGGATGTCTCACTTTCACCCAGAAACACATATTTGAGTGAATCAGGTAAGGGCTTTAACTCAATTATCGGTGGGTGGGGGTGCAAGTTCGTATGTGGGAGGAGAGGAATCAATAGCGGAAATTTGCTGACCCTGACTGATGGGAAATCCGCATGCAAAAAGTCATAAAATCCTATCTTAATGGGAATAGATCAGTGCTTGACGGGACAAGATACTCAGGATCAGTGCTTGACGGGACAAGACACCTCGGACAATCAGATCCGCGGGATGAAATGTGCAAGTCATTAACCTCATCCCGTGTGGATCCAGATCCAAGAACTCTGATAGTGAAGATGAATGTGCCATTGGGTCATTACAGAGGAGACCAATGTTCCCACAGAAAGTTGAATCTTCATCTTCACCGTCCTCCTTGATTAGATCACAGTCAAAGTTCCTGGATGCCTTGAAGATGTCTAGTTTAAGCTTTTCACTTCTTAGGGCTATCTTCATACACCCAGATGCACAGTCGATGTTTGCGCGGGCTATTGCCAAGAATGGGCGACCCAAAATGATCGATGCATCGCGGAGATTAGGAGGAACCTCCATATCAAGAATGAAAAAGTCTGCTAGAAAGCAGAATGCTTGGACTTTTATGATCACATTTTCAACCACCCCCCCTCAGTGTTTTCACCGATCAGTCAGCCAACTGTATGGTAACCGAGGTGGGTTTCAACTACCCAAATCGAAATCGATTAAATATTACAGTGGGAGTTAGGTTGATGGACGACCCTAAATCAAGAAGGGCCCGATCAAATGGAGAATCCTGCAAAAAGTAGGAAATAAGTGGTGTGCCCGAGTCCTTCTTTTCGGGCGGTAAGTCAGCTAAAATAACAATGCTAGCTTCTTTTGACAATACCGCTTGTCGTTTGGTTTTCTGTTGTCACTTCGGAGTACAGTAGTCCTTGAAGAACCTAGCGACTGTAGGGATGTGATCTATTCCTTGAGGAGAGGGACCTAAATGTGAACCTCCTTGAACAGGGATTTCAGGTCCTCGAAATTCCACATATCCTTTCTCCGGCCTGAATCTCATGTTAGAGCCTCGGGAAAGGGAAGGGGAATCTCAGGGTCAGCTAGATTCCTTCCTTTGTCTACCGAAGGTGGCTCCTGAGAAGAAGAGGGTGGTGAGCCATCCTGTGGTAGAGAGCATGAGAAATCATGACCTGCTTGCCTAGGTAGCGGGTCCTATGTAGTCTTTCCACTCCTCAAAGTGACAACCTTTGCATCGACGTGCTGTCCATGAGGTGGGGGAGGAGCGGAAGGAATAGAATACACAGGGTTTTGTAGTAAAGGTGGCTGACCTTGCCCATAGTAGGTGGTACAGGAGGTGCTTGTAAAACAACATGTGCCTATCCCTGTGGTGCCTGGAACCTCGGTGGGGCACCCTGATTCTACACGTATCTTGGGTTCGGGACAGGTTGGGAGGGCAAGGCTCCCTGCAATCTATGCTCTTGCAGCATCTGATTTTGCGTACTCTATATATTCTGTATCTGATAAGCCATTACTTTCATAATTTGCAGATTATCATGAGTCAATTTTCGGATTGACTCCTGTAATTCCTCCTTCAGTGACTCCAAAGGGTCGGCCTGCTTCGGAGGGTAATTGGCAGCTTGGTGCAGCGGCTGATAAACAGAATGTGTTTGCTACTGAGATGGGATGGCTGCTGCCTCGGGTATGTGTTCTACGCATTCCTGTACTGTCTGATCTGGTAATGTGGATTTCGTCTCTGTGAGTTACCAGACCAAGAGAAGTTAGGATGTTGGCGCCAACCAGGATTATACGTCTCGGAATATGGGTTATTACGCCCATAACCTTGGATAGCACTGACATCTTCGTACGCCAAGGATGTCTCAGACGCAAATTCATTAAAAGAATACGCACTCGAATTGTCATGTGGTGTGTAACCCTGATTATATGACGCCATATCCAGATTTTTCACGGTTTCTTGAAACGCAAGATCCTGCGGAGATGCAGAAGAAACATCGTGAGTGAAAAATGTTCATGAGCAGGAGGGGCTCTAGGTGCAAGAGAGGAGTGTGATGCAGTTGTACTGCCAGGAAACCCAAATCTTGCTAGCATTAATTTGTCGAGCTTCTTATCGAGCAGATCCACTTTGTCCAGCTTCTTGGTGATAATGTCCATATCAGCTCATGGACATTAACTCATTGTTTTCCAGGTCACTGGAATTGGTTCATAGAGGTAGCATTCATCGAGTTCTCTGCTAAGGATTCGAACAGTTCGAATGCATTGTTCTTGTCCTTCGTGAGGAAATTCCTATCGCTAGATGCATCGACCAAGTACCGATGTGTGTCATCCAGCCCATGATAAAAGACTTATGCAAGGCGCTATCTGGGTACGCTATGGTGCGGGCACTTCCTGAGAAGATCGTGGAATCTATTCCAAGCGTCATGCAGTTTCTCTCCTAGGCCTTGGGAGAAAGTCGTAATTGCATGCCTCATTGCATTTGTTCAATCAATCGGGAAGAACTTTTGGAGAAATTCATGACGTAATTCCTCCCAGGTTGCAATCTGCCTCCCGATAGTCTTGAATCAATAGGAAACTTCATCCTTGAGAGAGAAAGGAAAAAGCTTCATGAGAACAATTCTAATGTCTACATTTTTGGGTCGAATTGACTCTGCAATTTGACTCAGATCTTCGATGTGCTGGAAGGGATTCTCATTCGAGTTTCCATGGAAGTGAGTCTGAATTAGACTTATGATGTTCGGCTTTAACTCGAATGCGACTCTACCTACAGGAATCCTGACCTGAGGTGCTATAATCATCGCCGTCAAATCATAGAAGTCCCGTAGTTGTTCTCCGCATGGTGGATGCTGCATCTTGTCTAGCGTTGTGAGGATCCTGTCAACACTCTACTCGTATCTTTGCTCAAACTCTTCGACCCTGGCTTCCAAACGAGCCATTGGGTCTTGATTCTCAGGGCCCTGACCAGCTCCAGGATCGAGATTAGCCATCTCAGCTAATTGAGAGGAAGAGGGTTGGGAAGACGGGTCGGGTGAAAGTCACCTTTGCCACCTCGGGTTGGGCTCCCAAGGTCCCACAAGTTTAGATCTTAATGACCTTCTTCCTTGCATACGCCAACAAAAAGGGTTAATGTAGTCAAGCCAAACAAGGCTAAGGCCTTGTTAATCAGATTGGTCCTTAAGATCAGATGACTAGATTTTTCGTTCAGGTTCAAATTATTAAAGAAATTCTTCAAGAAACCGACTGAAGAGAATCTCCGCCTCTTAAGCTAACCCGGCTAGTCTAGTTACAAGGGGACTAAGAGGAAGGTTCTTCCTTTGACTTTTGCCTCTAGTTCCTTTGTACCCCTTAGCCACGGTCGTTGGACACTACCCCGTAGGCTTAGTTACTAGGTTTGGCAGAAGAGGTTGAAATCACCATTAGTGACCTCAGAAGTAGTTTCAACACAAACGCAGGTTATTAGATATGTTCTTGTGATTTTTTTAACCTTTTTTTCTTCAATTCAGTAGGTGGTGAGTGGTCAACAAGGTGACTCGACTCATCGACTAATCACTGGCCTCGATTATGTCCAGGCTAGTCTAATGTGGTCCTAAGAGCTCATGCACTTCTACGTTTTTGCAGAAAGTAGACCATTAGTTAAACATGTGCTCTAAGGTGAAGTTCGAATCCAAATGATTTGAATATTGATAGGAAAATTACCTTCTCAAGAAGTTTTTCAGAGAGTATTTTTTCAGAATTTTTACTATTTCCAATAAATAGTTATGAATTTTTTATTAATAGGGGATCATATTTGAGATTTGACCCCGTGTTGGTTTTTCTGTTGGAAACAGTATCAAATATGATCCAAAAATTCAGGAAAAATATGAGAATAAAGTTAATTTGATTGTCTTTCAAACCCCACTACTAAGTTGGTCAGAATTGATTTCTAAAGTTCATAAAAATTCAATTTTCAGTTTATCTAACCTTTATGTATTCCATGAATTTTTAAAAATTCCACAAGTTGAATTTCTTTTTGGAAATGGTGGCGTTAAAAAGATAGTTTGAAAATCTAATTCTTGCCCGAATTTCAAGATTTTTTGGCCATTAAAAACATGGCAATTGAATTTTTAAAAATGTGTTTACTTTCTGGCTAAGTTTCTAAAAATAGTAGAGAATTTTTTTTCTTTTTTTTTTAAGGCAAAGCAAATCCTAAACTACCTAACAAATCCTGATTTCTTTTTTCAAAGAACTCCTATCCTAATTTAATCTAAAATTATACTAAGATGAATGTGTGCACTTGATAATCTTCACCTGCACACGATGTGTACGCAGATCCTCGCTTCATTCCTGCACACAGAAGAAATACACTAAATCAGATATGAAATCAAAATTCGTCGTGCCACCCCGGTAACGGCACGAATTTGTTCGAGGCGTAAATTACATTAAAAGAATGATTAGTCGTAGTATATCGCGAAACACGTCGAAGTAAATAAAATTTTACGAGATGTGAGTCCCAATCAAAGGAAGTAGAAAACGATTTGACTATAACACTGATTTAGATCTAAATACTAATCACAATATATATATAAAGTGAATCAGGTAGTCGATTGATTATGAGTTTGCAACTAGAACTAAATAGCTATAACATATAATGTTGGAATTAAAATAACTATCTAAACTATTAGAATAAGGGCACCAAGGGTAGTCCTTAGTGGCCTTTTGGAGAGGTCAGGGAGTGCAGCAATGGTGCACCAAGGTGGCTTGGTGGATGCTTCAGAGGAAGAGGGAGAGAGCCGGAGAAGCTTGAAGGTCTAGAGAGATGGAAGAAGAGATCTAAAGGAGAGTATGCTTCATATGAGGGCCCCTGTCGTCCTTATTATAGCTTCATAGAGGAGCAATATGAGCATTTGAGCTCTCCAACTCATGCATCAACCTCAAATTGATCAAATTCAACGATTGGGAGAACGGATCAGATCGTGCTTCAAAAGGCCTTCCAAAATGCCTCCAACACTCGGATCACCTCTCTGGCAGACACGTGGTGAGCTCCCCGCCCTCGAATCTTCATCTGATGGTCGTCACTTGCGCTCGGCCGCACAACCAACCGCAAGCGCTTAAATCGCACGCGATCCTCGTGAGCACGTGCTCATTGCTCCTCAGTCATCCGATCACGAGATCTAATGGCTTAAGCTCTTTTCTCGCACCGCATTGAATTTCAAATGCACGTGCACGCATTTGGTTGCGTGTCATCACACTCGTGGCCATCCAATGCACTGCAGCGCACCGTGCGTTCGTCTCATCATCGCTTGATCTAGATTCGACGCTCCAATTTCTCTTATGCTCGCTGCCGCCTCCAATTTACGTAGATCGTGCCTCAATCGTGCGTCTCGCACTTCTGCTCTAGCGTGCTAACTACTGTGCTAAGCGCGCGGACATGTCACGCTTTCCTTTCTTCGCACGGCTGCTCTTAGCCATTGGATGGAGATCCAACAGCTAAGTCTTGACCTTCCTTGATGAGGCGTGCTTGGGGCAGTGACGTGGGCGCATGGTGGCCATTAGATGATGTTCCAACAGCCCACAATGCGTGGGGGTGCTTCCTTCAGAGGTTGGGTGGCGTCGTTGGGCTGCTGTGATGGTGCCAAATGGCCCCATCGTGCCCATCCATCTTCTCTTCTTTGTAGACGGTGTTGTAGGCAGAAGATGGAAAATGACCGCGAAGGTATAAGGAAGGTGAAGGAAGTATGGATTAGGTGATGGAAGGCTAGACAAGGTTGGATTTGGCCTTGTTGGCATCGAAGAAGTCGAAGGAGAAATTGCAAAATAAACTACTCTAATTTATCAATCAGCTAGGATAAAGTAATCTACACTGAGAGCTAAAGTTAAGGCTACGATTACCTGGTCAAATGGGGGAAGGAAACACTAGTGAAACTTCGTTGGAGTAGAGGAAATCAGATGGGGTTGGGAAGAAATTCGGCGATGGAGTGAAGCAAACTAGAGAGGGAAATGGAGTTGGAGCCCTGCTGTAATGGTGGAGACTTGGACGAGGGAAAAGAAGAGCTAATCATTTTCGCCGGAACTGACTCGAAGAAGAGGCAGGAGGTCACCTAAGTAGGAAAGAATAACCAATGATCACATCAGTTGGAGAAATAGGATAGGGATACGATACTGGAAATCAAAGAAGCAAAGGGGCTATTTATTGGTGAAGAGGAGGGTTAAGGGGTTAGACTTTCGATAGAATCATGTCTAGGTTTATCGGAATAAGCATCATTGTCTCCAGTGATGAGCTCTCCAAGTGTCCTCAGTGCACATGCAACACATCCAAACCGTTGGATGCGAAGGGTTTATTACATGGAATCTTGTCGTTGAACAAAATGAAGCTCTACCCTTTGATGTTGCTGACATCAAAGAAGGACATGGGTGAACGTCGGACGCTAGTGAGAAAGAAGAAAACAAGAAAAACTTTTGGGGACCTGGATGCAAATATGAAGGACCTATGCATGAATAAAAGGACTTAATCTCATTAAAAGTTAACAACTAAAATGTAAATTATTGATTTTAAAGCTTAAATCAATTTAATTATTTTTCAACTTTTTATATATTCTTATAAATATGATAAATAATCTTTTATGATAGGAAATTACATTTTTGTCCTTTTTAGCTTTAGTTATTTAAGTGATTAACAATATTAACTTAACTAACAACTTAGGCATTATAAATATTATAAGCTTATATACAATACTTATTGGTAGCTAAATTATTAGGATTGAGTCCTATTTAATTAAACATAAATGAATGCTTATTGTCTCATAAATTAAGTATTTTATCCTATAATTAAGGTCCTTACTTATTATTACCTTATTATAAAATTAACCCTATTAAAATGTTATTCACTAGTTAATTAGTTAGGAAAACTAGTTTATTTAAGTGAATTAAGAGCCATGATGAGTCCCTCATCACTTACCTTGGGGGCAGTTGATTAAGACCTAGTTGTTGATGCACTAGAGCTAGTTAGACTCATGTTGCAACCATTTTGTGGAGAGGATGATTAGTAAGTTCATCCTCAACATATTACTCAACCATTACTATGCTATATGCTGTTGTTGCTATCTAATTCCTTCAATTTTCATTATGAGGAATGGACCAAAAGTTTTATGAACTTCGCGTTTCGAGCAAGCAAGGTGAAGTTCATCCCATTCTTTTAGAGGAGGAGGAAACCAAAATGGAGTTCAATGTGGGGGGTAAAATGCGAACATGGTATCTTGCCTAAGGCATGCAACAATGGGGCAAAAGTCAGAGTGAAGTAGATTGTGTAACATCCCAAAATCTAGGTTCTGAGTTATTTCAAAGTGCTTCGGGTCACTTTGATGTTGTAGACATGGTCGCGATTTGGTGCAAGTACAAGCACCTCTTGAAATTGCCAAAAATATGTATTTTGAGTCAACCCCTAGTCAAACCTCATCAAAAGGGTACCGTGTATGATACTATTGGATTTCTATGGTTGCAAGATTTCCAACAACATTTGTTTCACACAAATTCGAGGTGTATAGCTCAAGTTATGGCCAAAACAAGATCGAAAAGGACCTAAATGTAAGGTGAACAAACCTAGGGGTAAATTGGGTAATTTTCTCAACTAAACCTAAACCTAAAATGACCCTGGGGTCTATAAAGGACCCACTTAAGGTTTAGAGCGGTCATTTGGGATCTAAGGCCTCCAAAACTCAATAGAAATTGAGAGGAGGGAATTGGGCTTTCAATTAGAAATCCTAATTCAAATTTCCTAGGGATTAATTTGTGATTTCGAAAACCGTAGGTTTCCCCTCTACAATTATTGTGGAAGCAACAATGACAAC
Source organism: Thalassia testudinum (assembly GCA_037157565.1). Classification (NCBI taxonomy): domain Eukaryota; kingdom Viridiplantae; phylum Streptophyta; class Magnoliopsida; order Alismatales; family Hydrocharitaceae; genus Thalassia; species Thalassia testudinum. Next base: position 135,208,220 of record JAZHRO010000003.1, on the reverse strand, counting down.
AGACATGGGTTGTCCGATCTAGCAGCGTGACATGGATCTACGACATGTGTCGCACGAAGGGAGGCTCGAGCGCGTGCCTTTGCATGAAGAGGAAATGACGTAGGGGAAATCTGCATTGCTCGATTGTTGACGCATGGTGATCGAACGACGGGAAGCGACAGGCGTGCTGGTGATCCTATTTAGAGAGTGAGCACCAATCAGGCATTGACAGGTGTTAATGTGTGGACCAGTTGACCGGTCTGACTGAATTGGTTGGTTCAGTGACCTCTCGTGTTGTTTTGAACGGTTTGAGGCCTTCCTGACCTCAAAGTTTGACAAATTAGGTACCATTTGAACTGTCTCGATGCACACTATCTGTTGGTGAAGTTTATTTCTATTTTTGAGTATTGTTTCCTTAGTGAAAATTCAAAAAGGTTATAAAGTGATTCCTACCCTATTTTTGGTTAGTGTGATCCAGGATTTGTCCCCGGTGTATGCTCGGATTGTAAGGCAGGCGTGGCGATTGACCCCAGGCCCCCTTTATACACGGTTTGGAGTCACTGTAACCCTCTGATGATGCTAGGTAGATTTTTTTACCATTCTTGTATCTCCAATTCAATTTCAGTATTTGTGGACCTATCTCGCCTGGTTTTCTTCGTGTTTATCCCATCGAATGGCGTGAATCCCTCTTTTGCTGAGTTGGAACAGTGGTGGAGTATTGAACTCCAATTTTTGGGTACTTAATATGAAATAAAATGACATTATGAGATTGGATAAGATTAAGTGATCTAATGTGACCCAATTATTGCATCTACAAGGTAAACTCGGATTTGCTTGAAACAAGTTCTGTTGTGTTCATAAATTGATAAATATGGTGGGACCACTGTCATATTTGCGAAATTTGTTGTGAACAGATAACTCTTGGAGTAAATGTGAATGTCTAGTAATTTCTAAAATCAATGAATGTAATTAATTCATTATGGATTAGTTAGAAACCCTAAGGATACAGTTATTTGAAATTAATCAATATAACAGTTTTGTTGAGAGTTTGAGGATGGATAACTGGTTTTAGCCCTGCTACTCGCTAGGATTGGTTGTACCTTTGGTTTTTCAGATCGGTTCTAGGATGGCTTATGGAGTTGTTGGCCTCCCTATGACTCTTTGGTTAGGCTTACTGGCCAACTGGGATAGCGGGATGTGTGGCTCATGGTTTTGGGAGTGATTTCTTCCTCGGCCGGTGGGTGAGTCATTAGTTGTTTGTGGTTAAACGTACATAGCGCTTATAATGTTCATGCTACACGACGTAGCTGCCACCCCTTTCCGCAATGACCCCAGGGTGACGAAGAATTGTGACTTGATGGGTATAAGCCATCTTCTCAGCTAAGAGGGCGACTTATACCGATCTTGCATCGTAGGAAGTTGCAAGAGATCGTCTCGTGCCCGAAGACAACGATTGACGGATTGTGGACTGTAGTAACGCAGGCTTAAATGCATAAATAGAATCGAATAAGTAATAATTCATAAATGAATTAACTTCTAATATACTGCTCTCTTCCTTTTACTTTTGGCATTGTTGTTACTTGTTGTAGTTGTTCTACTCTACTCAGTTTTACTGACATGTCTCTCAGGTTCTGAACTCAAGTGTTGCTAAGCAGTTGGGTGCAACGGCTACTGTTGGTTTGTCTACTGTGGAACAAGGTCCTACTTTGGGAGACGGTCTGTTCATTAGTAGAAAAGGTGCGATTCTCGAAGGTGAATTTTCGACTGTAATGCCACGATCATGAATAATACTATTCTTGACCATTATAAAGTAAAATGGTTGCCAAAAAACCAAGGATTAAGTTTGCCACCCACCATGCAGGAATTTTGGTTGAGTCATTTTCAACCATTATAAATGGTTGAGAATATGAGATTTATCGACCATTAATGTGAAAATGGTCGACGATAAGCTTTTCATGAAGCCTCAAGTTGAAAAGATAATTTGAGGTCATTCTCAACCGTTTATAAATGGTCGAGAATAAATATTTTTCGACCGTTCATGTAAAATGATCGAAAATAAGCTTTTCATCAACTGCCAAATTCAAAAGTTAATTTGAGGTCATTCTCGACCGTTTATAAATGGATTAGAATAATAAATTTTTCGACCATTAATGGAAAGTGGTGGACCATAATCTTTTCATGAACCACCAAGTTCAAAAGTTAATTATTTAAAATCATTCTCGACCGTTTATAAACGGTCTTGAATAAGTTTTTTTGACCGCTCATGGAAAATGGTCGATAATAAGATTTTCATGAACCCCCAAAAATGAAAAGTTAATTTTCAAACTCAATAGTCAACTGTTTTATCTATAACGGTCGAGAAAGGTCAACATAAATTCCTAGCGCAGCCCTGACACCCTCCCCCTTCCTCCCAAATCCTCCTCTCCTCTTCCATCTCCTCCGCCGCATGGGAGCCTCCGACCATGACGTGCCTCCACTTTGCATCTCCTCTTCGTGCGGCCGGCGACCACCACCAAAGAAGGTATGACCTCCTCAACTAAGCCCCTCCTTCTCCGCTTGCCTCCCCTCACCGGTGACCACCCTCTCATCGACCTCAACCACGACCACCTCCAGCGACCACCACCACCATGGCGCCTCTCCCCCTCCCTTCCTCGACCACCACCACTATGTCGACCACCATCACCACCTCTGCCACGACAACCACCACCAAAAATGACCCCTCCTCCTCCTGCCACCACCACCTCAACTGCCAGCACCACCACCACCTCAGTCCTTCTCCCACCTCCTCCTGCCACCACCACCTCAGTCCTTCTCCCACCTCCTCCTACCACCACCACCTCAACTGCCAGCACCACCACCACCTCAGTCCTTCTCCCACCTCCTCCCTGCCACCACCACCTAATCACCATTTTTTTCTAATTACATTTGTTATTGCAATTTACAATGAAATCAAAATTTATTATATATAAGATTCATCTTTCAAATTACTTTTTATCAAGAAATTATATTACAATTCTATGCTTACTTGATCATGAATAAGTTGTGGAAGCTAAAAAAATATTCACTATGCATGAGGAACATTTTCATTAGATTTTCCTGTGAATGTTAAGCGTGAATGATTTGGTTGATTGAAGATAAGTATTTCAATTTTCAATTTAAGTGCCTTCCTTCCAGTTCTTAGATTTCTTCTATTCATGTACAAGTTAGTATTCCACCAATGTTGTAGGAAGAGAGACTACAAAGATTGCAGCATTGCTTGAAAGTCTACTTTGACCCTTCTTGACGAGATCATCAGGTGAATTACTCATTGAATTGCACAACTACTCATAGTTTTCATTTATTGTTCTCAACCATCTCTTTCAATACAACCAACTGATCTCAGAAAACTATGAGTAGCTGTGCAGTTCAATGAGTAATTCACCTGACGATCTCGTTAAGAAGGGTCAACCATCTCTTTCAATACAACCAACTGATCTCAGAAAACTATAGGATCTCCCCTAATGGGAGGGGAATGATGAATGTCTATCATTGAAAAGACAAAAGGAACATTTTTGAAACTTAGTATTATGATTTTTGAAATATTTCTAGGGTAATTTGATGGTCAGAACAGATGATATAGAGTATAACACCCATAATATATGACTAACAGGAATCTTTATGTTTCATCAATTTCAAGTTGATTACTTCTATTACATGGGACATCTGAAATTAAAGGCCTTGGCATCCCTTTGAAAAGGAGAAAGTGTAGGGATAGACCTGTATTCATATAGATGCATCATAGAGGAAAATAAATATTGTGGAGATTTGGGGAATTAAAAATATTATTATGAAATCTCTAACACTCCCCTCCAAGTTGGAGCATGCACGCCAACTTGAAGGAGTAGTACTGGTAGATGCTCCCCCATCTAATATAGTATGTTATAATGCTATTGTAATGACAACACTTACCATATTATTTTTAGGCTCAATACTAATCAGGGATTTGACACTAGCATGAGGCTTTGAGAGACCTATGGTCTGTAGCATTCTCACATCAGGAGCTTCACGATTTAGTATTGGACTCCCATCGTCGTTCAGAGCAGATCTGTATGGTTGGATCGGTCATTCGCAGCCCCAAATTACCTGTGATTGTTAATGCCTCTCAATTAGCACATAATATGACATTATTATTCACAAATCTAATAAATCAACTATGATGCAAAGTACGATGCGAATGCATACAGAATGCATAAGTTAATCTAGGTTCTAACTTAATTCAGGTGGATTAGGGCCTATGATTGCTGCGCAATCACGCGCATGAAGGACAGTGGGTGGGTGAGCTACCTACAGCGACGATTGCAGTTCGTGTACAACGACATCCTTGTTGTCGCTATTGATGCGATGCCTATTCTAGCCCTCTTTCTTCCACAATAAAGAGACCTATGGACCTCCATTGCAAGGGCATCTCTCACTATATTCTACCTAGCACATCCCCCACCTCCATAGATCTTCAAGCAAGGTCCCGGAGCTGTCGAGTCGCCGACGGAAGCCCCTCCACCACTGTGGCTACCTCGCCGACGGATCTTCAAGCATTCCTCTAGCATTATAGATGTAAAACAACTCTATCTTTTGTAATATATTATCATTTGCTGGTTTCATGCATAGTTAGCAATTTTCATATTATCGTGAATCTCTAACCCTCTCTCTCTCTCTCTCTCTCTCCTTGCAAGAAAACCAATCGACATATGTTGTGACAACTAAGCAACTAACGAATTTGATTTTACGCCTCCTTGTGTTCAACACTTGTACTCACATGTGATTATTCTTATTAAAATTGACGCCATTTTCACATGCTACAATGAACAACTTAATATAACGCATTTTCCGACGTCAGTTTTTGACGTCATTGCTGGAAGGCAACGGATCTCTTATTTGCTTTTGTATTTGCATTAATGATATTTCTGAGATCTTACTCTCTCTTTCTCTCTTTCTATGGATTGGCTACAAGAATCCGATGCAAAAGCGACAAGAGGAGCGCACTCAAAGATAGTAGATAGGGGATAGAGTGCAGCAAAGATCTCGGTGAGTATCATCCTCTCTAGCATAGCCCATCCATTCTTTTATCAAAAAAGAAATGCATTTAGGCTCATGTATAAGCCCTAGGCTAGTTTGATTGTTTGCTTGCTCTAAAAAAAAATAAAGAAAGAAAAAAAATATGGCGTGATGAATGGCTACTTGACTCACATCTTAAATCCGTCACCCAATAAAAAAAAATATATACACTCTCTAATTTCATTTGGAAGATCTTTTTGGAGTGTTCTTTGAGTGGTGTTTGCGAAGTTACCCATGTCTTGTATTGGGCCACACCACTCAATCTAAAATCAATTCACCTGGTAGAATCGCATGAACTTTAGGGTGAATACATTAGGGTTGTTTTTCTTGGGCCACATCATTCTCTCTAAAGGAAATTGACTATCATCTGTTGTGTGCAAAAGATTGTGTGCCCACTTAAACATTGTCTGAAAACATTAAGAAACTTCAACACTAAAAAGCACTAAAGCAAGGATAAATCAATAAAAGACACCACATCCTAAAAACCTTGCTTGAAAACCCTATTTGTTGAAGTGCACATACACGCTCAATTGGATTAATTAAGAGGCACAACCCCCAACAACGCCTCATCATATATCTTGAACACAAGCATTGACCCAGCCCAAATTAAAATTGAATAGGCATTGGCCATAGGATTGATTGAGTCTGTTTCAGGGTACCTTCCCGAATGCATTGCGAATTAGTGACGTCTGCCTACTTCAAAAGGTGCTAAGTTGGGAGGCTCGATTGTCAAACGACTTAAGTAAGCAGGGGTTTGGCATAATTATTAGCCCTCGGGACATGCTCCCCCTGCTTCGCCTTCCCAACTTTACCACCTTAGAGAGTAAGGACAACACCAAATTCGTCATGTGGTCGGAGTTTATTTCTGAAGCATAGGTCACCTAGGTCTACACTATAGGGCATAGTTTTGTTTGCTTGATTGTGCACACTTAATTCTCTCATATGTTCTTCCCTCATCCCTCCACTTCTTCCAAACCATGGATTTCAATGCCTATCCTTCCTATCCACACTATCCCCAACATGATTTATATTCTAACCCAAGTAGACCATATCCACAATTCACTTAGGATAACCAGCCACCTAGTTGGGGATATAACCCAGAACCTGAGTACCCAAAATACCTCCCTTGTCCCAACTATCCCAATTTTACCCAACCGGCCCTAACCTCCTATTGGGATACATCCAACCCACCCACCTAAGGGTATGACCCAAACCTTAGGGATCCTTATCTTGATTCTCCTTATGATGACTCTTCTTTTAGGTCCCACTCACCCACTAACCAATCTGATAGGACCTACACTCTAGGAGAACACCAAGACCCCTACCCTTCTCAGGATCATAAACATGATAGGTCATCTGAATTCAAGGATCTCTCCTACTTGACCTATGGATTGGAAGGGATTTTAGAAAAATGGAAATCAAATGATGATCATAAACCTGGGCAAATCAAGAATGATCAGCCCCTGCTTTAGACACTTGACGAAGAATTAGACTGGGAGGACTTAGAACCTCAATTATTTTGAAGTAGGACTAAACAGAAAATTGTGCCTCTTGAGGAATTGGACCCTGAAAATGATAGAATAGAGGATCCACCCAAGAACTTAAACCCCAGTATGAACTCTGATACACATCCTCAACCATATCCCCCTAACCCTGAGTTGAATGCTAAGGAAATCAAAGGGAAACCTAATGACACTCAGTTAATTCCTGATAGCCTTTAGTTGGAGTTATATAGACAGAACCAAGAATAAATTAAGAGGAAACAAGCCATGATTGATATGTTCCAACAATTGGATGAAGAGGGCCAAAGAACACTGATGGAAGCAACTCCTTTTATGGAATTCATGAAGCAAGGCCCTGTGGTGATCAATTGGACTACACCTAGTTGCCCAAAACTGGTTCAATCCACCATTGATGCTCCCTCGATGTTGGACAACTCATTAGAAAATGTCATTAAGGATTCCTTAGAACATGATTTGGGGAGGGTTGAGGACAAAAATTAGGAGAAAATTGAGAATTTGGGGGTTGATGTCTGTGAATCCAAATCTAATCTTCCTGAGGAAAATGACTTAGTGGAAGAGACATCCAAAATTGAAGATGGGGAGTGGGATTACGATTCTGAAATAATTGATTTTGAATCATTTGAAACCCCCATCTCAAGTTTAGAGGATGGCCAAAAGAAAGAATTTGAGCTAGATGTTGAAATTAGCCTTACCTCTACTACAACCTTGAAAATTGAGTCTGATATAACAAAGGTTGAAGATTATATTTTAGGGGTCAAGGAATTGGAGGGAATTAAAGAAGAAGGGTGGATTTTTCGTTGGAGAGCGACCTCATGCTTGATTTTAGGGCCTATTGTGAAACTCTTGATTTTGTTACATGCCATATCAAAATTGAAATCCCGCAACACGAATTCATTGGAATCGATATAACTCTGAGTGATTACAACTTTAAAGGGACATAAGCTAATTACAAAACCTACATCTTTAGTGTCCGGCATTTTAGATTCGGGTTGCACTTATCCAAATCAACTTCTCTACATGCTCACAGATTAAGAGAGGAACGGACACAGGCATACGTGATACACCATTTGTAGAGTTCCCATCCCTTAGAGGTGGGATTGCACCATAATCTAGTCCGTATCTGCGGACTTCTGACTCTAGGTCTAGCTGATTATGTCTTCTCCTTCTTGACCTAGACCATTCAATTGATTGATCCTTTATTGTCTATGTACTATGCCCAACTGAACGCACTAAACTCAAAGCTTCCTGGGAGGCAACCCAAAGGATTCAAGCTGACCGAATTCACTGTTGAAACTCAAATTTCTTTCCTTACTCCCTTGCATATATTTATTTTCCAATGAGGACATCATCCAACTTAGGCATGGGGTGGTGGTAATTCGTATGTTCTGAGTACATATTGTCAGCTTGAATTATCTTAAAAAAAAAAAGAATTAGGAAAAGAAAACATAGGCATTAGGAGCTTGTCAACCTTTGGACATGATACGTTAAGGACCTGAGTTCTTAAACTCTTCAGGTCTTCGGGCTTAATCAGTCCAAGTGTCCACTAAAATGTGGACTTGTTCTCGAGTCCTCACCACCATAATTTATTTCAATCTGGTCAATAAACTAGGGTGATAGGTATACGACTTATCAACCCACCCTCTAATTTAGGGGGACTTTTTAGTCTAAGCATCTACACACGTTTTGCACCGACTCACTCCTCGGTTGTTCTAACGAAAATTAGGTAGGTAATGAACCTAGGGTGGTATGGCTGGCAAGTTGTCGTGGGTAACAACCCATTGGCCGGTTGTTCAGAGCCCAGCCAAAGGACCATTCTCTTTTATTATTTCCTTTAGGTAAATCTTAGATCAGGGAAGCCACCTACTTTAAAAAAATGAAATGAAAAAAAAAGAAATAGAAAAATAGAAAAATAAGAAAAAGAAAAAAAAAGTCACACTTCACCACACCAGTATGGCTGGCAAGTTGTCGTGGGTAATAGCCCATTAGCTAGTTGTCCAAATCCCAGCTCATAACATGCACAAGAATTCCAAAACACTTAAGGAAGAAGTGGAGAAGTAGAATAATCCAGGGAGATATACATTGGGTTTGCCCTTGTGTTGACCCCATAAAAACAAAAGTAGGGAGAAAGTTACCTGTCAAATAGATACACCTTTAGGCAACATTTTCTTTTTCGGGTCACCTAGGGGCGTAGAAACCCAAAGTCTGTTTTAATTGTCGTTAAGTGAGTCTATCACAATTTTCACAACAAGATACTTAACACTTAGAGTCCTTTTCGAGTCTTGGGTGGGTTGAGTAGCCATAACCCAAAACTCTCAACTCCAAAATCAAAAAAAAAATAGAAAAGATGAAAAAGAAAAAAATACATATTTGCTTCAATATAGAATAAGGTAAGGACTTAGGCGGTCTACATTTTGGTAGGCACCTGGGCGCTGTTAAGTCTCTTTGTGTTAGGTTCTTAGTAGAAATTTCCTTCTGTTGACAAATAACGGGTGCCTAAGCGATCAATTCTTGATTCTAGTTGTGAATAACATTTAGGTTAACTTTGCTAGGGACTAGCAAGGGGTAGGCATGGGGTTATGATGACTTTACAATTATTAATGTTAATTATATCAATTAGAGTCAATTTCGAGGGTACATGTGGATTAATGTCATATTATAGTGGGTTTGGGGGCATTACATGCATTTTGCATTATTTTATGTTAAGATTGCTTAGAATTAATGTTCAATGACCAACTGACTGTATAAGTGCATATTGAAATAGGTCTCAGATGAGCAATCGGACTATACGGATAGATCCAGATCAATGAACAGAGTCTGACGGACTCAAAATCACTTTAATCTGACCTCCGTAGCACCCACAACAAGACCTAGAAGTTCTGACCGTTGATCTAATGATCAACATCCAAAAATGTGCCACATGTCGCTCATCCGCACACCCAGCAGCACTCGCCCCCTTCTCTTCATCGCACAACGTGCAATCTTAGCCACATGTTTCTCATCCAACAGTTGAGGAGGTGCGGGCAGCAACTACTCTCCACGACAAACTGCGGGCATAGCACATTGGTGGAGACAAGCACCCACATAGTGAAGGCACGCGTTCGAGACTTCACGCAAGGCCAAATCCATTTCATGCGAAGGGGCAGCAAAATTGGGCTATCAGATCCCCATCATGCTATTTTGATAGCGGCGACGTGGCACGATCTCCACGCTGGATGCATGCAAACAGCAATGCGCGATCTGACGCGCAATCCAACGCGTGATCGTACGTGCGGCGGGGCACGATCTGAAGGGCAGGCAAGGCGTAATCTCAATCGTCGATCCTTAATCGGACGACGAACAAAGCGCACATACGGATCGCTCTCGCGTGGCCACTGTTCACGTACGCACGGAGGACAGCGCTACCTACAGCGACGATTGCAGCTAGCCTACAGCGACATCCTTGGTGTCGCTATTGATGTGATGCATATTCTAGCTCTGTTTCTTCCACTATAAAGAGACCTATGGACCTCCATTGCAAGGGCATCTCTCCCCAGCTTCTACCTAGCACATTCCCCACCTCCATAGAGCTTCAAGCAAGGTCTCGAAGCTGTTGAGCCGCTGACGGAAGCCCCTCCACTGTTGTGGCTGCCTCGTGCCTCTCCATTTTGCTAGTGTTCTTTAGTTGATGTTCATGTTATTTTAAGCATTCCTCTAGCATTATAGTTGTAAAACGACTCTGTCTTTTGCAATATATTATCATCTGCTAGTTTCATACATAGTTAGCAATCTTCATATTATCATGAATCTCTAACCCTATCTCCTCTCTCTCTCTCTCTTGTCTTTTCGCAAGCAAACCAAATGAAATATGTTGTGACAACTAAGCGACTAACGGATTCGATTTCATACCTCCTTGTGTTTGACACTCGTACTCACATGCAATTATTCTTATTAAAATCGACGTCGTATTCGCATGCTAGAATGAACAACTTAATATAACGTGTTTTCCAACGTCAGGTGACGGTGGTGGCAAGGATGAGGGGGAGGGTGAGGACGATGCTGAGCTACAGGAGACAGCTCAGCAAGACCCTCAAGTTGAGGCAGGGACTAGTTCTGGTAAAAGTTGTCGGTAATATCTTATTGAAATTTACTTGTAATGTTTTAATTTTTTATTATATTTTTCTTATCGGATAAGAAAAAAAAAGGAAGGGGTCTGATAAGATATGCAAATCCAGATGCACTTCCAAAGGGGACGAGGATCAAAGTACATATCAACGAAGCTGGAAAAGATGCAGACTATCCTCCTTTCATTAGCAGACTATCTAGGATGGTAAAGGAACTTGTTCCCCTTTCTTGTTTTAACTGGAGAAGGGTCTCAAAGGAGATGAAAAGGCAGCTTATTCGTAATATGGAGGTAAATAATTATTAACGTATATAGATAAATTTACTTCAATCATATTTAATTCATTTATATGATTAATATTACAGGAGATTTTTGATTAAGGTAACGATCTAAATGTCACCAAGTACATCATCAATCATACCACGAGACAACATCGTAATTGGAAGATGACAACAAAGAGACAGGTGAAATATGTAATATTTTACATTTTTTATTTACTTAATTAATTTATTTTAACAATTTATTTGTACAATTTAGTTTTGTAATAAAATGTCGTCTCATTAGGAGGTATTGTGGAACGTACCTCCTACAATAGCAGCAGATGTATGGAAAGACTGTTGTGAGCATTGGAATAAATCTGAGACAAAGATAATTATAAATACTTCTAAGGGTATTTTGAGATAAATGATTTAATTATTTTCTCATTATAATATATTATACATACAAGATCAAGCGAAGAGGGAAAAGGCCAATAGGGTCAAAGCTCTACCACAGACCAACTGTTTGGGTCAAATGAGTATAAATGGAGTTATGGAAAAATATGTAAGTAATTCCTTATTATGTCACTTCTATATTTTTAATTAAATCCTTAATTATTAGTATTACCTGCAATTTGAAATATATTTACATGCACATTCACATGATAGTGTTATTCTCGATCAGGTTAGTGTTTGTGAGATTACTCATTGCAAGGTCATCATCGATGGCCAACGAACATGGATACATGAGACATACCAGATGAAGCATGTAGTAACATTTTATTATCAATTAATTTAAATTTTATAATTTTTTTATATGACCTTAAATTGTAAGCATAATTTAGTTTGTAATTTGTAGGGAGAAGTGATGAACTTAATCAATCCCCCTTCATACTCCACTTCCGGCACTCAGCAACAACCTCCTATGACACCTGAGGAAGCTTTTAGGAGAGTTGTGCCTTCGGAACACAGAGGCTTCGTTCGTAGTGGGGGAAGGTGTCAGACGATCTCCAGCTGGTATGGGTGGAAGGGGTCAGCGTCGGCAACCGTCGTCGAGTTGATGCAGACACAACTCTAAGATGTCACCTCACAGCTTTAGCAGCAAACTCAAGCTTGGCAAGATGCCAACAAAATCATGGAGGAGCAAAGGAAGGAGATGGAGCAGCAAAAAGCGGAGATGAGGGAGATGATGGCATTTCTATAGGGCAGCAGTAGGGATCACACTCCCTATCACTACCCGTCTCGCAGAGATGATGACGACCTCGGTGGTGATGGAGCAGGACAAGGGGTAGGAGCTAAGGCATAGGTTTAGATTTCTTCGCTTTTCCTTAGTTAGGTTCATATGTATTTTGCATAGTTATATATATATTTTGACATTATGACATACTTTTTAATTAGGTTTATATATTTGTTGTATGTTTCATGTTGCTGTAGGCGTTATAAGACTATAATACTTACATTGTGAATAATTAAAAAAAAATACACACATATACGCGACGGTTTTATAGGAAAATCGTTGTGTATACAAATAAAACCACGGTTTAATAATCATCATTTATTGTTATTGCGGGAAGAAACAAGGACAAATCAATGGAATAAAAGACGGTTATACACCCATCATGAAGAACCTTAAACAATGATTTTCCAGTAAACTGTCATCTAACCAAAAGAAACAGCAGTTATAGCAACCGTCGTGTATTGTTACGAATGAATGACGATTATTTAACATAACAGTCATATATACACTAATGCAACACACACTTTCGCGATGAGAATATACAACGATTTTGAATGATTAGGAGATGGTTTTGAACCATTGCGAAAAGCAATCATTCCTATAGTGGTAACAGACTAGTAAATTCTTCTTAGTGCATGTTTGGATATGGACTTGGCAGTTTATACTTAGTTTTGCACTTTATGTTTCTATCAGTAATTCATTTGATTCTACGTATACTTGCCATGTTTACATGTTGGACAATTGGTATTCGAGTTTGGAATCCGTGATCTGATATCGCAAGGTGTTAGGTCACAACAATCACCCTTTCAACATTAGGTTTAACCATTGGATCAACTTGCACTCATTTTGAGAAATAGCCTATGCCTACTAGAGTGTACCTACTCTCCCTTGTAGCCATGGGAAATTCTCGAATAAAATCAAACCCCATCTCATGAAGGGAATGGGGGTCATTATTGGGATTAGCTTTCTAGGGGAAGCCTTGCCATAGGAGGCAAACACTGTCAAGTATCGCATTTCTTCACAAACACTCTGGCATCCTTGGTGAGATTGGGTCAATAATACCTTTAAGTCAAGAGGTTAAATATGAGTGTCTTTTTCCCTTCATGATTTCCACAGATGCTTGCATCTACTTCCAATGTTGTACCTGCCTCTTTCTGTGTAAAGCATCGAAGTAGCGTGGTTGCGCACCCTCTCTTCTAAATGACTTTGTCCAAGACAATGAAATAATTTACTTTCATTCAAAAAGAACTGGGGTCTTTGCACTATTTTGGGATCCTCCCTTTCAATATATAGTCTCTTATTGGGTTGATCCACGTCCATTCCACCATCAAAGTTAGGATGGAAGTATCCAAGATGGATGGCTCATTGAGCTCCTTTAGGGAAAGATGTCCCTTCTTTACCTTTTAGGACAATAAGGTGTCAAGTCAATGCATCAACAATGGAATTTTCTACTCAGGGAATTGATGAGGTGTGGCTCATCATAGCTAAAATATACAAGTTAAGTTAGAAATTAAGTTAAAACACTACAAATTAACTCTAGAAAAGGGTTAAGTGTGAGATTTATGGAAAATGACCTAAAACATCAACTTTATGCTAAAAATGAAAAATTAGGCCACAATTAAAGAGATTCTGTACTAAGATTGTAAATGGTTGAATTTAATGTCAATTGAACAACAAAATGATGTCAAATTAACAATTCAATAGATGAAATAAATTATAATATGCTCAAAATACATGCCATAAAAACTTCATTCCATTTTGAATGCATTTGGACCTTGGATTTGATGCTTTACACTTAGGTCCTTCTTAGAGTATTAGACCTTCACATTTTATTCACTCAAAATTGCCAAGGACTTATTTGTGAACTGTTGGGGACCTCTTTGATATGAAAACCTATCACTTATGGGCTTCTATACAATTTTCATATCATTTCACCTTAAGGGTATGGTGAGCAAAAATACCAATACACTTGGTGATCAACATGTTCTTAGCAACTCCTTACGAAGAACTCAAGAGTTCTCCATCGTCTATTCTCCTAGATCTGATCCTACAGTGGATCTTAATCGAGCCTTCTACTGCCAGTGCCAAATGTTTCGCGCCCACATCTAGATCACATCCAACGACTCCTATTCATTTTAATGCCTTACGCGTGCTCTAGATCCCATCTCCACCCTCAAGACCCTATGGCCTAGACCTGTTGATCCCAGTCACCTAAGCCTCCCTTAGCCTATATAAGGACCTCCCATTCGAGCTCGTGACCCCATCGATTCCCTCCCCTATTGAGCCGGTCACTCGCCCCCTTCCAATTCATTTCCTCCTTCTTCCACTGCCTGTGACAAAGGCTGCAATCCCTTACCCAATTCGATCCATGTCATTAAGGATCCCATAACTGCTGAAGACATCCCAGATCTCACCTCCCTATGAGCTTTCAATCACTAGAAGCATCTCCCTCCCCTTCATCACTACAATGACCAATTGCAGTGCCTCAGGTCCCATTCGTCCAATTAGAATAGGTTTTAATGCTTTCCTAGCGTAGATTAACTTAGTTTACATAGTTTAGAGTAGATTTTGATTGGTAATTTGGTTTAGATTAGTCTAGATTAGATTGATTGTAGTTCTTAGCTAATTCACCCTCTCTAATCAATTCTTATCAGAGAGGAACACTCACACCTTCACATCACCTCATTTACCTTCCTCAACACTTCACAATCGCCTTCACATTGATTTCGTCATGTTTTTAATCACCAGATCACCCATCCATCAGAGCCTCGTTATGATCTAAATTTGTATAGCTTCTAGATCCTTTAGTCCTTTAGTTCTCCATTTTCCTTAATTTTAGCTTCTAAGATAGCTTCTGAGGCTTAGAAACTGCAACCAATGTTCGTTAAGCCATGAGTTTAAATCATTCGTGCTTAATGCAATGGCTTTACTTACAAGCTTCTAGGTTATGAAACCATCAAATTTCCCCAAATCATGACTATCCTTAATCTCCTTAAGTCTTTCCTTAGGTTCTGCCTTACTAAGATTTGGTAGCTTTCTTCTCACCCTTTTCTTTCATGAAGTCAACATCGAAGGTATATCTCCTCGGCTGAACCATTTGGTCTCTTATTGTAATATCTCACTCTTTTTGGACTTTTGGGATATTTGAACGCACACATTTTTATTGGATTTTTTTAGTAAAGGATAAGTAGAGGAATTTCGGGCTATTTTTGTTACACCTCCAAACTAGAGGGTGGATAATTCAGCCAAATACTTCTATGCTAATAACTTCAACCATGGTTAACAAAATTCCTTAGGACTCGACAAACCCAGAACTAATCCATCCCCCTAGCTGATCAAGCTGACTACATCCTGAAGAGTTTAGCTTCCAAATCTTACTGCCTAAGTCTTAGATTAATGTCTCCTAAGTCCTAATTCTTAAGAAGCTTCAAATTATGCAAATTATGCTATAAACATATATTTTTATATGAAATACACTATAGAAAGTGTCTAGAATAGATGAAATATATTCAACAAAGCACTACCCCCCCTTTCTATCTCATGCACTGTCCTCATTGTATGAAGGGAAACATATGAAAAAGAAGGAAAGGGAAGATATTACCTGGAAAACTCTAAATTGCAGTCATGAAACTTGACTAGCCACATCTAGAAGAAAATCATAAATACTTACAAGCAAAATTGGGTTGGGTTGCCTCCCAACAAGCACTTAATTTTACGTCCATAGCTAAATGCAATGCAGCTCAGATGTCCACAAGTGCAGCCTTATGGACTAGTGGTTCATGGGCCAAATCCTCAATGTAGTGTTTCAATCTTTGCCAATTAACCGCAAAAGTTTGTCTAGATTTTGGCTCCAAAATTTCCACATCCCCATTCTAAAATGGTCTAACCACCATATAAGGGCCAATCCACTTAGATCTCAGCTTACCAAGGAAAAGCTTGAGTTTGGCATCAAAAAGATAGACCTTTTGATTGGCTTCAAAATTCTTTTGATTAATATGTCTATCATGAAAGGCCTTAGTCTTGTCTTGTAGATCTTTCTATTCTCACAGGCCTTGAGTTAGATTTCATTGAGCTCAGTGAGTTGGAGTTTTCTTTGATTTCCAACCTCATCTAAATCCATAATGCATTTTTTAATGGCCTAGTAGGCTTTATGCTCCAACTCAACTGGAAGGTGACATGATTTTCCATAAATCAATATATAAGGTGACATGCCAATCAATGTTTTGCAGGCAATCCTATAAGCCCATATTACATCATCTAATTTAGAAGGCCAGTCCTTTCTGTCAGATCGAATTATTTTTTGTAAGATATTCTCTTTCTTGATTGGAGACTTCGATTTGGCCATTAGTTTGGAGGTGATAAGGTGTAGCAATCCAGTGTTGCACCCCATACTTAGCTAATAAAGCTTTGAAGTGGGCATTTGTGAAATGGGTTCCACCATCACTAATGATTGTTCGAGGCATCTCAAATCTTGAAAAAATATTTTTCTTGACAAAGTTGATCATGACCTTGTGGTCTTTGGTCCGAGTCAGGATTACCTCAATCCATTTTGACACATAATCAACAACAGCAAATATGTATTCAAATCCTACTGATGGTGGAAAAGGACCCATCAAGTCTATGCCCCAGACCTCAAAAACTTAAACAATCAGAATTAGATGAAGGGGTGTCATGTTTTTTCTAGTCATATTTTCCAAGGATTGACATCTTGTACAGCCTTACAAAAATCATGTGCATCCTTAAATATGGAGGGCCAATAAAATCCACATTGCAGCACCTTGGTTGTCTTTTTACCAGAAAAATGGCCTCCACAAATAAGATTGTAGCAAAAGATTATGATGCTTTTAGTCTTAGATTCAGGCACACATCTTCTGATAATTTGATTTGCACAGAGCTTGAATAACAAAGGATCCTCCCAAAAGTAGTACTTTATCTCTAAAAAGAACTTAGCCTTTTGTTGCTTGGTCCAATCAGTAGGAGTTCTTCCTATGGCTAGGTAATTAACCAAGTCTACGTACTAAGGAGTTTCTGTAGGTTCAATGGTCAAGAGTTGTTCATTAGGAAAATGATCTTTGATTAGTGGAATAGAGATAGTGTTATGTAGAGGTAGTCGAGATAAGTGGTCAACCCCAACATTCTGAACTCTGAGCTTGTCTTTGATTTCTAGTTCAAATTCTTAAAGCAACAATATCTATCTTATTAACCTAGGTTTAGCATCCTTTTTAACCAACAAATGACGGAGGGTTGTATGATCAAAATATACTATCACACAAGACCCAATGATATATGATATGAATTTGTCCAATGCAAAGACTACCACTAGCAACTCTTTTTCCATTATGGTGTAATTCTGTTGAGCCTCATCCAATGTCTTGCTAACGTAGTATATCACTACGAGTTTCTCCTCAATTTTCTGTCCCAACACAACCCCAACTGCGTAATCTAATGCATCGCACTTTATTTCAAAGGGGTAGGACTAGTCAGGAGGTTGTAGGATTCGAGATTGGGTCATTGTGTCCCTCAAAGAGTTGTAAGCTTGGATGCAGTTATTATCAAAATCAAATGGGACATCCTTATTAAGTAGATTGGTCAAAGGTCTACAGATCTTAGAGAAGTCTTTAATAAATCTATGGTAAAAGCCTACATGTCCTGGGAAAGTGCAAACTTGTATAACCAAGCTAGGTGGAGGTAGATTGGAAATCAAATCGATCGTGGCTCGATCCACTTGTAAACCCTTTTCAAAAACTATGTCCCAGGACAATTCCCTATTGAACCATAAAATGGCTCTTTTCCCAACTCAAGACTAGATTCGTCTCAATGCACCTTTTCAATATCTTTTCCAAATAACTCAAACATTGATCAAATGAGTCTCCAAAAATTGAAGATTCATCCATAAAGACTTCTAAGTAATCCTCGAGCATGACTAAGAAAATTACCATCATGCATCTCTAAAATGTTGCTGGTGCATTACATTATCCAAATGGCATCCTACGAAATGCAGAGGTTCCATAGGGACACATGAAATTCATCTTCTATTGATCTTCTAGTTGATTGACACTTGATTGTTACCTAAGTAGCCATACAAAAAGCAGAAAAACTTATTCCTAGCCAACTTTTCCGATATTTGATCAATGGAGGGCAAAGGAAAATGGTCCTTCTTAGTGGTTGAATTAAGTTTTCTATAATCAATACAGACCCGCCATGTAGGGGCAATGCGAGTTGAGATGTCTTTACCTTGATCATTCATCATTATAGTAAGTCCCGTTTTCTTAGGTACGACTTGAATTTGACTTACCCATGGACGGTTAGAAATGTGGTAAATAATAACTACATCAAGCCACTTGATGATTTCTTTCTTGACCACCTCCCGCATGTTTGGATTCAAACGTCTTTGCAATTCAAGGATGGTCTTTCACCTTCATCCAAATAGATCTTGTGGGTGTAAAAAGGATTGATTCCTCTTAAATCAGCTATGGTCCACCCTATGGCTTGCTTATGGTTACTTAAGACCTGAGTCAATTTGAGTTCTTAATCCAAGGTAAGATTAGAGTTGATAATCATAAGAAGAGTCTGATTGGGTCTAATGTAAATGTACTTCAAATAAGCAAGAAGGGGTTCTAATTCTAATTTAGGTGGGACCATGGTTGAAGGTAGAAGAGATCGTGGAGTTGGGTTAGGTAGCTGTTCCACGTGGTTCATTGAGTAGAGTCTTGAGTCAAAAATTGGGTTCAAGCATTTGTACCTCACCTTAATTCCAGGATCACAATTAATCAATTTTCTATGTTGAGTCAGGAAAGCTAGTAAGTGGTCTTTTACCAAGTTGATTGACATGGTCTCTTCAATATCATCCTGATCATCTAGATCCTCAATTGCTTAACAGTTAACAAAACTCTTAATCGCCTTGAATACATCTAATTGCATTTTTCTAACCCCACGGGCGAAATCAACTTTCCTCGATTTGCAATCAATGTGTGCCATTGTTGTTGCCAGAAAGGGCCTACCAAGAATAATTGGAGTGTTACTTAGTTTTTCAAGCACATTCATATCAAAAACAAGGAAGTCAACAGGGAAGTAAAAATCTTTTACTTTAACAATCACATCCTCCAACAACCCTTTAGGCGTAGTCAAGGTTCGATCACATTAGTGGGTTTAAGTTCTCCAAATCCAAATTTCTCATACAGCATAGTCACAATCAAATGTAGGATCTAAAGGCACAAGCACACTAGAAGGTGATAAACTCTAGTTTATCATCTTCCTTAGGCACATTTTACACCTAGTTCCTAGGTATTCTTCACCCACACTATAGGCTTGCATTAGGCATTCATGCATATTTTATGACTTTGCATGCATTGATAGGTTTTCTTAGTATTCTATCTTATTGATATATGCATTGCTTGCTTGACAGGGATTGCAAGACCTTTGCAGATTTTCAAAACGCTGGCAAGATAACGAGAAAGGAAAAACCCTAAGTAGAAGACGAAGATAAAAGCTCAGTAAACTACATGTCAACTCACCTCAACTCCCTTTCAGCTCAGTCAAGCTCTATCCAGCTCAAGGCAGCTTAGCTTAGCTCCTCATGGCTACTAGTTCTCAGCTAGTTAGCTAGGCTGAGTTGTGAAGTTCAAGATGACTACACCTCAACTCCTTCCAGCTTCCTACAACTCTAGACTAGCTAAAAGTAGCTCCAAGCAACTCTTCTTAGCTACTAGCTAACACAAGCTAGCTAAGCTATCTACTAAGTCCTCCTCCTGCATGCCTTCCTCCAAGCTCCCTACTCCACCAACCTCCACCTAAATAGCACCACCTTTTTTTCCCTCTAAAGATCACATAACCACCACCTATAGGCATCCCTTCATTTTCCCTCCAAAAACCCCTTGCATCCCTTCATGGATGGCACGACCTTTTTCCCTACAAAATGCACCCACAACCACCATCTAAGGTGGTGCCAACCCCCTTTCATGCCCCTTCATTTGGCACCATCTCTTCCCTACCCTCCATTCCTAACCACCACCTAAATAACCACATCTAACCCTTGATTATGGTGCCAACCACTATTCTTCTAGAATCGTAATTTGGCGCCACCTTTAACCCTCCCTACACCATAACCACCACCTCCATCCATTCCTATTTATAGCCCATGTGACCACCACCAAATGACCATCCTGGGCTACCATAATTCTCTACCAATAGCCCTTGGAAGAAAGGAGGATGTTGGGATTAGGAGGGGACCATACGATTCCCCTTTTAGTACCCAATTAGCATTGTATCTGCCTTGGAGCAAAGCTGAGGAGCAAGCTAGGAGTATGGCCAAGCAGAGGTGGAAGGGTGGTCATCCACCACCCTTCGAAGCACTTCATCATCTTGGAGAGGATCTTCTTCAAGTGCTGGAACAACCGTACTTGGAGCGAAGATCACCTCGAGCCATTTTGAGGATTCTTCTATCTCCTTTTCTTTCTTTGTACTTGCTTTTAGCGTAACAATCTTTCCTCTATTTTCGGAGGTTACTTGTGTAGAAGCCATCTACAAAAGTGAGCTCTCCATTTGTCACATTTGTTTCTTCACTTAAAGCAAAATTCGCCTTCCATTTTTTTTTGTATTTTATGCCTCTTATGTTGCCATAGTTTTTGTTGCACACACCACCTTCCTAATTACCTTAGTCAACACTTGCCTAGGGTGAGCTTAGGAAGGGTAGGTTTCATTTATTTCATGTTTTTACTTAGGCATAATTCATTTCGATTGCCCCAATTTCTAAAAACCCTAAAAGTTTGCAAAGCTTAAAAAATCAAAAGAAAAAAAGATTTAAGAGAGTAAGGGAGAATTTTATCATTGATATAACTATAATTTTGATTGCCTACTTGGACGACGTGAATACTTATTGAGTACTTGATTTTAGAAATTTAGAAGTGTGCGAATTTGCATGTTACGGCACTTAAAACCTGTTTTTATAAAGCGCGCATTTTCCACTATCAATTTTTGGTTCCATTGCTAGAGAGGCACGACCTAGTTATCTTTAGAAAATCTCTCTTGCTTTATTAGATCTTAATTTGTATTCTTTTACGTTTTGTAGGTGTAAAGCGAAAACAAGAGCGGGATTGTTTGAAGCGTAAGCTACAAGATTCTTTTCTTCTCACATATTTAAGGTAAGCACCTTGCCAAAACTCCCCTTCAAACCCTAACAAAATACCAAAAATTCTTAAAAATATCAAAACTTATAAAAACAAGAAAATGTAAGGGTAGGGGAACCCTAAAATCATTTGGTTGCTTGTTTGAATTACATTTCCACCACCTTGTTTCCATTGGTGCTTAAATTTTGAAAATCTAGACTTCTGTTTCATTTTCTAAAAATCATGTTTGAGTAGAAAGAGGCTTTTAGAAATTCTCAAACTCTACCATTAAAAGCCCATTTTAGTCAAGAACTTAATTTTCAAATTACAGAAAAATTGACCAAGTAAAAAAATTTAAACAATTCAAGGACTGGAAGGGGGTCAAACCCTAATTCTTTACTATTTTCCTACTATTCTCCAATTTTATAATTTTTTTACTCATCAGATTTGAACAAAATTCATATTTTTGGAATCCTTGAGCAATTCTCTACATTATACAAAATTTTCAAAAAATTTTGAGGTTGTTTGAGTATTTTACATAATCAATTTCTCAAAAGTATCAATTCTGGATTTTGACACCTGTGTAGAAAAAAATCTCAAAAATATATCAAACGATTTTGAAATTTCTTTAAAAGAACATTTTCAAAATCCTTGCTTGATTTCCTTTCTAGTAGTGGTACTGTTATCTTATTAACCACCATTTAATAAGATATTGAAAATTTTATTCATTTTCCCAGGAGTTGCCTACTTTGGATTTCATATCTAGTGTTTATTTTCTATTATCTTAGTCCCACATAAAACTTAAAGGAATTAGATTTCATCAACCAAAACTTATTTACAATTGTTTGTGTGACACTTTCAACTTCTTTGAAAACTTAAAAAGAGAAAATCCTAAAACCAAACATAAAAGTATCAAAACCCTAAAAGACATTCATTAAATCTGTTGTTTGCATAAACCCTTGTTTTGGCATTAGGCATAATTTCCGCATAATTTCCGCTTAAATCACATTGATGTTGTCCCTACTAAGAATAATTTCTTTCCCAAGGTTACACAAGATTTGGTTGGAACGTTTGACTATGTGAACCCTAATTCCTTCAACCCAGCAACTAACAATATTTCTACCCTCCAGGAGCATTTTAGAAATTCCTCCAATTCTTATAATGCAAATTGGAGGAACCACTCAAACTTCTCCTGGAATACTACTAATCAGGCTGCTTACCAAAGATAGAATCAACTTGGGGTTTATGGGCAAAACTTGTACTCATACCAACCTGGGCCTTCTTGAGATGGCATCAACACCCAAGTCATGAAAATCTTGCAAGGTATGCAAAATCAGATGTCTAAAGTGACTCGAATTGTTACTACTCTAGAAAACCAAATTAAGGTTACTCTAGACCAAAGACCCGCAAGAAATCTACCTTCTCAACCCATGCCCAACCCCAATAATCAAAGGAATCAATATCAGGACGAAAATCACTCTAGACAACCTTCCATCCACCCAGCACCTTAGTATCCCCTGAGTTTTCACCAAAATTAGGCCCCCGACCTCCTCCTAGAAACAACCACACTACCAACATAGTAACTCTGAGGAGTAGGAAGATAACTCAAGATCTTTGGCTTTCTCATTCAATACATGGAACTGACCCAACTCAAATGCAAGTTTAATCTACTCCCACCCAAACTCAGGAAGAAAAAGAAAAAGATTCAAAAGACAAAGACCCCATTCCCTTCCCTTAAACCCCACCACAACAAAAGAAAGAAGATTGTGCCCACAAATCAAGAACTCATGGATTTATTTAGGCAAATAGAAACCGATATCCCCCTCCTAGTTGCAATCAAATACATTCCTTCCTATGCCAAATTTCCAAAGGATCTTTGTACTTCTAAAAGGAAGACCAAAAACCTAGAAAGGGTGATCCTTTCTGAGACAGTAAGCTCTGTGGTATAAAGTAAGCTGCCTCCTAAGAAGAAAGACTTGGGTGCCCCAATGATTTCCATTGTCATTAATGACACAACTTTTGATCGTGCCCTGCTTGATTTAAGTGCCTCCATTAACCTTATCCCCGGTATTCTATTGGAAGAATTCCAGTTCAGTGAATTGAAACCAGGTGAAGTAACACTACAATTGGTAGATCACTATAATTAAACCTAAGGGAATTGTGGAGGATGTGATCGTTCGAGTCTAAAACTATTTATTTCTTGTAGATTTTTTTATCCTGGACATCGAAGTACCTGAGGCCCTGAAAAATGCCCCCATCATCCTTGGAAGACCCTTCTTAGCCACTGCAAAAGCCAATACTCAAGAAAAATGGACATTACGTGCGATGGTCAAACAATTACTTTAGATATTTTCAAGCTTCCAGAAGATTCCATGAGTTCTATTTCTTTGATGACTTAGACTCTGAAACAAAACAATTGGTGGAAGAATCAATGCAAATTGGGACCTGTTTTGCTTTGACTACTATTCATAAGCTGGATTTTGGTAACTTAGATTCTGAAATGGAACAATTAGTCGAAGAAACAGTAAACATTTCACATTTGGGGACTTGTTATGCCTTAACCACTGTTCCTGAGTTACCGCACCCTCCAACCCTAACTTTAGCACAAATACTAACCCCTGATCACCCTAACCTGACCCCTACTTTGAACCTCACTTTGGAAATCCCTAAGCTTTGCCCTCATTTAGAATTAAAAACCTTGCCAAACTCCCTCAATTATGTTTCCATTGAACCAAATCATACCTTACCCCTAATTTTAGATTCTCATCCTTCTAGGGAACAAATGGAAGAACTGCTTGAAGTCAGTATCCAAGTTTTCAACTACCTCAATGGTATTACCAAGCCCTGCTACACACTATGCCTAGTTGAAATGGCGCAAAAGACAACCCTTGTTGGGAGATTCCTTAACACCAATTTTGCATTCTTTTCCTTCTTTCCTTTTGCATGCATTTTAGGTTCTAAAAAACCCTAATCCAAACCCTGACATTCCCTCTTCTAGGTGATATCATTTACCCATTTTAATGCATAAGGACATTGCATATTTTAAGCACTAGGGGGGGATTTAATTCAAGTCAAAAATTTCACGCTTTTTCATAATCTAAATTTTGATATTTTACATACATTTTTCAAAAAAAAAAAATTGAGGACTTTAAAGAAAAAGGACTAAGGTTGTACTCTTATTTTCAAAAGGTACACAAGGGATTTAATTCTTAACAAACTAAAGGACAAATCTAAGGATCCTTTGGTTAAACTTTTCAGGTCTAAAACCAAACTTAGATTAGATCAGTGTATCCCTTAAATAACTCCTCCTGAACTCCTAAAGAAACTGATTGTCTTAAATTTTGTTTAATAACCTGAATAGTACTTGACTTGGTCCTCGATCGAAAAATTTGAATTTCTTGTGAAACCCAAGAGTCAAAACTTGTTCACACACAAAGCCAACAAACCAAAAGGCATAAAAACATCTAAATAAATAAATCCCCTTGTTTAGCTTAGTAGGAAACTCAAAACAATTGATTGGTTGAGTTCCTACCACTAAGAATGAGAAAAGCTTTCCTTCTAGGATGTGATGTCAACATGTCACCACCTCAGTGCTTGCTCCAATATGATGATAGGATTCAATCCTTATTCCAACTACTATGATTGCCCCTGCAATAAAGCAGGACAACTCTAGGAACTTTACTTGACATTTTGCTACAATCATGGTACCTTGCTGAAGACTTAGAAACTCAATCTTCTTTTGCTCCCTCCAAGCTTTAGGGTAGTATTATTCCTCAAATAGTTTAAGGGACCTTTCTCGAGTGACTAGCTATGGCTCTGATCTGAGAATCAATGTCCACCATCACTCTAGTGCTCCTTCAAGTTGATAAGTGACAAGTGGAACGAAGAATTCTTGTCCCAACTGTAGAGTTGTGAACACCTTTCGAATCTTCAAGATCCAGTCCTTAGCTTTAGACGGATCTCCCTCTCTATCATACATTAGGTGTCACAACTTCCTAACGTCTCAAATTCTTTGCCTCTAGCCATCACATCAGGAGGATTCAGATTGGTAAGAGGCTCTTGAATTTGTGGTGGTTGTGCTCCTATGGGATCCCTCCTAATCAAGGATATCAGTAGTCTTTGATCTAGCATTTGCTGCATAGTTTGCATAAATTGTTGCATTTGATTGTTGCATCTGAGCAACCAGTTCGGCCACATTTTGCGAGTCACTCACTTGATTACTCCTTTTCAAAGCCATTACTACAATGATCAATAGTCTTTGATTAGTCCTTATTATTGGAAACAAATTCTACAAGTTAACAAGATTCATCCATATTGAATAACTTGCTAAGGCAATTATAGTCTTAAGGCTGCTTATCCTAACATTCTCCCATGTGGATGTCTATTACTTAGTCCTCATGCTCATTAGCAACCTATAGAGGCCACTTCCTGTCAACAATAGAAGCTTGCTCTGATACTAGATCATGGCACCCCAAATTCAATCCGGTACATAAACCTATAGATTACTTGTAATACTTCCCTTTATTGAAGTTCCTGCTCGAAGAGCACCCGATCTGTGATTTTGGCAAACTATGTACTCCTTGAGTCAAGAAAAGATTCATATGAATGAGGATTATCTTTGGTGATTCAAATGTTGTTTTACGACAATTCTATGCATTTCTGACCATTCTAAACACACCAAGTGTCACCAATGTTGGCTAATCAAGCCTTGAGAACCCCTTTTTATTGATTAAATAAGTTAGTTGATCGATCAAAGGGCCTTTTGGTCTTTCAACTTATTGGTTGATCAATCAAAATTAACAAAAGTTCTCTCCTTTCAAAAGTACAAAAGTTGATTGATTAAAGCCAATATTGGTTGATTAAATCAATAAAATTTTGGTCCTTTAAATGTGATTTTAATCGATCACATGATACTTTGATCAAGCAAACATGTGTGAAATACCTTTTTCAAAAATGCACATGGCAATTGTCAAAACGAATAACTCATAACTCATTATGAAAAGCTTGAAATTGCGTGTTATGACAACTATTCAGCATCCAAAACCCTACTTAACCCAATGAGTTGAGATGCATTGACTCACCTGATCCTAATGAGTTGAGATGTGACATCTACAGTTGAATGTAGACGGTACACAAAAGAGCCACTTATGTTTGGTGTGGAGTAGTATCTGCTTTAGAAGCATCTACACCACAAGAAGAATGCAAAAGTGAAAATGTTGTAGTTTATGAAGCTAGCACATGAATGAAGTGGATATGTAAGGCCTTTGGAAGGACTTGACATAGTTTCCTTTGTTGAAACTCCTACTGTTGTGATGACAACAAGAACATCACCCATGTTAAGAGGTAGTTCCTCAGAATAAAGAGAATGTTTGCAGAAAGAAAAGTCTTCATCATAAACCTATTGCCACATATGATAAAGTAATTATCGTATATAATACTTTAGCCTATGGCTTGACACTTCCGTCAATCAAGGCTTTGTGGTAAAATTCTTGAGTGTTGAGTTAGCATCATAGGTCTAAGAGGTAGTTCAGCATTGGCTCATAGGGCAAATGTGAATTTGTTGGAGTTATGTGCCCTAAGCGAACTAACCTGATTTGAATCACTCGATCAATGATTCAGATCTAAATATCAGATCATATGGACACACTAATTTGGTTAGTTGGGTCCCTCAGTACAATTCGTATGTAGCCATGTTGGATATGCCGATGACAGGTATTGAAGATCTAAACGATTTGGATTGAGGATTCCGATAAGTCATCAAGAGCCATCATGATATGCAACTGTTGTCTCTAATCTAAAAAGAGATGGCAATCTTCTTAAGAGATTGTTGTCTGATTGCACAGTAATTCACATCTCTAATTAAGTCATCTTATGCTATTTCCTAACATTAAGCATTTATATTAGATAGCTATGCATGCATGATGTAAATATTCACATTTGTGCATGTTTTGTAGAGGAAGATAGAGAAAGAGATTGAGCATCCATTCATCCATTTCATCCCTTCCATTTCCACCTTATTTCCATGCAAATCCCACCATTGATTCCACCTAATAAGCACCTAATAACAACCTACATTCATTTCCCTACAACCTAAGTGCATCCCCATAATTAACCCAAAGTTGTCCCCACTAAAGAATATCCCCAACGGCCTTAGACCACCCACCTCCCTCACTACCCTCACCTATAAAACACACACCTCCATGCAAAGGGTCAGCCCTCACCTCCACCTCCAGTCAGCCTTCCCATCTGCACCATCAGACGCACCACTCATCTCTCCCTCACAACACACATAGCCAACCACACACACTCCTCTCCTGAGCTCTCCTCTCTCCCTCTCTTCCCTTCCTCATCCTCAGTATCCTCTCACAAGTTGAGAGGAACACTGAGAGTAGAGGAGCTTCTCTACTATGGGTGCAACCTCCACGGTAGGGAGCATCATCGTCTAGCTCTATAAGAGTAGGTAGATGTGGTGCCCTTCTTTGGTTTTATACTCTTCTTTTTTGCATTTCGTTTTATTTTGTTTTCCTTCAGTTCTCTGTTCATTGCCATTGCCAAAGCATGAAGCTCTAAAGCTCGCGTGCCACTGTACGTTCTCCAACCCTGCCCCCGCGTGACCCCATTCGCATTAGCCACCCTGTTCGTACTTCCCATGTGCCTCCTGCCTGTCTGAGCTCCTTCCTCGCATGCCTTCACCACCGCCTACACGCGCAGTGTAGCTGGTAGTCTCGTGTACCAACCGGTTGCTTTTTGCCCTTGGCACTGTAGCCGCGACCTCACGCGGCTACAATGTGTGACCGGTTCATTCCTCAGTTATTCGATGCTCAGCCACTCTTTCTCCTTGCCGTGACCCGCTACAGCTGGTTGCAGCACCCCCGCCTATGCATCTCTTCACGCACTACACCTTCAGTGCATCACCTTATGCTACGCGCTGCACCACTCACGTTTCACTTACCCTTGCGCACACGGTGCGACACCTCTCCAATGTTTGTGTGCAGCACTTGTGCACACCAGTGCGTGCTCCATTCTCCCACACACAGACACACAAACACATTCACTCACATTTCCACACACACACTAATATATTCATACTCACATATATACACTCGTATACACACACATACATATATATACATTTATTCACATATTCACCCTCCCCATCTATACACACACACACACACACACACACATACATACATATATATATATATATATATATATATATATATATATATATATATATATATATATATATATATATATATATATATATATATATATATATTTGTATATACACATATATATCCACATTTCTTCCTTCACACACACCCATATTTACCATACACTATACCGTGCGCATACCCATTTACCCCGCATCATATCTGTTACGAACGCGTGCCCCAGACGTCTTTTAAGATGTCTGGGAGGTGTCCCAGACGTCGGACCAGATGTCTGGGATCACATACAGACGTCTGACCAGACGTCTGGGATCGTTTCCAGACGTCTGGAAAACAGTTATTTTTCGCACGAGAGATTCGTCTGCGCGCCTGTGCGCGCAGACCCGCGATTCCTCTCTCTCTCTCTCTCTCTTCCCTCTTCTCTGCGGCTGCAGACCTGCCGCGCACTCTCTCCCTCCTCCTCGCACGGCCTTAAAAGGCCACGCCTCCCCTCCTGTCGTCTCCACCGTCCCCTTCCTCTTCTCCTTCCTGTGCACGAGAGCGAGCGAGTGCGAGGGCGGCAGCGGCGGCCGCAGTGAGCGCGGAGGAGGTTAGGCGTGCGAGGGCGGAGCTCTGCCGTGAGGGCGAGCTCGCCGGAGCGGCTTGGCCGGCCGACGGAGGGTGCAAGGGGCGCGGAATGACGCGGAGAGGGACTTGCTGCAGTCTGAGCAGCAAGTGCGCGAGGTGCGACGTGGGCGACGTCGCGAGCGGAAGCCGGGTGGTGCCCTATTCTGGAAAAATTTCCAGAATCGGACGTCTGGGTTGATAGGCAGACGGCAAGGACGACGTCTGGTATCTCATACAGACGTCTGAAAGGTGAGTATTCCGCTTTCTTCTTTCTTCCTGTCGACTGACCATACTAAGGGAGGGAGTTGGCTGTGCGCAGGCTCGCTGATTCGCCATCCTTTGCGAATCAGACGTCTGGAAGTTGTACCAAACGGCGGGAGTGACCTCCAGACGTCCGGGGTGACCATCGGACGTCTGGGAAATAGGCCAGACGTCCCCACAGACTTCTGGACGTCTGGGAAACCACGCTGAACAGGTAATTCTCTGATCCACTTTTTAAGACGTTTGGAAGAAGTTCCAGACGTCTGATCTTGCACAGTATCGTCTTTTTTGACCCATTTAGGGTCCGTTCGGGCTCCGTTTTCCACGATTCGAGTTGCGTTCTTGTCAGAATTAATTCCTCTACCTGTCTACAGTAGCTATACACTGTTTTGAGACACTCCTTGTGTTTGATCCTTGTGATAGGACCTCATTCAGTTGCAGTCTTGGGAGTCGCGGAGGCACGCGGGATTCCCGATCACGCCCCCATTACTCCCGTTGTACCTGGTAGAGTGGCTTAAGTTTATTATTAAAATCTGTTAAAGTATGGAACCATAACTAGAATCTAGGACATTGCATGAATCCTAGGAATGAGAAATGTATGGAATGATAGCTCCTAGGTGATGCATGAATCCTAGGGCTGGAAAACTAGTTGTATGCTAGATCCTAGGATGTGGCATGAATCCTAGGATGGAAAAAACTAGTGGAATGTATAATACTGCAGTCTTGGAAAAATGGAAAGGAATATAAAGCTGCCTGTGAATTGAATTAACAGCTGCCTGTTATGAATAAAGAAACATGATTGAGATCATGGATTGTGAGAACGTGAAACTGGAAAGTGAAACATATGATGTTCTGAGATAAAGAACTGGAACCCTACGGGGAATTAGGAGTGGAACTCCTGGAAAGAAAAAGGAATGGAACTGAGATGTAGTTTGTACTGTCTCTTGGGTACGCAGTACCAAGGGAAGTACCTGTACCTGTTTAGTACAGAGTGGGGCCAGCCACCCCAGGGACCCGGGGTTAGGATTGGCCGCTCTGTACCGACTTGTTGGCCCTCGTGTACGTAGTACCGAGGAGAGCTACTAGTGTTAGGAGAGTACTAGCTACCCCACGGGCCCCGGGGCTCTGCTAGCCTCCTTCACCGACTTGTTAGGCCCACTAGGGCAAACTAGGGTAGTCAGGCGAGGGTACGCGGACTGTGGAGGGGCAAGGCCCCGGTTTGGTTACTGTGGAGGGGTTGGACCCCTGTTACTGAGAGGGCTCTGCCCTGGTTCCGTGCTGTGCTTTGGGCGCACCCGTTAACGGAAACGACTGACCGCGTGCCAGTGCGGGCTAGCTACCTATGCGTTTATCGCGCGTGCCGTAGTCACCGTTACGTCTGTCAGTGACCTTGGGGTGGTTGACTGAGGGTAGGATCACCACGGGGGACTCTCCCGGCCAGGAGAGCACCACGTGCTACTTCTACTTTTGGAAAAGACTGCAATCAAGATCGTTCCCACGAGGACATTCGAGATCAAGTAAAGGATCTGAGAAATAAATGAAATAGTGAGAAAATTGAAAGATGTGAATAAAGGAAGTAATAGAACATAATAGCTACTGTACACTCTACTATTGTCTTTAGTTAGTTTGCCACTCTACTCAGCGTTTTGCTGACGTGTTACACTCGTTACCTTTTTCAGGACCAGGTGTTGAGCAGCCAGGGTAAGCGGCTGCAGAGGACGCTGGGTCGAGTAGGGTCTAGTAGAGTTTACCACAGTCTTTTGTACCTCTTTTGTTTCTGTTATAGTGAGTAGTTCTTGTTTCCGCTGTACTTTCTTTACCTGCAGTTCTTGTTATATGATAAATGTTGTTCTACTGTTGTGGTGGTATCTACTGTAGTAGTTTCTTTCCTTACTGCTGTACTTCCTTACTGTTAGTTATATTCATGCTGAATGTGGTTTATTTTACTACTCTTTTGGTTACTTCCTCGTTGGACGACTAGGTCTTGGGATTAGTCGAGTCGGTCCGGTTCTCGTGTCTCGTAGGGACTCGGGAACCGGGTCGTTACAATATCGTAGGTATATTCGTAACAGTTGCGGATATTCCCCGATATTCGTGCATATTAAGCTTTCTACCCACACTCATGCACGTCCGCTCCACACCGCATGAAATGACCCGCTACCCTTTTGAGTTGTTTAAGACGTCTGGATAGAGGGTCGGACGTCTGAAAGTAAAAAAATCGTACCTTGTATTCTTTTTCCGCATGTGCACACACGCACACACCTCTCTCTCTCCTCACCCCAAACCCTAACCCTTTCCTATTTAAATCACCACCCCCTCCCCCCTCGCCACTCTCTCATCTCCACCAACCACCACCTCCATCCTTCCTTCCTGTCGGCCGCCACCTTCCTTCCAGCCACCAGCACGGCAAGTGAAGAGGAAGAAGAGAGACGGGACGCAGAGGAGGAGAGGGGAGCGAGAACATGGGGGGAGCACGAGGGGAGGAGCTCGCGAGGGAGCCATGGGAGCTCGGAGGAGCTCATGTGGGAGGAGTCGAGGACGCGTGCAAGGAGGAGGAGCTCGCGAAGGTGAGCTTCACGACCTCCTAAAGCTGTTGGCGTAGCAGCTGCGAGTAGCGCAGAGGGGTTTGCATGGAGGAGAAGGCTCGCAGAAGTTCTGTGTACTGGATATTTTCCAATATCATACGTCTGGAGCACATCCCAGGCGTTTGGAGTAGTAGGGGACATAAGGAGCTGAAGCCGGACGTCTGAAAGCACATGTAGTGCCAAGGTATGTGCTTCTGCACGGTTTCCAGCCATTCAGGTCATACCGTAGGGGTGTGTTTAGCCATTTTTAGCTCTGCACATGTGTACGTAGGGGTAGAGAGATGGAAAGGTGCAGGGTGCACCCTTCAAGGTGTTTTTGGACGTCTGGACACATCGCCAGATGTCTGACCATACCTCCAAACGATCGGAAGAAGAGTCCGACGTCTCGAACTCTCCTCAGACGATTGCGGAAGGATTCGGACGTCTGAGGAAGCCACAGGAAACCCAGGGTGAGTACTGACGTCTGGGACTAGTCCCGACGTCTGATTTTGGACAGTGTGCGTGTTTTTGGCCCGTTTAGGGCCCAAACGGAATCAGATTTCCGCAAATGAACTACCGTTGTCTTTCGCTTGAGTTTCTCTATGAGTTAATGTCACTTGTATACGATTCTGGGACTCGTTTGATGTGGTTGGTCAATTGTATAGATCTCCAGCCGGTCGAGTATGCGGGACCCGCGAAGGCGACAGGATCTATGATCCGAGCCCCCATTCCTCCCGTGTTTTTCGGTAGAGTGGTTTACATTAATATTATGATTTAAATAGATGAATTGCATGTTTAGAATAACTTGAATGAACCCTTGGATGAGAATGAACCCCAGGGCAGGAACAAATGAGTATGGTTGAGCTACACTATTTACTTGAGATACATGTAGAACCCTAGGATGAGAATGAACCCTAGGGGAGGAACAAATGAGTATAGTTGAGCTACACTATTTACTTGAGATACATGTAGAACCCTAGGAAGAGAATGAACCATAAGGCAAGAACAAATGAGTATAGTTGAGCTACACTGTTTACTTGAGATGCATGTAAAACTTTAAATGCTAGCAAATGTATTGGTTATCTTAATGTGATGCTTTGTCAGTTAGAAAATCACGAGCTGCCTATTTTAAGAATGGAACCGGTAATGTAAATAAAGTGATCTGAAAGTTTGGAATATGAAACGAAAGGAATATCAGCATGAACTCTATAGGGAATTAGGAGAACTCCTGTAAATGGGAAGTGAGTTGGCCCTTGTGTATGCAATACCAAGGAGAGCAACTGTCCCTTTAGTGTAGAGGGGTTTTAGTCGCCCGTTGGGTTGAGCCCTGAGGTCAGGCCTAGTCACTCTACACCGACTCTGTTTGGTCCTCGTGTACGTGGTACCGAGGTGAGCTACTTAGTGTAGGGAGGGAGCTAGCTACCCTAGGGGGCCCGGGGTTAGGACTAGCTGCCCTACACCAACTCTTGTTAGGCCCACTGGGCAAACTGGGATAGCCGGATGAGGGTACGCAGACTGTGGAGGGGAAAGACCCCTATTCTATGTTGAGGGGCGAGACCCCTATTCTGAAAGGGCAAGGCCCTGTATTGTTCCGTGCTGTACCTTTAGGCGTACCCACTAGCGGAAACAACTGACAGCGTACCAGTGTAGGATAGCTACCTGCACGCTTATCACGCATGCCGTAGTCACCGCTACGTCGCGACCATGACCTCAGGGTGGTTGCCTGGGTGCAGGACTACCACAGGGGACTCTCCTGGCTAGGAGAGCACTATGTGCACATCTTACATCATGGAAAAGACTGCAATCAAGATCATTCCCGTGAGGAACAGGCCAGATCAAGAAATGATTAGATGAATAAAGGAGCAACAAATTAGAACTACTTGGTTGAGCTAAATGAAAATGGATAGTTACTTAATTGCAATAATTAATTGCTTGCCTTAATTACATGTAAATGGCTGAATTACCACTCTACTCAGCATTCGCTAACTCCAGAAATTTTATAACCTTGTCCAGGTCAGGGAGTTGAGCAGCCAACACCACCGGCTGCAGAGGGAGCTGGGCCCAGTCGAGTCCAGCCTTAGCTGCGTTTTCTTACTGTTTCCCTAGCTTCTGTTGTAATAGTGAGTATTTTTGTTCTATGTAGTACTATTTTAGTTACTTTACCGCTGTACTTTTCTCTGTCGTAGTTGTGATGGCTTGTAATATTGATAGACTATTCGCTCTGTTTCTTTTACTGTCTCTTGATTACTTCTACTTAGTTACATTGCATGTGTGGTTGTGAATTATTTCCTGCTTTTGGTTATTTTTCGTTGGACGACTAGGTCTTGGAATTAGTTGAGGCAGGGCGATCTCGGGTCCTGTAGGGATCCGAGATCGGGTCATAACACAGCACGCTGCATGTAATTAGATTAATCCCATCTTTTTAGATGACGGTTAACCTAGCATTATGCTACATCCCTATTGAATCCTAGATTCAATATTCATTATTTTATTCTATAGTGTTATATATATATATACTTATATACATATATCTATACCTATATATATATATTCTACATATAAATAAGCTACGTATTTCAATTTGTGCATTTCAATTCCGCATTGTCATTTTCTTCTTTATTTGCTTTTATTTTATTGCTTAAGAAAAGGCAAAAAAAAAGTATAAAACAAAAAAGATAACTCTTGATTTGCAAGCACACGGTCTCACATGTGGGGAGACTAGATTTTATTATTTTGGCATGTAGCCAAGAACTATTTTGAGGGTATGCCTCAAGGACAAGATTATCTCCAAAAATATCTAACAAATCAAGAAAACAAAAAATACAATAAGCGAAAGGAATTGATGTGAATCTAGGAAGCACGTAAAAACTGCATAATTCCAAACCCGCCTTCCTGAGTTCAACCTTGGCCTAAAAGTGACAATCTTAAAATCTGATTTAGCCAGGTTAATAAAGTTTTGATAAACGAATGTAGATTCGCCTGTAGGTTAACCACTTCCACTATATACAATTTGACGCTAATTTCACCTAATTAAATAACCCTACCTACATTCTATCATTGTCTAACCGATGCCCTTGATGCATGTCCTTTGCATAAGAATGGAGATTTGGGGTTATCATGTAGGTTAAGTTAAGGAGTTGACTCGACAAGATAGAGATGTAAGGTCTTCTTATCATTGTCATGAAAAAGAGTTATTCTCTGAGTTGAGACAGACATGTGTCTCTAGGATTGAATATACATATTTAGCAAATCGATAGTCGATGCTCCCACATTGGTGTTGAGATTGGAAAGTTGGTGTGCATATGAGAGCATAGGGGACACATACTTTCTTGAAGGGATCACACAAATCTGCTATCATAAGTGTACAAAATAGATCGGGAGATAAGGGCTCACTCATTTATATTGGGATGCACGAAATTTCATGCATGGTCGTATGGGTACTAATCAAACTCATACATGAAAGATAAGAATACAGTCCTTTGGGAAAGGAACTAGTCTTCATTTTCCTCCCAATGATACAAACAAGAACAAGAAAAATATGTAACCCATGGTAGAATAGACAGTGAATTTGGGATTTAATCCTAAAGGTTACATATATCTTCTTGTGTGAAGGATTTACAGGTATTTGGAATACCTAAGGAAGACTTAGTGCCTTAAATCCTTATTTCTAAACCCTTCATTATTGGCGTAATGAAATTAATATTGATTTTGATGGGTCCTTATTTAAGTAGAAAGCAAATACAATTTAACGAGTTAAATTGGCATTTGATTTGCATTTAATTGGACCAAATATGATTTGGTATTGACCCAAGGGTTGGATGCAATTAAAATGCCTTTGGGTACTTAAACTCAAATCCATAAATTAATTGAAAGGAAAATGTAGCAAAATTCAATTAAGATTAATCCCTAGCCATTGGATTTGATCCAATGGCTTCCATCATATTAGGAATAATGGATTCCCTATAAATATCTCCTAATGGCTTAATGGGAACCACTAATCAATCCCTAATCAAGTGCCAAAAACACTCCACCGTGAGGAGGAATAGAGAAAAGAAAGGGGGTTGCTTCATTACCCTGATCATCTTCCTCTTCCTTCTCTATTCTGATGACTAGTGCCTTTAGGAGAAGTCTTAGAGAGGTTTTGGACATCCAGGGGCTCAAGGGGATGTCAAGATTCTTCTTGATTTGGACATCCAGCATCTTAAGAAGTCCAGAGGGCTTCTGGATGTTTGGTGTGAAGACCAGACATCCATTGATGTTGGTTGAGGATTTGGAATCCTCGATAGGTTGAGTTTGGAGGAATTTTGAGGTAATTGTCACCTCCAAAAATGCAAAGGTGTTCGTCAAATGCAAAAGGATCACACGATGCATGCGGTGATCATGTGTTCATGGCACGAAGGGCTTCATCCGCCTGCCAAGAAGAAGGGAGTCCGACGAGGCAGAGACTTATTTAAGTAGGGACAACACTTGGGACGTTGTGCTATACTACCCTACAAGTATAGCTTAATACTCGTGGTGAACCCAAAAGGAGAAGTACTAGATCTTCCCATGTAGTTTTGATTATCTAGGTTGTTGTTTCTTGATTTTTGTTATTCAATTTTCCAGGCATCAAGCCCACTATTGAATTGAAGAAAAATTTTAAATGACCAATTTTTATGCTTCCGCGATCCTAGCAGGAATTGAACCGTTTAATTCCCCACCCAACACTTTAGTTCATGGCCAATCAGGGACAAGCTACTATAATGTCTTTCAATAGTCGGGCCAACATGTTTATTGAACAATTTGCTATGGAAAAATGTAAATATCATTACACATGGCTAGTGAAACACAAATTAGAAATCTCAAATAGATTAGAACCATTCACACCACAATATTGGGCAAGAAAGGTATCATCCACAGGGAGGCTAAAAACCACATTAATGTTTTTATTCGATCAAGAATACATTCAACTACATGTTCACAATAAAACAAGAAAACAGAGAAAGAGAGAAAAGGTGAAGAAGGGCCCTGGTGTGGTGTAGGTGAAGGACGATCCCCGTGTTATCACCATAGGAAAGTGGAGATGGTGGCTGGGCGTTCCTTGTGCTGTCACCATAAGGAGAGGCATCTAGGGTGGAGCTCCTGGGAATGGGTCTAGTGGCTCCTCTCGGTGAGATGACGGGTGAGGCAACATCATGGCGCAACCCCCTTAGATCTCCATGCCTGAGGAGTCAAAGAACGCTAGCGTGTGGAGATGACCTCTCCACACAGTGGTGATGGTGATGCCTATCCAGAGGGTGCATGTAGGCGACATAGGAGCTTGACCCCCTCCTTAAGGGTTGTCGTACGTCAAAAAGGAGGTTGGGTGCCCCACACCCACGGGGTGGTGGAGGAAAATGAAGAGGAGGACCTCCCTCTCCTCTCCTTTCTTCTTTGCATGGAATAAAGGTTGGAGGCCCTAGCATCAAGAATGGTTGGAGGCTATATTCTGTGGTACCATATGAGGAAGGATAAGTTGACGCCCTCCTTAATTAGCTCCACAAATTATGGATCTAAATTGAATCCCCTCCCTTATTTAGCATCCACGAGAATTCAAAAAGAGGGTGGAGGAACTTGGAGCACACTTGTGGGATCATTCCCTACAAAAATGGCGACCATCATTGGAGGAAGACCATGCGTTGATGGCATGGTGAATTTGAAGGGGAGGGCAACCACCACTGGAATTTATTTGGAGGCTCTCTTCCTTATTCAACTCCATAAACATTCCTGCAAAAAAAGTAAAAGCAAATAATTATTTATACTATATAAGAGGGCACCTTATGCTAAGGAATGTGAATACGACTAAATCATATTCATGCATTTATTCCATAGGTAATTGCATACAGTTGTGCAACCTAAATTGCTAGAGTTAACTAACTGAAGTTTAATTATAGTTCACTAAAGTGGACTTATCACATGTTATATATGGATCAATCTCAATCCATTCTTGCTTTCCTAGGAATATATTTTACCTCATGGGTTTAACAACTCTACTTAAAGTATCCATTGTTTATGATACTCACCACAAGAATTCCTTCTTGACCATTGAACTATCCTGTCATGCAAAAAGGTCTCAATCAAAAAAGGCTAAGGCCTTATCCACTATT
The DNA here is from genome assembly GCA_037157565.1 of Thalassia testudinum. NCBI lineage: Eukaryota > Viridiplantae > Streptophyta > Magnoliopsida > Alismatales > Hydrocharitaceae > Thalassia > Thalassia testudinum. Next base: position 135,170,199 of record JAZHRO010000003.1, on the reverse strand, counting down.
TAGGAAACGAGGTCGTCAATTCAAGTTTCGCTAACGTTGAATTTAAATGTTGAATTTACCCGTCGATCGTGAAATTGGGACGCTTGCGATCTACTCGTAAGTTCCACCTATATACCATGTTGCCATATATCGTTTCTTTCCCTCGACTCCTCGGGAAGCGACGATCGATAATGTGCTTGACCGACTTTGTGTTGGTGATATCAAGCCCGTTTTCTGGCATAGGGAAACTGCATTGTTAGACACGTTCCCGTTCCTCTCTCTCCTCGTGCGATTATAACTCCGCTCCTCTTCCCCTCTTGAGTGCCGTCTCTGAGTGGAGCAACTTCCCCACTGGTATTACAATGTTAGTCTCCGGTTCTTCTGTTTTCATGCATCCGCCATCAAAACTCCATATCAAAAACAGTCATCTTCCACTCCACTCATATCTAGCGTCATTTGCATTTACTCAGGTCCCTGTAGTTATTCATCTGCATCACTTCACCCTCAACTTTCCACCCTGTTGCACGGTTGGGTCTTGCATTTTCTTTTTTTTTTTTGTCTTAGGTCTACTGTCTGGTTCCTCCTATGGAGAAGTTGGAAGTGGAGCTACTACAAGGTATAGACAACCTCCTCAAGAAGGAAGCTGTCAAGGCAGAAGTAAAGAATGCACTGAAGGATACAACTGAACCTGGCAAATGGAGGAAGAATTTGCTCTTTAGGATACTCACCGAGAAGAACGTCCGACCCCGAGCTGTTTCTGAGGTCGTAGGAAAAGCTTGGGTAGTATCCGAGCCTCCTACGCTCGTTGAAGTGGGCGCTGAAAGATGGATGGCATCTTTTATCAAGGAAGCAGATATGAGGTCGGTATTAAACAGAGCTCCTTGGCACTTCGAAGGTAATCCAGTCCTCACTTTTATTGCTAAGCCTTTCACCAGGCCATCTGATCATGTGCTGGATACGGCTTTGCTTTGGATTCAGTTCCACGATCTGCCCTTAGAATGGAGATGCAGAGCTGCTATCATTAAGCTGGCCAGCTCGATTGGGGTGGCTAAAGATGTTGATCTGGATGATTCTAAGGGAGGGTTCTTTGTCCGTGCAAGAGTTGAGATCCCAATTGATAGAGCCCTTGTTAAAAACTTAGAGGTTCCTGGGTGTGACAGAGTTAAATTAATCATCCCTATCAAATATGAGAGGCTTCCAAAACCATGTGCACTCTGTGGATTGCTAGACCATGAAGTGCAGGACTGTGATGAAACTCTGAAAGTAAACAGTCAAATTGAAATCCAATCGAGTGGTGAACTCAGGATTGCGGCCCTGAAGACTTTAGACGAGCTTAGATATCTATACGATCCAGAATTAAGAGCTTCAAGGTTTTCTCAGAGAAAAAGAAGCTTGCAAGTTCAGCGAGATGATGAGGCTTTGCCTGAATGCGTCGAAGAGGAAGACCTCGCCCATCTAACTTGTACGAACCCTTCTCCTTCCTTTCCTCCAGCCCACCATCACTGGGAAACAAAGTCAAGCTGCCCCTACCCCTCTAAACCATACCTCATTAATTGCCCTTACAAGTCCTCTGCCTTTACCAGGGACACCCCATTCTGACACATTACCAGAACCTCCACCACAGCTACGACACAAACCAAAATAAACTCTCCTCCAAAAAACCATCTCAAAAAAACCCTCCTCCAAAAACATCAAACCTGTCAGATAGGGAAACCTCTCCTAATAACTGGCAGCCCACGTACCATCCTCAAGCCCAACCCATAAACCGAAGCCATTCCCCCACCAGTGTTCAAAATCTACCACCAATTCCTAATGTTTCCCATAAGCCCATAAGCAAAAACTACTCTCCCACTACTGATCCAAACCTACCACCAAGTCCTACTGTTTCCCTTAACTTCTCCCACGAGCTAAACAGGTTCCATAAGCCCAAAAGCCAAAACCATTCCCCCACTACTGATCCAAACCCATCACCAAGTTCTACTGTTTTCCTTAACTACCCCCACGAGTTAAACAGGAACGAAACTCTTCTTACTCCTTGTGAAACTCATCATATTCTTACTGAATCCCACCTCCCATCTCAAACCCCTCTTCCCAAAAATAACCCTCTTGACCCAGAACATATCCTTCTCATGAACTTAGACAACTACCAACTTCCTACCTCCATCTCAGATGTACCTATGCAATCCCCCTTACATAGAGAAGGAATTTTATGCAGAACCAAGATCAAGAAAATTGCCAGAGCTCTCCAACATAAATCCTCCTCAACAGCATTGGATAAAAGGAAAATTCAGAATCCTCTGGAAACCAATTCATCACAGTCCAAAAGAGCTAAGAATACTGAAGCTTCATTTGGCTTTACGGCAGTTGAGCCTTATCAACTGCCAGAGGACCAATGAACCTCCTATCTTGGAACTGCAGAGGGTTGGGGACTCCCTCTGCAGTTCAACATCTCCAAAGTCTCATTCGGGCAACGTCACCTGATATTCGTCTCAGAGACACATAGCAAACGAAACAGGATGGATCGCATTGCAAAAAAAAATTCACAAACTTCAGCCACATTGCAGTAGAAGCTACTGGAAAATCGGGTGGTCTTCGTCTACTTTACAATCAGAACTTCAAGATAGCACCTATCTACTCAGAGAACCATTGCATTATTGCTGAAATTCTTCACAGAGGAACTGTTTGCTACTTATCCTGCATATATGGTACTCCGTCCCAGGGCAGAAGGAAAAAATTCTGGCAGAGAATGGAAAGATTCTTGGAACCATATGCAGCTAATCTTATTTGTGTGGAAGATTTCAATGCTATCCTCAACAAGGCAGATAAATCTGGTGGCCTGGCTGTCCCTTGTCGTGAATTCAATCATCTTAAGAATTTTGTTAGTAAATTGGCTTTAATGGACCTGGGCTTCATAGGCCAAGCCTTCACGTGGACGAATAGAAGACATCCCCAATTTCTGATTAGAGAGAGACTAGACAGAGTCTTCGTCTCGGGAGATTGGTGGATCGCCCATCCAAAGGCGGGGGTTCTCCACCTCCCTGTCATTGGTAGTGACCACAGCCAAATTTTACTTCGCACTAACAGGAAGAGGGAGTATCTGGAGGTTTGAGGCAAATTGGTACTTGGAGGATGCTTTTTATGACACGCTCCAAGGAAGCTGGCAGGAGAGCAAGGATGATATTCCTATTACAACAAAGCTCAAAAAATTGTCTACTAATATTACTACATGGAAAAGGAAATCAGCCACAAATTGGAGGGAAAAAAAAAAAACTATTGAGAATGACATTTCTAAAATTCAGTTCCTTCCTGGAACTATGGAAAGTCAGCAAAAAGAAGCAGAGCTTAGAAACAAATATGAGGATATCTTGATCAAGGAAGAGATTTATTGGCACCAAACGATCGTGTCACACTTGGGTAGATTGTGGTGACAAAAATAGAAAATTCTATCATTTATTTGCCACAAACAGAAGGAGAAGAGATTTATTGGCACCAAACGATCGTGTCACACTTGGGTAGATTGTGGTGACAAAAATAGAAAATTCTATCACTTATTTGCCACAAACAGAAGGAGGAAAAATAGAATAGAATGGATTAGATTACCTAATGGAACTGAAACTGTAGATTAGAAACAAATTGACAAGTGCTTGCACAGACATTTTACGACCCTCTATCAGTCTGAAATTTGCAATTCCAACGAGCCTGCTTCTCCTTTTGGACAGGATAGGATAAATGAAGAAGAATGGGATTGGTCAGCTTCCCTACCACAGCCAGAAGAAATTAAAAATGTTCTGCACCATATGCCACCTTCTAGGAGCCCGGGACCGGATGGATTTCCTACACTTTTCTTCCAGAAGAGCTGGAATCTAGTTGGCGACAATGTTATCAATTTTGTCCAAATTTGCTTCAAGGAATCCACCATGCCATCTGAAATGGGAAGAACATTCTTATTACCGGTGTCAAAGGTAAACAACCCCATTGAACCTAAGGATTATAGGCCAATTAGCTTAACGAACACCTTGTATAAACTTGTTGTAAAATTGGGTGCAAGAAGAATTTACCCTACTCTTTCCAGGATTATCGCTCCTAACCAATCGGGGTTTTTGTCTGGATGGCAAATCTCAGAAAACGTCATCCTTGCCAAGGAGGTCTTGCACAGCTTGACGAAAAGAAAGAGGCTCTATGGCGATGAAGCTAGATATGGAAAAGGCATTTGACCGTTTAGAATGGCACTTCATTCATTTTTGTTTGAGTCATTTGCATTTCCCTCCTACATTAGTCAGTCTCATTTTGTCGTGTATTGTATCTGCATCTTTTCAAGTTATTGTTAATGGAAATACCACTAAACCCATCAAACCTTCTCGTGGTGTACGTCAAGGTTGCCCACTCTCTCCGTATCTATTTATTCTATGTTCTGAATTTCTTTCCCGTACCATCTCCTCTGCTCTTTTTCGCAAAGCAATTTCAGGCTACAAAATTATAGGAAACTCACAACCTATTACTCACCTTATGTATGCTTGCTACAGCGACACTCCAAGAAGCACGCCAACTAAAATAGATACTCCAACTATATGAGTCTTATTCCGATCAAAAGGTTAACTATCTGAAATCTAGATTATTCTTTGGTCGTGGAGTTAGTCAGGAACTCAAACTTGTTATCACTGATGAATTCCGAATGGGCTGCATGTCCAAATCTGAGATATATCTTGGGAACCCAATTATTGACTCTAAGGGACAAAAGGTGATATTAGAGCTTATTATTAGCAGATGTCAGAGGAAATTATCAGGTTGGAAGGGTAGATATCTATCACAAGCAGGAAGAGGAATTATGCTGAGCACCTCATTGTTATCCATTCCGTGCAACTTAATGTTTACACATCTATTTCTGAAGAAGCTCATGGCTCAAACTGATAGAATGGCAAGGGATTTCTGGTGGGGATATGAAAAAGGACACAGGCATTTCTATCCTAAATCATGGAATTCTATGTGTATACCAAAGCATATGGGGGGATTGGGATTCAGAAGTATTGAACTATCAAACTATGCTTGCCTTACGAAAATGGCCTGGCTGCTCATAACACGTCAGGAGGGATTATGGCAATCACAATTGCAGGCAAAATATTTTCCAAATGATAGCTTCTGGAATTACGTACCAAAACCAGTTGATTCATATTTCATTAAAGCTTTATGCTATGTTCGACAATGGGTATTCTCTGGAACCTACTAGCTAACAGGAGATGGTTCTTCTATTAACTTATGGAGAGATAGATGGATCAGGGACTTCGAGGGTTGTCTTCTCCCCTAGACAGGTCACTCCTCGCTCCCAAGCTCCCTTAGGGATCTTATTGATTCGCATGATAGATCATGGAATAGGGAGGCTGTCCATTACTTTTTTCCTGCCAATGTTGCTACATTGATTGAGAGAACTCCAATTCACTGGGCTTATTCTGATCGTATAATATGGTCACCTCATCCACATGGAATATTTTCAGTACGATCAGCCTACCAATCCTTACTGCTCTCGTTTCACAGGGCCTCCCACATTAACTCTACCACCCTCCAACGGTGCAAGAAGATTTGGACACCTAATACCCCCTTGAGAATTAAAACCCTCCTTTGGAAAGCCATCTCTGGAGCACTCAGCGTCAAGAATCTGTTGGCATCCAGAATCAATGGAGTTGAGAATTATTGTGAAATTTGCAAGCAACCTACAGAAGAAGTGAAACATATATTCCTAACATGCCTATTTACAAAGGCTCTATGGTTTTTATTGGGATTCCGGATGGATGACTCACTAGAATGGTTCCATACTTATCTCACTATCAGCAGCCAACTTAATCAAGCTGAGCAAAACCCAACCGTTCCTTTCTTTGTGGCTTATGGCCTCTGGACTAACAGATGTAATATTATACATGGACAACCAGTGTGCAACCCTATTGAGGTCCTAAACTCTATATATGCATCTTTAAATTTCAACTCAATTAGAGCCTCCCTTTTACCTCACCACAACATTCATGCTGATGATGTAACAAGAGGGTCTCACCCAGGTGGCCATGCAACTAACAATGCACCTTCTCCTACCATCATTGTAGACACTGCAATCCACCCCCAATATTCAATAGCTACAGCGGTTATTCTAGATGTCAATGCAAGAATTGTTGCAGCCCAATCTGTCTCTCAGGCCGTATCGGACAGCCATGTGGCAGAAACCATTGCTATTCTTCAAGGCTTTAAGTTAGCCCTGTCCTTGAATTATTCTCAAGGGAAAATTCTAAGTGATGCACTCTCACCAGTAAAACAAATCATTGGCCATTCGCAACCTTCTTGGCGTTCCCTTCACTTGGTTAACAATTGCAAAGACTTGCTGCTTCGCTTTCCTCTTTTCTCAATCCAACATGTCAGGAGGCAAGAAGTACAGTTGGTGCACAACCTCGCTCAATATTGTATTTTGAAGGGACTTACTGGTGTTTGGGATGCCCACTCCATTCCTAGTTCTATATAAGTTATTGGCCTGCATAGACGATATCGCTCTTGGTGGATATTCTAGTGAAGCTTCCAGATTTTCCTTCCATTCCAACAATTGGATATAAGGGTCACTAATTGAATGTTGATGTTGCATGCTCTATATTCATCTTCTCTCTAGATGAAATTCATGAATTTCTTCCAAGCCTCATCTTGCCTTGAATTTGGTTGTTCCTCTGGATGCATAGGCCCCCGTCGTTGTCCTTCCAGCCAAATATTTCATCCTCGCAACCTCTTTTGATTCTAAGCAGATGCTCCATGCTATCAGGCATTTTATGCTCTTACCCTTTCTGTTGATATATTATCAAGATTCCAGTTATGATGTCGGTACCTTGTTTCGATTAGGATCTGGTGTTATCCAGTATCTCTGTTATGTGTTATGGAGGTTGCAATGAATTTCACCTTTTCCTTCAAAAAAAAAAAAAAAACATCGCTTCTCTTCGTCCCTCCCTCTCCCTCACCCACTTCAAGAATGACATCATCAATCCACTCTATTGCCATGTATTGTCCTTTTATTTGCAATTGCAGTTACCTTTTACAAGGGAAGTAAAATATGGTATAAATTAATAGCATAAAAGGGTTCATTTTAAGAAATGAACAAAGCCAACCATCCATCTTCACGATGAAAACAAAATCACAATTATATTGAATATTTGGGTTTTTTATATGAATAATTAGATAATAATTTTGAGTTAATGATAAACGTTAGTTTATTATCATTCTTATGTCCTAAAACAAACCTAGCTCTTAAGATTTTAACTTCGCAAATAGGTTTTTGGGCTACATTTAGGCATCACTTAAGTTAGGCATGCATTGCATAATTTTGTTATTTTTAACACGTTTATTTTAGTGCTAGGGATGAATAAATAGTCGGATCCATAAAACTGTAGCACTCAAGAAGGCAACAGGTGAAGAGGAAGCTCAATTCAGTTGAACCACAGCTAAATCCAGCTCATCATAACTGGATACCAGCTCACTTGGGTTAAGGTTAGCTCTCTTAAGCTCCATGCAGCTCATCTTAGCTGGATGGTAGCTTAAGGTAACTCAACTTAGCTCAACCTAGCTTAAGTCAGCTCAAATCTAGCTCAACTTAGTTGAGTCTAACTCATCTTAGCTCTAATCAGTTCACTGGGAGCTTTAGTCAGCTCAACTAAGTTGACAGGAGTGTTGACAGGGGTACACCTTAGCTTAGGTCCAACTACTTCCAGCTCCACTCAACTCAAGTCAGCTGAAGATGACCTCAACTAGCTCAGGCCAGCTCAAGTCCAGCTCTTGGAGACTCCACTCAGCTCAACCTAGTTGAGCTAAATTATTTAACCTAAGCTAGCTACTCCAGCCAGCTAGGTTATCTTCAGGAAGATTGGACCCAGCTCACCTCTGCTCAATTCAGCAGAAGCCAGCTTACTTTAGCTTGGCTTAGCAGCTAGCAAAGAACTAGCAAGCTAAGCCCGCTAAGGTAGCTCCTTGCTGTTCTCTTCAGCAGCCACCAGCTCCAGTGCAACTCCAAACAACTCTTACTCAGCTCCTCTTCCCTAAACCCTAGCTCCCTCCACTACTACCCTACTAGCTGAGCTAGCTAAGTTAGCTTAGCTTAGCACCACCTAAGCTCGTCACTCCATGGTCATTCACCCTCCTCCTTAACTTCACCTTAACCCTACTTAGACCTAACCTTAAACCACCATGGTTGGCTCTAAAAACACACCACAAGCACCTCTTCAAAGTGGCACCAACCATGGCACCTTTTCCATCCCATAACCACCAACTTAACCACCCATAACCACCACCTTAACCCCGCTTGAGTTGGCGCTAAAAAAAAAAACACCCCCACACCTCTCCATAGTTGGCACCAACTTAAACCCTATCACCACCCTACACCTACCCTCTCAACACATCCTAACCCTCCACATACTCCCAAGTTGGCACCAACTTGGTGGTTGCCAACCACCTTGGATGACCACCTTTTCACCCATGATCACCCCTTTACACCCATTAGGTTGGCACCAAAAACCCTAAGCCCTAGGATCCTTACAACCACCTCAAAATGCCATCCTAGCCATTCCTTTTATCCACACCAACTGATGGGTTGATCTTCACTTTCGTTGAAATTTTAAACATAAAATAGCGTGTCGTTGTAAGCTTTTGTGGTGGAAAATCGACTATCAAAAATATTTATTACTCAAAATCTAACCACGAAGATAGTTAGGTCATCTCTATAGGGAGGAATCAGCCTATTGTACTAGTGAGTGGTGCCTCTTTTATTTTGGAATCTCAATAAATGTGCATATTAATTCGCACAATTCATTTTCAACATAAGTTATCATTCTATGTGATTAATCAAGATATAGGTGTTTACATGAAAAATCACCACTATATAAGATTCTGTCACTAATAGTGATCTTGGTAATAGCAAACAATATCTATACTAATCTCCTACCCAATAGCACCCATTTACTATAACCAATATCCCATGTTTTATGTCATTCATAACAAGAACTCAATCATATGTAATTCAGATTAAAGAAAGGGATGTCCATGCAAATTTACTGCAATATATTAAATCAATAAATAAGTGAATAGTAGAATTTGCAATGGCATGTGTCACAAATTCTAATTGGGCCTTCACTGTAGCGAAACAGGGGATGGTTCCTCGCTTGTTGCCGTGCGTGGAGGAAGGGCTCGTCGACCACGAGCTCGGTGGTGGTGCTCTGACTCAAGGGCTTCATGACGATGCTGGTGGAATGGTGGGCGATGGTCGGAGGAGGTCGGTCGGCGAGAAGGACGTCGACGATGATGGGTTCTTCGACGACCGTGAGTAGGTGTTGGGCGACGGTAGTGGATGTCGAGGAAGTAACTGTGGATCATAGGCATCGACTTAGTGGTGTTGGCAGCGAAGGTGGTGGCCCTGCTACGAGTGGATGTGGAGATGTGGGTGCTGGATTCTTTGTAGGAGGAACAGGGAAGAAGAAGAGGAGGAGGAAGAAGAAGAAGGAACGGCAGGGGATGGCTGCAGTGGGTTGCGGAGTTGGATGCGTTTAGGTGGGGGCGTGGGTAACTTCAGCAAGGAGTTGGCGGTGGCGATGGTGGTGGGGTAGGAGGCTGATGGCTGCGTTGACTAGCTTTTGTTATAGAAATAGCGTTGTAGCACAACTAGTTATTGCCATCATTACAGATATATTTTTTTTACTCGGAAAATAAAAGAGTTCCCGAGGTCGAACTCAGGGAGCAAGTTGTATTTTAAGAGGTAAAAAATTTCTATTACAAAAATAAAAAGAGAGAGAGAGATGAAAAATTTGGTGGCTTCTTCTCCTCTTCTTTCTTCCTCTTTGTCTCTTCTTTCTTCTGTCTTCTGTTCTTCTTGTCTTCTCTCTTCTGTTCTTCAGATCTTTCCTCTCGTGCTCTTCTTCTTCTGTCTTCTGTTCTTCCTTGTTTTCTCTTCTTCTTTCTTTTTCTTCTTGGTCTTCCTTCTTGTTCTTCTTGGTCTTCCTTCTTGTTCTTCAGATCTTCTTTTTCTTCTTTGTCCTCGTGTTCTTCTTTTCTTCTTGCTTCTCTGCTTCATGTCTTCTCTTCCTGTTCTGCAGTTGCTAAGTGCTCGCTGCTTTCCTCTTCTTTTTTTCTTCTTGGTTGCGGTTCTGTCCTTCTTTTCTTCTTCTTCTTCCTTGTCTTCAGGACGCCGTCTGATTTTTCAATCAGACGACTTAAACTGCTGCTGCTACAGTGCGTCTCCTTCTTCTTCTTCACCTGTGCCTGCACACTCACGGTTTAAGTCAGAGGGCAAAACCTACTCTACCCTCCCCCCGCGTCTCTCTCTCTCAGAATTCACTCTTAGGAAAGCTCTCCCAGAGCAACCGGTTAATCGGGTACGCGGGTCGCGCCCGGGTCCAGGCCCACCGGCGTGCGGTGGTGGGCGAGGAGTGCAGGTCGGGCTAATCGGGTCGGGCCAGGTCCGCGGGCGTGAGCGCGGACGAGGCCGGGTAGTCGGGCGGGTGAGAGGGACCTCACCTCGTGATCAGGAGGCGAACAGCTTAAGGCACTTTTTGCCTTTAAGCGCCCGCGTGCCTCTCAAAGTTTCCGAGGTGGGACTAAATGTCCCACCCCAATTGAGCGCCTGCAGCGGAGGAGGCAGCTGGCAATTGCGGCTTCACGCGAGGCCTTCGCCCCAGCTGCGAGCCTGGGACTCTTCGCGGAGATGCCCGCGCAGCCTGGGAGTCGGACCTGGGCGAAGCGCACCTGGAGTTGCAGGTTGAAGGTGCCTCTTCAGCGCAGCAATGGCGACGGCGGTCGAGATACCTGCCCACAGAGGAATGGCCTCTCGGCCTAATCAGATAAGCGGAGAACCTTCGCCGTGGCCCGGCGAAGGTGGTGGGGGGTCTAGCAGGCGGCGGGGCGGAGCATGAGGGCCGCCTTAGGTCAAACTGCAGCGCGGGAAATGGGTTTGTTCGGGGGGTCTGCAGAGGGCAAGTGGCGGGAAGTGGAAGGGCAGAGGTTGATCAGGGTGAGGAGCCGGAGGTTTTGTGAAGGTCGGCGAGCCGTGTGGGGTGGTGGAGTGATGGGGTCGTCTCGCCGGAGGGTAGCCGGAGACGAAGGGGGTGACGGTGGTCAGGGTCGGAATCGAGGGCGACAGTAAAGGTTTAAAGTGAGGAAAAGGAAGAGGGGAGGAAAAGGAGAAGTTATACCTACTTAGGAGGACGAGGAGGAGCCGAAGCAGGCGACAGTCGTATCGACTGTCGCCGGAGAAGAAGCTGCCCAGGGGAAGGAGCGACGGCGAGGAGAGGGCCGAAGAAGCGCGCGCTGGGTGCGGCGCGGCGCGGGAAGAGCGAGGGAAGGCAACCCTGCTGCTGGTATTGCAGTAGGGCGACGAGGAGGAGGAGGAGAAGCCGCCGGAGCAAGGGGGAGTCTGTCGGAGTGGGAAGAGAGGAAGTAAGGGGGTATCTCCGTCAGATCCAAGCTACCAAGAACGGCGGAGCGACGGGGGTATTTATAGGGGCAGAACCAGAGAGGAGGGCGGAGGGAGACGACGTGTCTCCCTCGCCGGAGGACGCCGGAGGAAGGATACAAATATCGTCCGTGCGTTCGCACGGCCGATATGGGTGGTTGCAGTCATCAGGGGGGTGTTCCTGCGACGGCTGACGACGCAGGGCACCCCCATTTGACTTGGCAGGCTCCCTCCCTTACCCTGCGCGGCGCCATGCTCCGCACAAGGTCGCCGGAGCATGGTGCTGCTTAGGTTTTGCAGTAGGGACCTAAACACAAAGAACGAAGGAGAGTTAGGGGCCAAAATGTGAGGGTTCAAAAGTTGAGGGCCAGAAAGTAAATGTATGAGGACCAAAGTGTAAAGTTGGTCAAGAAGGTTTCTTCTTAGGCTCAAGTTTTTATACATGACTAATTAGGACCTAAGGATTCTGATGGTGAATTTTATTTCTAGATTAAACCTTGTTTGACCGGTCAATTTACGTAAAAACCTAAATTAAGTTGTTAATTGGGCATGGTTCTCAATGTAGGTCAAAATGGGTTCCTAAGGCCAAATTGAAGGTTCTAAACCCTAGAGATTATTTTTCTATAAATTTTAGAGGATTTATTCTATTTTTACTTTGCCTCGAACCTCGTTTATTTAAGTGGGTTTGTTTTTAGGGTTATAAGATGTCATTTAATTCTTCGGAGTTGCTGTAGCCCTTATTGAGTCATTTCATCCCACTTTTCTTCTTATTAGGTTGTTTTGACCTATGTTTGGACCCTGAGTTACCCTATTTTCAGATTGGATTGGTGAAATTGCATTTTTACCCCTCAGTTTATGTTTTCTTTGCAAACTCAGAATCTCTCTGAGCCAAGCCTTTCTAAGGTTATGTAGGAGCTTTTATTCTCTGTATTAGGTCAAAAAGAGCTAGTTATGGCTCATGATGAGGTTCTCATCATACCCCCATGCCTAGCTTTTGCTAGTCCCTCGGCAAAAACTTAAGGTTTCAACCCTTGTTCTAGACCATGAAGTTCTTAATAGCTTCAGATAAGTGCTTTTTCATTTAAACTTAGATTAGGTTAGAATGCTGACCATAGGCTTAAAAGGTACTCTAGTACCAATCAAGATCCAAATCTGTCTAGCCTCAGCCTCAGTCCTTAGCAAAGGTTTTTAAGGCCCACAAGAACTAACCTAAGGTCTATTGGACTTTGTGGTTAAAGCACCCATGCTTGAAATGATTTTAGGCTTGGTTTAGTTTGCAGTGAGTTTTATAAGAGAGAGATAGAAAGTTTTTCTGTTGGGAGAGTTTTCTCTCTCTTTTTCTTTTTAGTTCTAGCCTAGGATTGGCTTTTCAACACGGTCTGTATCAGATTCATTGCTCCCATCATCAATCCTCAAGGGTTCCTGGCGATCGATGCTTCGAGATAGCACCGCCCATGGCAACCCCCAGAACCCTGGCTATTGAGATTTCGAGATAATCCCATCCATGGTGTTACGTGGCCGAATTCAGACCCTGGCAGTTGACACTTCGTGATAATGCCATCCATGGAATCTGAACCAGTAGGGTGCTTACATGCCCCCAGTAGGATATGTGAATATCCTAAGAGACAAGCACCGAGGAGATGATATTTTGTTACGCATCTTTGAGGGGATTTCCCGCCTCTCTGCGCTGGGAACTCGTCTAAATCAACTTGTGTTGATCGGCCGCTCCTATTCTAGGTGTACTTTTCAGAATTTTTGCGACGCTTCTGCGTGATTTTGATTTTTACGCTTACTGAACCAAGCTGTGTGTGAGGTTAGGGTGCTTAGGTTACTAAGTCCCGTAAACCAAAAATTAGTTAATGAGGCCAAATACTCCCTAACCTTAGACCTAATACTGCAGCTTTTCATTTTCCTCAACCTCTTGAGGAGTGTCCAGATCTTAATAGGTACTAAGAGTCTATTCAAGAATGCCTAAGGTTTGCGTTCTTACTAATCTCATTATGCACTTTTCAGTTATTTTCTTGAATGAGGTCTAGAACTTAGGTTAATTCCTTAGTTCCTTACTAATGACTATCACTTGTTTCTCATATTTTGTGCTCCTTTCTTCCTTTTGTTTCTTTTCCTTCTCCACAAAATTTCCTTTCTCCTCTTACTCTTCTTTTTTATTTTGAAAAATTTTTAATTTTTAAGGTGTTTTTGGCATATGTAAATTTTTTTGTTTTAAAACCTTTTCTTACAAGTTTTGCACTTTTATACCCCCCCATGCCTAAGATTTGCAATGTCCTCATTGTGATTTAGGGGTTTTTATTTACTTAATTTATTCCTTAAGACAGATATTTTTGTGAGTGAATGGGTCGGGATGAATTCTGCGGACGATTTCTAATCTCAGATGCAAGCATCTGAGGTGGAGTCGGCTGTCTTAAAGGGTGAACCTTAAGTGCACCAAGGTGTCAGAAAAAAGGTTTTAGATTTTCAGAGGGAATGACGGGCTGCCTCCCGTTAAGCGCTGAGTTTTACGCCATCGGCTGGGCGTAGTAAGCTCACGGAGAATGGAGGATGAGAGATGACTCAGCGAAATCAGTAGAAGTCACATCAATGAACGGTTTGAGTCTCTGACCGTTCACGATGAAAGGTTCGGAATTGTGGCTAAGTGGACTGATTTCAATTGCTCCATTTCCAAAAACCTGTCGGACTAGATATGGTCCGACCCACTTGGATCGCAGTTTTCCCGGGAAAAGTTTAAGTCGGGCATCAAAGAGTAGGACCTTTTGACCAGGATGAAAGATCTTTCTCGAGATATGCTTGTCATGGAAGGCTTTAACCCGCTCCTTGTAGATTCGCAAGTTCTCGTACGCGTCTAGGTGTAATTCATCGATCTCGCTGATTTGGAGTTTTCTGTGGGTTCCAGCCTTGGAAAGATCTAGATTACAGTTCCGTACTGCCCAATAGGCTTTATGCTCCAGTTCTACGGGAAGGTGACACGCCTTTCCGTACACCAGTCTAAAGGGAGACATGCCTAATTGGGTCTTGTGAGCGGTCCTATAGGCCTACAATGCTTCCGGAAGTCGGGACGACCAGTCCTTCCTGTCAGGCCGAACAGTGACTTGCAGGATTTTCTTGATCTCCCGATTTGACAACTCAGCTAGACCATTTGTTTGGGGGTGGTAAGGAGTAGAGATTCGGTGAGACACCCTAAATTTGGCCATCAGTGACCTAAACTGAGCATTTGTAAAATGGGTCCCCCCATCAGAGATTATAGCATGGGGAATCCTGAACCTCGAGAAAATGTTTTGATGTATGAACTTAATAACAATCTTGTGATCGCAGGTTCGGGTCGGATGGCTTCGATCCATTTGGACACGTAGTCCACCGCAAGCAGAATGTACTCGAAACCATCCGAAATAGGAAAGGGGCCCATAAAATCAATCCCCCAAACATCGAAGATTTCGCATACGAGAATCAGCTGCAAAGGCATCATGTCGCGATGGTTCATGTTGCCCAAAGTCTGGCAACGACTGCATGCCTTGCAGTGACTGTATGCGTCCTTGAAAAGTGTAGGCCAGTAGAAGCCACATTGGAGGACTTTGGATGCGGTTTTATGCCCTGAGAAATGGCCACCGCATGCCTGGTCGTGGCAGAAAGAGAGGATATTGCTGATTTCCTCTTCCGGGACACATCTTCGAATAATCTGATCAGCACCTATGCGGAAAAGGTACGGATCTTCCCAAATGTAATACTTGGTATCAGAACGCAATTTGTCTTTCTTGGCCTTCGGCCAATCAGACGGGGTCTGATGAGATGCCAAGTAGTTCACTATATCAGCAAACCATGGAAGTCTAGTACCAACAGTAAGCAGGTGCTCATCAGGAAAGTGTTCCGTGATGGGTCCGGAAGGGTCAATGATCTCAGAAGGAAGACGGGACAGATGGTCGGCTACCACATTCTGCCTTCAAACCTTGTCGCGAATCTCAAGATCGAATTCTTGCAACAGCAAGATCCAACGAATTAGTCGGGGCTTCGCGTCCTTCTTGGCAAGGAGATGCCTTACAGCCGTGTGATCCGAGTAAATGATGACATGGGAACCCAGAAGATACGATCGGAATTTTTCAAGGGCAAATACTACGGCTAGCAGCTCTTTCTCCGTAACCGTGTAGTTACGTTGAGCCTCGTCAAGTGTCTTGCTAGCGTAGTATATAACCACGGGTTTCCCGTCAGCTTTCTGCCCCAGGACCGCTCCTACAGCGAAATCAGATGCATCGTACATGATCTCAAAGGGTTGAGACCAATCAGGGGATTGTAGGATAGGTGCATGGGTGACTCGGTCACGCAGGTTTTCAAAGGCTAGTGTGCATTCCTTGGAGATTTCAAAGGGTACATCCTTAGAGAGAAGAGAAGTCAAGGGGCGCGCGATTTTCGAGAAATCTGGAATGAAACGGCGGTAAAAACCGACGTGCCCTAAAAAAGAACGGATGTCCCTGATCGAGCCAGGCATAGGAAGGCGAGATATCAGATCCACCTTAGCTCGATCCACCTGGATGCCTTTTTCTGAAATTAGATGTCCCAGGACAATTCCCTCAGGCACCATGAAATGGCTCTTTTCCCAGGAAAGAACCAAGTTCACCTCAATGCATCGCCTGAGTATCTGGACCAAGTGTTGGAGGCAATCATCAAAAGAGTCTCCAAAGACTGAAAAGTTATCCATGAAGACTTCCAGGAAATCACCTACCATATCTGAGAATATGGCAAGCATGCACCGCTGAAAGGTAGCAGGTGCATTGCAAAGACTGAAAGGCATCCTTCGGAAAGCGTACGTTCCGAAGGGGCAGGTGAACGTGGTCTTTTCTTGGTCCTCAGGATGGATTGCCAGCTGGTTATAACCGGAGTACCCGTCAAGAAAGCAGAAGAACCTATTTCCCGCTAGTTTCTCGAGAATTTGATCAATGAAGGGTAGTGGGAAATGATCCTTCTTCGTGGAGGAATTGAGTCGGCGGTAATCTATACAGACTCTCCACGCATTGGCTAATCGGGTAATAATGATTTCTCCGATTTCAGTCGTTATGGTGGTGAGTCCTGCCTTTTTAGGCACAACCTGAATTGGGCTCACCCAACGACTATCGGAGATCGGGTAGATGATCCCGGCATCTAACCACTTGATGATCTCCTTTTTCACGACCTCCTGCAGATTAGGGTTTAAACGTCTCTGCATTTCACGAGAAGGTCGTGCGCCCTCTTCTGAATAGATATGATGAGTACAATAAGAGGGGCTTATTCCAGTCAAATCATCGAGAGTCCACCCGATGGCTTTGCGATGTTGCTGGAGGACAGCAATCAGACGGGATTCCTGTTCGGGATTGAGGTTGGAATTGATAATCACAGGGAGGGTCTGATTGGAACCCAAAAAGATGTATTTCAAGTGAGCAGGAAGAGGCTTTAACTCGAGGATAGGATTATCAGCAGCAGCGGGTGGTTCAGTATAGATGGGAGGTTCAAGGGTAGGAGTTACTGGGTTGTTTCTATCTGGATTCAACTCCTCCGTTTGCGGGTCAAGATCCTTCTGTGGTTGATGAGGCATAATCGAGTCATTCTGGAGGTGTGATTCATCAACCAAGATCCTAACGTCACAAATCTGTTCGATGACACCGCAATTAATTCCTTGTTAGGCCTTAAATATATCAATTTTTAAGGTTTGATCCCCAAATTTAAGCTCTATTTGGCTCTCCTCACAGCTGATGTTAGCTCTAGCAGTAGCCAAGAAAGGTCTCCCTAGAATGATTGGTGTATCCCTAGGGTTTTTAGGCGCATCAATATCTAAGACTATAAAGTCCACTGGGAAATAGAAATCCCGCACTCTTACGATAACATCCTCGAGAATCCCTTTTGGTGACTTTATAGATCGATCTGCTAATTGTAATGTCACCTCGGTTGGTTTTAGCTCAGATTCTTCTAGATGGTCAAGTAAGGATGTGGGTATCAGGTTTATGGATGCACCCAAGTCTAACAGAGCTCTATCAAATTGGGTATCACCTATCTTGCAGGAAATCAGGGGAGTACCAGGATCTTTTGCCTTGGGTGGGAGTCTATTGAGGATTACAGAGCTGGCTTGCTCTGACAAAATAATTGGGCTCCCGCCCTTGGTTCGCGGCTTACGCTGGGGTGTACATATATTCTTTAGAAATCGTGCGTAAGCCGGTACGTGGCAGATTGCATCCATCAAAGGGATGTTTATGTGGAGCTGCTCAAAGAGCTTGACCAGGTCCTCCTCAGGAGCCACGGGTTTGGTAGTCTTCTTTCCCTTGGTCAAGGCCTCGGGAAACGGGATCTTGGGTGGTTCTTCTAGGATAGGTCCAGGTTGTGGATCTGGGATAGGGGTGGGGACGTCCTGGATTACTGTCCTAGGCTTGGGATCACTACCAGGCTTGGAGTGGTTTGGATGAGGTGGGTCTTGGGTTTCCTTGCCACTACGGGTTATTACAGAATTAAGTCCTGCCTGGTTTTGATTGGGATTGGGTAAGATAGCTTGCTGCTGGTAACCTACAAAGGAAGTGGAGGCCTCTATCCCGTCAGGTGAAGGAACAGAGGGGGCCTGATAAATCATATGGGCATGGCCCGGGTTTGGGTTCATAACGCGCCGCTGGGTTGGCACGTTATTAGGATTAGGCAGAGGTTGGGAAGGAAGAGTACTTAGCTGGCGAGAGTTTGCCAACTGGGTCAATTGGTTTCGGACCTCTGTAAGTTCATCCTTATGTTGTTTTTGGATAGCCGCATTCGTTCTTTGAATGTCAGCCAGGGTCTGAAGGATAAGGGACATTTGATCTTGATTTGGCCCAGATGGGTAAGTAGGGTTGGGCCGAGGCTGAGGCGGCTGGTAAGGACGAGGAGGTTGTGGGCGGGGTTGGAAGGATGGTCTTTGGGTTTGGGAATTTCCCGCCCACTGAAAGTTAGGATGGTTTCGCCATCCAGGATTATAGGTGTTGGAGAACAGGTCGTTCTGGATGACGTTGAGGTCCTCGCAGGTCTGAGGAACCTCCAGAGGGTTAGAGAAAGAAGGAATGGAATTCCCCTGGCAGGTGTAGAAGGAATCGGAAGGATCTCCAGGCAAAGATTCGGATGATGGGTCCATCCTAGGAGAAGATCGATGGAGAATGTTTTACACAGTTTCCCTTGTGGAAGGAGGCTGTGCGAAAGGGTTATGCGCAGAGGTGGCTCGCTGCAGATGCTGAGTCAGCTCATCCACCTTCTTTTCGATAATTGAGACCTTGTCCAATCGACTGGCCATTAACTCCAAGTCGACTGATGCGGACAGGCCCTGCGTCTCGTGTGCTCCCCTGAGATTCGTCGCTGCGCGGGTATTCGTCCTGTCGAATAATCCCATGGAGTCATTGTTGATGGAGTTCTCGCACATGTTTTCGAGAATCTCTCACACGGTGTCTTCATGTTGACCCATGATATTTCCTCCACAGGTTGCATTGACGAAAAGACGGATGTCCTCACGGAGTCCCTGGTAAAAAGATTGGACCTGTTCCCATTTAGGAACTCCGTGATGGGGGCACTTTCTCATGAGATCCTGAAAACGATCTCATGCCTCATGGAGAGGTTCCCCTGTTTGTTAGGTGAAATGTGTAATCTGATGGCGTAAGGCGTTGGTCCGTCCAACAGGGAAGAACTTTTTCAAGAACTCGGACTGAATTTCTTCCCAATTGTTGATCGGCGGGTCTGAGTTTGATACCAATGGGCGGCCTTGTCCATAAGAAAAAAGGAGAACATCTTCATGAGAAGAATATCCCGATTTTGCGCGTCTGACCCAAAAGTTTGGGCCATATGCTTCAGCTGTTTGATGTGCTGGAAGGGATCGTCAGAATTAAGCCCATGGAATTTAGGTATAGCATGAATCATATTGGGCTTTAATTCAGAGTCAGGTCCCCCAGTCAGGATTCTGACTCGAGGCTCGATGGCCACCACAGCAGGATTATAATGGTCCCGCATCATGGGACGCTGCGGTGGGTGTACAAAGTTTTGGAAGAGGTCGTTGAGTCGTTGGAGCTGGTGCTCCAGATTGTTTTCTTCCTCAACTGGCTGAGCCATGATAGAAGAAGAGTTTGATTCGGAATCGGAAGAGAGAATGATGGGGTTAAGTTGCTGCTCAAACACGGGAGTCAAGGCTGGGCCTTGACGAGAGTGAAATTTTAAAGGAGATCTTAAGGGTGGTCTTAAGGATCTCCTACCGTTCATGCACTGTTGGAGTGGAAGAGGTTAGAAGGTGCTGGACCCAATCGAGACACCCAAAAATGTGTTGGGTGACTATAGAGGTGCGGGGCAGATAGACCCCTTGATCAGAAAGAACGTCCACCTGAGAATTACCTGGGCAGCCAGAGAGGGTGAGCCCCGCGAAGACCCCTACACGGTAGAGCGTCCCCACGGGTTACAGGGTTTCCCCCACCCGACCTCTCTTGTCACTGCGGTTCCAAGTACACCAGAATGGGGATCTTGACCTCTTAAGTCTACCAATTTTAGTTTAAGATCAGGGTGCTTAAAGTTTACACTTGAACTCTTAGGTATTTTGAGTGAGAAAGTGACCTAATTTTAAGGTTGGCTGACCCAAGGGGTCAACTTTACCTCTTGTTCCTTTGAGAGCTTTTGGGTCCTTTCTTTTTGGGTTCAAGTGTTTAGAGAGCCAATTGTTTAGGGTTTCTCTGAATAAGTATGTTCAATCAATGGTTTAGGCACACTTCTTTTGGTTTTTCTCCATTCTTGATTTAAGTAGTGTGTCTCTAAAACCCTAATGTTGAATCTTATGTTGGCTCTACTTGGTCCAGTTAGTTCTTTGGTGGGTAATTAGGGCTCAAGCAAGAATGTGTTAGCCCCTAAATACCCTTAATAGTGTGCAGGAATAATGGGTTGAAAACATGCAACTTCTTATGGTTTACTAAGTATAGAAGACAGGTTAGCCCTATATTGCTTGTTCTTTTCTTTTCTTCCTCTTTAGAGTTTAGGGGTTAATAGCGAGAGGAAAAAATTACCTGTCCTCGGAGTGGTTGTCGTGCGGTTGCTTGTCTTCTTGATTTCCTGTAGCTGCACAAAAGAGAGGAGATTATTAGAACTAAAAAGAAACAGAAATGTCTACCTCTAGAATAGTCGTTGCTCCCCGGCAACGGCGCCAAAGTGATGGCTGCGTTGTGACTAGCTTTTGTTATAGAAATAGCGTTGTAGTACAGCTAGTTATTGCCATCATTACAGATATATTTTTTTTACTCGGAAAATAAAAGAGTTCCCGAGGTCGAACTCAGGGAGCAAGTTGTATTCTAGGAGGTACAAAATTTCTATTACAAAAATAAAAAGAGAGAGAGAGATGAAAAATTTGGTGGCTTCTTCTCCTTCTCTTCTTTCTTCCTCTTTGTCTCTTCTTTCTTCTGTCTTCTGTTCTTTTTGTCTTCTCTCTTCTGTTCTTCAGATCTTTCCTCTCGTGCTCTTCTTCTTCTGTCTTCTGTTCTTCCTTGTTTTCTCTTCTTCTTTCTTTTTCTTCTTGGTCTTCCTTCTTGTTCTTCTTGGTCTTCCTTCTTGTTCTTCAGATCTTCTTTTTCTTCTTTGTCCTCGTGTTCTTCTTTTCTTCTTGCTTCTCTGCTTCTTGTCTTCTCTTCCTGTTCTGCAGCTGCTAAGTGCTCGCTGCTTTCCTCTTCTTTTTTTCTTCTTGGTTGCGGTTTTGTCCTTCTTTTCTTCTTCTTCTTCTTTGTCTTCAGGACGTCGTCTGATTTTTCAATCAGACGACTTAAACTGCTACTGCTACAGTGTGTCTCCTTCTTCTTCTTCACCTGTGCCTGCACACTCACGGTTTAAGTCAGAGGGCAAAACCTACTCTACCCTCCCCCCGCGTCTCTCTCTCTCAGAATTCACTCTTAGGAAAGCTCTCCCAGAGCAACCGGTTAATCGGGTACGCGGGTCGCGCCCGGGTCCAGGCCCACCGGCGTGCGGTGGTGGGCGAGGAGTGCAGGTCGGGCTAATCGGGTCGGGCCAGGTCCGCAGGGCGTGAGCACGGACGAGGCCGGGTAGTCGGGCGGGTGAGAGGGACCTCACCTCGTGATCAGGAGGCGAACAGCTTAAGGCACTTTTTTCCTTTAAGCGCCCGCGTGCCTCTCAAAGTTTCCGAGGTGGGACTAAATGTCCCACCCCAATTGAGCGCCTGCAGCGGAGGAGGCAGCTGGCAATTGCGGCTTCACGCGAGGCCTTCGCCCCAGCTGCGAGCCTGGGACTCTTCGCGGAGATGCCCCGCGCAGCCTGGGAGTCGGACCTGGGCGAAGCGCACCTGGAGCTACAGGTTGAAGGTGCCTCTTCAGCGCAGCAATGGCGACGGCGGTCGAGATACCTGTCCACAAAGGAATGGCCTCTCGGCCTAATCAGATACGCGGAGAACCTTCGCCGTGGCACGGCGAAGGTGGTGGGGGGTCTAGCAGGTGGCGGGGCGGAGCATGAGGGCCGCCTTAGGTCAAACTGCAGCGCGGGAAATGGGTTTGTTCGGGGGGTCTGCAGAGGGCAAGTGGCGGGAAGTGGAAGGGCGGAGGTTGATCAGGGTGAGGAGGCGGAGGTTCTGTGAAGGTCGGCGAGCCGTGTGGGGTGGTGGAGTGATGGGGTCATCTCGCTGGAGGGTAGCCGGAGACGAAGGGGGTGACGGTGGTCAGGGTCGGAATCGAGGGCGACAGTAAAGGTTTAAAGTGAGGAAAAGGAAGAGGGGAGGAAAAGGAGAAGTTATACCTACTTAGGAGGACGAGGAGGAGCCGAAGCAGGCGACAGTCGTATCGACTGTCGCCGGAGAAGAAGCTGCCCAGGGGAAGGAGCGACGGCGAGGAGAGGGTCGGAGAAGCGTGCACTAGGTGCTGTGCGGCGCGGGAAGAGCGAGGGAAGGCAACCCTACTGCTGGTAGTGCAGTAGGGCGACGAGGAGGAGGAGGAGAAGCCGCCGGAGCAAGGGGGCGTCTGTCGAAGTGGGAAGAGAGGAAGTGAGGGGGTATCTCCGTCAGATCCAAGCTACCAAGAACGGCGGAGCGACGGGGGTATTTATAGGGCAGAACCAGAGAGGAGGGCGGAGGGAGACGACGTGTCTCCCTCGCCGGAGGACGCCGGAGGAAGGATACCCATACCGTCCGTGCGTTCGCACGGCCGGTATGGGTGGTTGCAGCCATCAGGGGGGTGTTCCTGCGACGGCTGACGACGCAGGGCACCCCCATTTGACTTGGCAGGCTCCCTCCCTTACCCTGCGTGGCGCCATGCTCCGCGCAAGGTCGCCGGAGCATGGTGCTGCTCAGGTTTTGCAGGAGGGACCTAAACGCAAAGAACGAAGGAGAGTTAGGGGCTAAAATGTGAGGGTTCAAAAGTTGAGGGCTAGAAAGTAAATGTATGTGGACCAAAGTGTAAAGTTTGTCAAGAAGGTTTCTTCTTAGACTCAAGTTTTTATACATGACTAATTAGGACCTAAGGATTCTGATGGTGAATTTTATTTCTAGATTAAACCTTGTTTGACCGGTCAATTTACGTAAAAACCCAAATTAAGTTGTTAATTGGGCATGGTTCTCAATGTAGGTCAAAATGGGTTCCTAAGGCCAAATTGAAGGTTCTAAACCCTAGAGATTATTTTTCTATGAATTTTAGAGGGTTTATTCTATTTTTACTTTGCCTCGAACCTCGTTTATTTAAGTGGGTTTGTTTTTAGGGTTATAGGATGTCATTTAATTCTTCGGAGTTGGTATAGCCCTTGTTGAGTCATTTCATCCCACTTTTCTTCTTATTAGGTTGTTTTGACCTATGTTTGGATCCTGAGTTACCCTGTTTTCAGATTGGATTGGTGAAATTACATTTTTACCCCTCAGTTTATGTTTTCTTTGCAAACTCAGAATCTCTCTGAGCCAAGCCTTTCTAAGGTTATGTTGGAGCTTTTATTCTCTGTATTAGGTCAAGAAGAGCTAGCTATAGCTCATGATGAGGTTCTCATCAGAGGCCGAGGGTGGTCACACGATGTGGCGTATGGTCTGTGGCTGACGAGTTCGGTTGGAGAGGAAGCTGAACAGTGGGTGTGGGTAGCGATGAGGGGAGATGGTGGGAAGGACGTTGAGACGGCGGTGGCACTCGTGCTGTCACCATGAGCATGTGGTATGATGGGGTTGGCGAGGATGAAGCACTCTTCAAGTCACGATGCATACTCTGACCACGATGTTCGCTCCAACCATGGTGCCGATGGTAGTGATGAAGAAGATACCCCCAAGAGGAAGGATGATCCTCCTCTCTTTTAAAAGTAAAGGCTTGCCTATTTGTTTCCTCCGTCGAAAGCTTCTCCAACCACTCACGATCTTCGCGAGTGGTTGGAACAGATGGATAAGCGTTGGCGGTTCCCATCAGACGTCTGACGTTCATTCCGGACGTCTTAAAACATGTAGAAATAGGAGCTTGTCATGGCAATTCCCAGACGTCCATACTAATCTCCAGACATCTTATTGACGTAGAAATGCACATCTGAACTCTTTCACCTAGCTTGCATTCATCAAATAAATTATATTATCATATCATATGTTATTAAATGTAAAATTAGTGCATAAAATTAAATGCACGCTAAGGTGAATTGCCATTTAACTCTTACTTAATGAACAATTAAGATCAACTAATTAAAGAGTACTTAGGCCAAATAATGATCCACGAAAGTAAACTTATCAAATGCCCCCATGCCTAAGTTTGGCTAGTCTTGAGCAAAAGTGAAAAATAATGTAAATAACCAAGAGATTTCTCCTTTCCTTATTCCAAAAATTTAGAGATCTAGAGAAATGTGAAGTGATAGTAGCCTAGGCAACATATCCAAGTGAAAGGCCTACTCACATTTGAAGTTCGTACTTCATCCTTGATATAATTCTATCGGGATAGGCAACTATTTCCCTCGGGGATAAAGCAGCAAATGACCTATAATTTGACCCTGGCTTTCTGGCTTAGGTAGGAGATACTGAGTTAAATGGATTCATATTTGATGGCTCATACTCATTTGATGCTATTTGTTGTCTAGTATTGCAGACTCTAGATCTCTAGACTATCAAACAAGTCTACCCAAAGAAAGGCTAAACACTATGCTCTCTTTGCGTTCCCCTACGCTCACTCACTTTCTCTTTTCTTTTTCTTTTTCTTTTTCTTCTTTCTTTTCTGAGATCACAATCTTACCAGATTTTGTAAATGTACTCATTGTTTGGTGGCCTCACATGGCATTCACACTTCAAGTAAAGTCCTAATAACCCTACGACTAAGTTAGAACTCCTTAGCCAGTATTCGGGCAATCAGAAATAATAAAAAGTAGGTATGGGTCATATTTGGTGGATCGCAATGGATGTTTTTGTTGCCTCGATGTTATGAACACCTGATAAAATAGACACCTAAAGTGGCTATAACCTCTTTTTTTTTGTACATATTTATATATTTTTCTCTCTATTTTTTTTTTATGTATATCTCTATATTTCCTTTCTTCTTCTCTCTCTCTTTCATTGCAACTCAACATAACGTAGACTTTTATTTATGAGGCATTATTAGGGATGACGATGGTCAAGAGGATATTATGTGGCTTATTTGGTGAAAGTGCCTACTCTCGGCACTGGGAAGGAATGTATAGGACAAGCATATTTCTGACTTTTAACATTACTACCCTCCTTCAGCTGAGGATTCTATGAAAGACGATCGTAACCATCCACCATAGTCATAGTTTTATTAAGACTCAATCTCCGTGTATCTGCTTTAATTGGTGACTTTCAGAAATTCACACAATGTACACACACAGGAACAGAGAGCAAAAACTATACCTAACTCTGAGGTATCATCATCTTATTCTCTAGAACTTAAGAGTCCTTGCACTAGACTTAGCGTACCAATAGTTTCTCTACTTTCTTCTCACAATATGAGGTGGATCTAACAGAAGATAATATGCCTGACTCCTTATTAACTGTCCAAGAGTTTAGCAGACTAAAAATGCTTATTGGTTTTCTTCAAAGATCCATTACCCAGTCTACATGCAAGTAAAGTAAATGTAATGGATTCTAAACTTAAGAAATAATTTAAGAAAATCTTTAATAAAACTTCTTTGATAAAGATATTTTGTTAGGGTTAACCAATTCAGCTCAAGAAAAGAGACATATTTTTTTTTGTGCTAATGCACCTAACCTAAATGCATGAATACTGCCTAAAAATGCAAAATGCACATCCCCCATGCCTAAATCCTATAATGTCCTCATTGTAAAATTAAAACTAGGGGAGAAAGGAAGGAAATCACTTGATGAGATGTTATTATGGACGTTGGGTTGCCTCCCAACAAGTGCTGCATTTTCTGTCAGCAGTCAAACTCATAGGGAACCTGTAAGTCTGGTTCCAAATAGAACGAACTAGGCCCTAAAAATATGTGTAACAGCGCGGGCTTAGAAAACAGGTAGCCACAGATGTTGGCGAGATAATGATGCAGCGTGATTCCAAATGCTTGCTAGAAGATATGCAAACAGAGAACCTCGTAGGCTACCTGGGGAGGTCTAGGAATAACGAAAGGAACATGAAAAGGGACCTCCCGAAACGAAATAAGTGGAGGATAACAAGGGTCCTCCAAAGTAGAAAGAGTTTTAAAAGATATAAATATAATTATTTCAAACCCTTGAATGGTGAGACTAAAAGTACAAGCATCAATCCACACTCGTCATTCTATCCGATGATGTACTGGTCTGATATTCTCCCCAGAAAGAATGTATATGAGTAGAGACCTGAGCCAAGGATTAGTTAGGGAGTGTAAGGGTTGTCTGTGGTGTTGGGCGGTAATGGGTTAAGTCCAAGGAGGGCTTACTTTGTATCAAGTCCAACAATTCAAATTCTGTATTATTCTCCCTAATGGTTGTAGAAAAATTTATGCCACCCTGCTTATCATTAATGATTTCCTCAAGAATCAGAGTCATATTTTCACCTTCCATTAAATCAATGGTGGACTCCAAATCCAATTCCTTTGATGGTAGGGTCAAAACAACAGAATCATTATCATTAATTTCATCCCCGGATTCTTTTGACTCTTTTAAGATTTTGTTGGGGTGTATATGTAATTTACTAGTAAAGGGAGGAGCATCCGCAGTTATTTCTGAAAGAGGATCGGTCTTAATGTTATGGAGTAAGCCTATATTGCTTAATTTTTTATTCTCCTCAGGGTATAAAATCGCAATTGATACGTATTGTTCCCAAGAGTCTCCCCTAGGCTTCTCACTATTGTGTTCGTTTTCCTCCAATATCAACTCCTGATTTTGTGAAGGATGACTCTCAAAATCAAAAGAAGGGAGGAATTCGGATTTCACCAAATCAATTATATCCTCAGGGAGGAAGTCATTGAATAACACATAATCCTCTCGAGATTCACTCCAAACTCTCAAGCCGGGTTCCTCCATTGGGCCATCCTCGTCCTCTAAAATAGACTATATCCCTGAGACCAAATTGATCCAATTCATCCTCCATTCCCTTAGTGTCACCTTCATTGGGTGCATTTAAATCCTCAGAATGCTGAATGATAGGTGTTGATTCCCTAAGTGGGGGGTCAGGATTAGGCTCACTAGGGGTAGAATGAGGTTCCACCACATGATTAATAGGGGAAGTGGCATGAACAACATGTCCTTGACCCGGGTAGTAACGCTGGTAAGGCTAGAGCTGTTCTGTGTTTCATCTTTACGTTATTATAGTTTAAGTACAGTCGTTATAGTATAAGACAAAATAGCTACCACATTACTATTACTAATTTTTTTACTCGGAACAAGGTTTTCCCGAGGTCGAACTCAGGGAGCAACTAGAATTCTAGAAGTAAAAAGTTATCAATTAGGTTACAAAAATAAGAGAGAGAGAGAGAGAGGGGGGGCTAGAGTTCTCTTGGTTTCTTCTTCTTCTCTCTTCTTTTCTTTCTTTCTTTCTTCTGCAGAGTCTTCTTTTCTTCTTACCTGCTTTGCTTGCTTCTTCTCTTTTCTTTTTCTTCTCTGCGGCAGTGGTGATCTTCCTCTACTTTTTCTTTCTTTCTTCTTTTCCTTCCTTGCTTGCGGCTGTGCCTTCTTTCTTTCTTCTTCTTCTTCTTTCTTCTTTTCCTTCCTTCTTTTCTTTAGCCGGCAGCTGTGGTGATTCCAACGTCTGATGCTGTGCTCAGACGACTTATCTGTGGCTTTACTACAGTGCCTTCCTTCTTCTTTTCTTCTTCTTCTGTTTCTCTCCTTCCTTCCTTCTTTTCCTTCATGTCTTCTTCTTCAGCTGCCCTGAGCGGCTAAGGCTTCGGCCGCTTCTCTTCTTCTTTTCTTCCTGCACACTCACACAAGGGTCAGAGCAAAACCTACCCCTACCCTTCCCCGCGTCTCTCTCTTTCTCAGATTTCTTTCTTAGGACTGCTCTCCCAGAGCCGGGTAATCGAGTGCGGGTATTGTGCCCTAGACCAGGCCCACAGGCGTGTGGTGGTGGGCGAGGAGTGCGCGGTTTGGGTAATCGGATCCTGCCAAGACCCGCGGGGCGTGAGCGCGGGCGAGGGCGAGCGAGCACGTGGCGCGCTGCGTGCGGGAGAGGGACCTAACCCCTGTGTTCGAAGGCGATAAGCCTTAGGCACTTTTTCAATTTAAGTGCGGGCGCTTGGCCACGCACTTTCGAGGTGGGACTAAAGTCCCACCTCCCAAATTGGCGTCTGCAGGCGAGCGATCAGCCGCCAATTGAGGCAGCCCGTGAGGCCTTCGCCCCAGCTGCGGGCCTGGGTGTCTTCGCGACTCCTGCCTGTGCAACCTGGGACGCGCACCTGGGCTGGAGGGTGCCTGCAGCTGCAGGTGAAGCTGCTGTAGCTCATCGACAATGGCGGCGAGGGGTGCAAACCTGAAATCACAGCTATGGCCTCTCGGCCTAGTCAAAATACGTAGGAAGCTTCGCCGGAGTGAGGCGAAGCTTGTGCGGTGGTCGGTGGGGTGTGGGAGTGCGTGGAGAGGCTGACCTAGGTTAGACTGTGGCTGGAAAGGTGGGTTTGTTCGGGGGGTGGTCAGGTGGCGCTTGGCAGTGAATGGAGAGGGGGGATCGGTGGAGTGGAGTGTGAGGGAGCTTCTGGGCTGGTCGGCGAGGTGTGAGAGTGTCTGTGGTCGTGAGATGGTCTCGCCGGAGGGGGGATCGGAGGTGGAGAAGGTGGTCTGGACAGTGGCGGTTGGGTGGTCGAAAGGGCAGTTTAAAAGGGGGAAAATACAAGGGAAGGAGAGAGGAAGCTATCTACCTAATTACACGACGAAGGGGGAGGGCAGAGCAGCCGGCTCGTATCTGCCAGAGCTGGAGACGAAGATGCCCTGGAGGAGGGTTTCGGTGACGAGGAAGCAGGTGGAGGGCGCCAGCAGGTACAGCCTAGCGCGGACAACGGAGTAGGGCAAACCCTGCTGCAGGTAGGGCAGCAGAGCGACGAGGAGGAAGAGGAGGAGTTCGCCGGAAGCTTCGGGCCCTCTGACGGAGGAGGAAGGGATGAAGAGGTGTTTCTCTGCCAAAGAAAAGCTTGAAGGAGCCGGCAAGGTCTGTCGGTCCTTATAAAGGGCTTGGTCACAGAGAGGGGCGAGGTGGCGTCGTGCCAGCCTCGCAGGAGTATGGCCGGAAGGGACACCCATACCTTCCACGCGTTCGCATGGAAGGTATGGTGGTCGGCAGAGGGCATGGGCAGGTCCCTGCGACGGAAGACATCGTAGGGAACCCTACTTCTGTTTTAGAGGACGGCAGCCCTGCACGGTGCCATGCTCCGTGCAAGGTCACCGGAGTATGGCGCTGCGCAGAAGTTGCAGGAAGGACCGTTCTGCAAAGAATGATGAAAAGTTGGGGACCTAAATTGAAGGGTTTCAAAAGATAAGGGTCAGAAAGTAAATAAAGAGGACCAAATTGTAAAGTCAGTCAAGGAGGTCTCTTCTTAGGCTCAAGTTTTTATACAAGACTAATTTGAACCTAAGGATTTTAATGGTGAAATTTAATTCTAGGTTGGACCATGTTTGACCGGCCAATTTGTGTAAAAACCTAAATTAAGTTATTAATTCAGCATGATTCTCCTTTTAGGTCAAAATAGGTTTCAAAGGACAAATTGAAGGTTCTAAACCCTAGGGAATATTTTTATATAATTTTTAGAGGGTTTATTTGATTTTTATCCTGCCTCGAACCTCGTGAATTGAAGTGGATTTATTTTAGGGTTACAGAATGTCATTTAATTCTTAAAAGTTGCTATAACCCTTTTCAGATCAGATCAACCCCTTCCCTCATTGTTAAGCTTATTTGACTTGTGTTTGGACCCTTAATTACCTTGTTCGCATACTGCATTGGTGAAATTACAGTTTTACCCCTTATGATTTATTTTATTCATTAACTCAGAATTCTCTGAGTTATGCCTTTCTTTGGGTCATGTAGGAGCTTTTTCTTACATATCTGGGTTATATTGTACTAGTTAGGATTTATGATGAGGTTCTCATCATACCCCCATGCCTAGCTTTTGCTAGTCCCTTAGCAAAATTTTAAGGTTTCAACTCTTGTTCTACACCATGAAGTTCTTAATGATTTCATATAAGTGCTTTTTCTTTTGAAACCTAGATTAGGTCAGAATGCCAACCATAGGCCTA
This sequence comes from Thalassia testudinum, assembly GCA_037157565.1. Taxonomy (NCBI): domain Eukaryota; kingdom Viridiplantae; phylum Streptophyta; class Magnoliopsida; order Alismatales; family Hydrocharitaceae; genus Thalassia; species Thalassia testudinum. The sequence continues at coordinate 135,140,149 of JAZHRO010000003.1, read as the reverse complement.
AAAGGTACTCTAGTACCAACCAAGATCCAGATCTGTCTAGCCTCAGCCTCAGTCATTAACAATGGTTTTTAAGGCTTACAAGAACTAACCTAAGGTTTATTGGACTTTATGTTTAAAGCACCCGTGCTTGGGATAATTTTAGCCCTTGCTCAGTTCGCAGTGCGTTTTGTAAGAAAGAGAGGTAGAAGATTTATATGTTTGGATAGTTTTCTCGCTCTTTTTCTTTTTAATTCTAGCTTAGGATTGGCTTTTCAACACAGTCTGTATCAGATTTCTTGTCCCCATCATTAATCCTCAAGGGTTCCTGGTAGTCGATGCTTTGAGATAGCACTGCCCATGGTAACCCCAGAACCCTGGCTGTTGAGATTTCGAGATAATCCCATCCATGGTGTTCCGTGGCCGAATTCAGACCTTGGCAATTGATATTTCGGGATAATGCCATCCATGGAATCTGAACCAGCAGAGTGCTTACATGCCCCCAGTAGGATATGTAAATATCCTAAGAGACAAGCACCGAGGAGATGATATTTTGTTATGCATCTTCGAAGGAAATTTCCCACCTCTCTGCGCTGGGAACTCGTCCAAATCAACTTGTGTTGATCGGCCGCTCCTACTCTAGGTGTCATTTACAGAATTTTTGCAATGCTTCTGCGTGATTTTGATTTTTATGCTTACTGAACCAGGCTGTATGTGAAGTTATGGTGCTTAGGTTACTAAGTCCTGTAAACCAAAAGTTAGTTAACGAGGCCAAATACTCCCTAAGCCTTGGACCTAATACTTAAGCTTTTCATTTTCCTCAACCTCTTGAGGAATGTCTAGATCTTAATGGGTACTAAGAGTCTATCCAAGAATGCTTAAAGTTCGCATTCTTACTAATTTCATTGTGCACTTTCCATTTCTTTTCCTGAATGAGGTCTAGAACTTAGGTTAATTCCTTAATTTCGTACTAATGACTATCACTTTTCTTTCATTTTGTGCTCCTTCTTTTCATTTTGTTTCTTTTTCTTCTCCTCCTCCTTTGTAGAGTCCTCAAAATTTTCTTTCCTCCTCTCATTTTATTATTCTTTTTCAAAAAAAATTTTAATTTTTATGGCATATGTGAATTTTTTTATTTAAAACCTTTTCTTACAAGTTTTTGCACTTTCATACCCCCCATACCTAAGATTTGCAATGTCCTCATTGTAACTTAGGGGGTTTTTATTCAACTTAGTTTATACATTAGGACAGATGTTTTGATGAGTGAATGGGTCGGGGTGACTGTTGTGGACGATTTCTAATCTCAGGTGCAAGCACCTAAGGTGGAGTCGGCTGTCCTAAAGGGTGAACCTTAAGTGCACAAAGGTGTTAGAAAAGGTTTCAGGTTTTCAAAGAGAATGACGGGCTGCCTCCCGTTAAGCGCTGAGTTTTACGCCATCGGCTAGGCGTAATATGCTCATAGAGAATGGAGGATAAATGATGATTCAGCCAAATCAGTAGAGGTTACATCAATGAACGGTTTAAGTCTCTGACTGTTCACGATGAAAGGTTCAGAATCATGGCTGAGCGGACTGATTTCGACGGCTCCATTTCCAAAAACCTGTCCGACCAAGTATGGTCTGACCCACTTGGATCGCAGCTTCCCAGGGAAAAGCTTGAGTCGGGCATCGAAGAGTAGGACCTTTTGACTAGGATGAAAGATCTTTCTAGAGATGTGCTTGTCATGGAAGGCTTTAACCCGCTCCTTGTAGATTCCCGAGTTCTCGTACGCATCAAGGCGTAATTCATCGATCTCGCTGATTTGAAGCTTTCTGTGGGTTCCAGCCTTAGAAAGATCTAGATTACAGCTCCGTACTACCCAATAGGCTTTGTGCTCCAGTTCGACGGGAAGGTGACATGCCTTCCCATACACCAGTCTAAAGGGAGACATGTCTAATTGGGTTTTGTGGGCGGTCTTATAAGCCCACAAGGCTTCCGGAAGTCGGGACGACCAGTCCTTCCTGTCAGGCCGAATAGTGACCTGCAAGATTTTCTTGATCTCCCGATTTAACAGCTCAGCTAGACCATTAGTCTGGGGGCGATAAGGAGTGGAGATTTGGTGAAACACACCGTATTTGGTCATCAGTGACCTAAACTGAGTATTTGTGAAATGAGTCCCCCCGTCAGAGATGATAGCATGAGGAATCCCGAACCGTGAGAAGATATTGTGATGAATGAATTTGAGAACAATTTTATGATCACAAGTTCGAGTTGGTATGGCTTCGATACATTTGGACATGTAGTCCACAACTAGCAGAATGTACTCGAAGCCATCCGAGACAGGAAAGGGACCCATAAAATCAATCCCCCAAACATCAAAGATTTCGCATATGAGAATCAACTACAAAGGCATGTCGCGATGGCTCATGTTGCCCAAAGTTTGGCAACGACTGCATGCCTTGTAGTGATTGTATGCATCCTTGAACAGAGTGAGCTAATAAAAGCCACACTGGAGGATTTTCGATGCGATTTTGTGCCCAGAGAAATGGCCACCGCATGCCTGGTCATGGCAGAAGGAGAGAATATCATTGACTTCACCTTCTAGGACACATCTTCGGATGATCTAGTCAGCACCTATGTGGAAGAGGTACGGATCTTCCCAAGTGTAATACTGGTATCAGAGTGCAATTTGTCTTTCTTGGCCTCCGGCCAATCAGACGGGATCTGATGAGATGCTAAGTAGTTTACTATATTAGCAAACCATGGAAGTCTAGTACCAATAGTCAACAAGTGCTCATCAGGGAAATGCTCCGTGATGGGTCCGGTAGGGTTGATAATCTCAGAAGGAAGGCGAGACAAATGGTCAGCTATCACATTTTGTCTTCCCGCTTTGTCGCGAATCTCGAGGTCGAATTCTTGCAACAGCAAGATCCATCGGATTAGTCGGGGCTTCGCATCCTTCTTGGCAAGGAGATGCCTCACAGCTGTGTGATCCGAGTAGATGATGACGTGGGAACCCAGGAGATAAGATTGAAATTTTTCAAGGGCAAATATTATGGCTAGTAGCTCTTTCTCCATAACTGTATAGTTACGCTGAGCCTCGTCAAGTGTCTTGCTAGCGTAGTAGATGACCACGGGTTTCCCGTCAACTTTCTGCCCTAGAACCGCTCCTACAATGATATCAGATGCATCGCACATGATCTCAAAGGGTTGAGACCAATCAGGGGATTGTAGGGTCGGGGCCCGGGTGACTCGGTCACGAAGGTTCTCAAAGGCTTGAGTGCATTCCTTGGAGATTTCAAAGGGTACATCCTTAGAGAGAAGAGTAGTCAGGGGGGGCGCGATTTTCAAAAAATCACGAATGAAACGACGGTAAAAATCGACGTGTCCCAGAAAAGAACGGATGTCCCTGATCGAGCTAGGCATAGGAAGACGAGAAATGAGATAAACCTTGGCTCGATCCACTTGGATGCCTTTTCCATAAATCAGATGTCCTAGGACGATCCCCTCAGGCACCATAAAATGGCTCTTTTCCCAGGAAAGAACCAAGTTAACGTCGATGCAGCGCCTGAGTATATGAACTAAGTGCTGGAGGCAATCATCAAATGATGCCCCGAAAACTGAAAAGTCATCCATGAAGACTTCCAGATAATCACCTACCATATCAGAGAATATGGCAAGCATGCACCGCTGAAAAGTTGCGGGTGCATTACAGAGACCGAAAGGCATCCTTTGGAATGCATAAGTTCCGAAGGGGTAGGTGAACGTGGTCTTCTCTTGGTCCTCAGGATGAATAGCAACTTGGTTATAACCGGAGTACCCGTCAAGAAAGCAGAAGAATCGATTTCCCGCTAATTTCTCGAGAATCTGATCAATGAAAGGTAGTGGGAAATGATCCTTCTTCGTGGAGGAATTGAGTCATCGGTAATCTATGCAGACTCTCCACGAGTTGGCTAATCGGGTAGGTATGACTTCTCCGGTTTCAGTCGTAATGGTGGTGAGCCCTGCCTTTTTAGGCACAACCTGAATCGGGCTCACCCAACGACCGTCGGAGATCGGGTAGATGATCCCTGCATCTAACCATTTGATGATCTCCTTTTTCACGACCTCCTGCAGATTGGGGTTTAAACGTCTCTACATCTCACGAGAAGGTCGTGCACCCTCTTCTGAATAAATATGATGTGTGCAATAAGAGGGACTTATTCCAGTCAAGTCATCGAGAGTCCAACCAATGGCTCTGCGATGTTGCTGGAGAACAGTAATCAAACAGGATTCCTGATCAGGAGTGAGCTTGGAATTTATAATCACAGGAAGGGTCTGATTAGAACCCAAAAAGATGTACTTCAAATGATCGGGAAGGGGTTTCAGTTCAAGGACAGGGTTATCAGCAGCAGCGGGTGGTTCAGGGTAAATGTGAGGTTCAAGTGTAGGAGTTATGGGTCTGTCTAAATCTGGATTTGACTCCTCTAATTGAGGTTCAAGATCTTTCTGTGGTTGATGAGGTATAATCAGGTCATTCTCAAAATGCGTTTCATCAACCAAAGCCCTGATATCACAAATCCGTTCGATGACGCCGCAATTGATTCCTTGTTGGGCCTTAAAGATATCAATTTTGAGGGTTTGATTTCCAAATTTCAGCTCTATTTGGCCCTCCTCACAACTGATGTTGGCTCTAGCAGTAGCCAGGAAAGGTCTCCCTAGAATGATCGGTGTATCCCTAGGGTTTTCAGGTGCCTCCATGTCTAAGACTATAAAGTTTACAGGGAAATAAAAATCCCGCACTCTTACAATAACATCCTCGAGAATCCCTTTAGGTGATTTTATGGATCGATTGCTAACTGTAGGTCACCTCAGTTGGTTTTAGGTCAGATTCTTCTAGGTGTTTAAGTAAGGATGTGGGTATCAGATTTATGGAAGCACCCAAGTCTAGCAATGCTCTGTCAAATTGGGTATCACTTATTTTGCAGGAAATCAGGGGAGTACCAGGATCTTTTGCCTTGGATGGGAGTCTGCTTAGGGTTACAGAGCTGGCTTGCTCTGACAGTACAATTGGACTCCCACTCTTGGTTCTTGGCTTACGCTGAGGTGTACACACATTCTTTAAGAAACGTGCGTAAGCCGGTACGTGGCAAATCGCATCCATCAAGGGGATGTTTATTTGGACCTGTTCAAAAAGCTTGACCAGGTCCTCCTTAAGTGCCACGGATTTTGTTGTCTTCTTTCCCTTGGTCAAGGCCTCGGGAAATGGAACCTTGGTTGGTTCTTCTAGGATAGGTCCAGGTCTTTGATCTGGGACGAGGATAGGAACGTCCTGGATTACTGTCCTAGGGTTGGGATCACTACCAGGCTTGGAATGGTCTGGATAAGGTGGATCTTGGGTCTCCTTACCACTACGGGTTGTTACAGAATTTAGTCCTGCCTGGTTTTGGTTAGGGTTGGATAGGATGGATTGCTGCTGATAGCCCGCATAAGAAGTGGAAGCCTCCATCCCGTCGGGTGAAGGAACAGAGGGGGCCTGATAAATCATGTGTGCTTGGCCCGGGTTTAGGTTCATAACGCGCCGCTGGGTCGGTATGTTATTAGGGTTAGGAAGAGGTTGGGACGGAAGTGTGCCTGGTTGGCGAGAATTTGCCAACTGGGCCAGTTGATTTCAAACCTCTATAAGTTCGTCCTTGTGTTGTTTCTGAATAGCCGCATTCGTTCTTTGAATGTCAGCCAAAGTCTGAAGGATGAGGGACATTTGGTCTTGGTTAGGCCCTGATGAATAAGTAGGGTTGGGCCATGGCTGAGGCGGTTGATAAGGACGAGGTGGTTGTGGACGGAGCTGAAAGGGTGGTCTTTGGGTTTGGGAATTTCCCACCCACTAGAAGTAGGGATGGTTGCGCCATCCAGGATTGTAGGTGTTGGAGAATGGATCATTCTGGATGGCGTTGAGGTCCTCGCAGGTCTGAGGAACCTCCAAAGAATCAGAGAATGGGGGAATGGAATTCCCCTGGCTGGTATAGAAAGGATCGGATGACCCTCCAATCCGAGAATCAGATGGGGGTGGATATGGATCCATCCCCGGAGAAGGTCGGTGGAGAATGTTTTGCACAGTCTCCCGCGTGGAAGGAGGCTGTTCAAAGGAACTATGCGCAGAGGTGGCTCGCTGCAAGTGCTGAGTCAGCTCGTCTACTTTCTTCTCGATGATAGAGACCTTGTCCAATCGACTGGCCATCAATTCCAGATTGACTGATGCGGACAGGCCCTGCGTCTCATGTGCTCCCCTAAGGTTCGTCAATGCGTGGGTATTCGTCCTGTCGAATAATCCCATTGAGTCATTATTGATGGAGTTCTCGCACATATTTTCGAGAATCTCCCACACGGTGTCCTCATGTTGACCCATGATATTCCCTCTGCAAGTTGCATTGACGAAAAGCCTAATGTCCTCACGGAGTCCCTGGTAAAAAGACTGGACTTGTTCCCATTTAGGAACTCCGTGATGGGGGCACTTTCTAATGAGATCCTGAAAGCGATCCCATGCCTCATGGAGAGGTTCTCCCGGTAGTTAGGTAAAGTGGGTAATCTGATGGTGCAAGGCATTGGTCCGATCAACAGGAAAGAACTTTTTCAAGAACTCAGACTGAAGTTCTTCCCAATTGTTGATCGGCCGGGTCTGAGTTTGGTACCAATGAGCGGCCTTGTCCATAAGGGAGAAGGAGAACATCTTCATGAGGAGAATGTCCCGATTTTGTGCATCTGACCCAAAAGTTTGGGCCAGATGCTTTAATTGTTTGATGTACTAGAAGGGGCCTTCAGAATTAAGCCCGTGAAATTTCGGTATAACATGAATCATATTGGGCTTTAATTCAGAATCAGGTCCTCCAGTCGGGATTTTGACTCGAGGCTCAATAGCCACCACAGCAGGATTATAATGGTCCCGCATCATAGGATGCTGCGGTGGGTGCACAAAGTTCTGGAAGAGGTCATTGAGTCGCTGGAGCTGGTGCTCCAGATTGTTCTCTTCCTCAACTAGCTGAGCCATTATGGAAGAAGGTGAGTTGGGTTTGGAGTCGGAGGAGAGGTCGATGTGAAGTGTTGTTTTCTCAAACAAAGGCACTGAGGCTCGACCTCGAGGAGAGTGAAGTTCTAAAGGAGGTTTCAAGGACCTCCTGCCAAACATACACTATTGGAAGAGATGAGTTTAGCAGGTGCTGGACCCAATCAAGACACCCAAAATGTTGGGTGACTATAGAGGTGCGAGGCAGATGGACCCTTGATCAAAAGATCGTCCACCTAAGAATTACCCAGGCATCCAGAGAGGGTGAGTCCCGAGAAGACCCCTACACGGTAGAGCGTCCCCACGGGTTACAGGGTTTCCCCCACCCGACCTCTCTTGTCACTGAGATTCCAGGTAGACCAGAATGGGGATCTTGACCTCTTAAGTCTACATTTTTAGTTTAAGATCAAGGTGCTTAGATTTTCACTTGAACTTTAGGCTTTTTGAGTGCAAAGAGTGACCTAAGTTGAAGGTTGGTTGACCCAAGGGGTCAACTTCACCTGCTAATTCCTTTGAGAACTTATTAAGTCTTGTCTTTTAGGGTTCAAGTGTTTTTAGAGAGCCAATTGCTTAGGGTTTTTCTGAATAGGTATTTTCAATCAATGGCTTAGGCACACTTCTTTTGGATTTTCTCAATTCTTGGTTAAGGAGTGTGTCTCTGAAACCCTAATGTTAAATCCTATGTTAGCTCTACTTGATCCAGTTAACTCCTTGTTGGGTAATTAGGGCTCAGGCAAGAAGGTGTTAGCCCTTAAATACCCTTAATAGTGTGTGCTGAAATAGTGGGTTGAAAACATGCAGCTTTTGATATAGAGGACAGGTTACACCTATATTGCTTGTTTTCCTTTTTCTTCCTCTTTAGATTTTAGGGGTTAATAGTGAGAGGATAGAAAAATTACCTGTCCTCGGAGTGGTTGTTGTGCGGCTGTTGGGTGGCTGCTTGTCTTCTTGATTTCCTGTGCCTGCACACAAAAAGAAGAGATTAATAGAAACTCAATAGAGAATTTATGACTTCTAGAATAGCCGTTGCTCCCTGGCAACGGTGCCAAAAATAGTAACGCTGGTAAGGCTAAAGCTGTTCTGTGTTTCGTCTTTACGTTATTATAGTTTAAGTACAGTCGTTATAGTATAAGACAAAATAGCTACTAGATTACTATTACAATTTTTTTTACTCGGAACAAGGTTTTCCCGAGGTCGAACTCAGGGAGCAACTAGAATTCTAGGAGTAGAAAGTTCTCAATTAGGTTACAAAAATAAGAGAGAGAGAGGGGGGGCTAGAGTTCTCTTGGTTTCTTCTTCTTCTCTCTTCTTTTCTTTCTTTCTTTCTTCTGCAGAGTCTTCTTTTCTTCTTGCCTGCTCTGCTTGCTTCTTCTCTTTTCTTTTTCTTCTCTGAGGCAGTGGTGATCTTCCTCTACTTTTTCTTTCTTTCTTCTTTTCCTTCCTTGCTTGCGGCTGTGCCTTCTTTCTTTCTTCTTCTTTTCCTTCCTTCCTTTCTTTAGCCGGCAGCTGTGGTGATTCCAACGTCTGATGTTGTGCTCAGACGACTTATCTGTGGCTTTGCTACAGTGCCTTCCTTCTTCTTTTCTTCTTCTTCTGTTTCTTTCCTTCCTTCCTTCTTCTTTTCCTTCATGTCTTCTTCTTCTTCAGCTGCCCTGAGCGACTAGGGCTTCGGCCGCTTCTCTTCTTCTTTTCTTCCTGCACACTCACACAAGGGTCAGAGCAAAACCTACCCCTACCCTTCCCCGCGTCTCTCTCTTTCTCAAATTTCTCTCTTAGGACTGCTCTCCCAGAGCCAGGTAATCTGGTGCGAGTATCGCGCCCGGGACCAGGCCCACCAGCGTGCAGCGGTGGGCGAGGAGTGCGCGGTTTGGGTAATCGGATCCTACCCAGACCCACGGGGCGTGAGCGCAGGCGAGGGCGAGCGAGTGCGTGGCGTGCTGCATGCAGGAGAGGGACCTGACCCCTGTGTTCGAAATCGATAATCCTTAGGCGCTTTTTCAATTTAAGTGCGGGCGCTTGGCCACGCACTTCCGAGGTGGGACTAAAGTCCGACCTCCCAAATTGGCATCTGCAGGTGAGCGATCAGCCACCAATTGAGGCAGCCCGTGAGGCCTTCGCCCCAACTGCGGGCCTGGGTGTCTTCGTGACTCCTGCCCGCGCGACCTGGGACGCGCACCTGGGATGGAGGGTGCCTGCAGCTGCAGGTGAAGCTGCTGCAGCTCATTGACAATGGCGGCGAGGGGCGCGAACCTGAAATCACAGCTACGGCCTCTCGGCCCAGTCAGAATATGTAGGAAGCTTCACCGGAGTGAGGCGAAGCTTGTGCGGTGGTCGGCGGGGTGCGGTAGTGCGTGGAGAGGCTAACCTAGGTCAGACTGTGGCCTGAAAGGTGGGTTTGTTCGGGGGGTGGTCGGGTGGCGCTTGGCAGTGAATGGAGAGGGGGGATCGGTGGAGTGGAGTGTGAGGGAGCTTTTGGGCTGGTCGGCGAGGTGTGAGAGTGTCTGTGGTCGTGAGATGGTCTTGCCGGAGGGGGTGATCGAAGGTGGAGAAGGTGGTCTGGACAGTGGCGGTTGGGTGGTCGAAAGGGCAGTTTAAAAGGGGGAAAATACAAGGGAAGGAGAGAGGAAGCTATCTACCTAATTAATCGATGAAGGGGGAGGGCAGAGCAGCCGGCTCGTATCTGCCGGAGCTGGAGACGAAGATGCCCTGGAGGAGGGTTTCGGCGACGAGGAAGCAGGCGGAGGGCGCCAGCAGGTACAGCCTGGCGCGGACGACGAAGTAGGGCAAACCCTACTGCAGGTAGGGCAGCAAAGCGACGAGGAGGAAGAGGAGGAGTTTGCTGGAAGCTTTGGGCCCTCTGACGGAGGAGGAAGGGATGAAGAGGAGGTGTTTCTCTGCCAAAGGAAAGCTTGAAGGAGCCGGCAAGGTCTGCCGGTCCTTATAAAGGGCTTGGCGCACAGAGAGGGGCGAGATGGCGTCGTGCTAGCCTCGCAGGAGTGTGGCTGGAAGGGACACCCATACCTTCCGCGCGTTCGCATGGAAGGTATGGTGGTCGGCAGAGGGCGTGGGTAAGTCCTTGCGACGGAGGACGTCGTAGGGAATCCTGCTTCTGTTCTAGAGGACGGCACCCCTGCGCAGTGCCATGCTCCGTGCAAGGTCGCCGGAGTATGGCGCTACGCAGAAGTTGCACGGAGGATCATTATGTAAAGAACGATGAAATGTTGGGGACCTAAATGCAAGGGTTTCAAAAGATAAGGGTTAGAAAGTAAATAAAGAGGACCAAATTGTAAAGTTGGTCAAGGAGGTCTCTTCTTAGACTCAAGTTTTTATACAAGAATAATTTGAACCTAAAGATTTTAATGGTGAAATTTATTCTAGGTTGGACCATGTTTGACCGGCCAATTTGCGTAAAAACCTAAATTAAGTTATTAATTGGGCATGGTTCTCTTTTTAGGTCAAAATAGGTTTCAAAGGCCAAATTGAAGGTTCTAAACCCTAGAGAATATTTTTATATGATTTTTAGAGGATTTAGTTGATTTTTATCCTGCCTCAAACCTCGTGAATTGAAGTGGGTTTGTTTTAGGGTTACAGAATGTCATTTAATTCCTAGAAGTTGCTATAACCCTTTTCAGATCAGATCAACCCACTTCCCTCATTGTTAAGCTTATTTGACCTGTGTTTGGACCCTTAATTACCTTATTCGCATACTGCATTGGTGAAATTACAGTTTTATCCCTTATGATTTATTTTATTCATTAACTCAGAATTCTCTGAGTTAAGCCTTTCTTTGGGTCATGTAGGAGCTTTTTCTCACATATCTGGGTTAGATTGTACTAGTTAGGGTTTATGATGAGGTTCTCATCCCTGGGTTATTAGGGTAAGAAAAATACTGTCTTCGAGGTCAACGTCCTCAAGAGGTACCATCTTCCCTTTCTTTTGACTCCAATATAGTTCAGGTAGATAATCGCTAGGGTCATTTTCCTCTAATGGTCGTGTCTCATGGGGAGAGTCTAAGTGGTAGCTACTCAAAATGGGATCCCTATTGTTATTGGTTTCCTCAGAATTATTTTGATGATCACGGTTGTATGGGTAAGGATCAGAATCAATAGTAAAAGAGTAGCTAAGCTGTCTAATTTCTTTGTTTAATTGTTGACTATTCCTCAACATCTCTCCCATAGACTCCATCATTTCTTTTTGCTGGTTTTGCAATTCTATCATAAAAGAGGAGAGGCTACTGCTATCTGATTGGGGGGGATAGTCAATCTCAGGCTCTGGTTGCCTAGGGGTATCGGTCTAACCTCAATAAGGAAAATCATGAAGGGTGGGAGGGTTGGGTGTTTGCAAACTGGAAAATTCCACTCCTAGGCTTTGCTTAAAAGTGGGAGTTATAGGGCCAATACTCCCAAGATAGGAATAGGATTGATCTCATGAATTGTCATTGTACCCATTAAAGAATGGATATGCTCGGGACATGGGATCCTGATTAAAAGATGGGAAATATTGACTCTGATAATCTAAATGATAGGAGTAAGGGTGATCAATTTCTTTAAGCCAAGCAGATTTAACTCTCTTAGGACTTAGAAGAAATCAAAATGAAAGCAGAAATTTCCTAGAGAGTTCTACCCCTGTCAAAACAAATGCAAATACAGTGGATCTGTTTTTAGTAGATTCTAGGTCTTAGAATTAAGTGTTCAGTTGGTGGCCAAACAAGTTTTGCAAGAATTACGCTTCCTAGGCTAACCTTCGTTGGTGCCTACAACCTACTCGCAAGGGATGGAAGTCTCGAATCGAGCCCACGCACGAGGAACCGAAGTAACTTGGTGGATAGGCTTATTGATTTCCGACTAACTTCCCTTGTGGTGCAAAGAGGAGAGGTAGAATTTATCTAGTGACCTTATGTGTGATGTGCACAATGTCTCAAGTGTACAACACACGTGCACAATTTCTATTTAAAATCTCACAATCAAGTCCTTTGCATGCAATTTCAAGTCACTAATTTTAATGTCCAACCTCTTAACAGTCCCAATTTCTTAAAGCGACCACTGACTTAATTAGATTCAAACACTTTAGTGGTCTTAGATTTAAGTTCAATGCGGATGCATGACAAGTAATTGATGCCAAAGAGAAGACATACCTTACTCCAGCTTTCTTCGTGCAAGATGTCTGCAATGCAAAAATATAAACTAGATGCTGTCATTCAATCCTACATGGTCGCCCTATTGATATGCAGCTTTTAGCAGGTAGTTCGATTTTTTTTTTTTAATAATAAGCAAACAAACCTAATCTAACTAACTAACTAACATGCAGTTCAAATAATTCAAATAAACCTATATCTAAATAAAATGGGAACACGCTCCCGAAAAGATGCTCCTGCATACAAGAGCGAAACGCAATAAAAATTTTTGGGAACACGTTCCCAAAAATGCCCAACAAGGGTCCACAAAATAGAAATTAAATGCTAATGTCTATCTAGCCTAAGATCTAATAATGAAATCAGGGAAGCAGTTCTCCTGATTGTTCATTCATATGCCTTCTCGTGCGTGGGATCAAGGCCCACAAGCACCTGTTGTTGTCCTCTAGGTGGCATCAAGGTCTCCCAAATGTATTGTCTCCGTCGTGCGCACCCACTTCATTCGTTTGTTGTTTTTGCACAAAAAAAGATTTATAGTCAATAATTCAAAAAAGCTTTAGAAATAGCATAAAAAATGATATAAATTTCTTGAAATATTTAATAGGCGTATTTCCTCCCCAGCAACGGTGCCATTTGACGAGCGATCTTCACTTTTGTTGAAATTTTAAACATAAAATAACATGTTGTAAGCTTTTGTGGTGGAAAATCGATTATAAAAAATATCTATTACTCAAAATCTAACCACGAAGATAGTTAGGTCGTTTCTATAGGGAGCAATTAGCCTATTGTACTAGTGAGTGCCTCTTTTATGTGGGAATCTCAATAAATGTGCATATTAATTCGAGCAATTCATTTTCAGCATAAGTTATCATTCTATGTGATTAATCAAGATATAGGTATTCACATGCAAAATCACCACCATATAAGATTATGTCACTAATAGTGATCTTGGTAATAGCAAACAATATTTATATTAATCTCCTACCCAATAGCACCCATTTACTATAACCAATATCCCATGTTTTATGTCATTCATAACAAGAACTCAATCATATGTAATTTAGATTAAAGAGAGGGATGTCCATGCAAATTTACTGTAATATATTAAACCAATAAATAAGTGAATAGTAGAATTTGCAATGGCATGTGTCGCAAATTCTAATTGGGCCTTCATTGTAGCGAAACAGGGGATGGTTCCCTGCTTGTTGCCGTGCATGGAGGAAGGGCTTGCCGACCACGAGAAGCTCGATGGAGGTGCTCTGACTCAAGGGCTTTGTGACGATGCTGGTGGAATGGTGGGCGATGGTCGGAGGAGGCCAGTCAGCGAGAAGGACGCCGACGACGATGGGTTCTTCGACGACCGTGAGTGGGTGTTGGGCGACGGTCGTGGACGTCGGGGAAGTAGCTATGGATCGTAGGCGTCGACTTAGTGGTGTTGGCAGCGAAGGTGGTGGCCTAAGGTGGCTGCTGCGAGTGGATGTGGAGATGTGGGTGTTGGGTTCTTTGTGGGAGGAACAGGGAAGAAGAAGAGGAGGAAGAAGAAGGAACGGCAGGGGATGGCTGCGGTGGGTTGTGGAGTTGGGCGTGTTTAGGTGAGGGCGTGGGTAACTTCAACAAGGAGTTGGTGGTGGTGATGGTGGTGGGGTAGGAGGCCGAGGGTGGCCGCACGGTGTGGCATATGGTATGTGGCTGACGGGTTCGGTTGGAGAGGAAGCTGAACAATGGGTGTGGGTAGCGATGAGGGGAGATGATGGGAAGGACGTTGAGACAGCGGTGGCACTCGTGCTATCACCATGAGCGTGTAGTGCGATGGGGTTGGCGAGGATGAAGCACGCTTCAAGTCACGATGCACGCTCTGACCACGATGTTTGCTCCAACCACGGTGCTAGTGGTGGTGAAGAAGATCCCCCCAGGAGGAAGGATGATCCTCCTCTTTTTTAAAAACAAAGTCCAGCCTATTTGTTTCCTCCGCTGAAAGCTTCTTCAACCACTCACAATCTTCGCGAGTGGTTGGAACAGATGGATAAGCGCTGGCGGTTCCCATCAGACGTCTGGCGTTCATTTCAAACATCTTAAAACATGTAGAAACAAGAGCTTGTGATGGCAATTTCCCAAACGTCCATACCGATCTCCAGACGTCTTATAGACGTAGAAATGCACGTCTGAACTCTTTCACCTAGCCTGCATTCATCAAATAAATTATATTATCATATCATATGTTATTAAATGTAAAATTAGTGCATAAAATTAAATGTAGGCTATGGTGAATTTCCATTTAACTCCTACTCAATTAACAATTAAAATCAATAAATTAAAGAGTACTTAGGCCAAATAATGGTCCATGAAATTGGACTTATCACCAACCCATCCTCTTAACCACACCATTGTTGGCGCTAACCTCCATCCAACCACACCTACCTACACCTCTCCAAATGGCACCAACACCCCTTAGCCCTTGATCCCACAACTACCACCTCAAGATCTAATCCTAACCCTACATCTACCTCCACACCAACCCTCCTAAACCTAATAATAGTTGGTGCCAAGTCCACTTAACCCCACCATAACCACCACTCGACACAACCCTACACTCCACGCCAACCCTAATCCACCCTCCATTCACTAACCACCTAATCCTAGCCATCCACAACATCCTACCACTCTTAACCATAGTCAACACCAACCTCCACCCCTTCCACTCTATAAAAAGACCAATAACCACCACCATTACCTTCACCTTTGGCTCCATTATTGTCACATATTTCCACCTTCAATTCCACCATACCCACAGCCAAGAGAAGAAGGAGAAGAAGATTAAGGGGACACTTTGTCCCCTTGGTGCCTTCCCCTCTTCCCTTCTCTCTTAAGCCCACGCTAGCCAGAGGTCCAGCTAGGCAAGGAGGATGTCCTAGAGGAGGTTTTTAGGGTGGTGCATGTCGACCCTTGGAGGAGAATCTAAGGTGGAATTCTTCCACCTTTAGAGGATATAGGGCACACCCTATTTAGGGTTTGCTAGGAAGGAGAGTCTTCATCTACTAAAGGAGCACTCTAAGGAAGGACTTGGAAGGTTCTTTCTAAGCTCAGGAGCAGCTGAGCTTGGAAGCAAGAATTCTTCTATCCTCGCCATCATCTTTGGGAGAAATTTTGTTTTACTTGTTTTTCTTAATTTTGTAGTAGAAGCATTCCTCTACTATTCTTGTAAAACAACATTTCTTCCTTTATAAAAGTTGTCATTCCATGATTTTGTTGCATCTTAATTGATTGTTTTTATTCTAGCACTTTTCACTCTCTTTCTCTAATTACCCTAGGTCTCTACATTCCTAGGGTCAGCTTAGAAAGAGGTTACTTTTGTCACTTAGGTGTTAGCTTTAGCAATTTAGGTGTAGTTTTTTCCCGCTCACTATTCTGTTGTTGCTCGTTATTTCAAAATCCCAAAAAAATTTCATATTCAAAAATTATAAAAAGAAAGTTGATTTCCCGATATCAAGCGAGAGTGCTTAAATTGCATTTCTAACTCCTTTGGATAACCTAAATACTTTCCAAAGTACTTGATTTTTATAAATTTTAAAAATAATCGAAATTGCACAATGATAAAAATCTTAATTTCAAATCATGTAATTTTTCACATCAATTAGTAATTTATCCTTTTTATATTAAAATAAGAAAGTATTTTTTAAGAGTGTAATTTGGATATTTCTTTTCCACCGTAATGCCTTTTCAACTATTTCCCTTTAATCCATTTTGTTTTGATCAATGTTCAGTGCTTGTGTATCTAAAGGATATATATATATATATATAACTAGGCCTTAGCGTTTGATGAAAAAATAAAACTTATAAATTACGTGGTTATACTTCGGAGGTCTCAATTTTCATCAAAAATATAAAACTTCTTTAGCCACCATTTGGATTGATATATATTTAGTGAAGAGTAATAATTTTCTCTCTTTAGATCATAAACCAATCCCATACAAGAAAACTCTCAATCTTTTTCCTTTTAAATGATCATGCAAAGAATAAATTAGAATTTTGCATTAATAGTAAATTTAGTAACTTATTTGAATATAAGGATCAAGCTATCCCTCCATCGAAGTGAAGGTGCTTTATTATTAATCTATATATCTATACTATTACTAAAATGAGGCCGTTGAGCACCTTAAGCCTATTTATTACACAGTAATTAGAGAGGGAATGGAATGGGAAAGTTTTGCTTGATTCATTTCCTATATGTGAGTCTCAAATGTGACATAAGAATGAAATTCCTAAGTATCACTCCATTCTCATAATAGAGGTCTTTCCCAATCCAA
Source organism: Thalassia testudinum (assembly GCA_037157565.1). NCBI lineage: Eukaryota > Viridiplantae > Streptophyta > Magnoliopsida > Alismatales > Hydrocharitaceae > Thalassia > Thalassia testudinum. The sequence continues at coordinate 135,123,720 of JAZHRO010000003.1, read as the reverse complement.
GCACCCCCCTCCCCCCCCCACGGATTCCTCAATCAATTTCTACTGCGTAACCGTCCATATCCCTCTCCTCAAATGCCTTGTGCCATGTCACGTTGTTGACAACAACCTTCGCTCGCTATGTTGCACTACCGATAACAATCTCAAATTGTAGTGTTGCATAACTAATAATAGTCTTATCCTACCACGTCCTATGTCGGTGACAACAACAAAGTCCATCATACTCTTGCATCTGTTCTTGAATAATAAACATTGATTATAATTTGTTTCCCTTGGATATGAAAGAATCATTGTTAACATGAGAAATAACAATGACAATAGGGAAATGCATGTACACATTCAATAAAAGATTTTTAGGAATATATGAATATAAGGATGGAGATATGGCTGTCAAGAAAATATTAGTTTAAATTTAAGAAACTTTATGTAAATTACTATATATTTCTGATAACATATTGGATTAAGTTGTAAATAACTCACATTTTTTAAAAAAATTAAAAATTATCATAATTTTTTAAAATTGTTGGGTTAAATATACAAAACGATTTTGATTCCATTCATATTAATATATAATTCTACCAAACAATTAAAAAAATTATATCAATCTTTAAGGATTCCATTCCTATCACAACCCAAAGAAAGAGATGGAATAACATTCATTTCCATTTCTTACCTCATTCCATTCTATACTTGATTCCAGGCTATCTCTGTTCCATTGCTACGAAACAAATGCACACGTGATCAAGTGTCTCCCTCCACCGCAAACACTTCCTTTTTCTCTTTTCATTTTACCAACTTTATGGTAAATTACACTTCCCTACAAACACACTCCCTCTCTAAAAAATCCACCTAAAATTACATTTTCCATCTATCATTGTCTTCAAGACCTCACCATGCAATCCACTTCACCAATCAGCATCAATTAACATAAATGATATATATTACCAGCGTAAAATTTATCTAGAGGAGATATTGTTGGATTTAACTGAATGAAAACCTTAAATCAATTATAAATAAGATATTAACAAAGGTTTTCGATAATCCCTAAGATTTCTGATTTCATTGTATCGATGATCCAAAACCCAAAAACAAGATAGAAATGAATACCTGAATCCATTGCTTAGTTTAATCGACGGAGGACACATGCAATGATCCTCAGATTTCCCATAGAGATTCCTATGGCTACGGCGATGGAGCTTCTAGGGATCTAGAGAGTGAGACGGAAGAAAAGAAGAGTGACGTTATGACCCTTCAATTCTCTCCTCAGGCCCTTATGTTTCCTACGATGGGTTTGGGAAACCAAAATCGCCCACTACTCTCATACCCCAAGGGGCCATAATAGCTACTTTGGAATTAACAGTTCTTCTCATCCAAAAATTATTTTCCCCAAAAGATTTCTATATAATAAACTCCATATTATTAGAAGTACAATTTACCCAATTCTAATTGGATCATATAACAAGCATATATACGCGCATATATATATGATATGCATTAATGTAAGTTTCCTTATAATAATATATGTATGCCCACATAATGATTCTAACAAACACTCACTTGGGCTACATATATAATCCATATAACCTTACAATAATTTAAAAACTGCATGAGCCCAAAACTGTATATCATATATATATAAATACACCTCTACCAATCTTGTCCATATTGTGTTAGTCATAGGACCAATATGGTTTTCGTCACCATATTATTTGACTAAACCTCTCAATGATCACATACAACAATACAAATAATGATATAGATTAAATATGGGTATATAGCATGAAAAATTACATGTTATAAACTAAACCATACATGTCTATTTTTAGACTAGTCCAACCTTATTATAAGAGATCAAAATGCAATATAGATCAAGTTCAAAGCAAACATAACTTTATTTGCACAAAATAAATAAACATGTTCACACATAATGAACACCAAAATAAAACAAACTCCCTCTGAACTGTAGTATCATAGAAAAGATACAACACCCATTTGAGCAATATGCTTATGAAAGACGTTTGTTGTTAGTCCTTTGGGGAGTGGGTTTGCCACCATGGAGTGAGTTCCAATGTACTCAATGGACACTTGGCCACCTTGAACTCTTTGTATAACTACCAGAAACTTTATGTCGATATGCTTTAACCTCGATGAACTTTTGTTGTTGTTAGAATACAGTACTGCCAAATTATTGTCACAATAGATTTGTAGTGGTCTTTCATCACTACCCATAATACGTAAGGCTATGACAAAATTCCTAAGCTATATTCCCTGATTTGAGGCTTCAAAGCATGCTATGAATTCTACTTCTATTGTAGAGGTAGTTATCATCGTTTGCTCAGCACTCCTCCGTGAAATAGCTCATCCCACTGATAGAAAAATTATTACGACCCATTTCTCGAATCCCTACAGGACACAAGACCAGACTGACTCGACTGATCCCAAGACCCAATTGTCCAACGAGAAAGTAACCAAAAAGCAGGAAAGTAAACCACATTCACTATGCTAAGCAACTAACAGTAACAAAAGTACAGCAATAAAGAAGTAAAACTACTACAGTACACACCACCACAACAATATAAAGTAAACGGGTATAGGAATATAAAGTACAAAATGTCAGAGTACAAAGGTGCAAGAACTACTCACTACAACTGGAAAGGGAGTACAACAGAAAGCTACAACTACTAGACTCTACTGGACCCAGCACCCTCTACAGCCGTAGGCTCTGGCTGCTCAACACCTGGACCTGAAAAGGGTTATGAGTACAAAACGTCAGCGAACGCTGAGTAGAGTGGCAACCAACTAACTAAGCAGTAAAGGTGGACAGGTAGCTGTTGTTTTTCAATTTCTTTCTTTCTTTAACTAATTATTCTTTCTTTCACCACTTGGTTTATTTATCAGGTCTCTTTCTTGATCTTGAATGTTCCTCGTTGGAACGATTTTGATTGCAGCCTTTTCCGAAGAGTAGAAGTTGCACGTGGTGCTCTCCTGGCCGGGAGAGTCCCCTGTGGCGATCCTACACCCAGTCAACCACCCCAAGGTTATGGACAAACGAACGGTGACTATGACACACGCGATAAGCGCACGGGTAGCTACCCCGCATTTGCACGCAGTCAGTCGTTTCCGTTAGCGGGTGCGCCCAAAGCACAGCACGGAACCAGTATAGGGCCTAGCCCTCTCAGTAACAGGGGTTTAGCTCCTAAAAACCAAACAGGGGTCTCGCCCCTCCACAGTCCGCGTACCCTCGCATGACTACCCTGGTTTGCCCAGTGGGCCTAACAAGTTGGTGTAGGGCGGCTAGCTGAACCTCGGGCCCCGTGGGGTGGCTAGCTCTCTCCCTACACTAGTAGTTCTCCCCGGTACAGTGTACACGAGGGCCAAGAAGTTAGTACAGAGTGGCGAATCCTAACCCTGGGTCCCAACCCAAGGGCGGCTAGCTCCGCTCTACACTAAACAAGGGGGGACGATCGCTCTCCTTGGTACGCCGTACTCAAGGGCCAGCTCACTTCCCCACTCACATTTCCAATTCCATTCCATTTATTTTCAGGAGCTCTACTCCTAATTTCCCCATAGGGTTTATGCTCATATTCCTCAGACCATTCCATATCAGGTTTCATCATTTCTATTTCCATTCTTAGGTTATACACATGCAACTGGTAATTTTATCATTCATACTTCTATATTCAGGTTATTCACATGTAGTTCGTGTTTCCAACATTTACCTTTCCATTTCCAAATCATATACATGCAGCTCATATTATGTGTGCGACAGGAAATTCATTCAACAGTTAACTAGCATAAGTACTCCACAATTCATAGGCAACTATTATTCATTTATAGGCAATTGTTATCATTCTATCCACTCATTCAAGACTGCAATCCATTCATTCAAATACAGACATTCCAGTATTTCTAGTCCTAGGATTCATGCCACATCCTAGCTTCTAATCATTCATTCCACACATGCATTTAGGTTTTAATTAAATTAAGGGAAAGCCACTCTACCAGTAAATCTCGGAGTAATGAGGGCTTGAACGGCAGGCTCACGTTCCTCAGCAAGCCCTGAACCCACAATGGAAACCAGTCCTATCACAAGGATCAATCACAAGAGAATACTCAGAACAATATAGAAAGTCTTCTAACAAGTAGAGGAATTCATACGGGAAACATCGGTATCTTAATTGCAGAAATCAGACCTCAAATGGACCCTAAACGGGTCTAAAACAGTGTTCTTGACTCAAATCAGATGTCCGGAACAACTTCCAGATGTCTTAAAAGTGTCTAGTTCCATACCTCAAGTCTTGCGCCACTCCTTAGACGTCCAGGAACTCCGCTGGACCGTCTGGACTTAGTTCCAGACGTCCGACCACCTCTTCAGACGTCTGGAAGCGCTTCCCATCGTCTGGTGCATCACCCAGACGTCCGAAGTGCGTGGGAGGGCGTGTCCTGCACCTTCCCGAAGCAACTCCTGCGCGAATCAACCGAATCTTCTCAAATCGGGCATGAAACAATGCATCGGCGGAGCGGCCTACATGGCCGTATTCGCAAAGGAGACGTATCTTTGCGAAGCCTCCTCCTCAGACGTCTGGCACCACCTCCAGACGTCCGCACCATCGTCTGGTGGTCACTCCAGATGTTTGATTCTGGGAAAATCCCAGAACCAGAACCTGCTTCCACCCTCTCGCGCCATGCCCTCTTACCTGCTGCTTCGGCTGCAGTAGTGTCTGGGAGGACCTCCTCGACGCACTCCTCCACCTTGTGCACATGCCGCTCCGGCCGTGAGCTCATCGGCGAGCTCCCACGCGAGCTCGCAAGCTTGCTCTCCTCTCCTTCTCACGTTGCTCCTCCTCTCCTCTCACGTCGCTCCTTCTCTCCGCCGCTCTTGCTATGCTGCTCTCACTGGAGGAAGGAGGAAAGTGGCTGGGAAGTGGGGGTGGAATGAGGGAGAGGAGGGGGGCTTATATAAGGGTGTGGGTTTAGGGTTTTCGTCGGGCGAATGGAGAGAGAAGAAGAAAACGAGGGACGTGTACTGTCTACGCGCAACACCTGCGTAGCGAGCTCATACACCAAATTTTCGATTTTCAGATGTCTGGGAATGAGTCCAGACGTCTGACCCTTAGTCCAAACGTCTTACCAGATGTTTGACCTAAAGTTCGGACGTCTTGAAAAGGCTTAACAGCACGAGTCTTAACAAAAATATAGCTTGAAATAGATCTTCGGCTATCCTAACATCCAGCAAAGCTAGACTTTGAATACCCGAGGACCTCCAAAGTGTCTAATCTCTTATATGTAAGCATGAATTATTTTGTCCTTTGAAGATACTGCATGGCACATTTGGCTACCTTCCAATGATCGGGTCTAGGATTACCTACGTATTTACCTAACATGCCAACAATGTATGCAATACTGGCCGTGTGCAGACTTATGCATACATCAAACTTTCCACTACTAATGCATAGGGAATGTTCTCCATTTCCTTAGCTTCAATCTGATTCTTTGGCCACTAATTAAGGGAGAATTTATTTGCCTTAGCCACAAGAGTGTCTCCTAACTTATAGTTTTCCATGCCATATCTCTTCAGAATGGCTTCAATGTAATTTTTTTGTGATAATCCAAAGATACCCAGAGATCGATCTCGATGTATCTGAATTCCTAATGCAAAAGAAGCTTTAGCAAGATCTTTCATCTCAAATTTGTTTGAGAGAAATCTATTAGTATCAATTAATAAACCATTATCATTATTGGCAAGTAGTATGTCATCAAAATACAAAATTAGAAAAACATGTTTGCCCTTATCAAATTTATGGTACACACATTCAACAACCGAATTTGTCTCGAAACCAAATGAAATAACCTGGTGAAATTTGTAATACCACTGACGTGAAGCTTGTTTTAGACCATAGATGACTTTCTTTACTTTGCAAGCCATTCTCTTCACATCACCTAAGGCAAAGTATTCTGATTGTACCATATATATTGTTTCATTAATGTCATCATTAAGAAATGCTATTTTTACATTCACTTGGTGTAACTCTAAATCAAAATGAGCCACCAAAGCCATTATGGTTCTAAAAGAGTCTTTCGAAGAAGCAGCGGAGAATGTCTCTTTGACATCAATGCATTCTTTTTAGTGAAGCCTTTTGCAACAAGATGAGCTTTATACTTATCCACATTGCCCTTAGAATCCCTCTTGGTTTCAAAAATCCATTTACAACCAATGGGTTTTACACCCTCAGGCAATGTGATGAGTTCCCAAACGTCATTGTCACTCATTGATTTCATTTCCTCATTCATAGCAATGGTCCATTCTTAGGAATGAGAATTCCACATGGCTTGTTTAATCGAAATGGGATCCATATCCATTTGGCTAGCCTCATGTTCTTGGAGAAATAAAACATAGTCAGTTAAGATTGCACTTCTCCTTTCCCTAGTGGACTACCTCAGGGGTGCTTCATGATTATCTTGAGGTTGTTAAGTTTGATTCATAGGAAGATTTTAATCATTACTTTCATTCCTCTCTATCGTTTGAACGACATTAGGAATGACAACTTGACCATGTTCAGTATTATCCTTAGGAATAGGGTCAGGTTCCTAAAAAGTAATGTGCTTATCACCTCCACCCATACCAACATCCTCAAGGAAATAGGCATTTCTCATTTCAAAAAATGACTGAGTCTCAGGGATAAAAAACTTATATCCCTTTGACCTTTTTGAGTACTCAACAAAGTAGCAGCTAACTATTCTTGAGTCCAATTTTCTTTCATTAGGCTTATAAGGCCTAGCCTCAATTGGACATCCCCAAATATGAAAATGCCTAAGTTTTGTATTTTACCAGTTCATGTTTCATATGGGGTTTTAGGTACTGCTTTTGTTGGTACCCAATATAGGATGTATGCTGCCGTCTTTAAAGCTTCTCCCCATAAGGACTCTGGTAAAGAAGTATGACTAATAATGCTTCTTACCATATCCTTAAGAGTCTTATTGCATCTCTCTGCAACACCATTCATGCTAGATGTCCCTAATGTGGTGTATTAAGGCACAATTCCACATTCACCTAGGAATAAAGTAGATAATCCTTGATGTTGTTCTGTTGATCCATCATATAATCATAGTATTTATCGCCATAGTCAGATCTAATGACCTTAATCATTTTCCCAAGTTGAATTTCAAGTTCAACCTTATAGGATTTGAATGTATCCAAAGACCGTGACTTTTCATTAATCAAATATATCTATACCTAGGGTAGTCATTTATGAATGTAATAAAATATTATTGACCATTCTATGAAGTCGTAGGGAATAGCTCACAAATATCCATATGAATTAGTTCTAAGACGCTTGAAGCTCTTATGACACCTACACTTGATTTGTTTGTTTGTTTGTTTCCCTTTTAATCATTCTACACAGACATTTAAATTTGTATAATTAAGAGAATGGAAAATTCCTGTGGAGACAATTCTTTGTTTAAAGATATGACCCAAATGCCTATGTCATAACATTATGAAATTCTCACATGTTAATTTTTGTTTCGTATCACTAGACATAGCATGCAAGGTTTCAAACATAGAGGAGGAGGTATGAAGCTTATTTAAATTGTCATTCATAGATAAAGAACCAGTAGCTATAAGATTTGAATTAAGAAACAACTTAAATTGTTTATATCCAAAAGAACAAGAATAACCAGACTTGTCTAACAGATAAATAGAAATTAAAACCCGTCGAAATGATGGTACAACAAATGTTTCTCGTAGATTCAAATCAAAACCAGTACTTAATGACAACCTAAAATCAGCTACAGCTTCAACTTCCACCTCTTGTCGTCGCCCACATACATGAACCTTTCAACTTCACTTGACATTCGGCAATTTAGGCAACTCTGCATGGAGACACTGATGTGAATAGTGATTCCCGAATCTATCAACTAAAAGTCTAAGGGTACGAAAGTTAAATTGACTTTCGAACAAACTAAAGAAAGAGACGTACCCTACTTTTTATGCGCAGGCATGATACTTGGTACAATCTTTCTTTACATGTCATTCACCCTTGCAGAAGAAGCAAGTCGCCTTAGGTTTCTTCTGCTTGCCTTTTGATGAAAAACTAGCAAAAGTATCATTTGCCCTTTTCATTTTGGAACTGGTAACTAAATGAGTACTCTCAAGCTTGTCTTGCTTGAGTCTCTCATCTTCTTGCATGTGATGAGAAATGAGCTTATTAACAGGCAACTTCTCCCTTTGACAGTTATAGCTTATCTTGAACTGACCATATTGTGCAGGAAGGGATATCGGAACTAAGTGCACAAGGAGGTCTTCCCGTGACAACTCCAACTTCAGTGCCTTTTCTTTTGATGCCAAATGAGACATCTCCATGATGTGCCCCCGTATGCTCCCAATTCCTTTATACCTAAGTGAGATAAGTTTCTCGAGAAGGTTGCTTGTCTCTGCCTTTTCATTCTTTGCGAAATGTTTTTCTATCTCATCAAGGAACTCTTTGGCTTTGGATTCCTCTAAGATAGCACCCCTGAAATTTTCTGGTATATCATGATTCATTATCATAAGACACATGTGATTGGAACTCTCCTACCTCTCAAAATACTTCTTACCATCAAAAGTACTTTGACCCGTAAGAGGAGGCTGTTCCACCCTTAATGCAAGGTCTAGATCCATGCACCTCAAAGCAATCATGACACTCTCCTTCCAGAATTTGAAATTAGACCCATTCAATTTTAGAATGGAGTTTAAATTGGCAGTAATAGTAGGTACAAATGAGCTAACTATAATAAAAGACAAACATATGCTCAAATGAATAAATGAAATTCAGAAAGTAATATAATATCGACATTTAGTCTTTGGACAGAAATACCAATATTGTAAAGGTTGGATTAGTTCATTACCCATATGAAAAATCAAATGAACTACTCATTTTCTTTATTAATTGCATAGTGAAATTCAGTTAAGTAACAATTTTCCTTTGAGCTAACTACTACTCATAGGAATATCACAAATGCAACCATTTTGATGTTACAAACCAATTAATACAAGAAACAATAATTGCTTTGGCAAGTTTGTTAAATGTATTAATTAATTTAAATACATCAAAACCAAGTACAAAGATGTAATATCATTAATGTTTATACGTAATGATTCATGAGTAATAATTATATCACCCAATAGTTCACATGTATCGGTACCTTAACCGATACCACCTAGATACCCATGGTACCGATATTAAAGATAAGTACCGGTACCTTATTCGTATGTACCGGTACCCATAAGAAGTATCGGTAGTATTCATAGAGTATGGTTTTGGAGAAAATTGTACCTTATGTATACTGATACATGACCTTATGTATCAGTACTTAAAGCAATGTGTATCGGTACTAAATAAATGTACCTATACCACATTGAATCTAGAAAAGTTTTGGAGCAACTTCTTCACCCTATATGTACCAGTACTAAAGTTTAGTATCGGTACCTATATGGTATAGATGATGTTCCAGGACCAACCCTTCTACCACCTATACTCAATTAGTACTAATACTCATGATGAGTATTGGTATTGGATGAATCTCGAGTGTAGGTGGAGGGCGATGATAGGAAATCTGAAGGTGGCTAAAAATTGATGATGACCAAAATATCAATCAAGAACACAATTTTTTGATCCATACTGGGGATATATACAAGAACACAATCACATGAATCAAACATTAAAACCATTGATTCAACAAAGATGGGGGCTTAAATAATTGAATTAAACATGATAGCTCTTATAACTTGTTGGATTTAATTGAATGGAAACATTAAATCAATTATAAATAAGATATTAACAAAGGTTTTTGATAATCCTAGAAATCTCTAATTTCGTTGTATAGATAATCCAAAACCCAAAAATAAGATAAAATGAATACCTAAATCCATTACTTAGTTTAATCTACGGAGGACACATGCAATGATCCTCAGATGACTATGGAGCTTCTAGGGATCTAGAGAGTGAGAGCGAAAGAGAATAAGAGTGACGTTATGACCCTTTAGTTCTCTCCTTAAGCCCTTATATTTCCTGTGATGGGGTGTGGGAAATTAAAACAGCTCACTACTCCCATACCCCCTGGAACCATAACTGTTGTTTTAGAATTAACGTTTCTTTCCATCAAAAAATTGTTATTCCCCAAAAGGTTTCTATGTAATCAACGTCATATTATTGAAGTGTAATTTGTCCAATTCTAATTGGATTATATAACAAGCATATATACATGTATATATATATATTACATGTATTAATGTAAGTTTCCTTATAATAATATATGTACGTCCACATAATGATTGTAACAAATATTTAATATATATAAAATAATGGATACATTATTGATATATCTTTAGATATTAGGTTTACTATTATTTAAATTTTTTATAAGGTGATGATATTTAATTTACATGCAAGGGATTGAGGAATAAAGGGCAATGGTGTGTTGATCCATGACAAGTATTTTGGAGGTCTAATTGTGTAATGCTTGTGAAGTTGGTGAGAACAAGAAAATGTACCCTTCAGCGTGGGAAAGTCATAAAGGTTATTAGAAGTGAAAGGTAACGGATGTCAAAAGGAAGAGGGGTTGGTGATAGTGTTGGAAGATAAATAAAAAGTTAGAATAACATAATTAGGTATTTTTTTCGGTGGAGGAACTTAGTAGATATGACACCTTAATTTAGATAAATTATGTATTTTAAAAAATGATCAAATTGACTAGCACTTCATAGTTAAGGCTCTTTTTTTACAATTTATTTCAATTTTCTCTCACACAAACCTAAGTTGTTGTTCATAATCAATTTTTTTTTAATGTGCAAAACTATCCTTAATGATAAAAAATTTTTTGAGACCTTAATTCTTTTGATATTACATGGATTAAAATTATTTTGATGTAGGTTGATTTCATTTAAACTTTTATAACTTAATTTTTTAATTAATGTAATTTGATGATGCAGGTTGATTTCATTTAAACTTTTATAACTTAGTTATTTAATTAATGTAATTTGATGATGTAGGTTGAATTCATTTAAATATTTATAACTTAGTTCTTTAATTAATGTAATTTGATTAGGGCAGAAGTACTCTATATTACTTTTTATGCAATGATTACAATGTTGATTTATGTTTAGAATTCTTAATTCAGTTCAATTTTTGTAGCATAAAAGTTTGATGTATTAAGTTTCCAAACTTTAAATCTTGTTCATATATTTTTGGTGTTTCATTGTGATTTGTGAGAGAGTTGATGGCTATAGTAAGTTCTCTAATGTTTTTCAAAATATTTTTCTTTTTTTTCACTGGATGTAAAGATATAATTTAGAATTAATGTGGTTAGCATTGGAATATATCGGTACAAATGTTTTTCACTCGCAACAAAGTGCAGATATCTGCTGAGGAGATGGAGGATTAGGGAGTTAATGGTGTCTCTGGAGGAAGATGGGATGGGAACAATGGGTTTAATGGTGTGAAAGGATAGTTGTCACATAGAAATTGTAGGACTTGGTAGGGTTGATGTCAGTTAAGGGGATAAGCTTTGAGCAGTGGTTTTCCCATGCTTGATCTAAAGCCAAAATCCACGCAGCCTATCACAACCACCCATGGTGATGAACAAGATAACAAAGGGATGCGGGGCCCACTAAGGATAGGTTCCCCATTTTCTGTAGGGAGGGAGGCAAGGATTTTGACTTTAAATTTTGTATGGGAAGACCATATTTCATAAGTTTTTAATCTAACCATCCAATTGACACCTATCATGCACTAAAATACAAGTTATTCTTTTGTGGTTAACTCTAACCAGAGATGAATTAATCATATTCCAGTCAACGCTAAACTAATGGAGGGTTGAATAGATTGAATGGCGCAACTTTGCGGGAACCTCATTGTAATAACGTTATTTGCAGGATTAGATGGAATTGCGAAGGACTGCAATGGCATACATGTAAAACTCTCATCGGGATTTGTTATCGTTACGGGGTTGGGGGGTACATCCTGGGGCAGCGGGGGTGGGGGTGAGGGGGAGGGGGAGGGAGAGTGTTCTCGGCACTGCTGCCATGGTGACAAATACTGCTGCAGGTCATATCCCGTGTGGAACACGTTGGTGCTCGTCGTGGGGTCTAAACGTGCAAGTACGCCCCAGGAACCTTCTCCCGTTTGGGTCTCAACTCATTACTGGTACAGCAACCACGACCGCATCCAGACTCTTCTCAAATGGAGGATTAACGACTATCAGCAAATCCAAGTTGAGGAGGAGTAGGAGTAGGAAGAAACCCCTGCGCCCAAGCTTCTCCCCTGTCATGGAGTGGCAAGACTGCAGGTACAAAATAATAAAAGTAGCTATTTCTACCGTATTCTTCGTTTGGTTGAATTCTTTCTTCTACCTTATTTCGTGCGAAGTTTGCTTAGTTTCGATAATAATAGTTAAAATATTTAAATAATGCGAAAGTATAAATCAAAGTAATAAATAATCATAGAATGTTTGGATTTACGTGGAACCCCACTCACGAGGAGTAGGGAGAAAATCACGGGAGAAACGCCCTAAGGGCTTATTTTCTCTGTATTTCTTCTCAAAGAATAATTAAGGAAATACACGTCTATTTATAGGTAATCACACACACAAAAAGTACCACAGTTTCCAATGTGACACTAAACAACCACTTAATTCTCTCAACACTCCCCCTCAAGTTGGAGCATGGAATGCTCAGCTTATAACATAAAGAAACCCACTCTGCACAGGTGGGAACAAAGGTTGGAGCTGCTGAAAGATCTGTGGCTGTTTCTGAAGATCTGGTGCTGATGACTCCCCGTTCAGTATCCTTGAAATTGGGTCTTCCTCTGATGACCTCGAAGGTGAATCTCCCACTTTGGAGTCCACGAAACTGGATCTCCCACATAGAAACCTGAAATGAGTCATTCCCCTTAGGATTTCGAAACTTTGGATCTCCTAGAGTTGGATTTCTCATGTGAAGTCCATGAACAAAAAGGACTCCCAAACGGAGGTGACTACAACAAGTTCCTACACTTCCCCTTTTTCCTATACTCATACAGGAGAAAAAATAATAATGACGAGAAGAGAATAAAACAATAAAAACTGAAGAACACTTCTCCACATCTTCTCTCAAACATAAAATTCATCTTTTTTTTAATTTTTGTTCTCTTCTTTTTTTTTTATTTTTTTCTCTTTTCTTTTCTCTCCTTTTATTTTGACTTTCTCCACCTTTTTGTTTCTTTCCCTTTTCCTTTTTCTTCATTTCATCATCATTTTTTATATTTTTTTCTCTTAAAAAAAAAAGGCTCGATCTCCCCCTTAGGGTTCCAAGAACCCAACAACACAATGCGGCACATCACTCATCGTTGCCAACTGCGGCCGCCATCACTGACCACGGAGCTCCTTTTGTGTAGTCGCCGCTGCCACGTCCTTTGCCTGCCCTCTAGCGACGAGGTCCACGCCGCCACTCCAAGCTCCCCATTGCAGGGGCTATCCCCCTCCACCACTCTTTCGGTGTTCGGCTACACGTTCTCGCCGATCTTCGATGACGATCCCATCGTCCAGGGTGAGTACCTCAATGTCCTCAGCGATCCCCTCGCTCCCATGCAGCGTGATCACGATCCACGCCTCTTGACCTCGTGTGCTGCCATCATCGTCGAGATCTCGCGATCTTACTTCCTCTCCATTATGAAGGGCTTGGACCAAGAACCAACAGTAGCAGCATCATCGCCGACTGCTTCTTTCGCCGCTGTGTGGCTCCTCGCCATGTGGCCCAGTGTTGTTCAATTGGTGGCCCTGCAAACACCACGTCAAGCCCTCCACGCGCTACTACGTCTAGCATCGCAACATTCAATAACACATCCGCAACTAGCACCTCTTCCGTTGTTGCCCTTGGAGGCTACCACCTCTTTGCTAGTGATCATGAAGAGCACCATCCTTCCCTTCTCCTGTTCCAATCGATCTGATTGTTCACCTTGGAAGATACTAAGAACATCCACCTTGTGGAACAATAACTCTCCAATAATAGATAGAGAAATATATGCGATAAAGGATAAAACCCAAGGAACGAACATGCTCTGATACCAAGTTAAAATATTTAAATAATGCGAAATTATAAATCAAAGCAATAAACAATCATAGAACGCTTGGATTTACGTGGAAACCCCACTCACGAGGAGCGGAGAGAAAACCATGGAAGAAGTGCCCTATGGGCGTGTTTTCTCTATATTTCTTCTTAAGGAATAATTGAGGGAGTATACGTCTATTTATAGGCCATCACACACACAAAGTGCCACAGTTTCCAATGTGACACTAAACAATCATTCAATTCTCTCAACAATAATATCCAACCCAGTCAGCTCGATCGTTCGCAACTTTTAGGCTTGTTATAGAGTTTGAATGGCCAAAAGAACTTCCCTAGGAAGCTAGCAATCTTTCCCCCCTCATTCTCTTCTCGTTTTCTTCTGCATTGCCATTGCATGCAAAAAATTCACAGGAATAAACTATTACAACAGATAAAATATAATCAATCTGTTGATTGGTTTGTTCTCTTCAAGAATGACAAACAACATGTTTTTAAAAATATATCTCGGTTTGCTGTATATCGTTATTCTAATTTAACAAGTCAAATAAATTAAAAAGACGCCATATATTATTGAAAAATCCTTGCATCAATCTGTTGTATTTGTTTCCAGATCACGAATATGTATTGGACCACAGATTCTTTATAGCAGGCTCTATCACCATCATGGACACAGGGATACATATGTTAAAGGATCACAGTTAAGAAACTCAAATACTGATGTAGGCATTCATTTGGATTTTCCATCCCCTTGAGTTTTAGGGCGGAGGAGAACATACTGAGCACGAGGGTAAGGAGTGGCGAAGAGGGAGGGGCAGATGTACCTTCCCAGCAAGGTAGTTTCTTTTTTGGGGAATTGATGGCCTCTGAGATCTACCAAGGGGGTGAGGAGGTTGATGGAGGCGGATATAGGTTCTTCAACACAAACATGAGTATTTGAGCGAATGGAGAAGTGGTTATATGGATGGGCTGCCCAGCGTTTGTCCAGGGGTGGCAGGCTGACTCCTCTCCTTCGTACTTCCCCCTCCCCCTCTGTATTTCTTGTTGATATTCAGAATTCGTGCATCGGTACTTCAACGAGTGGATTCCATCAGATGATGCTTTCTTTGGCCCTTTGGCTTAAGTGAAAGATTCTTGTCTTGGGTGTCTTAGGAGGATGCATGCAAGATGAAGGAGGCTGTTGGATTGGGAGTGCTTGATTTGAGAATTACACCTAGTGGGTTGTTGCTTTGCTTGATGGGGCCCAACTGGCCACTATGGAGAAAAATTGTCATTGAGTATGGGGGATTCTATTGACTGGGATGAGAAAAGGTTGTTGGCTTATGGCTCGTTTGTATTCTGAAAAGGACTACTGAAAATTTCGAGGAAGGTGAAGCCCCATTGCATAAGCTTTTTGGGAGATGGCACAAAATTACATTCTGGTCCAATGAATGATCTCCGGTAGGTGTCATTGCTTGCATTTATTCTTGGTTGGTTGCTTTAGCAAACAACCCCATGGTTATGGTGGCAAAGTGTTACTTTAAAGGGTTTTGGTTGCTTGTCTTAACTAGCTCGCTCCTTGATGCTAGGATTGGGGAGTTGATGTTATTATTATTGATCAATATCAACCTTTGGCTTGGCCAGTGCAATGATGGTTGGATTTGGAGGCATGGAACTTTCACTGTCAGGAATGCCTATCTCAAATATATGGAAAGTCCCCCCTCCCCCCTGAGGTGGATGAGAGGCTCGTAGCACATTGTATCAAAACCTGGAAGTGTAAAATCCCCTTTAAGGTGAAGTTTTTGTTGTGGCTCTTGAGGAGAGGAAGATTGATTACCTGGGTGCACGAGTTGTTGGGCTTCGGAGGCTGATATGACTTGCCTGCTTTGTGGTTAATGCGTGTAAGATGTGAAGCATCTTTTTTTTCTCATGTTCTTTTGTGACCTTGGTTTGGCCTGGAGCCAGTGATTGGTCTATTAGCTACAACTCCCTTTTGGATTTCTAGTCTAGCCTACACAGGACCGTTGCTGATGGAAACACTGTTAGGAGAGATTTTATTCTTTACAGAGCATCTTTTTGGAGCATAATGGGGTGGTCTTCAAAGGGGAAAGGGTGTTTGTTGATGGTGTTTTAGATCACTGTAGTTTCCTTTGTAACACCTAACATCTTAAGCGCTCCTTTGCTTTAATGAAAGCAGGTGATTGACAATACTTGTTAACCCTTTTTTCACATTTTAAGAAAAAAGGAGTATTACAACATACATTCTGTGTTGTTGGTCATGCATGCCTCAACAATCGCTATATGGCATGAAAGCTAGCAATGATAATGTAGCAATTATGTAAAGTCATGTTGACGTAAATGATTAAGTAGGTTGTATGTATATAGGTGCATGCACATGTGAATTTGCTTCCATTTTTTCTTATTGAAATTATAATTACTGCCCGAAGGTTAAGATAAGAATTTGGCTTTGAAATGCTTGTTTGGGGCTTTATACGTAAGTTTTTGCACATTCCCTTCGTTAGAGTTAATTTACTTCAAATGAGTTGCTTCATATAATGTGCCAATTTGCTAAACCTTTGTGGGCACATGTACTCTTCCTTATTAATTAAAAGCAAGAATTTTAGTTGTGAATATTCTCATATTTGGGAAACCCTAGGGCTCTTTCTAATATAGAGATGAGGTACGTAGAGATGTCCAAATGTATAAGGTTTTAAATGCCTACTTTCATGTTGTTAAGATGATTCTAGAAGTGTGCATTTCATCAGCATGCTAGAGTTATGGCGTGGGAACACTAGAATTTCAACTAATTTTGACAATTTTGATGACCCAAGAAATATGCATTTTGGAGGCATGTTGTGCAGCCGTAGGCACGTTGAGGAAATGGTAGAGTTTTGCAAGTATGGCTTTAAATTGTACATGCTTTATATACTTACGGTAGTTAAACTTAATTGGTTGGGTCATGCCTTCGTTGTTGTTACTTTTAGAAAGAACAAATTTAACATTTATTTGTTAAATAAACTACTGTTATACAACCGCAAATAAACCAAAGTGGATATACACAAGTATGAGTGGGAAATAATGATTTGTCTTATCATAAAGAAAAGCCTTACACCTCTTTATATAATAAGAGGTGTGGGCAAATAGCGCAACAAGACTAGACAAAATAAAAAAATACAAATAAGGAGTCCTACAACACTCCTCCTTAAGTTGAAGTATAGATGTTAATCATGCTAGTTTGTCACAATAAATATCAAAAGTAGAACGAGATAAAGATTTAGTAAAAATATCTGCTGTCAGGTCTTTTCAAGCCTTTGGAGATGTATAGATAATGCCCGATTGAATTAGATCTCTGGTGTTGTGATAATCCACCTCTACATGCTTTGTACGGTCATGGAATATAGGATTATTTGCAATATAAGTTGCTGCCTAATTATTAGACCTCATCTCCATGGGAGCCTCTATTTGGATATATAAATCTTGTCCTTTACCTAGACCATTTTTGTAGCTGTTTGTGCCATAGCACGATATTCAGACTCTGTATTAGAACGAGCAATGATGCTTTTCTTTTTGCTTCACCAGGAAACAAGGTTCCCAGCTACATAGGTGCAGAACCTAGTGGTAGACTTCTAGGACATCTGGATGTGGAAGATGATTGGTGGGGGGATTGAGCGTAATGGCCTCTACTATGTTAATACTCCTCATGTCTTTATTGGTGCTATTTTTATCACCATTGATACAGTTTTGTGGCGTCGTCTAAGACATCCGTATGTCTCCAGACTTCGGAGATGTTTCCTAAGTTCTTAGTTCCTGCGAAGCTAGATTGTGAAGCCTATCAATCGAGCAAGCATCACCGTCTCTTTTATTTCCGATAGAATAAAAGGAGTCAAGCTCCCTTTGATTTAATTCATTGTGATGTGTGGGGGCCTTTTCGAATAAGTCATCGATTTGTCTACTGCTAGTTTGTGATTTTTATTGATGACTATAGTTGGTTGTCATGGACTTTTTTGTTAAAGGATCGATCGAAGATTGTTTCTGTCATTCTTAAATTTTTCAATAAAGTTCATAATTTTTATTCTAGACGTATTAAAGTTTTTCGCAGTAACAATGCTCTTAAATTTATGCAAAAAGACGTGGATGATTTCTTATCTACTAATGGTACTCTTCATCACCTCTTGTGCCCATACATCTATGAAGAATGGGGTTGCAGAGTACAAATTATGCCATTTTCTAGATGTGGCTTAGCCATTGATGATTGCTATTGTAACGATCTCGAGTTAAATGAGAAAACTGACAACTTGTTGGGCATGGGTCCTATAAACCTAAACAATTACCCAAAATGCTTAAGCCTAAATTGTTAAGTAGTAATTCTCAAGTATTATATCCCACCACTCATTTTCATGAGTTTACGATATGTGACTATCTTTAGGGGTGTTACAATCTTCTCCACTTGAAATCTTGACATCCTCGTTAGGGTTTGATGCTCCCACTAGTAGTGGCGACTCTGCCTCATGGTGCACTCTTTTACCACCCCAAGGGCAACCATTTCGTCCTACTAGAAGGAGTTTGGCTCTGATACTATTTGTAACGACTCGAGCCTAGACCCGAGCCAAATGAGAAAAATTGGTCTTGACAATTTGTTGGGTATGGGTTCCACAAACCTAAATAATTATCCAAAATGCTTAAGTCCAAGTTGATAAGTAGTAGTTCTCAAGCATTATATCCCACCACTCACTTTCATGAGTTTACGATTGGGGATTATCTTTAAGGGTGTTACAACCATTTGTAACGATTCGAGTCTAGACTCGAGTCAAATGAGAAAAATTGGCTTTGACAACTTGTTGGGTATAAGTCCCATAAACCCAAACAATTATCCAAAATGCTTATGCCTAAATTGTTAAGTAGTAATTCTCAAGCATTATATCCCACCACTCATTTTCATGAGTTTACGATGTGGGTCTATCTTTAAGGATGTTACAATCTTCCCCATTTGAAATCCTGACGTCCTTATTAGGGTTTGATACTCCCAATAGTAGCAGCGACTTCGCCTCATGGTGCACTCTTTTGCCGTCCCAAGGGCAACACTTTCCTCTTACTAGAGGGAGTTTGGCTCTTATACTATTTCTAACGACTCGAGCTTAGACCCAAGTCAAATGAGAAAAATTGACTTTAACAACTTGTTGGGTATGGGTCCCATAAATCGAAATAATTATCCAAAGTGCTTAAGCCAAGTTAAGTAATAATTCTTAAACATTATATCCCACCATTCACTTTCATTAGTTTATGATGTGAGACTATCTTTAGAGGTGCTACAACCATTTATAACGATCTGAGCTTAGATCCGAGTCAAATGAGAAAAGCTGGCCTAGATAACTTGTTGGGTATAGGTCTCATAAATCCAAACAATTACCTAACATGTTTAAGCCCAAGTTGTTAAGTAGTAATTCTCAAGCATTATATCCTACAACTCACTTCATGAGTTTACGATGTGGGACTATCTTTAGGGGTGTTACAACCTTCCCCACTTGAAATCCTGACATTCTCGGCAAGGTTTGATACTCCCAGTAGTAGTAGCAGCTCTGCCTTATGGCGTACTTTTTTGTTGTCCCAAAGGAACCCTTTCCTCCTACTAGAGGAAATTTGGCGTTGATACCATTTGTAACTACCCGAGCTTAAACCTAAGTTCAATTGAGAAAAATTGACCTTGACAACTTGTTGGGTGTGAGCTCAATGGACCCAAGTAACCATCCGAAATGTTTAAGCCTAAGTTGATAAATAGTAATTCTTAATCCTTATATTTAACTACTCACTTTTATGAGTTTACGATGTGGGATTATTTTTGGGATGTTACAATCTCTCCCACTTGAAATCCTGACACCCTTGTCAGAGTTTGATACTCTTAGTAGTAGTTGCTCTTTGCCTTATGACGCATTCTTTGGTCGTCCTAAGGGTACCCCTTTCATCCTATTTGAGGGAGTTTGACTTTGATACCATTTTTAACGACCTAAGCCTAAACCTAAGTCCAATCGAGAAAAACTGACCTTGACAACTTGGGTGTGAGCCTAATAGATCCAAGCAATCACCCAAAATGCTTAAGTTCAAGTTGACAAGTAGTAATTCTCAATCCTTATATCAAACCACTCGCTTTCATGAGTTTGTGATGTGGGATTATTTTCGAGGGTGTTACAACCTCCCCCACCTAAAATTCTGATGTCCTCGTTAGGGTTTGATACTCCCAGTAGCAGTGATGGCTTCACCTCATGGCACGCTTTGTGATCGTCCTAAGAGCAATTCTTTCCTCCTACTAGAGGGAGTTTAACTCTGATATCATTTGTAATGACCCGAGCCTAAACCCGAGTCCAATTGAGAAATACTGATCTTGACAACTTATTAGGTGTGAGCCCAATGGACCCAAGCAACCACCCAAAATGCGTAAGCCCAAGTTGATAAGTAGTAATTCTCAATTCTTATATTCCACCACTCATTCATGAGTTTACGATGCAGGACTTTTTTTGGGGGTGTTATAACATCTCCTACTTGAAATCTTGATGTCTTCGTCAGGGTTCGATGCTCCTAGTAGTAGTGGAGGCTCCATCTCATAGCACATTCTTTGGCCATCCCAAGGCCAGTCCTTTCCTCCAACAGAGGGAGTTTGGCTCTGATATTATTTGTAACGACTTCGACCTAAACTCGAGTTTAATCGAGAAAAATCAGCCTTTACAACTTGTTGGGTAAACAACCATCCAAAATGTTTTCAAGTTGCAAGTAGTTATTCTCAATCCTTACATCCTATCACCCACTTTCATGTGTTTACGATGTGACACTATTTTTGGGGGTGTTACAACCTCCCCCATTGGAAATCTTGATGTCCTTGTCAGGGTTCAATACTCCCAGTAGTAGTGGCGGCTTCGCCTCATGGCGCACTCTTTGGTTGTCTCAAGGGTAGCCCTTTCCTCCTACTAGAGGGAGTTTGGCTCTGATATTATTTGTAATGACCCAAGTGCTGGTGCAAGGGCACTACGATCGTTGATTTTGATGATAACATAACACTTGGTATTTAACATTTGCATTTGAATTTAAGTTTTCAGGAATAATGCAAATGGAATTAAGTGTGAAGGAGCTCAAGCTCGCATCTATGGTGGATTGGAGGAGCTTGATGGAGGAGAAGAGAAGATGGAAGCATTGCTTGGAGCAAGAGCTTGAAGACAAGAAGAATATGAAAGATATCTTTTTATCTTTGTATTTGTACTCTTTATTTGTTTTGCTCTTTACTTTTCTTAGAGTCATTGTTAAATAGCCCAAATAGTAATACCTTAGTCCTCGGAACAGCTACACATCACTAGGACACTTAGATAAATACTTAGGCATTTCACAGAAAACTTAGAAAACTAATATAGGCTTCAGATAGCCTGATAAGACATCTAGTATGGACATCAGACGTCTGATCTTGGACTTTAAGACGTCTGACTTTTTATCCAGACGTCTAAACACTTAGGCTGGCAAACCTTAGTCTGTGCCTTATTAGACGTCCAGCCCTTAGTCTAGACGTCTGATGACCTTAATAGATGCCCAATTAAAGGACCGTCGGTCTGTCAGGAGAGTATCTTCGAGGATTAGCTAATGTTTATGTTAATAATACTTTCAGACATCCGTAGAGACTCTCAGACGTTTGATAAAGAGACGTTAGGTTAAATCTGACCCAAATTTACTTTTGTCAGACCCTTATAGCCGTTAGCTTCTCGGGAAATCCATTTCTGCAGTGAATCCTCATTCCAGATGTTTATACCTTATGTTAGACGTCTAATCTGTCGTCTGACCAATAAAATCTAGAACTCTGTTTGGATCTGGTCAAAATAGGAACAAACTCACCTATTATTAGACGTCCAATTTTAGTGCCAGATGTCTTATATATAATAGCACATCAGACGTTCACCTAGATCCCTATTTCGATCCAATAAGATCAGGACTTTGACCCTTTAGAGCAGATGTTTAAACTTGACATCAGATGTCTTACTAGACATTTGACTTGATTATTAGACGTTTGATAACTCTGTCAGAGTCATAATAACCTTGATTTCATTGGGATTTTGGCCCAATCTTTTGAGGCTTGTTCTCAACGGTTACAAGAGGTTTCCTAAGCCTTCCAAAGCCTTCTTAAGACCTTTATAAATAGGAGAGGACCCTTCTTAAGAGAGACACATGATGAACGAGATTTTGTACGCTAAAAGATTGAGTTAGAAACCAGTTATTGTAGTCTGCTATCAAATAAAATTTATAATCGAAACTCTAGTGAATCCCAGGTCAAACATAAGGAGGTGAACGCTTGATTAAAAATCGCATTTAAAATTGTCACAAACCAGATTAGCTGGTTGAAATTAATCTACGCTAGCTATTTTTCTTAAAGAATAAATAATAGAAAAGAGAGAATAATACGGAGAAAAAGAGAGAGAGTGAACCAATATTTCATAACCATATTGCCTTGTTCATTACATTAATTGCAAAATTAAAATCTACACTTGAAAGCAGTAAAAAGATAGGGATAAGAAAATCCTCCTCGATGGTTGCTTGGAGGACGAGCTGCGTTGACAGAGCGCCCGTAAGAGGGTGGTGAGATGCTGGACGAAGGAGAACGAAGTTGGTGGATGGAAGACAGAACAGGGCGGCGTCGGAGCGGGATCTGGTTCCTTAATGGTGGTGAGAAGACAACCACGAGATGCTCCATGAAGGGGGTGAGAAAATGGGAAAATTATTTTATTCTAGCTCTAGTGGAGCATCTCGGGGGGTTGAGAAAATGGGAAAATTATTTTATTCTAGCTCTAGTGGAGCATCTCGGGTATGGGACCTGCTCGTAGAGCTTTGGAGGAGGTGAGAGGAGAAGAGAAGGGATGAAAAAGTGAAGGGGAGGTGGCTATTTATAGGTGTGGTCATGGGGAAAAAGTCTTTTTAAGGGCTTTAAAAGCTAATACATGGCCTTTAGTGATGAATGTAAGCGTTGCTGAAGCTGGCCGTTGCTGAAGGTGCATGGAAGGAAAGGCCTTGGATCGCGATTGCATGCTCCTTGTGTAGCCGCTCGCGTGCCTCATCGTGCCCAATCAATCTTAGTTGTTTGGCTTAGATCTGCTTGCGCTTTGCCTTCGCAATGCACATCGTGCTTGCGTGCAATGGCGCGTATGATCACACGTCATCGTGCACGTACGGCGCGCTCCTCGATCTAACGCTCGAGAGTATGCCACGTAGCGCCCATCGTTGCCGCTCATCGCTAATCGAACAACGTAATTTCATTGCACCCTCCTACCGCTTCAACTTGAGGCGCGCGCGGATTCAATCTCACGACCTCAGGCTTGCGAATGCCTCTTGAGACCAATGCACTACACTTAATATGTCAAGTTGATGAATTCCGCACTGCAAAGGCTCAACCGTTGGATCAAGATCTAATGGTCGAGATTGATCATGGATGTTCTTTGGAGGGAGTGTCGATGCTGGGGCGTCCTTGTGTGGCTGAGATGGCACCACGTGGTGCCATCTGGGCTGTCCATCTTCCAATGCTTGTAAGTGGTGCCACAGTTGTTGGATTGAACCGATTTTCACGTTGTTGGGCTGTGATCGTCGATTTGAACCCATCCGTGCGGTTGAATTTATCATCTGAGGTATGGATTTGCACCACCTTGCCCTTTGACCTTTGATCTTCCTCGGACTGCATTTGTTGCTACGGAGGTCCGAATGGGGTGATTTTGAAGGTGTTGGATTTCGATCGTCATCCTGATCAGATCCGTATGGTTGGATCTTCAATCCGAGATCCCAATAATTATCGCCTTATCCACTGACCACAATAAGAGGCAAATTAACCTACAATTTGTACAAAGTAATCTAAATGCATGATGATGCATGTTATGTAATATTTATAATGCACGATGCTTCTATAGACTTAGGAACATGCATAAATAGGTATTTTAGGCCAATTAGATGTGTGCAATCACACGCCCATGCCTATCTTTTGTTAGTCCCTAGTAAAACTACATGCTATTTATAAAAGAATTAAAATCAAATTACTTTAGCACTAATTATTTCTCAACAATAAAATGTTTTTACTAAAGGCCTGAACTACGAGACTCAACAGTGCCTGGGTGTTTACCAAAAATGTTGACCACCCAAACTCTCGCCTTATTCAAAATCAAGTATATTTTTTTTTCTTTTTTTTTCTTCTTTTTTAATTTTTTTTAATTTTTTGAGTTTAAAGTTTTGGAGCAGCTTTCTATGGTTACCCAACCCACCCAGATTCGAAAAGAACTCTAAGTTCTAAATATCTTTTTTTTGTGTGAATGTGATAAACTCACAGCTGATCGACAATTAGAACGGACTTTAGGTTTCTACGCCCCTAGGTGACTTTGAAAAGAAATTCTGTCTAAAGGTGTATCTATATGACCGGTAGCTTTCTCCCTACTTTTTATTTTTATGGGGTCAACACAAGGGCGAACCCAGTGTATATCTCCCTGTCTTATTTTATTTCCTTGCTTCTTCCTAAGTGTTTAGGAATTAGTTATCCATTCTTGTAAGCTGGGTTCTGGACAACCAGCCAATGGGCTGTTATCCACGACAACTTACCAGCCATACTCGTGCGTTGAAGTGTGGCTTTTTTTTTCTTCTTTTCTATTTCTGTTTTTTTTTTCTTTTTTTTGAAGTAGGTGGCTTCCTTGATCTATAAGATTTACCTAAAGGCAACAGAAAGATAATGGACATGTGGCTGGGCTCTGGACAACTGGCCAATGGGTTGTTGCCCACAACAAGTTGCCAGCCATACCACCCTAGAAGGTTCATTAGTTACCTAATTTTCGTTAAAATCGCCGAAAAGTGAGTCAATGCAAATAATGTGCAGATGCTTAAACTGTAAGTCTCCTCAAATCAGACGGCAGGTTGATAAGTCGTATACTTATCACCTCAACTTATTTAACCAATTAGAAATGAATTTAGAATGGTGATGACTCAAGAAACAAGTCCATATTTTAGTGGTGGACACCCGAGCTGATTAAGCCCGAAGATTTGAACGGTCTAAGTGTTCAGGTCCTATCGTATCGTTTCTTAAAGTTGACAAATTTCTAAAGCCCAAGTTCTCTTTTCTTAATTCAATTTTTTTTTTCGAAAATAAAGAGAAAATAAAAAGAATCTACGAAGCTAACAAAATGATTTAGAGATGAATATATATCAATCTCCCCATGCTTATCTAATGTAATGTTCTCATTGTATTAAAAAGTCATGATAAGGAGCAGAATAGAGAAGAAAGTAACTAAATTTCATGATTAACATGTCAGCTCCAAGATGAAATAGATTGTATATGTGCTAAGTTTATTGCTTTCAGTTAGGCACACTATACAAACAAAGAAGAAATCAAGAATTCACATGTGCGAGTCAAGATCAAATAAGATCGATTTTATGATTTGCAAGGAGAAGATGTCCATAGATGTGGATGAGATTGTGATGCAGACTCATGCCTCAGGGTCAAGTGTATCTAAGGTTTTGGATAAAAATTACCCAGAACTGGAGATCATTGTGTAAGTGGGGTCAGGCCTGCAATTTATGAGGATGCAACCCAAGTCCAAAAAGTTAGACAATAGGAAAATTTGTATCAAAAAGATAATTAGCTAATTTGTACTTGGGTTGGACATCCTCAGAGTTGAAAATATCATAAGGGTCCTGGTAGAAGGTTGGTGGTTTCAGGCAAATAGGAACCCTTAGACTCAGACTTCTAGTTCCCCCGCAATTGGCTTCCTAGATCTTCATTTCCAGATTCCTATCTTCCACAATCACAGTTTCCGGGACTTCATAAATGTCATCATCCCCGCATAAAATTTCCAAGTCCAAAATTTGTGGTTTAATCAGAATTGACTTGGGTCGGGTGATCTCAAAAATAGAATCATCATTATGCTCAACGGGGTGTGCTTGAGGAATGTGGCTATGAATTGAATCCTTCATGAAATTAGGATTTGAATCCTCCATGCTAGCCTTAACAAGATCAATTTCCTCAATTATAGGGCCATTAAATGATTCATCTAATTTCTCAAGCCCAGTCGTTTCACTAAAATCATCTTCCTCAAACGCAGGTGAGACTTCACATAAAAATTCTTTACCTTCAGAATTAAAAAATTCTGGATCTGCATTAATATATGTCTCAAGAGTATATGTTGTTCCTTGGTCCACAGAGACATTTTTCTTCGTACCCTAGTTCAAGGATCTCGGGTGAAGAAATCAATTCATCCTCAATTGGTTGCTCTAGATCAATTTGGTCATTCTCGATCTCGTAAAATGTGTCCCCCCTACAGGTACCTGAATGAGTTTTGACATTGGCTCTCCTGAAGGGGGTTCATCCTGGGAATTATCCCAAGATTGGACTAAAGCAATCATAAATCTCATCCTCAATTTTGACAATTTTTCAAGTAAAAACTCACTCGGGTTCTTATCCTTAACATCTTGGAGCCAATCCAATAAATACTTGTTAGGATCATCAATCATTTGAATCAAAGGATCTAATTCTTCAGTGCAAGGTGTTGGCTGAGCTTCTAAAGATTGAATAGTGTTCCTTAAGTTAGCCAAGACCTTATCTTGGACCTGGTTTACCTGAACCAAATGGTTTGGTTTAGGGTTGGGTGGGTTTGGGTTCAGTCCAAGGAAATCAAGAAATTGAGGTTCTTGGTGTCCTCCTTGATAATAGGTCATATCGAGTTGTTCAAAGAGGGGTGGTGACCTATCTGCAGTGTAGTCCTGGGGAGGGTAGGGATTATAATAAGCATATCCTTCTTAATTGTAGATCGTATTAGGTTGTCCATAGGAGGGCGGTGATCTATAATCAGTGTAGCTCAGAGAACAATAAAAATCAAAATTATGGTGTCCAAGGTTAGACCCTAAACACGGAGGTCTGGAATTGAATCCCTAATTAAGACTATCCCAACTAGTAGATGGGTGAGAATGAGTCTAGTTGGATAATAATCATTTTGGGAATAAGTAGTGGTAGGAGGGTAAGAGTTGAAATGCAAGTAGGATGTGGAATGATCCATGGCAAAGCGAGAGGAAAGAGAAAAGAAAGGTGCCTTGCAGTACAAACAATCAAACTTGTCCTTAGGTGGGGTAGCCTACACCTACCGACTCTTATAACCCATCTTGAGATGAAAGTAACAATTTGGTCTACTTCTTTTCGGTCAATCCAACCAGTTAGAGGGAGGGATTGGGGAGAAGGTTCTTCCCTTGGCTTTCGCCTCAGGTTCCTTTGATACCCCCTAACTGCGGTCGTTTGACATTGCTCCCCTAGCAAGACATCAGATGAGCCAGTAGAAGTAGATTAATCGAAAATAATCTCAATCTGGGCCTCGAAAAACGAGTCAAATCCTTAAAGACAACATCTACTTGATTTTAGTTAGGCTTAGGTTTGAATGTGCTTGGGGAATGTGATGGGCTCTTTATCTGGGTTGTGCCTTTAAAGATTGGTTTCAATGTGTGTGCGTGCACAACCAATGTATGGAAGTGAAATTGGGGTATCAACCGTCACTCCTAGATCCTGGAAGCTAATCATCCACATAATCTCACATGCAGCCTGAGCCATAGATCTGTACTCAGCCTTTGCATTGGAGTGAGCAACAACATTGTTTCTTGCTCCTCCATGAAACTAGATTTCCTCCCAAATAAATAGCAAAGACAGATATAGATCTCCGGTCTTCTACTGATCTTGCATAATCTGCATCAGAATAGGCCACAGGATCTAGAGTGTCACTTTGTCACACAGGCCGTGACCTAGAGTGCCCTTTAGATATCTCAAGATGTGACAGATATCATGCCAATGAATGTACATGTGATTCTGCATAAACTGATTGGCACGAATGACTGCAAAGCTAATATTTGGATGCATAATAGTCAGATACAACAATTGGCCAACCGTACTACGGTACCTTGTAACATCCTCAAACAGGGGATCTGTCTCATTTGAGTTGTGAGTGATAGATGCCTCCACTGGTATCCGTGACGGTTTGGACCCCAGAAGGCCAGCCTCCTCTAGAATCTGTAAAGTATATCGTCGTTGTGATAAGGATAGGCCTCCCTCTTGACGAACAATCTCTATCTCCATGAAGTAACGAAGATCACTTAAGTCCTTGGTGACAAAGGTAGACTGAAGAAAGACTTTCGTCTCGACAATGCCATCGGTATCATCACCTATCAAGATCATATCAACATAGACTGCCAAAATAACCGCTCTCCATATCCTATCATTTTTTGCTCGTCTAATGAATATAGAATGGTCGGTAGTGGATTTCTGGAATCCCTGATTTCAAGATTGAGCCTCTCAAACCAAGCACGTGGGCTCTGTTTTAGGCCATAAATGGTCTTGTGCAAGCAGCAAACAAGCTCCCCTTGACTGTCATAGCCTGGTAGCCGTCTCATGTAGACCTCCTCTGCTAAATCACCATATAGGAAGGCATTCTTTATATTTAGTTGATGCAGTGGCCACTCCCTGATTATTGCTAGAGACAGAATAATCCTAATGGATGTAATGCGCGCCACAGGAGAGAAATTCTCAAGGTAATCCACCCTATAAGTCTGTATGAAACCCTTGGTGACCAGCCTTATACCTCTCCACTATCCCATCGGATCGGTACCTGATGGTATACACCCATCGGCAACCGACCACTGTAGTATCCTC
Organism: Thalassia testudinum; assembly: GCA_037157565.1. Classification (NCBI taxonomy): domain Eukaryota; kingdom Viridiplantae; phylum Streptophyta; class Magnoliopsida; order Alismatales; family Hydrocharitaceae; genus Thalassia; species Thalassia testudinum. The sequence goes on along the minus strand of JAZHRO010000003.1, from coordinate 135,094,990 downwards.
AGGACATGGCACAAGCTCCCATGTACCTATGGTTTGAAGAGCTTGCATTTCCTCATCCATCGTGGCCTTCCATTTTGGATCATGAAGAGCCTGCACAAAATCTTTGGGGAGAACTGCGGTGGTAATAGCTGAGGCAAATTGTCTGGCCTCCCTTTTAAGATAAGCTATGGTAGTGTATTGAGATATAGGATGAAGGATGGTGTCAGTCCTCCTCTGCACAATCTCTTCATCTCTATTTGACTCATCTCTGTTTGAAGTAACAAGCTGGGCTGGTTGGTCACAAGTTGAGTCCTGTGGTTGTACTCTCCTATGATATATTTGTGTCTCCTCTATGGTAGCTTCGATGGATGATCCTTTCTGAGAGGTAAGGAATCTTCTTAAAGAAGGTTATATCTGCGGTAACCATATATCTCCTGCGAACAGGGTCATAACATCTATAGCCTTTCTAGGTCCTGGAGTAACCAAGACACACTTCGTGGCGCGGGAGCAAAAACTTTTCCTAAATCCCATAGTTTTGAACAAAACAAACACACCCAAACACTTGTAGTGGCACAGGAAAGGCTTTGCTGCATTTAGGATGTATGATCTAACATGGAATCTGACCCCGAAGTACGGAAGATGGCTGTCGATTAACCAAATATGCTGCTGAGAGTATGCATCACTTCAAAATTGCCAATGCACCCTCATATGTGACATCAAGGTTCTGATAGTATCAAGTAAATGGCGCAACTTGCTCTCTACAACCCCATTTTGCTAGGATGTATGAGCATAAGATGTCTGATGAATGACCTCCTTGGCACGGAAGGCCTCTTGTAAGTCACCATGCATAAACTCTAGTGCATTGTCACTACGAAAATCTGAACAGTAGTACCATACTAAGTTTGCACCTCTGATAGAAAATGCTGAACAATAGTGGGAATCTCACTACGAGCCTTCATTAGAAAAACCCAAGTGAGTCTGCTGCAGTCATCAACTATAGTTGTAAAATATCTGTTTGCCAGCAGATGAAACTCTGGATGGTCCCAAAACATCACAATGTACTAGGGGAAAAGTAGAACTAACACCAGTACCTCTGTCAGGATAGCTGCTCTTGTAGGGCTTCCCCAGTTGGTAATCTTCATAGTCCAAAACTAATGATCCTGGTAACTCTGGATACATTTGGTTCATCTTCTTTACAGAAGGATGCCTAAGTCTTCGGTGCCACAGTAAAGGATCACGAGAGATAGACACTGCCCCTGTAAACAATATAGGTGTGTATCTCTTGTGTTTTGACCTTGAAAATAACAATGCCTCTCGTCAAAGATGACACGGCAACCCAGATATTTGCAAATCCTGCTCACAGATAAAAGATTCATAGGGAACTCAGGCGCGTAGTATACCTTCTCTATCTTCATCTTGGGTGTAGCATCTGTACTCCTAACAACAGTCACAGGAGAGGGCTTTCCATTCGCTACTTGCACTTCCCATAGTCCATGTGGGATATCGGGTTCTTCATATGGTCTTTGTCTCCAGTGAGATGAACTGAGGCTCTGGAATCTATCACCCAAGCACTTCTTCATCCCTTTCTTCTGTTTTCAATATTTTGGACTACACATGCTAGTCCTTTCACATTTGAGTTCGATGTTTTTGACACATCAAACTTATCTTCTTGGCATGAGAGAAGTCTCATCATGCTCAAACGATGTATCTTCCTCATTGGTGGCAAGAGAAAGCTCATCACCACCGTTGCTATGTGCGAGATAGGCTCAAACATATGCAACAGAGCATTTGTCCAAACTGACGACGAGCAAGATCCCTCAACCATTGTCACCACAAGTGAGATGGAGGGGTCTAGAATTGCTACCCTACCAGTAGCACACCCCACAACAACCGTAAGGGCATCACCAATCAGTAGGGCAACCTTTAGTGGCACAGTAAAGGCATCGCCGACCGACAGGGCAGCCTCCAGCGGTGTAGCAACCTAATCGCCGATCGGTAGGACATCCTCCAGCGGCATAGATCAAGCACAGGAGTCGCATCGGCCATTAGATCGATCGCACGAACCGCGAGGGCACCAAATCTATCGCTGAATCAGTCACACGAGTTGCAGCAGCCACCAAATCGTTCGCACGATCTGAAGAAGCCACCAAATTGATCGTTGTTGTGGCTGTGGAGTTTGGATCTCGCTTGCAATGGCACCGATTCGGTGAAGATCTCATGCGGCGCCGATTGGGAGATCTCCATTTGATCGACGATGAGATCGAGATCCACGTGATCCCTCATGAGAATCACCCCTCATAAGGTGATTCAATCATATTTTTGGTGGATTTGTGGTGGGATATTGGAGCACCAACCTAGGACTACTACTCTGATGCCAAGTTGGAGTAAAAGAATTGCATTACTTTCAACAGAAAACCCTAGCCCTTTTTTATAAAGAAAGAAGACTGGGTAAAATACATAAGTACCCTGTGAATAAGAAAAAAACACCAAATGCCCCTACAACTCAACAATGTGTATCAGCCTATCTTTACGGATGCAGCTGTTATAGCCAAGCAGGGAGAAGCCATTCTCTTCATTTAGCTTTTATCTGGTCTTGGTTCCGAATACAGGGCAATCCAAGATTAGTTCATGACGATGGACGAGATTTCAACACCAGAGCAGATCTATGCTCGTCTTTTCTAGGCTTGCCATCTCGGATCTTGTACCCACTACTGATGCCTCTGCTATGGTTGCTGTTGGTTGTGGTGGAGGAAACTCAGGGGGAAGAGGGGCAGAGATCGTGGTGGTGATGCACGTGAACGTGGTCGTGGTCGTGGTCGGAGTTCCTTTCTCTGTGAGTACTGTCACAGGAACAGACATACTGTGGATCGGTGCTGGGTGAAGCACAACTACCCACAAGGTATGGATCTACGTGCTCATCAGGTATCTGCAGAGGAGCCTACCTAGATATAGGAGGATGACAGCCATATCATGATTTCCAAGGCTGATTACGAGCGGTTCATAGCATCACAAGGATCTACTTTTGCCTCTGTTCAAAGGTCTGTAGGTACTTTTACCATGTCAGTGAAATCCCAAGCTCCTGTCTGGCTTGTAGATTCTGATGCCTCCTCGCACATTACTATTGATAATACCCTTTTCTCGTCTCTTCGTGATCTTGTTACACAATTTTAGGTCAAAGTGGCTGATGGGGGTTTGTCTCTCGTTACTGGGCTCGGGAATGTCTCTATCTCTAGTACCTTGCCTCCTAACGTCATGCATGCTTCTAGATTTGCACTTAATTTGATGTTTATCAGTCAAATTACTAGAGATTTGAGATGTCGGGCTATTTTTCATGACCGGTATTTCGTCTTGTAGGACCTCCAGATGATGAGGCGGATTGATGGACTTGAGTAGAATGGGCTCTACTACCTACATATTCCTCCTCCATCTAGTATTGATGCTGTGTGTGCCACTATTGCTCTCCAGTGGCACTTGAGACTTAGTCATCCTAGCCTTCATGTTTTGCGTCATCAGTTTTTGCTTTATCTTTTCCCGATGTTTTGAGGTGTGAAGCTTGTCAATTAGGCAAACACTATAGGTCTTCTCTTCCACCAAACAATAAAAGAGCTGAGTTGCTTTTGCTCTTGTGCATGCTGATGTTTGGGGCCCTTGTAGGGTCAAGAGTGTTAAAGGATTTCGATTTTTTCTTATCCTTGTGGATGATCATACCAGGATGTTTTGGGTTTTTATGATGAAAAAAAATCTGAATTCTTTGATATTGTCAAAAATTTTATGTTGGAAATAAAGACTCAATTTCTATTGTTAAAATTTTTTAGAGTGACAATGGTTTGGAATTCTTGAATGCATGTTCTTTTTAAATCCTTGGGTATTGTTCACCAGACTACTTGCGTTCACATCTCTCAACAAAATGAGGTTGCTGTACATAAACCTCGTCACTTAATTGATGTTGCTCATTCTATCATGTTCACATGAATGTCCTCTCACAGTTTTGGGCTGATGCTGTTCTTACTGCTACTTATCTGGTGAACAGAGTTTGCTCCTCTATCTTAGGGGGTAAAACTCTGTATTCTTTGTTGTTTGCTGGCAGTGATATGTTTTCTGTTATTCATGTCATCTTTGGCTATGTGTGTTTTGTCCATTTACATAAAGTGGATAAGATTTCTCGTCAATCTGTGAAGTGTGTGTTTTTGAGATATTCTAGGACCCAGAAAGGGTATAGATTCTATGACCCTTCACGGAAATTTTGTGTTTATGCTGATATCACCTTTTTTGAGGAGATACCATATTACAGAAAAAAGGGGGAGGAACCTACTGAGCCTTCACATGAGGTTCCCCTTCCTATGCTCACTGAACCACCATAGCCCACTGAGCCACCTATGCCCAGGACCACTCAACCTGATCTACATCCCTTTCGTGTCGTCTTGAGATTACTGATACGGAACCTTTCCTAAACACTTCCAATGTAGGACCCAGGATATCCTCATATGAATGAACCACTATCCATTGCCTCTGCTCTGTCCCTACCAGCTGCTGATAACTTGTTTGAGGATTAGGTAACTTCTACTACTGAGGACACTACTCTGGACCTTCCTATTGCACAAAGGAAAGCTTCACGTTCTTGTGCCAAATATTTTGTGTCTCAGTTTGTCTCTTGATAGCCTATCTGCTGTTGGACGCCGGTTTTCCCTTGCCATTAACAATGTGCAGGTACCTCGAGATCATCATGAGGCCTTCCGAGATCCGTCTTGGACATTGGTAATGGACATAGTAGCTTTTCAGTCCTGTGGCATTTGGGACCTGGTTGATTTACCCCCAGGAGTTATTGTTGTAGGGTGTAGATGGGTGTTTATGCTCTAATGTCGTCCTGATGGCCTTATAGATCAATACAAAGCACGCTTGGTGGCCGAAGGATACACTCAAACGTTCGGGGTTGACTACTTCGAGACCTTCTCCTCGGTTGCTCGTCTTAATTCTGTTTGGATACTGCTCTCTTGCTGTCAATAAACATTGGACCGTACATCATCTGAATGTCAAAAATGTCTTTTTGTATGCCGATTTGGAGGAGGAAGCCTACATGGAGTAGCCACCCAACTTCCCTATGCAGGGGGAGTGTCAGAGGTGTGTATACTGAATAAAGCTATCTATGGACTAAAATAGAGTCTTAGAGCTTGGTTTAAGAGATTTAACAGGGTGGTCCAAGATTATGGCTTTACTAGGTCATCAGCAGATCATTCTGTCTTTACACTGCATAAACAGATAGGCTCCATCATACTTGTGGTGTATGTGGATGATGCATGTTTACTTGGCAGTGACAGGAAGGGGATAGAGGAAACAAAGAAGATGCTAAAGTCACATTTTGTTGCCAAGGATTTAGGTCCTATCAACTACTTCCTTGGTATTGAGGTGCAACACACTGGTGGACTTGTGCTTTTCCAGTGCAAGTATGTTCTTGACATGCTGAGAGACATGGGTATGCTGAGGTGCAAACCGGCATATGTGCCCATGGATGTGTCTTTGCCTATTGCTGATGATGACAACTCACTACTGCAAGATGTCACCAGATATCAGGCAGTGACAGGCAGGGGATAGATGAAACAATAAAGATGCTACAGTTGCATTTTGTTACCAAGGATTTAGGCCCTATCAACTACTTCCTTGGTATTGAGGTGCAACACACTGGTGGAGGACTTGTGCTTTCCCAGCGCAAGTATGTTCTTGACATGCTGAGAGATATGGGTATGCTGGGGTGCAAGCCGACATATGTGCCCATAGATGTGTCATTGTCTATTGCAGATGATGAAAGCCTACTACTGCAGGATGTCTTTAATAGACCTCAGTTCATTTCGGTTCTAACACCTCTCTATATAAAGAGGGCTAGGCCTTCTCTTTTATCAATATCATTTTATCCCACTTAAAATCTCTAGAGTCATTTACTTGATGTTGCTTGCACCCTATTGATTCATTACTCTGTGCCTTCCTTATATTGGGGTAATGTTGTGTTAACTGCTTGTTTGTTAATCAATAGGATGCCAAATTCCACTATTTATGAGTAAATCCCTTGTTATCTATTTTATCTCGATAGAGAGTTGTTTCATGTTACACTTAGGGTATTTGGATGTGTAGCCTTTGTTCATGATTTTACCCCTAGTCGAGGTAAGCTGGCACTCGAGGTGGTGAAGTGTGTTTTTGGACTATTTTCGGACTCAAAAGGGATACCGCTGTTTTGATATGATTTCTGCTCGCCACTTTGTTTTCATAAATGTGACCTTCCATGAGTCCATTGCATATTTTTCCACGTCTAGCAGCTACCTCTCTCCTAAATTGCCTACTGTGCCTATGCCCATACCTCTTGTGCCTTTTGAGGAATTCCCGTGACAGAGCAGATTCCTACCACTTCTGTGCCTGAACGCTATAGCGATCCCATTGTTGCTTACAGGTGCCCGCACATTACTTTACAGATGCCCCCTCTTTATCGTCTCTTGCCTTCCAGGATCAGGTGAGCACAGAGCTTTTGAGTATTGATGATATTTTACCCAGTGGTGGTGTTTCTACGGGTCAGATTGGTGGCACTCCTACTTCATAGCTTATTCAAATGATTAAGCCAGAGGACCTTGACCTTTCGATTGTAGTTCAGAAGGCTCCTAAGGGTTGTGCTCATTGTCCAGTTGTAGGTAGCCTAGCTTCTAACAACCTTAGGGTTGAGTTTGGAACTTTTGCTGGGCCTTGGCTATTACAAAGATACCATGCTTGATCCTAAGTGGTGTCAGGTTATGGATGGATGAGATGGCTGCGCTTAGAGCTTGAGGTACTTGGGACCTTACACCCTTGCCAATTGAAGCTACTGTTGTTGGTTGTCATTGGGTGTTCGCACTTGAATACAACCCAGATGGCTCCATTGCTAGATACAAGGCCCGTTTAGTGGCTAAGGGATTTACTTAGATGTACGGGGTGGATTTCTTCGATACCTTCTCCCCAATAGCTCGCCTGTCTATAGTTAGGATATTGGTCTCAGTGGCACTATAGAAAGATTGGAAGCTTCGCCAACTTGATGTGAAGAATGCTTTTCTGTATGGTGATTTTCGGGAGGTGGTTTACATGCAGCAACCCCCTGGTTATGAGGTTTATGGGGAGTGTGTGTACCGATTGAAGGTAATATATGGTCAGATGCAGAGCCCAGGAGCCTAGTTCTAGATGCTCTCTTAGGTGGAGTTTGTTGGATTTCAACGATTGTCATTAAATCATTCCTTGTTTAGTAGTGCTCGTGTTTGTTGATGACTTGATAGTCACTGGAGATGATACAACAGGTGCGGTTGAAATCAAAAGAACATTAGCAGATCAGTTTGTTATGAAGGATCTAAGGCCATTGCAATATTTCCTTGGGATAGAAGTTGCCTGCAGTAAGAGTGGTATTGTTCTGTCTCAACGGAAGTATGCCTTGGATGTTCTAAGGTCTAGTTTGGTAAGGGGGATAACCCATAAAATAGGGGTTAACCTTGTTTGGTGAGAAGGATATTTTGACTCGAGTTAAGAGGAGTTAACCCGGGATAAGTTATTTTGGGGTTGATGTGGGATAAGCTTTTTTTGTGGGTTATCCTATGTGTTTTCACAAGTTTACCTGGTAACTTTCCAAATAGTCATAGGTTAATCCACTAGGATAATCTTTATGACTTCCAAACAAAAATGGAGGATAACCTGGCTGTAAAAAAATTATCTCATAAAATCTATCCCTCCATCTAAACTAGCCCTAAAGGAGATTGGTATGCTGGGTGCCACTCCAGCTAATATTCCCATGGATCCTAAGACACGGCTGTATGATAGGAAGGTAGAGATTGAATAGCAGGCAATATTGGCAACTTATTGGGAAGCTATTATTCTTGACTATTACTAGGCCCGATATTCTGTTTGCTGTTGGGAACTTGAGCCAATTTATGTATAAGTCAACCAAGAAGCATTAGGATGCTACTATGATAGTACTTAAGTAACTGAAGAGAGCACTAGGACATGGACTTCTCTTCACCAGAGGAGCCTCTGTGATAGTGGTTGGGTATTTTAATGCAGATTATGCTGGCAATTATGATGATAGGAAGTCCACCACGGGCGTCCGTACTTTTGTTGTTGGGAATTTGGTGGCTTGGAGAAGCAAGAAACATACTACAATTTCCAGCTTGAGTCTAGAGTTTGAATATAGAGCTATGGCTCAGATATCTGCAAAATTGATGTGGGTGAAATCCCTTCTAACGGATTTATACATCTAGATTGATGGACCTATGAAATTGCGGTGTGATAATTGGGTAGCCACATATATTGCTAACAACTCTATGTTCCCATCAACACACCAAACATGTGGAGGTGGATTGTCATTATACTCGGAATTTGATTAACAAAGGCTTTCTTTGCACTACACTGGTGACTTCAGATAATCAGAATGCCGATATATTCACTAAAGCCTTTGGCTCACTCTTCCTTCGACGTTTGCACTTCCAAACTTAGTATGATAGATATCTATGCTCCAACTTGAGATGAAGTGTAGAGTTACTTTGTCTATCTTAATTATATACAAGCGTATTTGCTTTATTTTTTTTGCTTTACGGGATTGCGTTGTAATTTTTTCCCACTTCTCTCTCAGTAGAAAGAGAGGTAAGGTTATTGAATAAACTAAGTTCATTTTTCCCAACTCAATCAAATTGATTCTGCATCATGGCATGGTGCAAAGCTGATGCAATCAGACAAGCGTCTGCAATAGGAGACAAGAACTGCTCATTTCCGTACCTAACATATTAGATTCCAGTATCAACTCTTAGCAAAGATTCAGTCGTGTTGCTACTATTTAAAATGTCTTGGCAAGCTGGGTATATCCACGTGAATATGTTCACTTTGCATGAGGGGACATTTTGTAATCAAGGAATTGTATTTTGGTAAATGGATTTTGGATTTTGGTGGTGGTGGGGGGATCAATTGATCTGTGCAGGTCTTCTTGTCTATTGCGCTTTTTCCCATGCCTCAGTACTATGGTCATAGTGTCTCTGGTTTCCATGTTTATTAGTTTGTGACTATGCGGTTCTCATAACACATGAATTTTGTGCTTTTGTTTGGATTACTTAAATATTAGAGGAGTAATTTTATCATTTTGACCTTTAGCATCTATTGCCCACATTCACTCTTAATTTGACACACACCTGTCTGAGTGTTTGAGTGGATTCCAAACTTTCTCCTGAACCATACCAATATATAATTATCTAGATTTCTAAATCATTTATTTTTTGTGAAATTACTTCAATTTCTAATTCTTATCTAAACCTCTGGGGATGCCCCCATCTGTTGTGCAGCATAAGAGATAAATCATGTATGAATGTCAATAATATACTAGTTCTAAGAGTATTTGGCATTTAAGATGAACTAGTAAAATTTAGACAGGAATTCAAATGAAACGACCCTGCATGGAAGGACTGAACTTGTCAAAGCCATATATAAAATCAAAATACAAACTCTGACAGTGCACATAGGTCTTTTACCCTTGATTACTGGGATTGGATCTCATAGTAGAAGAGAAAAGTTTTTGAGTGGCAGACGCTAGAGGTGGATTATTGAATAAGCTAAATTCTGATGCTTCAAAATATTATGATTTTCATCTCATCATAACGTCAAAAATACCGTGTCTTGCATATTTCTACTTGCACATGGTTCTTGAAGATTGTATAAAGCTCAAGTAGATTATTTCTTATTTAGGCATGCAACTTTGTTTGTATTCTTCCATTGTATGTGTCCATGAACAAGTGTCATCACATGTTAGCTATGCCATTTTTTTCATCAAATCTTACACATGATTCTTTTTTAATCATATAACTGAATCTTCTTTTACATGCAGTGCAGAGATGGAAATAGATGTCCCTTGTTCCATTGCTTATGACTGTTATTCTGACCGTGAATCAATTCCACTATGGATGCCATTTATATCTTCTGTTAAGGTGCTCATGACCTTGAGATTCTGCCAACTCTGTCTCCTTTTATTTCAACTATTGCCTTTTCCAAAAGAAATCATCTTCTGAAAATCATGATGTTACTAGATCACTAGTCATACCAACCAATATGTATCTTGTTGAGTCGTATGGGTTTATGGGTCCTTATTTTTTATTTTTATATTGTGTGAGGGTGTGGTTGTTATTTATCCTTTTGTGCCTCTCTACATAAAGGCACATAGGGCTCCATAGTATAAACGATTTTCTTATTTCTCCTAACGTGGTAGCAGAGCGGTGGTCCTAGACTGGTACCCGAGTATCCCACAAAATCTTAGCCAGCCCAGCACCACTGTCTTTGGTGCAACCTCTCTCTTCTACCGGTCCAGCAACATTGCTAGGTGGCTTCTAAGACCCTTAATGCTGCCTCTAGGCCCTTCTCTCCTCCCCAGTGCCTCACTAGTGTTGTCGCAGGGGTTGCCTTTACACGTGGGGGGGGGGGGGGGGGCTCTCTCTTCGACAGGGTCGCTATAGCGCCCTCCTCCCTTTGTTTCTCTTGTCACAATAGTTTAGGAGGAAGAGGCAGCCCCACTGGGGTCCCCTCTTACCCTAGCTTGCTACCTCTATGCTGTTGAGTTATAAATGATCTGTGGTCTGAAGTTGCATCCTCATATCGTGTTTTTGCTTTCATTGTGAAGCGTATGTAGTAGAGCGTGTGCAAAAAGCGATTTGGAGTATTAGTCTATGAATTGGGCAGTTATGGGAGACCAAAGGATTCCCTCAATGACTCGATGGGGAAGTTATCTACCACGAGCGTATCTCCACAAATGCAGGAAACATCTATTAAGTTGGATGGATCCAACTTGCTTTGGTTTACGTCTTTTTCCTGGTTCGTGTGATCACATAAGAAGAAATATATTCTTACACAGGATGAGCCTACTGTGAAATTTGCCGATTGGGAAGTAGACAATGATTGGGTGGCCACGTGTTTATTGAACAGTATGACTTAGAGCATTGCTAAGTAGGTGATGGCCTATGCCTTGGCGAAGATGTGGGAAGTTGGTCATGAGATACAATCCCACAAGAGTAACATCACCCATCCTTATAGAGTTGTAGAAGAGATACACATGCTCAAGAAGGGTACCATGTCTAAGGCTGGTTATTATGGTACTATGAAGAACTTATGAGATGAGCAGGATGTTCATCAGCCTATATCCTTTGATTAGCTGTCATAACAAGACAACGAGAAGCCATCAGATCCGCACAGTTGCTCTCTGGCTTGGGACCAGAGTATAAGGTGATCAAGGATCAATTTATGACCATAGATGAGATCCCTACGCTTGCCTAGAATTATGCTCACCTCTTCAGACTAGATTTCAAACCTTGTGCTTCCATCGAATACCTCTGCCATGGCGATTGTTGGCTGTGGCCGTAGGAATCCTAGTTTTGGAGGCCGTGGTTATGCTCGTGGTGGCGGTGGTCGTCGTGGTGGAAGGAGTAATCTTTTCTGTGAGTACTGCCACAGAAATGTTCATACAACAGATTGATGCTGGGTAAAGCATGGTTACCATCAGGGGATGGACCCACGTGCTCATCAAGTATTTATAGTGGATACTACCTAGGCTCAGGATGATGATGGCCGAGTTCCTATTTCTAAGGCTGAGTATGATAGGTTCATTGCGTCCCAGGCTTCCACTTCAGTTGTGGCATCTATTCTACAGTCCACAGGTAGCTCTTCGCATTCTACCAGGTCCTATGCTTCGGCCTGGATCGTTGATTCATGTGCTTCACATATCATTGGTGATGTTGGTTTCTTGTCTTCTCTTCGGGATCTTGCTACCCTCTTCTAGGTTAAGGTAGCAAATGGAGGTTTATAACCTGGACTTGGGAATATTTTCATGTCACCTACTTTGCCTCTTTCTAATATAATGCATGCATTAAAATTTGCACTTAACCTAATGTCTATTAGACAGATTACCAGAGATCTTCGATGCCGAGGTGTTTTTATGACCAATATTTCTTCTTGCACGGCCTCCACACGATGGGACAAATTGGTGGACTTGAGTTGAACGACGTATATTACCTCTACATTCCACCTCCCTCCTTTGACGTTGCTGTGTATGCCACTTCTGCTTTTTAGTGACACCTTTGTCTTGGCCATCCTGGTCTTCCAGTGCTACGCCGCCAGTTTTCAAATTTTCCCTTGAACTCTTTTCAGTGTGAGGCTTGTCAACTTGGCAAGCACCACTGGTCATCCTTTTCGTCCAAGAATAAACACATTGAGTCTATTTTTTATTTGGTTCATGTAGATGTGTAGGGCTCGTGTTGGGTCCATAGTGTTAAAGGTTTTCACTATTTTCTTTTTTTAGTTGATGATTGTAGTTGGAGTCATGGGTCTTTATGATGGAAGATAAGTCTGAGGTCCCTATTATTGGTTAAAATTTTTTCAAAGAAATAAAGACTCAGATTACCACACCAATCAAAATTTTTAGGAGTGATAATGGGTTTGAATTTGTTAATACTAGGGTTACTGAATTTTTTCAGTCTATTGGAGTTATGCATTAGACGTCTTGCATTCATACCTCCTAACAAAATGAGGTTGCTGAAAGTAAGCTCCATCATCTTTTGGATGTTATCCGTACCATCATGTTTTAGATGAATGTAACATCTTTTTGGGTGGATGTTGTATTACTACCACCTCTCTGGTCAATCGGGCCTCTTCCTTTGTGTTGGGTGGTAGAATTTCGCACTCTGTGTTGTTTCCTAGTAGAAATTTATTTCCCATCACTCATGTTATCTTTAGTTGTGTATGCTTTATCCACCTATTCAAGGTAGATAAGATTTCCCCCTAATCTGTCAAGTGTATTTTTCTAGTGTAAAATACACCCAGGGACGATTGCCAATTCATGTAGACACCCAGGGAGGTCCACTGGGATGGAGTTTGGTAGGTCTTAAGATATTTGAAGTGTGCTCCTAGGAAGGGGCTCTCATTCCAGAACTATGGTCATCTTGACATTTGTGGCTATTTTGATGCCAACTTTGTCGAGGCACATGAAGATAGGTCTACCACAAGATATTATACTTGTGTAGGAGGCAATCTTGTCACTTGGGGGAGCAAGAAATAGACTGTAGTTTCTAGATCAATTGTGGAATCTGAGTATAGAGTCATGGCACATACTACCTATGAGCTATTGTGGGTTTGGTTCATTCTGCAAGATTTTGGTGTCTAGATTTCAAGGCCTATTTTGATAATAAGTTTGCAACATTTATTGCTAATAACGCAGCCTTTCACGAAAAGATCAAGCATATTGAAGTGAGATACTATTATGAGTAAAAAGATCTCTACACCATATATTGGCACCAAAGATTGGATTGCAGATATTTTCATGAAGGCACTCTACAAGATGCAGCTTGAAGTTTTACGTTCTAAGCTGAGCATGTCTAACGCTTATACTCCTGCTTGAGGGGGAGTGTCGAGTTGTACGGGTTTATGGGTCCTTATTTTTTATTTTTATATTGTATAATGGTGTAATTATTATTTGTCCTTTTGTGCCTCTCTATGTAAAGGCGCATAGGGCTCCATAGAATTAACAATTTGCTCATTTGTCCTAACATATCTAATTAATGCTCCCAACTTCCTTGCTCTGCATGAAGTATGTTTGGTATTGACACTGAAATACTTTATCTGCCTCAACATCCATTAAAGCTCCTGTGTGTATAATTTTCTGTTCGCCCTTCAACCTGGACCATCATTGTTATCCACCGGAGTGATGAAAGGAACCTGATGAGGTATTGACTTCTTTCTTCACTGAAAAATTAAGTGCACAAATTTTATGGTAGCTACTCAACTAGAACTTTCTCGACGATGCTGGCTCAATTGAGGCTGGTTTGACTTGATGAACTAGTGTAGGCGAGATATGAAGTGGAAATGAGATGAGAATTTGACTATCAGATGCTTGGAACTAGTTATCGTGAGATGTGTAAGGGTAACATTGAAGCTGCTAAAGTTATGATGCTTGATTTGGTAATGGTGGTAATGACTAAATGGTTTAGTAGATGATTGTGTCCCGTGTGTGCATGTGAACTGCACCTACCTTGTCAGGAGATCATGTTACATTCCATTGATATTGATGTCTAGGAGCGCCTAGGTGATCAGCAATGCAGTATCTGCTTTCATATGAAAGCAGAGGATCAGTGCCCTCTACCAACAATAAATCCACATCAACAATGACACAATAGATGAGTTTTTTCACACCGTTCAAAAAGTTTACATCTAATGTCTCACACTCAATGATTAATGAATGAATGTGAAACCTAGGTTGCACTGGAAAATTATGAGTATAGACTCGTGAACTCCTGTAATTGCGATAGTTATGAAGAAACCATTGAACTGTTACAGTTTTAAAAGATAAACCCTACTACTAATTTCCTGAAAGCACTTGATAGAGGATCTTTTTTTTTTAGAGAAAAAGTGGAAGATTACTTGAGTGTAGTAATCATCCTAATGGACTTATAGGTTTTGCAGCCAAAAATCATGAAAACACCTTACCTCTCTAACCACATTGTCAACCCAACAATGCTCATTACGAAAGACCTTGCCATTCCTTTGTAGCCAAATACTCTACATAATGGCAACACCCTGACAGCAACCTGCCACATCAAGAAGAATATGATCTCTGAAGCTTGTCTAGAATATTTCAAAATCCGTTGTGTCCACTGTGCGGAGATTAAACTGTGCCCAAACATCTCTGGAGAAGTCACATTCAAAGAAAAGATGTTGCACATCTTCATTAGCATTCTGACAAAGAGGACAAATAATATCTCCATCCAGAACCCATTTGGATTTGTACATTCTTGTAACTATCCATCTCCTTCTAAAGAACCAAAGGAAGAGTCTTATCTTGAGAGGGATCTTACATTTCCAAATCAATTTGGAATCTCTATCAATCAGATTGTCGTTAACACCATCATTAGCAATCGACTTATATGCATGATTAATCGAAAAGGTCCCATGCTTCCAAAGGTGGCAGTCCGGTTCTGCAGTAGTTGCGGACAGACCATGAATTGCAAGTAGCATTTGCTGCAATTCATTAAAAGTGGTCTCAGATAGACCCTTAGGCAACTTGATATCCCAACAATTAAGATTTACATCCCATAAATCTTTAACCATGGCATCTTTATTGAGAATATGCTGAAAAAGTCTGATAAACCTATGAAAAAGTCCCATTTTCAGTCCAAACATCATGCCAAAACTTGAAAGATAATCCATCGCCCAAAGAAGGCACAAACTATTCTGAAAATTCTGATAAAAGGGGTTTAATGGAATGCTAAACTGCAGAAACACCATTTATATTAACATCAGCCCTCTGTATCAAGTTCATACAATCACCGTAGGAATCTTTGAATATGGAATTAACCATAGATCTTTCATTAGATAGTAATTTGACCACCCATTTCAGCAATAAGGCCTTGTTAAAATGCGATAAATGACAAACTCCAAGCTCACCTTTCTTTGGCTTACAAATCTCATTCCAGGTCACAGGTTGTGCAAATCTACCTACAACATCAGGCTCTTTCCAAAGGAATCTCTTCCAGATCATATCAATCTGTTTTAGGATTTTTTTTGTAGGTGAAAACACTGACAAGAACACCGGGATCGAGAGGACGGATTTAAGAAGCACTAATCTTCCTCCTTTGGAAAGTAGTTTACCACTCCAAGAAGAAAGCCTATTGGAAAACTTTTCAATTAGTAACTTCCAATTCGACGAAGTTAATCTTTTTCCTTTCAAAGGGAGCCCAAGATACTTAATTGGTAATTTAACAACTGGTGTGTCCAATACAATAGAAATGTCATTCTCGTCCAATGTCCCCATATTAACAGGAACAAGACTTAATTTGTTTGTGTTAATTTTTAGACTTGAGATATTTGAAAAAATTCTCACCAAAGATGACACATGTTGTGCCTCCCTCCTTTAATGAAAAATGTTGTACCATCAACATATTGAACGATGGGAGTGAGGACTCTCCCATCTCCAGAAGTTGTGAAGCCTTGGAAAAGACCACCGTTGCAAGTTTTGAATGCCATGGTTACAAGAGAATCCACTGCAATGTTGAATAACATTGGAGCTAACGGGCATCCTTGACGGACACCTCTTTGTGGTTGTATCCAAGACCCATTTGCTTTCCCATTTATCAACACCGAAAGAGATGAAGTAGTAACACATCTCTTCATTAATATTATCCAAAGATTTAGAAAGCCTCTTCTCTTCAAAATCTCCCATAAATAGCTCCATGAGATAGAGTCATAAGCCTTCGAAAAATCCACTTTTCAAAGAAAATAGGAACACCTCCTCTTCCAGGTTGTTAAGAACTCCTTAGCTGGAACATACAAATCTTGTAGGGATCTCCCTTTAATAAAAGCAGTTTAGATCGGGGAAATAAAATCCGGTAGAACGAGACGTAAATAGTTAGCCAGGATTTTTGCAACTAATAGATAAATACTATTCGACAAAGCAATGGGTCCAAAATCCTCTAACAACTCCGGATTACCTTTCTTCGGAAGCAGGAATAAATAGAATTTGTTTAACCTTTCAAAACCTTCATTACCTTTGAAGAACTCGTTAATCATAGTGACATCCTTTCCAACAACATCCCACAATTCTTTATAGAAAATTATTTGTAAACCACCTGGGCTTGAGGCTCCTTTTGCCTTCATTCCATGCATGGCAGAAAGAACTTCCTCCTCCTCAACGCCCTTAACGAGAGCCATTTTGCATCTTCCCCAATTTGTTCCATCTCCAAAGTTGCCAGCTGCCAATCACCACATTGTTGTTTTCTAGTGAAGTCTTGAAAATAGTTTTTGGAAGCAGTACAAATCTCCTCTTTTTTTCAAGACCTCATCTCCAACCTTTACACTATTTATCATGTTTCTCCTTTTTGCACTAGCTATTAGGTGAAAAAATCTCATGTTTGCATCACCTTCTTTAAGCCAAAGTTGTCTTGACTTTTGTCTCAAATCCATCTCCTTATGATCTTCTTTAAACACAATTGCTTGGAATTTTCATCTCTCAAGACAACCATCATTGGAGAGTGGAGCGATCTCCTTTTTATCCATATTCGAAATCTACAAAAGTGCATCACATCGTCACTCCTCCCTATGAAGTTTAAGGTTACGCTTGAACTCTGTCATAGCCAATTTAGCTGATTTGATTTTGTTGGATAGAGTGCGTGTGGCCGAGGAGGAAGCAGGAGTAGAATTCCATTTATCCCGAATCATTTCCTTGAAACCTGGTTCCTTAAGCCACGATTTGTGAAATTTGAAATAGGTGGAGTATCTCATATTTTCATTGCTGCGCCACAAGAGGGGGGTATGATAAGAAAAAAGGCCTATCACATACAATCACATATGCCCATTGAAAATTTTTTGCCATGCCAATGTTACGTAAAAATCTATCAATATACGACATAGCTCCACTAACATTTCTCTAAGTGAATCGCGATCTAGAAGGAGGCAAATCGATGAGGTCCAAATGTTGTACCACCTGCTGAAATTGAGTAGATGAAGTATCACATCCGCCATGTGGTCTGTCTTTAGACCATAAAGTTGCATTAAAATCACCCCAAATTAGCCAAGGCATGTCGTCAATCAGAGAAGAGACCTGCCTAATCTCATCCCAAAAAATCATCCTTGAACTATCTTTATATGGCCCATAAACCATAGACACTGCAAAGGTGAAACCATTTGGCTTCCTGGAGAAGACCACATCCATCGTTTTACCAGCCTTATTAGACGAACAAAGCTTAAAAAGGTCATCATGCCATAGCATAAGCACGCCCCCCGATCTACCCACCACCTCCAAGTCCAAACGATTATTATACCGATCACCATAGATATTGGTTTTTAACTAAGACTCTCCAAATGTGTTTCTTGAAGGCACGCAATATCAATTCTCCATTCAGTCAAATATCTCTTCAAAATTTGTCTTCTCCTATCATCTCTGTGAGCCCTACATTCCAAAATAGGACGTTAACCATTGATATACATAGTCACTCCCCCCTTGTGGACCCTTTTGGCCCCAACCACTCTAGCAAGCTGGGTATCAACATCCTCCTTTCATGCACTTGTAGCAGAACTAAATGTGAACCTTTTTCTTTTATAACAAGCACTCAATTAATTTATGCTTATGAGGAAAAACATTAATATGCCCAGATGATTTGCCAGATTTGTTGGATGAGGTTTTTCTATGGTCGATTCTAGACTTGATATTTGAATTGTTACTTAGTGTGCCCCTGTCATTCACATCCGATCCTGCATCATTACGTGTAAGTTTTGGCGCTTGTACATTGCCTATCATCTCACCTCCTTGCAACAAAATGTCTGCCTCTGGTTCATCAGCAATGCATGCTCCATTAAAAATGGATCCAAAAACCAAAGATTGGTTTTCCCCCTGCACAAAATCTGCAGCAACAGCAGACACAGGGATCGCACAACATAAATCATTGATTTCAGTCACGCTGCAAGTGCACTCACCACAATCGGACCCAGGTTTGGGTTCGGCCTCAACCTGTGAAGAGTGAAAAGTACTTGCTTTAGCCTCCCCACGTGTGTTAACCAATCTCTCATCAGCACCAAGGGATGATGCAGTGGTAAATTCTTCGAAAATAGACCCAAAGCAAAAGGTAGTTTCTCCCCCTACATTATTGAGAGAATTGAGTGGTTGGTTTAGTGCTACATTGGAAGATGTGCGCTTTGTGTGTGATTGGTGGCTTATTAATAGGCGTGTAGTCCTCCCATATTTCTTCGAGAAGAAATATGGAAATCAGTGCCCTGTCGGGGCCTTCTCCCGTGGTTTTGTCCTCGCTCTTCGTGAGTAGGGTTTCCACGTAAACTCAAGTGTTATTGTTTTATTGCTTTTGATATCTTGCTTCTGTTTTATTTCAAAATTCAACTTGGTATTGGAGCAAGTCACTCTTGGGTTTTATCTTTTGTCCATATTTGATTCTACTTGTTATTAGGGTTCTTCTTGTGCCTTTGAGATTGAAGCAAGTTCAAGCTTTGGTGATGTGGGATCGTGCATTGTAATGGATGAGGTCGAGGGAGATCGTCGCGGACGCCTCGAGGAAGGCAGATCGGGATCCCCAACCCCATTATGCAGATCAGCAGTCAGGGGGCAACGCTTCATGAGGAAAAGAGCAAGGTGGAGCCGATGGGGATGCCCTTCTGTGGCTGTTGCTGATGCAGATCAGACATCGATGCGTTGGTGGAGCTTGACCTGCTAGATGCGATTGTGCAAGGAGCTGAGGTTTGCGTCCTCTTTGAAGATGACGACGGCAAAGATCTCGGCAGAGATTGTGGTAATGATCTCGCGTGAGCTCCTTGCACCAACTATGTTAGTGGCAATCGGAAAGAGGAAGAAAAGTGGCGTGGCGGTGTTGTTCCTACCTCATAGGCGTGTGCAGCAATGGTGTGGCTGTTTGTAAGGCCGCATCATGCGGCGCAGCGGCATGGAGGCTGCAAAGGTGATGCAGGATTGGGAGCTGGCAGTGTTGTTGGGTTCTTCCAAACCCTACGGAGAGAGAAAGTTGAGGAAGTTGGTGTATCGTTGGGTTCTCCCGAACCCTAAGGGGAGAGAGTTTAAAAAGATGAAAAAAAAGGAGAAAAATGACGTGGAGCGAAAAGAAAAAGGAAAAGAGGAAAGAAAGAGAAAAAAAGGGAGAAAGAAAAGAAAAAATGTTGAGGTTCAAGAAAAGAGGTGAAGTCTTCTCTATTTTTTATTGTTTTATTTATTCTCTTGTTATTTTTTCTCCCATACGAGTATGGGAGAATGGAGTGTGAAAGTCTGTTGTAATCATCTCCCATTTGGGAGTCCCTTTTGTTCATGGACTCCACATGAAAAATCCAACTCTGGAAAGTCCAGAGTTTCGAGATCATCAGAGAGGGAGGTCCAGTTTCGAGGTCCTCAGAGGAAGGGCCCATTTCAGGTTTCTACGTGGGAGATCTAGTTTTGTGGACTCCAGAGAAGGAGATCCACTTTTGAGGTCTTTAGAGGAAGACCCTTTTCAAGGATACTGAATGGGGAGCCACTAGCACCAGTTGAGGTCTCCAGAGGAGAGGCCCCTGTTAGAACCAGCTACAGTAATTTGTCGTCAAGCTCCAGTCGGTTTGATATGTCGTCATCAGCATACCTGCTTACAGGCATGAACAAGAGTGTAACTATCGTCTGCAAAGGAGAGTCAGTTGTACCTATTGAGACTGTTGTTTGTTCTGCTGTGTAGAGGGGTTTCTTTGTGTTACAAGCTAAGCATTCCATGCTCCTGCTTGAGGGGGAGTGTTGAGAGAATTGAGTGGTTGGTTTGGTGCCACATTGGAATATGTGGGCTTTTTGTGTGAGTGGTGGCCTATAAATAGGCGTGCACTCCTCCAATATACCTTTGAGAAGAAATATAGAAATCAGAGCCCTATCGGGGCCTTCTCCAGTAGTTTTCTCTCCGCTCTTCATGAGTGGGGTTTCCACGTAAACCCAAGTGTTATTGTTTTATTGCTTTTGATATCTTGCTTCCGCTTTGTTTCAAAATTCAACTTGCACGAAATCAGAAGCAGCAGCAGCCTTCGGTATGGCGCAACAAACGTCGGGTACGTTAAACATAAAGTACATAGGTTTACCATGACCAAACCATTGATTGGGTCCAGTATCCACCTGCAAAATGCAAAAGGCATCAACACTAGGCTCCTCGCGATCAACAGAAACATGCCTGCGTATGCCAAAGGAACGAATAGTAGCAAAGGTGCAATCCTCGTGAGCATCCAGGAGAACTTCTCGAGCTTGAGTTCCAATCGGTTTGGTAGCCCACCTCTCGCACACCATAGGGTCCTACATCAAAAGACATGTGACAGCCAATGAGATCTGGTCTTCCTCGACAAACAAAGATTGGAGATGATTAATGGTTGGATCGGAAAACTCACCAAATCCGGATCCAAAAATGGATCCGGATGCCACCTGTTCAGAGCGTTGATTAAAACATTCCATATTAGCTCCCACGTTTGAAATATCACCCAAAATAGGAAAATCGTTTGCCCTAAAATCAGGGAGCCCAGCATTAGCACTAGTTGTGGGATTTGAAATTCGAATCCCAGTAGCAGAAATGACAGGTATCCTTTTCGGCCTCCACTCCAGTTGAGATTCATGGCGAGAAAATCGGCCTCCCAACTTCGGCAATGCTGAGTTTGCAGCCATCGGAGCAGACGTAGCAGTCGGCGACACATGAACTATAGGAGGTTTCGGTGATCTGATAGTAGCACCCCTCTTTAGCACCTTAACACAAGCATCAACTCTTGGCACTCCCGCCGACATGATCTTCGCATAAGAAAGAGCTTTTCTTCCTTCAAAACTCAAACTCCTCAAAGGTGATGACACACACACACACACTCCAAAGCACAAAACCTCCTTTGAATGAAGCGATTTTCCCACCAACAGTTCGCTCTCCACCTGAACTAAAGAGGCGTCTCCTTCTTGCAAACCAACCCCAAAACATCTTCTAATGCGTGCAAAAGAGGAACAAATAGCAACAATCGTCTCTACGGTTCTCAATCTCAAGGGAATTCCAAGAATGCGAAATCTAATAACCAGGCGCAAAGGAATCCATTCATTTGAAGCTCCTTCATAAATACTTGGAAGAGACCATCGAACCAAATCATCACCAAGCGAAAATTCTTTAAATTTAAGATGATCAACGTTCGATTTCTCAAGACCAAAGAGCAAAAATTTTTTCTCTGATAAAATAGTAATCTTCCACATAGCCGAAACCAAACCACAGTGGGAAACACACGATCTAACCTCAGCAATGTTGACTCCACGTTGGAGATTTCCTATCAAGGAAAGATCCAACATTGAGTCGAGGCCCTTTACTTCCAGTGTCCACGAAACCACCACACTAGCCCCTTGCGTCTCACCAGTTGGAGGAGGGGGGAGATGTCTTCCACTCTCAATTGGCTGATCATCCTGGGACCTCCGAGGACACTCCCTCCTTTTATGCCCCTACCCACGACAATAGAGATAGAGTAGGATCGTGATAATACTTAGTCAGATGCCCCAATCCCCTCCCTGCACTTGTAACAGACCATGCGGTGAAGACGGGAGGAGCCGCTTCCCCTCCCCAACAACACCTTCTCACCCTCCACTCACCTCCTTTCATCGCTCTTCTCGGTTCCTTTTTTTAAAAATGAAAGAGAAGGAAGATTACCATCACTTGATAATCGTCTAGGGGATTTCATTAAAAAATAAATGGAATGGACTTACAAGACATTAAGCCACAACTTAGCATGCTACTCAGTTTTTCTTACAATATTCTCAATCCATTCTCGTTCTCAATGGAAAATTGTAGCATTCCGTTGCAACCAAATAGCTTAAATCACAGCCAACTGTATCAGCATGAACCAAGGATCGAAAAGACCACCAAGAATAGAAAGAGGAGACATCTGCTTTATGGATACTTAGTCTTCTCCAAACATCAGAAGACAAATTGCATTCAAAGAAGAGATTGCAAATAGATACCACCGCATCATCACAGAAAACATACTTAACATCTTGGTCATCACCCAAGTAGATCTAAGCTCTTTAGTAACCTTCTCTCTGTGAAAGATCCACAAAAAAATTTTAACCTTCAACAGCAAAGGCAATCTCTAAACTAATGAACAATCCTCCCAAACCAACAAAGCTTGCCCAAACTCCAAGGTTAGGTTTTTATAAGCCTGCTCACTAAGAAGGTACCATAAGATTAAGAAAATTTGTCCATAACATCCTCCCTAAGAGATAATCCATGTAAGAGGCCCAACAAACCTTTCAACTTCTCTATGGTGGTCTCAGACAGAGTTTGTTGAAAAACAGGAGACTAAGAAGAAGCATCCCACACCTCAGAGACCAGAACCTCCTTATTTAAAGACAGGCCAAAAATGCGAGAAAATAGAGCATAAAAAGCTCCACTACCTATCCAGTCATCTCTCCAAAAATGGAAAGAACTACCACACCCAAGCTTTAGCCAAAAAAACCTAGACTCCATACTTGTACGAATGGTAGGCTCAATTGCACTCCAAAAAGCTGGAGGTCACATAGTAGGAGATCTCTTACAACCAACATCGACAAGGGAACCATAGGAATCCCCTCAAAATCCTGTCAACCAACTGCACACCTCTAGTTTAAGAACTTGACAACCCACTTCATGAGTAGGGAAACATTAAAATCGTCAAGCCGCCTAATCCCCAATCCCCCTTAATGCTTGGGTCTACAGATCTCCTTCCAAGGGATCAACCGCAAGAAATGCCCCTTGTCACCTGCACCCTTCCAAAAGAATCTTTTTAAAACTAGATCATGACTTGCAATAACCTACCTAAGTGGCTTAAACATGGACAGATAAAGAACTGGGATCGTCGTCAGAATTGCCTCTTCCTTTAGAAAGAAGCTTTATATGCCACCATTCGGCCTCCTAGCTAGCCTATCCTCAACTGGTCTCCAATCAGCAGTCACCAAATGCCTCCCTTTTAGAGGATGACCTAGATAAGCAATAGGAAGGCGAACGATAGGTGTACTTAAAGCACCAGAGATGGCCTCCTCCTCCTTGATCCCCATGTGAAAAGGGATAACCATAGACTTGTTGATTAGAAGCCTCGATATCTCCCCCAAAAGACTGTCCAATTGCATTAGATGCTCTGCCTGACGGGCCCTACCGTGAATGATGAAAACTATGTCATCGACATACTGCAAAATCAGAGTAAGCAAAGACCCATCAGATCTTAAGGTGAAGCCAGAATAAAGTCTTCCCCTACAAGCCCTGAAATCTAAAAAAGCAAGCGTATCCATTGCCATAATAAAAAGCAACAATGTGAGCAAACAACCCTACCCAACACCTCTCTGTGACTGTGTTCATGTGCTTGAAGGCCTACTATTAACCAAAATAGAAAAGGATGTCGTTGTGATGCATCTTTTCATGATCCTAACCCAAGCCTTTAGGAAGCCTCTCTTTAGAATTTCCCACAAATACGACCAAGCCACAAAATTATAAGCTTTGAAAAAATTGACCTTCCATAGAAAAGCCCTCGTCTACGACACTCTAAGATGCCACCATCTCCTTAGCCAACACATAGGGGTTATAAAGAGCCTTACTAGAAATGAAAGCAGGTGGAACCAGGGAAATCAATTGTGGGAGCACCTCACGAAGCCTATTAGCAAAGTCAGCCATAATTAGATAAATAGCATTCAAGAGGATAGTCAGTCTATAGTCATCAATCATTTCTGTAGCAGATTTCTTGGGGAGCAAGAAGAAGAATATGTTCAATTGCTTAAGTCCAAAATTACCCTGAACAAACTCACGAATCATTGCCAAAACATCTCCCCCTACAAGATCCCAAAACTTCTTATAAAACAAAACTTGGAGTCCATCAGGTCTCGAAGACCCCTCTGCCTTAAGACCACGAAGAGTAGCCAAAACCTCCTTATTAGAAACGTCTTAGACCAAAACAACCTTTGTTTGATCATCCAATCTCCTTAAATCTAAAGATCCTAGCCTCCACCTCCCTGTTGGCCTCCTCGTGGTAAAGGCCTGAAAGTGACCACTAATAGCATCATAGATCAGCTACTTCTGCCATAGCACATTATCACCAACTCGAATGGAAGAAATCATATTGGCTCTCGTCTTCGCACTAGCAGACAGACGGAAGAATCTTGTGTTGGAATCTCCCTCTTGAAGCCATAACTGCCTAAGCTTTTGCCTTCAATCCATCTCTCGCTTTCTATCCTCCAAAGCGATCTTGCTTTGAAGCATAACCCTCTCTTGTTGCTCTTCCTACCCAAATCTTCTCTCTTGTCTAGCCGTGCTAATGCCTCTAAAGCCTCCTTTCGTACCTCCTCCTGCCTTTTACCTACCTCCTTTTTATAGTTAGTCAAAGCAAGCCTAATAGCCTTGATCCTGTCCACTAAAGTATGCGTCGCTGAGGAAGACACGAGAACCTCCAACCACTTATCCTTCACCACCTCTTAAATGCCAGGCTCCAAGAGCTATGACTTTTGGAACTTAAAATATGTAGAGCAGGCTTCTTCAAAAAAAAAAATGTAGAGCAGGACACCTCCTCCCCACTATCCCACAACAGAGGCGTATGATAAAAAAAAGGCCAGGTCATGGTCATAACCGAAGCTCTATGGAAAGACTCTGCTATAGACACTACAGAAGAAGCAATCAATTTGAGAAGCCTACCTAGATCCATATCTCCAAGTAAAATGTGCCCTCGAGATCGAAAGATCAAGTAGCTTGAGCTCATCAACCTGACAAAAAAAACAGATAAGGCATCCAATCTACCATCAGGTCTATCCGCCGCCGTAAATGCCACATTAAAATCACCTCCAATAAGCCAAGGAATACCACCATCAACCATAGCCGCAACTTGCTTCATTTCATCCAGTCGGATGTAGTGCCAAAATCAATTTTATTGAGAGACCTAACACCTCTTTATATAATGAAGAGGTATTGGGTAAATTATAAAGCATGACCAGTGCAATAATAAAAAAAAAAAGAGAATACGGAAAGTGAACATAAATAAGAGAGTATGTCAACACTCCCCTTCAAATTGGAGCATAGATGTTAATCATGCTCAACTTGGAACAACACTCACCAAATGCTGAGTGTGGAAGAGGCTTTGTGAAGATATCAGTTGTTTGATCCTCAGAAGCAACAAAAGTAGTGTGCAACAACCCATGTTGAATCAGATATTTGGTGTAGTGACAATTCACCTTAACATGCTTCGTGTGCTAATGGAACATGGGATTGTTGGCTATGTAGGTGGTTGCCTTGTTGTCGCATCTCATCTCCATTGGCTATTCTATCTGGACATGCAAATCATGTAACAGGGATCTCACCCATATCATTTCAGCAGCAGTCTGGGCCATAGCCCTATACTCCAACTCAGCACTAAAGTGGGAAACAACTCCCTGTTTCTTGCTCCTCCATGTAACTAGATTGCTTGCCACAAATGTGCAAAAACCTATGTGGATTTCCTATTAGCAATACAACCGGCATAGTTTGCATCGGAATATTCAACTATTGTCATAGGTGACCCTTTCTGAAATAGGATCCCCCATCCAGGTGCTATCTTCAGGTACCTGAGCACTTGCATGGCTGCTTGCCAATGAAGCTTAGTTGACTTGTCCATGAACTGACTAAGCTTCCCCACAGCTAAGGCTATATCTGGTTTGGTGATTGTAAAGTAGAGAAGCTTCCCTACCAACTGTCTGTAGTAACGACTGTCAACATACTCCACCTGTTCATTGTATGGAAGAGCCTTGGGGTCCATAGAGATGTTGGCTGGTTTGGACCCCAGCATTCCTGTCTCCTGTAATATGTTTAGAGCATATTTCTGTTGAGATAGAACAATACCCTATTTGCTTCTTGCCACCTCTATGCCCAGAAAATATCGAAGCTGGCCTAGGTCCTTCATAACAAAGTGCTCAGCCAAGGACCTTTTTACCTCAGCTATTCTAGTCCTGTCATCCCCAGTGACAATGATATCATCCACATATACTAGCAATGCTACAATACCTTGCTTAGTCTTTCCGACAAAAAGAGTGGTCTGAAGAAGACCTCTGCAAACTTATCTTCTCTACCACCTCTGAAAGCTTCTGGAACCAAGCTCTCGGACTCTACTTAAGGCCATAGATGGCCTTCTTCAGCCTGCACACACTCCCCTTGAACCTCAAACCCAACGGGTTGCTGCATATAGACCTCCTGAAGATCGTTGTAGAGAAAGGAGTTCTTCACATTCAGTTGGTGAATCATCCAGTCCTTATGAGCAGCAACAGAGGCTAATATCCGTAGTATGGATAGGCGTGCAACTGGAGAAAATGTGTTGAAGAAGTCCACAACGTATGTCTGAGTGAATTCCTTCGCCACCAACTTGGCCTTATATCGTAAAATAGACCCATCAGGGTTGTATTTCAGGGCAAAGACTCATCGATAGCCTACCAAGCGTGCTCTAGTGGGAAGAGACGTCAGCTCCCAAGTATGCCTGTTGCGGAGTGCGGCCATCTCATCCTCCATGGTTGTACGCCATTTCAGATGAATGCCTGCTGGTATGTTGGAGGTATCTCAATAGTGGTAAGGGCTGCAGTGAACAACCCAAATGTCTTCCCCAGACTAGCTGTTGTAGCTGCTCCATCAACATGATAATGAGCACATGACTGGGGAGCCTTCTTAACTGCAATAGGATGGTCATATCTGGAGCACTATCAGTATGTCCTCCACACGCACCACTAGAAACAATATCGTTGGATACCTCAACACATACCTGAGACGGGGAGGTTGGTGGGCCTGAAGTAGGGGGTGTGTTTTCTGTAGGTAATTGGCTTCTGAAACACAATAGGTGGATCTTTGAACTTCATATAATTTGTGGTGCTATCAGGTGCAAAAATTGTCATTGGTGCCTGACTACTACTACTGGTTGGAGAAGAAACCTCAGCTATAGGAAACTCACCCATAGGAATAGGTGGTATAGGCATAGGAGAAAACTCATTCTCTGGAACCAACTGTCATACTGCAAGCAAGAAATAAGGTATGGACTCATGGAAGGTGACATCTATACTCACATAATGTCTCCCTCTAATGGGATCAAAGCACTTGTATCCTTTCTGTGTTCGCGAGTAGCCAAGAAAAATACACTTGACTGCCTGGGGTGCCAGCTTGTCACGTCCTGGTCCCATCAAATGCACAGAAACAACACACCCAAAAATCCTCGTGGGTAACTGAAACAAATCTCTGTTAGGGTATAAGACATGCCAAGGTGTCTGCTTATGTAACATAGATGATGGGATTCTATTGATGAGGTAGCAGGCAGAGAGTACAACATTGCCCCAATACAAATGAGGCACACGATGATGAATCAAAAGAGTATGTGCCACATCAAGTAAGTGCCTGTGCTTCCTTTCTACCACACCATTCTGTTGAGATGTGTAGGAACATGATGTCTAGTGGATAATATCATGAGACCTGTCAAGTGTTGCCAACCTGGTAGTACAGAATTCTAAAGTAGTATCAGAGCGCATAATCTTTGCTGAAACTGAAAACTGATTCTCTATTTCTAATATAAAGGTCTCAATAACATGTCCAACATCAGACTTATTCTTTAACAAAAACAACTATGAAAGATGGGAAAAATCATTTATGACAACCAAGTAGTATCTATGGCCCTATCTATTTAGGATCCGACTAGGGTCCTAGACATCCATATAAAGCAGCTGAAACATCTCAGTCGTCCGTGGTGCAGTATTGGCAGGAAAGGAAGATCTGTAGTGTTTTCCCAACTGGCAGGCATCACAGTAGATCTCAGTAGTGGCTGAAATGTACGGAAGGATGCATTGAAGCCTGTCCAGAGAAGGATGTCCTAGGCAATGGTGCCATTGCAAGGCACTCCCAATAGTAGAACCAGAATCACCAAGGCAAGTAGTAGCGATCGGAGTCTGGTCTAGGCGATAGACACCTCCCTCTTCATGTCCTCCACCAATCATCCCTCCTGTCAATTTGTCCTGAAATATGCATCCAAGTTCATCGAATATGACACGACAATGAAGATGCTTTGTAATCTTAGGATAATAAATTCAGAGAGAAATTGGGCACATAAAAAGCATCAATCAATGTCATGGTGGGAGTCAATGGCACCTTCCCCTGACCCCCAATCTGGGCATGTTGGCCATTAACAACTTGAACTGTCCTACCATGGGTACATTTTGGAGTTCACCAAAGCACCCCTGATCTCCTGACAAGTGATGAGAGGCACCTGAATCCAGTAGTCAACTGGCACTTGCATAAGCCTGGACACATAAACCTATACCTGAAGAGGAGGTGAAGGCAGCTGTCTTAGAAGTCGTGGTTGGTTCCTGTGTCAGCTATGAAAGGCGTTGTAGCAATGCATCATAATCAGCTTTAGGAACAAGCACGACATCGGTAGAATCCTCTGTGGTGATGGTAGCCTGATTGGCCATTGGTGGTCTTCCGTGTTTACTCCAATAGGAAGCTTCCACATGACCAAGTTTCCTATAGTAGTGTAGGTGGTGCTAGTGCGGGATCTCCTTGGGGCACCACGTCCCCTCCCATGTCCACGAGTGGAAGATGCTCCTCTCCTACCTGTCCAGCAACAACAGCAAGAGCCAAGTCCTGTGTACTCTCTCTTGTCTGCGGTACCTCTATGCAGCTCAATTGGCTATAGACTTCCTTTAAAGCAAGAAGTTTGACAGAGTGAGGATCTGAGAGTGCGCATCAGTGTACTCTGGGCTGAGGTCAGACAAGAACTGGTGAATTGCTGCCTCTCTACAATACTCCCTCTGTATGGCACAAGTGCACACTAGTCAGCAGGCATTTTACTTCTCCTGAAGCCCCTTGAGGGTAGAGTAGTGCTGTGAAAGTGACTTCCCTTTCTACTTCAATTGGGACAGTTCATGACTAATTTGAAAAACTCGAGATAAGTTTTTCTCATGAGAGTAAGTGTCACGAAGGCTGTCCCACATGGCCTTGGTGGTCGGATAATATATAATCTCGTCGCCAATTCTCGAAATCACACAGTTCATTAACCACACTTCACCATGGCGTTGTCCTTTTTCCATGTAGCGTTCTTTCCCGTCTTCTCTGTACACTCGAACTCCAGCAAAATATATTCCTTATCATGACCTTCAATTGTCATGAGGAACATGTGAGACCATCTTAGATAATTGGTCTCGTCCAATTTGATAATTGGACCAAAAAATGGGCTCTTATAGGCCCCAGACTTGGGAACAGGGCCTGAGGCGACTTCAGAAGTGCTAGAACTTACCATAGAAACAAGAAAGAATGTTTAAAACACAATTTGAAATATATTTCAGATCATATGCAGCATCAAATAGTACTAATCAGACCTTCGACGTGAATATCCAGTATCTCTGTGATCTGAAAATCACATCCAAGGCAAGGAAAGCAGCCCCTATGTAGTGATGTGGGGTGCATTAGGGCCTAGGGGATGCCCAGCGCACCCCACCAAGGGCACAGGGCCCTCTCCTTGTCGGTTTCAATAGTCAACAGCCCAGCGGCAGCGCTGGGCCCTTTGGTGACCCTCTGAGCTCGAGCAGCAGAGCCTGAAGGTGGCAACAAGGGTCTAAGAGCCCCTTACTGCAGTCGCGTGGCTG
The DNA here is from genome assembly GCA_037157565.1 of Thalassia testudinum. Classification (NCBI taxonomy): domain Eukaryota; kingdom Viridiplantae; phylum Streptophyta; class Magnoliopsida; order Alismatales; family Hydrocharitaceae; genus Thalassia; species Thalassia testudinum. The sequence goes on along the minus strand of JAZHRO010000003.1, from coordinate 135,064,869 downwards.
TGGGAGGCTAAAGAAGCTCTGCAGTAGTCATTGCAGGCCGCTGTTGGGACCAACAGGCCCGCTTGATGCCCTTGTCTCTCTTGAGTGCTGCCCCTGTCACCAGCACAGGTTGCTGATGGGGCCAACAAGCCCCTCTGCTCGACACTGTTGCCTTTCTTGAGTGCCTCCCCTGTTGCTGGCGGTGGTGGCTAAGGCTGGGCGACGGTAAGGATGACCGGTAGCAAGGAGGAGAGAAGGGGGTTAGGATTAGGGTTTTGGAGTCTTGTTTCGGTGGGATACCAGAACCCAGCCTAGGATCGTGCTCTGATACCAAGTTGGGTGCAATGTCAAAATCAATTTTATTAAGAGACCCAACACCTCTTTATATAATAAAGAGGTATTGGGTAAATTATAAAGCATGTCTAGTGCAATAATAAAAAAACAAGAGAATACGGAAAGTGAACATAAATAAGAGTATGTCAACACATCCCATAATATAGACCTCATGGCTATGTCGCAGGGCCTATACACCCCAGGAAAAGAAAAAGAAGTTCAAGTAGAAGTCCTTGAGAAACTCCTTGTGATCATCTTAGTGGCCACCAATGAATTATCAAGGCGAAACTTATTCGCATTTCATAAGTAATTGACCCTCTTACCTACCAACCGCATTCACCATTAAGAAATCAAAGAAATAATCACCACATAGGCTGTCTACCTAACTCATAAGTGTTATCTAGATGCGTTTCTTGAATCATAGCCACATCCACCCTCCACTCAACCAAATACCTCCACATAAGAGACCTTCGTACCGAATCACGGAGTCCCTTAACATTCTAAGAAAGAACTCTAACCATGAGAACGAGAGCAACTCTTTCCTCTACAAGGATGCCAGACCTTCTTATGGTTAAGCACTTTGGCAACATGAAGCTTCACCTTCGACTTGCCATCCTTAATAGGTGGTCTCTTTGAGGGCGCTCCTCAATCGCACCATCGTAAAACACAGGAGGTCTCCAGTGAATGACACCAGCACCAATCTTCATCTCCAAGAAATGCAAACGCTCAACATCCGTTTCTTTCCAACCGAAAAGAAGAAACGAGTAGGCAAGAAGGATAGCTTCATGCAACAGAGCCCAAATGAAGACTCCCAAGATGCTCTTTAACCTCCACTAAAGAAGCATTTCCACGCATCAAGACTCCAACAAGAGACCCCCGCAAAATCTCCTTGAACTGAACATCCCCACCAGCAAAGCCAATCTTCACCTCGAAGGATGGGGGCATGGTAGGTGGAGGGAGGGCTGAGCGAGGAGAAAGAGACGTCTCCTTTGGGCAAACCCACTTCTGATGACAAACACCTTTGTAGATACGCAAATGACAGGATCTTGGCACTCCATGCAGTTGTAGCACACCACCACCTGATGCTTGTCGGGCCTCCTCTCATCCACACACCTCTCCAGTCTCCCTTCGATTCTCATTTCCATAAAGGCACATCTACAGCAGACTGTGTATACCGATAGAGGATCTTATTGTTTGAATCTCTTCTCTATCCTATTAGGTTGTCATTGTCTTTTGGAATCATTTATTATTTCTGTTTGAAATTAACTATTATCTATTTTAAGTGAAATAGCAGTTTATGAAGTTTATGATTGTGATATCTAAAGATTGGTTTAGGAGAAAATAGATTTAAGTTTCATTGTTGATGGATGGGGACACACTCGCGAGTGTTTGGTGAGCTTATGTATTTTTACATTTATTTACAGGTCTGGGTTCCCATCAATCAAATTGAAATTCTCTGATGAAAAGGTTTAAGCTTTTGAAAATGCTATAGAAGATCTAAATCAATAATGGACTCTATTTTGTTGAGACTACCAGGTTCTTAAAGACAAGCCTGATTTATCAAGATGGTTGCTGAAGTATGAAGTATTTGGACAAGATGTTGAATTTTCCTGGCTTGCTAGAAATCTTCAGGTGAAGTGAATGAAACATTTATTTATTTCTTTTTATTGTTTAGTTTTATAGCACCACTTTGCTATTTCCTTCTCTGTGAAGGGTGTTGCTTTAATGGCAGCCTATTTGTAATCAAAAAATTCATTGGAGGTCACTAGAAGGTCTTCCAAACAGGTAATGTATGGAGCTTGCGAACTATCACTATTTTCTATTTATGTATGGAAGTTTCTATTAAATGTCAACGTTCTGCTTGTTGTTTACTTGTTTATGTAAATGGCCAATGTAAGATAGTAAAGAAACACATGAATTTGTTAACAAAGTTTGATGTGGCAATGTCCCTCTCTAGTATGCCGAGGGTTGTTTATCTCAATGTGAAAATAGGACCTAGGGTTTCATTCATAATTGTAAAGTTGGAGTGCAAACATCGGTAAACTGTAGATATACACCCATAGTATATTGAGCTCGAAGTCAATATGTGCTTAGTTGCTCTCTACTTGGATAATACTTTGAAACAACAGATTTGATGTAGTCATTTGCAATTTGGTCTTTGGTTGGAATGCATTGAATTGCACATTCTCGTCTAAACTTTTTTGTCAAATGCCTCCTACTTGATTATTGTGAAGGCCTTAGCAAATAGACTGAGATGTACCTTGGTGAATCTAGTTCAATCTACTTTTGTTAGTGATAGATCCCTTCAGGAGTCATTCATAGTGGCAGAAGAGATGGCGACTTCATGGCGCAAAAGCAGGGAGAAAAGTTTAATATGGAAAGTGGATTTCGCAACGACCTACAATTTCATTGCTTGGTCCTATCTCTGGCAGGTGTTGAGGTGTAAAGGTTTTCCAGACAAGTGGATTGAGTGGATGAAGAGATGTGTGGTTATGACATCCTTCTTTGTGTTGGTAAATGTAAGACCGTCCGGAGTTTGGATTGAGCCTCAAAGGGGCGTCCAATAGGGATGTGCCTTAGCTCTTATGTTATTCATCATAGTGCTTGGCACCCTGGCTTTGAAGGCGTATAAGGTGTGCTTGGGGGGTCTTCTTTCATGCTTCGTCACTTTGCATGATGAATCATTAGTGATACCAATTCTACTAGACGATACATTGTTCTTTATCGAAGGGGGATCGACTGAAGTTGCAAACTTGAGTGCCTTGGTTCACACACGATTAATTATTGTTGATACTTCTATTTATATTTCTTATTTATGTTTACTGAGGACTGTTTAGTTATCTTTATATTTTATCTGGTTCTTTTATGTATTTTTCCCAATATCTCTCTATATATAGAGGTGTAGGGTTTTCTCAATAATATAGATTGGTCATTTCTTTCCACTTGTATCAGAGTAGCAATCCTAGATTGGCAGTCTGGTATCCCACCCCTCATGAGCCTTCGTACTCCACCAAAACCCTACTTTTCCGTTTTACACCTGTGGGAGCCACCACTGGCTAGCCACCAGCTGCCGCCGGCCCTAGGAGGTTGCTGCAACGGTTGCAGCGGTTGCTGGTGCCCATCGCGACTCCAGCTGCTCCTCTCCCTTGAGTTGTGGGTTGCCTTCTCGAGTGCTAGTGCTGCTAGCAGGCCCTAGCAGACCTCTTCTCGAGCCCTAGAAGGCACCACCACCTCTTCAAGGGCTTTGCAACGCCACCTCGAGGCCCTGTAGTGCTTCCTTGAGGCCATGCACCGCCTCTCCTCTCACTGAGGGCCTCTTCGAAGGCTCTGTAGCACCACCTCGAGGCCCTGTGCCGCCTCTTCTCGCGCTGAGGGTCGATCTGGAGGTCACCGCGCTGCCCTGAGGGTGTAGCATTGCCCAACGGTAGGTCTAGCACCTCGGAGCATCGCCTCGGTGCCTCCCTTGACCTCGGGACAGCACCTCCATCGTCGGAGCACCGCCTTAGACTACGGTAGCGCTGCCACCTCTGTCGCCCATCAGTTGTAGGTCACGGTAGTGGTTCTTGGGGTCGGTTGAGCCTGCCCAAGCGTTGTTAGGACATGTCCTAACGTCCTAACATGCATTGAAACCTGATCTACAGGATTTCTGTGATTCTTGAGATGTTTTCTAGGGTTTCTTTGCCTTAGATCTCATGTTCAAGAGATCATTTTTCCTCTGGCTGTGAAGTCTTCAGATATCAATATTGGTTTTAGATGATAAGTTGGATGATAAATGCATTTAGAGTGATGCCTTGGTGATTTTACATCTATGATGGCGAGTTCTAGCTCTTGGTGATCCACCTCATCGCTACTATGGCAGGGGTGGTTGAGTATGCAGGCTTGATGCTGCAGAAGCATGACAGGAGTCACCATGGTACAGGATGGTTAGTCGATTCCGGTGCTTCACAGCATCTTTGTGGTGATCAGAGCTATTTCCGGTCACTTAGTTCTGTTGTATCAGGGAGAATGGTATAGGTTGCTGATGGTAGACATGCACCCATTCTTGGCTAGGGGGAAGTATCTGTGACCCCCACATTGCGACTGTTGAGAGCATTACACGTACCAGAGTTTCCCATGAGTTTGTTGTCTGTGAGCAGGATCATGAAGGATCTTCATTTTAAGGTGATTTTTAATGAGGTCAGATGTATTGTCCAGGATAAGCTTATTGGGAAGACCATCGCCAGAGGTACAGAGGAGAATGGTCTTTATCATCTTGGTTAGGAGCCATTTGCAGGTGTCAGTAGACATGATGGTGGGAGTGTCTTACAATGGTACGTTCGTTTAGGACATTTACCTCTGGATCGCCTTAGGAGGGTGATTTCGCATATTTCACCTTCTTTTACTATTAGGTGTGATGCTTGCCAATTGGGTAAGCATCATCAGTCTTCATGCCCTCCCAGTACTTCTCCTGGTGCAGCTGCTCCCTTTGAGTTACTCCATATGGATGTTTGGGGATCGAGTAGAGTTCCAGACAGGACAGGACACCGTTACTATCTCGTTGTTTGCGATGATTTCACTAGAGTATCCTAGGTGTTTCTTATGAAGAACAAGATAGAGGTTGGAGGTATTATACAAACTTCTCTTGGAGATTAGGACTCAGTATTCTGCTACAGTAAAGATTGTACGGACAGATAACGCTCTCGAGTTTTACACAATTAGATTTGCAGAGTTTTACGGGACTCATGGGATTATCCATCAGACTTCTTGTCCCCATACCTCGCAGTAGAATGGAGTTGCCGAGCGGAAGCACAAACACCTATTAGAGGTTGCCTGCACTCTTATTATTCACCATAATGTTCCACAGAGATACTAGGGGGATGCTGTTTTGACGGCGATCTACCTCATTAACAGGATGTCGAGTTCAGTTCTTCACGAGCAGATACCTATTCTCCTGTTATACCTAGATGATGAGCTTTTCTACGTCTCCTAGGAGTTTTGGATGTATTGCTTTTGATCATGTGCCATCACCAGGACGGGACAAGCTTGCTCCTCGCGCTATTAAGTGCATCTTTTTAGGGTACTTCAGGAGTCAAAAGGGGCACCGATGCTATGATCCCATCCACCACAGGCATTATATCAGTGCTGATGTGACTTTTTATGAGGCGACACCATATTTTTCTGTTGCTGGACAGACGAGTATTCATGGTGATGCAACTCCCATGACTATTCCTCCGATTTCACTTGAGGATATTCCAGTCTCCATACCTCAACCGACCTCTTCAGGCTCCACTACCCTCGTGGATGACTACTAGAGATTGCATGGTCCTCTATGCACATATAGTAGACTTCATGCGACACTATAGAGGCCACCGACCACACCGGTGATTGATGTTTCACAGGCAGTTGAGATTGACTTTGATGGCAGCGATAGTCTAGTTAGACATGATCCTCCTGACAGTACAGATCACCATAGTAGTGAGGCTTCTTCTGTAGTGACTCAATCAGAGATACTGGATGATTCTGACCTTCCTATTGTCATTAGGAAGGCACCCCGTACATGTGAGTCCAGATATTATGTTGCAGGCAGTTTGGCTACCGATGGTCTTGCTCCTCAGCTTAGTAGCTTCTGTCAGGCGCTTACAGTGCCACACATTTTGTCTACCTACTAGCGGGCCATGCTTGATCCTAAGTGGTGTCAAGCCATGGAGGATGAGATGGCCGCACTTCAGAGCAGACAGACTTGGGATCTCACCTCACTTCCTACAGGTGCGCAACTTGTTGGTTCCAGATGGGTCTTTACCTTGAAATACAATCTTGATAGGTCTATTTCAAGGTATAAGGCCAGGTTGGTGGCAAAGGTATTCACCTAGACTTATGGGGTAGACTTCTTTGATATTTTCTCTCTTGTTGCACCCCTTGCCACCGTTCGGGTACTCATCTCTGTTGCTCCACAGAGATTGGAGGTTACATTAGCTTGATGTGAAGAATGCTTTTCTCTACGGTGATCTTCAGGAGGAGGTTTACATGCAGCAGCCCCCAGGTTTTGAGGTTTAGGGGGAGTGTGTGTGCAGACTCAGGAAGGCCATTTATGGCGTAAAGCAGAGCCCGAGAGCCTGGTTTAGGAACTGTCAGATGTGTTGCAGAGGATGGGGGTGTAGAGGTTATCTTCAGATCATTCTCTGTTTGTCAGGAAAATGGAGAATGGTATTGTAGCACTACTAGTTTATGTAGATGATCTGATTAGCACCGGCAGTGATGAGGTTAGGATAAGACAGGTCAAGGAGTCTCTTGCACGGAAGTTTGTTATAAAGGATCTGGGCCAGCTTAGATATTTTCTGGGGATTGAGGTTGCTAGGAGTAAAGATGGGATTGTTCTTTCTCAACGCAAGTATGCATTGGATGTCCTTCAAGAGACAGGCATGCTGGGGTCCAAGCCAGCCAATATTCCTATGGACCCCAAGGCACATCTACATGATGAGGGGGTAGAGGTAGCTGATAGCAGAGCGTACAGACAGCTTGTAAGCAAGCTGTTGTATCTGACCATTACCAGATCGGATATTGCCTTGGTAGTAGGCAAACTCAGCCAATTTATGGACAAGCCAACGAAGCTGCACTGGCAGGCAGCTATGCAGGTGCTTCGATACTTGAAGAAAACACCAGGTCGTGGTATTCTCTTTCAGAGAGGCTCTCCTATGATGGTGGTAGGATATTCTGGTGTAAATTATGCAGGGTGTGTGCTTGACAGGAAATCTACCATTGGTTTCTGTACCTTTGTGGCTAGTAATCTGGTTACTTGGAGGAGCAAGAAATAGGGGGTAGTTTCTCGCTCTAGTGCAGAGTTAGAGTATAGGGCGATGGCCCAAACTGCTGCAAAGATGGTTTGGATACAGTCTCTACTACATGGTTTACACATCCAGATTGAGGAACCTATGAAGATGCGATGTGATAATCGGGCTGCTACATATATAGCCAACAACCCGATGTTCCATGAGCGCACCAAACACGTTAAGGTTGACTGCCATTGTACCAGAGATCTCATATAGTGTGGTTTGCTACGTACTACTTATGTTGCATCTGAGGACCCGACTGCTGATGTTTTCACAAAGCCTCTACCTCGATCGGCATTTGATTACTGTTGTTCCAAGCTGAGCATGATTGACATCTATGCTCTAGCTTGAGGGGGAGTGTTGATACTCCTATTTATATTTTTTGTTTATGTTTACTGGGGACTGTTTAGTTATTTTTATATTTTGTCTGGTTCTTTTATGTATTTTTCTCAACATCTCTCTCTATATAGAGAGGTATAGGGTTTTCTCAATAATATAGATTGGTCATTTCTTTCCACTGTTATGATAAATCTTTGTTTGTGCCCCTTAATATGGAGGATGATGAGATAGGATATGTGCTTAGGAGTTGGCGACGACATTGTCACATCTGCCTTTTATCTATTTAGGCCTTCCTTTAAATGGAGGGAAGATCTTTTCGGGTGACTAGACATCATTGGTTGGCAAGCTTGAGGGAAGGCTTGCTGGGTGGAGAGGATAGGTTTTGTTGATGGGGGGAGATTAGTTCTTGTTAGCTTAGTTATTATTTATGCACTCTTAATTCTTTTGTACTGGTTTGTCATTTTATATTTTTTCCTAGACTTATATTGCAGTTCTCCTTTTTACCTCTATATAAAGAGATGTAGGGTTTTGGAGTTGAATAAGATTCATCATTTTCTTCGACTTAATATTAGAGTGGCGATCTAGATCAACGCTCTAGTATCCCACCCACACATGGCCTCCATACACCTTCCACCTTAACTCTTATCTTTCTTTCCCTCTTTCGCTAGTTCCCCTCTGCCGGCTACAACAATAGCCATTGCTGCTACGGTCACCCCCTGTGCTCGCAGATCACTGCTGGTGGCTTGTTAGGGTTGCCCGTAGCCACCTCCAACGGGTGGTGGTGATTGGTGGGGGTTCTCCTTGCCGGCAAGGGGGAGAAGTACTCCTTAGGGACACTGCTAGGGGTTTCCTCGTGCCCTAGCATACATCTTGATTGATCCTAAGGGGCTACTATGTCTCTTAGGATGATTTCTAGGACCTCTAGGTCTTAGATCTCATGATCAAGAGGTAACAACTTTCCTAATCAATAGAGTTTTAGGTATGAAGTTGCCTTTCAGATCACCTTTATGACGTGTTTCCTTTTCCAAAGGCACAATTGCATCTTTTGACAGTTTTGAGGTGACATCTGATATTGCTATAGGCACAGGGAGTTACAAAATCCCATTTTTTGTTCCTATCACGAATTTGGATGAAACTAACTATGCTAAATGGTCTTAAACATTCCTCATGACGGTTGAGGGACACGATAAGGAGCATATTTTAATGAAGACAGAACAACATACTAAAACAGGGAAATATGCTACGTGGAAGAAGGATAATAGCATGATCTGGGCATGGATCATGAACTCAGTGGAGCTTCGGATTGGTGATAGCATCATGTATTACAAGATAAAGAAGGAGATGTAGGATTCTTTACATGATACAGATTCACGTGAAAAGAATTCCAGTAAAGTCTTTGAGATACACCATGAGATCGGGAGTTTGAAGTAGGAACACCAGTCATTGTCCCAGTATTGTGCTACCTTGAAGGGGCTCCTGGAGAAGTATGTTACACAGAGGACATATAGGAGTGAATTTGCAGTTCTACAGTTTCTTGATGGTCTTGGATTGGAGTATGAGGCAACCGGGTCTCAAATTCTAACTCTTTCTGAGTTTCCATCCCTTGAGGAAGCATACAGTCAAATGAGTAGAGTGGCTGTGAAGACATCCACACCAAATGTTGGACATACTTCTGCCTTATTGGTTACTGAGGAACGTGGTGGATGTAGTGCTCCATCTACTAGGGGAAGAGGGTGTGGTTAGGGTTAGATTAACAGAACTCGGATTATATGCTCTCATTGTTTCAAGGTTGGTCATGTAGAGGCTATGTGTGCTAGTCTAAGCATGGTAAACCTTCCATGGCTCACTAAGCTATCTCTTCAGAAGAGTTGAGCGACACAATATCACGTGTTGACTATGATGCAGTGGTGCAACGTCTTACCCAACTAACACAGGAGCCTACGACTACCACTGATACAATTGCTTTGGCCTCCTCAGGTATAGCTTTTGCCTTGAGTTCTAATAGTGGTATTTCTGATGGCACTTTGTGGCTAGTAGATTCAGTAGCCTCTCGTCATATGAGTGGAGATCAAAATTGTTTTAGGCACATTCAGCTTGTTCCTCCTTGGAGAACTGTTTAGGTGGCAGATGACGGGCATTCTAGAGTTGATGGTAGAGGACATGTTGCAGTTACTCCACTGAAATTACTAGATGTTCTATTCGTTTTTGACTTTCTTATCAGTCTTTTGTCAGTTAATAGGATTATAAAAGATTTCATTATCGTGTCATATTTGATGAGTTGGGTTGTACCTTTCAGGACAAGTTCATGGGGAGGACGATTGGTGGCAGACATAAGGAGGGGGTGTGTATCGCCTAATCCAGACACCGTTTACTGCTACGTGTTAGGGAGAGTTTGCCTTTAGTGTTGGTACAACTCTTCAATGGCACCGTTGACTTGGACACCCTTCGTTGGACAGGCTACGATGCGTCATTCCTCACATTTTGCCTATTGCTGAGATTTACTGTGATGCTTGCCAACTGGGGAAGCATTATCACACCTGTTTTCTTGCTAGTTCCTGCCAGAGCTTTAATTCCTATTTTGATTTGCTGCACATGGATGTCTGGGGTCCAAGTAGAGTGTTTGACATATTGGGTCATCGTTTTTATTTATTTATTATGGATGATTGTTCTAGAATGTCATGTTTTTTCTTGTTACAGAATAAGTCTGATTTTGGATCAGTGATTGAAACTTTTATTATGCAAATAAAGACCCAATTTTGTGCTATTGTGAAGATAGTTCGTTCTGATAATGCACTGGAATTTTGTATGGCAAAGTTGGCCACCTTTTATAGGCCTCTTAGTATTGTTCACCAGACATCTTGCCCTCATACATCACAGTAAAATGGGGTGGTTGAGAGAAAACATCTCTATGTGTTGGATGTGGCCATGATACTAATTCACCACAATGTACCACGGATATATTGGGGAGATATAGTACTCACTGCATGTTACTTAATCAACAAGCTGCCTAATTCGACAATACAAGAGCAGGTCCCATGGCAAGTCCATCTAGACAAGGAGTTGCTTCATCTACTACCCAGGGTGTTTGGCTGTGTGACCTTTGTTCATAGTTTGGGACCAGGTAGGGATAAACTTTCTTCGAGAGCTGTGAAATGTGTCTTTTTGGGGTATAGTAGTACCCAGAAAGGATCTGTGTTATGACACATGGGGCAAGAAGCACTATGTTAGTGCTGATGTTACGTTTCATGAGCCAATTCCATACTTCTCCACTGTTGGTCATCGGTTATCATTTGAGGGGAATCCTGCTCCTATGCTAGTGCAACCAGTTCCTTTGGAATAGATCCCTGTTACTCACAATCAGGATAGCACTACTACGGAGGATCGCAATATATGATAGTTAGAGCCTACTCATGTCTATAGATTGCCAATTACTTACAGCTAGCGTGAATGACGCCAACTATACAACCCCCCACCACCTCAGCCACCTCTCTCTCCCCCTAGTTAGGTATGTGTTGATATTGATGTCAGTTGTCCTAGTGGTGATAGTGTAGGTCCTTCAGGTGATTCTTGCTTACCTTCTGGGGAAGATGTTTCCCTTTATATTGTGCAGGAGACTGATAGGAGGATTTGGACCTTCCGATTGCTATTCGGAAGGCTCCTCGTACTTTTGCTCACTACCAGGTTGCTGGGGCAGTGCCTACTGCCAATCTTGGGAGGTCATTTGCTATGTTTACTATTGTATTATCTGCCACACAGATTCCTACTACATATCAGTAAGCCATGCTTGATCCAAAATGGCGCCAAGCCCTGGAGGAGATGGTTGCCCTGCATTCTCATGGGACATGGGAGCTAGCTAATCTATCCAGACACTCCAAGGTTGTTGGATGCCGTTGGGTATTTGCACTGAAGTATAACCCAGACGAATCCATCTCGTGTCACAAAGTAAGATTAGTTGCGAAGGGGTTCACTCAGACCTATGGGGTGGACTTCTTTGACACTTTCTCTCCTATGGCGAGGCTCCCTACTATTCGCATTCTTCTCTCTATAGTTGCACATTATGACTGGCCATTGCATCAGTTAGATATGAACGTTTTTTTCTATGGTGATCTTTAGGAAGAAGTCTACATGCAACAACCTTTGGGTTTTAAGATGTAGGGGGAGTGTGTATGTAGGTTGAAGAAGGCCATTTATGGCCTGAAGTAGAGCCCACGTGCATGGTTCTAGAAGTTGTCAAAGGAGGTACATGCTATGGGACTCTTGAGAGTTTCTGCAGATCACTCGCCCTTTGTCAATAAGAGCAAAGGAGGGGTTGTGGCAGTCCTTGTTTATCTTGATGACCTTATTCTTACTGGAGATGATACACATGGGATAGCAGAGATTAAGCAGAAGCTGGTCGATTGTTTTATTATGGACCTATGTGAGCTAAGATATTTTTTGAGCATTAAGGTGGCACGAATTAAAGATGGCATAGTTCTAAGCCAGCGCAAGTATACCCTTGATATGTTACAAGAGACAGGGATGTTGGGATCGAAGCTTGCCAATGTATCGATGGATACTAAAGGGCACCTTGGTGATATTGAGTCCCTGCCTATTGACAACTGGTCTTATAGGTAGTTGGTTGGTAAATTGCCATATCTTACAATTACTCGTCCTGACCTTTCTCTTGCAGTAGGGAAGCTTTGTCAGTTCATGGATAAACTAACCGAGTAGCATTTGGATGCTGCTATGCAAGTACTTAGGTACCTAAAGAGAGTACTAGACAGAGGTATCTTGTTCATAAAAAGGTGAATCAATGAATGTAGTTGGCGATTCTAATGGAGATTGTGCAGGTTGCATGATAGATAGAAAGTCAACTACAGGCTTTTGTACTTATGTGGTAAGAAATCTTGTGAACCTGAGGAGTAAAAAACAACAGGTTATATACAGGTCAAGTATAGAGTCGGAGTATCATGCCACGGCACAGATTGCTGCAGAGATGGTCTAGGTCAGATCAGTTTTACAGGATTTACATGTCTAGGTTGAGGGGTTAATGGAGATCAGCTGTGATAATTGCGTTGCTACTTATATAGCAAACAACCTAATGTTTCATGAACATACAAAGCACGTTGAGGTTGATTGCCATTATACCAGAGATTTGATATAGCGTGGAGTCATCTATACCACTTCAGTTGCCTTTAAAGATCAGACAATGGACATATCCACGAAACCTCTTCCTTGCTCCACATTTGATGTTTGCTATTCCAAGTAGAGCATGATCGATATCTATGCTCCAACTTAAGGGGGAGTATTAGCTTAGTACTTATTATTATTTACGCACTCTTGATTCTTTTGTATTGTATTATTATTTTATATTTTTGCCTGGACTTATGTTGCAAGTTTCCCTTTCACCTCTATATAAAGAGGTGTAAGGTTTTAGAGTTGAATAAGATTCATCATTTTCTCTGACTGTTCTATTGAAGTTGGTTCTCTCAGCTATTCCCTATCTTCCATCTTTCAATTTTCAGGCCATCGAAGATGGCATTCAAAAATATAGAAGAAAATGACTTGGTTACCTTTCTATAACCTTCTCTCAATATATAAAGAAGCGGGAAAACAATAGGACTACCCTATAAAGAATTAAGAAAATGCAAAAACATTATAAAGATAATAACAAATAGGTTAAGATCGAAGGGGCTCAACACTCCACTTCAAGCTGGAGTATAGATGTCAATCTGCTTAGCTTAGAACAATAAATATCAAAGGATGATCATGGTAGAAGCTTGGTGAAGATATTTGTTGTTTGGTCTGTTGAGGAAAGAGGGGAAAAGAGTTTTCTATTTCAAAACAAAACCCTAGGCTTCTTTATATAAAGAGAGAGCCTCGGGTAATTTACATAAGTGACCCCTCAACTCTCAGAAAGACTCATATGCACCGTTATATACACATAATAATACTACTAACACTCCTTAAGTTGGAGCATATATATTTAACATGCCCAGCTTGGAACACAGAAATTCATGACGCTTCCAAGATAATGCCTTAGTGAAGATACTGCTCTGATGTAGTAGTAATTGTGCATATCTTGCTAGTGGTCATCATGTCCCGCATAAAATGACAATCCACCTCAATATGTTTAGTATGTTCATAAAACACGGGATTAGAGGCAATGAACACAGCCGACTTGTCACAGAACATTGGAATCGATTTTTCAGTTTCAATTCCTAGCTCCCTTAGGAAGTTAATAAGCCGCATAATTTCACAACTAGCATGTGCCATTGCCCTATACTCTGTTTCAGCATTGGACCTGGACACCACTGCTTGCCTTTTACTTTTCCATGTTACTAAATTTCCCCCAAGAAAAGTAGTATAACCAGTGGTCGATCGTTTGTCCTTTGGGCTTCCTACATAATCAACATCAGAATATGCATGTACATCTGAATGACCATTGTTCTTTGTGTGAAGTCCTTTTCCTGGACTTTCTTTGAGATATCTGAGGATATGACATACAATGTTCTGGTGACTATACCTTGGATTTTCCATATGTTGACTGGCCCTATTAATTGCATAACTGATATTAGGTCTAGTCACAGTAACAGACAAAAGTTTCCTAACAATACCCTGTACCTGCCTTTGTCCTCAAACAATGGATCATCTGTCTCTGGCAGTTGACCTAGTGGCTTTGTAGGTATCATAGATGGTCGTGACCAAGTAGTCCAGTTCACCAAGAAGTTCAAATACATACTTACTTTGGGAAAGAGACATCCCTTTGGAGTTTCTGGCAACCTCAATGCCCAGAAAATAACATAGTTTTCCCAAATCTTTGATTACAAAAGTGCTCAGTAAATATGACTTTGTTTCTTGGATCCCCTTACTGTCATTCCCTGTAAGCAGCATATCATGGACATATATGGCAAGAATAGTAACTCCAGATTCTTTCTATCGAATAAAAACTAAGTGATTTGAGGTAGACCTTTAGAAACCAATCTCCTATACTGCAACACTAAGCCTCTCAAACTAGGCTCGGGGGCTCTGTTTTAGGCCATAGATAACCTTCCTGAGCCTACATACCTGCCCCCCCTCAACCACAAAACCAGGTGGTTCGGACATATACACTTCCTCTTGTAAATCACCATATAAGAAAGCATTTTTCACATCTAGTTGAGACACTTGCCAATTTTTATTTACCGCAAGGGAGAGAATGACCCTGACAGAGCTTAGGTGTGCCACTGGGGAGAATGTATCAAAGTAGTCTACCGCATAGGTTTGGGTATAGCCCTTCGCCACTAGTTTGGTTTTCAGTCTCTCGATAGTGCCATCCGATTGATACTTCACACTAAAAATCCATTTGCAGTCTACAACTTTAGCTCTAGGTGGGAGATTTGTCAAGTCCCATGTACCACGAGACGTAAGTGCATCCATCTCAATTTGCATAGCTTGTCTCTAGCTAGGATTTTGGAGCGCCTCATTATAGTGTTTAGGAACCACCATAGCAGCAAGAGCTGTAGTAAACCTTTGCAAGTTTGGACTTGAGTGATTAGTAGTAGTATAATGTGCCATAGGGCGTAAAGTACAAGATCTCATTGTCTTTCTCAGAGTAATGGGAAGCTCATCTTGCTGCTATGGTGGATCATTTGGATCTGATGATGGTGAGGGGACATGAGGCTCCTCTTGATCTTCCACCTGCATGACAGGTAATGGGACAGGAATAGTAGAACTATGATGACACTTATATGTTTGCGAGAACCACTCAAGGCTAGAGCCCTCATGAGAGAAATATGCAGTCCTCTCAATAAAAGAGACATCGACAAACACAGTATCGTCTCCCAACATGATCATAACACCGATACCCCTTTTGGGTTTTAGAATAACCCAAGAAAATACGCTTAATCGATTGGGGAGATAATTTATCAAGGATCCCAAAGAGGTGAACAAAGCACGTGCACCCAAAAATCCATAGTAGCAATGCAAAAGGTGTGGTACTTGGCCATAACGATAGTAACAGTGTGGCCTTGTCAAGCACATGGGGGAAGTCTATTTATCATATAAGTAGATGTTAGGATGGCATTCTCCCAAAAATGTTTAGGTGCATTTGTGGCAAGCATTATGGTTTGAGCAATGTCGAGTAGATGACGTAATTTTCGTTTTGCAACTCCATTTTGCTGTGAAGTGTGGGCACAGGAAGTTTGATGAAGGGTACCATTACTTGAAAGGAAATTTGCCACATTTTTTTCCATAAATTCCAATGCATTGTCACTACGAAGAGTTTTAATGCATGCAGAATAAGAATTCTGAACTTCATTGAAAAATTTTGGAATAATAGAAGTAATTTCAGATCTATCACACATCAAAAAAGTCCAAGAAAGATGACTAAAGTCATCAACAAAATCACAAAATACCGGTAGACATTTCGGTCAGTTATTGGAGATGGACCCTAGACATCACAATGAACTACCTCAAAAGGAACCGACCATCTTTTATTCTGTCTAGAAAGAAAGGAAACACGGTGATGCTTTCCAAGATGACAAGCTTCACACTCTAAATTATTTGGTATGAAGACTCAGGAAACATTTTCTGCATACATGAAACTGAAGGATGGCCTAGTTGACGATGCCAAAGAACCAGATCCATGGAGACAGAAGCAGCACCAGCAAACAATGTGGAAGCATCAATATAGTAAAGTTCACGTTCAATCCCCCCACCAATCATCGTTTCCATTTGAATGTCTTGAAAATAGACAAAGTGCTCATAAAAATAACACGACATATAAGCTCCTTACACAATCTGTAAACAGATAATAGAGTCAATGGAAATTCTGGAGCACAGTAAAACAATGGATAGCCTTAGCTTGTTTGAAAAATGAACCTCTCTGACTCCAGTGATAGGAGAGTATGTGTCATTAGCCAGGCGAACAAAAGTAATATCATGTGCCTTACGCATAGAAATAATAGCATCTTCCTTACTAGTAAGATGACTCGAAGCACCTGAGTCAACAATCCATGGTGAAAATGTAGTGGCAAGATTCGTAGAACTATTAGTGGCAGCCAGAGAGTAGTGTTTGAGACAACAGGTTGATGCAGAAGGGCTATAAGATGAGTATAGTCATCCATCGTTAGACTAGGGGTAGGAGATGACATAGGAGCAGAATTAGAGTCTGTGGAGGGAGGCATCTCTCCCTCAACCACTGCAGTAGTAATGGAGTGATTCCTTGGATAGCCAAAATTTGCCCAATACTTCTTTGAGGGGCGATTAGTTCTTTGACATGGACACAAGGTTCATAAACACGACCTCGTCCACGTCCACGACCACCTCCATAGCCACGACCCCCTCGAAATCCACCTCTGCCTCTATATGCTGTAGCAGAAGATGACTATCATTCATAGATATCTTCTGTAGACAACCATATACTGTTTCCAAATCGGGCATAATTTCAGGGGCCAAAATGTTCTCACTGGCAGATGGGAACTTTCTTAATACCCTTGTTTTGATATAACATAAAAATCTTTTTACCTATCCTTGATCAACCAAATTGATTCCTTTGATCGACTAATTATTTATTTTAATTGATTAAATATCTCTAACAATTATATTTCATTTTGATCGATCAACCCATTTTTACTAATTGAATAAATTTACTCCAACAGTCGAATTTCTTTTGATATCAACCTTGGATTGATCAATGTATTTATTTAATCGACCAAATAGCTTTTTGATCAACCAAACTTACTATTTGATCGACCAAACCTGTATTTCTAGAAATGTCGAAAAGTGCTTATAAATAGGTTTGACGATCCTCCTCTTAAAACACACTTCAAGAGCTTTTAAAAGAGAAAAATGCCTACTTTCTATCTCTCGTGCTTTCTTGCCTTGGTGCCTGCAACTACTGTGATCTAAAGCATGCTCGCTTTCTTATGATTCAAGAAAAACTTGGTTTGTCATTTAATATTTCTGTGGTTCCATAGGAATATTTTTATATTACTTTATTTCTATTGTTTTTGACCTGGGATTCCAAGTTGGATTGAAAGTCTCGTTCTTCTCTCTGTCAGGTGTAAGATAAGATGTTCTGTAAAGAGGTTGTGTCACCATTGTTCAAGTGATACGTTAGTGGATTTGACTAGCATCGGCTAGTCAAGAAAAGCCTAAGCTGGGAGGCTTAGGTAGTGGTTTTTACTTGAAAGGGTTTCCACTCTAAATCAGGTGTTATTTCTCTGGTTTGTGCATATATTATTTTTGATTTGTGATGAATGTTGTAAAGTTAAATTTTTAAATAGATACTATACTATTCACCCCCCTCTAGTGTATACTTGATCCTTTAGGCTCCGTTCGTACTCACATCTGGTATCAGAGCTAGGTTATTCTACAACTAGGATGTCAAAGTTCTCGAATGTATATGCTGAAGGGTAATCTGCAATCCAACCACCTCTATTTAATGCCATTAATTATGGGTATTGAAAGACCAGAATGCAAATCTTCTTTGAATCAATGGATTATGAAGTCTAGAATGTTTTTACATTTAAATAAACCAGACTTGAGAAGAAGGGAGTTGCCATCACTGCAGATCAAAAGAAGATGACCATACACAACGCCAAAGCTATGATTGCTATATTTTGTGGTCTTTCCAAGGAAGAGTTTAACATAGTCTCAACATGCAAAACGGCATATGAGATTTGGAATATCCTTGAAGTCACTCATGAAGGGACTTCGAAGGTGAAGGAGACTCGTGTTAATCTTCTCACTAAAAAATGCGGACTATTTCATATGAAGAAGGGGGAGGCTATCAAGCAAATGTACACAAGATTCACTGATATCATCAGTTCTTTGAGGAATCTGGATCAAACAATCACAAGTGAGGCATTGGCTCAGAAGATACTCAGATCTCTCACAAGTGACTGGAAGACTAAGACAACTGCTATTCAGGAATCAAAGGATCCTTCAGTATTCCAGTTGGATGATCTCATAGGTAGTCTAATGGCCTATGAAGTCCAACTTGAGCACATGAAGGAGCACGAAGGCAAAGGAAAGAAAAAGAAGGATCTTAGTCTTAAAGTAAACATTGATACTGAGGATTCAGATATGGAAGATGAAGAAGACATAGCTCCTCTCTAGAAAGTTCAAGAGGTACCTAAAGAACAAAAAGAGTTGGAAGAAGAAAAAAGTGCCTCAAGAAAATTCAGCTATAACTGCAAGAAAAAATGGCACATGAGAAATGAATGCCCTCAACTCAAAAGAGAAGATGACAAAAAAAAGACCTGAAGATTTCCCAAGCGCAATGCAAAGAAGAAAGCATTGCAAGTCACATGGGATGACAGTGACACAAGCTCAAAAGAGGAAAATGAAGACACTTCAGGCGAAGAAGCTCTTTGCGGTCTCATGGCAATCGAAGATGGGGTATCATCTTTTACCTTTGATGAATTATTAGAAGCATTTTATGAGTTGCTTGAGCTAGCTAAAGGTCTTAGAACAACCAATAAGAAATTGATAAAAGATCTAGATGAAGAAATCGATTTAAGAACTTTCACAAGAAATTTCCACACTTAAGCTCATGTTGACATACTTCAAGTAGAATTAGGGAAACTAAAACAAAATCATTTACTTCGGTAAATGACCTAGTTAAGTTCACCAAAGGAAAAGCTAACTTAGAAAAACCATTAGGGACACAAACCTAAACCTCCACAAAATTTGGATTAGGATATATCCCTTATAATGATTATGAAGCATCAACTTCACAACCAACACACTAACTTCCTTTAGTCCTAAGACCAAGAATAGGTCCATGCCTAAGCATGCACCAACTAACAAAATAGGACCTAAGAGAAAATGGGTACCAAAAAGAGATCTGCAATCTTGTTTTGTAGGAAAAACTCAAGGACTAATAAAGTACTTGGATTTGATCTACCATAAAAAAGATGGACACGTTGTAGCTGTAAAGAAAAATACTGGACCTCACAGACAAAAACCTATGACAGGTTCGAGGAAATGGAAGATGGGTTATGGATAGTGGCTGTTCAAAGCACATGACAGGAGAAGAAGACCTGTTCATCAACCTCAATTGGAAGGAAGGTGGTTCAGTCACCTTTGGCAACAACCACAAGGGCCATATTACTGGTGTTGGCCGAATTGGTAACTCTAACACTTCCTTTGATAATGTTCATCTTGTAAGTGGACTAAAGCATAAGCTACTTAGTGTAAGTTAGATATATGATAAAGGATATAAAGTTATTTTCACTGCAAAAGGTTTTAAAATTAGAGATAAAAAGTCCAAGGAAATCCTTTTGATTGGAGACAGATCAAAGGGCATTTACACTCTTTATTGACTTTGATAAATGCAACGATCTCAATTGCCTAGTTGTATCAAATGATGAGTCAATATTGTGGCATAGTCAACTCGGTCATGTTCACATGCGAAATATAAACAAGCTTGTGAAACACGACTTAGTGCGAGGATTACCTAAGGTTTCCTTTAGAAAGAAGAATGTTTGTTCTTTCTGTGAATTTAGAAAACTGCATAAAACTTCTTTTAAATCAAAAAACATGGTGAGTACTTCCAAGCCACTTGAGTTGATCCACTTAGATCTTTTTGGACTAACCAAGTCTGAGAGTCTAAATGGGTGTAAATATTGTCTCATCATAGTTGACGACTTCTCCAGATTTACTTGGGTATTGTTTCTAAGAACTAAAGATTCAACCTTTGAGGAATTTAGAAAATTAGCCAAGAGAATCCAAACTGAATTTGGACTACCCATCACTAGGATTAGGAGTGATCATGGAGGAGAATTTGAAAATAAAAAATTCTAGGATTATTGCTCTACCTATGGAATAAAACAAGAATTTGCCTTTCCTAGAGCAACTCCTTAAAATGGTGCTATGGAAAGAAAGGATAGAACCCTACATGAGTGTGCTCGTACTATGCTGTGCGAGTCAAAGCTACCTCGGTATTTTTGGGCTGAGGGTGTAAACACTGCTTGTTATATCCAAAATAGGGCTTCCATTAGACCCATTCTTAAGAAAACACCTTTTGGACTCTACTTGGATAGGACTCCTAAGATTTCCTACTTTAAAGTGGTTGGTTGCAAATGTTTCATATTAAATACAAAGGAAAATTTGGACAAATTTGATGCAAAAAGTGAGGAAGGAATCTTTTAGGATATTCCTTTAGAACTAAAGCCTCTAGAGTCGTTAATAAAAAGAATTTGGTAGTTGAAGGAACTCCGCATGTGTCCTTCGATGAATTAGATCAGCTAAATATGCATTAACCATAGATGATGATTAGCCTTTAGATGACCCTTCTAATATCCCTAAAGACACCATTTATAGTGAACTCCCTAAAAACTTAACCTACAACAAAGATCATCCTAAGGATTTAGTGATTGGTGAAGTCTTAAAGGGAATCTAAACCAGATCATCCTTTAACAACCTTGCACTTCGTGTGTTTGTATCCCAACTAGAACCAAGATCTGTGAATGAAGCAAATTGGATGAAATGATTCAAATCTTATTAGAAACCCTAGGGCTCTCTTATATAGAGAGAGATCGTAGGGTTAAAAGTACAGAAATGTCTTTGAGGGACTAAACACTCATAGCCCATACAATAAGAAACATAAAATTAATGCTTTAATACTCTTCCTCAAGCTGGAGCATATCTTTCATGCTCAGCTTGGATGCACATGAATCAAATAAAGATCTGGCCAAGGGCTTGGTGAAAATATCTGCAGTCTGTTCCTCAGATGTGACTGAAGTGGTATATAGTAATCCCTTTTAAATAATGTCCCTGGTATAGTGACAATCAACCTTAACATGCTTCGTCCTCTCGTGAAATGCTGGGTTGTTGTCAATGAAGGTGGTTGCTCTATTATCACATCGCATCTCTATGGGATTAGAAAACTATACCTGTAAGTCAAGCAAGGATCTAATCCATGTCATCTCTGCAGTCGTTTGAGCCACAACTCTGTACTCAGGCTCGGTACTAGATCTTGCAATAGTGTCCTGTTTCTTGGTCCTCCATGTGATCAAATTTCCTGCTAAGAAGGTGCAGAACCCAGTAGTGGATTTGTGATCCACATGACATCCGACGTAGTTTGTATCAGAATAGCCAACCAAAGTCATAGATGACCCCTTAGAGAAGAAGAAACTTTTCCCAGGAGCCTTCTTGACATATCTGAGCACCATCAATGTTGCATCCTAATGCTGACATGTCGGCTTGGCCATGAACTGACTCAGTCTCCCTACTGTAAAGGAGATATCTGGCCTCGTGGTAGTAAGATATAGCAGCTTGCCCAAAAGTTGCCTGTACCGCCTGTTGTCCACTACCTGTACATCTTTATCATAGAGTGGCATCTCGGGATCCATAGGAATATTGGCCTCCTTGGCCCCAAGCATACCAACCTCTTGCAAGATATCTAAAGCATACTTCCTTTGAGACAAGACCACACCTTTTTTGCTGCAAGCAACCTCAATACCAAGAAAGTACTGTAGAGCCCCCAAGTCCTTCATGACAATCTGCTCTGCTAGGATGCTCTTAACCTTGGCAATACCCTACTTATCGTCTCTTGTGATAATTAAATCATCAACATAAACAAGAAGTACCACAGTACCTCGTCTCGTCCTTCTAACAAAGAGAAAAATCAGCTGTCAATCTCTTGAATCCAGCTACCTCTACAACTTGAACCTCTGGAACTAGGTTCTGAGACTATGCTCAAGGCCATAGATAGCCTTCCGTAATTGGCATACACTCCCCCTGACTCAAAGCCAGGTGACTGTTGCATGTAGACTTCCTCTTGGAGATCACCATAAAGGAAGGCATTCTTCACATCCAACTGATGTAAGGGCCAATCTAATTGAACTACCATTGCAACCAACACCTGGACTGTGGGAAGTCTAGCAATTGGTGAGGTGTCAAAGAAGTCTACCCCATACTTCTAGGTGAACCCCTTTGTCACGAGGCATGCTTTGTACCTAGCAACACTGCCATCTGGATTGAACTTCACAGTAAATACCCACCGACAGCCAACAAGTGTAGCATCATCAGGAAGTGGAGTGAGCTCCCAGGTCCCACGGCCTCAAAGAGCGACCATCTCATCCTCCATGGCTGCCTGCCATTTTGGATCAAACATGGCCTCACGGTGAGTAGCTGGAATCTGCGTAGTAGCTAACGTTGGGTGAATCCAACAAATCCAGGAGTTAGGCTATCAGTAGCAAGTGCCTCAATCGTGGGATATGTAGTGCAAGTCTGTGGTCACTTCCGAATAACTATCGGAAAATCAAGATCATCACCTGACACATCATCTATCTTATTCCTGTGATCATCACATGGCAAACATACGTTAGTGTCTAAAGGACTCACCTGAGAAGTCGATGGTGAATGTGAGGGCGGTGGTCTCTGATAGGTAGTATGAGGGCGAACATATGTCTTGAGTGGTTTAGTTAGACGAGGGAAGGGATGTGTAGCAGGAGGTGGTGGTGGTGTAGTAGGGACAAGAATCTCAGGAAAACTCCCAAAGCGAATGGGAGTATATGGCATAGGTGCCATATCACCCTTAGGAGTCATCTCAACAGCCGTCATAGAAAAGAAAGGTATTGCCTCATGAAAGGTAACATTTGCTGAAACATAATGTCGAGAAGTAGATCAAAACATTGATACCCTTTTCTGTTCGGGTATACCCAAGAAAGATGCACTTAACTGCTCTCAGTGCTAGTTTTTCCCAACCCGGTTCCAACAAATGGATAAAGGCAACACAACCAAAAGTCCGAGGGGTGACGTGAAACATGGGTCGATCAGGATACATGACTTGCAAAGGAATCCATTCATGTAATGAAGCATTAGGGATTCGATTGATCAAAAAACTTACAGTCAAAATAGTGTCACCCTAGCAGAGAAAGGGGACCGAATGGTGAATCAACAAAGTGCGAGCAACATCAAGAATATGATGATGTTTTCTCTTAGCAACACCATTTTTTTGAGAGGTATGAGGACACATCTCATAGATAATGTCATAACTAGAAAAGAAACTGCGCAAACGCATAGTACAAAACTCCAAGGCATTATCATAGCGAAAGCACTTCACCATACAAGAATGATAAGTTTTTATTTCTTTGATAAAGTTCTCAATTATTTGTCTCTCATCGGACTTATTTTTCAAAAAAAATATCCAAGAAACACGAGAAAAGTCATCAACTAAAACAAGATAATATTTGTTCCCAAGTCGATCAGGAGTATGATTGGGACCCCACACGTCCATATGAATCAAATCAAATGTAGCAACAGATGAAACAGAAATAGAATTGGAAAAACTAACCCTGTGGTGCTTGCCAAGTTGACAAGCATTACAGGTGAGCATTAGTGGAGGGTATGTGCGGTAGAACACGTCTGAGGCGATCAATGGGTAGGTGGCCAAGGCGGTGGTGCCACTAGAGAGATCTAGTAGAAGCAAGGCCTTGGGTAGCAGAAGCAGCAATAACAGTACGACTCAGACGGTACAACCCATGTTCCTCACGCCCTCCACCAATCGTCTTCTCAGTGAATTTATCCTGCAAGACACAAGAAGACACATCAAAAATAGCTCGGCAGTTCAGATCTCTAGTGATACTGCTAAGAGACAGTAAACTCAGGAAAATCAGGCACATAATAGACATGTTAGTCTCGAAGTAGGAGATAAAGACATATCTCCCTTTCCAATAAGTGGCGAGTGTCCCATCTGCCACCTATACTGTCCTGGCGGGTATAACAGGTGCTAACTGAGAGAAAGAGCCTCCGTCGCCACTTAGGTGCTTGGATGCACTAGAATCAATCAACCACTCACTAGAAGACAAGAGTGACGACATACCAGTTGTAGCTGTCTTTGAAGAGGTGTCACTAGTTGTAGTGTCTGAAGTATGAGAAGAAGATGCCTGAGTCAACTGAGCAATCTGCTGCTGCAAGGTCTCAATCTCTGTGCTCAAGGAACTATTATCAGAACTAAAGACTACATTAGAGATCTCTGCTGCCTGATTGGCCACAGGTGGCCTACCATGCTTTTGCCATCATGTAGCCTCAGAGTGACCAAGTTTGCCACAGTAGGTACACAGAGTCCTAGTACGTGTACTAGAAGAACATCCACGTCCACGACCACGAGGAGGATAAGTGGTACCCTTGCCACGTCCAGGGATCGCAGCTAGTGTGGACGACTAAGCAATAGAGTCAGGACTAGCAGTGCACATTGCAACTTTACTAAGTCTACTATATGCTACCTCCAAGGTAGGAAGCTTAGGAGCGGTGAGAATATGATCTCTGGCTGCCGCATACTTAGGTCCAAGGCCAACCAAGAAAAGTGAGATAGCCAACTCTCCTAAAACTCCTTTAGGACTTACAGGCACACCCTAACAGGTAGGAGTAATGCCTCTCCAACATTCCCTTCCTGAGAGAGTGGTACTGTGAGAGCGTGCATCCCTCCTGATGCTAGTAGAAGTCGTAGAAGTCCTAAAAAACTCGTGCGGAGTTCTTGGCATGTGAATAGGTGTTATGCAAAGACTCCCACATCTCCTTTGTTGTAGATAGTACATGATCTCATCCCCTATTCGGGGGATAATTGTCTACATCAACCATGCATAAATCATGGCATTGTCACTGCCTCAGTTGGCATTTGTGCCATTCTTGTTCTTAGGCTCTGGATCCGTAAGAATATGGCTCTTATGACCCTTGACGGTCATAAGAAAGGTCTGGGATCACCGCGGGTAGTTGGTCTCATTCAACTTGATGACAGGCCTAAAGAACAGGTTCTTAAGTACCCTGGTGTCCAAAATAGAGCCTGAAGATACCTCGGACTGATCATTTAAAGCCATCTTCGCAATTCAGAAGCCTTGATCAGGCATTTATCACCAAGAAATAATCAAATAATCTGAAACCGAACGGATTCAGATCTGCATTGCTGACACCTCCTTGGATGGATGTTGGCCTTACCCAGGTGCAAGGAGAACACCTGAGATGACTCCAAGAAGACCTATGCTCCCTTTTGCAGCGACTACAAGGACTGCAACCCCTAGATCAGGGCGAGAAGCCCCTCACAGTCGCAGCGTGTGACCTGCACAAGGACCAAGGCACCTTGTGCAGCCTCCGCTGCCGCTTTACGCCGCTACAGATGGTCATAGCATCACCTTTGAAGGTTGTTGCCGTCGCTGCTGGTTGACGCAGAGTGCCGCCAGTCCTTGAGGTCGCCACGACTGTCGCTTACTGTTGCATTGAGGCTAGTGCTGCAGTGAGGGCTGTTGTGCATCACCGGCTGTATGCCGGGCGTCGTTGCTGCTGTTGCCGGTGGCGAGAAACCTAGGTGCCGACGCCAAGGAAGAGAAAGAGGAGATCGGGATGTGGTGGTAGGGTTTAGGAGGCCTTGAGGGGTGGGATACCTAGAGCTACGATTTAGGACCAGTGCTTTGATATCAAATTGGATGAAATGATTCAAATCTTATTAGAAACCCTAGGGCTCTCTTATATAGAAAGAGACCGTAGGGTTAAAAGTACAGAAATATCTCTGAGGGACTAAACACCCATAGCCCATATAATAAGAAGCATAAAAATAATTCTCTAACAAAGCATTTAGTGATGATTGTTGGATTGTAGCTATGCAAGAAGAGTTGAATCAATTTGAAAGGAATGATGTTTGGAAATTAGCTCCTAAGCCAGAATCTCAATCTATCATTGGAATAAAGTGAGTTTTTCGAAATAAGCTTGATAAATCACGAAAGATTGTAAGAAACAAAGTTAGACTTGTGGCTCAAGGCTACAATTAGGAAGAAGGAATAGACTTTGATAAAATGTATGCTCCTGTAGCTAGACTAGAATTCATTAGAATGTTACTAGCTTTTGTTGCTTATATGGGATTAAAACTATTTCAAATGGATGTTAAAAGTGCATTTCTAAATGGCTTTCTAAAAGAAATCTATGTGAAACAACCTCCTGGTTTTGAAAGTACCAGTAATCCTGATCATGTTTTCAAACTTAACAAAGTTCTATATGGACTTAAACAAGTTCCTCGAGCTTGGTATGAAAGGCTAAGAAACTACTTATTAGAGAATGACTTTAAAATCGATTTAGTAGATCCAACTCTATTTACCAAAAGAAAAGACAATCAACTAATTTTAATCCAAGTTTATGTTGATGACATAATCTTTAGTACTACTAATGATCTTTTGTGCCAAGAGTTTGTGAAAGTTATGCAAGATTAATTCGAGATGAGCTTGATGGGAGAATTAAAGTTTTTCTTAGGATTACAAATTGATCAACTGGAAGATGGAATCTTCGTTTCATAAACAAAGTACACAAAAGAAATCCTAAAGAAGTTTGGAATGGACAAAACAAAAGGAAAATACATACCTATGGCTACCACGACTCAACTCAAAGAAGATGAGTCAGGTAAGTGTGTAGATCAAAAGTTATATAGAAGCATGATAGGATCCCTGCTTTACTTGATTGCTAGCAGATCTGATATATTGTTTAGTACTTGTCTGTGTGCTAGATTTCAAGTAAATCCTTAAGAATCACATCTAAATGTTGTAAAAGGAATACTTAGATACCTACTCAACATTGTTAATCTTGCTGTGTTCTACCCCAAATTAGCCACACTTGATTTACTTTCTTACTACGATGTTGATTATGTGGAAAGTCAACTTGATCGCAAGAGCACTAGCGGAACGTGTTAATTTCTCGGAAATTTCCTAGTGTATTGGGTTAACAACAAAACAACATTTCTCTATCCACAATTGAAGCTGAGTACATTGCTGCATTGTTGGCATGTTCATAGGTTCTGTGGATGAAACAAACACTTAGAGGTTATGGACTAATTTTTGAAAACACTAGGATTTTTTGTGATAACACTAGTGCTATTAACTTATCCAAAAATCCCATTCAACGCTCTAGGGCAAAATATATAGATGTTAGGCATCATTTTCTTAGAGATTAATCATTAAAGAAGGAAATTGTCTTAGAATTCATTCAAAGAGAAAAATAATTAGCTGATATCTTCACAAAACCACTAGCAAAAGAAAAGTTTTTAATAATTAGAAGAGACTTGGGCTTAACAAGACTGGCTGAGCTTTGGTTGTTTGTCTTGACACCCTGTGATCGATCAAAAGTTTTTTGTTGATTATTGATCAAATATTTCAGTCTCCGAATCTTTTGGGTGGGAGATATCCCTCCAAAATTTTCGACGTTTGATTGACCAAACTTTGGTTTTGATCGATCAAATTTTGGGAGGGAATTTTCCCTCCGCCGAGTACTACAGCACCACCTCCCTCCATACAGACATAGACTACTGGTTCACTAGTCCAGCAGCCATCCCAGCTTTAGATATCACTAGTCTCGGTACGCAGACGTCGTTTCTCCTCTACTGCCGGACCTAGTACCAGAATGCCACCATTCTCTGTGGTTGATTTCATGAATAACTTGGAGTTCCCAGACCTCGACACTATTCTCAGCTATTTTTAGCTTTTACTCTCTAGTTATTTCCTTCAGTACGATGGCATGAAGTACATTTTATATTTCATTTCTGTATGGACTTTGTTTACCTTGCCTTGTAGTATTTCTTTTTGCAGAATGGTTCTAGCTTTCTCTAGTATGCTACTGCAGTATCTGGATTATCATGTCTAAATATATTGTTGCTTATCTGCGTTTTGAAATCTGCTCTTATTTCTATTGGATAGTAGCATGCCATGAATTATATGAACATTTCAATAAGGGGGAGCATGTTACATCTTTTATATTGTTTACTTTATTTTTGTTAATAACAAAGGGGGAGAAAATAATGAAAATTTAATATTCTATGCATAAATAATTATAATTTTATTATTATAAAAAATGAGGAGATTGTTAATACCCTTGTTTTGATATAACAAAATTTTATTTTATTGTGGATTAATCATTACAGGTTAAGTCAAATATATGGGATGGATGTGTCATCATCATCACCAGTCTTCAAGGAAGAAAAAGGCTTAAGACTTGAAGATTTACTTGAAGACCTTTTTAATTTTATTAAGTCTAGAAATTTGTACGAAACCTCAAAAAGAAAAACAAACATAAGCTTTCTATCTTCGTAAAAATCTTTTTACTTATCCTTGATCAACCAAATTAATTCCTTTGATCAACCAACTATTGATCGACCAATGATTTGTTTTAATCGATCAAATCCTTCATTTTGATCAAATTTACTCCACAGTCAAATTTCTTTCAATATCAACCTTGGATCGATCAATGTATTTATTTAATCAACGAAATACCTCTGTGATTGACCAAACTTACTATTTGATCGACTAAACTCGTATTTCCAGAAATGTCGAAAAGTGCCTACAAATAGGTCTGATGACCCTCCTCTCAAAACACACCTCAAGAGCTTTCAAAAGAGAAAAACGCCTATTCTTTCTTATGCTTTCGTGCCTCTGCGCTTACAACTATTGCAATCTAAAGTACGCTCGCTTTTTTACGATCCAAGAAAAGCTCGGTTTGTCATTTAATATTTCTGAGGTTCCATAGGAATATTGTTATATTACTTTATTTCTGTTGTTTTTGATCTGGGATTCCAAGTTGGATTGGAAGTCCCATTCTTTTCTCTGTCAGGTGTAAGATAAGATGTTCTGTACAAAGGTTGTGCCACCTTCGTTCAAGTGATACATTAGTGGATTTGACTAGCGTCGATTAGTTGAGAAAATCTTAAGCTGGGAGGCATAGGTAGTGGTTTTTACCTGAAAGAGTTTCCAATCTAAATCAGGTGTTATTTCTCTGGTTTGTGCATATATTATTTTTAATTTGTGGTGAATGTTTTAAAGTTAAATTTTTAAATAGATACTACATTGTTCACTCCCCTTTAGTGTATACTTGATCTTTTAGGCTTTGCTTGCACTCACAAACTTGGGGCTCAACCCATCCAAGAATTTGTAGACTTGCCTTGTCTGTCTCTGGTTAATCTGAGTATCACAACAGGAAAGTTGGAACACATTTAGCTCTTCAAAGAGCCCTTCCATCTCAGTATAATAATCAATTAACATCCTTTCTCCTTGAGACACGGACCATATACGACGATATATATTTGAGAGGCAAGTATTATTGGATTTTTGAGAATATTTCTTGGACAGGCTCTCCTATATATCCTTCGTTGTCTTATATAACGGATTTGATGCTATCAGATGCTCTATATTATTCATTATCCAGTTCATCACCAGATAATTGTTCTGTTCCCATTTTTCAAAGTCCTTGTGAGTTGACTCAGGTGGGCTACTAATAAGAATAGGAAGTTTATTATGGCCACCCACAAATATTTTAAACTCTTGTGCCCATAGTAGGTAATTCTGTGACTCGTTCAACTTAATAGTGGTCCCTTGAACCATTAGAAAAGCCGAGGTAGTCATTGGCTTGACTTCGGCAGATTCAGTTGATGTAGAAGCCATGATTGCAACCAAATAGAAGCATGAAAATACTAAACCAGATTTGATCTATGGGAAGTACCTGTTGGTGCTAGAGCACCACGATCATTTATTTTGATGATAACAAAACACGTGTTATTTAACATTTGCAATTTGAGTCCTAGATTTCAGGTCAATTGCAAATGTAGACGTGCTTAAACGGAGTTCGAGCTCGCATCCAGGACGAATTGGAGGAGCTTGACGGAAAACAGAGGAGGTTCGCGTGGAGTGACAGATTGAAGATAGAAGACAAGAAGAATAGGATAGATTCTTTTTAATCCTTTCTTGTATCTATCGCCTTTATTTTCTTGCTCTTTTTATTTTCCTTAGAATATTATGTTAAAGAGCCTCAAAGTACCCTAACAGTAGTCCTAGGAACACCTGCACAACCCTAGGATACTTAGGTTTTCTGTAGAACACTTAGAAAACCAATATAGGGTTCAAACAGCACTTCCAGACGTCTAATTCCCAAATCAGACGTCTGATAAAGTATTTTAAGACGTCTGACTGTTGTTTCAGACGTCTGATATCTGTTAGGCTGGACATAGCTAGTTCTGTCTGATGAAATCAGACGTCCATACCTTAGATCAGACGTCTTAGGAGACGTCTGATGGACTTGCCAGACATCCAGATAGTGGACCGTTGGCTAGCTTAGCAGGCACTGCAGAATGACTGTTAGAGCCTTATCAGACGTCCTTAGGCCTTTCCAGACGTCTGATAAATGACCGTTTTGCCTCGGCTGACCCAAAATCTCTTCTCAGAGATTTTCTAGCCGTTGCAACGTTTGGAAATCAATTCCCATAGTAAAAGTAGGTTTCCAGACGTCCAGACATAGTGCCAGACGTCCTATATGTCGTCTGATGGACTTGCACTAGAACCCTGTTTAGATCTGATTCAAGTCAGGAAGAGACCCGCCCAAAATCAGACGTCTGACCTTGGAATCAGACGTCTTAAAGTGAAGTTTCAAACGTCTGATGCCAGAATTAGACGTCTGATTAGCCTGTCAGAACAATGATTGTTCCTGATTTCGGGCTGATTCTCTTGGGCTTTGTTCCCAACGGCTATAGAACCTTTCCTAAGCCTTCCAAAGCCTTCCTAAGGCCTCTATAAATAGAGGGGAACCTTTAGACACCAAAAGATACACTTGAAAACACCTAGATACACAAAACACACTTGGCTACACACTTTCACACTCTCTTGTGTCCTAGCTAGCTCTTGCTCTCCAAGCTCAAGCTCCATTCTCTTGAGAGTATCAAGCTTCGCGCACCCGCTCTCTCGCCGTAGTTCACGAGAGCGAAGTTGCGCCGTCGCGTGGCACACGCACCGCGTCATCAACTCGATGCACTCCTTGCAAAGGGGAGTTTCCTAATTCTTATAGAAGCTTAGGTTAATTTTGTTGGCTCTATAGGATTGTTTATTTCATCTTTGTTATTTAGTTGGGTATTTGCTTTGCGAATTCCCGTCTCCTTCGTGGGACAAAATCCTTCTCGTGGAGAGAAGGGGTTGAGGAACGCTACCCTCGTACTTGTAGCGTGGTTGTACTGAGGTTGAATCACCCTCGTTTTAAAGTGATTCGGTTAGTGGTTTTGATCAACTAGGTTGATCGGAAAATCCTAACTCGAGAGGGTTAGGTGGTGGTTTTCACCCGGTTTGGGTTTCCACCTAAAAATACTTTGTGTACTTTGTGTGATTGATTTTCTTTGGTGAGATTGTTTTATATTTTATTTCCGCATTTATTACGTCACCCCCTCCGAGTAGGGGAACCTTCAGTACCAACTCATATCATATATTAGATCTTGGATTTGAGGAAGAGAGCGGTAGAACTCGCTTTATGGTTATGGGAAGTACCGACCATAACCTAATATCATCTAAAACGAATTAGTGCCACCTTCAGATGTAGTTTAGACCATGTTTTTTTTTTGATCAAGACACCCAAAGAACCACACAACATGGATCGGATCGATCCAAGAGGGCCCTAGCCGCCTTGTAGATTGCTTGCGACATTGCAGAAGCCATCGACAGCGCTGTAGATGCTCTGACGACGCAATAATTGCTGTTGGGAATGATGCTACAGGCCTCAAATGGCCCTAGCAGCGCTATAAAACGCTGGCGGCAACTCCAAGGTGCTCTGATGAAGCTGTAGGTGCTCCAGCAGCGAGTAGATGCTGCTAGGGATGATGCTACAGGCCTCAGATGGCCCTAGCAGCGTTGTAAATTGTTGGTAGCGGCACTTAGGTGCTCTGCAGAGGTTGCAACATCGACGACGGTGCCCAGGTTGTGCAATCCACCGGTTGGCGGCGCCTGGCGGTGCCCCTTGGATGTGAATTGGTCTGCCCTTGATGTATTAGGGTTCTTTTGTGGATTAGGGTTTATTTGTTGGGAAAGGTATAGAGAACGGAGGATCTAGGATCCACTCTGCTCTGATACCATGTTGAGGGAAAATGAGAAAAAGTTTTCTATTTTAAAACAAAACCTTAGGCCTTTTTATATAAAGAGAGCCCCGGGTAATTTACATAAGTGACCCCTCAACTCTCAGAAAGACTCATATGCACCCTTACACATAATAATACTACTAACATGGTCATTTGAGGAGATTGGAGTAGTGTAGATGATACTCGTTGGATCAAGTCACGTGTGTAATGGTAGTCAATGTTATGGAGTCTTGTTAGTCTTTTATTTTATTGGTGTTGTGTTATGTTTCTTTTCTTCATGGGGTTGTACTGTAATTTGCACCCACTTCTTTATATAATGAGAGGTAGGGTTTCATAATAAACTAAGTGACTTATTTCTTCTTGTTATTAGAATGACGATCCTAGACCAAAGCCCTAGGTACCACCACCCAAGAAAGCCTCCAACCCCTCCACCGTATCCCTTTTCTCTCTCTCTCTCTCTCTCGCCGGATCTACTCTTTCTGGTTGGTTCCTCGTCACAAGTATAGTAGTGCTAAGGACCTTAGACCTTCCTAGCGGTGTTGCTTGAGAGATCTACAACATCGCCTAGCCCTTGCTAGGCATGATTTGTTGGCACTAGACCCATCAAGGGTTTGTTGTTGCTGTAGGTCACTGTCAGCCTCATCTGGGGTGGTCTTTAGCCACTACTGTCATCTGGTGACCCCTCTCCTACCGCTTAATCTGAGAATGCCTTGGTAGGGACTTTGTGTGTCCTCCCTTTTCTTATCCTCATTCTCGAGGAAGCGGCTACCTTGTTGGGGGTTGATATTGGCCCTATGGGTGTAACTATGCATTTGATTATGATATGAAAAAGTCAAGTTTTTTTAAGAGATTAGTATGATATACTCCTGATTCAATGCTTTACAGTGTCTTTCGTGGTGGATTTGTAGTTCTACTGTGAAGGTATGGCCTCCTTTGATGTTGAGCCAAGCACCTTTACCACACAGAGATTGGCAGATGATACAATGACACGAAGTGAGTATGAGAGACTACTTCGGGATCTTAGCCATCATGATGAGTTTCGGGGGGCCACCGAGTTGGGTTCTACTACACTGACATGATTTGGGGTAGCACAAAGTAGCTTATTGATTTAGGTGCTTCATGACATCTTAGTGGAGATTGGAACTATTTTACCCACTTAGGTCCGTACCTGTAGATAAGACAGTGGAGGTTGGAGACAGTAGGCGCTCCAGGATAAAAGGTCAAGGGGAGGTTCCAGTGGCTTCAAGTTTTAGATTGCTTAATGTTTTGTATGTTGCAGACTTTCATATCAACTTACTCTCAGTCAGCAAGATTACTAAGGAGTTTAACTGTTGTGCTATCTTTGGTGATATGGGATACATCATTTAAGACAAGTTGACAGGGAAGACGATCGGTATTGGAAATGTAAAGGGTGGAGTTTATTGTTTGGCTTAGACTTGCTGTTGCATGTCGAGAAGTCTCTTTTGTTGTCGGGAGTGTATTTCAGTGGTATCTCCAGCTTGGACATTTTATTTTGGATAGCCTTCGACGAGTCATTCCCTATGTATCTCCTGCAACCCTGATTTGTTGTGTTGCTTGTTAGATGGGCAAGCACTAACGTTCTTCCTATCTTGTGAGTACTACTCCTGGGTTGATGACTTTGTTTGAGTTGTTACATATGGATGTATGGGGGTCGAGCCGGATACCAGATAAGTAGAGTCATTGTTACTGCTTAGTAGTTGATAATTTTTCTCACCTATTGTAGGTGTTTCTGTTGAAGAATAAGTCAGAAGTTGGATCTATCATTGAGCATTTCATATTGGAGATAAAGAATTAGTATTCAGCTATTGTTCAAGTGATAAGATCAGATAATGCACTTAAGTTATGCACCACCAGGTTGTTTGCTTTTTACAGGTCTCAGAGGAAAGTGCACCAAACCAGCTGTGCGCATACTTCAAAGTAGAATGGAGTGGCTGAGAGAAAACATCGACATCTTTTGGATGTGGCTCGTACTTTGTTGATTCATCATAGTGTGCCTTCGTCGTATTGGGGACATGCAGTCCTTATAGCTTACTATTTAATCAATTGAATGCCCTGGTCAGTGCTTCATGAGCATATTCCTTGGCACATGTTGCATCTTGAGTGAGATTTTTTAAGTGCCACCACGTGTGTTTGGCTGTGTTGCATTAGTTGAAGAAAATGAAACTTCATAATTACTAAGCTGTCACTACACCTCTATATATAGAGGTAAGGGAAAAATTCCAACATAAATCTAACAGTAAAATAAAAAGACAACTCCTCTCAAAATAAACATAACACACTCCCTTTAGTTAGAGCATATATATCAATTATGTTCAGCTTGTTTCTACACTTCTCAAACATAGGGTGCGCTGACGGCTTAGTAAACATGTCTGTAGTTTGGTTTGAAGAGGCAAGGCAAGTAGTACGAAGCAGACCCTGTTGAATTAAGCTTCTAGTGTAGTGATAATCCACTTCCACATGTTTGGTTTTCTTGTGGAACATGAGATTGTTAGTAATGTATGTTGTAGCCCGGTTGTCACAATACATCTTCATTGGCTCCTGAATGGTAATATTAAGATCTTGCAACAAAGATCTTATCCATATCATCTTAGCTGCAGTATGTGACATGGCACGGTACTCAGATTTAACACTGGAGTGTGAAACTAGACTTTATTTTTTCCTCCTCCAAGTCACCAGATTCTCAGCTACAAAGGTACAGAAGCTTGTAGTAGATCTCCTGTCTCCAACATTTCTTGTATAATCTGCACTTGAGTAGGCAACAATAGACATGGGAGCCTTCTTGTAGAACAGAATGCCCCTACCTGGATATCCTTTAATGTACCTCAACACCTGCATCACAACCTACCAATGATCATCAGTATGTTTGTCTAAGAACTGACTTAGCTTACCTTTGCAAGACCGATATTTGGCCTGGTGATGGTTAGATACAAAAGTTTCCCCACCAGCTCTCTATAGGACTTCTTGTCCTTCAACTTCACAACATCATCAAAGAGATGAACCTTAGGATCCATAGGGATATTGGCATTCTTGGATCCGAGCATGCCAGTTTCCTGGAAAATGTCAAGAGCATACTTTTTTTGGGACATAACAATCTTCTGCTTACTTGTTGTGCTGATCATTGTTTAAAAAAACGTGCCTCGAGGCGAGGCGTGGCAAATTCGCCTCGAGGCTTAAGCCTCAGCTTGATTCTGTGAGGCGTGCGCCTCGCTTTGTCAAGGCGTGGCCGAGGCGCTGAGGCGTTGGAGAGGCGCCGCCTTGGGTATGTTACTTTGTAAAATGGTCATGTGCTAGTCACATGACCATTTTTTTGACCTAAGCTTTGGCTCTAGCCGTAAACCAAACCTCAAAAACGTGTGCAGCCTCCAGCACCTCATCGCAGCCTCCACCAGCAGACTGATAGCTCTTGCTCCACCGCATCGCAGCCTCCACCGGCAAGCAGCTCCACGCAGCACCAGCAGCACGAGCAGCTCCACGTAGCAGCAGTGCTCCACGTAGCGCAGCGCAGTGCTCTAGTGCCAGCAGCGCGAGCACACAGCGGCAATGCTCTACGCAGCGTAGGCTCCAGCGCAGCGCAGTGCAGGCTCCACGCAGCGCAGCGGCAGGCTCCAGCATAGCGGCAGTGCTCTAGCGCAGTGCAGTGCAGCGCAGCGTAGGCACGCAGCGCAGCGGCAGGCTCCAGCGCCGTTGTAGGTCCAGCAGTACAGTGCAACTCCAGCGTAATGCAGCTTCAGCAGCATAAGCCCGAGCAGTGGTCCAACTCCTGTGCAGGTCTGAGACTCCGAGCACAACTCCAGCTCCAGCGGCAGTGCTCCACTCTTCAACAGGATGCATTTGAGGTTGAGGTTAGTATGTTGAGGTTAAGCTTAGTATGTTGACTATAAGTTTAGGTCATTTCATTTAGGTTTATTTTTCAAGTTTAGGTCATTTAGGTTGATTTGATTACCAATCTCTTTTATACTTTTAGACATGGCGCCAAAGGTAAGAGGAGGAAAAGAAGGATCCACTGGCACTGCCAGGTCTGATCCTGGATGGAAGTATTGCACGGAAATTGACCTTCAAGGATCTCAAAGGGGGAAAGGATATAAGTATGTGAAGTGTAACTTTTGTGAGAAAACTATCACAGGTGGCATTGCAAGACTGAAGGAGCACTTAGCGAAGACACACAAAAATGTGGGAGCATGTGCAAAGGTGCCACCTGAAGTTGAAACTGAAATTAAGGCCTTCTTAACAAAGAAGGAAGTTGGTAGAAGAAGAGCACTTGAAGAAATGGAAGAAATCCGTCACATAGGTGCATATACAGTAGAAGGTCCATCTGGGTATGATGAAAATGCACCTATAGGATCAAGTGGTGCGCAAGTGGTGAAGGGTCCTATGGATTTATTTGTTGCAGGAGTTGAACAGAAAGTATGGCTTGGAAGTGATGGACCTGATAATGCTCCTCAATGTCCTCCAAAGCAGATTACTTTGAATTCTTCTTGGAAGAAAGAACAAAGAATTAGAACGTGTCTTAGTATTGGTAGATTCTTCATTGAGAATGGATTGCCATTCAATTTGGCCACCAGTCCATTTTACTGGCAAATGCTTCAAGATGTAACTATGGAAGGGGATTCAGAGGTCCTACAATGCATGAGTTACGAACTTGGATTTTGAAAGAAGTGAAGACAATAGCTACTATGATGGACCAAGCGAAAGCGTCTTGGGAAGAGATTGGATGTAGCATAATGTCTGATGGTTGGACAGATACAAAAGGACGTACCTTGATCAATTTTTTGGTTAACCCAAAACGTACGTGGTTTCTTAAATCTATTGATGCCTCTGATGAGATCAAGAATGTTGACTATCTCTTCAAATTGATGGATGATGTTGTTGAAGAAGTG
Organism: Thalassia testudinum; assembly: GCA_037157565.1. NCBI lineage: Eukaryota > Viridiplantae > Streptophyta > Magnoliopsida > Alismatales > Hydrocharitaceae > Thalassia > Thalassia testudinum. The sequence continues at coordinate 135,027,688 of JAZHRO010000003.1, read as the reverse complement.
GGTGAAAGCAATGTTATCCAAGTGATAACAGATAATGCATCAGCTTATAAAAAACCTGGAGAGAAATTGATGGAAAAAGGGGAACATTTGTATTGGACTCCGTGCGCTGCTCATTGTATTGACCTTATGTTGGAGGATATCATGAAGCTACCTCTTCATGACTGTTTTCAAGGTCAAACAAATAATTAATTACATATATGCACATGCTTGGGTGGTGGCCATGATAAGGAAGCATGTAGGAGGAGACTTGGTGAGACCTGTCGTCACTCGATTTGCTATTGCTTTCCTTACCTTGCAGAAATTACTAACAATAAAAGATGCTCTTGAGTCTTTTTTCACCTCAAAATGGTGAAAGTGTAGTAGTTATGCATTGAAGGTTCAAGGGCAAGCTATACAAAATATTGTCCTCAAAAGTAGAACATTTTAGCCTGGTGTAGCTTATGTGATAAGGACAATTAAACCGTTGGTGTTGGTTTTAAGAATGGTGGATGCTGAATAATATCCACCTATGAGATTTATTTATGAGGCTATGGATAGGGCTAAGGAAGTTATTGCTAAAAATTTGGGTAATGATGAAAAGAAGTACAAGATAATCTAGGACATCATTGACACAAGATGAGACAGACAATTGTAGACACTTGCATGCTGTTGCCTATTTTCTGAATCCCCAATGCCAGTATAAACCAACTTTTAAAGTTTATTCAGAAGTAAAGATGGGCTTGTACTTATGCTTCCAGAGGTTGATTCCTGACAAGGATGAGAGGTTGAATGTGGATCTCCAAACAGATGCATTTGTTAATGGAAGAGGATTATTTGGATGGTCCAATGCCATCGAGACTCGTTTTAAGAGGAGTCATGGTAAAGTTCTTTCAATGATTTTATCATTTAAATTAATAAATTTTGTTAATTTTTTCCTATATACTATAAATAAAATTTCCATTACAACGGATTGGTAGAGAGCATTTGGTGATGAAACACCTGAGTTGAAGAAGTTTGCCATGCGCATTTTAAGTTTGACTTGTAGTGCATATGCATGTGAGCGAAATTGGAGTGCTTTTAATTAGGTAAAAAGTCTAAATTTGCATTTTAAATTTAGAGTAATATATAATAATTAGGCTATCAAATTTAATGGTGAACTTTTCATTGAGTAGGTCTATACTAAGAGAAGGAACAGGTTGAGACAAGATAAACTCAATGACTTGGTTTATTGTATGTTCAATTTGAAATTGAAACACAAGGAGGTGAAGAAAAAGACAATGGATGATCCTCTATGCTTAGAGGAAGTAGACTCCGATGATGAGTGGATTGCTGAGCTACAACTTTGTAAAACAGAGATTGATGCTTATGAGGAGCTTGATGCAACTGTAGCTCTAGAGGAGGATTCTATTGATCTTGAGCAGTTAGTAGGAGCAGAGGGAGGACTACAAGTAGGAGGAAGTAGAAGAAAGAGGCAAAAGAGAAAGGGCAAGGGTAAAGGTAATATAGAATTTTTTATTTTACTGAACTATAATGTTTAAAGTTACAAACTAAGGTTCTAACTTCTAAGAAATTGTTTAAAATGACCTATCTTTTAGGCAAGGCTGTTATTGACATTGAGGAGGAATAGTTCCAAGAGAGTGATAGATATTGAGGAAGATGATAATGAGGCTAGGATGAAGTTTATGGATGACTCTTGGGATGATGCGACCAGCCCTAGCGACAACATTGATGAGCTTGACGGTGTTCAAGGAGGAGGAGACTAGAGTCTACAATGTGTTGTAGTTCTTTTGGGTTTTTGATGTGGATGTTTCATGTACCTTCATTTTAATCTATGTTTTAACTCTTAAGTCTCCCAATGGTTTGGGAAGTTAGTTTAGTTTGTGCTTTTGTTATGGTTTCTAATCTTCTATATTATATGGGTGTTTATCTTTTCATTTAAACGTCATCTTTCGTTTAGTTTCGTTCTTTCAATGTTGTGATAGAGAAAAAATGTTATGAAACTGTGTCATTTATGTTATTATTTCCTTATTAGCACTTGATATGTATATATCATTTTATTTTCTATATTTTTTATGCAAATCCTAAGGCTTACTCCTCGACCGCCTCGAGGCTTACGCCTCGCCTCGATGAAGGCAAACCGCCTCGGTACCACCTCGTGTTTTTTAAAACCTTGGTGGCGATCTCAATCTTAAGAAAGTACTTGAGTTTCATAAGGTATCGCATGACATACTGGCATGCTAAATAATTCTGCACTTGAGAAATACTAGCTATATCGTCACCTGTGAGTATAAGGTCATCCACATACATAAGTAGAGCCACGGTACCACCACTAGTCTTCCTCACAAATAGTGGGTGATCAGACGAGGACTTCTGCATCCCAACAACAGACAAGACCTTAGACGTTGAAACCAGGCTCGGGGGCTTTGTTTAAGACCATAATTGGCCTTACGAAGCCTATAAACACACTCCCCCTGAACCTCAAAGCCAGGAGGCTACTGCATACATCTCCTGTAAATCCTCAAAAAGGAAGACATTTTTGACATCCAGTTGGTGTAGATTTCATCCATAGTGAGTTGCAACAGATATAAGTATACAGACTGTGGAGAGAAGCAACCGGTGAAAATGTGTCAAAAAATTCACCTCATAATTCTGGGTGAATCTTTGGCCACGAGGCGAGCCTGATACCGAGAAATAGACCTATTTGGATTGTATTTTAAGGCAAAGACCCACTTAACACCAACAAGGTGCGCTCCAGGGGTTAAAGCTCCCAGGTACCTCTGTCACAGAGAGCAGACATCTCATCTTCCATGGCAGACTTCCAGTGTGGATGTAGTAGAGCCTGCTGGTAGGAACTGGGTATCTTAGCATTGGAAACTGCAGTAGTGAACGCATGAAACTCAGTACTTAGAGAATCTGTAGAAATGGTACTGTTAGCAACACGATATTGGGCACACGACCGGGGAGCTTTCCGGATAGCAATAGGAATATCATCATCCGTAGACATGGAGAGAGAACCTGGAGACACATCAGCAGGAGTACTGTCAGTAGCCTCAGCATATATCTGAGTGGGGGAGGGCAGTGGTGCCTCAGTAGGAATTGAGGTGGGGCGTGTATCTTCTCTCTATAGCTGACAGAAGCTGATATGTGATACACTTGAAAGCCTTGTCATCTAGTAGCACCACTCTGAATGTTCTCACAGGTTGTTCTAAAGTAGGTAGACTGCCACTCTAAGGAGAATCAGCATTGCTCTAAGTGAAATCCGCCATGGCTATGGGAGGAACAGGCATGAGCAATGCCATTTCCACATCCTTTAACTGATGGCCTGAAGTAGAAAAGCAAGGAATAGACTCATGAAATGTCACATCTGCATTAACATAGTGCCTTTGGTGTATAGGATCAAGACACCTATATCCCTTCTGAGTGTGTGAGTAATCAAGAAACACACATTTAACCACCCTAGGGGCTAATTTATCATGACCAGACCCAAGGAGTTGCACAAATGCCACACAACCAAATGTCTTTGGTAGCACTAGAAACAACTTTGAATCATGATACAAAATATTCCATGGAATTTGTTCATGAAGCATAGAGGAAAGAAGCTTGTTAATGAAATAACAGGCAGTGAGTACAGCATCTCCTCAGTAACTATGTAGGACACTATTCTAGATAAACAAGGCTCTAGCTATATCTAAAATATGATGATGTTTCCATTCTGCAGCCCCATTTTGCTGTGATGTATGTGGGTAGGACACCTGATGTATAATACCAAGTGGCCCATAGAAGGAAGGCAAGCTCTTAGTGCAAAACTCCAAAGCATTATTAGTTCTGATTGTCTTAATGCAAACGCTAAACTGAGTTTTCACAAAAGCTAATAATGGATCCAACCTCTAATGTATTACGCGTCAAAAATATCCATGATAAATGGGAGAAGTCATCGACAAATAACAAGTAATAATGGTGGTTCTGTCAGTCTGTCACACGGTTAGGATCCCAGACATCACAATGCAACAAATCAAAACAAACTGAACTACTAGACTGCATAGAAGTTGGAAAACTGGCTCTGTGATGCTTCCCCAGTTGACATGCATCACACTGAATCTTTATGGCAAGTGAGAGATGTGGGATGATCTGATGTAGTTTGTTTAGTGAAGGATGACCAAATCATTTGTGCCACTGTAAGGCACTCCCTGCAGTAGTATTCGTCTGACATACTGCAGCAGCTGGACTCGGCATTAGTCGGTATACAACCCCCTCCTCATGTCTACCACCAATCGTCCTCTTCGTTATGCGGTCCTGAAACGTACACCCAACTGTATAAAAAATGGCATGGCAATTCAATTGCTTAGTGATAGAGCTAACAGAGAGCAACTGCCTTGTCATGTCAGGTACATAATAAACAATAGAGAGGTGCACATTAGGAGTGACTGATACCCCTCTTATCACAGATGGGGGCATGCCTACCATCTGTCACCTGTATTGAGCGATCCTGTGATACCTCTTGCATATTCCCAAAACATTGGGGATTCCTTGACAAATGATCTAAATCATTAAAATCAATCAACCACGAGATATTCATACTTGATGTAGAGGCATAAGCTACAGTGCTTGAAGACTGAGGCTGATCATGGGTTAACTAAGCTAGGTTTTGTACTACCGCATCATAATCCGCCTATGCAAGAGTCACTATATCAGTAGACATGGATGGTGTAGTCATAAAAACTTGGTTGGCAACAACAGGCCATCTAAGTTTGTTCCAACACTTGGCCTCAATATGGCCAATTCTCCCACGGTAGGAGCATGTAGGCTTGCCATGACCATCATCAGTACACCCCTTGCCTTTGCCTCGAAAGGCTCTAGTCCGTCCTCTACGCGTACTCAGTTGCATGAGAAAAAGCAGCATTACTGGTGACAACCTTTGGAGTGGGTTGGACATGCAACCTGCTAAGTCTCTTGTAGTTCTCCTTAATGGGAGGAAGCTCGGAAAGTATTAATATTTATGAATGTATAGCAAAATAATCATCATTAAGCCCTACAAAAAACATATGAGCTGAGAACTCCTTCCTCTGATTCCTGTACGTCGGTGATGTGCACATGGGCCTGCATGCATTGTATTTTTCTAAGAGTCCCTTCTTGGTGGAGTAATACTGTGGGAGACTCATGTACTCCTGATTCAAATGACAAAGATCATAGTGAATTTGGAAGACTTGGGTGGAGTTGAGTTCATGAGAATATGCATCCTTCAGATCGTCCCACATCTGTTTAGCAGTTTTGTAGTGCATAACTTCATCTCCAATGTGAGGTATCACACTATTTAATATCCAGGCCCTTACCATGGCATTATCTCTATTCCAGGTTGCATATTTCCCTGTCTTCTGCTTCGGTGGTGCTTCAGTGAGAACATGTTGCTTATGTCCTTCCATAGTAACAAGAAATGTCTGAGATCAACGGGAGTAATTGGTCTCGTTAAGTTTCACAATAAGTGCAAATAACAAATTCTTGTAGACCACACTCTCCGATCTGTTCTGATGTCACTTTGGTCTACCTTCAAACATAGATCTGAATTTTGACAAAATAGGGGAATACACACCTCAAAATTCCGCTCACATGTGGTTCCAATATTTGTCAACAAGCCAAGGGGAATATACACCCCAAAACATACATCAATAGGGGAATACACATCTCAAAGTAATCCAAATACTGATTTGGTCATACCATCAAAGAAGAATTTCCAAACACCTTTTGGAAGGTCCTTGCTTCAGAACTCCATTACCTATGTACCAAGGACCTTCCTAGATCGTGTTGCAGGAGAAAATAGGGCCTATTGCCCTCTCCCTACCACCGAAGAAGAACCGGCAACAAGGAGAAGGTGCTTGAGGAGGGAAGAGGGTCAAAACGACCTTGCTGCTGCAGATAGCGTTGGGCGGCGGTACTACTGTGGTTGGCGGTGGCGGCGGTGCAGTTGCTGGCCGACACTGCTGTCGGTGGCGGTGGCGAGGCTGTTGGTTTTCTCGATGGAGTCCCTAACTTGGCTCTGATACCAAGTTGAAGAAAATGAACCTTCATAAGTACTAAGCCGTCCTTACACCATTTTATATAGGGAGAGGTGAAGGAAAAATTGTAACATAAATCCAACAATAAAATAAAAAGACAATGCCTCTCAAAATAAACTTAACAACATTCATTCATCTCCTTTCCCCATGTCGAGATAAGCTTGCACCATAGGCAGTCAAGTGTGTGTTCTTGGGATATTCAAGGACTTAGAAAGGATATAAATGCTTGGAACCCACTGGTAGGCACCATGTGAGTGTTAATGTTACCTTTCATGAGTTCATTTTATACTTTTCTACTGCTGCCCGGAGCCTATCTCCTGAGGTTACAGAGGCCCCCACGCCTATGCCTCCTCCTTTGGAGATGTTTATTTCTACTCCCTTGACTTCTATGACTAGAGTTATGAAGTTTTCTGAGCGTACTATTACCTACAAACACCCTCACAGTACTTTGCAGATGCCACCCTCCCCAGCAGCCACGGAGACATCACCCTTTCCAGCTTAGGTGACCACGGGCAGTTTGCATTACTGATGATACAGTACCTAATGGTGATGCTATAGGTCCAAATGAGGATATTTCTGCTTCAGAGCCAATACAGGAGGATCTGACAGATGATCTTGACCTTCTGATTGCCATTCGGAATGCACGCTAGAGTTGTGGCAGATATCTAGTTGCATGCAGTCTGTCTATTGAGGGATTTTGTTTTGCTTTTGGGAGCTTCTGCCATGCACTTTCAATTACACAGATCCTTGCCACCTACTAGCAGGCCATGCTTGATCCAAAATGGCACCAGCCTTTGGAGGATGAGATGGCTACTCTTACTTCATGTGGTAGTTGGGAGCTTACACCCTTACCAGGATTTTGTCTCTATTTAAAGAGATCCAATCCCATTGTTGACACCAATCACAATCCCAACAAACTTGGGATTACGATTCTAGTAATCCTGATTGACTCTTTCTTAAACAACCCAATCACAACAATTAACTAAATAAACAAAATTTGCACCCTATGTAACAACTCACGCCAACTCATGCACACACACACATGCGCACACACGCACACATACTCGCTACCTGACACTGCCACGTGGCACCTTCTTGTGGATTTGCACACTCTCCAAGTTGGATCCCGGAGATGAGGGAAGACTTGTCGGAGAGGAAATTTTGAGACTAATTGCCTGACCAATTATCTTCAACTTCCACATTGAGAAACTAGCTCAGATCTTCTGTAGAGGAGCCACTTGGAATGGCTGAAAAACTTTTAGCAATTTCTATAGTAGCTATTGCAGCCGTAGTAGACTTGTCCTCGCTTCAATGAAGAGATCGAAGATGCTCCAACTTGGTAGAAGTGAGCGGTGAGTCCTTGAGAGTTGATGATGACATATTGACCAAAGGTGGCCACCCATGCTTGTCCTAGCACCTATCTGGCATGTGATTGGTCCAGTTGTAGTGTGGGCACGAAGGGAAAACCCAACTACGACCTCTTCCTCATCCACGTCCTCTGTCACCTTGTGTAATGGCAAGCGTTGAAGATTCTAGAGGGGCCAGTGTGGAGATGTTGGAGTTATCTACCTCTATCTTTTCGAGGCAAATTTAGATAGTTTTAAGATCAAGTTTTTCTGAGGAAATAATTTGATCTCGCACAGATTGATGGTGGGGGTTTCAGCCCCCTTGAAATCTACACGCTTGCCATCTTACATGGGATTCAAATTGCTTGTCGCAACAATCCAGCTCGTAGATGCCAAGTTCTTCAAAGAGGCTTTCCATCTTTATGAAGTACTTACTATGGGAGAGATCTTGATTTGTGTTCCAGATACGCTAGCAAATATCTGTTAACTTGGCGCTACTAGCCTTTTTGGAAAACGTCTTCTCAAGTGCGTCCCATATATCTTTGACTGTCTTTATACAACATATTGGTTGCAATAGAAGAGCTAATTCAGTTTGTAAGCCAATTCATTACCGTATAATTCGCCCCCCACTTCTTCGCCTTTGTTCCATCATGTGCTTTAGGAGCCTTATCGATAAGCACGTGGAGCTTATCCTATTTGCCCTTAAAATTTTTGAAGGCATGTACCCACAAAATGCAGTTCGAGGCCCCCATCAACTTGATGGTGGTGCCTTGAACAAAGATCTTCATCTCCGCTGTGACTGATGACTCTGCATCTACCATGGCCTACGTACAACTTCTACGTAAAAACAAACTTTCTTTCCCGAGCCGAGGGGGCACAGCTGTCTTTCCCGGGTAACGACGTGGAGTTGAGGGGACACCTCGATCCTTCCCACGCAAACTTAGGGAAAGAGGGCGTGAACCTCTCTTAAACTTGGGCCATCGATGCTTCTTCACAAATGAGGACCTTCACACGGATCCTAAACTTTGGTATCGTGCAGAACTGCTCGCTCTGATACCTTGCGAAGAATCAGGATGGAGTTCTCTTCCTCTTGGGAAGAGTCTACATGCACAATGAGAGATGGAGAAAGGCCACATGTGAGGGAGAGAGAAAGTTGGCATGGAAGATGGCATGCGAAGAGGGAGAGATGAGGGGAGTCATGGTGGATACGAAAATTTTATTATTGAACTCAAAAGAAAACCAATGGATTTGGTCTCTATGTAAAGAAATCCAATCCGATTATTGACACTAATCACAATCTCAACAAACTTAGGATTAATATTCTAATAATCCTAATCCTAATTGACTCTTTCTTAAACAACCCAATCACTACAATTAACTAAATAAAGAAAACTTGCACCCTAAGCAACAACACCAACCCACACACACACACACACATGCACATAGGCTAATGCATAGACTTACGCCACATGGCACCTTCTCATGGATCTGCACAGGCTCATTAGTGGGATCCATAGGCATTGGTGTTGGCTTTGTTGTTAATTGTGGAGGTGTTGCTCTAAGAACATGAGTTGTGATGGCTCTTGTTATTGCTCCTGCTTATATGATTAGTTTTTGAATGCAAGGAAGGGTAAGTATCTTAAAGGTACTCACCCAATTGTATTCATAATGATAAGTACAAGGGTGTTGCATCAAGGTTACATCATGAGGTAGCATCCTAAAAAATCAGCTGGGAGGAGATGAAAGAGACAACATTCTCCACATAAGGAGTAATTCTCCTAACGACCATCCCGTTCCTCTCCTGCTTATATGATTATGTCAATGAGATTGGTGAAGAAAGGAGATAAGCAAGGTCGATACCAGGGATTGCCACTTTGATATTGTTGAGTTTGGCATGATTTGGAAGTGTGGAGGCTCTTCCACGAGGGAAATAGGCAGCAGCAGGTGCTACCAGTAGCCCCTGTTCTCACAACAAGGAAGAAAGAGAGGGTGCAACCACTGGTTGAGAAGAAGAGAGGGAGTTGTTGGTGTTGGATTTTGTGGAAATAATAATTCATTCAACTCAAATTAGAAGGATTACAAAGGCTCTTTTATAAAGAGAGAACACATCATAATTCTCTAAAACAAGTAACAAACTCAATCCTAATCTAATCACACCTCCTAAATTTAGAAAGAACAAATCCTAATCAATCAAAGCAAATTCTCTAAACAAACTTGCCAAAATATAACATACCAACTAAAACAAAACTTACAACTAAAGTAATCCCACACAAGACCCAAAACTGGCACCCACTTGGATGGCCAGACTAACTGCTACATGGCACTTTTATTCCTAACACTCTCGCTCTAGTCGAGGTTGAGGGACGATGACTTGGCTAACTTAGCTCGATGATGATGCGGCCAGATAATCCACCATCTTCTCTTAATGCGGCTACACATCTTCTTGCCACTTTTGTAGTTGCTGCTGTTTTGGCAACCTATAAAGTCATGCCTATTGGAGCAGCCTTCTTGTCTTTGTATAAGTTGATAGACTCTCTCCAACTTCTTCGTAGCATCCTTGGACTTGTACTCTTCTTCGAGAAGGATATGCAACTTGTCTTGTCCTACAAAGATCTTGAATGCACGAGCTTATAGAATATAGTTCGAGGCACCTTGAAGTTTAATCGTAGTGTCTTGAACTATAACATTTCCTTTCCCAGTGTTGATCTAGTTCTTGCTCTCGGCCATCTCTATCCACAAGAAGCAAGCCTTCTCCTTCTTGTACGCTCTACATAAAGTGTTGGATGTGTGGGAAAAGCCACTTGTCGGAGCCCCCTACTTGACTCCTTGGGCCTTGCGTAAGGCGCCAAGGACTCTCAAGGAGTTCTATGAGAGAACTCCTAGTTGACGAAGAAGCTTAGGCACACGAGGCCTTGATATTTGCGGGAATCATGCACAAGATGAGACTTCTTGTGCATGACCTAACAAGAGGAAAGGGCCACGTATGTGGCTGCTGTCCACCAGGGAAAAGTTACGCTTAACGTGGCTTTTCTTCTCTTCCTAGACGTGTAGAAAAACCTCCGGGAAGAGCCTAGACCTTAGGCTCTGATACCATGTTGAGTTTGGCACGATCCGGAAGCATGAAGGCTCTTCCACCTGAGGAAAATAGGCAGCAGTTGGTGCTGCCAGTAGCCCTTATTCTCATGACAAGAAAGAGAGAGGGCACACCCATTGGTTGAGAAGAAGAGAGGGAGTTGTTGGTGTTGGATTTTGTGGAAACAATAATGCATTCAACTCAATTTAGAAGGATTACAAAGGCTCTCTTTTATAAAGAGAGTACATATCACAATCCTCTAAAACAAGTAACAAACTCAATCCTAGTCAAATCATATCTCCTAAATTTAAAAAGAATAAATCTTAATCAATCAAAGTAAGTCATCTAAACAAACTTACCAAAAACCAACATACCAGCTAAAACAAAACTTGCAAGCAAAGTAATCCCACACATGACCCAAAACCGGCACCCACTTGGATGCCCAAACTGATTGCCACGTGGCACTGTAATTCCCAACAGATATCACATTAGGTGAAGCAAGTAATATAATTCATTGAGTTACCCTAACTTTTAATATAGGGAGGATTAAGAGAAACTACAAAAAAATCCTTACGTAAATAATATATTAAAAAGATTTATCAATATCAAGTGTAGTTGCCATTTATTTTGGATTATTCTAGGACTTAAATAAAAAAAATGAGGTTGTGCAGATATTTTGCTTCTACTGGCTCATTACTCCATATTGTTCTCTTCTTCGTCATCTTTTGTAAATTGGTCCTTCATTAGTTGTACACTCATATTTTGTGATAGAGCCGTGCCTTCTTTGATTAGCTACGAGGGGATTTCTCCAACTCTCCAATGGAATTCTTTTTGAAAAAAACAAAAAAAGTTCGAATTAGATGAGCTCTTTAATTGTTTTGTCCTGAAATTTTGATCTTCCCTTACTATTCTCAAGCTCGTATTCAACTTCTCACATCTTAGACTAATGCATTAGGTCTTCTGTCTAAATGTTTGAATTACTTCAAACAAGTCAATTCTCGCTTTATCGGACCCTCGTGCCATATCAAATACGTTCTCTAACAACTACCATTAAAAACAAAAAGGAAACACTCTAGTAACTTTGTTTTTGGATCCATTCCTTCATGTGGACAGATTGCCAGCTTAAAATCTTCATTTCTATGGATATCTTTTGCATATACTTGACTACTTGTGCTTTATTTTCAGAGGAATATTTTCTTGTGCTTTTTTTTCGGAGGAATCTTTTGGTCACAAAAACATGTCTTTCCACTTCAACCAACTTATATAATTTTTTGTGATTTTTGAAAACCTTCCCTTCTAACTGAAATGCATCCAATTTCCACTTGGTCCATTTGCATTGAATTGCATTCCACATATCCAGTCTTTGGTCTAGTCTACTTAGAAGCCCTTAGATTCAAGAATTTCATTCCAATGCAAAATTCATTAGAGGGTCATAATGGGAAAACTACACAAGCTCAAAACATGCTACCTCTTAGTTGCTTATGAACACATCCATCGCTAAATGCAGAAGTTAAGGATTCAAAGGTGAACCTTGTTGCAAATTGATTCTATCGGTCTCAATCCTTGTAGAACCAAATACCTTGTATAAGTAAATACCTTGTAAAATGATGTTGTGGTCCTTTGGTCTCTACTTATTTGTAGTCAGTTTATGTATATTTTATTATTTTCTTAAGGTGTACTGAACTTTTCCTACCTCGATATATTATGAGATAGGGTTAGTGAGTAAGATTTGCTTGGTCATTTTCTCTTACTTGGTATCAGAGCAACGATCCTAGATCGAAGCTTGGTATCCTACCCAAAACCCTAGCCTCTCGTACCCTCCATCGAAACCCTCCTCCAAGGGCACCACTGGCCCTCTCTCCTTATCGCCACCTCTGCAGCAGCACCGCCAAGGCCTAGCAGGGCCTTAGCGTCGCCACAAGGCCACCTGCACCTCCAGCGACATTGTAGTAGCCTTTGTTGTGGCTGCTACATAGCCAACATCACTTGTTGAGGGGCTCATGTGGCCCCTGCGCCTCCATAAGGAGTCTTTTGCTACCCTTGCATAGCCTATAGGGGGTCTTCGATGCCGCGTAGAGCCCTCTTGTTGGTAGGGGCAATTGTGTCGCCCTCCTATCTGATATTCTAGGTAGCAACATACTCAAGAAGGGAGAGGCAGTCACTCTGGGGGTTCCCTCTTACCTTGAAAGTGATTGTTACACCTACAATATCATATTTTTTTACATCAGAGATGATTTGAAAATGAAGTATTCAAATTTGATTTATTGTCTCCGATTGGATGTTTTGATCGTTTCTTGATTGGTTGGATGCATTAACCTTGATTTGTGGCAATTATAGTGGTTCAGTTGAAGGAAGATGGCATTTTCAAGCTCTTTGGAGGTGACATTGGATCCCATTTTAGGGATAGCGACATATAAGAGTCCCTCTTTTGGTCCCATGGTCAAGTTGGATAAGAACAACTATCTACGATGGTCACAAATTTTTCTCACGATAGTACGAGGTCATGATAAGGAGTATATTCTTCTTTAATTATAACCACAAGAGAAGACAAGTAAGAATGCTATGTGGAATAAGGATAATGCTATGGTATGTGCATGGATCATGAACTATGTTATTCAACGGATTAGTGATGAGATCATATATTATCCAATAACTAAGGAGATGTGGGATAGCCTGCAAGAGATGTACTTCCATGAAAAAAATTCAGCTCGAGTATTTTAGACCTTCCACATCTCACACAATCATGTTAGGAGGGTCATTCACTATCTCAGTACTATTTTGCTATAAAGGGCCTGTTGAAGCATAAAACTAGTAGACCTGTGTGTACTTATGCTTCTCAGAGGATGTACAGGAAGTAGATAGCTGTTTTACTCTTCTTGTCTAGCCTTGGACTAGAGTTTATTGCGACACCTTCTAAGAGCCTCACGCTAGCAGAGATTCCCTCACTTGAGGAGACTTATAGTAGGTTGAGCAGGATTGTTGTTCACCTACCTACTGTAAAGGTCACTGGTCAGACTTCTACTCTTGTTGCTACTTCTGGATGAGGCAGAGGGTGTTTCGCACCACAAGGCAGAGGTCGTGGTCATGCATTAGGGGGATGAGGTCATACTCTATGCACTTACTGTGGTCGACTTAGACACACTGAGGCCACCTATTGGACGAAGCATGGTCTTCCCCCCACTGCCAAGTAAGACAATTGAGCCTACTGAGGCTACTTCAAACACAGTGTCTCAGGTTGAGTTTGATGTTCTACTGTAGCGCTTCTCTCAGTTGACCTAGTCTTCTACTACTCCTGAAACAACTGCCCTTGTTTCCTCATCACCCACAGACTTTGCTTTTCTCATTCTATAAGTCGATGTAGTAACTGATTAGTTAACTCTAAGGCTTCGCGTTGTTGAGTTATGTTTAATAAGTGTTTTTATTATTTTGTATGATGAAAGGGTATACCTGTAATTCCCTTTCTGGTGCCTCTCTATATAAAGAGGTACATGATCTCTTTGAATAAACCAATTCATTTCAGTCCTAACATGGTATTAGAGTAGCGGTCCTAGAATGGGACTTTGGTATCTCACCAAACCCTAGCCTCCCACCCCTCCCACCAAAACCCTAACATCCCAGGCTTCTCAACGGCACCACCGGTCACCTAGGCTAGCAGTGCCGTCGCAGCAGGCCACCTCGACCTCCTTAAGGCCGGCAACAGCGCCACAAGCCGATTCGTAGGCTAGCAGCATCGCCGCTACAGGCCAAATCGGCCTATGCAAATTAGTAGCGTCGCCGCAGGGATTTGTAGCACCACCACAGGAGCTTGGAGTGCATTTGAGGCACTGCTGCAGGCCCTGTAGCTCTCTAGCATCACCACCTCGATCCTCCGATCAGTCCAATGCCGCCGCCCAGGCTCCTCTGAGTAGTCCAGCACCGTGAAGGGCACCGCTAAGTCCTCTTCTATGCCCTAGCGTGTGCAAAACTTGTTTTGTGATGTACCTACAGGGGTACATGATCTAAGATTGTCTTGGATATGACCGTTGGAAGGCGTTTTTAGGTTTGAAAATTCAAATTTCAGATCTCATGATTTGATTTTTAGACTCATAGATTTATGATTTTTCGTAGATCTTGACTCCGTATATCATGGGGGATCAGAAAGAAACTTAGTGACTTGATGGGAAAGAGTTCTACCACAAGCGCTCCCCTTTACATGCAGGGGGCATCGATTAAGTTGGATGGATCCAACTTCTTGCTTTGGTCCACCTCTTTCTCCTGGTTTGTCGGACCCCACAGGAAGAAATATATCTTAACTGATGTTCCTACTGTTAAGCCAGTCGATTGGGAGGCAGACAACAACTGGGTTGATACTTGTCTTCTCAAAAATGTCACGTAGACCATTGCCAAGCAGGTCATGGCTTATGCTTCGGCCAAGAAGATGTAGGAAGTATTTCATGAGATACACTCTCATAGAAGTAACATTATGAAGTTGTACGGTTGTGGAGGATATTCATAATCTTTGGAAATGCATCATGTCCTTATCCGAATATTATGGTACCATGAGGAATCTGTGGGACGAGCAAGAGGTGTACCAGCCTAACTCTACGGACGCTTCTGTTATAGCCAAGCAGAGAGAAGCTATTCGCTTTTTCAGCTTTTGTTTGGTCTTGGCTCTGAGTACAAGGTAGTCAAAGTTCAACTCATGATTATGGATGAGATCCTGACACCAGAGTAGATCTACTCTCGTCTTTCTAGGCTTGCCACCTCGGATCCTGTGCCCACTACTGATGCCTTTGCCATGGCTGCTGTTGGTCGTGGTAGAGGAAATTCAGGGGGAAGAGGTGGCAGAGCTCGTGGTGGTGGTGCACGTTGACGTGGTCATGGTCGGAGTTTCTTCTTTGAGTACTGTCACAGGAATGGACACACTCTAGACCGATGTTAGGTGAAGCACGGTTACCTACATGGTATGGATCCATGTGCTCATAAGGTATCTGCAGAGGAGACTACCCAGGTGCAGGAGGATGATATCTAGATCATTGTTTCTAGGGCTGACTACGAGCGATTCATAACTTCTCAGGGATCTACTTCTGCTTCTGTTTAGAGGTCTGCAGGTACTTCAACCATGTTAGTTAAATCCTAAGCTCCTGTATGGCTTGCGGATTCCGGTGCCTCCTCCCACATTAATGGTGATAGTACCCTCTTTCTTCTCTTCGGGAGCTTGTTATGCTATTTCAGGTCAAAGTGGCTGATGGGTGTTTGTCACCGTTTACTGGGCTCGGAAATATTTCTATCTCTAGCACTTTGCCTCTTTCTAATGTCATGCATGCTTCTAAATTTACGCTTAATTTAATGTCTATTAGCGAAATTACCAGAGATTTGAGATGCCAGGTTATTTTTCATGATCAATATTTCTTCTTGCAAGGCCTCCAGACGATGAGGTGAATTGGTGGACTTGAGCAGAACGAGCTCTACTACCTACATATCCCTCCTAGTGTCGATGCTGTTTTTGCCACTACTACTTTTCTAGTGGCACTTGAGACTTGGTCATCCTAGTTTGCATGTTTTGCGTCGTCAGTTTCTTATATTGTCTTTTCCCAATATTTTGATGTGTGATGTTTGTCAGTTCGGCAAACACCATAGATCTTTCCCACCAAATAATAGAAGAGCTAAATTTGTTTTTGCTCTTATGCATGTTGATGTTTGGGGCCCTTGTAGGGTCAACAGTGCTAGAGGATTTTGGTATTTTCTTTATTCTTGTGGATGATCATATTAGGATGTCCTGGGTTTTTATGATAGAAAAATCTGAAGTTTTTGATATTATCAAAAAATTTATTTTGGAAATAAAGACTCAGTTTTCTATTGTTAAGATTTTTCAGAGTGATAATAGGTTGGAATTTTTGAATGTCAAGACATGCTTTGTTCAAATCCTTTGGTATTGTTCACTAGACTATTTGTGCTCATATTTGCCAACAAAATGGGGTTGCTGAGTGTAAGCTTTGACACTTACTTGATGTAGCTCGTTCTATTATGTTTCACATGAATGCCCTATCATAGTTTTGGGCTGATGATGTTCTTACTGCTACTTATTTGGTGAATCGAGTTTGCTCCTCTGTCTTAGGGGGTAAAACTCTGTATTCTTTGTTGTTTCCTGGCAAGGATATTTTTTTGTTACTCCTGTTGTCTTTGGCTGTGTGTTTTGTCCATTTGCATAAAGTGGATAAGATTTCTCATCGCTTTGTGAAGTGTGTTTTTGGGCTATTCCAGGACCCAAAAGGGTATGATGCTATGACCCTATTTCACGGAGATTTTATGTTTCTGCTAATGTCACCTTTTTTAAGGAGATACCATATTACCAAAAACAGGGGGAGGAACCTACTGAGCCATCGCATGAGGTTCCCCTTCCTATGCCCACTAAGCCACCTATACCCAGGGTTACTCAACTTGATCCAGGTCCTTTTCTATATATTCCTAAGATTCTTGATATGGATACTTTTCCTAAACATTTCCAACGTAGGACCCAGGATGTTTCTCAGGTGGATGAACCATTATCTACTGTTTTTACTCTGTCTCCACCGACTGCTGATGATTTGTCTGAGGACCAGGTAATTTCTACTACTGAAGACACTACTCTGGACCTTCCTATTGCACAAAGGAAGGCTCTACGTTCTTGTGCTAAATACTCTGTCTCAGTTTATGTCCCTTGACAGCCTGTTTACAGTTGGATGCCAGTTTTCCCTAGCCATTGACAGTGTGTAGGTATCGCGAGATCATCATGAGGCCTTTCGAGATCCGTCTTGGACCTTGGCAATGGAGGAGATGGCAGCTTTACAGTCCCATCGCACTTGGGACCTTGTTGATCTACTCCTAGGTGCTACTGTTGTGGGGTGTAGATGGGTGTTCACCCTTAAATGTCATCCTGATGGCACTGTGGATTGGTACAAGGCACACTTGGTGGCCAAAGGATATACTCAGACGTTGGGGGTTGACTACTTTGAGACTTTTTCCCAGTAGCTCGTTTTAATTCTGTTCAAATACTGTTATCTCTTACTGTCAATAGACCTTGGACCATTCATTAGCTGGATATCAAAAATGCCTTTCTATATGACGATTTGGAGGAAGTCTACTTGGAGCAACCACTCGGCTTCCCTACTCAGGGGGAGTGTTAGGTGTATAGATTGAAGAAAGCTATCTATGGACTAAAACAAAGTCCTAGAGCTTGATTTGATAGATTCAGCAAGGTGGTCTAAGATTATGGCTTCACCAGATCTTCGACCGATCATTTTGTCTTTACTTTGAATAAAAAAATAGGCTCAGTCATGCTTGTGGTGTATGTGGATGACATACTTTTGACTGGCAGTGATAGGCAAGGCATAAAGGAAATGAAGAAGATGCTACAGTCATATTTGTTACTAAGGATTTAGGCCCCATCAACTATTTCCTTGGTATTGAGGTGCAACCACACTGGAGGACTTGTGCTATCCTAGCGCAAGTATGTTCTTGACATGCTGAGAGACATGGGTATGCTGGGGTGCAAACCAGCATATGTGTCCATGGACGTGTCCTTGCCTATTGCAGATGATGACAACCCACTACTTCAAGATGTCACTAAATACCGTGCAGTGATTGGTAAGCTATTGTCTGACTGTTACTCGTCCTGACATTGCCTTTGTAGTTGGAAGATTGAGTCAGTTTATGCAGTCGCCAAGGGAAATCCATTGGGATGGTTTTGCCAGATTCTCATGTACTTGAAAAGTGCACTTAGGAAAGGACTCTTTTCAAAGACAATGGGCACTTGGATGCTTGTGGATACTCTGATGTAGACTATGCAGGTGCTCATAAGGATAGGAAGTCCACTACAAGATATTGCACATTTGTTTGGAGGCAATCTGGTTACATGGAGGAGCAAGAAACATGCAGTGGTGTCTAGATCGAGTGTTGAATCTGAATACAGGGCCATGTCTCAGACTACTTGTATGTTACTCTGGGTTTGTTCCATTTTGCAAGACTTTGGAGTACAGGTGCCTGATCCTATTTCGATGCACTGTGACAACAAGGCTGCCACGTTTATTACAAATAATCCTATTTTTCATGAGAAGACCAAGCATATTGAAGTGGATTGTCACTTCCTTAGAGATGCCATCTTAGCTAAGAAGATTTCTACACCCTACATTTGCAATGAAGACCAACTGGCAGATATCTTCACTAAAACACTTTTCAAGAAGAGATCACATTATGTTTGTTTCAAGCTGAGCATGTTTAATGTCTATGCTCCAGTTTGAGGGGAAGTGTTGAGTTATGTTTAATGGATGTTTTTATAATTTTGTATGATGAAAGGGTATACCTATAATTCCCTCTCTGGTGCCTCTCTATATAAAAAGGCTCAGGATCTGTCTGAATAAACCAATTCATTTCGGTCTTAACACACACCATCTGTATGGAGATCATAGGTGCTTCCCTCAACTTAGGCATGTTCCTCCAGGTAGGACGGTACAGGTAGCTGATGAGAGGCACTCTCATTTTGCTAGATAGGGGGTGGTTCCTGTCACCCCCACATTGAGATTACTTGACGTGTTGTTTGTAACAGATTTTTTTATTAGTTTACTTTCTGTGAGTCAGATTACAAAGGAGTTGAACTGTCATGTCATTTTTGACGATGTGTCTCGTGTATTTCAGTATAAGCTCATAGGAGGACGATTGGTGGAAGATGTGAAGGGGCGTTTATCGCCTAAGCCAGAATCCGTCTGCTGCTTCTTGCCTTAAGGAGGTTTCCTTTGCAGTTAAGAGTCCCTTCTAGTGGCACCTTCATCTTGGTCACCTTCCTCTGGATCAACTTTGCCGTGTCCTACCCCATATCTCTCCATCTACGATCATCACATGTGACGCTTGTCAGTTGGGCAAACATCATCGTTCCAGGTATCCTTCTAGTCAAAGTATTAGGTTTACCGCCTTATTTGAGTTGGCTCATATGGATGTGTGATTTCCTAGCTGGATTCCTGACCAGTAGGGTCACCGTTATTTTCTTGTTATTATTGATGATTTTTCTAGAGTGTAATGGATTTTCCTTGTGAATAACAAGCATGGTGTGGGTACTATTATTGAACATTTTATATTAGAAATAAACAGTTTTCCACTATCGTTAAGATCGTGTGCTCGGATATTGTTCTTGAATTTTGCACTTATTAGTTGTCTCTGTTTTACAAGTCCCATGGCATTGTACATCAGACTAAATGTGCTTATACCTCTCAACAGAATGAAGTTGCTGAGAGGAAGCACATGCTTCTCCTTGATGAGACTTGCAACTTGTTGATACATCATTGTGTTCTCTTTGCTGAGAAGATGCCATCTTGAGTGCTTATTTTTTGAGCAACAGGATACTCAGAGCTACTTGTATTTTGATTGACAGGATACCCAGCTATGCTATCTATAAATAGATTCTTTGGCAACTGTTGTATCTTGATCGTAAGATTTTCCATGTGCCTCCCAGTCTTTGGGTGTGTTGTTTTTGAACACAATCCCACACTTGGTAAGGATAAGTTAGCTTTGAGGGTAGTTAAGTGTGTTTTCTTAGGGTACTCTTGAACTCAAAAGGGTTATCAGACTTTTGATCCTATTTCTGTCATCATTATGTCAGTGTTGATGTTACCTTTCATGAATCCATCCTTTATTTCTCCACTACAGGGTATGATCTTTCTCCAGAGGTTATTAAGGCACCTATGCTTGTTCCCCCCATACCTTTAGAGAGTATACTAGTTCCTAACTTTGTGCCCTTTACTACTGAGTCTGCGAGGTATCAGGACCCACTTGTTATCTTTAGGTTTCCTGTCACTTATAGGCAGTACCCCCCTCCTTCACCGATATCGTCTTCGCTAGTATAGGTGAGCACAGATATTTTGAAAACTGAAGGTGTTTTATCGAGTTGTGATGATATAGGTGTAGAGATGGATGGCACTACTTTTGAGCTAGTATATGGGATTGTCTGATGATATGGATCTTCTAATTGCTATTCGGAATGCACATCAGAGTCGTACCTAGTATGATGTGGCAGGGCTCTATCTCTTGAGGGCTTGGGCACTTCTTTTAGGAGGTTCTATGTTGTGTCCACTACTGGCTACCACCTACCAACAAGCAATGCTTAATGCAAAATGACGTTAGCCATGGAGGATGAGATAGCTGCCTTATGTTCATAGGGTACCTGGGAGCTTACTTCTCTTCCCGATGGAGCAGCTGTTGTGGGGTGAGATGGGTGTTTGCCATCAAATACAATCCGGATGGGTCGGTTGCTGGACACAAGGCTCGTCTTGTAGCCAAGAGGTTTACCTAGACATATGGCATGAACTTCAACACATTTTCTCTAGTCGCTTGACTTTCAACTGTTCGCATTCTTGTCTCTATTACGGTTCAATATGATTGGTAGCTTCACAAACTTGATGTCAATAATGTATTTTTTTGCTGTGATCTTCAGGAGGAGGTGTATATGTAGTAGCCACCAGGCTATAAGACTCAGGAGTGTGTGGGCAGATTGCAGAAAGCCATGTATGGGTTGAAGTACAGTCCTAAAGTTTGGTTTCTGAAGCTCTCTGAGATAGTTGAAGCCATTGGCTTTTAGAGGTCCACATCATATCATTCCCTCTTCGTCAGGATGATAGGAAAAGGAGTGGTTGTACTTCTTGTGTATGTGGAAGACTTGATTGTTATAAGGGATAATACAAGTGGCATTGCTAAGCTCAAGCAATGTCTTGTAGGAAAATTTGTTATGAATGGGCCATTGAGGTACTTCCTTGGGATAAAAGTTGCTCGCAACAAGAAATGAATTGTTCTATTTCTAAGGAAGTATGCTTTAGATATTCTACAGGAGTCAAACATGCTATTCTTATGGATCCCAAGGCTAGACTGTATGATGAGAAGGCAGAGATGGTTGACAACAAATAGTATAGGCAGCTAGTTGGTAAGCTTCTTAATTTGACAATCACCAGACCTAATATTTCCTTAGCTACTGGGAATTGAGTCAGTTTATGGATAGGCCGATGAGGTAGCACTTGGATGCAACCGTGACAGTGCTGAGGTACCTAAAGAAAGTACCTAAACATGGTATTTTGTTTAGTAGAGGGACTTTCATGAGTGTAGTAGGATACTCAGATGTAGATTATGCGGGTTGCTTGATAGACAGAAAGTCTACCACAGGATTTTATACTTACGTTGCTAGGAATCTAGTGACATGGAAAAGCAAAAAGCAGGTAGTTGTCACCAGATCTAGAGTGGAGTCTAAGTATAGGGCTATGCTCATACAACTACAAAGATGTGGGTGAGTTCACTTTTGACAAACTTACATATTTCTTGTAACACACCTATGGAGATGAGGTGTAATAATAGGGCTATCATGTACATTGCTAGCAACCCCATGTTCTACGAGAGGACAAAGCACATTGAGATCGACTGCCATTACATACGTGATTTGATCCAACGTGGGCTCATTCGCACAATCTCAATCACTTCAGAGGATTAGACAGTAGACATCTTTGCTAAGCCACTACCATGTTCTTCCTTCAATGTTTATTGTTCCAAGTTGAGTATAATTGACATTTATACCTCAGCTTGATTGGGAGTGTTGTGCCCCTTCAATTTCTACTTATTTGTAGTTAGTTTATGTATCTTTTATTATTTTATTTTTTTCTTAGGATGTACCAAACTTTTCTCACCTCCATATATTGTGTGGTAGGGTGAGTGAATAAGATTCACTTGGTCATTTTCAACTACTGATATATCTTAAATTAAGTCAAATAGAAAAATTCATAGAGAGCCATGATGGAAAATTTACATTAGTCCAAACATGACAGAAACAGTATTTGAAATTACCAAGCGGGAGATAGTAACTCAACATTCTCCAAGACCAATTAAAACTGGAATTGAGTTTACACAATTTTACTTTGCTCGTCACGTCGGTTTGCTATTTATATCATCTGAAGATAGAAGGCAATAAATTTATAAGCTCCATCTGATTTTCACCTGTTCATGTTGAGTAAGGGAAAAGGGTTTAAGGAACTGAACTGAAGCTTCTGATTGATTGATTATCTCAGGTGTTTTGCCTCACCTCTTTGAATGCATAAGCACTGAAGTGTAGAGATATTTCAGTTGTTTTGTTTCTGTCCTTTTCTTCTTTTTTTCATTCTTACTTGGACTTGTGCTCATTTTACCCCTAGCCTATTTGTATAAATAGAGGGCTAGGGATTCTATAGAAAGCATAAAATCATTTCATTCCTAATATGCTCCCTTGTTTTTCTTTCTCTACCAAATAATATAAGCTATTCTTGGGATTTGTATATGCTCTTGAGGATAAAGAAGAGTTTCTCCTCAAGAATCTCAAGAGCTCCAACCCTAGTGTATAAGACCCAAGAGAGGGGATCCCCTATCATCATGCTAGGCCCCATTATAAGGTCACCAGCGACCGTCCTCACTATTGTTGGGTTGGGGCAACATCGGAGCACCATTGTCGAACCACAGTGGTGTTGGTCGCAGAGAAGTCATCTTTCTTGGTCCAGCGACGGTACCAAAGGTGCTAGTTACACTTGCTTCCCCTATAGCAGGTGAAGCAGTGGGTGTTGCACCTTGGTGACAACCTTGAAGTGGTCGCCTAGAGTAGTATCGCCATCGTCGGTGGTTGGTGATCTTGCTAGTTTGTGGGTAGGCAGCCTCTAAAGGATTGACGAGACTCTAACCTCAATCCAAGACTATTTTAGGTGGTATCTAAACTGATTTGTGAAGATTTCTCATTGAGATTGTGTTTGGATGAGTTCTTCTATGGATAATGGTGTTTTGGTGCCTCTTTAGTATCTTTGCAATTGTTGGTTACTGTTTTGAGGTGAAATCCCGATCTTGTTGAGAAGGATGGCCTCCAAAATTGTTGATTCACTTGTACAAGGGGATGGAACCCAAGGGGAGTACAAAAATCCCTTTTTCGGCTCGACCGAGAAGTTTGAAAGGACTAACTATGCATTATGGCCACAATTGATTCTCAATGTGGTTAAGGGTCGTGACAAGGAGTACACTCTGTGGGAGGAAAGAGTTGAGTTTATTTCAGAAATCCTAGGCTCTCTTATATATAGAGAGGCCTAATGGGTAAATTACAAAGTCACCCTTACATAATAAGAAAATAGCAAAAAGAACTCAACAACTCTTATCACTCCTCAAGCTGGAGCATAAATATTTGACATGCTTAGCTTAGAACAAAGATACTCTAGTCTCTTCTTAGCTAAGGCCTTGGTGAAGATGCCAGCAATTTGGTCTTGACTGGAAATATAAGGTGTAGAGATCTTCCTAGCTAGTACTGCATCACGAACAAAATGGCAATCCACTTCTATGTGTTTGGTTCTTTCATAACTTGCTGGATTGTTGGCAAGGAAGGTGGCTGCCTTATTGTCACAATACGTAGGTATGGGATTCGAAACTTCTACTCCAAATCGCGAAGAATAAATCTGATCTGGTAGAGCTCACAAGTACTGTGAACCATGGCCCTGTATTCTAATTCAGCACTGGATCTGGAGATAACATTTTGCTTATTACTTCTTTATGTAACTAAATTGCTGCCTACATAGGTGTAGTATCTTGTCATGGATTTTTTGTCCTCATGAGCACCAGCATAGTCTGCATCGGAAGTCATGTCTTTGAAAGAAAAGACCCTTTCCAGGAGATCCTTTTAGGTATCTCAATACTTAGCATACTCCAGCCCTATGTGTTTCTCTGGGCTCCTGCATAAATTGGCTCAGCCTCCCTATAACATGTGAAATATCTGGCCTCGCCACAGTAAGGTACAACAGCTTGCCAACCATAGCTCTATATCTGGTGACATCTTCTAAAATCGGGTTATCAGTATCCATAAAGCGAGCAGTTAGATCTAAAGGATACCAGCAAGCTTGCACCCTAACATCCCTGCCTCTTGGAGCATCTCCAGGACATACTTTCTCTGGGATAGGACCATTCCTTCATTAATGTGATGTATCTCAATACGTAGAAAATAACTAATCAAGCCAAGATTTTTAGTAACAAATTGTGCATGTATGAAGGCCTTGGTCTCCTCTAGACCCTGCAAATCACTTCCTGTCAACATAATATCATCAACATACACAATTAGAATAATAGATCCTGCCCGTGTGTGCTGGTGAACACAGAGTGATTGGAAGTAGATCGAAGAAATCCAAAACTCTGAACTGCGGTGTTAAATCTGTGAAACCAAGCTCTATAACTTTGTTTTAGGCCATATATTGCCTTATGAAGCCTGCATACCTTGTAACACTCCCCCTGAATAACGAATCCAGGAGGTTGCTCCATATATACTTCCTCATCAAGGTCACCATACAAAAAAGCATTTTTTATATAAAGCTGATGTACGGGCCACCTTTGATTGACTGCTATAGAAAGAAGAATCATGACAGAATTCAACATGCAAATGGGGAAAAAGTCTCAAAATAATCCACGCCAAAGGTTTGAGTGTAACCCTTGGCAACCAGCCTTGCCTTGTATCTCTGAATTGTACCATCAGGGAGGTATTTAATGGTGAATACCCATCTACACCCTACAATTGTCGCTTCTGGAGGTAAATCAATAAGTTTCCATGTACCCCTAAATTGAAGAGCAGACATCTCCAATGCTCGGGTCTAGTTAGGATCCTGAAGAGCCTCTTTGTAATTGCGTGGCACTTGATGACTGTCAATTGTAAAAGGAAGTGACTGTCCTACTCTGATCAGTAGTCATATAATTTGCTAAAGAGTAAGGAGTGCACAACCGTGGAGCCTTTTGCTATGCTATAGGAAGCTCCAGGTCAGCACCCTGAGTGGAAGACGGTACCTGATCTGCAGACGAATCAGCAGAATCAATAGGAGATTGAGTAGAATCATGTTGTGCAGGGATAGTGGAGAGAGGCTCCTCCACATATGGATGGGAATCTTTGGGTTTGCGGTGGAAGGTTTGAATGGCTCTACATCAGGTGTAGCTGTATTTGGTGGATGGGATAGCTTAGTAGGCTCTGGAGGCGGTGCAGATGGTACAGGGAGAGGGATATTGTTTGGCACAGTAGGTGAGGATTGGCTTCCTTTATGGGAGTAAAAAGGAAGCTCTTCAAAGAAGCTAACATCAGCACTGACAGAATTTGTGAGCCATCGGATCATAACAACGATATCCCTTTTGGGTTCTCGAGTATCCTAAGAAAATACACTTCACTAAATGAGGAGATAATTTGTCCATCTTAAATAGATGAACAAAGCAGACACAACCAAAGACAATGGGAGTAAGAGGAAAAAATCCCTACCAGGAAACATAACAGAATAGGGCATCTTGCTCTTGAACACAGATGAAGATACCTTATTTATGAGAAATACTGCAGTAAGAACGACATCAACCCAAAAATAAGATGGAACATTCATATGAAATATTATGGATCGAGCCACATCCAACAAGTGTTGTAATTTGCATTCAGCAACCCCATTTTGTTGGGAGGTGAATGCAAGAGGTCTGATGAATCACCCCCCTAGAACTAAAACATTGAGTCATTTTGGCATTAACAAATTCCAGTAATGAAAAATCTTTATAATAGTTGAGAACTGAGTCTTTATTTCATTGAAGAAATTTTGAATAAGATTTTTCCTTCAACATAAACATGCAAGACACATGGGTACAATCATCAACCAAAACGAGGAAAAAACGAAAATCCCTAACATTGCCGACCCTACATGGTCCCCATAAATCAGCATGCACAAGATCAAAAGGAGACTAAGAGTTCATATTTTGATTGGAAAAAGAACGGTGGTGTTTGCCAAGCTGATAGGCATCATATGGAAAATAATCTGGAAACTTCAAATATGGAAACTGACGACGAAGAACAGGAATACTTGGGTGACCCAATCGAAGGTGCCACTGTAGAGGAGTAGAGGCAAGAGCAGTAGCAGTAGTGGGGGTGGTAGGCTAAGGTAGTAGAGATCATTTTGCTCAGGTTCTCCACCAATCTACCTTATCGTTCGTAGATCCTGCAAAAAGAACTAGTCATGAAAAATTGCTTGGCATCCCAGATCTTTAATAATTTGACTAATGGATATCAAATTAAGAGAAAATCGCGAGGCATGCATAACATCTGACAAAGGAAGGGAGGTATATCTCCAAGGCCTATAACAGGGGATAAACCACCATTTGCCACCCTGACCTGGAAGGGGATGGCAAGACTACGAAGGGATGAAAAAAGAGTGGAATCTCCTGTTATATGAGAAGCACCTGAATCTAATATCCATGCTGGCACACGAATACTGGCTGATAGAGCTCTAGTACCATGGGATGGGAAACTGATGCCTTAACTGCAGTTGTGGTTTGAGAAGTCAGCAGCCTATCATATTCTGCTCTCGAAATAGTAATTGGACTATCCACATCTTGGGACTGTGCACCATCTTCCTTTGAGGTCCTGATTAGCACGAGGACCCTGGCTTTGAGGGTACCCATGCTTAATCTAGCATCTGTCCACGGTATGTCCAACCCTATGGCAATATTCACATACAAAGTTTCCTTTGCCACAGCCTCGTCCACCACTAATAGGTGAACCACGACCACGACCAAAGGAAGCCAAGGCAGATGAATCAAAACTGGGAACAAGGCTATGAGATCTCTAATCTAAAGAGACGAGTGTAGATTTTAGTAGGAGTGGGGATCTCCTCAGAAGTCATCAACTGGTCCTTTACGGACTTATACTCTAGACCCAATGTGGTAAGGAATTGTACATATTTGATTGCCTCTCTTTATTTTGCCATAACTGTGACATCAGATGTCAATGGCTGATATGTATCTTGTTCATCCCACAGATTTTTTAGCGTCCCATAACACTCTGCCAATGGCATAGTCCCTTTTTAAATGTGTGGATATCCTCAATAACACGATACAATCTAAAGATGCTACTTTTTTGTGAGTGGATCTCATGTAGTACCTCCCACATTTTCTTCGTAGAGGCAT
This sequence comes from Thalassia testudinum, assembly GCA_037157565.1. NCBI lineage: Eukaryota > Viridiplantae > Streptophyta > Magnoliopsida > Alismatales > Hydrocharitaceae > Thalassia > Thalassia testudinum. The sequence continues at coordinate 135,000,281 of JAZHRO010000003.1, read as the reverse complement.
AAGACAATTGTTTAGCAATATTTTCTTTCATACTGTTCAACATGCAAGTTGCAACCCAGTCATTGTTTGCCTCCCAGTCATCGGTCTTTTTGGAGTCCTTTGGTTCATCCCTTAAAAGAATATATTTCTTTCTATGAGATCCAGCGAATCTTGCAAAAGAAGTAGACCATAGTAAAAAATTGGAACCATTCAGTTTAATACTAGATCCTATATATGGGACGGAACATTAGTGGTAGACACCTTTCTAATGGAGTCACCAATGATCTCCTTGCTGTTTGCCATGGTAATTGATTTGTGTGGATCAATAAATCAAAGCTACTAAGTCTGCATATGATGATCAGAGGATTGCAAAAATAAAGAGGTCTGAAAATACCAACTTTAGATCAGAAAGGGGCGATCTACTTCTTTAGGGCGTGTACATGTTACGAAGGCATAGCTTAACCCTAGCAGCAGTACAAGGAGGCCTTAGGAAGCCAAGATCGGCCCCATCAGTCATTGCACGGCCACCAGTGGCATGCCTAGAGGCACTGTAGGCAGTTCTGATGGTGCTGGCAACGACGGTGGTGCTATCGCCGACGCTGCTAGCGCTGCAAAAGATGCTGGTGACACTCTAGCGGTGGCATTGTTGCTGGCGTTGCAAACGACGGCGGCGCTCGTTGCCGCTGCTAGCATAGCAAGTGACCTCTAGTGGCTGCCCCTAAGGTAGCTGGCGGCTGTGCTATTGGGTCTGCAAGCACTTGCGAGAGAAGGGAGAGAGGGGTATGGTGATGGGTTACGAAGGCTGTTCTCAAAGGGATACGGAGCACCAGTCTAGGATTGTCGCTCTGATACTATGTAGGAGGAAAGAGTTGAGTTTATTTAAGAAGCCCTAGACTCTCTTACATAGAGGGGGTAAATTACAAAGTCACCCTTACATAATAAGAAAATAACAAAAACAACTCAACAACTCTTAACATACTCATTGAGATAGAGTTAGGTCAGAATACAAGGCAATGTCTCTTGGAAGAAGGATAATGCCATGGTTCAGGCTTGGATCATGAAGATCACTAGCTAGTGTATTACTATTGAGCTTATGTACTACAAATGGCGAAGGAGATGTGGGAGAACCTCAACCAGACTTGCTCTTGGGACAAGAATGTGACACACATTCTTCAACTACATCATGAGATTGCACACGAGATAGGAAGGCAGGCCATTGGTGCAATACTACTTAGTTCTCAAGTTAGCCTTTGAGAGACTTAATGCTTACCACTATATGCTCATGTGAGTCCTAGACAACATACAGGGCACAGACCATGATGGGCACTTTCTTGTTTGATTATACCCAGCTTATGATGCAGCTTGTTCCTAAATGTTGACGTTGCCTGAGATATCATTGATAGAAGAGGCATACAATCGATTGAGTAGACATGCAATTTCTCACACCTACTCGTGTAAGGCACACCTCTGCCATGGTTGCTTCTCAGGGAAGGGGCAGAAGTGTAAGACCATCTACTTGAAGTCATCGTAGAGGTCGAGGCGACCAAGGACAAGCTAGACCTAAATGCAAATTTTGTGGGAAATTGAGGCACACTGAAGAGGCTTGTTGGACAAAGCATGGGAAACCTATCAGTGCTCATTAGGTAGTCAAAGCTCCAGATGTAAGACAAGAGTCTATTCTGATCACCAGAGTCGAGTATGAGTTAATTCAACAGCTTAATCACCATGGAATATCAAGCACTACTTCCATTGCCACTTTGGGCTCCACTTCAGGGCATGTAAACACTATTGCTCTTGCTGGCCCTTTAAGCACATGACTAGCGTACCATGCTAGTACTGAAGATATTGATTAACTTGTCGACTCAGGAGCCTCATGACATATATGTGGGAAGTCCCAGCAGTTTTCCTGATTACAATCTAACTTGTTTGGTCGAACGATTCCTTTGGCTGATGGGAGACATTCCCTTGTTATGGGTAAGGGGGAAGTTCAGATAGTCCCTTATATACGGCTACAGAGTGTTTTACTCACCCTAAATTTTACTTTAGATTTGCTTTCAATTAGTCAAATTACGAAGTACCTGAATTGTAGAGTTATCTGACTCTGTCTCTTATGTTTCAGGATATACTGATGAGGCAGGTGATTGGTTGTGGTTGTGCAGGGGGTGTCTCTTGCCTATTGTAGTCATCATATGGACATGTCTATGTTCCATTAGGTGGATCTTCCCATTATTTTGGGTATCTGAGTTTTGGTCACCATTGGCCAAACTCTGATGCGTGATACCTTCCCACCTATTGCTACATTTCAGTGCGAGGCATGTCAACTAGGAAAACACTACAGGAGTTCTCTCCATAGTCAGCAGAGTCGTAATATTGAGTCTTTATTTTAGTTATTTCATCTTGATGTTTAGGGTCTAATTCATGCTCCCGATCGTATGTAGCACATATTTTACCTAGTTATTGTAGATGATTTTTCCTTTCTTGGCTTTTCGTGTTGAAGTTGAAGTCGGAAATGGGTGATGTAATCAAGCATTTTCTCATAGAAATAAAGAATTAATTTAGTGTTCATGTGAAAATCGTTCAGACTAATGCTTTAGAATTCTGTACCCATATTCTTCGCTTTATATTTCAAGTGTATGGAATCATTCATTAAACCAGTTGTCATTATTATAGCAGAGCAGGTGGCTGAGAGAATACACTGCCATATTCTGAATGTTTATAGAACCCTACTCATCTAGAATAGTGTTCCTTTATCTTATTGGGTGATGTTCTTACTGCATGCTATTTGGTAAACCAAATGCCTTCTACTATTCTGGATGAGGAAGTCCCTTATTCCCTTTTATTCCCTGATAAGGAACTATTTGGGTTGCCACCTAAGGTATTCGAGTGTCCTTTATTCATCTCCATGGTCCCAACGGGGATAAGCTCTCTCCCTGAGTTGTCAAGTGTATATTTGTGGGATATTCTAGAACTCAAAACGGGTACCGGTGCTATGACCTAGTTGGTCGACGTTACTATGTCAGTACTGATGTGTCTTTGAGTCGGTCCCATATTACTTTGCTAGTTCTCAGATCGTTACTCTTGCTACCGACAGTGAAGTTGTAATTCCTACACCAACTCCTAATGAGGATATGGTTCCCACACCTATTCCTCATAGTGGGCATGATGACAGGTTCATGGTGATCGTTGTTTACTGTCACATGCTACAAAAGGATCCCCTTGCAAAATTAACACCATCATTTGTGCCTTTGAGGTAATCCTTGTAAATGATAGTACTGATACATCATTCAACTATGACATTCTAGGTATAGATGATACTCCATTGAATCTAGAAAATTTCTAGCACCTTAAGGTAGTTGAGGTTGCTGATGAGCCCACTGATGATGGGCTTAATCTTCCTATTACAGTGAGCAATGGGACCAAGTCTTGCATGTTGCATCTTATTACTAAACACATGTCCATGGCAAGTCTATCTCCTCAGTACAAGCAATTTATATTGGGTCTCTCGGTTGTGCACATACCTACTACTTATCAGGAAGCCCTTCTTGATTTGAAGTGACGGCAGGTCATGGAGGATCAGATGGTTGCTTTAGTCTCACGGGGAACTTCGAGCTTGGTTGATACAGCAACTAATGCTACCACTGTGGGTTGCAAGTAGGTATACACTATCAAATATAGGCCAGATGGTACCATGGAAAGATACAAGGCTCGCTTAGTGACTAAATGTTACACTCAAACTTATTGAGTGGATTATTTTGATACTTTCTCCCTGATTGCACAACTTCTGACTATTCGAATTCGGTTGTTGTAATTAAGAAGGTTGGTTTCAAGAGATCGTTTGTAGACCATTCTTTATTTGTCGAGAAAATAGAACAAGGAAGAATTGTTATGGTAGTATATGTAGATGACATTATATTAACGGGTGATGATATAAATAGCATTGAAGTTACCAAGGAATTCCTTGCCAAGTACTTTGTCACAAAGGACTTGGGATCACTACGATATTTTCTTAGTATCGAGGTTGCTCAAGATGCACAGGGAGTTGTACTTCCTCAGAGGAAGTACGCAATTGATCTTCTTCAAAAGATTGACATGCTAGGTACTAAACCTGCATCCATTCCCATTTGCTCAAATATGCACTTGTATGATGATGACTCGAGACAGATAGATGTAAAATAGTACAGGTGTCTTGTTGCGAAACTATTGTATGTTACCATTACACATCTTGATATTGCTTTTGCAATGAGCAAGGTGAGTCCATTTATGAACATGCCAAGGAAGGCACATTGGGATGTAACCATGATGATCCTCAAGTACGTGAAGTCTACACTAGAAAAGGACTGTTATGTACTCATGGCAAGTTCTTAGATGTACCATATATAGATGCGGATTATGCTGTGTGTCCTAGGGATAGAAAGTCTACCACTGGATTTTACACCTTTGTAGGAGGAAATTTGGTCACTTGGTGAACCAAGATGCAGGTAGTGGTAGCTAGATCCAGTGTTGAATTTGAATATAAAGAAATGGCCCAAGATACTTGTGAACTCATGTGGATCCGATCTGTCCTTAGTGATTTCGACATCATGCTATCTTGTAGATGAAATGTGACAATAAGGCAGCCCTCTTCATTGCCAATAATCTAGTTTTTCATGAGAGGATCAAGCACATGGAAGTGGATTGCCATTACACCCGTGATATGATTCAAAAAGGATTCACCTGCACCTCTCATGTGGCCTCAAGAGATCAAACTCTAGACATGTTTACCAAGGTGTTTCCCCGAGTATCCTTTCAACGGTGTCGTTCTAAGCTGAGCATGACAGATATGTATACTTCAGCTTGAGGGGAAATGTAGAGATATTTCAATTGTTTAGTTTTCTGGCTGTTTATCCTTTTCTGCTTTTTTTAATTCTTGGACATGTACGCAATTTATCCCTCTCTCTATAAATAGAGGTGAGGGTTTATGCAAAAAGTAGAAAAATCATTTCATTCATGACAAGCACCTTAGTGTATACCATGTTTCAAAATATCATTTGATATTTGTAAGCACTCATTTGGAGTACAATACTGTTTAGGCCAGTGAGGTTAATTTCATCCAATAGTTTTGTGTGAAAAGCTGCTGCATTTTGTCATGCCTTTTAGTCGTTATGGTGTCATTATCGTTACTGATGGTAAAAGGACAACCCTTGCAGAGGAGCTGTGAGATTTTACCCAAAAGGTCCATCCGCTTGCAGAGTTGAAGTGAGAGCCTTTTGGAACTGATTGGTAGAATTTACGAAATGCTTCCAAATTTAGGAACTCATGTTGATAATTTTACCTGCAGCTTACTGTCTCCTACGAAGTCCCTCGGATTCTGACTCCAGTTGCTTCAGTAATTACTTATCTTACTATTTCCATGAAGCCATGGTTTTTTCTCACGCCTTAATTTCCCTTTACTTGAAGAGAACCATGCATTTTACCATTTTTGTAAACGTGCGCATAATTGTAGTGTGCTTGATCTGGTTGGTACCTTGATTAAGTGCAGGCCATAAGACCATTTCTCCAAAGTCTTCTTCTGCGGGGTTTGGAGCAATTTGCTACGGTTGCGAAGGGCTATCAGAACCAGAGTTCTGCCTGAAAGTTTGAAGTATTGCTGGTAATCCGCATTCAAACGATCTCCACAGGCTTGAGATGATGCCATATATATGGATAAGCATTGATCACTTTCCCCTATTTTATTCAGTAAAAGCAGAATTGGTTGTTGCATGGAATCTACACACCCTGCTCATGAAAACTATTGTATCTGATCATGCACGTCAAAGGCGATGGCATGATATCGATCAGCAGGAGGGAATTTCTATTACCAAAATTATTAATAAGTATTCTGTCAAGAGTTTAATTTGAATGTAGTGGGACAATTGAATCGAGATTTCTTCTTCTTGTTTTCTTTTGGGAGGGGCAACCCTATGCATCTACAGCCTAATCTTTATTCATACTATTGGACATACCCATGCTTCGCAGCGGTTAATTATCAACAAAACTAACACCTAAAGATATGTTAATAATGTGTATATTATTTATCGTTTCTAAATATACAAATCAAATGTCCCACTTGATTTGAGAGAGAAATGTGTAATTATTATAGATAGATATCTAAAGATGTACTAATAATATACGTATTATTTCAAATATGTAAGCATCTCTTCTAAATATAATTTAGTTATTGAAAATGCAATTATTAGCAAAACTAACACCTAAAGATACATCAATAATGTAAATATTATTTATCTTCTTTAAATACACATATAAAATGTCCAACTTAATTTGAGAGAGAGATAAGTAGTTATTATATAATTTATTTATTGAAAATGTAATTATTAGTAAAATTAATGCCTAAAGATATATTAATAATGTGTATATTATTTTTCTTCTTTAAATATACATATCAAATTTCCCACTTGATCTAAGAGAGATGGGTAGTTATTATAAATAGATATATAAATGTATATTAACAATGTATATATTATTTCAAATATCTAAGCATCCCTTATAAATATAATTTATTTATTGAGAACTTAATTATTTGGAAAACTAATACCTAAAGGTATATTAACAAAGTGTATATTATTTATCTTCTCTAGATATACACATCAAATGTCTTGATTTGAGAGAGATGGATAGTTGTTATAGATAGATATCTAAAAATGTATTACTAATGTATATGTTATTTCAAATACATAAGCAACTCTTCTAAATATAATTTATTTATTAAAAATTTAATTATTAGCAAAATTAATAACTAAACATATATTAATAATGTGTATATTATTTATCTTCTCTAAATACATATATCAAATGTCCCACTTGATTTTAGAGAGGGATGGGTAGTTATCATGGATAGATCTCCAAAGATATATTAATAATGTATTTTAATTTTTAACTGATTTTTTACCTATGTAAATCCTATATCTAAAGGTGAAAAATTACTTTTCATAAATAAAATCATTTTTCATAAATTCTAGATCTTAAATCTTAAATTCAAAATTGATAGGCGAAAATCACTTTCTACCTTACAAGTGCAAAATTCATTTTCTACCAATGAAAAGTTCAAATATATCAATGCATTTTTATTTTTAATCACTTTATCTTGATTTTCAATTAGTGTGTTTTTGTGAAAAATTAAAACACATCGGTTAAAAATTAAAATACACTATTGTGTTCTATTAAGTAGAAGACGTGTGTTGTAATATATTTTTTTTACTTTTTTTGCTATAAAAATTATTTTCATTCTCATTTTTATACCTATGGCTGCATGTAATTTATGTAATGTCTATTTGGTATAATTCAAAATTGATTTGAATAAAATCATTTGAATATGATTCATTGTGCTTGTATTGCTTAAAACTTAGGATGACGAAATATATAATGGATAAGGAGGGGAAAGGTACATAAATATTGTTAATTAAAATAGGATGTACATGGTTGGTGATGCAATAGATGAATGTGATTAAGGGAAGGAGATAGAAGTTGTGGTAATATTAGGTAGATTATGAGAAGATAATGAAATGTTCAAACATGGTTTTAAAGGACATCTCCTTGACTGAAATGAGCAAAAAATCATATGTAAATATATGGTGTCCGAGAACTCAACTATAAATATGGATATATATTTTTTACTTTGAAGGCATAGCGTTAATTTTATTGATATAAATAAGTCATGTGTTTGTATAGATTATGTTTTCCTTTATATGCAAGTTGGGTTTGAATTATATGAATTATCTGTGTGGGTATTGTTGACTTTTTTGGACGTTTTTGACAAAAAGGAGTGCTTTGTAAGCGTGAATTTACGAGAGAGTTGTTACTGATTTACCGATAAGAATGAGAGAGAGAGAGAGAGAGAGAGAGAGAGAGAGATGGGTGGCAGTAAGGGAGAGGAGGCGCTTTTGGTGGGGGGCACATGTCAGTACGTGATGAAGGGAGGTGTAAAGAAATTGGTGGGGGATGGGACATGTGGGGTGAGGAGGTGACGGACACTTTCTTTTAGTTTAAACCCTAAAAATTGTTAGGAGTTTTATACGTGAAGACAAATGGAAGGAAATAGAAAAAAAAAAAATTATATTTGAATCCCTCGAGAATATTCTGCACCTCAAGAATTCAATATAGAAGCATTGATATTTCATGTACTCATCATTGAAAGATAAAAGTGGAGAATTTATTAAAAATAAAATAAGAAAATCAACATTAAGAAAGAAGAAACAAATAAAAAGAAATTAAAAAGTAGGAAAATGTAGGCACTGACGTAAAAAGTAACGTAAAGAAATTTGTGGATGTTTCATATTTTACACAATGTTGAGAATGTAGGTCCACTTGATAATTGATATTTAATGTAAAGAAACAAAAAATGTAAGGTTTGTTACATGGTGGTCTCTATCACATTTAAAAAAATTATATCATTTTAATCTAAAACGTACATGTGATAAATAACTTTGCTTCGATAATAAATTACTTCGCATTGGTGATAAATTATTCTGGGTGATTTTGCATTGATGCAATTTTATTTTGCATCAATGCAAAATTATTCAAAGGGTAATTTCACATGTCCAAAGTGATTTTGGCTTATAAATTTAGGATTTAGGGTTTAGGTTTATGGAAAATGATTTTACGTATGAGAAATGATTTTTTAAAAGGTGATTTTCCACGTTAGGGTTAATGATTTAAAGAAAAAATACTTGGAATTTAATTTTGCATTAGTTGCAATTTTACTTTGCGTCCATGTAAATTAAGATTGCATCAGTGTAAAGTAATTCAAAGTAAAATTGCATCGTTGAAATCTTACTTTACACTAGTAAAAAATTATTTTGAAGGTGTAAAGTGATTTTGCATAAATGTAAAATAAGATTGTATCCGTATAAAGTGATTTCGAATGAGATTTGAGTGGTTTGTACCCGTACGAAAGTGATTTGTTGGTTTCAACAGTGGTAGATCTCACCATGTGTTAGCACTTTTTTTGCATAAAAAAGAGAGATGCGGGTTGAGATCACGTTCACATTATTGCACATTAATTTTTAGGTGAGCTTTCACATTTTTCAACTCACATCCAAAAAAAATTACATCATTGGTTCCACCTTCCCCGCTCGGAAAGAATCAAAGAAGAGTGATTCCTTGCTATTGGGAAACAAAATTTCTTGTGCAAAGTCAAGCCTTTGTCCGAGCGTTGTGGAAACCCCACCCTTTAGTGACATGGCAAAAGAGGGTACGTTGCACCTTTTTTTAGTTATATTATAGATAAGATGTGAGCACGGAAATGAACAGTGTAATGTATTTTACAATACACAGTTAAGAATTAATCGATTGAAAATGAAAATCAACCAGTTGAAAATGAAAATTAATCGATTAAAAATCAAGCAAATCAGAATACATTGTCAAACGATTGAAAATCAAAACATATTGGTTGAAAATGAAAATACATCGGTGAAAAATAATTTTTAACTTTTAACATGATTTTTCACTTATGTAAAGTGATTTTTAATTAGTGAAAAGTGATTTCCACCAATAAAAATCTAAAATATACCGATTGAAACCATTACTCTTATTTGTACATTGTAAAATTCATTGTAATGTGTTTATTTACTTTTCCTCTTATAGATATTAAGGTCTGGTTTGGCCGTGAAATAAGAATTATTTTGAGATAAAATATTGTAAATATAAATGATTATTGATATTAATGTAATGTTTAGTGCTCAGGGGTAGGTTTTGGTATCTCTTTTTTTGACTTTCAAAAAGTAAGGGATGAATAATATTGATTTCTATATTAAAAAAGAATGGATATAAATAAATTGATGTGATATTATAATTGTATTTTAATAAATATATTATATTAAAATAAATATATTTTAATATATATCTGTTGATGCATTGTTTGTTGGCAAATGACGACTAAAGATTTAAGCTCTTTAAAAACCGTCACGACGAAGTTGGCTCAATAGCAGAGCAGAAGATACTATTTCTATCATATTCGGCATCCATGCTAAATAAATTATTAATTATATGACAAAAAAGGGGATGTTTATCACAGATGTGAAAGACTTTGTACCTATACCTATTCCGAGTTGCACACAGAACTGTTTTTATTAACTAAGCATTTGATCATGTTGTATGCAAATGTTTACGATATTTATTTAGCTGTTTACGTTACTTTACATGAAAAATAAGAAACCATCCGTTGCTGGTGAGGGATAGGTAAGTTACAATTATGCAATGGTTAATTGACTTCCGCTCAAATATGTAATATATATGTATAATATGTAGATATAGGTATAATTGTAAAAAGAACTTTGATTATTATTTTAATCTTTATTGTAATTTATATGTCCTATCAACTAACTTAACATTGAAATAAAACTAGATATGAAACAAATAAGGAAAGAAAGATTCTCTAATTCATCCCGTTATATAATTATAAAAGGAAGTAAAAAAAGGAGGGATCTTAACACGAGAGATTTTCCAAGTTAGTAAAAATGTCAAAATAGATAGATTACCTTAATTCCATCTTTTTTCCCTTTTCATTTGAATTTTAGTAAATCTATTAGTTAAGACCGTAGAAACCGAACCCAACATTGGAACATTTATTACATATATTAAAGCTAAGCATTTTCCATGCCTTTAAACTGGTGACACGAGATCCCGCAAAAATATTCTTCACTCTGCCAACTTACTCCGCTTGGTTTCTTTGTATACTAGTTGTGGTACCCGTACAAATTTAATTTATAATTTAACTAATTTGATGATTGATAATAATATAAATTATAGAGATATTATTGAAATTTCATCAAAATTGTAGCAAGAGTTTGAAATGATTTTTCTCAATCAACAATTATCTGATTGATTTTGAAGTAGAAATATACAACGGTGAAGGAGACTGCATGAATTGAAAAGAGAATGAGAGAGGGGCTAAGAGGTGGAGGGGGAGGTAAGGAATAATGAAGAGGAGAGGGTTCCTATTCCTTGGGATTTTTGTTTGGGGGAAAGTGAGGATATTTTCGTGGAGTTTGTTTTGGAGGTCATTAATTATATCAATATATATTACAATATACATAATTCAACATAATATATTTATTAAAATGCATTTACTATATTACAATCTACTTACTATATCATAATATTAAACAAATACCTATTAATACCATATTAAAATATCAATCATTTTATCTCACTACTTATTTCATCACCCAAATAAATACTACCTCAATTTATCTCTATAGTACTTTATATCAAGATAATATTATCCCGCTACTTTACATAATTATCATACTCTTCCTATATTTCTTTGTGTTTTTTTATCTTCAAAATTTTGTCTTTAATTTTTTTTATGAAAAATATTAATTAAATAACATTCCATTCTCCATATCTCCAAATTTTTGTTAATCTTATTTACTTTTTTCCGTCGAAACGTCAAAGATGGGCGGTGTGGAGAAAGAAAGAGAGATTACCTGGATTAGGAGAGAGAGATATCATTGGATTGGGATGTCGGAGGAATTAGTGGATTTCGATGGAGGAGGGTTGGTGGTGGTAGCGTGTCAGGATGTAATCGCCCGCACGTTCTTTTGGTTGTAATATAGATACTCCGTCCTTTCACTCACTTTCTCACGTCTGCTCACAGCTCTCTCTCCATTCATTTTCTATTTCTCATTATTATTAGCTAAAAAAATAAAAAAATATATCATAATATATTTTACAATGTACATTGCTTGCTTAACTAAATAAACTAATATATTTAGATTTTTAATTGATAAATTTTAATTTTTTATCAAAACACGTTAGTTAAAAATCAAAATATATTTATTAAAAATAAAAATATATTAATATATTTTAATTTACCATTGATATAAAATAAATTTTCACTTGGAAAGTGAAAGATAGAAATTAGCTTTTACCTATAAGTTTTAAATTTAGAATTTAAAATTTAGAATTTAAGATTTATAAAATAAATTTTACTTATAAAAGGTGATTTTTTACTTAAAAAGTAAATTTTCAACTTTAAATTTAAGATTTAAAATGTAAAATTTACCTTAAATTTGAAGGTAAAAAATTACTTTTTATAACTGAAGAATCACTTTTCATATATAAAAAATTAATTAAAAATTAAAATATACTAATATTTTTATTTTTAATAAATAAAAATAAAAAATAAAATATATCAATTAAAAATCGAAGTATACTAATATATCACTTGCGCTCATCGCCTTCTTACTCTCCAGCCACTGTTCTTTACAGAAAAAAGATATAAAACAGACAATGTGTTCACCAAGGAATGATATGTCCGTATCCATCGATTCTTTCCAACATAAAGGAATGTTAGAAAATAGCCAAGGAATGTTAGAAAATAGCATCTAAATTTGATAAGTATCATAGATTAATTAAACTACTATATTGTGGTTCATATTAAGCTCAAAAGCGATGTTTTATATATATATATATATATATATATATATGTGGAGAGTGTTATATTCACAAATATTTAAATGAGCACTCATTTGTAATTGTTATATCTTTATCTACTTTTGATGAAATCATTATTGAAATCCTTAGTGGTTTAACCCATCATCAAATAAAATAATAATTTTTTAGATTTTTTCTGATATTTAAATTTTTAATTGAAAACTAAAAATGAAATTAACTATTTTAGTAAAGTCACACCACCATTTTAGTCGTGCACCCATTATTAGCATAATTAAGTATATAGTTGAAATTAGTTAGTATCAATCAATGTCGTTATTTTTTTTGGAAGTCACTGAAATAATTGATTTGATTAGGCTCTGCAGAAGAAAGAAAATCTCTTTTATCCTTAGGCACATTTTATCCCTTAGTACTTTTCATCAAGAATTCCAGAGAGGTTTAAGAGAGGTTTTGATCCTTGTGTTGATAGAAGGTGGGGAGGTTTAAGGAGAATCATAGTGCTTGATCATGTGGGGGGAATAATTTTAACACCTACGTAGATCGATCGATAAACCTACATGCTTGATACATATAATCGACCACCTCCCTAACTTTGGATCATAATCGGTAATGATGTGGTGTAATAAGAATCATAACTTAAATTTAAGAACTCAATCTATTTATCTATATGAATTGTCCCAATGTTTTCCCTATATGTCGAGAACAAAAAGAAAATGTTAGATTAACATGGATAACAAAAAAAAATCGTTATGAACGTAGTTAATCAACATGTGGGATTAATATTTTAATGTCAATGCACCCATTGCGGACATCGATATCCGATTGAACACATTTCAAGATGACCTTACGTGGATGGTATTATAGTTTCCCAACATGTGTATATATATTCATAGCAAAGAGGAAAAAAAAAAGGGGGTAAATTATGGTTTAATGTGAACTAGTTCTATATTTTAATTATTTTAGTTTTCTACAGTTCTAATGGTGGATAAATAATATCTCCAATTTAGTTGTCGTTGATTATCAAGAGATGTTGTTGGGTTGTTTTTACCAATAAGCTTACGGCTAGTTATGCACCAATAATACATGCAGTAATGACTTGTTTTGAAAACTCTTTTTTATGTATTCGAAATATAGATGCTTATATCATAGAAAATAAGTCATATTTGACTTGAGTTATTGAATCTAACATCTCCAACTAAGATACAAATCATTGGTTAAATAACTATGAAGATAGTTGATTAAAATGTTGGAATGTTTCTTGTATGCATTTCTTATGTCTTTATAACTATTCTTTGAGATATGGAATACCACCTGACATAAAAAAAAAGAGTTTAGATAAGAATCTAAATACCTCTTTTAGGAGTGAATAAATTATTACCTTTTCCTTATAAATTGAAAACAATAATAATATAATAATAGTATACCACAATCTAACCATAAGGAACTAAAGAAAAGAAAAGTATATTGTGGTTGAATAAATGAATGAACTTTCCTTTTAATTTACAAGCTAATACAAGTTTTGAATAGTTATGGAAATCAAGATTTCAAAGAACATAAAGTTGATAAATGATCAAGAAGTAATGGAAATAATTATGGCACCAACTTATGCGAGTTACATGTTTGACTCTAAGGAGTGTTATAGCCTAAAGGGCAATGCACCAGAGGTGTATGGTTCTATGAACCAACGAGGTAAAAGATAAGTCCTCTATAAATGTAGCTACTCTGTCATGTCAAGTTCAAGTCACGAATTGCAAGTGTCAGTGATATAATTAAACTTGAGTACCTTAAAAGATTTAAGGTAATATACCCTCATGTCAAGTAATGCAAGTTCATGAACATGGCATTTTTTTAAGTACATATATGTAAACTTTCATTATGTTGAGATTTATTATTTTATCATTGTATAGCTTGCCACAACGTATGAAAAATTATGTATTATAATATGTGAAGATGCAGGAGATTTGTCTAACTAAGTATGCTAAGATCAATGATATTGGTAAAAAAATATATGTATATACATATTGATATGACCCCTACCTTTTGATCACATATTGAGCATTGGCTCAGTAGTGTTTTGAAAAAATTAAATCTCAGGTGTAATGGAGCAGTAAAGGAGCAGGGGTGTCATATCAAGAGACTGTAGAAGAACTTTCATTAGGTACAATGTAAGCACCATGGTCGGATGTCATTATGTCCACTGGAACATGTTAGCAAATAAGTAGCTTTATTTGTTTTGCTTTTAGCATGGTTGTAATAGTTAGACTCATTAAATGGGGGATACTTTATGACTTAATTAAGTTATTCTCATTGCTTCTTGATATACATGTACTGGTAAGGACTTGATATATGGGAATTTATTATGTTCTTCCGCTGCCCATATGATCGGGTTGTTACATTTTCATTCTTCGTTATATATGGATATTTCATTTTTAGAAGATTATCTTAATTCTTATACGAAATCTTATCATAATTTGTTATTGTGCAATGTGCTTTACATGAGTTTCATGGTATCTTTTATTTCACCTTTCATATAACACTTTGAGTCATATATATAAACCAATTAATTTGTGTACCACATCTCTTTTATATTACAAACACCATATGGATTTTGTATTATATCATTTAAAATAAACATTTATGTTTTTGTTGTATTATAGCATATAAATTGATGTTTACAATTTAATATATTGATTACAACATAGCTACTATTTTGTTACAAATCATGTTCCAATTGTTGCAACTGCAATAGCTATTCATCACACATGTTCTTATTGGACATTGCAACGTATGTACTTTGCTATTACAATGTAAATTTATTTCTAACATGTATGATACATTATTTTTAATTAATGAATGACTAGATTCATTGGATGTTTATAAATCAATATTCCCAATGTATTACATCTTTATGTTCAGCTGAAATGACCCTTCCCAAGGGTCGTTTGGATTTTTCTGGAATTTTAGGGGTTTTCTCGTAATTTTTTTGTACACCAAAAAGACCCCGTGCAGATCTTTTTTGACTTCTGGAGGGGTTTATCGCAATTCTAAATCCCCTTGGATTTGTTCTGTGGGCTCCGAGGGAAAAATGGGGTTCTGCGGAGTTGAAACCGCAAATGACCTGACTCCACACAACCCCCCACGTATACCCCCAAACCCTACTTCCTCCCCTATAAAACACCGCCCACTCCTCCACTTTGTTCTCCCCAACGGCACACTTCTTTCCCCCCCACCTTCTCCTTCGTTTCCCCCCTTCCATTCCCTGTAGCAGGCGTGAGAGGGAGAGGTTGGGAGCTTGAGTTCGAGCAAGGGAGAGAGCAGGGAGTACGAGGAGCTCGAGGGAGAGGAGTGTGTGTGGGAGGAAAGGGAGAGTGGCAAGAGGAGAAGCTGATGCTACGGGGGTCGTTGCTGCAGTTGCAGTAGCACGTAGAGGAGGAGAGCCGCTGCAAGGAAGGTCCTGCACGCGGAGTTAGGAGTCATTTTTCCGTGCTATCAGATGTCTACGACATTCGCCAGATGTTGTTAGGGGGCTAGATTGAGGTTTTAAAAGATGTGTTCGTTGTAGTAATAATTTCTCAAAAATGGCTCGTACAATAGATAAAATATATAAGTTGAATGTCAGAAATGAAGTCCGAGGTTGTTCGCTGGGAGTAACCTACATCACCTGGAGTGGACGCCTGGAGCATGTGTGGCCTCGAGCTCGAAGAATAAGGACAAATATGAGCAATGGTGGTGGAGCTCCGATGTTATACATGAAACATGAAATACGGTGTTACGACCCGATTCCCGAGTCCCTACGAGACACGAGAACCGGACCGACTCGACTAATCCCAAGACCCAGTCGTCCAACGAGGAAGTAACCAAAAGACAGTAAAATAAACCACATTCAGCATGAATATAACTAACAGTAAGAAGTACAGCAGTAAGGAAAGAAACTACTACAGTAGGTACCACCACAACAGTAAAGCAACATTTATCATATAACAAAAACTGCAGGTAAAGAAGGTACAGCGGAAACAAAACTACTCACTAGAACAGAAACAAAAAGAAGGTACAAAGCTGTGGTAACTCTACTGGACCCTACTCGGCCCAGCGTCCTCTGCAGCCGTCGACCCTGGCTGCTCAACACCTGGTCCTGAAAAAGGTAACGAGTGTAACACGTCAGCAAAACGCTGAGTAGAGTGGCAAACTAACTAAAGGCAACAGTAGAGTGTACAGTAGCTGTTATGTTCTATTACTTCCTTTATTTACATCTTTCAATTTTTCTCACTATTTCATTTACTCTCAGATCCTTTACTTGATCTCGAATGTCCTCGTGGGACGATCTTGATTGCAGTCTTTTCCAACAGTAGAAGTAGCACGTGGTGCTCTCTTGGCCGGGAGAGTCCCCCGTGGTGATCCTACCCTCAGTCAACCACCCCAAGGTCACTGACAGACGTAACGGTGACTACGGCACGCGCGATAAACGCACAGGTAGCTAGCCCGTACTGGCACGCGGTCAGTCGTTTCCGTTAACGGGTGCGCCCAAAGCACAGCACGGAACCAGGGCAGAGCCCTCTCAGTAACAGGGGTCCAACCCCTCCACAGTAACCAAACCGGGGCCTTGCCCCTCCACAGTCCGCGCACCCTCGCCTGACTACCCTGGTTTGCCCTAGTGGGCCTAACAAGTCGGTGAAGGAGGGCTAGTACTCTCCTAACACTACTAGCTCTCCTCGGTACTACGTACACGAGGGCCAACAAGTCGGTACAGAGCGGCCAAGCCTAACCCCGGGTCCCTGGGCCGGCTGGCCCCACTCTGCACTAAAACAGGTACAGGTACTTCCCTTGGTACTGCGTACCCAAGAGACAATACAAACTACATCTCAGTTCCATTCCTTTTCTTTCCAGGAGTTCCACTCCTAATTCCCCGTAGGGTTCCAGCTCTTTATCTCAGAACATCATATGTTTCACTTTCCAGATTCTCGTTCTCACATTCCATGATCTCAACATGATTCTTTATGCATAACAGGCAGCTGTTAATTAAATTTACAGGCAGCTTTATATATTCCTTTCCATTTTTCCAAGACTGCAGTAATGTACATTCCACTAGTTTTTCCATCCTAGGATTCATGCCATATCCTAGGATCTATCATACAATCTAGTTTTCCGGCCCTAGGATTCATGCAACACCTAGGAGCTATCATTCCATATATTTCTCATTCCTAGGATTCATGCAATGCCCTAGGTTCTAGTTATGGTTCCATACTTTAACAGATTTTATTAATACTTAAAACCACTCTACCAGGTACAACGGGAGTAATGGGGGCGTGGTCGGGAATCCCGCGCGCCTCCGCGACTCTCAAGACTGCAACCGAACGAGGTCCTATCACAAGGATCAAACACAAGGAGTGTCTCAAAACAGTGTATAGCTACTGTAGGAGGGTAGAGGAATAAATTCTGAAACGAACGCAACTCGAATCGCGGAAAATGGAGCCCAAACGGGCCCTAAACGGGTCGAGAAAGACAATACTGTGCAAAATCAGACGTCTGAAACTCCTTCCAGACGTCTTAAACGGTGGATCAGAGAATTACCTGTTCGGCTTGGTTCCCCGGACGTCCAGATGTCTATGGGGACGTCTCTCCTAGATCCCAGACGTCCGATGGTCACTATGGACGTCTGGAGGTCACTCCCGCCGTCTGGTACAACTTCCAGACGTCTGATTCGCAAAGGATGACGAATCAGACCACCTGCGCACAGCCAACCCCCCTCCCTCAGTACGGTCAGTCGACAAAAGAAGAAGAAAGCGGAAACTCACCTTTCAGACGTCTGTATGATCTCTCAGACGTCGACCTTGCCGTCTGGATACCAGTCCAGACGTCTGATTCTGGAAATTTTTCCAGAATCAGAACCTTGCTCGGCCTCCGCTCGCGACGCCGCCCGCGTCGCACCTCGCGCGTCCGCTGCTCCGCCCGCAGCAGGTCCCTCTCCGCGACGCTCTGCGCCCCCTGCGCCCTCCGCCGGCCGGCCAAGCCTCTCCCGGCGAGCTCGCCCTCACGGCAGAGCCCCGCCCTCGCACACCGCAGCTCCTCCGCGCCTACTGCGGCTGCCGCTGCCGCTGCGCCCTCGCGTCCGCTCGCTCTCGCGCACAGGCAGGAGAGAAGGAGGAAGATGGTGGAGACGGGAGGGGAGGCGCGCCCCCCCCCCCCCTTTTAACGCCGCGCGGAGAGGAGAGAGAGACGGTCGCAGTCGCCTGCAGCCGCAGAGGAAGATGCAGGATCGCAGGTCTGCGCGCACAGGCGCGCAGACGAATATCCCGTGCGAGCATAACTGTTCGCCAGACGTCTGTAAAATATACCGGACGTCTGGTCAGACGTCTGGATGTGATCCCAGACGTCTTTACAGACGTCTGGGCCACCTCCCAGACGTCTTAAAAGACGTCTGGGGCACGCGCTCGTTACATACGGGCTAAAAGCCCTAGTTAAAAGGTTCAATAGCATCATCATGAGGTGAGGAAGTGAACGGCGGTGTTTTTGTGGTGTTTCGTGAAGTGTGGTGGAGCGAAGGCGGAGATGAAGGTTTGGAGGTGGGTTGCTCATCGGGAAGTTCGGGAGGTGGAATCAGCGTAATAGGAGATGGGTTTTGATGGGTGAGTCGTGGTGAAGGTTGTGGACCGGTTGGCAAGGCGGATGGAGGGGTGTAGCGGCAAGGATGCCTCGCAGGAGGAGTGGATGGAGACGGGGAAGACAAGGGTGATTGACGACGTCGAGGGGATATTTTTGGTTTTTGAGGGTGTAAAACTAACCTAAGAGAACTAAGGAAGATAAACTAACCCTAATCTAATGGACGAAAGGGGGAGAATGCCACTGGCTTTGATCGGTCGGTATCGGGGAAGAAAGTACTCCGGTGGAGGTAGGACGGCGATGACGACGGAGGTTGGGAAGCTCCTGCTGGTACGACCAAGAGTGGAAGAAGTCGAGGGGAAGGAATTTGCCGCTGGTATTGCAGATGGATGACGAAGGAGATTAGGAGGAGTCGCCAGAGCTTGTAGAGTTTCTCAGCCGGAGCGGAGAGAGGAAGGGGGGGTTTCATGGACGAAATTCAAGCTTGGGAGGTTTGGTTTGTCTTGGGTATTCTTATATAGGCATCAGGGGGTTGGCTCAAGCTTGGAAATCAAGCTTGCGAGTTTTGGAAGGCTGTTGGAGTTGGAAACTCAAGAGATACCCAAATCTCTCATGCGAGAGATTGGGAGGGTTGTGGGGCTCAAGACCAGATTCGTTGGAAAGGGAATTTCCTAAAGTCTCCGATTCAATTTTGGGAAAGTTTCACTGATCAATCAAGGAGAACTCTCCAAATGAAACTCGTCGGAGTAGGATTCTTGAGCGATAATGGTGGAAGGACCCATTTGTAAAGAACAATGACAAAGATAGGGTCATATTTGTAAGGAATTCAAAAGTTAGGGGCATGTGTGTGAGAGAAAAGATTCAGACAGGACCAACTTGCAAACTAGGTCAAGACAATCTCAGATTGGGTCCAAATTTTGGTACAAACCTAATTTGGACCTAAGGAATCCAATGGTGAAGTTGGATTTTGATTTTGACCTTGTTTGACTAGGTAATTTATGAAAAACCCAAATTAGGGCAACTATCTGTCTAAGGCTCTATTTTAGGTCAAAATGGGTTCTGATGGTCAAATTGAAGGTACCAAACCCTAGAGAATATTTTTATGTGAATTTTAGAGGGTTTATGTGAATTTTATCCTGACCAGAACCTCAGTAAATTAAATTGGTCTATTTTTAGGATTTCAGATGTCATTTAATTCTCGAAACGCGTGAAAACCCATTTCTGTCTACACGGACTTGTTAGACATTTAATATCATTTGACCTTTATTTAACCCCTGAGAAATCCCATGATTGTTCTACAATTGAGATGTGTTGTTAACACTGCAGTTTTACCCCTGTTTTACTATCTTTCTCTAAGAATGATTATGTAATGAATTATGGTCCTTTGGATATTATGTAGGAGTATTTAATGATGGAATATGACTAAATAAAGCTAGATATGGCTAATGATGATGTTATCATCACCAGATGTCTGGAGGGATCGTTGGACATCTAGAAGGAGCTCAGGACGTCTGGTAGCACGTAGAGTGCCAAGGTATCTCTCTGCCTGAACTCTGTGTTGTGCATGCGTACTGCGGTAGTTATTAGGGTGTCGTGTTCTGCTGCGTGTGTCTGCGCAGATGCCAAAGACATCGGGAAGGCACGTTGGCATGGCGTTCGACGCACTTTAGAACGTCTAGAAGCAGTGTCAGACGTCCGACTGAGTAGTGTTAGACATCTCGAGACACCCTCAGATGACTGTGAGGGGCAACAGACGACTGGAACAGACGCAGGAGAGCAAGGTGAGATTTTGCGCACTTGGAACTCACCCTAGATGTCTGATTATGGTTTGATTTCGCTAATGCAGCCACCAAGCGGCTGGTCCAGCTAGACCAGCCTGCCTGATCCGGTTCAGGTGAATCGGGAAGAGCGTTTGGGCTGGTTCAGGGCTCAAACGAAGCCGGTTTTGCCCAAACAAAGTCTCGTTGGCTTTCTTTCGGAATTTACTACGTGTTAGGGTCATTTCCACACTATTTTGAGCTTGTTTTGACATGTTGGAATTTTGGTCAGTGTTATTAATGTCTGGTTTGACAATCATTTGGAATAGGTCTCCAGTCCATAGTGCACATGGGACCTGCGGAGACATTGGGATCCACCGTTCGTGCCCCCACATCACCCATGCGCTTTGGTAGAGTGGTCCTCTCTACTCATGTGATTTAATTTGTTAAGTGCATGCTAAATTAGAAATAACTGCATGAAACCTAGGACATGAGATGAACCCTAGGGTTGAGAATGTTGTATGTACACTATTTGAACCTCACTGTTATAATTTGAGAATGCATGTTGTTACATTTTCCTATTGTGAGCAATTGAATATGTAAATTTATAAGAATGAATGCTTATCCTGTTGAATCACGAGCTACCTGTTCTATGATTATGAAACTAGAATGTGAATAAAGATGCATGCCATGTATTGAAATGAGACGAGTATTATGCACAAACCCTATGGGGAACTAGGAAAGGAATCAAAGTACAGTGACATGGATATTGATGTATGATGGAACACTTTGCCTATATAGGCATGTTGGCTGGTTGTTTGGATTGGGTATGAAAAGTGAGCTGGCCCTCGTGTACATGATACCGAGGAGAGCTACCGTCACTTCTGTTTGGGGAGAGAGCTAGCCTCCCCTTAGGTTGGGACCCGGGGTTAGGATTTTCCTCCCTACACCGACTCTTGTTAGGTTTACTAGGCAAACCGGGATAGTCGGGCGATAATACGCAGACTATTGAGGGGTGTGGCCCTTGCTCTGTTCTGTGCTGTACGTTTGAGCGTACCCGCTAACGGAAAGGATTGATCGCGTGCTAGTGTGGGGTAGCTACCTGTGTGCTTATCGTGCGTGCCATTAGTCACTGCTACATCACCACCATGACTCCAAGGTGGTAGACCGGGTGTAGGACTACCACAAGGTGCTCTCTCGGCCAGGAGAGTACCACGTGCACATCCTGCATCACGGGAAAACTACATCAAGATTGCTCCCTTAGGGAACATGTGGATTAAATAATAATATGGACCTTTACTAGAATACGCGAATAATTAAACATAGTGGATTATAAACGGAAATAGATGATAATGAGTAACTGGAAAATGCATGAATGGTTTACTGTTTTCTTTTATATTTAGATGCCTTAAATGTTCTTATGTACCACTCTACTCAGCGTTTAGCTGACAACAATTATATGTGTACATGTCGAGGTCAGGGAGTTGAGCAACCAGCACCACCGGTTGCAGAAGGTGCTGAGCCCAGTCGAGCCCAGTAGTAGACTGTCCCTTTTTAGTTCCGCTTTTGTGACAACTTTACTATAGTGAGTACTTTTTGCATGTTGGAACGTATATTGTTGCTTGTCTTTTTATTCTAGTGTGATGGCTAGTTAGTAACTCTATTTTTTCGCTGTTGTCCTATTTGAACTTTTGTTCTATATCTGTTACTGTCTTTTGATTTAACTGCTTAGCTATATTGCATGTGTGGTTGTTGTATGTTTTGTGCATTTGGGTTGTTTCTTGATGGACGACTAGGTCTTGGGATTAGTCAAGGTGAGTTGTTCTCGCATTCCATGGGGAGCCAGGTTCGGGTCGTAACAAGATGGTATCTGAGCAAGGTCGTTTCGAGAAATGAACCAAATGGTCTACAAGTAACAACTCACGTGCATGTAGTTAGGATACCCATCACAACATGTTATATCTTGATCTTCGCTTCTGAGTCCTATTTTTGTAGCTTGGTATCATTGACAATCCCTAATCTATTTCTTCCATCTCCTTGTAGAGATGCCTCGTCGTGGAGCTCGTGGGGTAGGTCGTGGGCGTGGCCGTGGGTGTGGTCGTTGGGGCACGTGCCAGACCTGGGGCAAAGGTCGATCCACCCCCCTCTCGGGCATCCAGGCCTAGGACCTCACTTAGCTGATCTGGGATATAGTGTGGGAGGAGATTCAGCAGCCTCTTCCACAGCCACCTCCCCTTGAGGTCGTAGAGGGGGAGTCCTCTATGAGACAGGGGAGTCGCCGCAGTGCTGGACGAGCTGGAGGGGGAGGGGGTGATCCTCCACCACCCTCAGACACTGTTGAATACGAGTCCTCCCTACTGGGGGGTGCACCCCTTCCCCTGTTCCGGCTCCACCACGAGCTTTTAGCCTAGTTTTGGAAGCTGAAGCCCCCTTCTTTCAAGTGGGAGGAGAGCCCGTCTGAGGCAGAGGACTGGCTAGAGCAGATGGAGAAGACCTTCGACACTCTCCACCCTCCTGCAGAGTACTGCATGGCCTTTGCCACATACCAGTTGGAGAGTGCAGCCCACAGGTGGTGGAGGGAAGTTAGAGGCCAGGAGGGGAGAGAGCTGTCATAGGACTGGTTCATGGCACTCTTCTGCGAGCAGTTCTCATAGACCTGGCAGGACCAGAGGAGGCGGGAGTTTCACACTCTCCGCTAGGGGGAGATGACGGTTAGCATGTATCATACCCGTTTCCTGGAGCTATCATGCTTCGCCCCATCGGCTGCATCTATAGAGGAGAAGCACCTGTGGAGGTTCACTGAGGGCCTCTGGCTTGCTATTCGGAGGCATGTGAAGCCCCTGAAGTTACCTACCTTCTTTTGCGTGGTTGAGGTGGCCATGACCTACACAGAGACCAACCCGATTGCACAAGACACTGACGGAGGAGGATGGAAGAGGCCCTACCAGCTGGAGTACTCACAGAGCCGCCAAGAGAGGAGGCACACTGTGCCCACGGGGGAGTCGTCCCACTCTGTAGGGCCACCAATGGCCTTTGGGAGCCCTAGACCAAGGTCAGTTGCCTGCACCAGACCCCAGCCCAGTTACCAGTAGGGATAAATTGAGGGAGGAGGTCGTGCCCCTCTCTACTACTAGTGTGGCCAGCCGGGCCACATGAGGAGGGACTACCCATCTAGGGCTGAAGCATACTAGATGCTCCCAGTACCAAGTACTGGAAGTCGATCTGGCTGCTACGGTTATTAGACACGAGGGGGAGGATAGCAGTTGCGAGGAGGGTACCAGCCAGCTGTTGCTCGCTTGACCCAGAGCATGGCTACCTCTTCTACACCTAGGACTGAGGAGCATGTCAACGTCATGACTCACAGATGTAGGTTTTCCCTACCAGGAGGGGTGACGTAATAAAATGCGGAAATAAATATAAACAATATCACAGAATACAATCGCACAAATACACAAGTATTTTTAGGTGGAAACCCAAACCGGGTGAAAACCACCACCTAACCCTCTCGAGTTAGGATTTTCCGATCAACCTAGTTGATCAAATCCACTAACCGAATCACTTTAAAATGAGGGTGATTCAACCTCAGTACAACCACGCTACAAGTACGAGGGTAGCGTTCCTCAACCCCTTCTCTCCACGAGAAGGATTTTGTCCCACGAAGGAGACGGGAATTCGCAAAGCGAATACCCAACCAAAAGACAAAATAAAATAAAACAAATAATCCTATAGAGCCAACAAAGTAATTTAAACCTAGCTTTTATAGGAAATAGGAAACTGAAAGTTCCTACTTGGAGGGGGTGAGATTAGCGTAACGTAAAAAATGCGGAATTGAAATATAAAGCAATCTCACAAAATCAATCGCACAAGTACACAAGTAATTTTTAGGTGGAAACCCAAATCGGGTGAAAACCGCCACCTAACCCTCTCGAGTTAGGATTTTCTGATCAACCTAGTTGATCAAATCCACTAACCGAATCACTTTAAAACGAGGGTGATTCAACCTCAGTACAACCACGCTACAAGTACGAGGGTAGCGTTCCTCAACCCCTTCTCTCCACGAGAAGGATTTTGTCCCACGAAGGAGATGGGAATTCGCAAAGCGAATACCCAACAAAAAGACAAAGATAAAATAAAACAACAAACCTATAGAGCCAACAAAGTAATAAACCCAAGCTTCTATAGGATTTAGGAAACTCCCCTTTGCAAGGAGTGCGTCGACGATGACGCGGGTGCGTGAGCCACGCAACGGCGCAACTTCGCTCTCGTAGACAACGGCGGGAGAGCGGGTGCGCAACGGTTTGATGCTCTCAAGATGTAGAACTTGAGCTTAGAGAGCAAGAGCTTCTTGGACACAAGAGTGTGAGAGTGTATAGCTAAGTGTATCTTGTGTGTCTTGTGTTTCTCTTGTTGTTTTTAGGTGTGAAAAGGCTCCCCTCTATATATAGAGCCCTTAGGAAAGCTTTGGAAGGCTTAGAAAAGCTTCCATAGCCGTTGGGAACAAAGTCCAAGAGAATCAGGCCGAAATCAGGACAATGATTACATTTGACAGGGTTATCAGACGTCTAACTCTGGCATCAGACGTCTGGAAGGCCACTTTAAGACGTCTGATTTAAAGGTCAAACGTCTGATTCTATGCGGGTTTCCTCCTGACTTGAATCAGATCTAAACAGGGTTTTTGCGCAAGTCCATCAGACGACATATAGGACGTCTGGCACTATGTCTGGACGTTTGGAAACCTACTTTTACCGTGGGAATTGATTTCCAAACGTTGCAACGGCTAGAAAATCTCTGAGAAGAGATTTTGGGTCAGCCGAGGAAAAACGGTCATTTATCAGACGTCTGGTAAGTCCTATGGACGTCTGATAAGGCTCTAACGGTCATAATCTTGAGTGGTTGCTAAGCCAACCAACGGTCCACTAATTGGACGTCTGGCAAATCCATCAGACGTCTCCTAAGACGTCTGGTCTAAGGTCTGGACGTCTGATTTCATCAGACAGAAGTAGCTATATCCATCCTAACAGATATTAGACGCCTGAAACAACAGTCAGACGTCTTAAAATACTTTATCAGACGTCTGATTTGGGAATTAGACGTCTGGAAAGTCTGTTTGAACCCTATATTGGTTTTCTAAGTATTCTATAGAAAACCTAAGTATCATAGGGTTGTGCCGGTGTTCCTAAGACTACTGTTAGGGTTCTTTGAGGCTCTTTAACATAATTTTCTAAGGAAAAAATAAAGAGCAAGAAAAATAAAGATAAAAGTACATGAAAGGATTAAAAAGAATCTATCCTATTCTTCTTGTCTTCTATCTTCAATCTGTCGCTTCCACGTGAACCTCCTCTGTTTTCCGTCAAGCTCCTCCAATCCGTCCTGGATGCGAGCTCGAGTTCCGTCTAAACACGTCCACATTTGCAATTGACCTGAAATCTAGGACTCAAATTGCAAATGTTAAATAACACGTGTTTTGTTATCATCAAAACAAATGATCGTGGTGCTCTAGCACCAACAATCTCCCCCTTTTTGATGATGACAAAACCGTAAATAATAATGCAGAAAAAAAACCTCCCCCTTTTTGACATTATCAAAAAGGTTTAATTGGTTTTACATTTCCTATAACTCCCCCTTAAAACATGCTCTTCTATGAGTTTCTTTTGACAAAGGTAATGTCCTCCCCCTTTTTGTAACAATGAGATAGCTATTATTTTTCTCCCCCTTACTAAAGGAAAATTAGCTACCTTATATCTCCCCCTTAAAAATTGATAATTAGCTCATTAATTTTTAACTCCCCCTATCTAAATGCTTATAAAAAGATAGGGTTAAGAATTTTACCTCACCTACCATGGCCAATAAAATGGCCCGAATGGTGGTGGTGGATGCCACATCGGATGGGGCTCCCATCCGTAGCTTGGAGGCCCGGGCATCGGCGCCGGTCTCCAATCTGGTGGACGACGTGCGGCGGGTCCGTCGTTTGTTCGCCGTCTCGTCGATCTTCTTGTTCTCCTCCTTGGTCTACTCCTTGGTTCTCCCAACTTGAGTTGACCAGACTTGAGCTTGTAGGTCCAGTCCTTTATGTTGTAGTTATCCCTGAATCCTACAAAACAAGATTCCAAATTTTTCTTCGGTATCCAAGTAAGCTTGGATCCGGATTTGTTAGTGGGTCTCCTTGACGGAGATCCTTTCTCAATCTTAGGGCTATAAAAATTATCTACTTTATTGATTAATTTGTTGGAGTTTTCCCTAAGACATGCAATTTCTTTTTCTATAGTTTGCATCTTAGTCTTTAAATTCGAAATTTCTAACTTTAGACTATCATTTTCCTCAATCAATTTAGTATTTTCATTGATTAAATTTTTATTTTCTAAAAGCAGGTTATTAGGACTAGAGCAACTTTCTAGGTCCCTAAGCTTTATTTCTAACCTATCATTTTCACTTCTAAGAAAACTAAGATTCTTTTTAATGCTATTATTTTCTCTTTTTAGTGATTTACTAACTTCAAAAAGTTCATTAAAAGCTTCTTGAAGATCGAGATTTACCTCGTTGTCTGAGTCGCTTTCGCTGTCGCTTCCTCTGGCCATGAAACCAAAGCAAGCGGTTTCTTCTTCTATGGTCTTTTCTTCTTCTTCTTCCTCCGAGCTAGAATCATCCCAAGTGGCTTGGAACGCCTTCTTCTTAGATTTCTTCTCCTTTTCCTTCTTCTTCTCCTTTTTGAGAAGAGGGCATTCTGGTCGCAGATGCCCTTTCCCGTTGCAGTGGTAGCAACGTCTCGGGATTTCCTTCTTCTCCTTTTTCTCTTTCTTTAATTCCCTACAAAACTTGGAAAAATTTTTAAGTAAAATTCTAAAGTCTTCGTCGTCGGAACTTACCTCGCTATCCGACGCGGCTCTGAAGGCGAGAGTCTTCTTTGGTTTAGGCTCCGGTGTATCCTTCTTCTTCTGCTTCAACTTAGTCTCGTAGGCCATCAGATTGCCTAGGAGATCTTCCATGTTGAGCTCCTCCATTTCGTTCGCCTCCTCGATGGCGGTGACTTTCTGTTCCCACTCCGGTCCAAGGGAACGAAGAAGCTTCCCTTGAAGCTCCCCCTTGATGAAAGTCTTTCCTAAAGCTTTCAAGTTATTTACAATGAGAGTGAACCTAGTGTTCATCTCACTTAAAGACTCGTTAGATTTCATTGAAAAAGATTCAAATTCTTGAGAAAGTAAATTAATTTTTGAGGTTTTTACCTTAGAGGTACCTTCATGAGTTACCTCGAGTGTGTGCCAAATCTCGAATGCGGTGGCGCACTGCGAGATTCTGTTGAATTCTTCCGAGCTGAGCGCGCAGTAAAGGGCGTTCATGGTCTTTGCGTTTAAAGAGAGCTCACGGATTTGTTGCTGCGAGTAGCCTCCCGCGGGTTTTTCTGGGATCTCAAATGGCGTCTCGCATCTGGCCCAGACTGTGAAGTCGGTGGCTTGAAGCCATGTCTTCATCCGCAACTTCCAGTAGCTGTAGTTGTTCCCGTCAAAGTAGGGTGGTCGGACGGTGGACTGCCCCTCGGAAATCCTGCTTGTGGAACAGCTTCCCTCCATGATCTTCTTGCTGGGTGTTACTCCGAATTTGCAAGAACCTGCTCTGATACCAACTGAAAGTTCCTACTTGGAGGGGGTGAGATTAGCGTAACGTAAAAAATGCGGAATTGAAATATAAAGCAATCTCACAAAATCAATCGCACAAGTACACAAGTAATTTTTAGGTGGAAACCCAAACCGGGTGAAAACCACCACCTAACCCTCTCGAGTTAGGATTTTCCGATCAACCTAGTTGATCAAATCCACTAACCGAATCACTTTAAAAAGAGGGTGATTCAACCTCAGTACAACCACGCTACAAGTACGAGGGTAGCGTTCCTCAACCCCTTCTCTCCACGAGAAGGATTTTGTCCCACGAAGGAGACGGGAATTCGCAAAGCGAATACCCAACAAAAAGACAAAGATAAAATAAAACAACAAACCTATAGAGCCAACAAAGTAATAAACCTAAGCTTCTATAGGATTTAGGAAACTCCCCTTTGCAAGGAGTGCGTCGACGATGACGCGGGTGCGTGAGTCACGCAACGGCGCAACTTCGCTCTCGTAGACAACGGCGGGAGAGCGGGTGCGCAACGGTTTGATGCTCTCAAGATGTAGAACTTGAGCTTAGAGAGCAAGAGCTTCTTGGACACAAGAGTGTGAGAGTGTATAGCTAAGTGTATCTTGTGTGTCTTGTGTTTCTCTTGCTGTTTTTAGGTGTGAAAAGGCTCCCCTCTATATATAGAGGCCTTAGGAAGGCTTTGGAAGGCTTAGAAAAGCTTCCATAGCCGTTGGGAACAAAGTCCAAGAGAATCAGGCCGAAATCAGGATAATGATTACATTTGACAGGGTTATCAGACGTCTAACTCTGGCATCAGACGTCTGGAAGGCCACTTTAAGACGTCTGATTTAAAGGTCAGACATCTGATTCTATGCGGGTTTCCTCCTGACTTGAATCAGATCTAAACAGGGTTTTTGCGCAAGTCCATCAGACGACATATAGGACGTCTGGCACTATGTCTGGACGTCTGGAAACCTACTTTTACCGTGGGAATTGATTTCCAAACGTTGCAACGGCTAGAAAATCTCTGAGAAGAGATTTTGGGTCAGCCGAGGCAAAACGGTCATTTATCAGACGTCTGGTAAGTCCTATGGACGTCTGATAAGGCTCTAACGGTCATAATCTTGAGTGGTTGCTAAGCCAGCCAACGGTCCACTAATTGGACGTCTGGCAAATCCATCAGACGTCTCCTAAGACGTCTGGTCTAAGGTCTGGACGTCTGATTTCATCAGACAGAAGTAGCTATATCCATCCTAACAGATATTAGACGTCTGAAACAACAGTCAGACGTCTTAAAATACTTTATCAGACGTCTGATTTGGGAATTAGACGTCTGGAAAGTCTGTTTGAACCCTATATTGGTTTTCTAAGTATTCTATAGAAAACCTAAGTATCCTAGGGTTGTGCCGGTGTTCCTAAGACTACTGTTAGGGTTCTTTGAGGCTCTTTAACACAATTTTCTAAGGAAAAAATAAAGAGCAAGAAAAATAAAGATAAAAGTACATGAAAGGATTAAAAAGAATCTATCCTATTCTTCTTGTCTTCTATCTTCAATCTGTCGCTTCCACGTGAACCTCCTCTGTTTTCCGTCAAGCTCCTCCAATCCGTCCTGGATGCGAGCTCGAGTTCCGTCTAAACACGTCCACATTTGCAATTGACCTGAAATCTAGGACTCAAATTGCAAATGTTAAATAACACGTGTTTTGTTATCATCAAAACAAATGATCGTGGTGCTCTAGCACCAACAGAAACTCCCCTTTGCAAGGAGTGCGTCGAGTTGATGACGCGGTGCGTGTGCCACGCGATGGCGCAACGTCCCTCTCGTGAACAACGGCGGGAGAGCAGGTGCGTAAAGGGAATTTAGCTCTCTAGATGATGGAACTTAAGCTTGGAGAGCAAGATCTTTTCTTGGACACAAAAGAGTAGAAAGTATGTTGCTTAGGTGTGTCTAGGTGTGTGTTTGTGTAGCAAAGGCTCTCCTCTATTTATAGAGGCCTTAGGAAGGCTTTGGAAGGCTTGGAAAAGCTTCCATAGCCGTTGGGTGCAAAGCCCAAGAG
Source organism: Thalassia testudinum (assembly GCA_037157565.1). Classification (NCBI taxonomy): domain Eukaryota; kingdom Viridiplantae; phylum Streptophyta; class Magnoliopsida; order Alismatales; family Hydrocharitaceae; genus Thalassia; species Thalassia testudinum. The sequence continues at coordinate 134,969,857 of JAZHRO010000003.1, read as the reverse complement.
AATCAGGCCGAAATCAGGACAATGATTACACTTGACAGGGTGATCAGACGTCTAATTCTGGCATCAGACGTCTGGAAGGCCACTTTAAGACGTCTGATTTCAAGGTCAGACGTCTGATTCTATGCGGGTTTCCTCCTGACTTGAATCAGATCTAAACAGGGTTCTTGTGTAAGTTGATCAGACGACATACAGGACGTCTGGCACTGTGCCTGGACGTCTGGAAACCAATTTTTTCTACGGAATGGATTTGCAACGGCTAGAAAATCTCTGAGAAGAGATTTTCGGGTCAGTCGAGGCAAAACGGTCAATTATCAGACGTCTGGAAAGGCCTATGGACGTCTGATAAGGCTCTAACGGTCATATTCTGCAGTGTTTGACAAAGTAGCCAACGGTCCACTATCTGGACGTCTAGCAAGTCCATTAGACGTCTTCTACGACGTCTGGACTAAGGTCTGGACGTCTGATTTCATCAGACAGAATACTAAGTCCAGCCTAATAGTTATCAGACGTTTGAAACAACAGTCAGACGTCTTAAAATGCTTTATCAGACGTCTGATTTGGGAATTAGACTTCTGGAAACTCTGTTTGAACCCTATATTGGTTTTCTAAGTGTTCTACAGAAAACCTAAGTATCCTAGGGTTGTGCCGGTGTTCCTAGGACTACTGTTAGGGTACTTTGAGGCTCTTTAACAGAAATCTAAGTAACAAAAATAAAGAGAAACAAAAGAAACGAAAAATACAATGAGTACAAGAGAAGGAAATCTATCCTATTCTTCATCTCCTTCCTTCTTCAATATATCGCTCCTCGCGAATCTCTTCTGCTTTCCATCGAGCTCCTCCAATCCATCCTGGATGCGAGCTCGAACTCCGTCTAATCACGTATCCATTTGCGATTGACCTGAAATCTAGGACTCAAAGCGCAAATATTAAATGACACGTGTTTTGTTATCATCAAAACAAATGATCGTGGTGCTCTAGCACCAACAACAGAGACGCTAGAGCTTCAGGTTCTATGGTGGCAGGTATGGTTAGAGTTTCCAGCAGATTAGTCTACGTGCTTTTTGATTTTGGTGCCATGCATTCATTTGTTTCCAAGAGTTTTGCTGTTAGTTTGGGGTCGAACAGTACATTGTTAGAGGATCTGTTCTTAATTAGAGGCCCAGGTGGACAGTTGTTTGTCGTATAGGAGGTTTTCACGGACTGTGAGGTCACTATAGGGGGACACAGTCTTCCTGCTGACTTGATTGTGATCTCGATGGAGGATTTCCGCATGATTCTAGGGATGTACTGGTTGTCTGGCTATTACACCATGGTGAACTGCTTCCGGGGGAAGATCGTCTTCTCCATACCTAAGTTGCCACCTTTTGAGTTCCACGGTCAGCCAGTGGATGAAAGTTTTAGTTGCATCTCCGCGCTTCGGGCAGCGAAGCTATTGAGCTAGGGGTGTGGGGGCTTCCTAACCTGTGTTGTAGCAGAGCCTAGCCTAATGGCTGACTTACAGAGTATTCCGGTGGTCTGCAAGTATCCCCACTCTTCCTAGAGGAGCTTCCAGGACTACCACTTGAGCGTGGGGTCGAGTTTGAGGTCTCATTGGTACCGGGGACTAGCCCCATCTCCACTGCACCGTACAGGATGGCACCGCTTGAGCTGTGAGAGTTCAAGTTTTAGTTGTAGGATTTGTTAGAGAAGGGCTTTGTGAGGCCCAGTGCATCTCCATGGGGGGCCCCTGTTGATGAGTTCATTTTAATGGACTAATATTACGCCTAAGTAACTTTAATCGTACCTTTTAGGTTTGTTAATAACTACATTAAGTTATAGAATGTTTGCATGCATCATGATTCCAGTTTACATCTATTTTATAGTATTCTATAACTTAATATGTATGTAATGATTTTATGTTTTTATGTGCAGGAAGAATATTGGGAAAAGAACAAGGAGGAGAGGGTAAATTCCCCTTTCAAACCCGCACAGCACCATGCACTCGCAAGCTGCTCACCCTCTTGTGCGCATGCAACACCTTCCACCACCTTCACTACACTGCCTCAGCGCCTTCACCTGCCCTTGCGCATCCTGCAGGCGTGCACCCACGCTAGGCCACACCAAGTGCTCTCTCCAGTGTTCCCACCGCAAGCACCTTTCGCCACGTCCTGCAGTGCAGTTGACCGCAGGTGCGCCCTTCCAGTCCTGCAAGTGCACCACTGCCACAACCTCTGTGCGCCTGCACCGTCCTCCCACTGCAGCCCCTGCAAGCGCACGCACTGCCTTCACCGTGCGTGGCCAAGACCGCCCGCAGGCAGTACGTCCATAGTCAGCAGCACGCCCACCGGCAGCAAGCGCCCTCGCGCACCCTTGTGCGTGTGCCCATCGCGCATCCGCCTTCACCGCGCGCAGCACAGCCGCGCCCTTACGCGGCCAGTAGCAGCACGCGTGCCTCTTCCACTTCGTGTTCTTCGTCCTCCTCATTCTTCCACTGCTCAACGAAGAAGAATCCATCATCGGCAGGAGATCCCCACGAGCAGCCGACCCCTTCGTCCGTTGTTCGACGGGCCGTTGACTCCAACAGACTCGCTGCACCCTTACAAACTCACCACCCTATCTAAAGGTCGGAAGCCACCCTCCACAAAGTGCCACTCGTCGTGGACATCGTCGATGTTCATCTTTGCCGGCCGGCTGCCACCGACCTCCTCGCGACGTGTCGCTGCCGCCATTGTGAAGCACTCGTCGAGATGCATCTCTACGTGCGACCTCGCCATCAGCCGTCGACCCACACTTGTGCACGGAAGAGAGAGGCAAAAACCTCTGTTTTTCATTCAATTAGTAATTACGGAAAATTCCATTGTGAAACTTCCTATTCATTTATTTACCAAATTAATATATTAAGGTGAATTTGCATGCATATCTCTCTATTCTTTATAAATTGCTTCTGATTGAGTATTTCATGAATTAGATAATAGCATGCCACATTGATTATCGTAAATAAGGAATGTTTTACGGGAAATTAGTAGTTACCTTGATTATCATTACCAAGATCATTATAATAATATATTGCGATAATTTTGCATATAAACCCCTTCAGTTTTAATTAATTGCTTAGAATGAGAATTCATGAGGGTAACAAGTTGCACTACGGAATATGCATACCCACTGAGATTCCCTAATAAACAAGACACTATTTACTAGTTTAAATAGGCTAATTCCTCCCTGTGGAGATGACCTAACTATTCGTGGTTAGATTCTGAAAACTAAAATGTTTTTGAAAAGTGATTTTCTATCACGTGATTAAATACAATGACACATCATTTTATGTTAAAGTTTTCAACAAAAACGAAGATCGCTCTTTCACCTGTGTTGTTGGTGAAGAAGAAGGATGGCACCCTTCGGCTTTTTGTTGACTACAGACAGCTGAATCGGGTCACCATCGAGAATAAGTACCTGCTGCCCTGCATTGATGACTTCTTTGACCAGTTGAGAGATGCCACGGTGTTTTCTAAGATAGACTTGAGGTCGGGTTACCATCAACTGAGGATCAGGGAGACCGATGTCTCCAAGATAGCTTTCCGTACATGGTATGGACACTACGAGTTCTTGGTCATGCCGTTTGGGCTAACCAACACTCCACTGCTTTCATGGACATGAATTGCATCTTCAGACCGTACTTGGATTAGTTCATAGTTGTATTCATCGACGATGTGCTAGTTTACTCTCGGGATTAGGCGTAGCATGGACAACATCTACACATGGTTTTGGACACTTTGAGATGGCGTAGGCTGTATGCCAAGTACAACAAGTGCGAGTTTTGGTTGAGACAGGTTACCTTTTTAGGCAATGTGATCTTGGGAGATGGGTTAGCTGTGAATTCGGCTAAGGTTGAGGCCATGCTTAGGTGGGAGAGGCCATGTACAGTGACAGAGATACGTAGCTTCTCAGGGCTAGTAGGCTATTACCGGCGGTTTATCGGGGGTTCTCCCAGATTTCGCATCCTATGACTCAGCTGACCAGGAAGGACGTGTCCTTCACTTGGACAGACGAGTGTGAGTTGTGCTTTCAGGAGTTGAAAGAGAGGATGACTTCAGTTCCTGTACTCACCATTTCAGATAGCAGTGGTAGGTTTGTGGTTTGCACTAACACTTCGTTGCAGGGGTTGGATGGTGTGCTTATGCAATAGGGCCACATTGTCGCTTACGCTTCGCGATAACTAAAGCCTCATGAGCATAACTACCTCACTCAAGACTTAGAGCTGGCGGCAGTTATCTTCGCACTGAAGACATGGAGGCGCTACCTGAACGGTGAGACCTTTGAGATTTTCATGGATCATAAGAGCCTTAAGTTCCTATTTGATTAGAATGAGCTCAACATGAGGCAAAGGGGTTGGTTAGAGCTTCTGAAGGACCACAATTGCAACATCTCCCATCACTTAGGGAAGGCCAGTGTGGTGGCTGATTCCTTGAGCCGAAAGGCACCCGCCCACTTGGCTTGCTTACAAGCATAGAGTTGGAGACTCGTGGAAGAGGTAGGCAGTTGGCGACCCCAGGAGCCACAGGGGTACTGCAGGGCAGTGATAGTGATGAGGCAGGCACAACCAGAGCTTATAGACCGTATCATCACTGGATAGATGCTCGATCCATATCTGTAAATGCTGCGAGATAGGGTGTTGACAGGGGACCCAGGAGACTTCACTTTTACTAACGAGATCCTGCGCATGAGGGGACGTTTGTGCGTTCCTAGAGACGATGAGCTGTTGAGGGAGCTTCTAGCTAAGGCAGATGGGTCCAGGTTCAGCATACACCCTGGGAACACCAAGATGTACCATGATCTGAGATGTGACTTTTGGTGGAGGGGGATGAAGCGGGATGTTGGTGAGTTTGTGCAGCAGTGTTTGGTTTGTTAGCAGGTGAAGGCCGAGCACCAGAGGCTTGTAGGGTCGCTATAGCCACTCCCTTTGTGAGAGTGGAAGTGGGAGAGTGTCACTATGGACCTAATAGTGGGATTACTGGTTACACAGTGGGGACATGATGCAGTTTGGGTGATAGTAGACAGATTGATGAAGATGACGTGATTTTTGCCGATTTGAGTCACCTTTGGGCCAACACAGTTAGCTACATCAGGAATGTGGTGTGCCTTCACGGAGTCCTTCGTGAGATCATATCTGACTAGGATACCCATTTCACTTTCTAATTTTGGGCAGAGTTCTAGCAAGCCTTGGGGACCCACTTGAGGTTCAGCACTGCCTACCACCCTTAGACCGGCGGACAGTCGGAGTGCACCATTTAGACCCTTGAGGACCTTCTATGCACTTGTGTACTAGATTGGAGAGGCTCCTGGGAGGAGCATTTTCCCTTGGCAAAGTTTGCATACAACAATAGCTATCACTCGAGTATTGGCATTGCGCCTTATGAGGCATTGTACAGGAGGAAGTGTACAGCTCCCCTGAGTTGGGTCGAGGTAGGGACCAAGTGGGAGGTTGGTCCCAAGATGATCTGTCAGAGTTAGGAGGTGATAGAGCAAATTCACAGACGACTACATATCGTCAGGAGTAGGCAGAAGAGCTACGTTGATATGAAGCGTTGAGAGGTACAGTTTGAGATTGGGGATCATGTCTTTCTCCGTATTTCTCCCATGAAGGGCTTGCAGTGTTTTCGGGTGAAAGGGAAGCTCGCGCCAAGGTTTGTGGGACCTTTTGAGGTCTTGGAGTGGGTAGGACCCGTTGCTTGCCCTTCCTCCCCAGTTATCTAGAGTGCACGACGTGTTCCACGTGTCCAACCTTAGGAGATACATTGTCGATCCCAGCCACATTTCTAGCTATGAGAGTATTGAGGTGGGAGATGACTTGACTTACCCTGAGAGGCCAGTACACATACTGGATAGAGCCTTCAAGAACCTGAGATGGAAGGAGGTGCCACTGGAGAAGGTCCCGTGGAGAATCCAGCAGTACGAGGAGGCGACTTGGGAGCTCGAGTCGGCAATGCGAGATCGGTACTTGGAGCTTTTTCAGGGTACATTGCTTCTAACCTACTTTGATTCTCTTTAAGTTTGTTATGCGTATGTCTGTTTCTTTCTGCATCCTAGTTTAGCTCAAGTTTTCGGGGTGAAACTTCCTTTAAGTTTGTTATGTTGAAATGACCCATCCTAAGGGTCGTTTGGGTTTTTTTGGAATTTTAGGGGTTTTCTCGTAATTTTTATGTACACCAAAAAGATCCCGTGCGGAGTTTTTGACTTATGGAGGGGTTTATCGCAATTCTAAACCCTCTGGTACTTGTTTTGTGGGCTCCAGGGGAAAAATGGGTTTCTGCGGGGTCGAAACCGTAAATGACCCAGCCCCACACAACCCCCCACATACACCTCCAAACCCTACTTCCTCCCGTATAAAACACCCCCCACTCCTCCACTTTGTTCTCCCCAATGGCACACTTCTTTCCCCCCCACCTTCTCCTTCGTTTCCCCCCTTCCATTCCTTGTAGCAGGCGTGAGAGGGAGAGGTTGGGAGCTTGAGTTAGAGCAAGGAGCAGGAGGAGCTCCGGGGAGAGGAGTGTGTGTGGGAGGAAGAGGGAGAGCGGTAGGAGAAGTTGCCACTGCGGGGGTCATTGCTACAGTTGCAGCAGCACGTAGAGGAGGAGAGCCGCTGTGAGGAAGGTCCTGTGCGTGGAGTTGGGAGTCATTTGTTCGTGCTATCAGACGTCTGCGACGTTCGCCAGACATCTGGAGGGATTGTCGGACATCCGAAGGGAGCTCAGGACATCTAGTAGCATGTAGAGTGCTGAGATATCTCTCTGTCGGAACTCTGTGTTGTGCATGCATACTGCGGTAGTTATTAGGGTGTCGTGTTTTGTTGAACGTGTCTACGCAGGTGCTAGAGACATTGGGAAGGCACGTTGGTGTGACGTTCGAGGCACTTTAGGATGTCTGGAAGCAGCGTCAAATGTCTGATTGCTCTCCTAGATGACTGGGAGCAGTGTTAGATGTCTGGAGACACCTTTAGATGGTTGTGAGGGGTAGCAAACGACTGGAACAGATGTAGGAGAGCAAGGTGAGATTCTGTGCACTTTTAAGACATTTGGGAGTCACCCAGACATCTGATTATGGTTTGATTTCGCTAATGCAGCCACCAGGTGGCTGGTCCAGCCAGACCAGCTAGCCTGGTAGTGAATCGAGAAGAGCGTTTGGATCTGTTCAGGGCCCAAACGAAGTCGATTTTGTGCAAACAAAGTACCGTTGGCTTTCTTTCAGAATTTCCTACATGCTAGGATCTTTTCCATACTATTTTGAGCTTGTTTTGAGATGTTGGAATTTTGGTCAACGTTATAAATGTCTGGTTTGACCAACTGTTTGGAATAGGTTTCTAGTCTATAGTGCACACGGGACCTGCAGAGACATCGGGATCCACCGTTCGTGGCCCCATATCACTCGTACACTTTGGTAGTGTGGTCCTCTCTACTCATGTGATTTAATTTGTTAAGTGCATGCTAGATTATAAATAACTGCTTGAAACCTAGGACATGAGATGATCCCTAGGGTTGAGAATGTTGTATGTACACTATTTGAACCTCGCTTGTTGATATAGACACATCTATTTAGGTTAAAATGCCTATTCATGCATGTTCCTAGGCTTAGAATTGCATTTCATGTTATAAATATTGCATATCATGCATCATTCTGCATTTAGAGTAGTTGTATATATTTTAGGTTAATTAGGTCCTTTTTATGGTCAGGAGAGAAGAAGACTTATTTCAGGGCCTCAAATGGATGATCAGACTGTACAGATCTGATTAGGACGACGATTGGAGTCTAACGCCTTCGAGATCGTCTAGATTGGAGAACCATAGCATTGTACGAAGTTCGAGGAAGATCAACGGCCATGGGGGCAATGCGACATCCTTATGGATTTTGGATGGAAAATCCGACCGCACGGATGGATCTGGAGCGACGATAGTAGTCAGCAACGTGGGAATCATCTCGATCTGAGCATCGTGGCACCCTCTACAAAAGAAAGAAGAATGGACGGCCCAGATGGAGACACGTGGTGCCATCCAGGCCGCAAAATGCTGGCCAGCAGCAGTGCACGCGCACAGCCGCAGCTGCGTGTAGCACACCGCGCACAGCCGTAGCTGCGTGTAGCAGTAGCGCAGCGCATGCCAGTGCGCGTGTAGGCACGGCGCGGGAAGCACGAGCGTGTGAAGCACGTGCCAGCGGGGTGGGTGCGAATCTTTAGCGATGTGGGCCTTTAGTGACGCTTGCAGCTGTCACTAATGGTCTGCATGTGCCAGAAAGAGGAATTGAAGGGCAGATCTTCATGGGCAGCTGTAGCGACGTTTATGGACGTCAGAAATGACCCAGATGCAAATTTGTTCTTCCTCCACTATAAAAGGACCTACCCACCACCATTCCAAACCATCTCTTCCTTTCTTTCTCTCACCACCTCGAAGGCTATGAGAGAGCTTGTCCCAAGCTCGGGATGCTCCTTTAGAGTAGAAAACCAAATAGTTTTTCCTCCCCTCACCCCCATTCGTGGAGCATCCCGTGGCCGTCCTCTCACCGCCCTTCGGGAAGAAGATCCTCGCCGCGACGCCGTCCTGCCCCATCCTCTATCCTTCGTCTCCGTCCTCCTTTGTCTTGCTCTTCACCACCTTCCTCCAGGTGACGTCCGAGTGAGTCATCCTCCGAGCAACTGTCGAGGGGGATTTCTCACACCTCTTTCTATCTTTTTACACTTTCGTAGTGTAGTTTTCCTACTTTCATAGTTGTAACAAATAGTTGTTCATGAATAGATGATTGTTTCTCTCTCTCTCTCTCTCCCCTCTTTCTCTTATATTTTTGCAAGTAGATAAAGTTTTCATCGACCTAATCTCTTGCTTGTTAAAAATGCCAAAAAAATTAGAAAAGATAAAAATGACCAAAAAGAAATAAAAGTGAAGCACGTATTTCATAAAACCAAATGTTCTCCTCCCCGTGTTCGACTCAGGACTCACTTTTTGAGTTTCGGTTATAAATTTTATCTGATAGATGCGTTTTGCAAGCTACGACGACGAGTCCTCCAAACCCCGATTTTTAATTCGCAAAGTGCATGCAATCATTTTGTATGTTGTAAGCACATTTATTGAGGGTAAAATGCCTATTCATGCATGTTCGTAGGCTTAGATTTGCATTTCATGTTATAAATATTGCATAGCATGCATCATTCTATTTTTAGAGTAGTCGTATATAATTTTGGTTAATTGCATCTTTTTTATGGGTAGGCGAGAAGGATATTTATTTCGGAGCCTCAGATTGACGATCTGACCATACCGATATGATCAAGATGATGATTGGAGTCCAAAGCTTTTGAAATCGCCTCTATCGGAGTCCCGTAGCACCATATGCAGTCTAAGGAAGATCAACGACCAAGGGACTAGGTGACATAATTCAGAGCTTTAAATGACAAATCTGACCACGCAGATGGATTCGGATCAACAATCACAACCTAATGACGCAAAAATCGACTCAATCCGACCCCTGTGGCAGCCCCTACAACGAAAAGAAGATGGACAACCCAGATTGCGCCAAGTGGTGCAGCCCAGGCCGCCCATGCGCACGCACGTGCCATCGCACGTGACAGCAACGCAAGTGTGCCCACGCACGCGGAGGCACGCATGCGCACAACGTGTGAGCACGCACACGCGTGACATGGTGTGCAGAGCGCGCGTCAACGCAGCGGCAGCGTGGACGCGTGCTCGGTTGGTGCCAGCCTACAGCAATGCATGAGCCGGACCTATAGCGATGCTTATAGCCATCGCTAATTCTTCGTGCGCCAGCAAAGTCAGCTGTGGGCGTGAGCGGGCATGAGCTGCCTATAGCGACGCTTCCAGCGATGGCTTGGAGATCACTAATGGTCCCATACCTATTTTTGCCTCTTCTCCTCCACTATAAAAGGACTTACACCCCCTTCCTTCCAAGCGATCTCTACCTACTCTACTCCCACATACTCGTAAGCTCTAGCAAGCCTACCAACGCTCCATTAAAGCTTACTCTCAAGCTCCCAAGGCTCCTATTAGTGTAGCAAACCTCTGCCTCACCAAGTATTCATCCATCTTCCCATCCCCATTCATAAGTCACCTTGGAGCCGTCCTCCCACCTCCATTCCGGTAGCAGATCATCTCCGCCTTCTTACCTCCATTCCGGAGCCACGCCGAAGCTTTCCTTTACTCGACGTCCTCCTGCATCTCACCTCCATCATCCCGCTCCTCACCTCCTTTGTTCGAGATTTCGCCAGGCGTCGTCGTCTCGTCGAACAACCGATTTGGGAGATTCCTTCTCACCTCCCTCTCTTTTTATGCTTTCATAGTTGATTGTAATTGACATTGAAGTGATATTTATATCATATTTGTTCCATATCTCTGGAGATTCACTATGCTTGTCTTCTTCTTACAAAAATACAAAAAAATAACAACCCTAAAATACCAAAAAGAAACAAAATGAAGCGCATTTTCAATTAAAGTAAACATCACCTCCCCGTGTTCGACCTGGGACTCCCTTGGAGTTTCGATATAAATTTTATGTGACCACGAGTTTTGCAACTACGACGATGGGTTACTTATAACCCTGATTTCAAACTCGCGAAACCTGTGCAATCATTTTGGTGCCGTTGCCGGGGAGGCAACAGAATTTGCTTTATTGTTTTCTGCGCTTCTTTGCATTTACATAGGACTAACCCCTCTTGTCTTTGATATATTGTCTTGCAGGTACCCTAGCATGGAGATCCAAATGCGGTAGATCGAAGTAAAGTATGGATAGAGTGTTTTGTAAGTGTCCCCCACTTCCCCACCCATTAGTTCATTTCACCACACTAATTACCCAAACCCAAATGAACTTAGGTGCTTTTTATAAACCCTAGGATAGATTTGGTTGTTTGTTTGCCACTTCCACTCATCTCACCCCTGCATATATAAAAAACAAAACAATATACATATTCTTCTCTTGTGGGATTTTCTAAAAAATACACACATTAACACCCACAACTCTCCACTTAAGGCGCACCACTCCACTTTGATTCTACCACTTAACTGAGATTTGACCTGTGGATCCGGTACACCTTAACTCAACACACACATAACTGAGTAGAAATCTGATTAGGTTAAAACTTTTTGTGTACCTTAATCAAGTGGTGCAATAGGCCAATTACTTAAACTATTTGGGCCACACCACTCAATCTAAAACTGATCCATCAAGTAGCTTGCCACTTAGGGTTTATTCTTAGGACTGAACCAGGCACTCCACATTATTTTTGATTTTTAAAGGAACATATCATCACCCGTGTTTTCAAAACTTGGAGTGTTATACTAAACCTTGATTGAACCAACCTAAGAATTAAACCCTAAAAGCTACTAAACAAGGTTAAACCCTAAAAGACACATCATCAAATAATCTTGTTTGCAAACCCTGGTTGTGCACACACACACACACATTTTAACTGATCATTAAGGGCACAACCCATCTAAAGGGCTCATCACATTCCAAAAGCGCAATCATCCCAAGCCTAATTAAAATTGAGTAGATGTTGGCCTTAAGGATGGATTTGCTCTTTGAGACTCAAATTGAGATTTTTTTCGATTAATATGCTTCTGCTACTCCATCTGATGTCTAGCTAGGGGAGTAGCATCAAACGATCGTGGCTGGGGGATACACTAGGAACCGGAGGCGTAAGCTAATGAAAGAACCTTCTCCCCAGTCCCTCCTTTTAACTAGTTGGATTGACCGGATAAAAGTAGACCAAATCGTTTATAATCTCAAGATAGGTCCTAGGAGTCTGTAGGTCTTTAGGTTACCCACATAAGGACAGGTTTGGTTGATTGTACTGTAGGGCACCATTCTCTTTTATGTTTTCCCTCCTACTCCACAATGTATCCTTCCACATCCTACACACATTTCACATCCTATCCTCCTACCAGCATTTATCCCTAAGATGATTACTATCTCGACTTGACTTGTAATTACCCATCCACTAGCTGGGATGACTTTGATTGGGGATATGAATCTGGAGCTCAATGTCTAGGGCCTAACCCTGGACAACAAGACTATGATTGCTATCCTTCCCAAACCTACAATGATTATGGATCTCCATCCTTTGATGATCAAATCAACCCGATCTACAATCAGGAAGGATATAATGATTATAACACCTAACCTTTCCAGTATTCCACTAAATATAGGCTGCCACCATCCTTTGAACAACCTAGAACGACCTACTTTCAGGGAGGGACCCTAGAACCTCGATATATTGACTCCCTTAGATCTAACTCAAACCCACCCAAACTTGAACCGAACCATTCGGTTCAGGACAACTAGATCCAGGATAGGGTGTTGGCTAATGTGAGGAACACCATACAATCTTTAGAAGCCTAGCCAACACAATGCACTGAAGCATTGGAGCCTATGATAAAAATGATTGATGAGTTGAATAGCTCCTTATTGGATTTGCTCCAAAGTGTTAGGGATTGGGACCTAGGTGAGTTTCTTCTTGGGAAATTGTCGAGGTTGAGGATGAAATTTGTGGTTGCCCTAGTCAAATCTTGGGATGATTCTCAAGATGAACCCCTTCAGGAGAGCCAATGCCTGAACCCGCTGGTGGGGACCCGGATAGGTTGTGTTAATATGATTAAATTATCGTTGAAGTGAGTATAGTGGTTAACCTAAATCGAGCCTAACCATCTTTTTACAAAATTTTTAACCTAGCCTACTTGATTTTATCTTGGTCACTTTTAGGCCCAGGGTCGAACTCAGGGAGGCGGGAATTAGAGGTGAATAAGTTTCTACGCCTTTCCTACCACGAATCTCTTTCATGCATTTATTATGTTTTTGGTTCTTTTCTATTTAAGATTTTTTTTGCTGATAATTTTGTCCTTGAGGTATACCCTCAAAATAAGGTCCTTGGCTTTGAGCCAAATTGTTCTTGGCTTTGAGCCAATTTAGGGTTCCAAAAACTGGTCTTATTATTCGTAAGACCAAGTACCTGCAAGACAAGGATTATCTTTTCTCTTTTACTCTTTTTTTTTTATCTTTTTACTAGAAGGAAACAAAAGAGAAATAGAGGTTGCTTGTAAAGAGATAAATATAGTATATATATATATTATATATATAGGGGTGGGGGTGGAGGTGGAAATGGTGTGTAGCACGGTGTTGAGTTGATCGACGTCTAGGAAGATGGAACCAACAGGACGAAGTGCTGCGTGGAGTGTAGGATGGATGTGTGGAAGTGTGTGTGAAGGTGCTTTCTCTACGCAGGTATCGGGGAATATCAGTAACTGGTGTAGATATTCCCGCGATATAACACATGGTGCAGGGATACAGGTAGGTGATATGAATGTAAATAATGTGTGTATGTAAAAATATGTATTGATATATATGTATAGATAGGGTTGTATAGGTAGTTATGTATATATATGTATATAGATATGTAAATATAAATATAGGTATATATGTATTAATAACTAGATATATATGTATATATATATATTTATATATGTATGTATATATACTTATATATGGTTGTATAGGTATATATATATATATAAGTGTATATATATAGGCGTGTACAAGTGAGTGTGTGTGTGCACATGTGAGTGTGTACAAGTGTGGTGTGTGTATGTGTGTGTGTTTGCTGGAGAGTGAGGGAGTGGCTGTGAGAGAGGGACGCGGGCGTTTAAGGCGTCTGGTGGAGGCTGCCGACGTCGGATGGCCTAGGCACAAGAGCATGCACGCGCTGGTGTAGGTGCGCAAGGGTGCATGCGCGTGCTGGAGGGAGTAGGCGTGAAGGAGCACAATGCAGCTCGCTGCGTAGCGCAGCGCACAGCGCTGTGGGCTGGAGTGGACGCGGACTAAGACGTGGACACGAGCGCGGGCAGGTGCAGGCGCTGGAGAGGAAGCAGTTGCAGATGCGGGCGCAGGCGTTGGAGCGGGCGTGGGCGCTGACGGGGGGACGGGCTGGAGGTGGTAGCGACGCGGAGAGAGAGCGTGTGGTGACCAGATAAGTGAGAAACTTTCCGGTCACCGCACTATAGCTACAGTGTCGCGTAGAAACGCGTGAATAGTAGCTACACTGCCTGCGCGGCCCGGACAACCGGTTGCGGCCGGTTCTACGTGCGCGAGCACGCTGGAGCGAGCCTGCGCGCGCGGAAGGAGCTTGCGCCGGTTGCTGGCTTGCATGCGGGGGCTTGCGCTCTGCGTGGAGGCTGCTGGTGCCGTGCTGCTGCTGAGCTCTAAAGCTTGGAGCTGCAGCAATGGCGTGAAGGTGCTGAGCAATGAAGACAGGAAGTGAAACCACCACACCCACCTGCTCGTGGATGAGTTGGGCGGTGGTGGGACTCACAGTGGTGGTCGTGCGGCCACTGTGAGCTTGCTCCTGCCTGCAGCGTATCTCTTCAGTGGGAAGAGTTGCTGCGTATGGAGGGGAGAAAGGGAGGAAGATGGCCTGACGAAGGTGGCTGTTGTGTCTCTATGTGCTAGTCTCCCCTTGCAAGGAAGCGGGCAGTGCTTTTTAAAGGAGATGGAGGCATGCACGGCCATGCCCTGGGTGTGCATGCCCAACCATGCAGCTGGTAGGGCATGCGTTGGCAGAGAATGGCGTGAAGAAGAGCAAGCCATGCCCTGCAGCCGCGTGGGGAAGAAGATTTCAAAGAAAATAAAGAAATAAAGAAGGTGAAAATTGCGATGCAACCCTTGATGAATACGTTAATTACAAGGCCAATTATTCACTTTCCTCCCCTCTCAAATAAATGCATGCATGTGTCAATTTTTATAAATGCAACTATGGCTACCTAATATGCAATGGCAGTGCTAGGAAATAACACAAGATGGCATATTTATTGGAGTATTTTTGCTGTGCAGTCCTACCCCCATGCCTATCTTTTGCTAGTCCCTAGCAAAACATTTTGTACTATTTTTAGAAATGATCTTAAGCTGAAGATTTTCTTCTGAGGTGACATAGGTGTGTTTATTTGTTGGATATTTTGAGAACCAATTGCAGAGAAGACTACCAGTACTTTAAGTCTTACGTGACATAGACCATCTCTTGACTAACCTGGACTCTTGATATTTAAACCTTAAGTACGATTTCTAGGACTCAGAAGGTTTTTGCTGTAGTCGAGAGCTCAAGAGATTATGGTTTGTGCATAGTGAAGAATTAAGACTGACCAGATGAACATTAAGACTCAAGCCCAGGGTTTCATGAATCTTTAAGTGCATGTTGGTCCCAGTTTCAGCTCGTGTCTTTGGATTGACCCTTAAAAAGATGACGGAAAACTCAACTCCCATTAGAAAGAAGCATGGGTAAAGTGGCTTCCTCCATCCGAGATAATGGCTAGAGGGATCCCAAAGCATGCAAAAATGTGGTCTTTGACAAATCGAGTGGATGTGACATGGTCAGCATGGTGCGTGGGAATAGCGTCGATCCATTTCGAAACATAATCAACAGCCACGAGGATGTACTCGAAGCCGTTGGAAGGAGGAAAGGGACCCATGAAATCGATTCCCCAAATGTCGAAGATTTTTGCAGCTAGGATGGGTTGCAAGGGCATCATGTCACGATGTGACATTGACCCTAGAGACTGGCACCTAGTGCAATGTTTGGCATAATTGTGTGCATCCTGGTGAAGGGAGGGCCAAAAGAACCCGCACTGCAACACCTTGGCTGCAGTGTTCCTCCCAAAGAAATGGCCTCCGCAGGTCTGATCATGGCAGAAGGATAGCACACTGGGGATTTCACTGGCAGGAATACAGCGACGGATGATCTGATCATCACCTATTCGAAAAAGAAGTGGATTATCCCAAAAATAATACTTTGCTTCTGCCATGAGACGCTCGCGCTGGTTTTTAGGCCAGCCACGTGGAAGGGAACCAGAAGCAAGGTAATTGCCAATGTCGGCATACCAAGGTCCACTTGCCACATTAATTGTCAATAGGTGCTCATCGGGAAAAATCTCATTGATCGGCAGGGTAAGTCCAATGGGGTCAGGGTCTAGTCTCGAGAGATGATCGGCCACAACATTCTGGGCTCCGGCTTTATTGCGGATGTATAGGCTTGGCATCCTTCTTATGCATGAGATGGCGAATGGCCGTGTGATAAGTGAAAACAATAACATGTGATCCCAGAAGGTAAGAGCGGAATTTCTCCAGCCCAAAGACGACCGCCAGTAGTTCTTTCTCAGTGGTAGTATAATTACGCTGGGCCTCATCCAACGTCTTACTGGCGTAGTACACTACGAAGGGGTGTCTATCGCGTCTTTGTCCCAGGATGGCTCTGACTGCAAGGTCGGAAGCGTCACACATGAGTTCAAAGTCGAGGGACCAATCAGGTGGTTGGAGAACAGGGGTTTTGGTGACAGCATCACGCAGCTGCGTGAATGCTCGTATGCAGTCGTGCCCCATATCAACGGGTACGTCGGTCAATAGGAGATGACTTAAAGGTCTAGAAATCTTGGAGAAGTCTTTGATGAATCTCCTATAGAAACCGATGTGTCCCAGGAAGGAGCAGATTTGTTTGACAGAGCCAGGCACAGGTAAATCAGCAATTACATCAAGCTTAGTTCTGTCAACCTCGATACCCCTATCGGAGATGATATGCCCGAGAATAATTCCCTCGTGTACCATAAAATGACTTTTTTCCCAGGAAAGCACGAGGTTCACATCAATACATCACCTAAGGATACGGGTCAGGTTGGCAAGATAGTCATCAAAAGAGGGTCCAAAGATCGAAAAGTCATCCATGAAAACCTCGAGAAAGTCACCCACCATGTCATGGAATATCGCCAGCATACATCTCTGGAAAGTTGCTGGCACGTTACAAATCCGAACGACATCCTTCTAAATGCGAAGGTGCTGAAGGGGAAGGTAAAGGTGGTTTTCTCTTGGTCCCGGGGGTTAATTGCCACCTGGTTATATCCTGAGAATCCATCCAGGAAACAGAAAAATTTATTTCCCGTTAACCGCTCCAGGATCTGGTCAATGAAAGGCTGTAGAAAGTGATCTTTCTTAGTTGCGGCATTGAGTTTCCTATAATCTACACACACTCTCCAGGATGTAGGAGTGAGTGTAGGGATAGATTCGCCCCTGTCATTGACACGGATGGTGAGTCCTGCCTTTTTGGGCACGACATGAATTGGACTCACCCAGGGGCTATCGCTGATCAGGTAGATTATACCTGCATCCAACTACTTAATAATTTCATTCTTAATGACCTCCCGCATGTTGGGGTTGAGACGCCGCTGCATCTCACGGGAAGGTCGAGCCTCCTCCTCCGTATATATACAGTGAGTGCAGTAGGAGGGGCTAATGCCAGTTAAGTCTGATAAAGACCATCCAATGGCTGCCTTGCGTTCCATAAGGACCTTTGTTAGTTTACACTCTTGCTCCCTGGTCAATTTTGAACTGATGATTACGGGGAGCGTTTCATTTGATCCCAAGAAAACATACTTAAGCGTATTAGGCAACTCTTACAGCTTGGGAGTGGATGGTGAAAGATCTGGCATTTCTTGGGACGAGAGTGTCCCAAACGGATCAGAAGAAAATAATTCAGGAGGAAAAAGTTGGCCCTCAAATTGGCCAAGAAGAGGGGCATCTTGGATGGATGGATCCAAAAAGGGATAGCCCCAGTGAGTAGTATGTGGGCTCAAGGTCCTAGTGTGGAGTTGCAAATTCGCCTGATTTGGCGGGAAAGAAAGGGCATTCCGGTCTTCAAGAGTGTGGTCCGGCGATGAGTAGCCCGAATATCACTTAGACCACGGGGTATGGGAAGTGGAGAAAACCTCGTTAGAAGTCTGGTTAGGAGAAGGTATGGGAAAAGGGAGGGATGGGGGAATGTCACAATATGTGTCGGCCAGGCAATCGTCAGTGTTTAAAGGCAATCCACAGCAGTCAGAATAGGTCCCAATTAGTCCGATACACGCGCTGACGGCCATGTCCTCGTCAGACGTGTCATCCTCGATGCAATCGCAATCAATGTTCTTGGCTACCTTGAAGATGTTAAGCTTGAGCTTCTCAGATCCAACGACAAGGTCAATATAGCCCGACTCGCAGTCGATGTGGGCGCGGGCTGTAGCCAAGAAAGGTTGACCAAGGATGATCGGAGAATCAGAAAGTGAGCTAGGAACTTTCATATCCAAAACAAGAAAGTCAACAGGAAAACAGAGACTGTTGACCCTAACCACCATGTCTTCCACCACACCCTTTGGAATTTTGATAGAACGATTTGCCAACTGTAACGTGACAGGGGTGGGTTTCAGATTTCCTAAGGCAAATTTTTCAAGCATTATGGTTGGTATAAGATTGATGGAAGATCCTAGATCAAGCAGAGCACGGTTAGAATTGCAGCCTTGGATGCTACAAAAAATAAGCGGTGTGCTCGGATCTTTCTGCTTCGGTGGTAGATTTGACTGTATAGCACAACTCGCATGAGGCGAGAGAACCACCGGATTCTTTGTTTTCTTTGACTGTCGCCTGGGTGTTGTGTAGTCTTTGAGAAATCGGGCGACAGTAGGTATGTGGTCGATAGCCTCTAACAGGGGTACCTTGATTTCAACATCCTTGAATAAATTACACAGGTTATTAAAGGCCGACGTATCCCTTTTCTTGCCTTTTGGCTCCCTTAGTAGAGCCTCAAGGAATGGGACTGATTCTGGCACCAGTTTAAGTGTATTGTCCTCTTGCAAACGCGGTGCGCATCCCGAATGAGAAGGCGATGAAGAAGATGGGCCAGGATCAGGTCGAAGCGGATCAACGGTCTGCTTACCGCTCCTCGTAGTAATCACATTGGACGATGCGGGTCTAGGGGATCATAAGGCGGAGTAGGGTTCACAATAGGGACATAAGAGTGAGGTGCTGCAGCGGGATTAGCCTGAAATCTCGGTGGAATGCTCGGAGCCTGCAGAATCTGATGAACCTGCCCCTGAGAAGGTCGTACCTGTGGTTGAGGACCACGGGGTACGAAATTTCGCGGGTTGGGAACAGGTTGGGCTGGAAGAGTGCCCTGAGATCGAGTCGCCATGCGTAGTTGACTGATCTCAGCATTCTACTGCGCCAATTGGAGCTGAAGAGGGGTCATATTCTCTTCATGGTGCTTCGACATTTCCGTCATCATTCGCATCAATTTCTCAAGAGGACTTGATGCGTGTTCTATTTGCAGTATGCAAGGACCCAATGGCGGATTCGCCACAGGATTAGACTAGGCCCTTGGGATGATGGGTGCGGACGGTCGCATTGGCCCACCGGTGGGGTTTTGGTGCTGCGGGTTGTTGGACCATGCGAGGTTCGGATGATTTCGCCACCCTGGGTTATAAGTAGCAGAGAACAGGTTGTTCCCCAGGGCGCAAGCATCTTCTAAGCCAGAAGATGAGTCCGCATGTAAATACGCTTCCGAGCACACGGAGGCCTGGTCCTCCATGTCAAAATACTGGCTTGCAGAAGCCATTTCCACATGACTTACCGAATCGCTCGGCGCGACGCTCGGTAAGGAAGATCTTATGGGGTTTCTAGGGATAAGCCTGGTGTTGGAAGGATTGGGATTGTGACGAAGAGGTGAGGTGGGGGTGTTTGCCACAGAACGGGCGGGATTGGCCAGAAGCTCGTCTAGCTTCTTGTGCACGACAGAGACTTCATCCAATTTTTGTGCGATAAGGTTAAGATCAGTGGATGAATGGGAGGGTCTCGTGTCAACTTCGTGGACATTACGGGGCAGGCTGGTATGATTAAAGGCGACAATGGAGTAATTATTCATTGAGTTTTTGCTCATGTTCTCAAATAATTCAAATGCTCCATTCTCGTCTTTATTTATGAAATTCCCTCCGTAGGAAGCGTCTGCAATCTGCTTCAAAGTTTCATTTAGCCCATAATAGAAAATATGGGCTATATGCCACTTAGGCAAACCGTGGTGTGGACACTTCCGGAGGAGGTCATTATACCTCTCCCACGCCTTATGAAACTATTCGCCGTTTTATTGTGTAAAGGAAGTTATAGCATGGCGAAGTGCATTGGTTCGTCCGATTGGGAAGAATTTCTTGAGAAATGCTGTTCGCATCTCTTCCCAAGAATGGATGGTTCTCCCAAGGGTGCGTAACCATTGCGACGCTTTATCCCGCAACGAAAACGGGAACATTTTCATAAGGACTATTGGTAACTTGATGTTTCTCGGTTTAACAGTTTTAGCCAATCGGGTTAGGTCTTCCAAATGGAGAAATGGATCTTCACTTGCAAGACCATGGAAGTGGAAATTAATTAGGCCAATTATAATAGGTTTCAATTCAAAGTCGTCCCCGCCCATGGGGACCCAAATTTGTCCTATGGTCTTTGTAGCATGGGATTCTAATAGGAGCTAAGAGACTTAGGCTCCTCCCGTTCGGGAGGGTTCTACATTTCCTCCAAGGTTTCCCTAATGGCTTCAATTTGCTCATTATACATTTCCATTTGGGCTTGGAGGTGGGTTATGGGATCCATGGCTCCACCACCTGGTGGGTTTTGAGGGCGGTTTCCTCCTTCGGGATTTGGGGGTGGGCGTGCTGCCATGTTTGTGGAAGAGGATGATGATTCGGCTTTTGTTCTTCTAAAATTATCAGACAATTCAAACAATTCAGGGTTTTGTGACCTCCTCCCAAACATTCATTACCTCAGGAAGAATTGGGGGGATAAGAAGAGAATAGGAGATGAGAGAAATGACGCTGTAAAGGTACACTTGATGACAAATCAAGACAATCAAAGCCCTAACCTCTACAGTGTGGCCTTAGACCTAAAGATCTAAGTTACCTACTATCATGACCTACGGAACCAAATGCGAGCACCGTGGAACCACCGGGCCAGATTGAAAGGTCATTTGCCCCAGTCTTAGACACCCGATAGCATGCGGGAACCCTCATTAGCATGTAGGCACTACACGCAGGTAGTTAGACCTCCAATCCTTAATAAGGGTCAAGTTGCAACCAGTTTTAATTAGAGGCTTAGGATCAAGTGCTTCTGGAATGTTTAGGGCATTGTTTACGGGTAATGCCCATGTGCGTTGTTTTTAGAAAGTGTGTAAACCAAGCATGCAACGGGAAATCTCCCAGAATTGAAGTTTTAGTTGGTGAATGATTTTTAGAGTTTCAGCCTTAAGTAGTATGGATTTTAAGATTTCGCTGAATTACCAATTTAACCAATCTCTGGGTTTTGAGAAAATACAAGTTTTTCTATACCCAATAAACCCTTCTTCAATATGAGTTAGTTAATGCATACTAAAAATGCAATGGGCTTCCCTAGGTGGAAATTTCTATGTGTGGATGCACGAGTCAATTTTAGATTAGTGTGAAAGGGAGCCAAAGCACTTAATTCAAGTGCTCCCAATCACCAGAATGATGTTTCACACACAAGGCTCAACCACAAGATAAAGAAAATCAAAGTGTTGGGGTTGAAATATTCGGGATCCAATCTTAGGCACGTGAAAGGTCATGGTGGGGTTGGAATCAACTCAATTCCAAGTCTCCCCACCAAAAATGTGATCCCGAATTGTAGATGAATGAGGCAAGGAGGGATGGCAATTAATCTATTTATTCTTGCCTCAAAGAATACTTCACACGGCGAAAGATTCAAGAATCAAGATTCTTGGATCTTCGCTATACGAAGTTTGGTGGGAAATCCCGGGGTGGTGGGAGTGATGGCAAACAATCAAGCAAGTGATTTTTAATCCACTTGCCCCAAGAGATCCCAAGAAGTTTTTTTTTATTAAGGTGACAGGTTGACCTAAGTTGCTAAGAGAGAGACTTACCTGTTCAGCAATGTGGGCTAAGCTCCAATGCGGTGTTGGCGACTTCTCGCTCTCGTTCCCACCTTGGATCTGCCCATGTCTCCGACTTCCTCTGCTTGCCTCCTCCTTGCAACTGGTTCACCTCCACACCAGCAAACAAAAACATCCGTGAAGAGAAGGGAGTGAGAAGAGAAAACTAAAGGAATGGCGTAGAAACTTACCTGAATGTGTACCTCCCCAGCAACGGCGCTAGAAAAAGTATGGTGGGGACCCAGATAGGTTGTGTTAATATGATGAAATTATCGTTGAAGTGAGTATAGTGGTTAACCTAAATCGAGCCTAACCATCTTTTTACAAAATTTTTAACCTGGCCTACTTGATTTTATCTTGGTCACTTTTAGGCTCAGGGTCGAACTCAGGGAGGCGGGAATTAGAGGTGAATAAGTTTCTACATCTTTCCTACCACGAATCTCTTTCGTGCTTTTATTATGTTTTTGGTTCTTTTCTATTTAAGATTTTTTTTGCTGATAATTTTGTCCTTGAGGTACACCCTGAAAAGAAGGTCCTTGGCTTTGAGCCAAATTGTTCTTGGCTTTGAGCCAATTTAGGGTTCCAAAAATTGGTCTTGCTATTCGCAAGATCGAGTACCTGTAAGACAAGGATTATCTTTTCTCTTTTACTCTTTTTTTATCTTTTTAATAGAAGGAAACAAAAGAGAAATAGAGGTTGCTTGTAAAGAGATAAATATAGTATATATATATATTATATACAGGGGTGGGGGTGGTGGTGGAAATGGTGTGTAGCACGGTGTCGAGTTGGTCGACGTCTAGAAAGACGCAACCAATAGGACGAAGTGCCGCGTGGAGTGTAGGATGGATGTGTGGAAGTGTGTGCGGAGGCGCTTTCTCTATGCGGGTATCAAGAATATTAGCAATTGGTGCAGATATTCCCGTGATATAACGCGTGGTGCAGGGATACAGGTAGGTGATATGAATGTAAATACATATATATGTGTGTATGTAAAAATATGTATTTATATATATGTATAGATAGGGTTGTATAGGTGGTTATGTATATATATGTATATAGATATGTAAATATATATATAGGTATATATATATTTATAACTATATATATATATATTAGTATAAGTATCTATATAAATAGATATATGTAGATATATATATGTATGTGGATATATATATATGTGTGTGTGTACATATATATATATATATATATATATATATATATATATATATATATATATATATGTATTTATATCTATATATATATATATATATGTATTTATATCTATAGATATATATGTATGTATATATGTATAAATAAATAAATAAATAAATAAATAAATAAATAAATAAATATATATATATATATATATATATATATATATATGTATGTATGTATATATACTTGTATATAGTTGTATAGGTACTAATATGTATATATATATATATATATATAAATATATATATGTATATATATAGGCGTGTACAAGTGAGTGTGTGTGTGTACACGTGAGTGTGTACAAGTGTGGTGTGTGTATGTGTGTGTGTCTGCTGGAGAGTGAGGGAGTGGCTGTGAGAGAGGGGCGCAGGCGTTTAAGGCGTCTGGTCTAGGCAGCCGACGTCTAATGGCCCAGGCATAGGTGCATCCGTGCGTAGGCGCAGGCGCGCAAGGGTGCGCGAGCGCGCTAGAGGGAGCAGGCATGAGGGAGCGCAACGCAGCACGCTGCGGGCTGGAGTGGATGCGGACTAAGACGCGGACACGAGCGCGGGCAGGTGCGGGCACCCTAGAGGAAGCAGTTGCAGACGCGGGAGCGGGCGTTGGAGCAGGCGTGGGCGCTGACGCTGGGATGGGCTGGAGGTGGTAGCGATGCGGAGAGAGAGCGCGTGGTGATCGGATAAGTGAGAAACTTTCCGGTCACCGCATTGTAGCTACAGTGTCGCGTAGAAACGCGTGAACAGTAGCTACAGTGCCTGCGCGGCTCAGACAACCGGTTCCGGCCGGTTCTGCGTGCGCGGGTGCGAGCCTGCGAGCGCGAAAGGGGCTTGCACCGGCTGCTGGCTTGCTCGCGGGGGCTTGCACGCTGCGTGGAGGCTGCTGGTGCCGTGCTGCTGTTGCTACTGAGCTCTGAAGCTTGGAGCTGCAGCAATGGCGTGAAGGTGCTGAGTAGTGAAGACAGGAAGTGAAACCACCACACCCACCTGCTCGTGGATGAGCTGGGCGATGGTGGGACTCACAGTGGTGGTCATGCGGCCACTGTGAGCTTGCTCCTGCCCGCAGCGTATCTCTTCAGTGGGAGGAGTTGCTGCGTATGGAGGGGAGAAAGGGAGGAAGATGGCTTGACGAAGGTGGCTGTTGTGTCTCTATGTGCCAGGCTCCCCTTGCAAGGAAGCGGGTAGTGCTTTTTAAAGGAGATGGAGGCATGCACGGCCATGCCCTGGGTGTGCATGCCCAGCCATGCAGCTGGCAGGGCATGTGTTGGCAGAGAATGGCACGAAGAAGAGCAAGCCATGCCCTGCAGCCGTGCGGGGAAGAAGATTTCAAAGCAAATAAAGAAATAAAGAAGGTGAAAATTGCGATGCAACCCTTGATGAATACGTTAATTACAAGGCCAATTATTCACTTTCCTCCCCTCTCAAATAAATGCATCCATGTGTCAATTTTTACAAATGCAACTATGGCTACCTAATATGCAATGGCGGTGCTAGGAAATAACACAAGATGGCATATTTATTGGAGTATTTTTGCTGTGCAATCACCCGCTTAGGCGCCTGTCGGGGGGGATACATATTCTGAGATTGGAGATGACTAGGTTGGGCTGTAGTAACCCTTTGAGGATGAATCGAGTTTCTTACCCAAGATCCTAGAGCCAAGGAATGGCGAAAAATATGTCTCCACGGACCATGAAATGACATATGTTTTGAGACATATATAAATGAGGATCATAGATTCTTTGATTCTGAGGGTGAGGAATCTCTTAGTGAAGTCTCACTTGAGCTTAAGGAAGATGATTTTATTGAGACAAAAGGGCTCGAGGAGCATGATGAACCATGTGTGTTAAGACCAGTGCTATTAAAGCCCTTTAAGATGTCTGGGACTTGGGTCAGACGTCTGGGAATCAATTTTTGTATGCGTACGTCCTTGAGTCTGCACGCGTGCCGTGCGCAGACTGTGAGTAGCTGCCTTCTTCTCTCCCCTCTCACCGACAGAACCCTCCCCCATGCCTACTTAAACCCTTCTCCTCTCCCTCGTTCACCACCCCACTTCCATCCACCTTCTCCTTCCTCCAGCGAGAGCGGCGTGTGCAGTCGAGTGTAGCAGCGGAGAGGAGGAGCGGTGAGGGGGAAGAGAGGAGAGCGTGCGAGCTCGCGAGAGAGCTTGCTGAAGAAGCTCACGGTCGGTCGGGCGTGCGCACGGAGGAGAGGTGTGCCGGGGAGGTTTTCCCCGACGCTGCTGCAGCTAGAGCAGCGGACGAGCGAGCGCGGTGCGGCCGCGCGCAACACGAAGAAGACGGAGGCAGCTTCTGATTCTGGGATTTTCCCAGAATCAGACGTCTAGACCTACATCTATACGACGTAGACGACGTCTAGAGGAGGCTCCAGACGGCTGAGAGGTAAATCCTGCGCCCTATGCCTCCCTTTGCGGATACGGCCATGCAGGCGGTTCCACCGAGGCACTGATACGTGTAGTATTGAGGAGATTTACGTTGCACGTGCAGGATTCGTTTTGGGAAGGCGCGGGACACGCCCTCCCACGCAGTTCAGACATCTGGGCAAGGCACCAGATGGTGGGGAGCTTCTCTAGACGTCCGGAGAGGTGGTCGGACGTCTGGAACTAGGTCCAGACGGTTCAAAAGTATCCCTGGTTGTTTGAGGAGCAGCGCAGAGTGAGGTATGATTCTGGACTTCTTTTAAGATGTCTGGAAGATGTTCCAGACGTCTGATTTGAGTCAGGATTGTCGTTTTGGACCCGTTTAGGGTCCGTTTGAGGTCCGATTTCCGCAATTAAGATTCCGTTCTTCTTCGTATATGTTCCTCTACTTGTTGGAATGCTTTTATCATGTTCTGAGTGGTTTCTTGTGGTTGATCCTTGTGTTAGGACCTCGTTTCGTTGCAGGTTTGGGGGTTGCGGAGGCACGTGGACTTGCTGATCAAGCCCTCATTACTCCTGGTTTCGCGGGTAGAGTGGCTTCCCCTAGTTAATTACAAACATGAATGCATATCTGGAATGAATATCAGCTTCTAGGGCATGGCATGAATCCTAGGACTAGAAACGCTGGATGGAATGCTAGATCCTAGGGTATGGCATGAATCCTAGGACTAGAAACACTGGATCGAATGTTAGATCCTACGGTATGGCATGAATCCTAGGACTAGAAACACTGGAATAATTGTATTGAACGCATGAATTGCAGTCTTGGATGAGTAAATAAAATAATAACCATTGCTTGTAATTGGATAACAACTACTTGTAAAATGTAAAGTACTATTGTTAGCAACTGTTGCATGTATGTTCCTGTTGTTGCAATTAAATACGAGCTGCCTGTATATGAAATGGAAATAGAAATGAGGAAACCTAGTATGGCTTGGGTTGAGAAACATGAGCATGAACCCTACGGGGAATTAGGAGTAGAGCTCCTGGAAATAAATGGAATGGAACTGGAAATGGGAGTGGGGAAGTGAGCTGGCTCTTGAGTACAGAGTACCAAGGAGAGCGATTGTCCCCCGGTTTAGTGCAGAGCGGAGCTAGCTGCCCTAGGGTTAGGACCCGGGGTTAGGACTGGCCACCTTGTACCGACTTTTTGGCCCTTGCGTACATAGTACCGAGGAGAGCTACTAGTGTTGGGAGAGAGCTAGCCACCCCACGGGGCCCGGGGTTCAGCTAGTCGTCCTACACTGACTTGTTAGGCCCACTGGGCAATCCAGGGTAGTCAGGCGAGGGTGCGGGGACTGTGGAGGGGCGAAACCCCTGTTTGGTTCTTAGGGGCTAGACCCCTGTTACTGAGAGGGCTATGCCCTATACTGGTTCCCTGATGTACTTTGGGGCGCACCCGTTAATGGAAACGACTGACCACGTGCTAGTGTGGGGTAGTTACCCGTGCGTTTATCGCGCGTGCCGTAGTCACCGTTACGTCTGTCAGAGACCTTGGGGTGGTTGACTGAGTGTAGGACCACCACGGGGGACTCTCCTGGCCAAGAGAGCACCACGTGCTACTTCTACTCTTCGGAAAAGACTGCAATCAAGATCTTTCCCACGAGCAACATTCGAGATCAAGGAAAAGACCTGATAAACAAACCAAGTGGTGAAAGAAAGAATAATTAGTTTAATAAAGAAAGAAATTGAAAACAACAGCTACCTGTCCACCTTTACTATTTTTAGTTAGCTGGTAGCCACTCTACTTAGCGTTCGCTGATTTCGTGTACTCATAACCTTTTTCAGGTCCAGGTGTTGAGCAACTAGAGCCTACGGCTGCAGCAAGTGCTAGGCCCAGTAGAGCCTAGTAGTTGTACCTATTGTTTGTACCCCATTTCCGTTGTGAGTATTTTTGTTACACTTCTGTACTCTTTTATTATAAAATTTATATTCCTGTACCTTTTTAAATTCTCTACTGTTGTGGTGGTGTGTACTGTAGTAGTTTACTTCTTTACTGCTGTACTTTTGTTACTGTTATTTCTTGCATGGTGAATGTGATTTATTTTTACTGCTTTTTGGTTACTTCCTCGTTGGACGACTGGGTCTTGGGATCAGTCGAGTCGGTTCGGTCCCATGTCCTGGAGGGATTCAGGAACCGGATAGTAACAAGATGGTATCAGAGCAAGGTCGTCCCGAGAAGTGAACCAACTAGCTGGAAAATAACCAATTCACGTGCTTGTAACTAGAGTAACCACCACAATGTACCTTTTGACATATGTTCTGAGGTTCTTTCATTGAATGTCGGTTAGAATGACGTCTTTTCTATTCTATGTTTGCGTCTCCTTGCAGGAGATGCCTCGACGAGGGGGCAGCGAGGTGGGCCGCGGACGCGGTCGAGGATGAGGTCGGAGGGGCAGGCGCGTTGAGCCCAACGCCTCAGTGGACCAGCGGCTACTTCCGGGCATTTAGGCCCAGGGCCTCGCCCAGCTGATACGAGAAATCGTATGAGAGGAGCTTCACCCGCCTCCACGAGCGGCTCTCCTTGGGGCTGTGGAGGGGGAGTCCTCTGTTGGGCCGCGAGACGGACACGGTGCTGGACGTGGGGGAGGAGGTGGCCCTCCACTGCCCCCACCTTCCTCTGGCACTTCAGAGCACGAGCCCTCCTTACTTGGAGGCGTACCAATTGCTCCCCTGTAGCACCATTACGAGCTTTTCGGACAGTTTCGGAAGCTGAAGCCCCCTCCTTCAAGGGGGATGAGGACTCGACCGAGGCGGTGGACTGGCTCGAGTAGATCAAGAAGGTGTTTGACACCCTTCGCCCCCTTGTGGAGTGCCGCGTGGCCTTTGCCATGTACTAGCTAGAGAGCGCGGCACACAGGTGGTGGAGGGCAGTTAGAGGTCAGGAGAGGGCCGAGCCGACTTGGGACCAGTTTGTCACCCTCTTCTGCGAGCAGTACTTCCCCCAGACGTGGCAAGACCAGAGGAGGCGGGAGTCCACACTCTCCTCCAGGGGACGATGACCGTGAGCGCGTATCGCACGCGTTTTCTGGAGCTGTCTCATTTCGTCGTGACAGCTGTGGCTACCGAGGAGGAGCGCCTTTGGAGGTTCACTGAGGGGCTCCAGCCTGCTATTCGGGGGTATGTCAAACCCCTGAAGCGGCCTACGTTCTCGATGGTGGTGGAGGCAGCCATGACATATGAGGAGACCAACCCATTCGCACGTGACATTGACAGCGGATGGAAGAGGCCCTATCAGCCGGACTACTCAAAGGGCTAATGAGAGAGGAGGCACGTGGTGCCCGCAGGAGAGCCATCACGCTTTGCGGGGCCGTCAGCGGCCTTTGGGGGCCCCCGCCCAGCCGTCAGCAGGGACCCATTGAGGGTGGGAGTCGAGTTCCTCCTTGCTACCATTGTGGCCAACTGGGTCACATCAGGAGGGATTGGCCGTCTAGGGCTGGAGGTCAGCAGATGCTCCCCGCACTGAGCATTGGAGGACGAGCAGGGGGCCGCGGCTTCCAGGCGCGAGGGGGAGGACAGTAGTCATGGGGAGGGTACCGGCCAGCGACTACCCGTCCGATGCAGAGCGTGGTTGCTTGATTGCATAGCAAAAATACACCAATAAAAATGCCATCTTGTGTTATTCCCTAGCATTGCCATTACATATTAGGTAGCCATAGTAGCATTTGTAAAAATTGACATGTGCATGCATTTAATTAGGAGGGGAAGAAAGTGAATAATTGGCCTTGTAATTAACGTATTCCTCGAGGGTTGCATCACAATTTTCACCTTCTTTATTTTATTTGGCTTTGAACATCTTCCCCGCGAGGCTGTAGGGCATGGCTTCTTCTTCGTGCCACTCTCTGCCACAGCATGCTCTACCAGCTGCATGCTTAGCCATTCATGCAGCCCAGGGCATGGCTGTGCATGCCTCATTCTTCTTTAAAAGGCACAGCCATCTTCCTTGCGCAGCAGCCTGGTCCATACAACACAGTAGCCCCCTTCCTCCAGGCCGTCTCCTCCCCTCTCCCCTCCATACGCAGCACCTCCTCCTACTGAAGAGATATGTTGCGGGCAGGAGCAGCTCACAGTGGTCCACGACCACCACTGTGAGTCCCACCACCGCTTAGCTCATCCAAGAGCAGGTGGGCGTGGTGGATTCCACTCTCTATTTCGACGTTCAAGCCCTTTACGCCATTGCTGCAGGCTCGAGCTCTGAAGCTCAACTGCAGCAGCAGCACGGCACCAGCAGCCTCAGCCCACGCGTAAGCCTCCGCCGCAAGCCAGCAGCCAGCGCCAGCTTCTTCCGCACGTGCATGCTCGCTCCAGAGCGCCCGCGCACGCAGAACTGGCCGCAACCGGTTGTCCGCGTCGAGCACTGTAGCTACTGTTCACGCATTTCTGCGGAACACTGTAGCTACAGTACGGTGATCGAAAACTTTCTCACTTATCCGGTCGCCGCGCACTCTCTCTCCGAGCCGCAACCATCTCCAGCCCGTCCCCGCGCCTGCTCCCACGTACTCTCGCACCCGCAGCGTCTGCTCTAGTGCCTACGCCCGTTTGCGCCCACGCCCGCTTCTTCACCCGCATTCACTCCAGCGCGCAGCGTGGTGCACTGCGCTGCAGCCTCATGCCTGCTCCCTCCAGCGTGCACGCGCATCCTTGCGTGCTTGCGTCTGCGCGTGCCTACGCGCACCATCAGACGTCGCCTGCTTGCTCCAGACGGCTTAAACGCCAGCGCCCTCTCTCATAGCGATTCTGTCACTCTCTCCCGTAGACATACCCATACACACACCACACTTGTACACACTCACGTGTAGACACACACAATCACTTGTACACCCTATATGTATACATATATATATGTATATATATATATATGTATGTATATATTTATATACATACATACATATATATATATATATATATATATATATATATATATATATACATATTAGTACCTATACAACCATATATAAGCATATATACATACATACATAAATATATATATATATATATTTATATCTATATATCTATATATATATTTATACACATATATATACATACATATATACATACGTCGATCAACTCGACACCATGCTACACACCATTTCCACCTCCACCCCCACCCCTATACATATAATATATATATCTATACATATATATATTCTATATTTATTTCTTTACAAGCATCCTCTATTTTCCTGCTATTAAAAGGATAAAAAAATAGTAAAAGTGAAAAGATAATCCTTGTTTGAAACCCTAATTTGGCTCTAAGCCAAGGACCTGATTTTGAGGGTGTACCTCAAGGACAAAATTATCAGAAAAAAAATTTAAATAGAAAAACACCAAAAACATAATAAACGAACAGAAGAGATTCGTTGTAGGAAAGACGTAGAAATTTATTCACCTTTAATTCCCGCCTCCCTGAGTTCGACCCTGGGCCTAAAAGTGATCAAGATAAAATCAAGTAGGCTAGGTTAAAAATTTTGTAAAAAGATGGTTAGGCTCGATTTAGGTTAACCACTATACTCACTTCAACGATTAAATCACTATATTAACACAACCTATCCGGGTCCCGACCATACTTTTTCTGGCGTCGTTGCCGGGGAGGTACGCATTCAGGTAAGTTTCTACTCCATTCCTTTAGTTTTCTCTTCCCACACCCTTCTCTTCATGGGTGTTTTTGTTTGCTGGTGTGCAGGTGAACCAGTTGCAAGGAGGAGGCCAGTAGAGGAAGTCGTAGACGTGGGCAGATCCAAGGTGGGAACAAGAGCAAGAAGTCACCGCTACCGCATTAGAGCTTCGCCCACATTGCAGAAAAGGTAAGTCCCTCTCTCTTAGCAACTTAGGTCAACTAGTCACCATAAAATAAAATAAAAAAACTTCTTGGGATCTCTTGGGGCAAGTGGATTAAAAATCACTTTCTTGATTGTTTGCCATCACTCTCACCGCCCCGGGATTTCCTGCTAAACTTCGCATAGCGAAGATCCTAGAATCTTGATTCTTGAATCTTTCACCATGTGAAGTATTCTATGAGGCAAGAATAAAAAGATTGACTGCCACCCCTTCTTGCCTCGTTCATCCACAATTCGGGATCACACTTTTGGTGGGGAGACTTGGAATTGAGTTGATTCCAACCCCACCACGACCTTTCACATGCCTAAGATTTGATCCCAAATACTTCAACCCCAACAATTTGTTTTTCTTTATCTTGTGGTTGAGCCTTGTGTGTGGAAGATCATTTTGATGATTGGGAGCACTTGAATTGAAGTGCTTTGGCTCCCTTTCACATTAACTTAAAATTGACTCGTGCATCCACACATAGAAATTTTCATTTAGGGAAGCCCATTGCATTTTAGCATGCATTAACCAACTGACATTGAAGAAGGGTTTGTTGGGCTTAGAAAAAAAAAAACTTGTATTCTCTTAAAACCCGGAGATTGGTTGAATTGGTAATTCAGCGAAATCCTAAAATCCATACTACTTAAGGCTGAAACTCTAAAAACCATTCACCAATTAAAACTTCAATTCGGGGAGATTTCCCCGTTGCATGCTTAGTTTACACACTTTATAAAATCAACCACTTGGGCATTACCTGTAAATAACGCCCTTCACATTCCAGAAGCACTTGATCCTAAGCCTCTAATTAAAACTGGTAGCAACTTGACCCTTATTAAGGATTGGAGGTTTAACTACCTACGTGTAGCACCTACGTGTTGGTGAGGGTTCCCGCATGCTATCGGGTATCTAAGACTGGGGCAAACGGCCTTTCAATCTGGCCTGGTGGTTTCGCGGTGCTTGCATTTGGTTCCGTAGGTCGTGATAGCAGGTAACTTAGATCTTTAGGTCTAAGGGCACACTGTAGAGGTTAGGAATTTGATTGTATTGATTTGTTATCAAGTGCACCTTTGCGGCATCATTTCTCTCATCTCCTTTTCTCTTCTTATCCCCCCCAATTCTTCCTGCGGTAGTGCATTTTTGGGAGGAGGTCACAGAACCCTGAATTGTTTGAATTGTCTGATAATTTGAGAAAAGAGGCCGAATCGTCATCCTCCTCCACAAACAAGGCTGCACGCCCACCCCCAAATCCCGAGGGAGGAAACCGCCCTCAAAACCCACCAGGTGGTGGAGCCATGGATCGCATAACCTGCCTCCAAGGCCAAATGGAAATGTATAATGGGAAAATTGATGCCATTAGGGAAACCTTAGAGGAAATGCAGAACCCTCCCGAATGGGAGGATCCTAGGTCTCTTAGCTCCTATCAGAATCCCGCTGCTACAGAGACCATAGGCCAAATTCGGGTCCCCATGGGCGGGGATGACTTTGAATTGAAACCCAACATAATTGGCCTAATAAACTTCCACCTCCATGGTCTTGCAAGTGAAGATCCTTTTCTCCATTTGGAAGACCTAACCCAATTGGCTGAAACTGTCAAACCGAGAAACATCGGGTTACTAATAGTCCTCATGAAAATGTTCCCATTTTCGTTGTGGGATAAAGCTTTGCAATGGTTATGCACCCTTGGGAGAACCATCCACTCTTGGGAAGAGATGCGAACAACGTTTCTCAAGAAATTCTTCCTAATCGGGCGAACCAATGCATTTCGCTGTGCTATCACTTTCTTTACACAACAAAATGGCGAACAGTTTCATGAGGCTTGGGAGAGGTATAATGACCTCCTCCGGAAGTGTCCACACCATGATCTGCCTAAGTGGCATATAGCCCAGATTTTCTATTATGGGCTAAATGAGACTTTGAAGCAGATTGCAGACGCTTCCTGCGGAGGGAATTTCATAAATAAAGATGAGAATGGAGCATTCGAATTATTTGAAAATATGAGCGAAAACTCAATGAACAATGCTTCCATTGTCGCCTTTAATTGTACCAGCCTGCCCCGTAATGTCCACGAAGTTGACACAGGACCCTCCCATTCATCCACAGATCTCAGCCTTATCACACAGAAATTGGATGAAGTCTCCGTCGTGCACAAGAAGCTGGACGAGCTTCTGGCCAACCTCGCTCGTTCTATGGCAAACACCCCTACCTCACGACTTCGTCACAATTCCAATTCTCCCGACACCAGTCTTATCCCTAGAAACCTCGTGAGATCTCCCTTACCGAGTGTCGCGCCGAGCGATTCGGTAAGTCATGTGGATCTAGCTTCAGCAGGCCAGTATTTTGACATGGAGGACCAAGCTTCCGTGTGCTCGGATGTGTATTTACATGCAGACTCATCTTCTGGCTTAGAAGACGCTTGCGCCCTGGGAAACAACCCTTTCTTTGCCACTTATAACCCAAGGTGGCGAAATCATCCGAACTTCGCATGGTCCAGCAACCTGCAGCACCAAAACCCCGCGGGTGGACCAATGTGACTGTCCGCACCAGTCATCCCAAGGGCCCAGTCTAATTCTGTGGAGAATCCGCCATCAGGTCCTTACATGCAGCAAATAGAACACGCATCAAGTCCTCTTGAGAAATTGATGCGAATGATGACGGAAATGTCTAAGCGCCATGAAGAGAACATGACCTCTCTTCAGCACCAATTGGCGTAGCAGAATGCTGAGATCAGTCAACTATGCATGGCGACTCGATCTCAGGGCACTCTTCTAGGCCAACCTGTCCCCAACTTGTGAAATTTCATACCCCGTGGTCCTTAACCACAGGTACGACCTTCTCAGGGTCAGGTTCATCAGATTCTGCAGGCTCCGAGTATTCCACTGGGATTTCAGGATAATCCCGCAGTAACTGCACCTCACTCTTATGTCCCTATTGCGAACCCTCCTCCGCCTTATGATCCCACTGGACCCGCGATGTCCAATGCGATCACTACGAGGAGAGGTAAGCAGACCGTCGATCCGCCTCGACCTGATCCTGGCCCGTCTTCTTCATCGCCCTCTCATTTGGGATGCGCACTGCATTTGCGAGAGGACGATATAACCAAATTGGTGCCAGAATCGGTCCTATTCCCTGAGTCTCTACTGAGGGAGCCAAAAGGCAAGAAAAAGGATACGCAGGCCTTTGATAACCTACGTAATTTATTCAGGGATGTTGAAATCAAGTTACCCCTGCTAGAGGCTATCGACCACATACCTACTATCGGTCGATTTTTCAAAGACTACACTGCACCCAGGAGACAGTAAAAGAAAACAAAGAATCCGGTGGTTCTCTCGCCTCATATGAGTTGTGCTATACTGTCAAATCTACCACCGAAGCAGAAAGATCCGGGCACACAGCTTATTTCCTGTAGCATCCAAGGCTGGAACTTTAACCGTGCCTTGCTTGATATAGGATCTTCCATCAATCTTATACCAACCGTCATGCTCGAAAAATTTTCCTTAGGAAATCTGAAACCCACCCCTGTCACGTTACAGTTGGCAGATTGTTCTGTCAAAATTCCAAAGGATGTGGTGGAAGACGTGGTGGTTAGGGTCAACAGTCTCTGTATTCCTGTTGAATTTCTTGTTTTGGATATGGAAGTTCCTAGCTCACTTTCTGATTGTCCAATCATCCTTGGTCGACCCTTCTTGGCCAATGCCCACGCCCAAATCGACTGCGAGTCGGGCTGTATTGAGATTGCCGTTGGATCTAAGATGCTCAAGCTTAACATCTTCAAGGCAGCCAAGAACTTTGATTGTGATTGCATTGAGGGTGACACGTCTGACGAGGACATGGCCGTCAGCATGTGTATCGGACTAATTGGGACCTATTTTGACTACTGCGGATTACCTTTAGACACTGATGATTGCCTGACCGATACATTTTGTGACGTTCCCCCATCCCTCCCTTTTCCCGCACCTTCTCCTGACCAGACTTCTGATGAGGTTTTCTCCGCTTCTCATACCTCGTGGTCTGAGTCATATTCAGGCTACTCACCGCCGGTCCACACTCTTGAAGACCAGATTGCCCTTTCTTTCCCGCCAAATCAGGCGGATTGGCAACTCCACACTGGGACCTTGAGCCCACATACTACTCACTGGGGCTATTCCTTTTTAGATCCATCTATCCAAGATGCCCCTCTTTTTGGCCAATCTGAGGGCCAAGTTCTTTTTTCTAACTTGTTTTCTTTTGATCCGCTTAGGACACTCTCATCCCAAGAAATGCCAGATCTTTCACCATCCACTCCCGAGCTGAAAGAGCTGCCTGATACGCTTAAGTATGTTTTCTTGGGACCGAATGAAACGCTCCCTGTAATCATTAGTTCAAAATTAACTAGGGAGCAAGAGTGCAAACTAACAAAGGTCCTTAGAGAACACAAGGCAGCCATTGGATGGTCTTTATCTGACTTAACTGGCATTAGCCCCTCCTACTGCACTCACCGTATATATACGGAGGAGGAGGCTCGACCTTCCCGCAAGATGCAGCGACGTCTCAACCCTAACATGCGGGAGGTTGTTAAGAAGGAAATTATTAAGTGGTTGGATGCGGGTATAATCTACCCGATCAGCTACAGCTCCTGGGTGAGCCCGATTCACGTTGTGCCCAAAAAGGCGGGACTCACCATCCGCGTCAATGACAGGGGCGATTCCATCCCTACACGCACTCCTACATCTTGGAGAGTGTGTGTAGATTATAAGAAACTCAATGCTGTAACTAAGAAAGATCACTTTCCGCTACCTCTCATTGACCAAATCCTGGAGCGGTTAGCGGGAAATAGATTTTTCTGTTTCCTGGATGGATTCTCAGGATATAACTAGGTGGCAATTGACCCCCAGGACCAAGAGAAAACCACCTTTACCTGCCCCTTCGGCACCTTTACATTTAGAAGAATGCCATTTGGACTTTTTAACGCGCCAGCAACTTTCCAGAGATGTATGCTGGCGATATTCCATGACATTGTGTCATTTTATGGTACACAAGGGAATTGTTCACGGGCATATCATCTCCGATAGGGGTATCGAGGTTGACAGAGCTAAGCTCGATGTAATTGCTGATTTACCTGTGCTTGGCTCTGTCAAACAAATCCACTCCTTCCTGGGACACGTCAGTTTCTATAGGAGATTCATCAAAGACTTCTCTAAGATTTCTCGACCTTTAACTCATCTCTTATCGACTGACGTACCCTTCGATATGGGCCCCGACTGCATACGAGCATTCATGCAGCTGCGTGATGCTGTCACCAAGGCCCTTGTTCTCCAGCCACCTGATTGGTCCCTCGACTTTGAACTCATGTGTGATGCTTCCGACCTTGCAGTCGGAGCCATCCTGGGACAAAGACGCGATAGACACCCCTTCGTGGTGTACTATGCCAGTAAGACGTTGGACGAGGCCCAACGTAATTATACTACCACTGAGAAAGAACTACTGACGGTCGTCTTTGGGCTAGAAAAATTCCGCTCTTACCTTCTGGGCTCACATGTTATTGTTTTCACTGATCATGCGGCCATTCTCCATCTCATGCACAAGTAGGATGCCAAGCCTAGACTGATTCGTTGGATCCTTCTGCTTCAAGAATTTGACATTGAGATCCGTAATAAAGCCGGAGCCCAGAATGTTGTGGCCGATCATCTCTCGAGACTAGACCTTAACCCCATTGGACTTACCCTGCCGATCAATGAGATTTTTCCCGATGAGCACCTATTGGCAATTAATGT
The DNA here is from genome assembly GCA_037157565.1 of Thalassia testudinum. Classification (NCBI taxonomy): domain Eukaryota; kingdom Viridiplantae; phylum Streptophyta; class Magnoliopsida; order Alismatales; family Hydrocharitaceae; genus Thalassia; species Thalassia testudinum. The sequence continues at coordinate 134,932,879 of JAZHRO010000003.1, read as the reverse complement.
GGCAAGTGGACCTTGGTATGCCGACATTGGCAATTACCTTGCTTCTGGTTCCCTTCCACGTGGCTGGCCTAAAAACCAGCGCGAGCGTCTCATGGCAGAAGCAAAGTATTATTTCTGGGATAATCCACTTCTTTTTCAAATAGGTGATGATCAGATCATCCGTCGCTGTATTCCTGACAGCGAAATCCCCAGTGTGCTATCCTTCTGCCATGATCAGACCTGCGGAGGCCATTTCTCTGGGAGGAACACTGCAGCCAAGGTGTTGCAGTGCGGGTTCTTTTGGCTCTCCCTACACTAGGATGCACACAATTATGCCAAACATTGCATTAGGTGCCAGTCGTTAGGGTCAATGTCACGTCGTGACATGATGCCCTTGCAACCCATCCTAGCTATTGAAATTTTCGACATTTGGGGAATTGATTTCATGGGTCCCTTTCCTCCTTCCAACGGCTTCGAATACATCCTCGTTGCTGTTGATTATGTTTCGAAATGGATCGAGGCTATTCCCACGCGCCATGCTGACCATGTTATATCCACTCGATTTGTCAAAGATCACATTTTTGCATGCTTTGGGATCCCTCGAGCCATTATCTCGGATGGAGGAAGCCATTTTACCCATGCTTCTTTTCGGGCACTTCTGAGGAAATATGGAGTCCACCATCGTATCGCATCTCCGTATCATCCTCAGACGAATGGCCAGGCAGAAGTATCGAACCGACAAATCAAGCAGATTCTCCAGAAAATGGTTCGGCCTGACCGTAAGGATTGGTCCGACAAGTTGATTGATGTACTTTGGGCGTATCGGACCACCTTCAAGGCTCCCCTAGGTATGTCTCCTTATAGAGTCGTTTACGGGAAGCCTTGTCATTTGCCCGTGGAGCTGGAGCACCGTGCTTATTGGGTGGTTCGCTAATGTAACCTCTACCCAGACCTGTGTGGTCGAGAAAGGAAACTCCAACTCCAAGAGCTGGAAGAGCTCCGTCGTGAAGCCTATGACTCTGCCTTAACTTTCAAACAACGTACTAAGGCTTTTCACGACAGCCGTATTAGGCGAAAGGAATTTGTGCCATCTCAGCAAGTTTGGCTCTACAACGCCAGGCTCAAATTCTTTCCTGGGAAATTGAAGTCCAAATGGATTGGTCCTTTCCTGGTCTCCAGACCATTTCTCAACGGGGCCGTTGAAATTGAAGATCCCAAATCTGGGCATAAATTTACGGTCAATGGGTAGCGTTTAAAACCTTATCTTACTCATGAACCTGCCTCCGTTGGAGAAACTGTTGCCCCGCTGGAGGGTAACTAATGTCGTGCCTCATCCTGAGTCCAGTTGGGGACATTAAATTCAGTGCTCGTTGGGAGGCACCCCAACAACACTCCGCCACTGTCACATACACTTCACACCTTTTCACTTCACCACCCACCATCCACCCATCCTACCACCCTGCTGTATACCGTGCACCTCAGCTCTCGTTCCCTGATCTTTGGTCCTTCCTCTACCCTACCTTGCATGCATATGAGGACATAGCATTGTTTGGCATGGGGGGGTGGATAGGCATCCATAGGAACTGGGTATTTTATGGTATCATGCAGTCTCCATCCATCTATAAATATGTACAAAAAAAAAAAATGGGGGGTGTTTAGTAATGATCTGAAGGTTGGAACAAAAATATAATAAGTGTTTATGGATATTCAACCACTGTTTTGAAGACTTTCCAGGCCACAGAAGCTTGATTCGCTCAGGCTCGGCTTAATTCACTTGAGCATTGACATGATAGATCAGAATCTCTCCTAACTAAGGACGTATTATTGTACCTGAGACACCAGTACAGGATCCGTTGCTTTGCTTCTATTAGAGGGCCTAAGTAATCTTGGTTCACACTACACATATCAAGAAAGACCGGGTGAACATAAGATCCAACCTTAGTGTTCATTAGGGAAGGTGGAGTCCTTACCTGTGCGCGCAGGTAGACTTTTTATCCCAGGTTTTAGTCTTGTGTTTAGGAGAGACTCTTTCCGCCAAAAAGGAACTCTCCCACCAAAAGAAAAGTGTGCTCCTCCAAATAAAGTTGTAAGAGATATACTGACATGTGTTTCGAAAAAAAGAAGAAGAGTAAATAGGTCAGTATATCTCGCAAATGTCTGTAAAGTCTTCTCCCTACAAAAGTTTTCAAGGCAAGTTACAAATACCCTGTTTCTACCAGATATTCTTTGAGCCACAAATATAATAAAATGGGAGTTGAGTTTCTCGTCATCTTTTTAAGGGTCAATCTGAAGAAGAGCTGAAACTGGGACCGACCTACACTTAAAGAATCGTGAAACCTGTGCTAGAGTCTTAATGTTCATCTGGTCAGTCTTGATCCTTCACTATGCACAAGCCATAATGTCTTGAGCTCTCGAGTATGGCAAAAACCTCCTAAGTCCTGGAAATCATTCTGAAGGTTTAAATATCAAGAGTCCAGGTTAGTTGAGAGATGGTCTATGTCACGTAAGACTTAAAGTACTGGTAGTCTTCGCTACAATTGGTTCTCACAATATCCAACAAATAAACACACCTATGTCGCCTCAGAAGAAAATCTTCAGCTTAAGATCATTTCTAAAACACAATACAAAATGTTTTGCTAGGGACTAGCAAAAGATAGGCATGGGGGTATGATTGCACAGCAAAAATACACCAATAAAAATGCCATGTGTTATTCCCTAACATTGCCATTGCATATTAGGTAGCCATAGTTGCATTTATAAAAATTGACACGTGCATGCATTTAATTAAGAGGGGAGGAAAGTGAACAATTGACCTTGTAATTAACATATTCCTCAAGGGTTGCATCACAATTTTCACCTTCTTTATTTTATTTGGCTTTGAACATCTTCTTCCCCGCGTGGCTGCAGGGCATGGCTTCTTCTTCGCGCCACTCTCTGCCACAGCATGCTCTGCCAGCTGCATGCTTAGTCATGCGTGCAGCCCAGGGCATGGCTGTGCATGCCTCATTCTTCTATAAAAGGCACAGCCATCTTCCTTGCGCAGCAGCCTGGTCCATACAACACAGTAGCCCCCTTCCTCCAGGCCGTCTCCTCCCCTCTCCCCTCCATACGCAGCACCTCCTCCTACTGAAGAGATATGTTGCGGGTAGGAGCAGCTCACAGTGGTCCACGACCACCATTGTGAGTCCCACCACCGCCCAGCTCATCCAAGAGCAGGTGGGCGTGGTGGATTCCACTCTCTGTTTCGACGTTCAAGCCCTTCACGCCATTGCTGCAGACTTGAGCTCTGAAGCTCAATCGCAATAGCAGTACGGCACCAGTAGCCTCAGCCCGCGTGCAAGCCTCAACGCGCAAGCCAGCAGCCGGCACCAGCTTCTTTTTCGTGCACATTCCCGCTCCAGAGCGCCTGCGCACGCAGAATTGGCCACAACCTATTGTCCGCGCCACGCGAGCACTATAGCTACTGTTCACGCATTTCTGCGGAACACTGTAGCTATAGTGCGGTGACCGGAAGGTTTCTCACTTATCCAGTCACTGCACGCTCTCTCTCCGTGCCGCAAATGTCTGTAGCCCGTCCCCGCGCCTGCTCCCACGTACGCTCGTGCCCACAACGTTTACTCCAGCGCCTGCGCCCATCTGCGCCCATGCTCGCTTCTTCGCCCGCGTTCACTCCAGCGTGCAGCGCGGTGCGTTGCGCTGCAGCCTCACGCCCGCTCCCTCCAGCATGCGCGTGCATCCTTGCGTGCCTGCGTCTGCACGTGCTTGCGCGTGCCATCAGACGTCGCCTGCTTGCTCCAAACGGCTTAAACGCCAGCGCCCTCTCTCACAGCCACTCTCTCACTCTCTCCCGCAGACACACCCATACACACACCACACTTGTACACACTCACGTGTACACACACACAATCACTTGTACACACCTATATATATACATATATATATATATCTACATATATATATATTTATTTATATACATATATATTGATATATATATACATACATATTAGTACCTATACAACCATATATAAGCATACATACATACATACGTAAATATATATATATATTTATATCTATATATCTATATATATATATTTATACACATATATGTATACATACATTTCTATAGATATAAATATATATATATATATCTATCTATATATATCTATATACATAGATACTAATATATCTATATACATAAATACATACATACATACATATATATATATATATACATATCTATATATCTATATACATATATTACTATATATATATATATCCATATCTATATAGTTAGAAATATATACATATATATCTAGTTACAAATATATATATACATACATCTATCTATTTACATATCTTTATATATATACATACATATATATATATCTACATTTACACCTATATAATTATAACCCTATCTATATATATATACATATAAATATATACTTATATTGATATCACCTACCTCGCGTTATATCGCGGGAATATCCGCACTAGTTGCTGATATCCCCGATACCTGCATACAGAAAGCATCTCCGCACACTCCTTCCACCCATCCATCCAACACTCCACGCGGCACTTCGTCCTGTTGGTTGCGTCCTCCTAGACATCGATCAACTTGACACCATGCTACACACCATTTCCACCTCCACCCCCACCCCTATACATATAATATATATATCTATACATATATATACTATATTTATTTCTTTACAAGTATCCTCTATTTTCCTGCTATTAAAAAGATAAAAAAAATAGTAAAAGAGAAAAGATAATCCTTGTCTTCCAGGTACTCGGTCTTGCGAATAGCAGGACTCATTTTTGAAACCCTAATTTGGCTAAAAGCCAAGAACAATTTGGCTCTAAGCCAAGGAAATGATTTTGAGGGTGTACCTCAAGGACAAAATTATCAGAAAAAAATTTTTTAAATAGTAAAACACCAAAAACATAATAAACGAACGGAAGAGATTTGTTGTAGGAAAGGCGTAGAAATTTATTCATCTCTAATTCCCGCCTCCCTGAGTTCGGCTTTGGGCCTAAAAGTGATCAAGATAAAATCAAGTAGACCAGGTTAAAAATTTTGTAAAAAGATGGTTAGGCTCGATTTAGGTTAACCACTATACTCACTTCAACGATTAAATCACTATATTAACACAACCTATTCGGGTCTCGACCACTGCTTCGTCCGCACCTAGGGCTGAGGGGCGTATCAACGCCCTGACACACAGAGACGTCAGAGCTTCAGGTTCAGTGGTGGTAGGTATGGTTATAGTTTCTGGCAGACTAGTTTACACGCTTTTTGATTCCGGCACCACGCACTCGTTTGTCACTGCCTGTTTTACCATTAGTTTGGGGCAGGACTGTATGTTGTTAGAGGATTAGTTTGTGATCAGAGGTCCGGGTGGTCAGCTGTTTGTAGCTGCGGAGGTTTACACAGGTTGTGAGGTCAGTGTTGGGGGACACAGCCTTCCTGCTGATCTGATTGTGATACAGATGGAGGACTTTGGCGTGATTCTGAGGATGGACTGGCTGTCCGCTTACCACTCCTTGGTGGACTATTTTGAGAGGAAGATCGTCTTCTCCATATCGGAGTTGCCTTCTTTCGAGTTTCACGGGCAACCAGTGGACGGAGGCTTTAGGTGCATTTCTACACTTCGGGTAGCGAGACTTTTGGGCCAGGGGTGTGAGGGTTTCCTGGCTTGTGTGGTGGCGGAGCCCAGCCCTGTGGCAGACCTTCAGAGTATCCCGGTGGTTAGAGAGTACCCCGATGTGTTCCCAAATGAGTTTCCAAGACTACCACCCGAGCGTGAGATTGAGTTTGAGATCTCATTGGTACCGGGGACTAGCCCCATTTCTACAGCGCCTTATAGGATGGCACCACTTGAGCTACGGGAGTTCAAGTCCTAGTTGCAGGACCTTCTGGAGAATGGCTTTGTGAGGCCTAGTGCGTCTCCGTGGGGAGCCCCGATATTATTTGTGAAGAAGAAGGATGGTACCCTACGCCTTTGTGTGGACTACAGACAGCTAAATAGGGTTACCATCATGAACAAGTATCCGCTGCCGAGGATTGACAACTTGTTTGACCAGTTGCGAGGTGCCACGATATTCTCCAAGATAGACTTGAGGTCTGGGTACCACCAGTTGAGGATCAAGGAGACAGACGTCTCCAAGATAGCTTTTCGCACCCGGTACAGACACTACGAGTTTTTGGTCATGCTGTTTGGGCTGACCAACGCCCCCACTGCCTTCATGGATTTGATGAACCGAGTGTTCAGACCCTATCTGGATCAGTTCGTGGTGGTATTTATTGATGATGTGCTCATCTACTCCGGAGATCAGCCGCAGCACAGACAGCACTTGCAGATGGTTTTGGACACACTGAGATGACGTAGGTTGTACGCCAAATACAGCAAGTGCGAGTTCTGGTTGAGGGAGGTGACCTTCTTGGGTCATGTGATCTCCAGGGATGTCTTGGCTGTGGACCCAGCCAAGGTTGAGGCAATGCTCAGGTAGGAGAGACCGTGTATAGTTACAGAGATCCGCAGTTTCTTAGGACTGGCAGGCTACTACAAGCAGTTTATCAGGGGCTTCTCATAGATTGCACATCCTATGACACAGCTGACCTGAAAGGACGTGCCCTTTTCTTGGATGGACGTTTGTGAGGCGTGTTTTCAGGAGCTAAAGGAGAGGCTGACTTCAGCTCCCATACTCACCACACCAGACAGCAGTGGCAGGTTCGTTGTGTACATGGATGCCTCTTTGCAGGGGTTAGGGGGTGTGCTCATGAAGAGGGGTCACGTTGTCGCTTACGCTTCGCGGCAACTGAAGCCCCATGAGCATAGCTACCCTACCCACGACCTGGAGCTGGCAGCTATCGTCTTTGCGCTGAAGACTTGGAGGCACTACCTGTACGGTGAGACCTTTGAGATTTTCACAGATCATAAGAGCCTCAGATACTTGTTTGATCAGAAGAAGCTCAACATGAGACAGAGACGTTGGTTAGAGCTCCTGAAGGACTATGACTGCAGCATTTCCTACCATCTGGGGAAGGCCAATGTGGTGGCTGACGCCTTGAGCCGGAAGGCGCCTGCCCACTTAGTCAGTTTACAGGTGCAGAGTTGGAGCCTCATGGAGGAGATGGGCAGTTGGCGACCCCTAGAGTTACTGGGGCACTGTGGGGTAGTGATTGTGACACGACAGACGAGGTCAGAGCTGATAGACCCCATCATCACAGGACAAATGGCCGATCCGTACTTGTAGTCGCGTGACAGAGTACTGTCTGGGGACCCTGGGGACTTCTCCTTTACAGACGAGGTGCTGCGCATGAGGGGACGTTAGTGCGTTCCCAGGGACAAGGAGCTGTTGAGAGAGCTCCTAACTGAGGCACACGGTTCCAGGTTCACCATACATCCCGTAAACACAAAGATGTATCATGATTTGAGACACGACTTTTGGTGGAGAGGAATGAAGCTGGATGTAGGTGAATTCGTGCAGCAGTGTTTAGTGTGCCAGCAGGTGAAGGCCGAGCATCAGAGGCCTGTAGGGTCGTTGCAGCCACTTCCAGTGCCAGAGTGGAAGTGGGAGAGCATCACCATGGACTTGGGGGTGGGCTGGCCCGTTACCCAGCGAGGACACGACGCAGTCTGGGTGATCGTAGATAGATTGACGAAGACGGCACGTTTCTTGCCGATCCAAGTCACTTTGGGACCAGCACAGTTGGCAGAGAGGTATATTCGCGACGTGATACATCTGCACGGAGTTCCACAGGAGATTGTATCCGATCGGGATACCCGCTTTACGTCCCAGTTTTGGGCTGAGTTTCAGCAGGCCTTGGGGACACGGTTGAGGTTCAGTACAGCATACCACCCCCAGACGGATGGACAGTCGGGGCGCACGATATAAACACTTGAGGACCTTTTGCGTGCTTGTGTACTGGACTGGAGGGGCTCTTGGGAGGAGCACTTGCCCCTGGCGGAGTTTGCATATAATAACAGCTATCACTTGAGCATCGGCATGGCACCTTACGAGGCTTTGTACGGACGGAGGTGTACTGCACCCTTGAGTTGGGTTGAGGTGGGGACCAAGTGGGAGGTTGGCCCAAGGCTTATCCGGTAGAGTCAGGAGGTGATCGAGCAGATTCACAGGCGACTCCGCACTGTCAGGAGCAGACAGAGAGTGATTGCACCGCAAAAATACGCCTGCAATTGTGCCATCTTGTGCTATTTCCTAGAATTACCAATGCATGTTAGGTCTCCATAGTTGCATTGTAGAAATATATGCATGCATGCATTTAATTGAGAAGGGAGGAGAATGAAATAAGTGGCCTTGCATTTTACATTTTTCCTCAAGTGCATCTCTGCTAATTCACCAACTTTTTATTTTTTTTATTTCAATTGATTTTTAATCTTTCCCGCGACTGCATGCATCTCCTTGTTCAACTCGCACCATGCTTCCCTGCAGCAGCCCTCTCCCTGCCAGCCCTTCCCTATGGCTACCACTCCCTGCCGAGGCCATGCATGAGCCATGCACAGCCAGGGCATGGCCGTGCATGGCTTTCATCTTCTATATAAAGTGGGCGGCTTCTTCTTCAAAGCTAGTCTGGTGCTAGCCAAGAAAAACCCACCTGCAGCTTTTTCTCCAGGCCACCGTCCTCTTCTTCATTTCCCTCCACACGCCAGCCCTCCTCGGAGACACCCGACGGACAGGAGCCCTCACTGTGGTGCACACCCACCACAGTGAGACCACCACCGCCCAGCTCTTCAAAGAGCCGGTGGGCGTGGTGGCTCTTTTCTCATTTTTTTTTTACGTTTCCTGCACCTTCAGCCATGGCCACAAGCTTCAAGGTCTGAAGCTTGAAGCTCGGCGGTAGCAGCAGCAGCAGCACAACAGCAATAGCAGCCCATTCCGCATAAACCTGCAGGCCACCCTCACCTCCGCGTGCGCCTGCAGGCCTCTCTGTCTCTCGCTTCCTCGCTTTGTCGCGTTCTCTCTTCCGCCCGCAACCGGCCATCGCGCGTCACTGCAGCGGCAGGCCAAGCCTCTCCACGCGTCCCTGCCAACTCCCGCAAGCCTCCGTGCACGACAGTAGCCTTCTCCGCTCGCTCTGTCGCAACCTTCCGCCCGCAAGCCACCAGCCGAAGCCACTCTGCGGCACGCGCCGAGCTGGCCACACTCACAACACCAGAAGTAGGCGGTCGCACAGCTTGGCCGACCACTGTAGCCACTGTTCACGCCAGTCTACGGGACACTATGGCTACAGTGGCATGATCGGAGAGTTCCTCACTTATCCGGTCACGCGGCGCTCCGCTACCACCGTTCGCCCGCGCACGCGTTCAGTCCCGTGTCGCCCGCACTCGCCCGCTTCAGCATCTGCGAGCGCCCACTGCCTTCGCCCGCGCCATTCACCCGCGTGCCTCTGCGAGCGCCCACTTCAGCCTTCGCACAGCGCTGGGGGCTGCGGGTTCTCCCCGTGCTCTCTCCCTTCTAGCGCACCCCTCTCCGCGCTCATACGCGCTTGCGTGCATGCGTGGAAGCCTCCAGACGGTGCTCTGAAGCTGCGGACGTCTTAACCGCTCCAGCCCTCAACTCCAGCAGTGCCATCTCTCCCGCTCTCTTTCTCTCCCTCTCTCTCACAACACTCACAGCACTCTATTTACCGACGGCTGCACACACACACACTCACACTTTCACACACACACACACACACACCTATACACTATTATCTACATATATATATATATACGTATACATATATATATATATTGATATATATATACATATATTTATATACACATACATATATATATATACTTATATTTATACATATAGTAGTACCTATATACTTATGTATTAGTATACATACATACATACATATATATACATATATGCATATACTACTATACATACATACATACACATATATATATATATATATATATATATATATATATATATATATGTACATATATTAGTACTTATATAAATATGTACTAGTCTATATACACACACACACATATATATATACATCTATATACTTATATATATATACATACACACACATACTTAATCGTACCAGCCAGCCCCGAAATGTCCACGAAGTTGACACGGGACCCTCCCATTCATCCACAGATCTCAGTCTTATCACACAGAAATTGGATGAAGTCTCTGTCGTGCACAAGAAGCTGGACGAGCTTCTGGCCAACCCCGCCCGTTCTATGGAAAACACCCCCACTTCACCTCTTCGTCACAATCCAAATTCTTCCAACACCAGGCTTATCCCGAGAAACCTCGTAAGACCTTCCTTACCGAGTGTCGTGCCAAGCGACTCGGTAAGTCATGTGGATCTGGCTTCTGCGAGCCAGTATTTTGACACGGAGAACCAAGCCTCCGTGTGCTCGGAAGTGTATTTACACGCGGACATGTCTTCTGGCATAGAAGACGCTTGCGCCTTGGGGAATAACCCGTTCTCTGCCACTTATAACCCAGGGTGGCAAAATCATCCGAATTTCTCATGGTCCAACAACCCGTAGTGCCAAAACCCCGCAGGTGGACCAACGTGACCATTCGCACCCGTCATCCCAAGGGCCCAGTCTAATCCTATAGCGAATTCGCCATCAGGCCCTTGTGTACCACAAGCAGAACATGCATCAAGTCCTCTTGACAAATTGATGCGAATGATGACGGATATGTCAAAGCGCCATGAAGAGAACATGACCTCTCTTCAGCACCAAATGGCGTAGCAGAATGCTGAGATCAATCAACTACACATGGCGACTCGATCTCAGGGCACTCTTCTCGCCCAACCTGTTCCAAACCCGCGAAATTTCGTACCCCGTGGTCCGCAACCACAGGTAAACCTTCTCAGGGACAGGTTCACCAGATTCTGCAGGCTCTGAGCATTCCACCGGGATTTCAGGCTAATCCTGTTGCAGCACCGCACTCTTATGTCCCTATTGCGAACCCTCCTCCACCGTATGATCCCACTGGACCCGCATCGTCCAATGCTATCACTGCGAGGAGTGGTAAACAGACCGTCGATCCGCCTCAACCTGGTCCTGGCCCGTCTTCTTCATCGCCCTCTCATTCGGGATGCGCACCGCATTCGCGAGAGAACGATACACCCAAATTGTTGCCAGAATCAGTCCCATTCCCTGAGGCTCTACTGAGGGAGCCAAAAGGCAAGAAGAAAGACACGTAGGCCTTTGATAACCTACGTAATTTGTTCAGGGATGTAGAAATCAAGGTACCCTTGCTCGAGGCTATCGACCACATATCTACTGTCGCCCAATTTTTCAAAGACTACACAACACCCAGGCGACAGTCAAAGAAAACTAAGAATCCGGTGGTTCTCTTGCCTCATGCGAGTTGTGCTATACTGTCAAACCTAGCACCGAAGCAGAAAGATTCAGGCACATCGCTTATTTCCTATAGCATCCAAGGCTGTAGTTTTAACCGTGCCTTGCTTGATCTAGGATCTTCCATAAATCTCATACCGACCATCATGCTTGAAAAATTTTCTTTGGGAAATCTGAAACCCACCCCTATCACGTTACAGTTGGCAGATCGTTCTGTCAAAATCCCGAAGGGTGTGGTGGAATACGTGGTGGTTAGGGTCAACAGTCTCTGTTTTCCTGTTGACTTTCTTGTTCTAGATATGGAAGTTCCTAGCTCACTTTCTGATTGTCCGATCATCCTTGTTGGCCACAGCCCGTGCCCTTATCAACTGTGAGTCGGGCTGTATTGAGATTGCCGTTAGATCTGAAAGGCTCAAGCTTAACATCTTCAAGGCAGCCAAGAATTTTGATTGCGATTGTATCGAGGATGACACGTCTGACGAGGACATGGCCGTCAACGTGGGTATTGGACTACTTGGGACTTATTCAGACTACTGCGGATTACCTATAAACATTGATGACTTCCTGATCAACACATATTGTTACGTTCCCCCATCCCTTCCTATTCCCGTGCCTTCTCCTGACCAGACTTCTGACGAGGTTTTCTCCGCTTCCCATACCTCGTGGTCTGAGTCATCTCCGGGCTACTCACCGCTGGTCCACACTCTTGAAGACCGGATTGCCCTTTCTTTCCCGCCAAATCAGGCGGATTTGCAATTCCACACTGGGACCTTGAGCCCACATCTTACTCACTGGGGCTATTCCTTTTTGGATCCATCTATCCAAGAAGCCCCTCTTCTTGGCCAATCTGAGGGCCAACTTCTTCTTCCCGACTTGTTCTCCGATCCGCCTGGGACACTCTCATCCCATGAAATGCCAGACCTTTCACCATTCACCATCACTTTTCATGCCACTATCACGATCACTTCACTTTTCACTTCACCACCCACCATCCACCCACCCTACCACCCTGCTGTATACCCTGCACCTCAGCTCTCGTTACTCGATCTTTCGTCCTTTCTCTACCTTCCCTGCATGCATATGAGGACATAGCATCGTTTGGCATGGGGGAGTGGATAGGCATCCATAGGATCTGGGAATTTTATGGTATCATGTAGTTTCCACCTATTTATAAATATGCAATAAAAAGAAAAAGAAAAATAATAAAAAAAAATATATATAAATAAATGGTGTTTAGTAATGATCTGAAAGATGAAACAAAAATACAATAAGTGTTTATGGATATTCAACCTCTGTTTTAAAGACTTTCCAGGCCACAGAAGCCTGATTCGCTCAGGCTCGACTTATTTCACTTGAGCATTGACAAAATAGATTGGAATCTCTCCTAACTAAGGACGTATTCTTGTGCCTGAGACACCAGTACAGGATCCGTTGGTTTGCTTCTACTTGAGAGCTTAAGTAAACTTGGTTCACACTACACATATCAAGAAAGACCAGGTGAACATAAGATACAATCCTAGTGTTCATTAGGGAAAGTGGAGTCCTTACCTGTGCGTGCAGGTAGACCTTTTATCCCAGGCTTTAGTCTTGTGTTTAGGAGCGACTCTTTCTACCAAAAAGAAACTCTCCCACCAAAAAGAAAAGTGTGATGCTCAAAATAATGTTGTGAGAGATATACTGACACGTGTTTCAAAAAAAAAAAAAAAGATGCAAATAAGTCAGTATATCTCGCAAATATCTGTAATGTCTCTACCCTAAAGTTCTTCAAGGCAAGTCGCGAATACCCTGTTTTCCTGTGAGTCGCAAATGTCAGAAAATGGGAGTTGAGTTTTCCGTCATCTTCTTAAGGGTCAATCCGAAAACACGAGCTGAAACTGGGACCAACCTTTACTTAAAAATTCGTGAAACCCTGGGCTTGAGTCTTAATGTTCATCTGGTCAGTCTTGATCCTTCACTATGCACAAGCCATAATCTCTTGAGCTCTCGAGTACGGCAAAAACCTCCTGGATCCTGGAAATCATACTTAAGGTTTAAATATCAAAGAGTCCTGGTTAGTCAAGAGATGATCTATGTCATGTGAGACTTATAGTACTGGTAGTCTTCTTTACAATTGGTTCTCACAATATCCAACAATAAACACACCTATATCACCTCAGAAGAAAATCTTTAGCTTAAGATCATTTCTAAATACTGTTTTGCTAGGGACTAGCAAAAGATAGGCATGGGGGTATGATTGCAGCACAAAAATACGCCTGCAATTGTGCCATCTTGTTTTATTTCCTAGCATTACCAATGCATATTAGGTATCCATAATTGCATTGTAGAAATACATGCATGCATGCATTTAATTGAGAAGGGAGGAGAATGAAATAAGTGGCCTTGCATTTTACACTTTTCCTCAAGTGCATCTCTGCTAATTCACCATCTTTTTATTTTTTTTATTTCACTTGATTTTTAATCTTTCCTGCGGTTGCATGCATCTTCTTCTCCTCGCGCCATGCTTCCCTGCAGCAGCATTCTCCCTGCCAGCCTTTCCTTGCGGCTACCACTCCCTGCCGAGGCCATGCATGAGCCATGCATATCCAGGGCATGGTCGTGCATGGCTTTCATCTTCTATATAAAGTGGGCGGCTTCTTCAAAGCCAGCCTGGTCCCAGCCAAGAAAAACCCAGCTGCAGCTTCTTCTCTAGGCCACCGTCCTCTTCATTTCCCTCCACACGCTGGCCCTCCTCGGAGACACCCGGCGGATAGGAGCCCTCACTGTGGTGCACACCCACCACAGTGAGACCACCACCGCCCAGCTCTTCAAAGAGCCGGTGGGCGTGATGTCTCTTTTCTCTTCTTTTTTTACGTTTCCTGCACCTTCAGCCATGCCGCAAGCTTCAAGGTCTGAAGCTCGAAGCTCGGCAGCAGCAGCAGCACAGCAGCAGTAGTAGCCCCTTCCGCGTAAAGCTGCAGGCCACCCTCGCCTTCGCGGGAGCCTGCAGGCCTCTCCGCCTCCCGCTTTATTGCTCTATCAAGCTCTCTCTTCCGCCCGCAACCGGCCACCGTGCGTCACTGTAGCGGCCGGCCAAGCCTCTCCGCGCATCCCTGCCAACTCCCGCAAGCCTCCGCGCACGACAGTAGCCTTCTCCGCTCGCTCTGTCGCAACCTTCCGCCTGCAAGCCACCAGCCGAAGCCACTCCTCCGCGTGCGTCAAGCCGGCCACACTCACAGCACCGGCAGCAGGCGGTCGCGCGGCTTGGCCGACCAATGTAGCCACTGTTCACGCCAGTCTGCGCGACACTGTGGCTACAGTGGCGTGACCGGAGAGTTCCTCACTTATCCGGTCACGCGGCGCGTCGCTATCTCCGTTCGCCCACGCACGCGTTCAGTCCCGCGTCGCCTGCACCTGCCCGCTTCAGCGTCTGTGAGCGCCCGCTGCCTTCACCCGCACCATTCGCCCACATGCCTCTGCGAGAGCCCACTCCAGCCTTCGCACAACGCTGGGCGCTGTGGGTTCTCCCCGTGCTCTCTCCCTTCCAGCGCACCCCTCTCCGTGTGCATACGAGCTTGCGCGCGCGCGTGGAAGCCTCCAGACGGCTCTCTGAAGCTGCGAACGTCTTAACCGCTCCAGCCCTCAACTCCAACAGTGCCATCTCTCTAGCTCTCTCTCTCCCGCTCTCTTTCTCTCCCTCTCTCTCACAACACTCACAACACTCTCTTTACCGACGGCTGGACACACATACACTCACACTTTCATGCACAAACACACCCTATACACTATACTTATATACATATATACATATATCTATATACTTATATATATTTTATATATACATATATACTTACATATATTAGTACTTATATAAATATGTATTAGTCTATACACACACACACACACACATATATACTTATACATACATATATATACATATACTTATCCATATATATATATATATATCTACATACATATATACATATATATCTATATAACTATATATACATATCTAGCTACATATACCTATATATACATATATTATTATATTATATATACATATATATATATAGACATCTATATAGTATTATATACATATACACACACACACACAGATATATATATATATATATATGTATCTATATATATATATATACACATATATGTATATATATATATATATCTATAGATATATATACATATATATACATATATACATATACACACACACACACACACACACACACATATATATACATATAGATATATTTACATATATACATATATATATTTTCATGCTACTTATCATACATGGTATCGCGGGAATATCTGCACCAGTTGCTGATATTCCCCGATACACGCGTACAAAAAGCGTGTTCGCACTCATCTTCCACCATCCATCCTACACCCTACATGTGGCACTTCGTCCTGTTGGTTGCCTCTCTCTAGACGACGACCGACTCGACACCGTGCTACACTCCATCTCCGCCTCCACTCCCACCCCTTTATATACATAATATATACCTATATATATACTGTATTTACTTTATTTCTGTTTCGCTTTCCTATTAGTAAAAAGATAAAAAAATATATATATAAAAGAGAAAAGATAATCTTTGACTTGCAGGTACTCCGTCTTGCGAATAGCAAGACCCATTTTTGAACCCTGTTTTGGCTCAAAGCCAAAAACTCAATTTTGAGGGTGTGCTTCAAGGACAAAAATTACTAGAAAAAATTTAAATAAGAAAAACACCAAAAACACAATAAATGAAAGGAAGAGACTCGTTGTAGGAAAGGCGTAGAAACTTAACTTGTAACCCCACTTCCCTGAGTTTGACCCTGGGCCTAAAAGTGACCAAGATAAAACAAAATAGGCCAGGTTAAATTTTTTTTGTAAAGAGATGGTTAGGTCCGAATTAGGTTAACCACTATACACACTTCAACGATAAAATCATCATATTAACAACCTATTCGGGTCCGACACCAGAGAGCTATGCAGATCGGAAACACAGAGAGGTGCAGTTTGAGGTTGGGGATCACGTCTTCCTTCACGTTTCGCCCATGAAGGGCTTGCAGCAGTTTGGGGTGAGAGGGAAGCCCACGCCAAGGTTTGTGGGACCCTTTGAGATCCTAGAGCGGGTTGGACCCGTTGCTTACAGGCATGCCCTTCCTCCCCAGCTTTCTGGTGTGCACGACGTGTTCCATGTGTCCAACCTCAGGAAGTACGTCGCCGATCCCAGTCACGTTTTGAGCCACGAGAGCGTCGAGGTGGGTGATGACCTGACCTACCCCGAGTGGCCAGTGCAGATACTCGATAGATCCATCCGGAGTCTGAGACGGAAGTAGGTACCCCTGGTGAAGGTCTTGTGGAGGAGCCAGCGGTACGAGGAGGCAACCTGGGAGCCTGAGGCGGCGATGCGAGAGCAGTACCTGGAGCTCTTTGAGGGTACACCTTTTCGGACCAACTTCGGTCCTCTTTGAGTTTGTTATGCGTATGTCATTCTTTTTCCGCTCCCTAGTTCGCGCAAGTTTCGAGGATGAAACTTCCTTTGAGTTTGTTATGTTGTTAAGACCCGTGCTATTAAAGCCCTTTAAGATGCCTGGGACTTGGGTCAGACGTCTAGTCAGACGTTTGGAAATCAATTTTTGTGTGCGTATGTCCTCGAGTTTGCGCGCGTGCCGCACGCAGATTGTGAGTAGCTGCCTTCTTCCATGCATAGATTGTGAGTAGCCGCCTTCTTCTCTCCCCTCTCATTGACAGAACCCTCCCCTGCACCTACTTAAACCCTTCTCCTCTTCCTCATTCACCACCCCACTTCCACCACCTTCTCCTTCCTCCAGCGAGAGCGAGAGTGAGAGCGGCGTGTGCAACTGAGTGTAGCGGTGGAGAGGAGGAGCAGCGAGGGGGAAGAGAGGAGAGCGTGTGAGCTCTTGAGAGAGCTCACCGGAGAAGCTCACGGCCAGTCGGGCGTGCGCACGGTGGAGAGGTGTGCTGGGGAGGTTTCCCCCGACGCAGCTGCAGCTAGAGCAGCGGACGAGTGGGTGCGGCGCGGTCGCACATAACACGAAGAAGACGAAGGCAGCTTCTGATTCTGGGATTTTCCCAGAATCAGACGTCTGGACCTACATCCAGATGACGTAGACGACGTATGGAGGAGGCTCCAGACGGTTGAGAGGTAAATCCTGTGCCCTATGCCTCCCTTTGCGGATACGGCCATGTAGGTCATTCCGCCAAGGCGCTGATACTTGCCGTATTGAGGAGATTTACGTTGCGCGTGCAGGATTCATTTTGGGAAGGCACGAGACATGCCCTCCCACGTGGTTCAGACGTCTGGGCAAGGCACCAGACGGCATGGGGTGTCTCTAGACGTCCGGAGAGGTGGTCGGACGTCTGGAACTTGGTCTAGACGGTTCAGAAGGATCCCTGGACATTTGAGGAGCAGTGCAGAGTGAGGTATGATTCTGGACTTCTTTTAAGATGTCTGGAAGGTGTTCCAGATGTCTGATTTGAGTCAGGATTGTCATTTTTGACCCGTTTAGGATCCGTTTGAGGTCCGATTTCCGCAATTAAGATTCCATTCTTCTTCATATAAGTTCCTATACTTGTGGGAATGCTTTTATCATGTTCTAAGTGGTTTCTTTTGGTTGATCTTTGTGTTAGGACCTTGTTTTGTTGCGGGTTTGGGGGTTGCGGAGGCACGTGGACCTGCCGATCAAGCCCCTATTACTCCTGGTTTTGCAGGTAGAGTGGCTTCCCCTAGTTAATTGCAAACATGAATGCATATCTGGAATGAATATTAGATTCTAGGGTATGGCATGAATCCTAGGACTAGAAACACTGGATCGAATGTTAGATCCTAGGGTATGGCATGAATCCTAGGACTAGAAACACTGGATCGAATGTTAGATCCTGAGGTATGGCATGAATCCTAGGACTAGAAACACTGGAATAATTGTATTAAACGCATGAATTGCAGTCTTGGACGTGTAAATAAAATAATAACCATTGCTTGTAATTGGATAACAACTGCCTGTAAAATGTAAAGTATTGTTGTTAGCAACTGTTGCATGTATGTTCTTGTTGTTACAATTAAATACGAGCTGCCTGTATATGAAATGGAAATAGAAATGAGGAAACCTAGTATGGCTTGGGCTGAGAAACATGAGCATGAACCCTATGGGGAATTAGGAGTAGAGCTCCTGGAAATAAATGGAATGAAACTAGAAATGGGAATGGGGAAGTGAGCTGGCCCTTGAGTACGGAGTACCAAGGAGAGCGACTGTCCCCCTGTTTAGTGCAGAGCGGAGCTAGCCGCCCTAGGGTTGGGACCCGGGGTTACGACTGGCCACTTTGTACCGACTTTTTGGCCCTCTCATACACAGTATCGGGGAGAGCTACTAGTGTAGGGAGAGAGCTAGCCACCCCACGGGGCCTGGGGTTCAGCTAGCCGTCCTACATCGACTTGTTAGGCCCATTGGGCAAACCAGGGTAGTCAGGCGAGGGTGCGTGGACTGTGGAGGGGTGAGACCCCTGTTTGGTTCTTAAGGGCTAGACCCCTGTTACTGATATACTGGTTCCGTGCTGTGCTTTGGGGCGCACTCGTTAACGGAAATGACTGACCGCGTGCCAGTGCGGGGTAGCTACCCGTGCGTTTATCACTCGTGTTGTAGTCACCGTTATGTCTGTCAGCGACCTTGGGGTGGTTGACTGAGTGCAGGACCACCATGAGGGACTCTCCCGGCCAGGAGAGCACCAGGTGCTACTTCTACTCTTCGGAAAAGACTGCAATCAAGATCGTTCCCACAAGGAACATTTGAGATCAAGGAAAAGACCTGATAAACAAACCAAGTGGTGAAAGAAAGAATAATTAGTTTAATAAAGAAAGAAATTGAAAACAACAGCTACCTGTCCACCTTTACTATTTTTAGTTAGCTGGTAGCCACTCTACTTAGCGTTCGTTGATTTCGTGTACTCATAACCTTTTTCAGGTCCAGGTGTTGAGCAGCCAGAGCCTACGGCTGTAGAGGGTGCTGGGCCCAGTAGCCCCATTTGTTGTACCTTTTGTTTGTACCCTGTTTCCATTGTTGTGAGTATTTTTGTTACACTTCTGTACTCTTTTATCGTAAACTTCATATTCCTGTACCTTTTTAAATTCTCTACTGTTGTGGTGGTGTGTACTGTAGTAGTTTACTTCTTTACTGCTGTACTTTTGTTACTGTTAGTTGCTTGCATGGTGAATGTGGTTTATTTTTACTGCTTTTTGGTTACTTCCTCGTTGGACCATTGGATCTTGGGATCAGTCGAGTTGGTCCGGTCCCGTGTCCTGTAGGGATTCGGGAACTGGGTCGTAACAATGTGATAGCCCAGTCATTGAATATTTTGATTTGGTTGGGGCTAACTTGGAGGATTCGAATCCTTATTTACTTGATGATTCAATCAGTGACCCCATTCCTCATCTGTACGCCGAAGAGCTGACTTCTGAGATCATTGTGCCCAAGTCAATCTTGATTCAGCCACGATTTCTGGACTTGGGAGAATCATATGGGGTGACTGATATGCTAGAGGTCTCGGAGCTTGAGCCCTTGATGTTGGAAGATAGAGTTGTTGAAATAAAAATTTGGGAGGTTAATTCTGAGGGAACTTTGAATTTCGATCTAAGGGTACCTATTGACCTGAAACCACCTACTTTCTACCAGGACCCTTACGTTATCTTTCACGTGCAACCCAAGCTTGAAATAACTGATTATTTTTCTAAGCTAGATGTTAAGTGGACAATCGCACCTATTGAACCATCTTTACCCATTGTTCGACACTTTGGTCTTGGGTTGCACACCACTAAATCATAGGCTGGCCCCGTAAATACAACAACCTTCGGTTCTGGGTGATTTTCATCCAAAACCTGAGAACTTCTCGACCCTCGGGCATGGGTTTGCACCATAACTTGGTCCACATCTGTGGACATATTTTGTTGGCGGGTCTGAGGATCAATATTTTTATTTTGATTCTGACCTGCACTTGTGAATTCTCAATTTCTTTTTTGTATGTATGTTATGCCTAGCCGAAGGCATTAAACTTAGCGCGTGTGTATACACTCTTCTCTCTGCGGAGTTGACTGGATTTTCACGACACTCAGGTGATATTCTGTTTACTCCACCCTTTTCATGTCTTTATTTTTACAATGAGGACATTGCATCCTTTATGCATGGGGGGGTGGATACTTAATCCTGAAATCATTTTGTTAACTCTGTAGAATTTCTTTTAGTTTCTTTAAAAAAAAAATTGAAAATTCAAAAAGATAAAAAGAAAGAATTAGGAGAAGAGAACTTAGGCATTTGGAGGTTATTAACTTTAGGAAATGATACCTTGAGACCTAAATACTTAGACTCTTCAGTTCTTTGGGCTTAATTAGCCCGGGCGTCCACTCGAATGTAGACTTAGTCTCGAGTCATCGCCAAGTCAATATTATTTTAATTCGATAAATAAATTGGGATGATAAGTATGCAACTTATCAACCTGCCCTCTGATTTGGGGGGACTTTAAGCCTAAGCATCTACACACATGTTTTGCACTGACTCACTTTTTGAAGGTTTCTTCGAAAATTGGGTAGCTAATGAACTATCAAGGGTGTTACGGCTGGCAAGTTGTCGGTGGTAACATCTCATCGGTCGGTTGTCCAGAGCCCAGCTACAAGATCATTTTCGTTGTACTACCTTTAGGTAAATTTTAGATTAGGGAGGCCACCTACTTAAAAAGAAGAAGAAGAAAAAAAAATATAGAAAAAGGAGAAAAAAAAATAAATAAAACCACACTTCACTACACAAGTATGGTTGGCAAGTTGTCATGGGTAACAGTCCATTGGCTGGTTGTCTAGAGCCCAGCACACAAAAAAATGCATAATAATTTCCAAAATACTTAGGGAAGAAGCGGAGAAGCAGAATAAACCGGGGAGATATGCACTGGGTTCATCCTTGTGTTGACCCCATAAATAAAAGAAGTAGGGAGAAAGCTACCAATCGAAAAGATAAACCTTTAGGCAAGGTCACCTAGGGACGTAGAAACCTGAAGTTCGTTTCAACGGCCGCCTAGTGAGTCTTTTACTATTTTCACAAGATGCTTAGCACTTATAGTCCTTTTTGAGTCTTGGGTGGGTCGGGTAGCCATAAAAAGTTATCCCGAAACTCTCAAACTCCAAAAGTGCAAAAAAATTAGAAAAGAAGAAAAAAAAATGTATTTTCCTTTTTCAAATAAGGAGAGGACTTGAGCAGTCTACATTCTGGCAGGTACCCAGGTACTGTTGAGTCTTCATAGTTTAGGACCTTAGTTGAAAATTTCTGTTGTTAATAAACGACTTAGGCCTAAGCGATCTAATCCTAATTCTACTTTTATGCATCGCATATAGTATAATTTTGCTAGGGACTAGCAAAAGATAGGTAAGGGGGTATGATGTAAACACATTTATTGAGGGTAAAATGCCTATTCATGCATGTTCCTAGGCTTAGATTTGCATTTCATGTTATAAATATTGCATAGCATGCATCATTCTGAATTTAGAGTAGTTGTATATAATTTAGGTTAATTGCATCCTTTTTGTGGTCAGGAGAGAAGGATATTTATTTCGAAGCCTCAGATTGACAATCCGATCGTACAGATATGATCAAGATGACGATTGGAGTCCAAAGCTTCTGAAATCGCCTCGATCGGAGTCCCGTAGCACCATATGCAGTCTGAGGAAGATCAACGACCAAGGGACTAGGTGACATAATTCGGAGCTCCAAATGACAAATCCAACCACGCGGATGGATTCGGATCGACGATCGCATCCTAACGACGTGAAAATTGACTCAATCTGACCTCTGTAGTTGCCCTTACAACGAAGAGAAGATGGACAACCTAGATTGAGCCATGTGGCGTAGCCCAGGCCGGCCATGCGCACGCACGCACCACCGCACGCGCACAGCAGCACTGGTGCATGCACGCACGGAGGCACGCATGCGCATAGCGCAGCACCAGTGCGTGACCGTGCACCAACACAGTGGCAGCATGGGCGCGTGCTCGATTGGCTCCAGCCTACAGTAATGCATGAGCTGGACCTACAACGATTCTTATAGCCATCGCTAATTCTTCACGCGTTAGTAAAGCCAGCTGTGGGCATGAGCGGGCGTGAGCTGCCTACAGCGGGGCTTTCAGCGATGGTCTGGAGGTCACTAGTGGTCCCATACCTATTTTTGCCTCTTCTCCTCCACTATAAAAGGACCTACACCCCGTCCCTTCCAAGCCATCTCTACCTACTCTACTCCCACCTACTCCTAAGCTCTAGCAAGCCTACCAACGCTCCATTAGAGCTTACTCTCAAGCTCCCAAGGCTCCTATTAGTGTAGCAAACCTCTGCCTCACCAAATATTCATCCATCTTCCCATCCCCATTCATAGGTCGCCTTGGAGCCGTTCTCCCACCTCCATTCTGGTAGCAGATCATCTCCGCCTTCTCACCTCCATTCCGGAGCCACGCCGAAGCTTTCCTCTACCTGATGTCGTCCTGCATCTCACCTCCATCATCCCACTCCTCACCTCCTTCGTCCGAGCTTCTGCCAGGCGCTGTCGTCTCGTCGAACAGCCGATTCGGGAGATTCCTTCTCACCTCCCTATCTTTTTATGCTTTCATAGTTGATTGTAATTGACATTGAAGTGATATTTATATCATATTTGTTCCATATCTCTGGAGATTCATTATGCTTGTCTTCTTCTTACAAAAATACAAAAAAAAATAAAACGAAGCGTAGTTTTCAATTAAAGTAAACACCGCCTCCCCGTGTTCGACCCAGGACTCCCTTGGAGTTTCCGTATAAATTTTATTTGACCACGAGTTTTGCAACTACGATGAAGGGTTACTTGTAACCCTGATTTCAAACTCGTGAAATCCGTGAGATCACCTGTTATAATTTAAGAATGCATGTTGTTACATTTCCCTTCTGTAAGCAATTGAATATGTAAATTGATACGATTAAAGCTTATCCTGTTGAATCACGAGCTACTTGTTCTATGATTATGGAACCATAATGTGAATAGAGATGCATGCCATGTATTGAAATGAGATGAGTACTATGCGTGAACCCTACGGGGAACTAGGAAAGGAATCAAAGTATAGTGACATGGATATTGATGTTTGATGGAACACTTTACCTATACAGGCATGTTGGCTAGCTGTTTGGATTTGGGTATGGAAAGTGAGCTGGCACTCATGTACATGGTATCGAGGAGCGCTACGGTTACTTTTGTGTAGGGAGAGAGCTAGCCTCCCCTTGGGTTGGGACACGGGGTTAGGATTGGCCTCCCTACACCAACTCCTATTAGGCTCACTAGGCAAATCGGGATAGTTGGGTGAGGGTACGCAGACTGTTGAGGGGTGTGGTCCTTGTTCTATTCTGTGCTGTATGTTTGAGCATACCCACTAGCAGAAAGGACTGACCGCGTGCCAGTACGGGGTAGCTACCCGTGCACTTATCACACGTGCCGTAGTCACCGCTACGTCGCAACCATGACCGTGGGGTAGTAGACCGGGTGTAAGACTACCACGGGGTGCTCTCCCTGTCAGGAGAGTACCACATGCACATCCTACATCGTGGGAAAACTACATCAAGATCGCTCCCTTAGGGAACATGTGGATTAAATAATGATGTGGACCTTTACTAGAATACGCGAATAATTAAACACATAGTGGATTATAAACGGAAACCGATGATAATGAGTAACTGGAAAATGCATGAATGGTTTACGATTTTCTTTTATATTTAGATGCCTTAAATGTTCTTATGTACCACTCTACTCAGTGTTTACTTGACAACAATTATATGTGTACATGTCCAGGTCAGGGAGTTGAGCAGCCAGCACCATCGGCTGTAGAGGGTGCTAGGCTCAGTCAAGCCCAGCAATAGACTATCCCTTTTTCATTCTGCTTTTGTGACACCTTTACTGTAGTGAGTACTTTTTGCATGTTGGAATGTATGTTGTTGCTTATGCCTTTTCATTCTAGTGTGATGGCTAGTTAATGAGCTCTATTTTTCCGCCTGTAGCATGTTGACCTATTTGAACTTTTGTTCTATATCTGTTACTGTCTTTTGATCTAACTAGTTTGCTACATTGCATGTGTGGTTGTATGTTTCGTGCATTTGGGTTGTTTCTTGATGGACGACTGGGTCTTGGGATTAGTCAAGGTGAGTCGTTCCCAAGTTCCATGGGTAGCTGGGTTCGGGTCGTAACACCTACTATAACTTTTGAAATATATTACCTCTTTTAATACATCGATATGATTGTATTACAAGATTTTGGTACAATGCATAATACATTAGTTGTCATTAATATTATTTGATTATTCTTTGGTGTGTTATATTATATGTCACATTTTATATTACAAACTCATATTTATTATTCATTTGTCTTAATCATTAATGTTTATAATTTAATATACAGTTATTCTTATTTGACATTACAATGCATGTACGTTGCTGTTACATTGTAAATTTGTTTCTAACACGTATAATACATTATTTTCTATGAACAAAATGAATGACGAGATTCGTAGGATGTTTTTATCCAAGTTGCATTATATACCATCTAATTATTACAATCATGAGTTTTTTTATATTTGAATCTTGTATTACGAATATCGTATTCATTTTGTAATTATTTTAGTATCTTTTTATAGTATAATGATTTGATTAAATTTGAGTACGTCATTCTCTTTAGGAACTATTTTATTTCGGACAACATATAAGCCTTTTTTTTTTTTGAAACATCCATCATTTTCACTGCAATGCAAAACCACCATTGTTACATTTGGTGATTTTGCTTTGGTTCATGGGATTTCAATCTAATGGTCACTGTCTTGTGCTCATATGTATATTTTTAAGCACAGTACTCTTTGGATAGGTCCCATATATATATACATACATATATATATATATATATATCAATTGATTCGTTAGAGTTGATGAACTTTGATTTTTTTTTGATAATGGTATTTTTTTTTATGTACTAAACAGATGGGGTCTATGATTTGCCTTGGGTGGGGGATGTTTGAATTTATACTTTGTGTTAATTTGTGTTCAACATAAAGATAGCTCTCATGCCAAGTGAACAATCTATGTCAAAATAAAATCTTTTTATGATCTCAACAATATAGTTTGGTATAACAGGTTAAAAAGATTAGTACACAAGTGAATATGAATTTATGTTATGATTAAATTTACTTGAAATTTGTTCATTTGTATTCCAAAAGAACTAGAATTACAATCACATTTAGTATAATTCCAAAAGTAGTATTATATATACTCTTTTATATATCCCATAGTATACCATGATTGCACAACAATCATGCAACCTAAATCACCTAAATTAAGATAGATTCTAGCATAACTTAGGAATAATGCATTCATGTAAAGACCTGTTCTGTTCTGAGCCTTTTAAGACGTCTGGACGTCAGTCAGACGTTTGGACCCCTTCCCAGACGTCTGGAAATTTAAAATTTGTACGCAGACTCGTGTCTGTGCGCTGGCTGCATGCAGACAACCTTTTTCTCTCTTCTCTCTCTCTTCTTTCTCCTCCATCGAACCCTAGCTACTCCATTATATAAGGCCCCTCTTCCCCCTTCCTCTCTTCTCCACTCCACCACCACCACCTTCCTTCTTCCTCTCCACTGCAACGAGAGGGGCGAGAGCGAGAGCGAGTGACGAGGAGGAGAGGCGGCATGAAGAGAGGAGGAAGAGCTTGAGCTCGCGAGCTCATGGGAGCTCGCTGGAGGATGCACGGCTAGAGCGGCACGTGCAGGAGGAGGAGCACGTCGGGGGGAGACATCCCCGACACTCTGCTGCAGTCGGAGCTGCAAACGAGGAGGAGAGGTCATGGCTGCGCGCGGTGAGAGGAGCAGGAGGTTGATCTAGTGCTGGGATTTTCCCAGAATCAGACGTCTGGCGAGTCATCCAGATGACAGGTTGGACATTTGGTGACGACACCAGACATCTGAAAGTGGAGCTTCGTGAAGGTACGTTCCTCTTGCGGTTATGGCCATGTAGGCCGCACCGCAGCTACGATCTGCGTGGCTAAAAGTAGAAGATATTGTCTGTCGCATGTAGGGATAGCTTCGGGAAGGCGTGGGGCATGCCCTCCCACGCGTTTCGGATGTCTGGACAGCTTACCAGACGACCGGAAGCACTCCCAGACGACTGGAGGAGAGGTCGGACGTCTGGAGCTGGGTCCAGACGGTCAAGTAGGGGTTCTGGATGTCTGAAGTTGACACAGGAACCTGAGGTGAGACCTTGGTGACTTTTAAGACTTCTGGACATTGTGCCAGACATCTGATTTAGGTCTGTAGTTCTATTTTTGGCCTGTTTAGGGTCTATTTGAGGTCCGTTTTACGTAAACGAGATATCTGTGGTTTCCTTGTGAGTTCCTCTACATGTTAGAAAGCCTTATATATTGTTCTGAACATTCTGTTGTGGTATGTCCCTTGGTATAGGACTTCGATCTGTTGCGTGTTCAGGGCTTGCAAAGGCATGTGAGCCTACCATTCGAGCCCCTCAGTACTCCCGGATTGTCTGGTAGAGTGGTTTCCCCTGTTTTAATTATAAATCATAACTGCATATGTGAAATTGGATAACTAGAAACCTAGGATGTGGCATGAATCCGAGGACGAGAAGTACTTACACTGTTTGTATGTGTGTTTGATTGCAGTCATAAATGAATGAATAGAAATGTAAATAACTGCCTGTTAATAAATACGAGCTACCTATGAAATATGAAATACCTATGCTAGTTAAACAGTTACCTGTGACATTACTTGTTGTATATGTTAATTGATGGAAGTACGAGCTGCATGTGTATAATATGAGAATGGAAATGTGAATGATGAAACCTGGTATGGAACAACATGGCGAATACAAGCATGAAACCTACGGGGAATTAGGAGTAGAGCTCCTGTGGATAAATGGGATTGATCTGGAAATGTGAGTGGGAAGTGTGCTGGCCCTTGAGTACGTGGCACTAAGAAGAGTGACTGTCCCCTATTTAGTGTAGAGCGGAGCTAGTTGCTCTTGGGTTGGGACCCGGGTTTAGGATTAGCCACTCTACACCGACTTTTTTGGCCCTCGCGTACACTGTACCAAGGAGAGCTACTAGTGTAGGGAGAGAGCTAGCCACCCCACGGGGCTCGAGGTTCAGGTAGCCACCCTACACTGACTTGTTAGGCCCACTGGGGAAACCGGGGTAGTCAGACGAGGGTGCATAGTATGTGGAGGTGCGAGACCCCTGTTTGGTTCTGAGGGGCTGGAACCCTGTTACTGAGAGGGCTAGGCCCTATACTGTTCCGTGTTGTACTTTGGGCATACCCGCTAGCGGAAACGACTGACCGCGTGCCAGTGCGGGGTAGCTACCCATGCGCTTATCGCACGTGCTGTAGTCACCGCTATGTCTATCTGTGACCTCGGGGTGGTTGACTGGGTGTAGGATCACCACGGGGGACTCTCCCAGCCAGGAGAGCACCACGCGTGCCTTCTGTTCTTCGAAAAAATCTGTAATCAAGATCGTTCCCACGTGGAACATTCGAGATCAAGAAAGAGATCTGAAAGTAAACCAATGGGTGAAAGGAAATGACTTGTAAAATAAAATAGTTGGAAAAGATAAATTTACCTGTTAGCCTTTACTGCTTTAGTTAGCTGCTTACCACTCTACTCAGCATTCGCTGACTCCGTTTACTCATAACCCTTTCAGGTCCAGGTGTTGAGCAGCCCGAGTCACCGGCTGCAGAGGGTGCTAGGCCCAGTTGAGCCCAGCAGTAGTTCCTATTGTTGTTGTGCTTCCTTTTTGCTAGTGAGTTAGACTGTTGTTACCGTTCTATTTCTGCACTTTGTTTTATTTTACTGTTGTGGTGGTGATATGTACTTTTAGCAGCTTTTATTTCCTTTACTACTTGTACACTTTTACTGTTGTTACTTAGCATAGTGAATGTGGTTTACTTTCTTGCTTTTTTGGTTATTTCTTGTTGGACGATTAGGTCTTGGGATTAGTCGAGTCGAGCCGATCTCGGGTCCTGTAGGGATTCGAGAATCGGGCCGTAACAATTCATAGGCATCGTAATTTGCATAATGGTTAGTTTGATTAGCTGCATAGATAAAATCGTCATTTTATGTACTAATGAGAGATGATTTTAATCGCAAACGATTCGAAGCCGCGGATGACAGATCAGATCGGACAGATTTGATCAGAACGACAACGGGAATCCAACACTTCGGATGGATCCAACTGCACGGATGGATCCGGATCAACAATCTTAGTCCAACGGCGCAAAAATCAACCTAATCGGAGGTCTACATCACTAGATACAAGGAAAAGAAGATGGACGACCATGATGGTGCCATGTGGCACCATCATAGCCGCCCCCTCATCGCCACCCCATCTGTGAAGGTTACCCCTTGTGTGCTGTGGGCCGTTGGATCTTCATCCAACGGCCACGAACGTGCCACGTCACCCACCTCACCACGTTTCATTAAGAAGGAGAAGACCTCGACTGTTGGATCTTCATCCAACGGTCTAGAATAAGTTACCTCAAAAGCTAAACGCAACAAAAAGTCAGAGTAGTACGTTGGTTAGTGCCTTCGCTACAAAGCGAAGAGCGCGGGTTTGATCCACGCGACGCTCAAATTAGGAAAAAGGCAAGGTTCAGGCTCTATTGATTGTCAGATGTCAATCGGAGGATGCAGACGTGACCTCGTGGTGTGATCAAATCGCTTCGTGGCTGCGCATGCAAACAAATGCGCAATCCAATGCTTTTTTTCAAAACGAAGCGAGGGTGCGAGTTTAAGTCATTCGATCATAAGATCGGATGGTTGAGGTTGAGGTGCTCAAAATAAGCAAGTGGCGAGTGAGAAATTAGAAGCAGGCGTGTGAAGGCGAATCAGAGGCATTCGATGGACATTTAATGCGCCAGAGCGTGCCACGTGTCAAGCCGAGCTTAAATCCAAGCGTAGAGGGCGCAAATAAGGTGATTTTGAGGCCATATTTGATCCATTGATCTCCCGATTGACGGATCTGATCATAAGAGAGTTGTTACACGATTTTAAGGTTCAAAATACCCTTTTTTCCCTCCATAAAAACTATAAAAGAAGGCCAAAGCCCCCCTTGGATGAATAATCAACTCCAGACATTTCTCTTCCACCTTCCTCTAGACCAAGCTCTCTTCTACAACTTCACTTCACTCTTCATCCCGGCACTCTGGATCTGAGGTGTTGCTGCATCTCGCACAAGCATCCTAGAAGCAGCATCGTCTCTTTGCCTCCTTCTATCTCTCTCTCTCTATCTCTCTCTCTCTCTCTTTTTATCTATCTACTATTTATCTGTCTCTACTTTTAGCATAGCAATCTCTATTTTGAGAAAGATTGTTTCTGAATGCAATACAGTTATGATTATATATCTGATTCCTATACATATATACATATATAAATATCTGTTTAGAGGAAGTTCTATTGAAAAACTTCTGCATAAATTGTGATTGCCTCCCTGCGATCGACCTAGTACTTACCGGATTTTACAAATTTATTTGTAGACATATTTTCGTGCTATACTACAACTAAATAATCTTTTAAAATGTGATTTACGCGTCGAACATACCATAATCTTACTTGGAATCCTAATAGGACCCCATGTATAACCCCTCCACCCTACCCACCCTCCCTTGAGGGGTCTACCTTATTTGATTCAAATTTTTCCTATAAAGGAAGCATCCCACCTACAACCCCCTTGCCACACCACTCACCCACCACCCACATTCACTCTACCCCTACTAGCAGCTCCCTCGCAAACAACTTGAGCTCCAGTGAGCTCCCCCTCCTACGACCCCAACTTCTGCTAGCCCCAACTTCCTTCAGCAAGCTCCTCAAAGCTTCTCCTCCTCCAACCTCGAGCTCGATCGAGCTCCTCCTCTGACTCTGACTCCAACGAGGTCCTCGGATCCCATCTCGACCCCGACCGAGCTCCTTCAGCCGACCTTGACTGAGCTCCTCCTCTGGCCCCATCCCATCCTGGTCGAGCTCCTCCTACCTCATCCCAACCTCGACCCTGACCCCATCCCAACCCTGATAGAGCTCCTCCAGCCCCATCTCGACCTCGACTTAGACCCCATCTCGACCTCGACCCGGAACCCATCTTGATGTTGATCGAGTACCTCCTTTAGCCCTATCCCATCTCGACCGAGCTCCTTTGGCTGATCCCAACATCCTAACTCCTCTAGCCGAGGTCCTCCTCCGACCTCGTCCTCCTTCGACTCTGGCTCCAACCTCAAGCTTGCCAAGCTCCTCCTCCTCTAACCCCAAGCTCCTCTGATTCCGACTCCAACGAGCTCCTCCGACTCCAGCTCCAACCTCCTCCTCCGACACCAATGTTGGTGGGTCGTGCATTGCCCCTATCGTGGTGTATAGGTTCTATTTTTAATGTAAGGTGCTGACGACATCAATGTAAGACATGTCAAATGTAACAACGTTTATGTTAATTGATGAGGTATGGCTCATCATAGCTAAAATGCCCAAGTTAAGCTAAAAACTAGATTAAACACTACATTCTTAACATGATACATGGGTTAAGTGTGAAAATTAGTAGAAATGACCTAAAACATCAAATTAGTGTTAGAAAGACATGATTAGGTCACTAAATGAGATATTTTATTACTAAATGCAAAATGATGATCCAGTTGCCAATTGAACACATTTTGGGGCTCAAAAGTTCAAATTAAAAGTGAAATCATGTTCTTAAATGTTTAATTATACTCCAATAAAAATCTAATGGCATTTGGACATCATGAGGACCATGTATTAATGACTTTACATATAGGTCCTTATTTCATTCACATTTATTCATGCATAAAACCCTCAAGGCTCTTTTTGAAACCCACCAGGGACCCATTTGTAAGCCTTTTGGACCATGCTGCATTGATTCTTCTCACTTATGGGTTATTATGAAATTTCTCTACCCCTTTACCTTTGTGGGCTCTTTGTGCAAAAAGCCCATTACGCTTGATGCCTCGTGAGAGCATTGTAGCTTGCGAAGAACACAAGCTACAGGCATTGCCCATCTTGTGATCCATCCATTCAATGGTTGATCTCAATCCATTTTCACGCATCTTTACGTGGTGCGTTGTCACCTACCTTAGATCCCATCCAATGGCTGAAATTTGGTTTGAGCTTCCTGCGCACCTATCCTCCCCATCTCCACCGTCCATGCCCTAATAGCCTAACCCCTACCACCATGGTGATTTTATCCATTTAAGCAACTACTTAAGCACTTGCTTAGACCCTTGCTCGTGCCATCGACCCTACCACCTTGAGCCAATCATTTCCTCCACGTCTCCAGTTCTTCTTCCTCCTTCATCGACTGCTGATGATAGGGGTGGTGTCTCCTCCTCCAATTCATCGTTGTAGCGACCAGCTGTAGCCCAGGGACCTCATTCACTTGTTGGAGACTCTCTCATCTCCCTTCGTCGCCACAACAACCAGCTGTGGATCCAGGCATCCCATTCGTCTACTTAGCTAAGATTTTCAATGCTTTCAAAGATTAGATCTATTGCTTTCTAGGAGTAGAATTAGTTAGTTAATTCACTGATGGATTGATTAGTTAGGAATAGGTTAGCTTAGGTAGTTTTCCCACCTAAACTGATCATTTCAAATAAGAGGAGATGAACTTGATCCTTTATCGTGTTCATCTAATCTCCCTCCTATGCCTCACGATCGCCTTTTGATTACCCTCGTATTATGATCCACCATTCACATATCCATCTAGGCCATTAAAAGATCTAGAGCTCTCTAGCTCTTAGATCTGTTACATGCGTTAATTTCATTTAAGGGTCATCCCATCCATTCTGCAAATTCACAATGGCCCTGTTCTGGTTTTAAATGAGCTAAATTGTCAATTTTCTCTGTTGAGTTTTTGATTTGAGCCTAATTAGAGATTTGGTTCGTTATTGAGAGCTAGAGCCAAGGATGATTAGTTATTTTGATTTGAGGCTTTAGAAATGATTCAATTGTTCATATGGAAGAGATTTAAACTTCAATATAGGGACTTTAGTGTTCATCTAAGTTTTCATTTAGAGTGAGAGGTTTAAAGATTTGGGATTCAATCTTCATGGATTTCATGTCTTGATTTGACTTTTCTCTTCATGCTGTACTTAGCATAAGAAAGGGATTGAGTTAGGATTCATCTTGTTCTTCAAGATTCAATCCGATTTCAAATGATTCATAAACCTTTCAAATAACTTTTGAAACACTATTGGAGTGAGTTTTCATGATTCTAAAAGCTTGATATGAATTTCCATCTTACACTATCTATAGTGTAAGATGGGAATTATATTAAGATTCTAGTGATTTTTGGGAGATTTATTTGAGTTTATATTGGTTTTCAGAATGGATAGAAATGTTTTGAAATGATGTTTCATGATAATTTAATTGTTTATTTTAGTTCTGGGATGCATACTTATATCCCAGATCTGAGATGAAATCTGGAATCCAAGATATTCATTAGTGATTTTGATGCAGGGATTTGATTTTGAATGAGTTTAATACTTGATCAAGTCTTAAACAATTGTTTGAACATGTGATTTTTGGTTTAATTCTCCCATTTTAGTACAAAAAAGGGCTGCATAGTACTACATTCTTTGGGATTAAAATATGATTTTAGTGGACTTGAGGATTTTCAGAAGTTAAGGACACCTAGTTCTAGGTGTTTCCTTCTATAGAGATACTCAAGACCCCTAAATCAGGTCTGATCTTGGCTGCAGGCATCTACTTGTGCAGCTGAATCAGCTGTTGAAAATGGCAGCACATCTCAGCTGCTGAAATAGCAGCAGTAGGGCCTGAATTGTGAAATTCCAAGTAGAATTTGTGTTGAAATCAGGGATTTAAAGAAGTTGACATGTTGTATATTGTTAGAACTTGGTGTATAATCATTCATGTACAAGTTTGGGCTTTAATTTGATCTAAAATGGCTTGTAATCTTATTTAAACTCTTTTGTTAGCTCATTGTTTGTGCTTAACTGTCAATTATGTTAAATTAAAGAAATTCAATGTGAAAAATATGTTTAATTTCTCCAACATATTTCATGTGAGATATTGAATGTTGTTGAATGTGTTCAAAACTCTTCTAGCCCTTAGAAATCACTTCATGGCCTTAGGTTCATTTCCAAAAACTACATTTAGGCCTCTTATGGATTTGATTGTAAATAAATAAAAATCATAAAAAAAATCACAAAAATATAAAATAAACCTATCTTGCGTAAGATTAGGTATTTTTCTAAGTGTATTGAAAGTTACAAAGTATTTCGAACACCAAACTTGGTAGAACATATCAGTTGACGATTCGGTCTACTTTGAAACTTAATAAAAGAAACCAATTCAAAAACCCTAAAAAGAGCTTGTCTCTCTCTCATCTCACCCTTTCTCTCTTATCCTCTATCTCTATTATACATATAGGAACCATAAAAATAAGAAAAAGCACAAAAATACTCAAAAATACCATGTATAGTGCATTTATACTTGTAAATATAACTTAATACTAAGATATATGTAAATATTGTAATATATGTAACTAATGTGCATAAATAACTATTTATATACCTACAACCATACCTAATACTGTACATACATACTTAAATAATTATTATATACTGTATGCTACCTGTATATTAATTTATTTACATATTTATTGTAATTAATTAAGTTATTAAGTTAATTAAGTAGATTATTTAGTTAAAATAAATTAAATTAGTAAATTAAGTTACTACTGAAGTATTTTATATTGTACTTGTATATATATATTAATTTTGAACATTTTCAACCTATTTACAATGTATTTATACTGTATAGTAGTATTATGACTAAATTATGGGTATAACTATTTAAAATGTGTATTTAAATGTACATAAATTAAAATAAAGGTTATAAAATAAATAAAAATGTATAATAAATACCATATTATATAAATTAACTATTTATGAGGTCAATTTCATGATTAAGTTATCGATTTGTACTTTAATTAAGAAATTAAGCCTTAATTTAATGTGTACAAATCCCTAACTTTAACTAATTTTAATATAAATTTAAATAACTTATTTTTATAAATAAATTATACAATTGCGTAGCCCTATATAAGGGCTTTACACCCATGTAGCTTATTGAGAGATCAGACTTTTATTGGGCTCTCAAATCAAGACCCAAAGATGACCAATCAACACGGGTGCGTGTGCTTGTGCAACGCTCAATTGAGTTGCGTGATAGTCCCACATCGTGGGTTGTCATGCACTTGCAGCCATATAAATTGTTTTGAGTGGGAGGGTGGTGAGCTCGACAATCGTGTTGCAATAAAAACAATGTTTTAAGTGTTGTAGTATGTTTGTCACAATGAAAATAGGTGTCGCATCATTTTATTTATTTACTTAATTTTTATTGATTTATTCTAGATCGTTCACTAAGAGGCAGTTATTTATATACATCACTCTCTAAATCCAAAAATATTCTTTTATCCCAAAATGT
The DNA here is from genome assembly GCA_037157565.1 of Thalassia testudinum. Classification (NCBI taxonomy): domain Eukaryota; kingdom Viridiplantae; phylum Streptophyta; class Magnoliopsida; order Alismatales; family Hydrocharitaceae; genus Thalassia; species Thalassia testudinum. The sequence goes on along the minus strand of JAZHRO010000003.1, from coordinate 134,898,009 downwards.
CAATTTTATTTACAACATGAATCAATGAATTAATTAATGAATGAATGAGTTAATTATGTACAAAAGAATCAATTAATAAGCACTACAATGCCTTAAACAAATTTACAACTAAAGGCATCAAAAATTAATTAATACTACATTATGTTAATTATATACAACTACTACCTAAGTATAAGTACAAAAATGTTACTAATATGTACAATATTAAGTTGTAAATATCTTTAGTAACATATACTATATATACAGTAATATAAATGCGTGTCGCTATAGCCTTAGTAAACTATGTACATAACATAAGGCAAAAGAATATATTTTACTAACATATTGACATTTCTACAGTGACGGATATAATTGTCACTAATGCCTTAAGGTTTATTTATGTATATATAAGGATCAAATAGTACCTACTATACTTATATATATATATATACATATATTACCTATATATGTATACACTATTTTATATATTTTATTTATTATACATATACATTTATCATAATACTATACTGTACATATATGTATACATATACATATACATATTACCTATATACATTTATACACATACATATTATACATATATACATAATCCCTGTATGCATAAGCACTTAACACCACTCACGACTCTGTGTTCCAACACTTAGTCAAATTCTTCAGACTCTTCTCTCTTTCTCTTCTACACTTGGTTTTTCTCTCGAACCTCTCTACACACAATGCCGGTGCACTGCTCACCTACCCAAAAATTGGGTTTTTAATGGGCAGGCCGGTTCGGTTCGTGGGATACATAGCACTCAATAGGGTGGGACCAGACCACTACTATGAAACGGCTCTAGTTTAATTAGGTGTATATTTCATTCGATTTGATTTAGGCCCAATATAGCCTAGCTATAGTGCAGGCCCCGGACCCGTCACTGTACACAATATGATCATATGCTCGTAATAGAGGGGGGAGGGTATGGGTATATGCTCTTAATTCTCATTTCAGCTTGCCATGCTTGCCACGCAAGTCAACTTATGTGGCTTCAAACAGCTTGTAACGCATGATGTGGCACTATGTTGAGCACCTTCCAGGCGCTGAACAACGTTCGCGTGTGCTGATTAGGTGATTTTGGCCCTCTATTTGAGGGCCATAATTAAATCTAAATTATAAATAAATTATATGGTTACAAAGCCCTAATATAGGTCTACATATTGGTATAGTTAATTTACAAAAATAAGTTATATATATATATATTAAAATTAGTTAAAGCTAGGAGTTTGTACATGTTAAATTAAGGTTTAATTTGTTAATTAATGTATAAATTGTTAAATTAATCATAAAATTGACTTTGTACAGGGTTAATTTATATATTAAAGTATTCATTACACATTTTTAATTTATTTTAGAGTCTTTATTTTAATTTATTTACATTTAAATACACGTTTTAAATAGATATGTACATATTTAAGTTATAAAAATGGCAATATAGTATAAATATAGTATAAATAGGTCAAACGTACTTAAAATAATACTATACAAGAGTACATAATAAATTACTTCAGTATTAACTTAATTTACTAATTTATTTTATTTTAACTTGATAATTTACCTAATTAACTTAAAAACTTAATTATCTACTATAATTGCATAATTAAATTACTTTACAGGTATGATATAGTATTTATTATTGACTTAAACATGTATGTTTAGTATTAGATATAATTATATACTTATACATAGTTATTTATAATTACTTAGGATTATATACATTTAAGTTAATATAAATTAATATATAATTATACAATAAAGTTAGATATATATTAAACCACTTAAATACTTAATTTAATATATATAATACATTTATAAGTTATTTATGTACATTATTTACATATTTTACAATATATACATATAGCTTAGTATTGACTCATATTTACTAGTATAAATATACTATACATGGTCTTTTTAGGTATGTTTTGGGTATTTTTTGATTTTTATGATTTTTATATGTATAATAGAGATAGGGGATGAGAGAGAAAGAGTGAGATGAGAGAGAGAAGAACTATTTTTTTGGTGTTTTTAATTTAGTTCATTTATTAAATTCCAAAGTAGGCTGAATTGTCGGTTGGTATGTCCTACTAAGCTGGGGGTTCGGATTACTTTGAAATTTTTCATACACCTAGAAAGATACTTGATCTTACTCAAAATAGGTTTATTTTATTTTTTTATGATTTTTATTTATATGCAAAGTTAACCCAACTTAGGCTTTGAATGAGTGTTTTGAAAATAACTTAAGGAACTAAAAGGGGCTTGAAGGGTTAGTCCCACATTGTGAGTGGGTGAAGTACCGACTGCATATAAAATGAAAAGTGTGGATGGGCTCGTTAGTTGACAACATTGGGCGCACCATTGATTATTTCTTGAGTATTTGGCATGAGTGTGGACTGGGAGCCCGTTGAGCTATTGTGGGTTTGAATGGGCCCAAAACTATGCGAAAAATAAAATTAATAATCAACTATGGGTCTAGCACTAGTAGTGGTCAATTTGGCTTAGTGGGTTGTTGATTCCACGAGAAGGCTAGGCTCTCCAATTCTAAGCTTTTTAGAGTAGGCCTAGTTAAGCCTAAGTGTTGAGGAGGTTTTGTGAATTTGACTGAGTGTTGAGAACACTTTATGCTAGTGAAGGTTGAGAAGAGAACGGCGTATGAGTTCTGTTTTAAATTAGTAAATGCGTAAGTTTGTAATAAGAGTTGAGGATTAATTGTAGTTGTTTCAAAATAACTCTTTTTGTTGTAATTTCTTTTTCTCTTTAATGAAAATCATTTGTTTTTGTATACTATTGCATATGGAATGATTGCCATGTTATAAATGTTCACTTTTATGCAATTATTCATGTGGTTAACATATTAGAATAATTATTAGCAATTAAGTCTTTAATCATGTAGTTAGCCTAATGAAGTAGTTACTATCATAGTAATCTATATAGTAGAGTAATAGATGATATATTAACCAGGTAGTAGTATTACTAGTATAATATAAGTAGCATAACTTAAGTAATTGATGATAAAGATTAACTTAGAATAAATGGTGAATGATTAAGCTAATTAAGCCTCCTTGAGAATGACCTAGACTTAACCAGTTGAAAGTAAATTTCTAAATGTTAGGTTATCTTGCACCCTATACTATAATTAACACGACAAATTAATTAAGCAAGGTAGCTTAAGCATCATTTTTTACACTAATAATTAAGATTAATAACCCTAATAAACTGTGTTGATAATTTGCATATCAAGTGATTGCACAACAATCATAGGACTTAATTAACCTGAATTATGTTAGAATTTAGTTTAACTTGTGACTAGTGCATTCATAAATTGCGTATCGTGCATTGCATTTCTTTACTTAGTTGCATATGTTATAATACCTTTTTTTTGCTAATTAGGATTTATTCTTGTTTGTAGGTCATTAGTAGATTAGAAGCTATTCTGGATGGAAAAAAGCTGGATAGGATCAAAGTTGTAGCACAACTAGAGCTGGATTTTGTGAATAAAGAATAAAGACACCAGTTGTATAGAAGAAAGAAAGAAGGAACAAAGGATTGTCTATTTAGAAGAAAAGAATGAGAAGCTTTAGGATAACTCTATCCTCAAAACCCTAGGACAACCCTATTGTAAGACCTATCCCCAGACCAGCTCAGAACTAGGATATTTGAGCTCAAAGGTCTAAAACATGGATAACATTATCCATGTCCCTATCCAACCTATCACTAGCACTATTCCACTATCCATAACACTAGTTTACCTATTCTATGCCCAATCCCCAACTTAGATATCTATTGAGGTCCATACCTTACCTAATTGACTCAGTCTAAGTCAATTGGGCTAGCCTACAGTCGATTGGGTCCATGGGACTTGATTGGACTAAACCTAAGTTGATTGGACTTAATTGAGTCAAATCATGCCTAACCTAGACCCATTAGACCTAGCCACATCCAATCAGGTGCAATATAACCTAATTGGGTGCAATTAATTTTGATTAGGTTTAGTTGGGAACCTAATTAGGTCAGCCAAATTAGACTCAGTAAGTGTAATTGGACCTAACCCAAATCTAATTGGGTGTGTTTACACCTAATTGGGTTTAAACCTATCTAGATTAGGTCACCATAGATCCAATCAGGTTCACATCTACCACACTTAGTTTAATTAGACCCAATTAGACTAGAACCTAACCCAACCTAGGTTGAACCAACCCAAACCCAATTAGACCCACAACCTAAGCCTACAAAACTAATGCACACACACACCCATACACATGTCACGACACATACACACACACACACACACACACACACACACCCACGCACACTTTTCTTAGGCCTTAAAGAAGAGGTCTATCCCCTTGTTGCAATACATAGGAAAGATCTTATCTCTTTGATCTTTCTTATGGAAAGATCAAAAGAGATAACATCTTTGGATGACCAAAGACCACCTTAGGATTCTATCCCAAGGTGGCCAAACCTAGCCTACCTCCTCCCTATAAAACAACATGGCTGATGGCCATGTGTGCCCCCTGATGGGAACACCATCATGAGCCATAAATAGCTCAATTTAATCTGATTAAGTCATTAAATACTCCTACATAACCGCCAAAGAGCCCTAATACATTGCATAATCATTCTGAGAGAAATACAGTAAAATAACGGTAAAACTATAGTTTTAACAGTATATCTCAATTGCAGTATACTCACGGGTTTTCTCAGGGGTTTGTTAAGGATCAAATGGCCTTAAATATCTAACAAGTTAGTTAATATAGACAGAAAATGATTTTCGCGTGTTTTGAGAATTAAATGACTTCTGAAACCTTAAAAACAACCTGCTTAATTAATTGAGGTTCTGGTCAGGATAAAATTCACCTAAACCCTCTAAAATTCATATAAAAATATTCTTTAGGGTTTGGTACCTTTAATTTGACCATAGAACCCATCTTGACCCAAAACAAATTCCTAGACAGACATTTACCCTAATTTGGGTTTAACGAGGTCAAAACCTAAATATAACTTCACCATTGGATTCCTTGGGTCAAAATTAGGTTTTTACCAAAATTTGGGCCCAATCTGAGATCATCTTGACCAAGTCTGCATTTTGGTCCAGTCAGACTCTTTCTATCTCATTCAGACCCTTAGCTTTTTGAATTTCTTGCAAATAGCACCCCAAATTTGTCATCTTATTCACAAAAAGGTCCCTCCACCATTATCGCTCAAGAATCCTACTCCAGCGAGTTTCATTTGGAGAGTTCTCCTTGATTGATTGATGAAACCTTCCTAAAATCGAACCAGAGACTCTAGGAAATCCTCTTTCCAATGGGACCAACCTTAGATCCCAACTCCTTCCCAAAAGTTCGTGTGAACGATTTGAAGGAATGGGTATCCTATTTTTGCGTAAGCTCCAAGGTTCCCAAGCTTGTTTCCAAGCTTGGAACCCCCTCCTAAGCCCTATTTAAGCATGCTCAATGCATGACCATGCTCTTCAGCTACTTTTAGGGCCAAAAACCTCTTCAAAACTCCCCCTCTGACCCTCCTCCAACTTAACTCTGGCAAGCTCCTCCCCCGTCCTCCTATGGACATGGACAGCCAACGGCCAAATTGGCCTGTCCTCCTTCTTCCTCATCTTCGTCTACGCCTGGTGGGCAAAAGCCAGGGCATCCAGATCCCTTTCTTCGCTGCCGTCCCCCTCTCGGAGGATTCATCTTCCCCACGTTCAGCCATCAGACCAACGTGGGTTTTCTACCTTCTTCGACCATTAGATTAGGTTCTCTAGCTTCCTCTCCCTACGTTTTTCTATTCTTCCTATTCTCCAAATTCAACCACCGACGCCGTGAATCACCCTCATCTCTTCCATCTCCGATGACCACTCTAGCGAGGACTTTCGCTCGCTACACAACTCCATCCTCCTCGACGATAAGTCCTCGACCTTTGCCACATCCACCTGCACAAAACCTCTAACCTATCACGCTCCATCGTCCACCCAATCACACCACCGAACAAACCGATCACCGGCTTCCTTCCCTGACTCCGACCAGCCACCACAGACCATCATCCTCCACGAAACCACCTCTGCTACACTCGCCGTGGTCCGACGAAGCTCCTGAGGTATTCTAATGCGGCCACGAGGCCTTATTTCATGTTTCAGGTTTTCACCTCCAGCCACCATTAACGTACAAGTTTCGAGCTTGCTTGAAGCCTTCTCTAGTAGCAGCAGTTCCAGGCACACCCTCCAGGATGTGCGGAACCAACCCTTGACCACTTCCAGTGGTCAAACGGATGTCGCACCATCTTCGGCTACCTCAATTGAAGGCGCCATCCATTGCAGCTACATGCAGAAGAAGCCCGGTAGAATAGTCCCACATCTGGTGCTAATAGCCACGCCACAGCACATATATTGATTTTATGCTAAGGGCTTATCGCCTCAACTAGCACACAGAGAGGGTGAGGTCCCCGTGCCCCTCCATGCACGCCTCACCCATGACACCTAACCCACGAGTTTGGCACACCCGATTACCCGCCTAAGCCCTGTTCACACCTCGCTCACCACCCACTACCGGTGAGCCTAGTCCCAGGTGTGCGTGTGCCCATTTACCTGATTACCTTGACTGTGGCCCTGGGGGGGTGGATCGTAGAGAGAGAAAGAAAGAGAGTGCGGGGAAGGGGGTGCTCTCTTTGACACTTAGCCAAATCTGAGAGTGCCTCCCTTGTGCGTGAGAAGAAGGAAGAAGAGAGAAGACACAGAAGAAGAAAGAAGAGAAGAGGATGAAGATAGGAGGAAAGGAAGAAGGCCTACAGACGAAAAAGAAAGGAGAAGAAGAGGAGAGCAACTGAAGAAGAGACTTAGAAAGGAGAAAGAAGAAGTGAAGAGAAGCCAAGAAGAGAAGAGGAAGAAGAATAGTGCTTCCTTTGCACTGTAGCATCTATTAGTTAAGTCATCTGGTCATCAGACTCGACGTCTGATTAAGGCTTGATACTATGAACGATTGATTTAGAGTTATTGTTGAGATATTTAAATTGGTTGAATGCTTGAGATATATATATGCTAGAGAGTAATTGGTGATTTAAATCACCATTGTTTTAGCTTCTCTACTTTTTTTTATTGTCTCAAGATACATGAGAATTCATTGAATATCTAATGTGACAAATTAGTATTTATTGAATTTCATTATTTGGTTTAAGTTCTTGTGCTCATTTACATTATTTATTGAGATTAGCGATTGAATTCCTATTTGCTCCCTGTGTTCGACCTCGAACTTTCATTCGAGTATAAATTTTATCTGTTTTTCGCACTAATTCGAACTATACTGCAACGCATTGATTTTAAAACCAGGTTCAAAGCAACTAACACCCCCCTCTCCTCCCTCCTCTCATCTTCCTCCATAGTTTCCTGCCTCCAAGCTCCATAGTCGTCCACCTTCCACCCTGGTGGTTGTTCATCCTCTGCCTCTGACCACCTTCCAAGGCCACCAAGGGATCCTCCTTGGTGCTTTGTCTCTAGTAGCCTTAGATTATAGTCCTCTCATTCGCTTTCTTTACTACAATTCCAGTAGATTTTCTAGTAGTTATTTTATTTGTTCTAGTTATTCTAGTAGTTCTTTTACTTATTCTAGTTGTTTTGTTAATATCAAGTTGTTTTTCCAAACCATCATCTACTTAGGATTTGTCACTTCCCTACTTGATCAATGAAGAAGTGATTATGTTTTCTTATTGCAGTCTCTAGTTCGACTTACTATTTGCTTTCAAAAATCAATAATCATAAAAAATCTGAAAAAGAAAATTGAAAAAAAAATATGGATGGTTGTTCTTGCCCATATTAACAATCCGATCCTCAACCAAAACTCTTTTGATATTACGCATATAATCTGTGAGTTTTTAGAAGAGCGTAATTTTTATACTTGCTATATCTATTTATGCTATACTATGATTGTGCATTTCAAAAAAACGACGGGCAAATTTACTGTTCAGGAAATCGACCATCATATCTAGATTTAGTTAGTTCTACAAGCACGTAAATCGAAATCATTTTCGCATCGTATCTCCTCCCAGAGATCTACTGGGACTCACCTGGAGTTTTATTATATATATTTTTGTTTAGATTTAATTTTGCGTCTATACTATGACTCTTAACTCACTAAAATCGTGAAAAATGACATTTAATAAATGGCATTGTTGCTGAGGAGGCAAGACGATTCTGATTTTTGATTTCTAACACATTTGTCCTTGCTTAATTTTTGGTGTGGAGGAACTCAAGCATGGATTCACGGACGCATCGAGTGTGGGTGAAGACGAATCAAGTGCACACATCCAATTAGTTGCATTTTAATTTCCATTAGATCCTACGTTTATTTTGAATCTTAGGTTAGTTGTTTTTATTGAAAAAAAAACCATATATTTGAAACAAAAATAAAATAAAATTCGATTTCGAATTTAATCTTTTGAAAAATATATATTTTAGTCATAGAGATCTTTTTGATTCCCAAAATCTCTTTAAAAGCCTCTTCACTATTTTTAGACATTCGGCCATCACTTTTTCATGTAATTTAAAAATTCTGTTGCCAAATATTTACCAATTTAGAAATTCTAAAATTCGGTCTAATGGTAGGTTTTCAAAGCAGCTTTCCAACACCACCCTTCATTTAAGAAAATTCACATTGTACGAATTTTAAAAATTTGCGCAGTGGATAGGGGTCAAACTAGATTGAAAACTAATTTTGTCTATCTTACAAGATTTATTTCGGCCAGTATACAAATTTGATTGAATTGAAATTTCTGCAGTTTGAAATCTAATTAAATTAACTTTATTCAATGAATTTTCAAGAATTTTTGGATCGGTGGTTATACTGTTTCAAGTTGAAATACTCACATGAGGTCTATTTGCTATATCTGACCCTTAGCCAGTACAAAATCAATATCAAATCACTCAAAATAGTAAAAATTCCATAAAAAGACTCTTTGGAAAGCTAATAAAAAAAGGAATATCCCTCCAAGTTTCATATTATTTCGATTCCAATTCTTCCATATAGAGTAATTTGAATTCAGTGTGTGGACTGATATCTAATTTTTAGAAGAAGCATAAACCCTAGGTTTCCAACTTTAGGGTTTGCACTTATTCTAGAGACCCACATTGACTTTATTGGGACCTAGTTGAGTCCATTGCCTAGTAGGTGAGGTTTGATTGTTTGTTGACCACCTCACCTACCTTGATTGATTTATTGGGTTAACTGTTGGAATTAGGGTTAAGCGAATCAAAACAAGAAAAAAAATCTATTCTTAACTCGACTTGTTATTCTTGACCTAGGTGACTAGTCCAAACTTCTTTAGTCAAACTTGGTGTCTAAGCCCACAGGGTAGTGCTAAATGTCCGCGGCTAAGGGGCATTAAGGAGCCTCGTGCCGAACCTTCCCTTTAGTCCCCTTGTACTCAAGATGGCCAGGTTAACATAAGAAGCAGCGATTTTATTTACTTGGTTGATAACAAGTAGATTCTTGAATTAGAACTTGAAATTTGAAAATCTAGTCATCTAATTAAAGGACCATTTCTGGATTACAAGGCCTTTGCCTTGTTCTGTCACCAGCCCCTTGTAGCTGGTAAGAGGTCATTTAGACCTCCCTTGTGTCTTCTTTAAGTAGACCTTTCTGCCTACCGAATTTCCATGGATCCATATTTTTTCTACCACCCTCAGGGTTCTTCTTCCTCTTCTCCTAACCCAACTATGATTCCCACTCCTATAGGGAAGGAGACACCTTCTCATTACCCGGGGTATGATTTTCATACCTATACTTCTCACCCCCAGGATACACTTAGGCCTACTTCACCTTCTTGGAGCCCAACATAAATCACCATTGAGGAATTACATACAGCCTCGCAGTTACTTTTCAGATTACAACAAAACATAGTAAGGTACAAAGATAAGGTTGAAATCTATCTTTGTGAAGTCCATACTACTACTGATTTGAGGTAGAGGCAGGCCTTAATCACAAAACAAGAATGTCTCATGGCAATCCTTTAGGAATTAGAATCCATGGCTAGATTGACTCAACAAAAACACACACTTCTAGATATAGTTCTTTTGAAGTATCAAGTGGAGAATAGTCTTGAGGAACTTAGAGAACTTGAAGTGATTGTGCCTGGGATTGCTATCAAGGATTCTTTGGGTCAGATACCAGAGGGTGATGCTGAAATAAAAAATGATTCGAGGGAAGAGACATTTGATGGGGACATGCGACATGATCATGGCATACCTGGAATGGAATTATTTGAAAGCCGCATCCAGGAAAGTAATGAGGAAAGGGTTGGCACCCCCAAGATTGGCTCTCAATCGGAAGACCTTGAATATTGGGAGACACCTTATGTTCATGGAATTAAATTTACGTTGTCAGATAACCCTATTGAGATTGACGAGGAAGATTCACTTGAGGATCTAGATTTTGATGGAGGCCCTGAAATGCAAGCATTCCATTTTGAGGAACCAATCTTTTATGGGCTTGAATATGATTCCTTTGTATTCGAGGATTCACAAGGTGATCTAGAATTGGATATCTTGGGAGATTTAGGGGAATTGGAGCAAAGAAAGGATAAATACGACGAAAATTATGGACAAATCCCCCAGGGAGATAGAGAGACTGACCTTGACACCTCCAGTCAAGCACATCAGGGCAGTTTGGAGATAATCTTGTCTAAGGATTCTAATGATCATATGTGCATGGATGAATTAATTGCAATATTTGGATTTGACACTGCTGATAATTCTGAGACACTTCCTATAAGAAGCGAATGAATCTGTTTCACTTCTATATCTCATCTGATTCACACCTTTCTCTTCCCCCCTACTACGATCCTGAGGAGAACCTTGAGTCTGCACTCTTTACTCTTGACTTTGATCCCCAGTTATTGGGGAAGACTTTTGATGATTTATCTAAGGAGGTGGAAATGTCATCTGAATCAGGGAATTATGAGGAACTTGATGAGAAGAAAGAGATTGGAATGCAAAGTAGAGTAAATTGGGGACTAACTTATAATCCTAATCAATCTAATGGATGGCTTGACTCTGAGACTGAGACAGATTTTGATGAGTATGAAGTTACTTCTGACAATGAAGAGATGATCTTTGACGAGGATTTTAGTGAATTCCACACAGAACTCCCATTCTCACAACCTTTACCTTTATCCTCATATGACCCGGAGCCTGGAGAAATCATGATTTTTTATGTCAATCACCATTATGAAGATCCTTATGATCCAGACTCTGAACTGACTACCATTTCAATTACAATATCAATCCACTTCCTCAGCAACCTCTCATTGAACTCTGGAACTAGGTTAATGAGGAGGCTTTGCATCATGAACCTCAATCGCATTATCCTTATCTTTCTGTCCTTATTCCACATTCTAGATTAGGAAAGCTCTTTGGAGTAGGGATGTACCATCAGCCGGTTCGCATTTATGGACCACTAATTCTTGGAGCATATGAACACATCTTCCTATTGATTTTTACCCTCTCTTCAGCAATCACTGATCCATATGATTGAGTTTTCACCCAGCTGGAGATGTTAAACTTAGCATTTATAAATAACATTTGCTTTTCTTTTACATATAGCATATTTGTCATATTTCATAGGTGCTGGAATAATCTGAACGAAAAATTTAGGAGCTCTTTTAAGTGATTTCTACCCTTGTCTACCTCCTGTCCTTCATTTCTTTTCATTCTGTTTATTTTCATGTATGAGGACATGAAAGAATTTAGGCATGGGGGTGTAGTATACATGGTAGTATACATACACTGATTATTTTTTGCCAACACCTAAGATTTTCTATAAAAATTTTCATTCGCATTTTGCATATTTTCTCACAGTATTTTGTGTGAATAGTTTTCAAAAAGAAAATAAAAAAATATTTATATATATTTTTTATCTATAAGAAAATAAAAATAAAAAAGCGGGCATTTTCAATGTTGTTTTTGGAATTTAAGTTGGGAGGAATTGAGAATTCCCGATTCTAAGGATTTATCGATGTTAGGAAATGCAGAACAAAGTCTTTTCGCCTAAACTCTTCAGGTCCTTGTGGACTTAATTTCTCGAGTATTTACCTAAATTTGGATTTATTTTCCCGAGACTTTGAAGGGAGTTTGAAAAAGCTAGAAGTATTAAGTCAAAGGAGTGATAAGTGAATGACTAATTATTCCACCCTGTGGTTTCGATAGTCTTGGAGTTTCAAGCATCTTCACTTGCACATTGCACTATCTCGTCTTTGGGTGATTTAGTTGAGTTCTTAGTGGTCAATAAGATTTAGTCTTAGGCTCGCAAATCTAAATGACCTTGTCGTGTTTCTAGCTTTTAAGACTGCTCCTGTTTGTAGGGGAAACCATTTAGAATGGATGAAGGAGAGCCACTTATCTAGAAAAATGAGTTGGAGAAAAAATATACATATTCAGCGAAAAAAATTAGAAGAAAAAAAATATACTGAAGAAAAAGGAAAAAAAATATATTCTACCAAATAAAAGCATCTCACTACATATGTATGCTATTCCTTTCCATTTCCGAATAAAAACACCTCACTACAAATGGGTGTTTATCCTATAGAAAAAAGAGAAAAAATTGGAAATAAGAGACTATACACCAAGTGTGTTGATCTTGGGGTAGAAAATTGATGAGGAGAAAGCTGTTAAATCTAAGTATAGCATAATTGAAGATGGGATTGTCTAAGAAAGAGTATAGAAATATTCTAAGTTTTATTGAATGCTAGGAAGCAACTTAGTTTCCCATTTGAAAGTCACAAAATAATCACACACAAGATGCTGGATTCTCGCATTTGATTCAAACTTTGGGTGGGTCGACTTAGTCAAAGAAAGTTGCTTTGGTGACCCAAGTCTAAAGCTAATAGGACTTTTGATTTGATTTGGGAGGTCAGGATTTGAGTCGGTACTCGAGAGTTGTTGAAGTCTTTGTCATTAAGGATTTGTTCGTAATGTCTTTCTGTTGGTAAAAAATCGTATTGAGATTTTTTATTCAAACTCGCTTGATTCCTTAACAACTTGTTTTGCAATGAAAGTATATATATATATATATATATATATAAAGAGTCTGTTTTATTTTCAAAAATAAATCCGTGTATTTGATTTTCGCAGGATTTTCATATGTTAATTTTGCTAGGAACTAGCAAAATTTAGGTATGGGGGTATGATTGCACAACAATTATAAGACTTAATTAACCTGAATTATGTTAGAATCTAGTTTAACTTGTGAATAGTGCATCCATAAATTTCATATCATGCATTGCATTTCTTTACTTAGCATATGTTATAATATACCATTTTTTTATGCTAATTAAGGTTTATTCTTCTTTGTAGGTCATTAGTAGATTAGAAGCTATTTTGGATGGAATAAAGCTAGATAGGAGCAAAAGCTGTAGCACAGCTAGAGTTGGATTTTGTAAATAAAGAATAAAGACTTTCCTAACTTCCAGACTTTTTTTACAAAGAATCTCTTTTCCTAACAAAAGCTCTTTCTAGATTTTGTGAATCTCTATTCTTTTCAATCAAACCCCTAACTTCCAAACTTATTTTACAAAGAAACCCCTAACTTCTCATCTTCTTCACAAATAGGTCCCTGATGCCTTTAGCTCCATACTTTCCTAATCACAACACAATAGGGGTTTGAAATCCATTGACAGCTGATTTTGATTGAGAAGATCTCCATCAGATCCTTACCAAATCTCACCAATTTTGGTGGGATTGGTGTTCAGACTACGAGGAATCCATAGAACATGGTCTTGAATCCTATTAGGAAGTGGAATTCTCAAGCAAGCTCGAAAATTTCCAAATCTTAACTTGCCAAAATCATGATTCAATTGTCCGAATTCTTCCCAATTGAGTGCCAAACCCACCTCTATTCCACGACTTTTTTAGCTAGGTTTAGGCCAAGAAATCTTCTCTTCCTCAGGCCGCCTACTCGATTCCCTTCCTTCGGTCATCCAACTGCCAAATTGGATGGTCCATCCTCTTCTCCAGGTTTTTCCGCTTCTAATGTGCCAAAACTAGAGATCTCTTCCCCATCTTCGTCGTCGCTCTTCTTCATCGGAGAAGTTCACCTCCTTCGCGTCCGGCAAAATAAGCTGGCGCGAACTTCTTCCCCTTTCATCCAATAGAATAGGCCACCCTCTTCCCCTTACCTCCTAGATTAGGATTAGACCCTAAGTTATTAGATTCAACCTCGCATTCACCTGTTTCCACTTCTTCTCCTCCTCCGACCACGACTCCGGTGAGTCTATGTTGGCGTTACGCACCACCAAACACCACCACCACCACCACTGTCTTTCTCTCCCTCCACAGAACAAAAATCGTAGCCTTATTGGGAGTTTTGATCACTTATTCACCCCACTAAACAAACCCATCAACTACCTGCAACTCTAATGTTGTCCAACCTCCACTTGCTTCCAAACACCATAATGCCACCATGATTACACTCGTCGTGCTTCGAAAATACTCATGGACCTTTTGATTAGGGCTTAAGGCTTGTGTTACATGCTTTAGGTCCCTTCGCCGTTGATTTTCCTTGGCTCTACAAGGAATTCAACACATTGAAATCCTCAAAATTGACTGATCAAATTATGGCTCTTCTGAGGTGAATTCTGACTTCAAAATCACCTCAAATTCCCTGCCAATCAATGAATCAAAATCCAAATTCTTCAATTTTCAAGATCAGGGCATTCAAAACCCAAATGAATGAAAATCTTTGAAATTTGAATTCATAGAAAACCCGACAAACTGATTCACTTTTTAGCTCAGATTAGAGGCTTTTGTGAACAAGATGGAATGAGTGAGAAGCCCCTAATATGATTTTTGACTCAAATTTCATATCTGAAGTGGAGACCATTCAGATCTGAAATTAGGTCTTATGATTGGGTGGATTGCGAAATACAATCAAGGAAAGTAGAAATGAGATGAAAACATGTAGAGGAAGGAAAAAGTGGACAATGATTAAGTGAATTTCTTCCCCTCTGATCTGGGATGATTAGAGGAGGTAAGGTAGAAAATTTGCTACGCTAAAACTACTCCTAATACCAAACTAATCAGAACAGCAATTTGACTACTAATTCTGCATCTAATTCTACTCCAATCTACTATAATCTATCTATCTAATGCTATAGCAAATTTAGAAAACTTTAAAACTACTCTAATAGGAACAATGGGACCTGTGGGTCCTTAGTCGGTGGCTAAGGAGGAAGAAGGGAAGGGGGAAAAGCTCCAGCGGAGTGAAAAGTTTGCTAGTGAGACTTCTAGGTCATCCTCAGGTGCTATGTGGTCCTTAGCGACGAGGAGAGTCGGAGAGAAGTCGGCAATTTCATAACCAGTGGCTGTGAAATCAAGGAATTGGTGAGAAGAGACTGGAGTGGAGGAATGATCGCTAAGAAGGTAGGAGAGAGCGATCCCTTGCTCATGCAACCATAGAGGTGCTTAAGTAGCAATCTCAGTGGCTCAGATCACTGCGCGAGTGAGGATAGTCGATGAGGGCACTGGCGGCAAGGATGAAAGGAGAGGAGCACGGGGGCTGCCAAATTGAAAACTGACCGTAGGATGGGATCTGGGGGATTAGGTGAGCATACGCGCCACTTCGCACGAAGCTTCGATTGAGATCGAGCCGTAGATCAGGATCAAGAGAGAATGGACGGTCGAGATCCTCTGAGTTCTACGCACGCACAGTGTGCATGCCTAGGCTCCAGGTTACTGAGGTCTAATGGGAAAATTGTAGGGAGGTCCTTCTACGAAGGGGTAGGATAGGCGAGCCTATAAGTGGTAGGAAATAATAACTGAATGGTCCTTAAGGGCTTTCAACGTGGTCTCTGCGGGTTACAAATAGGTTCGAGAAAGTTTTCTAATAAAGGAAATGTGATGCACAGAGGACCTAAATGTAAATTCTAAGTTTCAAGGCCCTAATGATGTCCAAAAGCCTTCAAGTTTTTGTATGTGTTTAATTGAACATGTGATAAGTTAATTATACTTTTGATTTGGACTTTTAAACTTGTTTGTGTGTTCAATTAACTCTTGGATCATCATTTGACCTTCTTCTTATAGATATCTCAATTTATGACCTAATTATGCAATCTTAACATAAAGTTAATGTTTTAGGTATTTTTCTTTAATTCTCACACTTAACCTTTTTTTTGTGTTAATTTGGTGTTGTTTTACCCAGTTTCTAGCTTAACTTTAGCTTTTTAGCTATAATGAGTAGCCACTCATCATACCCCCATGCTTAGGTTTTGCTAGTCCCTTAGCAAATAACTCATTAAAGTGCAAAGCAATTTAAGTATCAGTAAGGTAAGGGTGATGAGATATCTTTTCTTCTTTTCATTTTTCTCACAGTGTTAAGTGTTTCAAGATGATCTTTAAGCTGAAAGAATTTTCCCGATAAACAACTGTGTCTATGTCTGGACATTGTGAGAACCTTATTGCTGAGGACGACTAACCAGAACTCAAGACTTAAATGACATAGACCATCTCTCAACTAACAATAACTCTTGATATTTAAACCTTAAGTCGAATTTTAGGACTCAGGGGGTTTTACAGAGACTTAGAATGCTGTGAGGTTATGGCTGTGCTTTGTGATAAGTCAGGACTAACCAGGTGAATTCTAAAACTTAATCCTGGGGTTTCACTTCTTTTTAAGTCCAGGTTGGTCCTAACTTCAGCTCGTGTTTTCGGATTGGCTCTCAATAAACGAGGATTACTCAAGCCCAACTCTTATTGTGTTTTGTGGCTTCAAAGAATTTTTGGTGGTATAACAGGGTATTTGTATTGAACCATGAAAACATTTTTGGTGGAATTTTTGTATTTACAAACTTGGAGAGCATACTTTACTTATTCTAAAGAACTTTCTTTTTGAACTTTTCTTTTTCTCTCTTTTTTCTTTTTGTCAGTATGTCTCCGACAACTTTATTTGGTAGAGCACACCTTATTTGGTGGGTGAGTTCTTTGGTGGAAAGAGCTTCTCTTGGACATAAGACTAAAGACTAGGACAAAGAGTCTACCTGCACGCACAGGTAAGGACTCCACCTTCCCTAATGAACACTAGGGTTGAATTTCAGATTCACAAGGTCTTTCCTAACACTGTGTAGTGTAAGCCAAGGTTACTTAGACTCCTAAGTCAAAGCAAACCAGCGAATCCTATACTGGTGACTCAGGTACAAGAATACGTCCTAAAGGTAGGAGACTGTGATCTATCTTGTCAAAGCTCCAAGTGTATTAAGCCAAAGCTTGAATGAGTCAAGCTACAGTGGCCTGGAAAGTCAAACCAGCAAAGGTTGAATGTCCATAAACACTTATTCTATTTTTGTTTTCAGCTAGAAGATCATAGTTAAACACTTTTTTTTTTCATTTCAGATTCTTTTCTCTCAGAAATTTCCTTGGAGTTCTCCCTTAACAATAAAGTGCATGTCCCTTATTGTATTTTTGAAGTTTTTTGTGTTTTGTCATTTTTTTGTATTTTTGGCTTTGTAATTTTTTTTTCAAAATTTTTCAGAATTTTTCAATTTTTTTGGTATTTTTAGATAATACTATATATTATACTATAAGTGTGTCTACAATTTCATTTCAGTTGAATGGTTCACCATTTACACCCCCCCATGCTTAAATGTTGCAATGTCCTCGTTGAATGAATAGGGTGGATGCAAATGCATGCTCTGTTTTCACTATCCTAGATTGGGTGACGGAAGGAAGTTGGAATGAGGAGATAAAATCTCTATGCAGATGATTTCGAGTCTGATACAAGATCAGAGTGGAAAGTCGGGCTAAGAAGTGAGATGCATGACATATGTGACAATGAATGTATGCTAAAAATGCAAAGGTAGACACCTAATGAAAATAAAATTGAAAATAAGAAAGGTGAAAACATCTATATACAAGGATAGGTTTTGCTAAGTTTAACACCTTCAGCTAGGCGTAAACCCAGTCAGTAGCTCAAAATGTAGGAGTAAAATGATGGAATTGATAAGTCTGAGATCATGTGGCTCAATAAAAGATTTTAGTCTTTGTCCATTTATGGTAAAAGGTTCAGATTTGTCAATCTCAGTGATCTCAACAGCTCCATTATCAAAGATTCTCATGATTTTGAAAGGTCCAGTCCATTTAGATCTTAGTTTCCTGGGAAGAGTTTTAGTCTAAAGTCAAAGAGAAGGACTTTTTGACAAGGTTGAAATGATTTCCTATGAATGTGACAGTCATGGAAGGCCTTAAGTTTATCCTTATAAATCCTCGAGCTCTCATAAGATCCATTCCTTAACTCATCTAGCTCAAAAATTTGTAATCTTCTGTGATCACTGGCCTTCTTTAGGTCCAAGTTACACTTTCTGATGGCCCAATAGGCTTTGTGCTCAAGTTCTATGGGAAGATGGCAGTGTTTCTCGTACACTAGTCTAAAAGGAGACATGCCTAATGGGATTTTGTGAGCTGTCCTATATGCTCACAATGCATCAGAAAGGCAGGAAGACCAATCCTTTCTATCAGGTCAGATGGTAGTCTGTAAAATCTTCTTGATCTCCCGGTTGGACAATTCAGCTAGTCCATTGGTTTGAGGGTTATATGGTGTAGCAATCCTATTTGACATCCCATACTTTTGAAGTAGGGATTGAAAATGTGTGTTTCTAAATTGAGACCCTCCATCACTAATGATGGCTTTTGGTACCCCAAATCTAGAGAAGATAAAATCTTAAACAAATTGTGTCACAACTCTATGATTGTTAGTCCTAGAGGGGATGGCTTCTATCCATTTGGAAACATACTCAACTGCTAACACTGTATACTCGAAGCCATATGATTTCGAAAAATGCCCAAAATGTCAAAGATTTCGCACACTACAATCGGATTCAATGGCATCATGTCTTGGCGGCCAATACTACCGAGAGACTGACAGCGTGAACATGCCCTACTATATTCCTGTGCATCTTTGAAGATCGTGGGCAATAAAAATCACTCTACAAAATCTTTGCAGCAGTCTTTTTTCCAGAGAAATGACCGCCTTACGCCTGGTCATGGTAGAACGATAGGATGCTCTCTATCTCCTTATCAGGGACACACTTCCTAAGAATCTGGTCTTTATAGTGCTTGAAAAGCCATGGTTCTTCCCAGTAATAGTGCTTGGCCTTGGATCTAAGTCTATCTTTTTGATGTCAGACACAATCAATGGGAAGGATTCCAGAAGCCAGGTAGTTGACAATGTTAGCGTACCAGGGAAGATCAGAATGAATGACCATCAATTACTCATCAGGGAAGTGGTCATAAATAGTTAATGAAGGAGAAATCGCTTCAAAAGGAAGGTGGGATAAGTGGTCAACTGCTGCATTTTACTTTCCAACCTCGTCATGAATCTCTAAATCAAATTCCTACAATAGCAGGATCCATCTAATCAGACGAGATTTCTCATCCTTCTTGGCGAGAAGACGTCGAATTGCAGTGTGGTTAGTGTAGACTATATTGTGGGAACCTAAAAGATAAGGTCTGAATTTTTCCAGTGCGAATACTACAGCTAGCAATTTCTTTTCTATGACGGTGTAATTCCTCTGAGCTTCATCTAAGGTCTTGCTAGCGTAATAGATGACTGTCTGCTTCTCGTCTAGTTTTTGACCAAGGATAGCCCCTACTGCATAATCAGAGGCATCACACATGATCTCAAAAGGTTGAGACCAATCCAGAGGTTACAGTATTGGTGCCTTGGTAACCAGATCATGAAGTGTCGTATAGGCATGAACACAATTGTCAGAGATCTGGAAGTCTACATCCTCAGAGAGGAGATTGGTGAGAGGTCGGGCTATTTTCAAGAAATTCGCTATAAAGCGGCAATAAAAACCAACATGTCCAAGAAAAGATCTAATCTGTTTAACCGACGAAGGTAGTGGTAGATCAGAAATCAATTTTACCTTCGCACAATCAACCTCTATCACTCTCTCCGAGATAAGGTGACCTAAAACTAGTCTTTCTGGTACCATGAAATGTGATTTCTCATAGGAAAGTATCAGATTCACATTTATGCATCTTTGTAGGACCTTAGTTAGGTGGTCTAAGCATGCATCAAATGTGCTCTCAAAGATCGAGAAGTCATCCATGAAGACTTCTAAGCAATCACCTACCAAATCGGAAAAGATTGCAAACATACACCATTGAAATGTATTTCCTACGAAATGCAAAGGTTTCGTAAGGGCAGGTGAATGTCATTTTTTCCCGATCATCAGGGTGAATCTCCACTTGATTATATCCTGAATAGCCATCTAAAAAGCAGAAAAATCTATTTCCCACCAGTCTTTTTAGTATCTGATCAATGAAGGGCAATGGGAAATGATCTTTTTGCGTGGCCTGGTTGAGTTTCTGGTAGTCAATACATACTCGCCATGAACTAGCAATCCGTGTAGGGATGACTTCTCCAGAATTAGTGGTTATGACAGTAAGTATAGCCTTCTTAGGCACAACATGAACAGGACTTTCCCATTGGCTGTCAGAAATGGGGAAGATAATTCTGTTGTCTAACCACTTAATCATCTCATTTTTTACCACCTCTTGAAGTGTAGGGTTCAATCTACGTTGGGGCTGCCTAGTAGGTCTAGATCCTTCTTCAGTGAAAATCCTATGTGTGCAGTGAGAAGGACTAATGCCAATCTGGTCAGAGAAGCTCCATCCTATAGCCTGTCTATGTGCTCTTAGGACAGATAAGAGTTGTGATTCTTGATTAGATGATAAGAGAGAGTTGACAATCACAGAATAGGTCTGATCAAGTTTTTAGAAAACATACTTAAGAGAATCAGGGAGAGGTTTGAGCTCAACAGGTACAGGATCAGATGAAGGAGCAGGTGAGGAGATTTCAGGAGATCCTAGAGACACTAATGGAATAGGAGGTAAGTCCTTAGTCTCTAAAGCTGGTGTCTCAGTGAGAGACAGGTCAGAATCCAAAGAGTGTTGAGGTTCTAAATTTAGTGAGTCAATCAAAGTATCATCAACCAACTGATCCAAAGAATCCAAGGAACATATTTCCTCAATTAAACTACATGACAGTCCTCTTTGGGCCTGAGAAATATCAATTTTTATTTTCTGATCTCTGAACTTCAATTCTATTAGGCCCTCCTCACAATTAATGTTTGCCTTGGTCGTAGTCATGAAAGGTCTTCCTAAAATGATAGGTGTGTTCTGGATGTCCTCAAGTACTTCCATGTCAAGGACTATAAAGTCTACAGGAAAGTAAAAATCCTTAACCCGCACTATAACATCTTCCAACACTCCCTGAGGTGTCTTAACTGACCTGTCAGCTAATTGCAGGGACACCTCGGTTGGCTTCAGATTTCCAACCTCGAAATGTGTCAGTAGAGAGGTTAGGATCAGATTAATGGAAGCACCTAGGTCAAGTAATGCTCTATTAAATGTGATGTTACCTATCATGCAGGATAGGAGAGGGGTGCCTGGGTCTTTCATCTTAGTAGGGAGGGTACTGGATATAATGGAACTAGCTTGTTCCGAAAGGATGATTGGACTACTCCCTTTTTGAATCCTTGCTTTATGCTTAGGTGTACATAGGACTTTTAAAAACTTAGCATAAAGAGGTATGTGGTGAATTACATCCAACAATGGGATGTTTATGTGGACTTGCTCAAAGAGCTTAAGAAAATCCTCCTCAGGTGCCACATAGGTCTTTTTCTTTCCTTTCCCCTTCTTCTTTAAAGCCTCTAGAAATGGTACGGAAGTGGTGACAAGAGGATCATTCCTAGGTAGAGGAGAAGCAGGAAATGGTGAATCAGATGGAGGAGTGGAGGTAGAAGGCTCAAGAAAAGATGTAGAAGCAGGAATAGGTGGATCTACAGTGCTTCTACCACTCCTAGTGACTATGGCATTCAGTTCAGCCCTAGATGTAGACGGTAGTTCAGAACTAGGTAGCAAAGGTGGTTGGGTTTGTGGATAGGAAGAATTTGGATTAGTGTAGTGTCGTGCAAGGGTTGTGAAATGGCATGTGCTTTGATGAGAGCCTCATCATGAGCCATAACTAGCTCATTTTGACATAATAAAGAGAATAAAAGCTCCTACATGACTTAGAAGATGGCTTAATTGGAGGAATAAGTGTTCTGAGAAGAAAATATGAAATAAAGGTTAAAACTGCAATTTTACCATTGCAGTACATAAACGAAATTTCTCAGAGACAGAGCATAGGTCAAATGGTCTAAATAATATAAAAAGTGGGTTGAATCAATCAGAAATGGGTTCATGTGCAATCTAAGAATTAAATGACATTTGGTAACCCTAAAACAGACTCGCTTAATTCAATAAGGTTTCGGTCAGGATAAAAATCAAATAAACCCTCTAAAAATCATGGAAAAATATCCCCTAGGGTTTAGAACATTCAAATTGGCCTTTGGAACCTAGTTTGACCTAAATTAGGGTCCTAGCTCATCAATTAACCTAAATTGGGTTTTTATACAAAATATCCAGTCAAACGTGGTCAAACCTAAAATCCAACTTCACCATTGGATTCCTTAGGTCCAAATTAGGTTTGTACCAAAATTTGGACCTAAGAGAAGGTCATCTTGACCTACTTTGCAAAATAGTCCACCTAATTACCTCTGGCCCCTAACTTTCGAAAACTCTTGCGAAAACCCCCCCAACTTTTGTTGTCACTTTCTGCATTCCGGTCCTTCTGCCAATGTAGCAGAAGACCCATACTCCGGCGAAGTTTCGAGAAGGATCTCTCCTCGTTCCCTAGGGAGCTGCTCTCAGATGTGAAAGGGGGGTTCCCTGTGAAGTCCCTTACCGCCTGAGCAGCTCCTCATGCCCTGTTTCGCACCATACCTCTCGTGCGAATGCTCGAGAGGTATGGATGTTGTACCTGCGGCGACCTCCGGTGAGAGCTTCGCTCACCCTCCGTGCATCTGCCCCTCTGCTGGCGCCTTTAAAAGAAACCCCAGGACCAGCCGCTTGAAGCAGACTTGTCTTGGTGGAGAATCCCTCAAAATTTCCTCTCTTCCCTCTCCGACAGGAAACCCGCAAGCTCCGGCGGCCACTCCTCCTCCTTCTCGTCGCTCTACTGCCATACCTACAGTAGAGTCTGCTTTGTTTCGTCTTCCTGCGTTGCACCGTACCAAGCGCACGCTTCCCTACCCACTTCCTCGTCGCCGCTCTCTCCCTCTGGGTGTTTCTTCTCCGGCGACAGTCGATACGACTGCCCGCCTTTCCGGCCCCCTTCGTCCCTGCAGGTAGGTTATAATTACTCCCCATCTTCCCCTCTTTCTTTTCCCCACATTATTTCATTCAAATCGACCCTCGACTGTCCCTGACCACCGTCATCTTCCATCCCTCCGGCAACCCTCCAGCGAGTGGCCCCCGTCGCCCCGCAACTCCACACGACTCGCTGACCGTCGCAAAAGTTCCACCTCACCACACTTAACACATTCCGCCCGTCCACTGCCACTCTACACCTCCACAACACGCCACCGAACACACCCATCTTTCCGGCCACAAGATGACCTAGGCACGCACACCTAGGCTGCCTCGCGGCCTGCCGCACAACTCAACACCTTCGCCGTGCCACAGCGAAGGTTTCCCAGTGGTTTGATTAGGCCGAGAGGCCCTTTTAGTGCTTGACAGTTCTGCTACCCCGGCCGCCATTGTCGACGATTCAAGCAGCTCCCAAGCAGGCTCCAGGCTTCAAGACAGCTGCTCTCCAGGTGCTGCGGATTGGGGAGACTTCTGTAAAGACTTTTGCCCTAGCAATTGACACCAGCAGGGGCTGCAGCTGAGGAGATTGCGAAGAGGTCTTCCTGCGGGCACGCGCGAGGAGAGGTGCCAGGATAGTCCCACATCGGTAAGCCTCAAAGCGTTGCACTGGTTTAAATTGATTTTGTGCATACGGCTAATCGCCTCCGAATCCACTGCGGTGAGGTCCCTCGCCCATCACACCCGCCTCGTCTGCGGATTCACCATGCGGACCTGGCGGGATCCGACCCGACACCACCGAGCACACCTCCCGCACCATATCACGCCAGTGCGCCTGGTCCCGGGTACGCAACCCGACCCGTTAACTCGGCTCTGGGAGAGCTTCCTGTAAGCGGTTTGTAGAGAGAGAGAGATACGTGCGGGTAGAGGGAAGGGTTAGGTTTTGCTGTGCCTTGTGTGCAGGAACAGAGCGCCGAAGGAGAAAGGCTGAAAGAAAGAAAAGGCAAGGCAGAGAAGAAGCAGAAGAAAAGAGAAGGAAGGAAAAAGAGATACTGCAGAGGAAATAGGAAAAGGCTCGCTAAAGAAGAAGAAGGACTAGCAGAAGGACTCAGAAAAAGAACAAGAGAAAGAAAGAAAGAACAGAAGAAAGAGAGAAGAAGAACAGTGAAGAAGATCAGAGGCACGCAACAACAAAAGAAGAAGAAGACTCTCATTTTAAGACGTCTGATACAGAAATCAGACGTCCAATTCTGTTCTTTTTAGCAATTCATTTTTATAATTCTCTCATTGAACCAATTATTTTCTCAAGTTTTTAAAAGTACCCAGATTGCTCCCTGTGTTCGACCTCGGATACGCCAATTTTCGAGTAATAAAATCTTTATTTGTTTTGAACGTTTTGTCGGCTATACTACAACGTGACATCCTTTGAAAACCCGATGAAACGTCTTCGAAACATGCTTGACCTTGCACTGCAAGTCTACGTTGAACATACCTCTGGGCAAGTATGTTCCTATGGTTGGGTTGTGCTTGAGATGGGAGTGAATGTGGTTGATGGGATTCCGTCAAGTGTGACGGCTGGGTTTTCATCTCAGCTAATGCCGCGTCCTGTCTCTTCTGCATAGCAATATTTTGTTGTTGCATATCAGCAAGAGCTTTCATGATAGACCCTAACTGGTCATCTTGTGTAGGCCCAGGTTGAGAGTATTGGGCGGGCCTAGGTTGGGGTTGCTGGTAGGCACGCGATGGATATCCGTGTGATTATGGAGGTGGTGCTCAGATCAGGTTGTGCTGTGGTGGTGCAGAAGGTTGTTGGAAAGGAGGTCTTTGTGAATTTCCCGACCACGAGAAATTTGGATGATTACGCCATCCAAGGTTGTAGGTCTATGCAAATGGGTCATTGTGAATGGCGTGGAGCTCCTCCGAAGCTCCAGAAGGTGTAGGGAAGTTAGTGTAGGGAGGAACAAACGTCCCTCCAACCGGTGAAGGATATGGAAATGAATAATCCGATAGTGCAGATTGTGTCACGGAAAGGTTATTCACAGTTTCCCTCCCCGTGGGAAACTGGGAAGAAGTGTGTTGTGCAGGTGACTGAGAAGGAGATGATGAATGTTTAGAGAGAAATTTCCATACTTCATCTACTTTCTTCTCGATTAAGCCCACCTTATCCAGCTGACTAGCCGCTATCTCTAGGTCTCTACTGCTGGATTGGGCTTCGTGTACCCCTGTATGTGAGTGGGAATGTGAGGACTTTCTATTAAACATGCTCATCGAAGCATTGTTAATAGAGTTCTCAGCCATACCTTCGAAGAGCTCAAAGGCTGAGTCCTCATCCTAACATAGGAAATTGCCTCCACAAGCGGCATCTACAGAATTTCGTGTGTCATCATGGAGCCCATGGTAGAAGATCTGGACCTGTTGCCAATGTGGGACACCATGGTGGGGACAGTTTGTAAGAAGCCCATGGAATCTCTCCTAAGCCTCGTGCATTTGTTCTCCTTTATTCTGCGTGAATGTGGTGATAGCACGCCTTAAGGCATTAGTGCGGCCTACGGGAAAGTACTTCTTTAGGAACTCATGTTCCAAAGAAGCCCAAGAGTCTATAGGTGTAGTCCATGCAAGTGTTCGAAAAGAAAAGGCAGCCTTATCTTTTAATGAAAGGATAACATTTTCATCAAAAGTGTGTGCTGATCATGGCCTTGTGGACCCAAGGTTTGAGCAAGATTTTTCAGCTCCTCTAAATGCTGAAAAGGGTCCTCAGAAGCAAGTCCATGGAACTGAGGTATAATTGCAATGATGTTCGGCTTTAGTTCAGCAGCACAACCCCCATTGGGATATCGTACCACAGGCATAGGTTCGGCAACTGCGGGATTATAGTAATCTCGTAGTTGGTGTCTACGAGGTTGAGGTGGTGCCTGAGGGTTTCTAGGTTGAGGCAATTGTTGGGGGTTAGCTAAAAGACTAACAGCTTGAGCAAGCTATTGCACCTGTTGGGTTAGGGTATTCATTTGTAGTTGTGTTTCAAACAGGTGTTGAAGATGAGGTATATGTCCTCTCTCCGGGGGTGGGTTAGGAAAATTAGGATATGGTGGAGGTTGGAACCTATGGATTAGTGGTGGTGGTGGTGGTGGAGGATGTGCAATAAGATGTGGAGGAAGTTCTCCGAAATCCTCGAATTGTGCTGAATCATGATCATCCTCATGATGTGTGGAATAGTGAATAGGAGTTTGAGACTCGGGAGCTAAAGGATTGGAAGTGGAAGGCAAAGAAGTAGACGTAGTTGCTTGGGAATCAGCACCCAAGGGGAGTACTAGCTCTGGGATCTCCTACCTTCCATTGAGATGGTTTTTGAAAGCGAAAAAATCAATCACAACTCAATGGAAAGGACTAATCTAGCTCAATCTCAGAAAATCCCAATCAAATCTCGATCAAACAATAGACCAATCTACAATCAAGTGAGAAAAATTGATTTTTTACCTAGAGGCTACTATGCAAAATACTATAGTACGCAAACAACTATTTCAAACAATTGTACGATCCTAAAATAGACCTAACGGAGTGCAGACCTCTAAAATCCACTGGGAGTCTGGATAAGACTGGCATACGAATCCAGATCCTGTGGTTACAGAAGGAGATGAGGTAGAAACCCGTGTATTGTGATCTTAAGTGATCGTGCTTTGTGCTCGATAGCAATCAACACAATGCAGTAAAAATCTCAGTCAGGGTTTCACTCAGATTTTAACGTCTCCTTTTGATTTAATTCAAGTGATTATGAGAAGAATTCTATGCTACTCGTCTCACTTTTTAATCAATTCAATACAAGAGATGGTCTTCTTAGATTTTAAGTTAAATGTAATTATGGTAGGAGTTTGAGAAAGGTAAAGAATGCGTACCTGACTCCAGCAATCTATAATATGCAAATTTGACTTGGAATTAAAATCTAACTGATAGAATGTGCAACCTAAGATGGATGCCTAAGGGTAAGATGTTTTTAGATAAAGATGAGATCTTTTTGAATTTTTGATTTTATAATTTTTTTGGATTTTGAATAATGAAACAATAAAAAACAAAGAAATAAATGATACGAAAAATCATGAACGAAAAACTGTGTCGATGAGAGATGAGTTTGAGAGATAGAAAAACAAAGTCCAGAGGGTTCACAATTATTACAATAGATGTGTGAGAACAGGCTCTCACAACTTATGATTAACAAATAGTCCTAGGTAATATACCTAAGTCTAACTAAACTATGCTATACTACAACTATACTACTACTACTACAGCTGCTCTGAGGGAACACTCCGCCTGGATGTCAGGTCAGAAGCGCAGCAGATCCGCCAGGAAGACGATCTCCACCTGGAAGATGATGCTGCTCCTCCTACTCCTCAAGTCCTGTGGAAAAACAACAAATGATTAGTAAAAGGAATTAAAGAATGTATATACAACAAAGAATTAATTAATAAAAGAGTAATTATGAACAAAAAATGAATTTGAATGAATGAAAACAAGAGTTATATACAAATGAAGAATTAAAGAGTAATTTTGGCGTATAGAGAGTTGCTTTCCTGGCAACGGTGCCAAAAAAATAGTGTTGGTATTATGATAGCTCAAACGGTTCATATAAAAAAATGTCGTTGTTGTTGTAGTATGTGTCACAACTACAAACCATTATCGCATCAATTTTATTTAATTATATAATTTTTACTGATTTATTCCAGGTCGTTCACTGGGAGGCAGTTATTGATTTACATCACTCTCTAAATCCAAGGTTATTCTTTAATTCCAAAAATGATTAATTTTATATACAATCAATAATGAATGAATGAATGAATCCATAAGGAATGAACTAAGGGTTCCATTATGTACAAAAAAGAGTTAATGAAAATGCTTGCAAAAATCTACTTACAAACAAGCATCAAATAATACATAGATATATTCTGCACTATCTATTTATAAGTTATATTACTAATACATACATAAATATACACTACTAACTAATATTACATATCATACTAACTTAACTTAATATACTAACATATACAGTAACATATATAGAAGCTATAGCGACAAATACAAATGTCGCTGGACCCCAAAAAACTATATACAAACTCTAAGGCAAGAACTAGGGTCTATAGCGACACTTATTTTACCTTGAGTGATATTTTGTTTTGTCAGTAATGATACATAGTTATTTATACACATATATATAGCTATACTGATTATACTTATGTTTATTATTTACCTTATACTTATTTATTTATATATACATATACGTTATCCATTATTCATACACATGTCTTCTTCTTCTTCTTCCTTATTAATTCTCCTTTGTGTTATTCTTCCTCTTCCTTATCCTGTTTACATCTTTTGTGCTTAATTAGTCATTAGGCCTTTTATTACTTAACAAAAATGTGTTAATTGGTGGGCACGCCTTTCGAGGGATACACAACACCCGAGGATCGCGTGGGACCAGGCCTCTACTAAGCGCATCCTAATTTCTTAATTAGGCCGCTTAAGTACATTTTTATCTCACGTTTGGGCTTAATCAAGCCCTCGCACACTCTCCGACCCCCGACCACACAACATGCTCAGATACTCGAATGCTTAGGTCATATGGGTATGTTCGGTTGTTCGAGCGCCCAGCACCCATGACGACTGAGCTATGCCATGTAGAAAATCAACTTAAAGCGCTACGCGTGCTCTACAACTAATGATGTGGCGCTATTCTAGCGTTGCATCTGCGTTGGAATTCCAGGCCGGTTGTACACAATTTTGTGATTTTGGCCCTCAATTCGAGGGCCAAAATTTATTATAAAATAAAAATAAATTATAGGAATTTAAAGTATTTACATAGTACTATACAATTGTACAATTAATTTGGAATTTTAATTATATTTACTATATAAATTAATTATGTAAAGTATACAATTTATACATAACTGATTTTAGAGTTTATTCTTTAATTACATATAAATTAGTTATTATATGATCTAATTAACCTTATACAGAGTTAGTATACATATTTAAATATTTTATAAATATTTTTATTGTATTTTACAAGTTTAATTTTTATTTTATTTACATTTGATTAGTATACTTTCAGATTGTTTTAATTGTAAATTAAGTTTGAATAGTATAAACCATATAAATATACTTAAATTAGCTAAAATTACTTAAAATACATTAATACAAGTATACAGTATAGGTTGAATTTTAACTTAAATTACTAATTTATTTTAATTTAATATACTAACTTAACAACTAACTTAATAAATTAATTATTTATTCTGTATATATAATTAAAATAAAGTATAGGGTTTAATATGTTTATATTATACATATAAATACGTATATATAGTATTATAACTTAATATGATTATTTATAGAGGTTATTAATTTATATAGCTATTTAGTACATATAAGTTAGTTTACGTAATAATTAGTTATATAATTAAGATATATACAGTATAATCTAACTGAAAGACTTAATTTACATACTACAATATATGCATAAGATATTTATATTATAAATATATATGATTTACATTATAGATTAATAAGCTTACTATATAGCTTATATATACACTTATATACATAATATATAAAGGATTTTTAGTATTTTTAGGTTTTTTCACATTTTATGATTTTTATATATGTTATGGAGGTAGGAGAAGAGAGGGAAAGAAATAGATGAGAAGAACAAGATGTTTTTGATCTTTTTAAGTTTGGTTTCTTTTATTAAGTTTCATGGTATACAGAACTGTCGACTGGTAAATTCTACCAAGTCGAGGGTTCTGATTACCATGAAACTTGTTATGTATTTCAAGAAATACCTGATCTTCAATCAGATAGGTTTATTTTATTTTTTTAGATTTTTTTATATGATTTTTATTTAATTTTAAAGTTCACACATTCTAGGCCTTCTCAAGGTTTTCTAAGTTATCCTAAGGCTTAGAATGGAACCTAAAATATCTAAAAGGCAATAAAGTGCCTCAACAGGCTCAATGTAATAAATAGGAAAGATATAAACATCAAAACATGCAAATCAAAATGAATTTCAATTGATTTATATTATTGAACAGTTAGGCTTCAAATTAGCTGACAAAAGAATCTTAAAATAGATTACAACCATTCAACTGAATTTAAAATTGCATTGAAATTACATGAAAGCTTGTACAAAATTCCTACACACTATCAAGCACAAGTCAGCTATCTAACAGTTCAAAATCTACACCTACTGTTCACCAAACTTCTAGACAAACATCTTCAGCAGAAGCACAAAAACACAGCAGCTACAAAGTTCATTCAATGCAGCACAGTAGCTGTTGTAATTCTGGTAGTCCATCAGCTACTAAAGACCAAACTTCATCCCAAATGACTTAACTGCTACTGCAGTTAGTCCATTTGAAATTAAGTTGAGTCTGCAGCAGGAACAAAGCTAAATCAAACTTGTGTCTCCTGATTTAGCCATTTCTATCCTAGATCAGATTCAAGATAGCCTGATTAGGGATTTGAAAGAGCTAATCAGGGAACACTGGAATTAAGGAGGGGAATGTAGCTGCTATGGCAGCACTTTACTCTGATCATGGGATTCAAAAACACAAAACCACAAATCACTCAATCAAATTCTAACAAGGGTTTAAATTCACATAGAAGAAAACATGCTCAGCATAAAATCCAAGTTCCTTGTCACAAATTTAATAACAAATCAGATCACAAAAATTGTTGATCTAACTCTTTCTAATGCTATAGACAAAATGTAGAAAGGGTTAGGATTAACACAAGAAATCCAAAACAAACTAGAATCCAAAACTCTGAAACCTTAAGGAATAATGTGAATTCCTTAGGTTAGAAAATCAAATTGCTTAGTAAAACAATTCAGATCAGAATCCCTAATAAAGCCTCAATCAACATGGTTGATTTTCCTTGGCTCTAAAAGGAATTCAACACATTGAAATCCTCAAAATTGACTGATCAAATTATGGCTCTTCTAAGGTGAATTCAGACTTCAGAATCACATCAGATTCCCTGCCAATCAGTGAATCAAAATCCAAATTCTTCGGTTTGCAAGATCAAGGCATTCAAAACCCAAATGAATGAAAATCTTTGAAATTTGAATTCATAGAAAACCTGACAAACTGATTCACTTTTTAGCTCATATTGGAGGCTTTTGTGAACAAGATGGAATGAGTGAGAATCCCCTAATATGATTTTTGATGCAAATTTCAGATCTGAAGTGGAGACCATTCAGATCTGAAATTAGGTCTTATGATTGGGTGGATTGCAAAATACAAATCAAGGAAAGTAGAAATGAGATGAAAACATGTAGAGGAAGGACAAAATGGACAATGATTAAGTGAATTTCTTCCCCTCTGATCTGGGATGATTAGAGGAGGTGAGGGATAAAATTTGCTATGCCAAAACTACTCCTAATACCAAACTAATCAGAATAGCAATTTGACTACTAATTCTGCACCTAATTCTACTCCAATCTACTCTAATCTATCTATCTAATGCTACAGCAAATTTAGAAAACTTTAAAACTACTCTAACAGAAAGAATGGGACTTGTGGGTCCTTAGCCGGTGGCTAAGGAGGAAGAAGGGAGGGGGAAAAGCTCCAACGGAGTGAAAAGTCTGCTAGTGAGACTACTGGGTCGTCCTCAGGTGCTATGTGATCCTTAGCGATGAGGAGAGTCAGAGAGAAGTCGGGGATTTCACAGCTGGTGGCTGTGACGTCACGGAATTGGTGAGGAGAACAGAAGCACGTAAATCGAAATCATTTTTGCATCGTATCGCTTCCCAAAGATCGACCGGGACTCACCTGGAGTTTTATTATATATATTTTTGTTTAGATTTGATTTTGAGTCTATACGACTCTTAACTCACTATAATCGCGAAAAGCAAACTCTAACATCAGGCCCCTCATTAACTAATTTTTGGATAGTTTATTTAAGTGTTTGTGATTAATGTGACCTAGCCTATGGTGCCATAAATCTTCTTCAACATGAGTGGCAAGCAGACATTTTACAAATTTCTCTTGTGAGAAATGAAGAGATAGATATTTTCATATCTAAAACCTTCTATTAATACAATATTGTCTCTTCTTTTAATATTTTAAATTCAATTTTTGTAAATAAAACATCATAACCATTGTCACAAATTTGACAATGCCAAGCAAGTTATGTTTTAAATTTTCTACTAAAAGTGCTTTACGAACCTACTTAGTGGAATTACCTATTGTACCTTTACAAATAATTCGACAATGTTTGTTGTTGCCCAGCTTGACATGTCCTCCATCTTGAATCTTCATCCATTCTATAAATATGTCGGAGTATCCCTTCATGTGCTTGGAACACCTACTGTCGAGGATCCACTTGTCCTTATTCACTTGCGAAATAGTTTAATAAATCTAATTTCGGTACCCATTTTCTTTTGAGTCCTTAAGTGTTTGTACCTGATCGCACGGATTTCGCGTGTTTGAAATCGGGGTTACGAGTAACTCGTCGTCGTAGTTGCAAAACTCGTGATCAAATATAATTTGTACCGAAACTCCAAGGGAGTCCCGGGACGAACACAGGGAGGCGACATGAACACAGGGAGGCGACATTTACTTTGCATGAAAATTACGTTTCGATTTATTTATTTTTGGTGTTTTAGGGTATATATATTTTTTTTTTTGAAATAAAATGACAATCAATCACAAGATAGATATGGAATCTAATATGATATATTGCATGAATGTCAATTACAATAATCTAGAAAACATAAAAAGAGGGGGAGGTGAGAAGAAATCTCTCGAAGCCGTTGTTCGGCAAGACGACGGTGCCTGATGGAAGCTCGGAGGAAGGAGTTGGGAAGAAGGACGACGGAAGTGAGAAGCGGGAGGATGCACTTCAGCGCAACTCCAAAATGGAGGTGAGAAGGCAAAGATGATCTGCTACTGGAATGGAGGTGGGAGGACGGCTCCAAGGCGACCTATGAATGGGGATGGGAAGTTGGAGGAGTATTTGGTGGGGTAGAGTTTAGTAACACTAATAGGCACCTTGGGAGCTTGAGAATAAGCTCTAATAGAGAGTTGGTAGACTTGCTAGAGCTTGGGAGTAGGTGGGAGTAGAGTAGGTAGAGATGGCTTGGAAGGGAGGGGGTGTTGGTCCTTTTATAGTGGATGAAAAGAGGCTAGAATAGGCATGGGACCATTAGTGACGTCCAAGTCATTGCTGTAAGTGTCGCTGTAGGTAGTTCACACCCGCTCACGCTCACAGCTGGCCTTGTTGGCGTGTGCACAATTAGTGATGGCTGTAAGTGTCACTGTATGTCTGCCAAGCTGTCGCTGAAGGCTGGTGCCAACTAAGCATGCGCCCGCCCAAGCGAGCTACGCTCTCGCCTCATGCACAAAGAGGCCCTGATTTCATGCGCGCGCGCTGTTGGTGCGTGATGGCGCTGCACTACCGCTACTGCTGTATGCGTGCACATCCAATTGACGAAGGGGGGGCACTGCGGGTCTTGAACCCGCGTCTTGCATCTGCGGAGAGGGAGCCTCACCGTTTAGCCAAGGTAGGCTTTTGGTCAAGTGTGGAGTGTTACTGACGCGTGGTTTAGGCCACCCTCAACTGTTGGATTGAGATCCAACGGCTGAGATTCCTCCATGCGGTGGGCTTGAGGACGTGCTGGCTTAGGTGGGGCGGCTTGGATGGCACCACGTGGCACCATCAGGGTCATCAGTCTTCTTCTTCTTGTGGAGGGTACTACAGAGCTTTGATCGGGGTGATTCTCGCAATGACGGATTGCGATCGTCGCTCCGGATCCATCTGTACAGTCGGATTTTTCATCCAAAGTCCGTAAGGGCGTCGCATTGCCTCCTGGCCATATAAAATGAAGGAATTAATATACAAAACATACAACTATCCTAAATGCCATGCAATGGATGTTATGCAGTATTTATAACATGATATGCAATGCTAGGCCTAGGAACTATCATAAATAAGCACTTTATCATGAATTCATGTGTGTTTATCATACCCTCATTCTTACATTTTGCTAGTCCCTAGTAAAATTAGCCTAAATGCTATTTATAAAAATAGAATTAGGATTCGATCTCTTAGGCATAATTTGTTGGTTATTTTAGGAACTTTCAACCCAAGACCTGGTTACGAAGACTCGACAGTGCCTGGGTGTCTGCCAGAATGCAGGCTATACAAGCCCTCACCTTATTTGAGAAGAGAAGATACAAAAAATTCTTTTCTTATTTTTCTTCTTTTCTAATTTTTCTGTACTTTTGGAGTTTGAGAGTTCCGGGATAACTTTTTACGGCTACCCGACCAGCCTAAGACTTGAAAAGAACTCCAAGTGCTAAGCATCTAGTGAAAAGAGTGAAAGACTCACTAGGCGACCGTTAAAACAGACTTCGGGTTTCTACGACCCTAGGTGACTTTGCCTAGAGGTTTATATTTTCGAACGGTAGCTTTCTCCCTACTTCTTTTACTTATGGGGTCAACATAAGGGCGAACCCAGTGTATATCTCCCCCGTTTATTCTACTTCCCCGCTTCTTCCCTAAGTGTTTTGGAATTATTATGCTTTTTTTTTTGTGAGCTGGGTTCTGGACAATCAGCCAATGGGCTGTTACCCACGATAACTTGCCAGCTATACTCGTGCCGTGCAGTGTGGTTTTCTTTTTTTTTTTTTTTCTCCTTTTTCTATATATATGTATATATTTTTTTCTCTTCTTTTTTTTTTAAGTAGGTAGCTTTCCTGATCTAAGATTTACCTAAAGGCAGTACAATGAAAGTGGTCTTGTGATTGGGTTCTGGACAACCGGTCGATGAGCTGTTACCACCGACAACTTGCCAGTCATACCACCCTAAATAGTTCATTAGCTACTCAATTTCCGAAGAAACTGTCGGAAAGTGAGTCAATGCAAAAAAAGTGCGTAGATGCTTAAGCTTAAAGTCCCTCCAAATCAGAGGGTGGGTTGATAAGTCACATACTTATCATCCTAATTTATTTACCAAATTAAAATGAATTTTAATTGGCGAGGACTCGAGACTAAGTCCATATTCAAGTGGACACCCGGGCTAATTAAGCCCGAAGACTTGAAGAGTCTAAGTATTCAGGTCTCAAAGTATCAATTCCTAAAGTTTGCAACTCCTAATACCTAAGCTCTCGTCTCTTAATTCTAATTTTTTTTTGATAGAATCAAATAATAGGAAATTACTGTTATAGCTGACAAAAAGATTATAAGATATATCCACCCCCCCATGCTTAGTTATTGCAATGTCCTCATTATTAAAAATGTAGGCATGCAGGAGAGTAGAAGTGGAAGAATAGCACTTCGTTTCTGTGCGATTCTGGTAAGTTTGGAACAGTCTTTACACATGCTGAGTTTAGTGCCTTCAGCTGGGCGATGATCGGCCCGCGGTGGTTAAGGCAAGGTAAGAGCAACCTTGTCTGAGACAGGTTTAAGGAGCACATGGTCAACAAAGGGTTTGAGATGTTGTCCGTTGACCTTGAAGATATTACCTGTTTTTGAGTTAGAGATTTTGATGACCCCATTAAGGAAAATCCACTCAATAACGAATGGGTCATCCCACTTAGACCTGAGTTTTCCGAGGAAAAGCTTCAATAGAGAATCAAAAAGCCAGACCTTCTGGTTCGGCTCAAGGCTCTTACGTGAAATCATCTGGTCATGGATAGCTTTGGTCCTTGCCTTATAGATTCTGGCATTTTCATAAGCATCATTTCGAAGCTCCTCCAACTCAGATAGTTGGAGTTTCCTGGTTTTCCTGTCCAACTCTAGGTCAAAATTACACTTCCTGATAGCCCAAAATGCCCGGTGTTCAAGTTCTACGGGTAAGTGACATGCCTTACCAAACACTAGATGGATCAGAGACATATCAATAGGTGTTTTGTATGCCGTACGGTAGGCCCAAAGAGCATCATCTAGCTTTTGGGTCCAATCCTTCCTATTAGGCCTAATGGTTTCTGCAAAATATTTGTTATCTCCCGATTGGAGACCTCGGCCTGTCCGTTCGTCTAAGGGTGGTATGGTGTGGAAATCTGATGATTCACCTCGTATTTCTCCAGTAAATTCTGAAACTGGGCATGAGTGAAATGTGTGCCACCATCACTGATAATTTCCCGAGGAACCCTGAACCGACTGAAGATATTTTTCTTCACAAAATCAATGACCACCATGTGGTCATTGGTCCAGGTGGAAATTGCCTCAATCCATTTGGACACGTAATAAACAGCGACTAGAATATACTGGTGTGCAAATGGAGGGAAGGGCTCGATAAGGTCGATGCCCCAAATGTCGAAAATTTCGATGGAAAGAATTAGGTTCAGGGGCATCATATCTCTCTTAGCCATGTTCCCGAGTGTCTGGCATTAGGTGCACGACTTTGAGAATTCCTAGGCATCCTTAAATAATGACGACCAATAGAATCTAGATTGCAAGATTTTTGCTGCCGTCTTTTTCCCAAAAAAGTGTCCACCACACGCAGATGTGTGGCTGTTGAACGTTTACGAACCTACGCTAACGTGTTCGGTTTTGGAAAACCTATCGTTGTAGTTCGAAAGTGAAGAATTCGCGTTCAACAAATAAAATTTATACCGAAATTAAAATTCCGGGTTGAACACAGGGAGGCAGACGTTTGATTTAAAAACTACGCGTTTCTTTTTATTTGTTAATGAATAATTCAATTTAGAACCATCTAATTATTTACAATAAATAGAAGAGAGAGAGAGAGTAAGAGAGAAAGAGAATATTACACAGAGAAATCAAAATGAGATGTAGAATAAACAAGGAATTTTTGTATTGAAGAGATTGTTCATTACAACTATAAAGCATAAAACAATTACTCTAGAAAGCGATAAATTTACTCTAGAAAGCATTAAAATAATGGAGAGAGAAATGTCCTCCTCGATGATTGCTTGGAGGACGAGTAGATTAATCTAGAAAGCAGTAAATCTATACTAGAAAGCGGTAAAAAGAATAGGGAGAGAGAAATCCTCCTCGACGGTTGCTTGGAGGATGAGCCGGACGAGACGACGCCTGGACGAAGGAGAACGAAGCGGGACGAAGGAGGACGAAGCAGAAGAACGGGAACGAAGCAGCACGCCGTCGTCGTCGCGGGATCCACTTCCGAAGGGGAACGAAAATTGGACTTTATCTCGCGAGAAGCATCCCAGGTGTGGGACAAGCTTCTCTTGAGCTTTGGAGGGGTAGAGAAGAGAAAGAAGGGATGAAAATTTTGTATGGAGGGGGTCTCCTTTTATAGTTGCAAGGAGTGGGGGCAAAATAGACATTACATCTTCAAAATAATAAATAAGGGGTCGTTAGTGACGGAAAAATCCATCACTAAAGCCCCGACGTGGCCGTCGCCGCCGCGCCCACGCGCGCCTGCTCGGCTGCCCGTGTGCGTAACGCCTACGCAAGTCCGCGAAGTCTCAGCCGTCCGATCGTGAAATCGGACGGCTTAAAATCTTGCCTTCACCGCTGCCGCCTGCTCGCCTGTGCGTGCGATCGCGTTCACGTGCGCGTCCAATTGCGCGTCGGCGCTATCGGGCGCGCGCGGCCGTTGGATCGTGATCGTGCAGTCGATTGGAGGTGCGCCACCGCTCCAATTTCTGCGGGGCGCGGCTCGAACGTGCATCCCTGCTTCACGTTAGAGTGCTCGACCGCTGCGCTGCGGTCGCGTTTGTGTCGAGCGCTTGACTTCAGCGCGAGCGCGTCGCAGCCGTTGGATCGAGATCCAACGGCGGAGAGGAGACGGGTGCGCGGTCTTCACAAGATGCAAGCGGCCGTTTGGGCGGCTGAGATGGCACCACGTGGCGTCATCTTGGTTGTCCATCTTCTGGAAGTTGTAGATGGTGCCACGGATGTCGGATTGACTCGATTTTTGTGTCGTTGGGCTGCGATCGTCGATCCGAATTCATCCGTGTGGTTGGATTTGTCATCTGAAGTGCGGATTTACACCATCCTGGCCCTTTATCTTCTAGGGTTCCCCGATCTCTATCTGATGCTACGGATGCCTGATTAGGGCGATCTTGGAGTCGTTGAACTCCAATCGTCGCCCTGATCACATCCATACGGTTGGATCTTTGATCCGAGGCCCCGATAAAATGTTTGCCCTGTCCAAGCACATAAAAGGAGACAATTAACCTCCATTTTATTTAAACTACTCTAAATGCAAGATGATGCATGTTATGCAATATTTATATCATGAAATGCAATCCTATGCTAAGAACATGCATAAATAGACATTTTAAGTAGTGTAAATGTGTTTACATCATACCCCCATGCTTATCTTTTGCTAGTCCCTAGCAAAAACTATATGCTATTTATAAAAGAATTAAGTTAGATTATTTGGACCTGAGTTATTTTCAATCATTAAAAAAAAATTGTCTACTTATGAACTGAACTCTCAAAGACACAACAGCGCCCGAGTATCAACCAAAATGCAGACCGCCTCAAGCCCTCAACTTATTCAAAGAAAAATTTCTTTTTCTCTTTTTACTCTTTTCTAATTTTTTTGGATTTTCAAATTTTAGGGTTTAAGAGTGGCTTTTTACGGCCATTCAGCTCACCCAAGATTTGATGAGAACCCTAAGCTTTAAGCATCTTATTGTGATTGTGATAGACTCGTTGACCGGCAATTAAAACGGACTTCGGATTTCTACGCCTCTAGGTGACCTCAAAAAGAATTCTGCCTAAAGGTGTATCTTTACAACCGGTAGCTTTCTCCCTACTTTTATTTTTTTAACGGGGTCAACACAAGGGTGAATCCAGTGTATATCTCCCCGGTTTATTCTACTTCTCTGCTTCTTCCTAAATGTTTTGGGAATTTTTAGTGCATTTTCTGAGCTGGGTTCTGGACAATCGGTCGATGAGCTGTTACCACCGACAACTTGCCAGCCATACTCGTGCGGCGAAGTGTGGCTTATTTCTTTTTGTTCTTTTCTCCTTTTTGATTTTTTTTTCTCTTTTTTTTTTTTTTTTTTAAGTAGGTGGCTTTCCTGGTCTAAGAATTACCTAAAGGAGCAAAAAGAGAAAGGTCTAGTGACTGGGCTCTGGACAACCTACCTATGGGCTGTTACCCACGATAACTTGCCAGCCATATCACCCTAGAAGGTTCATTAGCTACCCAATTTCCGTTAAAATCACCGAACAACGAGTCAGTGCAAAGAAAGTGTGTAGATGCTTAAGACTCAAAATTCCCTCACATCAGAGGACGGGCTGATAAGTCGTGTACTTATCACCCAAACTTATTTACTCCTATTAAAATAAAATTCAAGTTGACGAGAACTCGAAAAACAAATCCACATTTTAGTGGATACACGGGCTGATTAAGTTCAAAGACCTGAAGGGTCTTTGTGTTTAGATCTTAATGTAGTATTTCTTAAAATTGAAAATTTTCTTAAACCCAAATTCTCTTTCCTAATTCTAATTTTTTTTTATATATAAAACAAATCTACGGAGCTGACGAATGAATTCAGAGATGAATATCCACCCCCCCATGCCTATCTAATGCAATGTCCTCATTGCATTAAAAAGACATAAAACAGAGTGGAAAAGTGTAGAAAGCACCTGAATTGCGTGAATATCAGGTCCGCTCCAAGATGAAAACGAAAAAGAACTATATAAGTGCTGAGTTTAGTGCCTTCAGCTAGGCACACTATACAAAGAAAAGAAATGAAGAATTCACATGTGCAGGTCAGAATTAGAATGAACAGAAGAATCCTCTGACCTGTCAGCAGAGGTCCACAGATGTGGACCAGATTGTGGTGCAGACCCACACCCCATAATCGAGAATATCTTAGGTTCTGGATAAAAATTACCCAAAACCTAAAATCAGAATGTAAGCGGGATCGGGCCTGCGATTTCTGAGGATGCAACCCAAGACCAAAAAGTCGGGTTATAGAAAATTGAAGCTCAAAAGGATAATCGTTGAATGTGTGCTTGGGTTGAACATCCTTGAAACAAATGTTGTAAGGGTTCTGATTTGATGGTTTCAACTTAAAAGGAACCCTTCGACTCAATCTTCCATTTCCTCCTAAATTAACTTCCCAAATCAAAACTTCCCAGCTCCTATCCTCCTCATTTAGCATATCAAATTCCAGGACCTCTTGTATATTCATCACTCCGTCTAAAATCTCCAAGTCAAAATGATGTGGCAGAATCAAAATTGACTTGGGTCTAATTATCTCAGAATTAGAATCATCAATTAGCTCAACAGGGTGTAACTGATAATCAGGGCATTGAATTGATTCTTCTGGAAAATGCGATTCTGGATCCGTAATGTGTGCCCTAATAAGATCAGTTTCCTCAGTTATTGGGCTATTAAATGATCTATCAGATTCCTCAGGCCCAATTGTCTCACAGAAATTGTGTTCAGAAAACTCGCGTGAGACTTCGCAACTTGAATCTTCACCATCAGGATCAGTATCAATGTATGTCCCAAAATCAGTTGTCACTTTCTGTTCCAGGGAGACATACATTTCCTCGTAACCCGGCTCAGGGATCTCAGGTGAAGAAATCAAATCATCCTTAATTGGTTGCTTTAATTCAATCTGGTCAGCCTCGTAACACGTGTCCCCCCCAACAGGTGCTTGAGCGGGTTCTGTCATTGGCTTTCCTGAAGAGAGTTCATCCTGGGAATTATTCCAAGATTGAATCAAAGCAACCACGAATCTCATCCTCAATTTCGCTAATTTCCCAAGTAGAAACTCACTCGGGTTCTTATCCTTAACATCCTGGAGCCAATCCAACAAAGACTTGTTTAAATCATCAATCATTTCAATCAGGGGCTCCAATCTCTCAATGCAAGGTATTGGCTGAACTTCTAAAGATTGAATGATATTCCTCAAGTTAGCCAGAACCTTATCTTGAACCTAATTAACCTGAACCAAATGAGTTGGTTCAGGGTTGGGCAGGTTTGACATCAATGTAGAGGAATTAACGAATTGAGATTCGTTATACCCATCCTGATAATAGGTCATTTCAGATTGTTCAAAAGATGGTGATGACCTAAAGGCAGTGAAATCAGA
Source organism: Thalassia testudinum (assembly GCA_037157565.1). Taxonomy (NCBI): domain Eukaryota; kingdom Viridiplantae; phylum Streptophyta; class Magnoliopsida; order Alismatales; family Hydrocharitaceae; genus Thalassia; species Thalassia testudinum. The sequence continues at coordinate 134,856,776 of JAZHRO010000003.1, read as the reverse complement.
GGATGGGTAAGGATCAGTGTATCCTTCTTGATTGTAGATCGTATTAGGTTGTTCATGAAAGGAGGACGATCTATAATCGATGTAACTCTGAGAAGGATAGAAATCAGAATCAAAGTGTTCAGGGTTAGACCCTAAACACGGGGGTCCAGAATTGTATCCCCAATCCGAATTATCCCAACTAACTGATGGTCGAGTACAATACGAGTTGGGATAATCATCATGTTGAGGATAATTTACAACAGGAGGGAAAGAATGGGAATGCGTGAAATATGTGGAAGGATTCATGATACACGAGAGGAAGAAAGGTGTCCTGCAATACAAACAATCAAACCTGTCCTTAAATAGGTTAGCCTAAAGACCTACAGACTCTCAAAACCCGTCTTGAGATAAAGGAACGATTTGATCTACTTCCGTCTGTTCAATCCAACCAGTTAGAAGGAGGGACTGGGGAGAAGGTTCTTCCTTCGGCTTGCGCCTCCGGTTCCTAGTGTACCCCCCAGCCACGATCGTTTGACTCTACTCCCCTAGCTAGACATCAGATTGAACAGTAGAAACAGACTAATCGAAAATAATCTCGTTCTGGGTTCTGAAAAGCGAGTCCAATCCTTAAGGCCAACGTCTACTTTGTTTTATTTAGGGCTAGGTTTGAATGTGCTTTGGAATGTGATGGGCCCTTTAAATGGGTTGTGCCCTTAATGATTGATTGATTTGTGTGTGAGTGCACAACCAGTGGTTTTCAAGAAAGATTGTTTTTGATGTGGTGAATTTTAAGATTCAAATCTTGCTTAGTAGCTTTTAGGATTCAACTATAGGTGTTTTCAATCAAGTTTCGTTGGCACACCAAGTTTTACAAGCACAGGTTAAGATGTTTTCCTTTAAAGTTTAAAAAGAATGTGGAGTGCCTGGTAAATCCCTAAGAGTTGAACCTAATTGGCAGCTACTTGATGAGTTGATTTTATTTGAAGTGGTGCGGCCCAATCAACTCAAACAATTGGCTTGTTGCACCACTTAATTAGGCACACAAATGATTACCTAATCTGATTTCTACTCAATTATGTGTTTGGATGTGTGTACCGGCTCCTAAGATTGGATTACCGGTTGAGTTTGAAAATCAGATGAGGTTGTGTACCTCTGTGAGATTTTTTTTTTTCTTTTTAATGTGGGGGTTGGGGTGAGTATGGGTGTCAAACAACAAACAATCTAACCTTAGAGTTTATAAAAACACCTAGGTTGATTGATGTTTGAGTTATTATGTGATGAAACGAAATCTAATGGGTGGGAGGTAGGGGGTAACTCACAAAACCTTCTACAGCACTTTACTCCAATCTACTGCTTTTTCCTGCCTCGAAAGAGTACCTGCAATTACAATAAGAAAGGAGAAAAGTGAGGTAAATGATTTGTAAGTTACAAAATGCGAAGAGAAATCAAAGATCGTTGCCTCCCCGGCAACGGCGCCAAAATGTTGAACGTTTACGAACCTACGCTAACGTGTTCGATTTTGGAAAACCTATCGTTGTAGTTCGAAAGCGAAGAATTCGTGTTCAACAAATAAAATTTATACCGAAATTAAAATTTTGGGTCGAACACAGGGAGGCAGACGTTTGATTTAAAAACTACGCATTTCTTTTTATTTGTTACAGAATAATTCAATTTAGAACCATCTAATTATTTACAATAAATAGAAGAGAGAGAGAGTAAGAGAGAAAGAGAATATTACACAGAGAAATCAAAATGAGATGTAGAATAAACAAGAAATTTTTGTATTGAAGACATTGTTCATTACAACTAGAAAGCATAAAACAATTACTCTAGAAAGCGATAAATTTACTCTAGAAAGCATTAAAATAATGAAGAGAGAAATGTCCTCCTCGACGATTGCTTGGAGGACGAGTAGATTAATCTAGAAAGCAGTAAATCTATACTAGAAAGAGGTAAAAAGAATAGGGAGAGAGAAATCCTCCTCGACGGTTGCTTGGAGGACGAGCCGGACGAGACGACGCCTGAACGAAGGAGAACGAAGCGGGACGAAGGAGGACGAAGCAGAAGAACGGGAACGAAGCAGCACGCCGTCGTCGTCGCAGGATCCATTTCCGAAGGGGAACGAAAATTGGACTTTATCTCGCGAGAAGCATCCCGGGTGTGGGACAAGCTTCTCTTGAGCTTTGGAGGGGTAGAGAAGAGAAAGAAGGGATGAAAATTTTGTATGGAGGGGGTCTCCTTTTATAGTTGCAAGGAGTGGGGGCAAAATAAACATTACATCTTCAAAATAATAAATAAGGGGTCTTTAGTGACGGATAAATCCGTCACTAAAGCCCCGACGTGGCCGTCGCCGCCCCGCCCACGCGCGCTCGCTCGGCTGCCCGCGTGCGTAACGCCTACGCTAGTCCGTGAAGCCTCAGCCATCCGATCGCGAGATCGGACGGCTTAAAATCGCGCCTTCACCGCTGCCGCCCGCCCGCTTGTGCGTGCGATCGCGCGTTCACGCGCGCGTCCAATCGCGCGTCGGCGCTATCGGGCACGCGCGGCCGTTGGATCGCGATCGTGCGGTCGATTGGAGGCGCGCCACCGCTCCAATTTCTGCGGGGCGCGGCTCGAACGCGCGTCCCTGCTTCGCGTTAGAGAGCTCGACCGCTGCACTGCGGTCGCATTTGTGTCGAGCGCTTGACTTCAGCGCGAGCGCGTCGCAGCCGTTGGATCGAGATCCAACGGCAAAGAGGAGACGGGTGCGCGGTCTTCACAAGATGCAAGCGGCCGTTTGGGCGACTGAGATGGCACCACGTGGCGTCATCTTGGTCGTCCATCTTCTGGAAGTTGTAGATGGTGCCACAGATGTCGGATTGACTCGATTTTTGTGTCGTTGGGCTGCGATCGTCGATCCGAATTCATCCGTGCGGTCGGATTTGTCATCTGAAGTGCGGATTTACACCATCCTGGCCCTTGATCTTCTAGGGTTCCCCGGTCTCTATCTGATGCTACAGATGCCTGATTAGGGCGATCTTGGAGTCGTTGAACTCCAATCGTCGCCCTGATCACATCCATACGGTTGGATCTTTGATCCGAGGCCCCGATAAAATGTTTGCCCTGTCCAAGCACATAAAAGGAGACAATTAACCTCCATTTTATTCAAACTACTCTAAATGCAAGATGATGCATGTTATGCAATATTTATATCATGAAATGCAATCCTATGCTTAAGAACATGCATAAATAGACATTTTAAGTAGTGTAAATGTGTTTACATCAGTGGCAGAACTTAAGTATGCTATGGAACTCAATTTATGGGACACATCGACGAATAATCTGGTCTACGCCGATGCGATACAGCTCGAGATCATCCCAAAAATAATATTTGGCCTCAGACATAAGTCTATCCCATTGTTGTTTGGTCCAATCCTGGGGGATTTGACTAGCGGCCAAATAATTGACGATATTCACAAACCAGGGGGTTCGGATACCCGAGACTGTAAGGATAGTCTCATCTAGAAAAGTATCAGAGATTGGGACATCCGAATGAGGAGAATCAATTAGGATTCTCGAGAGGTGATCTGCCACTATATTTTGTGCTTCGACTTTATCCCTGATTTCAAGATCAAATTCTTGAAGCAGTAGAATCCAGCGAATAAGCCGGGGTTTGGCATCTTTTTTGGCCAAGAGATGTTTCAAGGTCGAGTGGTCAGTATAGATGATGACACGAGAACCAAAAAGATAAGCCCTGAATTTTTCTAAAGCGAAAACTATTGCTAGCAATTCTTTTTCAGTAATAATGTAGTTCCTATGGGCTTTGTCCAGAGTCTTGCTAGCATAGTAAATCATAGAGGGCTTTTTCTCAATCTTCTGACCCGAGATAGCCCCGATGGCATAATCAGATGCGTCGGCCATAATCTCAAATGGGGCTGTCCAGACTGGTGGTTGCAACACCGGGGCACAGGTGACTACCATTTTTAATAAATCAAATGCCTTACAGCATGATTCATCAAACTCGAACGGAGTGTCTTTGGCCAGAAGGTTACTTAAGGGTCGAGCAACCTTTGAGAAGTCCTTAATGGATCTTCTGTAAAAACCCACATGCCCAAGGAAAGAGCGGATCTGTTTTACGGATGTGGGTGGAGGAAGTCTAGAGATAGCATCCACCTTTAGCTTTATCAACCTCAATACCCCGACTAGAGACCACATGACCCAGAACAATGCCTTCCTGAGTCATAAAGTCGCTCTTTTCCCAGCTAAGAACCAGTTGTGTTTTGATGCATCTCTGGAGGATCAATTCCAAGTTAGCTAGGCAAGACTCAAAAGAATCTCCGAAAATGGAGAAATCATCCATGAACACCTTCAGACAATCTCCCACCATGTTAGTAAAGATGGCCAGCATGCACCTTTGAAAAGTCGCAGGTGCATTGCAAAGCCCAAAAGGCATTCTACGGAATGCAAAGGTTGAGTAGGGACATGTGAAGGTTGTCTTTTCCTGGTCTTCGGGATGGATAGGGACTTGTTTATATCCCGAATAACTGTCTAGAAAGCAAAAGTATTTTTTCCTGGCTAACCTTTTAAGGATTTGATCAATGAATGGCAAGGGGAAGTGATCCTTTTTAGTGGCTTTGTTCAACTTCCTATAGTCAATACAGACTCTCAAAGCAGAAGCTGAATGAGTAGTGATGGTTTCCCCTTTCTCGTTAGTCATAACGGTTATTCCCGCCTTCTTGGGTATAATCTGAACGGGGCTAACCCACGGACTATCTGAGATTGGGTAAATAATCCTAGCATTGAGCCACTTAATTATCTCCTTCTTGACCATTTCTCGCATATTCGGGTTTAGTCTCCTTTGCATCTTGCGTGAAGGGCAGGATCCATCTTCCTTAAAAATACGATGATTACAATAAGATGGCTCGATCCCTCTAAGGTCATGGATGGTCCAACCAATTGCCTCCTTATTGTTCTTAAGGACCTTAATTAACCTCGATTCTTGCTCCTTAATCAAATCAACACTAATAATCATAGGGAGCATGTTTTCAGGTCCTAAGAACTCATATTTCAAATTTTTGGGCAATGATTTTAATTCTAGCTGAGGTGGGTTTAGAATATAAGGGAAAATGCTAACGAAGATTCATCAGGACAATCCAGTGGAGGAGGCTGGGAATGAGCAAAATCAACAGCCTCATTAGGATGTGACAGGTCTACCACGGAGGGTTGTGGGTTGGGTTCGCTAAAGCAGGTGGAGTCCTTGAGTGCACTGATTGTCATACAATTCTCAAGATCCTGATCCTCGAGCTCCTCAATGAATCCACAATCCTCAAATCCTCTTATCTCCTTAAAAATATCCAGAGTAAACTTCTTATCCCCAAAGGCGATCTCCATACTATTGCTTTCATAGTTTATGTTGGCCTTGGTGGTAGCTAGGAACGAACGCCCCAGAATGATGGGCGTGTTCCTCAAATTGTTAGGTACGTCCATGTCAAGGACGAGGAAATCTACGAGAAAATAGAAATTCTTAACCTTGACAATTACATTCTCAATAACTCCTCTCAGTGTGGTGACTGAACGGTCCGCTAATTATATAGTGTTACTGAGGTTGGCCTGAGTTTATCTAACCCAAACTTCTCATAAAGAGAAGTCGGGATTAGGTTGATGGATGCACCTAGGTCCAATAGTGCCCTATCAAAAGTGTATTCCCCAATAATGCATGAGATCAAGGGGGCACCTGGATATTTCTTCTTTTGAGGAAGGTGATGGAAGATAATAGAACTTGCCTGCTCAGAGAGAATCACCTTCCTCGAAGTGGGCTCTCTCAGCTTACACTTTTGGGTACACAGTTCTTTCAAGAATTTAGCGTAAGCCTGGATGTGCTTAACAGCGTCGAGGAGCGGAATATTTATCTCTACGCTCTTGAATAAATTCAGGAGCTCCTCGTTGCTATCTATGGTTTTCTTCTTCTTGGTTTTCAATAGGGCCTCAAGGAACGAGATATGGGTGGTATTTTCAATTTCTGGTCCCTAGGCCTTATTGTCTTCTTCAATCTCCTCCTTGTCTCTCTCAAGCTCCCTAGGGTTTTGACTTCTAGAAGGTAATTCAAGGTTCTAGGTCTGCTTCCCACTTCTCAAGGTGACAGAGTTTGCAGAGGCATAAGGGTTTGGGTCTTGAGGTGGGTTAGTGAAGATTGGAGGGCCTTGGTTGGTCATGTAACCAGAAGAAGAAGATGAGGGACCTTAACCACCTGAGCATGTGCGTATGGGTCCCTTTGATTCCCATACCCTTGGGCTCTATTTCCCTAATTTTGCACATTGCGCGGGTTGGATATGGGTTGGGATGGTAGAGATTCGGGTTGTCGAGTGTAAGAAATTAACCTGGATTGCAAGTTATCCAATGATGTCTTCATTTGCTGCATAAGCTGAAGCATGGACCCTTGCATTTCTACCATCTGCCGGTTTAACTCAGCCTGCCCTGCACATTGTTGGACATTCCAAGATGGCTGAGTAACCGGCCTTGGGGGCAACTAGGTGTATACTTGACCCTGACCCATAGGTCATTGAGATGCATAGTTGCTGGGTCAAGTTTGGGTCTGTTGCCCCTGACTTTTCCAGGAGAAGTTAGGGTGGTTCCTCCAACCCGAGTTTTCAATCCTTCCCTCCGCTTCCTAGCTTGCTGTTGAATCCACTAAATCAGACTCACTCCTCCCCCGAAAACGGGAGACCCCACCTACCCCCGGACCGGGCAGAATCAAAGCCCCTGACTTAACCTGACTTCCCCTACCCTATAAATCAGTTTCCCGGATGGACGAAGCTCCTTCCTACTGGCTTCCAATCCATCCCTTCTCCCCAGGTAGGCACTCCTTGCGGTTGAAATAAGGGAATGATAATTATCTTGCTTGTGATTCCAAGACTCACTAACTATACTGTAATCTGAGACCTCATACACTTGATTTAAACGCGGACTTTCAATCCTATTCCTCAGACCCCTTCTCCACGGACCTCACTTCCCAACTTTCATACTCAACTGTTGAATCCTAAACCTATGCCTCGGACTCAGACTCTGAATCGGGATCTTCATTTTGGTAAAGGTACTTTTTCTGATTGATTTATAACAGCATTAAAGTAGTGCAAGTAAAGTAAAGCCCCAGGTTGGTAAAGAGTCGACTTTTGTATTATTGATACAATGCAATTAGTGTCGGGACTCGAAAGACCCGACGCAAGGGGTATAAGGATGTTCGTTCTTGAAGTAAGGTGTATGTATGTCCCTAGTTCACAGTGGCATAAGCCAGACAACGTTCAGTCAGGGATCAATCATGTCCCTGAAGTGAAGTAAGGAGCATTCTTGATTGAAGAAAAAGCAGTTTCCTGTTGGGAGTTATAAGTGTTGGAATACGGGTTGGACCAAACATTCTCCTGCATTGCATACGCATCCTCATAGGATGAGGATGGAGAGAAGGAAGGATCAGAAAAACTAGGATCAAAGGCCCCAGTTTGGAACCCATAAGGTTCCGAGAAATCCTGGCTCACAGGTTGAGCCGAATCAAGTTGGTTCATGAACTCCCACCCCGTGGGAGCTCGCAAGGAATGGAATCCCGAATTTTGGGATTGAGTAGGTATAGAAGTGTTTCCTGAATTCCCAGACATCCATTCTTCCATTCTCTTAGCAACCAAGTCCATTTTATCCAATTTATTACAAATCAATTTCATGTCAAATGAATGAGAATCCTGGATCTCATTAGCACTTGACCTGGGTTGTTGGAACTGGTTGAATGCATCCATGGAGGCATGATTAATTGAGTTATCTCTCATTTCCTCAAACAGGTCTTTTTTTTTAAAACGTTAAGGAATGCAGTTGATGTGCATACATCTAAATAGCCAAAAATGTCTATTAATGCATGTTCTTAGTGTTATATTAGCATCATGCATTGTAAATATTGCATAACATGTATAATCATGCATTTAGGTCAAATTGTATAATTGTATAGTAATTATCTCATTTATGGCCAGGGACAGGGTGACTTTTAATCAGGGCCTTGGATCAAAGATCCAACCATACGAATCTCATCAGGGCGACGATTAGAGTTCAACGACTCCAAGATCGCCCTGATCGGACATCCGTAGCATCAGATATAGTTCAAGGAAGCCCAGAGATCAAGGGCCAAGATGGTGTCAATCCACGCTTCAGATGACAAATCTGATGGCACGGATGGGTTCGGATTGATGATCGCAGCCTAACAGCGTGAAAATCGGCTCAATCCAACATTCGTGGCACCTTCTACATGTCATAGAAGATGGACGGCTATGATGGTGCCACGTGGCACCATCACAGCCGCCCAAACTGGCCGCAGCATTGCTTCTCATCCTCTGAGGACACGGGCGAGGCAAGATCTGGGTTGTTGGATCTTGATCCAACGGCCACGGTCGCATGCGCTTAAAACGTAAGCGAGACAAAGAACCGGCTGTAGCGTAGCGGTCGAGTGCCCTTACGCGAGCGCGAGGCGTGGGTTCGACTCGCAATCAGAGGCGCATTCGCATTTAATCTCGACTGCGTGATCAGCTGTGGATGACCTAGATCACCCAATCGGGCGCACGTGCAATTGGACGCCCTACCTCACGCCTAATCACACGTGCAGGTGCGCAAAGCTGAAGCGGGTGAGGAGCGATCTGAGCCGTCCGATCTCGTGATCGGACGACTGAGATTTCTTGGGCGTGCGCTTGGCGTTAAGATGTGGGAGAGGAGGCATGCACACGTCTCCCACGATCAAGCCTTTAGTGACGGATAAATCCGTCACTAAAGACTTGATTTTAATGCTTTTGAATATGGAATGACCAAATTGCCTCTAATCCTTGCAACTATAAAAGGAAACCCCTACCCTATGAAATTCTTATCCCTTCCTTCACCTTTCTCCCTTTCCAAAGCTCAAGAGAAACTTGTCCCACACCTGGAATGCTACTCTAGAGCCAAATCAAAGCTTTTTCACCCCCGTTCCGAAAGTGGATCTCGTGAGGATGACAACATGCTGCCTCGTTCCCACTCTTCCTACTTCGTCCTCCTTCTTCCTGCTCTATCCTTCATCTTCTAGGCATCGCTCCGTTCAGCTCATCCTCCAAGCATTCATCAAGGAGGATAACATCTCTCTCCTTTTTAATCGCTTTCTAGAATAGAAATTTCCTCTTTCTAGTTGTAATCATTTCCCACTTTCTAGTTGTAAAAATAATATTATTTTATCAAGTGATTGTTTTCTCTCTCTCTTATTGTTTATATCAATTCCATTGTAATTATCTTATTTTCAAATAAAAATATAAAAAATATAATCGTGGATTTAAGATCGACGTAGCCTCCATGTGTTCGACTAGGAATTTCTTTATGAATTTTGGTAAAATTTTATCTGTTGACGGATTACTTCGCAAATCGCACTACAACGATGGGTTTTTTCAAATCCAACTTCGATCGCATAGTTTTTCGCTCGCAACATTTTGGCATCGTTGCCGGGGAGGCAATGATTTTCGATTTTCTTTCTGCATTTTACGTACTTCATTGTTTTCTAACTTGCTTTATTTCTCGTCTATTGTTTTGCAGTTACCTTAACAGGGAATCTTCAAGTGGTAGATTGGAGTAAAGTGCTGTTGAAGACAACTGTAAGTGCTCCCTATTCTTCCCCCTCCATAGATTTCATCTCACAACATTAATTCAAACCCCAATTAACCTAGGTGTTTGCATAAATCCTAGGGTTAGTTTGGTTGCTTAGATTCCCACCCACATTCATCTCACCCACATATAAAAAAAATCAACAAAAAGATACTACTTGTGGGATAAATCAAACATACACACTACATACACCCACATTCAAGGCACATAACCTAATTGATTTTTATCTACTCAACCAGATTCTGATCTATGGAATTGGTACATGTAAATCAACATAAAAAAGAGTAGAAATCAGTTTAGGTTAATCATTTTGTGTGCCTAACTCAGTGGTGCAATTTTGGCCAATTGTTTGAGTTGTTTGTGCTGCACCACTTAATCTAAAATCAACTCACCAAGTAGCTTCCCTTTAGGATTTTCAATTTAGGTCAATATTAGGCACTCCACTTTACTTTTGATTTCAAAAGGAAAAAAAGATCTTCACTCATGCTTAAAAATCTGGTTTGCCTTGAAACTTGATTGAATTAACCTAATTCCAAACCCTAAAAGCTACTTAAGTAGGATTTGAACATTAAAATACACTCTTAAAAAATAATCTTACTTGAAAACCCTAGTTGTGCACACACTCACACATATTCAATCAATCATTAAGGGAACAACCTATCTTAAGGGCCCACCACATTCCATATGCACTACAATCCCAGGCCTAAATAAAATCAAGTAGACATTGGCCTTAAGGACTGATTCACTCTTCGGAGTTTAGTTTGAGATTGTTTACGATTAACCTGCTTGTACCAATCAATCTGATGTCTAGCTAAGGGAGTAGCGTCAAACGACCGCGGTTGGGAGGTACACTAGGAACTGGAGGCGTAAGCCGAAGGAAGAACTTCTCCCCAGTCCCTCCTTCCAACTGGTTGGATTGATTGGATGCAAGCAGAGTAAATCTTTTATAATCTTAAGATGGATTCTGAGAGTCTGTAGATCCTTAGGCTACCCCACTTAAGGACAGGCTTGTTTTGTTGTGTTGCAGGATTCTTATCCCCAGTCCTTCCGACCTCTTCTTAGTTTAGGCTGGGAAGGAGGTCATTGAATCCCCGATTAGAAGGACCACTAGAGTATTCTAGGAGGCATAGATTGGATTTTGGCCAAATTGATCCCATGGCTGATCAACAATCTCCTCTGCCTCAGAATCCATAGGAGGTATTTCAAAGGTAGCTGGAATAAATGCAGAGAATGAAAGAATGGTTCCAGAGAATGCAAGGCGCTCAGCCCTTGAAGGATTTTTATGATCCTTCAAATTATGGGGAACGACCCGGCGACCGGATTCCTACCGAAGATGTAGAAATCAAGCCCTAGGTATTAAGCCTGATCAAACATTTTCATGGGCTTGGCTCTGAAGACCTGTTTCAGCACTTGGAGGGCTTGACCACTTTGGTTCAGATCACCAAGGTGCGAAACGTGAATGAAGAGCAAATAATCATGAGGCTCTTTCCCCACTTTCTTAGGGGGTTTTCAAGTTCCCAAGGCTTCTATTAGTATAGCAAACCTCTGCCTCACCAAATATTCGTCCATCTTTCCTTCCCCATTCATAGGTCTCCTTGGAGCTATCCTCCCACCTCCTTTCCGATAGCAGATCATCTCCATCTTCTCACCTCCATTCCAGAGCCACGCTGAAGCTTTCCTCGACCCGACATCCTCCTGCATCTCACCTCCATCATCCTGCTCCTCACCTCCTTTATCCGAGCTTTCGCTAGGCGTCGTCGTCTAGCCGAACAGCCGATTCAGGAGATTTCCTCTCACCCCCTCTCTTTTTATGCTTTCATAGTTGATTGTAATAGACATTGAAGTGATATCTATACCATTTTTGTTCCATCTCTATCTTGTGATTCATTTGCTTGTTTTCTTCTTACAAAAATACAAAAAAATAATAAAACCCTAAAATACCAAAAAGAAACAAATCAAAGCGTAGTTTTCAATTAAAGTAAACATCGCCTCCCTATGTTCGACCCGGGACTCCCTTGGAGTTTTGGTATAAATTTTATCTGATCGACGTGTTTTGCAACTACAACGACGGGTTACTTGTAACTCCGATTTTAACTCGCGAAACCCGTGCTAACGTGCATTTCTTAAGCTACGTTCTGGATGACCTACCAATGGGCTATTACCCACGATAACTTGCCAGCCATACTCGTGCGGTGAAGTGTGGCTTATTTCTCTTTTTTTTCTTTTCTTTTCTCCTTTTCTATTTTGTTTTTTTCTTTTTGGATATTTCTCTTTTCTCTTTTCTTTCTTTAAGTAAGTGACTTCCCTGATCTAAGATTTACCTAGAGGCAGCAGGAAAAGAATGGTCATGTTACTGGGCTCTGGACAACCTACCAAGCTATTACCCACGATAACTTGTTAGCCATACCACCGTAAAAGGTTTATTAGCTACCCAATTTCTGTTAAAATCACCGAAAAGTGAGTCAGTGCCAATAGTGTGTAGATGCTTAAACTTAAAATCCCCTCAAATCAGAGGGTGAGTTGATAAGTCGTGTACTTATCACCCTAACTTATTTAACCAATTAAAATCTGAATTTAGAATGTCGAGGACTCTAGAAACAAGTTCACATTTTAGTGGACACTTGGGCTGATTAAGCCCAAAGACTTGAAGGGTCTTAGTGTTCAAATCATACAGTTTTATTCTTTAAGATTGAAAATTTTCTAAAGTTCAATTTTTCTTTCCTAATTGAACTTTTTTTTAATAAATAAAAAGAAAACAAAAAAAGTCTACGGAGCTGATGAAATAATTCAGAGATGAATATCCACCCCTCCATGCCTATCTAATGCAATGTCCTCATTATATTAAAAAAACATGAAATAGAGTGGAGTAGAGTAGAAAGCACCTGAATTGCGTGAATAACAAGTCTACTCTGAGATGAAAAGAAACTGTATACGTGCTGAATTTAGTGCCTTCATCTAAGTACACTATACAAAGAAGAAGAAATAAAGAATTCACAGGTGCAGGTCAGAATCCGAATGAGAAAATTTAGCTTTGGACCAGCCAGGAGAAGATGACCACAAATGTGGACCAGATTGTGTGTAGACCCATACCCCATGGTCGAGTATTGTTAACGGGGACAACCGCGATGCGTCTCTTATAGTAGAGTCATTGTAGTATAGGATAAGATGGCTCTACGGTTGCCGTTACAATTAAAAATTTATTACTCGGAAATAAAAGAGTTCCCGAGGTCGAACTCAGGGAGCAAGTCGTATTCTAGAAGTACAAATTCTTATTACAAAAATAAAGAGAGAGAGAGAGAGAGATGAAAAATTTGGCTTCTTCTTCTTCTCTTCTTTCTTCCTCTTTGTCTTCTCCTCTTTGGCTCTTGGTTTCTTCTTCTTTGCCTATCTCCTCGTGGTCTTCTTCTTATGTCTTCTGTTCTTCCTTGTTTTCTCTTCTTTCTTTTTCTGCAGATCTTCTTCTTCTTCTTTTTCTTCTTTCTTGTCTTTCCTCTTCTTTGCCGCGGTCCTGCTTCTTCTTTTCTTCTTCTTCCTTGCCTTCAAGACGTCGTCTGATTTTGCAATCAGACGACTTAAACTGATGCTGCTACAGTGTACCTCTTAGCTTCCTTCTTCTTCTTCACCTGTGCCTGCACACTTCAAGGTTTTCGTCAGAGGGCAAAACCTACTCTACCCTCCCCCTCCCCCACGTCTCTCTCTCTCTCAGAATTCGCTCTTAGGAAAGCTCTCCCAGAGCAACCGGGTAATCGGGTACGCGGGTCACGCCCGGGTCCAGGCCCACCAGCGTGCGGTGGTGGGCGAGGAGTGCAGGTCGGGCTAATCGGGTCGGGCCAGGTCCGCGGGGCGTGAGCGCGGACGAGGTCGGGTAATCGGGCGGGTGAAGGGGACCTCACCTCGAGATCTGAGGCGAACAGCTTAAGGCACTTTTTGCCTTTAAGCGCCCACTCGCCTCAGTGAGTTTCCGAGGTGGGACTAAATGTCCCACCCCAATTTGGGCGCCTGCGCGGAGGAAGCAGTGGCAGTCGAGGCTTCGCGCAAGGGCTTCGCCCCAGCTGTAGCCTGGGACTCTTCGCGAAGATACCCCGCGCAGCCTGGGAGCCTGATCTGGGCGTGGCGCACCTGGAGCAGCAGGTCGAAGGAGCTTCGCTACTCAGCAATGGCGATGGCGGGCGCAACACCTGTCCACAACAGCACGGCCTCTCGGCCTAATCAGATATGCGGAGGACCTTCGCCATGACACGGCGAAGGTGGTCGGGGGGTCTGCAGGTGGCGGGGCGGAGCCTAAGGGCCTCCCTAGGTCAAACTGTGGGTTGGGAAATGGGTGTGTTCGGTGGAGTTGCAGAGGGCGATTGGTGGGAAGTGGAAGGGCGGAAATGGATCAAGGTGAGGAGGCGGAGGATATGTGCAGGTCGGCGAGCCGTGTGGGGTGCTGGAGTGACGGGAGCGGGTCGCCGGAGTTTGGCCGGAGATGGAGAAGGTGAGGGTGATTGGGCAAAATCGAGGGCGACAGTAAGGGTTTACAGTGAGGAAAAGAAAGAGGGGATAGAGAAGACTAATTCTAATCTAGCTAAAGTGACGAAGGGGACGAAGAGGCTGCCGGCTCGTACCTATCGGAGCTGGAGAAGAAATGCCCAGTGGGGGAGGACGGCGACGACGATGGGGCAGAGGCAGCGCGCGCCGGTATTGCGCGACGCGGAGGAGAATCAGGAAGAAGTCTTCACTGCTGGTATTGCGGCAGAGCGAAGAGGAGGAGGAGGAGGAACCGCTGGAGCTGGAGGGCTTCTGCCGGAGTGGGAAGAGAGGAAAGTTGTGGGGTTTTCTCCGTCAGATCCAAGCTGGGAAGAACGGCGGAGCGACGGGGGTATTTATAGGGGCAGAACCAGAGAGGAGGGCGGAGGGAGACGACGTGTCTCCCTCGCCGGAGGACGCCGGAGGAAGGATACCCATACCGTCCGTGCGTTCGCACAGGCGGTATTGGTGGTCGCAGCACTCAGGGGGGTGCTCCTGCGGTGGCTGACGACGCAGGGCACCCCCATTTGACCTGGCAAGCCCTCCCCCTCACCCTGCGCAGCGTCGTGCTCCGCGCAAGGTCGTTAGAGCATGGTGCTGGTCAGGTTTTGCAGGAGGAACCTGAACGCAAAGAACGAAGGAGAGTTAGGGGCCAAAATGTGAGGGTTCAAAAGTTGAGGGCCAAAAAGTAAATATATGAGGACCAAAGTGTAAAGTTGGTCAAGAAAGTTTCTTCTTCGGCTCAAGTTTTTATACATGACTAATTAGGACCTAAGGATTCTGATGGTGAATTTTATTTCTAGATTAAACCTTGATTGATCGGTCAATTTACGCAAATATCCAAATTAAGTTGTTAATTGGGCATGGTTCTCAATGTAGGTCAAAATGGGTTTCTAAGGTCAAATTGAAGGTTCTAAACCCTAGAGATTATTTTTCTGTGAATTTTAGAGGGTTTAGTTGATTTTTTCTATGTCTCGAACCTCGTGTATTTAAGTGGGTTTATTTTTAGGGTTAAAGGATGTCATTTAATTCGTCGGAGTTGCTGTAGCCCTTGTTGAGTCATTTCATCCCACTTTTCTTCTTATTAGGTTGTTTTGACCTATGTTTGGACCCTGAGTTACCCTATTTTCAGATTGGATTGGTGAAATTGCATTTTTACCTCTCAGTTTATGTTTTCTTTGCAAACTCAGAATCTCTCTGAGCCAAGCCTTTCTAAGGTTATGTAGGAGCTTTTTCTTGCAAATCAGGGTTAAATGGTGCTAGTTTAGGGTTTGTGACGAGGTTCTCATCACACCCCCATGCCTAGCTTTTGCTAGTCCCTTAGCAAAAACCTAAGGTTTTAACCTCTGGTCTAGACCATGATATTCATAACCACTTCAGATAAGTGCCTTTTCATTTGAACCTAGATTAGGTTAGAATGCTGACCATAGGCTTAAAAGGTACTTCTAGTACCAACCAAGATCCAGATCTGTCTAGCCTTAGCCTCAGTCTTTGGCAAAGGTTTTTAAGACCCACAAGAACTAACCTAAGGTTTATTGGACTTTGTGGTTAAAGCACCCCGTGCTTGAAATGATTTTTGCCTTGGTTTAGTTCGCAGTGCATTTTGCAAGAGAGAGAGAAGTAGAAAGTATTTTTGTTTGGAGAGTTTTTCTCTCTCTTTTTCTTTTTAGTTCTAGCCTAGGATTGGCTTTTCAACACGGTCTGTATCAGATTCATTGCTCCCATCATCAATCCTCAAGGGTTCCTTGCGATTGATGCTTCGAGATAGCACCGCCCATGGCAACCCCCAGAACCCTGGCTATTGAGATTTCGAGATAATCTCATCCATGGTGTTCCGTGGCCGAATTCAGACCCTGGCAGTTGACACTTAGTGATAATGCCATCCATGGAATCTGAACCAGCAGGGTGCTTACATGCCCCCAGTAGGATATGTGAATATCCTAAGAGACAAGCACCGAGGAGATGATATTTTGTTACGCATCTTTGAGGGGATTTCCTGCCTCTCCGCGCTAGGAACTCGTCCAAATCAACTTGTGTTGATCGGCCGCTCCTACTCTTGGTGTACTTTTCAGAATTTTGCGACGCTTCTGCGTGATTTTGATTTTTACGCTTACTGAACCAGGCTGTGTGTGAGGTTAGGGTGCTTAGGTTACTGAGTCCCGTAAATCAAAAATTAGTTAATGAGGCCAAATACTCCCTAAGCCTTAGACCTAATACTTCAGCTTTTCATTTTCCTCAACCTCTTGAGTGTCCAGATCTTAATGGGTACTAAGAGTCTATTCAAGAATGCCTAAGGTTTGCGTTCTTACTAATCTCATTATGCACTTTTCAGTTATTTTCTTGAATGAGGTCTAGAACTTAGGTTAATTCCTTAGTTCCTTACTAATGACTATCACTTGTTTCTCATATTTTGTGCTCCTTTTTTCCTTTTGTTTCTTTTTTTTCTTCTCCTTCACAAAATTTCCTTTCTCCTCTTATTCTCTTATTCTTTTTCGAAAAATTTTTAATTTTTATGGTGTTTTTGGCATATGTGAATTTTTTGTTTGAAACCTTTTCTTACACGTTTTGCACTTTCATAGCCCCCCATGCCTAAGATTTGTAATGTCCTCATTGTAACTTAGGGGGTTTTTATTCAACTTAGTTCATACATTAGGATAGATGTTTTGATGAGTGAATGGGTCGGGGTGACTGTTGCGAACGATTTTTAATCTCAGATGTAAGCACCTAAGGTGGAGTCGACTGTCCTAAAGTGTGAATTTTAAGTGCACAAAGGTTTTAGAAAAGGTTTCAGGTTTTTAAAGAGAATGACGGGCTGCCTCCCGTTGAGTGCAAAATTTGATGCCTTCAGCCAAGCGGGAAATGCGATGGAGAGGGGATGGTGAAATCAGCAGAGTTTTGTAATACAAGCACCTTGATTAAGAGCCTGGTTGGTCCAACCAGGTGCTTGTTCAGATCAACAGGCTGATGATGCAGCCCAAACCCAATCAATCTGGTGGGTTGATAGATGTGGATAAAAAGGTGTGGAACCCACCATATACTATGAAGCTCAGATGGATGTGGAAGTGAAAACGCAGGGTTTGGCTGAGTCGAATCAGCCTAGTCAGAGTAGGGACCCGTAGAATAATCAATGAATGACGCGGAAACCCTACAGGGGTGATCAGAGAATGATGAAGCATGATATGTAGTCTGATCAATGTTCCAAACCCGATGTGGAAATGCAATCGGCTCGGTGAGAGGTGAATCTGAATAGAAATTGAGTCCGGTTGCGGGTTGGGGTTGGGAAGAGGTTTTGATTAGTTCTGTGTGTGCAGACGAGGTGGCAACTGTGTATGAGGGCTCTTCTAGAAAGGAATGACAGGTGATTTTCTGTAAAGAGTCCTCTGGTAACTATCAAATGCCTGAAGAGTGTTTGTAGGATGAAAGAAATCTGAATTGAGAAAAGATTTGAATTCTGGGTTGCAATCACTCTTGGCATTTTCTATTTTTGGTTCCTGAGGATCGAAAAGGAATGATTCTGTGTTATCAGTGATCTCGGGAATCAGGACCTCAGAGTCAGAGTCAGAGTCATGTGAACTGAGGTCGTAGATGGGCCTGGCGTGTTCAGGAAGGAGAATCTCTCCGCAATTATAGTCGGATCTGAAGTTGTCGGAGAGTTTGCGAAAATGAGATTCATGATTATGAATTCCACCGCAGCATAAATCATCAGATGTGGAATCAGCAGCCTGACTGGGGTCTAGCCTATATGTTAATTCTGGGCTTAAAAAGGTATTCTATCTAGGCTCAAGCTCGAAGCTGGTAGGATAGACCCAATTAAAACCTTGCTCATCCAACTCCTCAGTTTATGTATCATAAATTGGCATGTTTTCTGAAAAATCGATCAGATGTCCTGAGGATGTTGGAGAGGGACATTCATCAAATAGAGGCCCGAAATCATATTCTGTAAAAATTTGATCTTTCTCATAAGGGGCCTCATAATCTTCCCAATAAGTTTCAGATCTAGGTTCTAGGCTTATGATGTGGGTAGAGTTACTAGAACCTAAGTCTGAATAACCTTCGAGGGCCACCTTATCAGAATAAGGGGCGGAATTTATACCCTCAAAAGGTTCAGTTCTAATCTCATTGTTGCAGGAGTTTTGGAACTCTAAGCTTGGCAATTCATGCTCTAAGTTTAGCTCATCATTGTGTTCCCCTGCAATATCCCAACCTAATTCAATGTTGTCTTCTATCTGGGTTGGGATTCTACAACCACTTTGTGCCTCAGTCCCGAGATCTGGGAAACTGGATTATTCCTTAATATTGTTCCAAGATGGTTCCTCCTCTGTTTCTGGTATATACGGGTATTTCTGGTTGATAATTTGTTCTACTGATTTCATCATTTCTACCCGTTTTATAAGGGCATCTTGGTGTTGTTCCCAAAGTACAGGATTTGTCAAGCATTGAAGGTATTCAGATTGGTGTAATTTTTCTATCTCAATGTATCCTGTCATGAGCATATCTCGGGTTGATCCTTTTGTAACTTCTGTCAATAGAATTTGGGCACAGTTTATGATGAAAGCTGTGGTTGTTGGGACATCAACCTGAATGTTTTCTATTGGTGTTGAGGGTTTACATTTAATTTCATAGAATTCAAGGGCATCCTCAATCATCTTATCTTTCATGGATCTCAGATATTCAGGTTTTTTGAATGGTAGTCTTAATTGGTGTGGCTGCATCTTTGAATCAGGTGGTGGAATCAAGATATAGAATCGAAGTTTGAATCAAGATGGAAGAAGGGGATTTTGTTCAGAATCAGAGGAAAGAGGGGCTATGTGAATGATTTCTGCAAAAACAAGGGAGCCGAGGCTTAGCCTCGGGGAGAGTGAATTTCTATAGGAGGTTTCAAGGACCTCCTGCCAAACACTGAAGGACTGGATGAGATAAGCAGGTGCTGGACCCAATCAAGACACCCAAAAATTGTTGGGTGACTATAGAGGTGCGGGGCAGATGGACCCCTTGATCAAAAAGATCGTCCACCTAAGAATTACCTGGGCAGCCAGAGAGGGTGAGTCCTGCGAAGACCCCTACACGGTAGAGCGTCCCCACGGGTTACAGGGTTTCCCCCACCCGACCTCTCTTGTCACTGAGATTCCAGGTAGACCAGAATGGGGATCTTGACCTCTTAAGTCTACCAATTTTAGTTTAAGATCAGGGTGTTTAAAGTTACACTTGAACTCTAGTCTTTTAAGTGCAAAGAGTGACCTAATTTTAAGGTTGGTTGATCCAAGGGGTCAACTTCACCTCTTGTTTCCTTTGAGAGTTTTTGGGTCTTGTATTTTAAGGTTCAAGTGTTTAGAGAGCCAATTGCTTAGGATTTCTCTGAATAGGTATTTTCAATCAATAGCTTAGGCACGCTTCTTTTGGATTTTCTCAATTCTTGATTAAGGGGTGTGTCTCTAAAAACCTTAGCTTTTCAATCCTTGAGTTGGCTCTACTTGGTCCAGTTAGCTCTTTGTTGGGTAATTAGGGTTCAGGCAAGAAGGTGTTAGCCCTTAATTACCTTAATAGTGTGTGCAGGAATGGTGGGTTGAAATTTGAAAACATGCAGCTTTGATGGTTTACTAGGTATGGAAGACAGGTTGTACCTATATTGCTTGTTCTTTTCTTTTTCTACCTCTTTAGAATTGAGGGTTAAAGTGAGGATAGAAGAAATAAAAATTACCTGTCCTCGGAGTGGTTATTGTGCGGCTGCTTGATTTTCCTTTACCTGCACACAAGAGAGAAGATTAGCAATTGTTAAAAAGAGTTCAAGGCTTCTAGAATAGCCGTTGCTCCCCGGCAACGGCGACAAAAATTGTTAACGGGGACAACCGCGACGCATCTCTTATAGTAGAGTCATTGTAGTATAGGATAAGACGGCTCTACGGTTGCCGTTACAATTAAAAATTTATTACTCGGAAATAAAAGAGTTCCCGAGGTCGAACTCAGGGAGCAAGTCGTATTCTAGAAGTACAAATTCTTATTACAAAAATAAAGAGAGAGAGAGATGAAAATTTTGGCTTCTTCTTCTTCTCTTCTTTCTTCCTCTTTGTCTTCTCCTCTTTGGCTCTTGGTTTCTTCTTCTTTGTCGATCTCCTCGTGGTTTTCTTCTTATGTCTTCTGTTCTTCCTTGTTTTCTCTTCTTTCTTTTTCTTCAGATCTTCTTCTTCTTCTTCTTCTTTCTTGTCTTTCCTCTTCTTTGCCGCGGTCTTGCTTCTTCTTTTCTTCTTCTTCCTTGTCTTTCCTCTTCTTCGCCGCGGTCCTGCTTCTTCTTTTCTTCTTCTTCCTTGCCTTCAAGACGTCGTCTGATTTTGCAATCAGACGACTTAAACTGATGCTGCTACAGTGTACCTCTTAGCTTCCTTCTTCTTCTTTACCTGTGCCTGCACACTTCAAGGTTTTCGTCAGAGGGCAAAACCTACTCTACCCTCCCCCTCCCCCACGTCTCTCTCTCTCTCTCTCAGAATTTGCTCTTAGGAAAGCTCTCCCAGAGCAACCGGGTAATCGGGTACGCAGGTCACGCCCGGGTCCAGGCCCACCGGCGTGCGGTGGTGGGCGAGGAGTGCAGGTCGGGCTAATCGGGTCTGGCCAGGTCCGCGGGGCGTGAGCGCGGACGAGGCCGGGTAATCGGGCGGGTGAAGGGGACCTCACCTCGTGATCTGAGGCGAACAGCTTAAGGCACTTTTTGCCTTTAAGCGCCCGCTCGCCTCAGTGAGTTTCTGAGGTGGGACTAAATGTCCCACCCCAATTTGGGTGCCTGCGCAGAGGAAGCAGCGGCAGTCGAGGCTTCGCGCGAGGGCTTCGCCCCTGCTGCAGCCTGGGACTCTTCGCGAAGATACCCCGCGCAGCCTGGGAGCCTGATCTGGGCATGGCGCGCCTAGAGCAGCAGGTAGAAGGAGCTTCGCTGCTCAGCAATGGCGATGGCGGGCGCAACACCTGTCCACAA
Organism: Thalassia testudinum; assembly: GCA_037157565.1. Lineage (NCBI taxonomy): Eukaryota > Viridiplantae > Streptophyta > Magnoliopsida > Alismatales > Hydrocharitaceae > Thalassia > Thalassia testudinum. The sequence continues at coordinate 134,835,697 of JAZHRO010000003.1, read as the reverse complement.
CAGCACGGCCTCTCGGCCTAATCAGATATGCGGAGGACCTTCGCCGTGACATGGCGAAGGTGGTCGGGGGGTCTGCAGGTGGCGGGGCGGAGCCTAAGGGCCGCCCTAGGTCAAACTGCGGGTTGGGAAATGGGTGTGTTCGGTGGAGTTGCAGAGGGCGATTGGTGGGAAGTGGAAGGGCGGAAATGGATCAAGGTGAGGAGGCGGAGGTTATGTGCAGGTCAGCGAGCCGTTTGGGGTGCTGGAATGACGGGAGCGGGTCGTCGGAGTTTGGCCGGAGATGGAGAAGGTGAGGGTGATTGGGCGAAATCGAGGGCGACAGTAAGGGTTTACAGTGAGGAAAAGAAAGAGGGGATAGAGAAGACTAATTCTAATCTAGCTAAAGTGACGAAGGGGACGAAGAGGCTGCCGGCTCGTACCTACCGGAGCTGGAGAAGAAATGCCCAGTGGGGGAGGACGACGGCGACGACGGGGCAGAGGCAGCGTGCGCCGGTATTGCGCGACGCGAAGGAGAATCAGGAAGAAGTCTCTGCTGCTGGTATTGCGGCAGAGCGAAGAGGAGGAGGAGGAGGAACCACCGGAGCTGGAGGGCTTCTGCCAGAGTGGGAAGAGAGGAAAGTTGTGGGGGTTTTCTCCGTCAGATCCAAGCTGGGAAGAACGGCGGAGCGACGGGGGTATTTATAGGGGCAGAACCAGAGAGGAGGGCGGTGGGAGACGACGTGTCTCCCTCGCCGGAGGACGCCGGAGGAAGGATACCCATATCGTCCATGCGTTCGCACGGGCGGTATGGGTGGTCGCAGCACTCAGGGGGGTGCTCCTGCGGTGGCTGACGACGCAGGGCACCCCCATTTGACCTGGCAGGCCCTCCCCCTCACCCTGCGCAGCGCCATGCTCCGCGCAAGGTCGTCGGAGCATGGTGCTGGTCAGGTTTTGCAGGAGGGTCCTGAACGCAAAGAACGAAGGAGAGTTAGGGGCCAAAATGTGAGGGTTCAAAAGTTGAGGGCCAAAAAGTAAATATATGAGGACCAAAGTGTAAAGTTGGTCAAGAAGGTTTCTTCTTAGGCTCAAGTTTTTATACATGACTAATTAGGACCTAAGGATTCTGATGGTGAATTTTATTTCTAGATTAAACCTTTCTTGACCGGTCAATTTACGCAAAAACCCAAATTAAGTTGTTAATTGGGCATGGTTCTCAATGTAGGTCAAAATGGATTTCTAAGGTCAAATTGAAGGTTCTAAACCCTAGAGATTATTTTTCTGTGAATTTTAGAGGGTTTAGTGATTTTTTCTATGCCTCGAACCTCGTGTATTTAAGTGGATTTATTTTTAGGGTTACAGGATGTCATTTAATTCTTCGGAGTTGCTGTAGCCCTTGTTGAGTCATTTCATCCCACTTTTCTTCTTATTAGGTTGTTTTGACCTATGTTTGGATCCTGAGTTACCCTATTTTCATATTGGATTGGTGAAATTGCATTTTTACCTCTCAGTTTATGTTTTCTTTGCAAACTCAGAATCTCTCTGAGCCAAGCCTTTCTAAGGTTATGTAGGAGCTTTTTCTTGCAAATCAGGGTTAAATGGTGCTAGTTTAGGGTTTGTGACGAGGTTCTCATCAAGTATATCTAAGGTTTTGGATAAAAATTATCCAAAACCTGAGATCAGTACGCAAGCGGGGTCAGGCCTACGATTTGTGAGGATGCAACCCAAGACCAAAAAGTCGGATAGCAGAGAGATCAAGCTCAAAAAGATAATCAAGGAATGCTTGCTTGGGTTGGACATCCTCTGAGTCAAAGATGTCATAAGGATCCTGGTAGAAGGTTGGTGGTTTTAGACAAATAGGCACCCTTAGACTCAATCTTCTGCTTCCTCTAGAATTAACTTCCCAAAGCTTCATTTCCCACTTCCTATCCTCCACAATTAGTATTTCAACTTTAATGACCTCATGCATGTTAATCACCCCATTTGAAATTTCCAAGTCTAAAAGATGCGATTGAATTAGAATCGCCTTGGGTCTAGTGATCTCAAAATCAAATTCGTTAGTAAACTCCATGGGGTGTGATTGAGGATCGGGGCTATGAATTGAATCCTTCAAAAAGTGAGATAAAGAAATAATTTGATCTACTTCTTTCCGATCAATCCAACCAGTTAGAGGGAGGGACCGGGGAGAAGGTTCTTCCTTTGCTTGCACCTCCGGCTCCTAGTGTACCCCCTAGCAGCAATTGTTTAATTCTGCTCTCCTAGCTAGACATCAGATTGAACGGTAGAAACAGACTAATCGAAAATAATCTTGGTCTGGGCTCTGAAGAGCGAGTCCAATCCTTAAGGCCAATGTCTACTCTGTTTTAATTAGGGTTAGGTTTGAATGTGCTTTGGAATATGATGGGCCCTTTATCTGGGTTGTGCCCTTAATGATTGATTGATATGTGTGTGCATGCACAACCAATGATTTTCGAGCAAGATTATTTTTGGATGCAGTGAATTTTAGGGTTTAAATCTTTCTTAGTAGCTTTTAGGATTCAACTTTAGGTGTATTCAATCAAGTTCAATTGGCACACCATGTTTTGAAAGCACGGGTGAAGATGTTTTCCTTTAAATCTTAAAAAGAATGTGGAGTGCCTGGTAAATCCCTAAAAGTTGAACCTATGTGGCAATTACTTGATGAGTTATTTTTAGTTGAAGTGGTGTGACCTAAATAACTCAAACAATTGGCTTGATGCACCAGTTTGTTAGACACACAAGTGATTACCTAATCTAATTTCTATTCGATTATGTGTTTGGGTGTGTGTACCGATTCCAAAGGTCGGTTTACCAGTTGAGTTTGAAAATCAAAAGAGGTTGTGTACCTCTGTGAGATTTTTTTAAATTTTTCTTTTATAAGTGGAGGGTGAGGTGGGTGGAGGTGACAAACAAACAATAAAAAACTAACCTTAGAGTTTATAAGAACACCTAGGTTGATTTGTGTTTGTGTTATTACGTGGTGGAATGAAAACTAATGGGTGGGAGGTGGGGGTAAACTTACAGACCCTTCAACAGCACTTTAGTCTAATCTATCGCTTTTGCCTATCTCGAGAGAGTACCTGCAATCAAAATAAGAAAGGAGAGAAGTGAGGTAAAAGATAAGTAAGGCAGGAAAACGTGAAAAATCAAAAAGCGTCGCCTCCTCAGCAATAGCGCCAAAATGTTGTAGTCAAAAAATCTGTGCAAACAGAGTTGAGTTTTGGAAAACTCATCGTTGTAGTTTGATTAGCAAGAAAAATCGTCAACAGATAAATTTTACCGAAACTCAAAAGAAATTCTGGGTCAAATACAGGGAGGCGGACGTTTGATTAAAAATTACGTTTGTTTTATTTGTTACGAAGCAGATTAGCTAGTCGAAATTATTCAAAACTAGCTATCTACTTAAATAATAATGAATAGAAGAGAAAGAGAGAATATTACAAATAAAGACAAAATAGAGATAGAATAAACATGGATTTCACAATCAAGTGATGTTCATTACAACTAATCATTCACTAAAAAGTTGGAAAGATTACAACTAGAAAGCGGTAAATCTACTTTAGAAAGTGGTAAAAGGAAGGTGGAGAGAAGTTATCCTCCTCGACGGTTGCTTGGAAGACTAGCCGCAATGACGAAGCGCCCGGACGAAAGTGGTGAGATGTGGGACGAAAGAGAACGATGAGGTACAAGGGAGAATGGGGCAAGACGACATCATAGCAGGATCCGCTTCCCGAATGGCGATGAGAGGACCACCGCGGAATGCTCCACGAAGGGGATGAGAAGGTGGAAAAATTATAATTTTAACTCTAATGGAGCATCTTGGGTTTGGGACAAGCTCTTAGAGCTTTGGAGGAGGTGAGAGAAGAGAGGAAGGGATGATGAAAGTGTGGGGGTCGTAGGGCTATTTATAGGTGAAGTTTGAATGGGCAAAAATGTCATTTTATGCATAAAACATTAATTCAGGGCCTTTAGTGATGTATTTAAATGGATAAAACATTTAAACTCTAATTCATTTGCATTGTTTTGATCACATGCATTAAGATTTTATTAATCATTTTTAAAATATCACCACATTCAGTTGTTTAATGCATAACTTGCTCGATCGTTGTCTGATTTGAAAGGTTTAAGAGTTCTTTCTAGAGCTTTTAAGACTTTTGAACATAAATGCTGAAAACATGCCATCAAAGTGTGATAGATATTTGACATAATTATGGCATCATTGTTCTAAATTAAGAAAATGGGTGCAACATGATGACTTCCGATCGAGGAGGCCCCCAACACAGTACTACTCTTGCCCAAGCACGCGTAACTTCAAAGTTCTGATGGGATCCAGTGCATTGATGCTGGTATAATCGCACTCGTTACGATTTTGTTTATCTTTTTTATAATAAGATCACATCCATCCATTTTTTATGTATCTTACTCATTCCTTATTCGATACAAGTGATTTAAGGGTCGCCTTTGAGATTTTCGAAACTTATGAACCCAAATAACGATTTAAGAACACAAATTGTGACTTATACTTAGGGAACAAAATGAATTAATGTTCTCAATCGAAAAAAATGGATGCAACAACAGGACATCCTAGGAGGTCATGCAATCTAGTCTAGTCCTTTCAAAGCACGCTTTTCTTTGGATCTTGATGAGATGCAATGGATTTGTGTTGGCTTGATCACACGTATTAAGATTTTGTTAATCATTCTTACAATATCGTTGCATCTATTCGTTTAGAGAATAGTTTGCTACTTTATTATCTGATTCAAATGATTTAAGTGTTCTCTATAGAAGTTTTGAGCGTTATGAATCTAAATGTCTATCGCATCCCATCATAGTATAAGAGATATTTAACGTACATAAGAGTTCACGCTCTCGATCAAAGTAATGGGCATAACACAAGGAATTCCAAGGTCTCTTTACCTAGCTAGTACTACTACTATCTAACAAGCACGCTTAACTTCGGACTTCTGATGGGATTCGATGCATTAATGCTAGTATTATCCCACTCACAAGGATTTTGTTTATCTCTTTTTCTAATATAATCATGTTTATCTATTTTCTATGTATCTTGGTCATTCATTATCCGGCATGAGCAATCCAAGAGTCTTTGAGATTTTCGAATCTTCTAAACTAGAATATCAATTAAACAACACAAATTGTGTCTAATATTTAAGGAATAGAAGGGATGAATATTTTCGATCGAAAAATAGATGCAACACAAGAACTTCCAAGGAGGTCACCCAATCTATTCCACTCCCACCAAAGCACACTTATCTTCATATCTTGATTAAGTTTGATGCATTTATGTCTGTTTAATCACACACATTAGAATTTTATTAATCATTTTAAAAATATCATCACGTCCATTCTTTCAGTATATTTCTTGCTACTTCGTTATCTAATTTGAATGATTTAAGAGTTCTTTCTGGAGCTTTCGAGCCTTCCGAACCTAAATGTCGATCCCATCCTGACAAAGTATGACAGATATTTGACATCCTCAAGGGATCATGATTGTCAATCAAAAAAATGAGGGTATGAACAAGACTTTGTAGCAAGACTCCTAATGTAGCATTGGTCTCGCTGAAGCATGCTTAACTTCGGAGTTCTGATGGGATCTGGTGCATTACTGCTATTATGATTGCATCTGTTAAGATTTTGTTTATCCTTTTTATAATAGGAGGGCATCCATTAGTTTTCTATGTATCTTCCTCATTCATTTTCCAAAACAAGCGATGCAAGAGTCATCTTTGAAATTTTTGAACCCTCTGAACCTGAATATTGATTCAACACAATAAATTATGATTGACATCTAATGAATAAAACAATTGAATGTTCTCGATCGAAAGAATGGATACAACACATGGACTTCTCAGGAGGTCACCCATTTTAGTCTACTCACACCAAAGTGCACTTATCTTCAAATTTTATCAAATTCGATGCATTTATGTTGGTTTAATTACTCCTCTGTTGTCTGATTCGAAAGATTGAAGAGTTTTGATTGAGCTTTTGAAGTTGAATGTCAATTGCATCCTGTCCAAGTGTAATAGATATTTGACGTACCCATGGGATCCTGGTTTTGGATTAAAAAAATGATTGCAACACATAAGGACTTCCTTATAAGTCACCTAGCTTAGTATTATTTTCGCCCAAGCACACTTAACTTCAAAGTTCTAAGAGGATCTAATGCATTAATGCTTGTACGGTCACATCCTTTCAGATTTTGTTATATTTTTTTAATATGATGACATTGATCAATTTTCTGTGTATGTTGCTCATCCGTTATCTAATACGAGTGATCTAAGAGTCGTCTTTGATATTTTCAGATCTTCTGAACTCAAATATTAATTCAACATCATAATTTGTCTCAGATATTTAAGGAACAAACCGAATTAATATTTTTGATCAAAAAATAGTTGCAACACAAAAACTTCCCAATAGGTCACCCAATCTATTTTGCTGCCACCAAAGCGCAGTTATCTTGAGATCTTGATTAGCTCTGATGGCTTATGATGGTTTGATCTCATGCATTGAAATTTGTTAATTATTCTTAAAATATCACCATGTTCATTTGCTTAACACATATCTTCCTCCTTTGTTCAATTTGGAAGATTTAATACTTCCTTCTAGAGCTTTTGAACCTCAATATCAAACACATTCCGTCACAATATGTCAGATATTTGACATATCCAATGAATCACGGCCATCGATCAAAAAAATGAGGGCAACATGAGTACTTTTGATGAGGTCATGGAACATAGTACAACTCTCGCCGAAACATGTTTAACTTTGAAGTTCTGATGGGATCGAGTGTATTATTGCTAAATTATCGCAACCGTTGGGATATTATCTATTTTTTAATTGGACCACATTCATCCATTTTCTACTTATTTTGCTCATTTGTTATCCGATACGAGAGATCCAAGGGTCATCAAGATTTTTGGACTTCTGAACACAAATATCGATTTAACATCACAAGTTGTGCATGATACACTACTAGAAAAATGAGATATACCATTGGTTATATAAGTGATGACAAATATATTTTTGCCATTGGTTATTTATATAAGCGACAACGAATGAGGCATTAAAAATGACCTACTGTTGTCATTAACAAAAAGCAACAGTGGACACGTGAGGGAGATTTTGATATTCACCGTCGATTGGCAAAGCGAAGGTAAATCTATATTTGCCGTTGTTTATTTCCATAAGCAATGGTGAATTGCGGGTCACTGACGTCACCAGCATTTGGGCACGAGAGAAGGATTCCATTTTGACATTTTCTGTCACTTATTAATTAAACCGACGGTAAATGTCAGTTGATCTATACGCATGCAGTGCCCACTCCTCCCCCATTCATTATTTCATTTCCTAATCTAAAATCCTCGCCACTGCGCTCTTGGTTGCCGATAATCTATGATCATTGCCCCACCTTATCGACCCTCCTTGTCGCCCCTCCTTGTCATCGGTCGTCCTCCTCCTCAGGTGAGACCTCCTCCTCCTCTTCAACATCATCATTGTATCCCCTTCCTCCTCCTAGCGTCGCCCCTCGTCCTCCTCCTCCCTTCCCACTCTAGCTCACCTTTTTCCCCCTCCTGCTGTCCTCCTTCACCTCTTCCTTACCGGTCCCCCTCCTCCTAACATTCCTCCTCCTCCCCCTTGTCCTCCCCCTCCTACTTGTTGACCCCCCTCCTCATCTCCTGCCTCTCCTCCTCCTCCTCCTCCTCTCCTCGTCCTACTACTCCCCTCCTCCTTGTAATGGGTGGTAGTTGTATTAGTTGTAACAAATGGCAGTTGTAACAGTTGTAACAACCATCAATTAGCAGGTAACCCAGCTAGGACTGCTTATACTATAAATAGGAATAAGATAGGTCATTTGGGGGTCGTGTTGCTACTTCACCGAACCCCCTTTAATCTTCCTTCTCTCCATGATCTCCTTACTATTCTCTTGTTCTTCTCTATTTCTCAAAATTCTACTCTTAATTCCATGCAACCAGGCAGTGACTCGATCTCAAAGTCATGTCCAACCCTCTTCCTCTTCTTCTAATAATAATTCTCCTAACAAATTGGTGTCTGAGCACCCGTTGGGTTCTACTTCATCCATGTTGCCTTAGGAAATAGAAGCCATAAAGAGGCTTCTTTTAGACATGGTCCAGTGGGCAATGGAGGAGCTTCGAAGTGAGTTCCGGTAGCAACTCTCACAAATTTCCTATTCCAGCTCTCAGGGCAATTCTGGGACAAATTTGATACCCCAAATGCTCAGTTTATGCTTCAAATCAAAGGCAAAAGGTTAGATTTTCCTTGTTTCGATGGCTCTTCTGATCCAATGGCATGGAAATACAAGGTTGAACAATACTTGCTATTTTATAATGTTCTAGCTACTCAAAAATTACCACTTGCATCTTTCCATGTAAATGGTGGAGCTTTATAATGGTATTGGTGGTTCACAAATACTAAAGGAGTTACAGATTGGGATTTGTTTGTTACAGCTCTTACTGTTAGATTTAATCTAGATTTTTCAGAGGATCCACATGGGGCTTAAGGAAATTGAAACAAATGGGCTTACTAACTGATTATGTTAGAGAATTCGAGAGATTATCTAACAAAGTCAGAGGTGTTCCTAAAGAACATTTGTTGGGTACATTTCTTAGTGGCTTATGAGAATATTTAGCATTTAAAGTTCATTCTTTCAGACCCACTACTTTATTGGCTGTTATGGAATTGGATAGACTTCAAGAAGCCAAATTGTTGACAACATGTCAACCTATTGTTACCCATAATTCAAAAGGGTTGCTACCTACACCTGACAAGGCCATTTTACTAGCCCCAAGAGCAAAGCTGATAATAAAAAAATTAACCACAGCTCAGTATGAAGAGTGAGTAAAAAAGGATTGTTTCCAATGTGGTGATAAGTGGTCTAAAGAGCACAAATGCAAGACTTTGTTTACAATTCATTTAATATCCGATGATTAGTTGGATGCCTTATCGAGACTGACACCTTATATGAAGCAAATACTAACCCTTGTCCAGAGATTTCATCACATGCTATAAATGGCAATGATGGGAACTCGACTATGCGTGTTAAAGGAAAGCTACATGGGTCTCGTACTATTGCCTTAATTGATTCAGGAGCTCTGATAATTTCCTTGATCCCAAGATGATTGCTAAGCTAGGATTAAAAATTTCTAATCCTTCTAAATACCAAGTGATGGTGGTTGACGATCATCATGTGGAGAGCTCTAGTAAATGCATGGGTCTACAAATCAGTCTACACACATTACACATGGCTATTGATTTTTATATCCTACCCTTGGGGGGATATGATGTAGTATTAGGGACTGATTGGCTGAAATGGTTGGGTATAATGGAATTTCCAACAACTTTCTATGAAATTCATGATTAATGGCAGAAAACATTCATTAGCAGGCTCTAGCCAAAATAGTTGTGTTTGGAGGAACTCCACTCAATTTCTAAGGACTTGTCAACATCTAAAATGGCTTATATGTTACAAGGTGCTTCCTTGCAGCCCTCTACTTCTGATGTGTAAAATCAGAGTACTTACCCACAAGAATTGGCTGAGTTGCTCGAAAAGTACTAGAATATATTCCATTTGCCGCATGGCCTACCTCCTACCAGGTCTTATGATCATAAAATTCATCTACAAGATGAGTCAGCCTCTATCACGCATGCTCCTTACCATCATTCTCCATTACAGAAGCAAGTAATTGAGTAGCATGTACGTGAACCATTCAAAGAAGGATTAATTAGTCCAAGCTCTAGTTCTTATGTAGCCCCAGTTCTCTTGGTAAAAAAATCCAATGGTTCTTGGTATATGTGCATTGATTATAGAGGATTGAATGCTATTACTGTTAAAGCTAAATTTCCCATTCCATTAATTGATGATTTGTTGGATGAATTGGCCAGTTCCATAATTTTCACTAAGTTGGACCTTCGGTTGGGATACCACCAAATAAGGATGCATGAGAAAGATATCCATGAAACAACCATTAGAACTCATGAGGGACACTATGAATTTTTGGTAATGCCATTTGGCCTCACTAATGCACCCTCTACATTTTAGCATCTCACGAACACCTTGTTCAAGCCTATGCTATGCAAATTTATTCTAGTCTTCTTTGATGACATTTTGGTTTATAGTAAAAACTTTGAATTACATCTCAATCACTTGGCAGTAGTATTTCAAACGTTACAAGACAATAAACTCTTCCTTATGCATTCTAAATGTAATTTTGTTGTCAAGTTTGTCACATATTTGGGCCATATCATCAGCCAAGATGGGGGTGGCAATGGAACCTAAAAAAATATCAGCCATAAAAATGTGGTTGCCTCCCACAACAGTAAAAGCTTTACGTGGATTCTTGGGCCTCATTGGATACTATTGTAAATTCATTCCCAATTTCGGAATTATCTCTAGACCATTAACAAATTTATTAAAGAAAAATTCCTTCCATTGTGATGATAATGCTGCTAGTGCCTTCTTAACTTTGTAAGAGGCACTTATTTTAGGCCCAGCACTTGCTCTTCTATATTTTACCTTTTCATTTGTGCTCAAATATGATTCAAGTGGCTTTGGAATGGGAGTAGTCTTGTCTCAAAATAAGTCAACCCTTGGCCTGCTTAAGCACAATGTTTTCAATATGGTAGCAAGCATGGTCCACTTATGAGAAAGAACTTCATGGTATTTTGTTTGCAGTGGAGAGATGGCACCGCTATCTCTTGGGTGGGAAATTCATTATCAGGATAGACCATCAGAGTCTTCGATATTCGCTGTAGTAGAAAGCATCCACTTCTGCTCAACATAAGTGTTTGATTTGCCTGATGGATTTAGATTTTCAAATGGAGTATAAGGAGGGTAGTGATAATTAGGCAGACGATGCCCTTTTCGAGGAGGAGGAATATGCTTCCTCACATGCTATTTCGAGGCTTATTCTAGATTGGTTGGAGGAAATAGAAAACACATATAGGTCAGATCCTGCACTTTTACAATTGTTTCACAAATGGGATATTGCCCAATTGGACAGAAATACATATCATTTATGTGATGGCATTCTTTGGCATAAAAATTGCATAGTATTGGCGCCATCATGTTCGTTTATTGAGCATGCCATTCATCTTGCACATAATTCTCCAGAGAGGGGTCATGCTGGTTTCCATAAAAATAGTTGCTCACCTCAAGCAAAACTTTATATGGCAAGGTATAAACTTAGCTATCCAAACACATATACGTCAATGCGATGTCTACCAAAGGTGCAAACTAGAAACGCAAGCTCCTGCGGGGTAACTTCAGCCCTTGCCCATTCCCGCACAAATTTGGCAAGATAAAGCTATGGATCTTATAGAAGGCCTCCCTCCATCCAATTGCAAATCAATAAACTTTGTGGTTGTGATAGAATTTCAAAATATGGTCATTTTATTCCACTTGCTCATCCATATTCAGCCCAAGACATTGTTGATATATTTCTCAAAGAGGTTTTTTCGTCTATGAAGTATTCCTTCTTCCATTGTTTCAAATCAAGATGCTATATTTTTAAGCACTTTCTGGAGAGAACTATTTGCAACACAAGGTGCTAAATTGAAAATAACTTATCACCCTGAATTAGGTGGCCAGTCTAAGGCCTTAAACAAATGTTTGGAAACCTATTTGCAATGTTTTTGTTATCAGCAACAACATACATGAGTCCAATGGCTTCCTTGGGTAGAGTATTCTTACAATACCAGTGTACAATCTTTGGCAAAAATGACCCCATTTGAGATTGTATATGGTTGGCCACCGCTAGCAATAACTACTTATATTACAAGCACTTCTTTAGCACTAGATGTGGCCATTTCACTCTGTAGCTGCGATCAATTTTTTTTTTTTTTGAATCTGAAAGGAATGCTATTGACGATAGCAATCCAGAGAAAATTTTATTGAAAAATCCAGGCATGCTAATTACAAAGATTTCTCCCAATTTTGTATGAGAGCCTTACACTCATTTACAATTCTCCATACACAAACAAAACTCTCCTGAAAAAGTCGCTCATTACGAGCTCTCCATACACACCACAAACAAGCTGCCATAGATACTTGTAATCTCCCTTGTAGCATGAAATTGTTCCACAAGACATCCCACACAGGCACAGGTACACCACAAACCTCTCTCCAGATGCAATCCATCACAATGCAAGAGGAAAAAATATGTCTAGAACAGTCAGAATCGAACCCACATAAATGACAGGTCTGGGCTGGGCTATTCATCCTCTTATGGCATAAGTCATCCGTAATCAGACCATCTTTCCTGCAAAGCCAAAGAAAGATTTGAACTTTCAAGGAGATTCTCAATTTCCATAACTTTAGACACACCAAATTGGATTCTCCTATCCGGCCCATCAATACCAACTTCTCATATGCATCTACAAGGGAATAGGTTCCTTGCCACACAAAACGATCCACGCCCATTGCTTGTTTGAAGGCACGCAAGTTCTGCATTAGCCGCATCTTCTCCTCCCATGTCCGTGAGCCTTCCCTGCAGGATCCCAGACTTGCCAGCTACCAAGATCTGCTATCCTCATCCCAGGTATCTGCCACCGATGCCCACTATCCAAAGCCCCACCATACACCCTAGGATATTTGTCTTTTAGAACACCCAACCTTGACCATGCCTCTTGCCAGAACATGAAGTCTTTCCTATCTCCCACAACTGGCTCAAACATGGACCAATTATCAGATAAAGCTTTAATGACTGACCTCCAAAATGAAGGTTTCACCAATTTCAACCTATTGGCAGCAGCATGTGAAGAACCGTACGCTGACTTCAACATCTCCATCCAGAGCTTATCTTCCCCTTCCAACAATTTGATAGCCCATTTTAGAAGTAAAGCATCATTAAATTCTTTAAGAGACCAGATTCCAAGGCCCCCATTGTCTTTGGACAGACAGAGTCTCTCCCACTTCACCGACTGTAAAAATTGACCTTCATGCAAAGCCCCCTTCCAGAAGAATCGCTTTCTCATGACATCAAGCCTCTTCCAAATAGATTTTGGGGCTTTGAAAAAGGAGAAAAAAAAATACCGGGATAGCTAAAATAACATAATTTAACAGAATCAATATGCCACCCTTCAAGAGAAATCTGCTGCTCCAACTTTCAAGCTTTGTTGCAGCTTTATCAAAGAGCACCTTCCAGTCATTGTTTTTCAATTTACTGGTCTTCAAGGGAAGCCCAAAGTATCTTATAGGCAACAAGGTTAATGAGGAGAGCAGCCTCTCTGAAATGGTCTCTTGCTCCCCACCACTCATCCCAAAGCAGACCACTGATGATTTATCTCCATTCAATTTCAAGCCTGAGATGTCTCCAAAAATATTAACCATATGAAAAAGAGTCAAAGCCTGTCTAGGTCCACCTTCCACAAAGAAAGTTGTGTCGTCTGCATATTGTAGCACTGGAGCCATAGCCCTTCTATTGGAAATAGAGTATCCCCTAATCAAACTGGTCTCCGACAGTCTACACGCAAATCTGGCCAGGGTATCTATTGCTAAATTAAATATAAGTGGTGCCAGCGGGCAACCCTGTCTAACCCCACATTGGGTTGAATCTAAGTGCCACATGGTTTACCATTGATTAAGGGGGAAAAAGCCACCGTCGTGATACACCGCTTCATCCACTGCAGTCATAGAGGCGGGAAACCACGTCTCCTGAAGTACTCCCATGGATATGGTCAGGACACAAAGTCATACGGCTTTCTAAAGTCGACCTTCCACATAAATGCTTTACTTTTCCTCCTATGCCACCCTATCACAATTTCCTGGGCAACCACAAAGGACTCTTACAAAGATCTATTGGATAGGAAGGCTGAATAGGCAAAATCAGATCGTTCAAGACCCCTTTTAACATGTTTGCAAGCACCTTACTCAATCAAATAAATTGAATTTGAGAGGGCAATAGGCTTGAAATCAGAGAAACAATCAACCCTTTGTTTCTTAGGTAGTAGAAACAAGAATGACCTACTGATTCTCTCAAAACCAGCGTTACCCTTTTCAAATTCAGCCATTACTTCCATCACATCCCTCCCTACAAACCTCCATAATTCTTTATAAAACAAGATTTAAATCCATCAAGACCAGGAGATCAGGTATTTGAGGCCTTAATCTCGTGTAACAACTCTTATTTGATCAGATCCGTTGGTTAGGAGATCGACTCTGATTTGGCCTCAAAATAGCCTTAAAAAGGCCTTCTACGCTCGGATTTGCTTTGGTGGCGACATGTGGCAGCCGTTGGAGTGTTGGATCAAGATCAGGCGACTCAGCTGCTTCCTCACTTCGCTGCTCGCCTTCAAAACCCCCCCGATCGTCGACCATTTAATCGTAGGATCGAATGGCTCAGATTCATGCCTGCACTGCCCTTTGAATTTGAATCACGTGCCTCTTCGCTTTCAGCCGTCTGATCAAGAGATCGGACGGCTTAACTCGCATGTCCTCGTTTCTGTTGCATGGAAGGCACGTGCCTTCATGTGTTGGATCATGCATATGACCGCGATCCCCTCTTGTAGCACCACATGGGTTGATCGCTGCCTTCCACTCCTCATCTGACAGCCTGATTTAATCTGCACCGGTCCTTGCACGGATTGCGGCTCGAACGGGTTCCCGTTGCTCCGTAGAGAGGGTGCTCACCGTTGCGCTACTCCTACACGATTGTTGCGCTTTTGTTTTATGGTAACTTATTCTTGCCCGTGAGATTTATTCCTCCTCGATGAAGCGTAGATGGTCAGGTGGCGTACTGCATTTATGACCGTTGGATGGAGGTCCAACGATCCACAACGCGCAGTACAAGGCCTTCAGAAGTTGGGGCGTGGCGAGGGGGCAATTGTGATGGTGCCACATGGCATCATCATGGCCGTTCATCTTCTTTTCTTTGTATCTGGTGGTGTAGACCTCCGATCGGGTTGATTTTTGCACCGTTGGACTACGACCGTTGATCCGGATCCATCCGTGTGGTTGAATTCTTCATCTGAGGCTCTGATCTTTGTCCTTTAGCTCCATGATCTCTATTCTTCTATGGACTGCACAAGATGCTTGGTTGTCTGATCAAGATGATTTCGGAAGCGTTGGACTCCTATCATCATTCTGATTAGATCTGTCTAGTTTGATCTGACATCCGCAGCTTTGAATCATCAGTGATTAAAATCCTCTCTCTTTTAGGTCATAAAATGACGATATTATCTATATGACTAATAAACTAGCTATTGTGCTAATTATGATGCCTATGAATGCATTAATCCTAAGTTATGTTAGGTTCTAGCTTAATTCGGGTGATTTAGGTTGCATGATTGCTGTGCAATCATCAACTAATTAGCAAATGATGGGAAAAGGGTTGGATGTGGGGTGTGCTCACTTGTGCATTTTCTTTTGAATGTGGGGTGTGCCCACTTTAATTGTATATGATTCATTTTTAATGCGGGGTTTGCTCACTTGTATTTGCTTTATTATTTTTCTATGCAGGTTTATAGAAAAACTTCAAATTTTAAGGGAAAACTCTGTCGAATTTTTTAAATTTTTTTTAATGTTAAAATTACTTATTATTTGGATACCCTTGCTAATGAAAATAAATGCTCATTAGGTCAAACATTAGGTATTTTAATCCTTGGGGTAAAAGTTCTCTGAGTCAAATTGTGCCAAATTACTCACCTGTCGAGACTTATGATCATGTTATATGGACAATGCAATCGTGTATGTATACCTCACTTACATGATGATGCGTTGTCTTTGTAGCTTACCATAAATTTCAATCGACTTTAGTTCGGTAAAGTACCGAACAAAAGAAGGTCCTTGAAGATTTGATCACAACTTAGGTTTTTGTGTTACATGTAACCCTGTGCAGTGAAATTTTGGTTGCTTCTTCCTGCTGTTCATTGGTATACCAACTAATCTTATCTAGTTTCCAACAGTACCCTTAACTGGGTGCTAAAGGAAATCTAGTTAAGGTTACTATTGAGGGTATACTAGAGAAGTGCAAGGAGATGCTGTTGAAATTTCACCGCACAAAGGTGTTGCAGTGCGGGTTCTTTTAGCCCTCCCTTCACCAGGATGCACACAATTATGCCAAACATTGCACTAGGTGCCAGTCTCTAGGGTCAAAGTCATATCGTGACATGATGCCCTTGCAACCCATCCTAGCTACAGAAATCTTCGACATTTGGGGAACGATTTCATGGGTCCTTTTCCTCATTCCAACGGCTTTGAATACATCCTCGTTGCTGTTGATTATGTTTCGAAATGGATCGAGGCTATTCCCACGCGCTATGCTGACCATGTCATATCCACTCGATTCGTCAAAGATCACATTTTTGCGCACTTTGGGATCCCTCGAGCCGTTATCTCGGATGGAGGAAGCCACTTTACCCATGCTTCTTTTCGGGCACTTCTGAGGAAATATGGAGTCCACCATCGTATCGCATCTCCGAATCATCCTCAGACGAACGGCTAGGTAGAGGTGTCGAATCGACAAATCAAGCAAATTCTTCAGAAAACAATTCGGCCTGACTGTAAGGATTGGTCCGACAAGCTGATTGACGCACTTTGGGCATATCGGACCACCTTCAAGGCTCCCCGAGGTATGTCTCCTTATAGAATCGTTTACAGGAAGCCTTGTCATTTGCCCGTGGAGTTGGAGCACCGCGCTTATTGGGTGGTTCGCCAATGTAACCTCGACCCAGACCTGTGTGGTCAAGAAAGGAAACTCCAACTCCAAGAGCTGGAAGAGCTCTATCGTGAAGCCTATGATTTTGCCTTAACTTTCAAGCAACGTACTAAGGCTTTTCACGACAGCCGTATTTGACGGAAGGAATTTGAGCCATCTCAGCAAGTTTGGCTCTACAACGCTCGACTCAAATTCTTTCCAGGGAAATTGAAGTCCAAATGGACTGGTCCTTTCTTGGTCTCGAGACCATTTCCCAACGAGGCCATTGAAATTGAAGATCCTAAATCTAGGCATAAATTTATGGTTTGGGCAACGTTTGAAACCTTATCTTACTCATGAACCTGCCCCCGTTGGAGAAACTGTTGCCCTACTGGAGGGTAACTAATGTCGTGCCTCATTCTGAGTCTAGCTGGGGACGTTAAATTCAGCGCTCGTTGGGAGGCACCCCAACAACACTCCGTCACTGCCACGTACACTTCACTTCGCACCTTTTCACTTCACCACCCACCATCCACCCACCCTACCACCCTACTGTATACCCTACACCTCAACTCTCGTTCCCCGATCTTTGGTCCTTCCTCTACCCTACCCTGCATGCATATGAGGACATAGCATCGTTTGGCATGGTGGGTGGATAGGCATCCATAGGATCTGGGTATTTTATGGTATCATGCAGTCTCCATCTATCTATAAATATGTATAAAAAAAAAATGTGTTTAGTAATGATTTAAAGGCTGAAACAAAAATACAATAAGTGTTTATGGATATTCAACCACTGTTTTGAAGACTTTCCAGGTCACAGAAGCTTGATTCGCTCAGGCTTAGCTTAATTCACTTGAGCATTGACAAGATAGATCAGAATCTCTCCTAACTATGGACGTATTCTTGTACTTGAGACATCGGTACAGGATCCGTTTGTTTGCTTCTATTCGAGAGCCTAAGTAATCTTGGTTCACACTACACATATCAAGAAAGACCAGGTGAACATAAGATCCAACCCCAGTGTTCATTAGGGAAGGTAGAGTCCTTACCTGTGCGCACAGGTAGACTTTTTATCCCAGGCTGGAACTGATGTAGAAGGTTGTTGGAGCGGTCTTTGGAGCAGGCTGAAGGTAGAGAAGATGGAGGATTTCTGGGCCTAAAAGTCACTACGGAGCTAGGCAATGCGATGGAGGTCTTTTTAAAGGCTTTGGTTGGCTTCTAAGCTTGGAAACAAGCTTGAGGAGCTTGGATTTCCAAGGAAAGAGATCCCTAAAATCCAAGAGTTCGCACAAGCTTCTCGAGAAGAATTGGAGCCCAAGACAAGGTTTAGGTGATTAAGGATTCTCTCAAGATCATTCCTTCCAATTTTGGAAGGAATTGATTGAGAAATCAAAGAGAAATCCCAAATTGAAGGTCGGTGTTGATGGGTCCACACTGTTAATGGAGATAGAGACCTTTTTGAAAAAATGATTAGAAGTCAGGGGGCTAAATGCAAAGATTTCGAAAGCTAGGTACTTAAGTATGAAAAAGAGAGTTTAAATGGACTAAAATGCAAACTAGGTTAAGATGGACTCTGATTAAGCCTAAATTTTGGTACAAACCTGATTTAGACCCAAGAAATCTGATGGTGAAGTTAGATTACAGTTTTGACCAAGTTTGACTGGGCAATTTGCGTAAAAACCCAAATTAGGATAGAACTGTGTCTATGACTCTATTTAAGGTAAAAGTAGGTTCCAATGGTCAACAAAAGGGTACCAAACCTAATAGAATATTTTTATATTAATTTTAGAAGGTTTAGATGGATTTTATCCTGATCAGAACCTCTGTAATTTATGTGGGTTTGAAATTAGGATTTCGGGTGCTGTAATGGTTTTTGAAATGCACGAAACCCCGTTTATGTCTGCATGGATCCACTTATTAGATTTTAATGATAATTTGGCCTTTATTTCACCCATGGAAAATCCCTTGGTTATTCTGTGTTTATGACATGCTGTTAAAATTACAAATTTAACCCTAGTTTCTTGTTCTCTTCCCGAAACAACCTAAAGTGGAGTTATAACCCTCAGATGGTTATTGATCGCATGTGTTTCGCGTGTTTGAAATTGGGGTTACAAGTAACCTGTCGTCGTAGTTGCAAAACTCGTGGTCAAATAAAATTTATACCGAAGGGGAGTCCCGAGTCGAACACAGGGAGGCGAATGTTTGATTTTATAAAAATCTGCATTTCTCTTTTTATTTGTTTAGTTCATTTTTGTCTTTTCTAATTTTTTTGGTATTTTTAACAAGCAAGAGATTAGGCTGATGAAAACTTTATCTACTTGTAAAAGTATAAGAGAGAGAGAGAGGGAGAGGAGGAGAGAGAGAGAGAGAAACAATCATCTATTCATCAAGAACTATTTGTTACACTATGAAAGTGGAAAAAATCTACACTACGAAAGCATAAAAAGATAGAATGGGGTGAGAGAAATCTCCCTCGATGATTGCTCAAAGGACGACTCGCTTTGACATCGCCTGGTGGAAGGTGGTAAGGAGCGAGACGAAGGAGGACGGAGCAGGAGGACGGAGGATGGGGCAAGACGGTGTCATGGCGGGGATCTTCTTCCCGAAGGGCAGTGAGAGGACGGCCACGGGATGCTCCACGAATGCGGATGAGGGGAGGGAAAACTATTCAAATTTTTACTCTAGAGGAGCATCTCAGTCTTGGGACAAGCTATCTCTAGAGCCTTAGAGTTGGTGAAAGGAAGAAAGGAAGAGATAATATGCTACCGGAATGGAGGTGGGAGGACGGCTCTAAGGCAACCTATGAATGGGGATAAGAAGATGGATGAATATTTGGTGAGGCAGAGGTTTGCTACACTAGTAGGAGCCTTGAGAGCTTGAGAGCAAGCTCTAACAGAGTGTTGGTAGGCCTACTAGAGCTTGGGAGTAGGTGGGAGTAGAGTTGGTAGAGATGGCTTGGAAGGGAGGGGGTGTAGGTCCTTTTATAGTGGAGGAGAAGAGGCAAAAATAGGTATGGGACCATTAGTGACCTCCATGCCGTCGCTGGAAGCGTCACTGTAGGTAGCTCATGCCCTCTCACGCCCTCTCACCGCGCGAAGAATTAACGACGGCTGTAAGCATCGCTGTATGTCCAGCTCATGTATCACTATAGGCTTGCACCAACTGAGCACATGCCCACGCTGCCGCTGCGCTAGCTCGTGCTATGTGCACCATGTCGCGCGCGTGCACGCTCATGCGCTGGTGTTACGCTGTGTGCATGCGTGCCTCTGCGCACGCGTGTGCACCTGCACTATTGTGTGCGGTGGCATGTGCATGCGCATGGGTGGCCTGGGCTGCGCCACAAGGTGCAATCTGGGTCGTCCATCTTCTTTTTGTTGTAGGGGCTGCTATAGAGGTCAGATTAAGTCGATTTTCATGCCGTTAGGCTACAATCATCAACCTGAATTCATCCGCGTGGTTGGATTTGTCATTTGAAGCTCTGAATTATGTCACCTAGTCCCTTGGTTGTTGATCTTTCTCGAACTGCATATGGTGCTAAGGGACTCCGATCGAGGTGATTTCAGAGGCTTTGGACTCCGATTGTCATCTTGATCAAATCCGTACTGTTGGATCGTCAATCCAAGGCTCCAAAATAAATATCCTTCTCTCCTGACCACAAAAAGGACGTAATTAACCTAAATTATATACAACTACTCTAAATGCAGAATGATTCATACTATGCAATATTTATAATACGAAATACAAATCTAACCTAGGAACATGCATGAATAGGCATTTTACCCTCAATAAATGTGTTTACATCATACCCCCATACCTATCTTTTACTAATCCCTAGCAAAATTAAACTATATGCTACGTATAAAAGCAGGATTAGATCGCTTAGGCCTAAGTCGTTTATTAACAATAGAAATTTTCAACTAAGGTCCTAAACTATGAAGACTCAACAGTACTCAGGTGTCTACCAGAATGAAGACCGCCCAAGTCCTCACCTTATTTGAAAAGGGAAGATACATTTTTTTTTTGTTCTTTTCTATTTTTTTTGTACTTTTGTAGTTTGAGAGTTTTAGGATAACTTTTTACGGCTACCCAACCTGCCCAAGACTCGAAAAGGACTCTAAGTGCTAAGCATCTTGTAAAAATAGTGAAAGACTCACTAGGCAGCCGTTAAAATGGACTTCAGGTTTCTACGATCCTAGATAACCTTGCCTAGAGGTTTATCTTTTTGATTGGTAGCTTTCTCCCTACTTTTATTTATGGGGTCAACACAAGGGCGAACCCAGTATATATCTCCCCGATTTATTCTGCTTCCCTGCTTCTTCCCTAAGTGTTTTGGAAATTATTGTGCATTTTTTTTTTGTGAGCTGGGTTCTGGACAACCAGCCAATGGGCTGTTACCCACGACAACTTGCCAGCCATACTTATGCGGTGAAGTGTGATTTTGTTTTTTTTTTTTTCTCCTTTTTCTATATATTTTTTTCTTTTTAGTTTTTTATTTTTTTAAGTAGGTGGCTTCCCTGATCTAGGATTTACCTAGAGGCAGTACAACGAAAATGGTCTTATGACTAGGCTCTGGACAACCTGTCGATAAACTATTACCACCGACAACTTGCCAGCCATACCACCATAGATAGTTCATGAGCTACCTAATTTCCAAAGAAACTGCCGAAAAGTGAGTCAGTGCAAAAAAAAGTGTGTAGATGCTTAGGCTTAAAGTTCTCCCAAATCAAAGGGCGAATTGATGTCACATACTTATCATCCTAATTTATTTACCAAATTAAAATGAATTTTAATTGGCGAGGACTCGAGACTAGGTCCACATTCGAGTGGACACCCAGGTTAATTAAGCCCGAAGACCTGAAGAGTCTAAGTGTTTAGGTCCTCTCGTATCATTTCCTAAAGTTAATAACTTCCAAATGTCTAAGTTCACTTTTCCTAATTTCCTTCTTTTTTTATCTTTTTCAAATTTTCATTTTTTTTTAATTTTCTAAGAAACTAAAAGAAATTCTACGGAGTTAACAAAATGATTTTAGGAATTGATTATCCACCCCTCATGCCTAAATGATGCAATGTCCTCATTATAAAAATAAAGACATGAAAAGGGCAAAGTAAACAGAATATCACCTGAATTTCGTGCAACCCAATCAGCTCAGTAGAGAGAAGAGAGTATACACAAATGCTAAGTTTAATGCCTTCAGCTAGGCATAATATACATAATATAAAAAAATTGAGAATTCACAAGTGAGGGTCAGAATCAAAATAAAAAAGATTGATCCTCAAACCCATCAGCAGAAGATGTCCATAGACGTGGACCAAATTATGGTGCAAACCCATGCCCCATGGTCGAGTGGTTCTAGGGTTTTGGATGAAAATCACTTAGAACTGAAGGTTGTTAAGCTTGCAGGGTTGGGCCTGTAATTTTGTGGTGTGCAACCCAAGACCACAATGGCGGACAATAGGTAGATTCGGTTCACGAGTTTTAGATGTCCACTTAACATTCATCTCAGAAAAATAATCAGTTATTCCAAGCTTGGGTCGCGTGTGAAAGATATCATAAGGGTCCGTATAGAAGATATGTTGTTTCAGGTCAATAGGTACCCTTATATCCCAAATCGTAGTTCCCTCAGAATTAGCCTCCCAGATTTTTATTGCCAAATTCCTATCCTCTAAAATCAAGTGCTCAAGCTCCAGGACCTCCTAATCATCATCATGGATCATGTTTGGCCTAAGTTAAACATCAGGCCCTCCAGCTAGGATTTGTACCCTAGGTTCGATCTCTACCGCGGTAGGATTGTAGTGATCTCGCATCTGAGGACGCAACGGTGGATTGATGTGTGCATGGAATAGATCATTGAGGTACTGTAGCTGATCCTAGAAATTGGGTTCTTCTCCTTGATTTTCCATGGATGTAGATGAAGGAGATCTAGGCTCAGAAGGAGAAGAGTTGGAAGAGATATCAATATGATCGGACGGTAGCACAAACAAGTAATTTGAGGCTTGGCCTCGACAGGAGTGAACTGCTAATGGAGGTCTCAAGGGTGGTCTTAAGGACCTCCTCCCAAACATACACTAGTGAGCCAGATGAGAAATAGAAGGTGTAATAGACCCAATCGAGGCACCCAAAGATTTTTGGATACTAAGGAGGTTCGAGGCAGATGATACCTCTTGATCAGAAAATCACTCACCCAAGAAATACTTGGGCAATCAGGAAGGGAGAGTTCCGCAAAGACCCTTACATGGTAGAGCGTTCCCACGGGTTACAAGGTTTCCCCCACCCGACCTTCCTTGTCACTGAAAATCCAACTAGACCGGAATGAGCAACTTGACCTCTTAAGTCTACCAATTTTAATTATGAATTATGGTACTTTGAATTTCAGTTGAACTTTAGAGTTGATTTGTGATTTGTGACATAATTTGAAGGTTGGTTAACCCACAAAGTGGGTCAACTTCACCTAACCTACCCTAAAGTTTAAGATGAGTCGGGTAATGAACCCAAAATCACCCTGAGTTGTTTGTAAGAAGGTTATTAAGTCCCAAGTTTTAAGGATTCAAGTGAATGTTAGAGCCTTCTCTTTTAGGGTTTTCTTGAGTAGGTAAAATCAAGCAAGGTTTGGGTGACATACAATCTGGGAAATCAATTCTCTTTTAATTCCGGCAAGTGTGTTCTCCTAAAAAAATCATAAAACTAGAAACCCTAATTTAGCTCTTTTTTCCAGATCCAATTCTTTTCAAATGTCGCACCTAGGGCTCAATCAAGAAGGTGAACAACCCTAGTCACCTTAAATCCTTAGTAGGTGTAGAAATCTGGATGGAGATGTCTAAAATCAATCAAATCAGGCAACTCAAGTGATTAAGTCTAATAAGGAATGTGAGTTGATCCTAATTGATTTTTCTCTTTTTAATTCCTTCCAGAAATATGGGCTTAAGAAGAAAGAAATGAGATTACCTACCCCTGGAGTGGCTGTCGTGTGGCTAATCTTCTTTGTGTACCTCGCACAACCACAACAAAATAGATAGAATAAGTTAGTATTAGATCAAAAATTGTAATTAGTGAAATCAAACTGTGCTTGCTCCTTAGCAACAGTGCCAAAATATTCGGGCGAAATCGTCATTGTTTAAGAAATGCATCGTAGTATAGCACAAAATCGCTCAAATCATTTAAATTTACATGATCAAATTCAGGAAATAGAGTCCGAGGATGTTCACAGGGAGCAAAGATGCAATTTTAATTCACCAATCATAGGAAATGTAATTGAAAGCAATGAGATTCAAAATGATATTTCAATAAGATTTAGAATAATAGTGCAAAAAAATTAGGTTAAACTGGTGATTTGAATCACCAAATTAACCCTTAAGTTTATAGCTCACAATTATTTAAATAAATACACAGTAACCACAATCAAATTTCTATGTTAGTTGAATATCCAAAGTAACTAGTAGAGGGCCCTAGATGATGGCCAAGGCATCCAAATGCCTTAATAGAAGAGGCACAAGGCCCTCCCTTCTTCACAACAGCAACCAAGGCTTAAGAGCCTCACAGAAGAGGCACAATAGCACTATGTGTGTAAGGCACAAGGGCCTCACGAAGCTCAGGGACGCTAAGTCCTGAGAGGAGATGAGAGCTCAAGAGCAAAACCCTCCCCCTCTCTCTCACAAATTCTTCTCCACAAAATCTCTTAGACCCGGGTGTAATTGGGTTCAAATTCAGGTTATCAGGTCAGAGCAGGGGACCAGACCTGCCCGTTAGGTGTAGCAGGTGAGGAGTAAGTGCACGTACAGTGAATGGGACCTCACCCTGTGTGCTGAGGCAATAAGGCAGAAGCAGAAATTCTACTTACGTGGTGTTGATCGGTTGTAAGCACCCGATGTGGGACTAAATGTCCCCCTGTTCTCCGTGCAGCTGTAGGTGAGATGTTGCTCCAAATGAAAGGTGAAGGTGAGGTTGAAGCCTCCAATTGAGGTCCTGGAAGAGAACCAGGGAAGTGTCTGCAGCGCTTGAGGGAGTTGATGTCGAAGAACGTGGTTGGGGAAGGGCATACGGGGTCGGAGATAACGAAGGCGGCGGCGATGCTCTGGCATATACCTGAAAAGAAGAAGATGGCCCCTCACCTACGTCAGAGATGCTCAGGAGGTTCTCTTGAGTGTGCCGAACGTGATAGTGGTCGTGGCGTTGCATGCGAATGTGTGTGGAGGTCTGGCGACCTCGAGAAGGTGGTGAAGAGGTGTGTGTGTTAGGTGGGGAGTTTGAGAGGCCAATCCTCTCAATTACTTGAGGGTTTTGGTCATGAGGACATGGCGGAGGTTTTGGGACTGGTGAGGGGCAGTTTGGTGCGGTGTAGTGGTTGCGCGAGGTTGCCAGAGGTATGCCGGAGATGTGGAAGACGATGGTGGCACTGGCGGAACAGCTGTCAAAAGTGTGATTTAACTGCGTAAAAATGAAGTGGAGTAGGAGAGGAGTTTAGAGGACTTAGGGAGAGGGAGATCGGTCAAGGGCGTCCAGCTATGATGGGCTAGAGCCAGAGATGACAAACTGCTCCAGGAGGAAGAGCGGTGACGGCTGAAGGGGGAGGAAGCTTCTCGTAGGTATGGCATGATGCAGACGAAGCTGAGGAAGGTAGACCTACTGCCTATATTATGTGGTAGCAGGCGAGGAGACTGGAGGGAGAAGGTCGCCGGAGTGGTCTTTGGAGCAGACCAAAGGTAGAGAAGATAGAGGATTTTTAGGCCTAAAACTCGCTAAGGAGCTAGGCAATGCAATGGAGGTCCTTTTAAAGGCCTCAGGAAAGCTTCTAAGCTTGGAAACAAGCTTAAGGAGCTCAGATTTCCAAGTAAGGAGATCCCTGAAATCCAAGAGTTTGCACAAGCTTCTAGAGAAGAATTGGAGCCCAAGACAAGTTTTAGGTGATTAGGGATTCTCTTAAGATCATTCCTTCCAATTTTGGAAGGAATTGATCAAGAAATCATGGAGAAATCCCAGATTGAAGGTTGGTGTTGATGGGTTCACATTGTTAATGGTGGCAGAAACCTTTTTGAAGAAAATGATGAGAAGTTAGGGGGCTCAATGCAAAGATTTCGAAAGCTGGGGGCTTAAGCATGAAAAATAGAGTTTAAATGGAATAAAATACAAACTAGGTCAAGATGGACTGTAATTGAACCCAAATTTTGGTACAAACCTAATTTAGATCCAAGGAATCTGATGGTGAAGTCAGATTTTAGTTTTGACCAAGTTTGACTGGGTAATTTGCATAGAAATTCAAATTAGGGCAAAACTATGTCTGTGACTCTATTTAAGGTCAAAATAGGTTCTACTGGTCAACACAAGAATCCTAAACCTCATGGAATATTTTTATATGAATTTTATAAGGTTTAGATGGATTTTACCTTGACCAGAACCTCTATAATTTAAGCGAGTCTAAAATTAAGGTTTTGGGTGCTGTAATGATTCTTGAAATGCCCGAAACCCCGTTTCTGTCTGCATGGACTCACTTATTAGATTTTAATGCTTATTTGATCCATATTTCACCCCTAGCAAAACCCTTGGTTATTCTGTGCTCATGTCGTGCTGTTAAAATTACAAAATTAACCCTAGTTTCCTATTTTCTTCTCAAAACAGCCTGAAGTAGAGTTATAACCCTCAGATAGTTATGTACGAGCATTTATCTTTTAAAATTGACTAAAAGTGGCTAGTTAGGGCCTATGATGGTGTTGCCATCAACTGTTGAGTGGCTGGAGAGAAGGGATCGAGAGAGCTCGTCGGAGTCGCGGCGGTGGTGGTCGGAGAAAGTGAAGAGGTTGTTTGTGGCCTAACAAGACTCAAATGGATGCTGAGATGTGCATGAGTTTAAATAGAGCTCAATTGGAACTTTAACTACATGAAATAAGTGCAAATTCCTTGAAAAAATTGTAAGGAACCCTCACTGATTTCGCAAGTTCGCCTGAGGTCTTCAATCCGTCATTGGTCTTTGATAACACTGCATCTGAGGGTGATAATTCTATTAAATAGGGCCCATCTTAAGAATAAAAGGCACAACATTAGTAGAATGGGAGCATTGCATGCATCATATGCCAAGATTTCTTATAAAATAGTATTAACGGCCGTTTGTATGAGCACTTGTCAAAGCAGGCCTCAGATGAGCAATCGGATCGCACGCATGGATTTAGAATGACGAACGGAGTCCAACGGACTCAAAATCGGCCAAATCCGACATCTGGAGCTCCCACAATGGGCCCAAGAAGTTCTGACCGTTGATCTGATGAACAACGGCCCACGAAGCACCACGTGGCGCCCGCTCACCATGCGCCCACTTCCACCTTCACCCGGAGAGCAGATCTTAGCCGTCGATCTCTGATCAGACGGCTGAGAACCGCGTGCATGCCCGCGGTCGCCGCGACAAAGCAGCGAGTGTAGCGCAGCAGTTGAAGCGCACACCCGTGCCCACGCGACGTGGGTTCGAGCTGCGCGGTGCTAAAATCAGAAGACGACTTCACGCTCGGGCGAAATTGGGCCGCCCAATCAGTAGCGGGTGGCCGAGATAGCACCACGCGGCGCGCCCTCAGGTGCTGATCAGCCACGCACGCACACACTTCAGACGACAACGCCCGCGCGCATGCGCACTCAAGACGCGATCCGAGCGTGCTCGGGCGAAGACCTCAGCCATCCGATCTTCGATCGAACGGCTAGTGGGGACCCGGATAGGTTGTGTTAATATGATGAAATTATCGTTGAAGTGAGTATAGTGGTTAACCTAAACCGAGCCTAACCATCTTTTTATAAAATTTTTAACTTGGCCTACTTAATTTTATCTTGGTCACTTTTAGGCCCAGGGTTGAACTCAGGGAGGCAAGAATTAGAGGTGAATAAGTTTCTACGCTTTTCCTACAACGAATCTCTTCCGTACGTTTATTATGTTTTTGGTTCTTTTCTACTTAAGATTTTTTGCTGATAATTTTGTCCTTGAGGTACACCCTCAAAATCAGGTCCTTGGCTTTGAGCCAAATTGTTCTTGGCTTTGAGCCAATTTAGGGTTTCAAAAATTGGTCTTGCTATTCGTAAGACCGAGTACCTGCAAGACAAGGATTATCTTTTCTCTTTTACTATTTTTTTTATCTTTTTAATAGCAGGAAACAGAAGAGAAATAGAAACTAGATAGGTTGCTTATAAAGAAATAAATATAGTTTATATATATACATATATATATATAATATATATAGGGGTGGGGGTGGAGGTGGAAATGGCGTGTAGCACGGTGTCGAGTTGATCGACGTCTAGGAAGACGCAACCAACAGGACGAAGTGCTGCATGGAGTGTAGGATGGGTGTGTAGGAGTGTGTGCGGAGATGCTTTCTGTACACGGGTATCGGGAAATATCAGCAATTGGTGCGGATATTCCTGCGATATAACGCGTGGTGGAGTGTGTATATGTAGTTATGTACATAAATATATATAGATATGTAAATATATATATATAGGTATATATATATATATTTATAACTAGATATATATGTATATATATTTATATTTAGTTGTATAGGTAATAATATATATATGTATATATATATATATGTATGTATAAGTATGTATAAGGGTGTACAAGTGAGTGTGAGTGTGTACAAGAGTGTGTGTGTGTATGAGTAAGAGAGCGTCTGCTGGAGAGTGTGCGAGAGAGAGAGTTGGAGAGTTAAGGCATCTGGAGGCTGCGCCCGTCGTCTGATGGCCAAGGCACAGGCGCGGTCTCGCGAAGGCGCAGGCACGCAAGGGTGCGCGCGCTGGAGGGAGCAGGCGTGAGGGAGTGAAACGCAGCGCGCTGCGTAGCGCAGCGCACCTTGCTGCGAGCTGGAGTGGACGCAGACAAAGATGCGGACACGAGTGTGGGCAGGTGCGAGCGCTGGAGAGGAAGCGATTGCAGACGCTGGCGTGGGCGCTGACGCGGGGACGGGCTGGAGGTGGTAGCTGTGTGGAGAGAGAGCGCGCGGTGACCGGATATGTGAGAAACTTTCTGGTCACCGCACTGTAGCTACAGTGCCGTGTAGAAACGCGTGAACAGTAGCTACAGTGCCCGCGTGGCTTGGACAACCGGTTGCGGCAGGTTCTGCGTGTGCAGGTGCACTGGAGTGAGCCTACGCACGTAGAAGGAGCTTGCGCCGGCTGCTGGCTTGCACGCGGGGACTTGCGCGCTGCGTGGAGGCTGCTGGTGCCGTGCTGCTGCTGCTGCTGAGCTATGAATCTTGGAGCTGCGGCAATGGCGTGAAGGGCTGAGTGATGGAAATAGATAGTGGAATCCACCACGCCTAAATGCTCTTGAATGAGCTGGGCGGTGGTGGGATTCACAGTGGTGGGCGTAGGACCACTGTGAGCCTGCTCCTGCCTGCAGCGTATCTCTTCAGTGGGAAGAGGTGTTGCGTATGGAGGGGAGAGAGGGAGGAAGATGGCCTGGAGGAAGGGTCTGTGGGTGTGTCTATGTGCCAGGCTCCCTTTGCAAGGAAGCGGGCAGTGCTTTTTAAAGGAGATGGAGGCAAGCAAAGACATGCCCTGGGCTTCATGACCAGTCATGCAGCCGGCAGAGAATGGTGCTGGCAGAGAATGGCGCGAAGAAGAGTAAGCCATGCCCTGCAGGCTCGCGGGGAAGAAGATTTCAAAGCAAATAAAGAAATAAAGAAGGTGAAAATTGCGATGCGACCGTTGGTGAAGACGTTAATTACAAGGCCAATTATTCACTTTCCTCCCCTCTCTAATAAATGCAAGCACGTGTCAATTTTTACAAATGCAACTATGGCTACCTAATATGCAATGGAAATGCTAGGAAATAACACAAGATGGCATTTTTATTGGTGTATTTTTGCTGTGCAATCATACCCCCATGCCTATCTTTTGCTAGTCCCTAGCAAAACATTTTGTACTGTATTTAGAAATGATCTTAAGCTGAAGATTTTCTTCTGAGGCGACATAGGTGTGTTTATTTGTTAGATATTGTGAGAACAAATTGCAGAGAAGACTACCAGTACTTCAAGTCTTACGTGACATAGACCATCTCTCGACTAACCTGGACTCTTGCTATTTAAACCTTAAGTACGATTTGCAGGACTCAAAAGGTTTTTGCCGTACTCGAGAGCTTAAGAGATTATGGTTTGTGCATAGTGAAGGATCAAGACTGACCAGATGAACATTAAGACTCAAGCCCAGGGTTTCACGAATCTTTAAGTGTAGGTTGGTCCCAGTTTCTCCTCGTGTCTTTGGATTGACTCTTAAAAAGATGACGAAAAACTCAACTCCCATTTTATTACATTTGCGGCTCAAAGAAAACAGGGTATTTGTAACTTGCCCTGAAGAACTTTTGTAGGGAGAAGACTTTACAGACATTTGTGAGATATACTGACTTATTTGCACAGTTTTATTTTTTTGAAACACGTGTCAGTATATCTCTTACAACTTTATTTGGAGAAGCACACTTTTCTTTTGGTGGAAAGAGTCTCTCCTAAACACAAGACTAAAGCCTGGGATAAAAAGTCTACTTGCGCGCACAGGTAAGGACTCCACCTTCCCTAATGAACACTAGGGTTGGATCTTATGTTCACCTGGTCTTTCTTGATATGTGTAGTGTGAACCAAGATTACTTAGGCTCTCAAGTAGAAGCAAACCAAAGGATCCTGTACTGGTGTGTCGGGTACAAGAATACGTCCTTAGTTAGGCGAGATTCAGATCTATCTTGTCAATGCTCAAGTGAATTAAGTCGAGCCTGAGTGAATCAAGCTTCTGTGGCCTGGAAAGTCTTCATAACAGTGGTTGAATATCCATAAACACTTATTGTATTTTTGTTTCAGCCTTCAGATCATTACTAAACACCATTTTTTTTTTTTTATACATATTTATAGATAGATGGAAACTGCATGATACCATAAAATACCCAGATCCTATGGATGCCTATTCACCCCCCATGCCAAACGATACTATGTCCTCATATGCATGCAGGGTAGGGTAGAGGAAGGACCAAAGATCGGTGAACGAGAGCTGAGGTGCAGGGTATACAGCAGGGTGGTAGGGTGGGTGGATGGTGGGTAGTGAAGTGAAAAGGTGCGAAGTGAAGTGTACATGGCAATGACGGAGTATTGTTGGGGTGCCTCCCAACAAGCACTAAATTTAACATCCCCAGCTGGACTCAGAATGAGGCACGACATTAGTTACCCTCCAGTAGGGCAACAGTTTCTCTAACGGGGGCAGGTTCATGAGTAAGATAAGGTTTCAAACGCTGCCCATTGACCGTAAATTTATGCCCAGATTTGGGATCTTCAATTTCAACGGCCCCGTTGGGAAATGGTCTCGAGACCAGGAAAGGACCAGTCCATTTGGACTCAATTTCCCTGGAAAGAATTTGAGTCGGGCGTTGTAGAGCCAAACTTGCTGAGATGGCTCAAATTCCTTCCGCCGAATACGGCTGTCGTGATAAGCCTTAGTACATTGCTTGAAAGTTAAGGCAGAATCATAGGCTTCACAACGGAGCTCTTCCAACTCTTGGAGTTGGAGTTTCCTTTCTCGACCACACAGGTCTGGGTCGAGGTTACATTGGCGAACCGCCCAATAAGCACGGTGCTCCAACTCCATGGGCAAATGACAAGGCTTTCCATAAACGATTCTATAAGGAGACATACCTAGGGGAGCCTTGAAGGCAGTCCGATATGTCCAAAGTGCGTCAATCAGCTTGTCGGACCAATCCTTACGGTCAGGCCAAATTGTTTTCTGAAGAATTTGCTTGATTTGTCGATTCGACACCTCTGCCTAGCCGTTCGTCTGAGGATGATTCGGAGATGCGATACGATGGTGGACTCCATATTTCCTCAGAAGTGCCCGAAAAGAAGCATGGGTAAAGTGGCTTCCTCCATCCGAGATAATGGCTCGAGGGATCCTAAAGCGCGCAAAAATGTGGTCTTTGACGAATCGAGTGGATATAACATGGTCAGCATAGTGCGTGGGAATAGCCTCGATCCATTTCGAAACATAATCAACAGCAACGAGGATGTATTTGAAGCCGTTGGAAGGAGGAAAAGGACCCATGAAATCGTTCCCCAAATATCGAAGATTTTTGCAGCTAGGATGGGTTGCAAGGGCATCATGTCACGATGTGACATTGACCCTAGCGACTGGCACCTAGTGCAATGTTTGGCATAATTGTGTGCATCCTGGTGAAGGGAGGGCCAAAAGAACTTGCACTACAACACCTTGGCTGCAGTTTTCGTCCCAGAGAAATGGCCTCCGCATGCCTGATCGTGGCAGAAGGATAGCACACTGGGGATTTTGCTGTCAGGAATACAGCGACGGATGATCTGATCAGCACCTATTCGAAAAAGAAGTGGATTATCCCAGAAATAATACTTTGCTTCTACCATGAGACGCTCGCGCTGGTTTTTAGGCCAGCCACGTGAAAGGGAACCAGAAGCAAGGTAATTGGCAATGTCGGCATACCAAGGTCCACTTGCCACATTAATTGCCAATAGGTGCTCATCGGGAAAAAACTCATTGATCGGCAAGGTAAGTCCAATGTGGTCAGGGTCTAGTCTTGAGAGATGATCGGCCACAACATTCTGGGCTCCGGCCTTATCGCAGATCTCAAAGTCAAATTCTTGAAGCAGAAGGATCCAACGAATCAATCTAGGCTTGGCGTCCTTCTTGTGCATGAGATGGCGAATGGTCGCGTGATCAGTGAAAACGATAACATGTCAGCCCAAAAGGTAAGAGCGGAATTTCTCCAGCCCAAAGACGACCGCCAGTAGTTCTTTCTCAGTGGTTGTATAATTACGTTGGGCCTCGTCCAACGTCTTACTGGCGTAGTATACCACAAAGGGGTGTCTATTGCGTCTTTGTCTTAGGATGGCTCCAACTGCAAGGTCGGAAGCGTCACACATGAGTTCAAAGTCAAGGGACCAATCAGGTGGCTGGAGAACAGGGGCCTTGGTGACAGCATCACGTAGCTGCATGAATGCTCGTATGCAATCGGGGCCCATATCGAAGGGTACGTCGGTCGATAGGGGATGAGTTAAAGGTCGAGAAATCTTGGAGAAGTCTTTAATGAATCTCCTATAGAAACCGATGTGTCCCAAGAAAGAGCAGATTTGTTTGACAGAGCCAGGCATAGGTAAATCAGCAATCACATCAAGCTTAGCTCTGTCAACCTCGATACCCCTATCGGAGATGATATGCCTGAGAACAATTCCCTCGTGTACCATAAAATGACTTTTTTCCCAGGAAAGCACGAGGTTCACATCAATACATCTCCTAAGGATACGGGTCAGGTTGGCAAGACAGTCATCAAAAGAGGGTCCAAAGATCGAAAAGTCATCCATGAAAACCTCGAGAAAGTCACCCACCATGTCATGGAATATCGCCAGCATACATCTCTAGAAAGTTGCTGGCGCGTTACAAAGTCCGAACGGCATCCTTCTAAATGCAAAGGTGCCGAAGGGGCAGGTAAAGGTGGTTTTCTCTTGGTCCCAGGGGTCAATTACCACCTGGTTATATCATGAAAATCCATCCAGGAAATAGAAAAATTTATTTCCCGCTAACCACTCTAGGATTTGGTCAATGAAAGGCAGCGGAAAGTGATCTTTCTTCGTTGCAGCATTCAGTTCCTATAATCTACACACACTCTCCAAGATGTAGGAGTGCGTGTAGGGATGGATTCGGCCCTGTCATTGACAACGATGGTGAGTCCTGCCTTTTTGGGCACGACGTGAATTGGACTCACCCAGGGGCTATCGCTGATCGGGTAGATTATACCCGTATCCAACCACTTAATAACTTCCTTTTTAATGACCTCCCGCATGTTAGAGTTGAGACGTCACTGCATCTCACGGGAAGGTCGAGCCTCCTCCTCTGTATATAGACGGTGAGTGCAGTAGGAGGGGCTAATGCTAGTTAAGTCTAATAAAGACCATCCAATGGCTGCCTTGTGTTCCACAAGGACCTTTGTTAGTTTGCACTCTTGCTCCCTAGCAATTTTGAATTGATGATTACGGAGAGCGTTTAATTCGGTCCCAAGAAAACATACTTAAGAGTATCAGGCAGCTCTTTCAGCTCGGGAGTGGATGGTGAAAGATCTGGCATTTCTTGGGACGAGAGTGTCCCAAACGGATCAAAAGAAAACAATTCAGGAGGAAGTAGTTGGCCCTCAGATTGGCCAAGAAGAGGGGCATCTTGGAAAGATGGATCCAAAAAGGGATAGCCCCAGTGAGCAGTATGTGGGCTCAAGGTCCCAGTGTGGAGTTGCAAATCCTCCTGATTTGGCGGGAAAGAAAGGGCAATCCGGTCTTCAAGAGTGTGGACCGGCGATGAGTAGCCCAAATATGACTCAAACCACGAGGTATGGGAAGTGGAGAAAACCTCGTCAGAAGTCTAGTCAGGAGAAGGTACGGGATAAGGGAGGGATGGGGGAACGTCACAATATGTGTCAGTCAGGCAATCGTTAGTGTTTAAAAGGAAATCCGCAGCAGTCAGAATAGGCCCCAATTAGTCCGATACACGCGCTGACGGCCATGTCCTCATCAGACGTGTCATCCTCATGCAATCGAAATCAAAGTTCTTGGCTGCCTTGAAGATCAGCTTGAGCTTCTCAGATCCAACGGCTATCTCAATATAGCTCGACTCGCAGTCGATATGGGCGCGGGCTATGGCCAAGAAAGGTTAACCAAGGATGATCAGACAATCAGAAAGTGAGCTAGGAACTTCCATATCCAAAACAAGAAAGTCAACAGGAAAATAGAGACTGCTGACCCTAACCACCACGTCTTCCACCACACCCTTTGGAATTTTGACAGAATAATCTACCAACTGTAACGTGACAAGGGTGGGTTTCAGATTTTCTAAGGCAAATTTTTCGAGCATGATGGTTGGTATAAGATTGATGGAAGATCCTCGATCAAGCAGGGCACGGTTAAAGTTGCAGCCTTGGATGCTACAGGAAATAAGCGGTGTGCCCGGATCTTTCTGCTTCGATGGTAGATTTGACAGTATAGCACAACTCGCATGAGGCGAGAGAACCACCGGATTCTTTATTTTCTTTGACTGTCGCCGGGGTGTTGTGTAGTCTTTGAAAAATCAGGCGACAGTAGGTATGTGGTCGATAGCTTCTAGCAGGGATACCTTGATTTCAACATCACTAAATAAATTACGTAGGTTATCAAAGGCTTGCGTATCCTTTTTCTTGCCTTTTGGATCCCTCAGTAGAACCTCAGGGAATGGGACCGATTATGGCACTAATTTGGGTATATCGTCCTCTCGCAAATGCGGTGCGCATCCCGAATGAGAAGGCAATGAAGAAGATGGGCCAGGATCAGGTCGAGGCAGATCGACGGTCCGCTTACCGCTCCTGGTAGTAATTGCATTGGACGTCGCGAGTCCAGTGGGATCATAAGGCGGAGGAGGGTTTGCAATAGGGACATAAGAGTGAGGTGCTGCAGCAGGATTAGCCTGAAATCCCGGTGGAATGCTCGGAGCCTGCAGAATCTGATGAACCTACCCCTGAGAAGGTCGTACCTGTGGTTGAGGACCACGAGGTAAGAAATTTCGCGGGTTGGGAATAGGTTGGGCTGGAAGAGTGCCCTGAGATCGAGTCGCCATGCGTAGTTGACTGATCTCAGCATTCTGCTGCGCCAATTGGTGCTGAAGAGAGGTCATATTCTCTTCATGGCTCTTTGACATTTCCGTCATCATTTGCATCAATTTCTCAAGAGGACTTGATGCATGTTCTGTTTGCGGTATGCAAGGACCCGATGGCAGATTCGCCACAGGATTAGACTGGGCCCTTGGGATGACGGGTTCGAACGGTCGCATTGGCCCACCCACGGGGTTTTGGCGCTGCGGGTTGCTGGACCATGTGAAGTTCGGATGATTTCGCCACCCTGGGTTATAAGTTGCAGAGAACGGGTTGTTCCCTAGGGCGCAAGCATCTTCTAAGCCAGCAGATGAGTCCGCATGTAAATACGCTTCTGAGCACATGGAGGCTAGGTCCTCCATGTCAAAATACTGGCTTGTAGAAGCCAGATCCACATGACTTACCGAATCACTCGACGCGACGCTCGGTAAGGAAGATCTTACGAGGTTTCTAGGGATAAGCCTGGTGTTGAAAGGATTGGGATTGTGACGAAGTGGTGAGGTGGGGGTGTTTGCCATAGAACAGGCGAGATTGGCCAGAAGCTCGTCCAGCTTCTTGTGCACGACAGAGACTTCATCCAATTTTTGTGTGATAAGGCTAAGATCAGTGGATGAATGGGAGGGTCCCGTGTCAACTTCGTGGACATTACGGGGTAGGCTGGTATGATTAAAGGCGACAATGAAGGCATTATTCATTGAGTTTTCGCTCATGTTCTCAAATAATTCGAACTCCATTCTCGTCTTTATTCATGAAATTCCCTCTGTAGGAAGCATCTGCAATCTACTTCAAAGTTTCGTTTAGCCCATAATAGAAAATCTGGGCTATATGCCACTTAGGCAGACCGTGGTGCGGACACTTCCGGAGGAGATCATTATACCTCTCCCAAGCCTCATGAAACTATTCGCCGTTTTGTTGCCTAAAGGAAGTTATAGTACGACGAAGTGCATTGGTTCACCCGATTGGAAAGAATTTCTTGAGAAATGCTGTTCACATCTCTTCCCAAGAATGGATGGTTCCCCCAAGGGTGTGTAACCATTGCGACGCTTTATCCCGCAACGAAAATGGGAACATTTTCATGAGGACAATTGATAACCCGATATTTCTTAGTTTAACCATTTCAGCCAATCGGGTTAGGTCTTCCAAATGGAGCAAAGGATCTTCACTTGCAAGACCATGGAAGTGGAAATTAATTAGGCCAATTATATTGGGTTTCAATTCAAAGTCGTCCCCACCCATGGGGACTCGAATTTGTCCTATGGTCTCTGTAGCAGTGGGATTCTGATAGGAGCTAAGAGACCTAGGCTCCTCCCGTTCGGGAGGGTTCTGCATTTCCTCCAAGGTTTCCCTAATGGCTTCAATTTGCTCGTTATACATTTTCATTTGGGCTTGGAGGCGGGTTATGGGATCCATGGCTCCACCACCTAGTGGGTTTTGAGGGCGATTTCCTCCCTCGGGATTTGGGGGTGGGCGTGCAGCCATGTTTGTGGAGGAGGATGACGATTCGGCTTCTTTCCTAAAATTATCAGACAATTCAAACAATTCAGGATTTTGTGACCTCCTAAGCATGCACTACCGCAGAAAGAATTGGGGGGATAAGAAGGGAAAAAGAGATGAGAGAAATGACGTCGCAAAGGTACACTTGATGACAAATCAAGACAATCAAATTCCTAACCTCTATTGTGGGCCCTTAGACCTAAAGATCTAAGTTACCTACTATCACGACCTACGGAACCAAATGCGAGCACCGCGGAACCACCGGGCCAGATTGAAAGGCCGTTTGCCCCAGTCTTAGACACTCGATAGCATGCGGGAACCCTCACCAGCATGTATGCGCTACACGCAGGTAGCTAGTTAGACCTCCAATCCTTAATAAGGGTCAAGTTGCTACCAGTTTTAATTAGAGGCTTAGGATCAAGTGCTTCTAGAATGTAAAGGGCATTGTTTACGGGTAATGCCCAAGTGCGTTGATTTTATAAAGTGTGTAAACCAAGCATGCAACGGGGAAATCTCCCCGAATTGAAGTTTTAGTTGGTGAATGGTTTTTAGAGTTTCAGCCTTAAATAGTATGGATATTAGGATTTCGCTGAATTACCAATTCAACCAATCTCCGGGTTTTGAGAGAATACAAGTTTTTCTATGCCCAACAAACCCTTCTTCAATGTGATTTAGTTAATGCATGCTAAAAATGCAATGGGCTTCCCTAGGTGGAAATTTCTATGTGCGGATGCACTAGTCAATTTTAGGTTAATGTAAAAGGGAGCCAAAGCACTTCAATTCAAGTGCTCCCAATCACCAGAATGATGTTCCACACACAAGGCTCAACCACAAGATAAAGAAAATCAAAGTGTAGGGGTTGAAATATTCGGGATCGAATCTTAGGCACGAGAAAGGTTGTGGTGGGGTTGGAATCAACTCAATTCCAAGTCTCCCCACCAAAAATGTGATCCCGAATTGTAGATGAATGAGGCAAGGAGGGATGGCAATCAATCTATTTATTCTTGCCTCAAAGAATACTTCACACAGCGAAAGATTGAAGAATCAAGATTCTTGTATCTTTGCTTTGCAAAGTTAGGAGGGAAATCCCGGGGCAGTGGGAGTGATGGCAAACAATCAAACAAGTGATTTTTAATCCACTTGCCCCCAAGAGATCCCAAGAAGTTTTTTTTTTTATTAAGGTGACAAGTTGACCATAGCTGCTAAGAGAGAGAGACTTACCTATTCAGCAACGTGGGCGAAGCTCCAATGCGATGTCGGCGACTTCTCGCTCTCATTCCCAACTTGGATCTACCCACATCTCCGACTTCCTCTGCTTGCCTCCTCCTTGCAACTGGTTCACCTACACATCAGCAAACAAAAACACCCGTGAAGAGAAGGGTATGAGAAGAGAAAACTAAAGGAATGGAGTAGAAACTTACCTGAATGCGTACCTCCCCGGTAACGGCGCCAGAAAAAGTATGGTGGGGACCCGGATAGGTTGTGTTATATGATGAAATTATCGTTGAAGTGAGTATAGTGGTTAACCTAAATCGAGCCTAACCATCTTTTTACAAAATTTTTAACCTGGCCTACTTAACTTTATCTTGGTCACTTTTAGGCCCAGGGTCGAACTCAGGGAGGTGGGAATTAGAGGTGAATAAGTTTCTACGCCTTTCCTACAACGAATCTCTTCCGTGTGTAATATATATACAGATATATAGGGGTGGGGGTGGAGGTGGAAATGGTGTGTAGCACGATATCGAGTTGATCGACGTCTAGGAAGACGCAACCAACAGGACGAAGTGCTACGTGGAGTGTAGGATGGGTGTGTGGGAGTGTGTGCGGAGACGCTTTCTGTATGCGGGTATCGAGGAATATCAGTAACTAGTGCAGATAATCCTGCGGTATAACGCGCAGTGGAGTGTGTATATGTAGTTATGTATATAAATATATATAGATATGTAAATATATATATATAGGTGTATATATATTTATAACTAGATATATATGTATATATATTTAAATATATATATATAGTAATATATGTATAAAGATATATATAGATATGTATATGTATATATGTATATATGTATAAATATATGTGTATATATATGTATATATATTTATATTTAGTTGTATAGGTAATAATATATATATGTAGAAATATATATATATATATATGTACGTATGTATAAGTATGTATATGGGTGTACAGGTGAGTGTGAGTGTGTACAAGAGTGTGTGTGTGTGTATGAGTGAGAGAGCGTCTGCTGGAGAGTGTGCGAGAGAGAGAGCTGGAGAGTTAAGGCGTCTGGAGGCTGCGCCCGTCGTCTGATGGCCAAGGCACAGGCGCGGTCTCGTGCAGGCGCGCAAGGGTACGCGCGCGCGCTGAAGGGAGCAGGAGTGAGGGAGCGCAACACACCGCTCTGCGGGCTGGAGTGGACGTGGACGGAGATGCGGATGCGAGCGCGGGCAGGAGCGGGTGCTGGAGAGGAAGCAGTTGCAGACGCAGGCGCGGGCGCTGATGCGGGGATAGGCTAGAGGCTGTAGCGGTGCGGAAAGAGAGCACGTGGTGACCGGATAAGTGAGAAACTTTCTGGTCACCGCACTATAGCTACAGTGCCGCGCAGAAACACGTGAACAGTAGCTACAGTGCCTGTGCTGCTTGGACAACCGGTTGCAGCCGGTTCTACGTGCGCAGGCGCGTTGGAGTGAGCCTGCGCACGCAGAAGGAGCTTGCGTCGGCTGCTGGCTTGTGCGCGAGGACTTGCGCGCTGCGTGGAGGCTGCTGGTGCCGTGCTACTGCTGCTGCTGAGCTCTGAAGCTTGGAGCTGTGGTAATGGCGTGAAGGGCTAAGCGATGGAAACAAAGAGTGAAATCCACCACGCCCACCTGCTCTTGAATGAGCTGGGCGGTGGTGGGACTCACAGTGGTGGGCGTAGGACCACTGTGGGCCTGCTCCTGCTTGCAGCGTATCTCTTTAGTGGGAAGAGGTGCTGTGTATGGAGGGGAGAGAGGGAGGAAGATGGCCTGGAGGAAGGGTCTGTGGGTGTCTCTATGTGCCAGGCTCCCTTTGCAAGGAAGCGAGCAGTGCTTTTTAAAGGAGATGGAGGCAAGCACAGCCATGCCCTGGGCTTCATGACCAGTCATGGAGCCGGTAGAGAATGGTGCTGGCAGAGAATGGCGCGAAGAAGAGCAAGCCATGCCCTGCAGCCGCGCGGGGAAGAAGATTTCAAAGCAAATAAAGAAATAAAGAAGGTGAAAATTGCGATGCGACCGTTGGTGAAGACGTTAATTACAAGGCCAATTATTCACTTTCCTCCCCTCTCTAATAAATGCAAGCACGTGTCAATTTTTACAAATGCAACTATGGCTACCTAATATGCAATGGAAATGCTAGGAAATAACACAAGATGGCATTTTTATTGGTGTATTTTTGCTGTGCAATCAACGGCTCTCATGCCACGCCTACAGATCAAGCGCGAGGAAGAACGGCTGCAGGCGAGCGACCGGCAGGCTGGGGGCTTCACCGACGTTTTTGGAAGGGTTGTAGCGATGTTCTGGACGTCGCTAAAACCCCTTCTTCATTTGGTAAACCCTTCTCCCTATTTAAGCCCCTTCCAACCACCCATTCAAGGCATTCACTCCCCTTGCAACTACTCTGCCCCTCTCTTAGCTAGCTTTAGGCCCTCTTGTAATCGCCGGAGACGACGAGCCACCGACGGAGCCTTCTCCACCACCGTGGCTACCTCGCCGCCCTCCCTCTCTCTCTCTCTCTCTTTCCTCCTGCCTTTTAAGCTTTACTTATGTTTAAGCATGTATCTAATGTTGTAATTTATGAACTAAAGCTGCATGATTAATGAAGTTGTTTTCCATTCAATTGCCTACTCTATTTCCTATTCAAGTTGCATGTTCAGAATGAAACGATCCTAACCCTAATCTCTCTCTCTCTCTCGCTTTTCACCTGCACCTTTTCGTAAGCAAAACTCCGCGATTTTCGTGACAATAAGTGACAAGAAAAATCCGATTTTCACGCCTCCCTGAGTCCGACACTCGAACTCACATCCGTTTCTTTACTTTAAAATCGACGTTGCAAGTGCGAACTATAACGACACTTCTTAACACCCACGCACAGAAGCACGTCAGTTTTTGGTGCCGTTGCCGGGGAGGCAACGGATTTGTTTTGTCACTTCCATTCTAGATCCATTTTCACATCGTCTAATGCCTTGTCTCCTTTTTACTTGATGGTTGCAGGAATTCGACGCTTGGACGGTGAAGCGACGCATCCCATGACGGTAACAAGGGAGTAGGCGCAACAAAGACCGGTAGTGAGTAATTCTTCACTCATGACTGTTTGCTTACGTGAAAAACTAAAAAAATTGTTAAAATTGAAAAAAAATTGGCGTGGTGTATGATTACTTAACCCACATCCTTAACACATCACCCAACAAAAAAATGTACACTCTAACATTCTGAATAAATTTTTGGAGTGTTCTTTTCTCTTTTTGAGTGGTGTTTGTGAAGCCACCGTGGATTGACTTGGGCCGCACCACTCAACCCTAAAAATGACTCATCTAATAGAAGCTACATGATCATTAGGATGAGTACATTAGGGTTTTAGAGCCTCTACAGAATAAAAGGAAATCTACTTTCACAAAATTGTGTGCAAAACTTGACGTGCCCACTGAAACTTGTCTGAAAACATTAAGACACGTCAACCCTAAAAGACACTAAAGTAAGGATGAAACACTAAAAGACACCACATCTTGAAAAAATCCTTGCTTGAAAACCATGCTTTGATAGAAGCACACACTCTGAAAGTGAAAAATTAAGAGGCACCACCCCTATCAACGCCTTATCACATAACCCTAGCACAAGCACTATCCTAGCCATTTTAAAACTGAGTAGACGTGCCCTAGCCAGGACTGAGTTAAGTCTCGAAAGGCGAGGTTTTGTTCGCTGGGCACTTGGCTTTCATTCCCTTGGTAGAATCTGATGACTAGGCTGCGGGGCAGTGTCAAATGACTGCGGTTGTGGAGTCTACGGAACCGGCGACGCAAGCCAAAGGAAGAACCTTCCATGCAATCCCCTCGTAATCAACCTGGCCAAATTAGCCTTGGGAAGGGGAGTCCAATGCTCACGGACTTAATCACCCTCTTTGAGATTTCTAGGTCTCCTGAGGAATACGCCATAAGGACTAGCCTTTTTTGCTTGATTGAACACATTTCTCGCATCTGTCGCTCTCCGCATCCCCTCCTGTTCTTCTCTAGTGTATGCACGGGAGACGCTCACTGATCCCGAGTTGTTTGTTTTGGGACAGGAATCTAGGCGACGTGATTCTGTTAGAAACATGGCTGAACCTAGGGTAGATGAGGCTGAGGATCAACCCCCACCAGACACAATGGCCATCATCCAAGCCCAAATTAATGCAAACCAACGGCTTCAGCAACAACAGATCCACACTATCATGCAAGCCATACACCGGTTACAGAACCCACAAGGGCAACCGCCACCTGATGTACCACCATTTCAGGATCAACCGAGGCCCCTCCACGATTTCTTCAATCCTTCCGCTATTAGAGTTGAGCCACACCTTAGGATCCCCGAAGGGGGAGATGATTTTGAGCTAAAACCAAATGTCTTAAGTCTGATCCAGAGCCACTTCCATGGAAGCTCAAATGAGGACCCCTTCTAGCACCTAGAGGATCTCGATCGCATAGCACGAACTGTGAAACCTAGGAACATTAGCCTTGACATTGTTCTAATTAAGATGTTTCCCTTCTCGTTAAGAGACAAGGCTTCTCACTGGCTTAGAACCCTAGGTAGACCCATCACCACCTGGGAAGAAATGAGGCATGCATTTCTAAAGAAATTCTTCCCCATAGGAAAGACCAATGCCCTCAGAAGAGCTATTACTACCTTTACACTCCAGGGTGGGGAATAGTTCCATGAGGCGTGGGAAAGATTTAATGAACTTTTGAGGAAATGCCCACACCACGAAGTACCAAGGTGGAAATTGGCCCAGGTTTTCTACCATGGTCTGGACAGCAACCTACGGAACTTCGTTGATGCCTCATGCAGGGGGAACTTCCTAAACAAGGACGAGGAGAGCGTGTTTGAGCTCTTTGAGTCCATGAGCGAGAATTCATTCAACAATGCCTCCATGACCCAGTTTAACAGATCCAGTCAGCCCCGTGATGGGATTTATGAGGTACAAGCAAATTCTGGAATGGTTGACATGGACATCATTGCCAAGAAACTAGATCGAGTGGAATTGGTGGACAAAAAGATTGATGAGCTACTAAACCAAACCAGAAATCCGTTACAGACCTTCTCCCTAGCAAAGGGAGCACATAATGTTGACCTGGTCCAGCCCTTAAGCCAACTAAACCTGGAACAACCCCTGACCACGTTCTAGGGAGGGACCTTTGCTCCCTCAACCCTTGATTACTCTCTTCCCTCCCCATCGACATCTGCTATCCTTGAAGTTGTGCAAGCTGTCCAAGGTTATGCTAAACCTGACCCTTTCTCCAACACTTTCAACAATGGCTAGCTTAACCACCCCAACTTTGGTTGGACAAACCAGAAACCACCGCAATTCCAAAACCAGCCCAGGCCAAACCAACAGCCACAATTGCCCCCTATCAGCAAGGACCACCAGTTAGACCCCCATATAATCAAAATAGGGCGGCCCCTCCCCCACAAAACCAATTGGACACCCTAATAAAGATGATGGCTGACATGAATCAGAAACATCAGGAGGAAATGGCCTTGGTAAAGGGACAGTTAAGCCAACTCTTGGACTGTAAACAACAAGGATCCCTACCTTCCCAGCCACAACCGAACCTGCAAAACATAATTAACAGAGGCCCCAATTCGCAAGGGTTCCAAGGCAATTCCGGGCAGGCTCACATGGTCCAACCAGCCCCGCAAACACCTCCTAGGTTTGGTGCTTCTTCGTCCTCGTCTTCTCAAGGATCAACCCTTGGTCCCAATGCCTCTGCAAATGCGGTGACCTTGAGAAGCGGCATCAAAACCCAGGATCCCAATTGGCCGACTCTCCCCGAGACTTCACTCGCCAAAATACCCAACTCAGAAGAGGCACCAGAAAAATCCAAGGACCAAGAAATAGATCCAATCCACATTCAGACACCCTACCCTAAGGCCTTGGAAACAGTCAAGAAAAAGAAGAATGTTATGGAAACTGAGGAGCTTTTGGAGATCTTTAAGCAGGTATAGATTAATATTCCGCTCCTCGAATCCGTTAAGCACATCTTGGCTTATGCCAAGTTTTTAAAGGATGCCTGTACACCCAAACGTAAGTCAAGACCTCAAGCACCTAGGAAGGTTGTGCTCTTCGAATAAGCAAGTTCCGTAATATCAAGCAACCTTCCGCTCAAGCGAACTGACCCAGGAGCACCCTTGATTTCCTGCAATATCGGGGACATGACATTTGATAGAGCGCTCCTGGACCTAGGTGCTACTATCAATCCGATTCCAACAACCCTATACCACCAATTTGGTTTTGGAGAGTTGACACCCACACCTGTCACCATCCAGCTGGCTGATAGATCAGTGAAAACCCCGAAGGGGGTTGTCGAGGACGTAATCGTACGGGTCAAGGACTTCTATTTCCCGA
This sequence comes from Thalassia testudinum, assembly GCA_037157565.1. Lineage (NCBI taxonomy): Eukaryota > Viridiplantae > Streptophyta > Magnoliopsida > Alismatales > Hydrocharitaceae > Thalassia > Thalassia testudinum. The sequence continues at coordinate 134,791,283 of JAZHRO010000003.1, read as the reverse complement.
TCTACTTCTTGGTGCTCAACATGGAAGTCCCTGAAAAATTACAGAACGCACCCATAATCTTAGGCAGACCTTTCTTAGTTACGACTAAGGCAAACATTGATTGTGACACAGGATGTATGGAAATCACCTTCGGATATAGGAAAATGCAATTGGATATCTTCCGGACGACAAAGTCTTTTAATTGCGATTGTGTTGAGGAACATGATCCCGTAGAAACTCTGGTCGAGGAATGCCTCACCCTTAGTTCTGTCTCAGACCACCAAACCCGTAATGACTGTTCTACCTGTCACCGTCACTACCCGTGGACCTCTTTAAGGCTGGTTACCATCACACAACACCATTTGAGGAGATCAATGTTGATCAACTCCCGCATTTTCCCTTTCCGTTAACTGTGGTTCCACCCGCACCCGAACTTAAGCCACTACCCGAGAATCTCAAGTATGTCTTCCTGGGACCTGACCAGACCTTCCCTGTGATTATTAATTCTCATCTAACCAAGGATCAGGAACTCAGGTTGACCGCGACCCCTTCAGAACATCGGGCCGCCATTGGTTGGACCATTTCTGACTCAAGAGGAATTAACCCCACCTATTGCACCCATAAGATTTACCTGGAAGACGGGGCATGACCCTCCCTCCAGATGTCAAGATGTCTAAACCCAAACATGCGAGAAGTCATTAAGAAAGAAATTATCAAGTGGCCTGACGCTGACATCATCTATCCTATCTTCGATAGCCCCTGGGTGAGCCCCACTCAAGTGGTTCCAAAGAAAGCCAGGCTCATCGTTGTCACCAATGATCATGGTGAGTCCATCCCCACCCGCACCACCACCGCATGGCAGGTGTGTATTGATTATAGGAAGCTCAATGAAACCAATAAGAAGGATCATTTCCCCTTGCCATTCATTGACCAGATCCTTGAAAGATTGTCAGGGCAAAAGTATTTTTGCTTCCTGGATGGATATTCGGGATATAACCAAGTCGCAATTACTCCGGAAGATCAAGAAAAGACCACATTCACTTGCCCGTACGACACGTTTGCATTCTGTCGAATGCCGTTCGGGCTATGCAACGCACCTGCTACCTTCCAGCGTTGCATGCTAGCCATTTTTTCAGAAATGGTGGGTGAATACCTAGAGGTCTTTATGGATGATTTCTCCGTATTTGGGAATTCATTCGACCATTGTTTGAGCAACTTGGAGAAAATCCTGAAACGATGTATCGAGGTTAATCTGGTGTTAAGTTGGGAAAAGATCCATTTTATGGTTCAAGAAGGAATATCCTCGGTCACATCGTATCGCATAGGGGCATCGAGATAGATCGGGCTAAGGTTGATTTGATTTCCAAACTTCCTCCACCTAGCTCAGTCCGACAGATTCGCTCATTTTTGGGACATGTTAGCTTCTACCGAAGGTTCATTAAAGACTTTTTCAAGCTTTCCAAACCCTTAACCGACCTTCTGGCCAACGACGCCATATTCCACATCTCTTCGATTGCATCCAGGCTTATCACACCCTCCGGGACTTAGTCTCCACAATACCTGTACTTCAGCCCCCGGATTGGTCCCAGGACTTTGAGATTATGTGTGACGCATCAGATTTTGCCATAGGCGCTGTCTTGGGACAAAGACAAGACAAGAAGCCCATGGTAATCTACTACGCGATCAAAATGTTGGACGAGGCCCAACGAAATTATATGGTCATAGAGAAAGAGTTGCTCGTTGTAGTCTTTGGACTTGAGAAGTTCCGATCGTACTTACTGGGATCCCACGTGACCATCTATACTGACCATTCAGCCATCCTGCACCTGTTGGCCAAGAAGGACGCAAAGCCCAGGCTCATTGATGGGTCCTGCTCTTGCAGGAATTTGACCTGGAAATCCGTAACAAGGCTGGATCGAAGAATGTGGCGGCTGACCACTTATCTAGACTTCATCCAGACCATATTGGAACCTCCCTACCTCTATCTGACACCTTCCCCGATGAACACATTCTGGCTGTGCAAGACAAGAGACTGCCTTGGTATGCTGAGTATGTCAACTACCTAGTTGTAGGACAAACCCCACACAGCTGGTCCAGATAGCAACAGGACAGGTTTTTGGCTGAGGCCAAGCACTATTTCTGGGATGATCCCATGCTGTTTCGCCTTTGTGCCGACCAGATCATTAGGAGGTGTATTCCCGAGAACAAAGTTCAGAGTGTGGATTCCTTCTGTCATAACCAGGCTTGCGGTGGCCACTTATCTGGAAAGAAAATAGCTGCAAAGGTTCTGCAGTCCGGATTCTACTGGCCTTCCCTATTTAAGGATGCACTCAACTTCGCCAAGACTTGCTCACGCTGCCAAATGCTGGGGACCGTGACCAGGAAAGATATGATGCCCCTCCAGCCCATTTTGATTGTCGAAATCTTCGACATTTGGGGTATCGATTTTATGGGCCCCTTTCCACCATCCAATGGCTTCGAGTACATCCTGGTCTCGGTAGACTATGTTTCTAAATGGATTGAAGCCGTCGCCACCCGTCGATGCATTCACAGGACTGTCATGGGCTTTGTTAAGCAGAACATCTTTTCCCAGTTTGGAATACCAAAGGCCATGATCAGTGATGGTGGAAGTCATTTTATCCACTCCCAATTCTGTGCCCTACTTAGAAAATACGGGGTTAACCACCGCATTGCTACCCGTATCATCCGCAAACAAATGGGCAGACCGAGGTCTCCAATAAACAAATTAAGAACATTTTACAAAAGACTGTGAGACCTAACAGGAAAGACTAGTCTACACGACTAGATGATGCCCTGTGGGCATATAGGACCGCTTTCAAGACCCCGATAGGCATGTCGCCTTATCGCCTGGTGGAAAAGCCTGCCATCTTCCTGTCGAATTGGAACACCGGGCTTACTGGGCTGTCAAGCAATGTAACATGGATTCCCAGTTAGCCGGTGTGCAAAGGACGCTCCAATTATCTGAGCTCGAAGAAATTTGTTGGGACACTTTTGAGAATAGTCGACTGTGTAAGGAGAAAATGAAAGCCGTCCACGACCGACTCACCCATAGAAAGACTTTTGAGCCTAATCAGCAAGTCTGGTTGTTCGACGCCCGCCTAAAACTCTTTCCGAGGAAACTCAAGTCCAAATGGACAGGACCATTTCGGGTGGTTAAGCCTTACTCTAATGAGGCGGTTGAAATCGCTGATCCAAACACTGGGCACACCTTTACAGTTAATGGTCAAAGATTGAAACACTTCCTAACCCAGGTTTCCCCAAAGGAGAGTATCACCCTCATTGAGGGATGACACGAAGCACCACCCAGCTGGAGGCATTAAACACAACGCTTCCTGGGAGGCAACCCAGAGAATTCAGACTGATCCGGTATTGTACGTCACTCAGGTAAAATCTTTTTAACCCTTGTTGCATCCATGTATTTGCCAATGAGGACATTGTCCAACTTAAGCATGGGGGGGTGGTAAATGGCATGATCCTGAGCTCATTTAATCAGTCTGAATAAATAAATAAATAATTGAATTTAGGAAGAAACATAGGCATTAGAAACTTGTCAATAGTGGGAAATAATACAAAAAGAACTTGAACACTTAAACTTTTCAGGCCTTCAGGCTTAATCAGCCCTGGTGTCCGTTAAAATATAGATTTAGCTTCGAATCCTTGCAACCTTAAGTTACTTTAATCCACCTACTAAATAAGGTGATAAGTATACGACTTATCAACTCACCCTCTAACTCAGAAGAACTTTGAGTCTAAGCATCTGCACACATTCTTGCACAGACTCACTCCTCGGAGATTTTGACAGAAATTGGGTAGCTAATGAACTCTCTAGGGTGGTATGGCTGGCAAGTTGTCATGAGTAACAGCCCATTGGCAGGTTGTCCATAGCCCAGCCACGAGACCACTTCTTCTTCATTGCCTCTAGGTACTTTTGAGATAAGGGAAGCCACCTACAAAAAAAAAAGGAGAAGAAAAGAAAATAAAATAAACCACACTTCACCGCACGAGTATGGCTGGCAAGTGATCGTGGGTAACAGCCCATTAGTCGATTGTCCAGAGCCCAGCTTAGTAATTGCACAAAAAGAACCAAAACACCTAAGGAAGAAGCGGGGAAGTAGTACAAGCCAGGGAGATATACACTGAAAAAATCCTTGTGTTGACCCCAATTAAAACAAACGTAGGGAGAAAGCTACCAATCGAACAAATACACCTTCAGACAAAATACTTCCTCTTCCGGTCACCTAGGGGCGTAGAAACCTGAAGTCTGTCTGAATTACCGTTGAGTGAGTCTATCACAATCTTCACACCAAGATGCTTAGCACTTAGGGTTTTGACCGAGTTTTTGGTGGGTTGGGTAGCCGTAAAAAGTTACCAACCCACTCTGAATTCCAAAAAATTCTAAAAAATATATATATATACATATGTATACTTACATAAATTAAAGCAAGGATTCAGGCGATTCGTATTTTGGCAGACACCCGGGCGCTGCTTAGTCTTTGTGGATTAAGATCTTAGTATATTTCCTCCTATTGCCAAGTGACAAAGTGTCTAAGTAATTACTTCTTAAATTCTGACAGAAAATAAAGGCTAGAGTAAACCTTGCTAGGGGCTAGCAAGGAGTAAGCATGGGGGTATGATAACACTGCATCTGGGGGTGATAATTCTGTTAAATAGGACCCATCTTAAGAATAAAAGGTACAACATAAGTAGAATGGAAGCATTGCATGCATCATATGCCAAGATTGCTTATAAAATAGTATTAACGGTCATTTGTATGACCACAGGTCAAAGCAGGCCTCAGATGAGCAATCGGACCGCACGGATGGATTCAGAACGATGAACGGAGTCCAATGGACTCAAAATCGGCCAAATCCGACATCCAGAGCTCCCACAATGGGCCCAAGAAGTTCTGACCATTGATCTGATGATCAACGGCCCACGATGCACCACGTGGCACCCACACACCGCGCGCCTGCTTCCACCTTCACCCGGAGAGCAGATCTCAGCCATCGATCTCTGATCGGATGGCTGAGAACAGCGTGCACGCCCGCGGTCGCCGCGACAAAGCAGCGGGCGTAGCGCAGCGGTTGAAGCGCACTCCCGCACCCACGCGACGTAGGTTCAAGCCATGCGGTGCTGAAATCAGAAGACGACTTCGCGCTCGGGCGAAATTGGGCCGCCCGATCAGCAGCGGGTGGCCAAGATAGCGCCACGCGGCGTGCCCTTAGGTGCTGATCAGCCACGCACGCGCACACACTGGACGACAACGCCCGTGCGCACGTGCACTCAAGGTGCGATCTGAGCGCACCCGGGCGAAGATCTCAGCCGTCCGATCTTCGATCGGACGGCTCTCATGCCACGCCCATGGATCGAGCGTGAGGAAGAACGGCTGCAGGTGAGCGACCGGCGAGTTGGGGGTTTCACCGACGTTTTTGGAAAGCCCTTCTCCCTATTTAAACACCTTCCAACCACTCATTCAAGGCATTCACTCCCCTTGCAACTACTCTACCCCTCTCTTAGCTAGCTTTAGGCCCTCTTGTAATCGCCGGAGACGACGAGCCGCCGACGGAGCCTTCTCCACCACCGTGGCTGCCTCGCTGCCCTCCCTCTCTCTCTCTTTCCTCCTATCTTTTAAGCTTTACTTTACTTATGTTTAAGCATGTATCTGATGTTGTAATTTATGAACTAAAGCTACATGATTAATGAAGTTGTTTTCCATTTAGTTGCCTACTCTATTTCCTATTCAAGTTGCATGTTAAGAATGAAACGATCCTAACCCTAATCTCTCTCTCTCTCTCACTTTTCACCCGCACCTTTTCGCAAGCAAAACTCCGCGATTTTCGTGACAATAAGTGACAAGAAAAATTCGATTTTCACGCCTCCCTGAGACCGACACTCGGACTCACATCCGTTTCTTTACTTTAAAATCGACGTTGCAAGTGCGAACTATAATGACACTTCTTAACACCCATGCACGGAAGCACGTCAGTCTTGTGATTGGGTTCAATGGATCGGGCAACTTCTCTAAATCAATCCCTCGAAGTTTGGAGAGACTTGATCAAGAAATCAGTGAGAAATCCGTGATTGAATGATCATGATTTCGGTCTGAGGTACTATTCACATGGCTATGGAAACAAGGAATTATTTTTAAAGACAACAAGAAAATTAGGTGCCTTTTTGTGAAAAACTTGAAACATAGGGGTTTGATTGAGAGGAATAGAGATTTTAGGGGCCAAAATGCAAACTAGGTCAAGATGGACTCTGATTGGGCCTAACTTTTGATGTTAACCTAATTTAGACCCAAAAAATCTAATGGTTAACTTAGATTTGAGTTTTGGCCACGTTTGACTAGGTAAATTGCATAAAAGCCCAAATAAGGATAAATTCCCGTATGAATATTTGTTCTAGGTCAAAATAGGTTCAGATGATCAAAACAAAGGTACCAAACCTCTTAGAATATTTTTCTATGAATTTTAGGAGATTTATATTAATTTTATCCTGACCAGAACCCTTTCAATTTAAGTGGGGCTAATAATCAGGGCTTTCAATCCTATTTTGGCCCTCGAAATGCGTGAACCCTGATTCTATCAATTTGAGCCCACTTCATGGTCTTTTATGTTTATTTGACCTTTAATTAACCCCTTAGTAACCTCGTGATTAATTTACATTTGTGATTTGCTGTTAAAACAACATAATTAGCCTTAGATCAGAGTCGAATTATGGTCCTTAGATGATCAAGTATGAGCATTTATCTCTTGATTCTGCCTAATTCAAGTTATTCATGACTAATGATGGCATTACCATCAACCTGCCTCTTATTAGACATCCAATTTTAGTGCCAGACGTCTTATAATGGCACATTAGACATCCACCTAGATCCCTATTTTGGTCCAATAAGATCAGCGACTCTGACCCTTTAGAGTAGACGTCAAAACCTGACATCAGATGTATGACCAAAATATTAGGCGTATGATAACTCTATTAGAGTCATAATGACCCTAATTTCGTTGGGATTTTGGCTTGATCTTTTGAGATATGTTCCCAACGGCTACCTAAGGCTTCCTAAACCTTCTAAAGCCTTCTTAAGACCTCTATAAAAAGGAGAGCACCCTTCCTAAGTGAAATACACCTTGATAGAATACTTTCCACTTACATTTGTTTCCAAGGAAAGAAAAGATCAACTAGAGGAAAAGCCACCTACTCTCCAAACTTCTAGCACACACTCGAGAGCACTGTTACGTTGCGCACTTCATGCCTACATACTTCCGATAAAGGGGAGAACCTAGCCTATAGTAGCATAGTTTAAATTACTCTTTGTGGCTCTATAGGATTATTTATTTTTCTATTTATTTTTGTTGGATATTCACTTTGCGAATTCCTGTCTCCCTCTCAAGATAAAACACTCCTCATGAAGAGGAGGGGTTTGAGGTACGCTACCCTTAGTTCAAAGTAGCGTGGTTGTAAGAGGTTGAACTACCCTCATTTAAGTACTTCGTTAATGGATTTAATCTACAAGGTAGATCAGGAAATCCTAAACCGAGAGGTTTAGGTGGTGGTTTTTACCCAAGTTTGGGTTCCACCTAAAAATCCTTGTCTTTGTGAGATTGCATATTTGTGTGATTATTACATTATTTCTGCATTATTTCATATCACGCAAATCACACCTCCTCCATTAGAACCTATAGTAAGGACCTTCCCAATTATCAAGTAGATTGAGTTTGATAAGGCAATGGGTCTAAAATCAGAAAGCAACTCTGCACCCACCTTCTTTGGAAGGAGAAACATGAAAGATTTATTTATCCTTTCCATACTAGCATTACCCCTTTGAAATTTTGCTATCACCTTCATCACCTCATTTTTTAGCAAAGGACACAATTCCTTATAAAACAACATAGGGAAACCATCTTGACCTGGTGACCCTTCTTCCTTTAAACCCTTCAAGGTTAGTTCAACTTCCTCCACCCCAATCGGCCTAGAAAGCCTCACACCATCCTCTTCACTCAACTATGGCATATCTGAATGGGACAATCTCCACTCCCCCCTCTAGCTCGCTTGTGTAGAATTCATATAGTATTTATTTGCCAGATCATTATGCTAAATGGGAGACGTGGCCGCCTGATCTTCATACCTAAGTGTAGACATCAAATTATACCTCCTCTCACTAACTACTGCATGGAAAAATTTTGTATTTGAATCACCCTTCTCGAGCCATAGCTGTCTTGATCTCTAGTGCCAATCCATCTCCCTCTACGGATCTTCCTTAGCAATAACATTCAACAGATCTTTCCTCAGACTTTGTTCTTCCTCATTTAGAGTCCCACGCCCCTCTTTCTCATCCAGAGTTTTCACCTTCTCCATCGCCTCCTTCCTTTTCTGAGCTTTCACCTATGCCATAGTTCTTTTAAAATCAAACAGCATAAGGTGAAGGCTTCTCAACTTAGATGCAAGGTGTTGGGTAGCAGTGCCTTCACTTTCAAAGGAAGAGCACCAGGAAGCAACCAGATCTCTAAACCCCTCCTCTTCCAGCCACAACTTCTAAAATTTAAAATAAGAGTGTGTTCGGAGACCTTCACCACTCTCCCATATAAGAGGTGTATGATCGGAGAATGGTTTAGCCATTGCCACAACCGAATCCAACTGGAAAGAGCTCATCAACTCCACATTGCACAAGAAGTGATCTATCTTGGATTGTAGACCACCACCATTTCTCCACGTGTAGGCTACCCTAGAAGAAGGAATGTCCGCTAACTCTAATTTTGAAACCACATTCTAGAAGCCAAAATTTGATGAATCAGTTCTACCATCCAGCCTGCCTTCAGACATAAGAGTAGCATTGAAGTCTCCACCTAGCAACCAAGATGCCCCGTGGACCCATCCCGATGCCTCCCTCAACTCCACCCAAAGAATTGATTGTTCGCTTTGAGAACACGACCTGTAGACTAAAGTGATACACATGCAAGCACTGTCCGATCTCCTTGTGAATTTGTAGGTAAGTGAAAATTTGTCTTCCTTGCAATCTTCCAACTGTCGAACATTTTTTTTCCACCACAGGCAAAGACCTCAGACCTCCCCTTAGAAATGACACATTTAATCATCCCTTCACCACTATTCAATAGGTACCAGGCACCATCATCACCCCCTTCAATATGTGTCTCCTGCAAAAGGGCACAATCTATACCCCACTCTCTCAGGTATCTATTAAGGATACATCTTCTAGTATGGTCCCTCAGACCCCTTACATTCCATTCAAGAACCTTTAACATAAATTAACCTGTGTACTCCCCTTCATATTTGATACATGCAAAATAGTGGCAACCTGATTCGCATCAACGTGGGTGGAACCCTGACTTGTAAGGTTATATCTTCCTTTGTTTGCTGCACCTGAACTACTCACTGTGTATGAACTCGGATTATATTCTATCCCCGTAGGAGTAGAGATAACAAAGGGACTTTCCCCCCTCTTATCACTGCTCTGCTAAAGTATTTCACCTTCCTTAGGAGTCGGGTTGACCACATCCCTGTGTATAACAATATCCTAGCAAGTAGACGCATGATCTCTGGAGTCTTCTTCCTGCACCTTGCATTTTTTCTGTATCACCACCACTACTGTTTGTGCTTCCTATTGTGTTTCCTGCACTGGGCACCATTGCATATTATCATCTCTCTCTTATTTGGAAGGTGGCTCAGGAGCCACTTCTTGATGTCTTTTCCTGGGCAACACAAGCACTGCAATGGAAAGCAACCAAGATGATCCTCCACATCGAAGAGCTGCCCTCTCATGGAAAGGTCCTCCACGCTTTAAATTAACCCCTCCTTGACCACACTACCATCACCATCAATCAGACCCACAACCATTCCTTCTTTCAGTGATGCATACCCAACAATGACACTATTCACTATGGCATTAGAGTGTAGGTGCAAGGGGAGTCCTCTGATTTCCATTGTGCCTTCGTAGACATATATACACACGCTTCGAAGGCCTCTCATTCATAACCCCATCAAACGGGGAAACCAAATGCCAAATAATAGAGATAGAATTGAAAGACAAGGATCAAAACTTCAATCCATCCACATCCAAATTCGATAAACCAAACACCAAGAAACTCGATGGGTTCAAAACTAAAATCTTCCACATCGACAATGAGAGGGAAAGAGATCTTACAAAAGCTCTAAGTTCATCCATGGATGGGGCACCCACCATGATTTCTCCAACCAGAGATCCACACAGATGGGCTTCAGCTACCAGGACCTTCAACGACAGGGGCACCTCCATGTCCAACAGTGGTGTCATGGGTGGGGGAGGGTGATTCCATGCACATCTACGTTGGTCCTCCACATGATGCACACCTGCGTGTGGTTACTCTTGCTTCTTCTCCACCCGACGACTAGGGTTTATGGCCCCTCTAGGTTGGGCGACCCCACTAAGACCACCACATCCTACATTGTCAATGTAGGGTCTTCTCCTACATGTGCTCCTTCAGTGGCCTAAACCTCCACAACCAAAGCACATGATCACGTTGCGACATGAGGCAGCCATGTGCCCTCTCTCTTGGCATATATAACAAATCACACCTTTTCTAGACCACCACCGAGAATCCCCTCTACCAAACCCTTCTCCCCTAGCGTCGCCACCTCCCCAAGGCCTCCCTCCTATCGACGATTGACCATTGATTGCGCAGCAATCATAGGTATTAATTATCCTAAATTAGGCTAGGACTTAGCATAAGTAAGGGTAGTTCACGCCTGCATAAGCATATTTGCATCTTTACTACTCCTATAGTTATGCATAGAATAATGCTATAATATACTAATTAGGTGCATCATTTAAATTGCAGGAAATAAGAAGCTCAGGAACTGGATCTGAAGCTAGACTTGAAGCCAGAGTTGCAATAGAGATGGAGTAGAAGACCAAGAATGAGATGTAGTAGACAATAATGTAAGGGGTTGAGGTATGCTACTCTGTTAAGTAGGAATAAAGCAGTAAACTATGAAGAACCTAGGTCCATCCTAGCCCTAGGACAGCCTAGAAGCTTCCCCAAGCCTTAGCCACCCTTAGATTAGGTCACTGTATCTAGGAAGCCCTAAAACCCTATTTCTAGCCTCTATCTGGACGTCCAAAATACTTAGCCACAACCTGCGCACCTAAAACCCACTTCTGCAGCATTTTAAGACATCCAGACACTTGGTCTAGACATCCAATTTCTGCAGACATAAACTTAATTCTTCCCTGCCTCTGTTTGGACGTCCAGGCAATAAGTCTGGACGTCTAACTTTTTATTTTAAGATGTCGGACACTATTGTCAGATGTCTGGAATTGCTCTCTAGTTCCTATTTTTGAATTCAAGCTTGGATCTTGAATTCCTAGGTCCCTAAACCCAATTCCAACCCCATAGGAACCTAAATTAAGGTACCCTAACCCTAGTACATCACCTCTAAACCTCCCTAAGGACCTAATTAAGTCCTCACTAAACCTAATTGACTTGGATCTTAGTCAATTCCATCAGTCTATTCAATTGGACTCATTGAGTTCAATTGAGCCCTGATCTCAGCACACACTGTCTAATTGGACTCAGTGAGAGTCCAATTGACCTAGACCTATCTTAATTGAGTTGTTTTAATCTCAATTAGGGTTTTACACCTCCAATTAAACGTGTATCAAGTTTAATTGCATTTTACCTTAATGAATTAGGGTTTACAACCCTAATTTGAGACTTACCTGTATCGCCGCCATACAGGAATATGAAAGTGGGAGTCAAGCAGGGTTGCCCGATTGCTCCTCTAATTTTTATTTTGGCAATAGACAACTTGGCGTAGTTTACCTCTAAAGCCTCCACGGGAGGTTTATTGTATGGATATACACTGTCTTCTCAATGTGCATTGACTCCTATCCTACAGTTTGCAAATGATACAGTGTTCTTCATTGAAGGGGGGAGTTTGAAGTAAGAGCACTGAAACATGTGGTGGACATTTTTAGCTCTGTGATGGGTCTTATGTTGAATGGCTCTGATTTGTTTTGGTAGGACTTGTAACACAAAAGATACGATTTCACAAATCTTTTAAACATCGTGTGTTAACCTCCCTATTCGCTACCTTAGCCTTCCAATCCAGGCCAAGAGAATGAAGAAGAAAGACTGGATGTACCTCTTTGAGAAGATCTCAATGAAGATGGAGTTGGTGCGACAGATTCCTATCTAAAGGAGGCAAATTGGTTTTATTGAACTCTATCTTATCTGCTATGTTTGTTTTCTTCCTTTCTATGTTCAGGCCATTAGATTGTATTTTAAAGAAATTGATATTTTGCATAAATGCTTCTTCTAAAAGGGATCGTCACAGGAAGAAAAATTTATGCAACCAGTCAAATGGCACAAGATTTGCACACCTAAGAAGTAGGGTGGATTGGGGGTTAGAAGCCATAGAGTGTTTGGTGATGCACTCCTTCTCAAATGGGGTGTGATTATCATGAGGGGCGATGAAGGCTTATGCCAGAAAATAGTTAAAGACTCCTATTCTGACACGAGCAAGCTGACAGATTTGATCCACTCCAACAACAATGCACCTCCTTTCTGGAAGTCAGTTTCTGAGTCCCTTAATGTTCACTGGGACAAATTTTCCCCTGTGCTTGGAAATGGTGAGCAGTTGTACTTCTGGGAAGATGATTGGTGTGGAAAAGACAGGCTTAAGGATTCATTTCCACATGTTTATGAATCCTCTGGTCTAAAGAAGGAGTCAGTGGCTGATGTGTGGCAGGGGGATATGGAAGGTTGGAGGATCACATCAAGTAGAACGCATTCCATGAGAACTAGGGAGGAGGTGTGTAGGTTGCAGTCAGCTTTGGAGGCCTTTAAGCCACAAGATGGCCTAGATGTGTTTCACTCGCAGAAGGGTATGCATACACCATCTAAGGCTTATGAGATCCTTGTTGGGGATCAGGGGAGTGATGAGCATAGATGTGTGTTGAAGTGTTTGTGGAAGTTGAAAATCCCATTGAAGGTTCAAATTTTTCTTTAGCTTTCCAAGAAAGAGGGTGTGATGATGAGTTCCTACAAGAGGAGGGTTATGGGAACTACGACGGTTCTATGCCCTCTTTGTGGCTTTGAAGAAGATGATAATAGACACCTGTTTACCTCTTGTTTGGTATCTAATGCAGTTTGGAGCAGATTTTATTCTCCCTCACTACACACGTGGGATGGGCTCGGATCCTCTTTTCTATCGACTAACAACCCGCATGTTTACATGGTAGCCACCTTGTGGGCCATTTGGAAAGCGAGAAATGATGTAGCCTTCAATGTATGGGTGGAGAATATATATGCTGATGTGGCCTACCACACCAAGCTATGGCTGGATAACATGTGATCTATTTCTCATTATATGAATAAAAATGGACAACTACTGTGAACGGTAGTGGTCCTTTCTCTTTGTCAAAAAAATTAAGTACCATAAGCTATAATTAATAATCTAAGTATAAGTTATATAAGCCTAATCCTATTTAATTAACTTAATATAATCTAAGTTTTATTTTTTGAGAAAGAAAGGAATACTATCGTTCATGGTAGTAATCCAAAAAAATATTAAGGCATGTAAAAATTCAGTACATCAAGGAACTCCATTGCCTCACTAGTGCAACCACATTATTACATATGCTATCCACCAATACCCTCCCATTAGAGAATCAAGCATCATTACGAGCACACCACAGACACTAAAGGACAGCTACCATCAGCTGGCCAGGACGACTGGAGTCGTGGATCTCCTCCCAGAGATTAGCCCACATCAATAGCGAGACAGAGCAACAAACTATCAAACATCCCCAGCCCTAACTAGTTGTCCTTCCAAAAATTAAAGCCACTGCCATTTCCTAAGACCGGCTTGAATAGCTCATAGTTTGCTTCCACGGCTTTGGAGACTAATGTCCAAAAGGGAGATGAATTTGGGATGTGAAGCATATCCATCGATGACCTTCCACCATAGGAATCACGCACTGGGTCTTGCCAGAGGCCAATATCTCCCCTTAGTATAATAACCCCCCATTTGAGAAGGAGCATCTCCAAACTCCCTTAAGACTCTGACCCCCATCCCACCTTTTCTCTTATGATAGCAAATAGTATCCCACTTCACTAGTTGCAGAAATTGACCTTTGTGACCAGTCCCCTTCCAAAAGAATTGCTTTCAAACAATATCTAGTTGTCTCAAGATCGTATTTAGGGGTCTGAACATGGAGAGGTAGAAAACAAGAATTGTAGAGATGACTGAATTCAATAAAATCAATCTCCCCCCTTTGGATAAAAATCTTCCACACCATCCAAAAAGTTGAACAAAGATTTTTTCAAAAAGAGTTGCCCACTTTGACTACTTCATTTTCATCCCTAACAAGGGTAAGCCTAAGTATCTAATAGGAAGCTTACCCACTAGGGTCTGGAGAATAGAGGATACATCATCCTTGATGTTCAAGGCTGCCCTGAAGCAAATAAGGGTCGATTTAGACTCATTTACTTTGAGATCGGATATTTCTCAAAAAATAGCAACAACATGTTTAACATATTCTGCTTCTCTGAGCCCACCTTCTATAAAAAAGACCATGTCGTCAGCATATTGAACCAAGGGGGTCAAAGCACGCGAGGAGGATAACCTATAACCATGAATTAGAACACCATTGCACGCACTATATGCCAATTGTGACAAAGTATCAATACTAATCAAATCAACATGACATCTGATCATTATCGTTCCTCCACGTGTAACACGCACCAAACGTGGGAAGGTCCACCAATTCTAGCTCCGTCACTACGGACTGAAAACCAAGGGACTAGGAGTCCATCCTTCCATCAATCCTATCCTCCACTGATAAGGTAATATTAAAATCTCCTCCAAGCAACCACAGTCCACCTTGAACAAGGGAAGAGGCTAACCTCAATTCACTCCAAAGAATGGGCCTCTCTGCTCGAGTACACAGACCATAAATACATGAAACAAACATAGAAAGTCCATCTTTCCCTCTCTAGAATTTCCATGTAATGATATGGCTATCCATACGAACGTCATCACAACTAAGCATGGTCTTTCTCCATATCATGGCTAGCCCCCCAGCCCTCCCCTCTAGATTGACATATTTCACGTCAAATTCCCCATCCAATGTGAATGTATACCATAGGCTAACACCTTCGTGATCAATATAATATGGGTCTCCTGGATCAAAGCCACGTCCACATGCCACTCCCTGAAATAATGATGAAGCGACACACGGCTCATCTTGTCATGCAACCCACACACATTCCAAGTGAGCACTGACTGTGCTATTTTGGTTTTCAAGAATAAATTTATCACTGCGTTGTAGTTTGATATCAAGTGGCGAAAGCACGAGTCAAAACAATGTAAAATTAACCACTCTCAGGAGAGTGGGTCATCTCCATAAGGAGGCTTACGCCCATTAAAACTCACACATGTCTAAAACTATATGTTCACGGATGATTTCCCAATGAAAAAAAATCCACAATCCCTTTAGATTAAAGTTATAACAAGGATTTCAACTGAAATAGGCATAAAGAGAAAGAGGAGGGGCATTCATATAAATCCACACAATATCTTATTATTTAAATCATAAATGCTATCCTAGAAATGGCATAAGATGTAAAAAGAAATTGAATGTTGTTGTGCAAAAACAAGGGATTGGCTTCCCCTTGAGCTTGCGCATGATAGAGAGAGAGGTAGGCCGCAAGGAGTGCATCGGAGGTAGAGTGGAACAAGGGCTCTACAGCGGTGGTGGTGGAGAGGAGCGGCATGCTTGAAGATGGTTAGACGAAATGGCGAGAGGTAGTGGGTGCGTGCTACTAGCAACAGCCACACACACCCCTGTTTGGGCATGAGGGGCAATGGCAATGTAGTTGGTGGCTGCGCGTGGGCAACGCAGTGAGGGCTGCTGGGGCAAGGGCGATAGGTCACGAAGGAGAGGGCGATGCTGGAGGTTCGCGTGCAGTGAGGGGTGGCCCTACTGGGTGCGGGCAGGAGCGGTGAGGGAGAGGGCCCTACTGGGCTGCACTCATGGTGGGGGACAAACGGCGAGGAGAGTGTTGGGTGAGGGTAGCAACGCATGGGGGTCGCTTGCAACAGAGAGGAGGTGTGGCGATGGTTGGGTACGGACAGGAGTGGCTCGTGCATGAGCAGTGCGTGGGAGGCATGCTGGTCGCACAGGCTAGAGGTGGTGCAAGGAGGAGGTGGCGCTGGTGGAGCCGCACAGTGGTGCACAAGGAGTTGGCGGCCATTGGCCACTTGTTGGAGGTGGAAGTGGTGATATTGGAGGTAGAGTAGCGAATAGAGGAAGAAGATGAAGTAGAAGAAAAAGAAAACAAAGAAGAAGAAAGGAAGGATAATTATGTGGCCTTCAAGCACATGCTTGCGGTGAGCTACACAAGACACTGGTGGTGCAACGGTCTATCACCCTACAATGGTGTGGACTTGTGCACACGGTTGAGGCCAGCAGTGGTGGAGTGGAGGAGAGCTTGGCCTTCTACATAGTGTTGGGATGGGGTGGATGCCTCCTCCGCTCTGCAGCCTCCTCCTTCTTATAGCAGTTGGGAGCATTTGAATTAAGCTACAAGGAGTGTCAGAGGCCAAATCCACTTTTCCCGTTCCTTACCTTGCTGGGACGAGAAGATCCTTGATTGCCTACCATCAATGACCACACAGTGGATTTCATGCAGAAGAAGAAGACACAAATAATTAAAAGGTTGGTTTGTTTATGTACAAACCTTATAGAATGGCTAAATGCATGTAATGTGTATAATGCACGCTAAATTAAAATGCAAACTAAATTAAAGGCTAAACTAATACATGCTATCCTAACTAAGATCTAATTTACATATGAATGTGATGCATGAAGCAAATCTATAATTAATATATTTACATCTTAATTCATGATGAATAGGTGTCAGAATTAACTTAATGTCTAGGCATTAAAATACAGAAATAATAGCCCACAAATATGGGCTTATCAAACTCGCTCATCGAGAGGACACTCTCGCACCCTTCTTCATCAACGTAGTACTTCCACCTTCAGCACCTTAGCCACGTGGTCTATATCAATCTTTGGAGACTTAGCCAACACACGGCTCCTAAGGTTGTAGCTTCCTCTTATTTTAGCTACACAAGAAGATGAAGACAACCCCTCATTGAATGTGTTGCCCATCTCCGGTTCCACATTGCCCTCAAACTAGAATTCCTTGCTGACCTCCCTAGGCTGTTGAGCAATGTCACTTCCCTCACCCTCGGGATGTTGTGTCAGATCAGGGAAGTCCTTGTTGAATGTCATAAAACACGGATTTGATTGGAAAATGTCATAGTATAGCGCGAATTACAATTCAAACAAAACTATTTGTAACGAGACGGTGAGTCCTGGTTAATCTCAGGGAGGTGTAATGGCGAAATTGATTTTTAATTTCTTTTCTCTACTTGCCTAAACTTGGATTCCAGTTTCGATAGTGTGAGTATAAGATGCACCAGTCGCATTGTTGACACGTAAAACATGTGCATGAGTTAGATAAGATAAATCACAAACGTGAAAGTGTGTGTTTTAGTCCGCACAACTTCTATTACACGATGGCAATTAGTAGAAAATGAGTCTATCGCTAAATCATTAATATCTTCTGGAATTGACATATCTTTATTGCAACAAAATATGAGATGATGATAACAGGATATTTCAAATCATTATAATCATCTGTAGAGGAAAGCTTGTACAAGGAATTTGAAAAGACTAATCTATGCTGATAGAGAAGAGATGCATGCATGGATCTTGAAAAGATTATGCATGCATTCTTAGACAAAGTGCTACTATACTACAAGTAGGAAAATAATGCAAGAATTAAATTATGAAGAACTACTACTCTATAAGAAATCAGGACACCGGAGGTGGCCTCCAGTGGCTGTGTGGGCTTGAGGTGGTAGGAGGGAAAAGAGGGACAGCCAGGGTGTGTAGGTCGGCCTCTTGATGAAGGTGGTGGAGAACATCTTGGATCTTGGACGTGAAGGTGATGGTGCTTGATGATGGAGGAACTCGCCAATGGAGTTGGAGGTAGAGATGGCATCCAAGATGGGGATCCTTGGCTGTCCGACCTAGTCTTTATATAGACTTCTTGGATGGCCAAGGTGTTCTCAAGAGAAGTCTCTAGACTTCTCTAGAGTGGTCGGCCATAGGTATAAAAATAGGTCTTCTTAGATCAGCATTATGTGGATCTAAGAATGACCATGTGTGCTCATTCTAGATTTTTCTCTAGAGTTGGCAAGTGGGTGTGTGTGCATGTGTGTGTGTGCGTGAATGTGTGGGTGTGTGTGTGCATCAATAGGTGGTCAAGTGGACCACTTGGTCCACTTCTAATTAGGTCCTAGGTGGGTCTTATTATGTTGTCTAAAAATAAGTTTAAGTGTAACATATTACTAGATAGTTAATCCAATTAAACTTAACCAAGTTTAATTGGGTCAACATGTGTCTAATTGGGAGAGAAAATTCCCACTTAAATTAGTCTTGAGTCAATTAAACTCTCACTAAGTCCAATTGGACTTGTGTTGGTTGAGATTTGAGCTTAACTGGACTCTATAAGTCCAATTGACTAAGTAAGGTGTAATTGACTTAGATCCAAGTCAATTGGGTTTAGTGAGAACCTAATTAGGTTCTTAGGAGAGTCTTAGGGTAGTGTAATAGGCTTAGGATACCTTAATTTAGGTTCCCTAGGGTGTAGAATTGGGTTTAGGGGCCTTAGGAATCAAGATCTAGGCTTGAATCCAAAAACAGCAATGGGAGAAGGGTTCCAGACATCTGATCTTAAGATCAGACGACTTATACTTCAAAATTAGAAGTCTAAGTCTCTATGTTGGACGTTCAATACTAAATCTGTATGGATTTTAGGTTCTGTCTTGCGTTTCTGAAAAAATTGGACGTATGACACCTTGTATGGACATCTAATTTTGCAGCAGATTGGGTTCTTAGTCCTACAGGTGGAGTCCAAGGATCTTGGACGTCCAGCATCCTACCTGGACATCTAGAGATGGGTTGGAATGTGAGTTTTGAGGTGTTTTAGACTAAGGTGACCCAATGGGAAGGTGTCTAAGGTTTATTATGAAGGTGTTTAAGGTTGTCCTAAGGCTAGGGATAGGTGTAGGGATGTCTTATGTTCTTCATAATTCAACTCAAACATTAAAATCCTACAAGTAATGTAGTATGCCTCTTCCCTACATTATGTCTTTATCTTGAGTAGCTTTATTCCAAGGCATCTGCTCCAACTCTGCTGCAGCTTTAGCCTCCATCCTGCCTCAGGTCCATCTTCAGGACATCTCCTGAGCTTTTATTACCTACAAACCAAATAGTACACTAATCAGTACATTATTATGGCATTATTTCATGCATATCTAAGTAAAATAGGAAGGATGCAAGGTATGCTACTAATGCATGAATTATACTACAATTATGCTAAGTTCTAACTCAATTCAGGTCATTTAAGTCTTATGATTGTTCGCAATCAGTCGTCCCTTACGATGAGGGCCTTTTCTCGCCCATTCTTTGATGTCAACTCCTCACCCTTTAAGGTGTTCCCAACCTCCATCACTACAGCCATCTCCTAAGCCACTTCCTCACACCCCTTCCTTTTTCTACCACCCTCCCCATTGGAAACCACCCTCCATTCTTTGCCATCAGGTCAATCACAAGGCTCTCGAGTTTCTGTATCATCTTCTTGATATATCAGTTGAGCATACACTTGAATCAATAGCAGCCATGAGCTGCCACCACACCTGAGGACCACCCTTTCTGGAAAAGGCCCATTATGTCACAGCACCACATCAACCTCCACACATCGGCCATCTTCGTCAGACAGCCCAGCCACTACGTCCACCTTCACGGAGGAGAAACCTGCAACAACATGTTGCACCACTGCCGTGGACCTGAGATGTAAAGGGAGACCCTTAATTTCGACCTTCCCCTCCTTCTTGAACATACATTGGGGAGGTTGTTCTAAGAGGGCTCCGTCGAAGGGGGAGGCTAGTCTCCACATAATCGATAACTCATCATTCATAGATGTGCGGAAGTTCAAACAAACAAACAAGAACCTCGAGGGGTTCAACAGAGAAATCTTCCACACACACGAAGATAAGGAAAGAGTGCTCACCAAACTTTGAATCTTGTTGAGGTTAGCATTCCCGGCCAACACCTCACCAACAACCGCATTCTTGAGAAGCATCTCCATTGCCATAACTTCCGATGTCAAGGGGACTTCCACATCGAAGGCAGGAGGGGCAAGCGGGGATGGAGGCTAATGAGGGTGTTCGAAAACCCTATCATGCACAGGCAGCTCCTCGTCGTGGTGCATCCTCACAGCCCTAGGGCTTTGACAGTTAGCATTAGGGTTCTAAACTCCTCCATCGAGTCGCCGAGTACATGTGAATCTCCGAAGACCAACACCACCACAGTTGAGGCAAACGATGCTATTCCTGTACACGGCAGCAACGTGCCCCCATTCTCTACATCTATAGAAAATGACCTCCCTACGTCTCCCCATGAAGTCGCGCCCTCAAGAACCTCCTCCACGTACAGACCTTCCTTCCCGAAAGAACTCTCCACACCATGCATGACTCCAGTCACGTGGCCTTCCCCTCTCCTCGTCTCCTCATCTCCTCTCTTAGTCTCGCCTCATGATCTTCTCATCCAAAGTTATTATATTTTCAATATAATATAAGTAATAAGAAATTATAATGTAATTATACCTAATCATTATGTATACACTTAACTTAATAAGCTAATCTAAGTATAAATTAACCTAATTTTTATAATTTAAAATAAATTCTTTGTTTATAATATATTTAAGTATAATTTATATAAGGATATTATAGTTAATTATAAGTTATACTTGTAGTTTATATTAGGAATTAGTTATATTATTAACTTAAGTAATTTATAATCTATCTAATATTAATAGGAATTAGTATATTAAGAGTCTAATTAACTTAGTATATATGTTGTGCACTATGTTCACTTTATTTAACATCTTAAGCTAGGTATTTTAATATAAGGATATTATGAACACTTAAGTTAATCTAGGATCTTAATTAGTGAATCCTTAGTTATAATAAGCTTAGTTAACATAATAAAGATTAGCATAAGATAATTTAAGATAATAACTGGTGAATTAAATTATAATAAGCCTCCCAGCAAATGAACTGGACTCAAAAACCAATATAAAATGTGTTGGTTGTCTTGCACACTCTACGACAACATAAAACCCTAATTACAACTGTGAGATAACTAAACAAATCATTTTTGGCATCATTGCAGGGAGGCAACTCTGTTATTCGCCATTATCAATTCTTAATTACTTTTGTATTAATTATTATTTCTTATCTATTAATTTTGAGTTTTGTTTTCTTCTAGGAGACTGGGTTGAGTGTTCTCCTAGTTGAGAGAGTTTCGGGTTGTATTCCTGCTTTTCTGCATTTTCTTTCGTAAAGCTTTTATATTAGGTATTTGTTGTGAGAGAGAGACTCTGTTTTGTAATAACTGTAGTTCTATTTCCTACTTTCTATCTATTGCTTTTAGGTAAAAAAAAAAAAAGTAGTCATTCCTACTTGTCTAGCAACAGCATTTACTAGGCACACATTTTAGGTTGCATTTATACCTGCTAGATTTACATTTCCTATATTGCATACTATAGATTGCTAGAGATAGGTACATTTTTACCACTTTATATTCATGTCATCCTTGCATTCACTTAAGTAACAAGACCATTAAATGTTTTCAAAAGATTAAAAATGAGAACTCTTATTCTTTCTTTTGATTTTGAAGAAATTTTATAAAGAGGAAATCTTAAAACTTATGACCTAATTCTGTTTGATAACCTGTGTGTGGGTTTTCATCGTATCCTATTGATTGGCTATTGTGTACATAGCACAATCACTAAGGACACATGAGTCTTTGCTTCTATTTCTCCTCTTTACACCTCTTAGGGATTTAGTTGAAGATCAAAAAGTTCATCTCACTACTTGAGCCCCGGGAAGCCAGTAGTGAGCATTTACGATCCTAAGCTTTGGTCCTTCGAGCTTTTAGGGTCCAGCACCCCATAGCCACATTCAGGACGTGTCTTCTGTATTGATATAGTATCTATTTGCGTCTTATATTTTGTTCATACCCTTATATCTTGTTTTCATTAGAAAAGAAGAAATCGTGTATTTTCTCACTGTTTTTGGGTCTTTGCTTGTCGTAATTTCCCATTGAAGTGTGAGTGTGTATTTGCACATTTTTTCTATTTATGCATGGGAAGCATTCTCAAAAACTGCCTCTCCTCCATCCTTTGACAGGTAATCCCAAAAACCCATCCTCCTCTACTAGTTCTTATACTTCTATTCCTAATCCAATGGTAGATCCAAATCTTCCACCTAGTCTTCCTGATCCACCATGCGCTTGATCTTCTTCAGAAGATCTTAGCTTAGAATTTATAGATGCTTGAGTAGAATCGTCAGATCAATCTGCTGATAGCTGCTTTACAGAACCTTCAGGCCCGACAACCTGAGTCGGTACTTGGTCCACGTCGACCTCCACTTAGGCCACTACTTAGAGATTACTACAATCCGGCCAATGCATAGGTGGAACCCAGTGTTAGGATTCCCGCTGGGGATAATGATCCAGAGCTAAAATTAGATATCATTAGTTTTATTCCACACCTTCACAGAGACAGTTCTAAGGATCCGTTCCAATACATCCAAGATTTGAAAATTTTGAGCCAAACCCTAGGTCCCAGAAACTAAAGTCGGGAAATCCTACTGATGAAGACATTCTCCTTTAGTTTCAAAAATAAAGTTGCCTATTGGTATTGCACGATTGCACAACCTATCACCCCATTGATTGAATTATAAACCGCTTTCTTGAGGAAATTCTTCCCCATATGTCGCATCAATGCCCTTAGGAGATCTATTACTACATTTACTCAGAATTAAGGAGAACCAATTCATGAAGCGTGGAAGCACTTTCATGAATTGCAAAGGAAATGCCTACATCATAACATCCCTCGTTGGAAACTCATGCATATTTTCCATTATAGATTACAAGAGAGAGTACGAAATTTCATCAACGCATCTTGTGGAGGCAACTTTCTTAATAGGACTAAAGAATCTACCCTCAAACAGTTTGAGGGCATGGCAAAAAACTCAATTAATAACGCCTCCATGACTAAATTCAATCGAGGGAGCACGAGTACAAACTCGCATACAAAGGGCATTCAATATGTACAAGGACAATCCAGTTCATGAGACAGAGATTATTGTAAAGAAAATGGATAAGGTCGACATTGTAGCAAAGCATCTCGACAAGGTCTGCAATACCATGAAGAATCTTACATCTCTATTAGCTATGAATTCCATGCAGAGACCTGTTTCGCAAATTCCCGTAGGAAGGGAATTTGTGAACAATCTAGATATACAAGATTCTTCTACCTTAGGTTTCTATAAAACTCCCACTCAAACCCAAGGAGGGACCTTTGTCCCATCCTTTCTTGCCTTTTCCCTACTTTCTCTACCTTCTCCTATGGAAAACATGTAGAATTCTGATGATCTCTACACCATTCAGGGGTACAATTCACGATTCAAACCTTATTCTAACACCTACACAAGATACCAGCCCAACTTCTCTTGGTCTAATCAAAGCCAAAGGCCACATTTCTACCAAAATCAGACCCGACAAACCTAGAACTTGTCGACATTGCCTTTTCAGCAACTGCATGCAAGGCCTACCAGCTAATAAATGATAGTTTATCATCATTCTTATCCATTAAAACAAACCTAACTCTTAGGATTTTAACTCCGCAAACGGGTTTTTGGGCTACATTAGGTATAAATTAGGCTAGGCATGCATCACACAATTTGTTGACTTTTTTAATGTGTTTTTGTGAGTGTTAGGGATATACAGATAGTCAGATCTCTAGAACCCTATCACTCAGGAAGGCAAATGGTGAAAAGAAGCTCAAACTAGCTGGGACTTAGCCTGATCCAACTCACCATAGCTGGATATTAGCTCACTTGGACTAGGGTTAGCTCATTTTAGTTCCATTCAACTCATCTCAATTGAATGGCAACTCAAGATAGCTCATCTTAGCTCACTCTAGCTCAAGTTAGCTTAGATCCAGCTCAACTTAGTTGAGTCTAGCTCATCTCAACTCCCATTAGTTCACTGGGAGCTCTAGCTAGATTAGTTGAGTTGACTAGAGTCTACCTCAACTTAGGTCCAGCTACCTCCAACTCCACTCAACTCAAGCCAGCTGAAGATGACTTTCACCTAGCTCAAGCCAACTCAAGTCCAGCTCCCGGGGACTCCACTTAGCTCAATTTAGTTGAGCTAAGATACCTTAGCTACTCCAACTAGCTAGGTCCTCCCTGGGAAGATCAGACCCAGCTCACCTTAGCATACCTTAGCAGAATCCAGCTTACTTTAGTTTGGCTTAGTAGCTAGCAAAGAACTAGCAAGCTAAGCCAGCTAAAGTAGCTCCTTGCTATTCTCTTGAGTAGCCACGAGCTCCTATGAAGCTCCAGACAACTCTCCTTCAGCTCCTCTCCTCAATACCCTAGCTCAAATTGCCTCCTCCTCTACTCTCCTTACTAGCTAAGCTAGCTTAGCTTAGCTAGGCAACTCCCATGGTCATCCAACTTAACCCTAATTCCCTTCTACTTAGCCTACCTACTCCAACTCCACCTAAGCTCCACCTAAACTCCACCTAAGCTATTCCAACTTGGCGCCACCTCTTCACCACACTATCTCCAAAAGCCACCTTCAAAGGTGGCGCCAACTTTCCCTCCAAAACCCCCACTAATCACCACCATCCATCTCCTTTAGAACCCATCTCCACCATCCACATACCCACCTTCTAGAAACCCCATAGTTGGCGCCAACTCTAGGTGTCCCTTCATGGCCATAACCACCCCCATGGCACCCCCTTGGTTGGCGCCAACTAGTCCTAACCCTAGGATCAACATAACCACCCATAACCACCACCTAAATGCATCCTAGCCATCCACCTAACCCACTCCAACTACCCCCCTCTCCACCTCTACATATACCCTCCATATACCACAAAAAAAACTCATCTTCCCTTAGTTTAATTTCCACCTAAATCTACCCATAGCCCACAGCCAAGGAGAAGGAGGAGAGAGGAAGATTAAGGGGGCAACATACCCACCCCCTTGGTGCCTTCTTCTTCTCATTTCTTCTCCTTGTGCCATGCTAAGGAGAAGGAGATCTTCATTCCAAAGAGACGGCCAGGTAGAGGAGAATTAAGGGTGGTGCACGCCCACCCTTGGAGGAGATTTGGAGGTGGATTCATCCACCTTTGGAGGATCCTAGGCACGCCCCTCTCTAGGGCTTGCCAGGAGAAGGCCACACCTTGGAGGAGCTTTTCAAGGAAAAGGAGTTCTTTTCAACTATGGGGGGAGCCCTAGTTGGAGCAAGGACTTCATCTTCTTCACCGACATTCAAAGGATTAGTGTTTTCATTATTTGTATTTTAATTTCTAGTAATAGAAGCATTCCTCTACTAGGGTTTTTGTAAAACACTTTTTCATCAATCAAAGTTGCCTTTTCATTAATTAGCTTTTGTTGCAATTCTTGTCACTTTATCTTAAGTGCACTTTCACTCTTTCTTTCTAATTACCCTAGGCCTCCACGTGCCTAGGGTGAGCTTAGAAAGAAATCAATTTTGTCATTTAGATTTTAGCTATTAGGTGTTAGTCTTTTCCACCATCAAAACCGCATCACCTTGTTATTCAAAATAATATATATATATTCAAAAAGTACAAAAAGAAAGGTGATTTTCATATTTAAGCAAGAGATTGATTTTTGCAAAAATTGCCTCCTTGGACAACCCTAGATACTTCGCTATCTAGGATAAAAAATTTTAAAAGCAAATCGATTTTTGTGCGTTACAACGATCTTAAAAACCCTAATTACAAATCACACAAAAATCCAACCACCAGCCAAATATGCAAAATTATTTGGGGCCATCTAGAGATTCATGGCTAAATTAGATTTTGAGAGCTGTGAATGAGAGGCAGCGAAGGAATGTTGAAGCTCTCACTGAGAAACAAAGGTAATGTGTAGCTGAACTGGCTGAACTCAGGGGCCAAATCATGTAGTTGGTTGAAGCTCATCGGCTAAGGGCCCTACCAAAGCTACTACAAAAGGCACGTTTTGCGATGGTTTGAAGATCGTTGCCAAATAAATCCTTTGGTAATAGTTATTTGAACCAACCGTTGCCTAATGTGTTATTGACCCACCCGCTCGTTAAGTCACGGAGGATGAAATTTCATTCCAATGGCGACGGTTTCTTATTTATAGTTGAATGCTTTTAAGGAAATTTATTAAAATATCATCACCAAAAATGTCTCAAAATTTGGATTACGTGCATGAGAACTAATTTTTTTAACACCATAGGTGACGGCATTTAGAAAATCGTCGCTAATAGTGGCACTAAATTTTGGAATGCATGAAAGAATTAATTTAATCACATTTGGCAATGTTTCTTTAGAAATCATCACTAGTAATAAATCCAAATTAATTTTATAATACATTTGGTGATGATTTTTGAGAAATCATCGCCAATTGTTGCATATTAGGGCATGACTCGCTCGCTAGCCGCCATATCTCTCCTCATCCTCAATCTCCTCCTCCCCCTACAACCGCACGATCGATCCTCCTTGCAGCAGCTCCAATTCTCCTCTACCTTCTCCTGCTCGAGATATCCGCCCTCTCCTCCTCCTCCTCCACTTCACTCTCTTCCGACCAAACCCCCCCTCAACCACAATGTAACTGCATGTGCAGTTTGGTTATCACTAGGAGGAGGTGGGAGGGCCTATTATTGATAGAAACTGGGTTGATGCTGAGTTATCAAGTTAATGGGAGGCTAATTAGTGTGGTTCTGATTTTGATTTCCACTCGAATATTGGTTCTTTTGATTGACAGGGTTGGGTATGGGTTGGGATGGTAAATGTCCTACAGGTCTTTAGGTCGGAGTAACCACAACTTGATCATGGAGATTGTTAATAACACGGGTTACTTCTATCATTTTGCTTTGCATTTCATGTAGGGTTTTCATCATCTGGGCGTTGATGTCTTCTTGAGATGGCCCAGATTGATAAAAGGTCTAATTTGAACCATACCCTCCAAACGGGTTTTGTTGTTGGTGAGGAACCGAATTGGTCCAAGAGTGAGTCGGATAATTCCTCTAATTAGAGAAATTTTTAAATTTCTCCTGGAGGATGGAGATATTTTGAGTGGGGCGATGATTTGGATATGTGTAATTCCCCGTTGAACCATAAAAGGCCTCGGAATATTGATTATACTCAGCACGAGCAGTATTTAGATTATGCAAATTTTCTCTCTTTAGAGTGTTAGATGGGGTTAGATGTGGAACCCGTGAAGCTTGGGTAGGTTTGGTAGGTCTCCCTTAGTTGTCTAGGTTTGTTATAGCCCTAGTCAACTATTGTTGATTGGCTTGTAGCTGAGCCATCTGCTCAGCTATCATGGAGTAGAAATGAGGTGGGGGGGCTTGATTAGGTAGCTCCAGGGTAGGTAGATGGGGGATAGAAAAATCAGCATGTGGGTTAGAGGACCTATTTTATTTTTCCATTTTTTTTAAATGCAAAGAAGAGGAAGAATGCGGGAAAAGAGGTCTTTGGTGTGGGGGGAAAAATCAACTCGTCCCTCCAAGTGCAAAGTTTGGGATTGTCACCCGTGCAAAAAATGGAAGAAACGGGGAGGAGAGGAGGGAGAGATGAGAGAAAGTGTGCAATCAAGCAACAAAATTCTAGACCTAACTTAAATGTGACACCCTAAAAATTAACCTATTACTTGGTCTATCTAGGAAATAAGAAATCAATAGTGGATATCCGTTCTCTCAACAAATCTGGTTAGGCTGAATAAAGGGAGGGTTGGGCCCAAGCATGTCCCAGGAAAATCACTGAGGGCTTGTGTAAACCTGCACCTGGTCGCTTGGTACAGCCCCACGGCCTAGCACCAAATATAGATGAAAGAATTGATACCAACTGAAGAGAACTTAAAACCTAGGTAGCAAGCCTAATTTTGATGAAAACTTAGGGATCAAATTACTACAAACTTTTAATTAGGTCTAGGAGCTTAAAGTGCAAAAGGAATGTGATGGGTGTTCTTTGGGGTAATGGCCGATTATTTCTTTCTGGTGTGAGCGAATTGGACGAGAAGTGATGCCCAAGCCAAGTAAAATAGGTTTTGCAAACAAGGATTTTTTTGTTGAAGGATTTTAGGGTTTTGATTAAGATAATGTGAATTTTAATGTTCTCTCTTGTTAAGGATTCAAACAAGGTTTTGGAGTTCCACAATTAATAGCACACAAGTTTTTGTTGGTGGAAGTCAATTCCTTTAAAGTTGATGTGATTAAGAGAGAATAAAATCAAAACCCTAGAATTGAAAATCCTAATTATGCAACTCCTAAATGAATCTCTTTTTATGAAATCTTTAAAATTGGTGATCAAAATAAGGAAACAACACCACCACTTAATGTAAAATCAAACAAGGAATCCAAAAATAATTTTTTTAAAGATTTTAGGAAATTATTTGATATTTTTTTGGAATTTTTCTTCTTACTGGTGTCAAGAGTTAGAAATGATAGATTTGGGAAATTAATTCTATAGAAACCTCAAATGGCCTCAAATATTTTTGATAATCTTATATGATGTAGATATTTTCATAAGGTTTCCAGGAATATAAAATATGACTAAATATGATGAGCAAAAAATTTGATAAAATTCATGAACAGTAAGAAAGCAATAAGAAAACAAGGTCTGACCCTTGTTCAATCCATGAAGTTTTTAATTTTTTCTATTTAGCAAATTATTTTGAAAATTGGACTCAAGGTTCCTAACTCAAAGGGGCTTCCCTGGATGAAATTTGATAATTTTAGGAAGCACCTAAGTACTCAAACTTGATTTTTGAAAATCAAGATAGAAGTCCGGATTTTCAAAAATCAAACACCAATAAGGTGAAGGTGGCGGAAAAATCAAGTAAACAAGCAACACAAAGAATTTTAGGGTTCTACCACCCTCAATTTTTCTTGTTTTTATTTTTTTGATAATTTAAATACTTTTTCAAATATTTTGGTTTTTGTAAAGAGAGATAGCTTGGGGTACTAACCTGAAGTATGCAGGAAGACAATATCACTTGAAGTTTCTTCTCTAAGTGAATCTGAATCCTGCTCCCGCTCCTGATTCGCACCTGAATAAAACACAAAACAAAATTCGTGAAGACCTAATAAAGCAAGAGAGAGATAACATATGTGACTAAGCCATGCCACTCCGACAACGGCACCAAAAAGTAATGCGAAGAAAAGCGTGATTTGAAATTAGGATTTTAAGTCATTATAACATGCCAATTCACAATCGTTTTACGATTTATAATACCTAGATAGTGGAGTATCTAGGGGTTGTCCAAGGAGGCCAATTTGTTAATCACATGAATTGGTTCTCTTTCTCGCCTCTCAAATCAACACATATATTTTTGTGATTTTCATTTTTTATTTTTTTATTTTTCAAAACAATTAGGCAACAAAATATGAGGTGATAATTATGCTAACGACTACGCCTATCACTAATCCTAAGTGGCATGGATGAGTCTTCTCTTCTAAGCTCACCCTAGGCAAGTGCGCCTAGGGTAATTAGAAGATGTGGTGCACTAATAAACTAATAGCAACATGAAAGACACACTAATCTAGAAAGCATGAAATTGAAGGCAATAGAAAACTTTGTATTACTAGCAAAGTAAGGGACAAGTAGTTGAATGCTTCTTACAACAAAAAGAAAAACTACACTAGATAATACAAAGAAAATAGAGATGAAGAAAAATCCTCCAGAGATGGTGAAGAAGGAATGGTCCTTGCTCCAATCACAGTAGCTCTTATGCTTGAAAAGAATGCTTCCTTGCTTCTGATATGATGACTCCTCCAAGCTTTCCTCCAAGGTGGGTGTCAACCACCTTGCTCCTCCTCTTGCTTGGTCATCCCCTTAGTGTTGAAGATCTCCTCCATTGGCGTGGCTAAGGGAGAAGAAGGAGAGGAAGAAGGCACCAAGGGGGCAGGTGTGTGCCCCCTTGATCTTCTTCTCTTCTTCTTCCTCCTTGGCATGAAGATGGAACCTAAACTAAATGAAGAAGATGGAACCTAACTAATGGAGAGGGCCCCCCCTAAGGTGGTGGTTGGATGTGCTTTCATAGGAAGGGAAGGTGGTGGTTGGCGTGGGAATTAGGTGTAGGGCTAGGATTAGGTTTGGCGAGTAGTTAAGGGTGGTTATGGAAATCCTAGGGTGTAGTTGGCACCATTCTTAGGGATGCAAAGGGGGAAGTTATGGGTGGAAGAGCACCTACAAGGTGGTGCCAAAAATGAAGTGAAGCCTCCATTTTGGCACCAACAAAGGAGGGTTCTAGAAGGGGGGTTATGTATAGGGTAGGGATGGCTTGTAGGGGTAGGTGTATGGCTAGGATGTGGGAGTTTTTGGAAGGAAAGTGTTGGCACCAAGGTAGGGTGGTTATAGGCTTGTTGGTGCCAACAACATGGTGTCCTTTGGAGGTAGTGGTGGTGTGAAGGGTTGTGGTTGACATGGCACCAAGGTGAGGTGGAAGTAGGGGTAGCTTATGTGGATCTTAGGTGGGCCTATTTCGTGGAGTTAGTTAGGTGGGTTTTAGGGTTAGGTTGGGATGCCATGGAGGTGGACTAGCTAAGCTAAGCTATCTTAGCTAGTAGGGAGTTGGGGAGAAAGGTAGAGGGAGCTAGGGTTTTGGAGGTAATGAGCTGGAGGAAGCTGTCTTGAGCTGCACTGGAGCCGGTGGTTGCTGAAGAGAGCTACAAGGAGCTACCTTAGCTGGCTTAGCTTGCTAGTTCTTTGCTAGCTGCTAAGCCAAGCTAAGATGAGCTTGCTTCTGCTGATGTGAGCTAAGGTGAGTTGGGTCTGGTCTTCTCGGACATTACCTACCTAGCTGGAGTAGCTAGCTTAAGTCAAGTAGCTCAGCTCAACTAAGTTGAGCTGAGTTGAGCCTCCGGGAGCTAGACTTGAGCTGGCCTGAGCTGGTTAAGGTCATCTTCAGCTGACCAAGTCTAGCTGGTAGGTAGTCCTAGTGAAGTTGAGCTTCCAGTGAACTCTTCTGAGCTGGAGGAGTTGGAATGGAGCTAGGATCAATAATTTTGACCTAGTTTGAGCAGCCATCCAGCTGAGGTGAGCTGAATGAAGCTAAGGTGAACTAGCTAGAGTTACCATTCAGCTGAGATGAGCTGAATGGTAACTCTAGCTAGTTCACCTTAGCTCCATTCAGCTCACGAGCTGAATGGAGCTAGGGATGAGTTGATCTAGCTAGGAGTTGGGATCCAACTGAATGAACTTCTTCTTCATCTTTTTCCTTCCTGAGTGCCAAGGTATGTGGGATTTGACACTCTGCTTATCCTTGACACTCAAATAAACTCATCAAAAAGACAAGAAAATGCAATGCATGCCTATCCTATGTACATGCCTAAATGCAACCTGAAAACTCATTTGTGGAGTCAAAACCCTAAGAGCTAGGTCAGTTTTAAGGCATAAGAATGATGATAAACTGGCATTTACCAACCATGTAATGAAGAGGTTTACTTATGAAAATCTTCTCTATCCATAGTTGAAAGATTACAAATTCATCCTTGTTACGAACAGGGCATCAGGCGTCGTTTAAGACGTCTGGGAAGTGGCCCAGACATCTGGAAGCCTTCCAAGACGTCTGGTATTAATTTTTTTCGGCGTACGGGTTCGCGTCTGCGTGCATGCACGTGCAGACTGAACCCGTCGCCCTCCTTCTTCTCTTTCCTCTCCCTCCCTGCAGACGCCACCTTTCCTCCTCTCTCCCCACGGCTGCCTTACAAATACGCTTCCCCTCTCCCTCACCCTCACTCCACCGCCTTCTTCTCCTTCTCCCTATCAGCGAGAGATCGAGCGAGCGAGAGCAGCAGCAGCGACTGCTACGGAAGTGTGGGGAGAAGTTGTCGCGAGAAGAAGAAGAAGCTCGACCGTGAGGGTGCAAGCTTGCCGGGGAAGCTAGAGCCGACCGGCGGGAGAGCAGCGAGC
Source organism: Thalassia testudinum (assembly GCA_037157565.1). Classification (NCBI taxonomy): domain Eukaryota; kingdom Viridiplantae; phylum Streptophyta; class Magnoliopsida; order Alismatales; family Hydrocharitaceae; genus Thalassia; species Thalassia testudinum. Next base: position 134,759,160 of record JAZHRO010000003.1, on the reverse strand, counting down.
GTGTGGAGCCGCGGAGGAGCTGCTACAGCTCAGGCAGCAGGCGGATGCGGCGCGGCACGGCCGTGCGCTGCGGGCAGAGAGCGAAAAGGGTCCTGATTCTGGGAAAAATTTCCCAGAATCAGATGTCTGGACTTACGTCCAGACGACGTAGAAGACGTCTGGAGGAAGATCCAGACGTCTAACAGGTACAATATTTGTTATCTCTCCTTCTTCCGCGTGTACGGCCATGCAGCCGTTCCGTCGAGTTCTTCTGCACCTCTTCATGATGAGAAAGGAAGTGTGTGTGTAGGATTTGTTCAGGAGGGCGCGAGGGCTCGCCATCCCACACAGATCGGACGTCTGGGCACAGCACCAGACGACGGAGAGGGCCTCCAGACGTCCGAGGTGATAATCGGATGTCTGGAAACCAAGTCCAAACGTTCCAGCGGGCTTCTGGATGTCTGAAGGATTGCGTAGACCAAGGTATGACCTGAGCTACCTTTTAAGAAGTCCGGAAGAAGTTCCAGACGTCTGATTTTGGACAGACTGGTTGTTTTTGACCCAATTAGGGTCCGTTCGGAATCCGTTTTCCGCATTTCAAGTTTCGTTCTTCCCAGATTTAATTCCTCTACCTATTTACAGTAATTGTATGCTGTTCTGAGTAACTCCTTGTGTTGATCCTTGTGTTAGGACTCCATTGTTGGTGCTAGAGCACCACGATCATTTGTTTTGATGATAACAAAACACGTGTTATTTAACATTTGCAATTTGAGTCCTAGATTACAGGTCAATTGCAAATGTGGACGTGTTTAGACGGAGTTCGAGCTCGCATCCAGGACGGATTGGAGGAGCTTGACGGAAAACAGAGGAGGTTCGCGTGGAGCGAAAGATTGAAGATGGAAGACAAGAAGAATAGGATAGATTCTTTTTTATCCTTTCATGTATCTCTTATCTTTATTTTCTTGCTCTTTTTTATTCCTTAGAACATTATGTTAAAGAGCCTCAAAGTACCCTAAAAGTAGTCCTAGGAACACCTGCACAACCCTAGGATACTTAGGTTTTCTGTAGAATACTTAGAAAACCAATATAGGGTTCAAACAGCACTTCCAGACGTCTAATTCCCAAATCAGACGTCTGATAAAGTATTTTAAGACATCTGACTGTTGTTTCAGACGTCTGATATCTGTTAGGCTGGGATAGCTAGTTCTGTCTGATGAAATCAGACGTCCAGACATTATACCAGACGTCTTAGGAGACGTCTGATGGATTTGCCAGACGTCCAATTAGTGGACCGTTGGCTGGCTTAGCAAGCACTGCAGATTATGACCGTTAGAGCCTTAATCAGACGTCCTTAGGCCTTTCCAGACGTCTGATAAATGACCGTTTGGCCTCGGCTGACCCAAAATCTCTTCTCAGAGATTTTCTAGCCGTTGCAATGTTTGGAAAATCCATTCCCACAGTAAAAGTAGGTTTCCAGTCGTCCAGACATAGTGCCAGACGTCCTATATGTCGTCTGATGGACTTGCGCTAGAACCCTGTTTAGATCTGATTAAAGTCAGGAGGAAACCCGCATAGAATCAGACGTCTGACATTTAAATCAGACGTCTTAAAGTGGCCTTCCAGACGTCTGATGCAAGAGTTAGACGTCTGATTACCCTGTCAAATGTAATCATTGTCCTGATTTCAGCCTGATTCTCTTGGGCTTTGCACCCAACGGCTATGGAAGCATTTCCAAGCCTTCCAAAGCCTTCCTAAGGCCTCTATAAATAGAGGGGAGCCTTTACACACCTAGATACACAACATACACACTTAGAAAAACACAAGACACACTTAAGCAACATACTTCCACTCTCTTGTGTCCAAGAAGCTCTTGCTCTCTAAGCTCAAGTTCTACATCTTGAGAGCATCATTCCCTTCGCGCACCCGCTCTCCCGCCGTTGTCTACGAGAGCGACATTGCGTCGTTGCGTGGCTCACGCACCCGCGTCATCGTCGACGCACTCCTTGCAAAGGGGAGTTTCCTAAATCCTATAGAAGCTTAGGTTAATTACTTTGTTGGCTCTATAGGTTTGTTGTTTTATTTTATCTTTGTTATTTTGGTTGGGTATTCGCTTTGCGAATTCCCGTCTCCTTCGTGGGACAAAATCCTTCTCGTGGAGAGAAGGGGTTGAGGAACGCTACCCTCGTACTTGTAGCGTGGTTGTATTGAGGTTGAATCACCCTCGTTTTAAGTGATTCGGTTTAGTGGATTTGATCAACTTGGTTGATCGGTAAATCCTAACTCGAGAGGGTTAGGTGGTGGTTTTCACCCGGTTTGGGTTTCCACCTAAAATTACTTGTGTACTTGTGCGATTGATTTTTGTGAGATTGCTTTATATATTTTATTTCCGCATTTTATCACGTCACCGCCTCCTAGTAGTGTTGGAACTTTCACCCATTCCTTTGTGGCTCTGGGGGTTGCGGAGGCCCGCGGGATTGCCGACCACGCCCCCAGTACTCCCGATTTTGCGAGTAGAGTGGCCCCTTAAATTATTTATCAAAAATTATACATTTATGAAACAATTAATAGAGTCTAGGGCATTGCATAAACTCTAGGGCTGAAAAATTAGATTAAATGATAGAACCTAGGGCATTACATGAACCCTAGGACAAACTAGATTGAATGATAGATCCTAGGGTATGGCATGAAGCCTAGGACTGGAAAACTAGTTGAATATATATACATTGCAGTCTTGGAAAGGTAGAAAGGAAATGATAGTTGCCTGTAAGTTGGTTAACAGCTGCCTGTTTAAGAATGAATAATCACTGTTGAGAACATGGGTTATATGGATATAAAGCTGGAACGGTGAAACCTAAATTGGCTAAGTTAAAAGAGCATGAACCCTACGAGGAAATTAAGAGTAGAACTCCTGGAAAGTGAATGGAATAGAATTGGGGAAGTGAGCTGGCCCTTGAGTACAGAGTACCAAGGAGAGCAACTGTCCCCCTGTTTAGTGCAGAGCGAAGCTAGCCGCCCCAGGGACCCGGGGTTAGGTCTGGCCACTTTGTACCGACTGTTGGCCCTCGTGTACACAGTACTGAGGAGAGCTACTAGTGTAGGGAGAGCACTAGCTACCCCACGGGCCCCGGGGTTCTGCTAGCCCTCCTACACCGACTTGTTAGGCCCACTGGGCAAACCAGGGTAGTCAGGCGAGGGTGCGTGGACTGTGGAGGGGCAAGACCCCTGTTTGGTTACTGTGGGGGGGCTGGGCCCCTGTGACTGAGAGGGCTCTGCCCTATACTGGTTCCGTGCTGTGCTTTGGCCGCACCCGTTAACCGAAACGACTGACTGCGTGCTAGTTCAAGGTAGCTACCCGTACATTTATCGCGCGTACCATAGTCCCCGTTACGTCTGTCAGCGACCTTGGGGTGGTTGACTGAGGGTAGGACCACCACAGGGGACTCTCCCGGCCAGGAGAGCACCACGTGTTACTTCTACCTTTCGGAAAAGACTGCAATCAAGATCGTTCCCACGAGGAACATTCGAGATCAAGAGAAAGATCTGAGAAATAATTCAATAATGAATAAATGGGAAGAATATAAAGAAAGAAATTAAAAAATATAACAGCTACTATCCACCTTACTGCTTCTTAGCTTTTAGTTGCCACTCTACTCAGCGTTTCGCTGACGTGTCACCTTTGTTACCTTTTCAGGACCAGGTGTTGAGCAACCAGAGTCGGCGGCTACAGAGGGCGCTGGGCCTAGTAAAGCCCAGTAGTGTTACTTGTAGTACCCACTGTACTTTTCTTGCTGTTGTTGTGAGTAGTTTCTATTACCCCTGTACTCTTTTCATTGTAAGCTTCATGTTTATGTATATGTTTAATTCTCTACTGTTGTAGTGGTGTATACTGTAGTATTTCTTTTCTTTACTGCTATATGTTGTTACTGCTAGTTATATACATGGTGAATGTGGTTTATTTTACTGCTCTTTTGGTTACTTTCTCGTTGGACGACTAGGTCTTGGGATCAGTCGAGTCGATCTGATTCTCGTGTCTCGTAGGGATTCGAGAATCGGGTCGTTACAATCCTCCTCTTTTTACCTTTAGTTACTACTAAAAGTAGGAGGAGGAGGAAGAGGTAGAAGACTAACATGGGCATTGGTTTCCCCCAACCTCCCCAACACTTCATTTCACACCCTCTTAATCTCGCTATCCATTTCTTAATTATCCAACAAAAATCCAATATGTGCTTTAATACTTGGGTATGACTTTTCCAATTAGAGGGAGAGTGTTGAAACGTGCATTGAGAATGGCACTATAATGTGTTTTGAACTCCAAATGATTGGTGAAAGGACTTTATGTCATTCAAGTATAAAAAAATAAGTTCTCTACCATTTAGGAAAAAATCACCTGGTAGTGATTTTATTTCTCACCAATTTTCCACCATGTAAAAGGAAAAGAATAAGACAATTAACATTAAAACAATAATTAACACTAAGGTAATTAACCCTATTCCCTGTCTCTTCCTCTTCCTTTCCTTCTTGTTTTATTAAATTAATTCTTTAAGTTACTAATAACATAACATTTATTTATTTATTTTATTTTGTGTTTTTGAAATTGTAGGTTGTCCACCATTGCCACCCTTGGAGGCTTTCGAGGTAAATTTTAAAATTTTCTTATTTATTTTCCTGACATTTTAGGATAATGTAAGATGTGAGGTGTGCCTACTTTTACATCTTTTGAATATAATTTTAGAATTGTATTAGATGTGAGATGTGCCCACATATTATTTTTTAATTGAATGGATGGTGGGATGTGCCGACATATATGGTTTTTTAACGCACTTAAGTAATTTGTTTGTTACAATTTTATTGTAGGGTGTGCCCAGTTTTATAATTACATGTAGTGTGATATTTTGAAATGCAAGTTATGGAAAAAATCAACTATTTAAGGGGAAAATGTTTGCACGAAATCGTCGATGTTTAAGAAAATGCGTGTAGTATAGTCAACAAAAACGTAAAACACTTAAATTTATAATGCTCAGAATCAAAAGTGAGTCCGAGATCGCTCGCAGGGAGCAATTGTGTAATTCAATTCACTAATCACAATTTAGCAAGAAATATATGTGCAATTGAAATCAATAAAAGGCTCAAAATGATTTTCAATGAAGAATAGAGTATCAATGCAAAAAGATTAGGTAAAAATGGTGATTTAAATCACCAATTTAACCTTCAATGTTAAGCTCACAATCTACTTAAATATTTCAATCGTAATCTCAACTAATAATCCATGTCAGCTCAAGTAAATGTTTCAATAGTAATTAACAAAATCAACCTCAAAGCCTTAGCAGAAGCTAAGGCAAGTACCACAATAGAAGCACAAGGGCTTCTCTTCTTCAAGCCTTAGAAGAGGCACAACAGCAACCACAAAGGTCAAGAGCCTCTTAGAATTTCACTAAGTATCCAGAGAGGAGAGAGGACATGGATCCCAAGTTAGCAAAAATCCCCCTTCTCCCTCTCAGATCCTTTCTTCTTCAGAACCAGAACAGACTCGGTTAACCTAGTAAACGGATCAGCCCAAACCCGCATAGCATGAACCGTGGGCAAGGGCGTGTGTATGCACGTGCGTGAGCGAGGACCTCACCCTCGGTGCGTGCTGAGGCATTGAGGCAATGCACCTTTTTCCTTTTATACATTGCTGAGAGCTTCTCCACCAATGATGTGGGACTAAACCCACTTATCTCTTCTTTACGTGAAATTGCACAGCTGCAGCAGAGGAAGGTCTTCGAAGGATCAGGCATATGTTGTTGGTCTTGCTTACTTGAAGCCCCAGGTGAGATTCTGGGTGCAATCCGTATCGAGTGCAATTCGTAGCAGGTTGAGTGAGCACTGGAGAGAGGTGGACTGAGTCGGAGAAGATGAAGGCAGCGACGGCGCTCTAGCAATGTACTTGAAATGCAAAACATGGGTTAATTGCACTAATCAGTATGCTCAAGAGGTTCATCAGACCACAGCAAGTGCAACGATGGCCGTGGTTTGGTGTGTGCACGTGTGTGGAGGGCTAACGATGACGAAAAGGAGAGCAGAGGGAGGGTGTGTTTGACAGGGAGGTAGAGAGCATGAAACCCCAAATAGATTTAGGGCTTTTGAAGAGGAAGGTGAGGTAGAGATTGTGGAGGTGGTCGTGTGGTGTTTGGAGCTGTGTGGAGGTCGTGCGAACTTGCCGAAGTTCTGCCGGCCGTGGGGAAGGTGACATGTGTGCGGGCAGTGCAGTGGTTGATCCTAGGTTCTAAAGGGGTGAGAATGTGCTGGACTAGAGAGGGAGAAAAAGAGTTTGAGAGGGATTAGGGGGAGAGAGGGAGGTTGAGTCATCCGGTGTTGACTAGCTAGACTCGGAGAAGGCGATGGAGTCCGGTGAGGTGTCGGCGACGAAGAAGACGCGGAGAGCAGTCCCTCTTTGGCCAGAGAGACATGAAAGAGAGGGAGAAAGGTAGAGGGTTGTCTAATTTGATGGTTGGATGGCGAGAAGAGGAGGGCAGAAAGGGTCATTGGAGCTGAAGGTGCGGGTGGCCGGAGAGGTGAGAAGAGGAGGTATTCCGGCCTTAAACTTGGCTAAGGAGCATGGTAGGACGAGAAGAACCTATTTAAAGGCCTTAGGGAGTCTTCCAAATAAGGTAGGAAGCTTGACGAGCTCGAAAACTCAAGGAAGAGGATCCCTGAGATTGTAAGCATTTGCATGAACTTCTTAGAGCGAATCAAGGACCAAGACCTGGTCCAATCGATAGAGGTTCTCTTAAGGATTCTCCCTTCCAATTTTGGGAGGATTTAGCTAAGAATCGAGCGAGAAAACCTCGCTTGAATCTCGGCGGGAGAGCTCCCTTCACACCAATGGCAGTAGGGACCTTTTTGAAAAAATGATGATAAAGTTAGGGACCTTATCATAAATATTTTGAAAGTTGAGGGGCTAAATGTATGAAATAGAGTTTAAATGGACTAAAATGTAAATTTAGTCAATATTGACTCTAAGGTCAATATGGACTCTAAATGGGACCAAATTTTAGTATCAACATAATTTGGACCCAAGAAATCTACTGTCAAAATTAGATTTTGGTTTTGACTAATTTGACTAGGAAATTTGCGTAAAAATCCAAATTATGGTAGAATTCTGATTACGACTCTGTTCAAGGTCAAAAATGGGTTCAGATAGTTAAACAAAAGATACCAAATCCTTTAGAATATATTTCTATTAATTTTAGGAGGTTTAGATGATTTTTATTCTAATCGAAACCACTTCAATTTAAGCGGGTCTAAAATTAGGCTTTTATATGCTGTTGTGGTTCTCGAAATGCGTGAAATCTCATTTCTATCTCCATGGACCCCCTTATTAGACTGTAATGCTCATTTGACCTTCAACTAACCCCTAACAAACCCCATTTTTATTCCATGTTCATCAATCATATGGTGTTAAAAATACAGAATTAACCTTAGTTTCCTGTTCTCTTCTCAAAATAGAATAATGTGGAGTTATAAACCTCAGATGGTTATGTAGGAGCATTTATCTTTCAATCATGACTAAAAGTGGGTAGCCTATGATGGTGTACCCATCAAAAACTCTGCCAGTTTTCTTTTAAAATTCATGATTGTTCAATATATTAGTTGGTTAGGAGGTGTTGCTTAACTACCTTGCATTATTAAGAAATGTCGTTATTGTGTCGTAGTATAGTGAGCAAGATAGTCAACATAGTTTATAAATTTATACTGGTTGAGTCCAGGTTGTTCACTGGGAGGCTTATTATAGCTTAATTTCACCAATTATTCTTTAATTATTCTTTATTCTACTTAATTAAGTTATGTCTAAAGACCTACTTAATAAGTTATACTATTTAGATTATACTTACAATACATAATTAACTTAAGCTTATCTACTTAATTAACGTACTAAATTATATAACTTACTACTACTCATTAATAAGTTAATTAATACTAACTATAAATTAACTACTTAGCTTATTAATTAGTCTACTTATAATTTAACCTATAACTATGAAATAATAACTTAACCTAGTTTAATTAGACTTATAACTTAACTTACTTAAACTTATTACTTAACTTAGATAATAAACTACTTAACTTATATAACTATAAACATAACTTAACTTAGTTTTTTTTTTAAAGAAATAACTTAACTTAGTTACTAATAACTTAAGTACTTAACTTAATTAGCTACTATAACTTAATTAGAATTAGCTACACTCAATTAAGCTACTTAAGTTACATTGACTTAATTACATACTATAATTACTAAACTTAATTAAATTGGTTAAGTTACCACTAAGCTAATTAATTACTTAATTAGTTATATAATTACAATACATTAGGAGCATGAATTAATTGCAAGAGAATATAAATGTTACACTTGGCAACTAATTCCAAATGAACACATTATAAGGAATTAAAGAGGTTAATCATGAATTGCATTAAAAAATGATCAATAAGATGTTATTTTGGAACAATAATACAAGCTTCTCATTTTTATTTAATAACAAACTTAGCTCAGCTTCTCAAATGCCCTTTACAAATTCTCGCTAAGTGTTTGAGAACTCTTAGACACTCACAGCACAAGACTAGGCATAGCACATAACAGATCTCTTTTACTCTAAAAATTTTGGACACATGGCAATCAGAATTGAATCAACAGCTCAGATGTGCCAGACCACAGTTACATTAGTGGCCACATGTCACCACAGGATTACATCATTGCTCGCAGACTGCTCTCCCAGAGCCACAGATATGCATAGTCAAGGATTAAGATTAGTTTTAGGCACACGGCTCTGCCAGTTACATTTGGATGTAGTCGCGATCCAAATTATATGGTTGCAAGTAGTGTAAATCTACCGATGTGGGACTATATTAACCCAATTCCCTTTAACGCACACCTGCAGCTCTTCTTCTCCTAATCTCCTTCCAATTCAGCTCCAGCTCAATCAATTCTCTCACAATAAAGTACTCAAATCTTCTCAGCATTCCAAGCATGTGTTAAATCATTGATTGAATCCATCGATTGCTCACTTGGACACCAGCCATGAATTAACTTGTGAGCATCAGTTTGTCACGGCTATGCTCAACAGCTATAGACCTATGGGACACCCACAGACCCAGTGCCTATCTCCTTCATCTCTGTCTCACTTTCGTCCTTATTGACTTCATCTCAGTGCCTAATACAACTTCGAAGACCTGGAAGCATAAAGGAATGCTTTCCAGGCTTAGAGAACACCTGGAAGCTACAACGCAGCTTCAAATTGACAGAGGAAGTAATTTGGAAATTAAAACAACTCAACTCGTAACTATAAGCTTCGAAGTAATTTGGAAATTAAAACAACTCAACTCGTAACTATAAGCTTCCAAACCTATTCTAAATACCTTTAGGAGACGAAAGTGCACTCATTCAACCTCAAAAGGCCTTGAAATTCCATTAGAAACTTAAAGAAACTCTCATGCAGACTTCTATAACCCAAATTACACAAATCAATACAACATTATCAAAAATTCATCAAAACTTCTTAGAATTGGACCTAAGTGACTCCCGTTGATCCTAAGAATGCAATGCATGTCTAAACACAAGCTCAGAAACTTCGAGCTCCAATGACGACTCTGGTTTGACCACAACAAGTAAAGATTTGACTTTCTATTCCAGAATGTTTCAGATCAGATTAATGACCTAGATAGAATATAAATCAATCCAAGAGTGCATCTGGCCAGTCAAAACTCCTAGTCATCTAGCCGCTCCCGAGCACCACCAGCTAAGCTGTCGCCGCCAGTAGGTTCCTTACCTCTGGCCGATCTCTTCCAGCCGAGCTCGTCGACCGTCGTCCCCTCTTCGCACGTGAGCACCCCTGAGAACCTCCTCCCCTATTTTGCTACAGTGGGGGAGGTATTAGTTGGCTTTTGAATTTTTCAGTTGAAAGAACTATTGCTTTATTTGTGAAATTATTTTATTATGTTAATATTGCGTGCCAATTCCTTTAACTTCTCCCTCTCTCCTTTTATATCATAAAATGGATTGACTTGAATGAGAGGTAAAGATTTGGCTTAAAGTAAAAGAACAATCTTACTAATTATTTTCCTGGGAACAAGATTCCATGCACTAGAAACATTGGTGAATTTATTGGTCTGTGCCTCCCTGTGATACGACCTACAGTGTGGTATAATTTTAGTATATTTTTAGTAACTTTGATCGAGGGTTTTTCCACCACATTACATATTGCGATAATGGATTTTTCTGATACAATAGTATTCTAAAAAGCGAAAAATGTCCGACCAGACAGCATCTTCGCACTCTTTTCTGGTATGTGATTGCACAGCAATCATGCAACCTAAATCACCTAAATTAAGTTAGATTCTAGCATAACTTAGGGACAATGCATGCATAAGCATCGTAATTCTCATAATAGTTAGTTTGTTAGCTACATAGATAATATTGTCATTTTATTCACTAAAGGAGAGATGAAATTAATTGCAGATGATTCGAAGCCACGGATGATAGATCAGACCATACAGATCTGATCAAGACAATGACGGGAGTCCAACGCTTCCAAAATTGTCTCGATCAGACAACCAAAGCATCTTGTGTAGTCCATAGAAGAACATAGGCCAGGGAGCAAAATGACAAAAATCCAAGCCTCAAATGAAAGATCCGACGCACGAATGGATCCAGATCAATGATCGTAGTCCAACAGCGCAAAAATCAACCTAATCGGAGGCCTACATCGCCAGTTACAAAGCAAAGAAGATGGATGGCCACGATGGCATCACGTGGCGCCATCACAGCCGCCCCTCACACCGGCCCCAACTACTGAAGGCATCATGCCGTGCATTGTGGACCGTTGGATCAACATCTAACGATCAAGGTGCATCTGCACCAATGCAACTGCCCCTACGCCATCAGATGAGGGGAAGATCTCGATCGTTGGATTTCCATCCAATGGTTGAGGGTAGCCAAGCACCGAAGCGGAAACTCGCCGATCCACGCCCTTAGCATAGCGGTGAGCATGCTCAATCGCAAGTGCGAGACTTGCATTCGAGCAATGCTACACGAGAAATTTGGAAGGCGATGGCAAGCAGGCTTGATTAACCGTTGGATGGTGATCAGAACATTGGGAGACGAGTGTGTGGCATGACCGGAGCACTCCGCGGCTGCACGCACGATCTCGCGCACTAATTCAACGCAAGCGGTGCAGGTGCGAATTTGAGTCGTCCGATCTTAAGATGGACGGCTGTGAATGTTGGACGTGTGATTTGACCGAGGAAGCACGCTCTAAAAGAGAAGCGACAGGCGAGCGTTGGGCAGGCATGAGGAGCGAGTAGGACCGTTAGATCGTGATCCAAGGGTCGTGGGTGAGCCACGTGTCGGCCAAAGAAGCAATCCGTGTGATGAAGGCACAAGTGAAGGTGTTTTAAGGCACGATTTGATCTGTTGATCTCCCAATCGATGGATTTGATCGTCCAGGAGTTGTTACACGATTTTAGGGGCTAAAATGCCCTCTTTGTTCCTCATCAAAGCTATAAAAGAAGGCCCAGAGCCCCCAGTTAAAGGACATCTCCTCCATCTCAAACAACTCCTACTCTCTCTCTCTCTCTCTCTCTCTTCCACCTTCCTCCAAACCTCTCTCCCTCTACAACTTTGCTCCAACCATCATCCCATTGCTCTGGATCTGAAGTGTTGCTGTACTTCGCACAAGCATCTGACAAGTGACGTCATCATCTATCTGCCTTCTATTTCTCTCTCTATTTATCCATCTATCTGTTTCTTAGCATAGCAAATTCTATTTTTGAGAAACTATTTCTGAATATAATAAATTATGATCTTCTGCATATCTACTCTATACATACATACATACATATATGTGGGTTTCAAAGATCCGCACACTTAAAAATTCTCAAATTTTTACTGGATGTGGGTTTCAAAGTTAGGAACAACATATACAAATTTCGCATAAATCTGATTACAGAAAAATTTTAAAAATTCATGTACTGATCTGTTATCAAATGGTTATTGTTTCTAATTTTTCAGAGTTCAAAATATCATAGGAATTTTTATACAACTCCGATTGACATGAAATTTGTGGCATTGAATTTCTGAGAAAGCAAGAATTTGGAAAATTCTGAAGAAAATATTTCTTGCATGTTTGATTGCACGAATTGTTCAATCACGAACTAGGGGTCAAAATAGACTACAAAACCCCCAGTACATTTTAAATCTGATAACAATAGAAAACGTGCATGAAAATTCTTGAAAAAATATTTTTTGCATGCCTAATTAGTGGTGCAATAGGACCAATTGATTGCATTTCTTGGGTCTCACCACTCATTTGATTTTTGGGACTAAAAAGGGCCATCTAGAACTATCTGTACTTAGGGTTCACATTAAAGGTAGAGCACACCTGCAATTCCATACTTAAAGGAAATATATCAAACAATTAAGATTTGCAAAACTCTTGTGTGCCTCATCAAAACCTTGATTGAAGGTATTAACTCAAGTGAACCCTAAAATGCATGAATACAAAAATTTGAATCTTAAAATTCACTTCATCATAAAAAAAATGCTTATGAACCCTTTTGCCTGAGCACTTTACACATCTGAAATCAATTTTAAGAGCAAACACCCCCTGACGGCCAACATATTCCAAAAGCACCTCAAACCCAAGCCTAAAACTGAGTAGACGTGCCCTGGGCAAGACTAATAGTCTTGGGGACTTGAAATTAGATTGGGTTAAGATCAAGGCCTTGTCTACTTGTACCCACTGGTGATAATAAAGATCGGTGTGATAACCGCATTAACTCTTAGTGGTGTCCCACCGTGCAGGGTGTACTAGGGGGTCCCACCCTTCTGACTAGCCAAGTAATTCAAGGGTTGATCTAACCCAATCATGTTTTGGGGAACCAAGATTAGGTCTATCAAGGGTTTACACTTTAAGGTCTAGCTTCATTACTTGTATTGCGAGGGTGGGGATTCTCTCATCTGTCTTCTCCCTCTCATCTACAGACATTCTTATGGTGCATGCAAGGTAGAAGATCTCAAAATCCTGATTTGCTACCACCATTAGAAAGAAATCCTAGGAGAAGACCTATTTATCTAGAATTTGAATCTGAACCCTCTGCAATGGATAGTCACCATGAGGAAGATGAGATCAAAGAGGAAGAACAAAATCTGGATCCTATGACCCTCTTATAGAGGCAGATCACTAAGCAGGTCCAACACCATGACAGGTAAATGTAGGTCATAGTACAGGCCATCACCTGACTCCAAACTAGGAGAGCTGACCAACCTCTCTGTGATTTTTACAACCCTCCTAATGCCTAACCTGAACCCTTTGTCAGAGTACCTCAAGATGGGAAAGATTTTGAACTCAAACCTCAAATTATCAATCTGATTCCCCACTTCTATGGCCGCAATTCTGATGACCCCTTCCACCACCTTGAAGAACTTCTACACATAGGAAGGACCTTTGGCCTTAGGAACATGAGTGAGGGTACCTTGATGATGAAAATATTTCCATTCTCCTTAAAAGATAGAGCTGCTCATTAGTTGAGAACAATTGGTAAACTAATCCTAACCTGGGAAGATCTGAGAGGCACATTCTTAAAGAAATTCTTTCTCATAGGAAAAATCAACACCCTTAGATATGTCATTACAACCTTTAAGCAGAACCCTGAGGAACAACTACATGAGGCTTGGGAGAGGTTTAACAATTTAACTAGGAAATGCCCTCATCATAGGATTCCAAAGTGGCACTTGGCCCATATTTTCTATTATGGGTTAAGTGACAATCTAAAGAATTTTGTTGATGTAGCATGTGGGGACAATTTCCTAAGCAGAAATGCTAAGGAAGCCTTTCAATTATTTGAGAATATGAGTGAAAATTCTCTCAACAATGCCTCAATGTCTGCCTTTAATAGAGCAAATCAACCAAGGAATGGATTTATGAAGTCAAGGATAATTCAAACTCGATTGATTTAGAGTTAATTGTACAACGATTGGATAAGGTGGAACTCGTGGGAAAGAACGTAGAAAGTTTGGATAACAACTGGACAACCTTCTGAAAGGCGGGAGTTCCTTAGGTACACATTCCAGAATAAATCCTATGCCTACCCAAGGAGTTCATATGTTAACCCACACCCAACCCCCTAGGTCAAGAAATGGTGCACAATCTTAATGACTTGACCATGGCTCCACCAACAAGCCAACTTTACTTGGATCCATCCATTTCTGGGTACCAAGAAGGGACCTTGATGACCTCGAATGATGAACTAGGCATCTCAATGCCTAGTTATCCTGAGGATGTGAATGCACTCTAGGGTTACACTAGAAATGATCCCTATTCAAATAATTACAACTCGGGATGGCGCAACCATCCTAACATTGCTTGGTCAAGTCAAAAATCCGCCCAGGGTCCTAACTTGACTAAGCCAAATACTTATGGGCAACCTAGTAGGTACACACAATCACACACATATCAGCCACAACCTACTCAGGAAAACAAGCCCTCTGATCTGAGTCTGGTCCTCAAGGAAATACAAGAAATGAATCTAAGACATAAGGAAGAAATAAACCAATTGAGGACAGAATTGACGGAATGACTAGACCGGCTAGTTGATGCTAGAAAACATGAGATGCTGCCATTCCAACCCATCCCCAACCCAAGGAACTTCAATAGGGTTAAGCAGCACAACCCATGGGAGTAACAGGCACATATAGTTCAACCTGCTCCCCAACACCCACCTGGTTTTGTTAACCCCAATCCAACCTAGGCTTAACCTATCTTGCCAAACCCACCTCACCCTTCTAACCCTAATGCCTATGCTTGTGCTGTCACTTTGAGAAGTGGGAAACAAATCCAAGATCTTTATCCTTCTACATCGAAATCTTACTAAGATCTTGAGGAGCCTAAATTTGACCTGGGAAACCAAGATAATCTAGAAAACAAGACTTAGGATTTGAACACTCATGATTTCTCTCAAGCACCTTTTCCTGAAGCCTTGAAAAAATCCGGGGAAAAGAAAACCAATCAATCTAAGGAGTGGCTTGAGATTTTAAAGCAAGTCCAGGTAAATATACCACTCCTTGAGGCAATTGAGAATATCCTACCCTGCGCGAAATTTTTGAAGGAATTGTGCACGCCAAAATGCCAGGCCAAATCATCAAAAAGGGTCATGATTTATGAACAAGCCAGTGCCATCATCCTAAATAAGCTCCCTCCTAAAAAGAAAGATCCAAGGACCCCCTTAATTTCTTGTGAAATAGATGGTTTTATCCTGAATCGAGCCTTACTGGACCTTGGTGCCTCCATCAACTTATCCCCACAGAATTAAATGAAGAGTTGAATTTAGGCCCCTTGCAACACACTGATGTGACCCTTCAACTTGCTGATAAGTCAATCATAATTCTAAATGGCCTTGTACAAAATGTGATTATAAAAGTGAGCAATTTTGAGTACCCTGTGGACTTACTTGTTCTGGATATGGAGGCATCAGAAAACCTGAACTACACCCACATAATCTTAGGAAGACCTTTCTTAGCCATGGCCAAGGCTCTAATCAGCTGTGAGACGGGGATTATGCACATCACCTCTAGAAGGAAAAATTGTCAACTCAACATCTTTAAAGCTTCCCAAAAGAATAAGGTGAATAGTGGTTCCATCGAGGTCGTAGGAACAATTGAACAAGTTTTGGCAATTCACACTAAAGATAATACGAATCCTACCAAATCTCAAGACCAGCCCAAAAGGAAAGAGGGGGATGTATGTGAGGATGATTCTGGTCTACCACCTCTCATAGAAGATCAAATTGAAAAAGATATTAGTGAGCTTGAAAAACTCTTGGGAGTAACTTATGATGAATTACAAGATAATATGAAGAATCCTCGATACATCCACCTTGAAATTCAAGAGCTATTGAGTTTTGAGGGAATTCAAGAGAATGGACAATCTAATGACATGAACCAGGAAATAACCCCAGAAGAAGAAGTTCAACACATAATGGACTGGGGAAGAATTTATAAGCCAACTGGTTCAAATGGATGGCTTGAAGCTGAGGGAGAAATGACTTCACATGAGGAAGAGGTAATATTTGATGAGGATTTTAATGAATTCAGCACAACTATACCTTTGCCCTCATATGATCTAGAGCCTGGAGAAGTCATGATTTTTGACATCAACTACCGATATGAGGATCCTTATGATTCTGATTCTAAACCAGATTTAAATCTCAATCATGATCTCGATCCAAACCCTCTACCACCTCTTCTTGATCTATGGAACTGGATTAATGAACAGGCTTTGCATCTTGAACCTCATCCACCTGACCCTAGTCCATATTTCAAACCAGAAAGACTCTTTGGAGTAGGACTGCATCATCAGTTGGTCCGCATTTGTGGATCACTGATTCTTGGACCAAACAATCATATCTTCATTTTAATCCTGACTCAACCCATTAATATGATCATTCATTTTTGGGTTTAGGTCCGGCAAAACTTAACGCTGGTTGGGAGGCAACCCAGTATTCTTTATAGGTACTTTGCATATTTTACATCCATGTTGACCTAGATCAACAAGCATAGTCAGGTGATATCCCCTCCTCTTACTTATTATATTTTGATTTTCATGCATACATTTCAATGAGGACATTGTAATGAATAAGCATGGGGGGGTGGACATTGCATGTCTTATTTTTATGTCAAAAAAAAAAAGAAGAAAGAAAAAAAATTGCATTTAGGCATAAAGAATTTTTATCAAGAAGGTTTTATTAGGGATTTATTCTTAAGTTGATTCCTAAACTTAGAATCCAGTACAATTTCACACTTACACGTAGAATTTGCAATGGATCCTCTATAAAGATCGATAGACATCTTTAGTTTGTCAAGAAGAAGCAATGCTTCATCTCCTGAGCCCTTGGACAGTAATTAAGGAGTCAGGCAAACCATCTTCTATTGTATGGTTAGATCTTCTAATTTTTTTGTGAGAACCCTTCAAAAACTTGAATTTTTATGTGTTTGCACTTTAACACCCTCCCATGCCTAAGTTTTGCAATGTCCTCATTATAAACTGGAGGGTACGAAATCTATTTCGGTTCAAGGATTAGAACAGGGTCAATTGGTGGGTGAATAGGTCGGGATGATTGTTGCGAACAATTTCAAGCTCTAGTACAAGTACCAGAGGTGGAGTCGGATGTTCTAATACTGAACTCAGAGTGCAGTAGACGTGAAGCTCAAAAGGATAATTAGAAGGATCTCGGATTTTTGGAATGACGGGTTGCCTACCGTTAAGTGCTAAATTAAATGCCTTCACCCGAGAAAAAATGTCATGGAGGAGTGGTCAAATCAAATGAGTTTTGTAGAACAAGGACCTTGATCAAAAGATTGGTTGGTTCAACCAGGTGCTTGCTCAGATCGACAAGCTGATGATGCAGCCCAAACCAAATCAGTCTGTTGGGTTGATGGATGTGAATCGAGAGATACGGAGCCAACCAGATGCTGTGAGACTCAAGAAGATATGCAAGTGAGAATCTAGGGTTTGGCTGATTCGATTCAGCCTAATTAGAGTAGGGATCCTCAAAAGAGAATGGAGCTATAGAGGATATAGGAACCTTACTAATAGGATTAGAAAAAGATGGGAAGCGATTATCGATCTAATCAGAGTCCAAAACCCGATCAAAAGCTAAAGGAGAATCATATGCAACTAGATCAGAGAGAGGTGAATCAGAGTAGAAGTTGATTCCGATTGTGGGTCAGGGTTGGGTTCGGATTTGAGAAGGTTTTGTATGTGTTGTAGAAGAGGTGGCATCTTTGAGACTCAAATCATTGACCTTAGTGTCAACATCAAAGGATGGGTCATGGTCGCTGTCAGGAAACAAAGGTTCTCTGAAATCAGAGTAAGATTCGAAACCATCGGAGAACCTACAAAGATCGTGTTCTGAATTTGATTCCAGATTAGAGGTTCCACCATAGAAATGATCAGGAGATGTAGAATTAGTAGCCTGATTTCGAACTATCTTAATTTCAGATTCCGAGCTTAAAAAGGTGTCCTTAGTGGGTATAGGCTTGGGTTCTTGGCTCCTAGGATAGACCCAATCCAATCCCAACTCTTCCATCTCCTCGATCTCTGTATCATAGATTGGAGTGACTTTTGAAAAATCAATTTGTGTCTCAGAGGAGGTTGGAGAGGTGTATTCATCAAATACAGGCCCGAAATCATAATTCAAATTCAAAATCTGACTTTCATCATTTTCGGCCACATGATTATCCAAAATAGGCTCGAATCCAGATTCTAGATTAAGGGTAAGGATTGGATTACTAGAATTTAGGTTGGGCTCTACAGGAATGTTAGAATCATTCTCGAGAATTACCTTAACAAGATAAGGCTCAGGATTTACATTCTCGAGAGATTCTATTTTAAATTAATCATTACAGGTGTTTGGGAATTCAAATCTTGGTGAACCAGGCTCTTGATTTTCTAGGGTTGGCTCAAAATCGGGAGCACCAACAATTGGACCCTCCCAACCCATCTCAAGATTAGGCGTATCAAGCTGCACATAATTTGAATCAGATTCTATTTAGGTTGGGGGTCCACAACAACCTTGATTCTCTTTCCCATGCTCTGGGAGATCATATTGATCCTCAATGTTGTTCCAAGGTGTCTCATCAATTTCTGAAGGGATGTACGAGTAATTTTGATCAATGGTTTGTTGTAATGTATTCAACATACACCCATGTTTTTCCATGAGACATTGGTACATTTCCCAAAGGTGTGGATTGGACAAACAATGTATATACTCGGTATTGTGTAGTCTCCACAATTCATTGCATTCAATTAAAAGATCACCCCGAGTTGAATCGTATATAATTTGTGTAAATAGCAGCCCAGCACGGTTCATAATGTGGGTTGTTGTTTCAAGGATATTAACCTAAATCCTGCTAATTGGAATTGAGGTCCTGAAATAATCATCATGGTTTTTAAGAGCAACCTCAATCATCTTCTCTTTCATGCTCATTTGGGACTCAGGTTTCCTAAATAGTTTTTCTAAATTGTCAGGCTGCATTTTCAAATCAAGTAGTGGAATCAAGATGTAGAATCAAACTCAGGTTAGATTGAAGTTGATTAGATCTAAAAGAGATTCCCAAGAAGATCTAGTGAGGTCTCTTAGGCTGAAAACCTAATGACCTTCCTATGTGTTTGCTCTAGAAAAAAGAAAAGATGATGAACTGGATGTTATTTGGACCCAATCAAGGCACCCAAAAGATTTTTTGATGATTAAGGCAGTTTAGAGGCGGATGATGCCTCTGAATCAGAAATTCACACACCCGAGAAATACCTGGGCAACCAGGAAGGGAGAGTCCCGCAAAGACTCCTACACGGTAGAGCATCCCCACAAGTTACAAGGTTTCCCCCACCCGACCTTCCTTGTCACTGCAATTCCAAGTAGATTGGAATGTGTGGACTTAAGGCCTTAAGTCTACCAATTTTAGCCTAGTTAGTGC
Organism: Thalassia testudinum; assembly: GCA_037157565.1. Classification (NCBI taxonomy): domain Eukaryota; kingdom Viridiplantae; phylum Streptophyta; class Magnoliopsida; order Alismatales; family Hydrocharitaceae; genus Thalassia; species Thalassia testudinum. The sequence continues at coordinate 134,739,674 of JAZHRO010000003.1, read as the reverse complement.
CTTGAATTTCACTTGATTAGAAGTTGATTTGACTTGTGACCTAATTTGGAGGTCGGTTGGCCCACAAAGTAGACCACCTTCACCTGACTTGCCCTAAAGATGGCAGAATGAAATCTAGGCCAAGACCTAGAAATCACCTTAAATTGACTCTTAGGTTACTAGGTCCAAGAGTTTAGGATTCAAGTAAAATTAGAGCCTGAATTTTAAGGTTCTTCTTAATTAGATATTTTCAAACAAGGGTATGGGTAGCACACAAATGCGAGAGGATTTATTTTTTTTAATGCAGGCAAATGTGTACTAGCACTTCAATCCCCAATGTTGAAAACCCTAATTGGCTCCATTTCAAGTCCAATTAAATCTCAAAATGTTCACCTTGGGCTTCAAGCAAAAAGTGTGTTAGCCCTAGGTGATTTAGAAATCAAGCGTAGTCCCTAGTAGATACAGTAAATCAGGATGGGGAATAGCTAATCAAAATTGCCTCAATCTTTAATCAGATATGAATAATTTTTTCGCAAATCAGGAAACTTGTCTTTTTAATGAAAATTACAATAAAAATAAGGCAGGTAGTTCCTAATTGATTGTTTCCTTTTTATCTTCCCAAGGTTAGGAGATTAAGGAAGAAGAGAGATTACCTACCCTCGGAGTGGCTATTTTGCACGGAAGATCACCTCGTGATGTACCTCGCAAAATCACAAGAAATCAAACAGGACAAGTTAGCACTCAAATATAATCAATTAAAATAAAGAATAGCGGTGAATTGCACGTTGCTCCCTGGAAATGGCACCAAAATGTTAAAGCGATCTATCGAGGGTTTAGATTATCGTCGTCGTTGTTCAAATCCTCAATCGATCGAACAATAAATTCAATTTATAACTCAAAATCAAAAAATGAGTCCAAGGTCATTCACCGGGAGCAGTATTGTATTCACACGCTAATCTCAATTAAAATCTAAATGAGCACAATGAATCAAGCCAAGAATAATTGTCAATGAATAATACCTACTCAAAATTGATCTTCAATGCAGAACATGAGTATATCAGGAGTTTAATGAAGTAAAAAGATATCTAAGGCAAAATAATGGTGATTTAAATCACCAATTATTAACTTAGATACATATATATTAATTACTCAATAATCTAAATAAATGCACAGTGCCTCAAATAAGGACATAGTGTTTTCAACCAAGTCAACTTGATGACTTAACAACATGAGCACAGGGCTTCTTCTTCTTCTTCACTTCTTTGCTTCTCTTTCTCTTCTTCTTAATTTCTCCTCTTCAACTTCTCTTCGCCAGAAGCACAACCCTTCTTTGCAACTAAGTGTTGGGAGATTGCCCTGAAGAGTAAAACCACCCTACCCCTCTCACAAATCTTCCTCTTCTCCCTCTCTCTTCTTTCTCATACCCGGGTGTAATCAAGTTAAAGGTCGAGTTATCAGATCCTATGAAGTGGCCAAACCCACGTGCGTGTGCACGAGAGAGGCATGAGGGCGCGAGGAGGCACGTGCGTGGGGGACCCGACCCGCCTTGTGTCCGGGCGACAAGGCAAGGGCACAATTGCGTAATAAACTACTGCGGTTGCCTGGACTCCCATGATATGGGACTATACGTTCTTCTTTCTTCATGCAGCAGCAGAGGTGTAGCTCCTTCAATTGCGAATGCTGCAGCCGCTAAGGTGCCAATTGGAGGTGCGGTTGGCGTCATGGAATGAAACCGCATCTCCAAGACGTGAAGGCAAGCTCAAAGCAGGTCTAACGGAGGTGAAAGGAGTCGGACTTGACGGCAGCGATAGCGGAGGACAATGTTCACCTGAAATGTATAATAAGGCCTCACAGCCACGTTAAAATGTCTCAGGAGACTCACCAAGTGATGGCAAAGGTGGTTGTGGCATTTTCGTAATGAGTTAGGGTATGCGGTGGCCGGACAGAAGCGGAGACGGTCGTCAGCAATGGGTTCATTCAGTGAGGAGATGGAGTGAGCAACAGGCCTAGAAAGGTTAGGGCTTTTATTCTAAGGGCCATGGTGAAGGTTTTGGCGATGGTGGTGTTATGTTTGGTGGCATGTGGTGGTGGCACGGGCTCATTAGAGCCCTTGCCAAACTCGGAGAAGATGAAGGGGGAGAGCATGAACGGCGGTTGAAATTGGAGTTTAAAGAGAGGAAAAGGATGTAGAGGGGAAGATGAATCTAAGGGACCTAAAATTATGGAAGAAACAAGCGAGATTCCCACGCCGGTGTGATTAACGGATGTGAGGAAGCCAAACCCTCCGTGAGGGAGACGGCGGTGAAGAGAGAGGGAGAACGCTCTCGCGATGGCTAGCGAGACGCGGAGGAAGATGGGGAAGGTCGCTGCGCTTCCAATTTGGTCATTAGAGGCGCAGAGGAGGGAGGTCAAGAAGGCCGCCGGAGTCGCGTGGAGGTGGCCGGGGGAAGAGGAAAATTGAGGAATTTTAAGGCCAAATTGTACTAAGGCATGCCTCAAGGTCCATTTATAGGCTTAGGATGGAGTTCCAAGCTTGGAAATAAGCTTGGAAACTCGAGCTTCTTGAACACGTAAGATACCCATATGTTCAAACCGTTCGCATGAGACTTCAAGGGGGTTTTAGGATTCATGAACAATCCCATTTGGAAGAAAATTTCTCCTTTCAATTTTGGGAGTGTTTGATTGAGATTCGAGCGAGGATTGATTCGAGCAAGTAATCCTCGCTCGAATCTCGACGGTGAAGTTCTGACCTTCCAAAAATGATGTGGGGACCTGTTTGCAAAGAATGATGATAAAATTAGGGACCCATTTGCAATTATTTCAAAAGTTAGGAGCATATGTGTAAGAGAAAAGAGTTAAACAGGACTGAAATGTAAACTAGGTCAAGGTGATCTTTGATTGGGCCCAAATTTTGATACAAACCTAATTCAGATCCAAGGAATCTGATGGTGAAGTCGAATTTAGGTTCGACCAAGTTTGGTTGGGTAAATTGCGTAGAAACCCAAATTAGGGCAACTGCTCGTCTGAGACTCTATTTTAGGTCAGAATAGGTTCCAATGGTCAAATCAAGCATACCAAGCCTTAGGGAATATTTTTCTATGATTTTTAGAAGGTTTAGGTGAATTTTATCCTAACCAGAACCTTAGTGGATTAAGCGGGTCTATTTTTAAGATTTCATATGTCATTTAATTCTCAAAACGCATGAAAACTTATTTTTGTCTGCATGAACCCACTTGTTAGATATTTATAACCATTTGAGCTTTAATAAACCCTTGAGAAAACCTGTGGTTGTTCTACATTCATGATGTGATGGTAAAATTACAGTTTTAACCCAGGTTTCATGTTAAACTCTTAGAAAGGATGTGCAGTGAATTATGGTCCTTTGGCAGTTATGTAGGAGCATTTATCAATGAATTTTGACTAATTAAAGCTAGATCTGGATGATGATGATGTTTTCATCACATGGACAAATCGTGGATTGGTTTGAGGACCTTGTATTGCACTCAATATAAGAGTAGAGTCCTTTCATTCTTGGATTGGGCCTTCCATGAGGATAAGAAACAATATAGACGACAAGAACATTTAGAGAAAATTTTCTGACCATGTAGGAAGTGTTTTAATGGATTTATTCAGGATAGAAACACTGTGTTTGAGCACGTGATCTGGAGTGGTTGGTGGTAGCATTGCACGAAATGGACTACCCATGGAGAGGAATTAATAGAGGAGGTTACAGGGAATGCAATGGAAGTTGATGACTTCAATGCTGATGTCGAAGGGAATCAAATTGATGAAATGCTTAATGAGATGAGAGCTTGTGATGCTGAGATTGGGAACGAGGAAGAAACATTGAGAAGTTGTAATCAGTTTTATAATGCAATAAAGGTAGCAAAAGAAGTGCTTCTGAAATTAGTTCCATGACCAAGCTATCGTTCCTGCTAAAGTTTTTTCAGATGAAAGTTATGAATAGAGCTACGAGGTTTCTATCCATCTACCCTTGTAGGATTCCTGTGGAATCCTATACTCGGGGGGTGGGTGCAGGGCGGACGATTTCAAAACGGACTCCTCATTCATTAGATAGAGAAGATCGCCAAGATTTCATGATCCACTGCCGAACCTATTCCAATTTCAACAGTGTTAGAAGTACTTTAGTTCATATGGGAGTTGTTGAATAATCTCGGTTGAATAATCTTAGTGTCTTGGTTGAAGTGAAGAAGCAGATTGGAGTGTTCAATTTGAATTGTAAGAAGATTCACGCATGTCCAAATGAAACAAGTACACATCCTCAATCCAAAAGGCTCTTAAGTTGGAGCATGAACCCCTCCTGAGCATGCTAAAATATGATTTCCTTGGCCCCAATGATAGTCTCCCCATCATTATCTCGTCTGCGTTATCCAAATCGTAGGAGGGAGCTTTGATTGAGTGTTTACAGAGGCACAAGAAAGTTATTGTCTAGACTATAAGCTGATATTAAGGGTGTTGACACCTCCTTCTGCATACATCATATATACATGGACAAGCCCATGAAACCCATTTGTGACATGCAGAGAAGGCTCAACTCCAACATACAAAAGGTTATTAAGAAGGAGATTCTGAAATGGCTAGATGCAAGCGTTATTTATCCCATTTCAAGCAGTAAATGGGTCAGTCCCATACATGTGGTGCCCAAAGAGGCAAGGATTACTATCGAGAAGAATGACCAAGGAGAACTAGTTACCACCAGGCCCTCAATTAGCTATAGGGTTGGCATTGTTTACCATCGTTTGAATATGGCTACCCAGAAAGATCGCTTCCCCTTACCTTTTATTGATTAAATTTTGAAAAAATCAGCAAAGAATAAATACTTCTATTTCTTAGATGGATACTCTAGGTATAATCAGATAGCTATCTTCCCTGATGATCAAGAGTGCACGACCTTTAATAGCTCATATGGCACATTTGCATTCCGTCGAATGCCATTCAGGCTATGTAATGCTCCAGCCATGTTCCAACGTTGTATGATGGCTATCTTTTATGATATGATCGACAAGTTTATTGAGATTTTCGTAGATGACTTTTCCATATATGGCTCATTGTTTGAACTGTGCCTCTCACACCTTGACAAAGTCTTAACTCGTTGTAAAGAGGCTAAGCTAGTGCTTAGCTGGGAGAAGAGCCATTTTATGGTTCAACAAGGCATTATTTTGGGACATGTAGTTTCCAAGAGAGGATTAGAGGTGGATAAGGCCAAATAGAGTCCATCTCTAAACTTCCACTGCCTACCAATGTTCGACAAGTTAGATCTTTTCTTAGCCATGCTGGATTCTATCAACGCTTCATTAGAAATTTTAGTAAAATCTTTAAGTCACTATGCAACATATTAGTGAGGAATGTTTCCTTCGATTTTGATAATAGGCGTGGCAAGGCCTTCCAAGTCTTAAAGAAGGCCCTTATTACAACATCCATTGTCCGAGCACCAGATTGGACCCTCCCCTTTAAGCTTATGTGTGACGCATCTGACTTCACCGTGGGAGCAACCATAGGTCAAAGGGTTGATGAAAAGCCTCATGTTTTATGCTATGCCAGCAAGACCCTTACAAATCCTCAGCAAAACTATACTGTCACCAAGAAAAAACTTCTCATAGTAGTATTTGCTTTGGAAAAGTTTTGGTCATATTTATTGGGGTCCAAGGTCTTAGTGTACACTAACCATTCTGCTTTAAAGCACATTCTCGCTAAGAAGGATACTAAGCCTAGACTTATTTGCTAGGTTCTACCACCCCAGGAGTTTGACCTGGAAATCAACAATAAAAAAGAAGTCAAGAATGTTGTACCAGATCATTTGCCTAGGATCCCTATTTAGGCATTAACCCCAGCTGGGCCTTCCTTGATGAGGCTATGATGGCCGTGGAGGCCAAATCTCCTTGGTTTGTTGATATAATGAACTATCTGATCACGAGCATTACCTCCAGTACTTAGGCAAGTAAAAGTGAGACAAGTTTCTCACCAAAGCTAAATTTTTTCACTGGGAGGAACCCGAGCTATTTAGAATAGGCCCCGATCAATTACTCTGCCCTTGCATCCCTAAGGAAGAAAAAAAGAGTGTTCTGAGTTTCTGCCATGACCTTCATGTTAGAACCTTGTTCCACATCTTATTTTGATGTTAATAAAATTATTATAGCTTAATGTTTGCAATTGAGTAATATTTCAAATTTAGATGAAGATCAAGGCAAACAGAGAATAATGACAAGGAGGCATGACAAAGAGAAGGCAAGACGACAAGGAGTTGTTGATAGAAGATCTAGAGTTTATTTTGTTTATTAGATTAGGTTTCTATTTTATTCTTAGAATTTATGCCTCTTAACAAAGAAACAAGAATTAGATCATAAAAATCATATAGTGATAAATTAGAATAAAACATTATGATCTTCGATTTATTTCAAAGTACGTATTGTCTAAAACATAGTTTTTTAATGTTTAAAATATTTGCAAAAATAGGCTAGTAACCAAGTTGTCTAAAAATGTATTTGTTAACTCAAGTACCGCTACTAAAGTTTAGTACAGGTACATGTGAGTTACAGGTTTGGGTTTCTTCAAAGAAACAAACCTGTGCCCTGCAAGTACCGATACTCATGATCAGTTCCGGTACTAGAGGCAACGAGTACCGGTACCCATGATCAGTACCGGTACAAGTGGGTTATAAATTTGTGTTAAGTATTTAAAGCCCAAATCTGGAAGCAACGAATACCAGTACTCAAGATTAGTACCAGTACCCAATAGGTACTATTTGTGACAAGTTAACTTAAAACACAAAATAATAAGTCACTAGTACCGGTGCCCACACTTTAGTACTGGTACTAGCTAACCGTTGGGCCAAACCTGAATAGCTATAATATTTATTTTGAGATCTTGAATGTTGGGATTTAAACCCCAATGTCTAGCTAACGAATAACTAAGGTCCTAACTCTATAAAAAGACTTTTGGACCCTTAGTTTGCACACAAGATACACAAGAAAAATTCTAGAGCTTTGAATTCCAAATTTCCACCATATTTTCAAGAGAGAAAGAAGCTTGTTGTTCACTCTCTCTATATTCTTGCAAGCTCAACAACGTGTTTTTCTCTCACATATACAAAGTGATTCACATCCATCTTAGGCTCTCAATTTGGTATTTATTTTAATTATTATTGGGAGGCATAGGAATCTTTGTTGTAAGATTTCATTTTTCTTACACCAGTGCCTATTCTATATTTGATCTTGTTGCTCGTTGGGTTGTAACAAACCCGTTGTTGAGGTAACCCGTTAATTACCTCGGTTAGTAAAGTGATTCCCTCGGAGTTGAGGGAATCAAGTTAAAAATCCTAAGATTGAAGGCTTAGGTAGTGGAGTACCGAAGTGAGTAGAGAACCACTATACATCCTGTGTTCTTTTTTGTGGTTTGAATCTTTGTAAAATATTTTTTGTGCTAATATCTTGCATTTAGTGTGTTTATGCGCGTACCATAGTAGTTTTAAGATCCTACAAGTGATATCAGAGCAGGTTGCGAGAAGAAGTAACAACTCGACTTGTGATGGCATCAACATCAAAGGCACAGATGGACAATCACCAACCCGTCCTCCCTATTTTGATGGAACAGACTATGGGTATTAGAAGAGAAGAATGCAGTATTTCTGAAGGCGATGATGGATGAAGAATCATGGAGCCTCATTCAGACGAGGTATTAGAATCCAGAGCCACAAGGAGTAGCATGGACTGCGGATCAAAAGAAGAAAGTAAAAAATGCTAAGACAATGAACGTACTTTATTGTGTTATTAAAGGAGTTCAATAGAATTTCAGCATGCGAGTCTGCATACGAAATTTGGAATACTCTCGAGATCACCTATGAAGGAATGAGCAAGGTAAAAGAAACTTGTATCTCTTTTCTAACAGAAAATTATTGTGTTTCAAGATGGAGAAAAGCGAGACGATCAATGACATGTATACAAGGTTTGGGGAAATTATTAACCCCATGAAGAACCTTTGAGTAAAACTTATGAAAGAACTTGTAAGGAAGATTCTGAAATCTCTTACAAGTAATTGGGCTTTAAAAATCACAACCATCCAAGAGGCAAAAGACCTCTCCCCTTGGATGATCTAGTTGGTAGCCTTATGGCCTAAGAAGTCCAACTAGAAAACATGAAGAACGAGAAGAAGACATCAAGCAAGAAGAAGAATATTGCATTTAGAGCACTTAAGGAGGACTCGGATTCAAGCACCTCGGAATCCAAAGATGATAAAGAAATGGAGATGCTCACAAGAAAATTTCAAAAATTTCTCTGGAAGCAAGGTAAGCAAATCAATAAAGTTTCATTTAATATTATTTGTTATGAGTGCAAGAAAAATGGCCACTTGTGAAAGGATGCCCCATCAACAAGAAGGAAGATAATAGGAAAGACACAAAGGAAGTCAAGAAGAAGAAGAAGAAAGCTTTCAAAGCAACGTCAGACGATAGAGACTCTGACATGGACACCAACTCCAATGTTTCGGATGACAATGAGGTCGCTCATTTATGCTTGGTAGCCACTACAGAAGACACGGACAATGAGGTAAATCCTGATTTCTCTCTTGAAGAATTACTAGAAGCATATGAAGAATTATATCGTATGGCTAAGATCTCTAAAAAGGAAAATAAGGTTTTAAAGACTAATTATCAAACATTAGAAATAGATAAATCATGTTTAGAAATAGAATTAGATATATCTAAAGAAACTAATAATCGATTGTATGAAAAAATAATAGAGTTAGAAGAAATCTATGAGCATTTTGAAGAAATTTAATAATCTCAAAACAACTACTAGGTTAAACACTAAATTTTGTAATGCTTTAAAAATCAAATTTCGAAGTAAAAAGAACACACAAAATAAATCACATGCACCTAGGCATGCATGGATGCATCAAAAGGCTGAAACTCCCAAGAATTATAGATCTTACATTAAAGAGGTCTATAAATCTCAGGATTTGAAAGGTACTTACCCGAAAGGACCCACAAGAAAATGGGTACCTAGAAAAGATATTTTACATTGTTTTGCGAAAGTAGATCAATGGGATCAAAGTGATCAGTGAGTGTTCAAGGCACACAATGAAATACCCAAACCATTTCACAGATTGGATGAAGACCAAGAAAGATAGACTAATAGAGATTGGCATCCACAAGCACCATTTTACTATTGGTAATTTGTTCAATATGATTTCATGAAGACCAAGAAAGATTGAGTAGTCAAGCTTGGTATCCACAAGCACCATTTTACTATTGGTATTTTGTTCAATATGATTGCATGAAGACCAAGAAAGATGGACTAGTGGATTTTCAGGGCGTAGATCGCGTAAAAGATAAATGCATTGTAGTATAGCACGAAATATGTCTCAACAAATAAATTAACGGAACTAGTGAGTCCCGGTCAATCTCAGGGAGGCAAAAAATGCTTTTGATTTCATGCTCTTGTTCTAAATCTAATTATAGCATAGACAACAAATCGCAATATATATATCAAGTAGAGAGTTTGAACATGAATTGCATACATGTAATTATAACTAAACAAATTCTAAGCATGAACATAAACTATCTATGTAGCAAAACAAGGGCACCACGGGTGGTCCATGGTGGCCTTCTGGAGAGGTTGAGAATAGCAGCAACGATTCGCCAAGGAGGCTCAACGGATGCTTTGGATGAAGATGCAGAGACGAAGGCAAAGAAGACGGGAAGAAGAAGAAGGTAGAGGAGTTGATCAACTTAAGGTTATTGTACAAAATTAAGGGCTCCAATGCCCTAAATACCCTTCACAACAAGTCCTCCTTATGCTCGAATGCTCCTGGTGCTGACACGTGGCACAATGTGCTCCCTTGGATCTCAATCGCACGGCCCCCGCTCTCCCACGCAAGCTTCTGCCTTCGTGTGCTCACCGCTTGGCCTCCAAACATGCCCAATCTTCTTAGCCATTCAATCTAACGATCAAACGGCTAAGAACGCTTCGCCATCAAACCTATTAGGATTCGACGTGTCTTCATTTCCTAAAGCGCACATCATCACGTGTGTCCGCGTCTCCCTCGCATCCACGTGCGCCATGCAGCCACCTCTGTCGCCACTCGATGAAGATCGAACAGCCAAGAATGCATGCACCTCAATGCCAAACCTATTAGGATTCGAACGCACGTCGTGCGCGTTTGTTAAGTACATGGACCGACTGGGCTGCATCGCGAGTTGTTGCAAAAGTTCATTTGAGGTGCACACTGCCTCGACCGTTGGATGGAGATCCAATGGTCGAGATCTCATCCTCGCTCAATGAAGCGGCTGAAGGTGGGCGACATGGTGCGTTCGTGGGCGTTGGATGGAGATCCAACAGCCCACAACATGCAAAGGATGATCTTCAGAGGCTGGGGCACAGCAAGGGGGCGACTATGATGGTGCCACGTGGCACCATCGTGGTCATCCATCTTCTCCTTGTATTTGATGATGGAGGCCTCCGATTGAGTTGATTTTTGCATTGTTGGACTACAAACATTGATCCGGATCTATCTATGCGGTTGGATTTGTCATCTGAGGTCCGAATATTCTTCAATTTGCCCCTTATCTCTTGCTCTTTTGCGGACTCCCTAGGATGCTACGGGAGTCTGATTGATGCGATCTTAGAAGCGTTGGACTTCCTTTGTCGTTCTAAATAGATCCATAAGGTTGGATCGGTCATTCACAGCCCCGAATTACCTGTAATGAGTAATACCTCTCAAATAGCACAGTAAAATGCATAAAACATATAAATCAATTACGATGCAAAATACGATGCGTATGCATGCAGAATGCCCATGATAAGCTAGGTTCTGGCTTAATTCAAGCAAATTAGGGCCTATGATTACTGCGCAATCAGTGGAGCTTGGTATTCACAGGCACCATTTTACTATTGATAATTTGTTCAATATGGCACGTCATTTTTTTTACCCCTTCATTTTTTGATGATTGACAAAAAGGGGGAGAAAAATAAGAAGGAAATAGTCATATTTTTAGGGAGAGCATATATTGAGGGAAAATGACAATGTGAATTTCTTTTATGAAAAATAGCTAAAAATGCTTTTTCTTAAAATTATCTATTTGAAAGATAGTTTTGTCAACACCAAAATGGGGAGATTGTTAGAACCTTATTTCACATCTTTGTTTTAATGTTAGCAAAATTATTGTAAATTAATGTTTGCAATTGAGTAATATTTCAAATTTAGATGAAGATCAAGGCAAATAAAGAATAATGACAAGGAGGCATGATGACAAGGAGGCAAGACAACAAGGAAGAGTTGTTGATAGAAGATCATCTAGAGTTTATTTTGTTTATTAGATTAGATTTTTATTTTATCCTTAGAATGTATGCCTCTTAACAAAGAAACAAGAATTAGACCATAAAAAATCGTATAAAGATAAATTAGGATAAAACATTACAATCATTCGGTTCATTTCAAAGTACACATTGTTTAAAACATAGTTTTTTAATGTTTAAAGTATTTGCAAAAATAGGCTAATAATCAAGTTGTATTCAAGTCTAAAAAGGTACTTGTTAACTCACAAGCATTGGTACTAAAGTTTAGTACCGGTACATGTGAGTTACAGGTTTAGGCTTTTCAAAGAAACAAACCTGTACCCCGTAAGTACTGGTACTCATGATCAATACCAGTACTGGAGGCAACAAGTACCGATACCCATAATCAGTACCAGTACAAGTGGGTTATAGATTTGTATTAAGTATTTAAAATACAAATCTGAAAGCAATGAGTACCGATACTCGTGATTAGTATCGATACCCAACAGATACTGTCTATGACAAGTTAACTTAAAACACAAAATAGTAAGTCACTAGTATCGATACCCATACTTTAGTACCAGTACCGGCTAACTGTTGGGCCAAATCTAAACGACTAGAATATTTATTTTGAGATCTTGAACGTTGGGATTTAAACCCCAATGTCTAGCTGATGAATAACTAAGGTCTTAACTCTATAAAAGGATTTTTAGACTCTTAGTTTGCACACAAGATACAAAAGAAAAATTCTAGAGCTTTCAGTTCCAAATTTCCACCATATTTTCAAGAGAGAAAGGAGCTTGTCATTCACTCTCTATATTCTTGCAAGCTCAATGACGTGTTTTTCTCACGCATCTACGAAGCGACTCACATTCATCTTAGGCTCTCAAATTGGTATTCATTTTAATTATTGTTGGGAGGCATAGGAATCTTTGTTGTAAAGTTTCATTTTTCTTACACCAGTGCTTATTCTGTATCGAGCTTGTTGCTCATTGGGTTGTAACAAACTCGTTATTGTACTTGAGTTGAGATACCTGTTAATTACCTAGGTTAGTAAAGTGATTCACTCAGAGTTGAGGGAATCGGGTTAAAAATCCTAAGCTAGGAGGCTCAGGTAGTAGAGTACCCAAGTGAGTAGGGAACCACTATACATCTTGTGTTTATTTTTGTGGTTTAAATCTTTGAAGATATTTTTATTGCTAATATCTTGCATTGAATGTGTTTGTGCACGTAGCATAGTAGCTTTAAGATCCTATACTCCACTGTGGAGGGTATTTTAATGGGAAAATACTACCCACCATGTTCTTCAATTTCGCTTTTGGTGGCCCACATTATTCAAAGACGCACATACTAATGTAGGTGCATGTCTTCATTGCCAGCAGAAGGGAATCATTGGAAAAAGGGATGAGATACCATAGCAACCTATTCTCCCTATAGAGATATTTGATATTTGGGGCATCGACTTTATGGGTCCATTGCCTATGTCCTTTGGATATGAGTATATCCTTGTGGCCGTGGGCTATGTATCGAAATGGATAGAAGCCATACTCACAGGAACCAATGACCATTCTGTGGTCATGGATTTTGTTAGAGCTAATATCATTTCTCGATACAGATGCCCAAGGACTATCATAAGTGACAGATGACCTCACTTCAAGAATACACACTTCACAAAATAACTCTAAAGTTTGAATGACTATCTACTAGGTGAGTTAAGATGTGAGAAATTGAGAAAATGTGTCGTTGTAGTGCATTCTTGTACTTAAGCACTAGGTCATTTAATTTATTATGGAACTCAAGATAGATTAAGGTTATGTGAGTCCCGGTCGATCCTGCGGGGAGGCTAATTACAAGTGGGCCTAATGAGTTCCTTTATTCTATTTTGGGGGTTTTTGCTTTTTCCATTTTTTTTCTTCTTTTCTTTTTTTCAAAGACAAAACTAAACCTAAGGCTAACTACATGCTTACTTTTTATTGTGTTTTTCTTTAATGACAAAATGAGAGGCTAATTATATATTTTTTCCTTTTCTCTTTTGTATTTTTTTGGCTTTTGAGTTTTGCGAGAAAGAAAATGGAAAAACGTATTTACATGCACCAACCAAGTAAAGAAAGAAGCAATTTTATGATTTCCATTTTTCTTTTTTTTCTGTACTTTTTGAATAAGACTAAACTCAAGAAGTAGAAAGAACTAAGTTAAACTTTTATTGCAACAAAAAGAGAAACATTACAACTTGAGAAGCAAAACTAACAAGACTTCATTACACTAAGGTGGATTTAACCACTTATACAAAGTTTAGAAATGATATTTACAAGAACACACTCATTCACTCATAAGGTATGTGGAGATGACAAGAGTGACTTGATGATTAGTTTGGCAAGGAGCTTCATGTAGGAATGGGATCCAAGTAGGTGATGGGACAAAGGTTGTGGTTGCAGTGATGATGGGAGTGATTAGGATTAGGTAGAAAGCCATCTAGGATAGGATGAAGTGTTGTAGGTCCCTAATGTGATTTAGGTTAAGTGGTTTGGTAATGTGGGTCATGATGTGCTCATTGGTTCTAATATTGGTGGTGATTACTATGGTGGAGGTTAAGGAGATGGAGATGAATATCCTATACTTAGGGGTGACTAAGGTTTGCTCTAAAGTGGTGTTCTCTATGGAGTCTACTTGGTGGGCTCGGTGATAGGGAGATGGAATAGCTATAACCTAGGGTTCTAGTGATGGTGGTGGTAGTGATAGGAATTAGGTGATGCTTCTAATGGTGGCTCTACCTAGTGGGTGTGTGTTCTAAGGGGGATGGTAGGTGAGTGGAGTATGTGTAGTGGAGTAAATGAGAGTGTGCGTGATAGTGGTGTGTTGAGGGAGCTAGTGGTGTGTGAAGGTGAGTGTGATGATGGTGGTGCTAGTGAAATGGTGAAGTGGGCATGTGTAGGAGTGAGTGTGCGTGAATGTGAGAGTGTGTATTACAACTACTAAGCAAGTAAAAATGCTAAAAAGCAAGTAAGGAAAATACTTGATAGGAAAGAGTTAATCTACTAAGAAAATAAAGGAATTAAAAGCAAGTAATTGAGCAACTACACTAATAAGAAAATCAAAAAGAGAATGGAGGTAGAGAAGTTAGGTGTCCTCTCCAATGTGGGAAAGTGTGCCTATTAGGAGGTGAGGCGAATCCTTGGCTTGAAGCCTATCTCCTCTTCACGTAGACACCATGACCAAGTAGGCACATGAGAAGCCATTAGCGATGGTTAAGATTCTCTTTAGGGAGAAGCTCATGGAAACTAAGGTGGAGAAGATGGAGGAGATGGAGGGAATGGGGGGCCGGGGGGTGGGGAGGGGTTGTGGCACCTATGGTGGGGTCCTCTTTTATAGAGGGGCCACCTAGGTGTGGTGATCCTAGGGTATAGGTTAAGGGGCCTACTTTAGGGCACAACCTAAGGGTAGAAGGTTCTAACCTAAGGTGCACACTAAGGTGAGGGTGTAGGTCAAGAGTGGTCAAAAGAGTGGATAAGGAGGGGAAGGGTGGCATTGGATAGGGGTCATTAGGAGGGTGGTTTAGGTGGGTTTAGGTGGTGGCTTAGTGGTGGCGTGACGATAAGTGGGATTGGGTTAGGTTTAGGGTAATTAGGAGGGGTAGTAGGCTTGAGTAGGTGGGCTTGTGTAGGTGTGTGTAGGCCTAGAGAATAAAATGTAGATAAATACTATGTACTAGCTACTACTAGGAACTTATAGGCATAAATCAAATAAGGAAAAATATGTGTAGATACTATAAATGTGCACAAATGTGTACATGTGTATAATTATGTAGATAGTGGTGTAGGCACATGTAATTGCAATTTTATGTGTGTGCACAAGTGTGTGTGTGTGTGTGTAATGCACAGTTGTGTGCATGGGTGGGTGTAGGTAGGTTTGCATGGGGTTGCCTTGACAAGACCAAGCTTGTCTTGGTTCTACATGCCTTTGTCTCCTACTCTCTTTCTCTTATAGTTGGCTTCTTCCCCTTGTCTTCAGTATGCAGAGACAACTTCTCCACATCATTTCAACCTCAAATGTTGCTCCTAACTTATGGTCCTACATTCATAAAACCTCAATGTCATCCAATAGACCACAAGATGACATAAAATTAAGAATGTACAAATGCAATTATGCATGCAATTCATGTGATAGATGCTCTATTTACATGATGCAAGCTATGTTATTAGCTTAATTCAGTCAATTTAGGTCCTATGATTGCTCTACAACCAGTTGTCAATCAAATGATAGCCACACCTTACCATCCCCAAACGAGTGGTCAAGTTGAAGTGTCAAATAGGGAGATTAAATGGATTTTGGAAAAGACTGTTAGGCCTGACAGAAAAAATTGGTCGAAAAAGGTAAATGATGCGCTTTGGGCCTACAAGACAATTTATAAGAATCCCTTGGGCATGTCACCTTTTAGAATGGTGTATGGTAGAGTTTGCCACCTACCCATTGACATCTAGCACAAGGCCTATTATTGGATCATTAAGAATGTGAATCTAAATATGGATAAAGCGGGTAAGGCTCACATGCTTGAGCTAAGTGAGCTTGAGAAGTTGCGCAATGAAGCCTATGAAACCTCCCAAGCTTGCAAACAACGTACAAAAGTCTTCCATGACAAGTATATCACTAGAAAGACCTTTGAGCCCAACCAATGGATCTAACTTTTCAATTCTAGACTCATTATTTCCTAGAAAGCTCAAGTCCCATTAGGATGGGTCGTACGTTGTTATAGAAGCCTTCCTTCAAGGCACTATAGAGATTCAGAGGCCCACTTCTGGAGAGCACTTCAAGGTAAATGGCCAAAGTCTTAAACCATATGTTATCCTTTGTTATGGCCAGGTTGTGGATGCACTTATGCTTGAGGAGCCTTAACTCCTCCCACTCTCTTACTCAGGTAATATTCTTTTATGTCTTTACTTTTTCCAATGAGGACATTGTCATGATTAAGCATGGGGAGTATGACCTGAGGTTGTTTTATAACATTTATAAATATTTGCATGTATTTAGGTGCATTAGTCTTTAAAAACGAAAAAAAGCTTTCTCACTTTGTTGAGCCAAATTGGTTAGTCCAAACATTTTCTTTGGATGAATTTATCCAAGTTATGTCCTGGATCAAATGATGAGATAAGACCTTAAGTGTCTTACCTTAAGAGATAAGTGAGAGGTACCATCTTTATTAGACCCCTAGGGCTCTGAGAGCTTAAAAGTCCAAGTATCCGTTAAGATGCAGATTGTTCCTCGAGTGGTTGAGGATGTTGCAAAGCAAAGGTATTAAGTCAAGGATTTTGGAAGTATTTGATACCCTTATCTGCCCTTTTGTTTGCAGATCTTGGTAACCTAAGCATCCACCCTCACACATACTATGGTCTTGTTTAGAATGCCTAATAAAGTGATCGCCTTAATTCTTTTCTTGAAGAAAATTTGGTTCTTTAGGCTCTAACTTAGGTAAAGCTTGAAAACAAAAGTTGATTGGAGGAGTTCCTATCGCATGAGAAGTAGAGTATACACTTCCCTTAATGATGCGATGATAACATGTCACCTCCTTAACGCTTGTCTTTTAGGATATCCATCCTAGTAGGGGTATGTAAGCACAATGTGCGGTTCAGGTACCATGGGCGGCACTATCCCAAAGTGTCGATTGCCAAAGGCCTGAATTTGCTTAAAAAATCCATGAGCGACACTATCACAAAGTGTCGATTGCTAGGGGTTCCTAGGGTTGCCATAGGTGGTTCTATCTCAAAGAATCGAAAGTTAGGGACCCTTCGAGGATCAATGATGGGAATAATGAATCTGATATAGACCGTGTTAATAGTTGATCCAAGGTTAGACTTAGATGGATCAAACAAAAGAATTACAAAAGATAATTCAAAAAAAAAATCATAAAAACATGTCCCCTCTCCTTGTGTTGGCCATCATACCAACACAAATTTAATCCCACTGCAGACTGAATCAAGACCACCCACACTTATGCATGGATGCTTAAACCTTTGGGATCAACAAATTTTAGGGTAGGCTTGGGAGTCTGAGAAACCTCTATCGGCGACTTAAAACCCATGCTGACAAGATATGTATCTTGATTGGTACTTTGGTACCTTAAGGTCTAAAGGTAGTATCTCAAATGAATTCTAGAGGCGAGATATGTTGAGGCACCCTGACAAGTAATTTCAACCTAAAGTCTTTGGTGCTTTATACAGATTTTGCTAGGAACTAGTAAAATTTAGGCATGGGAGTATTTGATAGGTCCACGTTAGTGGATTAATTATTGGCCTAAGTACAGTTGATTTGTATTTCCAGGGTTCTTATTTATCTAAACTTGGAGTGGTAATTAATTTAACCTGTATGCAGAGTTATTATATTTCTCATATTTACTTCGCATTTGATTACATGCTTTTATGTATTAACTTGATGTATGCATGTAGAGATTAATTCTCTTAGGTGTAAGAGCAAAATTCTATTTAAAGGAGGGCATCTTTGCAAGACATCCCCATGTTCACAAGGCGAAATCGGTGTTTAAAAGTGTCGCGTTGCAGTATAGTCGAAATCTCTTTGAAAACAAATACAATTTTTATCCCCATGTTCACATGGCGAAATTGGTGTTTAAAAGTGTCGCGTTGCAGTATAGTCGAAATCGCTTTGAAAACAAATACAATTTTTATTATTCGAAAAGATTCCGAAGTCGAACACAGGGAGCAAATGGAATTCACACACTAATGTCAACAATTAATATAATTTGAACACAAAATATTACTCAAAAACTAATTAGAAATGTAGAGCATATGAGTATATGAAGAGTAAAAAGAATTTTAGATAAAATAAGGGTGATGTGAATCACCAATAATAAGTCTAATACATAGAATAGTTACTCAAATCTTCCTAAAGGAGAGAGTATGAAATCAGACGTCTAATTTTGCAATCAGACGTCTTAAATGATGTTTGCTACAGTACCCCTTTGGCTTTTGTTTGCATGCCTTTTCTTCTTCTTCACTTCTCTTCTTTCTCTGATTCTTCTTCACTTCTTCTTCTTCTTTAGGCCTTCATCCCTGCGATCCTCCTCCTCCTCTTATTCTTCTTCCTTCTTCTTCTTTAGGCTTTCTTCTTCTCTGGCCTTTCTGACTTCTAAATCCGACAAGTGTTGGAGCCAATCTTCCCAGGGTAAAAACCCCCCTTCCCCCGCGCAACTCTCCTCTCTCTTTCTCTCTTTCTATTTTAGTCTCGCTCTCCCAGAGCCACAGTCGGTCGGGTAATCAGACCTAATGCATACCCGGGTCCAGGCTCACCGGCGTGCGGTAGTGAGCGAGGAGTGCAAGTCAAGTGGGTAGTCGGGTCGGCCAGGTCCACGGGTGAGGTGCCACGGACGAGTTTGGGTGAAGGTGGAGGAGGACCTCACCCTCAATGTTTGGAGGTAAACAGCCCCATTCACTTATTCAATTTATGCAGTTGAAAATGCCTCTTCGTATCCGAGGTGGGACTAAATGTCCCACCTTTCTTCCGCACAATGCAACAACAATGTCTCGGTCAAATTGATGGGGCTGCAGCTGCTGAAGCCCTTGCGTGAAGTCTTGGATTCCTGTAGTCCTCTATTCCACATAGCCTGGAGGTATCCCCTGGGCGTAGCAAGACCTGGAGTAGCTTGAAGCTTGCTCGAATCTCGGCATTAATGGTGGGTCTTGGGCCTGCTACCTGAAATCAAGAAAAGGGGCCTTATGGCCGCGTCAGAACGCTCAGCAGTATCGCAGTGGCATGGCAAATGTAACGGTGGCAGTGGCGTGGAGCGAGGGTGGCTGTGGTGGCTGGACGGTGACAGGAACGGTCGGTGAGAGTGGGTCTGTTCGGGAAGGCGTTTGGGTGGATGATGCAGCGAATGGAGTAAGGGGAAATGAGTGGGAAGGTGCAGTGGTGGTTGTAGGGTGGTTGGCGAGGTGAATGGAGGTGCGTAGCAGTGGGAACACCTCGCTAGAGGAGTTGTCAGAGATGGAGGAGATGACAGTGTTCAGTAGCGTTGATGGTTGGTTTTGGGAAATAAAGAGAGGGGGAGAAAGTAAGAGAGAGAGGGAACTTAAAAACCTACTTCTAAGAAAAAAAAGGGGGAGGGATCCCACGCCGGTGTGGTTGCCGAACATGGGGAAGATGAACCCCTGTAGGAGAGGCGACGACAAAAACAGGGAAGGAATGGCAATGGCTGGTATTGCTTGACGTGGAGGACAGTGATGAAGGCAAATCCGCCACTGGTTTTGTGGTCAGACGACGAAGAAGTTAGAGATAGACTGCTAGAGCTTGCGGAGAGTTTTGTCCGGAGAGGAGAGAGGAATAGGGGGAATTTCGGCCCAATTTCAAGCTGAGAACGGTTAGACCCTGGGGAGTCTTTTATAGGTCTTCAGAGAGGGTTTTGAGCTTGGGAAGCGAGCTTCCCAAGCTTTAAAAGCTCGTCGGAGAAGGAACTTCAAGAGACCTAAATCTCTCATGCATTCGCATGAGAGATTAGGAAAGAATCAGAGCATCGAACCGAGTTCACATTGGAGAGGATTACTTGATGAATCTCCCTTCCAATTTTGGAAGGGATTCATCAGTCAATCAGGGAGAAAATCCAAGTTGAAAGTCGTCGAAGTAGGTTTCCTCTGCGATAATGGCGGAGGGACCTAATTGTGAATACGACGAAGAAGTTAGGGGGTCGAATGTAATGATTTTTGAAAGTTAGGGGTATAAATGTAATCAGATATGACCTTTTTGCAAACTAGGTCAAATGAGTTCCCCTGAGGTCCAAATTTTGGTAAAAACCTAATTTGGATGTAAGGAATCCAATGGTGAAGTTGAATTTTGGTTTTGACCACATTTGACTGGGCAATTTATGTAAAAAACTAAATTAGGGTAAATATCTGTCTGGGACTCCATTTTATGTCAAGATAGGTTCTGATGGTCAATTTGAAGGTACTAAACCTTAGATAATATTTTTCTATGATTTTAGAGGGTTTAGGTGAATTTTATCCTGAACAGAACCTTGGTTAATTAAGTGGGTTTGTTTTTATGATTTTAAAAGTCATTTAATTCTCAGAACACATGCAAACCCTATTCTATCTGATCTAACCCACTTATTGTCCTATTAAGACCATTTGACCTTTATTCAGCTCTTGAGAAAATCCATGGTTGCACTACATTCATGATAAGCTAGCAAAATTACAGTTTTAACCCTAGCTTCTTATTTTTCTCTCAAAATGGTTATGCAATGAATTACGACCTTCAGTTCATTATGTAGGAGCATTTATTGACTTTATTGGGTCAAAATGAGCTAGTTAGGGCTCATGATGGAGTTCTCATCACCACACAATTAGCTCCTCCCCTTCCATATGATCAAGAGAGTTCACACCCGGTTGGAAGAATTACTAGCATTCTATGGATTAATGGCATTTCCAAAGAGGGTATTGGCTATCTTTGGAAGGGATTTCAAAATCCCTGATATAGAGGCATGAATCAAGGAACCATGAGGTAGGTGGAGCATGGGATAAAAGGAAGGATTCGATGCATAGAGTGGGGATTGACATCATCCACCTCTGCCACCTGACAAGTCATTTTTTCGCAGGTTAATGATATGTTTTTGTAAAAAAATACGCCATTTTGTTGCTGTAGTATAGTTGCACAAAAATCCCAAGTCAAAGAAATTTGTCTTAACGAACGCACGTTGATCTTGAGTCCTGGTTGTTCATCTCTGGAAAGCGTAAAATGCAGGCATTAGAATTGGATCCACTTTTCTAACCTAACCTAATTTTTTTTTGTCTTTTTACTTTTGTGATTATTTTGATTTTTTTTTTTTGGAAAACGAAACCTAAATCTAAATATGCTAGCAAAAACCTAATCTTAACAAGCTAATGAGCATGTACTCACAGTGATAAAGAAAAGCACATCACCACTTATTCAAAGAGAAGCTAATCACTCATTAACTAATTATATGAAATCACATAAATACATAAAAAGAAACTAGAACCAAGCAAAGGCTAGGATCAACCAAGAGAGGCTATGAAGAAGCCTTCATGGCTGTCCAAGAAGAGAAAGAGAGGGAGGGCGTGGGCTCCTCTCCTAATCGTCCTTGATGTTGAGAGGGGGAGAAGGTAGATGGCCTGCTTCTTCTTGCTTGCAATCACCCATGGAGGAGCTTTCGAGGAGGAGGAGCACCATGAAGCTTCTTCTAGCCGTCCATGGAGGAGGCGAGTGGACAGCGTTTGGAGGGTGGAAGGGAGGGTATTGGTAGTCACAAGTTGAAAGTGGAAGGGAATAGAATGATGTGCAATCTTCTTCCCTTGGCTTTTTATGGGAAGGCTCTTTCTTTGGTAGTTGCAAGTTGGCCCTCCAAAAATAGGAATCACCACCTTTATAGGATCTAGATTTGACACATAGGTTTTAGGGTTTGGTTAAGTATGCATGGGATTTTTAGGCAATTAGTGGGTTGGTTTTGGTAGGACTAGAATAGGAAGGAGTGTGTGTATGTGTGTGTGTAGTTTAAAATTCGTAGAGCTATGTTGTGGGTTTTGGTAGGATTAGGTGCTAAATAGGTTGGGTCAATCTAGATTAGGTGGGTGTGGACTTAGTTAGGCTTAGGTGAGTCTAATTGGAGAGGAGTGAACCTAATTGTGTCTAGGTCGAGTCTAATTAGGTTCTACTGAGCCTACTTATACTTGTATGGGTAGGTAGGAGTCAATTAAATCATGGGTGGATCTAATTGGGTTCAGGTGCACCCAATCAACTGTAGATGCACCTAATTAGGTATGGCTAGGTCAATTGGGTTGGGGATAGGTGGTTTAGGAACCTGGATATTGGGATAGGATATGTGGATAGCAGGATAACACTGTGGATAGTGTTATCTAGGTTTTAGGATTGTGGGCTTAGGTTATCCTAAGTGAAGGTTAGGGATAAGGATAGTGTAGATAGGAACATGGATAGCGCTATTCATGTTTTAGGTTCTAAGGCAAACATATCCTAATGGAAGTGGTTTTGGATTTAGGAAGGTTTTCCTAGGGTTTCTAAGGGTAGGGATAAGGCTATCCTCCTCACTCCTCCTGCCTAGATCAAACTTCTTCATTCTTCTTCTCTTCTTCACATTATTCCACTTTATCTCACATCCTAGATCACTTTATTACCTGCAAATAGCAATAAAAATATTAAATAGCAAGATAATATCATCTTATTCTATGTAAAATGATGTAATGCATGATATGCATGATATGAGTGTAATATCTACAAATTAAGCTAGGTTCTAACATTATTTAGGTTGATTAAGACCTATGATTACTTTGCAATCACCACTATGACTTGAGCATACACTGCAAAGGTCACGAACACTGTGGTATCTGGCAACCTCAAACCATGATCCCATCGCTGCTAGGTCGGTGGTGACAGCGCCAATCCTCCATCGACATTCATCCCCTTCCTCACTTTTCTTCATCTCCTTCCTCTGTCACCACCGAGAACCCAACAACCCATTGTTGCCACCCTCTCCAACGCACCACCAACACCCGTTCTCGCCGCCAACACCACCAAGACAAGCCTCACACTCCACCACGCCTTCCTCGACATCAAACCTACCTAACCGATGACTCAACAGCCCATGCCAGCCACCTACACAACTGGACTCCACACACGACCACTATCTCTGGTCACCATCGACCGAGCCACCATTACCATCGCGACAGCCTCGTCACCGCCAACTGTCACTCCTCGTCATGAGAACCTCCTTTCTCACTTCACTTGTTTTGTTATAGGAACATGGGTATTAGTTTGAATGACATGGTTGAGGGGAGGATTAAGGACCTTGGTTTTTAGTTTAATATATTTATATTGTGTGTTTGTCTTTCACATGCCCTCTCTCTTTTGCTCTATTTCTCATGCTTTATCTACCTGTGCCTCTATTTCTCTCTTATTAAATCTTTTGATTAAATATCTCTATGCAACAAATTTATTTTTAATATTTGTGAACATGAATGAAATATTTTTGTGAGGTTTATGTAGCCTTGTTCCTTCCCATGGAGACGACCTAGCTATGGTGGTTAGTTTTTATTATTTAGATTTGGGAATTTTCCATCACAATCTACACCATAGCTTATCAATTAAGTGAGAAATCTCACACCAATCAGTATCATAAATGAGGATCACATATATAGACAAGGAGGTAAGTGATTCCATAGCAATCATGGACTCTAAAATGACTAAATTAAGCTATTACCTAGCTCAAATTGTAGATACAACATGCATTTCACGCATAGTATACAATTGCATCCGCGTAAATTCTTAGCCTATTTTCTTAGCTTTCTAGGCTTGTTAGTGATATTATCATTTTATGTCGATTAGGATAGACAAGATAAATAGGAGCCACATTGAAATGATGATATACGAGAATATACTCAGAAGAACCATCTCCAACATTCTCGCATATAGACTAAGAAAGAGAGAGAGCCATTCAACAACCGACAAAGGAAGAAACAAATAGGCTTGACCTCATCCTAACAAGCCCATGGAAAGCCCGACAAGACCATGCATGTATGCATGCCCAAGTCACAAATTAACCACACACCAGTTGTGCACCCACATGTAAATGCCACTACATGTACACACACCACCATGCATGCACCTATATACATGTGCACAAATTGCACAATTAAACACTCAAAACACACACACACACTCCCACCAATTAATTCCAATAAAAATGTATGCCTAGGTGCACCTATTTTACTACCATCATAACTATTTATTCTCTAGGCTCACCAATGCACTCACTAGCCCACCACCTAGCTAATCACCTAGACTAAGCACCCACTCAACTCCACGCCACCTTAA
The DNA here is from genome assembly GCA_037157565.1 of Thalassia testudinum. Taxonomy (NCBI): domain Eukaryota; kingdom Viridiplantae; phylum Streptophyta; class Magnoliopsida; order Alismatales; family Hydrocharitaceae; genus Thalassia; species Thalassia testudinum. Next base: position 134,715,564 of record JAZHRO010000003.1, on the reverse strand, counting down.
TACCCACACAAACCCCACTTAGACCCACTTTAAGCTCAACACCACCTAGCCCTTATCCACGACCCATTTGATCACCTTGACCACACCCCCACCTTAAGTTGCACACACACTACTAGAACCATCTAAACCCTTAGGATGTACCCTTAACCTAGACCCTACACGACTCCCTAAGCACACCAAACCCCAACCCAACATCTATAAAACCACCTATACCCATAGGCACCCCCCCCCCCCCCAACCTTCCATTTCTCTCCTCTCCATCCACCTCTCTCTTTACTCCAACTGCTCCTCCACCCATGGCCAACGACTAAGTGATGATAACATCATCATAAGCCATAACTACCTTGAATTAGTCATAATCAAGTGAAAAATGCTCCTACATAGTCGCCTGAGAGCCATAATTCCTTGCATATCCTTTTTGAGAGAAAAACATTAAAATAGGGTTAAATATGCAGTTTTACAATCACATTATGAAAGAAAAGTAACCACCATTGGGTTTGACAGGGGTTAATCTAAGGTCTAATTAACACTAAAGTCTAATAAGAGGGTCCATGCAGACAGAAACAAGGTTTCACACATTTCGAAAACCAATACAATGTCCAAAATCCTAATTTCAAACCTACTTAAATTACATAGGCTCTGGCCAATATAAAATTCATCTAAATCTCCTAAAAATAATAGAAAAATATTCTATGAGGTTTAGTACCCTTGATTTGACCTTTGGAACCTATTTTGACATTAAACAGAGTCACAAACAAAGTTCTACCTTAATTTAAGTTTCTACGCAAATTACCCAATTAAACTTGGTCAAAACTCAAATCCAACTTCACCATCAAATTCCTTGAGTGCAAATTAGGTTTGTACCAAAATTTAGGCCCAATCAGAGTCTCTTGACCTAGTTTGCATTCTAGTCCCTTAAAACTCTATTCTTCACATATAAGCCCCTAGCTTTTGAAACTCTTTTCAAACAGCCCCCTATCTTTGTCATATTTTTTGCGAAAAGGGTCCTTAAGCCATTGGAGATCAACCAACCTCCAAGCTGCCTTTGACCTCACCTATCCTACTCAAATCAACACCAAATCCCACCAAATTTAATGAGATTGGTGTTCACATTGCAATGAATCATTTGAAGGCAATTTGAGATCCCAAATCACATCTGACTGCCCTATTGAACCCACGAAATTAGTGGGTGTTTCATGCGCCAAGCACAAGAAAATATGGGCTTGTTTCCCTATCTAGAGCTCAAATAGAGCTCTATAAAAGCTTCCCCATTGCGAAACCAAGTTCCTTAGGTTTAAGCCAAAACCAAGTCTTCTCCTTTGACTCTGGCCACCTCCAACCTTTATTCCGGCAACCCTCTCCCTCGTCTTCCTACGACCTCCCAACCATCAAATTGGAAGTACCAAACTCTTCCTCACGTACGTCCGTGCCTAGTGGGCCAAAGCCAAGACTTCCAACCCCTTTCATCTCACCGTTCTCCCCTACCGAAGGTCTTCATCCCTTCTGCGACCGACCAATTACAGCCGTCGCAATTCCCTCTCTTCGTCCATAATCAAATCTCTTCCTCTACCTCTATAGATACTCATCGACCCCTCTACTTCTCAATTCGACCGACAACCACCTCCCTTCCTCATCGTCTTCCCCAAGTCCGATGAGTTCGCATCGGCGATCAACGCCGTGAAACCTCACTCCACCTAGTCCATAAGCTCACCCACGACCGTGCAAGAGAAACCCCTCAATAAATTGAGGGTTTCGCTCACACATACCCCTAGCCGAAGAACCCATCAATCCACCAATCATCCCCTCAACCTCCGACCACCATGCGTTGCCATTCACCTAATCAACCTGACCATCACCTTCCTCGCCTCACGGCGAAGCTCTTGAGCATTTTAACCAGGGCTTTCGAGCCCGTATGCGTGAAGTGCTGGTTCGTCGTTTGCTCACCGACACCACCGTCTTCACCGACCACATCCGCTATGCTCTAAGCAACTCTAACCTAGCTACCACTCCCAAGTGATGTGATTCCCAGCCACAAAAGAGACCTAGGCTCTCAATTGACGCATCAGGCAGCTTCCACTGCCTCGATTTGATGAAGCTTCACCTGCAACTGCACGCATACGAAGGACCCCAGAAGATAGTCCTACATCGTGTGGGACAAACTTCCAACAACACTTAAATTGATTTTTTGTTACAGCTCGTTTGCTCAGTAACATGAGGGGTCGGGTCCCCCATGCACGCGCCTCCTCGCACCCTCATGCCTTGCCCGTGCACACGCACGTGGGTCTGGCCACTTCCTAGGATCCGATAACCCTGGGTTTGAGAGGGAAGAAGGAGGAGAGAGTTCTGTGAGAGGAGGGGGGTGGGTTTTGCTCTGAAGTGCTTAGCCCCGTGCTGAGAGAGAGAGGCTCTCACACTTAGCCTCTGAAGAGAGAAAGGCCTGTGCTTGAAGGCTTGAGAAAAGAAGAAGGATTAGAAGAGAAGGCTCTTGAAAGAGCCTTGTGCTTGTGCTCTATTGATCTGTTAATGCATCTGATGCCTTGTTCATGTCGTCTGAAAGGTTGATGCAGGTACTATTGAATTATTTGAGTACCTAAGTTGAGTTGATTGAGAATACAAATTGAATAATTTGAATATTTGGGTATATGCTTAATTAAGATGAATAATTAATTATTCAAATTACCATTGTTTTATCTTTATATTTCTTTTTACCCTATGATTCTTTGAGATATTGATGACTGTTATTAATTTGAGAAGTTGTATTCATTAAATATCTGTTATTATACTCAGTTGATTGTGCTCATCTATTTTAAATGAAGATTAATGCGTGAATTCCACATTTGCACCCTGCGAACGACCTCAGACTCCAATTAGAATTTGAGTTTATAAATTTAAATGTTTTGTTGTATGATTTAGGAATATACTACAACAAACGTATATTTGAATCTCCTCTTTTGCCCCACAACACTAAGCATTGCCCTCATTGGCCCTTTGTGCTTACGATGAAGAAGAGTAGGCTCACACCTAGAATCCCCTCCCAATAGGCTCAAGTAGGCTCTCATTGGGAGGACACCTTCCCTTCTTCCTCATTCTCTTTTTTCATTTTATTATAGCTAGTTTAATTGCCTAACACTTAGCTTTTCATTCCATGGAATTGCTATTTCCTCCTTTCCTTTTCTAGTAGAGTAACACTTCCTTTCGATTGTGCTCTCTTTATTTTTTGTCTATATTCTTGCTCTCTACTTTTGTTATTTTTACTTATTCACACTCACACTGCACATGCCACTACCTTCACCACCCTCCATTTCACTCAATACACCATCACCACTTCACACGCCACCATCACATCCACCACCATTTCCACTCACTACCACCATCTACACCCTCCAACCACACCTCATACACACTCACACACTTACTTTGCACACCACCATCACCAATTTACTCACCATCCTAATCACCACCTTAGTCACTACCATTACCTAGCCGTGCAATTTACTTAATAGCCATCTTTGTTCACCCACTCTACTCACTTTCTCATACACATGCACACTCACACAAACATATGCACACCATCACAAAATCTACCTAAGCCCACACCATCAATTACTACACTAGCACACTTAGGACCCCCATCAACCTAGTACCTTACCCTTGTACTAACCCACGCCACTTCTGTAATTGCATTAGAGGGGAGGTGAATAGTGAATTGAAATTTACTACAAATAAAATGCAATCACACAAAGCAATCATCACAATGTACAAGGATTTTTAGGTGAAAACCTTAAAAGTAAAAACTACCACCTAAGTCTTCCTAACTTAGGATTTTCCCAATCAAGTCGATCAAATCTACTATACGTGTTACTTAAACGAGTGATACAACTTCAATTACAACCACACTACTTACATGAGGATAGTGTACCTCAAACCCTCTTCTTCATAAAGAGTATTGTCTCAAGAAGGAGACGGAAACTCACTACATGAATACTCAACCAAAAAAAAAATTGAAAATATACAATAGCCTATAGAGTCCAAAGATACAACTTAACCTAAGCTTATATAGGCAAGAATTACTTCCCTATTTGTGGAAGTGAATTGACATGAAGTGCGCAACGGGTCGGTGCTCTTGTATGTGTGCTTAGAAGCTTGGAGAGAAAGGGTTGATTTTTCTTCTTTGATCTTTCACTCAATAAGCCTAATATGATCAAAAGAATTATCTCTAGGTGTGTGTTAACAAAGGAGAGGTCCTCCTCTATTTATAGAGGCCTTAGGAACCATCAAGAAGGCTTGGGAGAAGGCTCCTAGCCATTAGGATAGATTCCAACACAAATCAGGTTGAAATCAAGGTCATAAGGACTCTGACAGCAGAATCAGATGTCTAACCATATTCTTGGTCGTCTGATTTGAAGGGTCAGTGTTCCTGGAATGGATCAAATGGAAACAAGGTTGTGTCTAATGGCCAGACATCTGATCTAACATTTTAAGACGTCTGACTATGTTTTGGACATCTAATATTGTGGGGGTTGGTTCCTGGATTCAACCAAATTCAAACAGGGTTCTAGTGCAAAGATATCAAACGTCTTAGTGGACATCTGAAAAGGCTATTGGACGTCTAGAACTAAAGGTAGTTTGCAGGAATTAATTCCTGAGAAGCTAACGGTCATAAGGTCTGACAAATCTCAATTATGAGTTTAACGTTCCATAATTGGACATCTTAGGTCATGTCTAGACGTTTGGTAAAAGGGTAAAATCTCCAACGCTCGGATTTTATTCTAACAAAGGTGATTTAGAGATAATTAATCCTAATGATAGTATCTTTAGATGACTAAAAGTGTTACAAGACGTTCATGCTATATTATAGGCACCTCCATTCCCATTTGGTATCCCTATACAGCAAGGCCCTCTATTGCCTACACCTAATCCTTTTGCTCCTCCCTCACCTCATGAGCCACATGCTAATGTAAGCATAGTTACATTGAGGAGTGGAACATCCACCATGGATCCTCCTCAAAAACAAGACCCTAGTCCATCAAAGCCCCCTCCTCAAGCCGAATCCTCATCCTCTGAATCTAATGAAAAATAGCCAAAGGAGAATAAGGAGAAAGAACTAGTGATCGAACCCACTATACAAGTGTCTATACCCTTTCCAGAGGCATCTTCAAGAGAAATCAAGAAGAAAAGCAAGGTTACTAAGAATGTTGAGGACTTGAAGGCCATGTTTGAAGGCGTTCATATCCAAGTCCCCCTCCTCAATGCAATTGACCATATCCCAACCATTGCCTGATTTTTCAAGGAATATTGCACACCCAAGTGACAGTCAAAGAAAAATGGAAAGGTGGTCTTATCTAGGCAAGCAAGCGCTGTAATTTTGAGTGATTTACCGCCGAAGCAAAAAGACCTTGGGGCACCTTTGATATCTTGCCAATTGCAAGATGCTCCATTTGACAAGGCCCTATTGGACTGAGGATCTTCCATTAACTTGACTCCTACAGCTGTTTATGATAGATTCATATTTGGGGAGTTGAAATCCACCTCAGTTACCATTCAATTAGTTAATAGATCTGTAAAGGTGCCTTAAGGTGTAATGGAAAATCCGATTGTAAAAGTCCATGGGTATTGCTTCCCAACAAACCTTTTAATTCTTGACATGAAGATCCCATCAAACTTAAAGTATGCACCCATTATTCTCGATCGTTTGTTTTTGGCGACTGCCAAGGCAAACACAGATTGTACATTCGGTTGCATGAAGACTATCCTGGGTGATCAAAAGCTGAGGATTAACATATTTCGGGCAACAAAAAACTTTGATTGTGGTAGAATCGAGGAGGACTTTGAGGAGGATGACCATTAACTTTGTGCAAACAAGGGAATGTTTTGCAGTGATCCAGTTGGTCATTCATCCTCAAGAAGGTTTGCCAACCTAGCAACACATCTAAGAATTATAGATGACCTAGACTCAAACTTGGATCTACCCCACATTACCACTTGTGATTCCGAGTGTTTATGGTGTTCCACCTCTACAGACCCTAAGACTCTTCCTCAGGCACTTCAGGACATTACTGTCATTATTGATGAAGTTCCATCTATTCACCCATATCCACCTGCACAGGATTACGAGATCATAATATATGAGACACCACATAGACAACTACTAATGAATTAGATGTGCTTGAATTCCCCCTATTCCCTTCCCCTACTAGATCAACATCCAACATTTTCTTTTAACCAAACTCCACCAACACTAGAGCTCAAGCCCTTACCCGAATCACTAAAGTATATTTTCTTAAGTGAAAATGACACCTACCTGATGATTGTGAATTCCAAACTCACCCAAGAATAAGAGTTGAAATCGATCAACATACTAAAAGACCATAGGCCTGCCATAGGGTGGGGCATTTCAGGTCTCAAAGGAATTAGGCCCAGCTATTGCATGCATCATATATACATGAATGATAGGGCCAAACCTTCCCGCGAAGCACATCGAAGATTAAACCCAAACATGCAGGAGGTTGTCAAAAAAGAGATCATCAAGTGGCTAGATGTAAGTATCATTTACCACATCTCAGATAGTTAGTGGGTGAGCCTAATACAGATTGCTCCCAAGAAAGCGAGGCTCACCGTTACAATTAATGAACAAGGAAACTCTATCCCCACCCACACTTCTACATCATGGCAAGTATGCATCGATTATAGAAAGTTGAATGCAGCAACCAAGAAAGATCATTTCCTTCTTCCCTTTATTGATCAAATCTTAGAACGTTTAGCAAGGAAGAAGTATTTTTGCTTCTCAAATGGTTTCTTTGGATACAACTATGTCGTGATAAGCCCTAATTATCAAGAAAAAATCACATTCACCTATAAATATGGCACCTTTGTCGTTTGTTGCATGCCTCTTGGCTTGTGCAATGCATCACCCACTGTTGAGATGCTTTCGTTGACTTTTATGAAATGCATGTTGTAATACGATGAACAAAAATGCAACAGCATTTAAATTTATAACAGTGCTCAAAAATAAAGAAATCAGTCTAATGTCGTTTGCAGGGAGCAAATGTGGAATTCACGACACTAATCGTAATTAGAAATGATGAGCACAATAATGAGTGGAAATCAATCTACTCAAAGAAATGTATTCAATAATAACAATGGTATCTCAAGAAATCGGTGGGATAAAAAGAATATCAAATCCTAAAAATGGTGATTTAGATCACTAATTATATCTCACATTTAAGAATATATTTAATGTAAGCAATTAACTCAAATTTTCCAATAGTGGCTTCAACCACTTAATTCTCGTAAATAAGTCCACGGTATCAAAGTTCCCAGCCAAAGCCAAGCACAGAGCACAAGTAACCAAGTAACCTCACAGCACAAGGGACGTCTGACCCTAAGGTCAAATGACTTAAGTCGATCAGCACAAATCACAGAGTAAGCCCTCTTCCTTCAAATCTCACTAAGTTTTGGGCATGTTGCACGCATCTCAAGGCATAGGGCACGAAACCCAAAGCAAAACCTACCCCTACCCCCTCACAGTTTTCTCATTTTTCCCTCAAAATCCGATAATCGAGTATATAAGCGGGTAATCGAATCCGAGCATAGGGACCAAACCCATGTGGCAGTGGTCGCGAATGATGTGTGAGATGGTTTTAAGGTGAGAAGGACCTCACCCCTATGTCATGAGGCGATAAGCCCATGACACAAAAATCTCTTATATGCTAATAGCAGGTCGTCCACTCACGAGGTGGGACTAAATGTTCTACCTCTCCTTTGCGCTACTACAGATGGTGTTCATGCTCGATTGAGCTGCAGCAATCACTGTTCCTCTCAATTAAGGTCCCAACTGTCTTTGCAAAGTGAAACCGCAGCTATGGGATACAAAATCATGGCTAGAGGTGTAGGGAGATCAGCGGACGGACAACATCGATGGTGGGTGCTCCGATGAATCCCTGGAATCAAGAATTTGGGCTAAATGCCCTGATTAAAGCATTCATAAACCTCGTCATGAAGCGAGGGAGACGAAGGCGGTGTCAATGTGGTGTTTGGAGGTGAATGGTGATTGAATAGAGTCGAAGTTGATGACGTCGAGGTGCGGTGCTTGGTGGGGCGGTTGAGAGGTCGAAACTTCCAATTAGTAGAGGGCTTTTGGTTGGCGGAGGACGAGGAAGCTTATGGAAGTGATGGCAGGGCATTTGGTGGTCTGTGGCGATGTAATGGATTCATCGGAGGTGTCGTCGGAGGTGGATAAGAAGTCGAAGAGGGTGATATTGAGGGCTATCCTAAAAGCTAAACACCTAAAACTAACCTAGAGACTAAGAGGGTGAGAGAGGACTACTTTACTAGATGAAAGGGGGAGGAAATCCACAATGGCTTGCTTCACTGTCATCGTGGACGATGAAGACTCTGATGGGGGAGGACGGTAGCAATAGAGGAGATAGGAGCCCCTGCAATGGTAAGCAAGGAGCGGATGAATGTGGTGAAGGCACTGGGCCACCCACCCAATTTGGCTACTGGGTGACCAGAAGAAGGAGGTCAAGGAGGTCTACCAAAGCTGCGGTCGGAGATGGCCGAGCCAGAGGGAGAAAAAGATGTTTCTAGGCCAAAATCAGGCTCGTTTTGACCGCCAAACATCGAGGAACTTAAATAGAGCTCATTTTCGAGCTCAATTGGCAAGGAATCGCGAATAAGTTTGTAGATCTAGGGATCTTTCAACGTCAGAAATCACGAGCTCTTTTGAGGTCGTTGGTTCAAATGAGGATCCAAGATGTGGGGGAATTGATTCTCCACAATTTGAACATCAATCCCACCAATTTTGGTGGGATTTAGTGGAGAAATCAAGCTGGCTTCCTCCTTTGGAAGTCGGCGCCTTTAGGTTGAGTTCTACTCCCACTGACCATGGCGGTAGGGGCTAATTTGCGAAGGCGACGACAAAGTTAGGAACCAAATTACAAGGAATTTTGAAACTTAGGAGTTTAGGTGTAGGGAGTAGAGATTTAAGAGACTAAATTGCAAACTATGTGATGTAAACACATTTATTGAGGGTAAAATACCTATTTATGCATGTTCCTAGGCTTAGATTTGTATTTCGTGTTATAAATATTACATAGCATGCATCATTCCGCATTTAGAATAGTATATAATTTAGGTTAATTGCATCCTTTTTGTGGTTAGGAGAGAAGGATATTTATTTCAGATCCTCAGATTGACGATCCGACCATACAGATCTAATCAAGATGACGATCGGAGTCCAACACCTCTGAAATTGCCTCGATCGGAGTCCCGTAGCACCATATGCAGTCCAAGGAAGATCAACGGCCAAGGGACTAAGACACATAATTCGGAGCTTCAAATGACAAATCCGACTGTGCGGATGGATTCAGGTCGACGATCGCAGCCTAACAGCGTGAAAATCAACTCAATCCGACCTCTGTAGCAGCCCTTACAACAAGAAGAAGATGGATGGCCCAAATTGCGCCACATGGCGTAGCCCAGGCCGCCTAGTGCACGCACGCGGCACCGCACGCGTGCAGCAGCGTGGGTGCACGCGTGCACGCAGGTGCACATGCGCACAGCGTAGCGCTAGCGCGTGGGCGTTCACGTGCGCGCGGCAAAGGTCGGGGGAGCGCAACGCCAGCTATGCATAGGCTGGACCTAAGCAATGCATGAGCTAGACTTACAGCGACACTTACAGCAGTCGGTAATTCATCGCATGCCAGCAAAGCCAACTATGGGTGCCAACAGGCATGAGCTGCCTACAGCAACGTTTCCAGCGACAGCCTGGATGCCACTAATGGTCCCATACCTATTTTTGCCTCTTCTCCTTCACTATAAAAGGACCTACACCCCCTCCCTTCCAAGCCATCTCTACCTACTCTACTCCCACCTACTCCCAAGCTCTCTAGCAAGCCTACCAACGCTCCATTAGAGCTTGTTCTCAAGCTCCCAAGGTGCCTATTAGTGTAGCGAACCTCTGTCCCACCAAATACTCCAACTTCCCATCTCCGTTCATAGGTCACCTTGGAGCCGTCCTCCCACCTCCATTCTGGTAGCAGATCAACTCTGTCTTCTCACCTCCATTGTGGAGCTACGACGAAGCTTTCCTCAACCCGACATCCTCCTGCATCTCACCTCCGTCGTCCCGCTCCTCACCTCCTTCGTCCAAGCTTCCGCCAGGAGCCGTCGTCTCGCCGAATAGCCGATTCGAGAGATTTCCTCTCACCCCCCTCTCTTTTTATGCTTTTATAGTAAATTGTAATAGACATTGGATTGATATATATACCATTTTTGTTCCGCATCTCTATCTTGTGATACGTTTGCTTGTTTCTTCTTACAAAAATACAAAAAAAATAACAAAAGCCTAAAATATCAAAAAGAAACGAATCGAAGCACAGTTTTCACGTAAAGTAAACGTCGCCTCCCTGTGTTCAACCCGGGACTCCTTTGAGTTTCGGTATAAATTTGATCTGATCGACATGTTTTGCAACTACGACGACGGGTTACTTGTAACCTCGATTTCTAACACGCGAAACACGCCCGACCACTATGTTAAGATGGACTCTGATTGGGTCCAAATTTTGATACTGACCTAATTTGGACCCGAGGAATCTGATGGTGAACTTAGATTTTAGTTTTGACCAGGTATGACTAGGCAATTTGCAGAAAAGCCCAAATTAAGGTAAAATCCTGTCTAAGACTCTATTCAAGGTCCAAATGGGTTCGAATGGCCAAACCAAGGGTATCAAACCTCTTAGAATATTTTTCTATGACTTTTAGGAGGTTTAGATGAATTTTATCTTAACCAAAACCTCTTCAATTCAAGCGGATCTGAAATTAGGATTTTGTGTTCTAATTCAATTCTCAAAACGCATGAAATCCTGTTTCTGTCTGCATATACCCAGTTATTGAACTTTAATGCTCAGTTGACCTTATTGATCATTCAGGAGCATTTATCTCTGGATTTTAACTAATTCAAGTTAGTTATGGCTAATGATGGTGTTACCATCACCTACCTTCCAAAGGTGCATAATGGCGATATTGTCGAAAATAGTAGGTGACTTTCTGGAAATTTTCATGAATGACTTCTCCATCTTTGGAGAAGACTTCGATTCATGCTTAGTGACGTCGAAAAACGCGTGAGTGTAATTCATTCATTGTGACATGCATTTACGACATCAATTTTAATAAGAAGAAATGGAAATGTGAGTACAAATGTCAAACACAATGAGGCATAAAATCGGATCGATTAATCGCTTAATGTCACAAGATATTTTATTTTGTTTGCTTGTGAAAAGAGATAGAGAGAGAGCATTGGGTTAAATACTTGAAGTTGAGCAAATATCTCCCATTATGCATGAAAAGTAGACAAAATAGAATCTAGCATAAGATGACAAAACTAATATATTGAATAATCATATCATTTTACAACTACAATGCTAAATGAAAGCTTCAGGAAATATAAGCATTAAACTAAAGAGAAGTAGCTAAATGCGACAATTGGAGTGTTAAGACAGTCACGGTGGTGGATGGGCTTCCGTTGCCGGCTCAGCGACTCCAGGGCTTGCTTCTGAGCTCTAGAATGTGGTGGGATCGTGCTTGGTAAATGATGTTGAGATGCCCATGCATGCAAGATTGTAGGCCTTTTTATAGTGGAGGAAAGGCAACTAAAACGGGTATGGAACAATTAGCAATAGCAAAGACGACACTGTAGCTCCATTGTATTCGTCGTTGTAGCCCAGCTCATTGCCTGCTGGTGTGCACACGTTAACAGTGGCCATTGGTCGCAATCCATGTGCTCACATCGCCGACCGTCCGATGGTCGATCAACAATCCAGGATTGCGCACAAGCAGATGCTCGGATCACGCCTTAGGCGTGAGTCAGATGACGCGTGTGATGCGACGTTGGATCATACGTCGCTTCATTGCATGCATCTAGCGTGTGAGAGTGCACTACGTCACCACTTCAGGACCGCTCGATGGAGATCCGACGACCCAATTTCGCTGCCACTCGTGCGCAGTGAATTCATGCCCTCACGAGGCTTCGAACGTGCGCTCGCAGTGCGTTGCGTTGAGGCACGAACCACTGCACCATAGGCGCAAAGATGTCATGTTTTTACTTTTCCCTCTCGTGCGCTCACCACCATCCGATGGAGATCAACAGTCGATGATGAAGAGCAACGTGGCACGACGAAGGCAGTCTGATGGTGATCTAACAATGTCTCGACGCATGCTCATGGTGAAGGGGAGAAGCAAACGCGCAATGGAGAGCAGGGCAGTAGCCACGTGGTGCAACGAGGTTCATTGATCATCAGATCAATGGTCAGAACTTCTTGAGCATGTTCTGGGAGATACGGAGGTCGGATTAAGGTGATTTTGGGTTCGTTGGACTCCATTCGTCGATCTGGATCCATCCATTTGATCTGAATGCTCATCTGAGGCCTGTTTCAAAGTGTTGTTCTATAACCTTGCCATGAAATGTTAATTTCGAGCAATATTATCATAAAATAATGCAAAATACATATAATGCTCCCCAAACCCACAATATTGTCATATTTATGTACAAGTGCCTGTGAGATTGACTCTAATTGAGGTAATTAACGCTATTATTTATAAAGTCGTCACTTAGCGAGCCTAGCTAAGATTTTGAAGAGATGTATTAAGGTTAATTTAGTACTATCGTGGGAGAAGAGTCATTTCATGGTTGAAGAAGGGAGAGTACTAAAACATGTAGTCTCTTGTAGAGGTATAAAAGTTGATTGAGCAAAGATTAAATTGATATCTAACTTACCACCTCTTGAATCGATCAAACAAATTCTCGTCCATTAACCCACCTCCTATCAAATGATGCATTACGCAGCAATCATGGCACTTAAATGAACCTAAATAATGTTAGAACCTAGCTTATTTATGCATTTAGCATGCATAACATTCATACAATGCATCATTCTACTCTATATAGCTATACATAAAATAATGCACGATTATCCTATTATTTAATGATTTTGTTCCTATTTGTAGGTAATAAGAAGATCCGGGTAGGATCAAGATGCAAAATAAAGTCGAATAAAGTAGGAATAGGTAGAAGAGGAAGAGAAAAGAAGGCTTAATTAGACAAGAAGAAAGGAGAATAACCTTATCCCAATCTAAAAACCCTAACGCAACCTAACCCAATCCTTTGGGAGATAATTCGAGGGATTCCTCAGAAAATCGTAATTTGATGGAATCTATTAGATCTCTATCCAATTGATGGGATTAGATTCTAATCGACAATTACATAATTAACCCATAACAAATTATAGGAAGCTTAGATCTACTATCTAAAGTTAAATTAATTATAATTCAACACTTAAATTTTATACCTAAATAAATTAAGTGTAATTAATTATCAAATCAAATGTATTTGAACTCTTTGAATTATAATTAATTTATACTTCACTTAAGAACCCATCAATATCATTATCATTTTCATCACTTCAAAAATGAACACATATAAGTGAAATTTTCACACTTTGTCCCCTCAACTTTTATTATCTTTATTATTTTCATTTTTTTTTTGAAAATTATCATTTTCTTTGATAGGCTTACTACTAATTAGATTCATAGACATGTGGATGAGCTCAATCAAAATCTCATGAGGTTTTAGATGAATATATAATAATTACATTAAGAACTAAGCTTTACTAAATTTTAATAAATTTCCATGGATGTAATAGTTCACATGCCTTATAGGTCTCATTTTCTATCTCATACTCTCTCCATCATTGTTAAATCATCATTTGGATATGGGGTAAAGTTTACCTCACATTGATAGAATAACTTGTGAGATATAAGAGATTTATTTCACATGCAAATCCATATGTAATTTGATTCGACCACTCGTGTTGACAATGTTCACTACACCCACCTCGATACGATTGTCACATGCACCATCCTCATATACAGCGTAATCCACTAGAAATACGTCCTCATCGCTATTCATCATACTATTCATCTTACTCATGACGCATCTGCTATCCCACCCACTTAGCCACATCCAAACAAAGCTGTAAAGATGAATACCATTCTAGGATGCTCCCAACAAACCATTGAACCACCACGAGAATACTTTTCATACATGTAAACATCATTTAGTTGTTAGACTCTTAAATTTTAACTTTGATTTCATTTCAATTTTTTGTTTTTTGACATTATTTTTTTTAGGGTTCTTGACACACATATGCAATTCGTAACATTGGGCAAAATTGTATTGAAATGAGGTTGGATGGCAATGAAGAGGGGGAATCCAAGGTCTTATTTTCAAACTTTTCCAAAAAGAAAAAAATCAATGTGTAGGGTATTATAATAAGATAACATTGTATAGACTTGGCCTTAATTTCTTAAAACTTTACATCTTATTATTTCTTTTGCATGGAAATAATTGCATATAACCCCACTTTTTTCTCTTTAAATGCATTCATACTTATTCTCCCTACCTCTTTATTTGTCAAGGCTTTTATAAAGGTGAAAAATAAGAGACTTCCTGTGAGAAAAGGTTGCACAAAGATTGATGGCATTTTCTATTACGTAGATTTCTAAAATAATTTATGTTACTATATTTGAATGTACAAAATTATCTTTTGAATATTGAACTAGTTATTTATTGGTAACATTTGGGAGACTTGTTAGTTGTATAACAAATATTTATGATATTTTAAATCAAAAAGTTTTCTTAAGATAATGTTTCCAATGTTTTTGAAGATGAAATGAATGTATGGTGCGATTGGAATATGAATATTATTCCTTATTTATGATTAAGCATTTAGCACAATGCCAAAATTATTTGCTAGTGTATATTTTTCTAGCCATGGCTATAGTTGTCACTAAATTGAATAACCCGATCATTAAATCACATATTTTACATGTATAATGATATGTCGAAAGATTACGTGTCTAGGGGTTCAATGGCATCTATTACAATGTCACTGATGTAAATTAGTAATGATAGCTTTCTAACTAGTAAAATACTACTAAACCAAATATTTAGTGATGTTAATAGTGGCCATTAAATCGACACTAAACAAACCAATAGTTGCAACTTAATTGCAAGTTAGATGTCCCTAAATCAAATACTTAGAGACACCATGACACTATTAGCATCGATTAAAGTGTAACAAAACCAATAGTGATGATTTCACTACAAAAAAAAAAGTCACTAAATTAAGCCATTAGCAACATACATTGTGACAAGTTAATTGTTGCTATAAGTATTGTTTAGAAACATTAATAGCATCTAAAAAAATGTTGCTAATACAAACCAATAGTGGCAATTTAGTGAAAAATAAAATGTTGCTAAATCAAATAATTAGCAACATTAATAGTGGCAATTTTTATAATGTTAAAACCAAGGCTTTAACAACATTCATGGAATTGCCGCCAATCATTTAGTGTAATCAACGAAGGCAGAAAATGAGTAGCACTCATTTTAAGTCTTACCTAATTCCTTGTAGTGGAAAATAAAAATACTTTAGTGGTAAATTTTGTCACTAAATGATTTTTTTGTTTTGTAGTTTGTTGCTCCTTAGGTCTGCCATTGCTATCCTAAGTCTTATTCTTCTCAAGATACAATTAGGTTCTAGGTTAAAGGCAATCCTAGGTTCTTCCTATTAGAGATCGAGGAAAGATTGAATAAGTGCTACAAGGAAACAAAATCTTCATTATTTGGATCTAAACTTGTGAATGGCTCAATATAGGTTGACAGAAAGGAGTCCCAAGTAACCAAACCCATTTAGGAGGTATTTATGTACAAGAAACAAAAGGAAAGGAATTTAGGGGTCAACCAAATTTTCTTTGATTCCTTCCAAATTTCACCTTTTGTGGAAGGGAAAGTGGTTTGTATGGGTAGGAGAAAATGATGGGATCCTATGAAAACGAAAAAGCAATTGCTTGGGAGTCACCATTGTTACCATCCATGCCATTTCCATGGAAGAAAATAATTTCTTTCACGACACAAAAATGTAAAAACCGATGCATCTGCAATGCAAGGAGATGCAAACCATTTTTACACCAATATAAAATCATTTTATACTGATGCAAAATAACTTAAAATCATTTTACATCAATGCAAAATCATTTTACATCGATGTCAAATCGCTTCATAACCATTTTACACCGATACACCTCATCCCTGTGTTTCAAAATGAATCACATGATCTGTTTTTGTACATTTCCTCTTATTTCTCCATCCTTCTGTAGCATAGTGACAAGGTAAGAACACCGCAAATGCGGGCTGGCTTCGAGCTAAAACATTTGCCAAGGAATATCTACAACTTCGTTAGATTCCTATTTGACTCAGATGTACTTTTTTTTTTTTTAGTAATATCTACTTGCTTCATGTTTGAATCATTTAAATTGCACTTTAACAGAGGGAAGTATGCTTTCTCATTTTCATCCCTAAAATAGCAAATTACATCTTGATACTAATCCTCGTCGTGACCAAATGGCACACGACCATGAAGTCAGCACAGAAACACAAGACTAGGATGAAGTATTGGGATGTGAAATAATGCTGTGCCATCAGTAGGTGCAAATCCATCATCCATAACAGACCTATAATCCAATGTGATTTGAGGATTCAGATGGTAGAAACTGACATACTCTGCAGCAGGCAAGATATTCTACAAACCAGGAGACAGGAATCGTGACAATATATAGGTTACTATCTGAACAAAGCTCAAATTCATTTCTCCATAAATGATTTCTCGGGGGAAAAAATGCAAAAATAAATCTACTCGTCCATTCCAGACAGTTCAGATTGAAAAAAAGAGAACAAAAAAATCCTATCTAAATGAAACGAAACAAAACAACAGCAGGACTGATGAAATAACCACTTAAGAATCCTTTGGCGTGGCGGTAAAAGGACAATTGCCTAATGTATTCCATAGTATGTAATCTCCAGAGGAAGCCTGTAATAGCAATACTAGTTAAGTAGCTGTAGACAAGATTCATAGCATTCATAATCACTGGTTTCTGAAAATTTAGATATGACAGTTCTTGTCAGGAATTTTCATTTTGGACATTTTCAACAATTCCAATATTAGCAAATAAATGCACTTGGATGCAGGGGCAAAGCTGGGATTTTTTGGTTGAAAGGGCCAAGAATGACCATATGTGGAAAAAAAATGCCACCCTCCCGTTTGCCTTAAATTTAATAAAAACCAGACAAAAAAAGTCGTCATTCTATTCTTAACTACATCTAAAAGAATAATCAATTTAGCCCAGCTGAGTGATCTAATGGTTGAGCAAGTGGGCTCCCATCCAAAAGACTAGGATTCAAATCAATTTTAAATTTCCATGATGACATTGAAAAGGATTATCTCGTTGGCTTTGCATAAAGCATCAACAAGTTCAATAATGTCGTTTTTTTAAGTAAAAAATAATGAAACATGATCTAAATTTGGTATTCGAATAAAAAAAGCAAGTGAAGTTATTACTATGAGGCAATAAGACATTTGGACAGCATCTCTGCAGAAAATGAGAAAGGTGATGCTACAGTGTTAACAACAATAATAAAGTTTATCATAGCAAAGTTAATCTCACCCTATCTCCAGGGTATTTGTTGGTTTTGGCACAACTGATATCCATGTGGACCAAAATTTTGATGATACTTGTCAATTCATTTCAGTGGTAAACATTAGCATCTAATCAACATTGAATATTGATTATTAAAGATGGTAGAACCATAACATAATTGACCTCAGCATACTTTTGAAGAGTTGCCTAATTCTCCGGAGATCATTGAAAGGTAGCAAAAACATTCATTTCCTACTCTTAATTTACAAAGCAACATTACTTGACAAAAACAAAAAAACAACGCAGGATTTCCTCGTCTTTGGCCAACTAATAAAAAATTCTTAGTTGGACTTTCCATCCATCATAAATGTTAAGAAGAGAGTTATTCTATTCTGTTAGGAAACCCTAGGCCCCTATATAAGAGGGACAATGAAACAATTACATCTAAGCCCAACAAGGAAAATAACAAAAAAATAAAAAAGAAGAGACATGGGTTATCTTTTACACTCTCCCTCAAGCTGGAGCATAGATAGCCTTCATGCTAAGCTTGGCACAACATTGATCAATGGAAGCACAAGGAAGAACCTTTATGAACATGTCTGTTGTTTGATCCTCTCAAGACATGTGAGATGTGTAAATAAATACTTTCTGGATCATGTCTCAGAGTGTAATGACAATCCCCTTCTGCATGCTTTGTTCTCTCGTGGAATACAAGATTGTTGGCTATGAAAGGGGTCACCTTGCTATCACACTTTATTTCCATGGAACCGATTAGTAGGATATGTAGATCACCTAGTACAAAGCAATTCATGTTAGTTCAAAGGGAGCTTGAGGCATGGATTTATTCAACTCCACACTTGATCTAGCGAATACTATCTGTTTCTTACTTTTCAAAGTGACTAGATTGCCCACGACAAATGTGCAAAATCCGATGGTGGCCTTCCTATCCATAGGGCATCATACATAATCGACATTTGTTTATCACATCTAGTGATCTCCCATGAGTAAATAGCAAGGCTCTTCCTGGTGAAGACTTCAGATACCTGAGAACCATCACTGCTGCAATCCAACATACCCTCCAAGGCTATCCATAAATTGGCTCACTTAGCTCGTTGTATGAAAAATATCAAGCCATGTTACCATGACATACATCAACTTTCCCAGAAGACATTTGCACTGTCTAGCATCATCATACATGTGTATGCTTGAATCCATGGGCATAAAAGCAAGCTTTGCACCTAACATGCCAGTTTCATGGAGATCAATTACATACTTCCTCTGTAAGAGTACAACCCCGTGTGCATTCCTGGAAACCTTGGTCCTAAGAAAGTAATAGAGTAACCCCGAATCCTCTGTAATAAAATGTTTGTAATAATCGACACCATAAGCCTAGGTGTGTCCCTTTGCAACAAGACAAGCTTTATACCTTTCAACTAAGCCATAGGGACGATGCTTCACCATGACTATCCACTTGCAGCCAAACACGATAACATCTGAGGAAGGCTCCACAAGACTCTAGGTGCCTCGAGACAACGCAAACATCTCATCCTCCATAGTTTGTCACCTTTTCAGATCAAGAATTGTCTCTTGATGAGCAGTGAGCATACATATAGATGAAAGAGCATCAATAAACTGCTTTTATTGAGAAAAACTCGCCCTTGACATGTATCTGGAAATCGGATTTATCGTGCATGATCAAGTGCTCTTTCGCAAATAAATGGGCAAATCAAAGTTGTCATATTCTGGATCATCTACCTAAACAGACTCTAATTGTTGAGCGGCATGGATCTCCTTGAGTTGTCAACATAATGGAAGTCCATGGTACATCAAACTAGCAATAGCATTAGTACTATCAGATATAGGGATTGCCACAGGTTCAAATAATAGCCTAAGTTCAGGAGGAGGGGGGTTTGTCTCAGTTATCTGGCAGCGAGAATAAATCACCCTAAACACATCCTGGCTGTCAATCGGAGCTGAGATAGGCTAAGAGCCTTACCCTCAGGAGTAGAACCTACGCATAAGCCGGAAGTAGAATAATACAATATAGACTCAAGAAAGGTAACATCTACCCTAACAAAGTGATGTTGAACAACACAATCATAATATTTGTATCCCTTTCAGGTCTAAGAATATCCAACAAAAATGCATTTAACTACTTGATGGAATAGGTTATCCTTATTAGGCCTAAATAGGTGGACATCGGTAATGCAACCAAAGGCCTCATGAGGGATCCCAAATAGCTCACAATAAGTAAGATTGAGTGGGGAATCTCCCCATCCAAAGCAGCAAAAGGCATCCAGTTAATTAGATGACATGTTGTGAGTATTACATCACCCTAAAAGGAGATAGGAACTTCGTTCTAGATGAGAATAGTTCACCAACATTAAGGATTTGTGGATGCTTCCTCTCTGCAATATCATTTTGTTGAGAAGTACATATGCAACTAGTCTAGTGAAGGATACTACACTCTTGCAAAAAGGAATAAAGCAGTTGGGTGTAAAATTCTAAAGCATTGTTAGATCTAACGGGCTCTACATGGCATGAAACTGAGTTTTTATTTTCATTAATAAATTTTTGATAACATCGTCAGCATCAAACTTAAACTTCAACAAAATATGGCACCTAAGAATAATCGTTAGTGGCAGTAGGGTAGAACTTGTGCCTTGAGCGATCAAGAGCGACTTGATCCCAAATGTCAAAATGTAACAATTGAAAAGCATACTCAGAACTGTGAGTACGTCGACTGGGGAATGAGCTCCTAGAATGTCTTCCTAGTTGGCAAGCCTTAAACTGGAATGTAGTCGTAGGTGGAATCTAAGGAATCATAGGTTGCAACTTAGATAATGGGAGATGGCCAAAACGTAGGCGTAATAGGTAGCTCAATGCGACTCCTGGGGAATGGAAATGTATCTAGCATATGGTGATTGTAGGAAATGATAGACAACCCACAACCAATCACCCCCCCCTTATTTCAGTATATCCTGAAAAGAGACAGAGTTAAATATGGCTCTATAGTTTAGTTCCCTTTAATTCCACTAACTGAAAATAAACTTAGAGGAAAATCTATTGTTAGCAGACATTCTCCAAGTGCATATGCGAAGCAATTTGTACCTCCCCCTAACGAGTAATGGAGGAATGCTTTCCGTTGGCAACCAGAATGGTTCTACCTGATGGGATAGGCTACAACCTAGAAAACTGATGAGCATATCCATATCCAAGTTAGGGTGCACCCGAATCCATAAGCCAATCAGTATCCTCAATGTTAATCTGACATGTAGAGCAGGCATAAAGTATACTTGAGGGATCGGCTAAAGTAGCAATATTTAAATTAGTAGATGAGCTCAAAGTGGCTTGGTTGGGGGTAACCATGAAACCATGCTAACAGAGCCTCTAAAGCAGGTCATCATACCTCTGGTTATAGGAGCAATCTCAAACATCTCTGGTGCTACAACAGCTTGATTGGTAGTAACAGGTTTCTCGTGTTTGGTTCAACACGTATCTTTAGTAGAATCATACTTCCCACAGTGGGAACATTGGGTCTTAGCACGCCCTTGGCCTCTACGACCAAGTCCACAACCCCTCGTGACAGTGCAATACCTCTACCTCTTCCATGAGAGATAGCCATGGCAAATGTATTCTTCACACGATCTAAAGAGGAAAGAGTAACAACAAGTCTACTCAAGCGACTATAGGCTTCCTCCACCGTTAGTATATTGGGAAATGTCAACATGTGTGCCCACATGCCAGATCCGACCTAGCAAGGAAGTGATTAACCATCATACGTTCCTAGTATGTCTTCTAGCTCTCACATGAGCACACTAGGGTGTGCACATTTAGTCTCTCAAAGGTGGACTTGAGAGTTGAATACTATTGCGCGAGTGGCCTCCCATCTTGTCTCACATGCCCAATCTCATGATGAAGTTGAAGAATGCATGCTATATTCTTACTTAGGAGTAACTAGTAAGTCTACTAAAGAATCTCCTACATTTTCTTGGTTGTCCTATAATACATGATTTCCATTGCAATGCATTGAATGCTGATGTTCATAATCCAAGCTCTCACCATCACATTGTACTTCTGAGTAGCATATTTTCGTGTCTTCTTGGTGGGCTCCAATTTGGTGAATATATGTTTCTTATTGTGTTCCTCAACAACACTGCTTGCACTCACAGTGCATAATTGGTCCCATCAAACTTGAAAATCGAACCAAAAAAAGGCTTCTTGAATTTCCCTTGATTCCTATGTCCTTGTGTGGGAGAATAAACCACTTTAGAGGCGATATCTCACTCGATTGAAGTCTTGCAACCAAAAATCAGTAGGCAAAAATGAATCTCAATTCATTAGATCAATATATAAATCAATATAATGCCCTAAAATTCACATCTGATGGACAGCTGCAGCACAAGACCGCTTCAACCAGACCTGCAAATCTGAAAGGGAGAGACTGACAGTGCTCCAGTGAACAGCCAAGAGTTTAACCAGTAAGAGGAAGCCAAGTGTCAACCGAAGGCCCTACAAAGCACTAGGCATTGAGTTCTCAGCCGTACAGGTGAGAATAAAGCAGACTGGCAATAACACAAGTCTTCAAGGTTGCCAAACGGCCACCTGGCAAATCTTTTGGTGGCTGGGGAAGATGTTGCTGATTGGCTGATGTTTGGCAGCAACCCTTGCTAGCCAGCCAGAGGTAGTCGACAAGGTGGTCTGCCAGTGGAGCTTTCTCTTAGATGCCCAATGAACAGTGCCCTTTAGGGCACAGGCCCCACACACACCCGATCAAACACTTACTTCTGTTGGATCCATTTGAGAATCCCAATGCAAAGAAAAGATAACCTAAAATTATTTGGTGAAGGAAAGAGGAGAGGAGGCCAAGAAGGTATAAAGCCCTAAACCTCTGACCTAAGATCACCGCTCTGATACCATATCAAGAAGATAAATTGTTCTATTCTATTAGGAAAAGAAACAAAAACATATAAGCCTGATAAAGAAAATAACAAAAGAACAGAAAGGAAGAGATATCACTTATTTGTCTACAATAAACAATGTAATTAATACTTTCTGTAAAAATAAAACTAATAAACAACAATCCAAAATGGAACCATTCAAAAACAACAGCCCAAAATTCCTGCATGGCCCATTGGATAATAAGTAATAGATTAAAATGCTCTATAGAGGATAACTGCAAGAGCAAGGCTGGAACTACAAGTACAATTTTGGAGGGTGCCATACTGATCACTTCCTCAAATCAATGCCAAAAACATAAACCCGCAATTTGTTATTGTGAAAGAAAAAATACTTCATCAGTATCAAAAGAAACCCTAGCGCCTCTTTTATATTTAGAGAGATTTAGGTAAATTACATAGTCATCCAAGAAAGACACAAAAATGACAAATATATCCCTAGTTTCAACACTCCCCCTCAAGTTGGGGAGTTGATATCAACAACATCCAACTTGTCGCACAAAAAATCAAATCATTTCTTCTTCAAAGCCTTGTTGAATAAATCTGCTAGTTGAAGCTTGGAGGAGACATAGGGAGTGTCAATCTTCCCTGCAAGGACTGAATAAAGTAGTAATCTACGTCAATATGCTTGGTTCTCTCATGAAAAACTGGGTTCGAAGCAATATGTGGTTGACTTGTTGTCACATAGAAGTGAAACTGGCATAGTGGCCTAAATGCCTAAATCATGTAGAAAGGCAACAATCCACATAGTCACACAGGAAGCTTAGGCCATTACCCGATACTCAACCTTTGCATTAGGACAAGCAACAACACTCTGTTTCTTGCTCCTCCAGGAGACAAGGTTCCCCCCAAGATAAACTGCAAAACCTGAAATAGAGCGCCTGTCATCCATAAACCCAGCAGAATCTACATTAGAGTATGCGAGAATGTCTAACTACCACTCTCTGTAATATAGCCTCTACGTGATGACCCTTCGAGGTACTTAAGAATGAGGTAGACCTCATGCCAGTGACTATATCGTGTGCCTGCATATACTAGCTGGCTTTGCTCACTGTGAAACTAATATCAGGCCTCGTAATAGTAAGAGATAGTAGGTGTCTCACTATGCTACGGTATTGGGTGACATCTTCAAATGGTGGCTTGTCCTCATCAGAAGAACCTGTAGACATAAGCTCAATAGGTATAACGGAAGGCTTGGTCCCAAGCAAACCAACCTCCTCAAGAATTTGCAACGTATATTGTCTCTGTGACAAGGAATGACACGATCCTTGTCTAATGGTTTCAATTCCTAGAAATTATCTAAGATCACCAAAGTCCTTAGTGACAAAAGTAGACTGTAAAAAGGACTTGGTCAGAGAAATCTCTTCCTTATCATCACCTGTGAGAAACATATCTACATAAACAGTCAAGATAACTACACGAAGAGAATCACCATACCTAGTCTTCTTGATGAAGATAGAGTGGTCAGAAGTAGAGCGTTGGAACCCAATTTTCTCAACCTCAAAGCTAAGCCACTCAAACCAGGCACGAGGACTCTGCTTTAGGTCATATATGACCTTCCTCAAGCGACAAACAAGCTCCCCCTAACCACTGTAACCTGGTGGTTATCTCACGTACACCTCCTCAGATAAGTCTCCATACAAGAAGGCATTTCTAATATCAAGCTAAGATAAAGATCATCCACTGACAACTGCTACAGACAGGATCCTGATGGAAGTAATACGGGCAACAGGAGAAAAGGTCTCCAAATAGTCTATCCCGTAAGTCTAAGTGAGGCCTTTAGCCACTAACTGAGACTAGTATTTGTCCACAATCCCATCAACTCTACACATGATGGTGTAGACCCATCAGTAAACCACTATAGAATCCAGAGGACAAGGTATAAGATCCCATGTCTTTGATGATTGCAAAGCCTGCATCTCATCCATCGCGGCACTCCACCTGGAGTCCTAAGAAGCCTTAGTAACGGTAGTGATAGTGGAGGCAAACTGATGAACACCATCCTCCAGATGAGCAACCCCTGTATATTGTGTAATAGGGTGGAGAATGCATGCTCTACTAGATCACCTCGGAACTAGCTGCTTCTCTATATATGAATTGCTCTCATCTATTGGAATAGGACATGGCACTGCATCTGGTGAAGTCTGTGACCGCTGGTGATAAATCTGTCTCCTCTAAGGCAGGCTAAATAAAAGTTCCTTCTAAGAAATAAGAGACTTTCTCAAAGAAAGTGACATCTACAGTAAAAGTATACCTCCTACGAACTGGATCATAGCACCTGTATCATTTTTGTGTCTTGGAATATCCAAGGAAGACACATTTGGATGCCTGAGGAAAAAACTTGTCCTGATTGTCATATGCCTGAACAAAACAGGTGCACCTAGACTCTCAATGGAAGAGAAAACCGTCTGTCATAAACTGGATGGATGACTTGGAAGGGAATCTATCCCCCAAGAGCTAAGGAAGGCACCCTATTAATCAAATAGGCTACAATAAGTATAGCATCCCCCCAGAACTACTTAGAAACCTTCATATGGATCATCAAGGTCCTAGCAATGTCTAGGATGTGTCAAAGCTTGCACTCAGCCACACCATTCTATTGAGACGTGTGATCACAGGAAGTCTGGTGAATAATGCCCTTGGAAGAAAAGAGACTGAACATCTCGCTGCATAAATTTCAGGGCATTATTACAGCGAAATACTCTGACTATACTAGAGTACTGAGTCTAAACATCTGACAAGAACTGTTGAATAACCTATGGTATCTCTAAGTGCGTCTTCATCAAGAAAACATAAGTCAGGCAACTATGATCATTCACAAATATAGTACCGATGTCCTCCTGAGGTAAGAACTCTAGATGGTCCCCAAACATCGTAATGCACTAAAGAAAAAGGAACAACACTCACCCCATCAACTCTCCATGGGTAAGTACTCCTGTGGTGCTTTCCAAACTAGCAGTCCTCGCACTGCAAAGTCAAGGAATCTAGCAATCCAGGATACATCTATCACATCTTCAGTGATAGGTGTCCAAGTCTGCTGTGTCACAACCAAGGATCAAAGGCTATGGACACAGCCCCGGCAAACAGTGTAGGTGTGTTTAGGTAATAGAGACCATCTCGCTTTATATCCCCACCAATAATCTCTCCCGTCTATCGATTCTGAAAATAGTAATGATCCTCATCAAACATTACATGACATCTGTGGTCCTTGCAGATAACTCACGGATAACAAGTTCATTGGAAACTTTAGAACACGATGAGCCTCTTTGATCATCTTCTGGGAAGTGCACACACTTTCAATGGCAGTAATCAAAGATATGACTCCATTGGCCACTCTAAAATCGTGGATTCTGCGTAGCCTAACGGGATTCTCCAATCTCTTCATATCCCCTATGAGGTGTACGGAGGCACCGGAGTCCACAACCCAAACTCTTCTGGTCCCTATCTTCTTCTTTGATCCTTCTTAAGCTACACACGTACGCCCTTGCTCGACTGGAATAGGCCCTCCAATCAGTCCAAGAACATCCATCTTGCACGAGAGAAGACTCATCGTGTTAGGGACGACACTCCAACCATGGCGACAGAAGACTCATCACCATGCATACTAGGCATAAGAGAAGACCCATCACGCTTCTCAAAATACCACCAATGAGAAACTGGCAAACCAGCCAGATTGGTAGGCCAGTAAGGAAGGAGGCAGGTAGACCGGTGGTAGCGGTGCTGGGCATGCTAGCAGCATCGCCAACGACTACGGCAGGGAGTTCAGGGGCGGCAACGGCACTGGGAGAAGTTTCTCCCATGTTGTTGTTGCTGCCTCCTTGATCTAACCTTGATTCTTCTATTGAATCACCCTCTAGTTGGTGATTCAATCATATTTTTAGGGTGGGTATTTAGTGGATATCGGAGAACTGGCTTAAGACTATTGCTCTAATATCATGTGAAAGGAAAATTAGTTCATCACTATCAAAAGAAACCCTATCCTCCCTTTTATATTAGAGAGGTTTGGGTAAATTACATAGTCATTCAAGAAAGATACAAAAATGACAAACATATCCTTAGTCTCAACATTTATCATTTTCCTTGGGGGAACCAATGACCCACCAGCTCCCCTCTTCCCCCATCAGTTCCTGTATGTGCAGCTTCACCCCTTCAAACTTGTGGAGATACATTACAAGCTTTTGACCAAGGTTTTAAAAAACGCAAGGTGATACTGAGGCGGTTTGCCTTCATCAAGGTGAGGCGTAAGCCTCGAGGCGGTCGAGGCATAAGCCTCAGGATTTACATAAAAAATACAGAAAAATGAAATGATATATACTTAACAAGGTTTTCATAACAGGTTTTATAATGAAATATGTACCTGTTGAAATAATGCCTCAACTGTAAAATGATGTATACTCCTATAAAATGCCTCAACTGTAAATAATGACTCAACAGGTTTTATGACCATCCTATTATTTCAACTGTAAAATGATATATACTCCTATAAAATCACTAATGATATATGACCACCCTATTGAATACCACGTACCAATTTTTGCGAGATTGATGCCTCCAAAAAAGACACCAAGCTACAGATGAATTCATACCAAGCTCATACCAGATGAATTCTCCAAAAAAAGACACTAATTTTTGCTAAGGCTGTGAGCATACACCTCATACAAGATGAATTCATACCAAGCTCCAACGATGCTGCGGGGCGATGCTCCTCCTCAAGCTCTGACGCTGCTGCTGCAGCAACACCAACTCTTGAAGACCTAACCTAAGCCTCCTTTCGCAGGCAGCTGATGCTCTACTTTCATTGATGCTCTCCTTTCGCAGCAGCAGCTAAGACCTAACCTAAGACGTCCTAGGCAGTTGAGGCGGTGCCTCAAGTGTGCCTCACCGCCTCGAGCGCCTCAGACCTTCTAGGCTCCAGCGAGGCGCACGCCTCTTAAGTACACCCCGAGGCTACCGCCTCGAGGCTATTTGGGGCCACCTCGCCTCGAGGCGTGATTTTTAAAACAATGCTTTTGACATACCTTGGTCAATATAATTAAGATTTCTAAAGGTACAAATGAAGATCAAGACACCGACACGTGGTGAAGTATAAAAACTGGGCCTTCACATGAAGGCAATTTGATTTCATTGGAATGGACGTATTACATGCAATATACAATGGCATGACAGAAGTGTGAAACGTTGGTGGTTTGAAATTTAAAAGATGTGCCCAAAGAACAAGATCGAGATATACTAAAAAAATTTGTATGGAAGCACATTTAGAAAACTAGTTCTTTTCTATTTAATTTAACCACATGAAATGAGGATTATACCCTCGAAAGCACAATAAAGCACTTCAAACATCATGCCTCTTGCATTGAGTCCTAATGCAAGCCCAACATGATGAGTCATGTTCCTCTAAGAAGTTTAACCAAACAACATTTGCAAACTTCTTTGAGGTCACCCCATAACCAACATTTAAAGCAAATCATTGCTTTTATACATGGTATTAGCCACAAGATTATCATGCACAGATATGAGGGGTGAGACGTCATAGTACTCAAGGAACCCTAGATGTAGTCAAAGTAATTAAAGTAAAGGACTATCAACAGACACATTCTATTGCATTCTAGATTTTTATCCAAGACTTGTATCATTCGATGATACCATGTAACTTGCTAGAAACCTAAAGTGTATATGGCTAACCCACTAGCGAAAGTTTCATAAGGGGACTAGAGCAAGCTACCATGAGACACAAACCTTCTTACTATATGAATTTGTTCAGAACATACCAATTGAGAAATTCAACATAAGAGTCATAGTACTCCCCAAGAGCTCAACGAGCCATAAAGAAGTTCCAAGAAGAAACTCTTGAAGAGTTCACCCCTTTGAGAGTTGGAGAAATCCCTTGATATCTTAATCAAAGAAGGAAAGAGACTACTTTCATTTCCTAACTGTTGCAACAAGATTCACAGTATTCTTTTAACATCCTGCACCTATGTCCCTGTGCACAGATGGGAGGAACAAATTGACCATTTGTTTGTCTCATGACTTGGTGTTGGGCAGAGGCTGGGATCAACTGGGCGGATGCCGCTTCTTTTGAAGGTTTCCGGATGTCATTTAGAAGAGAGAGAAAGATAACAGGCCAGCAATCTTTCAGTCTAAGTCAGAACATGCAGCTCCCTTGGCTTTTTTGTTTGCAATTTGGACAAAGCACAATGTTGTTCTTTGTGGGGAAAGGCCTTACGGTAAAAATGTGCTCTTGGGTGCCTGGGGTTCCATTATGCACTGGGAACTTATGTAATTCATGTGATGTAGTTTTGGCGTCTTATTAATGAAATCCATGATTCCATATGACTATTAATCTTGAGTAGTCATTGTTTCCCCATTAAAAAGAAAATCAAACTAAGACTGAAATTTCAGATAATACAGAACTCTCCCTCCAAATTTCCCCTTCAACTTATTTCTGTCAAAAGTCCAAAGTTGGGTAAAAAATTTGGCCAAAATTGAAATTCTTAAAATATGTAATTTTCCTTGAGCAAACTTCCACCCAAGATCTAGATTTATGTTAGAACCAATAGTGGACAAAATAAGGAAGTGGAAACTTACACAACTACATGGCATGTGTACAAGATGTTAGTAATTCACATACCTGAGCCGAGAGTTCCACCGATGCTTTAACAGAAGGATAAATGCTTACCTACAGCAAACACACAATATTTTTACTGAATAAGAAGAATGCATTGTCATCAAGATAACAAGTATACTGATTGAATGTTATAGTGTTATATATTCAAGTAATGTATTAGAATCTAGATAATATGCTTTAGAAAGGTTGTTGAGAGTACGGTATTGATTAGATGGGCTATTTGATCCATCCCAAGATCCATCTGGAATTTGATAACTAAGCCCCTAATGTTGCTTAGGATTAAATAAGAAATCATTTTACTCCCAGATTGGCTGAGTTGCTAATCTGCAAATTTTTCTTCCAATCTGCTTTGTAGATGTAGCCTGAAACATCTTTTGTTCATTAATTTCACTGCTACCATTCATCCATATGTTCTTTTGTTCCTTGAATAAAGAGAAGATCAGGTTTCAGATCACATTAGCATTGCTATGTCACCTACTCAACTAGATCATGGCAATGAAGGAACAGAGAGAAAAGAACTACTTACAGACTCCTTTCTTCCCATTGTCTCCTTGTCCAGCCAACTTTTGTACTATAGGTTACTTACAACCTTTATTACTGTTGATGGAGAAGGTGACTAAATCAGCGCAGTTGGCTATGTCTGTCAGGTGTCAACTCTTGAGCATACTGTATATTGCTACATAGGGCATTAGGCAAGCAGGTGAGTAGATGGGCCAAGGAAGCAGCCTACTTGTGGCAAGTAGGAAATGAGACCAACCAGGTTGAGTTTCAGATGATCAGTTGTCAAAGTACACTGTTTGATGTTTAGTGTTTATCCTATTAACACAGTTAGACCTTTAACATGAATTTACGTAATTTATTAACACACTTAATCTCAATATGTCAATGCTATTTCATACTATTAGTTTGTACATGTTAACATCCTAAAGTGAACATCAATTTTAGCACTAATGTTAATGTATACCATTCTTTTTTCTTCAATGTACTCTTCCTTCAATAAGTTATGGACATTGAGCTACCCACTACCCCCTTTAAGCTGTATTTTCAGAAGAAATGTGAGGTTGAGATTGAGCATAGAGATGCATGGGGAATGGTCGAGTGGAGGAAAAATAGATTCTGTACTTGAGAAAAGGTGCTGGACATCATACCTCTTTGACAAAGGATGGAGGGAGATCGAAGGAAGGACTGATCAGCTTCTATGATGAGGCCTTGGTCAAATGTCTTGTAACTACCAGGACCCAGTCAATCTCTATGGTGGTGGCTTCAGGTCATCGTAAGAGCAGCTGTACAGCAACGCCAAGAATCGTGGAGTTGTGTAAGAGACCAAAGACAGGGAAGATGGCATGGCCTCTATAGTTCAAATCCACCGGCAGAAATTGAAGCTCCATGATCGGAATGCTACGTAGATATTTAATGTTCTTAAGTGACAGTATAGTAGGTGAATACTTATCTATTGGTATTGTCTATGAAGAGGCCTTAAAGGTTGTCCATGGAGCTGCACAAAAGGATGGAATTTTGACTCCGTTCATTTACTCCTAAACATTCTGCTCCCGGCGCAGCAATGACAATTGCAGAATCTGCTAGTCTACCGAACTATGCAAGTCAATAGTAGTTTACTCAGATGGAGGCTGTGAACAGAGTTCAACGGACTACCAACTTTGTCATTGCAAAATATTGTTAGAATAAGAAGAGGCTATGGGGATTCTGTCAAGTCTGTATTATACCAAGATAGTGCGAGTTGCAGCAATGTAACTCTTGACAGGAAGGTTTTGGGTAAGGTCAAGGCCAAAGGAGAGGTTCTTTTCAATGAAAAGAATTGCAGAACGTCTGATTCCAAGGTGTTGGGAATAAAGTTGGCTATGTGGCACTGTCACGTGGCAGCATCTCAGGGCCCACGGGGCCGGCGGTGCATGGTCTAAAAGGATCAATTTTGGTGTTTTATTTAGTTTGCTATTTTCAATAGAGTTATTTTTAGAAAATATCTTTGGGATTTATTTTGATTAAGAGATAAAATCTTTCCTAGTGAGATAAGATATTTTCTTATTAGGGATAGAATCTTTTATTTTCAATTGTAGGGATGTGTTCTTTCTAAAAAAAAAGAGAATTTTCCCATCTTTTCTATTTTGAGCAATAATAATATTTCCAGCACAATCAAAGGCTCCTCTCCTCTCTCTTTTTTCTCTCCAACTGGCGACCACCCTTAGCCACCGTCAGCCACCACCACGCCACCATTAGCCTACCAGTGGTGCTCCCCCACGCCTCCAAGCCCATGCGTGAATAGTCCTAGTTGAAGGAAATGAACATCCTTAGTTTACCAAAAAGTCACTACACCTCTATATAGGTGAGCAAAAAGTTACATCATAAACCCACTACTAAAATAAAAATAACAAAATACCTCTTATAGCAGAAACATAACTCAACACTCCCCCTCAAACTGGAGCATATATATCCATCATGCTCAGCTTATTTCTACACTTCTCAAACTGGGGGCAAGACAACGGCTCGATAAACATGTTGGCAGTCTGGTCTAAGGAGGCAAAACAAGTAATACGAAGTAGACCCTGTTGAATCAAGCTCCTAGTGTAATAACAATCCACTTCCACATGTTTTGTTCTCTCATGGAACATAGGATTGTTTGCAATGTAGGTGGTAGCTCGGTTGTCACAATGCATCTCCATAGGTTCCTGAACACTAACATGAAGATCTCGTAACAAAGATCTGATCCATATCATCTCAGCTACAGTATGTGCCATGGCCGTGTACTCAAACTCAACACTAGAGCGTGAAACAACACTTTGTTTCTTGCTCCTCCTGGTTATCAAGTTCCCAGCAACAAAGGTACAGAAACCAATAGTAGACCGCCTGTCACCAACATCACCTGCATAATCTGCATCTGAGTATGCAACAGACATAGGTGTCTTTCTCTGAAAAAGAATGCCTCTACCTGGACATCCCTTGATGTACCTCAACACCTGCATCACAACGTGCCAATGAACCTCAGTGGGCTTATCTAAGAACTGAATCAGCTTACCCACGGCAAGGCTAATATCTGACCTAGTGATAGTCAGATATAACAGCTTCCTCACCAACTGTCGATATGCTTTCTTGTCTTTTAGCTTTACATTATCCTCAAAAAGATAAATTTTAGGATCCATAGGAATATTTGCATCTTTGGATCCTAGGATGCCTATCTCCTGAAGAATATCAAGGGCAAATTTCCTCTGCGACATAATTGTCCCTTTCTTACTTGTGGCAAACTCAATGCCTAAAAAATATCTCAACTTCTTAAGATCTTTCATGACAAACTGGTGTGCCAAGTACTCCATCTGAGATATATCCTCTGCATCATCACCTGCAAGAATAAGATCGTCCACATACACAAGCCATTGTACCCCTATTGGTCTTTCTCACAAATAGTGAATGATCCAATGAAGATCTCTGCATCCCAATAATAGACAATGCCTTAGACAGGTGCTGAAATCAAGCTCAGGGGCTCTACTTAAGATCATAAATAGCCTTACGAAGCCTGCATACACACTCCCCCTAAACCCCAAAGCCAGGTAGCTGCTGCATATATATCTCTTCCTCCAAGTCTCCATACATAAATACATTTTTGACATCCAATTGATGTAACTGTCATCCATAATGAGCTACAACAGAGATAAGGATGCGAACAGTTGAGAGTCATGCAACAAGGGAGAACGTGTCAAAGAAATCCACCCCATAGGTCTGGGTGAATCCTTGGACCATTAGGCAGGTCTTATACCTTGAAATAGACTCATCTGGGTTGTATTTCAAGACAAGACCCATCTGGCTCCAACAAGGTGCAGGCCAGACGGTAAAGGTGACAGCTCCCAAGTACCTCTGGTAGTAAGTGCAGACATCTCCTCCATAGCTACCTTCCAATGTGGATGTAGTAAAACCTGCTGGTACGAGGTAGGTAACTCAGTACTGGATACAGCAACTGTAAATGCATAAAACTCCGAACTTAAAGAATCAGCAGAAACAACACTCCCAGTAATACGATACTAGGCACAAGATCGTGGAGCCTACCATATAGCAATAGGAATATCCTCATCAATATTCATGGAATCAAGACCTGGAGAACCATCCACAGGTGACAAACTATCACCCTTTACATCTCCTAACACTGTATCTGAAGAAGCCTCCTGAGTAGAAACCGCTTTTAGGTTATTAACAGTAATCTAAGGAGTCTGTGGAATAGATGGAAGGGGCTTTGCCGTATACACAACTGGCAACTGATAAGTGTGACCCTTGAAAGTCCCTTCATCCGCTAGTACTAGCTTGAATGTGCTGGTAGGTGGTTCAGTAGTCTGAGGACTACTAGTATCTGTGAATATACCAAATGATATAGGTGCAATTGGTACAGGCGCACACTCCAACACACTCTGCACCTGCCTGGCAGCAACAGAAAAATAAGGCACAGCTTCATGAAAGGTGACATCTGCACTGATATAATGTCTCTGGTGTAGGAGATCAAAACACCGATACCCCTTCTGAGTATAAAAGTAGTCAAGAAATACGCACTTGACTACTCTAGGTGTTAATTTATCACGCCTAGGTCCAAGGAGATGTACAAAAGCCACGCACCCAAATGTCTTGGGTGGAAGATCAAATAGCTCATCATTTGGATAAAGCACCTGCCACGGTATCTGCTCGTGAATCACTGAGGGCAATTTATTAATAAGGTAGCAAGCTGTGAGAACTGCATCTCCCCAGTAGTTCTGTGGCACACTATTATAGATAAGAAGCGCTCTAGCCATATCAAGGATATGTCTGTGCTTCCCTTCTGCAACTCCGTTTTGCTGAGAGATGTGTGGACAGGAGGTCTGATGAATTATGCCATGTAAGCCATAGAATTCTGCCAGCCGACGAGTACAAAACTCCAGTGCATTATCAGAACTAAGAGTTGATGCAAACATAAAACTGATTTTTTATCAACACAAACTTCTCAATCAGTGGACCCACTTCAGACTTATTCTTCATGAGAAATAATCAAGACAATCTGGAAAAATCACCAACCACAATCAAATAGTACCGATGTCCTGCTCCATCAGGAGTCCTACTTGGACCCCAAACATCAAGATGCAATAACTGAAAACACGAAGTTGAACGTGGTCTATGCAACTGGAAAGGAAGATCTATGGTGCTTCCCAAGTTGACATGCATCGCAGAAAAGTTGTGTAGTTGGGGATACATGAGGAATAAGCCTGCGTAATTTTTCCAAAGAAGGATGGCCCAACCGTCTATGCCACAGTAAAGCACTCCCAGATGTAGTACTAACCCAACATGCTGCAGCCATGGGACCCTGCTGAAGTCGGCAAACTCTTTCATATCCACTACCAATAGTCTTCCCTGTCATTCTATCTTGAAAAATACATCCACGCTCATCAAAGATGACACGGCAATTCATCTCCTTAATAATCTCACTGACAGAGAGTAAGTTCATGGATAAATCTGGAACAAACTAGACATGATTAAGCTACATAGAAAGGGTAACATTAATTTCCCCCTAACCACTAATAGGAGCAAGTCACCCATCAGCCACTTATACTGTACGACCTCGAGAGACAGGTTGAATCTGTCCAAAACACTGCAGATTCCTGGATAAATAATTGGAAGCACCTGAATCAATTAACCATGTCACACCAGTGGTTCGAGTATCACCCACGGCGGCTCCTAGCGCAATCTCTGACTAAGACACTACCATATTCACTGAAATACACTGCCACAAATGAAGTTCACTGTGCCACAGAAAGGGTACACACCCCTTAATTTCATCACACTTCAGATCTGAAAATTGACTGAAAAAGGGGAATACACACCCCAACAGATATACCAACCAGGGAATACACACCCCAAAAAATCTCCGCTCACCCGCGGTCAATACTCAAGGGGACTACACACCCCAAAAATATGCATCAAAGGGCAATACACACCCCAAATCTAATAGATAAGATCTGAAAATACCATTAAATCACCTTTCCAGAAGACCCTTAGCTTTAACACTCCAACTACGATCCAAAGGTCTTCCAATTAGACAAAAAAGGTAGAGATGTGCCCTCTCTCTACTGCCAAACACCAACAGCAGGAGAGAAGCACAAAAATCAGCGGCTAGGGCCTGGGCGGCGGTGGCGAGTGACCTAGACGGTGGCCTACAGCAGCCGACGATGGGCTGCCTGCTACTGCTACCAACGATGCGGCTACCTGCTACTGCTGTTGCTAGCTGTGGCGGGTGGCCTAGGTGGCGGCCTGTAGCAGCAAGCGATGGGCTACCTACTGTTGCTGCTTACGGCGAGCTACCTAGTAGTACTGTGGCTGGCAGCGCTAGTGGCCGTTGCTACCGACGGCGACAGTGGTAGAGAGATGGGGAGCTGACGGTGGGGGTTAGGGTTCTTTTGGACGGTGAGGGTTAGGGTTCATTCGGTGGAGCTCTCAACTTGGCTCTGATACCAAGTTGAAGGAAATGAACATCCTTAGTTTACCAAGAAGTCCCTACACCTCTATATAGGTGAGGGAAAAGTTACATCATAAATCCACTACTAAAATAAAAATAACAAAACACCCCTTACAGCAGAAACATAACTAAACAATCCTTCACATAAACTATTTTTCCCATGGACATAGAGCCTTCACGCTCCATTATTTTGACCCAAGGGATCATCATCCTTCTAGATTTTGACCATAAAGTGTTCTCCAAAGCTTTGTGTGATCTTTTTCACCAATTGTTGCTGGACACCACTGCCAGAGTTCAATGGCAGCTGTTGAATAAAAATGAGTAAAATGAACAGAGTATGAAAACCATCATAAAAGAAAACCTAGGGTTACGTGGAAACCCCTCTTATGAAGGGAAGGGAAAGAAAACCATGGGAGATGTGCCCATAAGTATATGATCATGTAATATATCTTGGCAAGGAACAAATGGAGACATAAAAGCCTTTATATAAGCCACCACACACCTCTGTTTCATGGATCACAACGTAGGGAGTCATGGGAGACCAAAAGGAACTGTGAGCAACTGGTTGGGGAAATCATCCACCACAAGCACTCCCCCACACATGTAGGGGACTTCTATTAAGTTGGATGGAACAAACTTTCTATCATAGTCTACATCATTCTCCAGATTCGTCGGATTCCTTCGCAAGAAGTACATATTGACAAAGGCAGAACCCACAGTAAAGTTTGCAGACTAGGAGGCAGACAATGACTGGGTAGCTACATGCCACCTGAACAGCATGACCCAGACCATTGCAAAACAAGTCATGGCATATGCCTCTGCGAAGAAAATGTAGGAAGTGTTGCATGAGATTCATTCCCACGAGTAACATTACCAAATTGTACCGAGTCGTAGAGGACATCTACACTCTTCAGAAAGGCAATATGGCTTTATCTAAATACTATGGTACAATGAAGAATCTCTAGGATGAGCAGGATGTCTACCAGCCTATTTCTACTGATGCAGCTGTTATTGCCAAGCAGAGAGAGGCTATTTGATCTATTCAGCTTCTATCTAATCTTGGCCCTGAGTACAAGACAGTGAAAGATTAGTTCATGGCCATGTATGAGATTCCCACACCTGCACAGATTTCATTCGTCTTTCTAGGCTCAACACTGCTGATCCAATGCCTATGATTGATGCATCTGCTATGGCCACAATTGGTCGTGGTAGGGGAGCTTCTAGAGGAAGAGGTCGATCTCGTGATGGTGCACGTGGACGTGGTCGAAGCTCTTTCTTCTGTGAGTACTATCACAGGAATGGACACACTGTAGACCGATGTGGGTGAAGCACGATTACCCACAGGGTATAGATCCACGCCCCCATCAGGTACTGTAGAGACCACCCAGGTGCAGGAGGATGATAGCCAGATGACTATTTCTAGGGCTGATTATGAGCGATTCAAGGCTTCACAGGCATCTATTACTTCTGTTCAAGAGTCTATAGGTACTTTAGCGATGTTGGTTAATTCCCAAGCCCCTATTTGGCTTGCAGACTCACGTGCCTCCTCCCACATTACTGGTGATACAACCTTGTTTTCTTCTCTACGGGACCTTACTACACCTTTTCAGGTTAAAGTGGCAGATGGTGGTTTGTCACCAGTGACTAGGCTCGGAAATCTCTATTTCTAGCTCTTTACCTCTCTCAAATGTTATGCATGCTCCTAAATTTGCTCTCAATTTAATGTCTATTAGCCATATTACAAAAGATTTGGGACATCAGACTATGTTTCATGACCAGTATTTCTTTTTGCAGGACCTCTAGACGATGAAGCAAATTGGTGGACTTAAGCAGAAGGGTCTCTACTACCTTCATGTCCCTCCAACTTCCAGTGTTGATGCTATGTGTGCCACGTTTGCCCTTCAGTGGCACTTCCGTCTTGGTCATCCCAGTTTACATGTTCTGCACCGTCCATTCCCTGAGTTATCTTTTCACAAAGTTTTTAGGTGTGAAACCTATCAGTTGGGCAAACACCATAAGTCTTCCTTTCCACCGCAAAATAAAAAAATCGAATCTATTTTTACGTAAGTTTATGTTGATGTCTAGGGTTCCTGTAGGATGGAGAGTATGAGAGGCTTTCAGTATTTTCTTGTTCTTGTGGATATTATATCAAGATGTCTTGAGTTTTTATGATAAAAGA
Source organism: Thalassia testudinum (assembly GCA_037157565.1). Classification (NCBI taxonomy): domain Eukaryota; kingdom Viridiplantae; phylum Streptophyta; class Magnoliopsida; order Alismatales; family Hydrocharitaceae; genus Thalassia; species Thalassia testudinum. The sequence goes on along the minus strand of JAZHRO010000003.1, from coordinate 134,677,789 downwards.
AATGTCCGAAGTCTTTGATATTGTCAAAACTTTTATTCTTGAAAATCTACTGTTATCAAGATTTTCCAAACTAATAATGATTTGGAGTTTGTGAATGTCAAGATTACTACCTTTTTTAAGTCTTTGGGTATTGTTTACCAGACTACTTACGTTCATAGTTCCCAACAGAATGGGATAGCTGAATGTAAGCTGACATTTGCTTGATGTTGCCTGTTCCATTATGTTTCAAATAAATGTTCATATTTTTTAGTCGTTCTTACTGCCACTTATTTGGTGAACCGTGCTTGTTCATCTGTTTTAGGGGATAAAACTCCCTATTCCATTTTATTTCCTAGCAAGACCATTTTCTCTATTACTCCAATGGTCTTTTGCTGTGTGTGTTTTGTCCATCTTCACCAGGTTGATAAGATTTCTCATCGTTCCGTGAAATGCATCTTTCTAGGTTATCCTAAAACTCAGAAAGGGTACCACTGTTATGATCCTGTTTCACGAAAATTTTATGTTTCTGCTGTTATTACTTTTCTTGAGAAGATTCCTTACTATCAAAAATAGGAAGAGTAGCCCGTTAATACTTCTACTGATATTTCTCTTCCTATCATATATGATCCACCACAGCTAAATGAGCCACCCATTATAAGGGCTAGTCATCCTGATCCTAGTCCTTTTCCATGTCATCCTAAGGTTCCTGATATAGATACCTTTCCTAGACATTTTCAGTGCAGAGTTCAAGATGTCACTTAGGTGGAAGAGCCTTTGTCTACTATTTCTGCTCGTCTCCACAAGCTACTGATGATTTGTCTGAGAACCAGGTACCTACTTTTACTAAGGACACAACTCTGAATCTTCCTATTGCACAAAGGAAGGCTCCACGATCGTGTGCCAAATATTTTGTATCTCAGTTTGTCTGCAGTTGGATGCTAGTTCTCTCTGGCTATTGACAGTATACAGGTACCACGGGATCATCATGAGGCCTTCCGAGATCCATCTTGGACCTTAGAAATGGAGGAGATGGCTAATTTACAGTCTCGTGGCACATGGGACCTTGTTGATCTACCCCCAAGTGCTATTGTTGTAGGGTGTAAATGGGTGTTTACCCTCAAGTGCCATTCAGATGGCACTGTGGACTGATACAAGGCATGTCTGGTTGCCAAAGGCTACACTTAAACGTTCGGAGTTGATTTCTTTGAGACATTCTCCCCATTGGCTCATCTCAATTCTGTTCCGATCCAACTTTCACTTGCTATGAACAAGCATTGGACCATTCATCAACTTGATATCAGAAATGCTTTTCTGTATGACGATTTTGAGGAGGAAGTCTACATAGAGCAGCCACCAAGTTTTCTCACTCAGGGGGAGTGTTAGAAAGTGTGTAGACTGAAGAATGCCATCTATGGACTGAAATAGAGTCCGAGAACCTGATTTGAGAGGTTCAATAAGGTGGTTCAGGAATATGGCTTCACCAAATCTTCTGTTAATCACTATGTCTTTACAGTGCATGGGAAGATAGGTACAGTCATACTTGTGGTTTATGTAGATGACATACTTCTTACTGGCAGTGACAGGCAAGGCAAAAAGGAGGCAATGAAGCTACTTCAATCATAGTTTGTTACAAAGGATCTATGCCTTATCAACTATTTCCTTGGCATTGAGGTGCAGCATATTGGAGGACTTGTGCTATCCCAGCGCATGTCGTTGACATGTTGAGAGACGTGAGAATGCTAGGGTGCAAACCAGCATATGTACCCATGGATGTTTCCTTGCCTAGTGCGGATGATGACAGCCCTCTACTACAAGATGTGACCAGATACCGTACAATGATTGGGAAGCTCTTGTATCTGACTGTTACCCGTCCAGACATTACCTTTGCAGTTGGAAGATTGAGCCAATTTATGCAATCACCAAGGGAAGTCCATTGGGATATAATTTACCAGATTCTCAGGTTCTTGAAGGTGCACCTGGGAAAAGACTTCTCTTCAAGGACAATGGGCATCTGGATATTTGTAGCTATTCGGATGCAGACTATGCTGACGCACGAGGACAAGAGATCCACTATAGGATACTGCACATTTGTTGAGGGTAATCTAGTTACCTGGAGAAGCAAAGAACAGGTGGTGGTCTCTAGGTCTAGTATTGATTCTGAGTACAGGGCTATAACTCTAGGTCCGATCTATTCTAGAAGACTTTGGAGTACAAGTTTCTGGTTCTAATCCCATGCATTGTGACAAGGCTGCCACCTTTATTGTTAACAATCCTATATTTCATGAGAGAACCAAGCATATTGAAGTGGATTGTCACTTCATCAAAGAGGCCATTCTTACCAAGAAGATTTATACACCTTACAGATGTTTCGAAGACCAACTGGCAGACACTTTTACTAAAACACTTCCTAAGAAGCGATTACTCTATATTTAATCCAAGCTAAGCATGTTTGATACATATACTCTAACTCGAGGGGGAGTGTTGACTAATGAGGGTATTTGTGTAATTCCTTTCTCTGGTGTCTTTCTGTATAAAGGCCTAGGGTCTCCATGAGAGAACCAAGCATATTGAAGTGGATTATCACTTCATCATAGAAGCCATTCTTGCCAAGAAGATTTCTACACCTTACATATATTCTAAAGACCAACTGGCAGAGATTTTTACCAAAGCACTTCCTAAAAAGTGATTGCTCTATATTTGTTCCAAACTGAACATGTTTGATGCATATGCTCCAGCTTGAAGGAGAGTGTTGAGTTATGAATAGGTGTATGTCTTATTTTTCATATTGTAAGTGCAAGGGTATTTGTGTAATTCCTTTCTCTAGTGCCTCTCTACATAAAGGCCCAAAGTCTCTCAAAATAAAGTTTGACATTCCAACCTAACAAATTTCCACTTTCACGAGGCATGACTATACAATTTTATTGGATCTCCATAAAGCCTAATAACACAATTTCGTATGCTAACAACACATCAACTGCAGGTTCGAGTCTGCAAGATGAATTGCTAAAGCTGAGCTCTAACAGGTCTTTCTCATAGAGATCTTAAAGAGAGCCACTACCTTTCCCATTGGAGATTTTAAGAGTAGGCCTCTCCCTTAGTGATCTGATATGGAAATTGAGAACTAGGCATATCCTATGTGGAAATATCCATGTAGACTTCTCTTATATACAAATCAGTAGTATGCTCCCCACATATAGGAACCAAGATTGAGCTTTTCTTATGTAGGAACTCAAAGAGTGAGTCTTCCTTGTATGGGTCCTCAATAAGCTCATACACTAACAATCCCCTCTCTCTCTCACACTTAGGAGGTCTATAAAGTTCCCTACAAAGTTGGAAGAACAAAATACGCATAGAAGAGCTTATCCCCATCTATTCCTCTTCATTTCCCTTTTTTCCTTATTTGTATGTTTTTCTTCACTTGTTTTTTTAACTCCAAGGACTTTTTTACTCCAATTATTCATTTTTTTCTTGTTATCCATTTCTTCACCTTATTTTTTTCTCACCTTTTTTATCTCTCCTATTTTTTTCTTTTCTTTTAATTTTCCTCTCTCCCGCTTCTTTTTTTATAGCATAGCTCAAGCCCAACTTACTTAAATATAAAGAGAGTGTTAGTGATGCAAAATATCCAAATATAAAACTCCTCTCTCCTTTCTCCAATAAGGGAAGATGGAATCCAAAAACTTCATGCCCATCCTCTGTCAATATCGCCATTAATGGAGCAGTGCTTGGATGGCAGCAGCGTCAACAACCACTACCCTTCATAATGCTAGCATCACCTACTTTGCCTTTGTCTACTTCTACTTCATTGTAGCGAGGCATTTGTTGTATTGTTGTGTTGCATAATGCCCCTGTTTCGATGGCATAACTACGTGGGTTCATCATGTCCGACGAGTTTGGTGCCACACCTTTTCTACCTGGCAATACCGAAGGAACTAGGTCTATTAACTTTGGCAAAGTGTTCAGGAGTCGACCGAGTAAACCGACTATGCGGCCACATACTCGTTACCACTCCCTCTTCGCACCAAGTATCCTTAGGTGGTCCACTAAGTGGGCAAGGCCGACTACTCGAGCCGAATACCCGAGTAGTCAGCTGAGTAGGCAATCGATTTTGTGATAGAATATATTTCAGATCTGATTATTTAAAAAAAAATGTATTTTAGGTCTGATTTTGTTAGATTGATTGTTATGATTTTCGGTGTGAGTCTAGGTCTCATTTTAGTTGTAATTGATGTTTATTATTTATGTATTATTTGTTAGAACACAAAATTTAATAAGTTAACTAATTATTTTATATTTTTTAAATAAAAAATACAAAACTGCATACTCATCCACATACCATATACTCTCTATGAGGTGATCCAACCAACCGCATACCGCATACCGGCTTCGTAAACCTTGCCTTGGCATCATCACAAGGCTGCCCTTTGCCCTCAGTTGGACACTTGCGTGAGGCTAAGAATGAGCACTTCCTATGGCATGCTATTAGCCCTCCTATCAAAGATCTTATCAGAGATAGGGGGTGCTAGAAACCATCCACTAACAACAGTGATGCTCCTTCAATGGTTGTTGGTATCCAAGGTAAAGCTCTTGAGCGAGCACCTTCTGTTGTTCTAGCTGAATCCCTCATGGATGTGAAGGATAGAGATGGGGACCAAGCTAAGGAAGGTCTTTAACTTGGTATTGTAAGGATTTAAAGATAGAGGACCTCCTTAAGGAGATGGGAATCTATTTTCATTTAACCAGCTTCCATGTCTTCCTTGGCTGCCACCTTTGTAATCTTGCCCATTAAAGACTCCAAAGAAAGCTGAATGCAAATAGCTATCATTATTGATAACCATCATATGGTGATATTTCATTTAGAACTAATAAGGGAGAAAACTAGCCTTCACAAAATAGGCCCAGGAGGCACACAAGCTTAGACCCAAGAGGCTTATGAGCCTGAACTCAGGTGACCAAGCTAGAAATTCGCTTAAGGATCTAGTTGGATACCCAAAGAGGTACCCATCTAGGTCATCCCAAAAATGAGTCTAGCATTGAAAGACAGTAAATAATAAACTGCCTAGCCTCTATGCTCAGCTAGTCTTCCATACCTTCATACCAAAAGAAATAAACGTGGACTTGCCTTATTAAGAGTCCAGAAGCTTCCCAAATGTATGTAGCAAAGAAGCAACAAATCCAACATTAAATATAGAGCCCTCCATAAAGAACAAACCATCATCCGATAGTGCAGTAGAAGCACACTAGGAAGTCCCTGGCTTGTGAGAAACTAGAAACATTGTCCATCAAAATAAGATCCAACGTGTTGAATGTGAAGGTATCCACAGCAACCATAGAAAGTATTGGAGCATGTAGGAACTAGAATGGACCTACCTCCTCAGCTCAACCCATCAATCTGGTGGCTTCCCATGTAACATAAAATTAGTTCCAATACAAAGGTCCATCAAGCCTATCCAACAATATGGAGACTCCTCTTCACAAGAGAACACCATGGAAAAAATCATCTAGTGGAATCACACTCATTTGCAAAATCAACCTTTCAAAGAAAAGTCTTTTTACGATCCTTCCCCAAAAAGAGACTTAGAGGCCATGAAGAGGAAAAAAAATCAAGAAAGCTCCTTCCAACAATAAAACTCAACTACATGGGGTGCACAAGGGAGTCCAGCACAGACGTCAAATCATTCTCAACAACCTTCATGGCAATCAAGTAGATTGTGTGAGAAAAGGCAACCAGCCTCATCCTGTAGGCAGCTGACATCTTATTTCAAAGCAAGAGGAAAACTCTGCTTAGCCACAAGAAACTCCTTCCCAATTGCCATGACATCATGCCCAACAATGTGCCGAATTTCCCTAAAGAAGAACATGACAAACATCAGGGCCCACTGAACTGTCCATGTTGAGATACCCCTTCGGTCTATTTTTATATTATGAGGATGCTATTGTAATTTAGTTAGGAGAAACAAATGGCTTGTTATTCTTCAAAACCCTACTTTTCTTTATATAGAGAGAGGTGGCACAATTACAACCTACCACCGTCATGGATGTCCCTCTTGTAAAGCGAAAGACCTTATCCATGAGCTTTTTGAAGATATCTAAGGACCATCATCATTGCATCCAAATGTTGTCTAGTGGGCTTAGCCGTAAACTGGCTCAATCTACAAACTGCAAAAGATGTCTAGTATGGTGATGGTGGGATACAACAGCTTCCCAACAAGCTGTTTGTACTGCCTGCTATCAACTGCCTCATCCCCAATACCATACAAATGTGCCTTTGGATCCATGGCTATATTTCCTGCCTTGAGCCCCAGCATACCAACCACCTGTAAGACATCTAAAGCATACTTTCTTTAGGACAAAACAATGCCACTTTTGCTGTGAGCCACCTCTATCCCAAGAAAGTATCGTAATGGACCCAGGTCCATCATCACAAACGACTCAGCCAAATATCTCTTGACCTCAACTATTCTCTCATAATCATCTCCTATGACAATTAGGCCATCCACATACACTAAAAGAACAGCAAAGCCCCTCCCAGTCTTCCTGATGAACAAGGAGTCCTCTGCAAATGACCTCTGAAAACCAACAAACTCTACCACCTAGAATAATTTCTAGAATCAAATACAGGGACTCTGCTTAAGGCCATAAATGACCTTTCGTAACTTGTATACACACTCCCCCTAAAGCTCATAACCTGGGAGCTGCTGCATGTTTATCTCTTCCTATAAATCCCCATAGAGAAATGTATTTTTGGCATCCAGCTAGTTTAGCTCTCAATCTCTATGAACTGCAACGACTACAAGAGCCCTCATCATAGACAAGCACACAACAGAGGAAAAAGTATCAAAGAAGTCTACTCCATCTGTAAGGACCTGGATTTTTAATACACTTAATGGGCTAATTAAAGCCCTAATTGGTTACCTAATAATGAATTAAACACTTTGGAAATCATAAACCCCTTAAAATTTCTAACTAAGCTTAACAAATGTTTAAGAAATAAACAAGTTGAGGGGTCATTTGTGAGCAAACTTGATTAGCGGCCTTTCTTGGAAGTCAAGGAGTGGAGGGACTTTGGGCACAATTTCTACCCCTTATAAAAGCTAGGCCAAATTAAAAATTTAAAGCAAAAACCTCATTCTTCTCCATTAAGCCAATTCCTCCGATTGCTGCTGCTGCTGCTGTGTTGCTGCAGTTGTTGCTCTGTTGCTGAAGCTGCTACAACTGCTATTGCTGTTGCGATTGCTGCTGTTGCTCCTCAAGTTGATGTTGCTGTTGTTGTGGCTGCAACTGCTGCTGCAGTTGCTTCTGTTGTTACTGCAGCTGCTGCTACTCTTGGCGCTGTTGCTGCTGCTCCCACTGTTGCTATGGCCGTCACTGCTGCTACTGCAGCTACTGTTGTTGCTGCAATGGTTGCTGCTGCAACTGCAATGGTTGTTGTAGCTGTGGCTGCTACTGCTGAAGTCATTGCTGTGGCTCCTGCTCACATGGGAAAAGAAGAGGAGAATGAGCTCCATCTCTTGAGGTAGGGATTCACCTCTTGAATTTCATTCTCTTGTTTTCTCATGATTTGGAAGTGTAAGAGGAATGATTGGGTTGAAATCAGTATTTGCAATGAGAGGATTTAGTTGATGAATATTATGTTGTCATGTGTTGGTGGGTAAATATGTGGTAATGTGACTTTTATTGTTAGGGGTTGCCCCTAAGGTTGGATGGGGGATTTGATTGGTTCAAAATGTTCCTTGTATGTGTGTGTGTTAGTGGTCGAGTTTGCAGGTGATTCGGAGGTGCAAAACTCAGGTTTCAGGGCATGAAAGGCGGGTTATGCAATGCTGGAAACAGCCTACAACCTAATCTAACGTTAGGTCAGGGTTACCTAACGTTAGGTGACTGTTGGATGGCCTCTTAACGTTAGCTAACATAACCCTAACGTTAGGTAGTCTCTTGGAGCTATAGGGTGACTTGAATTTAGGGTTTCTAACACTAAGGAACATTAGAGATAATTAAGCCTAATCTAGAACATAATTGGGGATCTAGTAGATACCCTAATACAAGGAAAATGGTGGAATTGTAGTTAAACCCTAGATGGGTATAGGGTGCCTTTAATTAAGCTCTCTAACGAATGGAACCCCACATCATGACATCTATGACTCGACTAGAGTCTAATAAATGAGATGCTTAGATCATGAGGTCTTAAGCAAGACCCTAGGCGATCCAGTAGGTCTCTAAGGTCACCTGTTCCAGTACCAATCAGGGAAAAATGACTGAGTGATTAGGTCAAGTAGGTGAAACCGCAGGGCAAGGCACCAGGACTTGGTGATTGGTGAGTTCACTATTGCGGGTTGGAGACCTGAAGAGTATGGGTAGCTAGATGCTACCGCAATTCAACCTCGAAACTAGAATAGTTCCTGGTTGAGGGTTCGTCGAGTGCCATCATGGAGATGAGGCACTAAGGGTGTCTTGAGTCTAAGTCAACGAGAGGAGCCTTGAGATCTTGGCTGGAATAGCTTTCCAAGGATCTCAAGTCCGTGACTCGACAGATCTTGAGTGGAATAGTTGCCAGAGATCCAAATAGGTGAGAAAACGTGGAATCTTGTGTGGAATAGTTTCCAGGGATTCCGATATCGAGAAATGCATGATCTTGGTTGGAACAACTTCCAGGGATCACGGGCAGCGGGAAGTCACTCCAGCCGAATCGTTTGGACCAGGTACTCAGGGATAACTAGTTGGAATAGTTTCCAAGGACTTTGAGTACAGTCAACGTACCAGCGACCGAAACAAGTATTCTTGTCGGATGGACGTGAGTGCTTAAATCTCTCCGAAGGCCAAGGAGGGGTTATGGTACAAGTGTACCATTGGAGAGAGTACATTGAGATCTCCTTTGGCATGAAGGATTGATTTAGTCACTCCAGAAATTGGAATGGCAAGTGTCAGGATCTTGAATCGATGGGATAGTTACGTTAAAATGTGTACCTTTAATCAAGGTGAACGATCGATGGGCTTGGACCACGGTGGTTGGTCAAGAACCTAGGCTTTTAGGTTTAGGCTAGGGATCTAGCCAGCTAGCGAAACTATACGTTGCCGTATTTTTATTAGATTACAGTAGTTGTTTGTTCCCTACTGAATTGATTGGCTCACCCCTATTTTTGTGAAATAATTTCTGGTGTTGTCATCGTGTGTCGTCGACAAGTGAGATTTCGACGTAGTGCGAGATTTTCTACATGTTGCTGGGCAAGTAACCTTTATGCTTTAGTTATGGTGATTTTCTGTTTTATGTGACATCTTTTCTGCTTTCTTCCATTTTGTTTACCAAATGGAAATTTCGGTAGCTCGATCTTGTTTAGTGCAACCTAAATTAAATAAACTAGCACCTCTTCTTGTTGTCATCCTTGGAAATCCGACCCTTGCTGGGGAGCCTGGGTTTTTTGGGGAATGACACCATCAGTCTGAGCAAACCCCTTTGCCACAAGCTTAACCTTATATCTTACGATAGACTCATCTAGATTATACTTTAGTGCAAACACCCAACAACATTCAACCAAAATAGCACCCTCGAGTAGAGTTGTCAAATCCCACATGCCTCTGCACCAAAGAGCACCCATCTCATCCTCCACAGCCTGATGTCATTTTGGATGAAGCATGGCCTCTTAATATATCACTGGAATATGAAAAAAGGCCAGAGCCCGACAAAAGCAAGCAAAAGTTGTCCCCAAACCATCTTGTCACAATATAGGCTGCAACTGGATACCTGGTACAACTTCGTAGTGCTTTCCGAATGGCTATCGGAAGAACCAGGTAAGCAACCTCAACTACATCAGAGGTAGACCCACTTGCAATCACTAGATACACAGTGATTAGTATCAAAAGATGTAGTGCTGACCTGAGTTGGGGAGGCTGAAGGAAGTGAGGGGAGAGGGGGGGAATATGTAGGGTGGTATGAGGTCGTCTATAATAATGGGCTCAGAAAACTTCTATGACTCAATAGTAGCCGTTGTAGGTGTCTCGTGCTCTGGAATACCTCCAAACGGAATAGGAGGAACAGGCATAGGAGTAGACTCAACAGTATAGGGTAATTCACGACCAGAAGTAGACAAATAAGTTATTGCATCATGAAAAGTGACATTTGCAAACACGAAATAGCGAGATGAAATAGGATCAAAGCAGTGATATCCCTTCCATGTCTGTGAATATCCTAAGAAAACACATTTTACGGCTTTGGGTGCCAGTTTACCTGTCCAAGACCAAAAAGATGTACAAAAGTAACAACCAAATACTTAAGGAGTAACATGAAACAACGGGTAATCAAGATAAAAAACTTGCCAGGGAATCTACTCATGTAAGCTAGAGTTTGGCATCCTATTAATTAAGAAACATGCAGTTAAAACCACATCCCTCAATACAAACCAAGCACAAAATGGTAAATCAACAAAATACGAGCCACATCAAGAAGATGTGTGAGCACAGGTGGTCTGATGAATAATGCCATTGAACTTATAAAACAACTGCAACTGAGTAGTAGAAAATGCCAATGCATTATCTAAAGGAAATTTCTTAATGGTAACATAAAATTAAGTCTTTAGTAGAACAAAATGAAGCAATTCATTATTTCAATAAACTATACACCTCTTATATAGAAGAGATGTGAGGAAAAATTATACTATATGTCCAGATAACAAATCGAAAATAATAAAAGCCACAAAACAAAATAAATAAAGGCAAGGAGTTTGAGTAAGTCAACACTCCACCTTAAGCTGGAGCATAGATCTCTATCATACTCAGCTTGGAATAGCATGTGTCAATGCTCCTTGTGGCAATGGCTTGGTAAATATGTCAGTAGTTTGGTCCTTTAAAGCAACAAAAGTAGTATGCAACACTCCCCGCTATATTAAATCTCTGGTGTAATGGCAATATACTTCCACATCCTTCGTTCTCTTATGGAACATTGGATGATTAGCAATGTAAGTGGTTGCCCTATTATCACACCTCATCTCCATAAGACCATCAATCTGGACGTGTAGATCTCTAAGTAGGGATTTCACCCGAACCATCTCAGTCACAATCTAAACCATAGCACGATACTTAGATGTTGCACCAGACTTGGACACAACTACTTGCTTTTTACTTTTCCATGTAACAAGATTTCCAGCAACAAAGGTGCTAAATCCAGTAATAGATTTTCTATCCATTGTATCTCCTACATAATTAGCATCTGAATATCTCAAAACTGTCATAGGAGCTCCCTTCTTGAAAAGTATTCCGCGACCAAGTGCTTTTTTAAGTATCTAGGTACCTACATAACTACCTCCTAAGGCAACTTAGTAATAGTTAAATATAACAATTTTGCAACCAGCTATCTATAAGAATAATTATCAACCACTTTTGCCTCTCCATCATACAAGTGTGCCTTAGGATCCATGGGTATATTAGTAAGTTTGAATCCCAACATGCCTGTTTCTTTAAGTACAATAATGGAATACTTCCTTTAGGACAAAACTATCCCATCTTTGCTAGTTGCTACTTTAATTTCCAAAAAATATCATAACTAGCCAACATATTTCATAACAAACTGCTCTGATAGAGATATTTTGATTTCTACAATTCCATCTTTGTCATCCACTGTAATAATCAAGTTATCAACATAAACCAAGAGAACCACCACACTTCACTCTATCTTTCTAACAAACAGTGAGTGATCTAAAGAGGATCTTTACAGGCCCATCTTCTCAACCACTTCTGATTGTTAGACGATGATTATTTGTAGTGATGTAGTAGGACTGTGCATTTCTTTTATTTCTTATGGACCATGCTTTTATTTTCCCACACCTCTCCTCTTTATAAAGAGGTTTAGGGCTCCCATAATGATTTTAACTGATTTTATTCTCCTACTTGGTATCAGAGTGCGATCCTAAATCAGGTTTTGGTATCCTACCCCCACAAACCGCCAAAACCCATCCACGAAAAACCCTAGAAGACCTCCAGGCGCAGTAGCTACCGGACCACCTTTGCCCCTGCATCCAGCGGCTACGGCAGGGGCCGCTAGCCTCCCCGTCAACCGAAGGGCACGTACGCCACCATCCTAGCTGTCGCCACCGCGCACACATTGCCTGCAGCAACTCAGCAGAGCACCACCACCACCACGCGAACCTGATCTGCCACCACCACCACCTCTAGCGGCCGCAGACTAGGCTTGCGCACCTCTACTCGCCCTCACCGTGCATCCCCACCAGCGGGGTCGATACCCTGTGCTGCTAGTGGACGACCTCTATCGCTAGCCACCTGCACATGCTACAACCGCCAACCGGAGGAGGATGACCGCCCCTGGGCAAGTGTGTTAGGTATGTCCCAAACCTAGCTCATCCCTCGTTGGTCCCTAGGGGGGTCTTATTCGACATCTAAGTGTGGATCCAGGGTTCCACCTCCTTGGATTCATGTTTAGGAGGATAACTTCTCACCCCCTTCTCTTATCACTTTCTCGATTAGATTTCTTACTTTCTAGTTGCAGTTATAATGACATTATTTTTAATATAAAAGTTGTTTCTCTCTCTCTTTCTTTCTCTCTCTTTCTCTAGTTTTAGTGTTTATATTGTAAGTAGAATAGCGATCATTGTGAATGTTTTGTTTATAAACAAAAATTACAAAAAAATATAACTACGGATTTTAAATTAACGTAACCTCCCAATGTTCGACCCGAGACTCATTTTGAGTTTCAATAAAAAATTATCTGATTGACGAATTTTCTTGCGAATTGCACTACGATGACAGAGTTTTCAAAACTCAAATCTTTTCGCTACGAATTTCCGCTACATCAATCTTTCTTCGGCCTCCAACTCCACAATACTAATGTATAAGTTCCCACACAAGTGTGACTTCAACCGAGGAGTCAGGAGTTCTAAATATGTTTCCTGATGGCATGCCACATCCACCTTCCAATCAGCCAGATATCTCCTCAAGAAAGCTCTCCTTTTATCATCCTGGAGACCCTGAACATTCCATGGAAGGACATTAACCATTAACACTAACTTTAGAACTCCCCTTGTGAACTCTTCTAGCCCCCAGTCCTAGCAACCTGATCATCAACATCCTGCATCGATTCATTCCCAACTACCTACTTCCTACTTTCTCTTGTAACAGGCACTCAAAATCAGCTTGTGTCTATGTGGAATGGTACTCAAATGCCTAGACCATCTACTAAAAGATGGTTTACTGGAAGCAGATTTAGCCTTCACTGCATATTTGGTGGAAGAAATGCCATTATTGTTGACATCAGATGCCATGTCTTCGGGTACTTGAACTACTTTCCGTACGTGGCCCAAATTGTCATCACGTTGTCCACCAACCAAGTGTGCCTCATTGGCCCCACTGAAGATAGATCCGAATGCCGCAGGAATCGATTCTCCCTGCAATAAAGTAGATGCAACAGCAAGCCCCAGAAACAAAGAAGAGCTGGTAATCACAGGTTTACGAGATGTATGAGCCAAGCAGGTAGGCTCACCATGATCGGACCCATGGTTGGGCCCGATATCCACCTACTGAGAGCTGGGCTCACATCAACCTCTGTAGCGTCATCACCAGCCGCCTCTACCACACCATCCTCCACAACAGCTGCAGCAGCTGCACACGATGAGGGAGTGGCCCTCCTAGAGACATTCATGCATGGTCCAGAGGTGAAGCTATCCTACGAGGAAACATTCATGCAGATAGATAGGACTCGTGCCCACCTCGCAATGCAAAAAAGGAATGACTTGTCAATAAGATCATAGGACTTACCACATCCGGATCCGTAAACGGATCCGGATTCCACCTGTCATAGGTAAAAAAGGTATGCGTCCTCAGCCACCCCTACAGCTGGTAGCTCCACATCATCGCCTATCTTTGGCAAATCAAAACCATCACCCTGCACTAACCAGTCCAGCACACGATCATTTCCCAAAATAGCAAAGTCCTCAACTGTTGCTCAATCAGGAAGGTCACCAGTTGCTGGCCGATCTGAAAGGTTGCGACTAGTGCCAACTGTCGATCGGGGATTCAAAATTCGAATCTTCTCAACCGATCTCCACTCCCAACAAGACCGTTGACCTTTCCCAGGAATCGTTGGTGAACCTTCTCTTGCCTGTAGATTACCGGAAGGAAAGATTTGATGCTGGGCAACATCCTTCACCGGCCGCACATGATATGAAGATCATTGTGCCTCCTCTGAAGCAGCCTTCCTCACCTCTGCAACACCTGCTTGCCACCACTTAAGCATGACAATTCCTTCCACAGCACCACACCCAAATTAACAAAGGAGATGACACAAGCACTCCCGCCAAATCGAAGAATCTCCTTCGAAAGCTTTTCCCACCTTCAGTTCACCATCAACCACAATCGAAGAAGCATCACCCTCTTACAAACCAATGCCAAAGCATCTCCTAACTCGTGCAAAAGAACACATCATCATAATATTATCAATGGTTCTCAAGCGAAGTGGGACACCCAAAATACGAAAACATATAATTGGGCACATAAGAATGCATTCTTTCGAAGCTCCATAAATACTCAGGAAGCACCAACGAATCAACGATTCCCCAATTGAAACCTCCTCAAATTGAAGTTGGTCCATGTCCGAAATATCCAAACCAAAAAGCAACACCCACTTCTTCGATAAAAAAGATAATTTCCAAACTTTCGATTTCAAACCAAACCGAGAGAGGAAAGATCTAACCTGGTCAAGTATCAGATTTACCACGTTGTAGAGACCCAATCAGTGAACATTCCAACATAGAATCCAACCACATCGTCTCAGATGACCACGTAGCTTCAACACCATCAGCAGGTGTCTCCATCGACGTTAGAGAGGGGAGAGATCGTCCCAGCCCCGAGGAAGTTTCGACCTAAAGCAACACCGAGCAAGAACTCCTGTGTCCCCACCCTCGACACTGGAGACAAACCACTGGCTCACGACATTCCTTCGCCAAGTGCCCGAATCTTCAACACTTGAAGCAGATGTAGCTCCAAAAATAGGCCACACAAGATCCCTCCTTCAATACCCTCCTCGTACGCTTCCACCCGAAATCCCTCATCTCCTCCAAAAACCCAACGTTCGTATGTCGACAATCCTTCCTCAACTTAGTGGCTGGGATCCTTGCCATGACCTCTTATGATCATCAAAAACGTCTAGGACCACCGACGGTAATTGGTCACATCAAGCTTGATCATGGGACCAAAGAACAGGCTCTTGTATGCCCTCGTGTCCATGATAAGCTCTGAAGTCACATCAAATGAACAGAGGATGCCATATCTTCTTCAGCCAAGAACCCACAACCCACGAAGAAGATTTAGATCATACAATCACGCCAAGAAACACAAAGAACAGATCTGAAAAAAAAAAAAAGTTCACAACATTTGGGAATAAATCTTCACCAAACCAACAATCCAAAGATCACCATAACACTCGATCTCGTGTTGAAATAACTCCAAACCACGGGACCAAGGGCTGCAGCAGGGAGAAAGACCTCCCAACAACAACAGCAACCACCACCAAAGATCAACAGACCCCCAACAGCAGCGCTAGGGTCCCCCAGTATCCACTAACGATGACGCTAAGGCTAGTGGTGACAAGCAACGCTGTTGGGTGAGTGGTTGGCAACCTCTGGCTTCCCAACGCAAGCCACCCACCACCCTTAGGAGGCTAGCGAGGAAAGGAGGGGGGAGGTGGAAGGGGTTGGAGGCCTTTTTTAAGTAGGATATCGAGAGCTTCGACCTAAGACTACTGCTTTGATACCAAGTTAGGAGAAACAAATGACTAGTTTATTCTTCAAAACCCTACCTCCCTTTATATAGAGAGGGGTGGAACAATTACAACACAACTCCAATAAAGAAATAAAATGTACAATCATACTCGTACATAAGAATAAAACAAAACTAACCGAGGGGTACAACAATTTTTTCTATTTTCTTATGGTTATGTACCATAATTGTTCCCACATCTCTCTTTATATAAAGAGATGTAGAGTTTCTTGTTGAAATAAGCTTGATCATTTTTCTTCGACTTGATATTAGAGCAGCGATCTTGGATCAACGTTCTGGTATGCCACCAAATACTTAGCCTACGATCCCCCTCCACCAAAACCCTCGAACCCCTCGCTGTCATTCCGAGCGCCATAGCACCACTGGCAGCACCACACAGTAGTGCCACTAGTGGCTCTCTCCACCTCAGCAATGGCAGAGTAAGGGACTTGGGTTCCTTGAGCAGCAGTGTTGGGCCTCCTCTATACCCTAGCATATGCCTTGTTCGATCCTAGGGGACCCATGGTAAGGTCTTGACATGATTTTCATGGTTCCATTGTCTTAGATGTTATGTTCAAGAACTCACCATGTTTCTACAGATTTCTCCTATGATCTAAAAGTTGTGTTTCATATCTGATTTTGGGGCATATTTTTCTTCCGTAGAGGCACAATGGTGTCATCTAATGCATCTGAGGTAACATTGAATCCCACTTCAGATATTGCGAACTATAAGAATCCATTTTTTGTTTATATTACCAAGTTGGATGAGTCCAACTAGGCGTAGTGGTCCCAAACGTTACTTATAACAGTGGAAGGTCATGACAAGGAATATGTTTTACTTGAGTTGAAGCTTGCACAGAGTATAGGGAAATATGCCACATAAAAGGATAATGCAATGGTGTGCACGTGGATCATGAATTCCGTTGTACCATGCATTGGAGATGGCATCATGTACTACAAGACTGCTAAAGACATGTGAATTTCCCTTCATGACACCTATCCTCAGGAGAAGAACTTCAACAGATTGTTCAAGATTACCAGATATGTAATCTTAAGAATTTCAGCAAGTGTTCATATGGATGTTTAGGGTCCTAATCGATTTTTAGATCAGCTAAGCTGTCATTATTTGCTTATCGTCGATGATTTTTCAAGGATGTCTCGGTTGTTTTTATTAAAGAAAAATTCATAAGTTGGCCATGTTATTGAAACATTTGTGATTGAAATAAAGAATCAATTTTCCTCTATTGTTAAAATTGTGCACTCTAATAATTCACTTGAGTTTTGAACCACAAGATTGACAACCTTCTACAAATCCCATGGTACAGTGCATTAAACCATCTGTCCTCATACATCCCAGCAGAATAGGGTGGTAGAACAAAAACATCGGCATTCGTTGCATGTAGCTAGAACGCTAATTATTCATCACAGTGTGCCGTCAGTCTCGTAGGGAGATCCAGTTCTTCCTACTTGTTAATTAATAGGATGCTTAGTTCAGTTATTCATGAGCAAATCCCATGGCAGGTGTTGTATCCTAATTGAAAGTTATTTTACCTACTACCACATATCTTTTGTTCATATCACTAGCCCAGGACAAGAAAAACTTGCCCCACGACCAATCAAATGTGTCTTCTTGAAGTATAGCAACACCCATAAAGGTTACAGGTGTTATGATCCCTTAGGCAAGAAACATTATGTACATGTAGATGTTGCAATCCATGGGGTGGTTCCATACTTTTCTACTAGTGGGCATCAGTTGTCTTTCGAGACAGAGGTGATTCCTATGCCTATTCCACTGATTCCACTAGAGAATATTCCTCTCTCATAATGGTCCTAACACTAATGTTGATAAAGGAACTACTAAGTTCAGGGATCCACCAATATCCTACAGATTGCCTATCACATATTGGTAGCATCCCCCCCCCCCCCACTTCAACACAATCATCATCCCCACCTCCGATATGTGTTAAGGATATTGACGATTATGTGCCTAGTTGTGATGATGTAGGATCTCATGATGATAGTGGAGGTGACTTGCCTCCGAATTCCTTTGAGGAGCCCTTCGTGGATGATACAGATCTTTCGATAGCTATTCGGAAGATGCCCCATACTTGTGCCCGCTACCATATTGCTAGGATTGCCTCTACTACTAGTCTTAGGTCCACCTTCGGCATGTTTACTGTTGTTCTCTCTATCTTTTATATACCCTCGTCTTATCAGCAGGCCATGCTTCATCCTAAGTGGCTACATGCCATGAAGGACGAGATGGCTACACTTCGGTCTAGAGGGACATGGGAGTTGACATCTCTCCCTACAAGTGCTCACGTTTTTTTTTTAGAGAAAAAGAGGAAGATTACCTGAGCATGGTAATCATCTGTAATTTGTATTAAAGAAAAAAAGGAATAGACTTATAAATTTTGCAGCCAAAAATCATAAAAGCACCTCACCTCTCTAACCAAATTGTCAACCCAACAACGCTCATTACAAAAGCCTGTGTCATTCCTTTGTAGCCAAATACTCCAAATAATAGCAGCACCCTAACACCAACCCGCCATATCAAGAATATGATCTCTGAAACTTGTCCAGAATCTTTCAAAATTCATTGTGTCAACTGTGTGGAGATTAAACTGTGCCCAAACATCTTTAGCGAAGTCGCATTCGAAGAAAAGATGCTGCACAACTTCATTGACATTCTAACAGAGAGGGTATAATATCTCCATCTAGAACCCGTTTGGATTTATACATTCTTGTAACTATCCGTCTTCTTCTAAAGAACCAAAGGAAGAGTCTTATCTTGAGAGGGATCTTACACTTCCAAATCAATTTGGAATCCCCATCAATCAAATTATGGTTAATACCATCATTAGCAAACAACTTGTAAGCGCGATTAACCGAAAAGGTCCCATGCTTCCAACAATAGCAATCCGATTTTGCAGCAATAGGAGACATACCATGAATAGCATGTAGCAACTGCTGCAATTCACACTGAAAGTGGTCTCAGATAGACCCTCAGGCAGCCTGATATCCCAACAATTAAGTTCTACATCCCATAACTCCTTAACCTTGGCTTCTTTATTGAGAATATGCTGAAAAAGTCTCTAATAAACCTCTGAAAAGGTCCCATTTTCTGTCCAATCATCACGCCAAAACCTAAAAGATAATCTATCGCCCAAAGAAGGCACAAACTGTTCTGAAAATTCAAATAAAGGGGCCTAATGGAATGCCAAACAGCAGAAACACCATTAGTATTAACATCAGCCCTTCGTATCAAGTTCATACAATCACCATACGAATCTTTGAATATGGAATTAACCATAGATCTATCATTAGATAGTTATCTGACCACCCATTTAAGCAATAAGGCCTTACTAAAATGCTATAAATGACGAACACCAAGCCCACCTTTCTTCGGCCTACAAATCTCATTCCATGTAACAAGTTAAGTAAATCTACCCACAAAATTAGGTCCCTTCTGAAAGAATCTCTTTTGGATCATATCAATCTGCTTTAGGATTTTTTTATAGGTGAAAACACCAATACGAAGAACAATGGAATCGAGGAGAGAACGGATTTAAGAAGCATCAATTTTCCTCTAGAAAGGAGTTTACCACTCCAAGAAAAAAGCATGTTTGAAAACTTTTCAAGCAACACCTTCCAAACCAATGAACTTAATTTTTTTCCTTTCAAAGGGAGCCCAAGATATTTAATTGGTAATCTATCTGCCGATATTTCCAAAACATTAGAAATGTCATTCTCCTCCAAAGTCCTCATATTAAATGGAACAAAACTTGACTTGTTAGTGTTAATTTTCAGACCTGAGATTTCTAAAAAAATTCTCACCGAAAAAGACACATGCCTCGCCTCCCTCCTTCCTCCTTCAATGAAAAACATTGTATCATCGGCATATTGAAGGATGGGGTTAGAACTCTCCCATCTCCAGAAGTTGTGAAGCCTTGGAAAAGACCACCATTGCAAGCTTTAAATGCCATGGCTGCAAGAGAATCTACTACAATGTTGAATAATATTGGAGCTAACGAGCATCCTTAACGGACACCTCTTTGCGATTGTATCCATGAACAATTTGCTTTCCCATTTATCAACACCGAATGAGATGAAGTAGTAACACATCTCTTCATTAACATTATCCAAAGATCTAGAAAGCCTCTTCTCTTCAGAATCTCCCGTAAATAGCTCCATGAGATGGAGTCATAAGCCTTCAAAAAATCGACTTTCCAAAGAAAAGAGAAATACCTCTTCCAGGCCGTTAAAAACTCGGCTAGAACATACAAATCTTGAAGGGATCTCCCTTTAACAAAAGCAGTTTGGATCGGGGAAATAATATCCGGTAAAAAGAGACATAACCGGTTAGCTAGAATTTTTGCAACCAAAACATAAATACTATTCGACAAAACAATAGGTCTAAAATCCTCCAATAACTCCGAATTGCCTTATTTCAGAAGCAGGAATAAATAGAACTTGTTCAGCCTCTAAAAACCTTCACTACCTATGAAGAACTCAATCATAGCAACAATATCATTTCCAACATCCCACAATTCTTTATAAAAAATTATTTGTAACCCATTTGGGCCCGAGGCTACTTCGACCATCATTCCACGCATGAATGAAAGAACTTCCTCCTCTTCAACATCCTTAACAAGAGCCAACTTTGCATCTTCCCCAATTTGTTCCATTTCCAAAGATGCCGGTCACCAATCACCACATTGTTATTTTCTAATGAAATCTTGAAAATAGTTTTTGAAAGCAATACAAATCTCTTCTCTTTTTTTCAAGACCTCATCTCCAACCTTTACATTATTTATCATGTTTCTCCTTCTTGCACTTGTTGTTAGGTGAAAAAATCTCGTGTTTGCATCACCTTCTCTAAGCCAAAGTTGTCCTGACTTTTGTCTCTAATCCATCTCCTTATAATCTTCTTCCAACACAATTGCCTGGAATTTACGTCACTCAAGACAATCATCATTGGAGAGTGAAGCAATCTCCTTTTTATCTAGATTCAAAATCTACAAAAGTGCATCACACCGTCTCTCTTCCCTACGACATTTAAGGTCACTGCTAAAATCCATCATAGCCAATCTAACTGACTTGATTCTGTTGGATAGCATGCGTGTGGCTGAGGAGGAAGCGGAAGTAGAATTCCATTTATCCCGAATCGTTTCCTTGAAACCAGGTTCCTTAAACCATGATTTGTGAAATTTGAAATAGGTGGAGCATCTCAAATTTTCATTGCTACACCACGCGAGGGGGTATGATCCAAAAGAGGCCTATCACACGCAATCACATCTACCAACTTAAAATTTTCTGCCATGCCAATGTAACATAAAAATCTATCAATACATAACATAGCTCCACTTCCATTTCTCCAAGTTAATCGCAATCCATAAGGAGGCAAATCAATAAGATCCAAATCTTGTATCACCTGCTGAAATTGAGTAGTCGATGTATCGCGTCTGCCATCCGGTCTGTCTTCAGACCATAGAGTTGCATTAAAATCACCATAAATTAGCCAAGGCATGCCGTCAATCAGAGAAGAGGTCTGCCTAATCTCATCCCAAAAAATCATCCTTGAACTATCTTCACAAGGCCCAAAAACCGTAGTCACTGCAAGGGTGAGACCATCTGGCTTCCTGGAGAAGACCACAAGCATCGTTCTGCCAATCTTATTAGATGAACAAAGCTCCAAAAGGTCATCATGCCAAAGCATAAGCATGCCCCCGATCTACCAACCGCCTCCAAGTCCAAGCAATTATTATACCGATCACCATAGATATTGGTTTTTAACTAGGGAGTAAGCCTCTCCAAATGTGTTTCCTGAAGGCACACAATATCAATTCTCCATTCAGCCAAATACCTCTTCAACATCTATTTTCTCCTGTCATCCCTGAGACTCCTAACATTCCAAGATATTACGATAACCATTGATATGCATAGTCATTTCCCACTTGTGGACCCTTTTGGCCCCAACCACCCTGGCAACGTGGTTATCGACTTCCTCCTTCTGCGCAATTGTAGAACTCAATGTGGACCTTTTTCTTTTGTAACGAGCACTTAAAATTAATTTATGCTTCTAAGGAAAAGTATTAACATGCCCAGATGATTTGCCAAATATGTTGGATGAAGTTTTTCTGTGGCTGATTCTAGACTTGATATTTGAATTGATACTTAACGTGCCCCTGTCATTCACATCCGACCATGCATCATCAGGTGTAAGTTTTGGCACTTGTACATTGCCTAACACTTCATCTTCTTGCAAAAAAATGTCTACCTCTGGTTTTCAGCAACACGTTTCATTAAAAATGGAACAAAAAAGTGAAGATTGGTTTTCCCCCTGCATAAAATCAGTAGCAGCAGGCACAGGAATCGCACAACATAAATCATTGATTTCAAGCGCGTTACAGGTGTACTCACCACAACCGGACCTAGGTTTAGGTCCGACCTTCACCTATGAAGAGTGAAAAGCATCTGCTCTAGCCTCCCCATGTCTGTCAACCAAACACTCGTTAGCGCCAAGGGACGATGTTGTGGTAAATTCTTTGAATATCGACCCAAAAGCCAAAGGTAGTTCCTCCCCTTGCACAAAATCAGATGCAGTAGCAACCTTCAGGATGGTGCAGCAAACATCAGTTACGTTAGACGTAAAACATATATAGGCTTACCGCAACCGAACCCCTAATTGGGTCCAGTATCCACCTGCAAAGTGCAAAATGGATCAACATCAAGCTCCTTACAATCACTAGGAACATCCATGTGTGCGCCAGAGGATAGAACAGCAGCAGCAGCATAGGCACGATCCTCGCAACCCACCTAGAGAGCTTCTCAAGCCTGAGTTTCAGTTAGATTGGCAGCCCATCTCTCGCAAACCATAGGGTCCTACAACACAAGGCACGCAGCCAACGGGACTCGGTCTTCCTCGAGAAACATAGAATGGAGATAATTAGCATTCAAATCGGGAAACTCACCAAATCCGGATCCAAAAATGGATCTGGATGCCATCGTTGGTTAAAGCATTCCAAATTAGCTCCCACATTTGAAATAGCACCCAAAATAGGAAAATCGTCAGCCCCAAAATCAGGGAGCCCATCGCCAGCACCAGCTGTTAGATTCGAATTTCGAATCCCAGCAGCGGAAACGGCAGGTAGCCTTTTTTATCTCCATTTCAATCGAGAAACAGGGGGAGGAAATCGACCTTCCAACTTTGGCAATGAAGAGTTTGCAGCCATCGAAGCGGGTGCAACAACTGGTGACACGTGAACCACAAGAGCTTCCAGCGATTTCACAGTAGCACCCCTCTTCAATACCTTCGCACAAGCATTAACTCTTGGCACTCCCACCGACACGACCTTCGCACAAGAGCTCTTCTTCCTTCAAAACTCAACTCCTCAAAAGTGATGAAACACGCACACCCACCAAACCGTAGAACCTCCTTTGAAGGAAGCTATTTCCCACCAACAGTTCACCCTCCACCTGAATCGAAGAGGTGTCTCCTTCTTGCAAACCAATCCTAAAATATCTTCTAATGCCTGCAAAAGAGGAAAAAATAGCCAGAACCGTCTCTATGGTTCTCAATCTCAAAGGATTTCCAAGAATGCAAAATTTAATAGTAAGGCGCAAAGGAATCGGTTCATCCGAAGCCCCTTCATAAATAATTCCAAGAGACCATCGAACCAAAACATCACCACCTTAAAATTCTTTAAATCTAAGATGATCAATGTCTAATTTTACAAGACCAAAGAGCAAATCAGTAATCTTCCACGTATTCGAAACCAAATCACAGCAGGAAACACATGATCTAACCTCATCAAAGTCGACTCCTCCACGTTGGAGATTTCCTATCAAGGAAAAATCCAACATCGAGTTGAGGCTCTTCATCTTCGATGTCCAGGTAACCACCACACCAGCCCCCGGCATCTCCCCAGTCAGAGGAAGGGGGAGATGATGTCTTCCACTCCCAATTAGCTAATCATTCTGGGATGTCTGAGGACACTCCCTCCAATGACCCCATCCATGACAATAGAGACAGAGTAGGATCGCCACAATCCTTAGCCAGATTCCTCAATCCCCTACACTTGTAATAGACCATGTGGTGAAGGCAAGAGGAGCCACTTCCCCCTCGCCAACCACGCCCTCTCGCCCTCCACTCACCTCCTCTCATCTCCTCTCCTCCAAAATCTCATGGCTGCTACTCTCCTACAAACGCTTGCTTGAGATCGCCTCTCACTTGCTTGGGATTGTCTCCTGTTCAATTGTGGCTGCTACTCTGCTACAACCACCTACTTGAGATCAACTATCACTTGCTTGGGATCATCTCCCACTACCTGCCTACTACTACAGTTGCTACTTTTCCTACAACACCGTAAGAGGCCATATAGGGTTGCTAGATTGCTTTAACCAAATCAAAGACCTACAGGCTCTAGCACTGTTTAGGACTGCAAACAATGATCAACAATGCTCTACAATAACTGGTGGAACTCCAATGGTGGTTGGTGGTGCCCTATAAGGGTTGGTAGAGCTTTGGTGGTAGTTGGAGATGCCCTATAAGGGTTGGTGAAGCTCCGGTAGTGGCTAGCAAAGTCTTACAGGCATTGGTGGCACTGTGGAGTTAGGTTTGATCTACAACCCTCCCAGCATTGCAATTGACATTGTTGTTGTTCGACTTGGGTTGCTTGTTACTGCAGCAAGGCCACCCTAGTGAGGTGTTGTCAAAGCATGGCGACTCCAATGATGGGTCGTTAGAGGGCTGATGGTTTGGTGTTGGGTCACTGTATTGGTTGTCCATTGGTGTTGAGGAGCCTTGGGCGCTTTACGCTAAGGCACAATCCTCAACGGGGTAAAGAAAAGGGTATTCCTCTAAGGATTTAGCACAAATCACAAGATGAATCCAAGAAACAAAATTTATTTTGTGGAAGAAAGAAAGAAGATGGGGATTAAGGAGGTACAAAGGCCCACCAAGGATCGTCACTATAATATCATGTTAGAGAAAACCTGTGTATTTTATTCTCAAAGGAAACCTTACACCCCTATATATAGAAAGAGGGATTAGGGGATGACTACATGTAGGCCTCAGGAAATAACATAATAGAAAAATAACAAGATAAAAGCCACTTATCTCTCTTCAAAAATCACTGAAGTATATATGCAATTTAGTATAATTATGATTCTGACTTTATTCATCAATAATTGCTGTTTTTCCTTTGAGAGGTTAGTGTTCATCAATCATGCATTTAGCAAGTTAGTTTTATTTTTTATTTAGCTGAATCATTACGCATTGTAGTGTGATCATATTAATATAAATTTTGATTAATAGAACAAAATACTTATCTAAAATTATTTTATATTTTAATTATTTGAAATTGAAAAATGCATGCTTGTCCATGCACTTATTGGCATCCTGAGTGCTTATCATGCAGTAACCTGTCTGACTGAATACCATATACCCTTTTCCTGAACACTAGTTGAAAGTGGGGCTGCAATGGTATCAATGGGCATTCACTCATCCTGCCACAGAACAAAGGCACTGCCAGGAAGCTAATGAGAACTCAAGATCAGGTCCTTGAAATTATCATCATTTGTCACCAGTTTAATTGTATGGTTGTCGTGAGCAACCTTGAATGGAGCTCCACAGACAATGGTTGGAAGTGAAGATAGCCAATCTTCCTGCGAGGTCTTCCGACAAAGCTCTCTCCAAGGAGATAGTATGCTTCTTGGCACACAGAACTGCACTAGGTTTATTGTTACCAGCAATGCAAGTGATCACCCTATGACTAGTCCCTCTGCATGGCAGCAGACCTACGGACACCGGCAATGTTGGGTGCCGTGAGCAATGGCAAGGCACTCGTAGCATTGTGGAGAGTGCGCAACCTTCTTCCTCCTGCAGTTCTTTTGTTGAACTACCTAGCAAGCTTTCATAATAGGAAGGATCAGAAGCACTAAATGCAGTCACGACTGTCGATTAACGACCTCCTAAGAGAGACACTTCAGTAATCAATCCTTCTTGTTTTTGATTGACACTACTGTATGTTTTGGAGAATGTGCGGTTTTCCTTCTTGTTTTTGATTGACACTACTGTATGTTTTGGAGAATGTGCGGTTGGTTTGGTACCACATCGTAAGATGTGGAGTGTTAAGAGTGTGTGTTAGCCTATAAATAGACATGTATCCCCTACTTATTTCTTTGAGAAAAATAATAAAGAAAAACATGTCCATAGAGCGCTTCTCCCGTGATTTTCTCCCCAGTCTTCGTGAGTGAGATTTCCACGTAAATACAAGTGTTATTTAATTGTTTATGCATTGATATCTCATTTATATTATTCAATTGTACGAACGTTATTTATATAAGAAGCTAAAGATACTTCTTAGGTGCTCGAGTCTCTCCACTAATAAATGTAGAAATACTTGGCTATCCATGCTATTAGTGCATTGATGGAGTCATGACCATCAAAGACTTTACAACCTGGACCTTCCCATACATTTTGCTACATCGATGACCATTAATTTGGATCCATACTACGAATTTGGTCATCCTTCTCATGAGAACCTGAAGATATTTCAGCATTTCATAAGTGTTTTGGTAGTGTAGAGGATTGATGTGGGATAAGTGGGCGATAAGGCTCTGATGTAATGTTTTGTTTTGGTGTTTCGATAAAGGAAGAGATACCAGTTGATATTCCAACTAATATATTTGGATATTAGTGGGATAAGACAACTGTTGGTCAATGGATGGGGAAGCCTACTGAAATTCTGATGGATTGACCAAAAATGGTGCTTGTACTAGGATCATGATGTAATTTTGAGGAATATAGAAGAGTATTTGTCATACAAAAAAGTTTCTTCAGAATATGATATGATAGCAGATGACAAGAAAAGTTCTTTCTTCCCTGTAGAGAGTGCTAGGATTTATTTAGTCAAAAGGGTTCGATTCCTTCTCCTTTTCTTTTGAGTTAAGAATAATATTAACCAAACTTTCTCTATCACAAATTAGCCAAATGAATGCAATCAAATCAATCTGGGAAATCAAGATCTATATGACCATTTGAATGGAAGTATGAGACAAGAAAAACCTGGTCCTAAGATTCTCACTTGTTTATAAAATTCAGGGATGTTGCAGAACATGATTGAGTTTCAAGAATTATAAATAATCATGATTGGCAAGGATGTATATCACAAAATGTTAGGTGTAGTACTCGAGTTACCTTCTTTGATTATTTCTGCATTATTTTCTTATTTACTTTTCCGTCTAAACTTATGTTGCAATTTACCCAACACATCACTCTATAAAGAGTTGTAGGGTTTCTTTTGTGGAATAAGAACATTCATTTTTTCCAACTTGTTATTAGAGCAACGATCCTAGATCGGAGCTCCGATATCCCACCTTCACAAGCCTCTGAAGACAACCACCACAATTCCTTCTTTCTTCACCGCCGATGCCGATCCATAGGAGCAGCAGCACCCCCTGTTCAAGCTGCTGCCCCCTACCCAGTGTTGCCGACCCCTGCCCAACAATGCCTATCGCCGGACTGCCGCTGCAAGGCTCCGATCACAGCTCTTCACCGGCATCGTCGTCTTGAGCACCCTTCACTGAACAAGCTGCAACGTGTTATCCCTCACATTTCACCTACTACTAAGATTTTATGTGATGCACGTCAGTTGGGAAAGCATCACACAGCAAGTTTTCCTTCCAATTCTTCTCAGAGTTCTGTTATTTTTTATTTATTACAAATGAATGTATGGAGATAGATTAGGCCATCGTTTATATTTGCTTATTGTGGATGATTTTTCCAGGATATCATGGTTATTTATGTTAAAGAATAAATCAAAGGTTGGGTCTGTGATTGAGACTTTTTTTTTTGAGAAAAAGAAGGAATATTACCTGAGCTTGATAATCATCCCGTAAATATATTATATTTTGAGACATTTATTTTGCAAATAAAGACTCAATTTTCTACTATTGTAAAGATTGTACGTTCTGACAATGCCTTGGAGTTTTGCACAACTAAGTTAGCATCTTTTTATAAATCTCTTGGGATTGTTCACCTCATGCACACATACATCACAGCAGAATAGAGTTGAGAGGAAATACCGTTATGTGTTAGAT
Source organism: Thalassia testudinum (assembly GCA_037157565.1). NCBI lineage: Eukaryota > Viridiplantae > Streptophyta > Magnoliopsida > Alismatales > Hydrocharitaceae > Thalassia > Thalassia testudinum. The sequence goes on along the minus strand of JAZHRO010000003.1, from coordinate 134,649,949 downwards.
GTGGCTAGAACGTTACATATTTAGCATGATGCAGTATTAACTGCATGTTACTTGATTAAAAGATTGCCCAACTTAGTTATTCAGGAACAGGTTCCATGGTAGATTCTTAACCCAAAGAAGGAATTGTTTAATGTGACACCTTGTGTTTTTCGCTGTGTAGCCTTTGCCCATGTTTTAAGATCTGGCAGGGATAAGCCTGCTCTAAGGGCAGTGAAGTGTGTTTTTCTGGAATACAATAGCACCTAGAAAGGGTATAAATGTTATGATCCACGAGGCAATAAGCATTATGTGACTGCTAATGTCACCTTTCATGAGCATTTTCCATACTTCTCTATAGATGGTCATTATCACTGGTGATGATGAGACTTGAATAACTAAGGTCAAACACTATCTTACAGGAAAGTTTGTGATGGACCTAGGACAATTGAGGTATTTTATTGGGATTGAGGTGACAAGAGGCAAGGAGGGCATTGTGCTAAATCAGTGGAAGTACGCCCTTGATGTTCTACGTGAAATAGGTATCTTGGTGAATAAGCCTGCCAATATTCCTATGGATCCCAGGGTGTATCTTTATGATGTGAAGTTACAGATCACAGGCAACGATGCATATAGATAGCTAGTGGGCAAGCTATTGTATCTCACCTACTCATCCTAATATTTCGTTGGCAATGAAAAAACTTAGTCAGGTTATGGATAAGCCCACTAAGTAACATTGGGATGTAGCAATGCAGGTGCTCAGATACCTGAAGAGAGCTCCAGGACATGGATTATTATTCAACAAAGACACATCAATGACAGTAGTAGTGTAAGGGCCTGGGTTTCTAAAGCGCTTAATAGGCTAATTAAAATCTTAATTGGCTGCCTAATAATGGATTAAGGGCTTTTGAAACCTAAAGTTGGCAATGGTAATCTTGGGACTTAAGAAACCCTTGAAAACAATAACAAATGTTTATATAATAAAAGGATAAAGGGTTGTTTGCATAAAAATTTGCCTTGATATCCTTTCTTAAAACTCAAGTTGGGATTGAAGGGGCTCCTTCGTAAAATCTCTAACCCTTATATATATGCTAAGGCAACTTAAAATAAGCAAAATAACCTCATTTGTGCCTTCCCTCCCAAGCCTCTCTTCTCCTCAACGGTGGACTCCACACCACCTCCCCCACCATTACCGGCCAGCCTTCTCGCCAATGCTGCCGCCGACATCAGAGGAGCTGCTACAGTCGTCGTTGCTATTGTGATTGATGTTGTCGCCGCTTGTGCGTGGAAGACACAAGGAGTAGGAGGAGAAGCTCCTCTCTAGAGGTAGGGATTTTCCCTTTACTTGTACCTCCTTTTATTTCCTATGGTTAGGAGTTGTATCAAGGACTGGTTGGGAGCGAAATCAGTGTTTGGCATGCTTGATTTTGGGTAAGATGTGTTGTTTGTTGTGTTGGTGGGGTGTGTATGTGGTGATGGGATTTTTCTAGTTAGGGATTGCCCTAAGGTGGGACGGGGGATTTCTTTGCTCCATGATGCTACATGTATGCATGGGAATTGGCAGTTAGAGTTTCATAAGTTATGATGGTGATAAGGGTTGGTTTTGAGCCATGAAAGTTGTGTTGGAGGTCTATCTGGCTGCAACAGCCTTTTCTAACATTAGGTACTAGTTACCTAACATTAGGTGGCTGTAGGGTGACCTCCTAACGTTAAGTAACAGGTACCTAACGTTAGGTATCCTATTAAGTCTACTTATTATCTTGAAATTAGGATTTCTGAACTTAATGAACCTAAGGAGTGATCGAGCCTAGTCTATAACCTAATTGGGGGTCTAGTAAGTGCCCTAATAGGCGGGGAAGCGGTTAATTGCAGTTAAACCCTAGATGGGTAAGGGATGTTTCTAATTGAGCTTGAAGCTCTTAAATTGGACTAAAAGTGATCTGAATCAGCTAAGTAACCAATTAAATCTCACATGATGACATTAATGACTCAGTTCGAGCCTAATAAAGGAGATGCTTGGATCCCAAGGTCTTGGATAAGACCTCAGGTGATCCATTAGGTCTTTAAGATTTCCTGATTCAATACTGATCAGGGGAAAAAGGAAATTAGGATCGATTAGGTCAAATAGGTGAGCTTGTTGGGTGAGACACCGAGACTTTGTGAACAATGAGTTCACTGTTGCGGGTTGGAGACTTGGGAGTTGGTAGTTGAGTCTACCAGAGTTCAAACTTGGAACTGGGATTGATCCTGGTTGGGTGTCGCCAAGTGCCATCATGGAGATGAGGCACTAGGAGGTGTCGAGTCTGAGTCGACAAGAGGTGTTCTGAGATCTCAAGTGAAATAATTTCCAGGGGTCTCAGGTCCATAACTCGAGGGATCCTGAGAGGAATGGTTTCCAGGTATTCTCGAGTAATGGGGATCATGCGAATCTTAAGTGGAATAGTTTCCAGAGATCTGGATGGGTAAGGGATCGTGAGATCTTGAGTAGAATAGTTTCTAGGGATCTCATGCAACAACGTTGAGGATCGTGTGAATAAGTTTCCAAGGATTCCGACATCGAGTAAACGTATGATCTTGAGTGGAATAGCTTCCAGGGATCATGGGCAACGAGAAGTGGCTCCCGCCGAATCTTTTGGACCGGGTACTCAAGGATTCTTGAGTGGAATAGTTTCCAGGGACTCTGAGTACAGTCAACGTTCCAACGACCAAGGGTGCAAAAATCAGCCTATGTGGTCAATTAATCGGCCGCATAATTGTATGAAGTCAAAAAACGAACCAGTCTACCCGATTAATCGGCCGTTTATCTAACTAATCAATCGATTAATCGGAAGAGTAAGTTTTAAGATTTCAATTTTTTTTAGCTTTGATGCACGAGCAATGCACCCCCAAATCAAAACCTAACTAAACCCGATGCCTAAATGCACCCAACTAAACCCAACTTCCCAACGCGCGAAAGCCTCAACTCTAAGCAAAACCCTCAAGTCTTGAGTGCTTCTTGTCTCCTTTATCCCAGCTTGTCTTCTTTATATCTATTATACACTAATCTTAGTTTATTTATCTTATTTTGTGTTGTGATCATGATAATTATTTATTAGAAACTATGTTGAGAGAATATGTATATCAAAAACATAATATTCGTATATATATGATATTTCAATTCATATATATATATATATATATATATATATATATATATATATATATATATATATATATATATATATATATATAAAATTTTAAACATTGAAAAATACTACACCACTTAATCCGCGATAAATCACCTGCATACCATACAGTCCTTGGTGACATCACCGACTGAATACCGATTACCGATTTCTACAGCTATGCCGCCAACCGAAGCGGGTATCTTTTGTCTAGTGGACATGAGTGTTTTAATCTTTCCCCATGCCAAGGAGGGGTTAGGGTACAAGTGTACAATTGAAGATGGCACATCGAGATCTTCAATATGAAGAATGGTTGATTTAGTCACTCCAGGACTCGGAATGGCAGATAACAAGATCTTGGATCGTTAAAATAGTTGTGTTAGAACGTGCTACTTTAATCAAGGGAATGATTAGTGGGCTAAGACCATGGTGGTTGATTAGGTTAATCCAGGTTAAGGTTGAAACCTAGGGCTCTAAGTTTAGGCTAGGGATCTAGTCGGTTAGTGAAACTATGCACGCCTTGCTTCTATTGGATTACAATAATTATTTGTTCCCTACTGAGTCGATTGGCCCATCCCTACTTTGTGACCTACTTTCAAGTGGTTGCCGTCGTGCGTCATCAACGCACAAGATTTATCGATGTGCTATTGTTTGGCTGGGACATTTGGCAGGTAACCTTTATGCGTTGATTTTACAGCAAATTTATATTTTATTTGCCAAATTAGTACATGTTTAACTTGTACTGTACATCTTCACATGTGTCACTCTCTCGAATTTCCTTCTATTTCCTTATAAAATGGAATTCTTGATAGCTCGACTTAGCTAGATACAACCCTAATTAAATAGACCAACACCTTTTCTGTTGCCATTCCCCTAAACTCCGACCCTTGTTGGAGGCCTGGGTTTTTTGGGCATGACAGGTAGGCTATTCTGATGCCAACTATGCTGGATGTTTGGCTGATCGAAAGTCTACTACAAGATTTTGTACTTACGTGGCAAGAAATTTAGTTACTTGGCAAAGCAAAAAGCATGGTGTAGTATCTCAATCCAATATTGAATCTGAATTTAGGGCCATGGCTCAGATGACAACAAAGATAGTTTGGGTGCGTTCGCTACTTTAGAATTTATATATCCAGGTTAAGGAGCCCATGAAGATGCAGTGTAATAATCGTGCTGCCACCTATATTACAAATAATATAATGTTTCATGAGCATACCAAACATGTTGAGATTGATTTCCATTTCACCAGGGACCTTATCTAGTGTGGGAACATCTATACCACTTACGTCACATCTGAGGACCAGACAGCAGACATCTTTCAAAGCCTTTACCTCGTTCATCCTTTGATGTCTGTTGTTTCAAGTTAGACATGATTGATATTTATGCTCCAACTTGAGATAGAATATTGAAATATATCCCTTCAATCTATTTTTATATTATGCGGATGCTATTATAATTTTTCTATTTTCTTATATTATGTACTACGATTGTTCCCGCACCTTTCTATATAAAGAGGTGTAAGGTTTCTTATTGAAATAAAATTGATCATTTTCTCCGATTGTCTGCATTACCCTCAATTTCAGTGGTACCACAGATAATTATATCATGTTCATCATGGAAAAGAAAGGGTCCCCCCACAACCAACAGCCTGATAAACATTTTCCCATTCATAATTCCTTCATTTTTGTTTTGGTGGCCCCCTGTCTCATATGAGATAAAGCCATTTCAAAAATTCTAGACTTTCAATTCAGGAACTAATGCCATGTGCATATTATTTCATAAAATGGTGCAGAATCTTTGAAGATGTTAGTCTAAGGGTATACACAGGTCGAGTTCAACCCAACCCAACTTGATTAGGTTGGGTTGGATTGGGTTGAGAGTTATAATGAGTTGAGTTGGGGTGAGATTTTCCCAACACGATAAAATATGGGTTAAGTTGGATTTGAAGTTTAACTAACCCAACCCAACAAACAACTCGATTTACATATATATACTATATGTATATAATATATATAATATATTGTATGTACATAGATATTATACATATATAAATAATTATATAATATATATATCTATTATAAGGGTCGCCAAGCTATATATCCAAATTTAAAACCTTATTTTGAGTCTCAACATCTCAGGCACATGTCGCACATTACACCACGCAGATCACCCACGAGCACATGATACTGCCTTACTTTGTGCTCGTCCACCCAACGACTGGGATACCAATCTATGCCATGCTTCTCATGACCATCCTAGTGATGTGCCATACAATCTTCTTGAGCCTTGACGTACTGGCAGAAGTCCCCATCATCGCAATGGCACCGCTTGCCGTGGTGTGTTTGTATAAATAAGAAGTCTTCACTATATAAAGATGTGTAGGATTCTTTTAGAATAATAAGTTGAATCATTTTGTCATATTTAGTATCAAAGTGCGATCCTAGATCGGGTTCTAGTATCCCATCAAGCATCTAGCCCTCCAAACCCTACACCTAAACCCTTTCTCTCCTCTCTCACCATCGTCTCCTCTCTCGTATCGGTGTCGTACACTACAGGACAGCACAACCAGCTCCTACTGCTCTACACCACCCCTACAAGGTGCATTACCCCGCCTACTGCACTCCACCAGCAACGTAAGGGCATCGTTGGTCCAACCAACCGACAATAGCGGTTGAAGAGGGCCAGGGACCCTCAAGGGTGCTACTAGGGACCATTTAGGCTCCAGTGAATGCCCCTACTATGTGTAAGGGTCCCTACATGATCTAAGGCATCGATTTCGGGTCTCCATTTGCCTGAATATCCATGTTTAAGGTTTGATCAGCTGATCTAATGGTCTCCATGATCTGAAATCAGATTTCAGCTCTACTTCTATGCATGTTTCCTAGTCTACAAGGCTTGGGATGGCTTCCTCTAGCAATTTTAAGGTGTCATCGAGCATTGTTTCCAAGATCGAGACCTATAAGAGTCCATTTTTCAATCCCATAATCAAGTTGGACGAGACAAATTATCCTAGGCGATCTCAAACATTCCTCGTGACAATGGAAGGTTATGATTAGGAACACATCTTGCTAGAGTCCGAGCTGACAATGAAGATCGAGAAATACGCCACATGGAAGAAAGATAATGCTATGGTCAAAGCATGGTTGATGAATTGCATGATCTTATGAATTAGGGATGAGATCATATACTACCCGACGGTCAAGGCAATGTGAGATAGCCTTCGTGACACATACTCGCATGAGAACTTGTCTCAGGTTTTTCAAATTAGTCACTAATTGTCTCAGTTGAAGCAGAAGGAGCACTCTCTTTCACAATACTACTCCGCCCTAAAGGGGTTTTAGGAGAAGTACAATGTATACAGGCCCGCCTATACATGCACCATACGGAGGGAGTATTGTAGAGAGGCTATTATTCATCAGCTTTTGTCAGGACTTAGGTCCAAAGTATGTTGTTGCTGGTTCACAAATTCTCACTTTCTGAACTCTCTACCATGGAGGAAGTATATAGTTGTTTGAGTCAGAATGTTGTGGTCATACCTCAGACTGAGCACAGTGTAGGTTAGGCCTTTGCCCTTGGTGCAGTCGCTAGACGTGGTGACAAGGTTTCAAATGTCAATAGCGATATCGTATCAATAAGTCAAAAAGAGGATATGTTGGGGATATATCAGAGATATATCGTTGATATCGATGAATTTTGGGGAAATTACTGAAAAAGACTCAAAATGAACCAAATATCACAAATTTAATGAAATTAAAGAAATGACTAGAAAACAAATCATAAATTTTGAATAAATACATAATAAAAACACATTACTGGTATATCAACAAAGTCATATCATAGCAATGAAAAGAAAATGTAGATAACATAAAAATTAATGTAGACAACATTAATCTAACTAATAATCAAGTATATCAAGAGATTGAATTTCAAGATCACCAATAACCAAGGTTAAAACATGGTCATTTAGGCAACGAAATCACTACAAAATTGGAGTTTAATTAAGTATCTTATTAAATAATGTGCAGACAACATTAATCCAACCAATAATCAGTATATCAATAGATATAATTTCAGGATGAATAGTAATCAAGCTTAAAAATATGATAATTTAGGTCATAAAATCATCACCAAATTAAGGTTTAATTAGGGACCGTACTAAATTAGTGTCTAGATAGCATTAATCAAGCCAATAATCAAGTATCTAAAGAGATTGACTTCGGTATGAACAGTAATCAAGATTCAAAACATGGTGATTTGGACCTAATAATGCAAAAAAATTAAAGAATATGGTGCTTACCTTGTTGAGAGATCATACAAGGTTGAAAATTATCCAAAAAGATAGTGTACAAGCAAATTTTAGAGGTTTAGTAAGGTAGCTGCTGTGTGGAAGAGAAGTGAAAGGGAAATGAAGAGGGCAGCAACAGAATTAGCCGACATGACCAACATATCGCCCATGTCGGGCATGTTGTCAAAATAATATAAATTTTGTGTTAAGGGGCTCCAATTTTAACGATGTCCCCGATATAACTCGATATCGGTAACAAATCGACCAATATTAGGGAAAAAAATATAATGGGGAGGGGGGTGTCGATATCTCTTAGGCCATCAATACCGACTGTCACTGATATCTTTCCTTAGGTGATATATCGTCAATATCTTGGAAAAAAGATATTCCCGTGATATCGATATGAGTCATGTTCGGGATATGGATATATCGCCGATATATCGCTGATGTATCGAGATATCTGATTAACGTGATTTCTACACTAAAAGTTGAGTTTGAAACCCGTCGTTGCAATGACATAAAAATCCATAATTAGATAATTTTTACCGAAACTCCGGTGACTCCCGAATCGAACACAAGGAGACAAACATTTAATCAAAAATCGCGTTGGAATTATTGCTACGAAAGCATATTAGCTGGTTGAAATTAATCAACTAGCTATTCTACTTAAAGAATAATTAATAGAAGAAAGAGAAATAATAATACAAATAAAGAGAAAATAGGGAGAGAATAAACAAATGTTTCATAATGATAGCATCATGTTCATTACATCTTGCTACACTACAAAGCTGTAAATCTACACTAGAAAGCGATAAAAAGAGAAAGGGGTGAGAAGTTATCATCCTCGACGACTACTTGAAGGACGAGCAGCATTAACGAAGTGCCCAAACGAAGGTGGTGAGATGCTGAACGAAAGCGGATGAAGCTGGAGGACGGAGGACAGAATAAGGTAATGCCACAACAGAATCCGCTTCCCAAACGACAGTGAAAAAACCGCAGAATGCTCCACAAAGGGGGTGAGAAAAGGAAAAATTATTTTACTCTAGATCTAATAGAGCATCCTGTGTATGGGTCCAACTTGTAGAGCTTTAGAGGGGGTGAGAGAAGAAGAGAAGGGGTGAGAAAATATGGAGGGGTAGGCCTTTCATAGTTATAGGAATGAGGGGCATAAAGGTCTTTTTCAAAGCTTAAAATTTAATATAGGCCATTTAGTGACGATTATGTGTGTCACTGAAGGCAAGCGTTGCTGAAGCCACGCCTCAATCTCCGTCGTTCGCCTCCGATCCAAGCGTCCATGCCCCGCCACATGGACTTGCCCTTAGCCTTCAACCATTGTGCGCGACATCACACCTAATCAAGATCTGCCATCCAATCGTGTGATCGGATGGCTTAAAATCGTGCAGGCGGTTCACCTTACCACGCGCGTAATGCCCACGTGCGATCACGCGTCATCGCGCGCGTGCGTGCACAACTTCATTTGGCGCATTAAGGGGCACCACGTAGCAACTTCACAACCGTCTGCGTCGCATCCAACGGCCGAATTTCCTCACGAGCCGCTCCACGAATTCCACCACTCGCCCCGATTCGAGTGCGTGTCACGCGTCGTGCATAAGGCGCACGATTGCTGCGCTGCACTTAAATCTGTGTCATGTTTAGGATTTAATGCTCGCACACCCTCAACCATTGGATGAAGATCCAACGACCAAGGATGAGCGAGCTTTTGTCTTCATAGGCTGAGCAGCGGCAGGAAGGAGTGACGTAGCGAAATCTGGGCCATTGGATGGCAATCCAACGACTCAGATCAGTGGTTGCGACTCTTTAAGAAGCTGGGCAGGGTGCAGTGATGACCAAGGATGAGAGAGCTTTTGTCTTTAGAGGTTGAGCAGCAACGGGAAGGAGTGACGTAGCGAAATATCGGCCGTTGGTGATCCAACGACTCAGATCAGTGGTTGTGGCTCTTTAAGAAGCTGGGCAAGGTACAACAGGCGGTCTGGATGGCACCACGTGACGCCATCTGGGTCGTCCATCTTTTTTTGCCCGTAGGTAGTGTCACAAATGTCGAATTGGATCGATTTTCGCACCGTTGGGCTACGATCATTAATCTGAACCCATCCGTGCGATTGGATTTGTCATATGAGGTGTGGATTTAACACTACCTTGGCCCTTGACCTCTGATCTTTCTTGAATTGTATCTGATACTACGAAGGTCCGATCGAGGCGATCTCGGAAGTGTTGGACTCTGATCGTCGCCCTAATCAGATTCGTATGATTAGATCTTCAATCCGAGGCCCCGAAATGATATCGTCCTATCCCCTGACCACAAAAAAGTAAATTAACCTAAAATTTATACAAACTTAATCTAAATGTATAATGATGCATGTTGTGTAATATTTATAATGCATGATGCAATTATACATCTAAGAACACATATTAATAGATGGTTTTTGTGGCATAGATGTGTCTACATCAATATCTATTTCCATACGTAAGGCTAAAGGAGTACCTTCCACCCATGGATGTGGGAGAGGATGAGGCGTGTCTGGTAGGATTCATACTACGTGCACCTTCTGTAATAAGGTTGACCAAGTGAAGGCTTTATGCTGGGCTAAACATGAGAGGCTTCAATTGCTAACCAAGCCATAGTGACTTTAGAGAAGCAATTAGATGTACCTATTCCTCGAGCTAATTATGTCTTACCTAGCACCTTTCTCAGCTAACACAGGAGCCAACCACACCATCTACTGAGACCACTGCCTTTACCTCCTCATCAGGTACAGATATATGTGCTCAGGTTTCTACGAGTATGACATTGTTGGTAGATTATGGTGCTTCCCATCATTTTTCAGGAGATCAGAGATGCTTTAGTAGATCATAGTCGGTACACTATGATAGACTAGCAAGTTGCCAATGGTAGACATGCCCAGATCAATTATTAGGGGAAGGTAGCAATTTCCCCTATCATGAGATTCTGTTGTTTTCTTTGTCCCTTATTTCTCTTTGAATTTGTTGTTTGTCAAAAAAATTACAAAGCAACTTAATTGTCGTGCTATCTTTGATGATGTGAAAACCCATGATTTTCAGGTTCTGCTTGAAGAGTTAGAAGGGTTGCAACCGGCTTCTGGTACGGATATGTTTGGTTGGGATAAAGGTGAGTTCTCGGTAGCGGCTGCTTACAGGAGATTGTCCACTGGAGATCCCATGGTTGAGGTGGATCTGGTGAGGGACTGCAGACAGATTTGGAAGGCCGCATGTCCTTTAAAGGTCAAGATTTTTGTCTGGCTACTTAGGAGGAGAAGGCTTGTGACCAAGGCTTGGAGGGCGAAATGGGCTCCTGGAGAGAATAAGGTCTGCCCTTTCTGTGGAGGTAGGGAGGAGGAGATAGACCACCTTTTTTTCACTTGCACGTTTGTGGTGCAGATATGGGGTCGAGTGGGAGCGGGGTGGTGGAAGTGTCGATCTTTCGAAGATTTTTGGCACAACTTCAGAAGCGGAGGAGGTGATGTTGGACGGATCATCTTCCGTACAAAGGAGAGGGCGAGGCCGTTGGCAATGTTATGGGGCATTTAGTTGAGCAGGAATGCTGTGGTCTTCAGGGGCCAGAGACCTTATGTGGAGAATTTTGTTGACTATGTTATTTCCTTGTTTAATCTTTGGTGTGGATCCTTTTGAGTGGGGGACCTTGGGGTCTGCCTATTGTATTTGCGATGGCTGCTGATTATATAATTTATATATTTGGGTAGTTATCACTCTGGATAACTACCCTTTCCTTTTTCAAAAAAAAAATCTTTGATGATGTGAGGTGTATCCTTAAGGACAAGCTGACGGGGAGTACAATTGATGGTGAACATGAAGAGGGGGTATCGCCTAGTCCATACTTCACTTTCAACTACTTATCGAAGAGACACTAGTTCTACTGCTAGAAGTGCCTTGTAGTGGCACTGTTACCTTCATCACCCTTCTATAGATAGGCTCAGACGCATCACCCTGCAAATTTCACCTACTATCGAAATGCACTATGATGCATGTCAACTTGGGAAGCACTGCAAGCTGACAGATTCCTTCTAGTACTGGGTTGGGGACTACTATTGTCTTTCAGTTATTACATATGGATGTTTAAGGTCCAAGTTAGATTCCTAACGGATAAGGTCATCGTTATTATTTAGTTATGGAAAATAATTCTTCTGGTTGTCTTGGTTATTTTTATTAAAGAATAAATTCGATGTTGAACATGTTATTGAGACATTTTTATTGGAAATAAAGTATCAGTTTTATTATGTTCCTGTTAAGATTGTCAAATCCGATAATGCATTGATTTTTGTACTACCAAACTAGCAACCTTCTATAGGTCTCATGGTATTATATGTTAAACCTCCTAGCCCCATACTTCACAGCAAAATAGTTTGGTAGAGAGTAAACACAGATATTTGTTAGATGTGGCTCATACATTACTTATTCATCATTGTGCACCACATTTGTACTGGGGTAACGTAGTTCTCACTGCAAGCTATCTTATTAACAGGATGCCTTCTTCCGTTTTGCATGAACGGACTCCTTGGCATATTCTTTATCTTGAGAGTGATCTATTCCAATAACTACCTCGTGTGTCTTGGTGTGTAGCATATGTGCATCTCCTGGGACCAGGGAGAGATAGGGGGCATCAAGGACCATGAAATGCATTTTTCTTGAATATTCAATAACATAGAAAGGGTATAAATGTTTTGATTTAATGACTAGTAGAAACAATGTGAGTGCAAATGTTATATTCCATGAGTCTGATCCTTATTTTTCACTTACGACATTAAAATTGTCACCAGAGGTAGAGTTTGCACCCATGCCCGTTCCTCCAGTTCCCATAGATAGTCCAACACCTGACACTGACAGTGATGATTCTAAGACTATTCCTACACATGACAGTGAAGATAATGATCAAAGGTTCAGAGATCTGCCAGTTACATATCAGTTACCTGTTACAAATAGCACACCACCTTCCCCCCCAATTCTGTCCCACCTTCCTCCCCGAGTTAGGTATGTAATGAGAGCTCTAACCAATGTGTTGCTAGTGGTGATTGTACAGGTCAAGTTGATGTTGTTCCTAATGATGACCTTCCTATAGTTATTCGAGAGGGGCCATGCTCTTGTGCACAGTACCATGTGGCTAGGGTGGTCTCTACAACGAATCTGGGGACTGCTTTTGGACCGTTTACTATTGCATTGTCTGCAACGCAGATACCTTCCTCATACCAGCAAGCATTACTTGATTCAAAATGGTGTCAAGCCCTAGAGGATGAGATGGCTACTCTTCAGGCTCAACAGACATGGGATCTTACTCCACTTCCAGATGGTGCTCTCGCCTAATGGGATCTTGTTGGGTCTTGAAATACAACCCTGATGGGTTAATTCAAGGTATAAGGCTCAATTGGTAGCGAAGGGGTTCACTAAAATGTATGGCATAGGCTTCCTCAATACTTTCTCCCCCGTGGCTTGTCTGTCGATGGTCTAGATTCTTATATCAGTTTCCACCCATAAGGACTGGAAACTTCACTAGCTTGATGTGAGAACACCTTCCTATATGGAGATCTTTAGGATGAGGTCTACATGCAGCAATCTCCTAAGTTTGAGGTTTAGGAGGAGTGTATATGCAGGCTGAAGAAAGCCATCTAGTCTTAAGCATATCCCGAGAGCATGGTTCGAGAAGCACTTGGAGGTGATGGAGAAGATGGGTCTGAAGCGATCTTTGTCAAACCATTCCTTATTTATCAGGAAGAGAGGAGCTTGGTGGCTCTTTTGGTATATGTTGATGATCTCGTTATTACTGGAGATGATGAAGTCGAAATAACTGACATCAAACAATCTCTTGCAAGCAATTTGTTATGAAGGATTTGGGTCAGCTGCAATATTTCCTTAGGATTGAGGTAACCAAAAGCAAGCAAGCAATTATTTTATCCCAGCGCAAGTAAGCTCTAGATGTACTTCCGAAGACTGGTATGTTTCCAAGCCAGCCAATATTTCCATTGACCCCAAGGTGCATCTATATAATGAGGAGGTAGAGCATGTAAACAATTAGGCATAAAGGCAACTTGTTGGGAAGTTATTGCAGCTAACGATTACCTGACCAAACATTCCATTTGCTATGAGCAAACTTAACCAGTTTATGGATAGACCGACTAAACAATATTGGAAGGCAGCTATACAGGTGCTTAGATACTTAAAGAAAGCACTTAGACATGGGTTACTCTTCCAGAGAGGATCCCCTATGACAGTGGTTGGGTACTCAGATGCAGATTATGTAGGATATTTGGCAGACATGAAGTCCACCACTGGTTTCAACACATTTGTAGCAGAGAATCTGATCAACTAGAGAAGCAAGAAACAGGGACTTGTTTCCAGATCTAGTGCCAACTAAGAGTACAGAGCTATAACCAAGACAGCTCCAAAACTGATCTGGGTGAGATCTCTCCTACAAGATTTACATGTCCAAATTCAAGAACCTATGTAGATGAGACGAGACAACCGGGCAGCTATGTATATTGCCAAAAATCCCATGTTTCATATGTGCACCAAGTATGTCGAGGTGGACTACCACTACACTAGAGACTTGATTTAGCATAGGATGTTGCGTACTACTTTTGTTGCGTCTAAAGACTAGACAGTAGACATCTTCCACGTTCTACTTTCGATGTCTATTGTTCCAAGCTGAACATGATTTGTTGGATTTGTTCACCACAAGCTAGGTATTGTTCACCACAAGCTACCCAATCTCGATTTGTCGAATTTTTTTTTTTAAACTGCGCTTGAACGATGAAATAATCACACTCAAAAGCTCGACAGATAGAGCCTTTACAAATGTTGTAGACTGCATTTCTTGCACTCGCAAGTGAGGTGGCAACACTTGAGGCACCTAACACACCACATGGATGCACTAAGGTTAGTGAGGTGAGAGTGGTGATGACGACAATGGGTCATCATCATCCATCCTTCATCCATAGGGGACTCCAAGTTGCTACAGCATGCAATGCGAGGAGTAGGGCATTCCTGGGATGCATTGTCAAGGATAGGGGGGTTGTCCGAGGGAAGGGGGTTGGGGTGTGGGTGGAGCAAGTGGATCACTCATCCCCATGGTTCCTTTACTATTTATTTTGGTTGTGGATGTTCTAGCAATGAGCTCTATTATGGCCATTTCAGCTTAGTCATTTCTTCAACTTTTTGTAGGGCAAATTGGGATACCACCGCTCTTGCATTGTGCCAAATCTCTCCAATTCTATGGACATAAGGGGGCCTTTATGCTAATTATAAGTTTTTACTTCTCCTCGAACCATCCACACCAACATGCATGACATTAATACATTACAAATGTATATCCTCTAGTAACTTCCTATCTTGTATCTAGCATTATGCATCAAACGTGACATGAATTTTTAGTTATTGGGTTATACTTCTTATTTGCATATTGATTGAAAGTCTAACTCTTCTTTGTCCTCTTCTTCATGAACTATAAGCACCATGAATATTTTTATCAAAATGATTCTCCAAGTTATATTTTCAGGTTGTTGTCTACTCCTATTTTATCTCTACTTGCTTTACCATGTTTAGTGCATTCATGCTATTTTTATTTTGATCTAGATATGCATTATTATTTACCCAAACCTCTCTCTCTATAAGAGGTATTGGGTCCTTTTCTAAGCAATACGACATTTCATTTTTCTCCTACCCTTATATCAGAGCATGGTCTTAGGCCGAGTATCTACTATCCCACCGAAAAAGAACCTCCAAACCCTAACCCTAACCTCCTTTTTCCCTTCCTCACCGCCGCCGACCTACTTTATCAGACTGGCACCCTCCTCTTCACTGTTGTCGACTACAGCAGGGACAACCAAGGGCTACAGCGATGCCTGGGGGCCCTGTTGGCCCCTGCAGCTACTATTGTGGAAATCTAGGCAGATCAAGAACGGGTGACAACCATGGAGCATGTTGATAGTCGCCCTCTAGGACGAACTTACCATCCTCTAATGGGTCACCACCCCCTGGTGATCGCCGTCCCCTGTTGATCTTCGTCGGGGTGGCCTTCCTCTTTATGCTGGCAGACTCCAACCTGGCAGCGGCCTTTGTGCTTCATGCCTCCGCCGCTCTTCATCATAGTACTGCTGCTACTGTTGTTGCCCGTCGCCCGCTGCTGGTGATAGGTCCATCAAGTGACCCAACACTGCTGGTGTGCAGTACTGCTGGATCAGGGGTCTTTATGCTTGTGTAGCACTGCTTGGTTGATGTTACAGAGGGTCACCTGCCTTTGTGGGGTGCACTGGGCATCCCCTAGGCCTTAACGTACCCCGCTTCCTTGCATAGGGGGTGTTGTTTGTGTGTTGGAGGTGTTTCTCAGATCACAGAAGCTCTGGATATTCACGTCTAAGGTCTGATCCACCCTGGTTGATGCTTCCTATGGTCTGAAAAAATATATATATTCAGATCATAATTTGGTTGTCTTTCCTGTCTTGATGGCACTAGATACCGCTACTGCGACAAGGATGGTAGATTATGCGGGTGTGATGCTGCAAGAGCATAACAGGAATCACCGTAGTGCAGGATGGTTGATTGATTCTGGTGCTTCACAGCATCTTTGTGAGAATCAGGCCTAATTTAAGTCACTCAGTTCCATTGCACCAGGGAGAATGGTACAGGTTGTTGATGGCAGGCACACTCCAGTTGTTGGTCAAGGGGAAGCATCTATTACCCCCACATTATTACTGCCGAGAACACTACATGTACCAAAGTTTTCCGTAAGCTTGTTTTCCGTGACCAAGATCACGAAGGATCTTCGCACAGGGTTATTTTCGATGAGATTGGATGTATTGTCCACGATAAGTTCACTGGGAAAATCATCGCCAGAAGTATAGAGGAGAATGGTCTTTATTACTTTAGCCAGAAGCCATTTACAGGAGCTAAAAGGCATGATAGTGGGAGTGCCTTACAATGGCACACTCGTCTAGGTCACCTGCCTCTAGATTGCCTCAAGATGGTGATTCCACATATTTCACCTGCTACTACTATTAGGTGTGATGCTTGCCAATTAGGTAAGCATCATAGGTCTTCTTTCCTGCAAGTACTCCTAGATCAGCAGCTACTTTTGAGTAACTCTATGTAGATGTCTAGGGACCGAGCAGAGTTCTAAATAGGATCGGACATCGTTATTATCTTGTTGATGATGATTTTACCAAAGCATTCTAGGTGTTTCTTCTGAAGAACAATAGAAATGTTGGTGTTATAAAGACTTTTCTTGGAGATCAAGACTCAATATTCTACCACAACGAAAATTGTACGGACAAATAATGCCATCAAGTTCTGCACTGCTAGACTTGCGAAATTCTACAGGCTCGTGGGATTATCCACCAGACCACTTGTCCCCATACCTCGCAGCAGAATGGGGTTGCAGAGCGGAAACACAAACACCTATTAGAGGTTACCCGCACTCTTCTTATCCACCACAATGTTCCACAAAGATACTAGGGGGACGTTTTAACAGCGTGTTGCCTCATTAACAGGATGTCGAGTTCAGTCCGTCATAAGCAGATACCGATTATTCTGTTACATCCAGATGGTAAGCTTTTCCACGTGTCTACCAAGACTTTGGGTGTATTACTTTTGTTCATGAGTCATCATCAGGCTATGCCAAGCTTACTCCTTGCGATGTTAAGTGCATCTTCTTAGGGAACTCCAGGAGTTAGAAGGTACACCAATGTTATAATCACATCCAACACAGACATTATGTCAGCGCTGGTATGACTTTTCATGAGACAACATATTTTTTTGTTGCTGGACAAACGAATGTTCATGATGATGTAGCTTCCATGCCCATTCTTCCTATTCCACTTAAGGTGATTCCGATTTCCATACCTCTACCGACTTCTTCGGGCTCCATTACCCCTTGAATGACTACCAGCAATTGCATGGTCCGCTGCGCACATATAGTAGACCTCATGCAACACTACAGAGGCCACCGCCCGCACCAGTGATTGATATTCCACAAGCAGTTAAGATGGGTTCTGATGATAGTGATCTAGTTCAACCCGATCCCCCCCGACACTGTAGATCACAATAGTAGTAAGGTGCCTTTTGCAAAATCTCAGTCAGAGATATCAGATAATTCTGACCTTCCTACTACCATTAAGAAGATGCCCCACACATGAGTCCAAATATTGTGTTGCAGATAGTTTGACTACAGATGATCTTAGTTCTCAGTTTGGCAAGTTCTGCCAAGCACTTACAACCTCACACATTTCATCTACCAACCAACAGGCCACATCAAGCTATGGAGGACGAGATGGCAGCACTTCGGAGTAGATAGACTTGGGAGCTCACCTCGCTTCCTACAGGCTCGGGACTAGTTGGCTCCAGATGGATGTTTCCTTGAAGTGCAACCTTGATGGGTCCATTTCAAGGTATAAGGCCAGGTTGGTGGCAAAGGGGTTCACCTAGAAATATGGGGTGAACTTCTTTGATACTCTCTCCCGTTGCGCAACTTGCCACTATTCAGGTATTTATCTCTGTTGCTGCTCGTAGAGATTAACAGTTACATCAGCTTGATGTGAAGAATGCTTTTCTATATGACAATCTTTAGGATGAGATTTACATGCAGCAACCCCAGGTTTTAAAGTTCAGGAGTGTAACTGCAGACTCAAAAAAGCCATCTATGGCCTGAAGCTGAGCTCGAGAGCCTGGTTTTAAAAGCTTCCAGATGTACTACAGAAGATGGGGATGCAGAGATCTTCAGATCATTTTTTGTTTGTCAGGAAAACAGAGAATGACGTGGTAACTCTACTGGTTTATGTAGATGACCTGATTATCACTGGCGATGATGAGGCTGGAATTAGGCAGGTCAAGAAATCTCTTGCACAGCAGTTTGTTATGAGAGATCTGGGCCAGCTTAGATACTTCATGAGGATCGAGATCGCTAGGAGCAGAGATGGAATTATTCTTTTTCAACGCAAGTATGCGTTAAATGTTCTTCAGGAAATAAGTATGTAGGGGTCCAAGCCAGTTAATATTCCTATAGATCCCATGTCACATCTTCATGATGAGGAGGCAGAGGCACCTGATAGTAGAGCATACAGATAGCTTATGGGTAAGTTGTTATACCTGACTATTACCAAACCTGATATTACCTTGGCAGTAGGCAAACATAGCCAGTTTATGGAAAGGCTGACGAAGCTGCATTAGCAGGCAGCTATGCAAGTGCTAAGATACTTAAAGAAAGCACCAGGTTATGGTATTCTCTTTTAGAGAAGCTCTCCTATGACAATGGTAGGATATTCCGACGCTGATTATGCAAGATATGTGCTTGACAAGAAATCCACCACTGGTTTCTGTATCTTTGTGGCTGGTAATCAGGTTACCTGAAGGAGCAAGAAATAGGAGGCAGTTTCTCGCTCTAGTGTAGAGTTAGAGTATAGGGCGATGGCCCAAATTGCTGCAGAGATGGTCTGGATACGGTCTCTACTACATGATCTACATGCCCAGATTGAGGAACCTATAGCGATGCGACAATCAAGCGGCTACATACATAGCCAACAACTGGATGTTCCATGAGCACACCAAACACGTAGAGGTTGATTGCCACTACACCAGAGATCTCATAGAGCATGGTTTATTGCGTACTACTTATGTTGCATCCGAAGATCAGACTGCTGATATGTTCACTAAGCCTCTACCTCAATCGGCATTTGACTATTGCTGTTCCAAGCTGAGCATGATTGACATCTATGATCTAACTTCAGGGGAAGTATTGAGACCCCTATTTATCTCTACTTATTTTACCATTTTTGATGTATTATTGCTATTTTTATTTTGATCTGATCATACACTGTTATTTATCCAAACCTCTCTCTATAAAGCGATAGTGGATCATTTTCTAAGCAATAAGACATTTCATTTTTTCCTACTTTGTCTATTACAAAGGGTTTAGAACAACAGCGATCATATATTCATGAAAAGTCAATCATAAAGGACTTACAGTTTTTGGATCAATTGCCACTCCAGAGAGAGTTCCACCGGAAATCCTAAATGACACCTGCACAACAAAAGCAGCATCAGACTGATGCAGAGAGAGAGAGAGAGAGAGAGAGAGAGAGGAAAAAATATGAAGCCAGAACATAAATGGGTAGATTGCCAAATAAGAACTCAGTTTCACTTTTACAACCTCTATTTTGCTCAAATAAGTTTTGTTATTTGTTACCTTCAGGACTAAGCAAAAGCATTTCCAAAGAGCATGTTTTCTATTAGATACAACCAGAGGATAACCTCAAAGCCCAACAAATATGTGAGTAGCATGCAGTAGCAAACTTGAATCCTCAGCATTCTTGAGTAATCTTGTATCAAGATCTTTTTTATGCGATATAACAAGAGCATGACCTCAACGTTCAACAGGCACGAAAGGTCCTGAACTTGGACCCCAATTGCAACATTGTATCTACAGGCTTGTAAATAGTGGTTTAGCCCATTTTCCGAAAAAAAAAAAAAAGGTACGGATAAGCTACCCAGCCATCCTAAGTGATACTCCGCTAATACCCAGCCACACCAAGGAATCACACCAGCAAATCAGTTATTGAACCAAATTTTACATCAAGATTTTTGTGACCTTATTTTTTTTCTATACGAATAAATAGCCATTTTTGTTTCTTTGCTTAAATGAGGTTGGCTATTTGGATTCTTTACCTTCACTCAGATATATTTTGAGACATTTCTGAATTTAAATTAAAATAATTGAGGTCATACTTAATAGTTTCCTTCCAACACTTCTTTGGTCTCCCTCGCCCTCTCATAGCAAGTTCAACCTTCAACTCCTCGCATCTCCTTACTGGGGCAATTAGTGACCTTCTTTGCAAATATTCAAATCACATTTGATGCGTCTCTCTCATTTTATCCTCTATCGGTACCACCCCAATCTCTTCTCGAATAACCCCATTTAAAATCTAGTCCTTGTCTGACCACACATCCATCTTAACATCTTTAATTCTACCACAGACAACTTTTATACATGCCTATAGTTGGCCGCCCAACATTCAGAACCATATAGCATGGCAGATCTTACAGTAGCTCGATAGTACTTACCTTTAACTTTTAAAGGAACCCTCTTACCACAAAGAATACCTGATGCCCCCTCCATTTCAACCACCCTGCATTAATTCTATGTGTAATAACTCCATCAATTTCACCATCTTGTTAAAAAATGGATCCCAAGTACTTAAAACATCTTTCATTGGAATGCACTCTTATCTAATTTTTATATCCTTCCCTTCATTGTTCACTCTACTACTAAACTTACATTTCATACACTCAGTCTTTATCCTACTTAGACGTAAGCCTCTAGCTTCTAGAGCTTCTCTCCAAAGCTTAAGTTTTCTATTCACTCCATGCCATCTTATCAACCAACACAATGTCATCAGCAGAAAACATACACCATGGCACCTCAGATTGGATACACTTCGGCAACTCATCCATAAGCAAGGTAAAGAGGTAAGGGCTTACAAACCATTCTTAGTCCTAATGCTGTAGCTCCATAGTACATATCCTTTATGAGATTTATATATAAAACCGGTACGTCTCTTCTCCAAAATTCTCCACAATATATTTCTTGGGACAGAGTTATAAGCCTTCTCCAAATCAATAAAAATCACTTGTAAATCATTCTTCTTAACTCTGTACATCTCCATCATACGTCTTAGGAGATGTATTGCCTCAAAGTAGACCGACATGGATAAAACGAAACTGATTTTCAATTATTATAGAAACTTGTCTCAACTTTCTTTCAATTATTCTCTCCCATAACTTTATTGGACTCATTAATTTAATACCTCTTTAGTTAGAACAATCTTATATATCTCATTTGTTCTTGTATAAAGGTATCACAAAACTTTTCCTCCATTCCCCTTGCATCTTCTTACTTTTCCAAATAGTACTACATAATTTTGTAAGCAAAATTATACCCTCTTCTCCCATTACTCTTCAAACATCTATAGAAATATCATCAGGCCCAATGGCCCTCCCAATTTTCACCCTTTTCAAAGCATCCACCACTTCTTTCCTTTGTAACCTTCGATAGCTTACCCGATTATTGTAATCAGCTAACTCCCCTCAGATGATTCCATTCTTTTATTTTCCATTAGAAAGCTTGTGAAAATAACTTTTCCATCTTATCTTTATATCCTAATTAGTTATAAGCACCATTCCTTCTTCGTCATTGATGCACCTTACATGTGTAAGGTCATTTGTTTTCCGCTCTCTTACTTTAGCTAACTTGAAGACATCTTTTTCACCTTCTTTAAAATCAAGCTTCTTATAAAAATGCTTCAAAGCTTTTATTTTTACTTCACTAACTACTTTCTTTGCTCTTTTATAATTTTCTATGTTTTCATCAATCTTATCTCGATATAAGACTTTGAAGCAAGCTCCTTTAATTGTAAGCTTCTCCAACACTTCCTCATTCCACCACCAAGCCTTGTTTTGTCATGGAACTCCTTTAGACACGCCTAACACCTTCTTTGCCATCTTCCTATTATAGTTTGTCATATTTAACCACAAGTCATAAGCACTTCCATCAAGATCTCAAGTCCCTTGTTGCATCATCATCTCTTTGAATCTCTCTTACTTTTTCTTAAGATTCCATCATTTAATTCTCAAATTCTTAAACACGAAATTTCTCTTCTTTGATTTCTTCATAAGTATATCTAACAACAAAAGACGATGTTAAACAGTTAAACTCTCCCCTAAAATAATATTACAATCTTTACAGCATAAATGATCTCTTATTCTTAAAGCAAAGTAATCAATCTATGTTTTTGTTAAACCACTTTTACAGGTGATCAAATGCTCCTCATTTTTTGAAGGATTTGCTATGAAAAAAATATAAGCCATTGCAAAATCAAGAAAAGTCTTCCCTTCATTCCTAACACCAAAACAATAATTTCCATGCACCCCTGCATACTTTAAAGCATCTTCTCCCACATGTCCATTTAAATCTCCACCAAGAAAATCAACTCTCTTGAATTATCATATCAAGCTCCCCCTAAAATTCTTTCTTTGCCCTTTCCTCCAAATCAACTTGAGGTACATAAACTAAAATGACATTTAAGATCTCTTCTTCTAAGACTAATTTTATCAAAATGATTCGATCGCCGAACCTCTTAACCTCAACCACACTCCTTCAAATCATTACAGATAATAATGCCGACTCCATTTCTATCTTTGTCCCTTCCTGAGTACCATAATTTGAAACATGTTCTATCAATTTCCTTTACTTTTTCTCCTACCCACTTAGTCTCTTGAAGGTAAAGAATTTGAATCTTTCTTCTTATCATTGTATCCACAATCTCCATAAGCTTACCGATCATGGTACCAATATTCCAACTACCAAATTTCAACTTTATTTGTGACACATTTCTATAGCAAAGTGGTGAATTAGTTTCTTTACTTGCATACATTCCTCATGCGAAAACCCTTACTCATTTATAAAGTATGTGTTTTTATATTTCGATGTTTGTCTTATGATCATACCACTATATGTATTAATATACACATATCGATTACATTTTTTAATTTAAATATTAAAAAATATAAAACTAATAAATCCCATGTTACTGCCCCAGGTAGCATATACTCCCTAGTGAATGACCCTTCCAAGTTGAATATTGAGAACCATTTTTTGCGACCTTTGGTACCTGAACTTAAATGTCTTAATTGGCCCCTGAATTGTAGCATATTCATCTTGACAAGTGATAATAGTTGGAACTCTATTTCTAGACTATTGTCCCCTTTCTTCCTTGACACCACCTCTCTTTCCGCCACCACCTCCTCCCCTTCCAAACACCGTCCTATCCCACTGCCACTCCCTCTCCCTAAACAAAGCCCTTAGCAAAAAGAAAAGGCCACTAAGGGGTTACCTTAGTGGTAGAGCACCCTATTGGCATCAAGAGGTCATGGGTTCAATTGAGTCATAGCCTTTTTCTCTTTTGTGCTTCTCTCTATATAAAGGCATATGGGACCCTATGAAATAACAGTTCTCTCATATGTCCTTGTCAAATTTGGCACATGTGGAGCATGGACGCTTCCTTGGTGCATGGGAAAACATCCAAACAGGAGTTGTCCACGTGGAAATCAGGGAGAGAGGACCAGTAGTAGCCGACATTGATGATGGCCGACTGGTGAAGGTGGTGGCCGACGGTGATGTTGAGAAGAGAGAGAGGAGAGGAGTTTGTGGAATAGGAAATATTATTACTTGACTCAAGGGAATTACAATAGAAAAACTCTTTTTTATAAAGATAACATACCCCACAAAACAAGAAACAAATCACACCTCCTAACTAAGAAAGAACAAATCCTCAAAACTAATTCCTAAAACCAACTTAACAAAATAATAAAACTTAGGACTCAAGCAACCAAAACTAGGACTCGTGGTCCTCCTTGCCACTAGCCTTGAGGGCCCTCCTATAGCTACCACGTGAACTGGTTAGCTGCCACATGGCAGGTCCACGTATGCTAAATACAGAATGATCCGCAATGGATCTCGTGAAGCCATATGCCTGAATTGCATAACTAAACCTCTCAAATCATACTTTAGGGCTCTGCTTAAAGTCATAAATGACCTTTAATCTGCATACTTTCCTACACTCCCCCTCAGCAACAAATCCCGAGGGTTGTTGCATCTACACCTCCTCATCAAGATCACCATAAATAATCAACGTCGAATGTCTGCGTATAACCTTTAGCTACTAATCAGGCCTTCAATCTTTCAATTGTCCCATCTGAACGACATTTAAAGGTACAATAATAGCACCAAGGGGTAAACCAACAAGCTCCCAGGTACCCCTGGACTGAAGAGCTTCCATCTCTTCCTCCATAGTAGAGGTCCATCAGGAGTCCTTGAAGGCATCAAGATGACTCCTGGAAATATGGTGATCATCCACTGCAAGACATAGACGTCCTACTCCAAACAAACAAAAGTGACAGTTTGAAACAGAATACTTGGCACACGACCTCTATGATTTCCTTTAGGCAATAGGAAGACCAAGTACCTCAGGTACTATAGGGTCTGGGACCTTTAGTAGAATCTACATGATCAACAGAGGATTGAGTAGGAATAGTAGAAAGAGATTCCTCGATAGGAGCTACTGTGGATGAAGGTTTGCGTTGAAAATGTTTTGGAAAGGTATTTGTAACTTCAGGATGCCTAGAGAAGGTAATAGAAGGGACATCTATCTGAGGTATAGGTGGCTCATAGGGCCCTAGAGGCACAAAAGTAGGCATAGGAAGCGGGACATCCTGTATAACATTGGGAGATTTCCCAAAAGTGGAATAATATGGTATCTCCTCAAAAAAAGTAACATCCTTAGTAACATAAAACAAATGTGTAAGAGGGCCAAAACATCAGTATCCCTTTTGAGGTCTAGAGTAACCCACAAAAACACATTTAACTAACTGAGAGGACAACTTATCTACTTTGAACAAGTGGACAAAGTAAACACAACCAAAAACCTTAGGTGGTATAGAAAATAACTCCCGATTAGGAAATAAAATAGAGTAATGGATTTTTCCACCAAGAATAGAGAATGAAACCCAATTTATGAAAAAAAGTGGTTGTAAGAACGACATCAACCCAAAAGGTAGCAGGAACATTCAGCTGAAACATAACTGTATGAGCAACATCGAGTCTCAACTTGTGTTTAGCCACCTCGTTTTGTTGAGATGTATGAACACAAGACATCTAGGTTTGATCCTCCTCCTAACAATAATGACTTCCATCTCCACCACAAACAACCTGGTTGGCCTAACGCTCCTAAGGAAAACCATGCTTTATCCAGTACCTATCAACTGTGTGATTTGTTTTATAAGTCTATGACAATGCTTACAGAACAAACCACGACATCAACCTCGACCTCCTACTCTAGCACCATGTTTTCCCCTACCACAGCCAACTGCTGCCATGGCAGAAGAATCTGAAGGTGGGATAGGATCAGAAATCTCCAACCGAAAGAATTGAGCATAAATCTAAGCAGGTGTGGAAATCTCCTAAGGTTATAAGCTAATATTTCACTGGTTTTTATTCTGGATCGAGGCCAACAAGTAACTGAATAAAACAAAAGGCTTCATGTTGCCTAGTAATGACAGTAACATTAGTAGATATTGGTTGATAAGTATCCTACTCATCCTAGAGATTCTTCATGGAACCAAAATATTAAGGTAGAGACATGGTTTCCTTCTTAAAAAAATGCAACTCCTTAATGACTCGATACAAACGACTAATGTTGCCCTTGTGGGAATGTATCTCATCAACAACTTCCCACATCTTCTACCTGAAATGGGCCCTTTCTTTGAGGACCTCGAAACTTTGAACCTCCTAGAGTTATGGTTTCTCATGTATAATCCAGGAACAAAAGAGACTCCCAAATGGGATAACTACAGCAGCTCAACACTCCCCCTTTCTCCCATACTCGTATGCGAGAAGAATCCCACATAGAAACCTGAAATGGACCCTTCCTTTAAGGACCTCAAAATTGGATCTCCATCTCTAGAGACCTCGAAACTCTAAGCCTCCCAGAGTTAAGCTATCTCATGTGTAGTCCAGGAACAAAAGAGACCCCCGAATGAGGGATGACTACAACAAACTCAACACTCCCCCTTTCTCTCATACTCGTATAGAAGAAAATAATAACAAGAAGAAATTCAAACATAAGAAATGATAATACTAGAGAAGAGCTTCACCTCTTCTTCAATTCAAACTCTTCTTTTTTTATTCCCCCCCCCCCCTGAAAATGTTCTCTTTTTTCTTCTCTTCATTTTTCTTCTTTGTTCTTTTTTTCTTTCCTTATTTTTTTACTCTCTTTTCCTTCTTTTCCTTCCTTTTTTTATTTAACTACCTTACTCCCCCTCATTTCTTTATTTAAAGGGTAACATTAGAGGACTAATAGAGGGCCAACCATTTATACCTTAGCATTCGCATAGGTTTCACGAGAAAAAGGAAGCTTCCAACTTCTTGCCATACCTCTTGAGATATGGCGCACCCTCATCACCGAGATCCTCGTGATCTTCATGCCGCAATCTCGCGACCTCTTCGCATTCTTCATTGTCCGCTAATCACTACTTCTCCGACCTCGACCCTCCCTGACATCCTCCTAGTCCCAACCATCAGGCGACTCAGTCTCTGCCATGCACGATGCCAGCACGTCATCGCGGCCTCCTTCAATGTAAGCATCGAGGAGAACTCCTCGCCGTAGCACGCCGCCAATCACCACCGCCTCCTCGGCCCAAGTCGCCCTCACTCTTACCACCAAGGCTGCTCCTTGGCGACGCCGCTGCTCAAGATGCTCATCGTGGCAAGCATGCTGCTGTGGTGGAAGAACCCACCTCCGTCACAGCTGCTCATGTTGTTGCCATCGTCATCGCAGATCGCCTCTCAACATTGACAACGGCCATCATCGCCACTGGTCTCACGACTGATCAACTCTAACTCTACTACTAAGGCATCGCAGATGATCCTCCAGCAAGGAGACAATCTCCATGCTCAAGCTCACGGTCTTCAACGTCGCCAAGGCTCTCGACGCAATCTTCTCCACCATGTGATGCAAGATTTCCTCGATCTTAGCCTCGACCAGGCGCGAGCCCTAGCAGTGCCACCTAGCGCCGCCATCTCCTCGAGATCTTTCTTCTTGGACAAGAATAGAAAAAGATAACAAAATATAGAATTTTAACAAGAAAACCCAAGAATCGAACTGCTCTGATACCAAGTTGAAATCTAAAATAAGTGGAAACGAATCAAAACATAAAGACAATCAAAGAACACTTAGGTTTACGTGGAAACCCCACTCACGAAGAGTGAAGAGAAAACCACGGGAGAAGTGCCCCTATGAGTGTGTTTCTCTTTATTTCTTCTCAAAAGAATAAGGAATACACACTTATTTATAGGCCACCACACACATTACAAAGCCCACATCTTACGATGTTGCACTAAACCAACTCACATTCTCTAACAGTTATGGATGAGTTGACGAAGTATATCCAAACTAAGATGCTATGGCGTATGCTTTTACATATGACATCATGTTGGTTGATGAGACAAGGGATTAAGTGAACAGAAAACTTAAACTTTGAAGGGAGGCCCTGGAAGAAAAAGGCTTACACCTAAGCAAAACAAAGACTTGAGTATATGGAATGCAAGTCTATTAGTAAAGGGAACAATGAAGGGATGGATAGAAAAATTAGAGAAGAGTGCATTCTAGTGAGAGCTGTTTTTAAGTACTTGGGATCCATATTTCAACAAGATGGTGAAATTGATAGAGATGTTACACATAGAATTGATGCAAGGTAGTTGAAATGGAGGAGAGGATCCAATGTTCTCTGTGATAAGATGGTTCCTTTAAAAATTAAAGTAATATTGAGCATATGTAAGACCTACCATGTTATATGGTTCCGAATGTTGAGCTGTCGACTATAGGCATGTGCAAAAGATATCTGTTAGTTATATAAGGATCATATTTCAAATAAGATTATTTGAGAAAAGGTTAGGGTGGCACCGATAGAGGATAAAATGAAAAAAAGGTCTAAGGTGATTTGGACATTTGCAAAGAAGGTCACTAAATGCCCCAGTTAAGAGATGCGACGAGTTGGAAGTTGAACCTGCTAAGAGGAGGCAAGGAAGACCGAAGAAGTGTTGGAAAGAAATTATTAAGTAGCATGATCTTAATTACTTCAATTTAAGTCCAGAAATGGCTCAAAATATATCTAAGTGGAGATGAAGAATCCATATAGTGAACCCCACAAGAGTAGGGTTAAGAGATCTAAGTAGCAACAGTAGGCTCAGGGCCATCAAGCTATCCACAGAACAGCAGCAGCACTAGGTGCAGTACATTGAAGGAGTAGCAACGATGCTGCCAGTTAGCTCTTTATGGAGAAATCAGGCACATTGTCAACCAAGTAAACCAACTACTCAACCAAGCAGTTGGACCTGACGACTATGTGCCCAAGTATGGGTTGCTCAATCAATTAAGGGTCCAACTAGGAGTAGCAGAGCTAAAAATTGGAGATGAGATTATACACTACCAAACTGCAAAGGAGATGTAAGAGATTTTGGAGATTCCCAGAGATAGATACGACGATCATGTGCAACAAATGCCTCAGATATTAGCCACCTCTATAGCTGCCTCTCCACCAAATTTCCCAATTCCTCTACCTACTTAAAACCTAGATGCGATCCTAATTGATTGGTAGATTCTAGAGCATCTTGCCACTTGTGTGAAGATTGAAGTATATTCTACACCCTTTAATATGTTGCAATGGGAGAAACAATTTAGGGAACCAATGAGAAGCACTCGTTGATTACTGGCTAAGGAGACGTTCATATTTCCACGAACACGACACCGACGAATGCCGGTCTACATACAGGTCTAGAAGGCACAAAAGATGTATAGGTGAATCACAATTATGATACCAAGGTCACATGGCGACTATCGTAAATACACCTCTGTCAGATCACCATAGAAAAAAGTATTTTTAATATCCAATTGATATAAGGGCCAACTGTTATTAACAGCAACAGACGAGAACACAAATAGAGGATACACATGCCACGGGCAAGAAAGTCTCAAGGTAATCAATACCATACATTTGTGTAAAGGCCTCAACAGATTTATCTGCCAAATACTTGATTGTGTATACCCAAAAACAATCAACAAGCGTAGCACCCTCTAGACAGGGTCTAAGCTCCAAGGTGCCATGAGAGATCAATGCATACATCTCATCCATAGCTAATCTCCAATGGGGGTCCTTAGTGGCCTCAATGTGATCCTAGGGAAGAATAGTACTAGTAAGCGCTTAAATAAAGTGTTGAATCTCTCGTTCAAGATGGGCAGTGGTAGAAAGGTGGGACATCAGATGAAGAGTGTGTGATCTACTAGACTTCCACAACGCTATCGATTTATCATCATTCTCATCAGGAATAGCTTGTATAGAGCCTCGTGGTGTATGGTCACCGGCTAATTCTGGGGTAGTAGGTAATGGAGTAACTCACTGGTGACACACAAGCATCTCTCGAGGAGCAAGGCCAATACTAGCACCTTCCTCAAAGTAATAAGGAACCTTCTCAAAGAAACTAGCATCAGCAGTTACAATGTAGCGTCAATGTACCATACCATAGCACCTATAGCCTTCTTGGGTATGAGAGTAGCCTAAAAAGACACATTTCACTACCTAGGAGAAAACATATCATGCTCTCCAAAATCTTGAACAAATCAAGTACATCTAAAGATGCAAAGCAGTAGCACAAATGGCCTCTCCGAGTCAAGATGTAGCACCTAGTAAGGTATACCTCCATGTAATACTGATGACGAAACACGATTGATAAGATATAAGTTGGCGTCAGGACAACATCTCCCCAGAACTACTCCGGGACCTTCATATACGTCATCAAGGTCCTCTCAATATCTAACAAATGACACAACTTGCATTCTACCACACCATTCTACTAAAAGGTATGTGCACAAGATGTTTGATGTAGTATCCCCCTAGTGATGAAGAAATCTTGGAGCTCTCTCTGCATAAACTCCAAATCATTATCACTATGAAAGATCTGTTATGGAGGTTGAATATTGTGTCCGTATCTCATTCTCTACACAATTTGAGGATTCTCTAATTGGGTCTTCATGAAGGAAACCCACGTGGAGCGACTGTGATCGTCTACAAAGTACAAACACAACAAAGTATTAGTGTCCTCCAATGCTAGTAACACGTGCTGGACCCCATACATCATAGTGCACAAGACCAAAAAGAGAGGAGATAATCCATTCGGCACATCTAGGGAATGTACTTTTGTGATGCTTCCCCAGTTGACACACCTCACAATCCAGAGAAATACTCGTTAGCAACTCTAAATACATCTAGCACATCTTCCAAACAAAAGGGTAACCAAGGCACCTATGTTATAGCAATAGATCATCTAAAATAGAAACGACGCTTGCAAAGCGTATGGGGACATTGAAGAAGAGATTGTCCTTCTTGATTCCCCCTCCAATAATCTCATTAGTCTTCTTATCCAGTGTCTATCATCAAAGATCACAGGGCATTGCAGATCCTTACAAATACTGATTCATCAGGAACTTTGAAGCAGAGTGTACATCCAGAAACTCCTTGTTGGGAGACACCTAAACCTTACCAACTATAGTAACTAGGGCTATTGACCCATTGGCCACCTTCACTAACTTGACCTATCAAGGTTTTATCGATGTTTGCAGCAAACTGAAGTCTCCTGTCAGATGAATCGACACCGTAGAGTCAATTATCCACTGCCTAGGTTGGGCGTCAGGCACTATTCTACCATCTACAACCAGTGCAAAGCCCTGTGCTTCCAACATCCAACAACGCCACAGGTGCACAATTCATGTTATTCCCAACACAGCACGAATCGGAGAAAACATGGACACGATGTGGGAGACGATCCCAAGCACAACCAAGGACACACAAATTACTTCCATCACTGGTACAATCAAGGAAGCACGTGATTAATACCAACAGCAGTTGATCTGAATCTAACATAAAATATGCACCTCCAACAGCATCAACACCATCATCGCTTACCAGCAACAACACGCCAAATCTGGAGGACATTCGCAGCAGCAGCATTGCACCAAATCTGTCATGCAATCATCACAACAGCACCCTGATCACGAACAGCGGCACCCAAACCCAGAACAGATCTTGCATAGCGGCAGCTCATGACCTAGAACAGATCACAATCCCAAGATCTAGTCATGCGATCCGATGGGGTATGGAAGATCAGATCTTGCACAAACCCAAATGCGATCCAGATCTGCAGCAGCATCCTGATCACTTCAATCTGTAAACGTAGATCTGGATGATACAGATGTTCACGCCATGAATGTTGCATGAGAGAGAGAGAAATACTTGGTAGGATATCAAACCACCAGTCTAGGACCACTCTCTAATACCATATGAAGAGAAAAATGTATCAATCATTCATCATAAGAAACCCTAGTCTCTTTTAAATGAGAGAGACTTAGGTAAATTACACAAGCATCCAATAAAACAGAAAATAACATAAACTGTCCCAAGTAACACACATCCACATGCATAAATTGCAATCATGTGCTTCAAAATTGGATTATTACACCATGATCGGAGTTTGACTAGTGACCAGATGTGATTGTCCAGAGTTCCAAAGTAGTTTTTAGCTCAACTGCAAAAATGTTCCAGCACTTGAATCTCCAATTGTTGACCTCCTCATCAGCATGACCTGGGAAGCATCTTGTTGTCATGAGAGCTAGTGGGTCGTGGTTGAGATGCATTGCCATTTGTGGCATGTCTTTTAAGTACTTTATTTGTTGCAAGCTGAGGATTCATGATTCAGGTATTACATGCTCAGCTTGACAGGATAGGTGGGCAATGATATGTACGTTGAGATTAATGGACTGAATGGTGGTCCTATTGGGTGTCTTCTGTGGGTCTTATGTTTAGACCCACTTTGCCTATTTTAGAGTGCTAAGAGGTGAGAGAAGCATATATATGTATAAATCATGTAACCACTTGTATTTGGAGAAGAAAAAATTGAAGATATTACTCATAGGAGCTTATCCCATGTTTTTTTTTTTTCCTTCTCATAAGAGGATTTTCCACATATACAAAAGTTTTTATTGTGACGCTGTTCATGCCTTGTTCATTTTAATTTGCTTATTTATTTCTACAATAGCACCTACCAACTTCCATATCTTTAGATGTGATGCTGCATTCTCAACA
The DNA here is from genome assembly GCA_037157565.1 of Thalassia testudinum. Classification (NCBI taxonomy): domain Eukaryota; kingdom Viridiplantae; phylum Streptophyta; class Magnoliopsida; order Alismatales; family Hydrocharitaceae; genus Thalassia; species Thalassia testudinum. The sequence continues at coordinate 134,617,741 of JAZHRO010000003.1, read as the reverse complement.
AACTCATCACATAGTCACCTCCAAAAACATTTGTACAATTTTTATGTTTCAGTACTGGTATGTATTCAGAAAAAGATAAATGCAAATACCCCAAGCAAGTTACAAGTCAAGAATCAAGATCATGCCACCACAATTTGGCATACTGAAGCGTGAACTTACTTTAGCATAGTCATAAGCATGCCAGCAAAAGGGTTCTTCCAAATCAACAGATACGAGATCCTTGTTCATTTTCTTGATCAGATATTCCTCAATGTTGACTGTGCTACCAGAATTTCCCAGTTCAAAATCACTATCATCAGCAGCAAAACTCCGCGGAACTCCAAAGTTCGAAGGTGCTCCTTGAACTGGTATTGGTGCAAACCTGACAGTCCCAGGAAATGTTGCCTCAATACTTTTCCCAGTAATACCACGCCCACTTGCAACAATTTTCCAATCAACAGAATGGTCAGTTGTTGAAACAGTACCAACGGAAGGACTCCCTTCAAAAGAAGTTAGTTTTCTTCGAGGAAAAGGGATAGTGATTGTACAGAAATCCATAGTTAAAGGAGCCTTGTACCCTTCCATAAACCATAACTTAAACAAAAATGCACCTTCATCTTCTGAAACCATTGACAACTGATAAAAGCCTTTTACCGGAGGTTTAAGGCCACAAGTTCCTTGATAGCGCATCAAAGCGAAATTCCCAAGTGGTGGAGTGAACATCACAGGCTGCTTGTCCATAGCATGCTCAGGAACTTGAGCACATGGATGGAGTGCCAAATCTTCAATACCAGCAGTATTTGCACCAGTCAGAGGACAAGAAACATCAGGTAACCCTTCTAGTTCGGCTCTGCAGATAACTTGACCTGAAACTGTTACGGTATCAGGGATATCATCTCTGTCATACATAGCAGCAGAAATTGTTTCTTGTATTGAGAATTGTATCCTTTGTTTTCCTTTGTGTAGATATGGTTTCCATGCTGGCTGCTTCAGATCTTCAGGTGGAACATCGGCAGGAGAAAACCCATTTGTCTTAATGGCAAATATATTAGAAAAATTGAGATCCAACGGCGTCCCTGAAATGCCAGAAAGAGACATCATGTGCACGTTAGTTGATAAAGTCCATGAGGATCATCAACCACTAAAAGACTTGGAATATCATCTGCTGGACAACTAGGGCCTTTGAACTTAGCAGAACTACAAGAAACAACAAAGAAAGCCTCCTAAGAAATACCATAATAACAATTACCAACCAAAGGGCATTGAGCAGCTAATAAAAGTCCTTAATGCTTCTTTATCAATTGGTCGAGACACACTTTTCAGAGCATCAGTAGAAATATAACCAGAAGCAGCAATTCCCAAAGTGGATGAAGAAACAGGGGCAGCCACGGGCTTCGCCCTAGTAGAGATTCCAGATATCCCTATACTTCCAGTTAACGAATCCAATAATCCTCCCACGGAAGGCAATGGACTTGCAGAGATATCAGGTTCCCCAGAATCACCAGTAATGACGTCTCCAATAGCACGAGCCACCATCAAGGTCCTGAAAAAATGAAGTTAGACAAAAAATGAATAGTTCTATGTCAAGGACCGTGAAAGCAGATATCAGCGCTAGTGAGAGAGTAGTTAGGTATTGTTTAATCCCACAAAATGGAATGGAAAAAGGTTAGGGGTGTGGTGGCCTATAAAAGAGTCCCCGTATCCCCTATTTTATCTCTAAGAACAGTGAAACATCATGCTCATAGGGACACTTCTCCCGTGATTTTCTCTCCGCTCATCATGAATGAGGTTTCCACGTAAACTCAAGTGTTCATTATTGTGATGTTTTGATATTCATGTCTATTTTATTTTGATTTTATATTTTAACATGATATCGAAGTTTTCAAAAAAAAAAAAAATACGGTATCAAAGCAAGTCGATCTTGGGTTTATTCTTGATTTTTTCATCATTGTCTCCATATTCTATTCTTCACTACAAGTTCTTAGAGGCAAATGAGGCCCCCACAAGCAAGTCAAAGGTGAAGGCATTAATGCAAATAGGAGAAAATGTATAAAGCAATATTATTCTCCAGCCCTACCTCTCAATATATGGAGATGGGAAAAGTAATACACCCCATAACAAAAAAATAAAATAGGCAAAGGTACATAAACAAATAAACAAAGACCAAAGGGGTATAAACTCCCTCCCAAGCTAGAGTTTAGATGTCAATCATGCTCAATTTGGAACAACAAGCATCAAAGGATGAACGTGGCAATGTCTTAGTAAAAATGTCTACTATCTGGTCCTCTGAAGTGATTGAGACAGTGCGAATGAGTCCGCACTAGATCAAATCACAAGTATAATGGCAATCAATGTCGACGTGCTTTGTCCTCTCGTGGAACATGGGGTTGTTTGCAATATGCATGGCAGCTCTACTATCACACCTCATCTCCATGTGTGTCACTAGAAATCTACAAGTTTGTTAGAAGCAACCTCACACACATCATCTCTACAGCTGTGTAAGTCATAGCTCTATATTCGAACTCTACACTGAATCTGGCAACAACCATCTGTTTGTTGCTCTTCCATGTCACCAAATTTCCAGTAACGTAAGTGCAAAATCCTGTGATGAACTTTCTATCTATCAAGCATCCTGCATAGTCTACATCTGAGTACACCACCACACTCATGGAACTTCCTCTACTAAACAAAATACCCTATTCAAAATGCCTTCTTCAAGTACCTCAACACTATCATAGCTCTATCATAGCTGCTTCCCAGTGCTACATCATCGTCTTATCCATAAACTGACTCAATTTGACAGCAGTTACGGAAATGTCAGGTCTATCAATGATCAAATAAAGAAGCTTGCCAAATAGCTGCCTGCACTGTCTACTGTCAACAACTTCTACCTTCTCATCATACAATCTGGCTTTGAGATCCATAGGAATATTTGCTAGTTTGGCCCCCAGCATGTCTGTCTCCTGCAAAACATCTAGAGCGTATTTCCTCTGAGATTGAACAATTCACTTTTTGCTATGAGCAACTTCTATCCCAAGTAAGTACCTCAATAGCCCAAGATCCTTCCAAACAAATTTACTTGCAAGACATTGCTTAAGCTTAGCAATGCCACTGGTATCATCCCTATAACATTCAAGTCATCCACATACACAAGAAGTACCATCACTCCTTTTCCCGTCTTCCTAACGAAGATGGAATGATCTGATGTGGACCTTTGGAAACTAATGGCCTCAACCACCTCGGAGAGTAAACCAGGTTTCGAGACTCTACTTCAACCCATTTACGGCTTTTCGTAGTCTACACACACACGTTGAGTCTCATAGGCTGGTAGCTACTGTATATATACTTCCTCCTAAAGATCACTATAGAGGAACGTATTCTTAACATCAAGTTGATAAAACTATCAATCATATTGAAGCTTTACAGAGACAAGAATGCAAATAGTTGGAAGCCAAGCAACTGGTGAAAATGTGTCAAAGAAGCCAACATCGTATGTCTAGGTAAAGATCTTGGCTACAAAATGAGCCTCGTATCAAGCAATAGACCCGTTTGGGTTGTATTTGACGGCAAACACCAATCTACAACCAACAACAGCAACTTCATATGGAAAAATAGTAAACTTTCAGGTATCTCGTAAACGTAAGGCAGCCATCTCATCCTCCATGGCCTAGCACCATGTTGGATTGAGCACGACCTGCTAATAGGTGGTAGGCAGTTAGATGGTGGAAGCAGCACAAAACCTCTTAAAAGAAGTGCCCAGGCCCTCAAGAGATAGGACCCCTACAACATCATATCGGGCACTTCTCCGAAGTGCCTTCCGAATAGCAATCGGAAGATCCATATCATCAGCCATAGTCTCTTGTATTGGCTCAGAAGTAGTACCATTCATCCCTGCACCTGTATCATCATTGTCAGTCTGCAAAGTATCTATATTCACCTATACCGAGGAAGATGGTGTCAGTGAAGAAGGGGGTGTTGCCTATAAGTGATAGGAAGCCTGAACGTAATAGGTGGGTCCCGGTACCTCGCAGGCTTAGTAGTAGAGGGCACGGGATCAAGAATCGATATACCCTCTAAAGGTATGGGAGGAATAGGCATAGAAGCCTCAACAATCTCAAGAGAAAGATCACGGCCTGCAATGAAAAAATAAGGGATGAACTCATAAAAGGTAACATCAGAGCTAACATAATGGCAACCAAAAATAGAATCAAAGCACCGATAACCTTTCGGAGTCTAAGAGTACCCCAAGAAAATACACTTAACAGCCTTCGATGCTAACTTATCCCAAGTAGGGGTGAGAATGCATACAAAAACAACACACCCAAAAACTCTAGGAGGAACATGGAAAATCTCACGATTAGGATACAACATTTACCAAGGGATTTGCTCATGGATGGCAAATTTAAGCATCCTATTGATTAAAAGACAAGTAGTCTGGCATCGCCCTAGTAAAGAGAATGAACACTATGATGTATCAACAAGGTACAAGCCCCAACAAGAAGATGCTTGTTCTTCCTCTCAACAACTCCATTTTGTTGAGAAGTATAAACACATAGTTTGATGCACAATTCCATGGGATTTATAAAACAAAGACAACTAACGAATACAAAACTCAAGAGCATTATCCCATCGTACAATTTTAGCAATTGTAGAAAACTGAGTCTTTATTCCTAACATAAAATGTTCAACAATAGAGCCCACATATGACTTATTTTTCATAAAAAAAACCCATAGCAGTCTAAAAAATCATCAATAATGACAAGAAATAACGGTGACCCTACCGATCAGAAATTCAGCTAGGACCCCACACATCCATATGAATCAACTAAAATAAAGCTATAAAACCAGCACTCTGACTACACAAAAAACTAGCATGATGGTGTTTGCCCAACTAGCAAGTGTCACAAGTGATTACAACAGAAGGAGAGATATGGGGTATGACATGCCAGAGCCTATCTAAAGGAAGGTGACCAAGGCAGAGGTGCCAATGGAATGTACTTCCAGCAGCAAAGGAAACCTCCCTAGGGCAAGCAATAGCAAAAGAATTCTGGCTCAGGCGACAAACCCCCCTTTCTTCGCATCCTCCACTAATCATCCTCCTCATGAGCTTGTCCTAAAAGGCACAAGACACATCCTCAAAAATGGTACGACTGTTCAGCTCCTTTTTAATTTGACTAACAAAAAGTAAACTGATTGAAACTTTGGTACAAATAACACATTAGGTAATCTCAATATAAGAGTGACAAGAACCTTCTCCTGTCCAGCAACATGAGAGTGCCTCCCATCGGCAACCTATACCATCCTGCCTGGAGGAATAGGCCTAAGCTAAGGAAACCACCTCTAATCTCCACACAAATGACGTGAAGCCCCAGAGTCAACTAACCAATCACTACACCAATCTACTGACTGGGAAGAACAACTAGATTTGTACTTGAGGAAGCAAGGGCAGCTGTCTTGAGAGGAGCAATATAAGTCTGGGTCAACTGAGAGAAGAACTATAGTAAATCATCAAACTCGGCCCGAGACATCATGTCGAAAGTAGCCTCAATAGACTCAACTACTTAGTTGGCAATAGGGGGACGACCATGCTTCATCCAGCAAGTAACCTCAATGTGTCCAAGTCGACCACAATATGTGCACGAAGTACAACCTTGCCTCCCTAATACATGACCTCAACTTCTACCTCGTAATGTAGGAGACCCCCTGCCTCATCCATAAGTAGCAGCAAGAGTAGAAATCTGACCAGTGACCTCTGCAGTAAGTGAACAGCAATCCTGCTCAGCCTACTGTAAGTCTCCTCGAGGGAAGCTTTGACAAGGTGAAGATCTATGAATGTGCAGCAATAAACTCTAGTCTAAGGCCAGACAAGAAAAGTAAGACAACTATCTCCTTCCAGTACTCCCTCTGAAAAGCACAAGTACACAAGTCTGCTTGCGTTATGCTTCTCCAACAAGCCCTTCATGACTGAATAATGTTGTGCTAGTGAACACCTCTCCTGGCATAACTACATGAGCTCATGGAAGGCCTGAAAAACTCAAGCTGCATTCTCTTCATGGGAATACGTCTCTTGCAAACTCTCCAACATCTCCTTGTATGGTAATACATGACCTCAACACCTATTCGTGGAATGACACAGTTCATGATCTACACACACCCTAGCATTATAGTTTTTCCACGTCGCATTTTTGTCTCTCTTCTTTTTTGGTTCCAGTTGAAGAAAAATATGCTCCTTATCATGACCTCTCACCTTCATAAGAAAGATTTGTAACCATCGTGGATAGTTGGTCTCATCCAACTTGACCATGAGACCAGAAAAGAGACTCTTGTATGTCCTCATCTCCGAAATAGGATCCCATGTCACCTCCAAAGAGCTTGTAGATGCCATTTTCCTTCGACCGAACCACTACAATAGCCAAACACCTAACCATCAAAAAATCCAATTTGAAGCATTGTTCTGAATGCCCATAGCGTACACACGAAAGGGCCTTTTTTTGACATGGGGTGATACCGGCACTCATGTAATGTCGAAATATAAGAGTGTCAGCAATATTTTGCCAAATATGGATAATGTATCAATGAGTTTGGAGAAATTGGTGACATTAGGTACAATTCTTAAATCGTTATCATATTTTAAAGACAATAAAAGTGTCTTAATAATCAATTTATACTGGTTACTATTTTTGTAAATGATTTAAATTTTGACGTGTTGTCAGCATGTTATCGAAATGGCTATTTTTGGGGTTAGGCCATATCAACATCAATATAATGTCGAAATACAAGAACTTTTGACAAAATGTCGTCAAAATTTCGCTGAAATGTTAACAAGTGACGAAATGCACTCAGCATTTCAACTTGCTACTATTGCTTTTCACCCTCAATTCTCCCATTCTTCTCTACCACTGCTATTGTTGCTTACATGTTGCTACTACTTTATTCTTGTCCGAATCAAATCTCCGTTGCTGTTGCTACTACTTTATTCTTATCTGAATCAAATCTCCATTGCTACTGCTCTCTCGTCTCATTGCTCCTCTCCTCCGACTGTCTTAAGGTTTGATTCCACACCTATCTATAATTATAGAGTAGATCTACATACTAGACTCTAAATCTACTATTATTACGAACACATAAGTCTAATCACAATTTAGAATTGAGAAAACATTAGTTTAATTCCTAAAAATAAAATCCTAAGTTTGAGTTATCATTAGAAAATAAAGAACTTGCATCCACCCATAGGGAAATAAAACCTGAAAATTGCAAATAGTAAGGACCTATTTACTTCATGAATTAATCATCATTTACTTCAAGAATAACATTCAACCTAGAAACCCCTACTCCTATGTTTGAAGGTAACAACTTATATTTTTCATACATAAATATCATACATAAAAAAATGCACAATAATTTATCCTACATCAAACTTATTCTTCATCAAAGATAACCATGACAGACAAGAAAAATCATCTACTATAAGCAAATAATAACAGTGACCCTGCCTGTCAGGTATCTGGCTAAGGCCCCAAACATCTAAATGTAACAACTCAAAGATAATAGTAGAAGTCAGACGAGTGCCGGCTGGAAAAGATCGGTGATGCTTTCCTAGTTGACACACATCACAGTGTATCTCAATGGTTGGCGACAAATGTGGGATGATGCGTCTGAGCCTGTCTAGAGACAGGTGACCAAGTCTATGATGCCACTACAAGGCACTACCAAAAGTGAAGCCTGAACTTCCTTAACATGCAGCAACAAAAGCCATCTAGACAAGGCAATACACACCCACCTCTTCATATCCACCACCAATCGTCCTCCCCGTCAGTTTGTCATGAAAGATGCAATCAACATCATCAAATATAGCTCTACAATTAAGTTTCTTGGTGATCTTACTAACAGATAAAAGAAATCAAGAACAAAAAAAACACACCCAATAGTCACATGGTAGGGGTGACAGACACCTCCCCCTGACCATCGACCTGTGCATGCTTCCCGTCTGCCACCTGTATAGTTCTTCCCTGTGGTGCATTTTGTAATCTTCCAAAACATCCTTGATCAACAGTTAATAATGTGATGCACCAAATTCTACTAACCAAGACATATCAGTGCCAGACAATGAGGCAAAGGCAACAATCTCAGTGGTAGTAATCGTCTCCTAAGTTAGCTAAGAGAAGCGCTGAACAATAGCATCACATTGATTTAAATGCCATCGGCAATGTCATTTCCGAGCAAGGGTCGTGCCGACATGAATAAAATGTCGATTTACAGGGATATCGTCGGCATTGTCAGCATGCCATCGGATGCCCTCGGCACGGTCGACATGCCGTCGGCATGGTCGGCATGCTGGCAAAATTAGTGTCAATGCTGAGGTTGCTGTTGGTTTTTTTAATTACTTTTGCTATTTTTGTCGATATGCATCGGCATGCCCATCGAAAAATGGGCATTTCCACAACATGCCCTCGGCATGCCCACGAAATGCACACTTGGAATTTCATCGGCACGGCATCGAAATCGACATTTCGAACCTTGCAGCATCATAATCAACGCGAGAAACTATCTAGCTGCTCAATGGAGATCATAGATGCCTAATTTGCAACAGGTGGTCTCCCATGCTTGGTCCAACATGAGTCCTCAACAAGTCCAACCTTCCCACAAAAGGTGCAGGTTATACAAGTCCTCCCAGACATACCACATCCTCTTCCTCGACAACGTGTGGGTGGGGTACCTCCGCCTCCACGTCCAGTAATGGCAGCCATAGCAGATGTTTGTCCAATGCTACGTCCAGTCTGAGAATGAGGCAATACAAGCCTACTCAGACAACTATAGACCTCCTCCAAAGTAGGAAGCTCAGACAAGGTATTTGTGAATGAGCAGCAACATAATCTGGACCCAGTCCAAATAGGAAGAGGTGAACAACAAACTCCTTGCAGTGATCTCTTTGTGTAGAGCAAGTACACACCGGCCAGCAGGCATTATATTTCTCCAAAAGCCCTTTCAAGGTTGAATTATACTGAGAAAGAGAACGGCCTTCTTGTTTCAACTCAAATAGCTTATGGTGGATATGAAAAACCATGGAGGAATTTTTCTCATGAGAATAGGTGTCTCTAAGATTGTCGCACATTTGCTTGGCCGTCTTGTAATACATGATCTTGTCTCCAATATGAGGAATGATGCTATTCATCAACCAAGCATGCACCATAGCATTATCCTTCTTCCAAGATGCATTCTTCCCTTATCCGTAGGCTCTAGCTCCACAAGAATATGATTCTTATCGTGCCCTTCCACCGTCATAAGGAACATTTGAGACCATCTCGGATAGTTGGTCTCATCAAGGCTGACTATGGGACCAAAAAATGGGCTCTTGTAAGTCACATTCTCTGATGTGGTGCCCAAAGTCACCTCTGAATCTGAAGATGATGTCATCACAAACCTCCCAACAGGGGAAAATCGTCATAAACCAAAATCTGAAACAATTTTCATATTATAATTAATGGTAGAAACCAAGATCAACTGAAAAACACCTTGTTCTAGTCTCCAACAGTCCTTGCACAGTAACACCATTGCTACAAGAGTCAAAAATGACTCAAGTGTGGCAAGCACGGGCTCCTTTGCAGAGCTGCTGGCGACGGTCTACAATACTAGTAGACCCCCCCGGCCGATGGTCTAGGGTGCTGAGGTGGCGTTGGGCGGAGCTAAGAGCAGCTCCGATTGCTAGGGCGGCACTAAGCGGCGTGGCTAGTGGCGCTAGGCATTAGGGTGGTGCTGCTAGCCATGCTAGGCCCTAGGGCTCCACTACTAGCAACTCTGTGCCCCCCTTAGCAGGCAACTTTAACCCCTCCTGACCTAAGGAAGGCCACCACCGTTGGCTATTGTGGCCACTGGTGGCTACCGCAAGCGCCACCAGTGGCTACAGTAGCCGCCGATGGCTGTGGTAGCCGCCGGTGAGGAGAAAGGAGGATTAGGGTTTGGGTGTAAGGCTTTATGGCTAGGTTTTTGGTGGGATATCATAACCTGGCCTAGGACCACGCTCTAATACCACATAAGAAAAAATAGAGCAACCTATCATTCCAATAAACCCTGCACCTCTTTATATAGAGGGGAGGTGAGGGAGAAATTACACTACATGTCCAGTTAATAAATGAAAATACAAAAGAGCCATAAGACAACATAAAAAATAAATAGATAAGAATCAGGAAGTCAACAATCACCAATTGGCATCTTTTTATGGATGTTGCAAAATCTAATGTTGATTACAAACTACAAAGTTAAATTTTTTTTCGAGAGAGAAGGAAGGTTACCGAAGCTCAGTAACCATCCAAAATTTCATTAAAAATTAAAGAAAAAGAACAAACTTGATAGAATGCCAAGCCACAACCCAGAAAGACCACACACCACGCTTACAATATTCTTAACCCACACGCATTCCTTCCAGAAAATTGCTTTGACCCACCCAACGGTGTCTGCATGAACTAACGTACAAAATGAAGACCACCACACATTGAAAGACATCATCAGCCCGTCGAATATAAATTCTTTGCCAAACCTCCATAGACACCACATTGCACGAGAAAAAGAAGTAAGCCAAACTCTCCTTTGTTGCTCCACAAAAGACACTGCAAATCCATGTACACAACCCATCTTAATTGAAAAACCTTCATAACCAACCTCTTCTAAATAACCACAACATTTTGACCCTCAAAGGAAGGAGCATCTTCCAAATCAAAGAAAATCTACCCAAACTACCAGGTCAGGACCCACCTCCAAAGAAATCAACTTAAATGCCTTGGTTACCGAGAACCTCCCATCCTTCCAGGCAAAACCATCCTCAAAGTCTTCACCAATAGATAACCCATGCAACATTCCTAACAAACCCTATGATTCCCCCATTGAGGCCTTCGAAAGCCCCGGCTGCAAAACAGGAGACCAAGAACCAAAAGCAACATCCCATACATCCAAAATAGAAACATCCTTGTTTCAAATCAGTCCAAACAAACGGGGAAACAAATCCAAAAAAATGCCACACCTTGTCAAGTCATCCTTCCAAAACCTGAACGAGCAGGCTTTTCCAATCTTCAGGCCGAATAAACTGGAGGCAATACCACACTAAGCAAACAACTCCACATAACTCCAAAAAGTCGATGGTCGAACCGCTCGGGATTGCCTGTAAACCACATCTACCAAATCACCATAAGAACCCCTTAACAACCCGTGACAAAAATCCAGTCGCCCACTTCAATAGCAACAATTCATTATACTCATCCAACAATCTAATCCCAAGCCCACCCTTCTTTTTCAACCTACAGATATCCTTCCAAGGAACTAACTGCCAGAAGAGACCATCATGATCCGATCTCTTCCAAAAAAATCTTTCTAGCGAGCTCAAGCTAAGAGACAATCCTCATTGGCAGCCTGAAGATAGACAAATAAAAAACTGCTACTTCCAACAACATAGCTTCCACCAACACCAACCGTCCTCCCCTAAATAAAAGTCTCCCACTCTAATTTCTCAACCTCTTAACCATCCTCTCTTCAACCACCATCCAATATATGCTACCATCAACTACTTTCCCTCCAAAAGGAAACCCTGATAAATAATAGGAAGTCAAACCACAAGCGTGTCAAGAGCCACAGAAAGAGCATCCCCCCCTACCCCATCCACATGGAAGGGAACAATTGCAAACTAAAGTATCATTGTCTTCAACATTATATTTGTCTAATGTCCTATTTGTGCTTAATTTCCTATGAGCTTGTTATTTATTAGTCGTGTCACCAAGGAGATGAATTACAAAGCTATTTTTAACGCACAATCTTTTGCCTTATAGGACAAGCTCACGGGGAAGACGATTAGTGAAGGACGTGAAGAGGGGGGTATATCGCATGAGCCAGACCATTTCTACTACTACTGTTGTTGATCGGGGGGGATTGCTCTGGCCACTAGTTTTCCACTCCAATGGCACCTCCGCCTTACACACCTCTCCTTAAACAAACTCAGGCATGTTATACCTCACACCTCTCCCACGACCACCATTACCTATAATGCTTTCCAAATTCAAAGACCAGCATTGCAGTCTCAGATCCCATGTCCTTCGGATGCTACAGTGGTTGATTACAAATGGGTTTACACCATAAAGTATAAAGCTGATGGGGTCGTAGATAAGTACAAGGCCATGCTTGTTGCCAAGGGATTTACCAAGACATATAGGGTAGATTACCTTAAGACTTTGTCTCCCGTGGGTCGCATTACATTTGTCAAGATTATCATCTCAGTTGTTGTAGTCAGGAGATGGCCTTTATATCAACTAAACATTAAAAATGCATTCTTGTATAGGGATTTATCTGAGGTGTACATAAGACAGCCACTAGGGTACAGTATTCAAGGGGAGCTTATTTGTTGCTTAAGGAAGGCTATATATGGATTGAAGCAGAGTCCATGTGCCTAGTTTGAGAGGCTTAGCTCAAAGGTTGAGAATATTGGATTCCAGCACTCTAATTCAGACCATTCTATCTTCATCAAGAAGACTAGATATGGTGATCATGATCGGGTTGTTATCCTTATTGTTTATGTAAATAACATAATCCTTACTGGTGATGATAAAGATGGGATTATCCAAACCAAGTCATTTCTACAATCCACGTTTGTTACCAAGGACTTAGGTGGGCGATCTTCGATATTTTCTGGGGATTGATGCAGTTCGGCAGGGAACAAGTCTTTCATTGTCCCAGAGGCAGTACACGTTGCAAATTCTTAAGGAGGTTGACTTGCTTGGGACCAAGCCTTCTAGTATACCAGTAGAGTCTCTGCCTACTCGTACCTTTGATGAGAACCCATTGTATGAGGATGTCACCAAATATTGTAGTACTGTTGGACACTTGCTTTACCTTACTATTACGAGGCTTGACCTTAGTTTTGCAGTAAGCAAAGTCAGCCAATATATGCAGACTCCTATGTACAGTCATTGGCGTAAGGCTTGCTATATTCTAAGGTAACTCAAGAGGATTCCAGGTAGAGGACCATACTACAGAGACGGAGGGAGTCTAGACATTTCAGCCTCTTCTAACGTAGACTGTGTTGGATAAGTGGATGACAAATGCTTTACTTTAGGCTATGCAATCTATCTTCGTGGGAATCTGATTATGTGGATTGTTACCTTTCTACAAGATTTGGGTATTCAGGCCACAATGCCAGTTCCACTTTGTTGAGAGAATTGTGTGTAGTGGTCATTTAATCCCACATCGTGTAATGTAAGAGTGTTGTGTGTGGTGGCTTATAAATAGACATGTACCCCCTCACTTGTTTCTTTAAGAAGATCAATACAGATAATCGCCCTAACGAGGCCTTTTCCCGCGGTTTTCTCCTTGCTTGTCGTGACTGGAGTTTCCACGTAAACCCAAATGTTTTTTATTGCTCTGTTTTGATATCTTGTTATTATGCTTCCACTTATTCAAATTATTCAACTTAGTATCAGAGCAAGTCATCCTTGGATTTATTCTCATTATTTGTCGTTATTCTTGAATTCTTTTTCCCCCTATTATATTCTTCCTTATGTGTTCTTGAAGAATTTGATGGGATCTCAAGTCACTCGTAGCGAGGGCGATGGCAACATGATCGAAGAAGGCAATGACGATGTGGTGACAATGGTGGGAACGACGCTGCTCGAGGAGGATCCCTCGAAGGAACCCCACACAGTAGCTTAGCATAGTCCTTCCTTGCAAGAAGTGCAAGGAAAAAAAAGAAGCAAGGTGATGCCCATGCCGGTGCGCGTGCAAGGTTGTGTGAGAGGAAGGATCGATCTTGCTCCTGATTGGTGACATCAACGTAGTCGACCACAGTGGCATGGTATATGTAGGCAACACAGTGGCTGATCATGGTGATGCTGCTGTTGCAGTGCTCGTCGGAAGAAAGCAAAGTAGGAATTGAATCAGAGCGAGAAAAGAGCACATAGTGGTTGTAGACGAAGCTCCACGATCCCTAGCGGTGAGCTCTGGCGGCAAGCTTTGGTCATCACAATTGGCTATGCAAGCTCCGGCAATGCTTTGGGTTCCTTTCGAACCCTATAAAGAAGGTGAAGGGACTTTTAGCTTATTGCCCTCATTGTTGTGAAAAGAAAAAAAAATCAAAAAAGGGGGGAGAAAGAAAAATTAGAGAGAAAAGGAAGAGGAAGGAAAATTTTACAGAATAAAAAAAAAAGTAAAAGAAAAAAAACAAACAAAAAAAAGGGAAAAATATATCAAAAAAAGAAAAAAAGAAAAAGAAAAAAAAAAGAAAAAAAAAGAAAGATTTTGAATTAAGGAAAAGAGGGGGAGAAGTTCTTTTATTCGTGATATTTTTTCCTTCCCATTGTTGTATTCATTTCCCATACGAGTATAGGAAAAAGGGAGAGTGTGGATGCTAGTATAGTTACCCTTATTTGGGAGTTCCTTTGTCCGAAATTACCACATGAGAAACAACTCTGGAAGATCAAGAGTTTCAAGGTCCTCAAAATAAAAGCCCATGTCAGGGATACTGAATGAGGAGCTACCAGTACCAGTTGAGGTCTCCAAATGAGAGGCCCTTGTCAGAGCCAACTACAGCAGCTCATCGTCAAGCTCCAACCTCGCTGATGTGTCATTAATATACCTACCCAGGCATGAACAAGAGTGCAATTGTTGTTTGCAAAGGAGACATAGTTGTATCAATTAAGAGTTTTGTTTACTCTTCCATGTAGAGGGGTTTCTTTGTATTACAAGATAGGCATTCCATGCTCCAACTTGAGGGGCAGTGTTGAGAGAAATGTGTGTAGTAGTCATTCAGTTCCACATCATGTAATGTGAAGTATTGTGTGTGGTGGCCTATAAATAGGTATGTACCCCCCACTTGTTTTTTTAAGAAGATCAATATAGATACTTCTATCGAGGTCGCCTCCCATGATTTTCTCCACTCTTCGTGAGTGGGGTTTTCACGTAAACCCAAGTATTTTTTATTGCGTTGTTTTGATATCTTGTTATTTTACTTCTGCTTATTCATATTATTCAACTCACTTTTTTTTGTGACAAAAAGTCTGCCATGTATATTGCTTCGAATCCGATCTTTCACAATAGGACCAAACATATTGAGGTAGACTGTCACTTTATGCGTGATGCAGTTCTTGCAGGGAATATTATTACTCCACGTCTCATCTAAGCTTCAGTTGGCAGATATCTTCACTAAGGCATTGAAGAAGCATTTTGATTTTCTATATGACAAGTTGGGTCTCATTGATATATACACCCCAACTTGAGGGGAAATGGAGTCTAAGGATGTATCTACTATTTTATATTTCTTTTTAGGTGATTATGTAATTTATCCAACTCTCTCTAAATAAAAGAGAGGCTAAGCTTTCCTTTGAGAGTAATGCATCTTTTACTCTCCTCATCTGGAAAAGCAAGAAGCATACTGCTGTTTCCAGATCCAGTTTTGACCCTAAGTACAGAGCCATAGTTCAAACATCTGCAGATCTAATGTAGGTGAAATCCTTACTAATTGATCTGCATGTACAGATTGATGGACCCATCGAGCTACGGTGTGATAACCGAGCTGCCACCTACATTGCCAACAACCCCATGTCCTATAAACGCACCAAACATGTAGAGGTAGATTACCACTACACTAAAGATTTAATCCAAAAGAGATTTATCGTCACCTCATAGATTGGTTCAAAATCTTCACCAAGCCGCTAACGAGATCCTCCTTTGATACTTGTGTAACCAAATTGAGCATGATAGACATCTATGTTCCAACTTGAGGGGCAATGTTACATAGTTCTCTTTGTTATTTTCTTGTATTAGGTTGGTGCTATTGTTATTTTATTTCTTTTCATGGGGTTGTGTTGTAATGTGCATCGACCTTTCGTTGGAGAGGTAAGGCTTGAGAACAAACCAAGTCATTTTTCATTTCATTCTCTCAACCAAGTATGCCGCCTATGATATGCTAAACCGCCACCCCTTGGGGTGAAGTGGTTCTACCTTAATTAGACATATAAGACCTCACCCTCCTATAGGTGTTAGGGCGAAAAAGGAGGGAGGGCACCTCCCGACCCGGAGGGAGGGTACCAACCGAGAAGGGGGGCATGGGGGGTTTTCCCCCCAGATTCCTTTAAACCCTAAGGGAGGCATGGGGGGGTTTCCCCCCAGATTCCTTATTGGAGCCAATAAAGGAGTTGATTGAGTGCTACCCTGGCCGGGTAGCCTGTTAATACCCATATGGAATATGGGGTATGGAATTGGTATGCTTGTGAACCCATATTAGATTGGCGATAGATAGCTTGCTAGGTTTTTCCTCCCTGGAGGTCGGTCCTCCCATAGGTCGGGGTACGCGGTTGGGTTTCCTCTTGCTCCGGTTTTGGTCGATAGCTCTCCCTCACCTATGGTGAGTAGCTCCCTTACTTGAAGCTGCATCCTGCTTCTAGTTGAAGTCGATCTCGAAATCGACCTAGAAACAAGTTTTACTCTACCCCATGGGCTGGGATACCTACCCGGCCCATGGTGGCTCTTTTTACTCGATTTCAAGGTTAGACACACCTCGAAACGAGGTATAGTTAGGAATCCAAATCGACCTAGAAGGCTCGATTTGTCACTCTACTGTACTGGGATACCTCAAGCCCCTTCTTCGGAGAAATATGATACCTTGTCAAAGAAGGTGGCATCTGCAGTAACACTATCTCCTGTGTACTGAATCATAGCACATATATCCTTTCTAGGTAAGAGAGTATCCCAAAAACACACACTTCATTGCTCGAGGGAAAGTCTGTCCTGCAAGCCAAAGGCCTAAACAAAGCACATACATCCAAATACACACAGGGGCAATGCAAAGGAACACTCTAAATCTGGATGTAACAACTGATAGGGTAATTTGCCATGAAGAACTGAAGATGGCACTCTATTGGTAAGATAAGAAATTGTTAGAACTGCATCTCCACAACATTGCTTAGGTACCTTCATGAATACAAAAAAGGTCCTAGCAATACCCAATATGTGTTGAAATTTTCGCTTAGCAACACCATTCTGCTGTGAGATATGAATACTGATGGAGAGTTCCCTTGGTGATAAAGAAGGTATAAAGATCTACCTGCATAAATTGCAATGCATTGTCGATTATGAATATCTATATGGATGATGAGTATACAATTTGTAACTATATGACGAACCAATGTACAATCTGAAGAATCTCATACCGATTCTCTATCAAGAAGACCCAAGTAGACTGGTTGTAGTCGTCCACAAATATCATAAAGTATCTATGACCTCCAACATTAGTAATCCTCGCAGGTCCCCAAACATCACAATGCACAAGATGGAAGGGAGGGGTGGTGTGACATTCAGGATTACTAGTGCACACAATGGAAGGATTACTAGGTCTCTGATACCATGTGGAAGTGGAAAAGTTTTCATTAACCTTCAAAAAAAAACCCCAATCTCTCTTATTGAGTTATATATGATGTTTCTTTAGTGGTTTTTTACTATTTTTATATTGTACAAGTATGTGCTTGTAATTTACCCTTTGTGCCTCTTTATATAAAGGCAACTAGGGTTTCTAATAGAGATTCATTTGCTCTTTCAACCTAACATGGTATCAAAACAACATTTCTAAATCGGTACCCTGATACCCCACCCCGAAACCTAGCCTTCAAACCCCTCCACCATATCCCTCTCTCTCTCTCAAGAGGTGCCGCCGACCTCTGATCACCACCAGTCACCGCCGCCAAACCCTCCCAACCGGCAACAATGTCACCGCCACCGGCACAAAGGCCCAGCAGGGACTTGCGCAACCTCTACACCACCACTTGGGGTAGTGGAGGTGGTCCCAGGCGGGCCGTGAACTGCTGCAACGCCACCTCCACACGGTTTTGAGGAGCAGCAGTTCATCTTGCCTCTCCTCCTTGTGCTACGCCTCTACAATTGCCCTGTGAGGCGCAGCAACACGTTGGGGGCCCATATCAGAGTTTGGGTTGATATACGTGCATTAGGGTGACTTGAAAAGTCACCCATCTTGCCTCTTTCTCAACCAAGTAGAGGCTAAGGAGAAGAAACAACTCCTTTGGAGTCTTATTTAGCCCCTAAGGATGGTTGTTATGGTCTGATTTTCGTCGCTTCTCTCAAGTATGTGACGATTTCAAATCTACATATGGTCTGATTTCTTACGACAGCAACTTGTTTATGTGATTCCCACATGTCGGGTAATATGAAAGACAACGATCATTTGGGTGACTCGGTGGGGAAAATATCTACCCCGAGTGCACCTTCTTTTATGCAAGGAACCTCTATCAAGTTGGATAGCACCAACTTCCTTCTGTGATCTACTTTTTCTCGATTTATGAGATTGCATCAAAAGAAATACATCCTGACGTAAGACAAGTCGGCCATCAAATCTGTTGACTGGGAAGCAAATAATGATTAGGTGGTGATGGGCCTTGAGGATCGCCGTTGGAGCCACTAATGGCCATCAAAGAATTTATAGACATAGGGAACGTCACGTATCCGCAAGCATTTCATCATGAGGGGGATGTGTTTTCCCTTCGACCCAACAAATCATAAGCAATCAGAGAGGAGGTGAAAGGAGTTGGTGACCCAGTTCCACCGCAAAGGATGTACGTCGGGGGGGGGGGAGGATGATACTCCCAACTCTGCACTAGTATTAGTAAGATTATAGGATTTCTCCCTCTCAGCCCCCTTTACTCGATGGTCTCTCCTCACTATTTATAGCATGGAAAGATTCCTAGCTAGTAATCTCTAGTAAATTTTCTAGCAGACTGCTTGTCTGCTGTCAGGTTGTAGATAGTCACTTCCATCCTGTCATGATTTCTGCCATGGTTGCGCCAAATCTTCTAGCACATTGGACGGATAAAGTTCCGGGTCCAACTAGTCACAAGCGGGTTGGGTAATACTAGACCCGCCTGTTTACCCTGTAATCAGGTAGCTGGATCCTCAATTGGGTTATGCGCGGAGTTTTTGGATCCGAAGGCGATTTTTGCCCCTCATCAAGTGGCCACGTGCATGTTGAATAGCATGAAGGAGCCTATAGCAAAGCAAGTTATGTCATCTGTGTCTACGAAGAAGATGTGAGAGGTTCTTCATGAGATACATTATCATAAGAGCAACATTAGTCGTCTTTATAGGGTGATTAAGGAGTTGCACTCTTTTCGAAAGGGAACCATGTCCCTTGCCAAATACTACGGCTCTATGAAGAACCTCTGGAATGAGAAGGATACTTTTTAGCCGATCTCCACTGATGTTACTGTTATTGCAAAGCAATGCGAAACCTTTCATTCTGTTCAGTTGCTTGCAGGTCTTAGTCCTGAATACAAGCCTGTTAAGGATCAACTTATAACCCTCGAGGAGATTCCTACACCTGCTCAGATCTATGCTCACCTGTCTAGACTTGAGATATCTGACCCTATCCCACTTTCTGATTCTTCTACCATGGCAATTGTTGGTCATGGTAAGGGAACCACAGGAGGCAGAGGGAGAGGACGTGGGGCACGAGCAAGAGGTTGTGGTCAAGGACGTGGTTTGTTTTATGACCAATGTCACAAGACGAATCACGCAGTTGACAGGTGCTGGATAAAGCACAGGTTTCTGAGGGATATCAAGCCAACCAGGTTACCTATGGTGGAGATGGAAGTCAACACTATCAGCAGGAAGAGTAAGCCAATCCTCATATCATCACTATTTCTAAGGATGAATATGACAGACTTGTGTCTTCTTAGTTCACTTCGACTGCTGGTACTTCTATGGCTCAGACGATATGTATTGCTGCTAGCGCCAGAGGTGTTCGTACACCATCTTGGCTTGCTAACTCAAGTGCATCCCCCCACATCACAGGAGATGTTACACTGTTTTCGTCTCTTAGACCATTGACTACTCCCGTACATGTTAGAGTAGCTGATAGTGCCCTATCCCCTGTGACAGGCTTGGGTGACATCTCGTTATCTACTATTCTGCCACTTTCTGATGTTATGCATACACCCACATTTGCATTGAATTTAATGTCTATCAATCAGATTACCAAGGCATTAAATTGCAGAGCAATTTTTCATGATTAGTTTTTCTTCTTGCAGGACCTTCTGATGATGAAACAAATTAATAGAGGACTTAAGCAGGATGGCCTATACTACCTAGATCTTCCACCAAAGCATCATTCCATGGTTGTTGCTTTTGCCACTTCTACATCCTAGAGTTTCCTTTCCGAATAGTAATAATAGAACTGAGTCTGTTTTTTCTCTTATTCATGGTGATTTATAAGACCTATGTCGGGTCAAGAGTCTTAGGGGCTTTCGGTATTTTTTGTTCTGATGGATGATTATACCCTTGTCTCTTGAGTTTTTATGATGGAGAAATCTGGAACCCCTATATTAATTAAAAATTTTGTTAATGAAATAAAATTCAGTTCTCTACTACTATTCACAGGTTTCGGACTGACAATAGGCTTGAGTTTGTAAACTCTACTTTAACTCAATTTTTTCAGTCTCTTGGTGTTATACATGAGACCTCTTATGTTCATACATTCCAACATAATGGGATAATTAAACACAAATTAAGACATATTCTTGATGTTGTACGCACTATTATGTTTCAAATGCATGTTACTGCTACTTTTTGGGCAGATGTTCTTATAGCTACTTTTCTAACTAATCGTGTTTCGTCTACTCTGGATGGGAAGACCCCTTATTCTATTTTATTTCCTGATCAGGAGCTTTTTTCTATTCCTCCAAAAGTTTTTAGATGTGTTTGCTTTGTTCATTTATCCAAGGTAGACAAGCTCGCTGCTATATTAGTTAAGTGCACTTTTTTAGGCTACTCTAGGATCCAGAAGGGGTATAGATGTTTTGATCCTCTTTCACATCACTTTTATGTAAGGATGTGACCTTTTTTAGAACATGTCGAATTATTCTGCTACAGGAAAGTCTCCTAGTGCCACACAGGATATTCCATTGCCTATGCCCACTACTGTGCCTCCAAGTCTCTCTGCTCCCCCTACACCTTAAGATGTCTCGTCCATTACTTGTCTTGGACATCCTGAGATGACAGATCCCTTCCCTAAACACTTTCAACGCAACCTCCATCCACTACTATACCTGTAGAGGAACAACTTTCTACCATTCCTACTCAATCCTCTACTGATACTGCTGATTCATATAGAGATCTAGAATTGTGCCACCAAAGGTATCTGATGTGGATTTTCCTATTGCTTAGAGGAAGCCACAAAGATCTTGTGCTAAGTATTATGTTTTCAATTATATGTCATTTGATCATTTTCTTATAGTAGGGAGACTTCTATCTCTTGCAATTGACAGCAAACATATTCCCAATAGTTATACGAAGGCTTCTCAGGATCCTTCTTGGACCTTAGCCATGGAGGAGGAGATGGTTGTTCTTCAATCGAGGGGTACCTGGGAACTTGTTGACCTACCCCCTGGTGCTACTGTTGTGGGGTGTAGGTGAGTATTTACACTCAAATGTCGCCTAGATGGTACAGTGGAGAGATTCAAGGCACAGTTGGTTGCCAAAGGTTATACACAAACCTTTGGAATTAATTACTTCGAAACATTTTCACCAGTGACTAGACTCACTTCAGTACGGATTCTTCTTTCTATGACAGTCAACAATGGTGGTTGATATCTCAGCTAAACATTAAAAATGCATTTCTCTATGGTGATTTAGAGGAAGAAGTCTGCATGCAGCAACCCTATGGTTTTGTGGTCGAGGGGGAGTATCAAAAGGTTTGCAGGTTGAAGAAAGTCATTTATGGTCTTAAGCAAAGTCCTAGGACCTAATTTGAGAGATTTAGTAAAGTTGTACAAGAGTTTGGCCTTACTAGATCTACTGCTGATCATTCTATTTTTACTATGCATATAACCACTAGGTCTGTTATTCTCATTGTGTATGTTGATGATATACTGCTCACTAGAAGTGAAAGTAGGGATGGAAGCTACTAAGAAGTTTTTACATTCTCAGTTTGTCACCAAAGATCTGTAAATGATAAATTATTTCTTGGGCATTGAGGTACAACATGTTGATGGTGGCCTTGTTCTATCCCAAAGGAAATATGTACTTGACATGCTGAAAGAGGTAGGCATGCTGGATTGCAAGCCTACCAATGTTTCAATGGACCCATCTATGCCACTTGCAGATTCTGAGAGTTCACTGTTTGAAGATGTAACCAAATATTGTGCTATGGTAGGAAAACTATTATATTTGACTGTTACTGGACCTGACATCTATTTTGTAGTTGGGAGTATGCAATCTCCTAGAGAAGTGCATTAAGAAGGTGTGTGTCAGGTGCTGAGATACCTCAAGCAAGCTCATGGTAAGAGGCTGTCATTTATGAAATACGGCCACCTGGATGTCTGGGAATATTCTGATGCAGATTATGCAAAGGCACATGAAGATAGAAGATCTACCACAGACTTGTATCTATGGATGGCAACCTAATCACATGAAGAAGCAAAAAGAAAATTTTATCTTCAGATCCAATGCAGAATCAAAGTATAGGACTATGACCCATACCACTTGTGAGCTCCTATGGGTGAGATCCATTTTACATGATTTGGACATGTCTGTTTCTAACTCTACTCCCATGTATTATGATAACAAGGCAACTGCATTTATTGCTAATAATCCTACCTTTCATGAGCGAACCAAACACATAGAAGTGGATTACCATTTTATCAAAGATGCCATTACTATTGGCAAGATCACTACACCCTAAATAGCCACTGAAGATTGCAGATGTCTTCACCAAAGCACTCTCCAAGACGCATCTTGAGTTATGTTTCAAGCTGAGCATGCTCGATATATATGCTCCAACTTGAGGAGGAGTGTTGAGTTATATGTGATGTTTATTTAATGATCTTTTATTATTTTTATATTATACAGGTATGTACTTATAATTTACCCTTTGTGCCTCTCTATATAAAGACACTTAGGATTTCTAATAGAGATTCATTCGTTCTTTCAACCGAACATCTCTTATAAGAGACATATGGAAAAATAATAGGCATCTCCATAAATGAATAAAAATAAGCACTACGTACATAAATTTCCACAATCTAAATAAGTTTTCACTAGATAGATCCACCCCCCTCCCCAACAGACACACACACCATATGCATATGTACATGTCTGTATGTGTCTGTACTGGCATCTTGAGGAGGAGCATTTACAGATGTTCGTCTTATTATTATCTCTATATTTGGTGTCATATCTTGTTTATGTTTCATGCTGGAATACCTTGTAATTACTCCATCTAATCCTCAATAATGCTGACAGATCTCTCTTTTCTGTCACTACTATCCATCCCCCTTTCCTTTTGAATCATTGCTATCCCTTCTCCACTTTTTTTTTTATTTGAGAAGTATCCATTCTCCACTTTTAAGGACACAAATTGCAACTTCTTGCATGATTTGCTAAGGGAAGCGTCAAATCCCCTTCTAAGCTTTAGTTCACTACTTCTGTCCAGTATCCATTTTAATCGTACGACAAGAAATGACATCATGCTGCATAAAACAAAAAATTGTTAAACAGTGCAAATATTAATGATGCAAAACTTACCATACCCTGTGATGCATGGAAGATCAAGTAAAAGGGTTGACATGCTTTCTGCACCTTCCACTGAACTTCCACAGTCAATGTGGCTACACATTCTGTCATATGATTTGAGATGGTGCGGTTCTACCAGAGGTAAAATAACAATGCAGAAGTAGCTTCTTTTATGCAAAGTCAATGGCCACAATAGAAATTTGTCACCCTCTTTGTTAATCGAGAGAGAGATAATATGCCGTGTTATGGGATCATCAACCCAAGAATCTGAACCTGGTCTTGACTGCTTCATCCGAAGGCCAGAACCATATATAGACCCTTCACTGGAAAAATAATCGTCTAATAACATTCAATGTGTTTGACTATTTAAGAGTGTCTGGTCAGTAAGACATAAAATGACATGGACAGTAAATTTGAAACATGTTTGGACATCTAAACATTAACGAATTTCATGTATATATCAATTTTACCACATCTTAATAAAAGGCTAACTACCTGAATTCCCTGGAAAACAAACTATAAGGAAGAACTCAAATTGATAATAATTTATCAAAAAAAAGACAAGTTATACCTTGATAGTTCATATTTTCAGTCCATATTCAAAAATCAAAAGCGAAAATTTCAAATGACACCAACATTGTGCTTGCCTTTCAACAGAAATGTTTTTTTAAAATTAAAAAAAAAAAAGGATGACAGTAGTCATCCACCTTTAATAAGGAAAATATCATGAAGTAATTACAACATTTGAGTCCAAGAAGTACAAAAGTAGGAGGCTTCCTTTACAACATTGTCCACCCAAGGATACTCCCCACAGAAGATAACCCCATTCCACTGCAACCAAATTGCCCACAATCCTGCCACCAATCTCGTTAAATTGTCCATGCTGGATCTCACCGCTTAACGAAGCTCTCACCAAAAACCTGCCATAGAATTGACTGTCATTAAGTGCCAAGCTGGTTCCAAACTTGCTTCACAAAGTCAGATGAAAAGAATAGATGAATGCATCTTCTGCCCCCATTGCCATGAAGAGAACAAGTGGTATCTTCCTCTGGCATCCATCATGCCCTGGAAACCTTAGTGACCAGCTTCCCATATCACAATAGCCAAGCAAAAATCTAAACTTTCAGAACTTCCAACTGTAAGAAATATCCATCCCAATACCAGGATCAGTGCCACCAATCCACCCACCCCCCCCCGCAAGTAATTTGTATGCCTTCCTTACTGAAAAGTTGCCTCCAATCCAAGCAACCAAATCAGCTCTATTAGATGAGGGCCAGAAAATTCACACCTCCACAAGTAGCGTTTGTATATCCACTATTCTCACCTCAAAACAAGCCTTGCCTACACGTGGCACCCAAGCCCCAACATTTCTCTAGAAAGGTGCTTGCCAAAAATCAGCCACAAGAGCATCTTTACCAGTTGCAAGAGCAAAAAGCCATGGAACTAAATCTGCCAACCTTCCATTGCCTATCCAATCATCCATCCAGAATTTGAACATCCTGCCATCATCAAGGATGGGATCAAAAATTGATGTCACCCTATTCACCATTGCACACAATCCTCCCCAGAGTGCTGAAGAACAACAAGGAGGATTGAAGAAGACGGCCCAATTTAATTTACGACCGTGGCAGCTATTCATCACTTGATTCCATAAGGTTCCCTACTTTGTCAACAAAGCATCTTTAAAATCAGACAACTCTAAAACACCCAAACCTCCATGTTCAACCGGTCTAAATACATCTTCCTGGGGAGCTATCTACGAGGATCTACCTTCATGTTGAGGCCCCTTCCGGAAAACGAAAATTTCTGATTAAATCAATTTTCCTAAACACTTTCTTTGGAAACTTGAAAACAAACATATGAAATACTGGAATAGCAGATAGAACAGACTTCAGGAGCACCAGCCTGCCTACTTTGGATAACATCCTATCACTCCACCCCATTGATCTCTTTTCAAGCCTCTCCAACAGGGACAACCAGTCTCCAAAAGCAATCTTTTTGCTCTTCAATGGCAAGCCCAAATAAGCAAAGGGTAGCACCCCAATCTCGGTACCAAGTGCATGTGAGCAACCCGCTACTTCCTTTGCCATCATGCCAAAATGCACAAAAATGGACTTAGATCTATTAACTTCCAAATCCAAAAAGGAGCTGACAACACTGACGACTGCTACCAGGTTCTCAGACTCGCGAACCCCTCCTTCGATGAAGACTATCATCTGCATGATGCAATACAGGGGTCACCAAGGTGTTGCTCTCTGGAAGAGTAAGTCCAGAAAGAAGTCCACCACAAGAGGCCCTAAAAGCCATGATAGCAAGAGCATCCAGTGCCAACAAGAAAAACGCCACCCCAAGGGGGCAACCTTGTTGAACGCCTCTTCAGGGTTGCATCCAAATCCCAACAGGATTACCATTCACCAAAACAGAGGAGGTGGTAGTGACACACATTTTCATCTAAGATATCCAATGATCAGGAAAATGTCATCTTCTCAGTGTCTGCCACAGGTAAGACCAGTAAACAAAATCATAGGCTTTCACAAAGTCTACCTTCCACAGGAATCCTTTTCTCTCCCACCTCCTCCAGGCTGCAATCATACTATTGGCCCAAAATGAAAAACTCCTACAGAGACCAGAGACCTCGCCTCTGCTGACTGGACAAGACCAATCAAAGTTGGCAACACCCAGAATCTGTTTGCTAGAACCTTAATAACAATTAATTATATTGGCTCATTTAACTTGTTTCCTTTTTTAACAGAAATGTCAAACTGACTGTGTTGACAAACTTGATAGATGATACAATGGCATGCAACAGATCAGGAAAGGAATAAAACAAGAACTCAATTGCTCGAAACCAGTCTAGCTAGCAGCATTTGGTTCCAATTCCCTCAAGGAGAAAAGCACAGAAACCTAGACAACCTATGATTCCATTGTCATGACCAAATCTCAAGCATATTAAACAAAAATTACTGATTTATCAATTTCAATCTCTATCAATAAATTAATTACAAAAATGCCAAGTGATATGTGGGACAAGCATAATAGACAACACTCTTTGAGCATCATTTTTTTTTAGAGGGAAAAGGTCAGTTATTGGAGGTCAACAGCCATCCACATCCATTCAACTACCAAAAGGCAAAATTACAAATGTTACATCCAAAAAATAGAGAGCGTAGAAGCTTCCCTTACAACACTGTGGACCCAAGCTCTCTTCCCCTGGAAAACTGACCCATTACACTGCAGCCAAATAGACCACAAGGCAACACCCACCTTGACCCAGGAGTCAGCATTTGTCTGAATGCCATTTCTAAAGGATCTCTAAAAATCCTCCAAGGTAGTCAGAGAGACCCCCCATAAGTGCAATTGTTCCCAAAAATGCATCACAAAGCCACACCTCAAAAACAAGTGCTCAGTATCCTCCTGCCCCTAACCACAAAGCAAACAAGTGGTATCTTCCCCAACAGCCCATCTACTCCTAGGTACCAAAGTAAACTTGTCCCTCCTGAACAACCAAAGGAATATCTTTACTTTGAGTTGAACCAAAAGCTTCCAAATGAAACCACAATCCAGCCTCATATCATCAACTGTAGTGAACACATCCCCACGAAGCAAGTTAAAAGCCTTATTGATGGAAAAGCAACCTACATTCAAAATCAAAGCATCAGCAATATCCAACGATGGTCTAAAGCAAGCTACAAATCTTGATCCCATTCCAATGCAACCTCCATTCCAAAGGAGCAGCTACAGATCTTGAACTCTTGCATCTGATAGGCCAACACCAATCGAACATGCCCAGGAACTAGAATCATGATCCCAAACTTTTGACACAATTCGAAATGTTAGTATTATTATAAGGGTGCATGTGTTATTTTTTAATTGTCCGAGGACTACTTATGTAATTTAACCTACGACTCTCCCTATAAAAAGAGACCTAGGATTTCTAACAAAAGATAGTTCTATGATTTCTCTTCTCCCTCAACATGGTATCAGAGCAAGGTGAATCCAATAGATCCTTCGTGCTCCGGTGCTCTTCCCACCAAATAATCCTCCTCCCTCTCTCTAGTCATTAGCACATCTGCAATGGCCTCCAGTGCCATCGACAGGGGGGCCACCGCCTCAACAACAGTGCCCCTTACCCTGTAGCAGCGTCGCCACCCTTCCTCCTCCGCCCAGCAGCACCGTCGGGTGCCACCAAAAGGGGCACTCTTCCTCCTTTTGGTGCTGCTTAGGGGTGCTCTGCCTCGTCTGAGCTGCTTCACGCCTCTAATCAGAGGATGATGTGCCAGAACATCTCCATAGGAGGCATAGGGTTATGGTTCGTACTTCCCATAACTCGTAGAGCATGTTCTACCGCTCTTATCTTCAGATCTGCATTCTGAATACTCAAAATCAGATCTGAGTTTATCTCCTGATTCTCATCGCTTCTTTTGGTCACAGTCATGGCATCTACCTCAAGTGAAATAATTGAACCAAAGCTTATGACTACCTCGGCTTCCTTAATGGTCCAAGGGACCACTATCAAATTTAATAGGTCTCAAAACTATCTCTTATGGGAGCAAGCATTCAAGATATACGTGGGTGGCCACAAGAAGCTTCCGATTCTCACTACTAATCCTCCTGAGTCAACTCATAAGGATTGTGAAAAATGAGAGCAAGATAATTATCTAGTGACAAAGTGGATAATGAACAGTGTGGAGCGACAAACAGCATCAAACCTGTTGTACAAGAAGATGGCGAAGAATATGTGAGAGAGCTTATCCAATAAATATTCCCAGAAATCCAATCATGCTCATCTAATATATATATCGACATATATGGTTCATGTCTCAAGGAGAAAGGATGCCAATTGATTATTATACAGAGATGGAAGGGCTCTTTGAATAGCTAAATGTGTTCCAGCCTTCCTGTTGTGATGCTCAGACCAACCAGAGATAGACTTGGCAAGTCTATAGGTTCATGGACGGGTTGCATGTTGAGCTCTCATCTGCTCATGAGAACATTCTGGCCCTTGAAATTATGCCTAATTTGGAGACTGTGTATGGTCGTCTACAGAAGATATCTACGGATGCTAGCCATCTTCCGGTCGTCTCTACGACACTTAACACTGAAGCATCAACTTTTGCTGCATCTGAAGGCAGAGGCAGATTCCAAGGGGGTCGTGACTATGGAGGTGGTCGTGGACGTGGACAAGGTCGCATCTATGAACCTTGTATTCACCGTCAGATGACTAATCACCCCTCGGAGAAATGTTGTGCCAAATTTGGTTATCCAAGAAATCACTCCATTACTACTGCAGTGGTTGAGGGGGAGCTACCTCCCTCTACCGACTCCTTTTCTGCTCCTGTGTCATCTCCTGCTCCTACTCTAACAATGAATGACTATAATCGTCTTATGGCCCTTCTACGCTAACCTGTTGCCTTAAACACTACAGCTTCTTTGGCTGCTACTAGCAACTCTGTGAACCTTACCACTACATCCTCTTCATCATGGATTGTTAACTCAAGTGCTTTGAGTTATCTTACTTGTAAGGAAAATGCTATTGTTTCTATGTGTAAGGCTAATGATATCACTTATGTTAGCCTTGAAAATGATACATATTCTCCTGTCACTGGAGTTGGAGAGATTCATTTTTCCAATAAGCTGAGGCTTTCTACTATTTATTGTGCTCCAGAGTTTCTGTAGAGCTTATTATCTATTTACAAATTATGTAAGGAGCTTAAATGTCGTGTTATATTTAACAACCAATTTATCTATTTTATTTGAATGGAGACAATGATTGGTGGAGGGAATTAAATGTGATGAACTTTATTACATTGATGCTTCTACTTTGTTTGCTGGTGCTACTTTTGTTTCTATGGATCCAATTCTTTGGCATCATTGACTGGGTCATCCTTCTACCTCACGTCTGCGAAAAATGTTTCCAGAGCCTACTATACCACATAATATAGAGTATGAAGCTTATTATCTTGGCAAGCATCAACATGCCTCCTTTTCATCTAGATAGAATAAAAGATGCTCAGAACCTTTCGAGTTGGTTCATTGTGATGTTTGAGGTTCATGTCCAATAACTCACCGGAATGTTTATCGGTATTTTGTGGTCATTGTTGATGACTTCAGTCACTTGTCTTGGACATTTTTAATGCGTGATAGGTCTAAAATTGTCTTTATTGTGCCAAAGTTTTTCAATGAAGTGCAAAATTTTTATTCTACTCGCATCAAAATTTTTCGTAGTGACAATGCTTTGGAGCTTATGCAAAAAAATGTGGCTGATTTTCTTTCTAGCAATGGTACCCTTTATCAAACTTCTTATGCTCACACTTCACAACAAAACGGGGTTGTAGAACAAAAATTACACCATTTACTTAACGTTGCTAGAACCATAGTACTTGCCACAAATGTGCCTAAGAATTTTTAGGGTGATGCTATCCTAACATCCACATACTCGATAAATAAACTTCCTTCCCCTATCCTTGATGAAGCCACACTATTACTTTTGTTACCACACCCTTTGCATTATCACTACAAATTTTCAGGCGTACTTACTTTGTTCATCACTTTGGGACTCCTGATAAATTGTCTCCCAAGCCCGTTAAGTGTGTTTTCCTAGGTTATTCTAGAACCCAAAAGGGGTATCGATGTTTTGATCCTATTGGGAGACAATATCATGTATCTGTAGATGTCTCTTTTATTGAGAAGACTTCCTATTTTCTCATAAGAGGTCTAAACTTGAGTGATTTTCGC
This sequence comes from Thalassia testudinum, assembly GCA_037157565.1. Classification (NCBI taxonomy): domain Eukaryota; kingdom Viridiplantae; phylum Streptophyta; class Magnoliopsida; order Alismatales; family Hydrocharitaceae; genus Thalassia; species Thalassia testudinum. Next base: position 134,587,483 of record JAZHRO010000003.1, on the reverse strand, counting down.
AGACTTATGAACGTCAACATACTTCGTCTATTCCTATACCTGTGCCTATCATGCAGGTAGATCAAGAGGAGCCTCATGTCCCCTCACCATCATCAGATCCGGATGCTCCACCACAGCAGTCAAATGAGTTTCCTATTACTTTCAGAAAGCCGGTGAGATCTCGTACCTTGCACCCTATGGCCCATTATATAGCTACTGATCACCTTAGTCCAGATTTGCAGAGATTTACTACAACTCTTGCAACTATTGTGGTTTCTAAACATCATGATAAGGCTCTTCAAGATCCTGGTTGGAGGCAGGCAATGTAGGATGAGATGGATGCCCTTATGTCTCGAGGTACATGGGACTTAACACACCTTCCACAAGGGGACAAGGTGGTAGATTGCAAATGAGTGTTTACTGGGAAGTATCACTCGAATGGTACTATTGAAAAGCTGAAAGCCAAATTTGTAGCGAAAGAATATACCCAAACTAATGAGGTAGACTACTTTAATACGTTCCCCCCAGTGACACGCAAGGTTTTAAAAAACGCAAGGCAGTACCAAGGCCATTTGCTTTCATCAAGGCGAAGCGTGAGCCTCGAGACGCTTGAGGTGTAAGCCTCGATTTTGAGTGGAAAATTAAAAAAAAAAATGACACAAATATATACTGTTAAGCGCTAATAATAAAAAAAACAATGTAAAAACACACTTTCATAATAATTTTACTCTATCACAACATTTAAATGTCCATTACTAGATATTATTGTTGCACAATGCACACACAAGATTCATATATAAACTAATATAACAAGATTTAAATACACATAAGTATCACACAACATGTAAACTCTTCAAAAAACCAAAATACTAATCACATGATAGTACTAAAAAAATCAAAACAATAAAAAAATATTTTTTTTGAGAGAACAATGATAATAAACATGTAACAGTAAGATTTAAGTAAATCACCACATAGCCTCTTAAAAAAAAATCAATTCAATGATCACATAACATGTAAATTAACCACATAAAACATTCAAACATACTTTAACATAACTAAATAGTAAAATAAAGGTAAAAGTAACAAGAAAAAATGTAACGTTTAACTCAAGAGAGGTCGAAACTCTTACCAACAACAAGAAGTGAGGTTGAGACTTGAAAGGGGAAGGGAGCAACAATAGGCAATGGAAGGGACAAACTGGTAAGAGGTGGTACGTAAGGAAGGTGATTGGCAGCTAGCGATGCAGTAATAGCCATCAGCAATGGTAATAGAGAAGTCCAAATATAGAGAATAACTTGCAACTAAGGGCGGTAGATTTTTTAGGGCTTGGGAGGTTAAAGTCATTGTTTAGGGTCGAGTAATGGGTATAGGATTTTAGAAAAGGATTTTATTTGTATTATTAGGTTATATGTAACTCACATGACCTTCAAATATGAACTTTCAACTGAAGCTATAGCCTCAGTTCCACCTCTGCTCACCGCCTCAGCTCCGCCTCGACAAACCGAGGCTCACGCCTCACACTACAACCCCGAAGCTATAGCCTTAGAGCAATTGCCTCGAGGCATAAGCCTCGAGCACCTCGAGGCTAGTTTTTTAAAACTATGGTGGCACATATATGCTCTATTAGGGTCATTCTCTCCCTTGCGGTAAATAAACAATGGCCAGCGTATCAATTAGACGTGAAAAATACTTTCTTATATGATGATTCGCAGGAGGAAGTTTATATATCTCAACCACCAGGTTTTGTGGTTAGGGAGGGTAGGTATGTAAGCTCAGAAAGGCTACCTAAGGCCTGAAGCATGGCCCCTAAGCTTGGTTTGACAGGCTCAGTGTTGCAGTACAAGGGAATGGATTATGTAAGTTTACATCTGATCATTCTATCTTCATTAGATGAAAGGACTCTGGAACTACTATTCTTACTGTATATGCTGATAGCATGCTGCTCACAGGGGATGACATTCAAGGCATTAAGATACAAAAACATACTTGCAAGCACATTTGTAACCAAGGATTTAGGCAAACTACACTATTTCTTAGGCATTGAGGTAACCAAAGTTGTTGCACGAGTTGGTGGCCCAAATACCAGATTTGCCCCTCATCTTTTCTATAAAAAGGACCCCAGAGCTCCCATGTGAGGGCATCTCCATCTCTCCCTCCAGACACCTCCAAGCTTCTTCCAGCTCCCTCTTCCTCTAAGGCATCCACCAAAACCACCTTAGTGCACTGCTGCTGCTCTTCCAAACCTCTCCAATGGCCACCAAGGGCCACCCTTGATGCCCTTGTTCTAGTAACTTAGTTGAATAAAATAATCATGCGGAAGCATAAATCAAAACAATAAACAATAATAAGAACAATTGGGTTTTACATGGAAACCCCACTCACGAAGAGCGGGGAGAAAACCACAGGAGAAGACCCCGATAGGGCATTGATTTGTATTTCTTCTTCTCAAATGAATAGGTGAGGGGTACACGCCTATTTATAGGCCACCACTCACACATAAAGCCCACACTTTCCAATGTGGCACTAAACAACTACTCAATTCTCTCAACACTCCTCAAGCTGGAGCATGTAAGACAAAGAAACCCACTCTACACAGGCGGGAACATAGGCTGGAGCTACTGAAAGATCTGTGGCTGTCTTTGAAGATCTGGTGCTAATGGCTCCCCGTTCAGTATCCCTGAAATTGGGTCTTCCTCTAAAGACCTCGAAGGTGGATCTCCCTCTCTGAAGTCCACGAAACTGGATCTCCCACATAGAAACCTGAAATGAGTCCTTCCTCTGAGAAACTCGAAACTCTGGACCTCCCAGAGTTGGGTTTCTCATGTAGAGTCCATGAACAAAAGGGACTTCCAAACGGGGGATGACTGCAAAAGGCTTCAACACTCCTTTCTCTCATACTCGTATGGGAGAACACAATAATAACAAGAAAATAAAACTTCAAAAAAACTAGAGAAGACTTCTCCATCTCTTCTCTTAAACATAAACCTCATCACTGTTTTTTTTTCTTCTATTTTTCCCATCTTTTTCTTTTTTTCTTTTTCCTTTCCATTTTTTTCTTTTTCTTTTCTTTTTTTTTCTTTTTCATTTCCCCTCCTTTTATTTTCCTCCTCCCTTCTTTAAAAAAAAAAAAAAGTAAACATAAAGAAAACCAAACAGTGAACATCAAATGACCTGAGACAAAATGACCAAAACTTTAAACCTCGTGCGAGCGGCAAGACCTCCGAGTCCTCGCAATGATCTTTGTTGAAGATCACTCTCCTAAGCACCATCGACGAGCACCACATGCGCCGCCTTGCAAACTTCGCCAATAATCCTCTAGACGCTACTTGAGCACACGAGGATCCCGAGATTCTCACTGATCCCATGTCGATCAACGCCTGTCGCCAATCACGCCGCTCCTCGTAAGGTCTCTACTACGCCTCGGTCCAGATCGCCAACGCTATCTCTCCTCAAAGCACCGCCTAGTTCCTTTGCACGTCGCCATCTACGACTCATTGCCGCTAATCTCTCGTCACGTTGCCTCTAGAAGTGCGATGACTTCTCCAATAGGTATCGCAGTAGCACTGCTCGACTCCTCAGTGCTGCTCGTGGCCTCACCTCCACGAGGCCATCGTCGACCCTTATCACCAGTATTACTGTCGCAACAACAGCAGCTAGGGCCTCTCCTCGCGATCGCTGCCACAAGGGTGCAGCGTTGCCTCCTCGATGCCAGAAGAGGAGATTTTCTTCTCCTTCATGCACCTCAGGGCCATCACTATCTTCTCCCTCACATGGAGAGATTAGGGTTTCCCCTCCTCTCTCAAAATTAAAGACAATATGGAGACAAATAATGAAATATATCTAAAACTTTAGAACAAAACCCAAGATCAGAACTTACTCTGATACCAAGTTGAATAAAATAATCAAGCAGAAGCATAAATCAAAGCAATAAACAATAATAAGAACACTTGGGTTTTACGTGGAAATCCCACTCATAAAGAGCAGGGAGAAAATCACGGGAGAAGACCCCGATAGGGCACTGATTTGCATTTCTTTTTCTCAAATGAATAGGTGGGGGGTACACGCCTATTTATAGGCCACCACTCATACACAAAGCCTACACTTTCCAATGTGGCAGTAAACAAATACTCAATTCTCTCAACAAGCTTAGATAGTTATTTTTATTTCTAGTAATTTCCTTTGATTCTAGTTCTAGTTATTCTTATATCTGAACAATCTGATCCGAACAAATTATATATATATATGATTATTCTAGCACTAGTTAGTTCTAAATCAATATTATAATCAAGTCATTTTCTACCTCCCTGAGTTCAACTGGGACTCACCATCTCGTTAAATTTATTTGTTTCAACATATTTTCGCGCTATACTACGACGTAATCACCTTGAAATGCGATTTTACAATCGAGCACTGTACTCCTGTGTGTACTTGTGACAGAAGTATAAAGCTTAAACTATGGTTGGTCATTTTCTGGTTGGTTTGGATCCAGCTTATGAAGCAACCAAATCTCAGATGACGATGCTATCAGAGATCCTTTTTATTGAAAAGGAATACAAGCTGAGCCATCTTGACGTAACTATTACTTTTACCCAATAGGGAGAGCACACTTCTGCTATGACTATCTTTAAGAGGTCGAGGTCATAGACGAGGACAGAGTCGCCCCAAGGTCAAATGCTCATATTACAGGAAGAATGGGCACTTAAAAGGCAATTGTTAGTCCAAGCATGGATAGCCCACCACTACTCATCAGGTTGTTACCAGTGTTGAGACTACTCTAGAGTCTCCTATCATACAAGCAGAGTATGATGATTTGGTTCATAGGATCTCTCAACTTGCTTCTTCTACCACATCTAGTTAGATCCCTTAGGATGAAACAGCTGCAGTTGCTACTTCTTCAGTTATATGTCTAGCTTGTCACTCCAGTATTAATACACTAGATTGGTTGGTGGATTCTAGAGCATCTCATCACATATGTGGGAAGGCCCAACAGTTTGCCAGGTAACATCCAGACTCCACAGGACAGACCATTATTGTGGCTGATGGCTGAGTTCTCCAGTCACTAGTCATGGGAAAGTTCAACTATCTCCTAGTATAAGGCTACAGGATGTTCTTCATGCTCCTGATTTTCCTTTGAGTTTGCTCTATGTTAATCGTATTACTAAAGAATTGAATTGTCAAGCTATTTTTAATACTACGACATTGATGTTTCAGGATATACTAACGAGGGACGTGATTAATTATAACAGTACGGAAGGGGGGGTCTACCGCTTAATTCAGACACCTTATGCAGGTCATGCAAAGATTTCTAGAGGAGGCACTAGTTACTTGTGGCACCTAAGATTTAGACACCTTGCTCTGCTAAAGCTTTGTCGCATTATTCCTCAAATAGCACCTACTGCTATGTTTCGATGTGAGACCTACCAACTTGGGAAGCACCACAAGAGTGCCTTTCCCAACATATCGTGCCGTAGTACTTCTAGTTTCTTTGAGCTTCTTCATCTTGATGTGTGGGTACCCAGTAGATCTCCTGATCGCTTAGCACATCATTTTTATCTTGTCGTCGTTGATGATTTTTCCCATTTATCTTAGGTGTTTATACTTAAGTCCAAGTCTAAGGTTGGCATTGTAATCACAAACTTCATAATTGAAATAAAAAATCAATTTAGTGCCCACGTAAAAACTATAAAAACTGATAATGCCTTGGAATTTCGCACTAGTGCTCTTCGTGTTCTATTTCAGTCACATGGGATTATTCATCAGACCACATGCCCATACACCTAGCAAAATGGAGTAGCTGAAAGAAAACATAGGCATATTCTTGATGTAGCCAAAACCCTCCTTATCCAGCATTATGTCCCTATCCTATATTGAGGTAATGAGATCCTCACTGCTTGCTACTTAATCAACCATATGCCTTCCACTATCATTGATGAGTAGGTCCCCTACTCTATTTTGTTTTCTGACAAAGAATTATTTAGTGTGCCTCCTAAGGTTTTTGGATGTGTTGCTTTTGTCCACCTTCATGGCCCTTCTCGTGACAAGCTCTCTCCTTGAGCGGTCAAGTATATTTTTGTGGATTACTCTAGGACTCAAAAAGGATATAGATGCCATGATCTCATTAAGCGTAGGCCTCTGAGTCCAGTGCATACTATTCTATCTCTACCTCTCATTTGGTTGCTCTAAAACCTATTGAGGACGTTGAGTTGCCTATGCCTACGCAGACGGTGGACAGGCAAACTCCAGATTGGGTTGTATAGCAGGGTTGGCAACCCCAATTTATTAACTCTCATCACTGTCGTTAGCAGCAGCAGCATGATAACCCCCTCCTCCGGTGCCATTATTATCACCTATCCCTGAAGTAATCCCTACATCTAACCCGACTGACATTGCTTCCAGTGACTATTTCAAATTCCTTGGACCCTACCCCTCCTAGTGATGACTCAGGCCCTAGGGACCTAGATCTTCCTATTACTCAAAGGAAAGAATCTCGCTCATGCACTCTTCATCCTTTGTCTCGCTATGTCTCTCTAGCGCGCTTGTCACTTGAATATTCATATTCCTCATTCCCATCAATCTACCTTAAGGAAATGCCATCAGAAGAATGCTACAGTAGAGATGTCTACTCTGCAATCCAGAGGAACTTGGACTCTTGTTGACCCCCCAGCCAATGTAGCCATCGTTGGATGCAAGTGAGTGTTTACAATTAGGCACTGACCCGATGACTCTGTTGAGCACTACAAGGCCCATTTAATGGCTAAACGATATACGCAAACCTATAGCATTGATTACTTTGATGCCTTCTCCCTTGTTGCATGCTTGTCAACGCTTCGTATTCTTGTCTCTATAGTAAGCCATATGTATTAGCGGTTGCATCAGCTTGACATAAAAAATGCCTTCCTATTTGGCAACTTGGATGAGGAGGTTTATATGCAGCAACCTCCTGACTTTGAAGCTAAGGGGGACTCAGGGAGTGTCACAAGGCATGCAAACTACATAAGGCCATATATGGCCTGAACCAGAGCCTTAGCACATGGTTCCAAAAATTGTCTGATGTTGTTGCTCAGGTTAGGTTCTGCAGGTCCACTTCTGACCACTCCCTATTAGTGAAAAAGACATCCGACAGGTAGGTGGTCATGCTTATGTATGTGGATGACATTATTTTGATAGGTGATGATACTGTTGGTATATCAGCTACTAAGAAGTTCCTAAATGAGCAATTCGTGCCAACAGATCTAGGATCTCTTAAGTATTTTTTATGAATTGCGGTGGCACGTAACAAGAAAGGTGTTGTGCTTTCCAAGAGGAAGTATGTGCTAGATCTCCTAGAAGAGATGAGCATGCCTGGAGCCAAACTTGCCTCTATCCCTATCGACCCTAGTGTCCATCTCTATGATGATGCTACTGATCCTATTGATGTCGAGTAGTTTAGAACCTTGGTTGGAAAATTATTGTATGTAACAATGACGCAACCTGATATATCACTTCTTGTAAGCAAAGTGAGTCCATTCATGGATAAACCCAAGAGGGTCCACTAGGAGGCTACTATGATGGTATTGCGCTACCTAAAAAGTGCACCAGGAAAGGGGTTTTTATTCTCACAGGATAGAAGTCTAGAGGTGATGGCCTATACTGATGTTGATTATGCTGGGTGCCCTAAGGACAAAAAGTCTACAACTGGCTTCTATAACTTTGTGGGTGGCAACCTGGTAACTTGGCGTAGCAAGAAGTAGACTATTGTTGCTCGTTCTAGTACTGAGTCTAAGTACAGGGCAATGGCACAAGTATTCATTGAACTGATGTGGATTAGATCTGTCCTCAATCTTCAAGTCTCTGTTGTTGAGGCTATGGAATTAAGATGCAACAATTCTACTGCTATGTTTCTTGCCAACAATCTAGCTTTTCATGAGCGAACAAAGCATGTCGAGGTAGACTACCATTACACCAGGGACATGATTGTCAAGGGTTGCATTTAGACTACCCCAGTTACATCTGAACATCAAGTTGCTGATATGTTCACAAAAGCTCTTCCACAAGCCAGCTTCGACCACTACCCATCCAAGCTAAGAATGGTTGATATTTATGCTCCAACTTGAGTGTTACTCGACCCGCTACTCTTGTTTATTTTCAATCTTGTAGGGGTATTTTCGTAATTTGTTTCCTAGGGTCCTGTGTCTATGTAAGGGACCTAGCGTTTGCGAGAACGGTAACATGCTCATTTTGTTTCCACAGTTTTCTTTGATTGCATCACTCATTTGTCACATATACATAAGATATCATTGTATTTCCCTTGCGTGTCACGGATTAGATACATACTAAATCATTACGGATGATTTACCTGATCAAGTTGCTAAACTAGAGGAGTGCATGGCTACTATGACTACCAACATTCGAAATATGTTTGGCCAATTAAACAAAATTGCATTACGCTTGCAAGTGACTAGAATGCGACCATTGATGAGATTATAGATCAAGTCGATCCACTCGTGGAAGTAGCCAACACTATCATGGACGAAATAACTCCTCATCTTCAGAGTCAAGTGACTAGTAGTGTCAAGTTCGAGCCAATAGTGGATCCTAAGGAGAATCCTTTTAGAGCAGAAGAGGAGCCCCCTCCTCCCCCTCACCCCCACTATCCCCAACCCCTTAGGCAAGACCAAGGGTAGAATTAGGGCATTCATATTAATGTCCCTGATTTCAATGGGCATCGCGATCCTGACACCTTCCTCGACTGGATGAACCACGTCAGTCACTTCTTTGACTGGAAGAACCTTTCTTATGAATGCAAGGTGCAATTTGTAACCCTCAAGCTCAAGGGGTATGCCATGCTATGGTGGAAGCGCCTCCAAGAGGACCATCATCGCAACGGTCGAGGTTGAATTCGTTCCTAGCCTAAGATAAAGAAGCTTCAGGAAATGTTTCTTCCTAAGAGAATATTGCCAAAATTTGTATACTCGATTGCAAAATTTGCGCTAGGGCACCCATAGTGTACAAGAGTATACTAAAGAACTCTAAATTTTAGTGGCTAGGAACACACTTAGGAAAAGGGAGGTACAATTGGTTTTCGATACATCTATGAATTGCGATCCAATATACAAGATGAGCTTTCATGTGTGACTGCAAAACTATAGACACTGCCTATGACCAAGCTCTGAGAGCTGAGTCCAAATTGGCTAGGCTTACTTCCCATCGGACTGCACCATCCACTACCTCCATACTCCCTAGTGCACCCACCTCTACTCTTTCCCCGAGGGATGCCAAGGTCGTTCCTCGCCCACTTCCTAAGACCTCTACTCTTTAAATGGATAACTATTTTTAAAATTAAGGACTACAAGAATAAAACTGATAATGCTAATTCAAAAGAAGATATATTGGTGATATATCGTTGATATTAGGGAATTTTGGGGAAATTACTAAAAACAACTTAAAATGAATAAAAATGTTACGATATGAAAAAATGCATAAGCTCTAGAAAATCAAAATCATGCTTTGAGGACCCCCCTACGATACGAATCATTAATATCTTTCAAGTTGGTGATATGCGATACATAACTCGTGCAACAGTAGCAGTAGTGCAGTGCAGCGCAGCAACAGCCAGCCAGTAGCAAACAATAGCAATGGTATGCGACACACGTCACACATGCGCAACCTAGCAGTAGGCAACAATGCAAACCGACATACTATCAGCATGTCATGTCGATATGGCATCTCGTCAGAAGCCCCCATTTCCCCGACATGCCGGGGCCATGCCAACAGCATTTTAATCACTGCTACTCAGAAAGTGGATTCCATCTTTGTAGTTGTTGATAGGTTCTCAAACATGGCACATTTCATTCCTTGTCAAAAATCATTCTACGCATCCTATGTTGCCGACTTGTTTTTCCAAAACATTATTCGATTCCATGGTATTCCACACACTTTTACTTCAAATAGCAATACCCATTTTTTAAGTCATTTTTAGCATACTTTATGGCCTAAGTTGGGCACAAAATTGAAATTCAGTATCGCGTACCACCCTCAAACGGATGGTCAAATGGAGGTTTTCAATAGATCTTTGGGCAACTTGTTCCATTGTCTTGCAAGTGAAAGACCAACACAATGGGACCTTGTGATTCCACATGCAAAGTTCACTTCTAACAACTCCTCCAACCAATCAACTAGTAAATCCTTTTGAGTGTGTATGGGTACCCTACTCAATTTCTTGATCGCCTTCCGATTGAACCACCTGGAAGGACAAGTGCAATAGCAAAGGAACTAGCGAACTAAATCTACCTAATCCATCAACAAGTCCGAACTAAATTACAAGCCATGATCGTCCAATATCAAGCCCAAGCCAACACCCGCAGGCGAGAGTCCAAGTTTCATGAGGGATATTTGGTAATGGTGTACTTCCATAAGGAGAGATTTCTAGTGAGTGTTGACCAAAAATTGAGTGGTCCAAAGTTTGGTCCATTTGGAGTGATTAAGCACATTAGCGAAGTCGCCACCTGACAAGGCATTTCTTGTCACTTCCTTGTATGTTGAGCAAAACGTGAGATCCATGATAACACGTAGATCAATGAAGTCGAACTCCGCGTGCATTGCTCAAATCTGCTCCGCAATTATATGGACGCCATCTTGCAAGAGTGAGATGCTTCTCAGACGGGGGAAACTGATGTAGCTAGATAAAGTTACAAGCTTTTTTTTAGTGCATTATTAAAAATTTTCCTTCTTTTATTTTTTTTATCCAAGGGATGCCTTGGTTGGTTTGTAACCTTTGGTTTAAGGGGTGCCTTTATCATGTCTTATAACCCTTATAAAAGGGAAGGACACCTATCAACCAAATAGAAGCAAACAATGGGTTTTTCTTCTTGTGGAAGTTATCATTACTATTTCTCATCTCTCTCTTTCTCTCTCCCTCTCTCTCGTTCCTTTCACCCTCATTCCCAATCTCACTGCCATCCTCCTGACGAGCAGCCTCTATCCCCAAGAAGTAGCAAAGATCACCCAAGTCTTTGGTGACAAAAGTGGACTAGAGAAAGGCTTTCGTCTTTGCCACCCCATCAATAGCATCACCTATCAAGATCACGTCACCAGCATAGACTACTAAAATAATAACTCTTCATGCTCCATCGTGCTTACTCCTAACAAATATAAAATGGTCAGTAGTAGATCTCTGGAACCCAATCTTCTTGATGTCTAAATTAAGCCTCTCAAACTAAGCTCGTGAGCTCTACTTTAGACCATAGATGACCTTCCATAAGCAACAAACAAGCTCCCCCTGACTGTCATAACCTAGTGGCTATCTCATGTACACTTCCTCAGCTAAATCACCATACAAGAACGCATTCTTTATATCTAACTGATGCAGGGGCCACTCCCTAACCACAACAACAGACAAAATAATCCTTATGAAAGTACTATAAGCAACAGGCGAAAAGGTCATAAGGTAATCTACCTCATATGTCTGGGTGAATCCCTTGCCAACAAGTCATGCCTTGTATCGCTCCAATTTCCCATCAAATATGTATTTGATGGTGTACACCCATCTACAATCAACAACTATGGCAGCCTCAGGATATGGAACAAGATCCTAAGTTTTCCTGGTCTATAGCACATGCATCTCCTCATCCATAGTTTCTTTCCACCGCGGATCGTGGAGAGCCTAAACAAAGTCTCTAGGAACAACTGCAGTGGTAATGAAATACAATAGTATAACGAGAAATAGGGTGAAGCGTGGTGACCTCTACACAGCCTCCTCTCTATCTGAATCACCTCTATATGTGTAGGTAACAAGCTGAGCTGACTCCTCATCTGTAATCTCATCTAGCTGTGATTTCCTCTGATATACATGTGTGTCCTATATAGCAATCTCCATGGATAAGCCTTCTGAGAAGTAAGGAACCTTCTCAAAGAAGATCACATCTGCAGTGACAACATATCTCCTGCAACCTGGATCATAGCACCTGTAACCCTTCTGGGTCCTAGAATACCCAAGAAAAACACACTTCGTAGCACGATGGGCAAGCTTATCCGGTATACCATAATTTTGAACAAAGTAAACACACCCAACAACTAGTAGAAGCAATGGCAAAATCCTGTTGAACTCAGGATGTATAACCTGATAGGGAACCTAACCATGAAGCACTAAAGATGGTAGTCTGTTAATCAGATAGGCTGCAGACAATATAGCATCTCCCTAAAACTATCTAGGGACCTTCATATGAGACATCAAAGTCCTAGCAACATCAAGCAAATGGCACAACTTCCGCTCTGCAACCCCAGTCTGCTAGGAAGTATGAGCGCACGATGTCTGGTGAATGATCTCCCTGGAATGAAAGACTTCCTGTAAATCACTGTGCATAAACTTTAATGCATTATCATTGCGGAAGACTCGAACAATAGTACCATACTGTATCTGTACCTCAGACAAAAACTACTAAACAATGATAGGAATCTCACTTCGACCCTTCATCAGAAATACCCAGGTCAACTTGCTGTTGTTATCAATCATAACTGCAAAGTATCTGTGTCCACTAGTAGTGGAAACTCTAAAAGGCCCCCAAACATCATAATGCACTAGAGAAAAAGGCACAGAACTAACGCCAGCATCTCTCCCAGGGTAGCTACTCCTGTGATGCTTCTCTAACTGACAATCTTCACATTCCAAGGCCAAGGAATCAAGTAGTTGTGGGTACATCTGACGCATCTTCTTCATGAAAGGATGCCCAAGTCTACAATGCTAGAGTAAAGGGTCACAGGAAATAGAAACCCTAACCCAGGACTTGGCATTGCTATAAAAAGGATGCATTGCTATCAAATGAAACCCTGACCCTCTTTTATATAAAAGAAAACTTGGCTAATTACATGAGTACCCCCTCAAGATAAAGAAAATATTGGAACACCCCCTTACAACTTAACACTACTAAATGAAAAATCAGGATGGCAAAGTAGAACAAACTTTAGTAAAGCCAACTGTCCCCCTCTAAAGATAAGTTTTGACCTCCAACCTACCAAGTACCTCACCAACTTTTCCACCAACAAAAGTCAATCACTCACTGTCAATTGTTTCCCCTTTGAGGGAAGACCTAGATCAGTGGCAACCTCCCAGGACTCATGTTAAGTGCCCGTGAGCAATCCCCAATCTCATCATCCTCCATATTGAAAGGCACAAAAGCCAACTTTGCATGATTCACACTAAGGCTTGAGACTGCCCCAAGAAGACAAACGAAAAGAGAGGGAGGTTAGAGGTGAAGAGAGAAAGGGGATATAGATATGACAAGGGATTAGGGGTTTTCTTTTTTACTTCAAATATGCTATTCTAAATTCCTTTCCATGAAGTTGCTCCTTGCATGAAAGAAGAATCCTCAATCACAAAAATATTAAGAGAAATTCCTCCTACTTGTTGCATCTGAAAGAAATAAATTAATTCAAGATAATCAAACTGATATGCTCCTAGAGAGCCAAAAAAACCATAATGAGAAAATTAAGCCAAAAACTCAAGTAAGAAAAAAAAGATAAATTACTATCTAAATCATCAATAGTTGCATTAATTTTCCTACACTATATCAAAGCTTAAACAACTTCTTTCAAACATTCAAGCCTTCCTCAAATAGCAAAGCTACATCTATAGGTGCTATTAAGCTTTTGCCATTGCAGTACCAGCTACCTTCTTTGATTCTTTCTTATAGCACTTTCCCAAACCTACTAAGGTTTCATCGATGATGACCTGAAGATAGGTTGTGAAGCATGCCCTTTGTTCTCTAGCTTTTTGTTGCACTTCTTTTCTCCACTATCAAAGTTCCTTTTGTCTCTCCACTCTTTCCTTAGGCACGCTAATCTGATAATAAGTATTGTAGTTTCCCATATCTTTGACACTACCATCACACCAAAAGTGCAGGATACCTTCTTGTTGGAGTTTGATGATCACTTTTTAAAATTACACCATTCAATTCATCATAACTAAATTTTATCTCCAAAGTGCTCGCTTCCAGTGCCAAGATAGTTTGTTTTCCCCCACTAATAGTCACAGATTACTAGCTGAAATGCAAGTACAAATATGTGTTTCCTCCTTTAGTGGTTAGTAAGAGTCTCTCTCCATTAATCAATAGGTGATTTTCTCCAACAATAATCAAGTGGGGTCAAATAAAAGAAAACAAGCACTCTACCATCTAAAAATATCTACACGTTGTTACCCGATTTACCATGAAAAATTCTTGAACCTCTTGGCAAAGAAACGTCTAATCCAATAACTGAATGTTCCACAAACCTTACAAATTGTCCTCTTAAATATCACACCCACCAGAAGCACAATTGTCATACATCTCACATTCACCATCTTTTCCAATATATCCTCTGGACCTCTCCCAATCTTTCCACATTCACAGAAACAACACAACTATAAGAAAGAGGAAATCCACTACAATTCGGTGCATAAGCATGTCATAGCTACTTTCAGATTCAGTAACGAAGCTTTGAGCTGGATTAATAATCCAACCATAGGGGCCACCCCGCCGATTAGTTTCGGTCATTCTTTTTCAATTGCCACTTCTACAAGGAAAAGGTAATTCACCTCCAACCCCCCAACCCTAAAAAAAAAAAAAGGTACAAAGAAAGCAGAGCATCAGGACGGAAGGGGAATGAATGCAAAGAAAGGAAAAAGGTGGAAGAAGAAGAAGAAGAGATGATGAGTGGCGTGAAAAACAAAACAAACCTATCCCTCCGCTCGGCTAAAGCAGCGGCGATTTCAGCATCGGTGGGGAGCAGTGGTCTCACTACCAATGCGCATCCTCCAGCCGATCGGTCCTTCTCCCTTTCGCACGCGAGACGCCACCGCTTCTCCACTACCGGGAATCTCCTGTCCAATTATTAAGTGCAGGAGGAGGAAGAGGAGGAGAAGGAAGAAGAAGAAGGAGGAGGAGGAGGAGGAACTGTCATCAGCTGTTAACCCCAACAACGAAAATAACAAAAGCAGCAGATGCCTGATGTAATTAATTAATGGAAGGGCGGTAGGAAAGCAGGATGACAGTCGATAGAGAGACGAAGAAGAATAAGAAAGATACAAGTAGAGGGGAACACACAAGGAAAGAATTACCAACCTGGAGAAGAGGACGGCGTCCTGAGCGCCGAGGATCCACAGAGCTCTTATGCTGCAACGCCCTGACATCTCTCCGATTGTTTCTATTTCTTCGCCGCCGTTCGTCTCTCTTCCCTTCCTCCCGTCTGTCCACCCGAACGCCCTCCTGAGAAAACAAGTGAAAACGAGACCAAAGGTCTGGTTCGCCGCTGCGGAAAGGATTAGGAGTTGGGACTCGAAAAAAATAATTAAAAACTCTAAATAAGGCCATCGGTACCCGGCGGGGCGAGGAAGACGAGGAGAAGATGAGCCTCAAATTTAAATGCAATTTACCTTTTCATTAAGTTTGTTGCTTTTTAGGTCAGGTTAGACGAAAGGATGGTATAAAAAGGATGATAACTTGCCTGTCAAAAGTTCCTTTTACATAACTATAAAATACATCACAGGTATAATAAATATTATCACACATAAAAGAGTAAGTTCGAAGTAAAATGAAAATTTAAATTTCAATAAATTAAAAAATAATTCATAATCATCAAAGAAGAAAAGAAGATATAAGTTTTCAAGAAAAAAATACTTAAATAAATAACAATCAAGTAGATTAAGAAAACTATTCAGGTTAAGTATGATATAAAACTCAAATCAACGTAGTCTCCTCTTGTAGTTACATAATCAAATTATTATTCACCGAAACCTAGGTATAAAGTTTAAATAAAAATGTCACCAAATGTTGAGTAAAATAACGAAATAATAACGAGATAAATATTAGAGAAAGGTAAAGAAGCAAGAAATAGCTGCTTGTAATTATAATTATATGTAATTATCGGTCGTTACTCGATTCCTTACTTATATACATATACCTTCAGTATTTTGATCATTATTAACTAAGATCATTTCCTCGTAAGGTGCAAGGTAATATTGCTACGATATCCCAAATGACAAGATTAATATGGAATACTCTCTTAGCCAAGAGCATTGACCCACACATATCCTACAGTTCAATTTCTTACCCCAGGATCTCAAATTAGGTTAAGTGGTGACTACAAGCATGTGTGTTATGAGCTCGTCTCCAATATAGGCCACACTTACATCATTCAATTAGTTATCCAACATTCATATACACGAGTTTTAGATTTCCAACCACTTTTGTTTAATAAAATACATTATAATTTATATAAGTCGGAAAGACCAATCAATAAGTTGGAACTCCAATACTCGGTGATAAAAAAATGGATACGCACACATAAGAGGAAACTAAAAGGTATGTTCATCTGGCATTTCATCTAAAAACACATAAAGAGAAGAACAAGACTATTCTACCTAAAATCGATGGAGGGTCACAGCAACTCGAAAAATTAGATCGAAGGTTCCCAAAGCCTCCTACATCACCTCAAACCTTGCGCATACTCTAGACATTGATCTTAGATTAAGCATGACACAAACCAATACATAAAAGCATTAGAACACAAATTGTGGATTATCATTGCGAAACGGGAGGCAAAAAAGCTTTTAGGGGTTGCTGAGATTTAGTTAGTAAAAGATGATTTCAACAGTTCCTTATTTGTCAAAATCAAAGCACCGCTAGGCCTCAAACTAGTTTAAAATAGCTTTAAGGGTCCTAAATCAAGCAAAAACTCCCCTAGACCGACCAGCTCAGGCACACTTGCACCTCAACCCCTACCACCACGTGGCACGTCCTTTCTCACCTACCAACTCAGACCTAAATTGCCCTAGTAGCAAAATCATGTCCCTAGGTGTTGGACACATGTGCCAAGATCACTCGCAATTGGGCAGTGCTTCAAGTGTACCCTTCTCCCACTGCAACCTCTCTTTACACCGCTATTTTCCTCTCCCATGCACCAATACGTGGCACTTTTGATGTGCATTGCCACCACTCAACGCCATACATACAATTACAGGACCTGCATAAGGAAGAAGAGGAAGGAATGATGCCCCCCCCCCTTCTCTCTCACCCCTCTCTCCTTCTTCTCTCTTGAGATTTCTCTTAAGAACAAGATAAAAAAGACAAGGCAGTGGCACAAAAATGCAGGAACTTTTATATATGCTTCTAAAGTCAAGAAAACCCCAGTTTTGGATCACAATACCTTCAAATTTGATTCACTTGCACTCGCATTCCCCATTGTTACGACCCAGGCCCCCCACTCAAGTAGGGACCCAAGTCGATATCGTAATTACGCAAGATTTGGTCATCCAATGCATATGCATAGAATAATAAAACATTAACAGCACATCACATTACATTTAATATAAAACAAACAATAATAAACTAAACTGAAATGATATTATTAATTACTCATAGCCATCATAAGTACGGGAACAAACTGGAAAGAACTAAACATGAGCCGCAATTAACCCACAAAATATCATAGAAATCAAAATAGGAAAGAACAAAACTACGAACTACAGCTACTAATACCAGATTACAATGATGCACTTGGACCGGCACCGTCAGCTCCTACAACTAAAGTGTCCAACTGTACCTCTCTAGGACCTAAGTACGAAGCTCACAAAAAAAATCAGCAAACGCCAAGTAAAGTAGCAAATAGTGGAAAGGATAGCCAAGCTAATAAATGAGAAAACCAAAATGTGGGTACCGTTCTCAATTATCTCAATTTATCTTTCATTAATTTCATTATCAGTGCCTTGCTAAGATTTTGGTCAATTATTTATCCAAATTAGTTTTCTCAGAAGACATGAGGAGATCTTATTGTGATATCTTAGACGGTAGATTGCATATAGCCCACCCCCTTAGCCGAGGGAACAACCCATATCCGCTCTATCGCCTAATTAATTGTCCTGGGATCCTAGCCAACGAGTTGAAGTTGTGACTAAGATTCGTGTGATAAACATGTGGGAAGCTACCCCACACTAGTACATGGTTAGTCCTTTCCACTATAAGGTACAAGAATAAAATAGTCCAACCTCTCGTAACAATAAGCGTACCCAACACCCCATCACCCAGTTGGCTGAAACAGCTTAAAAAGCAAGTCGCAGGAAGGCTAGCTCACTCCCTAAGCTAGTCTCTGCCCCTAGCAGGTATATTCAACCTTGCCATTGATACCAAACACGAGTACTAACTTTCAATAAACATCTCAAATTTCCAAGTTCAACCAACCATTCCAATATCTTTTCATTAGCTATCATAGGTAGAATTATCCATTTCTAAGTTAACAAATTTCTTTTTCTCAAATTATCACATTAGTTTACCAATTAGCATTATTCACAAGTCCTTATTCACATTCAAGATCAGGATTTTCAATGATTTAAATAGGTAGATTTAGGTACTTTAATTCATTCATTCGAACATGTATAGTCAATTGATTTATTAAGCAAAATTAATCATTGAAAATAATGGACATAGAGACATCATTTTACAATTCACAATGTGTTGTTCAAGTACCTAAATTTTTTTGTGTGACCCAAGGATGAAACTCTATACTTAACAAGGAGGTGAAATATTTTAACTCAGGTAATGATTCAACATAACTCGGTATAGCATGTCAACATCATGACAAAATCAAGGCTACTCTACCTAGGGCCACTCGGGGTCACAATGACTCTGCGAAACACATCAGAAACTCCTCGATTCCCCACACATGTCCCAGATATCTGTTTCTAATCTTAGATGAGAGAAAAATATACATCAAACTTAATTAGATGGACCCTAAGGGTATTGATGCATTTTACCACTTCTGATGGAAAATCAGATCTAACTATGTCAGAGTACATCTTAACACGATCCCAATGGTGG
The DNA here is from genome assembly GCA_037157565.1 of Thalassia testudinum. NCBI lineage: Eukaryota > Viridiplantae > Streptophyta > Magnoliopsida > Alismatales > Hydrocharitaceae > Thalassia > Thalassia testudinum. The sequence continues at coordinate 134,568,677 of JAZHRO010000003.1, read as the reverse complement.
ATGGTTCGTCGAAATCAAGTTTCGATTGATCCCTCAATCAAATAATAAAAGAATCCACTACTTCGCAATATTAGGAACATGATCTTTTTTCCTTGCAATTTTTTCAACTCTCAACTAATCCCCTCTTCTTATCTTCCTTGTCTTCATTCTTTTTAGCACAGTGACGTTCATGCACGCACCATGCATACATGCATGGCCCCCCATCGAAGGCGATCAATGCTGCCATCGGCCGTCCTCCGACCACCACTGGGTTACACCAATCTACACTAGCCCTCCAGCCAATGTTGAAGACCTTGGAACCCCTTCCTTCTCCTTCTTCCACGTCGACGTGCATGCGGGAAGCGAAGCCCATGCATGCACATCTGCCGATCATGGAAACCAGTGTTCTTACATTGATTTGCTCACGAGTTCGATCGGAAGTCTGATTGGCCCTACGATAAAGATCCTCGCCAACTCTTCCTCCTCGATTAGCCCCTTTCTCCTCCTCAATTACTCAATGACAACCCAACGAAGGAGAAGAAAAAGAAAGAAGGGATGCACGAAACCTTCGCATGCTCTTCTCTCATGCGATGACAACCGTACATGGCATCACCTATGGCCTTGTCCTTTGGTGGGAGACAAACAAGAAGAGAGGGAGGGGTGACCTGTCCTCTCCTCCTTGGCCCCTCTCTCAGTCTCTCTCTCTCTTCTCTTTACGTAAGGGAACATGTGTGGCGGTTATAATATTTAATTTCGATGGGAGTGTATAAATAGATAAGAAGGAGAGAAAAACGAGATTAGAAAATAGGAAAGAAAAGAGATAAAGTTTAACTAACTCAAATCTCGCGATTATGTGCTCTTCCTATTTCTACAACAAACGATCATTGATTTTTGCTAACTCAGTCTTGTTGGGAAGCTTGTGATGAGAAGAAATCGAAGGTACCAGACATCACCTGCGTAAATTTTCCTGTGAGTCAACTAGTGTTGACCAAATACTTGAAATTCTTCATTTTTGGCTTGTGCAGACCCATTTCACACCTGACGAGCGTTGAAGGGTTTGTATTGTCATGCTTACTCTAAACTCGACCTTCGATTTGATTTTTGGGACATAGCACCCATTAACTGTGTTTTTTGCATAACTTGAGCTACGTAACTTAAATTTTACAAAATAAGTTTCATTGAAAAGCTTGCTATAAGAGGAAGTCATTGATACCATACATGACATATGTTGGGCAAATTTTATTTGAGGATTAATTAGGTTTGACCAAAACATGTGTTTTTTCATTTTTCGGGTTATGCTAATCTAATCTGTGTCCAATAGGTGTTGACAAGTTTGTTTCCTCATGCTTAACTTTGGCTTGAGGATCCAGATTTTGGGTCATTACACCACCCTTACCTCCACTCTTTTCTTCCCTACCTCTACTCCCCTATAGTGCTTCCCTTTCCCACTTTAACAGCCACCATCCATCATCATCATCCTCCTCCATACTTGTAAGGGCTTAAAATTTGTTATGCTTAACTATTTCCAAAAAAAAAAATGTCATGCTTAATTTAGCCAAGGAAACCCTAATTGGAATGGCAAGCTATGGGTAAAGGGATGCTTGAGGCCTAATTATTCTAATTATGGCTCAATTGACTAAGTATGAGATTATTGTCGTTACAAATGTGGCACTTAGAGGGACCAATTGTGAGGCACATGAGTTGGTGAACTATTTTATAATCCAAGTGATTGGGTGGAAGAATTACTATGTAGTTATCCCAACCAAAGTTTTCGATGGAGGGACTTATGTACAATCTTTCTTATTTTCATTGGATTGAAAGCCAACTCCAACCCAACATAGGAACATCTCTCCCTCACCTTCCCACTGACCTCTCTATCTCTCCTCATGCTTCAACTTATTGTAGCTCTAAAGGGAATATTAGGGACAATTTGAAGGTAAGATCTACCCCTTTTAGTTTGGTTTATAACTGCATGTAGTTAATGATGTGCATGTAGCTCAAATGGGCTTGCATGAGGGGTATGATGGTGGCATTGATGTTTTGATTGTTGAAACTAAATGTTTTTGATAATAACATGTTAAAGCTTTATATGCTTTGAGAATTAACAAGTGTTGCACGTAGAATACAAGAACAAAGATTGAATAGGATTATGCAAAATAAGAAGAATCTTGTATTGATAGCCATGTGTTTATAAAGAAGAAGAGCTCATGGAATTAAAGTCTTGCAAGAGAAGTTTTTCTTTTGTTTATGTAATCTTTGTATAGAATGTAAAAGAGCCTCAAAGACCTTCAAACTCGTAGGATGCATCCTACAACCTTCCTAATTCCTTCACTTCTCAAAATCTTTAAAAAATTAACTTGCTAGATTTTTCAACTGTTTGATTGCTCATTTATAGAAGATTTTTTTCTTCATGAAAAATTTAAACCTAACTCACCCTTTCGTGCATTAAAAACTTTATTCCTAGAAGACCCAAGTTTTTTCAATTGACCTAAATTCCTTTTCTAATGCCTGTTTATCATTTAGCACTAATGTTGATTTCTTTTAAATCAGAAAAAAAATCAAGATTAACCATTTAATAACCAGTTGATTTTACCTTGAAAATCTTGAGACGTCAAATATAACCTTTAGACTTCAATATGACTCTTTCTAGATGTCTATAATCTTTAGAACTTAGGAGTCAGAACGTAGGTTGTATAGCTACATATGAGGATGTAACAACTCGGCCCTAGAGGGTTGAGTTAGGAATTCCAAGCTAACCCTGATCTCTACAACGTTGTCAAACAATAAATGTACACCGATCATAACCTAGCAATAATAGCGCAAAATTTAAAATTATACCATCATTAGTTCAATCACATTCAAAGCACCAAAAGAAAAGTATAAGGCAAAAAAAGAGAATTAAAGTAGTAGTATGATACAAGTTGGAATGATGCTCGCATGCAGTAAAAACATGTCACCCCATAGAAAAATTTTAGAAGAAAGCAACTACTACCACCTACCTTAAAGGTAAAAGCAACTATGATAAAATGTGCTCGCTCAACCTCACGGACTCGGTAAAGCCTTAGTCAAAAGTCAGACAAGGGTTGACACGATCTAAAAAGCTTAATAAAGTACCAACAAAGCTAAATAGGAAGAAAGTACCAAGCAGGGAGGGACCATCCTATTATTATTTATTTAAGGATTTATTTCTATTCTTTCCCTTTTATTTGTTTAGTCAACAACATAATTATCTTTAAGTGTTCTCTTAACCTAGATCGTCAAGATTTGAGGTGGGATTTATTGAGGCACACTAAGTGGCCAACTAGAAACACTGTCTCCTAGATTCGAATCGTGACATGTAGGGTGGAGCATTGGGTCGTGCTCGGCCTAGCTCGACCCAAACTCGAGAAAGCTCATTTTATTTGTTGGGCTTTGGTTTACTAAATTAAGGCTTGGACCTAGCCCAATGCCCATGTTTATGGGCCCAGGGTCAGGTTGGGCTAGGCCTGATTTGGTTGTTTGGGTCAAGTTTCAGGTCGGGCTAAGAAAAGCTTGTTAAAACCTAAAAATTCTATTAGGATCTATTTTCATTGATATTTAAATAAGACCTATGTAAGTCTACTAAAGTTAATTTTTTATTATTATCTAAGTAAGATCCAGTCAAGCTCTTTAAAGTTCAATTTAAAGTTGAAATTGGATGAGTATAATCATAATAATTTCGAAATATAGTAACACTTCTATGATAATCTTACAATTTCAAAGATATTACTACAAATAAAATATACTACTATGAATAAAATATAACTCAACTAAGCACATTATCTTACAACTTTAGGTTATATTTATTTAACAAATAAAACTTTGGAAGTTAAAATTTATCCTGTGAAGCAACTTTCTTTTTTTAACCTACAATAATTATTTCGTATTAAATAAATTCAATAAAAATTAAAAAAATAAATATATCAAAATTTCCACTAAAATTATACCTTATCTAAATAGCCACCACATGTCAACTATTTGTATTATTTGTTCAAGAATCACGCTTTGAAATTTACACATATATAAAATTACATGTCACAAAATAACACCACAAAATTATAAATAAACGGGCCCAACCAACCTATTTGAGTTTTTTCTAGTTTGAGCCAGGTTGGGCTTAAATTGATTTTTTTAAAAAAATTAAGGCCTAGGCCCAACCCATATAATTTTTGGATTCGGGTCGAGTCAAGCTTTTTAGGGTCGGGTTCAGGCTGGGATCGGATCGACCCCACCTAATGCTCCACCCTAATGACGTGACATGTAGCAACCTACATGAGGGTGTTCATACCTTAGAGCGGATCTTCACATGCACAGAGTTACATCATCTACACTCACAATTTACGATCATGTCATTTATTTTCAAACCACACAATAACCCCAGCAATACACAAGGTGTTGCATGCCTTGATTAAGGTGTCAAGGAGACAAATAACTCCCCAACTTAATATCTTTTATTTACTCCATATCCTCTTCCATTTTCCCAAAATTTTCCTTTCTAAAGCAAGTATAATTTATTTCTTTATTTCATAGCAAGCTATTTGATTCCCAAAATTTCCAATCATTCTCTGGTAACTAACTAATTATAGGGTTCTCTGAGCATTAATTTATCTATTTCACATATCGTATAGAAAATCCCATCTTCATGTATCTTCACCATCCGTAAGCAAATAAGTTCATTTCTATTATTAATTCAGCAAGGAAAATCAGATTTAGTTACTTGGTTTAAGGCCTAAGATGAACACCTAGTTATACTTCACAATAGTAGATTTAATAGTCATTTGAGCTAAACATATGGTCTCAATCCATTATTCAAAGTTTTATGGGATTGCCAGCAGGGGCTATGGGGATATGTACATTGACTTCTAAATCAACAGGAAAAGGGGGTAATATATATAGCAAGCACTCTAGATTTTATATAAAAAAAGAAAGGTGGGAGGACACTTTATCTGAAATGAATGTGCTTGAGGTCTACTCGATCTACAACCGTCGGTCTGCGTCCCTGAAAAATACGAGTGGGTAGTGTTACGAGAATGTGGCAGAAAGAGGGAACAACCCACATACCTTGTGGATCTCGGGATGCAGGGTCGGGAACGCACTCGGATGGAACTGGAGCGCCTAGGACTTCATCACCTGCTGAGGTACATGACATCAATATTTGATGTATGCTAAATCTTACGTGATTAAAAATATACGATCAGTGTAATACGTAAATTAAGTGATTAATTAAATTTATATATTTAAATTATAAGAGATTCGAATCGAATACAGAGAGGTGATTGGTTTATTTCAGTGGATTAAATTAAAATCTAAATATATTATTATTGAAATAAAAATTTAATTTAAAATATATATTATATGAATAAAATTATTTAAATTTCAGAATTATCATTCAGTTAATACATTAATCTTTATATAAGTTTTTTTTTTGAAAAGTTAATATTTATGTAAGTTTATTAATTTTATTTATTTTGGATGTAGATTATTCTGGAAAGTACAATCTCGATTATTTTACGTCATAAATGAATTTGGAAGGCCATCTTGAGTTTACCGAGGGAAAGAATGGAAGGAGATATTTTTTATTTTTGAAAAATCATTATTATGCTCCTTATTTGGCTGATGAGGGGCTTACCGAAGGGGGCCCTCCGTTCTTCATCTCAAAAGGGAACACACGCACACACAAAAGCCACCCAACATCTTCATCTCCTTCCCCTCACCGCTCCTCCACCCAATAGAGCTTGTCGGAACCCCTCACAGATCACCGACCCAAAAGGTGCACCGAACACAGCCTCTTCCCTCCGCTCCTCCTCCCTGCGCCGACTGGAGGCCCCCTCGGTGCTCGTCTTCTTCTCCCTCGACCCAACAGAGACCGCTCCCGCATCCAGAACAGAGCTCCACCTTCGTTCTCACTCACGCAACAGAGGGCGCCACCACCATCATGTCCGACCGAACGCTTCTCTCTCTCAGATGCTCCTACAGAGATCGATGCGACCCTCCTCGCCATCTCCACCGCGCCCTCCTCCGCTATCGCCCTCCTCTGCACCACCAGGCGCCACCTTCTCCTCGACCGCTCTTCGCCCTCTCCAGCGACCGCGACCATCATGCCGCGACCTCGCCTCAGCGACAGTAGTCGCGTCCACCACTGCCCTATCACCGTGGTCGGTGGTGACAGCATCGACAGCCACCGCAACCTTGCCTCCTGTCCTCCACGACTCCCGTGCTCGACCGTGCCCTTCGTAGCAACCACCACCGTGCTCCTCGTCGTCGACAGCGACCACGCCATTGACAGCCTCAACCGTGAGCCACCACTTTCACAGTGCACCTGTCCTCGTCCCTACGGTAGGATGTGGATCCTTTTCCCTCTACCGCGAGTAGCCACCGCGACTGTGTGTTCCCGCCACCACCGTGACTCTTCCTCTACTGTGGGTAGACCGCAAGTAACTGCGACAACCGTGTACCTCCGCCTTCTCCAGCCACGTGGTGATAGCACATGGCTCCAAACCACGACTCCCCATCGACATCTCCATCACCACACTGCATGCGACTTACTACGTTTGCTTTTATTTTAGCAATTGGTTGATTTTTTTCTGATTATTGAAATTATTATTTATCATCTTTATTTTTATATACTCAACCTTTTTGTATGATATTGTTTTCTTGTAAAGACGAAATTATATTTTCGTGGTTTATCTTAATTAATATATGTTTTAAGTTCATTATATTTTAGATTCGTGTATTATCTTTGTTGATATGGGATTTTTACACCACGGTTATACTGTGACATATTATTATTGGTATTATTATTATCACTATTATTATTTGCAAAGCAAAAATTTCTCTTATCAGGAGTTAGTCATTATTTAATACCTTTCACAGTTATTATATAGTAGAATAGCAAATAATAGAGACACAAATATCAAATGAATATTAAATTTTATTGCAAATACCAAAATGTTTCATAAAAATATTCTATCACAATATGAATAAAAACGCAAGAGAATAAAGGAAGAAAGGAAAGAGAATGGAGCCACTTGAGGGATGTTTGTTGGAAGTTTTTGATGGAGCTTTAGATCCAAGGCACCGAGAGGAAGAAGATGAAGATCGAAGAGGCTTGAAGAAGGTGGAGGAATAATGGTGGTGGGCATGCATTCCAATGGAACAAAGTAGGGAGGCTACTACTAAACTAGGCTACTAATTAACTAAGACTAATTGGTCCCGTAAGAGTTGAAGGTTAGGTCTTTTTATGTGAATCTAGGTAGCTTCTTATGGATTGATCTAGAGTGCCTTGGACCTAGGTTTTAGTGGTGGATTTCTTTTGTTGGGTTTCTAAAAATAGGTGGCTAGGTAGTTTGTTGGAAGGGATATGATCTACGTAGGTTGGGTTAGCCCTAGGGTAAATAGGTTGAGTCTAATTAGGTAAGCTCTAGACTATTTAGGTAAATGGGTGGCTAATTAGGTCGGTGTTAAATCTGATTAGATTCACTGGGTCTAATTAGACATGGTTTGGTTGGTTTAATCCAATTAAGTTCCAACTGAACCCAATTCAAGTTGGGGTGCACCCAATAAGGTTGTACTGCACCTGATTGGATGTGTTTTGGTCTATTGGATTTAGGTTGGGTTGGATTAGATTCAAGTGAGTCTAATCAACTCAGGATTATTCCAATCAAGTCTCATGGACCTAATTGACTAGTGGCTAGCCTAAATAGGTTTCTAGGTTAGGGATTGTGTATTGGATAAGTGGATTAGGGTTGTGGATAGTAGGATAGGACTATGGATAGGGTGGATAGGTACATGAATAATGTTATCCATGTTTTTGGCTTTTGAGCTTAAATGCTTAATGTTGAGCTGGTCTAGGGATAGATACTGGGATAAGGTCATCCTAAGGTTTTAGGAATATGGTAGGATTATCCTAATTCCTCTCTTTCTTTCTTTATTATTGTGTCTTCAATCTTTCTTTATTTCAACTTTATTACTCAATGAGCTCCTAGCTCAACTATAGCTTTTGCTCTTATCCAGCTTTATTCTTCAGTCCTTTATATTACTTTGAGACCTATTATCTACATTATTCACAAAAGACTAGAATTAGGAGATAGTTATTTATAAGATAAATGCAAAGCTCAAATATGCATGCATGCTCTAAATGCAATATTTATAAATCTAATACATGATTCTACAAAGGCGTTAACCCTAGATTAAGCTAATTAGGGTAATATATTAAGTTGTTATCAATACTCAACTCGCAACTCACACATGCACCCACATCACCCACACACTTTTTGGCATACTCTACTAACGTGAGTGTACAACTACATTGCCAACACTCTCTCCTGTACTCTCAGCTACATACACATGTACCCTGATCCTTCATGCCCACGCATCCTCGGTATATATACATATTGAATAAATATAGTTATTTTATATCGTTACATATGCACAAAAAAAGATGCATATATTATTCATGCATAGGTACACATGTATACATATTGTAATACTATATGCATATATACATACCAATATACACACACGCACACACACACACATGCATGCACACACACATATATATACACCTGCACACACATGTATATTATTACTTAAAATAATACCAATAACACACACACACACAAACCTATACATATAACAATACTTGATACAATTACCAAAAACCCACTCCCTCACTACCACTGACTCTCTCTCTTTCCTCCCCACTCACATACACACTATTCACAGAAAAGAATGCACCCAACAACTACCTCTACCTTTCTTTTATCTCTCTCTCTCTACCTCATCCTTTCTTTCTCTCTTCTCTCTCTTACGATTGCACACAATAACAACCCATTACCTTACTTACGCTCACTCCCTCTCTCTCGTTCTTCCTCCCTCTCACACTCTCATCGCACACAACCCACTACCTCAGTCACCATCCCCTTCTTCCTTTCTTTCCCCCACACTTACTCCTTTTCTCTCGTTCTTCCTCCCTTTCTCACTCACATTGCACACAACACAACCCATAGGCACTCTCCCCCCATCTCCCTCTTCTTCCTCCTCTCACACACACACACACACACACACACGAGTAGCTACACCTATCACCACCATCCTTTTCTCCTCATCCCCCCAAGCATGCACACACCACTGCTACTGTACCACCTTCACCATCCCCCACCTCCTTGCTCACACTCACACACGCACCCAACACACACGACTTGGCCACCAACTTCACCTCTGACCTCCCCCTCCTCTCCTTCCCTACCTCTAGTTCTCACTTGCACCCTCCACCCATGCACACACAATACACCCATAACAATAACCTACACCACCACCTTGTTACCTAAATGGATTTACTTAACCATAAGAAATTGGATTTATATTTAGGCCACCTAAGCAACCCTTATTGTCTAGGCTTAGGTGACAACCTGAACCTTACCCGTAAACCTAACTCTAATAGGATTTAAGTTTTGGGGCATGCCAATACTGATTGCCTTACTCCTACCCCTCTTGCTTTGCCAACCATCATCTCTATCACGTTCCCCACCATTAGATGTGTTCATTAAGTGGGACGATGGACATTGTTGCCATTAAAAAAACCTTAACTTGAATTGGGTGTGAGCTAGCCTATGGATCACATAATTCATGGCCCATGCCTAGCTCATTATGGACCAAGTCAAGTCAGACTAGCCCATAGGTTAAAGCAATTTTATTTTATTTTTTGCCAATATGTTGATATTTTGATTCTTGAGTTTCTTAAATCTTTTAGAGAAAAGGAGGATAAACTTTGCATAATAATAGCATACTTTTATCATCTACCTAAAAATATATCTATAGCTTAAGTTAAATATGATTTTTGCCTAAAATAAATATTTTGTTTTGTCTTAATCATATGTAAGTCAAGCCAAGCTTTATCAAGCTAATGTGCAATTTCGTAAGCCCAAGCTTAGCCTCTTGGGAAACTAACTGGGTTGACAGGTGGGAGCCCAACCTATTGGCTAGGTCTACCAACCACCATCACCCTCCTCCATTCTCCTCTAATTCTATCACTCTCTGGCATCCTCCACCTTTGTTACCCTTGTTCATGGCAGCAGTCCTTGACAGTAGTCTAGTGTGCTTGTCCTGGGTTGGATTGGTAATGACTTACAACTGCCATTGCGTGACAGATGTTTGGGTCGTGTACACAGCATGACATACATCATACTGGCCACTATAGAAGCATATGGACATCCACTCATGACCTTTTCCTGCTCAACTATTTAAGGAGACATTCCCTTTGATATGGAAATCCCATGTTTGATTAGAAGAAAGCCTTTTTCATAGTTATCGATGTAAAATCTCTCCAAGACCTTGGTGATGTATCCTTACTATGATATCCAAATAACCTCTTCTCTTTGTTTTTGAACATCTTTATGTTGGTGCTAGAGCACCACGATCATTTGTTTTGATGATAACAAAACACGTGTTATTTAACATTTGCAATTTGAGTCCTAGATTTCAGGTCAATTGCAAATGTGGACGTGTTTAGACGGAGTTCGAGCTCGCATCCAGGACGGATTGGAGGAGCTTGACGGAAAACAGAGGAGGTTCGCGTGGAGCGAAAGATTGAAGATGGAAGGAAATGAAGAATATGATAGATTTCCTTCTTTTGTACTTGTATTTTTCGTTTCTTTTGTTGCTCTTTATTTCCTTAGATATTTTATGTTAAAGAGCCTCAAAGAACCCTAACAGTAGTCCTAGGAACACCGGCACGACCCTAGGATACTTAGGTTTTCTGTAGAATACTTAGAAAACCAATATAGGATTCAAACAGCACTTCCAGACGTCTAATTCCCAAATCAGACGTCTGATAAAGTATCTTAAGACGTCTGACTGTTGTTTCAGACGTCTGATAACTGTTAGGCTGGACATAGTTGGTTCTGTCTGATGAAATCAGACATCCAGACCTTAGACCAGACGTCTTAGGAGACGTCTGATGACTTTGCCAGACGTCCAATTAGTGGACCGTTGGCTGGCTTAGCATACACTCAATATTATGACCGTTAGAGCCTTATCAGACGTCCTTAGGCCTTTACAGACGTCTGATAAATGACCGTTTCGCCTCGGCTGACCCAAAATCTCTTCTCAGAGATTTTCTAGCCATTGCAACGTTTGGAAATCAATTCCCACAGTAAAAGTAGGTTTCCAGACGTCCAGACTTAGTGCCAGACGTCCTGTATGTCGTCTGATGGACTTGCACAAAAACCCTGTTTAGATCTGATTCAAGTCAGGGAGAAACCCGCATAGAATCAGACGTCTGACCTTGAAATCAGACGTCTTAAAGTGGCCTTCCAGACGTCTGATGCCAGAGTTAGACGTCTGATAACCCTGTCAAATGTAATCATTGTCCTGATTTCGGCCTGATTCTCTTGGACTTTGTTCCCAACGGCTATGGAAGCTTTTCTAAGCCTTCCTAAGGCCTCTATAAATAGAGGGGAACCCTTGCAACACAAATACACACTTAGAAAAACACAAGACACACCTAAGCAACATACTTCCACTCTCTTGTGTCCAAGAAGCTCTTGCTCTCTAAGCTCAAGTTCTACATCTTGAGAGCATCATTCCCTTCGCGCACCCGCTCTCCCGCCGTTGTCTACGAGAGCGACATTGCGCCGTTGCGTGGCTCACGCACCCGCGTCATCGTCGACGCACTCCTTGCAAAGGGGAGTTTCCTAAATCCTATAGAAGCTTAGGTTTAAATTACTTTGTTGGCTCTATAGGTTTGTTGTTTTATTTTATCTTTGTAATTTGTTTGGGTATTCGCTTTGCGAATTCCCATCTCCTTCGTGGGACAAAATCCTTCTCGTGGAGAGAAGGGGTTGAGGAACGCTACCCTCGTACTTGTAGCGTGGTTGTATTGAGGTTGAATCACCCTCGTTTTAAGTGATTCGGTTTAGTGGATTTTGATCAACTAGGTTGATCGGAAAATCCTAACTCGAGAGGGTTAGGTGGTGGTTTTCACCCGGTTTGGGTTTCCACCTAAAAATTCTTTGTGTACTTTGTGTGTTTGTTTATTCTGTGATATTGTTTATTTCCGCATTTTATTACGTCACCCCTCCTAGTAGGGAACCTACAATTGGTATCAGAGCAGGTTTTCCGCCGACAGGAGTAACATCCGCGGAAAGATCACATGGAGGGAAGCTGTTCCACAAGCAGGATTTCCGAGGGGCAGTCCACAACCCGTCCGCCGTTCTTCGACGGGAGCAACTACCCCTACTGGAAGTTGCGGATGAAGACGTGGCTTCAAGCCACCGACTTCACAGTCTGGGCCAGGTGCGAGACCCCCTTCGACATCCCAGAGAAACCCGCCAGAGGATACTCGCAGCAGCAGATCCGGGAGCTCTCTCTCAACGCGAAAACAATGAACGCGTTGTATTGCGCGCTCAGCCCGGAGGAGTTCAACAGAATCTCGCAATGCGCCACCGCATACGAGATCTGGCACACACTCGAGGTAACTCATGAAGGTACCTCTAAGGTAAAAACTTCTAAACTCAATTTACTTTCACAAGAATTTGAGGCTTTTTCTATGAAAACTAACGAAACTTTAAGTGAGATGAACACTAGGTTCACTCTCATAGTAAATAACCTGAAAGCTTTAGGGAAGACTTTCATCAAGGGGGAACTTCAAGGGAAGCTTCTTCGTTCCCTTGGACCGGAATGGGAACAGAAAGTCACCGCCATCGAAGAGGCGAACGAAATGGAGGAGCTCAACATGGAAGATCTCCTAGGCAATCTGATGGCCTACGAGACTAAGTTGAAGCAGAAGAAGAAGGATACACCGGAGCCTAAACTAAAGAAGACTCTCGCCTTCAGAGCCGCGTCGGATAGCGAGGTAAGTTCCGACGACGAAGACTTTAGAATTTTACTTAAAAATTTTTCCAAGTTTTGTAGGGAATTAAAGAAAGAGAAAAAGGAGAAGAAGGAAAGCCCGAGACGTTGCTACCACTGCAGCGGGAAAGGGCATCTGCGACCAGAATGCCCTCTTCTCAAAAAGGAGAAGAAGAAGGAAAAGGAGAAGAAATCTAAGAAGAAGGCGTTCCAAGCCACTTGGGACGATTCTAGCTCGGAGGAAGAAGAAGAAAAGACCATAGAAGAAGAAACCGCTTGCTTCGGCTTCATGGCCAGAGGAAGCGACAGCGACAACGAGGTAAATCTCGATCTTCAAGAAGCTTTTAATGAACTTTTTGAGATTAGTAAATCACTTAGGATAGAAAATAAAAGCATTAAAAAGAACCTTAGTTTTCTTAAAAATGAAAATGATAGGTTAGAAATAAAACTTAAGGATCTAGAAACTTGTCCTAAAAATGATAACCTATTATTAGAAAATCATAACCTCATCAATGAAAATAATAAGTTGATTGAGGAAAATGATAGTCTAAAGTTAGAAATCTATGATTTAAAGACTAAGATGCAAACTATAGAAAAAGAAATTACATGTCTTAGGGAAAATTCTAACAAATTAATCAACAAAGTTGATAATTTTTATAGTCCTAAGGTTGAGAAAGGATCTCCATCAAGGAGACCCGCTAACAAATCCGGATCCAAGCCCACTTGGATACCGAAAAAAGAATTAGAATCTTGTTTTGTAGGGTTCAGGGATAATTACAACATAAAGGACTGGACCTACAAGCTCAAGTCTGGTCAACTCAAGTTGGGAGAACCAAGGAGTAGACCAAGGAGGAGAATAAGAAGACCGACGAGACGGCGAGCAAACGACGGACCCGCCGCACGTCGACCACCAGATTGGAGACCGGCGCCGATGCCCGGGCCTCCAAGCTACGGATGGGAGCCCCATCCGATGTGGCATCCACCACCACCATTCGGGCCATTTTATTGGCCATGGTAGGTGAGGTAAAACCATTTACCCTATCTTTTTATCATAATCATTTAGATAGGGGGAGTTAAAAAATGATGAGCTAATTGTCAATTTTTAAGGGGGAGATATAAGGTAGCTAATTTTCCTTTAGTAAGGGGGAGAAAAATAATAGCTATCTTGTTGTTACAAAAAGGGGGAGTATATCACCTTTGATTCATAGAAGAGCATGTTTTAAGGGGGAGTTATAGGAAATGTAAAACCAATCAAACCTTTTTTTGATAATATCAAAAAGGGGGAGGATTTTTATGCATTATTATTTACGGTTTTGTCATCATCAAAAAGGGGGAGATTGTTGGTGCTAGAGCACCACGATCATTTGTTTTGATGATAACAAAACACGTGTTATTTAACATTTGCAATTTGAGTCCTAGATTTCAGGTCAATTGCAAATGTGGACGTGTTTAGACGGAGTTCGAGCTCGCATCCAGGACGGATTGGAGGAGCTTGACGGAAAACAGAGGAGGTTCGCGTGGAGCGAAAGATTGAAGATGGAAGGAAATGAAGAATATGATAGATTTCCTTCTTTTGTACTTGTATTTTTCGTTTCTTTTGTTGCTCTTTATTTCCTTAGATATTTTATGTTAAAGAGCCTCAAAGAACCCTAACAGTAGTCCTAGGAACACCGGCACGACCCTAGGATACTTAGGTTTTCTGTAGAATACTTAGAAAACCAATATAGGGTTCAAACAGCACTTCCAGACGTCTAATTCCCAAATCAGACGTCTGATAAAGTATCTTAAGACGTCTGACTGTTGTTTCAGACGTCTGATAACTGTTAGGCTGGACATAGTCGGTTCTGTCTGATGAAATCAGACGTCCAGACCTTAGACCAGACGTCTTAGGAGACGTCTGATGACTTTGCCAGACGTCCAATTAGTGGACCGTTGGCTGGCTTAGCATACACTCAATATTATGACCGTTAGAGCCTTATCAGACGTCCTTAGGCCTTTACAGACGTCTGATAAATGACCGTTTCGCCTCGGCTGACCCAAAATCTCTTCTCAGAGATTTTCTAGCCGTTGCAACGTTTGGAAATCAATTCCCACAGTAAAAGTAGGTTTCCAGACGTCCAGACTTAGTGCCAGACGTCCTGTATGTCGTCTGATGGACTTGCACAAAAACCCTGTTTAGATCTGATTCAAGTCAGGGAGAAACCCGCATAGAATCAGACGTCTGACCTTGAAATCAAGACGTCTTAAAGTGGCCTTCCAGACGTCTGATGCCAGAGTTAGACGTCTGATAACCCTGTCAAATGTAATCATTGTCCTGATTTCGGCCTGATTCTCTTGGACTTTGTTCCCAACGGCTATGGAAGCTTTTCTAAGCCTTCCTAAGGCCTCTATAAATAGAGGGGAACCCTTGCAACACAAATACACACTTAGAAAAACACAAGACACACCTAAGCAACATACTTCCACTCTCTTGTGTCCAAGAAGCTCTTGCTCTCTAAGCTCAAGTTCTACATCTTGAGAGCATCATTCCCTTCGCGCACCCGCTCTCCCGCCGTTGTCTACGAGAGCGACATTGCGCCGTTGCGTGGCTCACGCACCCGCGTCATCGTCGACGCACTCCTTGCAAAGGGGAGTTTCCTAAATCCTATAGAAGCTTAGGTTTAAATTACTTTGTTGGCTCTATAGGTTTGTTGTTTTATTTTATCTTTGTAATTTGTTTGGGTATTCGCTTTGCGAATTCCCATCTCCTTCGTGGGACAAAATCCTTCTCGTGGAGAGAAGGGGTTGAGGAACGCTACCCTCGTACTTGTAGCGTGGTTGTATTGAGGTTGAATCACCCTCGTTTTAAGTGATTCGGTTTAGTGGATTTTGATCAACTAGGTTGATCGGAAAATCCTAACTCGAGAGGGTTAGGTGGTGGTTTTCACCCGGTTTGGGTTTCCACCTAAAAATTCTTTGTGTACTTTGTGTGTTTGTTTATTCTGTGATATTGTTTATTTCCGCATTTTATTACGTCACCCCTCCTAGTAGGGAACCTACAATTGGTATCAGAGCAGGTTTTCCGCCGACAGGAGTAACATCCGCGGAAAGATCACATGGAGGGAAGCTGTTCCACAAGCAGGATTTCCGAGGGGCAGTCCACAACCCGTCCGCCGTTCTTCGACGGGAGCAACTACCCCTACTGAAGTTGCGGATGAAGACGTGGCTTCAAGCCACCGACTTCACAGTCTGGGCCAGGTGCGAGACCCCCTTCGACATCCCAGAGAAACCCGCCAGAGGATACTCGCAGCAGCAGATCCGGGAGCTCTCTCTCAACGCGAAAACAATGAACGCGTTGTATTGCGCGCTCAGCCCGGAGGAGTTCAACAGAATCTCGCAATGCGCCACCGCATACGAGATCTGGCACACACTCGAGGTAACTCATGAAGGTACCTCTAAGGTAAAAACTTCTAAACTCAATTTACTTTCACAAGAATTTGAGGCTTTTTCTATGAAAACTAACGAAACTTTAAGTGAGATGAACACTAGGTTCACTCTCATAGTAAATAACCTGAAAGCTTTAGGGAAGACTTTCATCAAGGGGGAACTTCAAGGGAAGCTTCTTCGTTCCCTTGGACGGAATGGGAACAGAAAGTCACCGCCATCGAAGAGGCGAACGAAATGGAGGAGCTCAACATGGAAGATCTCCTAGGCAATCTGATGGCCTACGAGACTAAGTTGAAGCAGAAGAAGAAGGATACACCGGAGCCTAAACTAAAGAAGACTCTCGCCTTCAGAGCCGCGTCGGATAGCGAGGTAAGTTCCGACGACGAAGACTTTAGAATTTTACTTAAAAATTTTTCCAAGTTTTGTAGGGAATTAAAGAAAGAGAAAAAGGAGAAGAAGGAAAGCCCGAGACGTTGCTACCACTGCAGCGGGAAAGGGCATCTGCGACCAGAATGCCCTCTTCTCAAAAAGGAGAAGAAGAAGGAAAAGGAGAAGAAATCTAAGAAGAAGGCGTTCCAAGCCACTTGGGACGATTCTAGCTCGGAGGAAGAAGAAGAAAAGACCATAGAAGAAGAAACCGCTTGCTTCGGCTTCATGGCCAGAGGAAGCGACAGCGACAACGAGGTAAATCTCGATCTTCAAGAAGCTTTTAATGAACTTTTTGAGATTAGTAAATCACTTAGGATAGAAAATAAAAGCATTAAAAAGAACCTTAGTTTTCTTAAAAATGAAAATGATAGGTTAGAAATAAAACTTAAGGATCTAGAAACTTGTCCTAAAAATGATAACCTATTATTAGAAAATCATAACCTCATCAATGAAAATAATAAGTTGATTGAGGAAAATGATAGTCTAAAGTTAGAAATCTATGATTTAAAGACTAAGATGCAAACTATAGAAAAAGAAATTACATGTCTTAGGGAAAATTCTAACAAATTAATCAACAAAGTTGATAATTTTTATAGTCCTAAGGTTGAGAAAGGATCTCCATCAAGGAGACCCGCTAACAAATCCGGATCCAAGCCCACTTGGATACCGAAAAAAAGAATTAGAATCTTGTTTTGTAGGGTTCAGGGATAATTACAACATAAAGGACTGGACCTACAAGCTCAAGTCTGGTCAACTCAAGTTGGGAGAACCAAGGAGTAGACCAAGGAGGAGAATAAGAAGACCGACGAGACGGCGAGCAAACGACGGACCCGCCGCACGTCGACCACCAGATTGGAGACCGGCGCCGATGCCCGGGCCTCCAAGCTACGGATGGGAGCCCCATCCGATGTGGCATCCACCACCACCATTCGGGCCATTTTATTGGCCATGGTAGGTGAGGTAAAACCATTTACCCTATCTTTTTATCATAATCATTTAGATAGGGGGAGTTAAAAAATGATGAGCTAATTGTCAATTTTTAAGGGGGAGATATAAGGTAGCTAATTTTCCTTTAGTAAGGGGGAGAAAAATAATAGCTATCTTGTTGTTACAAAAAGGGGGAGTATATCACCTTTGATTCATAGAAGAGCATGTTTTAAGGGGGAGTTATAGGAAATGTAAAACCAATCAAACCTTTTTTTGATAATATCAAAAAGGGGGAGGATTTTTATGCATTATTATTTACGGTTTTGTCATCATCAAAAAGGGGGAGATTGTTGGTGCTAGAGCACCACGATCATTTGTTTTGATGATAACAAAACACGTGTTATTTAACATTTGCAATTTGAGTCCTAGATTTCAGGTCAATTGCAAATGTGGACGTGTTTAGACGGAGTTCGAGCTCGCATCCAGGACGGATTGGAGGAGCTTGACGGAAAACAGAGGAGGTTCGCGTGGAGCGAAAGATTGAAGATGGAAGGAAATGAAGAATATGATAGATTTCCTTCTTTTGTACTTGTATTTTTCGTTTCTTTTGTTGCTCTTTATTTCCTTAGATATTTTATGTTAAAGAGCCTCAAAGAACCCTAACAGTAGTCCTAGGAACACCGGCACGACCCTAGGATACTTAGGTTTTCTGTAGAATACTTAGAAAACCAATATAGGGTTCAAACAGCACTTCCAGACGTCTAATTCCCAAATCAGACGTCTGATAAAGTATCTTAAGACGTCTGACTGTTGTTTCAGACGTCTGATAACTGTTAGGCTGGACATAGTCGGTTCTGTCTGATGAAATCAGACGTCCAGACCTTAGACCAGACGTCTTAGGAGACGTCTGATGACTTTGCCAGACGTCCAATTAGTGGACCGTTGGCTGGCTTAGCATACACTCAATATTATGACCGTTAGAGCCTTATCAGACGTCCTTAGGCCTTTACAGACGTCTGATAAATGACCGTTTCGCCTCGGCTGACCCAAAATCTCTTCTCAGAGATTTTCTAGCCGTTGCAACGTTTGGAAATCAATTCCCACAGTAAAAGTAGGTTTCCAGACGTCCAGACTTAGTGCCAGACGTCCTGTATGTCGTCTGATGGACTTGCACAAAAACCCTGTTTAGATCTGATTCAAGTCAGGGAGAAACCCGCATAGAATCAGACGTCTGACCTTGAAATCAGACGTCTTAAAGTGGCCTTCCAGACGTCTGATGCCAGAGTTAGACGTCAGATAACCCTGTCAAATGTAATCATTGTCCTGATTTCGGCCTGATTCTCTTGGACTTTGTTCCCAACGGCTATGGAAGCTTTTCTAAGCCTTCCTAAGGCCTCTATAAATAGAGGGGAACCCTTGCAACACAAATACACACTTAGAAAAACACAAGACACACCTAAGCAACATACTTCCACTCTCTTGTGTCCAAGAAGCTCTTGCTCTCTAAGCTCAAGTTCTACATCTTGAGAGCATCATTCCCTTCGCGCACCCGCTCTCCCGCCGTTGTCTACGAGAGCGACATTGCGCCGTTGCGTGGCTCACGCACCCGCGTCATCGTCGACGCACTCCTTGCAAAGGGGAGTTTCCTAAATCCTATAGAAGCTTAGGTTTAAATTACTTTGTTGGCTCTATAGGTTTGTTGTTTTATTTTATCTTTGTAATTTGTTTGGGTATTCGCTTTGCGAATTCCCATCTCCTTCGTGGGACAAAATCCTTCTCGTGGAGAGAAGGGGTTGAGGAACGCTACCCTCGTACTTGTAGCGTGGTTGTATTGAGGTTGAATCACCCTCGTTTTAAGTGATTCGGTTTAGTGGATTTTGATCAACTAGGTTGATCGGAAAATCCTAACTCGAGAGGGTTAGGTGGTGGTTTTCACCCGGTTTGGGTTTCCACCTAAAAATTCTTTGTGTACTTTGTGTGTTTGTTTATTCTGTGATATTGTTTATTTCCGCATTTTATTACGTCACCCCTCCTAGTAGGGAACCTACAATTGGTATCAGAGCAGGTTTTCCGCCGACAGGAGTAACATCCGCGGAAAGATCACATGGAGGGAAGCTGTTCCACAAGCAGGATTTCCGAGGGGCAGTCCACAACCCGTCCGCCGTTCTTCGACGGGAGCAACTACCCCTACTGGAAGTTGCGGATGAAGACGTGGCTTCAAGCCACCGACTTCACAGTCTGGGCCAGGTGCGAGACCCCCTTCGACATCCCAGAGAAACCCGCCAGAGGATACTCGCAGCAGCAGATCCGGGAGCTCTCTCTCAACGCGAAAACAATGAACGCGTTGTATTGCGCGCTCAGCCCGGAGGAGTTCAACAGAATCTCGCAATGCGCCACCGCATACGAGATCTGGCACACACTCGAGGTAACTCATGAAGGTACCTCTAAGGTAAAAACTTCTAAACTCAATTTACTTTCACAAGAATTTGAGGCTTTTTCTATGAAAACTAACGAAACTTTAAGTGAGATGAACACTAGGTTCACTCTCATAGTAAATAACCTGAAAGCTTTAGGGAAGACTTTCATCAAGGGGGAACTTCAAGGGAAGCTTCTTCGTTCCCTTGGACCGGAATGGGAACAGAAAGTCACCGCCATCGAAGAGGCGAACGAAATGGAGGAGCTCAACATGGAAGATCTCCTAGGCAATCTGATGGCCTACGAGACTAAGTTGAAGCAGAAGAAGAAGGATACACCGGAGCCTAAACTAAAGAAGACTCTCGCCTTCAGAGCCGCGTCGGATAGCGAGGTAAGTTCCGACGACGAAGACTTTAGAATTTTACTTAAAAATTTTTCCAAGTTTTGTAGGGAATTAAAGAAAGAGAAAAAGGAGAAGAAGGAAAGCCCGAGACGTTGCTACCACTGCAGCGGGGAAAGGGCATCTGCGACCAGAATGCCCTCTTCTCAAAAAGGAGAAGAAGAAGGAAAAGGAGAAGAAATCTAAGAAGAAGGCGTTCCAAGCCACTTGGGACGATTCTAGCTCGGAGGAAGAAGAAGAAAAGACCATAGAAGAAGAAACCGCTTGCTTCGGCTTCATGGCCAGAGGAAGCGACAGCGACAACGAGGTAAATCTCGATCTTCAAGAAGCTTTTAATGAACTTTTTGAGATTAGTAAATCACTTAGGATAGAAAATAAAAGCATTAAAAAGAACCTTAGTTTTCTTAAAAATGAAAATGATAGGTTAGAAATAAAACTTAAGGATCTAGAAACTTGTCCTAAAAATGATAACCTATTATTAGAAAATCATAACCTCATCAATGAAAATAATAAGTTGATTGAGGAAAATGATAGTCTAAAGTTAGAAATCTATGATTTAAAGACTAAGATGCAAACTATAGAAAAAGAAATTACATGTCTTAGGGAAAATTCTAACAAATTAATCAACAAAGTTGATAATTTTTATAGTCCTAAGGTTGAGAAAGGATCTCCATCAAGGAGACCCGCTAACAAATCCGGATCCAAGCCCACTTGGATACCGAAAAAAGAATTAGAATCTTGTTTTGTAGGGTTCAGGGATAATTACAACATAAAGGACTGGACCTACAAGCTCAAGTCTGGTCAACTCAAGTTGGGAGAACCAAGGAGTAGACCAAGGAGGAGAATAAGAAGACCGACGAGACGGCGAGCAAACGACGGACCCGCCGCACGTCGACCACCAGATTGGAGACCGGCGCCGATGCCCGGGCCTCCAAGCTACGGATGGGAGCCCCATCCGATGTGGCATCCACCACCACCATTCGGGCCATTTTATTGGCCATGGTAGGTGAGGTAAAACCATTTACCCTATCTTTTTATCATAATCATTTAGATAGGGGGAGTTAAAAAATGATGAGCTAATTGTCAATTTTTAAGGGGGAGATATAAGGTAGCTAATTTTCCTTTAGTAAGGGGGAGAAAAATAATAGCTATCTTGTTGTTACAAAAAGGGGGAGTATATCACCTTTGATTCATAGAAGAGCATGTTTTAAGGGGGAGTTATAGGAAATGTAAAACCAATCAAACCTTTTTTTGATAATATCAAAAAGGGGGAGGATTTTTATGCATTATTATTTACGGTTTTGTCATCATCAAAAAGGGGGAGATTGTTGGTGCTAGAGCACCACGATCATTTGTTTTGATGATAACAAAACACGTGTTATTTAACATTTGCAATTTGAGTCCTAGATTTCAGGTCAATTGCAAATGTGGACGTGTTTAGACGGAGTTCGAGCTCGCATCCAGGACGGATTGGAGGAGCTTGACGGAAAACAGAGGAGGTTCGCGTGGAGCGAAAGATTGAAGATGGAAGGAAATGAAGAATATGATAGATTTCCTTCTTTTGTACTTGTATTTTTCGTTTCTTTTGTTGCTCTTTATTTCCTTAGATATTTTATGTTAAAGAGCCTCAAAGAACCCTAACAGTAGTCCTAGGAACACCGGCACGACCCTAGGATACTTAGGTTTTCTGTAGAATACTTAGAAAACCAATATAGGGTTCAAACAGCACTTCCAGACGTCTAATTCCCAAATCAGACGTCTGATAAAGTATCTTAAGACGTCTGACTGTTGTTTCAGACGTCTGATAACTGTTAGGCTGGACATAGTCGGTTCTGTCTGATGAAATCAGACGTCCAGACCTTAGACCAGACGTCTTAGGAGACGTCTGATGACTTTGCCAGACGTCCAATTAGTGGACCGTTGGCTGGCTTAGCATACACTCAATATTATGACCGTTAGAGCCTTATCAGACGTCCTTAGGCCTTTACAGACGTCTGATAAATGACCGTTTCGCCTCGGCTGACCCAAAATCTCTTCTCAGAGATTTTCTAGCCGTTGCAACGTTTGGAAATCAATTCCCACAGTAAAAGTAGGTTTCCAGACGTCCAGACTTAGTGCCAGACGTCCTGTATGTCGTCTGATGGACTTGCACAAAAACCCTGTTTAGATCTGATTCAAGTCAGGGAGAAACCCGCATAGAATCAGACGTCTGACCTTGAAATCAGACGTCTTAAAGTGGCCTTCCAGACGTCTGATGCCAGAGTTAGACGTCTGATAACCCTGTCAAATGTAATCATTGTCCTGATTTCGGCCTGATTCTCTTGGACTTTGTTCCCAACGGCTATGGAAGCTTTTCTAAGCCTTCCTAAGGCCTCTATAAATAGAGGGGAACCCTTGCAACACAAATACACACTTAGAAAAACACAAGACACACCTAAGCAACATACTTCCACTCTCTTGTGTCCAAGAAGCTCTTGCTCTCTAAGCTCAAGTTCTACATCTTGAGAGCATCATTCCCTTCGCGCACCCGCTCTCCCGCCGTTGTCTACGAGAGCGACATTGCGCCGTTGCGTGGCTCACGCACCCGCGTCATCGTCGACGCACTCCTTGCAAAGGGGAGTTTCCTAAATCCTATAGAAGCTTAGGTTTAAATTACTTTGTTGGCTCTATAGGTTTGTTGTTTTATTTTATCTTTGTAATTTGTTTGGGTATTCGCTTTGCGAATTCCCATCTCCTTCGTGGGACAAAATCCTTCTCGTGGAGAGAAGGGGTTGAGGAACGCTACCCTCGTACTTGTAGCGTGGTTGTATTGAGGTTGAATCACCCTCGTTTTAAGTGATTCGGTTTAGTGGATTTTGATCAACTAGGTTGATCGGAAAATCCTAACTCGAGAGGGTTAGGTGGTGGTTTTCACCCGGTTTGGGTTTCCACCTAAAAATTCTTTGTGTACTTTGTGTGTTTGTTTATTCTGTGATATTGTTTATTTCCGCATTTTATTACGTCACCCCTCCTAGTAGGGAACCTACAATTGGTATCAGAGCAGGTTTTCCGCCGACAGGAGTAACATCCGCGGAAAGATCACATGGAGGGAAGCTGTTCCACAAGCAGGATTTCCGAGGGGCAGTCCACAACCCGTCCGCCGTTCTTCGACGGGAGCAACTACCCCTACTGGAAGTTGCGGATGAAGACGTGGCTTCAAGCCACCGACTTCACAGTCTGGGCCAGGTGCGAGACCCCCTTCGACATCCCAGAGAAACCCGCCAGAGGATACTCGCAGCAGCAGATCCGGGAGCTCTCTCTCAACGCGAAAACAATGAACGCGTTGTATTGCGCGCTCAGCCCGGAGGAGTTCAACAGAATCTCGCAATGCGCCACCGCATACGAGATCTGGCACACACTCGAGGTAACTCATGAAGGTACCTCTAAGGTAAAAACTTCTAAACTCAATTTACTTTCACAAGAATTTGAGGCTTTTTCTATGAAAACTAACGAAACTTTAAGTGAGATGAACACTAGGTTCACTCTCATAGTAAATAACCTGAAAGCTTTAGGGAAGACTTTCATCAAGGGGGAACTTCAAGGGAAGCTTCTTCGTTCCCTTGGACCGGAATGGGAACAGAAAGTCACCGCCATCGAAGAGGCGAACGAAATGGAGGAGCTCAACATGGAAGATCTCCTAGGCAATCTGATGGCCTACGAGACTAAGTTGAAGCAGAAGAAGAAGGATACACCGGAGCCTAAACTAAAGAAGACTCTCGCCTTCAGAGCCGCGTCGGATAGCGAGGTAAGTTCCGACGACGAAGACTTTAGAATTTTACTTAAAAATTTTTCCAAGTTTTGTAGGGAATTAAAGAAAGAGAAAAAGGAGAAGAAGGAAAGCCCGAGACGTTGCTACCACTGCAGCGGGAAAGGGCATCTGCGACCAGAATGCCCTCTTCTCAAAAAGGAGAAGAAGAAGGAAAAGGAGAAGAAATCTAAGAAGAAGGCGTTCCAAGCCACTTGGGACGATTCTAGCTCGGAGGAAGAAGAAGAAAAGACCATAGAAGAAGAAACCGCTTGCTTCGGCTTCATGGCCAGAGGAAGCGACAGCGACAACGAGGTAAATCTCGATCTTCAAGAAGCTTTTAATGAACTTTTTGAGATTAGTAAATCACTTAGGATAGAAAATAAAAGCATTAAAAAGAACCTTAGTTTTCTTAAAAATGAAAATGATAGGTTAGAAATAAAACTTAAGGATCTAGAAACTTGTCCTAAAAATGATAACCTATTATTAGAAAATCATAACCTCATCAATGAAAATAATAAGTTGATTGAGGAAAATGATAGTCTAAAGTTAGAAATCTATGATTTAAAGACTAAGATGCAAACTATAGAAAAAGAAATTACATGTCTTAGGGAAAATTCTAACAAATTAATCAACAAAGTTGATAATTTTTATAGTCCTAAGGTTGAGAAAGGATCTCCATCAAGGAGACCCGCTAACAAATCCGGATCCAAGCCCACTTGGATACCGAAAAAAGAATTAGAATCTTGTTTTGTAGGGTTCAGGGATAATTACAACATAAAGGACTGGACCTACAAGCTCAAGTCTGGTCAACTCAAGTTGGGAGAACCAAGGAGTAGACCAAGGAGGAGAATAAGAAGACCGACGAGACGGCGAGCAAACGACGGACCCGCCGCACGTCGACCACCAGATTGGAGACCGGCGCCGATGCCCGGGCCTCCAAGCTACGGATGGGAGCCCCATCCGATGTGGCATCCACCACCACCATTCGGGCCATTTTATTGGCCATGGTAGGTGAGGTAAAACCATTTACCCTATCTTTTTATCATAATCATTTAGATAGGGGGAGTTAAAAAATGATGAGCTAATTGTCAATTTTTAAGGGGGAGATATAAGGTAGCTAATTTTCCTTTAGTAAGGGGGAGAAAAATAATAGCTATCTTGTTGTTACAAAAAGGGGGAGTATATCACCTTTGATTCATAGAAGAGCATGTTTTAAGGGGGAGTTATAGGAAATGTAAAACCAATCAAACCTTTTTTTGATAATATCAAAAAGGGGGAGGATTTTTATGCATTATTATTTACGGTTTTGTCATCATCAAAAAGGGGGAGATTGTTGGTGCTAGAGCACCACGATCATTTGTTTTGATGATAACAAAACACGTGTTATTTAACATTTGCAATTTGAGTCCTAGATTTCAGGTCAATTGCAAATGTGGACGTGTTTAGACGGAGTTCGAGCTCGCATCCAGGACGGATTGGAGGAGCTTGACGGAAAACAGAGGAGGTTCGCGTGGAGCGAAAGATTGAAGATGGAAGGAAATGAAGAATATGATAGATTTCCTTCTTTTGTACTTGTATTTTTCGTTTCTTTTGTTGCTCTTTATTTCCTTAGATATTTTATGTTAAAGAGCCTCAAAGAACCCTAACAGTAGTCCTAGGAACACCGGCACGACCCTAGGATACTTAGGTTTTCTGTAGAATACTTAGAAAACCAATATAGGGTTCAAACAGCACTTCCAGACGTCTAATTCCCAAATCAGACGTCTGATAAAGTATCTTAAGACGTCTGACTGTTGTTTCAGACGTCTGATAACTGTTAGGCTGGACATAGTCGGTTCTGTCTGATGAAATCAGACGTCCAGACCTTAGACCAGACGTCTTAGGAGACGTCTGATGACTTTGCCAGACGTCCAATTAGTGGACCGTTGGCTGGCTTAGCATACACTCAATATTATGACCGTTAGAGCCTTATCAGACGTCCTTAGGCCTTTACAGACGTCTGATAAATGACCGTTTCGCCTCGGCTGACCCAAAATCTCTTCTCAGAGATTTTCTAGCCGTTGCAACGTTTGGAAATCAATTCCCACAGTAAAAGTAGGTTTCCAGACGTCCAGACTTAGTGCCAGACGTCCTGTATGTCGTCTGATGGACTTGCACAAAAACCCTGTTTAGATCTGATTCAAGTCAGGGAGAAACCCGCATAGAATCAGACGTCTGACCTTGAAATCAGACGTCTTAAAGTGGCCTTCCAGACGTCTGATGCCAGAGTTAGACGTCTGATAACCCTGTCAAATGTAATCATTGTCCTGATTTCGGCCTGATTCTCTTGGACTTTGTTCCCAACGGCTATGGAAGCTTTTCTAAGCCTTCCTAAGGCCTCTATAAATAGAGGGGAACCCTTGCAACACAAATACACACTTAGAAAAACACAAGACACACCTAAGCAACATACTTCCACTCTCTTGTGTCCAAGAAGCTCTTGCTCTCTAAGCTCAAGTTCTACATCTTGAGAGCATCATTCCCTTCGCGCACCCGCTCTCCCGCCGTTGTCTACGAGAGCGACATTGCGCCGTTGCGTGGCTCACGCACCCGCGTCATCGTCGACGCACTCCTTGCAAAGGGGAGTTTCCTAAATCCTATAGAAGCTTAGGTTTAAATTACTTTGTTGGCTCTATAGGTTTGTTGTTTTATTTTATCTTTGTAATTTGTTTGGGTATTCGCTTTGCGAATTCCCATCTCCTTCGTGGGACAAAATCCTTCTCGTGGAGAGAAGGGGTTGAGGAACGCTACCCTCGTACTTGTAGCGTGGTTGTATTGAGGTTGAATCACCCTCGTTTTAAGTGATTCGGTTTAGTGGATTTTGATCAACTAGGTTGATCGGAAAATCCTAACTCGAGAGGGTTAGGTGGTGGTTTTCACCCGGTTTGGGTTTCCACCTAAAAATTCTTTGTGTACTTTGTGTGTTTGTTTATTCTGTGATATTGTTTATTTCCGCATTTTATTACGTCACCCCTCCTAGTAGGGAACCTACAATTGGTATCAGAGCAGGTTTTCCGCCGACAGGAGTAACATCCGCGGAAAGATCACATGGAGGGAAGCTGTTCCACAAGCAGGATTTCCGAGGGGCAGTCCACAACCCGTCCGCCGTTCTTCGACGGGAGCAACTACCCCTACTGGAAGTTGCGGATGAAGACGTGGCTTCAAGCCACCGACTTCACAGTCTGGGCCAGGTGCGAGACCCCCTTCGACATCCCAGAGAAACCCGCCAGAGGATACTCGCAGCAGCAGATCCGGGAGCTCTCTCTCAACGCGAAAACAATGAACGCGTTGTATTGCGCGCTCAGCCCGGAGGAGTTCAACAGAATCTCGCAATGCGCCACCGCATACGAGATCTGGCACACACTCGAGGTAACTCATGAAGGTACCTCTAAGGTAAAAACTTCTAAACTCAATTTACTTTCACAAGAATTTGAGGCTTTTTCTATGAAAACTAACGAAACTTTAAGTGAGATGAACACTAGGTTCACTCTCATAGTAAATAACCTGAAAGCTTTAGGGAAGACTTTCATCAAGGGGGAACTTCAAGGGAAGCTTCTTCGTTCCCTTGGACCGGAATGGGAACAGAAAGTCACCGCCATCGAAGAGGCGAACGAAATGGAGGAGCTCAACATGGAAGATCTCCTAGGCAATCTGATGGCCTACGAGACTAAGTTGAAGCAGAAGAAGAAGGATACACCGGAGCCTAAACTAAAGAAGACTCTCGCCTTCAGAGCCGCGTCGGATAGCGAGGTAAGTTCCGACGACGAAGACTTTAGAATTTTACTTAAAAATTTTTCCAAGTTTTGTAGGGAATTAAAGAAAGAGAAAAAGGAGAAGAAGGAAAGCCCGAGACGTTGCTACCACTGCAGCGGGAAAGGGCATCTGCGACCAGAATGCCCTCTTCTCAAAAAGGAGAAGAAGAAGGAAAAGGAGAAGAAATCTAAGAAGAAGGCGTTCCAAGCCACTTGGGACGATTCTAGCTCGGAGGAAGAAGAAGAAAAGACCATAGAAGAAGAAACCGCTTGCTTCGGCTTCATGGCCAGAGGAAGCGACAGCGACAACGAGGTAAATCTCGATCTTCAAGAAGCTTTTAATGAACTTTTTGAGATTAGTAAATCACTTAGGATAGAAAATAAAAGCATTAAAAAGAACCTTAGTTTTCTTAAAAATGAAAATGATAGGTTAGAAATAAAACTTAAGGATCTAGAAACTTGTCCTAAAAATGATAACCTATTATTAGAAAATCATAACCTCATCAATGAAAATAATAAGTTGATTGAGGAAAATGATAGTCTAAAGTTAGAAATCTATGATTTAAAGACTAAGATGCAAACTATAGAAAAAGAAATTACATGTCTTAGGGAAAATTCTAACAAATTAATCAACAAAGTTGATAATTTTTATAGTCCTAAGGTTGAGAAAGGATCTCCATCAAGGAGACCCGCTAACAAATCCGGATCCAAGCCCACTTGGATACCGAAAAAAGAATTAGAATCTTGTTTTGTAGGGTTCAGGGATAATTACAACATAAAGGACTGGACCTACAAGCTCAAGTCTGGTCAACTCAAGTTGGGAGAACCAAGGAGTAGACCAAGGAGGAGAATAAGAAGACCGACGAGACGGCGAGCAAACGACGGACCCGCCGCACGTCGACCACCAGATTGGAGACCGGCGCCGATGCCCGGGCCTCCAAGCTACGGATGGGAGCCCCATCCGATGTGGCATCCACCACCACCATTCGGGCCATTTTATTGGCCATGGTAGGTGAGGTAAAACCATTTACCCTATCTTTTTATCATAATCATTTAGATAGGGGGAGTTAAAAAATGATGAGCTAATTGTCAATTTTTAAGGGGGAGATATAAGGTAGCTAATTTTCCTTTAGTAAGGGGGAGAAAAATAATAGCTATCTTGTTGTTACAAAAAGGGGGAGTATATCACCTTTGATTCATAGAAGAGCATGTTTTAAGGGGGAGTTATAGGAAATGTAAAACCAATCAAACCTTTTTTTGATAATATCAAAAAGGGGGAGGATTTTTATGCATTATTATTTACGGTTTTGTCATCATCAAAAAGGGGGAGATTGTTGGTGCTAGAGCACCACGATCATTTGTTTTGATGATAACAAAACACGTGTTATTTAACATTTGCAATTTGAGTCCTAGATTTCAGGTCAATTGCAAATGTGGACGTGTTTAGACGGAGTTCGAGCTCGCATCCAGGACGGATTGGAGGAGCTTGACGGAAAACAGAGGAGGTTCGCGTGGAGCGAAAGATTGAAGATGGAAGGAAATGAAGAATATGATAGATTTCCTTCTTTTGTACTTGTATTTTTCGTTTCTTTTGTTGCTCTTTATTTCCTTAGATATTTTATGTTAAAGAGCCTCAAAGAACCCTAACAGTAGTCCTAGGAACACCGGCACGACCCTAGGATACTTAGGTTTTCTGTAGAATACTTAGAAAACCAATATAGGGTTCAAACAGCACTTCCAGACGTCTAATTCCCAAATCAGACGTCTGATAAAGTATCTTAAGACGTCTGACTGTTGTTTCAGACGTCTGATAACTGTTAGGCTGGACATAGTCGGTTCTGTCTGATGAAATCAGACGTCCAGACCTTAGACCAGACGTCTTAGGAGACGTCTGATGACTTTGCCAGACGTCCAATTAGTGGACCGTTGGCTGGCTTAGCATACACTCAATATTATGACCGTTAGAGCCTTATCAGACGTCCTTAGGCCTTTACAGACGTCTGATAAATGACCGTTTCGCCTCGGCTGACCCAAAATCTCTTCTCAGAGATTTTCTAGCCGTTGCAACGTTTGGAAATCAATTCCCACAGTAAAAGTAGGTTTCCAGACGTCCAGACTTAGTGCCAGACGTCCTGTATGTCGTCTGATGGACTTGCACAAAAACCCTGTTTAGATCTGATTCAAGTCAGGGAGAAACCCGCATAGAATCAGACGTCTGACCTTGAAATCAGACGTCTTAAAGTGGCCTTCCAGACGTCTGATGCCAGAGTTAGACGTCTGATAACCCTGTCAAATGTAATCATTGTCCTGATTTCGGCCTGATTCTCTTGGACTTTGTTCCCAACGGCTATGGAAGCTTTTCTAAGCCTTCCTAAGGCCTCTATAAATAGAGGGGAACCCTTGCAACACAAATACACACTTAGAAAAACACAAGACACACCTAAGCAACATACTTCCACTCTCTTGTGTCCAAGAAGCTCTTGCTCTCTAAGCTCAAGTTCTACATCTTGAGAGCATCATTCCCTTCGCGCACCCGCTCTCCCGCCGTTGTCTACGAGAGCGACATTGCGCCGTTGCGTGGCTCACGCACCCGCGTCATCGTCGACGCACTCCTTGCAAAGGGGAGTTTCCTAAATCCTATAGAAGCTTAGGTTTAAATTACTTTGTTGGCTCTATAGGTTTGTTGTTTTATTTTATCTTTGTAATTTGTTTGGGTATTCGCTTTGCGAATTCCCATCTCCTTCGTGGGACAAAATCCTTCTCGTGGAGAGAAGGGGTTGAGGAACGCTACCCTCGTACTTGTAGCGTGGTTGTATTGAGGTTGAATCACCCTCGTTTTAAGTGATTCGGTTTAGTGGATTTTGATCAACTAGGTTGATCGGAAAATCCTAACTCGAGAGGGTTAGGTGGTGGTTTTCACCCGGTTTGGGTTTCCACCTAAAAATTCTTTGTGTACTTTGTGTGTTTGTTTATTCTGTGATATTGTTTATTTCCGCATTTTATTACGTCACCCCTCCTAGTAGGGAACCTACAATTGGTATCAGAGCAGGTTTTCCGCCGACAGGAGTAACATCCGCGGAAAGATCACATGGAGGGAAGCTGTTCCACAAGCAGGATTTCCGAGGGGCAGTCCACAACCCGTCCGCCGTTCTTCGACGGGAGCAACTACCCCTACTGGAAGTTGCGGATGAAGACGTGGCTTCAAGCCACCGACTTCACAGTCTGGGCCAGGTGCGAGACCCCCTTCGACATCCCAGAGAAACCCGCCAGAGGATACTCGCAGCAGCAGATCCGGGAGCTCTCTCTCAACGCGAAAACAATGAACGCGTTGTATTGCGCGCTCAGCCCGGAGGAGTTCAACAGAATCTCGCAATGCGCCACCGCATACGAGATCTGGCACACACTCGAGGTAACTCATGAAGGTACCTCTAAGGTAAAAACTTCTAAACTCAATTTACTTTCACAAGAATTTGAGGCTTTTTCTATGAAAACTAACGAAACTTTAAGTGAGATGAACACTAGGTTCACTCTCATAGTAAATAACCTGAAAGCTTTAGGGAAGACTTTCATCAAGGGGGAACTTCAAGGGAAGCTTCTTCGTTCCCTTGGACCGGAATGGGAACAGAAAGTCACCGCCATCGAAGAGGCGAACGAAATGGAGGAGCTCAACATGGAAGATCTCCTAGGCAATCTGATGGCCTACGAGACTAAGTTGAAGCAGAAGAAGAAGGATACACCGGAGCCTAAACTAAAGAAGACTCTCGCCTTCAGAGCCGCGTCGGATAGCGAGGTAAGTTCCGACGACGAAGACTTTAGAATTTTACTTAAAAATTTTTCCAAGTTTTGTAGGGAATTAAAGAAAGAGAAAAAGGAGAAGAAGGAAAGCCCGAGACGTTGCTACCACTGCAGCGGGAAAGGGCATCTGCGACCAG
Source organism: Thalassia testudinum (assembly GCA_037157565.1). Lineage (NCBI taxonomy): Eukaryota > Viridiplantae > Streptophyta > Magnoliopsida > Alismatales > Hydrocharitaceae > Thalassia > Thalassia testudinum. The sequence continues at coordinate 134,536,724 of JAZHRO010000003.1, read as the reverse complement.
AATGCCCTCTTCTCAAAAAGGAGAAGAAGAAGGAAAAGGAGAAGAAATCTAAGAAGAAGGCGTTCCAAGCCACTTGGGACGATTCTAGCTCGGAGGAAGAAGAAGAAAAGACCATAGAAGAAGAAACCGCTTGCTTCGGCTTCATGGCCAGAGGAAGCGACAGCGACAACGAGGTAAATCTCGATCTTCAAGAAGCTTTTAATGAACTTTTTGAGATTAGTAAATCACTTAGGATAGAAAATAAAAGCATTAAAAAGAACCTTAGTTTTCTTAAAAATGAAAATGATAGGTTAGAAATAAAACTTAAGGATCTAGAAACTTGTCCTAAAAATGATAACCTATTATTAGAAAATCATAACCTCATCAATGAAAATAATAAGTTGATTGAGGAAAATGATAGTCTAAAGTTAGAAATCTATGATTTAAAGACTAAGATGCAAACTATAGAAAAAGAAATTACATGTCTTAGGGAAAATTCTAACAAATTAATCAACAAAGTTGATAATTTTTATAGTCCTAAGGTTGAGAAAGGATCTCCATCAAGGAGACCCGCTAACAAATCCGGATCCAAGCCCACTTGGATACCGAAAAAAGAATTAGAATCTTGTTTTGTAGGGTTCAGGGATAATTACAACATAAAGGACTGGACCTACAAGCTCAAGTCTGGTCAACTCAAGTTGGGAGAACCAAGGAGTAGACCAAGGAGGAGAATAAGAAGACCGACGAGACGGCGAGCAAACGACGGACCCGCCGCACGTCGACCACCAGATTGGAGACCGGCGCCGATGCCCGGGCCTCCAAGCTACGGATGGGAGCCCCATCCGATGTGGCATCCACCACCACCATTCGGGCCATTTTATTGGCCATGGTAGGTGAGGTAAAACCATTTACCCTATCTTTTTATCATAATCATTTAGATAGGGGGAGTTAAAAAATGATGAGCTAATTGTCAATTTTTAAGGGGGAGATATAAGGTAGCTAATTTTCCTTTAGTAAGGGGGAGAAAAATAATAGCTATCTTGTTGTTACAAAAAGGGGGAGTATATCACCTTTGATTCATAGAAGAGCATGTTTTAAGGGGGAGTTATAGGAAATGTAAAACCAATCAAACCTTTTTTTGATAATATCAAAAAGGGGGAGGATTTTTATGCATTATTATTTACGGTTTTGTCATCATCAAAAAGGGGGAGATTGTTGGTGCTAGAGCACCACGATCATTTGTTTTGATGATAACAAAACACGTGTTATTTAACATTTGCAATTTGAGTCCTAGATTTCAGGTCAATTGCAAATGTGGACGTGTTTAGACGGAGTTCGAGCTCGCATCCAGGACGGATTGGAGGAGCTTGACGGAAAACAGAGGAGGTTCGCGTGGAGCGAAAGATTGAAGATGGAAGGAAATGAAGAATATGATAGATTTCCTTCTTTTGTACTTGTATTTTTCGTTTCTTTTGTTGCTCTTTATTTCCTTAGATATTTTATGTTAAAGAGCCTCAAAGAACCCTAACAGTAGTCCTAGGAACACCGGCACGACCCTAGGATACTTAGGTTTTCTGTAGAATACTTAGAAAACCAATATAGGGTTCAAACAGCACTTCCAGACGTCTAATTCCCAAATCAGACGTCTGATAAAGTATCTTAAGACGTCTGACTGTTGTTTCAGACGTCTGATAACTGTTAGGCTGGACATAGTCGGTTCTGTCTGATGAAATCAGACGTCCAGACCTTAGACCAGACGTCTTAGGAGACGTCTGATGACTTTGCCAGACGTCCAATTAGTGGACCGTTGGCTGGCTTAGCATACACTCAATATTATGACCGTTAGAGCCTTATCAGACGTCCTTAGGCCTTTACAGACGTCTGATAAATGACCGTTTCGCCTCGGTTGACCCAAAATCTCTTCTCAGAGATTTTCTAGCCGTTGCAACGTTTGGAAATCAATTCCCACAGTAAAAGTAGGTTTCCAGACGTCCAGACTTAGTGCCAGACGTCCTGTATGTCGTCTGATGGACTTGCACAAAAACCCTGTTTAGATCTGATTCAAGTCAGGGAGAAACCCGCATAGAATCAGACGTCTGACCTTGAAATCAGACGTCTTAAAGTGGCCTTCCAGACGTCTGATGCCAGAGTTAGACGTCTGATAACCCTGTCAAATGTAATCATTGTCCTGATTTCGGCCTGATTCTCTTGGACTTTGTTCCCAACGGCTATGGAAGCTTTTCTAAGCCTTCCTAAGGCCTCTATAAATAGAGGGGAACCCTTGCAACACAAATACACACTTAGAAAAACACAAGACACACCTAAGCAACATACTTCCACTCTCTTGTGTCCAAGAAGCTCTTGCTCTCTAAGCTCAAGTTCTACATCTTGAGAGCATCATTCCCTTCGCGCACCCGCTCTCCCGCCGTTGTCTACGAGAGCGACATTGCGCCGTTGCGTGGCTCACGCACCCGCGTCATCGTCGACGCACTCCTTGCAAAGGGGAGTTTCCTAAATCCTATAGAAGCTTAGGTTTAAATTACTTTGTTGGCTCTATAGGTTTGTTGTTTTATTTTATCTTTGTAATTTGTTTGGGTATTCGCTTTGCGAATTCCCATCTCCTTCGTGGGACAAAATCCTTCTCGTGGAGAGAAGGGGTTGAGGAACGCTACCCTCGTACTTGTAGCGTGGTTGTATTGAGGTTGAATCACCCTCGTTTTAAGTGATTCGGTTTAGTGGATTTTGATCAACTAGGTTGATCGGAAAATCCTAACTCGAGAGGGTTAGGTGGTGGTTTTCACCCGGTTTGGGTTTCCACCTAAAAATTCTTTGTGTACTTTGTGTGTTTGTTTATTCTGTGATATTGTTTATTTCCGCATTTTATTACGTCACCCCTCCTAGTAGGGAACCTACAATTGGTATCAGAGCAGGTTTTCCGCCGACAGGAGTAACATCCGCGGAAAGATCACATGGAGGGAAGCTGTTCCACAAGCAGGATTTCCGAGGGGCAGTCCACAACCCGTCCGCCGTTCTTCGACGGGAGCAACTACCCCTACTGGAAGTTGCGGATGAAGACGTGGCTTCAAGCCACCGACTTCACAGTCTGGGCCAGGTGCGAGACCCCCTTCGACATCCCAGAGAAACCCGCCAGAGGATACTCGCAGCAGCAGATCCGGGAGCTCTCTCTCAACGCGAAAACAATGAACGCGTTGTATTGCGCGCTCAGCCCGGAGGAGTTCAACAGAATCTCGCAATGCGCCACCGCATACGAGATCTGGCACACACTCGAGGTAACTCATGAAGGTACCTCTAAGGTAAAAACTTCTAAACTCAATTTACTTTCACAAGAATTTGAGGCTTTTTCTATGAAAACTAACGAAACTTTAAGTGAGATGAACACTAGGTTCACTCTCATAGTAAATAACCTGAAAGCTTTAGGGAAGACTTTCATCAAGGGGGAACTTCAAGGGAAGCTTCTTCGTTCCCTTGGACCGGAATGGGAACAGAAAGTCACCGCCATCGAAGAGGCGAACGAAATGGAGGAGCTCAACATGGAAGATCTCCTAGGCAATCTGATGGCCTACGAGACTAAGTTGAAGCAGAAGAAGAAGGATACACCGGAGCCTAAACTAAAGAAGACTCTCGCCTTCAGAGCCGCGTCGGATAGCGAGGTAAGTTCCGACGACGAAGACTTTAGAATTTTACTTAAAAATTTTTCCAAGTTTTGTAGGGAATTAAAGAAAGAGAAAAAGGAGAAGAAGGAAAGCCCGAGACGTTGCTACCACTGCAGCGGGAAAGGGCATCTGCGACCAGAATGCCCTCTTCTCAAAAAGGAGAAGAAGAAGGAAAAGGAGAAGAAATCTAAGAAGAAGGCGTTCCAAGCCACTTGGGACGATTCTAGCTCGGAGGAAGAAGAAGAAAAGACCATAGAAGAAGAAACCGCTTGCTTCGGCTTCATGGCCAGAGGAAGCGACAGCGACAACGAGGTAAATCTCGATCTTCAAGAAGCTTTTAATGAACTTTTTGAGATTAGTAAATCACTTAGGATAGAAAATAAAAGCATTAAAAAGAACCTTAGTTTTCTTAAAAATGAAAATGATAGGTTAGAAATAAAACTTAAGGATCTAGAAACTTGTCCTAAAAATGATAACCTATTATTAGAAAATCATAACCTCATCAATGAAAATAATAAGTTGATTGAGGAAAATGATAGTCTAAAGTTAGAAATCTATGATTTAAAGACTAAGATGCAAACTATAGAAAAAGAAATTACATGTCTTAGGGAAAATTCTAACAAATTAATCAACAAAGTTGATAATTTTTATAGTCCTAAGGTTGAGAAAGGATCTCCATCAAGGAGACCCGCTAACAAATCCGGATCCAAGCCCACTTGGATACCGAAAAAAGAATTAGAATCTTGTTTTGTAGGGTTCAGGGATAATTACAACATAAAGGACTGGACCTACAAGCTCAAGTCTGGTCAACTCAAGTTGGGAGAACCAAGGAGTAGACCAAGGAGGAGAATAAGAAGACCGACGAGACGGCGAGCAAACGACGGACCCGCCGCACGTCGACCACCAGATTGGAGACCGGCGCCGATGCCCGGGCCTCCAAGCTACGGATGGGAGCCCCATCCGATGTGGCATCCACCACCACCATTCGGGCCATTTTATTGGCCATGGTAGGTGAGGTAAAACCATTTACCCTATCTTTTTATCATAATCATTTAGATAGGGGGAGTTAAAAAATGATGAGCTAATTGTCAATTTTTAAGGGGGAGATATAAGGTAGCTAATTTTCCTTTAGTAAGGGGGAGAAAAATAATAGCTATCTTGTTGTTACAAAAAGGGGGAGTATATCACCTTTGATTCATAGAAGAGCATGTTTTAAGGGGGAGTTATAGGAAATGTAAAACCAATCAAACCTTTTTTTGATAATATCAAAAAGGGGGAGGATTTTTATGCATTATTATTTACGGTTTTGTCATCATCAAAAAGGGGGAGATTGTTGGTGCTAGAGCACCACGATCATTTGTTTTGATGATAACAAAACACGTGTTATTTAACATTTGCAATTTGAGTCCTAGATTTCAGGTCAATTGCAAATGTGGACGTGTTTAGACGGAGTTCGAGCTCGCATCCAGGACGGATTGGAGGAGCTTGACGGAAAACAGAGGAGGTTCGCGTGGAGCGAAAGATTGAAGATGGAAGGAAATGAAGAATATGATAGATTTCCTTCTTTTGTACTTGTATTTTTCGTTTCTTTTGTTGCTCTTTATTTCCTTAGATATTTTATGTTAAAGAGCCTCAAAGAACCCTAACAGTAGTCCTAGGAACACCGGCACGACCCTAGGATACTTAGGTTTTCTGTAGAATACTTAGAAAACCAATATAGGGTTCAAACAGCACTTCCAGACGTCTAATTCCCAAATCAGACGTCTGATAAAGTATCTTAAGACGTCTGACTGTTGTTTCAGACGTCTGATAACTGTTAGGCTGGACATAGTCGGTTCTGTCTGATGAAATCAGACGTCCAGACCTTAGACCAGACGTCTTAGGAGACGTCTGATGACTTTGCCAGACGTCCAATTAGTGGACCGTTGGCTGGCTTAGCATACACTCAATATTATGACCGTTAGAGCCTTATCAGACGTCCTTAGGCCTTTACAGACGTCTGATAAATGACCGTTTCGCCTCGGCTGACCCAAAATCTCTTCTCAGAGATTTTCTAGCCGTTGCAACGTTTGGAAATCAATTCCCACAGTAAAAGTAGGTTTCCAGACGTCCAGACTTAGTGCCAGACGTCCTGTATGTCGTCTGATGGACTTGCACAAAAACCCTGTTTAGATCTGATTCAAGTCAGGGAGAAACCCGCATAGAATCAGACGTCTGACCTTGAAATCAGACGTCTTAAAGTGGCCTTCCAGACGTCTGATGCCAGAGTTAGACGTCTGATAACCCTGTCAAATGTAATCATTGTCCTGATTTCGGCCTGATTCTCTTGGACTTTGTTCCCAACGGCTATGGAAGCTTTTCTAAGCCTTCCTAAGGCCTCTATAAATAGAGGGGAACCCTTGCAACACAAATACACACTTAGAAAAACACAAGACACACCTAAGCAACATACTTCCACTCTCTTGTGTCCAAGAAGCTCTTGCTCTCTAAGCTCAAGTTCTACATCTTGAGAGCATCATTCCCTTCGCGCACCCGCTCTCCCGCCGTTGTCTACGAGAGCGACATTGCGCCGTTGCGTGGCTCACGCACCCGCGTCATCGTCGACGCACTCCTTGCAAAGGGGAGTTTCCTAAATCCTATAGAAGCTTAGGTTTAAATTACTTTGTTGGCTCTATAGGTTTGTTGTTTTATTTTATCTTTGTAATTTGTTTGGGTATTCGCTTTGCGAATTCCCATCTCCTTCGTGGGACAAAATCCTTCTCGTGGAGAGAAGGGGTTGAGGAACGCTACCCTCGTACTTGTAGCGTGGTTGTATTGAGGTTGAATCACCCTCGTTTTAAGTGATTCGCTTTGCATTTAGTTGTTGAATAATGCATGCATTAGGATTTATGTTTGCATTATGCATCTTGCTATATAAATAATGTACATTTATTTTTACAGGAGTAAATGTGGCAAATCAAGAATGGAGCTATGGGACACAAGGTTCGCATTCTTTCTCAAGGAGCAGATCCCAAAATGGGGCTTGATTCAAGGAATTGAGGGACTTCATTTATAATCTTAGCCTTAACACCTATGTCACCACCATTTTCCACCTTAAGTCTCTCTTCATCCTTATTTAAATGCTAGAAGAGGTGGACTTCCTTGTAAAAATGCTGTGGGGACCACACACACTCTCTCTTTACCTCTCCTTCCCTCTCCTTCAATGGCTGCACACCTCACTCCTCTGACGCACTAGCCATCCTCCTCTCTCTCTTGGCGCGACCACCATTCTGGAATCTTCCCCAATTGTGCCTCCCGCAAAACCCCTCCCTTGGTTGTGACTTTACCTTATGCCGTGCATAAGGGCGTGGGCCCTAAGGGCTGTGCTGCACCTCCTCTCCATCCCATACACATCAAGGGTGCGTGGCCCTAAAGGCAAAACGCTCCTTTTCCTCGCCATCTTCTCTTTCCACCATCGCAGATCTTACCTCTCCCAACCTCATCTTCATTGCCATCTTCCACTGTTGTTCTACATGGCACCCTGTTGCTCGTGATGAGCCCACCTCAATGAACTTTTATTAAGCCTAAGGTTATGCTAGTTTCATAGCTATAACTACATAAACGCATTAGATTATAGCCATTTGCATGTTTGTGCATTTAGATAATAATTACATGAATAATGATTAATATCGTGTCACTAAGGTATTCTTTTATCAAATGTTTAATAAGTGGTTATTTGATGCAGAAAGATGGGATGTGAGCAAAGGATATAAGGAAAAGTCTTGGAAAATGCGGAATCCATCCCCATTTCTTGCAACACACACCACCAAAAACACCATCTATCCCATCATCTAATCCACCAAAATAACCTCCCTAATCCATGACCTTACCATCCAATCCCATATTTTGCCAAAAACCATTGCAAAGCTTGACCGAGGGCTTTCTCGAGGGGGCTCAAATCAACAAGAACCATAAACAAACACACAGAAAAGATGCACAAGAGATTGGTAACTCAGTTCCACCCGAAGGGGTGTACGTCTGGGGAGAGGGTGATGCTCCCAAGTTTCTAGTATAGTTGTGGGTGATGCAATATTTCTTGTTCTCTCTCCGGGGTTCCGTAAAGAGAGCTCCTGAGGGCCTCTCTTCTCTATTTAGGGTATAAGAAATAACTAACAACATTTAATCCCTACAACAATCTTCGCAGATTCCTCGGCACGTTCATTACTTAGCTATAAATAGTGTTTGTAATGCCACCATTAGTGTTGACGTGGAGGTTGTTGTCGCCTCTTCAACTCTGGTCAAACAAGTTCTTCGGTGGGTCATGCTCGCCCAGATCTGCTTGGATATTGGTAGGCCCGGGTCCATCTGGATATAGGCAGGTCAGGTTCACCCAGATCCGCGATATTTGGGTTAGTCAAATTCTTTGGGCTTTGTACGAAGTTTTAAATTAAAGGACGCTTTTTGCCCCTCATCATATGCCCCCACTTTCTAGTTATCGGATGCTACCGAGAAAGTAGTTAAGGTATTAAAACTTTGCATATGGATGGTGCCCCTAAATGATATCTTGGTTGCCTTTAAAGCGAGCTGAGCATTTGTCGTTAGGCATAGGTTTTAATTTCAGGTGGGTAGGGCACCCTTATTAATGTGGTGTATGACTACTGAGATTTGTAGGGAACGTAGGTATGTTCTGCCTAAGTTTATGTTGGCCTTAAGAGGTCAACATTTAACGAAGGGAACGTAGGCATGTTCTACCTATGTCCCTGTCGGCCTTAAGAGGCTAACGTCCTGGGTAGAAATGTGACGTAAGCGTCACCTTCTATGAGTGGTGGCCAATCACTAAGGGAATTGGTTTGTCCTTTTGTATGACAAGACTGACATTAATTACTGTCATTATGAGGCATATTTGCCTCAAATGTCGTAATCGATAGTGAAGCAATCACTATGGCTACGACGATATGAACGTACACGAGGCATTTAATGCTTGTAATGATGACCAAAGTCATTTCGGATTTGGCAGGATCTTTAGAAATTCGCGCTGCATATCACGGGATTTCGTTTTCGAAGTCCGTGCTCCACAGAGGGGGAATTCCCCTGCGAGTTATAAATAGAGTGGTAGGGCAGAGTTAATGCCCCACCTACTCGTTTTTGCTGCTGCGGTCCCACCTTGCGAGCTTGCCTCCGCTCCTTATCTGACGAGCTGTGAGAGCTTCCGTTCGTCAGAAATGTTGTGTATGGAGTAGCGGAGGCTTAATCATGTCTAGACTCGCGGGCAAGGATAAGTTCGGCTCTTCCTCGTCTGGCATCTCACCTGAGACGAAGGAGTTGTACAGCTTTAGCTCTGACTTTCGTAGCCTGTCTGCCATTAAGAAGTTCCTGGTGGCGTACAGACTCGATGGAGTCCAGTTCAATGCCTGTAGGTCCATGACCCACCTTTGCTCCGATGGGATGAAGGAAATGTTTATAATTTGTAGATATGCCATAGAGAATGGCCTGCGGGTGCCTTTAAATCCCTTTTTGGTTTCCTTCCTTTCCTACTACAATTTTGCCCCCTCTCATCTTAGCTTAAACTGTTGGCTTGCTCTCAACTCCTTCACCGTTATTTGTTTCCATCTGAGGATCATTCCTCGGTTGGGCATATTCCGCCTAATTTTTGGGCTCATACCCCTTAAGGTGAAAAGGGGCAGGCCTCCCTCCGGTACATACACCTTGTATAGTCGGCATATTAAATACCAGATAGTCGATCTCACCGATAGCTTGAAGGGGTAAGATCGCTACTTTTTCTTCCTTCATAACATTGAGATCCTAGTAGTTCCCTCTACGTGGCAAGGCTCACCCGAAGGAGATTTGCCACCTAGCTTCAGGGAACTTAACTTGTCTACGTAGGTGGACGTAGACCAAGTAATGAAATTTGGGCTGATTGCTTGGTCAGAATTAAGGCGGAAAGATGTTCTGGCGGCTTTGACGTAGATTACAGATGCCTATTTGATGTAGACACATTTATTTAGGATAAAATATCTATTTATGCATGTTCCTAAGCTTACAAATGCATTCAATATTATAGATATTGCATAACATGCATCATTCTGCATTTAAAATAGTTTGAATAAATTTTAGGTTAGTTTGGATCCTTTTATGACCAGAAGAGAAGGAGATTTATTTCAGGCCCTCAGATTGACAATCTGATCGTACGAATTTGATCAGGATGACGATCGAAGTCTATCGCCTCCGAATTCGTCTTGATCAGAGTCTTGTAGCATATTGTATAGTTCGAGGAAGATCAACGACCAAGGGCAAGGTGGCGCCAATCCAAACCTTTGATGCAAAATCCGACCATACGGATGAATCTGGATTGACAATCACAGCCCAATGATTCGAAAATCAACCCAATCCAATGTTCATGGTGCCACCTACAAAGCAAATAAGATGGACAGCTATGATGGTGCCATGTAGCACTATCACAGCCGCCCAAACCCACTCAGGCCCCTTCTCTAAACTTCATCAAGTAATCCCAACCGTTGGATATTAATCCAACGGCTGAGATTCACTCATGCATGCGTCGTTCAGACTCGAACGAGAAGGCGAAGATAAGATTTCGATGTCAGGACTCAACTAGGTTGTGTTAATATGATGAAATTATCGTTGAAGTGAGTATAGTGGTTAACCTAAATCAAGCCTAATCATCTTTTTACAAAATTTTTAACCTGGCCTACTTAATTTTATCTTCGTCACTTTTAGGCCTAGGGTCGAACTTAGGAAGGCGAGAATTAGAGGTGAATAAGTTTCTACGCCTTTCCTACAACGAATCTCTTTCGTGCATTTATTATGTTTTTTATTTTTTTCTATTTAAGATTTTTTTTGCTGATAATTTTTTTATTTGAGGTACACCCTCAAAATCAGGTCCTTGTTTTTAGCTTTGAACCAAATTAAGGTTCCAAAAACTAGTCTTGCTGATCGCAAGATCGAGTACCTGCAAGACAAGGATTATCTTTTCTCTTTTACTATTTTTTTTATCTTTTTAATAGCAGGAAACAAAAGAGAAATAAAAACAAGATAGGTTGCTTGTAAAAAATATAGTCTATATATATACACAGGTATATATGTATTATATATATAGGGGTGGGGGTGGAGGTGGAAATGGCGTGTAGCACAGTGTCGAGTTAGTCCACGTCTAGTAAGACGCAACCAACAAGATGAAGTGCCGCGTGGAGTGTAGGATGGATGTATGGAAGTGTGTGCGGAGCTGCTTTCTCTACGCAGGTATCGGAGAATATCAGCAACTGGTGTAGATATTCCCGCAATGTAACGCGTGGTGGAGTGACTAGTGTGTAGGGATACAGGTAGGTGATATGAATGTAAATATATATATATATATGTATATGTAAATATATATTTATATGTATATATATAGATAGGGTTGTAATTATATGGATGTATATGTAGTTTTATATATATATATATTGTTAAATATATATACATATATATCTAATTATAAATATATATATACCAAGTGAGTGTGTGTGTGTACACGTGAGTGTGTACAAGTGTGGTGTGTGTATGAGTGAGGGAGCGTCTGCTGGAGAGGAGTGTGAGAGAGAGCGGGCTTTTAAGTCGTCTACCGGACGCAAGCGTCGTCTGATGGTGCGGGTGTGTGCAGGCGCAGGCGCACAAGGCTGCTCACGGGCGTTGGAGGGGGCGCGCGTGAGGGAGAGCGCAACGCAGTGCAATGCGCTGCGGGCTGGAGCGTGTGCGGGCGTGGACGGGTGCGGGAGTTAGAGCGGAAGCGGGCAGGTGCAAGCGTACGCCAGCGCAGGCACGCGCAACTGGCTGGAGGCGGTAGCGGCGAGGAGAGAGAGCGCGCGGTGACCGGATAAGTGAGAAACTCTCCAGTCACTGCACTGTAGCTACAGTGTCGCGCTGAGACGCGTGAACAGTAGCTACAGTGCCGCACGCGGAGAACAACCGGTTGCAGTCGGTTCTGCATGCGCGGGCGCGCTAGAAGGCGCCTGCGCACGCGGAGGGAGCTTGCGACCGGTTGCTGGCGTGCGCGTGGTGCATGCGCTGTTGCTGGAGCTCCGGAGCTTGGAGCTTTGGCAATGGCAGGAAGGGCTTCAGCGATGGAATCAGAGAGTGAAACCACCACACCCACCTGCTCTTGCATGAGCTGGGCGGTGGTGGAACTCACAGTGGTGGTTGTGGGACCACTGTAAGCTTGCTTCTGCCCGCAGTGTATCTCTTCAGTGGGAAGAGGTGCTGCGTATGGAGGGGAGAGGGGAGGAAGATGGCCTGGACGGAGGTGGCTGCGGGTGTTGTTTTTTCAGGTTCCTCCTCGCAAGGAAGAGGGCAGGGCTTTTTAAAGGAGAGGGAGGCATGCCACGGCCATGCCCTGGGTGTGCATGACCAGCCATGCAGCTGGCAGAGCATGCTGCTGGCAGAGAATGGCGCGAAGAAGAGCAAGCCCATGCCCTGAGCCATGCGAGGGAGAAGAAATTCAAAGCAAAATAAAAAAAAAAAGAGGATGGTGAAATTGCGAGGCAGCACTTGAAGAAGATGTTATTTACATGGCCAATTATTCACTCTCCTCCCCTCTCAAATAAATGCATGCATGTGTCCATTTTACAAATGCAACTATAGCTACCTAATATGCAATGACAGTGCTAGGAAATAACACAAGATAGCATATTTGTTGGTGTATTTTTGCTGTGCAATCATACCCCCATGCCTTTCTTTTGCTAGTCCCTAGCAAAACATTTTGTATTGTATTTAGAAATGATCTTAAGCTGAAAATTTTCTTCTAAGGCGACATGGTTGTGTTTATTTGTTGGATATTGTGAACCAATTGCAAAGAAGACTACCGATACTTTAAGTCTTACGTGACATAGACCATCTCTCGACTAACCTAGACTCTTGATATTTAAACCTTAAGTACGATTTCCAGGACTCAGAAGGTTTTTGCCGTACTCAAGAGCTTAAGAGATTATGGCTTGTGCTGAGTGAAGGATCAAGACTGACCATATGAACATTAAGACTCAAGCCCAGGGTTTCACGAATCTTTAAGTGCAGGTTGGTCCCAGTTTTAGCACATGTTTTCGGATTGACCCTTTAAAAAGTTGACAGAAAACTCAATTCCCATTTTATCACATTTGTGGCTTAAAGAATATATGGTACAAACAGGATATTTGTAACTTTACCCTGAAACATTTTGAGGGAGAAGAATTTGTTGGTGCTAGAGCACCACGATCATTTGTTTTGATGATAACAAAACACGTGTTATTTAACATTTGCAATTTGAGTCCTAGATTTCTGGTCAATTGCAAATGTAGACGTGCTTAAACGGAGTTCGAGCTCGCATCCAGGACGGTTTGGAGGAGCTTGACGGAAAACAGAGGAGGTTCGCGTGGAGCGACAGATTGAAGATAGAAGACAAGAAGAATATGATAGATTCTTTTTAATCCTTTCTTGTATCTCTTGTCTTTATTTTCTTGCTCTTTGTATTTCCTTAGAATATTTTGTTAAAGAGCCTCAAAGTACCCTAACAGTAGTCCTAGGAACACCTGCACAATCCTAGGATACTTAGGTTTTCTGTAGAGAACTTAGAAAACCAATATAGGGTTCAAACAATGTTTCCAGACGTCTAATTCCAAAATCAGACGTCTGATAAAGTATTTTAAGACGTCTTACTGTTGTTTCAGACGTCTGATAGCTGTTAGGCTGGACATAGCTAGTTCTGTCTGATGAAATCAGACGTCCAGACCTTATACCAGATGTCTTAGGAGACGTCTGATGGACTTGCCAGACGTCCAGATAGTGGACCGTTGGCTAGCTTAGCAGGCACTCAAGATTATGACCGTTAGAGCCTTATCAGACGTCCTTAGGCCTTTCAAGACGTCTGATAATTGACCGTTTTGCCTCGGCTGACCCAAAATCTCTTCTCAGAGATTTTCTAGCCGTTGCAACGTTTGGAAAATCCATTCCCACAGTAAAAGTAGGTTTCCAGACGTCCAGATATAGTGCCAGACGTCCTATATGTCGTCTGATGGACTTGCGCAAGAACCCTGTTTAGATCTGATCCAAGTCAGGAAGAGACACGCCCAAAATCAGACGTCTGACCTTGAAATCAAACGTCTTAAAGTGGCCTTCCAGACGTCTCATGCCAGAGTTAGACGTCTGATTATCCTGTTAAGCACAATCATTGTCCTGATTTCGGCCTGATTCTCTTGGGCTTTGTTCCCAACGGCTATAGAACCTTTCCTAAGCTTCCAAGGCCTTCCTAAGGCCTCTATAAATAGAGGGGAGCCTTTGCAACACAAATACACACCTGGATACACTTAGCTACACACTTTCACACTCTTTTGTGTCCAGAAAAGATCTTGCTCTCTAAGCTCAAGTTCTACATCTTGAGAGCATCAAGCTTCGCGCACCCGCTCTCCCGCCGTTGTTTACGAGAGCGACGTTGCGCCGTCGCGTGGCACACGCACCGCGTCATCAACTCGACGCACTCCTTGCAAAGGAGAGTTTCCTAATTCCTATGGAAGATAGGTTTATAATTACTTTGTTGGCTCTATACGACTTGTTGTTTCTTTTTTATCTTTGTTATTTGGTTGGGTATTCGCTTTGCGAATTCCCGTCTCCTTCGTGGGACAAAATCCTTCTCGTGGAGAGAAGGGGTTGAGGAACGCTACCCTCGTACTTGTACCGTGATTGTATTGAGGTTGAATCACCCTCATTTTAAGTGATTCGATTTAGTGGATTTTGATCAACTTGGTTGATCAGAAAATCCTAACTCGAGAGAGTTAGGTGGTGGTTTTCACCCGGTTTGGGTTTCCACCTAAAAACATTTGTGTACATTGTGTGATTGGTTTTCTTTGGTGAGATTGCTTTATATTTTATTTCCGCATTTATTACGTCACCCCCTCCTGGTAGGGCCAGAACTTTCATTTGGTATCAGAGCAGGTTCTTGCAAGATCGGAGTAACACCCGGCAAGAAGATCATGGAGGGAAGCTGTTCCACAAGCAGGATTTCCGAGGGGCAGTCCACAACCCGTCCGCCGTTCTTCGACGGGAGCAACTACCCCTACTGGAAGTTGCGGATGAAGACTTGGCTTCAAGCCACCGACTTCACGATCTGGGCCAGATGCGAGACGCCATTTGAGATCCCAGAAAAACCCACGGGAGGCTACTCGCAGCAACAAATCCGTGAGCTCTCTTTAAATGCAAAGACCATGAACGCCCTTTACTGCGCGCTCAGCTCGGAGGAGTTCAACAGAATCTCGTAATTCGCCACCGCATACGAGATCTGGCACACACTTGAGGTAACTCACGAAGGTACCTCTAAGGTAAAAACTTCTAAACTCAATTTACTTTCACAGAATTTGAGGCTTTTTTTATGAAATCTAACGAAACTTTAAGTGAGATAAACACTAGGTTCACTCTCATAGTAAACAATTTAAAAGCTTTAGGGAAGACCTTCATCAAGGGGGAGCTTCAAGGGAAGCTTCTTCGTTCCCTTGGACCGGAGTGGGAACAGAAAGTCACCGCCATCGAGGAGGCGAACGAAGTAGAGGAGCTCAACATGGAAGATCTCCTAGGCAATCTAATGGCCTACGAGACAAAGTTAAAGCAAAAGAAGAAGGATACACCGGAGCCAAAACTAAAGAAGACTCTCGCCTTCAGAGCCGCGTCGGATAGCGAGGTAAGTTCCGACGACGAAGACTTTAGAATTTTACTTAAAAATTTTTCCAAGTTTTGTAGGGAATTAAAGAAAGAGAAAAAGGAGAAGAAGGAAAGCCCGAGAGGTTGCTACCACTGCAACAAGAAAGGGCACCTACGACCAGAGTGCCCTCTTCTCAAAAAGGAGAAGAAAAAGGAAAAGGAATAGAAATCTAAGAAGAAGGCGTTCCAAGCCACTTGGGACGATTCCAGCTCGAAGGAAGAAGAAGAAGAAAAAGAAGAAACTGCTTGCTTTGGTTTCATGGCCAGAGGAAGCAATAGCGACAGCGAAAGCGACAATGAGGTAAGTTATGATTTACAAGAAGCTTTTATTGAACTATTTGAGCTTAGTAAATCATTAAAAATAGAAAACAAAAGCATGAAAAAGAATCTTAATTTTATTAAATCTGAAAATGATAGGTTAGAAATAAAACTTAAGGACATAGAAACTAGTCCTAAGGATAATAACCTGTTATTAGAAAATAATAACCTCATCAATGAAAATAATAAATTGATTGAAGAAAATGATAGTTTAAAATTAGAAATTTCTGACTTACAGACTAAGATGCACACTATAGAAAAAGAAATTGCATGTCTTAGGGAAAACTCTAACAAACTAATCAACAAAGTAGATGATTTATATAGCCCTAAAATTGAGAAAGGATCTCCATCAAGGAGACCCGCTAACAGATCCGGATCCAAGCTCACTTGGATACCGAAGAAAAAATCAGAATCTTGTTTTGTAGGGTTCAGGGAAAATTACAACACAAAAGACTGGACCTACAAACTCAAAGCTGGTCAACTCAAGTTGGGAGAACCAAGGAGTAGACCAAGGTGGAGAGCAAGAAAACCGACGAGACGGCGAACAAACGACGGACCCGCCGCACATCGACCACCAGATTGGAGACCGGCACCAATGCCCGGGCCTCCAAGCTACGGATGGGAGCCCCATCCGATGTGGCATCCACCACCACCATTCGGCCCATTTTATTGGCCATGGTAGGTGAGGTAAAACCCTTTACCCTGTCTTTTTATCATAAGCATTTAGATAGGGGGAGTTAAAATTTATGAGCTAATTGTCAATTTTTAAGGGGAAGATATAAGGTAGCTAAATTTTCTTTAGTAAGGGGGAGAAAAATAATAGCTATCTTGTTGTTACAAAAAGGGGGAGAATATCACCTTTGTTAAAATAAATTTATAGAAGAGCATATTTTAAGGGGGAGTTATATGAAATCTAAAATCAATCAAACCTTTTTGATAATGTCAAAAAGGGGGAGGATTTTATGCATTGTTTACGATTTTGTCATCATCAAAAAGGGAGAGATTATTGGTGCTAGAGCACCACGATCATTTATTTTGATGATAACAAAACACGTGTTATTTAACATTTGCAATTTGAGTCCTAGATTTCTGGTCAATTGCAAATGTAGACGTGCTTAAACGGAGTTCGAGCTCGCATCCAGGACGGTTTGGAGGAGCTTGACGGAAAACAGAGGAGGTTCGCGTGGAGCGACAGATTGAAGATAGAAGACAAGAAGAATATGATAGATTCTTTTTAATCCTTTCTTGTATCTCTTGTCTTTATTTTCTTGCTCTTTTTATTTCCTTAGAATATTTTGTTAAAGAGCCTCAAAGTACCCTAACAGTAGTCCTAGGAACACCTGCACAATCCTAGGATACTTAGGTTTTCTGTAGAGAACTTAGAAAACCAATATAGGGTTCAAACAATGTTTCCAGACGTCTAATTCCAAAATCAGACGTCTGATAAAGTATTTTAAGACGTCTTACTGTTGTTTCAGACGTCTGATAGCTGTTAGGCTGGACATAGCTAGTTCTGTCTGATGAAATCAGACGTCCAGACCTTATACCAGATGTCTTAGGAGACGTCTGATGGACTTGCCAGACGTCCAGATAGTGGACCGTTGGCTAGCTTAGCAGGCACTCAAGATTATGACCGTTAGAGCCTTATCAGACGTCCTTAGGCCTTTCAAGACGTCTGATAATTGACCGTTTTGCCTCGGCTGACCCAAAATCTCTTCTCAGAGATTTTCTAGCCGTTGCAACGTTTGGAAAATCCATTCCCACAGTAAAAGTAGGTTTCCAGACGTCCAGATATAGTGCCAGACGTCCTATATGTCGTCTGATGGACTTGCGCAAGAACCCTGTTTAGATCTGATCCAAGTCAGGAAGAGACACGCCCAAAATCAGACGTCTGACCTTGAAATCAAACGTCTTAAAGTGGCCTTCCAGACGTCTCATGCCAGAGTTAGACGTCTGATTATCCTGTTAAGCACAATCATTGTCCTGATTTCGGCCTGATTCTCTTGGGCTTTGTTCCCAACGGCTATAGAACCTTTCCTAAGCTTCCAAGGCCTTCCTAAGGCCTCTATAAATAGAGGGGAGCCTTTGCAACACAAATACACACCTGGATACACTTAGCTACACACTTTCACACTCTTTTGTGTCCAGAAAAGATCTTGCTCTCTAAGCTCAAGTTCTACATCTTGAGAGCATCAAGCTTCGCGCACCCGCTCTCCCGCCGTTGTTTACGAGAGCGACGTTGCGCCGTCGCGTGGCACACGCACCGCGTCATCAACTCGACGCACTCCTTGCAAAGGGGAGTTTCCTAATTCCTATAGAAGCTAGGTTTATAATTACTTTGTTGGCTCTATAGGACTTGTTGTTTCTTTTATCTTTGTTATTTGGTTGGGTATTCGCTTTGCGAATTCCCGTCTCCTTCGTGGGACAAAATCCTTCTCGTGGAGAGAAGGGGTTGAGGAACGCTACCCTCGTACTTGTAGCGTGATTGTAGTGAGGTTGAATCACCCTCGTTTTAAGTGATTCGGTTTAGTGAATTTTGATCAACTTGGTTGATCGGAAAATCCTAACTCGAGAGGGTTAGGTGGTGGTTTTCACCCGGTTTGGGTTTCCACCTAAAAACATTTGTGTACATTGTGTGATTGGTTTTCTTTGGTGAGATTGCTTTATATTTTATTTCCGCATTTATTACGTCACCCCCTCCTGGTAGGGCCGGAACTTTCAGAATTTACAGACATTTGAGAGATATACTGAGTTATTTGCACAGTTTTTTTTTTTTGAAACACGTGTCAGTATATCTCTTACAACTTTATTTGAAGGAGCACACTTTTCTTTTGGTGGGAGAGTTCTTTTTTGATGGAAAGGGTTTCTCCTAGACACAAGACTAAAGCCTGAGATAAAAAGTCTATCTGTATGCACAGGTAAGGACTCCACCTTCCCTAATGAACATTATGGTTGGATCTTACTTTCACCTTGCCTTTCTTGATATGTGTAGTGTGAACCAAGATTACTTAGGCTCTCGAGTAGAAGCAAACCAATGGATCCTGTATTGATGTCTCAGGTACAAGAATACGTCCTTGGTTAGGAGAGATTCCGGTTTATCTTGTCAATGCTCAAGTGAATTAAGTCGAGACTAAGCGAATCAAGCCTCTGTGGCCTGGAAAGTCTTCAAAACAGTGGTTGAATATCCGTAAACACTTATTGTATTTTTGTTTTAGCCTTCAGATCATTACTAAACACCATTTTTTTTTATGCTATGTACATATTTATAGATGGATGGAAGCTGCATGATACCGTATAATACCCAGATCCTATAAATGCCTATCCACCCCCATGCCAAATGATGCTATGTCCTCATATGCATGCAGGGTAGAGTAGAGGAAGGTCCAAGGATCGGGGAACGAGAGCTGAGCTGCAGGGTATTTAGCAGGGTGGTAGGGTGGGTGGTGAAGTGAAAAGGGGCGAAGTGAAGTGTACATGACAGTGTAGGAGTGTTGCTGGGGTGCCTCCCAACGAGCGCTGAATTTAACGTCCCCAGCTGGACTCAGAATGAGGCACGAAATTAGTTACCCTCCAGCAGGGCAACAGTTTCTCCAACGGGGGTAGGTTCATGAGTAAGATAAGGTTTTAATCACTACCCATTGACTGTAAATTTATGCCCAGATTTAGGATCTTCAATTTCAACGGCTCCATTAGGAAATGGTCTCGAGACTAGGAAGGGACCAGTCCATTTGAACTTCAATTTCCCTAGAAAGAATATGAGCCGGGCATTGTAAAGCCAAACTTTCTGGGATTGCTCAAATTCTTTCCGCCGAATTCGGCTGTCGTGAAAAGCCTTAGTGCGTTACTTGAAAGTTAAGGCAGAATCATTGGCTTCACGACGGAGCTCTTCCAGCTCTTGGAGTTGGAGTTTCCTTTCTCGACCACACAGGTCTGGGTGGAGGTTACATTGGCGAACGGCCTAATAAGCGCGGTGCTCCAACTCCATGGGAAAATGACAAAGCTTCCCGTAAACGATTCTATAAGGAGACATACCTCGAGGAGCCTTGAAGGCAGTCCGATACGCCCAAAGTGCGTTAATCAGGTTGTCGGACCAATCCTTACAGTCAGGACGAACCGTTTTCTGGAGAATTTGCTTGATTTGCCAGTTCGACACCTCAGCCTGGCCGTTCGTCTGAGGATGATACGGAGATGCGATACGATGGTGGACTCCATATTTTCGCAGAAGTGCCCGAAAAGAAGCATGGGTAAAATGGCTTCCTCCGTCCAAGATAATGGCTCGAGGGATCCCAAAGTGCGCAAAAATGTGGTCTTTGACAAATCGAGTGGATATGACATGGTCAGCACGGCGTATGGGAATAGCCTCGATCCATTTCGAAACATAATCAACAACAACGAGGATGTATTCAAAGCCGTTGGAAGGAGGAAAGGGACCCATGAAATCTATTCCCCAAATGTCGAGGATTTCCGCAGCTAGGATGGGTTGTAAGGGCATCATGTCACGACGTGACATTGACCCTAACGACTGGCACCTAGTGCAATGTTTGGCATAATTGTGTGCATGCTGGTGAAGGGAGGGCCAAAAGAAACCGCACTGTAACACCTTGGCTGTAGTTTTCCTCCCAGAGAAATGGCCTCCGCAGGCCTGATCGAGGCAGAAGGATAGCACACTGGGAATTCGTTGTCAGGAATACAGTGAACGGATGATCTGATCAGCACCTATTCGAAAAAGAAGTGGATTATCCCAGAACTAATACTTTGCTTCTGCAATGAGATGCTCGCGCTGGTTTTTAGGCCGGCCACGTGGAAGGGAACCAGAAGCAAGGTAATTGGCAATGTCAGCATGCCAAGGTCCACTTGCCACATTAATTGCCAATAGGTGCTCATCGAGAAAAATCTCATTGATCGGTAGGGTAAGTCCAATGTGGTCAGGGTCCAGTCTCGAGAGATGATCAGCCACAACATTCTGGGGTCCAGCCTTATCGCGGATCTCAATGTCAAATTCTTGGAGCAGAAGGATCCAACGAATCAGTTTAGGCTTGGCATCCTCCTTGTGCATGAGATGACGAATGGCTGCGTGGTCAGTGAAAATAATAACATGCAAGCCCAGAAGGTAAGAGCGGAATTTCTCCAGTCCAAAGACGACCGCCAGTAGTTCTTTCTCAGTGGTAGTATAATTACGTTGGGCCTCGTCCAACGTCTTACTGGTGTAGTACACCACGAAGGGGTGTCTATCGCGTCTTTGTCCCAGGATGGCTCCGACTGCAAGGTCGGAAGCGTCACACATGAGTTCAATGTCGAGGGACTAATCAGGTGGCTGGAGAACAAGGTCCTTGGTGACAGCATCACGCAGCTGCGTGAATGCTCGTATGCAGTCGGGGCCCATATCGAAGGGTACGTCGGTCGATAGGAGATGAGTTAAAGGTTGAGAAATCTTGGAGAAGTCTTTGATGAATCTCCTATAGAAACCGACGTGTCCCAAGAAGGAGCGAATTTGATTGATAGAGCCAGGCACAGGTAAATCAGCAATTACATCAAGCTTAGCTCTGTCAACCTCGATACCCCTATCGGAGATGATATGCCCGAGAACAATTCCCTCGTGTACCATAAAATGATTTTTCTCCCAGGAAAGCACGAGGTTCACATTAATACATCTCCTAAGGATACGGGTCAGGTTGGCAAGACAGTCATCAAAAGAGGGTCCAAAGACCAAAAAGTCATCCATGAAAACCTCGAGAAAGTCACCCACCATGTCATGGAATATTGCCAGCATACATCTTTGGAAAGTTGCTGGCGCGTTACAAAGTCCGAACAGCATCCTTCTAAATGCAAAGGTGTCGAAGGGGCAGGTAAAGGTGATTTTCTCTTGGTCCCTGGGGTCAATTGCCACCTGGATATATCCAGAGAATCCATCCAGGAAACAGAAAAATTTATTTCCCGCTAACCGCTCCAGGATTTGGTCAATGAAAGGTAGCGAAATGTGATCTTTCTTAGTTGCAGCATTCAGTTTCCTATAATCTACACATACTCTCCAAGATGTAGGAGTGCGTGTGGGGATGGATTCGCCCTTATCATTGACACGGATGGTGAGTCCCACCTTTTTTGGCACGACGTGAATCGGACTCACCCAAGGGCTATCGCTGATCGGGTAGATTATACCCGCATCCAGCCACTTAATAATTTCCTTTTTAACGACCTCTCGCATGTTAGGGTTGAGACGTCGTTGCATCTCGTGGGAAGGTCGAGCCTCCTCCTCCGTATATACAGTGAGTGCAGTAGGAGGGGCTAATGCCAGTTAAGTTTGATAAGGACCATCCAATGACTGCCTTGTGTTCCATAAGGACCTTTGTTAGTTTGCATTCTTTCTCTCTGGTCAATTTTGAACTAATGATTACAGGGAGTGTTTCATTTGGTCCCAAGAAAACATACTTAAGCGAATCAGGCAACTATTTTAGCTCGGGAGTGGATGGTGAAAGATTGGCATTTCTTGGGACGAGATTGTCCCAAGCGGATCAGAAGAAAACAAGTCAGGAGGAAAAGGCTGGCCCTCAGTTTGGCCAAGAAGAGGGGCATCTTGGATAGATGGATCCAAAAAGGGATAGCCCCAGTGAGTAGTATGTGGGCTCAAGGTCTTAGTGTGGTGTTGCAATTCCGCCTGATTTGGCGGGAAAGAAAGGCCAATCCGGTCTTCAAGAGTGTGAACCGACGGTGAGTAGCCCGAATATGACTCAGACCACGAGGTGTGGGAGGTGGAGAAAACCTCATCAGAAGTCTGGTCAGGAGAAGGTACGGGAGAAGGGAGGGATGGGGGAACGTCACAATATGTGTCGGTCCGGCAATCGTCTTTGTTGAAAGGCAATCCACAGTAGTCAGAATAAGTCCCTATTAGTCTGATACACGCGCAGACGGCCATGTCTTCGTCAGACGTGTCATCCTCGATGCAATCGCAATCAAAGTTCTTGGCTGCCTTGAAGATGTTAAGCTTGAGCTTCTCAGATCCAACGGTAATCTCAATACAGCCCGACTCGTAGTCGATATGGGCACGGGCTGTGGCCAAGAAAGGTCGACCAAGGATGATCGGACAATCAGAAAGTGAGCTAGGAACTTCCATATCCAAAACAAGAAAGTCAACAGGAAAACAGAGACTGTTGACCCTAACCACCACGTCTTCCACCACACCCTTTGGTATTTTGACAGAACAATCTGCCAACTGTAACGTGACAGGGGTGGGTTTCAGATTTCCTAAGACAAATTTCTCGAGCATGATGGTTGGTATAAGATTGATGGAAGATCCTAGATCAAGTAGGGCACGGTTAAAATTGCAGCCTTGAATGCTACATGAAATAAGCGGTGTGCCTGGATCTTTCTGCTTCGGTGGTAAATTTGACAGTATAGCACAACTCGCATGAGGCGAGAGAACCACCGGATTCTTTGTTTTCTTTGACTGTCGCCTGGGTGTCGTGTAGTCTTTGAAAAATCGGGCGACAATAGGTATGTGGTCGATAGCCTCTAACAGGGGTACCTTTATTTCAACATCCCTGAATAAATTACGCAGGTTATCAAAGGCCTGCGTATCCTTTTTCTTTCCTTTTGGCTCCCTTAGTAGAGCCTCAGGGAATGTGACTGATTCTGGCACTAGTTTGGGTGTATCGTCCTGTCGCAAATGTGGTGTGCATCCCGAATGAGAGGGCAATGAAGAAGATGGGCCAGGATCAGGTCGAGGCGGATCGACGGTTTGCTTACCGCTCCTCATAGTAATCACATTGGACGTTGCAGGTCCAGTGGGATCATAAGGCAGAGGAGGGTTCACAATAGGGACATAAGAGTGAGGTGTTGTAGCGGGATTAGCCTGAAATCCTGATGGAATGCTCGGAGCCTGCAGAATCTGATGAACCTGCCCCTAAGAAGGTCGTACCTGTGGTTGAGGACCACGGGGTACGAAATTTCGTGGGTTGGGAACAGGTTGGGCTGGAAGAGTGCCCTAAGATTGAGTCGCCATGCGTAGTTAACTGATCTCAGCATTCTGCTGCGCTAATTGGTGCCGATGAGAGGTCATGTTCTCTTCATGCCGCTTTGACATTTCCGTCATCATTCGCATCAATTTATCAAGAGGACTTGATGCGTGTTCTGTTTGCGGTATGCAAGGACCCGAGGGTGGATTCGCCACAGGATTAGACTGGGCCCTTGGGATGATGGGTGCGGACGGTCGCATTGGCCCACTTGCGGGGTTTTGGCGCTGCGTGTTGCTGGACCATGCGAAGTTCGGATGATTTCGCCACCCTTGGTTATAAGTGGTGGAGAACGGGTTGTTCCCCAGGGTGCAAGCATCTTCTAAGCCAGAAGATGAGTCCGCATGTAAATATGCATCCGAGCACATGGAGGCTTGGTCCTCCGTGTCAAAATACTGGCTTGCAGAAGCCAAATCCACATGACTTACCAAATCGCTCGGCGCGACACTCGGTAAGGAAGATCTCATGGGGTTCTTGGGGATAAGCCTGGCGTTGGAAGGATTGGGATTGTGACGAAGTGGTGAGGTAGGGGTGTTTGGCATAAAACGGGCGGGATTGGCCAGAAGCTCGTCTAGGTTCCTGTACACGACAGAGACTTCAACCAATTTTTGTGCGATAAGGTTAAGATCAGTGGATGAATGGGAGGGTCCCGTGTCAACTTCGTGAACATTACGGGGCAGGTTGGTACGATTAAAAGCGACAATGAAGGCATTGTTCATTGAGTTTTCGCTCATGTTTTCAAATAATTCGAATGCTCCATTCTCGTCTTTATTCATGAAATTCCCTCCGCAGGAAGCGTCTGCAATTTGCTTCAAAGTCTCATTTAACCCATAATAGAAAATCTGGGCTATATGCCACTTAGAAAGACCGTAGTGCGGACACTTCCGGAGGAGGTAATTATACCTCTCCTAAGCCTCATGAAACTGTTCGCCGTTTTGTTGCGTAAAGGAAGTTAAAGCACGGCGAAGTGCATTGGTTCGCCCGATTGGGAAGAATTTCTTGACAAATGCTGTTCGCATATCTTCCCAAGAATGGATGGTTCTCCCAAGAGTGCGTAACCATTGTAACGCTTTATCTCGCAACGAAAACGGGAACATTTTCATGAGGACAATTGGTAACCCGATGTTTCTTGGTTTAACTGTTTCAGCCAATCAGGTTAGGTCTTCCAAATGGAGAAAATGATCTTCACTTGCAAGACCATGGAAGTGAAAATTAATCAGACCAATTATGTTGGGTTTCAATTCAAAATCGTCCCCGCCCATGGGGACCCGACTTTGTCCTATGGTCTTTATAGTAGCGAGATTTTGATAAGAGCTAAGAGACCTAGGCTCCTCCCATTCGGGAGGGTTCTACATTTCTTCCAAAGTTTCCCTAATGGTTTCAATTTGCTCATTATACATTTCCTTTTGGGCTTGGAGGCGAGTTATGGGGTCCATGGCTCCACCACCTGGTGGGATTTGAGGGCGGTTTCCTCCCTCGGGATTTAGGGGTGGACGTGCAGCCATGTTTGTGGAGGAGAATGATGATTCGGCTTCTTTCCTAAAATTATCAGACAATTCAAACAATTCAGGGTTTTGTGACCTCCTCCCAAACATGCACTACCGCAAGAAGAATTGGGGGGATAAGAAGGGAAAAGGAGATGAGAGAAAGGACGCCGCAAAGGTACACTTGATGACAAATCAAGGCAATCAAAGTCCTAACCTCTACAGTGTGCCCTTAGACCTAAAGATCTAAGTTACCTACTATCACAACCTACGGAACCGAATGCGAGCACCACGGAACCACTGGGCCAGATTGAAAGGCCGTTTGCCCCGATCTTAGACACCTGATAACATGCGGGAACCCACACCAACATGTAGGCACTACACGCAGGTAGTTAGACCTCCAATCCTTAATAAGGGTCAAGTTACTACCAGTTTTAATTAGAGGCTTAGGGTCAAGTGCTTCAGGAATGTGAATGGTGTTGTTTATGGGTAATGCCCAAGTGCGTTGATTTTAGAAAGTGTGTAAACCAAGCATGCAACGGGGAAATATCTCCAAATTGAAGTTTTAGTTGGTGTATTATTTTTAGAATTTCAGCCTTAAGTAGTATGGATTTTAAGATTTCGCCGAGTTACCAATTCAACCAATCTTCGGATTTTTAGAAAATACAAGTTCTTTTATGCCCAACAAACCCTTCTTCAATGTGAGTTAGTTATGAATGCTAAAAATGCAATGGGCTTCCTTAGGTGGAAATTTTTATGTGTGGATGCACGAGTCAATTTTAGGTTAGTGTGAAAGGGAGCCAAAGCACTTCAATTCAAGTACTCTCAATCACCAAAATGATGTTCCACACACAAGGCTCAACCACAAGATAGTGTAAAGAAAATCAAAGTGTTGGGGTTGAAGTATTCGGGATCAAATCTAAGGCATGTGAAAGGTCGTGGTGATGTTGGAATCAACTCAATTCCAAGTCTCCCCACCAAAATGTGATTCCGAATTGCGGATAAATAAGGCAAAGAGGGATGGCAACCAATCTATTTAATCTTGCCTCAAAGAATACTTCACACGACGAAAGATTCAAGAATCGGGATTCCTGGATCTTCGTTATGCGAGGTTTGGCGGGAAATCTCGGGGCGTGGGGGTGACAGCAGACAATCAAATAAGTGATTTTTAATTCACTTGCCCTAAGAAATCCTCAGAAGTTTTTTTAGGTTTTTTTTTTTATTTAGGTGACAAGTTGTCCTAAGTTGTTAAGAGAGAGAGCTACCTTTTCAGCAACGTGGGCGAAGCTCTAGTGTGGCACCGGCGACTTCACGCTCTCGTTCTCGCCTTGGATCTACCCACGTCTCCTACTTCCTCTGCTTGCCTCCTCCTTGCAACTGGTTTACCTGCACACCAAGAAATAAAAACACCCGTGAAGAGAAGGGTGTGAGAAGAGAAAATCAAATGAATGGAGTAGAAACTTACCTCAATGCGCACCTCCCCGGCAACGGCGCCAGAAAAAGGTGTGTTAGGACTCGAATAGTTGTGTTAATATGATGAAATTATCGTTGAAGTGAGTATAGTGGTTAACGTAAATCGAACCTAACCATCTTTTTACAAAATTTTTAACCTGGCCTACTTAATTTTATCTTGATCACTTTTAGGGCCGGGGTCGAGCTCAGGGAGGCGGGAGTTAGAGGTGAATAAGTTTTTATGCCTTTCCTACAATGAATCTTTTCCGTGCATTTATTATGTTTTTGGTTTCTTTTCTCTTTAAGATTTTTTTTTTTGCTGATAATTTTGTCCTTCAGGTACACCCTCAAAATCGAGTCCTTGGCTTCAAGCCAAATTGTTCTTGGCTTTAAGCCAAATTAAGGTTCTAAAAACTGGTCTTGCTGATCGCAAGACCGAGTACCTGCAAGACAAGGATTATCTTTTCTCTCTTACTATTTTTTTTAATCTTTTTAATAGCAGGAAATAAAAGAGAAATAGAAAAAAGATAGGTTGCTTGTTAAAAATATAGTATATATATATATACAGGTATGTATGTATTATATATATAGGGGTGGGGGTGGAGGTGGAAATGGCGTGTAGCACAGTGTCGAGTTGGTCCACGTCTAGTAAGACGCAACCAACAAGACGAAGTGTCGCGTGGAGTGTAGGATGGATGTGTGGAAGTGTGTGCGGAGGCGCTTTCTCTACGCGGGTATCGGAGAATATCAGCAACTGGTGGAGATATTCCCGCGATATGACGCGTGGTGGAGTGACTAGTGTGTAGGGATACAGGTAGGTGATTTGAATGTAAATATATATATATGTATATGTAAATATATATTTATATGTATATATATAGATAGGGTTGTATTTATATAGATGTATATATAGTTATATATATATATAGATATATATGTATATATTTTTAACTATATATATATATATATATATATATATATATATATATATATATATATATGTATGTATAGGTGTGTACAAGTGAGTGTGTGTGTGTGTACACGTGAGTGTGTACAAGTGTGCTGTGTGTATGAGTGAGGGAGCGTCTGCTGGAGAGGAGTGTGAGAGAGAGCAGGCGTTTAAGTCGCCTGGTGGACGCAAGCGTCGTCTGATGGCGCGAGTGCGCGCAGGCGCAGGCGCGCAAGGCTGCTTGCGGGCGCTAGAGCGGGCGCACGTGAGGGAGAACGCAACGCAGCGCATTGCGTTGCAGGCTGGAGCGGGTGCGGGCGTGGGCCCTGGAGAGGAAGTGGGCGGGTGCGAGCGTACGCGGGCACAGGCGTGCGCAACTGGCTAGAGGCGGTAGCGGCGAGGAGAGAGAGCGCGCAGTGACTGGATAATTGAGAAACTCACCAGTCACCACACTATAGCTACAGTGTCGCGCTGAGACGCGTGAACAATAGGTACATTGCCGCGTGCAGAGAACAACCGGTTGCGGCCGGTTCTGTGTGTGCGGCTGCGTTGGAATGTGCCTGCGCACGCGGAAGGAGCTTGCGGCCGGCAGCTGGCGTGCGCACGGTCCTTGCGCTGCTGCTGGTTGCCTTGCTACTGCTGCTGGAGCTCCGAAGCTTGGAGCTTCGGCAATGGCGGGAAGGGCTTCAGCGATGGAATCAGAGAGTGAAACCACCGCGCCCACCTGCTCTTGGATGAGCTGGGCGGTGGTGGAACTCATAGTGGTGGTCGTGGGACCACTGTGAGTCTGCTCCTACCCGCAGTGTATCTCTTTAGTGGGATGAGGTACTGCGTATGGAGGGGAGAGGGGCGGAACACGACCACCACTGTGAGTCTGCTCCTACCCGCAGTGTATCTCTTTAGTGGGATGAGGTACTGCGTATGGAGGGGAGAGGGGCGGAAGATGGTCTGGATGGAGGTGGCTGCGGGTGTTGTTTTTTCAAGCTCCTCCTCGCAAGGAAGAGGGCAGGGCTTTTTAAAGGAGAGGGAGGCATGCCACGGCCATGCCCTGGGTGTGCATGACCAGCCATGCAGCTAGCAGAGCATGCTGCTGGCAGAGAATGGCGCGAAGAAGAGCAAGCCCATGCCCTGAGCCGCGTGAGGGAGAAGAAATTCAAAGCAAAATAAGAAAAAAATGAGGATGGTGAAATTGCGAGGCAGCACTTGAAGAAGATTTTATTTACATGGCCAATTATTCACTCTCCTCCCCTCTCAAATAAATGCATGCATGTGTCAATTTTACAAATGCAACTATAGCTACCTAATATGCAATGGCAGTGTTAGGAAATAACACAAGATGGCATATTTGTTGGTGTATTTTTACTGTACAATCACTCGACCATTGGATCGAGATCCAACGATCGAGAGCATTTGCACACGATTTCATCCGCGCGACAATCCACACCGATGGTGCATTGGTTCACGCCTTTTCTCACTACACACGGACGTGCGTTCGAAGCTCGGCCGCATTGCCTTATTTCACGAGTGTAGGCGCAATTTGATTGCATTCGTTGGATGGCCATCAAGTGGTGGAGACTTCACGACATGGCACAATCAAAGCCGTGCGATCTGCACGCGTGCGATCATGCGCTGATCGACGCTCCGTCTAATGCACCATGTAGCACGTGATCATCACGTGATTGTGGCTTCTCATCTTGGATCTGACAGTGGAGATTCATCTGCGCCCGACAACTGTGACCAGGTGCGAGCGTGAGTTGGAGGCTATAGCAGCGCTTGAGTTGGAGGCTATAGCAGCGCTTGAGTTGGAGCTTTAGCGACGTCTTTACTGTCGCTATCGACCCATGCCTAATTTAACCTCTTCTTCACTATAAAAGGACCCCTACTCATTCCATTTCTCTTCATCTCTTCCTTTCTCTCTCTCACCACCTCCAAGGCTCTAGAGAAAGCTTGTCCCAAGCCTAGGATGCTCCTCTAGAGTAGAAAACAAATATTTTTTCCCACTTCTCACCCCCTTCGTGGAGTATCCCATGGCCGTCCTCTCACCACCTTCGGAAAGTAGATCCTCATCGCGATGCTGTCCTGCCCCGTCCTCCTTCCTCCGGCTCCATTCTTTTTCGTCCAGCTTCCCGCCACATTTATCTGGGACGTCGTCAGAGTGAGTCGTCTTCCAAGCGACCGTCAAGAGGGATTCTTCTCACCTCTCTCTAAGTTTTTGCTTTCTAGTGTAGTTTTTCGCTTTCTTATCTGTAGTAAACTCATTGAGATATACATTGATGTTTTCTCTCTTTCTCTCTCGTATTTTACAAGTGGATTAGTTAGATTTCATCGATCTAATCTCTTACTGTATAAAATACCAAAAAAAAATGCAAAAGATAAAAATAATAAAAAGAAATAAAATCGAAGTGCGGATTTCAAAACCAAACATGTTCTACTTGGGACTCACCTCGAGTTTCGGTATAAATTTTGTTTGGTAGCGATATTTTTTTATTATGACGATGGGTTCTCCAAAACCCTGATTTTTCCCTCGCGAAAAATTACGCTTACCATTTTGGCACAGTTGCTGTGGATGCAACGCTCTTTGATTTTTCTGCGTTTTCTACCTTAACTTTTTAGCTGAGTTTGCTCCTCTCTTTCTGTGATTATAGGTACCCTTCTAAGGTGAGCCAAGGCGGAATAGATCGGAGTAAAGTGTAGTTAGAAGGTTATGTAAGTGTATCCCCACCACCGCCACCTTAGATTTCATTTCACGACAATAATAAATCAAGCCCAAACCGACTTAAGTACTTGCATAAACCCTAGGTTAGACCTGGTTATTTAATTGTCACTTCACCTCACCTCACCCACCCGCATAAATTAAAAAAATAAAAAGAATACTCTCCTCTTGTGGGATTCAATCAAAGAGACACTTAACACCCAAAAATTTTCATTCTAAGGTGCACAATCACTTTGATTCTACCATTTAACCGAGATCTGACCTGTGGATCCGGTACACCTTAACTTAACACACAAATAAGTAGAAAATTTGAATAGGTAAAACATTCTTATGTGACTAAATCAAGTGGTGCATCAGGGCTAATTATTTAAGCTGCTTGGGCCACACCACTCAATTTAAAAGTGATTCATCAAGTAGCTTGCTAGTTAGGGTTCAATTTTTAGGAATTAACCAGGCACTCCACATTCTTTTTGAATTTTAAAGGAATATATCATCATTGGTGCTTGTAAACACTTAGAATGTTCTACTAAATCTGATTAAACAAGCCTAAAGATTAAACCCTAAAAGACACATTATAAAGTAACCTTGTTCGAAAACCCTTGTTGTGTACACACGCATTTGAATTGATCATTAAGGGCACAACTCATCTAAAGGATCCATCACATTCCAAGAGCACAATCATTCCAAGCCTAATTAAAATTGAGTAGATGTTGGCCTTAATGATTAACTCGCTCTTTGGGGCTCCAATTGAGATTTTTTTTGATTAATCTGCTTCTACTGGTCCATCTGCTATCTAGCTAGGAGAGTAGTGTCAAACGACTACGGTTGTGGTGTATCAAAGGAACTGAAGGCGCAAGCTAAAGGAATAACCTTCTCCCCAACCCCTCCCTCAATTGGTTGGATTGACTTGATAGATGTAGACCAAATTGTTTATTCCATCTCAAGATGGGTTCTGGGAGTCGTAGGTCTTTAGGCTACCTGCCTAAGGACATGTTTGGTTGATTATATTGTAGGGCACCTTTCTTTATTTTGTTTTCCCTCCTACTTCATCATGTATTCTTCCACACCATATTCGCATTTCCAACCCTACCCTCCTACCACCACTTATCCCCAAGATGATTTCTATCCCGACCCGACTTATGACTACCCATTTCTTAGTCGGGACAACTTTGATTGGGGATATGATTCTGGACCTCAATGTCCAGGGCCTAACCATGGATATCATGATTATGATTATTATCCTTCCCAGAGCTATACTGATTATAGATCAACGTCCTCTTATGAACAAACCAACCCGATCTACAATCAGGAAGGATATAACGATTATAACACCTACCCTCCCCTTGATTATGTTGAACAAAGGTTACCACCATTCTTTGAGCAACCAGAAACGACCTATTATCAGGGAGGGACTAAAGAACCCCAATTTCTTGACTCACCTAGATTTAACCCAAACCCACCCAACCCTGAACCGAACCATTCTGTTCAAGTGAACCAAGTCCAGGATAGGGTGTTGGCTAACTTGAGGAACACTATACAATCTTTAGAAGTTTAGCCAATACTATGCACTGAAGCATAGGAGCCTATGATCAAAATAATTGATGAGCTTAATAGTTCTTTATTGGATTAGCTCTAAGATGTTAAGGATAAGGGCCCGAGTGAGTTTTTACTTAGGAAGTTGTCAAGATTGAGGATGCAATTCGTGGTTGTCTTAGTGTGATCTTGGGATGATTCTTAGGATGAACCCCCTTTAGGAGAACCAATGTCAGAACCCGCTCAGGCGCCTCTTGGGGGGGACACATTTTGTGAGACCGAGGATGACCAGGTTGGGTTAGAGCAACCAATTGATGATGATGTGATTTTCTCACTTGAGATCCCTGAGTCAAGGAGCAAGGAAAAATGTCTCTATATAGACCAAGGAAGAACATATGATTTTAAGACATATATAAATGAGGATCAAGAATTCTTTCATTCTGAGGGTGAGGAATCTCTTAGTGAAGTCTCACTTGAGCTTAAGGAAGATGGTTTTAGTGAGAAAAATGGGTCAAAGGAACTTGATCAATCATGTGATTGCCCTGAAATTGAGGAATTTGATCCTACTAGGGCCGACATGGAGGATCCCAAATTAGGATTAATGGATGATTTAATCAATAGCCCCATTTCTCAACCACACCCCAAAGAACTGAATGATGATATTCTTGAGATCACCAGACCTAAGTCAATTCTGATTTAGCCATAATTGTTTGACTTGGATATTTTAGATGGGGTGTACAATGATCTGGAGGTCCTGGAAACCTTGATTTTAGAGGGTGGAAATTTGAAAATAAAAATCTGGGTGGCTACCTCTGAGGGAAATACAACTTTGGATTTAAGGGTTCCTGTTGACCTGAAACCACTTACCTTCTATCAGAACCCTTATGATATCTTTGATGTGCAACCCAAGTATAGAATAATTGACTATCTTTCTAAGCTGAACTCTAAGTGGACACTCGAATCTAGTGAATCAGATCTGCCTATTGTTCGCCACTTTAGACTTGGGTTGCACACCACAAAATCACAGGCTCGGCCTTGCAAGCACAACAATCTCCGATTTTGGGTGATTTTCATCTAGAGCCTTAGAATTACTTGATCCTGGGGCATGGGTCTGCATCACAATTTGTTCTACATCTGTGGACATCTTCTTTTTACAGGTCCTAAAATTAATCTTCTTATTCTAATTTTGACCTGTACTTCTGAACTTTTAATGTCTTCTTTACTTATGAATCGTGCCTAGCTGAAGGTAATAAACTTGGCACGTGTGTATATTCCACGTTGATTGCGTAGCAATCATAGGACATAAATGACCTAAATTAAGTTAGAACTTAGCATACTTGTAGTGTAATTCATGCATAAGTAGCATACATTATGATGAGAGCCTCATCATGAATCCTAACTAGTATAATTTAATCTAAATAAGTGTGAAGAAGCTCCTACAAAATCTAAAGAGAAGCTTAACTCAGAGAATTCTGAATTAAAGAATAAGACAAATAATAAGGGGTAAAACTGCAATATTACCAATGTAGTGCACAAACAGGGTAATTAAGGGTCTAAACACAGGTCAAATAAGCTTAATAAGAAAGAAAGTGGGATGATCTGATCTGAAAAGGGTTATACCAACTTTTGGGAATTAAATGACATCCTTTAACCATAAAACAAACCTACTTTAGTTCACGAGGTTCGAGACAGGATAAAAATCAACTAAATCCTCTAAAAATCATAGAAAATATTCCCTAGGGTCTAGAACCTTCAATTTGGCCTTTGCAACCTATTTTGACCTAATTTGAGAACCATGCCCAATTTATCACTTAATTTGGGTTTTTACACAAATTGACCGGTCAAACATGGTCAAACCTAAAATTAAAATTCACCATTAAGTTCCTTAGGTTTAGATGAGGCTGGTACAAAAATTTGGGCCTTAGATAAGACCATCTTGATCGACTTTACAAATTGATCCTCCTGAATTACTTTTTGACCCTTATCTTTTGAAACCCTTTCAATTAGACCCATATCTTTCTCATCGTTCTTTGCAGAATGGTCCTCCCTGCCATTTCTGCGCAGCGCCATACCTTCGGCGACCTTGCGCTGAGGATGGCGCCGCGTAGGGCATGGCAGCCGTTCTCAGGAACGAACGGGGGGTTCCCTGCATCGTCCTCTGTCGCAAAAACCCTCCCCTGCCACCTGCGGCTGTCCATGCCTCTCGTGCGAACGCACGAAAGGCATGGGTGTCCATTTTCGGCCATACTCCGGTGAGACCTCCACGCCGATTCCTCGCGCTTCTCCCCTTGCCAACGCCTTTATAAGGGGAGGCAGGGTCTGCCGTCTCCTTCAAGCTAGTTCTGGCCGAGAATACCCTCCTCTTTCGTCTCCTCTCTCTTCGGTCAGATTGCCCTAAGCTTTTGACGAACGCTCCTCCTCCTCGTCGCTCTGCTGCCATACCTGCAGCAAAGCCTACTCTGCCTCGTTGTCCCACGCCAGGCCGCACCAGCTGGCGTCCTCAGATCTCTTCCTCGTTGTCGTCACTCCACCCCTGGGCACCTTCGTCCTCATCTCCGGCAGGCACGCGCCGGGCAGTCTCCCTCTCCCCCTTCGTTGACTAAGTAGGTAGAAATCTTCTCCTTACTCCCCTCTCACTTTTCCCTTCTTGAATTAGTCTTTTAAACCCCTCGACTGCCATGACCACCTTCGTCTGCTCCGCCTCCGGCCACCATCTCCGGCGAGATCGCCCCACTTCCACAGACCCTTCCACACCTCGCCGACAAGCTCAGAAGCTCCACCATCACTCCCTGATCAGTTTCCCCGTCTCCATTGACCGCCAACACCTCTCCAGACCACCTCCCGGACACACCCATTCGCACGCACGCAGAGTGCCCTAGGCGCACGGCCGCAGGCACTCTCGCGCCTCGCCGACCCCCGCACCACACACGCCGCACTCCGGTGGACCTCCTTGGAACTTTTTGATGTGGCCGCGAGGCCGTTTGCGTGTTTCAGGTGTCACCCTTCTCGCCACCATTGACGCATAGGTGAAGCTGCTTCGCGAGCTGCTCCAGGCTGCAGCACCCCAGGCCCCCAGGTCCAACAGCTGTAGAACACCCTCACGCACACACTCGGGCTCGCAATTGGGGACGAGGGCCTCTGCCGCTACCCCAATTAGTCGAGCCTTCCTCCTGCGGGCGCCTGAAATCGGAGGTGGGACTTTAGTCCCACCTCGTAAGTGTGTGGCCTCACGCCCACACTTAAATTATTTTTGTGCTATCGACTTATCGCCTCTGAAAGCACACGGGGTGAGGTCCCTCACCTATTCACCCGCCTCGTCCGCGGCATTGCCCACGCGAACTTGGTGACCCAACTCGACACCCTCCTATGCACTCCTCGCGCACCACCCACGCCGGTGCGCCTAGACCCGGGCACGCGACCCGACCCGATTACTCGGCCCTGGGAGAGCTTCCTAAAGAGAGAACCAGAGAGAGGTGCGGGGAAGGGGGTAGGTTTTGCACTGATGTTTGCGTGTGTGCGCAGGAAAGAAGAAAGGAGAAGAGAAGCGGCAGGCAGGACTTAGCTGCAGCTGAAGGAAGAAGAAGAAAGAAGAAATAGAGAAAAAGAAGAAAAGAAGCAGGTGGAAGAAGAAGAAAGAAAAAGGAAGGAAGCTGAAGGAAAAGGGGAGAGGCACTGTAGCAACCGAGCCGTTAAGCCGTCTGAGCGCTGAATCAGACGTCGGCAAAAGAGAAGGAGAGTCAGCAGCTGCTGAGAAGAAGGAAGAAGGAACCGCAGCTGAAAAAGAAGAAAGAAGGAACAAAGAAGAAGAAGAAGGAAGAAACAAAGAAGAAGAAGAAAGGAGAAGGACTTAGTAGAAAAGAAAGAAGAAGCCTCTGCAGCTGCAGAGAAGAAAAGAAAGAAAATAGAAGTAGAGAAGAAAGAAAGAAGTAGGGAAAGAAGACAAGCAGAGAAGAAGAAAAAGACAAACTTCCTCTCTCTCTCTCTCCTTTGACTTACTTTTTTTTTGTAAAACATTATATTGTGAATTCATACGCTTCTAGAATTATAGTTTGCTCCCTGAGTTCGACCTCGGGAACCTTTCTATTCCGAGTAATAAATCATATTAGACTGGTAACCGTTCTTGTAATATACTACAAGCATATAATAACACATCAACGACAAGAAAGCCGTCACAAGTTTTTGGCACCGTTGCCGGGGAGCAACGACTATTCTAGAAGCTATTAATTCACAATTTTTGACTTTTTATTGACTAATCTCTTATCTTTTGTTGTGCAGGCATAGAAAATCAAGCAGCCGCACAACAACCACACCAAGGGCAGGTAATTTTTTATCCTCTCATTTAAACCCCTAAATTCTCCAGAGAAAGAAAAGGCTATCCAGGAATAACCTGTCTTCTATACTTAGTAAACCACAAGAGTTGCCTGTTTTTCAAATTTCAACATACTTTATCTATACATCCATTAAAGGTAGTTAGGGCTAAAACCTTCTTGCTTGAGCCCTAATTACCCAATCTAAAGGCAACTAACTAGACCAATTAGAGCCAATATAAGATTCAAAAGCTAGGGTTTTAGAGACATACTTCTCTAAGCAAGAAAAGAGAAATTCCCAAAAGAGGTGTGCCTAAGCCATTGTCTGAAAGCACCTATTTAGAGAAACCCTAAACAATTTGACTCTTTAAAAATACTTGAACCCTAAAAAACAAGACCTAATAAGCTCTCAAAGGAACTAGTAGGTGAAGTTGACCCCTTAGGTCAACCAACTTTCAACTTAGGTCACTCTTTGCACTCAAAAGAATAAAGTTCAAGTGAAAATCCTAAGCACCTTGATCCTAACTAAAAGTGGTAGACTTAAGAAGTCAAGGTCCCCATTCTGGTCTACCTGGAATCTCAGTGACAGGAGAGGTCCGGTGGGGGAAACCTTGTAACCCGTGGGGGCGCTCTACCGTGTAGGGGTCTTCACGGGACTCACCCTCTCTGGCTGCCCAGGTATTCTCAGGTGGACGACTTTCTGATCAAGGGGTCCATTCGCTCCGAACCTCTATAGTCACCCAAAATTTTGGGTGTCTTGATTGGGTCCAGCACCTGCTAAACTCATCCTCTCCATCAGTGTATGTTTGGTAGGAGGTCCTTGAAACCTCCTTTAGAAATTCACTCTCCTCGAGGCCGAGCCTCGGTACCCTTGCGTGTGCAACCAACACTCCACATAGACTTCTCCTCCGATTCTGAACCCAACTCACCTTCTTCCACAATGGCTCAGCCAATTGAGGAAGAGAACAATCTGGAGCACCAGCTCCAGCGACTTAATGACCTCTTCCAGAACTTCATGCACCCACCGCAGCGTCCCATGATGCGGGATCACTACAATCCTGCTGCGGTGGCTATTGAACCTCGAGTCAGAATCTCGACTAGAGGACCTGATTCTGAACTGAAGCCCAACATGATTCATGCTATTCCTAAATTCCATGGGCTTAATTCTGAAGATTCTTTCCAGCACATCAAAAAGTTAAAGCATCTAGCCCAGACTTTCGGGTCAGATGCACAAAACCAGGATATTCTCCTTATGAAGATGTGATCTTTCTCCCTTATGGACAAGGCCGCTCATTGGTATCAAACTCAGACCCATCCGATCAACAATTGGGAGGAACTTCAATCCGAGTTTCTGAAGAAGTTCTTCCCCGTTGGTCAGACTAATGCCTTGCGTCATCAGATTACCCATTTCACACAGCAAACGGGAGAACCTCTTCATGAGGCATGGGATTATTTTCAGGATCTCATGAGGAAGTGCCCCCATCACGGAGTTCCTAAATGGGAACAAGTCCAGTCTTTTTACCAGGGACTCCGTGAGGATATTAGGCTGTTCGTTAATGCAACTTGCGGAGGTAATATCATGGGTCAACATGAGGACACCGTGTGGGAGATTCTCGAAAATATGTGCGAGAACTCCATCAATAATGACTCCATGGGACTATTCGACAGGACGAATACTCGCGCAGCGACGAACATTAGGGGAGCACATGAGACACAGGACCTGTCCGCATCAGTCGGTCTGGAATTAATGGCCAGTCGATTGGACAAGGTCTCTATCATTGAGAAGGTGGATGAGCTGATTCAGTACTTGCAGGAAGCCACCTCTGCGCAGAATTCCTTTACACAACCTCCTTCTGCACGGGAGACTGTGCAAAACATGTTCCACCGACCTTCTCCTGGGGTGGACTCGAATCCATCCTCATCTGACTTTACGACCGGAGGAACCTCCTATCCTTTTTATTCCTATCGGGGGAACCCTATTCCCCCATTCTCTGACTTTTATGAGGTTCCTCAGACCTGTGAGGACCTCAACGCCATCCAAAATGACCCATTTTCCAACACCTATAATCCTGCATGGCGAAACCATCCCAACTTTTCGTAGGCGGGAAATTCCCAAACTCAAAGACCACCGTTTCAGCCCCATCCACAAGCACCTCGTCCTTACCAGCCGCCTCAGCCATGGCCCACCCTACTTATTCATCCGGGCCAAACCAAGACCAAATGTCCCTCATCCTTCAGACTTTGGCTGACATTCAGAGAATGAATGCGGCTATTCAAAAGCAATACAAGGACGAAATCACAAAGGTCCGAAACCAACTGGCCCAGCTGGCGAATTTTCGCCAACTAGGCACACTTCTCTCTCAGCCTCTTCCTAACCCTAATAACGTGCCGACCCAGCGGTGCGTTATGAACCCAAACCCGGGCCATGCACACATGGTTTATCAGGCCCCCTCTGTTCCTTCACCTGACGGGATGGAGGCCTCAACTTCTTATGCGAGTTATCAGCAGCAACCCATCCTATCAACCCCTAACCAGAACCAGGCAGGACTGAATTCTGTAACCACCCGTAGTGGTAAGGAGACCCAAGATCCACCTTATCCAGACCACTCCGAGCCTGGTAGTGACCCAAACCCTAGGACAGTAATCGAGGATGTTCCTCTCCCTGTCCCAGATCAAAGACTTGGACCTATCCTAGAGGAACCAACCAAGGTTCCATATCCTGAGGCCTTGACCAAGGGAAGAAGGACAACGAAACCCGTGGCTCCTGAGGAGGACTTGGTCAAGCTCTTTGAGCAAGTCCAAATAAGCATCCCCTTGATGGATGCGATTCGCCACGTACCGGCTTACGCATGATTCTTGAAGAATGTGTGTACACCTCAGCGTAAGCCGCGAACCAAGAGTGGGAGTCCAATTATACTATCAGAGTAAGCCAGCTCTGTAATCCTGAGTAGACTCCCACCCAAGGCAAAAGACCCAGGCGCTCCCCTAATTTCATGCAAGATCGGTGAAACCCAGTTCGACAGAGTATTACTAGACTTAGGTGCTTCCATAAACTTGATACCCACATCCTTACTTAACCACCTAGAAGAATCAGACCTGAAACCAACTGAGATGACACTACAGTTAGCAGATCGATCTATAAAGTCATCAAAAGGGATTCTTGAGGATGTTATTATAAGGGTACGGGATTTCTATTTCCCTGTAGATTTTACAGTCTTAGATATGGACGCACCTGAAAATCCTAGGGATACACCGATCATTCTAGGGAGACCCTTTTTGGCCACTGCTAGGGCCAACATCAGTTGTTAGGAGGGTCAGATAGAACTGAAATTTGGGAACCATACTATCAAAATTGATATCTTTAAGGCCCAACAAAGAATCAATTGCGGTGTCATTGAGCAAATCTGTGATATTAGAGCTTTGGTTGAAGAACCACAATTTGAGGATAACCTGATTTTACCTCATCAACCACAAGAGGATTTTGAACCA
Organism: Thalassia testudinum; assembly: GCA_037157565.1. Taxonomy (NCBI): domain Eukaryota; kingdom Viridiplantae; phylum Streptophyta; class Magnoliopsida; order Alismatales; family Hydrocharitaceae; genus Thalassia; species Thalassia testudinum. The sequence continues at coordinate 134,497,132 of JAZHRO010000003.1, read as the reverse complement.
CAATTAGAGGAGTCAGACCCTAATTCAAACAAACCCATAACTCCTACCATCGAACCTTGCATTCACCCTGAATCACCCGCTGCTGCTGATAACCCCATCCTCGAACTTAAACCTCTTCCCGACCATTTGAAATACATCTTCTTGGGTTCTAATCAGACTTTTCCTGTGATTATAAATTCCAAGCTCACTCCTGATCAGGAATCCCGTCTGATTGCTGTTCTCTAGCAACATCGCAGAGCCATTGGTTGGACTCTCGATGACTTGACTAAAATAAGTCCCTCTTATTGCACCCACCATATCTATTCTGAAGAGGGCGCACGACCTTCCCGTGAAATGCAGAGACGCTTGAATCCCAATCTGCAGGAGGTCATGAAAAAGGAGATCATTAAGTGGTTAGATGCAGGAATCATCTACCCAATCTCCGACAGTCGTTGGGTGAGCCTAATCCAGGTTGTGCCTAAAAAGGCAGGGCTTACCACCATTACGACTGAAATCGGAGAAGTCATTCCTACCGGAATAGCCAACTCGTGGAGAGTCTACATAGATTACCGTAGACTCAATTCCTCCACGAAGAAGGATCATTTCCCACTACCTTTCATTGATCAGATTCTCGAGAAATTAGTGGGAAATCGATTCTTCTGCTTTCTTGATGGGTACTCTGGTTATAACCAAGTAGCAATTCATCCAGAGGACCAAGAGAAGACCACATTCACCTGCCCCTTCGGGACATACGCGTTCCGAAGGATGCCGTTCGGTCTCTGCAATGCACCCGCGACTTTTCAGCGATGCATGCTTGCCATATTCTCAGATATGGTAGGTGATTATCTGGAAGTCTTCATGGATGACTTCTCAGTTTTCGGGGCATCATTTGATGATTGCCTCCAGCACTTGGTTCATATACTCAGGCATTGCATCGATGTAAATCTAGTTCTTTTCTGGGAAAAGAGCTACTTTATGGTGCCTGAGGGGATCGTCCTAGGTCATCTAATTTCTGAAAAGGGCATCCAAGTGGATCGAGCCAAGATTGATCTAATTTCTCGACTTCCTATGCCTAGCTCGATCAGGGACATTCGTTCTTTTCTGGGACACGTCGATTTTTGCCGTCGTTTCATTCCTGATTTCTCGAAAATCGCCCGCCCCCTCACTACTCTTCTCTCCAAGGATGTACCCTTTGAGATCTCCAAGGAATGCACCCAAGCCTTTGAGAATCTTCGTGACCGAGTCAGCCAGGCTCCGATCCTACGGTCCCCTGATTGGTCTCAACCCTTTGAGATCATGTGCGATGCATCTGATTTCGCTATAGGAGCGGTTCTGGGGCAGAAAGTTGACGGGAAACCCGTGGTCATCTACTACGCCAGTAAGACACTTGACGAGGCTCAGCGTAACTATATAGTTACGGAGAAAGAGCTGCTAGCCGTAGTATTGGCCCTCGAAAAATTCCGATCCTATCTCCTGGGTTCCCACGTCATCATTTACTCGAATCACATGGCTGTGAGGCATCTCCTTGCCAAGAAGGACGCGAAGCCTCAATTGATCCGATGGATCTTGCTGTTGCAAGAATTCGACCTCGAGATTCGCGACAAGGCGGGAAAACAGAATGTGGTAGCTGACCACTTGTCTCGCCTTCCTTCTGAAATCATCAACCCTTTTGGACACATCACGGAGCATTTTCCTGATGAGCACCTACTGGCTATTGGTACTAGGCTTCCATGGTTTGCTGATATAGTGAACTACTTGGCATCTCATCAAATCCCATCTGATTGGTCGAAGGCCAAGAAAGACAAATTGTGCTCTGATGCCAAGTATTACATCTGGGAAGACCCGTACCTCTTCTGCATAGGTGCTGACCAAATCATCCGGCGATGTGTCCCGGAGGGTGAAATCATTGATATTCTCTCATTCTGCCATGACCAGGCATGCGGTGGCCACTTCTCTGGGCACAAAACTGCATCTAAAATCCTCCAGTGTGGCTTTTACTGGCCCACCATCTTCAAAGACGCATACAATCACTGCAAAGCATGCAGTCGTTGCCAAACTTTGGGCAATATGAGCCATCGCGACATGATGCCTTTGCAGCCGATTCTCATATGCGAATCTTCAACATTTGGGGGATTGATTTTATGGGCCCCTTCCCTGTTTCGGACGACTTCGAGTACATTTTACTGGCTGTGGACTACGTGTCCAAGTGGATCGAAGCCATTCTGACCCGAATATGTGATCACAAAATCGTTATCAAATTCATTCATTAGAATATCTTCTCACGGTTCGGGATTCCTCGTGCAGTCATTTCTGATGGAGGGACCCATTTCATGAATGCTCAGTTCAGGTCACTGATGACCAAATACGGGGCGTCTCACCGAATCTCTACTCCTTACCACCCCCAGACTAATGGTCTAGCTGAGCTTTCTAATCGGGAGATTAAGAAAATCCTGCTGGTCACTGTTCGACCTGACAGGAAAGACTGGTCGTCTTGACTTCCGGAAGCTTTGTGGGCTTATAGGACCACCCACAAGACCCAATTAGGCATGTCTCCTTTTAGACTGGTGTACGGGAAGGCATGTCACCTTCCCGTCGAATTGGAGCACAAAGCCTATTGGGCAGTACGGAGTTGCAATTTAGATCTTTCTAAGGTTGGAACCCACAGAAAGCTTCAGATAAGCGAGATCGATGAATTACGCCTTGATGCGTACGAGAACTCATGAATCTACAAAGAGCATGTTAAAGCCTTCCATGTAAGCACATATCAAGAAAGACCTTTCATCCTGATCAGAAGGTCCTACTCTTCGATGCTCGACTCAAACTCTTCCCTGGGAAACTGCGATCCAAGTGGGTCGGACCTTATCTTGTCTAACATGTTTTTGGAAATGGAGCCGTTGAAATCAGTCCGCTTAGCCATAATTCTGAACCTTTCATCGTGAACGGTCATAGACTCAAACCGTTCATCGATGTGACCTATACAGATTTGACTGAGTCTTCATTTATCCTCCATTTTCCCTGAGTATATTGCGCCCAGCTGATGGTGTAAAACTCAGCGCTCAACGGGAGGCAGCCCGTCATTCTCTTTTGAAAAACCCAAAACCTTTTCTGATACCTCTTTTGCACTTAAGGTTCATCCTTTAGGACAACCGACTCCACCTCAAGTGCTTGCATTTGAGATTAGAAATCGTTCGCAACAGCCACCTTGACCCATCCACTCACCAAAACACCTGTACTAATGCATGAGCTAATCCGAATAAAAATCCTCCTAATTTACAATGAGGACATTGCAAATATTAGGCATGGGGGGTATATGAAAGTGCAAAGAAAATGTTTCAAATAAAGAAATTCACAAATGCCAAAAACACCATAAATTTTTTTTGAAAAAGAAGAATAAAATTAAAGGGAAGAAATTCTACAAAAGGAGGAGAAAAAGAACAAAATGACAAAAAGGAGCACAAAATGAAAGAAAAGAGATAGTCATTGGTAAGAAGTTAAGGAATTAACCTAAGTTCTAGACTACATTTAGAAAAAGAAATGGAAAGTGCACAGTAAGATTAGTAAGAACGCAAACTTTAGGCATTCTTGGATAGACTCTTAGTACCCATTAAGATCTAGATATTCCTCAAGAGGTTGAGGAGAATGAAAAGCTTAAGTATTAGGTTCAAGGCTTAGGGAGTATTCGACGTCGTTAACTAACTTTTGGTTTGTGGGACTCAGTAACCTAAGCACCAAAAAAAAAAATAAAATTGACACACACAGTCTGGTTCAGTAAGCATAACTATCAAAATCATGCAGAAGCGTTGAAAAATTTCTGAAAATGGCACCTAGAGTAGGAGCGGCCGATCAACATAAGTTGATTTGGACGAGTTCCCAGCGCGGAGAGATGGGAAAATCCCCTCGAAGATGCGTAACAAAATATCATCTCCTCGGTGCTTGTCTCTTAGGATATTTACACATCCTACTGGGGGCATGTAAGCACTCTGCTGGTTTAGATTCCATGGATGGCATCATCATGAAGTGTCAATTGCCAGGGTCTGAATTCGGCCACGGAACACTATGGACGGGATTATCTCGAAATCTCGAAAGCCAGGGTTCTGGGGGTTACCATGGGCGGTGCTATCTCGAAGCATTGACTGGCAAGGACTCTTGAGGGTTATGATGGGGACAAGGAATCTGATACAGATCATGTTGAGAAGCCAATCCTAAGCTAGAATTAAAAAGGAAAAAGAGAGAGAAAGCTCTCCAAACAAATAAATCTTCTACCTCTCTCTCTTACAAAACGCACTACGAGCTGAACCAAGGCTAAAATTATCTCAAGCATGGGTGCTTTAACCACGAAGTCCCATAAACCTTAGGATAGTTCCTGTGGGCCTTAAAAACCTTTGCTAAGGACTGAGGCTAGAAGCTAGACAGATCTGGATCTTCGTTAGTACTAGAGTACCTTTTAGACCTATGGTTGGCATTCTGACCTAATCAAGGTTACAAAAGAGAAAACATTTATCTAAACTCAATAAGAAATTCATGGTCTAGAACAAGGGTTGAAACCTTAAAATTTTGCTAAGGGACTAGTAAAAGCTAGGCATGGGGGTATGATGAGAGCCTCATCATGAACCCTAACTAACATAATTTAATCTAAATAACTGTAAAGAAGCTCCTACAAAACCTAAAGAGAAGCTTAACACAGAGAATTCTGAATTAAAGAATAAGATAAATCATAAGGGGTAAAACTGTAATTTTACCAATGCAGTGCGCAAACAGGGTAGCTAAGGGTCTAAACATAGGTAAAATAAGCTTAATAAGAAAGAAAGTGGGATGATCTGATCTGAAAGGGGTTATAGCAACTTTTGGGAATTAAATGACATCCTGTAACCCTAAAACAAACTTGCTTTAATTCACGAGGCTTGAGGCAGCATAAAAATCAACTAAACCCTCTAAAAATCATAGAAAAATATTCCCTAGGGTCTAGAACCTTCAATTTGACCTTTGCAACTATTTTGACCTAATTTGAGAACCATGCCCAATTTATCACTTAATTTGAGTTTTTACACAAATTGACCGGTCAAACATGGTCAAACCTAAAATTAAAATTCACCATTAAGTTCCTTAGGTTCAGATGAGGCTGGTACGAAAATTTGGGCCTTAGAGAAGACCATCTTGATTGACTTTACAAATTGGTCCTCCTGAATTACTTTTTGACCCTTACCTTTTGAAACCCTTTCAATTAGACCCATATCTTTCTCGTCGTCCTTTGCAGAACAGTCCTCCCTGCCATTTCTGCGCAGCGCCATACCTCCGACGACCTTGCGCGGAGGATGGCGCCGCGCAGGGCATGGTAGCCGTTCTCAGGAACGAATGGGGGGTTCCCTGCGTCATCCTCTGTTGCAAGGACCTGCCCTTGCCACGTGCGGCTGCCCATGCCTCTCGTGCGAACGCACGAAAGGCATGGGTGTCCATTTCCGGCCATACTCTGGTGAGACCTCCACGCCGATTCCTCGCGCTTCTCCCCTAGTCAACGCCTTTATAAGGAGAGGTAGGGTCTGCAGTCTCCTTCAAGCTAGTTCTGGCCAAGAATACCCTCCTCTTTCGTCTCCTCTCTCTTCGGTCAGATTGCCCTAAGCTTCCGGCGAACACTCCTCGTCGCTCTGCTGCCATACCTGCAGTAGAGCCTACTCTGCCTCGTCATCCCACGCTAGGCCGCACCAGCTGGCGTCCTCAGATCTCTTCCTCGTCGCCGTCACTCCTCCCCTGGGCACCTTCGTCCTCAGCTACGGCAGGCACGCGCCGGGTAGTCTCCCTCTCCCCCTTCGTCGACTAAGTAGGTAGAAATATTCTCCTTACTCCCCTCTCACTTTTCCCTTCTTGAATTAGTCTTTTAAACCCCTCGACTGCCACGACCACCTTCGTCTGCTCTGCCTCTGGCCACCATCTTCGGCGAGATCGCCCCACTTCCATAGATCCTTCCACCCCTCGCTGACAAGCTCAGAAGCTCCACCATCACTCCCTAATCAGTTTCTCCATCTCCATTGACCGCCAACACCTCTCCAGACCACCTCCCGAACACACCCATTCGCACGTACGTGGAGTGCCCTAGGCGCACGGCCGCAGGCACTCTCGCGCCTCGTCGACCCCCGCACCACACACGCCGCACTTCGGCGGACCTCCCTGGAACTTTTTGATGTGGTCGTGAGGCCGTTTGCGTGTTTCAGGTGTCACCCTCCTTGCCACCATTGACGCACAGGTGAAGCTGCTTCGCGAGCTACTCCAGGATGCAGCGCCCCAGGCCCCCAGGTCCAGCAGCTGCGAAACACCCTCACGCACACACTCGGGCTCGCAATTGGGGACGAGGGCCTCTGCCGCTGCCCCAATTAGTCAAGCCTTCCTCTTGCGGGCGCCTGAAATCGGAGGTGGGACTTTAGTCCCACCTCGTAAGTGTGTGGCCTCACGCCCACACTTAAATTGTTTTTGTGCTATCGGCTTATCGCCTCCGAAAGCACACGGGGTGAGGTCCCTCACCTATTCACCCGCCTCGTCCGCGGCACTGCCCACGTGGACCTGGTGACCCGACCCGACACCCTCCTGTGCACTCCTCGCGCTCCACCCACGCCGGTGCGCCTGGACCCGTGCACGCAACCCGACCCGATTACCCAGCTCTGGGAGAGCTTCCTAAAGAGAGAACTAGAGAGAGAGATGTGGGGAAGGGGTAGGGGGTAGTTTTGCACTGATGTTTGCGTGTGTGCACTGGAAAGAAGAAAGGAGAAGAGAAGCGGCAGGTAGGACTTAGCCGTAGCTGAAGGAAGAAGAAGAAAGAAGAAATAGAGAAAAAGAAGAAAAGAAGAAGCAGGCGGAAGAAGAAGAAAGAAAAAGGAAGGAAGCTGAAGGAAAAGAGGAGCGGCACTGTAGCAACCGAGTCGTTAAGCCGTCTGAGCGCTGAATCAGGCGTCGGCAAAAGAGGAGAGTCAACAGCTGTTGAGAAGAAGGAAGAAGAAGGAACCGCAGCTGAAAAAGAAGAAAGAAGAAACAGAGAAGAAGAAGAAGAATGAAGAAACAAAGAAGAAGAAAGGAGGACTTAGTAGAAAAGAAAGAAGAAGCCTCTGCAGCCGTAGAGAAGAAAAGAAAGAAAAGAGAAGCAGAGAAGAAAGAAAGTAGGGAAAGAAGACAAGCAGAGAAGAAGAAAAAGACAAACTCCCTCTCTCTCTCTCCTTTGACTTACTTTTTTTTTGTAAAACATTATATTGTGAATTCATATGCTTCTAGAATTATAGTTTGCTCCCTGAGTTCAACCTCGGGAATCTTTCTATTCCGAGTAATAAATCATATTAGACTGGTAACGATTCTTCTAATATACTACAACACATATAATAACACATCAACGACAAGAAAGCTGTCACCACATTACACCTTTTCTGCTTTGCTTAAATATTCATGAAATAATGCTATGATGTGCTGATTAGTGCATTATTTGGATTGTAGGCACTAAGAAGCTTAGGAGATGGCCTGAAGCTGGATCTGAAGCAGAGAAGAAGCTAGAGTTGCAGTAGAGCTGGATCAGAAGGCCTGGAATAAAGATGAAGAAATATTATAGGGATGAGGTATACTACCTTACTAGTGAAATTTTAATGTAGGAATTAAATTATGAACATAGGACCTTTCTTGGCCTTAGGATAGCCATAGAGACCTTCCTAAACCCTAGCCACCCTTAGATTAGGTCACCTTAGCCTAGGATACCTCAAAACCCTCATTCTAGCCCATATCTAGACGTCTAGGCAGGTTGCTAGACGTCTAGAACCCTTAGACACCACCCGTAGACCTAGAACCCAATTCTGCTAGAATATTAGACACTTAGACACGTTGTCAGACGTCCAATTTCTACAAAATTCCAAGACAGAACCTTAAATTCACCTTGATCCAACTTTGGACATCCAAACTATAGACTTAGAGTTCTAATTTTGAAATATAAGTCGCCTGACCATTAAATCAGACGTCTAGAACCCCTCTTGAGTTACTGTTTTTGAAATCAAGCCTAGATCTTGATTTCCTAAGCCCCTAAACCCAATTCTAAAATTAAGGACACCTACCCCTTCCATCTCTCTTCATCTCTTCCTTTCTCTCCTTCACCACCTTTAAGGCTTTAGAGAGAGCTTGTCCCAAGCCCGGGATACTCCTCTAGAGTAGAAAATAAATATTTTTTCTCACCTCTCACCCCCTTCGTGGAGCATCTTGTGGTCGTCCTCTCATCACCTTTGGGAAGTAGATCCTCGCCGCGACGCCATCCCAGCTCATCCTCCTTCCTTCGACTCCCTTCTTTTTTGTCCAGCTTCCCGCCATATTCATCCGGGGCGTCGTCAGAGCGAGTCATCCTCCGAGCGATCATCGAGAGGGATTCTTCTCACCTCTCTCTATCTTTTTGCTTTCTAGTGTAGTTTTCCGCTTTCTTATCTATAGCAAACTCATTGAGATATACATTGATGTTCTCTCTCTCTCTCTCTGTTATTTGTAAGTAGATTAGTTAGATTTCATCTATTTGATCTCTTGCCTTATACAATATCAAAAAAAATTGCAAAAGATAAAAACAAAAAAAAGAAATAAAATCGAAGCGCAGATTTCAAAACCAAATGTTTGCCTCCCTGTGTTCTACCTGAAACTCACTTCGAGTTTCGGTATAAATTTTACTAGTAGCAATATTTTGCGACTACGATGACGGGTTCTCCAAAAACCTGATTTTTCTCTCGCGAATTTACGCTCATCACTATCCCACGCCATGTAAGTTGGGGGGAGGGGGGGAAATAGCTTTAAATAGCATATTTCCTCCATCGTTTGATTAACTTTTATTTTTCCTTATTTCAGCTTTTGGGTGGTTCGTCCATCCGGACACCCCTAGGCGGCAACTTAGGAGTTCCATACACAGTGGGTCCCGACGTGGGGAGGCAGGGGACAAGCCCTCAGAGCGGGGTGAACGGAGTGGATCTTCTTGCCCCAAGGAGGGAAAGAGGAATGAGGTGGCAGGCGACGAAGAAGGGGCAGAGGTCCCCCTTAAGCGCCTAAGGAGGAAGCTCGCTACAACTCCTCCAACGGGAGTCAACGAGGCTCGTTCCTTTGAGCCTGGGTGGGGATGAAGCATCGATGCCTTAGCAGAATTGCCTTTCCCATTTGCCCTGCCTGAACCAATTGTTTTTGGTGACTTCCCGCTTGAGGCCCCTGTTGAGGTGGCTGAGAAGGGGAGTGTCGATTTTCCCATCCGTTCGAGTGGTTCCTCGAGCACCTTTGCGATGCTGGCGCATGAGGCGGCAACAATCGGGGGTTTTTTGGGTGGCAGCACCTTCGATCGACCGTATTGCAGGCGAAGTTTTATTGGGGTGCGAGTGTTGGTGGACCTCTGGTTGGGGGGGTCTGGGGATGATAGGGTAAACCGTTAGGTCCATAAAGGGATCCACACTGGAGGGGATCCATGAAGATCTTGTACCTGGCCGGGAGCTTTGGCTTAGGTGGGCTCTTCCAGCAGTGCCTTGAATGTGAGAGGCAGGTGCTCCTACATCTGCAGGATGCCCTATTTTGGGCTACCTCTCGTTCGGAGGGATGAACTTCAACCACGTTTTCTTTTATTGTTTACACATGGTAAGTTTTCTCCCTCGTTATATCTTTGCTTCTTGCTTTTGTAAAGTATTAAATCTCAAATTCCCATCACTGCTCTTTGATAGGTTGAGACTCTTGGGGCCTCTTTTGTCTTGGCTAGCAATGTGTCGTTTGACGTCGCCGAACCCAGTGCCCCCACCAAGGTAGTCTATATGGCCGCAAAATGGGCCATGACTGCTAAGACTGAACAGAGGAACTTTTCCTGTCTACTCGAAGAGGCTATCACCGCCCACGAGGAGGAGAAAGCTGCTGAGGAGGCTACCAAGAAGCTTCACTTGCAGAAACAGGTAGCCAGCCAAGTGTCCCGGCTGCAACAGGAGTTGAAGGTGGCCTGCTTGGGCCTGAAGAGAGTTGGGTACTTAGCCAGGAAGCTTAAGGAGAGTCACATCAACATTCATAAGAGAGATCTTATGTAGTTACGAGACTTGTTCGAGTGACTGTAGACTTTTTATAGCAACATACTTTAGCTAAAGGAGGAAGTGTCGGTGCTTAGGGTTGCCCATTCCTCGATCGTGGAGGGATACGAGGAGACTCTTAAAGAGGAGTGCCATTGCCTGGGCATAACTATTAATGACCTTGCCAATCTAAAGGCAAGTCACGAGAAGGCGGAGGTAGTCGTGGAAGGCCTGAGAGGTAACCTTGCCAAGGCCTTGCAGATTGTAGAGGACAGGGACAAAAGGGTGCTAGAGCTAGGAGTACTACCTAACCGGAGCTAGACCCCGAGATGGTGATGGAGTTCTTCGCCTCTGACTCATTTATGGAGGAGAGCCAGGACCTCGTCTTAAAGGAGGCTGGCAAGTACACCCTGGCAGCTGTGCAGGCTTTGTTGGAGGGCAAGCATACCACCATAAAGGAGTTATGCAACTAGTCTATGGACCAGCTCTTGTCTGAGTTCGATCGTCAGAAAGCTGAAAGTCTTATAGTGGACAAGGTTCCCATATTGCTGCCTGAGGACTAGCCGGGAAGCTCGACTCTTGAAGAGGAGGCAGATAAGTTGAGTTCGTCAGGAGTCGCAGAGTAGCCTTCATGCCCAGTTAGCTCGTTCTATGTAGCCTCTTCGCCCCCTTTGACTCCTCGGGTTGATCTCCCCGAGGACTTTGACTGAAGTAGTTCGATCCTCTTCGGTGTTGTTGTTTTTCCACTTTTTCGTCTTTTTTCCTTTTTTTATGGGCCATTTGATGGGAATGGCCTTTATTGGAAGATGTAAGGAAAATGTTGGGAAGCAATGAAAGAAATTCTCTTTTATTTTCTCTCCTCTTTCTTTTTTCTCATACATGGTACATTCGTGAATTGCTCGCATGCCAAGTTCGAGGAATTGGCTTGTCGCCTAGGGTTTGCAACTCATAGAAGTTGCCTGGGCTGTCTTTGCGAATTTTGTAAGGCCCCTCCCATGAGGCATCCAATTTTCTACTTGAGTTACTTGGCATGGAGAATTCACTCTTTCGTAGGATGAGATCTCCTTCGAAGAAATTCCACTTACAGACCCGCCTGTTGTAGGTGACCGCAGTCGACCCTTAGCTCATCCACCAGGTGCAAGGCCAAGCGGACTTGATCATCGTTAATGTCGGGGTTGTATAATTGTGTCTGATATGTGGGAGAGACTGTCTCTATAGGAAGTCGGGCTTCCATGCCGTATGGAAGAGCAATCTTTATTTTTGATAAAAACTTTAACATAAAATGACGTGTCATTGTATTTAATTGCGTTGTAGAAAATCACTTTTCAAAACATTTTAATTCTCAGAATCTAACCACGAAAATAGTTATGTCATCTCCACAGAGAGGAAATAACCTATTAGACTAGTAAGTAGTACTTTGTTTATTCGGAAATCTCAATGGGTGTGCATACTAGTTATTGCAATTCATTCTCAACATAAGTTAGCATTTATGTAATTACCCAAGAATATAGGAAGGTTACATACAAAATCACTACTATGGAATACGTGAATTGTAATCTTATTACTGACAAATATAGTCAATATGAATCAAATCCGAACTCGTTCCCTATAACCAATATCCCATATGCTATCATTTATGAGATGAATGCAACTATATGTAATTCAAATAAACACGAGGGATATTCATGTAAATTTACTGTAATATATTAAATAGATAAATAAGTGAATAGTAGAAGTTATAATGGCATTAGTGGTAAATTTTAATGTGGCTTGCACTGTTGAGAAACCGAGGAAAAGTTTCCCTTGCTCGCACGCGCGGAGGAGGGGCTTGTTGGTCGTGAGTCTCGGTGGAGACGTGCGGGGGGAGAGGCTCTCAACAGTGGTAGTGGCACTATCGAAGGTGGCCAGACGTGGTCGGACGGTGGAGGAAAACATTGGCGACGGCAGGTGGTGTTTGCGGGCGTCGTGGAGGGCGGTTGGAGGTGTGGACAGCCTCGTGAGGGTGAGGCGAGGTCGATGGCGTTGACGGAACAAAGTTTCATCGTCGGGAGTGGCGGTTTCATGGAAGGGGGCGGTGTCGGTGATGGGTTCTTCACCCCCTGCTAACGGAGGAGAGGGGCCGGGCGTGCTACATGGACGCGATGGCACGCGTGCAAGGGTGTGCGAGGGGATGTGCTGCTGCACACGCGCATGGCTGGTGGTGCTTGTAGGCATCGTGGAGGGTGGATGGAAGTTGGGTAGCAGGGAACGAGGGTGGAGAAGGTGAAGAAGAAAATGAAGAGGAAGGAGAAGATGGATGGTTGAGGGGGGTTATGTGCGGTAGTGTTGTGGCTGCACACTATCACCGTGCAACCGGCGAGAGGGAGAAAGAGTAGAGGTGCATCACGCCTAAGCCACGATGCTCGCAGTGTCCACGGTGAAGGAGGAAGGAGATCCCCGTTAGGGGGTGAAGAAGACCGCCCTTGGGTGGGCGCGGCTTTCCTTTTTAAACAAAAATCTCCTCAGTTTCCTTAGGCCGCAAGTGTCTCCAACCACTTGCGACGATCGCAAGTGGTTGGAACGGCAGATAAGCACGGACGGTTCTTCATCAGACATCTAATTATCACTCCAGACATCTTAAAAAATGTTGAAGCAAGAGTTTGTGATGGTAATTCCCAAACGTTCGACCTTGTCCCCGAACGTCTTATAGGCGCAAAAATGGACCTTTGAACTCTTTCATCTAGCCTGCATTCATTAAATCAATTATGTTACCATATCATATGTTATTAAGTGTAAAATTGATGCAAAAAATTATATGCAAACTAAGATGAATTGCAATATAATTCCTAATCAATTAACAAATAATAATAATTAATTAGAAAGTACTTAGGCCAAATAATGGTCAACGAAGGTAGACTTATCAAATGCCCCCATGCCTAAATCTTGCTAGTCCCGAGCAAAAGTGAAAAACAATAAAAGTAACCAAAAGATTTCTTCTTCCCTTATTCCAAAAATTTAGAGATCCAGACAAAAGTGAAATAATATTAGCCTAGGTAACGGATCCAAGTAAAAAATCAACTTACATTTAAAGCTCGTGCTTTATCGTTGATAAAATTCTACCGGGATAGGCAACTACTTCCCTTGGGGATAAAGCAGAAAGTAATCTGTAATTTGACCCCGGCCTTCAGGCTTATATAAGAGATACTAGTTGAATGGATTCGTATTTGACGACACACACTTATCTGGTGATACATGTACTCTAGTACTGCAGACTCTAACTCTTTAGACTATCAAATGAGTGAACTTAGATAGAGGCTAAACAACTGTGCTCTCTTGATGTTTCTTTGTGCTCACTCTTTTCCTTCTTTTCTTTTTGAGATCACAAACCTTACTAGAATTTGTAAATGTACTCACTGTTTGGTGGCCTCACATGGCATTCTCACTTCAATTAATGTCCTAATAACCTTACAACTAAGTTAGAGGGCTTCAGCCAGTATTTGGGCGATTAGAAATACTAAAATGTAGGTAAGGGTCATATTTGGTGGATCGCAATGGGTATTTTTTTTACCTCAAAAAACATCGTCACATAATGAAAAGTGATACGAAGATAAAATTATAAACTTGAACTCTTTTATTTTTCTTTTCTCTCTCTCTCTCTGTTTTTTTTCTAAATGTTAATGTTTCTTCTTTTTTTTTTCTTTTTTTTTATTTTTGTTTTTTTTTCAAACTACTAATGCAAAATGACACATACTTTTATTTATGAGGCATTATTAGGAATGATGATGGTCAAGAGGATATGGTGTGGGTTAATTGATGGAAGTGCCTACTCTTGACAGCAGGAAGGAATGGATAGGACAATCGTAATTCTGACCTTTAACATTACTACCCTCCTTCAGCCAACAACTCTATGAAGGATGGTCGTAACCATCCACAATAATCATAATTTTATTTGGACTCAATCTCTGTGTATCTGCCTTCTTTGGTGACTCTTGGGAATTCACATAATGTACGCACACAGGAACAGAGAGCGAAAACTTTGCCTAACTCTGAGGTATCCTCATCTAATTGTCCAGAACTTAAGAGTTCTTGCACTAGACTTAGCGTACCAGTAGTCTCTCTACTTCCTTCTCACAAATAATAGGTGGATCTAATAGAAGATAGTATGCCTGCCTCCCTATTAACTGTTCAGTAGACTAAAAATGTTTATTTGTTTTCTTCAAGGATCCATTACCCAGTCTATGTGCAAGTGAAGTAACTGTACTGGATTCTAAACTTAAGAAACAATTTTAGAAGAAAATCTTTAATGACACCTCCTTGAAAAAGATTTTCTGCTAGGGACTAACTAATTCAGCTCAAGAAAAGAGTGATTTTTTTTTTTATGCTAATGCACCTAACCTAAATGCATGAATACTGCCTAAAATTGCAAAATGCACCTCCCATGCCTAAATCCTGCAATGTCCTCATTGTAAAATTAAAATAGGGGGGAGAAAGGAAGGAAATCCCTTGATGATGGTGTTATTCTAAACGTTGGGTTGCCTTCCAACAAGCGCTGCATTTTCTGTCGGTAGCTAGACTTATTGGGAACCTATAAGTCTAGTTCCAAACAGAAAGTGCTAGGCCCTTAAAATATGCGTAACAACGCGGGCCTAGAAAATAGGTAGCCATGGATGTTGGCGAGCTGATGATGTAGCGTGATTCCAAATACTCGCCGGAAGACTTGAAAACAGAGACCCTCGTAGGCTACATGGGGAGGTCTAGGAATAACAAAAGAAACATGAAAAAGGACCTTCCGAAACGGAATAAGTGGAGGATAACAAGGGTCCTCTAACGCAATAAGAGTTTTAAAAGATATAAACATAATAATTTCAAACCCTTGAATGGCGAGACTAAAAGTACAAGCATCAAATAAGTGATGATAGGGGTGTGGTTCCCTTGGGGGTAGCTTGCCAGAGTTCAAATAGGTGATGATAGGTGTCATCCATGATGTGGTTGTTCAATTATCAACGTTCTGGGAGCGAGTACTGTTGGCTCCTTTAGGGTTTGGAGATATATATCTTCTTCCTACTCGAACAAGATTGTTGAGGCGAGGTGGCCCAGAGCGTCTGCCAAAGGGTTGTCGGATTGGGATACCCGACTAATCGAGATTATCTTGAAGTTCGACAACTCCATGACCTTGTTAGCATACAAGATCATATTTGGATCCTTGGCTTGTACTTGCCATTGACTTGATTGGCGACCAACTGGGAATCCATATATTTTTCCTACTGTGAGACACCCCTTAACTTGGCCACCCGGATGCCGACTAGCATGGCCTCGTATTCTACCGCATTGTCGGAGGTGAGGAAGATAAGTTTAATGGCGTACTTATGAGTAGTGCCATCTAAGGCGGTCAAGGCTATGCCTGTTCCAGATCTGGCTGTCATGGATGAGCCGTCTACATACAACCTCCATGGCAAAGTAAGGGAGGCATCTGGGTTTGTGAACTCTGCTACAAAGTTCGCTTGGACTTGACCTTTGATCGATCTCCTTGGCTGGTACTGAATATCGAGCTCCGCCAATTTTATGGCCCATTTAATATATCGTGTGGACCCAGTGGATTTATGCAGCATTCGACGTAGAGGGTAGTCAGAAAAGACTATTATTGAATGGGCTCGAAAGTATGGGTGTAGCTTTCTAGTGGCAGTCACCAAGGCTAGCTCGAATTTCTCGATTACAGTATACTTAGCTTCTATGCCTTGATAGGTTTTGCTAATGAAGTATGTTGATCGTTGCCCCCTTCTCGTTTGCCGACTAGAACAACGCTGATGGCATACATGGAAGCTGCCAGGTACAAGAAAAGAGACTCCTCAGTCTTGGGAGTCGTTAGGATGGGAGGACTTTTAAGGGCTTTCTTCATTTGCTCTAAAGCTTTTTGGTAGTGAGGAGTCCAATGGGCGGCGGTATAGCCTTTGCCCATTTTTATACATTCAAAGATGGGAAGGCATTTGTTAAAAGATCAAGACAAGAATCGGCCTGAAGAGGCGATCTTGCCGACTAATGACTGCATCCCTTTCAAAGTACTTAGTGGTTCCAAAGCCATGATTGCTTGAATTTTTTGGGGTTGGCTTCTATTCATCTGTTAGAAACCAGGAACCCTAGGAATTTTCCCGTTGAAATGGTAAAGACACATTTATTGGGGTTCAGGCGGAGGCGGGTGTCTCTTAAGACATGGAACACCTTTGCCAAATATTCTAAGTACCGTGGGAAATTCGATCCCTTCACCAACATGCCATCAATATACACCTCAAATGATTTTCCTATTAAATGATAAAAAATCATATTTACAAGGCACTGGTAAGTTGCTCCAGCATTTGTTAAGCCAAAGGACATGACTGTATACTAAAATAGACCCCTATCTGTTATGAAGGAGGTATGAGGTCAATCTATTGGAGCAAGGCTTATTTGATGGTACTCGCTGTAAGTGACATCGAGAAATGCGTAAAGATAACTCATTCGTTGTAGCAAGTGTTTATAACACCAATTTTAAAGAGAAAATGGAACGGTGAGTCCAAATGTCGATCTCAGGGAGGCATGAAATCGGATCAATTAATCCCTTAATTTATTTCCACATGATGATTTGTTTGCTTGCGTGAAAAGAAATAGAGAGAGAGGATAGGGTTAGAAATCCATAGGAAAATATGATTGCTAACTAGCTATGTAAGAAAAGAAGCCAGAATAATATCATTAATAAAGATATGGAATGGTAGAACCTTGATTGGAATAACAAGACAACAATTATGATAATGAAATTTATTATATTGCATAAGCAAAAGCATCTTGCAAATTCTAACAATAAAGCTAGAGGAATGGTTGAACAAACATAAACATTAAGCTTAGGAAGAATAAATGCAACAAATGGAAGGATGTCGAAGCGGCCACAGTGGTGGATGGGCTTCCTTCGATGGCTCGGTGGCTCCAAGGGCTTGGTCTGAGCTCTAAAAGGTGGTGGGATCGTGCTTGCTAGAAGATGAGAAGAGATGATGATGAATGGAGGGGTGTAAGCCTTTCTATAATGGAGGAGAGGGAGCTAAAATAGGTATGGACCAATTAGCAACAGCAACGACGTCATTGTAGCTGTGCCGTAATCATCGCTGTAGCCCAACTCATGCACCCGTTGACTCCTACTCGTACACAGTTGCCATTGCACGCTCGCCGTTAGATGCGTTCCGCGAATTGCCAATGGAGGGCCATGTTCGCACGAGAGCATGTGCTTTAGATTGCGCGGATCACGCGCGTACGATCGGGCGTGATCGTGCGGACAGTTGGATGGCGTTCATCATGCCTGCGGATCGGTCGCTTCTCAACCGTTCAATTTCGATCAAGAAGTCCAATTTCGCTGCCCTTCGCGTGCTGCGCAATTGAGCCTTTGTGAGGGCTCGAATGTGCGCCTGCCATGCGTGGGTTGAGGCATCGACTATGTGCTATGCCCACTGCTTTGTCTCGTTTGTGAATTAACGTGCACGCATTCTCAGCCGTTGGATCAAGATCCAACGGTCGGGATCGCTTGAAGAAGGTGCGTTTGAGGAGAGCGATGAGATGCTAGTGGCCGTTGGGCGGCCTGGATGGTGCCATGTGGCACCATTTGGGCCGTCCATCGTCCTTCCTTAATACCGTATGCTGCAGGGCTCCGATTGAGATGGTTCTTACTTCGTTGGATTGCATTCGTCAATCCGGATTCATCTGTGCAGTCTGATTACTCATCTGAGATCTGTTTTAATATGCACTTGTATACATTGTCATTAGACATTAATTTTAAGCAACCTTAATGCAGAAATAACACAATATGCATGTATTGCTCCTAGACCCACTTTAATATGATATTCATGCATATGCACCCTCGAAATTGACTCTAATTGATGTAATTAATGCTATTATTTGTAGAGTCATCAGTAAGCATCCAAGAATGACAAGTGGGAATGACTGATGCAGGAATCCACTAGAGCATCGACCCTAGGTAAGGGGAACTCGTCTTTTGGTAGGCTTCATTCAGGTTGGTGAAGTTTACGCACATTCGCCACTTGTCGTTTGCCTTCTTCACCATGACCGTGTTGGACAACCATGCCGGGTACAAGGACTCTTCAATGAAGCCAGCTTCCAAGAGCTTCTGGACTTCCACTTTAGTACCTGCTACTACTCGGCTGGCTTATGCCTGCGTGCCTGTTTTACTGCCCGAGTGCCCACTTGAATATTGAGGTGGTGTTGAATCAGGGATGGATCCACTCCCAGCAAGTCATTGGCGGACCACACGAATATGTTTGCATTGGCCCTTAGCAAAAGTAGTAGTTCTTGAACTTTGGAGGGATCAAGGTTCACCGCAACCCTAACGAGCTTAGTTGCGTCATCAAGGTAGAGCTATATAGCCATGGCTAAAGAGCCCAATTGAAGCTCTGAAGTTGCTGGCGGATCAGCCAGATTTGTTTCCTATTGAATTTCCTAGACCTGGCTTCTCTTCTTCCTCCATCTTTGTGGCTTGGGGGGCCTTGGCTCCATGGACTGCTCCAACTCGATCCGAAGGAGTTCGCGCCCAGCCGTTTGATCCCCATTCACTATCCCACTCCTCGAGGAGTTTGGAAGCTCATGAACTGGAAATAAGAGGAAGGGATCAGACGGGAAGCATGAGTTGCTTGGCGGCCGATAATGCCGTCAAACTCTGTTGTCAACCCGGCCACAATGAAGGTGGTCGTTCTATTCAAGTGCCTGTCTCCATCTCAAATAGATAATAGCAAGCTAATCTCCCCTTTTGGCATCACCTTGTGATTTTCGAATCCTGTGATTGGGTGAGTTGAAGGGGAGAGGTGTTTTTCTTTGAACCTTAACTTGAGCAATGTCTTCTAGAATAGAACATCCACTGCACTTCCTTCATCCACCAGGAGCTTAGGCTGGAGTTGCCCTACCAACAGGAAAGTCACTAGGAGTGGGTTTGTACGCTCTGCCGGGTTAGGCATGGCGGCGAATAGCTTGGAGGCCACTTGTTTGACAGTACCTCTCTCTCCCCACTGAAGGGTGAGAAACGCACCATGGGGCATCCACTCAAGATGACCTCGACCTCTGCACTCGTTGATTTAGGCGATGAGAGGTGAGCATTCTAGGGTAATGCTGCCTTCACCATTAGAACTTGATGGTGGTATTCTGCGGGGGGGAGCTAGGGGGACACTGCTTGCTCAATATGACAAGCTTCAAACCTGTCTGGCTCCTGGTCTACCACAAAGATCATGTTGACTGATAAACGTCAGTTTATCATCATTCTTATGCCTTAAAACAAACCTAGTTCTTAGGGTTTTGACTTCGCAAACAGGTTTCTGGGTTGCATTTAGGAATTCTCCTAGGTTAAGCATGCATTGCATAGTTTTTGTCATTTTAATGTATTTATTTGAGTGTCAAGGATAGGCAGAGAGTCAGATCCCATAAACCCTGGCACTTTGGAAGGCAGAAGATGTAGAGGAAGCTCAAATTTAGTTGGATTCCAGCTCTAGTTAGTTGAGGCTAGCTTATTTCAGTTGGATGGTAGCTTAAGCTAGCTCAACTAAGTTGACTTTAGCTCATTCCAACTCAATCTAGTTGTGGCTAGCTCATCTCAGCTCCATTTAATTCACCTTAGCTGAACGTGAGCTTAGGCTAGCTAAACTTAGTTTATCCCAGCTCCTCTCAGTTCCATCCAAGTCTTGGAAGCTCTACCTAATTAGTGTTAGCTACTGTCATCAACTATTCAAGCCTAGTTAGCTAAAGAAGTTCTCAACCAGCTCAGGTCAGCTGAACTCCAGCTCTCGAAGACTCAGATCAACTCAACTTAGTTGAGTTGGCTTGACCTAAGCTAGCTACCTCAGCTAGCTGAGTAGTTTTCGGGAAGACCAGCTCTAGCTCACCTAAGCTCCAGACCAGAAAAAGCCAACTTAGATTAGCTTAGTTTAGCTGCTAGCAAAGAACTAGCTAGCTTAGCTAGCTACTGAGCTCCACTTCAGCTATCTTTAGTAGCAGTCTACTCCGACGAACCTCGTTGCAGCTCCATTCAACTTCTCATCAACAAGCCCTAGCTTCTCTACTTCCTCCTCCACTCTTTTACTAGCTAAGCTAGCTCAGCTCCTACTCACCTACCATGGCCAACCTTAACCCTAAACTCCACCTAGTTAGCTCCACCAACTAGCCCTACCTAAAGTCCACCTAAGCTACCTAGTCCTATTCTATTATGGCACCAACCTTAGCCACCTTTTCACCCTTCTCCACCACCAAAAGGCACCACACTATTGGTGCCAAAAACCCCTCCCATAACCACCTATTTCAACACCAATTGTAGTCCCCATCTCCACCCTTCATCCACCACCAACCCTTATCTCAACCATCCAATTTGGTGCCAAGATTAAACTTTCTAGAAGGCCTTCAATTTGGCGTCAACAAAGGTGGCAACCACCATTTGGACGACCACCTTTCATTCATTAACTACCCCCTCAGCAACCTTTAGGATGGCGCCAACCATCTTCCCCCCTTTGGATCACCTAACCACCACCAAAATCCCATCCACCAATTCCCACGCCAACCCCCTGCTCTCTACACCTATATATGCCCTCCATCCTACTACCAATTAAGACACCCTTGGCTACATAATTCCTGACGCATAAACGACCTATAGCCTACCTATACTCGACCAAGAAAGAAGAAGAAGAATGGAGGATTAAGGGGTCACACGTACCTCCTTGGTGCCTTCCTCCTTCTATCTTCTTCCTTGTGCCCAAGCCAAGGAGGATACTACAAGGGGACGGCCAGGCAGAGGAGGAGCAAGGGTGGTGTACGTCCACCTTGAGGAGACAGGGGTACACCCATCTAGGGCTTACCAGGAGGAGGGTGTTTAGGAGGACGAGTACTCTTCAACTACGGGGCAACCAGAGTTGGAGTGAGGACTCCATAGCGGCATCATCTTCATCTACTAAGCCTTCTACTTTTCTTCTTGCATTTATTTCATCTTTTGCTACATTAGCTAGTTGAACCTTTTGCGAAGATTACAAGTGTGCACTCCTTCCCACTTGTGAGCTCTCCAGCTTTGTAAATAGATTTCAGTTCTATAAAAGCTTTCTTCTACATTTTTGGATTTGTGGTTTGTTTCTGTATCTTTACCCTTCCATTACTCCAAGTCACCTATACTTAGAGTGAGTTGGAAGAGTAGAGTACTTGGTTGTTTCACTCGCTTTCCTGCTTCTTCACAAATTACCTTTGGTGTGCTTTTGGCCTATTCAAAATCCAAAAAAATTACATATATAAAAAATCGAAAAGAGAGATTTTCCTTACCAACCAAGCGAGAGTACTTCACTCGCAATTCGCCTCCCTTAGGATGACCCGAATACTCCTCGAGTACTCGGTATTTACAAATTTTAAAAGTGATCGAATTTCATGCATTACAACGACAAAAATCCATTTTTGCATATCGTGTGATTTTCACCATCATTGATCCCTCAGAGTTGTTGGAGATTCTCCTTGTGGTACTCCTTCATACCCTCCGTAGGCCTCTTACCTTTGTCTTGACCTTCACTTCGTTTGACGAAATGGGCCAAGTTTTCATGTCGGATCTGAGACCCAATTTGATCATGCAAATCCTGGTAGTCCTTTATGGTGTGCCCTCGAGCCTAGTGGTACTTCCAATAGGGCTTGGTATCAGCATTCTTCTTTAGAGGCTTTGGCGTGGGTAGGAAGTCTTTGTTGATAGATGATGGTAGCACTATCATTGGTGTTAATGAGACTAACTTAGCCTAATTACAGTAGTAAATGCTCCTTAATAGTTATCAGAAGATCATAACTCTGTTCTAAATTGAATAAAAGAAGACAGGAAATCCCGTTAATTCTATTGGTTTAACACCTAATCACCAGTGCAGATTAACTGAATGGTTAATTATTGGTCAAATAAACTTCAAATTCTAAGAAGTGGTCTCACACTGACTGAAACAGGGTTTTTCGCATTTCGAGAATTATTTTATTAATAATAATCTTAAAATCAGCCTCACTTCAATTAAACAGGTTGTGGAATTAATAAATGTAATCTAAACCTCCTAAAAAATATTTAAAAATATTTTAAGAGGTTTAGAACCTTCATTTTGACCAAAGGAACCCTTTTTAATAAAAAACAAATACTTAGGAGAGAATTTATTTTATTTTGGGCTTTTGTGTAAATTTTCCAATCAGACTTAGTCAAAACTCAAATCTAAGCTCACCATTAGATACCTTGGGTCAAAATTAGGTTAACCCCAAAATTTGAACCTAATTAGAATCCATCTTGACCCAATTTGCATTTTAACCCTTAAGTTTCTATTTCTCACACAAACACCCCTAAGTTTCAATTTGTATTACAGATAGGCCCCTACTTTTTTTACCCCTCTTGCACAAAGGTGCTCACCACCTTCTTGTTTCCTAAACATACAACAGCAGGAATAGAATCCCACCATCGTGGGGTTTCTTTCAAAGATTTGGTCAACGAAATATTGATCAAATCTCCCAAAATTTGGCAAGGTTGATCTGGAGATCATGCCACGTCTGAACCTCTCCTTGAAGTCAATCTTGGTCGGAATCATCTCCTTCGACTCCAATTTCACGAGCTCAAGAACATGCCAAATCCTGAGCTAAACAGGCATATTTTGGCTTGCTTGAGTTGCAAACCTCTCCTAAATAAAGCTTCCCATATTTCCAAGCTCAATTCTTGCTCGATTTGACCGGAAATCCACTCTTTTTCCTCCTCTCTAGCCAAACTCTGACGCACTACTGGAGTTGCTCGAAACCCCTTCATCCCCTTCTACCACGTACAATAGGTAGAGGGGTTCTCTTCCCCGTTCCTCCATGAAGCTCCACACGGAGTTTTGGCCTTCGATTCCCCCTCAATCACTTCGGCAGCTTGTCTCCTTCTTCGTCGTCGGTGTACCATTGGTGACCCTACTCCCATCTTCCTTTCCTCAAATTAGTATAGGACTTTCCCTCCTTACCACCTCAATTTCCACTCAAGAGCTTTAGGGCTCCGTTCATCAACCTTATCATCTTCTCCAACTTCGACTATCACCACCATGACCACCTTCACCGCTGACCACATCCGCTTCCCTCTCACTTAAATTGAGTGGGGAAAAGGCTTCCCCTCACCCCCACAACGGTTTTTTCCCCTCACCCCCATAATGGTTTTGCCCAACTCAATTTACCCTCACATCACCTCCATCATCCTCTTCAACCACGGTCACTAGAGCTACACACATCTCCATCGGCCGAACACCACGCACCACAAACCACCAAATCACCGCCACGGTGACCTTTGCCTCACCACGGAGAAGCTCTCTACATATTTAATTGGGGCCACAGGGCTATTTTCTTCTTGCAGGAACTTTGCTGTTGCCAGTCATCTTCTCCATCTCCAACCGACGTTGACCGACGATCAATCACCTCGTCATCACGTCCAATAGCTGCGGACTAGCTGACGTCGGAAAACATGTAAGGATAAGTTTTTCTTTGTAGCATGCATTTGAGACATCAATTTTGAAGAGAATAATTGAAAGTGAGTACGAGTGTCAAACACGAGGAGGTGTGGAATTGGATCAGTTAGTTGCTTAATGTCACAAGTTATTTTAATCTGTTTGCTCACGTAGAGAGAGAGAGAGAGAGTATAGGGTTAAAAAAATGATTCACGGTAGAGTGAAGTTTGCTAACTACACTTTGGCGAAATCATGCATCATTCCAGCAAACGTACTACAAATAGATGAATGGTTAAGGAAATGCAAACTATAACTAAGGAGAAGCAAGTGCGAGAAGAGCGTCGAGGCAGCCACAGCGGTAGAGGGACTTCCGTCAGTGGCTCGACAACTCCAGGGGCATCTTTTGAAGCTAAATGGACATGGACATGTGCTAGGTAGAAGCTAGGAAGAGGTGCAATGCAATGGAGGACCTTAGAGCTATTTATAATGGAGGAGAGGTGGCCAAAATAAGTATTACACCATTAGCGACAGCCAGGACGTCATTGTAGGCTAGCTGCAATCGTCACTGTATCCCAGCTCACGCACCCGTTGGCACACGCGCACGCCTAGCTGCCATCACAAACGACCTGTGTGCTCGCGCTTGCAGCCGTTCGATCAAGGATCGATGGTCAAGATTGTGTGTGGTCGTGCCCTTTAGATTGCGCCTTGCTCGCACGTGCGATGCAACATTGGATTGCGCGTTGCTGATTGCACGGATTCGATGCATGAGATCGCGTCACGTCGCTGCTATCGCCACTGTTCTTTGAT
Source organism: Thalassia testudinum (assembly GCA_037157565.1). Classification (NCBI taxonomy): domain Eukaryota; kingdom Viridiplantae; phylum Streptophyta; class Magnoliopsida; order Alismatales; family Hydrocharitaceae; genus Thalassia; species Thalassia testudinum. The sequence goes on along the minus strand of JAZHRO010000003.1, from coordinate 134,472,873 downwards.
TAGGTAGTCCAATTCCACCCACCACTTGCGTGCTACGAATTGGAACCTTGCGAGGGCTTGAACTCGCTCCGCAAGTGCGTGGGTTGAGCCACGGACCGCTGCGCTACTCCCGCTGCTTTGTTGTATTTATGAATTAACGAGGACACATTCTTAGTCGTTGGATTAAGATCCAACGAGCGAGATCGCTTGATGAAGGCACGTTGATAGAGAGCACTGGGCTGTTGGCGTGCAGATGCGTGACACATGGGCAGTTTTGGGCTGTTGATCATCAGATCGACGACCAAAACTTCTTTGGCTTATTGTGGGAGCTACGGAGGTCGAATAGAAGTGATTTTGAGTTTGTTGGATTCTGTTCGTCGATCTGGATTTATTCGTATGGTCTGATTGCTTATCTGAGACCTATTTTAATATGCACTTGTTCAGCAGGTCATTAAACATTAATTTTAAGTAATCATTATATAAAATAATGTAGAGTGCATGCAATGCCCCCAAATCCATTGTATCGTGATATTAATGTGCATGTGCCCTCAAAATTGACTGAAATTGATATAATTAACATTAATAATTGTAGAGTCATCATACCCCCATACCCACCCCTTGCTAGTTCCTAACAAGGTTAACCTAAATGCTATTTACAAATTAAGAATCGATCGCTCAGGCATAAGTTACTTGTCACAAGAGGAAATTTCTACCAAGTACTTAACCCACAGAGACTCAACATCGCTCGAGTGCTTGCCAAAATGCAGGCCGTTCAAGTCCTTACCTTATTCTACATAGAAGTAATTCTTTTTTTCATCTTTTCTAATTTTTTTTTTCGAATTTTTAGAGTTAAGAGTTTCAGGGTAACCTTTTATGGCTACCCAACCCACCCAAACTCGAAAAGGACTCTAAGTGCTAAGCATTTTGTTGTGAAAATTGTGATAGATTCACTCAAAGGCAATTAAAACGGACTTCGGGTTTTTACGCCCCTAGGTGACCCAAAAAAGAAAATACTGAATAAAGATGTATCTATCTGACCAGTAGCTTTCTCCCTACTTTTATTTTTATGAGGTCAACACAAAGGTGAACCTATGTATATATCCCCGGATTATTCTACTTCTCCACTTATTCCTTAAGTGTTTTGGTATTTTTTGTTCATTTTATGAGCTGAGATCGAGACAAACGTCCAATGGGCTGTTACCCATGACAATTTGCTAGTCATATTCATGCGGTGAAGTGTGGCTTATTATTTTTTTCTTCTTCTCCTTTTTCTATTTCTTTTTTCATTTTTTTTAAGTAGGTAGCTTTTCTGATCTAAGATTTACCTAAAGGTAATAGTAAAAGAGAATGGTCCTGTGGCTGGGTCCTAGACAATCGACCAATGGGCTGTTAGAACCGCCGACAACTTGCCAGCCATACCACCCTAGAAGATTCATTAGCTACCTAATTTCCGTTAAAACCGCCGAGGAGTGAGTCAGGGTAAAACGTGTGTAGATGCTTAGACTAAAAGTTCCCCTAAAGTAGAGGGTGGGTTGATAAGTCGTATACTTATCACCCTACTTTATTGACTAGATTAATATAAATTAAGTTGGTGAAAACATGAAAACAAGTCCACATTTTAGTGGACACCTAGACTAATTAAGCCCGAAGACCTGAAGAGTCTAAGTGTTCAGGTCCTTAACGTATCGTTTTCTAAAGTTGACAAGCTCCTAATGCCTAAGTTTTCTTTTCCCAATTCCTTTCTTTTTTTTTTCACAAGATAATTCAAGCTGATAGTATGTACTCAGAACATACGAATTACCACCCCTCCATGCATAAGTTAGACAATGTCCTCGTTGGAAAATAAATGTAAGGGAGTAAGGAAAGAAATCTCCTGAGTTTCACCAGTGAATCTGATTAGCTTGAATCCTCTGGGTTGGCTCCCAGGAAGCTCTGAGTTTAGTGCCTTCAGCCGGGCATAGTACACAGACAACAGAGGATCAATCAGTTGAATGGTCTAGGTTAAGAAAGGGGAAGAAATAATCAGATAGACCCAGAGTCAGAAGTCTGCAGATGCGGACTAGATTATGATGTAATCCCATCCCTAAAGGATGAGAACTTTGCAAATGGTGCATCATGCATGCCCATGTCTGTTTCTCTCTTAATCTGCGGTCATGCAGAGAAGTTGATTTGGATGAGTGCAACTTGAATCTAAAATGCCGGACATTAAAGATGTAGGCTTTGTAATCAGCTTGTGTCCCTTTAAAGTTGTATTCCCTCAGAGTTCTATCAATCTTAGTGAATTCGGGTTGCAGGATTTCAATTTTGATAGGGCATGTAACAAAATCAAGAGTTTCACAGTAGGCCCTAAAATCAAGCATGAGATCTCTCTCCAAAGAAAAATCCATCCCTTCTTCTTCAATTAGTGTTTTATTGGTTATTCCCTCCAATTCCTTGATCCTTAGAATATTATCTTCAACCTCTTGTAGATCAGACTTAATTTCTAAGGTTGAAGTAGGGGTAGGGCTAATTTCATCATCTAACTCAAACTCAGATTCTTTCACTTGGACCTCCTCTAAACTTGTGATGGGAGTTTCAAATGATTCAAAATCAATTATTTTAGAATCGTAATCCCATTCTCCATCTTCAATTTTGGATGTCTCTTTCACCAAATCACTTTTCTCAAGAAGATTAGATTTGAACTTAAAGACGCCGACCCCAAATTCTCAATTTCCTCCTGATTTTTGTCCTCAACCCTCCCCAAGTCATGTTTTAAGGAATCCTTAATGACATTTTCTAATGAGTTGTCCAACAATGGGGGAGTATTAATGGTGGATTGAACCAATTTTGGGCAAATAGGTGTAGTCCAATCGATCACCAGAGGGCTTTGCTTCATGAATTTAGTAAAAGGGGCTACTTGCAATGGTGTTCTTTGATCCTCTTCATCAAGTTGTTGGAACATATCAATCATGACTTGTTTCCTCTCAATTAATTCTTGGTTCTGTCTATATAACTCCAACTGAAGGCTATCAAGAATTGACTGAATGTCATTAGGTTTCCCTTGGATTTCCTCCTTATTGTACTTAGCATTCAAATCAGAGTTGGGAGGGTATGGATGAGGATGTGTATCAGAGTTCGTACTGGGGTTTAAGTTCTTGGGTGGGTCCTTTAGTTTATCATTTTCAGGGTCCAATTTCTCAAGAGGCACCATTTTCTATTCAGTCCTACTCCAAATAATTGAGGTTCTGAGTCCTCGCAGTCGGATTCTTCATCGGGGGTCCAAAGTGGGTGCTGATCATACTTGGTTTGCCCAGGTTTATGATCATTATTATTTGATTTCCCACTATCAGATTGGTTAGTGGGTGGGTGGGACCTAAAAGAGGAGTTATCATAAGGAGAATCAAGATAAGAATCCCCAAGGTTTGAATCATATCCCAGTGGGTGGGTTGGGTGTATCCCAATAAGAGGTTGGTGTGGGTTGGGTAAAATAGGGATAGTTGAGAAAAGAGGGGTATTCTGGGTACTAGGGTCTTCGATTATATCCCCAACTTGGTGGCTGGTTATCCCAAGTAAACTGTGGATACAGTCTACTTGGGTTAGAATACAAATCATGTCGAGGATAGTTTGGGAAGAAAGGATAGTCATTGAAATTCATGGTTTGGAAGAAGTAGAGGGATAGGGGAAGAACAGACAAGAGAGTTGTGTGTGCACAACCAATCAAACAAATTAAGCCCTATAGTGTAGACCTAGGTGACCTAGAAGCCTTGAAAGAATAATGAAATTTGCAAGCACTTAAACCCCTTTTCTCAAAGTTAATCCGGCCAGGTTGATTACGAGGGGATTGAAGGGAAGGTTTTTCCTTTGGCTGACATCGCCGGTTCTTTGATACCCCCTAGCCGCGGTCGTTTGACACTTTCCCACACTCTAGACATCGGATTCCACAATGGGAATTAAGGCCAAGTACTTAATAAACCCAATCACACTTCTAGGACTTAGATTAGTCCTACCTAGGGCATGCCTACTTGATTTTAATTTAGGGATAGGATCTAGAAGTGCTTGGGAACGTGACGGGGCGTTGTTTTGGGTTTGTGCCCCTTAATGTTCAATTCCAAAGTGTATAATGTGGTGCACAAAGGATTTGCAAACAAGATTTAATATGAGTTGTGCTTTAAAATTCAACCTTGTTTAGTTAGTTTTTAGAGTTATAATTCTTAGGTTAATTTAACAAAGTTTTGCTTGAACACACAAGAGATTATGCAAACATGGGTGTTTTGCTCTTTTTCCTTTAAGAATATGTGTGTTTCTAAGAAATAGAATCCCTAAAAGTTTTCAGCCCTGTAGTTCATGCAACTCTATTGGGTGAATTAATTTTTAATTATGGTGAGTGATGCGACCCAATTCAAGACATGGCTTCGAAAACACCACTCAAAGAACACTCCAAAAAGATCTTCCAAATGAAATTGGAGAGTGTAGTTTTTTTTTTTAATTGGGTGATGGATTTAAGACGTAGGTCAAGTAGCCATTCACCATGCTAATTTTTTTATTTTTTGGATTTCTTTTTTAAGCAAGCAACCAATCAAACTAGCCTAGGGTTTATACACAAGCCTAAATGCATTTTTGTTTTTTTTATTTTTTTATTTTTGATAAAAGAATGGATAGAACTATGCTAGAGTGGATGATACTCACCGAGGTCTTTGCTGCATTCTACCCCCAATCTACCATCTTCGAGTGTGCTCCTCTTGTCGCTTTCATGTCGAATTCTTGCAGCCAATCCATAGAAAAAGAGAAAGAGAGACTAAGACCCCATGAATATCACCAATGCAAATATGAAAGCGACTAAAAGGTTAGTTACCTATCTGGCAACGGCACCAAAAACTGAAGTCGAAAAAGCGTAAAGATAATTTATTCGTTATAACATGCGTTTAGGACATCAATTTTAAGGAGAATAATATAAAGTGAGTACGAGTGTCCAACACGAGGAGGCATGGAATCAGACCAGCTAATCGCTTAATGTCACAAGTTATTTTATTCCGTTTGCTTGCGTGGAGAGAGAGAGAGAGAGAGTATAGGGTTAAGAAAATGATTCACGGTAGAGTGAAGTTCGCTAACTACACTTTGGCGAAATCATGCATCATTGGAATGAACATAATAGCGTAAAATAAACTAAGTACTCTGAAAGCATCAAAACATCATAGAATATACTAAATCAGTTCTTGAATTATGGAGCAAATGTACTACAAATAGAAGAATGCCTAAGGAAATCCAAACTATAGCTAAGGAGAAGTAAGTGCAGGAAGAGCGTCGAGGCAGCTACGGTGGTGGAGGGACTTCCGTTAGTGGCTTGACAACTTTGGGGGCATCTTTTGAAGCTCAATGGACATGGACATGTGCTAGGTAGAAGCTAAGAAGAGGTGCCTTGTAATGGAGGTCCTTAGGGTTATTTATAATGGAGAAGAGGTGGCCAAAATAAGTATTGCACCATTAGCGACAGCCAGGGCGTTGCTGTAGGCCAGCTACAAATGTCGTTGTATCCAAGCTCACACTCCCACTGGCGCACGTGTGCGCCTGCTGGCACACACGCGTGCCCAATTGCCATCGCACACGATTCGTGTGCTTGCGCTTAGCCATTCGATCAAGGATCGATGGTCAAGATTGCATGTGGCTGTGCCCTTCAAATTGTGCCCTGCCCATGTGTGCGATGGCACGTGAGATGCAGCAACGGACCGCGTGTTGCTGGTTGCATGCATCCGACGTGAGATTGTGCCACATCGTTGCTATCACCACCATTTGTCTTTGATCGAGCAGTCCAATTCCGACTGCCGCTTGCGTGCCGCGAATTGGAGCCTCGCGAGGGCTCAAACTCACGCCGCGAGTGCATGGGTTGAGGCACGGACTGCTGCACTACTCCCGCCGCTTTGTCGTATTTACGAATTAATGCGGATGCATTCTCAGCCGTCGGATCAAGATCCAACAGCCGAGATCGCTTGATGAAGGCACGCTGATGGAGAGAAGTGGGCTGTTGGCATGCAGATGCGTGACACGTGGCCAGTTTTGGACCGTTGATCTGATACTTTGGCATATTGTGAGAGCTACGAAGGTCGGATTGAAGTGATTTTGAGTTTATTGGACTCCGTTCATCAATCTGGATTCATCCGTGTAATTCAATTGCTCATCTGAGACCTATTTCTATATGCACTTATACAACAGGTCATTAAACCTTAATTCTAAACAATCATAACATAAAATAATGCAAAGTGCATACAATGCTCTCAAATCCACTATATTGTGATATTAATGCGCATGTGCCTTCGAAATTGACTCAAATTGATATAATTAACATTAATAATTGTAGAGTCATCACCAATGTGGGGACTCATTTAGGTCTTCAATTTGGTAAACCAACGCCAACAACAGCAACAATTGAGCCAGCTCCCTCACGCGAAGAAACGAACAAGGAGCTATTCTTAGTCCCACATCGTGGGAATTTAGTTTTGAAACACCTTCATAAAGTTTCACGTGCATTACCCATTCGCCTAAGAACACTGGGGGTTGGGTCCCCTACCCTACCCATACGCACGCACATACACACGTCCATGTACATGCGGGTGCGCCTGGGTGCGAGCTTAGGCCGAGTTTTGAGCTTCTTGAACTGAGTTTAGTTTGAAAGGAAAGAGAGAGAGAAGGAAAGGGGTTTGGCTGAGAGAAGGGTAGGTGGCTTTTGTTCGGTCTGACTTTGAGTTAGACGTCTGAATTCTAACTTTAGGTCATCTAATACTTGTTTCCAGACGTCTGATCAGAGTATTCAGCATTGAGTTGAGTTATTTGAACCATATTTTGTTACTCAAACACTTATATATCTTTTTGGAGTTTTGACGTTGCAATTAATTGAATATATTTCTTTTTATATCAAAGCTTCTTGCACTTCATTATATTCATTGATTAGTGGTTTAATTGTGATCATATTTGCTCCCTGGGATGGCCTCGGAACTCACGTTTCAACCATTGCAAATTTAAATGTTGATCCATTTTCATTGACGATACTATGACGCGTGTATTTTCTTAAATCCAATGAAAGCACATTTAGCATTTTGGCGCTGTTGTCGGGGAGCAACGCGCAATTCACCACTAGTCATGTTCATTCTGATTTGAATTTTAACTTGCTTTGTTTGTTGTTTCGAGGTAAATCACCGCTAAAGATTGTCTGCTCAAACAACCACACCAGGGGCAGGAAATCACTTTTTCTTTCTCCCATAATCCCCTCCTCTTTTGGAAAAGGTAAAAAGGAAAGAAATAGAATTAGGAATCAAACCTGCCTTATTTCCTAGTAATCATCATTAAAGGCAAAAGTTTTTCCTGATTTATTGATTGTGATCAGATCTGATTAGCTCTGATTTAATTAGAGATCCCCAATCTTGATACTTGCACCTATTGGGGACATAAAGCATCTTGGGCTATTTACCTTTTTGTTTGAGCCCAAGGTGCCATCTTTGGAATCAATTAGACTTGGGAATAGAGCCAAATTAGGGTTTCCACATAAGAGCTTCAAGGATTAGTACACATTTGCCTGCTAAAAAGAAAATAAATCTTCTCGCATCATGTGCCACCTAAGCCTCTGCTTGAATTGATTAATCATCAAAACCCTAAAAGTCAAGCTCTAAGATGACTTGAATCTAAAAAGTTGAGACCTAATAACTTGTTTGCAAATCGAAACAGGGTGATTTGGGTGACTTAACCCGAATTCCATCCTCAATTTTTGGACAAGTTAGGTGAAGCTGGTTCACTTGGTGAATCAACCAACCTTGAAATTATGTCACAATTTGAATCAATTCTAAATTCAAGTGAAATTCAAGGCATAATTAGGTTTAAAATTGGTAGACCTAGATCTCAATTCATACGTTCCGGATTGCTTGGAATCGCGGTGATAAGGAAAGTCAAGTGGGAGAAACCTTGTAACCTGTGGGGATGCTCTACCATGTAGGGGCCTTTACGAGACTCTCCTTTCCTGGCTACCCAAGTAATTTCGGGTGTGTGGATTTTTGATCTAGAGGTCCATCTGCCTCAAACAGCCTTAGTCATCCGATCTTTTTGGGTGCCTTGATTGGGTCTAGAATTGTTCCAACCCCTCATCTGATTTTGTAGTGCATGTACGGGAGGAGATCTTTAGGACCTATCTTAAGACCTCCACTAGTGGTTCATTCTCGTAGAGGACAAACTCGACCAACTTGTTTAGATTCTTTTCTGATCCTCTTGATATCTCTTCTAATCCATCTACATCTGAACCCATTTCTCCATCCTCTGACTCCATGAAGAACCAAGATCAAGAAGGGGGTGAGATTCAAAACCTACAAAACCGGTTGTAGACTCTTACCGATCTGATTCATGCCAATCCTCGAGCACATCCACAAATGTGGGACCATTATAATCCGACAGCTGTTGCCATAGAACCTAGGGTGCAGATTCTGGCTGGGAGGCCTGATACCAAATTGAAACCAAATATCATCAATTTGATCTCCCACTTTCATGGATTGGGCTCTGAAGACCCTTTCCAGCACATCTAAGAATTGAAACATCTGGCCTAGACTCTCGAGCCAAATGTCCAAACTAGAACACCCTGTTTATGAAAATGTTCCCCTTCTCTTTGAAAGATAAGGCTGCCTATTGATATCGGTCTTTGACTTGACTAATCAACACCTGGGAGGGTTTACAAGCTGAATTCCTTAAGAAATTCTTCCCAGTTGGACGCACGAATGCCCTAAGGCACCAAATCACTCATTTTACACAGAATGCGGGGGAACCACTTCATGAGGCATGGGATCACTTTCTGGATCTCATGCGGAAATACCTTCATCATGGAGTTCCTAAATGGGAACATGTCTGGTCTTTTTACCAAGGACTTCGTGAGGATATCCGATTATTTGTCGATGCAGCCTGTGGAGGCAACTTTATGGGTAAAGATGAAGAGACCGTCTTGGAGATTCTCGAGAACATGTGCGAGAACTCCAAAAATAATGAGTATGGGTATGTTCAACTGGAGGACTACTCGCGCTTTGACAAAAACTAAAGGGACACGAGACACGACATCTATCCATATTTGTTGATTTGGAGTTGGTGGCCAGTCAATTGGACAAGGTCTCCATCATCGAGAAGAAGTTAGACGATTTGACTTACCAACTGCAGAGGGCTACTTCTTCTCAACAGAGCACGTACGTGCGTCCGCCCGCATGGAGGGAGGCTGTGCATAACATTCACCACCACTCATATCAGGGGATGGATACGTATCCACCCCCATCTGATCCTAGTTTCAAAGGAAGCTCCGAACCATCCTGCACTAGTTGGGGGATCTCTGAACTCCCGTATTTTGATTACTCAGGAGCTACTCAACCGTACGAGGAGCTTCACACCATCCAGAGTGATCCATTCTCCAACTCTTACAACCCTGGATGACGTAATCATCCGAATTTCGTGTGGTCGGGAAATAATCAAAACTCAAAACCTCAATTCCAACCTTGACCACAAACTCCATGTCCATATTAGCCCGCTCTTCCTAGGCTCAACCCAAACTTTCAAACCGGGCCTAGCAAGGAAGACTAGATGAGCCTAATTTTACAGACTCTGGCTGATATGCAGAAGACCAATGCTACCATGTAGAGGCAGCATAATGTGGAAATCACAGAGGTTCGTAATCAGCTCGCACAAATGGTTGGGACTTGCCAGCCTGGTGCACTTCCTTCCTAACCTCTGCCTAACCCAAACAACGTGCCAAACCAGAGGCACGTTGTGAACCCATATCAGGGCCAAGCACATTATGTTTATCAAGCCCCACCTGCACCTCCACCTGATGGTTCAAAGGCTTCGACTTCATACATGGGATATCAGTAGCAACCTCCTCTCTTGCCAACTTTAACTTCCAATCCAATCGAGGTAGGCCTAAACTCTGTCACTACTCATAGTGGCAAGTCTACTTAGGACCCACCTTATCCTAATCAAGCTGGTTCGAGTAGTTCAAGACCTAAACCTAGGGTGGATATCAAGGACGAACCCACCCTAGATTTAGAGCCTGAACCAATCTCGGAAAAACTTATAGACATTCCATTTCTCCAGGCTTTAGCCAAAGGAAATAGGAAATCCAAACCTGTGGCATCTGAGGAGGACTTGGTCAAGCTCTTTGAGCAAGTCCAAATAAGCATTCCATTGATGGATGCGACCTGCCACATGCCGGCTTACGCACGATTTCTGAAAGATTTATGTACACCAAAGCGTAAGCCAAGTAACAAAGACAGGAGTTTGATTGCACTACGAGAGCGAGTAAGCTCTATAATTTTGAGTAAATTGCCACAAAAGACAAAGGATCTTGGCACCCCTTTGATCTCCTAAAAGATAGGGAATTTAGAGTTCGATCGAGCTTTATTGGATCTAGGAGCCTCCATAAACTTGATTCCCACCTCCCTACTAGACCACTTTGAGGAGACTGAGCTCAAACCGACTGAGGTGACTCTGCAGTTGGCTGATAGATCAATTAAGTCACCATGTGGAGTTCTCAAGCATGTTCTAGTTAAGGTACGAGATTTCTACTTTCCAGTGGATTTCATAGTCTTGGATATGAATGTGCCTGAGAATCTAAGAGATACACCGATCATCTTGGGGAAACTGCTCATAGTAATTGCTAAGGCGAACATCAAATGCAAAAAGGGATAGATTGAGCTAAAATTTGGGGTTAAAGCATTAAAGATAGATATTTTTAAGGCCCAGAAAGGAATAAACTGAAGGGTAATCGAAGAAGTGTGCAACATAGGTTCACTGGTTGACGTTCCAATTCTCGAGGCAAACCCGATTATCCAAGAACCTCAACCACAAGAAGATCTTGACCCACAGATTAGGGAGCCTGAATCAAATTTAGACATATCCCTAGCTTCCACTTTAGTTTCTGAGGCTAACCCTGAACCCCCATCGGCTGCTGATAATCCAGTTTTGGAGTTGAAATATCTCCTGGATCATCTGAAATATGTGTTTTTGGGTTCAAATCAAACGATTCCTGTTATTATCAACTCTCAACTCATCTCTGATTAGGAAACAAAGCTGATTTCTATTCTCCAATAGCATTGCAGAGCCATTGGTTGGACTCTGGATGACCTTACTGGAATAAGTCCCTCGTACTGTACTCATCGTATTTATACCAAAGAGGGCTCACGACTTTCTCGCAAGATGTAGAGGAGACTTAACTTGAATCTCTAGAAGGTCGTAAAAAAGGAGATCATCACGTGGCTTGATGTGGGAATCATCACCCCATCTCTGATAGCTGTTGGGTGAGTCCCATCCAAGTTGTGCCTAAAAAGGCAGGACTCACTGTGATTATGACTAAATCCGGAGAAACCATTCCGACATGAATTGCAAACTCTTGGAGTGTCTGTATTAACTATCGAAAACTGAATTCCTCCATGAAGAAAGACCATTTCCTTCTCCCTTTCATTGACTAGATTCTTGAAAAGTTGACAGGAAATCGATTTTTCTATTTTCTAGATGGGTTATTCGGATATAACCAAGTAGCAATTCATCCTAAAGATCAGGAGAGGATAACCTTTACCTGCCTCTATGGTATATACGTGTTCCGCAGGATGCCATTTGGGCTATGCAATGCACCTGCCACTTTTCAGCGATGTATGCTAGCCATATTCTCTGATATGATGGGTAAATACCTTGAAGTCTTCATGGACCACTTTTCGATTTTTGGTCAAACGTTTGATGATTGCCTTCTGTATTTGGTTTAGATCCTTAAACGATGCATTGATTTGAACTTGGTTCTCTCCTTGGAAAAAAACATGTTATGGTTCCTGAGGAAATTGTCCTTGGACACCTCGTATTTGAGAAAGGTATCCAAGTTGACTGAGATAAGGTGAATTTGATTTTCAAATGACCTATACCTTCCTCAGTCAAAGATATTCATTCATTTCTGGGGCATGTTGGTTTCTATCGACGGTTTATATTTGACCTCTCAAAAATTGCATGCCCCCTGACAAATCTCCTCTCAAAGGACACACCCTTTGAGATGACACATGAGTGTGTTCGTGCTTTTGAGATTTTACGCGGCCGAGTAACCTATGCTCTAATCCTACAATCTCCTGACCGGTCTCAGCCATTTGTGATCATGTGTAATACATCTGACTATGCAGTAGGAGCAATCCTAGGACAAAAAATCGATGGGAAACCAGTAGTAATTTATTACACCAGTAAGACACTAGACGAGGCTCATCGTAAATACACAATTACAAAGAAAGAGCTGCTAGTTGTAGTATTTGGTCTGGAGAAATTTATATCATACCTCTTGGGTTCCCACGTCATTATTTACTCGGATCACATTGCTGTGAGACTTGCTCGCGAAGAAGGATGTGAAACCAAGGCTGATTCGATGGATCTTGCTCTAGCAAGAATTTAACCTCAAGATACGTGATAAGGCGGGAAAGTAGAACATGGTAGCTGACCATATGTCCCATCTCCCTTCTTCGATCATTGACCCCTCCGGACCTATTATTGAGCACTTTCCAGATGAGCACCTTCTGATCATTGACACTGGACTTCCTTAGTATGCTGATATAGTCAATTATTTGGCATCGCACTAGATTCCTTCTAATTGGCCAAAAGCCAAGAAAGATATTGATTTCAGATGCCAAATATTATGTCTGGGAAGATCCATATCACTTCCGCTTTGGTATTGATCAGATCATCCGGAGATGCAATCCTGACTCCGTGGTCAATGATATGTTATCATTTTGTCATGACTAGGCCTGCAGTGGCCACTTCTCTTACCACAAAATCGCAGTGAAAATCCTCTAGTGCGGCTTCTATTAGTCCACACTCTTCAAAAACGCACACAATTATCATATGGCATGCGTTCGTTGCCAAACCATAGGCAACATGAGCCACTGCGACATGATGCCCTTGAACCCGATTCTCATGTACGAAATTTTCGACATCTGGGGGATTGATTTCATGGGTCCTTTCCCAAATTCGAATGGCTTCGAGTAAATTCTTCTCGATGTGGACTACATGTCCAAATGGATCAAAGCTGTTCCGACCTGAACCAGTGATCATAAAGTTGTAATCAAATTTATTCATGAGCATATCTTCTCTTGGTTCGATGTCCTGCACGTGATCATCTCTGATGAAGGGACCCACTTCGTGAATGTGCACTTTCAGTCCCTGATGAAAAAGTATAGGGTGTCGCATCATATCTCGACTCTTTATCACCCCCAGACTAATGGACTGGCTGAGCTCTCCAGTCAGGAGATCAAGAAAATTCTTCAGGTCACTATTAGACTTGGCAGAAAGAACTGGTGATCTTGACTTCTGGAAGCATTATGGGCCTATAGGATAGCCCATAAAACCTAGCTTGGAATGTCTCCATTCAGACTCATGTACGGGAAGGTATGTCACCTTTCTGTAGAGATGAAGCATAAGGCTTACTGGGCAGTATGAAAGTGCAATCTGGATCTCAGGGAGGCTGAAATTTGCCATCGATTGCAAATGAGCGAGATCGATGAGTTACATAATGATGTATATGAGAACTCGTGTATCTATAAGGAGCGGATTAAGGCCTTTCATTACAAGCACATTTTACGAAAATCTTTCTTTCTTGGTCAGAAAGTGCTTCTGTTTGATGTCTGACTCAAGCTCTTCTTAAGAAAACTGAGATCAAAATGGATCGAACCTTTTCTAGTCTAGAGGATCTTTGTACATGGAGCTGTGGAAATCAGTGAACTTAGCTAAGACTTAGACCCTTTTGTAGTGAATGGTCAAAGACTGAAACCATTCCTCGAACTTACTGATTCGAATATGATTGTTGAATCTTTTGATCTCCATTCATCATGAGCTACATTGTGCCCAAGTAATGGCATTAAACTTAGCACTTAACGGGAGGCAACTTATCATTTGAAAACCTAAGACCCTTCTTACCACTTTCTGACCTGAATTCATATTCACTTTAGGGTTTGTTCCTTCAAATAGTCGACTCCACCTTTGATATTTATATTGGAACATGGAATCATTCGCAATAGTCATCCTGATTCATTCACCCACCCATCTGAACCTGTTCTAAAGTACGAACTAAGCTGAACTTGAACCCACCTAATTTACAATGAGGACATTACAAATCTTAGACATGAGGAGGTATTAAAGTGTAAAATACTGTGAAATTCAATTCTTTTGTGTAGGTTTCATAAAAAAAAAGGGTTGAAAAAGGAGGAAACATTTTGAGTTGATTTGGAAATATGTTTTCAGGAGGAAAAACAGAGAAAGGAGCAAAAGAAAAAAATGTGTTAGTCCCAATGTCTGAATGTGGAACCTACCTAAGTTCTAGGCTGGATCAGATGATGAATTAAGTCCTGAAGTGTTAAAGAAAAGCAGATTAGTGAGGGATACCAACTTTAGGTCTCTTGGGCCTGTTTGGGCATAAAAACTAATGTATTTGACAAGATCTGGACTATTCCTCAAGAGGTTAAGGGAGTTGCAAGGCTGATGTATTATGTCTAAGGATTAGGAAGTATTCAGTCCCATTGTCTGCCCTCTGATTTGCGAGACTTAGTAACTTAAGCACCCAAAATTCATACACTCGTCTGGTTCAGTGAGTTTAATGAAAATAATGCCATAAGTGTTATGTTCTAAAAAAGATTTCTCGAAAATGTGTCATAGGAGCGGCTCGAAGACACAAGTTGATTTGGATGAGTTCTCGCTGCAGAGTGGTGGAGTAAATACTCCCTTTAAGGATGTGTTATAATATATCGTTTCCTCGATATTTGTCTCCTAGGGTATTTAAATATCCTACCGGGGGTATTTAAGCGTCTTGTGCTGGTTTAGGTGCCATGGGCGGTGCTTATCTTTTGCTAGTCCCTAGCAAAACATTTTGTACTGTATTTAGAAATGATTTTAAGCTGAAGATTTTCTTCTGAGGTGTGTCTATTTGTTGGATATTGTGAGAACCAATTGTACAGAAGACTACCAGTACTTTAAGTCTTACATGACATAGACCATCTCTCAACTAACCTGGACTCTTGATATTTAAACCTTAAGTACGATTTCCAGGACCCAGGAAGTTTTTGTCGTACTCGAGAGCTCAAGAGATTATGGCTTGTGCATAGTGAAGGATCAAGACTGACCAAATGAACAGTAAGACTCAAGCCCAGGGTTTCACGAATTTGTAAGTGTACGTTGGTCCCAGTTTCAGCTCGTGTCTTTGGATTGACCCTTAAAAAGATGACGGAAAACTCAACTCCCATTTTATTACATTTGTGGCTCAAAGAAAACAGGGTATTTATAACTTACCCTGAAGAACTTTTGTAGGGAGAAGACTTTACAAACATTTGCGAGATATACTGACTTATTTGCATCTTTTTTTTTTTGAAAAATGTGTCAGTATAGCTCTTACAACTCATTTGGAGGAGCACACTTTTCTTTTGGTGGGAGAGTTCCTTTTTGGTGGAAAGAGTCTCTTCTAAACACAAGACTAAAGCCTGGGATAAAAAGTCTACTTGCGCGCATAGGTAAGTACTCCACCTTCCCTGATGAATACTAGGGTTGGATCTTATGTTCACCTAATCTTTCTTGATATGTGTAGTGTGTACCAAGATTACTTAGGCTCTCGAGTAGAAGCAAACCAACAGATCCTGTACTGGTGTCTCAGGTACAAGAATATGTCCTTAGTTAGGAGAGATTCTGATCTATTTCGTCAATGTTCAAGTGAATTAAGCCGAGCCTGAGCGAATCAAGCTTCTGTGGCCTGGAAAGTATTCAAAATAGTGGTTGAATATCCATAAACACTTATTGTATTTTTGTTTCAGCCTTCAGATCATTACTAAACATCATTTTTTTTTTTACATATTTATAGATAGATGGAGACTGCATGATACCATAAAATACCCAGATCCTATGGATGCCTATCCACCCCCCCATGCCAAACGATGCTATGTCCTCACATGCATGCAGGGTAGGGTAGAGGAAGGACCAAAGATCGGGTAACGAGAGCCGAGGTGCAGAGTATTCAGCAGGGTGGTAGGGTGGGTGGTGAAGTGAAAAGCGAAGTGAGCGTGACAGCAACGGAGTGTTGTTGGGGTGCCTCCCAACGAGCGCTGAATTTAACGTCCCCAGCTGGACTCAGAATGAGGCACAACATTACTTACCCACCAGCAGGGCAACAGTTTCTCCAACGGGGGTAGGTTCATGAGTAAGATAAGGTTTCAAACGCTGCCCATTGACCGTAAATTTATGCCCAGATTTGGGATCTTCAATCTCAACGACCCCGTTAGGAAATGATCTCGAGACCAGAAAAGGACCAGTCCATTTGAACTTCAATTTCCCAGGAAAGAATTTGAGCCGGGCGTTGTAGAGCCAAACTTGCCGAGATGGCTCAAATTCCTTCCGCCGAATACGGCTGTCGTGAAAACCCTTAATGCGTTGCTTGAAAGTTAAGGCAGAATCATAGGCTTCACGACGGAGCTCTTCCAGCTCTTAGAGTTGGAGTTTCCTTTCTCGACCACACAGGTCTGGGTGGAGGTTACATTGGCGAACCGCCTAATAAGCGCGGTGCTCCAGCTCCACGGGTAGATGACAAGGCTTCCCGTAAACGATTCTGTAAGGAGACATACCAAGGGGAGCCTTGAAGGCAGTCCGATATGCCCAAAGTGCGTCAATTAGCTTGTCGGACCAATCCTTACGGTCAGGCCGAACCGTTTTCTGGAAATTTGCTTGATTTGCTGGTTCGACACCTCTGCCTGGCCGTTCGTCTAAGAATGATACGGGGATGCGATACGATGGTGGACTCCGTATTTCCCCAGAAGTGCCCGAAAAGAAGCATGGGTAAAGTGGCTTCATCCAAGATAATGGCTCGAGGGATACCAAAGCGTGCAAAAATGTGGTCTTGGACAAATCGAGTGGATATAACATGGTCAGCACGGCACGTGAGAATAGCCTCGATCCATTTCGAAACATAATCAACAGTTACGAGGATATATTCGAAGCCGTTGGAAGGAGGAAAGGGACTCATGAAATCAATTCCCCAGATGTCGAAGATTTTCGCAGCTAGGATGGGTTGCAAGGGTATCATGTCACGATGTGACATTGATCCTAATGACTGGCACCTAGTGCAATGTTTGGCATAATTGTGTGCATCCTGGTGAAGGGAGGGCCAAAAGAAACCGCACTGCAACACCTTGGCTGCAGTTTTCCTCCCAGAGAAATGACCTTCGCAGGCCTGATCGTGGCAGAAGGATAGCACACTGGGAAATTCGCTGTCAGGAATACTGCGACGGATGATTTGATCAGCACCTATTCGAAAAAGAAGTGGATTATCCCAGAAATAATACTTTGCTTCTTCCATGAGACGCTCGCGCTGGTTTTTAGGCCAGCCACGTGGAAGGGATCCAGAAGCAAGGTAATTAGCAATGTCAGCATTCCAAGGTCCACTTGCCACATTAATTGCCAATAGGTGCTCATCGGGAAAAATCTCATTAATCGACAGGGTAAGTCCAATATGGTCAGGGTCCAGTCTAGAAAGATGATTAACCACAACATTCTGGGTTCCGACCTTATCGCGGATCTCAATGTCAAATTCTTGGAGTAGAAGGATCCAACGAATCAGTCTAGGCTTGGCATCCTTCTTATGCATGAGATGGCGAATGACCGCGTGATCAGTGAAAACAATAACATGTGAGCCTAGAAGGTAAGAGTGAAATTTCTCCAGCCCAAAGACGACCGCCAGTAGCTCTTTCTCAGTGGTAGTATAATTACGCTGGGCCTCGTCCAACGTCTTATTGGTGTAGTACACCACGAAGGGGTGTCTATCGCGTCTTTGTCCCAGGATGGCTCTGACTGCAAGGTCGGAAGCGTCACACATGAGTTCAAAGTCGAGGGACCAATCAAGTGGCTGGAGAACAGGGGCCTTGGTGACAGCATTACGCTGCTGCGTGAATGCTCGTATGCAGTCGGGGCCCATATCGAAGGGTACGTCGGTCGATAGGAGATGAGTCAAAGGTTGAGAAATCTTGGAGAAATCTTTGATGAATCTCCTATAGAAACCAACGTGTCCCAGGAAGAAGCGGATTTGTTTGACAGAGCCAGGTACAGGTAAATCAGCAATTACATCAAGCTTAGCTCTGTCAACCTCGATACCTCTATTGGAGATGATATGCCCGAGAACAATTCCCTCGTGTACCATAAAATGACTTTTTTCCCAGGAAAGCACGAGGTTTACATCAATACATCTCCTTAGGATACGGGTCAGGTTGGCTAGACAATCATCAAAAGATGGTTCAAAGATCGAAAAGTCATCCATGAAGACCTCGAGAAAGTCACCCACCATGTTATGAAATATTACCAGCATACATATTTGGAAAGTTGCTGGTGCGTTACAAAGTCCAAACGGCATCCTTCTAAATGCAAAGGTGCCGAAGGGACAGGTAAAGGTGGTTTTCTCTTGGTCCTGGGGGTCAATTGCCACCTGATTATATCCTGAGAATCCATCCAGAAAATAGAAAAATTTATTTCCCGCTAACCGCTCCAGGATTTGGTCAATGAAAGGTAGCGGAAAGTGATCTTTCTTAGTTGCAGCATTGAGTTTCCGATAATCTACACACACTCTCCAAGATGTAGGAGTGCGTGTAGGGATGGATTTGCCCCTGTCATTGACATGGATGGTGAGTCCCGCATTTTTGGGCACGACGTGAATCGGACTCACCAAGGGGCTATCGCTGATCGGATAGATTATACCCGCATCCAGCCACTTAATAATTTCCTTCTTAACGACTTCCCGAATGTTAGGGTTGAGACATCGCTGCATCTTGCAGGAAGGTCGAGCCTCCTCCGTATATATACGGTGAGTGCAGTAGAAGGGGCTAATGCCAGTTAAGTCTGATAAAGACCATCTAATGGCTGCCTTGTGTTCCATAAGGACCTTGGTTAGTTTGCACTCTTGCTCCCTGGTCAATTTTGAACTGATGATTACGGGGAGCATTTCATTTGGTCCCAAGAAAACATACTTAAGTGTACTAGGCAACTCTTTCAACTCGGGAGTGGATGGTGAAGGATCTGGCATTTCTTGGGACGAGAGTGTTCCAAGCGGATCGGAAAATGAGTCAGGAGGAAGAAGTTGGCCCTCAGATTGGCCAAGAAGAAGGGCTTCTTGGATAGATGGATCCAAAAAGGAATAGTCCCAGTGAGTAGTATGTGGGCTCAAGGTTCCAGTGTAGAGTTGCAACTCCGCTTGATTTGGAGGGAAAGAAAGGGCAATCCGGTCTTCAAGAGTGTGGACCGGCGGTGAGTAGCCTAGATATGACTCAGACCACGAGGTATGGGAAGCGGAGAAAACCTCGTCAGTAGTCTGGTCAGGAGAAGGTACGGGAATAGGGAGGGATGGGGGAACGTCACAATATGTGTCGGTCAAGCAAGCGTTAGTGTTTAAAGGCAGTCTGCAGCAGTCAGAATAGGTCCCAATTAGTCCGATACACGCGCTGACAGCCATGTCTTCGTCAGACGTGTCATCCTCGATGCAATCGCAATCAAAGTTCTTGGCTGCCTTGAAGATGTTAAGCTTGAGCTTCTCAGATCCAACGGCAATCTCAATACAGCCCAACTCGCAGTCGATATGGGCGCGGCCTGTGGCCAAGAAAGGTCGACCAAGGATGATCGGACAATCAAAAAGTGAGCTAGGAACTTCCATATCCAAAACAAGTCAACAGGAAAACAGAGACTGTTGACCCTAACCACCACGTCTTCCACCACACCCTTTGGAATTTTGGCAGAACGATCTGCCAACTGTAACGTGACAGGGGTGGGTTTCAGATTTCCTAAGGAAAATTTTTCGAGCATGATGGTTGGTATAAGATTGATGGCAGATCCTAGATCAAGCAGGGCACGGTTAAAATTGCAGCCTTGGATGCTACAGGAAATAAGCGGTGTGCCCGGATCTTTCTGCTTCAGTGGTAGATTTGATAGTATAGCACAACTCGCATGAGGCGAGAGAACCACCGGATTCTTTGTTTTCTTTGACTGTCGCCTGGGTGTTGTGTAGTCTTTGAAAAATCGGGCGACAATAGGTATGTGATCGATAGCCTCTAGCAGGGGTACCTTGATTTCAACATCCCCGAATAAATTACGCAGGTTATTAAAGTCCTACGTATCCTTCTTCTTGCCTTTTGGCTCTCTCAGTAGAGCCTCAGGGAATGAGACTGATTCTGGCACCAATTTGGGTGTATCGTCCCCTCGCAAATGCGGTGCGCATCCCGAATGAGAGGGCGATGAAGAAGACAGGCCAGGATCAGGTCGAGGCGGATCGACGGTTTGCTTATCGCTCCTCGTAGTGATCGCATTGGACGATGCGGGTCTAGTGGGATCATAAGGCGGAGGAGGGTTTGCGATAGGGACATAAGAGTGAGGTGCTGCAGCGGGATTAGCCTGAAATCCCAGTGGAATGCTCGGAGCTTGCAGAATCTGATGAACCTGCCCCAGAGAAGGTCATACCTATGGTTGAGGACCACAGGGTACGAAATTTCATGGATTGGGAACAGGTTGGGCTGGAAGTGTGCCCTGAGATCGAGTCGCCATGAGTAGTTGACTGATCTCAGCATTCTGCTGCGCCAATTGGTGCTGAAGAGAGGTCATGTTCTCTTCATGGCGCTTTGACATTTCCGTCGTCATTCACATCAATTTCTCAAGAGGACTTGATGCGTGTTCTATTTGTGGTACGCAAGGACCCGATGGCGGATTTGCCATAGGATTAGACTGGGCCCTTGGGATGATGGGTGCGGACGGTCGCATTTGTCCACCTGTGGGGTTTGGCGCTGCGGGTTGCTGGATCATGCGAAGTTCGGATGATTTCGCCACCCTGGGTTATACGTGGCAGAGAACGGGTTGTTCCCCAGGGCGCAAGCATCTTCTAGGCCAGAAGACGCATCCGCATGTAAATATGCTTCCAAGCACACGGAGGCTTGGTCCTCCGTGTCTAAATACTGGCTTGCAGAAGCTAGATCCACATGACTTACCGAATTACTCGGCGCGACACTCGGTAAGGAAGGTCTTACGGGGTTTCTAGGGATAAGCTTGGTGTTGGAAGAATTGGGATTGTGACGAAGTGGTGAGGTGGGGGTGTTTACCATAGAACGGGCGAGGTTGGCCAGAAGCTCGTCCAGTTTCTTGTGCACGATGGAAACTTCATCCAATTTCTGTGCGATAAGGCTAAGATCTGTGGATGAATGGGAGGGTCCCGTATCAACTTTGTGGATATTACGGGGCAGGCTGGTACGATTAAAGGCGACAATGGAAGTATTATTCATTGAGTTTTCGCGCATATTTTCAAATAATTCAAATGCTCCATTCTCGTCTTTATTCATGAAATTCCCTCCGCAGGAAGCGTCTGCAATCTGCTTCAAAGTCTCATTTAGCCCATAATAGAAAATCAGGGCTACATGCCACTTAGGCAGATCGTGGTGCGGACACTTTCTGAGGAGGTCATTGTATCTTTCCCATGCCTCATAAAATTGTTCGCCGTTTTGTTGCGTAAAGGAAGTGATAGCACGGCGAAGCGCATTGGTTCGCTCGATTGGCAAGAACTTCTTGAGAAACGCTGTTCGCATCTCTTCCCAAGAGTGGATGGTTTTCCCAAGGGTGCGTAACCACTGCGATGCTTTATCCTGCAATGAACATTGGAACATTTTAATGTGGACTATTGGTAACTTGATATTTCTCGCTTTAACTGTTTCAGCCAATCGGGTTAGGTCTTCCAAGTGGAGAAAATGATCTTCACTTGCAAGACCATGGAAATGAAAATTTATCAGGCCAATTACATTAGGTTTCAATTCAAAGTCGTCCCCACCCATGGGGACCCGAATTTACCCTATGGTCTCTGTAGCAGCGGGGTTCTGATAGGAGCTAAGAGACCTAGGCTCCTCCCGTTCGGGAGGGTTCTGCATTTCCTCCAATGTTTCCCTAATGGCTTCAATTTGTTCATTATACATTTCCATTTGAGCTTGGAGGCGGGTTATGGGATCCAAGGCTCCACCACCTGGTGGGTTTTGAGGGCGGTTTCCTCCCTCAGGATTTGGGGGTGGGCGTGCAGCCATGTTTGTGGAGGAGGAGGATGATTCGACTTCTTTTCTAAAATTATCAGACAATTCAAATAGCTCAGGGTTTTGTGATCTCCTCCCAAACGTGCACTACCGCATGAAGAATTGGGGGGGATAAGAAGGGAAACAGAGATGAGAGAAATGACGCCGCAAATGTACACTTGATAACAAATCAAGACAATCAAATTCCTAACCTCTACAGTGTGCCCTTAGACCTAAAGATCTAAGTTACCTACTATCACGACCTACGGAACCGAATGCGAGCACCGCGGAACCACCGGGCCAGATTGAAAGGCCGTTTGCCCCAGTCTTAAACACTCGATAGCATGCGGGAACCCTCACCAGCACTAGGCGCTACACGCAGGTAGTTAGACTTCCAATCCGTAATAAGGGTCAAGTTGCTACAAGTTTTAGTTAGAGGCTTAGGATCAAGTGCTTCTGGAATGTGAAGGGCGTTATTTACGGGTAATGCCCAAGTGGTTGATTTTATAAAGTGTGTAAACCAAGCATGCAACGGGAAAATCTCCTCGAATTGAAGTTTTAATTGGTGAATGATTTTTAAAGTTTCAGCCTTAAGTAGTATGGATTTAGGATTTCGCTGAATTACCAATTCAACCAATCTCCGGGTTTTGAGAAAATACAAGTTTTTTTTCTAAGCCCAACAAACCTTTCTTCAATGTCAATTGGTTAATGCATGCTAAAATGCAATGGACTTCCCTAGATGGAGATTTCCATGTGTGGATGCACGAGTTAATTTTAGATTAGTGTGAAAGGGAGCCAAAGCACTTCAATTCAAGTGCTCCCAATCACCAAAATGATTTTCCACACACAAGACTCAATCACAAGATAAAGAAAATCAAATTTTTGGGGTTGAAGTATTCGAGATCAAATCTTAGGCACGTGAAAGGTCGTGGTGGGGTTGGAATCCACTTGATTCCAAGTCTCCGCACCAAAAAGGTGGTCCCGAATTGCAGATAAATGAGGCAAAGAGGGATGTCAATTAATCTATTTATCTTTGCCTTAAAGAATACCTCACACGACGAAAGATTAAAAAATCAAGATTCTTGGATCTTTGCTATGTGAGGTTTGGCGGAAAATCTCAGGGCGGTGGGAGTGATGGCAAACAATCAAACAAGTGACTTTTAATCCACTTGCCCCAAGAGATTCCAAGAAGTGTTTTTAGTTTTTTTTTTTATTAAGAAAGAGAGACCTACCTGTTCAGCAACATGGGTGAAGCTCCAGTGCGGTGCTGGCAACTTCACGCTCTCGTTCTCGCCCTGGATCTGCCCACATCTCTGACTTCGTCTGCCTGCCTTCTCCTTGCAACTGGTTCACCTGCACACCAACAAATAGAAACACCCGTGAAGAGAAGGGTGTGAGAAGAGAAAAATTAAAGGAATAGAGTAGAAACTTACCTGAATGCGCACCTCCCTGGCAACGGCATCAGAAAAAGTATGGTGTGAACCCAGATAGGTTGTGTTAATATGGTGATTTAATCGTTGAAATGAGTATAGTGGTTAACTTAAATCGAGCCTAACCAAATGTTTACAAAATTTTTAACCTGGCCTACTTGATTTTATCTTGGTCACTTTTAGGCCCAGGGTCGAACTCAGGGAGGCGGGATTAGAGGTGAATAAGTTTCTACGCCTTTCTTACAACGAATCTCTTCTGTTCGTTTATTATATTTTTGGTATTTTTCTATTTAAGATTTTTTTTCTTATAATTTTGTCCTTGAGGTACACCCTCAAAATCAGGTTCTTGGCTTTGAGCCAAATTAGGGTTCCAAAACTGGTCTTGCTATTCGCAAGACCGAGTACTTGCAAGTCAAGGATTATCTTCTCTTTTATATTTTTTTATCTTTTTAATAGCAGGAAAGAGAAATAGAAATAAGATAAATATAATATATATATAGATATATATATTAAATATATATGTAGGGGTGGGGGTGGAAATGGCATGTAGCACGGTGTCGAGTTGATCGTCATCTAGGAAGACGAACTAACAGGACGAAGTGCCGCGTGGAGTGTAGGATGGATGGGTGGAAAGTGTGTGCGGAGACGCTTTCTGTATGCGGGTATCGGGGAATATCAGCAACTGGTGCAAATATTCCCGCGATATAACACGTGGTAGGTGATATAAATGTAAGTATATATGTATATATATAGATAGGGTTATAATTATATAGGTGTAAATGTAGTTATATATATATATATATATATAAGTATGTATATAGGCATGTACAAGTGAGTTTGTGTGTGTACGAGAGTGTGTGTGTGTGTATGAGTAAGAGAGTGGCTGCTGGAGGGTGAGCGGTAGAAAGGGCTAGAGAGTTAAGTCGTCCGGTGCACACAGCCGACGTCTGATGGCGCGGATGCGCGCAGGCGCACACATGCGCAGGCACGCAAGGATGCACGCGTGCGTAAAGGAGATCGCAACGCAGTGCGCTGCGTAGCGCAGCGGGCCACGCTGCGGGCTGGAGTGACACGGACGCAGACGCGGATGCGGGCGTGGGTGCAGACGGGCGCGGGCGCTGGCGCGCGAATGGGCTGGAGGCGGTTGCGGCACAGAGAGAGAACGCGGTGACTGGATAAGTGAGAAACTTTTCGGTCACCGCACTGTAGCTACAGTGTTCCGCTGAAACACGGGAACAGTAGCTATAGTGCTCGCGTTGCTCGGACGACCGGCTGCGGCCGGTTCTGCGTGCGCGGGCGCTGTGGAGCGGGCTTGCGCGCATGAAAGGAGCTGCGCCGGCTACTGCAGGGGCGCGCGGTGGCCTACGCGTGGGCTGGAGGCTGCTGCTGCTGAGCTTCAAAGCTTGAGTCTGCGGCAATGGTGGAAGTGCTTGAACGTAGAAACAGAGGGTGGAATCCACCACGCCCACCTGCTCTTGGATGAGCTGGGCGGTGGTGGGACTCAGTGGTGGTCGTGGACCACTATGAGCTGCTCCTGCTCGTAGCGTATCTCTTCAGTGGAAGAGGTGTTGCATATGGAGGGGAGAGGAGAGGAGATGGCCTGGAGAAGGGTGTGCGGGTGTGTGTTGCATGGACCAGGCTCCCCTCGCAAGGAAGATGGCTGGGCCTTTTAAAGAAGGAGGCAAGCTCAGCCATGCCCTGGGCTGTGCATGACTAAGCATGCGGCTGGCAGAGCATGCTGTGGTAGAAGTGGCGCGAAGAAGACGCCATGCCCTATAGCCGTGCGGAGAAGAAATTCAAAGCCAAATAAAAAATGAAGATGGTGAATTTGCGATGTAACCCTTGATGAAGACATTGATTGCAAAGCCAATTATTCACTTTCCTCACCTCTCAATTAAATGCATGCATGTGTTAATTTTTACAAATGCAACTATGGCTGCCTAATATATAATGGCAATGCTAGGAAATAACACAAGATGACATTTTTATTGGTGTATTTTTGCTGTGCAATCAGGCGGCATTATCCTGAAATATCGATTACTAGGGCCTGGATTTAGCTACAGAATGCCATGGGCAACACTATCATGAAGTGTTGAAAGCCAGGGTTCTGAGGGTTGCCATGGGGGTGCTATCACGATGCATCAAAAGCTAGGGACCCTTCGAGGATTGATGATGGGGACAAGGAATCTGATATAGACCACGTCTAGGGCCAATCCGAGGTTGGATTTAGGGGAATCTAAAAAAAAAAGAGAGAAAACTCTTAAAAATACATCTCTCTTCTAAAAATACATTGGCAAATTGAACTTAAACCTTGCTGCGTGCATGCACGGGTGCTTTAATCGCTAGGGTCGACGAACCTCTAAGTAGATTCTGGGGCCTAAGAAACCTTTGTTGCGGACCCAAGGGTAAGGCTGGTCAGGTTTGGATCTTGCTTGGTACTTGAGTATCTCTAGGCTTAGAGTTGGTATTTCAATTTGATTTCTATAGAGGTGGCACAAGCAGGCATCCGAACGGTTAAAATTTGGCCTAGAGATCAGGTTTGTTTCATAGGATTTTGCTAGGGACTAGCAAAAAGTAGGCATAGGGGTATGATGATAGCACCATCATTGGTGTTAATGAGCTTAATTTAACCTAATTATAGTAGTAAATTCTCCTTAATAGTTATCAGAAGATCATAACTCTGTTTTGAACTGAATAAGAGAAGATAAGAAATCATGTTAATTCTATTATTTTAACACCTAATCACCAGTGTAGATTAACTGAGGGGTTAATTATTCATCAAATGAACTTACAATTCTAAGAAGTGGGCTCAGATTGAATGAAACAGGATTTTTCACGTTTCGGGGATTATTTTATTAATAAAAATCCTAAAATCAGCCTCACTTCAATTAAATAGATTTTGGAATAAATAAATATAAGAAAAACCTCCTAAAAATCATTTTAAAATATTCTAAGAGGTTTGGAACCTTCACTTTGACTAAAGGAACCCTTTTTGACAAAAAATAGACTCAGGCGGGAATTTATTTTGTTTTGGGCTTCTATGTAAATTTTACAGTCAAACTTGATCAAAACTCAAATATGAGGTCACCATTAGATTCCTTGGGTTCAAATTAGGTTAACTCCAAAATTTGAATCTAATCAGAATCCATCTTGACCCAGTTTGCATTTTAACCCTCAAGTTTCTATATCTTACACAAACACCCCTAAGTTTTAATTTGTATTGCAAAAAGAACCCTACTTTTTTGACCCCTCTTGCAAAGAGGTGCCTGCCACCTTCTTCTCCCTTGTTTCCTAAACATACAACAACAAGAATAGAAAGCCACCATCATGGGATTTCATTTGAAGATTACGGCAACGGAATATTGATCAAATCTCGCCAAATTTGGCGAGGTTGATATGGAGATCATGCCACATCGTTTGAACCTCTCCTTGAAGTTAATCTTGGCCGGAATCATCTCCGGCGAGTTCCAATTTCACAAGCTTAAGAACATGCCAAATCCTGAGCTAAACATGCATATTTTGGCTCGCTTGAGTCGTAAACCTCTCCTATATAAAGCATCCCATATTTCCAAGCTCAATTCGTGCTCGATTTGACCGGAAATCCACTCTTCTTCCTCCTCTCCGGTTAAACTCCGATGCACCACCGGAGTTTCTCGAAACCCCTTCATCCCCTTCTACCACATACAATAGGTAGAGGGGTTCTCTTCCCCATTCCTCCACAAAGCTCCACACAGAGTTTTAGCCTCCGACTCCCCCTCAATCACTCTAGCAACTCGTCTCCTTCGTCACTGACGTAGCACCGACGACCCTCCTTCGTTCTTCCTTTCCTCAAATTAGTATAAGGCTCTCTCCTTACCTCCTTAATTTCCACTCTAGAAGGCTTTGTTCATTGACCCTATCATCTTCTTCGACTCTGACTATCACCACCATAGCTACCTTCACCGTCGACCACATCCGCTTTGCTCTCACTCAAATTGAGTGGGGAAAAAGCTTCCCCTCACCCCCAAAACGATTTTTCTCCCTCACCCCCACAACGATTTTGCTGAACTCAATTTACCCTCACATCACCTCCGTCATCCTCTCCGACCACAGTCACTGGAGCTACACACATCTCCATCGCCTGGCCACCACGCACCATGAACCAAGAAATCACCACAGCGGTTACCTTCGCCTCACCATGGCGAAGCTCCCTATATATCTAATTGCGGCTGCGAGGCCATTTTCTTCTTGCAGGAACTTCGCTATCGCCGGTCATCTTCTCCATCTCTGACCGATGTCGACTGGTGATTAATCGCCTCCTCACCACCTCCAATAGCTACGGACCAGTGTGGAGTACTCATCTGGGTCTTCAATTTGGTGAACCAACGCAAATAGTAGCAGGAATTGAGCCAGCTCCCTCACACGAAGAAACGAAGAACAAGGAGCTATTCTTAGTCCCACATCGTGGGAATTTAGTTTTGAAATGCCTTCATAAAGTTCCGCGTGCATTACCCATTCGCCCGAGAATATTGGGGGTCAGGTCCCCTGCCCTACCCATATGCACGCACATACACACGCCCGTGCATATGCAGGTGCGCTTGGGAGTAATCCTAGGCTGGGTTTTGAGCTTCTTGAACTGGGCTTGAGCTGGGTTTGGTTTGAAAGGAAAGAGAGAGAGAAGGAAAGGGGTTTAGCTAAGAGAAGGGTAGGGGAGTTTTGCTTGGTCTGACTTTGAGTTAGACATCTGAATTCTAACTTTAAGTTGTCTAATACTTGATTCGAGACATCTGATCAGAGTATTCAGTGTTGAGTTGAGTTATTTGAACCATATTTTGTTACTCAAACACTTGTATATCTTTTTGGAGTTTTGATGTTGCGATTAATTGAATATATTTCATTTTATATCAAAGCTTCACGTGCTTCATTATATTCATTGATTAGTGGTTTAATTATGATCATATTTGCTCCCTGAGATGACCTCAGAACTCACATTTCGACCATTGCAAATTTAAATGTTGATCCATTTTCGTTGATTATACTTCGACGCATGTATTTTCTTAAATTTGATGAAAGCGTGTTTAGCAGTAGGCCACAACTTCATCAATATGTTCTCCTGGTTCACGGCAAGGGGAGTGTACTTTTCAAAGAACTCCTGCTTGGGCTGGCGGGGTCCGTTGTTTTGGCCCTTGCTGGGCCTGTCGCTCCTCTTATCTTGGATGTTTGCCTTCCTCTTGTTGAAGCGACTTCCTCCGTGGATGGATATAGGAGTCGAATCTCCCGAGATTCTCTTTTTTTTCCACGGGACCAAGTTTATCTCTGTAGCCATTCGCTAATCGGCTATGGGAACGGAACGAGTCGACCTGCTCCACAAACCTCATAGCCTGGTCTCACAATTTCGCCATATCTCTAGGCGAGAAATCATCGATATCATACTAGAACCTTTGGGTTAGGAGGCCTGACTTGAGGTACTAGATGGAAATGGCATCATGGAGCCTTTTGCTTGAAGAATTGAGCCTTAAATCATCCAGGTATGATCGGAATGACTCATTTTTCCGCTATCGAACTTCCGACAGCCTCTCTGGGTTATCTTTAACCCTTTGCTGTCCTATAAAGTACTGGCAGAATTTATCTGCCAGTTATTGGAAAAAGGTGATTTGCCCAGCTGATAGCTCATTGAACCACTCATGGGTCCTGCTAGATAGATATAACGGGAATACTCGATAGAGCACCCCGTCAGGGCAGCCATGAACAAGTATCATTTTGCGGTAGCTCCCTACAAAGTTGTTAGGGTTCCTCGTCCCGTCATATTGGGCCATGACAGGCTACTTAAACTACTCTAGCAAGGGTATCGTCATTACCTCCTCTGTGAAGGGGTACGTAATGACATAGGCACGCAGGCATATGCCCTTCATTGCTCGGGTGACTTGGCGGATGATCTCGGGTATCGAGCCTCCTCCGCTAGTCGTCATGGGGTGAGCCCCGAACTGTTCCCTCGACGAAGGCGTGCGGGGAGCTTTAGGTGGGTGATTTATACACATCCATTTAGGTTAAAATGCCTAGTTATGCATGCTTCTAAGCTTATAGATGCATTCTATATTATAAATATTGCATAGCATGCATCATTCTACATTTAGGATAGATTGTATAAATTATAGGTTAATTTACTCCATTTTATGGCCAGGAGAGAAGGTGATTTATTCTAAGGCCTCAGATTGTCAATCTAATCGTACGGATCTGATTAGGACCATAATTGGAGTCCAATGCCTCCGAAATCGCCTTGATCAGAGGCTCATAGTACACTATGTAGTCCGAGGAAGATCAACGACTAACGAGCTAAGTGACGCAATTCGAAGCTTCAAATGACAGATCCAACCACACGGGTGGATCCAGATTGATGATCACAGCCCAACGACGTGAAAATCGACCCAATCCAACATCCATGGCGTCATTTACGAGCAAAAGAAGATGGACAATCTAGATGATCCCATGTGGCACCATCTGAATCGCCCAAAGTCACCCAAAATGCTCTCACTCAACCTCTGAAGCACACGTTCCGAGCAATCTAGGCTGTTGCACGCCATGTTGCCTACTTCATCTGTGGAGCTCATCAACTCCGATTCTCGACTGTTGGATCCCCATCCAATGGTCGAGATCTCGTGCCACCTCGTTCCTCCACTTGACAATCCATCGACATGCCACAATGTTGCGCTCACCACTTGCAACGCGGGGATGCGTGATCGAGACCTCATGCACACGTCTAATTCGCTACGAAGGGTGCGGATGAAATACATCCGCACTATCTCAATCAGACGATGGCAGAGGTAGTGACGTGGCGCAACCGATGGAGACGATCGCGATAACGCATAGTCCGACGCCCCATCCGATGAGCCATCTGACGCGATCTGAAGGGCATGATCCTCACGCGATCATGACTGTAGATCGATCATCCAAAGGCAAGGCACGCGTGATAGCTGCGGGCGAGCGTTAGTTGAACCTTCAGCGACATTTGCGGCGAGGCTTTAGCAACGATTGTAAATGTCACTGTTGACTCGTGACTTTATTTTGCCTCCTCTCCTCCACTATAAGGGGACCACTACCCCTCCATTCATCTTCATCCCTTCCTATGCTCTCTGCACCTACTCTAGAGGTCAAAACACATCTTGAGCTTATGTCCCAAGCCCTTAGGATGCTCCACTAGAGAAAAGAAAATATTTTTCCGCCATCTCACCACCATTCGTGGAGCTCTCATCAGCCGTCTTCTTAACCTCGTTCTGGGAAGTGGATCACGCCACGACACCGCCTATCCTCACCTCATCTTTTGATGTCATTTTTCTTCCTTCAACCCCTCAACATCTTCGTCTGGGCCCTATCAATGCAGCTTCGTCCTCCAAGCAGCCGACAAAGAGGATTTTTCTCACCCCCTTTCCCTTCTACTGCTTTTATAGTGTAGAATCATTTGTAATAAACATTTGTCAAGCATATATCTAGAAGTAGTTTTCTATTATTTGCAAGTAGACTAGCACTTTCTTGCTTTCTAAAATAGCTTAGTGTAGATAATATTCTTACTTGTTTCCTCACTATCATAAAATACAAAAAAATAGCAAATACAAAATACCAAAAAGAAACAAAGAAAAGCGCAGTTTTCAAAGAATCAAACGTCGCCTCCTTGTGTTCGACCCGAAGCTCACCTCGAGCTTCGGTATATTTTATTTGGTAGCGATATTTTGCGACTGCGACATATTTTCCAAAACCCTAGTTTTTCTTGCGCAATTTACGCTCATCAGTGGGCTAGGAGGAACTTCCCCTTTCTAGCTACTAAGCTTGCGTTTTAACTTCTCGAGTTGTTCGCACAGGTGGGTGTTTTCTTCTACTATAAGATGCCACTTCAGTTGGTTGCCTTTAGGACTGGAGTTCTGGGGCTCCTTCGGTTGGATCTTGTGATTATCCTTGATTTGCTTGATTTCAAGGAGTTTTTCCGCGATCGATTGCTGCTCGCCACTTAGAGCCGCTAGCCTAGCCTCGTATTCTTCCCTTGCCTTTATCTCGAAGAGAGGATCCCACCGATGATTCTCAGGATGGGATGCCTCAGGTTGCCAGCTAGGCTGTGCCGACTTCTCCTTGCTGGGTCCAGCTTGCAAGTGGCATCCTTTGGACACCGAGATGCTGGATTCCATTGGGGCCCCCTTCTTAGGATTGCTGCGAGAGGAATTGCGAGTTGTGGGGTCCATTGCTTGGGTTTGAAGTAAGGAAATAGTATCAAATGATAGTCGCTTCCCACATACGGTGCCAATTGATTGAGGCCCTTCTCGATGGGGGACTCGAATCGACAAGAATCGTAAACAAACACATACAAAAGATGCACAAGAGATTGGTGACCTAATTCCACTCGTAAGGGTGTACGAATGGGGGGAGGGCAATGCTCCCAAATTTCCACTATAGTTGTAGGTGATATAATATTTCTCGTTCTCTCTCCAGGGTTGTGTGAAGAGAGCCCCTGAGGGCCTCTCTTCTCTATTTAGAGTTCAGGAAATATCCAACAACATTTAATCCCTATAACGGTCCTCGCAGATTCCCTGGCACATCCGTTACTTGGCTATAAATTACACTTGTAAACCACCATTAGCGCTAACATGGAGGTTGTTGCCGCCTCTTGAACTTCGATCAAATGGGTTCTTTAGCGGGTCGGTCTACCTGGATCCGCCTATTTGTTGGATATTCAGGTTAGTGGGATTCTTTAGGCTTTGTGCGAGGTTTTAAATTCAAGGATGCTTTTTGCCCCTCATCAAAGCCCAACCATTACAAAGCCCATTTCACTCTTAATCCCTTACTCACGGCAGGCCCATTTTCAACACATTCCACAACACACATGCGCACACCCACACCTCACATAACTGTAGACCTGGCGAGTCTAATTTATTGGACAATAGTTAGGCCTAAAGTTGCTAGATTTCATAAGATATCGTGCATTTACATATGTGCATAATTGTATAATAAGTGCATGTGTCGTATTTTATTTCTAGTTACATTTTGTTGCACTTCGCATGTGTTGGACATATTAATAATTTGAGGTTGTGAGCAAGGATATTATGGCAAGACGAGGAGATCCTAAGGTGAAAGAAATTCATCTAGACATTGTTTTAAGCCCCAAGACTTGGAGAGGCTCCCATGTAATTCTTCCCTCAAGTCTTATGCGTGTGAGTGACTCACCACCTTGCCTCATTGGAAAACTCCCATGTGCGAGCCTGCCTTGCTGGGACAGGGCTAAAGAAAGTAAGGGATTCAAAATCCCTTGATTTGAGGAATGACTGAGGGACTTCATTGTCACTGGAACACACACATTATGGTGCAAATTAGAAAGGACATTTTCCATTCCATGTGGGGGCTCTCACGACCACCTCCTATCTCCTCCACCATGGTTCGAGCGTGAACCGTGACCATCGAGTGTGCACTGTAACCCTTGCATGCACGACATCACCATGTACTCCAATATCACCTTCATCTTCGCTCGTGCATGTAGTGACAGTGCATGTGTGCCACCTCTCCTCGACCGTGGTCCTCCTTCACGAGCTCTTCCTGTTACACATGCACACCAACAACCCACCACTGTCAAGACCACTGCCTCTTTCTTATCTTTCTCTTTTCCCCCTTTCCTTCTTCATCTTCTTCCTCTTTCTTCTTTCTTCCTCTTCACCTTCGTCAACTTTTGTAAGAACAGATCAACCATTGGCCTCCCACACTCCACCTCACCATTTCTAGCCACTATACTCACTGTTGACTTCACTAAAGTAACTCCCATGCTCTGCCTCGCCTTCCCCGGCAACGATGTCATTTGACAGATCAATTTTTTGTGTTCTCGGCCATCTGGATTCTATCTACGCTTCATTAAAGATTTTAGTAAAATCTCTAAGCCACTTTGTGACCTATTAGTGAATGATGTTTTCTTTGATTTTGATAATAGATGTGGCAAGGCCTTCTAGGTTTTGAAGATGACCCTTATTACAACGCCCATTCTCCGAGCACCAGATTGGACCCTCCCTTTTGGATTGATATGTGACACATCTGACTATGCTGTGGGAGCAGTTTTGGGTCAATGGGTTGATGATAAACCTCATGTTCTACATTATGCCAGGAAGACCTTGACTAATCCTTAGCAAAACTATATAGTTACTGAGAAAGAACTCCTCATTGTAGTCTTTGGGTTGGAGAAGTTTAAGTCATATTGATGTATACACATCCATTTATGTTAAAATGCCTATTTATACAAGTTCCTAAGCTTAACATTGCATTTCATAGTATAAATATTGCATAATATGCATCATTCTACATTTAGGATAGATTATATAAATTATAGATTAATTTGCTCATTTTTGTGGCTAGAAGAGGACATTTATTTTGGGGTCTCAGATTGAAGATTCAACTATACGGATTTGATCAGGACAACGATCGGAGTCTAATGCCTCCAAAATCGTCTTGATCGAAATCTTGTAACACCTTATGCAGTCCAAGGAAGATCAAAGGCCAAGGGGCAAAGTGGCGCCAATTTGAACCTCAGATGCTAAATTCGACCGCACAGATGGATTTGGATTGTCGATCGCAGCCCAATGACGTGAAAGTTGACCTAATCTATCGTCCCTAGTGCCACCTACAAAGCAAAGAAGATGGATGACTACGATGGTGCCACGTGGTGTCATCGTACCCGTCCAAATCCACTCAGGCCCCTCTGCTCATCAGCTTGCCATCTCCAACATGCAGTCTCGACCGTTGGATCTCCATCCAACGGTCGAGAGCACGTGCCATACGACCACTCCACTCGACCATCCAGCGCGATAGCACAACAGTTGCGGAGTGGGTTCTCAAATCAGCGGTGCACGTTTGAAACAGGTCGCAACGTTTGATTTCACGAGCGCGGGTGCAAATCGATTGCATCTGCTCGATGGCCAATGAGCGGTATGAGACGTGCCACATGGCGCAATGGATGAAGAGAATTTCACACGCGGTTGATGACGCCTGGCTGGATGCGCCCTCATGCAATCTCTACCCTCCATTCTTGATCCGACGACTGGGAATCGTCCAAGCTGTGATTGCAATGGCACAGCTGGCGTGCGAGCATGTACGTGTGTGAGAATGCAGCTCACGGTTGCCCGATCATGATCCAAGGCCCCTCATGCTACCACGTGTCAGCACGAGAGTGCATCACTTGTTAAGCGTGTGATCTGAGGGCGCCGAGGTTCGATTTGAGTCATTCATTCACGATCGGACGATCCATGACCTCCTGAGTGATGTGGCATGAGTTGGAGGCTTGAAATACCCATTTTGCCCTCGATTTTCACCTATATAAAGGCCCATGACCCCCCATTCCTCTTTATCTCTTCCTCTTATTCCCTCAGCTCCTCCAAAGCTTTAAGGAGCTGGTCCCAAGCTCGGGATGCTCCTTAGATTAGAAAAGTAAAAAGATTTTCCCACTTCTCACCTCCCTTCGTGGAGTATCCCGTGGCCATCCTCTCACCCCGATCTGAAAGTAGATCCTCGCCGCGACGTCATCTGCCCCATCCTCCCTCCTCCGGCTATGTTCTTCTTCCTCCGGCCTTTCACTACTTTCTTCTAGGTGCCGTCAAAGCGAGTCATCCACCAAGCAGCCGTCGAGGGGGATTTTTCTCAACTCATTCTATCTTTTATCACTTTCTGTTGTTGGGCGAGAGTCGTTTCAAATATAGTGTCTTAGTATAGTGACAAAAATCGCAACATTTAAAAGTTATAAACGTGGGAAACAGAAGTGAGTCAGAGGTCATTGACAGAGAGCAAATTGGAATTCACAACACTAATCACAATTTAAAAATAATGAGTACAATAAATGACAATCAATCAAGCGGAATGTATTCAATAATAACCCAAATTGTATCTTAGAAATTATTGGGATAAAAAGAATAGGAAAAAATTATAAAAATGGTGATTTGAATCACCATTTAATCCCCATAATCAAGCACATATCCCAATGTACAATCAATTCAATTTCTCAACGGTGGTTCTTGAACCACTTGCCATGTTAGATAATAACTCAAATATGCCCACAGTATCTCAACTAATGCCAGAACCAAATGTCGGAGTTGAACCTCAGACGACTTAAAGTCGCCAAAGCCTCAACACCAACAACTCAGAAATCCACAAAGTGTGTGCACACATCCCAAGGCACCAGACACAAAACCTGAGGCAAAACCTACCCCTACCCTTAGATTTTTCCTAACCGGGTCGCTAACTGGGTAAACGGATCCAAGTCGGGACCAGGCTCACCAGGGGTGAATAGTGAGCGAGGAGTGCATGGGTCACGTGAGGCAGGGACCTCACCCCCGTTGTAAGAGGCGAAGATCCTTATGCACGATTGCAATTTATGCAATGTTCTGATTTTGTCTTCCACGATGCGACACCAATCGGTGCCCTCTTCTCCTTCACGCAGCAGCTGAGAACTTCGCTTGATTGCTGTGGCAGCTAGGTATCCTTCTCCAAATTGAAGCTGCAGATGGTTACGTGGGAATAGTCCACAATTGATGAAGGCGGAATTGAAGTCAAGAGTGGGCAGATGGCGACGGAGAATGGCGGCGAATCGACGGTGACAGGAGGAGATTCGGTGAACCTTGAAACACACTAATAAGGGCCCTAAGCCCAAATTAAAGCATTCATCAGCATCGCCAGAGCATGGCGAAGGTGGTGGTGGTGTTCTTGTGGCATTTGAGAGCGTATGGTGGTGTGACTGTGGAGGAGATGGAGGCACTGTGGTGGGTTGATTGTCAGGACGAAGGAGAGGTTAAAACTCTCAATAGAGAGGGCTTTTGTTCAGTGAGTGATGGGGGAGCTTTTGGAAGTGTTGGCGAGCGGTTTAGTGGTCGGAGGAAGCTGGATGACCACGCCGGAGCTGTGGCCGACGACGGAGAAGATGAAGTGGGAGACGATGGTGTAGTGGTTGATTTAGGAGGAGGTAGGATGGATCTAGAGAGGGAGAGGAAGAAGAACACCTAGCTAAGGGATGAAGGGGAAGAGAATTCCATGCTGACGTGACTTGCCGGACATGGAAGGGATGAATACCTCCGGTGAGGTTGGGCAGCGGGGATGAAGGTGGAAGTGGCCCCTGCTGTGATTGGCAAGGAGCAGAGGAAGTTGAGGAAGAGATTAGGCCACTCGATTTGGCCGTCGAGTGGCTGGAGTGATGGGGTTGATGAAGCTCGCCAGAGTCGCGGTTAGAGGAAGCGAAGAGGGTTTTTGGGGCCTAACTGTACTGGGAAGTACACTCGGATCAAGAGGAGCTTTTATAGAGCTCAAAATCGAGCTGTATTTGAGGAAAGAGGCCTAATTGCATGGGATGTAGAATCAAGAAAACCCCATAATTTTCGTGAGCTCATGTAGCCTTTTTGCCTCGAATCAGGGTCTAATATTGTGTTCACATGAATATTCAAGGTCTGAACTACAATCCCACCAAATTTGGTGGGATTTAGAGGTAATTTGATGAGGTTTCCAATTGGTCAAAGGTCGGCTGTGTAGGATTTGACCCAAAAATGGCGGCAAGGACCTAGATGTGAAGATGAGAAACTTAGGGGGGTAAATGTAATAAATCTGAAAGTTAGGAGCTTAGATGTGAGGAACAGAGGTTTTAGAGATGAAGTGCAAACTAGGTCAAGATAGACTCTGATTGTGCCCAAATTTTGGTGCTAACTTAATTTGGACCCAAGGAATCTAATGGTGCACTTGGATTTGAGTTTTGATCATATTTGATTAGGCAATTTGCACAGAAGTTCAAATTATGCAAATTCCCATCTGAAACTCTGTTCTAGGTCAAAATGGGTTCAGATTGCTAAACCAAAGGTATCAAAACTCTTAAAATATTTTTCTATGAATTTTATCCTGACTAAAACCTCTTCAATTTAAGCGGGGCTGATAATTAGGATTTTGTATACTGTTTTAGTTCTCGAAATGCGTGGAACCCTGTTTGGACCTACTTTTTAGTCTTTAATGCTCAATTGACCTTCAATTAACCCCTGGGTGACTCCATGGTTACTCTGCATTCATGATGTGATGTTAAAATAGTAGAATTAACCCTAATTTGTTCTCTCCTCAAAATAGATCTGAGTAGAATCACTGTCCTCATGTGATTATTCAGGAGCATTGATCTCTTGATTCTGACTAATTCAAGCTAATTATGGCGAATGATAGTATTACCATCAAACCTTCATGCCTAACTTTTACTAGTCCCTAGCAAAATCCTATGGAAAGAACTAGATCTTGGACCATGCTTTGATGTTCAGGTGTCTGATTTGTGCCTTTTCTTTAGAAATTAGATCGGAATACCAATAATAGGCTTTGAGATACTTAAATACTAGCCAAGATTCAGACCTGACCAGCTTCAACCTTGGGTCTGCCACGAAGGTTTCTAAGGCCTGCAAAAACTGCCCAGAGGTTCGTTGACCCCAATGGTTAAAGCATCCTTGCGTAGACGTATTGAGTCTAGGTTTAGTTTGCCAGTGTATTTTGATAAGAGAGATAGAGAAGGATTTTTCATTGTGAGAGTTTTCACTCTTTTCTTTTTATATTTCCCTAAATTCAGCATCAGATTAGCCCTAAACATGTTCTGTATCAGATTCTTTGTTCCCACCATCAATCCTTGAAGGGTTACTATGGCAACCCCCAGAACCTTAGCTTTCGACACTTTGGGATAGTGCCGTTAATGGCATTCTGTAGCTAAATTCAGACCCTGGAAATCGACATTTCGGGATAATCCTGCCCATGGCACTTGAACCAAAATAAGGTACTTAATGTCCCTGGTAGGATATTTAGATATCCTAGGAGACAAGAACTGAGGAGATGATATGTTAATATGCATGCTCGAGGTGATTATTTTTCATTCCACCTCTCTGCGCTGGGAACATGACCAATCAATTTATGTTTTCGAGTCGCTCCTAAGTTAGATCTTCGAGATGACTTTTTCATAACAGAACACTTTTTGGCATTATTTCTTCAGTAAGCGCACTAAACCAGACTGGTGTGTGGATTTTGGGTGCTTAGGTTACCAAGTCTTACAAACCAGAAGGTAGGCAATGGGGCTGAATATTCCCTAAGCCTTAAACTTAATACATCGACCTCGTACTTCCTCAACCTCTTGAGAATTAATCTGGATCTTAACAAGTATGTAAGTGTTTAAGCTCTAGAATAAGCCCAAGAGGCCTAAGATCATCACTCTTTACTAATTTCCTTATCTCTAGCACTTCAAGACTTAATTCTTGTTTTGATATGGACTAGAACTTAAGTAGATCCCATAATCAATTGCTAGGACTATCGCTTTATTTATGATTTTACTCCTTTTGGCATTCATATCTCCTCCTCTTTTTCTCCTCAAGAAAGATTTTTCAATCATTTCACAAAATTCTCCTCCCCTTTCTCAATTTTTTTTTAATATGTTTTTTTTATGAGAACCCTTCAGAGAATTGAATTTTTCATTTATTTTGCACTTTAACACCCCCTCATGCTTAAGTTTTGTAATGTCCTCATTGTAAACTAGGTGGGTACGAATTCAGCTTGGTTTGAAGATTAGAACAGGGTCAAAGGATGGGTGAATGGATCAGGATGATTGTTGCGGACGATTTCAAGCTTTGATATAAATATCAAAGATGGAGTCAGCTATTCTAAGGTTGAACCCTAAAGTGCAATAGGAGTGTAACTCAAAAGGATGATTAGAAGGGTCTCGGGTTTTTGGAATGACAGGTTGTCTCCCATTAAGCGCTAAATTTAATGCCTATAGCTGAGCAGAAGGTGATTAAGGAGAAGGGGTGGTTAGATTGAAGGAATTTTGTAGAGCAAGCACCTTGATGAGTAGCCTGATTAGTCCAACTAGGTACTTGCTCAGATCAATGGGCTGATGATGTAGACCAAACTCAATTAGTCTGGTGGGTTGATGGATGTGAATTAATAGGTACGGAGCCCACGAGATGCTTTGTGACTCAAAAAGGTGTGGAAATGCAAATCTAGGTTTTGGCTGAATCAGTTCAGCCTGATGAAAGAAGTTCTCAAAAGATAATGGATCTGTGGAAAATATAGAAACCCTACTGATGGAATCAGAGAAGGATAATATGTGATTGTTGGTCTGATTAGTGTCTTATTCCCGATTAAAAGATGGAGGTGAATCATATGCAACTAAATTAGAAAGAGGTGAATCAGAGAAGAAATTGATTTTGGTGGCAAGTCGGGGTTGGGATCAAGTTTTGAAAGGCTCTGTAGGAGATGTGGCTGCTTCGAAATCTAGGTGCGGTATGGACTCGTCAAGAAATGATTCAAAGATCGGTTCATCTAGAGAGTTATTTCATAATGTTCATCTAGATCAAGTGCATGGAGTGTGATTATAGGATCAAGGAAATTTGAGTCAACAAAAGATTCGAAATCTGGGAGTGCCCTAGGATTCATAGAGTCCATTTCAGGGTATTCTTTTGAACGCACTTCGAATTTGTGACGTCTGCTTGCTTCAAAAGGTGCTAAGTTGGGGAGCCCGATTGTCAAACGACTTAAGTAAGCAGGGGTTTGGCATAATTAGCGGCCCTCGGGACACTCTCCCCTACTTTGCCGACACAACTTTACCACCTTTGGGAGTAAGGACAACATCAAATTTGTTGTGTGGTCAGAGTTCATTTATGAAGCATAGGTCCTTAAGCTACCCAATTTAAGGACAAGTTTGATTTGATTGTACTGCAGGGCACCTTTCTCTCTTTTGTCTTCCCTCCTACTTCATATATTCTTCCACACCACACTCGCATTTCCAATCCTACCATCCTACCATTACTTATCCCTAAGATGATTACTATCCCAACCTGACTTATGACTACCCGTCCATTAGTCGGGATAACTTTGATTGGGGAAATGATTCCAGACCTCAGTATCTACGGCCTGACCTTAAATAACAAGACTATGACTATTATCCTTCTTACGCCTATACTGATTATAGATCTCAACCTTTGATGAACAACCAAACATGATTTATATTGAAGAAGGATATGATGATTACAACACCTATCTTCCCTTGGATTATCTGAACATAGGTCACCACCTTTCTTTGAATAACCTGAAACGACTTATTATCAGGGAGGGCCCCAAGAATCTCAATTCCTTGACTCCACTAGATTGAGCCCAAACCCACCCAACCCTGAACCGAATCATTCGGTTCAGGTGAACCAGGTCCATGATATGCTGTTGGCTAATTTGAGGAATACCATATGATCTTTAGAAACCCAGCCAACACCCTGCAATGACAAATTGGAGCCCATGATTCAAATGATTGACGATTTGAATAGTTCGTTATTGGATTGGCTCCAACATATTGAGGATAAGAGCCTGGATGAGCTTTTACTTGGGAAATTATCAAGATTGAGGATGAAATTCATGGTTGCCTTAGTCCAATCTTGGGATGATTCTCAGGACGAACCCCATTTAGGAGAGTCAATATTAGAACCCGCTTAGGCACTTGTAGGGGGGCAAGTTTTATGAGACTAGGGATGACCAAGTTGGTCTAGAGCAACCTATTGAGGGTGACCCGATTTTTTCACTCGAGATCCCCGAGCCAGGGAGTGAGGAAAAATATGTCTCTAAAGACCAAGGAACAATATATGATTTTGAGACATGAGGATAAAGAATTCTTTGATTTTAAGGGTGAGGAATCTCTTAGTGAAGTCTCACTTGAAGTTAAGGAAAATGATTTTAGTGAGACAAGCAGGCCTGAGGAATATGATGAATCATTTAATAGCTTGATAAATGAAGATTTTGATCCTACTAGGGCTAACATGGAGGAATCCAATCTTAAGTTATTGGATGATTCGATCAATCACTCCAATTCCCAAACACACCCCGTTGAGCATAATCATGGATTTATTCTTGAGATCACAAGACCCAAGTTAATTTTGATTTAGCTACAATTGTTTGACCTGGATATCTTAGATGGGGTGTACAATGATCTGGAGGTCTTGGAAACCCTGATTTTGGAGGGTAGAAATTTGGAAATAAAATCTGGGAGGCTAATTCTGAGGAAAATATAATTTTGGATCTAAGGGTTCCTATTGACCTGAAACCACCAACCTTCTACTAGGACCCTTATGATATTTTCAACTCTGAGGATGTGCAACCCAAGCTCAGATTAATTGATTATCTTTTTGAGCTGAACTCTAAGTGGACAACCAAATCTATTGAACTGGATCTACCTATTGTCCACCATGTTAGACTTGGGTTGCACACCACAAAACCACAAGCTCAGCCTCACAAGCACAACAATCTCCGATTCTGAGTGATTTTCATCCAGAATCTTAGAACTACCTGACTCTGGGGCATGGGTTTGCATCACAATTTGGTTCACATCAGTGGACATCTCCTTTTTGCGGGTCCCAAAATCAATCTTCTTATTTTAATTTTGACCTGCACTTTTGAATTTTTAATATCTTCACTTGTGAACTGTATCCAACTGAAGACACTAAATTTAGAACTTGTGTATACTCTGCGGAGCTGACCAGATTTATCACGAAATTTAGGTGATATTCTGTTTATTCCGTGCTTTTCATGTCGTTATTTTTACAATGAGGATATTGCATTAGTTAGGCATGGGGGGTGGATACTTAATCCTGAAATTATTTTTTAGCTCCATAGAATTTCTTTTATTTTCTTTAAAATAAATTAAAAATTCAAAAAGACAAAAAAAAAAGAACTAGGAGAAGAGAATTTAGGCATTAAGAGTTATTAACTTTAGGAAACTCTTTAGGTCTGGGAGCTTAATCAGCTTGGGTGTCCACTAAAATGTGGACTTGCTTCTCGAGTTCTCTCCACGTCAATTTTACTTTAATTTAGCTAATAAATTGGGGTGATAAGTACACGACTTATCAACCTACCCTCTGATTTGATGGGATTTTGAGTCTAAAATATCTACACACTATTTGCACTAACTCACTTTTCAACTATTTTTATAAAACTTAGATAGCTAATGAACTTTCTAAGGTGGTATGGCTGACAAGTTGTCATGGGTTTGATGCCCCATTGGCTAGTTGTCTAGAGCCCAACCACATGACCATTTTCTTTTATTGCTGCCTTTAGGTAAATTTTAGATCAGAGAAACCACCTACTTATATATATATATATATATATATATACTCAAAAAGAAGGAAAAAAATAGAAAAAGAAGAAAAATAAATAAGTCATACTTCACTGCATGAGTATGACTAGCAAGTTGCCGTGGGTTTGACGTCCCATTGGTCGGTTGTCCAGAGTCCAGCTCACAAAAATGTACAAATAACACTTAGGGTAGAAGCGGAGAAGTACAATAAACTAGAGAAATATAAATTGGGTTTGCCCTTGTGTTGACCCCATTTGAAAAAATAAAAAAAGTAGGGAGAAAGGTACCGATTGAACAGATACACCATAAGACAGAATTTTTAGGTCACCTAGGGTCGTAGAAACCTGAAGTCCGATTTAACTGCCGCTTAGTGAGTCTATCACTTTTCATGAGATGTTTAGAACTTAAAGTTCTTTTTGAGTCTTGGGTGGATTAGGTAGCCGTAGAAAGTTGTTCCGAAACTCTAAACTAAAAAATCCAAAAAAATTAGAAAAAAAAACAAGCAGAGAAAAATGCATCTTCCCGTTCCAAAATGAGGCGAGGACTTCGGCAGTCTGCATTTTGGCAGGCACTCAAGCACTGTTGAGTCTTTGTAATTAGGTCCTTAGTTGAATTTTTTCTAGTGTTAATCAACAAATTTTGCCTAAGTAATCGAAACTTAATTCTATTTTATACATAGCATTAGGTTAATTTTGCTAGGGACTAATAAAAAATAGGCATGGGGGTATGATGCATATACATTTATTTAGGTTAAAATGCCTATTTATATGAGTTCCTAAGCTTAAAATTGCATTCCACATTATAAATATTATATAGCATGCATCATTTTACATTTAGGATAGGTTGTATAAATTATAGGTTAATTTGCTCCTTTTTGTGGTCAAGAGAGGACATTTTTTCAGGGCCTCAGATTAAAGATTCGACCGTACGGATCTGATTAGGACGATGATTGGAGTCCAACACCTCCAAAATCATCTTGATCGGAATCCCGTAGCACCTTATGTAGTTCGAGGAAGATCAAAGGCCAAGGGGCAAAATGGTGCCAATTCAAACCTCAGATGCCAAATCCAATCGCATGGATGGATCCAGATCATCGATCGCAACCCAACGATGCGAAAGTCGACTCAATCTGACATTCGTGGCGCCACCTACAAAGCAAAGAAGACGGACGACTACGATGGTGGCATGTGGCATCATCGCAGTTGTCTAAATCTACTTAGTCCCCTTCGCTCATCAGCTTGCCATCTTCAACGCACGATCTCGATCATTGGATCTCCATCCAACAGTTGAGAGCTCATGCCATACGACCACTCCACTCGACCATCCAATGCGACAACATAGTTGTCACAGAGTGGGTTCTCAAATCAGCGGTGCGTGTTTGAAATCGGTCGTAATGCTTGATTTTGCAAGCCAGGCGCAAATCAATTGCGTCTGCTGGATGGTTGTCGAGTGACACGAGATGCGCCAAGCGGCGCAATGGATGAAGAGAATTTCACACATGGTTGATGACACTTGGCTGGATGTGCCCTCACGCCATTTGAGTGTGGGTCTTGCGCGATGTCTACCCTCTGTTCTTAATCCAACGATCAAGAATCGTCCAAGCTATGATCACGATGGCACAACTAGCGCTGTGCAGGAATGTACGCGAGCAAGAGCGCAACTCACGGTCGCCTGATCGCAATCCAAGGCCCCTATGCTGCCACATGTCAGCGTGAGGGCGCATCACGCGTCAAGGGCACGATCTGAGGGCGTTGGAGGTGCGATATGAATCATTCGTTCACGATCGGATGATTCACAACCTCCCGAGTGATGTGGCATGAGTTGGAGGCTTGAAATACCCGTTTTGACCTCGATTTTCACCTATATAAAGGCCCATTATCCCCCTTTCCTCTTCATCTCTTCCTCTTCTTCCCTCACCTGCAAAGCTCTAAGGAGCTAG
This sequence comes from Thalassia testudinum, assembly GCA_037157565.1. Taxonomy (NCBI): domain Eukaryota; kingdom Viridiplantae; phylum Streptophyta; class Magnoliopsida; order Alismatales; family Hydrocharitaceae; genus Thalassia; species Thalassia testudinum. Next base: position 134,428,365 of record JAZHRO010000003.1, on the reverse strand, counting down.
TCTCAAGCCCAGGATGCTCCATAGAGTAGAAAAGTAAAATAATTTTCCCACTTCTTACTCCCTTCGTGGAGCATCCCATGGCCATCCTCACACCCCAATCCGGAAGTAGATCTTCGTCGCGACGCCATCCTACCCCATCCTTCTTCCTTCGACTCCGTTCTTTCTCCAGCCTCTCACCACCTTCGTCTAGGCACCATCAAAGCAAGTTGTCCTTCAAGCAACCATCGAGGGAGATTCTTCTCAACTAATTCTATCTTTTATCGCTTTTTAGTATAGTCTTATATTTTCAAATTAGTCCTAATAGACTCTGGTTAGATATATATATATATATTGATATTCTCTCTCTCTCTTTTATTCTGCTAGAGTATATTAGATTAGATAACAATTATTTCTCTTGGAATTTTTCCTTATAAAAATACAAAAAAAATCACAAAAGATAAAAACACCAGAAACAAATAAAATCGAAACGTAGATTTTCAAAACTAAATGTTCGCCTTCCCGTGTTCGACTAGGGGATCACCTTGAGTTTCGGTTATAAATTTTATCTAATAGTGGATTTTTACGCACTACGATGACGGGTTTTTAACTTAAATCTTTGCGTACAAAATCTCGCTCATCACATATTTACTGGTATCTAAAGTCTTGGTGTAGACTGATCATTCTGCTTTAAAACACTTGCTTGCTAAAAAGGACACTAAACATAGATCGATTCACTGTATTCTACTACTCCAGGAGTTTGACCTGGAAATAAAGGATAAAAAAGGAGTTGAGCATGCTGTAGCAAATCATTTGTCTAGGATCCTTATTGAGGCATCAACCCCCGTTGGCCATATTCACGAGGCCTTCCCCGATGAGGCTCTGATGGTTGTGGAGGCCAAACCTTCTTGGTTTATTGATATAGTAAATTATTTGGTCATGGGCATTACCCCCAATACTTGGGACAAATAAAAGTGAGACAAGTTTCTCGTTGAAGCAAAGTTTTATCACTGGGAAGCTATTTAGAATAGGCCCCGACTAGTTATTTCGTAGATGTATCCTAGAGGAAGAACAAAAGAGTGTTCTGAGTTTCTACCATGACCTCCACTGTGGAGGGCATTTTAGTGGGAAAATGATTGCCCACAAGATTCTTCAGCTTGGCTTTTGATGACTGATAAAAGACTCATCATGGCTCCTAATTTACCCTCATTAGCTAGTTTCCTTAGCTAATTAATATTGAATAAAATTAATACATGGCTAATTATACAATAAAGGAAAAATAGCTAGGACCTTGAAAATAAGTTAAAATAGCTAAATTAAGGTTTAATTATTGTTAACTTAAGTTTAATTAATTAAAAGGACTCAAGTAAGACCATATAACTATATATTAATCTTTATATTTATAACTTAATACTATAGTTTTTTGACTATAGTCTTAAGTTATAAATATAAAGATTAAGACCATAGTTTTAAATTTACATAATAATGTATTTACTTTAATAAATATAGGTAAAATGGGAAAAAATGTAATTTCATGGCATAAACATATTATTTACATTAATTATAATAATATATAAAATGTTGAAAAATAAATAAATTAAAATAAGCCATTAAATCCATTATTTGCATTTATGCCCTTAAGTTTCATGACATTCGAGTCCTTTTTATGCAAATAGGTCCTTTGTACAAACTCCACAAATCCAACGGTTTGGATTGTGCACACTTGCTTCAAGGACACCTGGAAGCTTCGCCATCGTCAGAGACGACGATGAAGTTTTCGGTGAACTTGGACACCTTCCCAACCAGATTCTTTGCCTCTAAGCTTCACCACCACCTATGAATACCCCTCCGCACCTCCAATCTCCGATTAGCAACTCCCTATCCTCTCCCCCAATCGAGCTGCTCATAGGTTATTCTCTCCTACCTCTGGTGACCTCTTCCTCCTTCCTCTGGTGATCTCAGAGGAGGTCGACCGCTTCTTCCTCTTCGTCATCCTCCATTGCATCTTCTGACATGGTTAAGCTGCTGCTACTTCATCATATTCTGTGTACGTCTATGCTGGTGTCTTCTTCCTCTTATTCTTCTTATTTCCTCCTTCGATGACCCTTGATGGAGATCGTCTACCCCTATTCTTCCAGCTAACAATAGCATTAGATTAATAGTTTAGAGTAGATTAGATTAGAGTAGTTAGTTAGAGTAATTAGCTTGCTTTATTGCATGTTCTTGCTTTCTTCTTCCTACCTTCGGCAAACCATGTCAGGCTTGTCCGGATCACTCTCTTTTATTTCACACATATCACACTCTCTACCTTTCCACGATCATCTCTATTCATGATTTAGCACCTATATCACCTAATCCCTATCACATGCACCTGAGCACCTTCACTGTCCATGGCGGTGGTCTCAGAGAGTAGATCACCTTCAATTAGGGCCCTACATACCTCTACACATTACAAGGGCCTCATTCCACCTATTAATTAGAACTATCATCATCTATTCATTAAATACCTAATTCACTTCAACCTTTTGCGCACGCTGTCAATGGCAGCTCAGGAGGAGTTATTTCACTAATTCCTCACGTCTACATTATCGCAAACACACCATAAGCATTTTGCCTCACTCAATTGAGTGAGACAAGCTCTTCTAAGTTCAGTTGAACTTAGAAGACAATTCCTAAGTAATTCCATGCTTAATCTTTGCATCAGTGCTTAATTGAAGTTTTTATTGAGTCTCTGAGGTTCTTGAGAACCTCAGGAATCTTTTCAACCATTTCTTGATGAGTTTCATGGAGATTTGATCTCGATACCACATATTTAGCTTTCATCGGAACTCTGGTGAGCTCCGACGAGTCCCACTGTGATCCTCAACCTTCGAAACTGCTTGTAAAGCTCCAGATCATTTCACTATGATCTGAGGATAAGAATCCACTGATTGGATTTGAGTTTTAATGCTTATCTCTCCTTGTTAATCTCTATCTTCCTTGGCTCTCGAAGAGCTAAGGAGGCTTGTTTGTTGAGTCTCTGACCTTGGAAAAAGGTCTGAAGGCTTGTACAGACCTCATAGAATCTAGAAATGCTTTCATATAGGTTTGAGATTCCTTGATTTGTTCTGATGAACAAAGCCTCTTTTGATCTTAGGCAGAAGTGCCTGAGACCATCTAGAGGAATCAAAACAGGATTTTGAGGTGTTTGTTAAGTTCCTAAGATTGAATTGAATTGATCTTGGTAGTTTATTTGATCTGAGAAGCTTTATACTAGAAAGTCAACCTTTGAGTCTACCTAGGGTTTTTAGTAGGGTTTCAGACCTCGAAATTGAGATTTAAAGGATGTTTTGAGTTCCTGCAGTGATTGCGATTTATTTGGAACTAATTTGAGCGAGTTTTATTAAGGATTCTAGAAGATTTCAATTGCCTACAGTTTGGGTTCTTTGTGAGCTTTAAACAAGTTCATTGAGTTCTAGATGAGATACGAAGTCAGTTTTGATCCAAATCAGTTCATCAGGAACTCCTGAAGTAATTTAGATATGTTATATATATTAAATTCTATCTAGCAAGATGTTTAAACTGGAAATGTCTGTTCTAACCTGAGAACAAGAGCTCTGAAGGTTAAAAGCTTCTTTAAGCTTCCCTGATCTCAAACATTGCTCCAGATCTTACAAAATGGTCTATAGAGTTTATCTAGGCTCTCAATCAAGAGATTAATTGAGTCAATAGGTCAATTAACCTATTTCCTTCTGTTGGAATGCAGTAGAGCTTCTATGGCTTCAGTCTATGTTTGAGCCCTAATTTGAAGGATCAATTGTGATCCTTTCATCTAATTGAATCCTTCAATCAAAAGTAAGCACTTAAGGCTTTTGATCGAGCCTTTGTTGGCTTGATTTGAAGATATGAGTTGATGGGAATCAATCATTGAAGCTGTTGCTGGAGCTAAGTGGGTGCATGAAGAAACCTGGGAAACATAGTCCCACCTCGGAAGCTTGTGAGGAGTTGCTGGCGTATAAAAGGAACCACGTCACCAGACTCCCCGCCCAGTATGGGGTCGTAACCATAGAGCATATATCCATTGACCCTTTGAGAGAGAGTGAGTGGGCCTCGACGTGGGTGAGCGGCTAGGTCGCGTGGCTTATGTGGGTTGGTATTGGCTCAAAACTATACAAAAATACACCTAAATAAAAACTATGGGCTCGCCTTAGTAGTGGTCAATTCGACCCATTGGGTTGTTGATTCTGCGAACTGCTGGGCCTGCCAATCAATAATTTTTGTATAGTTGGGCTCTTAAATAGACTAAGTGTTGAGGTAAAGTAGTGCGAATTTGTCTAAGTATTGAACTATACTTGTGAAGGCTGAGATGTGAATTGAGAAAGTAAAGACATATGTGCTTAGTGTTAAATCAAATGTGCTTACGTTGTAAACAAATTGAGCTTAATTGTAATTGTTCTAAAATAACTCTTTTTGATGTAATTCCTTTTGTTCTTTAATGCAAAAATCATTTCTTTTTATTTCCTCTTGCTTATGGATTGATTGCCATGCCTTTAATATTCAATTTTATGCAATTATTCATGTGGTTAACATATTGTAGTAACTTATTAGATAATTAAGTATTTAATTAAGTGATGAGAGGCTCAGCATGCTCCTAATTAACACTAATTAGCTATTTTCCCTAGCTAAGTAATTAAGAATACACTAAATACAAGATAATTATAATATAGGGATTAAATAGTAAGGACCTACAAAATAAGTTAAAAATATATAATTAAAGCTCAATTAATCTTAATATAATTTTAATTAATAATTTGAACTCAAATCAATAATAATTAGCTATATATTAAGTATTTAATTTAACCTAGTTGAATTAAGGAACTAAGTACTTAATTAACCTATTTAATATTATCATTTAATAAATATAGCTAAAGAAGGTAAAAACATAATTTCAAGGCATAAATATATTATTTACATTATTTATAATAACATATAAAAAGTTGAAAACGAAATAAAATTAACTATGCCTTAAAAGTCACTGTTTACGTTTCAATCCCTAATTTCTATTACAATTGAGTCCTTTTATAACAATCAGGTCCTTTGATATTTTCATAAATACTCCTGCGTGTATATCATCTTCTTCGTCGTCTTCTTCACCTTTGGACGACTCTAGAACTCCGGTGTCCGTACCTTTCGCTCACCTTTCATCTGGTGATGAAAACTCACCAAACTTGCTGCAGTTACTCCGCTCATCTCTGTCCTTTCATCCAATGGTCTAGAACTCCCTTAAATCTTATTTGACCTAGGTGACTAAGCTCACCGACGTCGGAGATGATGCCAGTGGTTCTTACGAACCTAGCCCCTTTCCTGTCCAAGTACAACCTCCCTTACCTCGCTTTCCACCTATAAATAGACCTCCCTACCTCTGATTCGCACCCTCCCTAACCTTCTTTTCCAAACCGAGCTGGCGATAGGCTATTCTCTCCAAATCCAGTGACCTCATTCTCATCTTCGGAGCACTTCCACCGGAGTAGCTCGACACTTCTCACCTATTCTTCATCTCAGGAGCTATGACAATGCTTCTGATCGCCTCAACTTCCTCTCTACATTATTTCAATCCTCGCTAGAGTTCTGATTTCTCAACCTTTGATTTCTTCCTTCGTTATCTGCCTTTGACGGAGCTTCTCTATCCCAATTCGTCCAGGTAATCATAGATTAGGCTAGAATTTAATGTAGTTTAGATTAAGCTAGTTAGTTAGATAGTTAGAGTAGTGTAATGCTTAGATTTCACGTCATCTTCCTCATCTCCGGCGAGCTAATTCCGACTCGTCGGACCTTCATTCATTTTATGGAGCACTTGTTTACCTTCCCTATCACTTCATGATCATATTCCACCTTCTTCCCTCTTAATTTTATCACCTATTCGCCTAACTGCACCATACACTCACTGGATCACCTCCGCTGTCTATGGCAGAGATCTCCAGCCAAGTTCACACTCAATTAAGGTCCTACATCATCAACTCATCCCACAGGGACCTCATCGATAACTATAATTTGATCTACTAACCTCTATATGCAAAACGGCTAATTTCACCTCCAACCTCTTGAGCTCGCTGTCAATGGCGGCTCAAGAGGAGTTAGTTCGCTAATTGCTTCTGCACAGAGCATTGCCCCATGTTCATGATTGTTTCCCCTCACTCAATTGAGTGAGAATCCTTTTCTTGAGTTCATGCGAACTAAAATGATTCTTTAGAGTAATTCTTGATTAATTTGTGTCTCAGATCTTTAATTGACTAAGATAATGTGTTCTTAAGGTTCCTTGTAACCTTAGGAATCGTTCAAGACTATTATTGAAGAATTCCATAAAGATTCACTGTCTAACAATCTCGAACGGTACTAACCGGAGCTTGCCGGAGCTCCAGCGAGTTGAATCTTGAACCTCAACCTTTGAATTGACTTGAGAAGCTCTAGACCTTCTTTTCATGTTACTAAGATCAAATTCCAACTTTTAGAATTGTGTTTTGTAATTTTATTCCTAGATTGATCTTCATTTTCTCCAACTCCAGAGTTTAAGAGACGTGATTCTTGAGGATTAGATGCTAGAAAAAGGTTCAAAAGTATGAGAAGACCTCATAGAATCCATTTAAGCTTTCATTCAGGATCAAGTACTTTTGATTTGGTCTTACGAACAAACCCATCTTTGAGCTCCAACAATGAGCTCTGAACTCAATCAAGAGTCATAAAAACACGATTTTTATGAGTGCAATAGCTTTGTTAAGATTAATTTGAGTTTAGAAATAACCTTGATTTGATGGGAATCATTGTAATTTGGAAAGTCAAATTTTGACTTCCGTTGGTCAACCTGAAGCTGTTCTTGAGGAATTAAGGTTTGGATCTTTGAATTGAAGATGGATTTGAGTTTGTCTTGTGATTGCGAAGCAATCGGAGTAGGTTGAAGTGAAAATTATTATGGATTAATAGAGATTCCCATTTCTGCGTATTTTGGGTTACATCTAGAATCCAACATTGTTCTTCATGTTCTTGATGAATTTTGATCTCAAAACTTGCCCAGATCTGTTATATTTCATCTTCTGAATTGATTCAAATATGTTCCATACACTTTAATCTATTGATTAGATGGATTAGATCCTGAATCAATGATCTGTGCAGCAACTTTTCAAGTTCAGAAGCTCAGGAGCTTCTGAAGCCTTTTTCTGATCTCAAGTTCTCTCCCATTTGAAGCGGAATACCATTCCAAGTAATATCTGATTCTCAATTGAGAGTTTAAAGCTCATTCGAAGGTCAAATGACCTTTTATCCCCTTCTGAAGCACAGAGTGCATGGCAACAGTGCCATGTTCCTCCTTTTATTTTGTGGATCACTTTTGATCCAAACTCCAAATTGATGGCAAAATCAGATAGAGGATTCCAAGAGCTTTTGATTGAGCTTTGGATCATAGTGACTGGAGATCTGTGATGATGGTAATCCTCATCTGAAGTCTGGCAATGAACGACACTGCTGTGAAGGAGAGAGCTACATGTTTGTCCCACCTTGGAAAGATATGGACACCCGCAGCTGAATAAAAGCAAAAGTGTTGGTAGGTATTTCGGTCGTCAGCGTAGGACGCATCTCTTGAGCATGTATCTAATTCGAATTAAGCGCATGCTATGCACATGCATGTGTGCATGGGCCCAGGTGGGCGTGAGCATGAATGTAGGCCAGATATGGCCCAATATTGTGTACTTGAATACATCAAACTTTACACTAAATGAACTAGAATTGGGTTCTAGTAGTGATTTGATCTCACCTTTAAGAGTGCTGTGTATCCCATGAACGAATGTAATTCATCCATTAATCCAATTTTTGGTTAAGTGTGAAAAATGTGAGGGTTTAAGAGCTTAAATGGTTAAGTGTGGGAAAGAAGAGTGAAGAGGAAGGGGTAAAAATGTCTAAGTATGGGAGAAGAATCAAGAGAGAATAGAGAGGAGACTTAAATGAGAAATATTTAAGCGTTAAGGGTAAGAAGAGATAATTAAGTAAAGATTGAGAGATGTGTGTAATAATTGAAATAGACGTTTGATGAGAGAGAAGAGAAGGATGAGTTGAGATTAAATGAGAGAGAGATTAAGTGATTTGAATTTTACTTAATAAAGGCATTTGTTCTTTAATGCAATTTTCTTTTTACGCCTTTAACTTTAGTAAACATTTGATGTAATTTCGTTTGCTATTCAATGTAAATCATTCATGTACATTTCCCTTGTAATAGAATAATTGTCATATTTTAGAGTTTCAATTTTGTATGCAATTATTCATAAGCTTAACTTATATCATAATTATTGATGTAATTAATAAAGATATTGGTTAATTGTTAACTTATAATAAAAATGATGAATTGATTAAGTTTAATATCTTCCCGTGAACGACTTGAACTCAAGTAGTTAAATGAATTTAAAATCTAAAACGTAGGTTAGTTTGATCCTATATTGTAATTAACGACAACAATTTAATAAATCAAGTTAACCTAAATCTTTTCTTTATGAGACTAATTAAGCCTAATAATCTTAATTAACTGTGTTGAGAATTGAACGATCATTAAATACTTAGCCTAATTAAGTATATATTAGTGTAATAATATATAATATAGAGTAATATAAGCTATATTAGTTAAGTAGTAGTATTATTAGCTTAATCTACGTAATATAACTTAAATAATTAAGAATAAAGATTAATTTAGAATAAATCGTGATTGATTAAGTTAATTAAGCCTTCTAGTGAACGATCTGGATTTGACCAGATAAAATTTTTTTTCTAAATGTTAGGTTACTTTGTCCTATACTATAATTAACAACAGCAAATTAATTAAGCAAGGTAGCTTAAGCATCATTTTTAGCGCCATTGATTAAGTTAATAACCTTAATTAATAGTGTTGAGAATTTGCACATCTACTTGAGGAGCCTTACAAAACTCTTGCTAATGGGTAGGTTGTGGACGCACTTCTACTTGAGGAGCCTTAGCTTCCCTCACTCTTTTACTCAAGTGATATTCTTCTATGTCTACTTTTTCCAATGAGGACATTGTCAAAATTAGGCATGGGAGGGTATAACCTAAGGTTGTTTTATAGCATTTATAAATATTAACATACATTTAGGTGCATTAGTCTAATTTTTTATTATTAGAAAAAAAAATTTACTTTGTTGAGCTAAAGCGGTTAGTCTAAACATTCTTTGTGGATGAATTCATCCAAGTTCTGGGTTGGATTAAATGATGAGATATGATCTTAAGTGTCTTACCTCGGGAGATAAGTGAGAGGTACTATCTTTAGACCCCTAGGGCTCTGAGAGCTTAAAAGTCCAAGTATTCATTAAGATGCGGATTGTTCCTCGAGTGGTTTAGGATGTTGCGAAGCGAAGGTATTAAGTTAAGGACTTTGGAAGTATTTGATATCCTTGTCTATCCTTTTGTTTGCGAGTCTTGGTAACCTAGGGATCCACCCTCACAAATACTAAGGTCATGTTTAGAATGCCCAATAAGGTGATCGCCTTAATTCTTGAGGAAAAATTGGTTCTCTAAGCTCCGACTTAGGTGAAGCTTGAAAATACAAGTTGATTGGACTAGTTCTTGCCGCATGAGAGGTGGAGTATACACTTCCCTTGATGACACATTGATAACATGTCTCCTCCTCGACGCTTGTCTCTTGGGATATCCATCCTATTGGGGGTTATAAGCACAACGTACGATTCAGGTACCATGGGCAGCAATATCCTGAAGAGCATATTACCAAGGATTCTTGGGGTTGCCTTGGACAGTGCTATCTCGAAGTGTTGAATGCCTGGGACCTTTCAAGGATTAAAGATAAGGACAATGAATTCAATACAGATCATGTTGATAGTTGATCCAAGGTTGGACTTAGATAGATTGAACAAAAAAAATTTCAAAAGATTAAACACAAAAATATTTCCTGTTTCTCTTGTTGGCTATGATACCAACACATGAGTAATTCACATGCAAATTGAATAAAAACCACTCACACTTATGCATGGATGCTGAAACCTCTGGGACCAACAAACTTTTAGGTAGACTTGGGGGCCAGAGAAACCTTTGTTAGAGACCCAAAACCTCCGCTGACCAGGTCTGTATCTTTATCAGTACTTAGATATCTTAAGGTCTAAGGGTGGCATCTAAAACGAATTTCTAAATGTGAGAAATGTTGAGGTACCCTGACGGTTAATTCCAACCTGGAGCTTAGGAGTTCTACAAAGTTTTTACTAAGGACTAACAAACTTAGACATAAGGATATTTGATAAATCCAATTTATTGCAAAATAGTTAAGCCTAAAGTTGCTAGATTTCTGAAGATATCATGCATCTACATATGTGCATAATTATATAATAAGTGCATGTGTCAAATTTTATTTTTAGCATGTATTGAACATACTAATAATTTGAGGTTGTGTGCAGGAATATTATGGGAAGACGAGGAGATCCTAAGGTGAAAGAAAATTCAGCTGGGCATCGTTTTAAGCCCCAAGACTTGTAGAGGCTCTCATGTAATTCTTCCCTCAAGTCTTATGCGTGTGCTTGACTCACCACCTTGCCTTATTGGAAAACTCTCGTGCGCCAACTTGCCTTCCTTGCTGGGACAGGGCTAAAGAAAGGGATTCAAAATCCCTTGATCTGAGACATGATTAAGGGATTAGCTGTTAATCTTGCATCCGTTGTCACTGGAGCACACACATTAAGGTGCAAATGAAGGACATTCTCCATTCCACGTGGGGGTTCTCACGACCACCTCGTCTCTCCTCCACCATGGTTCGAGCGTGCACTGTAACCATTGAGCGTGCACTGTGACCCATACACGCACAACATCACCATGTACTCCAACATTACCTTCATCTCCACTCACGCATGTAGTGACAGTGTGTGTGCGCTGCCTCTCCTCGACCGTGGTCCTCCTCCACGAGCTCATCTTGTCACACGTCCACACCAGCAACCCACCACCATCAAGACCACCGCCTCCTCCTCTTCCTTATCTTTCTCCTTTCCCCCTTTCCTCTTTCATCTTTTCTTCGTTTTCTTCTTCTTTATCTTTTTCCTCTGTTCCCCCCTTCGTGAAGAACCCATCAAACGCCACCTGCACCTCGCACTCCTCTAACCGCCAATCACGTCGCTCTCACTACCGTTAGTACCAGTGCATTCACCACGTGCTCGTCGTTGCCTCCGCGTCGTTGACACTACCTACAAGCCACTCCAGCACTGACAACCACCTCCATCGCCACTGACAACCTTCTCACCGTCCACTCACCTCCGGCCACCTCAAGGTGCCTCGCCACCACCAACGAGATGCCCACCTCCTGTGCTCCTTCGATAGCCGTAGCTCCACCAGTCGATCTCTTGGAGCACATGTAGCCAACTCCATCGCCGCATGCTTTGCTCTGCAACAGTGAATGAGCCATTAGTTTTCTTTTGATCTATCGATTCAGAGACAGTATTGAAATATTTTTTATCATATTTTATTATGCTTGAATTGTAGGTCATGCCCTTGAGTTTTTTTTCCCTCTCTTACTTTATATAATGAAATAGATCAACTAGAATGAGAAATCGATGTTTTATTAAAAGTAAAGAATAATCTCTCAAATTATTTTTTTGAGATATGATTTTATGGGGGAATTATTTGTAAGTTTTTATTCAATTTATCTCCGCATGTGAAGATGATGCAACCAATTTTGTAGTTAGATTTTAATTATTTAATATTTTGATAATCTAATTTTTACTACAAAAAAGAATATGACTCCACTATACAACTCCTATGTCACTTCAAGGGGAACAATGATGAGGACCCATTTTAATTCTTAGAAGAGTTCACAGTCATTAGTGAGACAATTAGAATATCTAACCCACATGATGATGTGTTAAAGATGAAACTCTTCCCTTTTGCCCTAAAAGAGAAAGTGAGCCATTGTTTTAGGACTATAGGAAGGCCTATTAATGCATGGGGGGAGCTAAGAAGGGCCTTTCTAAAGAAAATTTTCTCAATCAGAAAAACCAATGCACTTAGACGAGCTATCACCACCTTCTCCTAACATCCTAAAGAACCATTACATGAGGCTTGGGAAAGATTCATGGATTTAATTAGGAAATGCCCGTATCATGAGGTTCCTAGATGGCAACTAGTGTAGATCTTTTGTCATAGGCTTAATGATCATATGAGGAGCCTTGTAAATGCAACTTGCGGAAGTAATTTTATTAGTAAGGATGGGAATAGTACTTTTGAATTATTTGAGAATATGAGCAAAAATTCTCTGAATAATGCCTCCATCGAGACCTATGGAAGATCCATGCAACCTAGAGGTGGGATCTATGAGATGCAAGAGAGCTCAAGTAATGTGGACAAGAATTTGATCCGTGAAAAACTGGATAAAATTGAGGTAGCATCAAAGAAACTGGATGAACCGATGAACCAAAATAGGAAGGGAGCAACCCTCCCATCACCCACTATCCAAACCACCATAGGGAGGGAGTTTGTGAACAAGCTACACATGCCTTAAGATACGAACCAACTAACCTAGGGCCCTTCTCAAGGGACCCAAGCAAGGACCTTTGATCCCAGTTATCCCGACTCCACACTACTATCCTCATCATCACCTAGATATGAGGTTGTGTCAACTATCTAAGGAAACAATAGAAATCCTTTCTCCAACACTTATAATCCTAGTTGGAGGAACCACGCAAATTTTTCTTGGAAAAGCCAGAGGCAAAGAAACCAACAAATTTCACAACCTAAACCCTACTAGATAAACCCTAACTTACCTAACACCTATAACTAGGGTCGGACCTATCAACCCTTGCTCGTAAACCAACCTAGCCAAACTGAGCTGGCTATTCTGAATTAAAACTAGCAATTGATGGACACAAACACTTCCATGTTTCAAGCTATACAACAATTGACCTAATCCATCAGGGATCTGAAAAACCAGTTAAACCCTAAGCTTAATGGTATACCTATTGGTGCCTTACCCTCACAACCGCTTCCAAACCCTAGAAATACATCTATTTGAGGAAATTTCCCTCAAGGGGATAATCAAAATTAGGCTCATATGATTCAACAAGCTCCTTTGACTCCACGAGGATTCAATCTGCCTCCACATCTTGCTAATCCTGGATCTGTCTACAATTAGGCTCCTCAACCAAATCAGTACTTTATGCTTAGCTCGTCCCAAGATCCGAATCAATATCCACCTGCTTCTGCAAGTCTGATCACTCTAAGAAATGGAAAGACTACCCAGGACTTGTTATGACTCCTACTCTACAACCAAGGGATCCTGGTGTACCTAATTTGGGGAAGGAGCCTGTTGTGGAGGAGGATTAGGCTCGTGATCCTAAGGACTCAGAAATCCAAATCCCTTTTCTTGAAGCCTTGAATAAGCCTAGGAAGAAGTTTGAAACTACTACTGAGACTTGGTTCAATGTGTTCAAACAAGTATAGATTAATATCCTACTCTTGGAAGCGATTTAACACAGCCTAGCCTACGCTAATTTTTGAAGGAGTTGACTACTACAGAGCGCAAGTAGAAATCTAGCAATCCTAAGAAGATCATCCTGACTAAACAAGCTAGCTCGATCATTTTAAATAACCTCCCTCTAAGAAGAAGGATCTAGGAGCCTCGTTGATTTCTTGTTCAATTGGGGATATTACTTTGGATAGAGCTCTATGGGATCTGGGTGCCTCCATTAACTTGATCTCGACTGTATTATATGAGAAGTTTGGTATAGGTGACCCGAAGCCCACTAATGTGACACTTTAGCTAGTCGACCGAACCATCACCAAGCCATGTAGGATTCTTGAGGATGTGATTGTTTGTGTCAAGGATTTTTATTTCCCTGTTGATTTTCTGATCCTTGACATGGAGGTGCCTGAATGACTCTGCAATACCTCGATCATCCCTGACAGACCCTTCCTTGCTACTACTAAAGTGCACATTGATTGTGAATCTGGAAAGATGTAAATTGCCCATGACGATAAAAAGATGCAATTAAATGTTTTTAAGACAATGAAAAATTTTGATGATTGTGGAGCTATTGAGGACTTAGAGAATGATGATATTGAGGAAGGCATGGCTATTAATCTTATTGAGGATCCTTTGCTAGACTGTTTAACTCAACCAAGAAAAGAAATTGATTTGGAACCTAACTGCAAGGAGGCCTGCAAATATTTGAATCTAGAACCTAACTCTAGACTCACTTTGCATCCTCTTGTGGAGAGGCTACCTGCACCATCTTCACCTATTCAGCTACCCTCACTCATGGTTCCACCTAAATTGGAATTAAAACCCCACCCAAATAGTTTAAAATGTCTTCTTGGGACCTAATCGAACCCTCCCAAGAACTTAAATTGACTAAGGTCCTAAGAGAGAATAAGCAAGCTGTTGCATGGACCATATATGCTTTAAAAGGTATTAGTCCTGTTTACTGCACCCATAAGATATTATTGGAAGAGAATGCACGATCCTCTCATGAATTACAAAGGATACTTAATCCAAATATGCAAGAGCTTGTCAAGAATGAAATAATTAAGTGATTTGATGCAGGTATTATTTACCTCATTTCTGATAGTCCTTGGGCAAGTCCAATTCAAGTAGTACCTAAGAAAGTAGGACTGATCGTGGTGACCAATGACAAAGGTGTATCCATTTGGACTCGCTCTGCAACTGTGACGAGTTTGCATTGATTATAGATGACTTACTTATGTTAATAAGAAAGATTACTTCTCGTTACCTTTTATTTATTAGATTTTGGAGAAATTAAAGAGAAGGCAATTTTTCTCTTTTTTGGATGATTATTCTGGATATAACCAAGTTGCAATTAGTCTAGAAGAACAAGAAAAGATGACTTTTACATGTCCCTAAGAAATCTTTGCTTTCCGTAGAATGTCATTCGGATTATGCAATGCACCTGCAACTTTACAAAGGTGTATGATGGCGATATTTTCAAACATGATTGGTGATTATTTGGAAGTCTTCATAGACGATATCTTAATTTTTAAAGATTTCTTTGATTAATGTTTAAGCAACCTGGAAAAGATTTTAAGAAGATGTATTGAAGTGAACCTGATCTTAAGTTGAGAAAAGAGTCATTTTATGGTTCATGAAGGAATTGTACTTAGACATATAATATTTAAAAGAGGCTTGGAGATTGATCGAGCTAAAGTTGATTTGATTTCTAATCTACCACCTCATAGTTCGATTCAACAAGTTAAGACCTTTCTTAGGGTATGTTGGTTTTTATAGAATATTTATAAAGGATTTTTCGAAGATTTCAAGGCCTTTAACTAATGTTTTGACAAAGGATAACACCATTGATTTTACTCCTAATTGCATCCAATTAGGGATGTAAGTTTTGGTAAACCCAACTTAAACTTGACTCAACCCGACTTGAAAAGAATGAGTAAAACTCGACCCAAGCCCTCTCAGGTTCGAGTGTGGGTTTTATACAAAAAATCAGGCTGGGTATAGGTACAAGTATGGGTATAGATTTATACCTGATTACCTGACCCGAGTACTAGAATAAAATCCCTATTTACCCGAGATATATAAGTCCTACCTAAATTCTCTCATTCTCTCAGCTTTAATCTCCCTCATGATTCCCTCAATTTTCGATATATTCCCCTTGAATTTCTATTTTGTAATAATTTCAATGGGGATCATTAAAATTGGAATAACCTAAGCCCCTATGTTTCAGGCTTGTTAAAAATAAACAATTGACAAATCATTTTATAGATCTTTTTTTTAACACCAGTTTAAACACGATGTAATTGTAAGATCAATTTATAAATGAGTACTCGATGGATAAATGGATACCTGATGGATAGATGGGTATATGTATGAGTTTGAATTTTTGCACCCAATGAGTAAATGGATATGGGTATGGATTTTGTAAATGGGTATGAGAATGAGTTTAGCCAAACCCGACCTGAGCCCAACTTATTTGCATCCCTATACCCAATCCTATCAGACTCTTAAGGACGCCGTGACCAAGGTCCTAATCTGACAACCACCTAATTGGTCCCACCCTTTTGAGATAATGTGTGATGCATTAGATTTTACTGTTGGTGCCATCTTTGGACAAAAAATTGAGAAAAAAACCCGTGATGATTTATTATACTAGCCAAACCCTAAATGATGCTCAAAAGAATTATACCACTACTAAAAAAGAATTACTAGTGGTTTTTGTACTTGAGAAGTTTAGATCTTACATTATTGGATCCCACATGATTGTTGATATTGATAATACAACTTTACGACACTTAGATGAAAAAAATGCTAAACCTAGTTTGATTAGATAGATTTTACTATTACATGAATTCGACCTAGAAATCACAGACAAGGCCGGTAGTTAGAATGTTGTTGCTGACGATCATTCACGACTTAATCTTGATAATCTTGGCCCTACACCTCCAATCCAAGATCAATTTCCAGATGAACAGATCTTGACCATAGGCCACAGAGGACTCCCTTGGTATGGTGATTTGGCAAAGTACTTAGCTATAGGGAAAATACCTAACCATTGGACTAAATAGTAGAAACTAAGATTTATCTTTGAAGCTAAATCTTATTTTTGGGAGGATCCTTTGTTATTCAAGCTTTGTGTAGATTAGATTATTAGGAGATGTGTGCCTGAATCTGAATTTTCAAGTATCTTAACCTTTTGTCATAATATGGCTTATGGAGGACATTTCTATGGAAAGAAAATCGCTGCAAAAGTATTCACTACAACAAAATCAGGCTTTAGTGACAAAGAATATGTCGCTAAAAGTAATTATTTTGTCACTAAAATATTTTAGTGAGAACTAAAAAATTTGCCACTCCACTGTCACTATGAATGTTATCGCTAAAAGCTTACAACAAATTTTATTGTCACTAAGTTAACAATTGTAGTATCAAATATAGTTATCACTAAATCGTTGCTTTAGAAGCCTATAAAGTCAAATACAACTATCACAATTTTTATCCTTAATGTCTACATTATAAAATTAAGTATAAAATAAAAAAAACTCAATAGTCATTATAGTTGGTTATGATAACAAACAGGTAGTTGTTGTCAATGTTGTAATTCCAGTTATGAATAATAAAATTCCATTTCACCAATAGAAACTAGAGCTTTGTAAAAAATGTATAATGTGGCCATAATATAGCTAAATGGGTGTGTGTATCTCATATTATATCCCTAACTATATAAGCACATAGCCTAACATGAATCGTTATAAAAAGTGGCATTTCAAAAAGTTTTAGTGTCACAAATAATTTATCATTTGTGATGGTTAAAAATTATCACACAAGACCTTAGTAACAATTAATAACCAACAAACCTAGCAACCACAGGAGCCTGGAAAGATAATTAATCTTTGAATTTAAAACAAGAGGCTGGCAACCAACACGCTCTAAAAGAGCTAAAATCATGGCATCCAACAAGTACTTTGCATGCTTTTTGCAAGCAAAAAGGTCCATGGCAATAATAATATTAATCAATGAAAAAGTCATTAACAAACAACAATCACCCTTCATAGAAGCAAGAAAAAAAATAAAAAAGTATACCTGTAATTCCTGACGAAGGGGAGTGAGATATGCAGTATGGAAATAAGATGAGAAATATTAAACAATCACACAAATAGCAATCTCACAAGCACACAATAATTTTTAGGTGAAAATCCAAATTCGGATAAAAACCACTACCTAAATCTCCCAGTTTACGATTTTTCGATCGACCTAGTCGATCAAATCTACTAACCTAACTACTTAAACGAGGGTTGTTCAACCTCTTACAACAACGCTACTTTATATCCGAGGGTAGCGTAACCTCAAATCCCTCCACTTTATGAGAAGTATTTTGTCTTGCGATGGAAACATGAATTCATAAAGCGAATACCCAACTAAAAGCAAAATTACAATAGTCCTATAGAACCCAAATAAGTATACATAAAATCTAGCTTCTATAGGCAAAAGGAACTTCCCTTAGTCGGAGGTATGTAGGCGTGATCGCGGTAGAGTTTCGATGTTCTTAGATTTATTGAATAAGGCTTGGAGAACAAGATCACATTTCCATTTCCTTTTAGACACAATATGAGTGGAAGTAATATTCTTAAGGTATGTTAAACAAAAGAAGGGTCTTCTATTTATAGAGGCCTTGAGAAAGGTTTAAGAGGTCTTGGAAGACTTCCATAGCCGTTAGGAATGTATCACAAAAGATCAAGTCAAAATCCCAATGAAATCAAGGTCATTTATGATTCTAACAGAGTTATCAGATGTCTGGGTCTTTGTCTAATCTAAAGGTCGATCGTCTGATCTGGAAGGGTTAATCATCTGGACAGTGCTAGATCAAGACGAACATCTAAGAAGTCAATTATAAGATGTCTAGAAAACTAGTCAAACGTCTAAATCCAAGATGGCTTTCTTCCTGTTTTCATCAGATCGAAGCAGAGTTTGTGTTATAAGGGTCAGACAACATATAGGACGTCTGGCATAAGATCAGGACATCTGGAATGAGAAATCATTGTGAGAATTCATTTCCCGAGGCTTAAATAGCTATTAGGTCTAACATAAGGTGATTTGAGTCAGATTTTAACTTAACGTCTATTTATCAGACATCTGGAATGCTCTGCAGACGTTTGAAAGTGATATTGATATAATCATAGGTTAATCGTCCAAGATTATGATCTGACAGTCCAACGATCCTATTGTTGGACATCTATCAAGATCTTTAGACATCTTCTAAAATGTCTAGACTGGACTGATCGTCTGAAACTAACGAACAGAATACACTACGTCCAACCTAAGTGTTTGAATGTCTTAAAGTCTAAGATCAGACGTCTAAAGTATAGATTGGACGTCTGATTAGGCTGTCTGATTATAATGTTGATTTTCTAAGTTTGCGTGTCATAGTGATGGATTAGTATTTCTAGGAATAAGATATGGTACTTTTGAGCTCTTTAACAATATTTCTAAGGAAAGAAAAGAGCAAAGAACAAAGCAAGAAGTACAAAGAATAAGACAACAAGACATCTATCCTATTCTTCTTATCTTTAAGTTCTTACTCCATGCAAAGCTTCGTTTCTACTTCTTCCATCAAGCTGCTCCAATCCGCTATGGATACGATCTTGAACTCCTTCACATATGATTCCATTTGCATTTATCCTGAAATTATAATTCAAATGCAAATATTAAATAACTAGTATTTTGTTATCATCAAAATCAGCGATCAAGGTACTTTTGCACCAATAATACCTACATGACATTGGTGTCTCATTTCGCAAGAACATGCTAGGCTCATTCTCTATCAAGCACAGACAAAGGCTGTGGTCTAAAGAGAATGCGACAAAAGTAGCTAAAATCAAAAGTGTCAAGGGCAAATTAGGATTTTGATCAAATTAAAAAGGTTGAGTAATCATTCAATAGAGCATACCATAGAGAATGTAGTAGTTGTAATCTATAGTCAAAAAATGATATGGGGTTAATTACAAAATTAGAGGCTGAAAGAACTGCCAGAAGAAGTACATTATATTATACTAGAAGTATTGCTCAATAAGAAGCACAAAAATATGTTACATGGATTATTGGTACTACCCAAAAATGCTTTTTGTATGGACTACAAAGCCTTCAGTCATTCATGTACCTATGGGCGTTCTTAGGCCCTGAACCTTAGCATGGAAATATGTAGGGACACACCAAGCATCAATGACCGTGATGTCACCTTCATTCTTCTACCATAAATAAAAGTATAACGACATCATGAACATTATGTCATTCTTAGATATGTGGAAAAATGGGAACTTAGTTGTAATCCAACACTGATAATCCCATGAGTTCTACTATAAAATTGTAGCTTAATTAATTGAATTGTATGATTTGATAGGCTACCTTGTTCAAGTGAAGTGGCATCATGAGGCACTAAAAGGATATCATACCCTTTCCTTATGAGAAAGCTATCATACTATTCATAATTTAAGCTTTTTCCTCTCTTTTTTTAGTATGATGTAATTAAAGTGGTAAAGTAGTAGGTGTAGCATAATGGTTCATATCTTGCAGGAGCATACTCTTACCTCAAGTATGGCCCAGGTTCAATCCATTCACATGCAAGGAATGCCATACCCATGTATAGAGTGTCAAAAACCAAAAGAAAACAGGCACATGGATATGCACTTGTAAGAAATGGTTTACAGCACTTTTAACTTCTCCAAGTTCATGTGGTGGTAACTGCAATTGAAAATCAACTAAAGGACCATTGCATTAAACCTAAATAGCCTGAACGTAACAACCACTAAAAATAATATGCACTACATTTCATGATGAAATTTAACAATTGTATTAATCTACACTTTTTGGCTATAAGCATACACACTTGGACCAATATTTGGTTTAGAAACTAAAATGTACAAGGACTTCAAGGAAGAGATGCATTACATTGGATTATAAAATCATATTAGTGATGTTGCAATGCAAGTTTCTAACATAGTAATATCTTCAAAGCGCTAAGCACATGCAAGTTATCTATCTTGACAATTTATGATTACAAAGAAGTACATGAGGCTAAGTTCGAAATCTAGATTCCTTTTCCAATGGGATGGACAAAAATGGAAAAAGCATGAAGGGATATGGAAGTTATCATTGCTCTAGCCATGACGTAGACCTATTCATAATAAGTGATCCCTCTACCATTCCTCATAGTTGACAAAGCACATCTAATATAGACTACCATGGCACATGCTTCTTGCAAATAACATTGTTTTCTTAGACAAAGAATTGAATCAATAGGAAAGTAGAGCGCTACAGGGATCTTGAAAGCAAAGTTAAAGACTGAATGTATGCAACGCAAGTTTGGTGTGGTAGAGGATACAAATTAGACACATACAAGATTGAATATGCCATATTC
The DNA here is from genome assembly GCA_037157565.1 of Thalassia testudinum. Lineage (NCBI taxonomy): Eukaryota > Viridiplantae > Streptophyta > Magnoliopsida > Alismatales > Hydrocharitaceae > Thalassia > Thalassia testudinum. The sequence goes on along the minus strand of JAZHRO010000003.1, from coordinate 134,407,495 downwards.
TTGACATGTATGCACTTTGGATGGTATAATCTTAACTATGATTCCATATAGTCTCTTGTAGAAACTAAAAGCATCATTTGATGGTGCTTTTGCAGCCATTCCATGACACAATTCGAGGATACAAGAACCTTCAACAAGAGTACGTAGACATAACAAAATGCACCATTAAAGATACCAATCAACACCATAGCATCCATGATTTCGATTACACAGTAAACTCCAATGATAAGGGCGCATTAATTCCACTTCCCTAGGCTTTCTATTGCTAGTACGCACCACATTACATGGCAAACATTATATAAGGCATGAACTCTTGCATCCTGAAACATCAATAAACGAAATCAACATGATGGCTACAAATGATCAACTAAATACTAGAACCTAAATACTAAATTGCAATATTCAATAACAAGAAGTATATGATTCGATAATTTACAGTACGACGCAACCAGAAGATGGCAATCGGTTGTCCAACAAACTTCTGAAAAGCCTCCTGCACGAAATAAAAGAATACAATAAACAAATAGCAATTCTTGAACAATGAAGGAAAGTTAATTGCAAATATTATTGATTAGATGAATTGCATTTGCATGGTGACTTGGCTGCCAAAAATCAATAAACATGCATCATCGACAAACCTGGCATGTCGAGCTTTCTTCTGACACTCCTCATCAATAGTGGACTGCCCTGCTGTCCCAAACCCTTGTGCTCTGGCCTCTCTTTTCTCTTCTTCAGATTGTCCATGTAATATAGGAGTAGTGCCAAACCTCTTGGACCTGGAGTTGCACTTCTCCTCCTTGAAGAGCTGGACAGACGTAACGAACCGCTCAACTTGGCGGATCTTCTTCTGGAGATCGATGGTGGCGCTCGACGCCTCCGCCACAGGCACCACCGTGGCCGCCGTCGGCAACGGCACAGAGGGCGGGAGCGGCCTCGCTGCCTAGGCGTCGACCGAGGTGGCTTCCTTGGAGGACGGCCTGGTGGAGGGCGGCAGTGTGGACCTCTCGGGGGTGATGGCGGCGGTCTCTAGGGTTTTGGGGGGCCGTAGGGGCTACTCCTTCGGGTCCTTCACCTCAATTTTCTCGCACAGATGGGGGATTGGGGGTGGGAATTGAGAACTTCGATGGCGTGATTGGCCTTATAGCTACCAACAGGGGAATTAGGGTGATTCGACTTGCCGATACTGATAGGGTTAATTAGGGGTTAGGGGGAAAGACTCTGAGGGGAACGATGGGTGGTGGAGGGGTTGGTGGGGGAGCCCACCGTTGGGGCACCAGGAGGAGGAAGGGGGCATTCGAGGTTGGGGTCTTTTGGCTTTGGGGAAGGGAATGGGAAAATAAAAGCCAAAGCGGTGGAAGGCCAAAGTTTCTATAGAATTGGCGAGTAGGGTGGGCAGGAGAATGCTTGCCATATTTTTTTTTTAGATTTCTGTGGTGGTTGTTTTTGGTCTCCAAAATTCTTATGACAAATTTTGAAAAGATGTTATTACCGTCCCTAAAAATAAAAGCTTATGAGATGAAAAATTTTGTTATTGTAAATAATTATTTTAAAAGTAAAATTTTCTTGTAGTGATTGATGACCCTAGATTTAATAGTATTAATAGAATGGTTAGATTTATGTTGGTAAATTTATGTTAGTAGCAATATACATATTTATTGTTAAAATTATTTGTTAATTAACAAATGAGTGTAATTACTTTTATATATTGTATTACCGAGCTGAAGTAATAGTTATAATGATGTCGCTAAATTTAATTACCAATTATAAAATTAGCCTACGGAAGATTTATATTTTTGTCGCTCAATATATTTGTCATTAAAAGTAACTATTATTCAACAAATTATTTTAGTGGCATTTATTTACATCTGTCACCAATTAGATTTCAATAGTGAGAAATGATTTTGTCACTAAAGATAATTGATACTTGACAAATTAATGCTGCAACAAATATTATATATTTATCACTAAATCTAATTAATAGTGACAAAGCTATTATATGTCACCATGTTTATTATTGCTAATTATCAATTTTTTTGTAGTGATTGCAGTGTGGATTTTGTTAGCCAACTTTATTAAGAGATGCACATAATTTCTGTAAAGCTTGCACTCGATGTCAATCTTTAGGAAGCATGGTAAGAAGAGATATGATGCTCCTTTAATCGATTCTGATTATTGAGATTTTCGTTGTATGGGGCATAGACTTTATGGGTCCCTTCAGAGCATCACATAGATTTACTCTACTTTTATCCGGTCAATCTAACCAGTTAGAAAGAGGGGCTGGGGAGAAGGTTCTTCCTTCGGCTTGCGCCTCTGGTTCCTTTGATACTCCCCAACCGTGGTCGTTTGACGCCACTCCCCTAGTTAGACATTAGATTGACTAGTGTAAATGGGTTAATCGTAAACAATCTCAATCTGGACCCCGAAGAGCGAATCAGTCCTTACGGCCAATGTTTAATCAATTTTAGTTAGGTTTAGGATATTTAGTGCTTTCGGAATGTGATGGGCCCTTAATGGGTTGTGCCCTTAATGATTCGTTGAAAATATGTGTATGTGCACAATCAAAAAGTTTTCAAGCAAGATTATTGATGATGGAGTGAGTTTTAGGATTCGAACCTTGCTTAGTAGCTTTTAGGATTCAAATATTAGGTATATTCAACCAAATTTCCAAGAGGCAAACCAAGTTTGAAATCATGAGTTCAAGTATTTTTCTTTACAAATCAAGAAAATATGGAGTGCCTGACTTGACCTAATTATTGAATCCTATGGGATAGTTACAAAATGAATTCCTTTTAGATTAGGTGGTGTGGCCCAAACAATTCAATCAACTGGCAAGGTGCACCATTGATTAAGGCACACAAAAGGTGATTATCCTAGTCTGATTTCTACTCCGTTATGTGTTGATTTGCTTGTGTACCAGTTCCACAGGTTGGAATCCTGGTTGAGTAGATAAAATCACAAAAGGTTATGTGCCTCAAATGTGGGTGTATGTAGTGTGTATGTTGATTTATCCCACAATCAGAAGTTAATTTTTTTTTTTTTAGATATATGCGGGGGTGAGATGAGTGTACGTGGCAAACAAGACAAACAAATTCTATTCTAGGGTTTATGCAAACACCTAAGTAGATTAGGTCTTGGTTACTAGTGTGGAAAAAGTGAAACTAGTGGAGGGGAAAAGTTGGGGCACTTACAAACCACTCTACCCACACTTTACTTCGATCTAACGTACTCGGATCTCCTTGCTATGGTACTTGCAAGACGATAAATCAGAGGTAAGAGGGGTTAGCAATAAGTAAATGCAAAGAAACATGGAAAACAAGAAAGCAAATTTCGTTGCCTCCCCACCAATGGCGCCAAAATGATGGGAGGCGACGTTTGCTTTCGTTGAAATCCGCGGTTCGTGTTATTTCTTTTTGGTGTTTTAGGGTTTTGTTATTTTTTTTCTTTTGTTTTTGTAATAAAGAGGTAAGCATGATAGTTTCACAAAGTGGAGGGAACAAATGGATATATCACAATGTCATTCAGTCATCAATTACGATATGCGAAAATATAAAAGAGATAGGGGTGAGAAGAAATCTCCCAAATCGGCTGTTTGGCGAGACGATGACGAGACGACGACGCTTGGCGGCAGCTTGGACGAAAGAGGTGAGATGCTGGACCATGGGGGTGAGATGCAGGAGGACGCCGGGTAGAGGAATACTTCACCAAGGCTTTAGAATGGGATGAGGAGATGGAGGTGATCTTCTACCGAAATGGAGATGGGAGGATGGCTCCAAGGTTTCCTACGAAGGTGGTGAGATGGAGGATGAATATTTGGGGGTATAGGAGTATTACACTAATAGGAGGCCTGTGGAGCTTGTGAATAAGCTCTAGGGAAGTTGTGGTAGGCTACTAGAGTTAGGAGTAGGTGGGAGTAGAGTAGGTAGAGATGGTTTATTGAAGCCATTAGGGAAATCTTGGAGGAAATGCAAAACCCTCTCGAACGGGAGGAGCCCAAGTCTCTTAGGTCATATTAGAATCCCGCTATTACAGAGACCTATGGGCAGATTCGCGTCCCCATGGGCGAGGAAGATTTTGAGCTGAAACCGAATGTCATTGGCCTAATCAACTTCCATTACCATGGACTTTCCAGTGAAGACCCTTTTCTTCACTTGGAGGACTTAACCTATTTAGCTGAAACAATTAAACAAAGGAATATCGGGTTACACATTGTCCACATGAAAATGTTTCCATTTTCGTTGCGGGACAAAGCCGCACAATGGTTGCGCACCATTGGGAAACCCATTTGTTCTTGGGAAGAGATGTGCACAACATTTCTTAAGAAATTCTTCCCAATTGGGCGCACCAATGCACTTCGCCGTGCTTTAACTTCTTTCACGCAACATAACGATGAGCAGTTTCATGAGGCATGGGAAAGGTATAATGACCTCCTCAGGAAATGTCCACATCATGGTCTGTCTAAGTGGCATGTAGCCCAGATCTTCTATTATGGGCTAAATGAAACTTTGAGGCAGATTGCGGACACTTCCTGTAGAGGAAATTTTATGAATAAATACAATGAGCGTTTGAACTATTTAAAAACATGAGTGAGAATTCTATGAACAACGCTTCCATTGTTGCCTTTAATCGGACTAGCACACCTTGTAACAAAGCACACCAGGTTGACACGGGACCCTCCTATTCATCCACTGACTTAAACTTGATCGCACAAAAATTGGATGAAGTCTCTGTCGTGCACAAGAAGCTAGACGAACTCTTGGCCAACCTCGCCCATTCTGTGACTCACACTTCAACTCCACCATGTCACAAACCCAATCCTTCCCAAGTTAGGGTGATTACCAAGAATCCTACACAACTTGCACCATCCTTATTGAGTATTGCACCAAGTGACTCAGTAAGTAATGTGGACCTGGCTTCTACTAGCCAATATTACTACATGGAGGAGCAAGCCTCCATGTACTCGGATGCATTACCATATGCGGACTCGTCTTCTGAATTTGAAGACGTGTGTGCCATAGGGAATAACCCGTATTTTGCTACTTATAACCCAGGGTGGAGCAACCATCCAAACTTTGCATGGTCTAGCAACCCTCAGCGCCAAAACCCCGCTGCTGGACCAATGTGACCATCTGCTCTCGTCATCCCAAGGGCCCAAAATGATCCTTCGGTAAATTTACCGCAGGGCCCTTGCGCACCTCAAACGGATCACGCATCAAGTCCTCTTGATAAATTGATGCGAATGATGATGGAAATGTCCAAGTGCCATGAAGAAAACATGACCTCTCTTCAACACCAATTGGCACAGCAGAATGCTGAGATTAGTCAACTATGAATGACGACTCCATCTCAGGGCACTCTTCCAGCCCAACATGTTCCAAATCCGTGAAATTTTGTACCTCGTGGTCCGTAACCACAGGCACGACCTTCTCAGGGGCAGGTTCCTCAGATTCTGCAAGCTCTGACTACTCCACCAGGATTTCAGGCTAATCCCACAGTAGAACATCAACCCTATGTCCTTGTTGTAAACCCTCCTCTGCCTTTTGATCCCACTGGACTCTCAATATCCAATGCGATTACTACGAGGAGTGGTAAACAGACCGTTGATCTACCTCAACCTGATTCTGGCCCATCTTCTTCTTCGTCCTCTCATTCGAGATGCGCATTGCATTCTCGTGAGGACGATATACCCAAACTGGTGCCAGAATCGGTCCTATTCCCTGAGGCTCTACTGAGGGAGCCAAAAGGAAAGAAAAAGAACACGTAGACCTTTGACAATCTACGTGATTTATTCAAGGATGTTGAAATCAAGGTTCCCTTGTTAGAGGCGATTGACCACATCCCTACTGTCGCCTGTTTCTTTAAAGACTACACTACACCCAGGAGACAACGAAAGAAAACCAAGAATCCGATGGTTCTCTCGCCTCATGTGAGTTGTGCTATACTATCAAAACTACCACCGAAGCAGAAAGATCCAGGCACCCCTCTCATTTCATGTAGCATCAAAGGCTGCAATTTTGATCGTGCTTTGCTGGATTTAGGATCTTCCATTAACCTCACACTGACCATCATGTTTTAGAAATTTGCATTGGGAAATTTGAAACCCACCCCTATTACATTGCAGTTGACAGATCGCTCTATCAAAATCTTGCTGGGTGTGGTGGAAGACGTAGTGGTTAGGGTCAACAGTCTCTGTTGTCCTGTTGACTTTCTTGTATTAGATATGGAAGTTCTTGATTCACTTTCTGATTATCCAATAATCCTCGGTAGACCTTTTTTGGCCATAGCCCGTGCCCATATCGATTTTGAATCGGGCGGTATTGAGATTGTCGTGGGCTCTGAAAAGCTCAAACTGAACATTTTTAAGGTTGCCAAGAAGCTGATTGTGATTTTATCGAGGATGACACGTCTAACGATGACATAGCTGTCAGTGCGTGTATCGGATTGGTTGGGACCTATTCAACCTGCTGCGATATACCCCTGGAAAATCAAGTCCTGATTGACCTGTACTATGACATTTCCCCATCCCTTCCCTTAACCTTATCTCTTCCTGACTAGACCCCTGACGAGGTCCACTCTGCCTATTACGTCTCATGCTCTGAGTCATATCTAAGCTGCTCACCTCCGGTCTACCCCTTGAAAATCGAAGTGCCATTTCTTTCCCCCCAAATCAGGCGGAAGCGACATTCCACACTAAGACCTTGTTCCCAAATGCTAATTATTGGGGTTATCCCTTCTTGGATCCATCAATCCAAGAAGCCTCTCTTCTTGGCCAACTTGAGGGCCAATTTCCTTCACCCCTCATTCTTTCCTCTGATCCTTTCGGGATGCTCTCGTCCCAAGATTTGGCAGACCTTTCACCATCTACTCCTGAGCTTAAAGTGCTACCTAACATGCTAAAGTATGCTTTCCTAGGACCGAATGAAATGCTTCCTGTAATCATCAGTTCAAAATTGTCCAGGGAGCAAAAGTGCAAGCTAATGAAGGTCCTAATTGAACATAACGCAGCCATTGGTTGGTCTCTTTCTGATCTAATTGGAATTAGCCCCTTTTACTGCACTCATTGTATATATACGGGGAGGCTCGATGTTAGAACTCGAACAGGTTGTGTTAATATGGTGAAATTATCGTTGAAGTGAGTATAGTGGTTAACCTAAATCGAGCTTAACCATCTTTTTACAAAATTTTTAACCTGGCCTACTTAATTTTATCTTGGTCACTTTTAGGCCAAGGGTCAATCTAAGGGAGGCAGGGATTAAAGGTGAAGAAGTTTCTATGCCTTTCCTACAACGAATCTCTTCCGTGCGTTTATTATGCTTTTAGTTTTTTTTATATTTAAGATTTTTTTTGCTGATAATTTTGTCCTTGAGGTACACCCTCAAAATCAGGTCCTTGGCTTTGAGCTAAATTGTTCTTGGCTTTGAGCCAACTTAGGGTTTCCAAAAAAACTAGTCTTGCTATTCGCAAGACCGAGTACCTGCAAGACAAGGATTATCTTTTCTCTTTTACTCTTTTTTTTAATCTTTTTAATAGCAGGAAACACAAGAGAAATAGAAACAAGATAGGTTGCTTGTAAAGAAATAAATATAGTCTATATATATATATTATATATATAGGGGTGGGGGTGGAAGTGGAAATGGCGTGTAGCACAGTGTCGAGTTGGTCCATGTCTAGAAAGACGCAACCAACAAGACGAAGTGCCGCATGGAGTGTAGGATGGATGTGTGGGAGTGAGTGCGGAGGTGCTTTCTTTACGCGGGTATCGGGGAATATCAGCAACTGGTGCAGATATTTCCACGATATAACGCATGGTGGAGTGACTAATGCGTATGGATACAGGTAGGTGATATGAATGTAAATATATATATATGTATATATGTAAATATATATTTATATATATATATAGGGTTGTAACTATATAGGTGTATATGTAGTTATGTATATATATATAGATATGTAAATATATATATATAGGTATATATATATATTTATAACTAGATATATATGTATATATATTTAACTATATATATATATGTATATAGATATATTTGTATAAGTATCTACGTGTATATATATATATATATATATATATATATAAATGTATGTATGTATGTATGTATGTGTATATATATATATATGTATATGTATATAAGTATGTATAGGTGTGTACAAGTGAGTGTGAGTGTACAAGTGTGTGTGTGTACGAGTGTGGTGTGTGTATGAGTGAGGAGTGCACGCTGGAGGAAGAGGGGGCGCGAGTTAAGCCGTCTGGGGGTTGCTGGCGTCGTCCGGATGCGCGGGCACGCGCAGGCGCACAAGGCTCCGCGTGGGCATTGGAGCGGGCGCACGTGCTGCCTTAGTGCGCGGGCGGGAGCGGAAGTGTGAGAGAGGGGGCAACGCAGCGCACTATGTAGCGCAGCACACTGCGTTGTGGGTGGGAGTGGATGCTGGCGAAGACGCGAGCACGAGCGCGAGCGCGGGCACAGACGCAGGCGCTGGCGCTGACTGGCTGGAGGCGGTAGCGGCGAGGAGAGAGAGTGCGCGGTGACCGGATAAGTGAGAAACTCCCTGGTTACCGCACTGTAGCTACAGTGTCGAGCTAAGAGGCGTGAACAGTAGCTACAGTGCCGTGCAGGATGGACAATTGGTTGTGGCCGGTTCTGCGTGCGCGGCCACTGTTGCTGCTGCTGGTGGCCACTGCTGCTGCTGGAGCTTCTGACCTTGAAGCTCTGGCAATGGTGGCAAGGGCTTCAACGATGGAAATAGAGAATGAAACCACCACGCCCACCTGCTCTCGGAGGAGCTGGGCGGTGGTGGAACTCACAGTGGTGGTCGTGGGACCACTGTGAGCTTGCTCCTGCTCGCAGTGTGTCTCTTCAGTGGAAGAGCTACTGCGTATGGAGGGGAGAGGGGAGGAAGATGGCCTGGAGGAAGGGTGTCTGTGGTGGTGTGTGTTCTAGGCTCTCCCTCGCAAGGAAGATGGCCAGGCTTTTTAAAGAAGCAGGAGCTTGCTACAGCCATGCTGCAGGTGTGCATGACCAGCCATGCTGCAGGGCAGAGGAATGGTGCGAAGAGATGCCAGCCCCATGCCCTGAGTCGCGCGAGGGAGACGATTTCAAAAAAAAAAAAAAAATGAAGAAGGTGAAATTGTGAGGCAGCACTTGAAGAAGATGTTATTTACATGGCCAATTATTCGCATTATCCTCCCCTCTCAAATAAATTCATGCAAGTGTCTTTTTTTACAAATGCAACTATAGCTACCTAATATGCAATGGTAGTGCTAGGAAATAACACAAGATGGCATATTTGTTGGTGTATTTTTGCTGTGCAATCATACCCCCATGCCTATCTTTTGCTAGTCTCTAGCAAAACATTTTGTATTGTATTTAGAAATGATCTTAAGCTGAAGATTTCCTTCTGAGGTGACATGGGTGTGTTTATTTGTTGGATATTGTGAGAACCAATTGCAAAGAAGACTACCAGTACTTTAAGTCTTACGTGACATAGATCATCTCTCGACTAACCTGGACTCTTGATATTTAAACCTTAAGTACGATTTCCAGGACTCAGAAGGTTTTTGTCATACTCGAGAGCTCAAGAGATTATGGCTTGTGCATAGTGAAGGATCAAGACTGACCAGATGAACATTAAGACTCAAGCCCATGGTTTCACGAATCTTTAAGTGCAGGTTGGTCCCAGTTTTAGCTCATGTTTTCAGATTGACCCTAAAAAAGTTGACAGAAAACTCAACCCTCATTTTTTTTCTTTTGTAGCTCAAATAATATATGGTAGAAATAGGGTATTTGTAACTTTGCCCTGAAACATTTTGAGGGAAAAGAATTTACAGACATTTGCGAGATATACTGACTTATTTACATAGTTTTTTTTTGAAACACGTGTCAGTATATCTCTTACAACTTTATTTGGAGGAGCACACTTTTCTTTTGGTGGGAGAGTTCCTTTCTGGTGGAAAGAGTTTCTCTTAGACATAAGACTAAAGCCTAGGATAAAAAGTCTACTTGCGTGCATAGGTAAGGACTCCACCTTCTCTAATGAACACTAGGGTTGGATCTTATGTTCACCTGGTCTTTCTTGATATGTGTAGTGTGAACCAAGATTACTTAGGCTCTCGAGTAGAAGTAAACCAACGGATCCTGTACTGATGTCTCAGGTACAAGAATACGTCCCTAGTTAGGAGAGATTCCAATCTATCTTGTCAATACTCAAGTGAATTAAGCCGAGCCTGAGTGAATCAAGCTTCTTGGCCTGGAAAGTCTTCAAAACAGTGGTTGAATATCCGTAAACACTTATTGTATTTTTATTTCAGCCTTTAGATCATTACTAAACACTTTTTTTTTTTATGTTATGTACATATTTATAGATGGATGGAAGCTGCATGATACCATATAATACCCAGATCCTATGGATGCCTATCCACCCCCCCATGTCAAACAATGCTATGTCCTCATATGCATGCAGGGTAGGGTAGAGGAAGGTCCAAAGATCGGGGAACGAGAGTTGAGGTGCAGGGTATATAGTAGGGTGGTAGGGTGGGTGGTAAAGTGAAAAGGTGCGAAGTGAAGTGTATGTGACATTGGAGGAGTGCTACTGGGGTGCCTCCCAACGAACGCTAAATTTAACGTCCCCAGCTGGACTCAGAATGAGGCACGAAATTAGTTACCCTCCCGCAGGGCAACAGTTTCTCCAACGGGGGCAGGTTCATGAGTAAGATAAGGTTTTAAACGCTGCCCATTGACCGTAAATTTATGCCCAGATTTGGGATCTTCAATTTCAACGACCCCGTTGGGAAATGGTCTCGAGACCAGGAAGGGACCAGTCCATTTGGACTTTAATTTCCCTGGAAAGAATTTGAGCCGGGCATTGTAAAGCCAAACTTGCTGAGATGGCTCAAATTCCTTCCGCCAAATACGGTTGTCGTGAAAAGCCTTAGTGCATTGCTTGAAAGTTAAGGCAGAATCATAGGCTTCATGACGGAGCTCTTCCAGCTCTCGGAGTTGGAGTTTCCTTTCTCGACCACACAGGTCTGGGTCAAGGTTACATTGGCGAATCGCCCAATAAGTGCGGTGCTCCAGCTCTATGGGCAAATGACAAGGCTTCCCGTAAACAATTATATAAGGAGACACACCTAGGGGAGCCTTGAAGGCGGTTTGATATGCCCAAAGTGTGTCAATCATCTTGTCGGACCAATCCTTATGGTCAGGCCGAACCGTTTTCTAGAGAATTTGCTTGATTTGCCGGTTCGACACCTCAGCCTGGCTGTTCGTCTGAGGATGATACGGAGATGCGATACGATGGTGGACTCCATATTTCCTCATAAGTGCCCAAAAAGAAGCAGGGTAAAATAGCTTCCTCCATCTAAGATAATGGCTCGAGGGACCCCAAAGCGTGCAAAAATGTGGTCTTTGACAAATCGAGTGGATATGACATGGTCAACATGGCGCGTGGGAATAGCCTCGATTCATTTCGAAACATTATCAACATTAACGAGGATGTATTCGAAGCCGTTGGAAGGAGGAAAGGGACCCATGAAATTGATTCCCCAAATGTCGAAAATTTCAGCAGCTAGGATGGGTTGCAAGGGCATCATGTCACGACGTGACATTGACCCTAACGAATGGCACCTAGTGCAATGTTTGGCATAATTGTGTGCATCCTGGTGAAGGGAGGGCCAAAAGAAACCGCACTGCAACACCTTGGTTGCAGTTTTCCTCCCAGAGAAATGGCCTCCACAGGCCTGATCGTGGCAGAAGGATAGCACACTGGGGAATTCGCTGTCAGGAATACAGCGACGGATGATCTGATCAGCACCTATTCGAAAAAGAAGTGGATTATCGCAGAAATAATACTTTGCTTCTGCAATGAGACGCTTGCGCTGGTTTTTAGGCCAGCCACGTGGAAGGGAACCAGAAGCAAGGTAATTGGCAATGTCGGCATACCAAGGTCCACTTGCCACATTAATTGCCAATGGGTGCTCATCGGGAAAAACCTTGTTAATCGGCAGGGTAAGTCTAATGTGGTCAGGGTCTAGTTTAGAGAGATGATCAGCCACAACATTCTGGGCTCCGACCTTATCACGGATCTCAATGTCAAATTCTTGGAGCAGAAGGATCCAACGAATCAGTCTAGGCTTGGCATCCTTCTTGTGCATGAGATGGCGAATGGCCGCGTGGTCAGTGAATACAATAACATGTGAGCCCAGAAGGTAAGAGCGGAATTTCTCCTTCCCAAAGACGACCGCCAGCAGTTCTTTCTTAGTGGTTGTATAATTACGCTGGGCCTCATCCAACGTCTTACTGGCATAGTACACCACGAAGGGGTGTCTATCGCGTCTTTGTCCCAGGATGGCTACGACTGCAAGGTTGGAAGCGTCACACATGAGTTCAAAGTCGAGGGACCAATCAGGTGGCTGGAGAACAGGGGCCTTGGTGACAGCCTCACGCAGCTGCGTGAATGCTCGTATGCAGTTGGGGCCCATATCAAAGGGTACGTCGGTCGATAGGAGATGAGTTAAAGGTCGAGAAATCTTGGAGAAGTCTTTGATGAATCTCCTATAGAAACCGACGTGTCCCAAGAAGGAGCGGATTTGTTTGACAGAGCCAGGCACAGGTAGATCAGTAATTACATCAATCTTAGCTCTGTCAACCTCGATACCCCTATCGAAGATGATATGCCCGAGAACAATTCCCTCGTGTACCATAAAATGACTCTTTTCCTAGGAAAGCATGAGGTTCACATCAATACATCTCCTAAGGATAGGGCTAGGTTGGCAAGACAGTCATCAAAAGAGGGTCCAAAGATCGAAAAGTCATCCATGAAAACCTCGAGAAAGTCACCCATCACGTCATGGAATATCGCCAGCATACATCTTTGGAAAGTTGCTGGCACGTTACAAAGTCCGAACAGCATCCTTCTAAATGCAAAGGTGCCGAAGGGACAGGTAAAGGTGATTTTCTCTTGGTCCCTGGGGTCAATTGCCACCTGGTTATATCCTGATAATCCATCCAGGAAACAGAAAAATTTATTTCCCGCTAACCGCTCCAGGATTTGGTCGATAAAAGGTAGCAGAAAGTGATCTTTCTTAGTTGCAGCATTCAGTTTCCTATAATCTACACATACTCTCCAAGATGTAGGACGTGTAGGGATGGATTCGCCCCTGTCATTGACATGGATGGTGAGTCCCGCCTTTTTGGGCACGACGTGAATCGGTCTCACCCAGGGGCTATTGCTGATCGGGTAGATTATACCCGCATCCGGCCACTTAATAATTTCCTTTTTAACGACCTCCCGCATGTTAGGGTTGAGACGTTGCTACATCTCGCGGGAAGGTCGAGCCTCCTCCTTCGTATATATATGGTGAGTGCAGTAGGAGGGGTTAATGCTAGTTAAGTCTGATAAGGACCATCCAATGGCTGCCTTGTGTTTCATAAGGACCTTTGTTAGTTTGCACTCTTGCTCGCTAGTCAATTTTGAACTAATGATTATGGGGAGCGTTTCATTTGGTCCCAAGAAAACATACTGAAGCGAATCAGGCAACTCTTTCAGCTTGGGAGTGGATGGTGAAATATCTGGCATTCCTTGGGACGAGAGTGTCCCAAGCGGATCAGAAGAAAACAAGTCAGGAGGAAGCAGTTGGCCCTTAGTTTGGCCAAGAAGAGGGGCATCTTGGATAGATGGATCCAAAAAGGGATAGCCCCAATGAGTAGTATGTGGGCTCAAGGTCCCAGTGTGGAGTTGCAATTTCGCTTGATTTAGCGGAGAAGAAAGGGCAATCTGGTCTTCAAGAGTGTGGACTGGTGGTGAGTAGCCCGAATATGACTCAGACCACGAGGTATGGGAAGCGGAGAAAACCTCGTCAGAAGTCTGGTCTGGAGAAGGTACGGGAAAAGGGAGGGATGGGGGAACGTCACAGTATGTGTTGGTCAGGCAGTCGTCCATGTTTAAAGGCAATCCACAACAGTCAGAATAGGTCCTTATTAGTTTGATACACGCGCTGACGGCCATGTCCTCGTTAGACGTGTCATCCTCGATGCAATCGCAATCAAAGTTCTTGGTTGCCTTGAAGATGTTAAGCTTGAGCTTCTCAGATCCAACGGCAATCTCAATACAGCCCGACTCGCAGTCGATATGGGCGCGGGCTGTGGCGAAGAAAGGTCGACCAAGGATGATCGAACAATCAGAAAGTGAGCTAGGAACTTCCATATCCAAAACAAGAAAGTCAACAGGAAAACAGAGACTGTTGACCCTAACCACCACGTCTTCCACCACACCCTTTGGTATTTTGACAGAACGATCTGCCAACTGTAACGTGACAGGGGTGGGTTTTAGATTTCCTAAGGCAAATTTCTCGAGCATGATGGTTGGTATAAGATTGATGGAAGATCCTAGATCAAGTAGGGCATGGTTAAAATTGCAGCCTTGGATGCTAGAAGAAATAAGCAGTGTGCTTGGATCTTTCTGCTTCGGTGATAGATTTGACAGTATAGCACAACTCGCATGAGGCGAGAGAACCACCGGATTCTTTGTTTTCTTTGACTGTCGCTTGGGTGTAGTGTAATCTTCGAAAAATCGAGCGACAGTAGGTATGTGGTCGATAGCCTCTAACAGGGGTACCTTGATTTCAACATCCCTGAATAAATTACGCAGGTTATCAAAGGCTTGCGTATCCTTTTTCTTGCCTTTTGGCTCCCTCAGTAGAGCCTCAGGGAATGGGACCGATTCTGGCACTAGTTTGGGTGTATTGTCCTCTCGCGAATCGGTGCGCATCCCGAATGAGAGGGCGATGAACAAGATGGGCTAGGATCAAGTCAAGGCGAATCGACGGTTTGCTTACCGCTCCTCGTAGTAATCACATTGGACGTCGCGGGTCCAGTGGGATCATAAGGCGGAGGAGGGTTCGCAATAGGGACATAAGGGTGAGGTGCTGCTGCAGGATTACCCTGAAATCCCGGTGGAATGCTCGGAGCCTGCAGAATCTGATGAACCTGCCCCTGAGAAGGTCGTACCTGTGGTTGAGGACCACGGGGTATGAAATTTCACGGGTTGGGAACAGGTTGGGCTGGAAGAGTGCCCTGAGATCTTGTTGCCATGCGTAGTTGATTGATCTCAGCATTCTGTTGCGCCAATTGGTGCTGAAAAGAGGTCATGTTCTCTTCATGGAACTTCGACATTTCCGTCATCATTTGCATCAGTTTATCAAGAGGACTTGATGCGTGTTCTATTTGCGGTATGCAAGGACCCGATGGCGGATTCGCCACAGGATTAGACTGAGCCCTTGGGATGATGGGTGCAGACGGTCTCATTGGCCCACTCGCGGGGTTTTGGCACTGCAGGTTATTGGACCATGCGAAGTTCGGATGATTTCGCCACCCTGAGTTATAAGTGGCAGAGAACGGGTTGTTCCCCAGGGCGCAAGCGTCTTCTAAGCCAGAAGACGAGTCCGCTTGTAAATATGCATCCGAGCACACGGAGGCTTGGTCCTCTGTGTCAAAATACTGGCTTGCAGAAGCCAGATCCACATGACTTACCGAATCGCTCGGCGCGACACTCGGTAAGGAAGATCTCATGGGGTTTTTGGGGATAAGCCTGGCGTTGGAAGGATTGGGATTGTGATGAGTGGTGAGGTGGGGGTGTTTGCCATAGAACGGGCAGGATTGGCCAGAAGCTCATCTAGCTTCTTGTGCACAACGAAGACTTCATCCAATTTTTGTGCAATAAGGTTAAGATCAGTGGATGAATGGGAGGGTCCCGTGTCAACTTCGTGAACATTACAGGGTAGGATGGTATGATTAAAGGCGACAATGGAGGCATTGTTCATTAAGTTTTCGCTCATGTTTTCAAATAATTCGAATGCTCCATTCTTGTCTTTATTCATGAAATTCCCTTTGCAGGAAGTGTCTGCAATCTGCTTCAAAGTCTCATTTAGCCCATAATAGAAAATCTAGGCTATATGCCACTTAGGCAGACCGTGGTGCGGACACTTTCGAAGGAGGTCATTATACCTCTCCCAAGCCTCATGAAACTGTTCGCCGTTTTGTTGCGTAAAGGAAGTTATAGCACGGCGAAGCGCATTGGTTCGCCCGATTGGGAAGAATTTCTTGAGAAATGCTGTTCGCATCTCTTCCCAAGAATGGATGGTTCTCCCAAGGGTGCGTAACCATTGCGATGATTTATCTCGCAACGAAAACGGGAACATTTTCATGAGGACAATTGATAACCCGATATTTCTTGGTTTAACCGTTTCAGCCAATCGGGTTAGGTCTTCCAAATGGAGAAAAGGATCTTCACTTGCAAGACCATGGAGGTGGAAGTTAATCAGGCCAATTATATTAGGTTTCAGTTCAAAATCATCCCCGCCCATGGGGATCCGAATTTGTCCTATGGTCTCTGTAGCAGCGGGATTTTGATAAGAGCTAAGAGACCTAGGCTCCTCCCATTCGGGAGGGTTCTGCATTTCCTCCAAGGTTTCCCTAATGGCTTCAATCTATTCATTATACATTTCCATTTGGGTTTGGAGGCGGGTTATGGGGTCCATGGCTCCACCACCTGGTGGGTTTTGAGGGCAGTTTCCTCCCTTGGGATTTGAGGGTGGGCGTGCAGCTATGTTTGTGGGGGAGGATGACGATTCGATTTCTGTCCTTCTAAAATTATCAGACAATTCAAACAATTTAGGGTTTTGTGACCTCCTCCCAAACATGCACTACCGCTGGAAGAATTAGGGAGATAAGAAGGGAAAAGGGGATGAGAGAAATGACGTCGCAAAGGTACACTTGATGACAAATAAAGGCAATCAAAGTCCTAACCTCTACAGTGTGCCCTTAGACCTAAAGATCTAAGTTACCTACTATCACAACCTATGGAACCAAATGCGAGCACCGCAGAACCACCGGGCCAGATTGAAAGGCTATTTGCCCCAGTCTTAGACACCCGATAGCACGCGGGAACCCGCACCAGCACGTAGGCGCTACACGCAGGTAGTTAAACCTCCAATCTTTAATAAGGGTCAAGTTGCTACCAATTTTAATTAGAGGCTTAGGATCAAGTGCTTCAGGAATGTGAAGGGCGTTGTTTACGTGTAATGCCCAAGTGCGTTGTTTTTAGAAAGTGTGTAAACCAAGCATGCAATGGGAAAATCTCCTCGAATTGAAGTTTTAGTTGGTGAGTGGTTTTTAGAATTTCAGCCTTAAGTAGTATGGATTTTAAGATTTCACTGAGTTACCAATTCAACCAATCTCCAGGTTTTTTGAGAAAATACAAGTTCTTCTATGCCCAACAAACCCTTCTTCATTGTGAGTTGGTTAAAGCATGCTAAAAATGCAATGGGCTTCCTTAGGTGGAAATTTCTATGTGTGGATGCACGGGTCAGTTTTAAGTTAGTGTGACAGGGAGCCAAAGCACTTCAATTCAAGTGCTCCCAATCACCAAAATGATGGTCCACACACAAGGCTCAACCACAAGATAATGTAAAGAGAAAATCAAAATGTTGGGGTTAAAGTATTTGGGATCAAATCTAAGGCACGTGAAAGGTCGTGGTGGGGTTGGAATCAACTCAATTCCAAGTCTCCCCACCAAAAATATGTGATCCCGAATTGCGGATAAATGAGGCAAGGAGGGATGGCAATCAATCTATTTAATTTTGCCTCAAAGAATATTTCACACGACAAAAGATTCAAGAATCAAGATTCTTGGATCTTCGCTATGAGAAGTTTGGCGGGAAATCCCGGGGTGGTGGGAGTGATGGCAAACAATCAAGCAAGTGCTTTTTAATCCACTTGCCCCCAAGAAATCCCAAGAAGTTTTTTTTTTTAGGTTTTTTTTTTTATTAAGGTGACAAGTTGACCTAAGTTGATTAGAGAGAGACCTACCTTTTCCGCAACGTGGGCGAAGCTCTAGTGCGGCGCCGGCAACTTCACACTCTCGTTCCCATCTTGGATCTGCCCACGTCTCCGACTTCCTCTGCTTGCCTCCTCCTTGCAACTGGTTCACTTGCACACCAGCAAACAAAAACACCTGTGAAGAGAAGGGTGTGAGAAGAGAAAATTAAAGGAATGGAGTAGAAAATTACCTCAATGCGTACCTCCTCGGCAACGGCGCCAGGAAAAGGCGTGTTAGATCTGAAAAAACAGTTTGTGTTAATATGGTGAAATTATCGTTGAAGTGAGTATAGTGGTTAACCTAAATCGAGCTTAACCATCTTTTTACAAAATTTTTAACCTGGCCTACTTAATTTTATCTTGGTCACTTTTAGGCCCAGGGTCGATCTCGGGGAGGCGGGGATTAAAGGTGAAGAAGTTTCTACGCCTTTCCTACAACGAATCTCTTCCATGCATTTATTATGTTTTTGGTTTTTTTTCTATTTAAGATTTTTTTTGCTGATAATTTTGTTCTTGAGGTACACCCTCAAAATCAGGTCCTTGGCTTTGAGCCAACTTAGGGTTTCCAAAAAAACTGGTCCTGCTATTCGCAAGACCGAGTACCTGTAAGACAAGGATTATCTTTTCTCTTTTACTCTTTTTTTTTAATCTTTTTAATAGTAGGAAACACAAGAGAAATAGAAACAAGATAGGTTGCTTGTAAAGAAATAAATATAGTATATATATATTATATATATAGGGGTGGGGGTGGAAGTGGAAATGGCGTGTAGCACAGTGTCGAGTTGGTCCATGTCTAGAAAGACGCAACCAACAAGACGAAGTGCCGCGTAGAGTGTAGGATGGATGTGTGGGAGTGTGTGCGGAGGCGCTTTCTTTACGTGGGTATCGGGGAATATCTGCAACTGGTGCAGATATTCCTGCGATATAACGTGTGGTGGAGTGACTAGTGCGTATGGATACAGGTAGGTGATATGAATGTATATATATATATATATATATATATATATATAGGGTTGTAACTATATAGGTGTATATGTAGTTATGTATATATATATAGATATGTAAATATATATATATATATATATAGGTATATATATATATTTATAACTAGATATATATGTATATATATTTAACTATATAGATATAGATATATATATATAGTAATATATGTATATAGATATATATATGTATATATGTGCATAGATATATTTGTATAAGTATATATATATGTATGTATGTATGTATGTATATGTATATATATATATATGTATATGTATATAAGTATGTATAGGTGTGTACAAGTGAGTGTGAGTGTACAAGTGTGTGTGTGTACGAGTGTGGTGTGTGTATGAGTGAGGAGTGCATGCTGGAGGAAGAGGGCGCGCGAGTTAAGCTGTCTGGGGACTGCTGGCGTCGTCTGGATGTGCGGGCATGCGCAGGTGCACAAGGCTACGCACGGGAGCTGGAGCGGGCGTGCGTGCTGCCTTAGTGCGCGGGTGGGAGTAGAAGTGTGAGAGAGGGGGCAACGTAGCGCACTGCGTTGCAGGCGGGAGTGGATGCGGGCGAAGACGCGGGTGCGGGTGCGGGCGCAGACGCAGGCGCTGGCGCTGACTGGCTGGAGGCCATAGCGGTGAGGAGAGAGAGCGTGCGGTGACCGGATAAGTGAGAAA
Organism: Thalassia testudinum; assembly: GCA_037157565.1. Taxonomy (NCBI): domain Eukaryota; kingdom Viridiplantae; phylum Streptophyta; class Magnoliopsida; order Alismatales; family Hydrocharitaceae; genus Thalassia; species Thalassia testudinum. Next base: position 134,387,940 of record JAZHRO010000003.1, on the reverse strand, counting down.
CTCCCCGGTCACCGCACTGTAGCTACAGTGTCGCGCTGAGAGGCGTGAACAGTAGCTACAGTGCCGTGCGGGTTGGACAACCGGTTGCGACTGATTCTGCGTGCGCGGGCATGCTGGAAGGTGCCTGCGCGCGCGGATGGAGCCTGCGGCCTGTCTGCAGGGGCGTGCACAGCGGCTGCTGTTGCTGCTGGTGGCCACTGCTGCTGCTGGAGCTTCTGACCTTGAAGCTCTGGCAATGGCGGCAAGGGCTTCAACGATGGAAACAGAGAATGAAACCACCATGCCCACCTGCTCTCGGAGGAGCTGGGCGGTGGTGGAACTCATAGTGGTGGTCGTGGGACCACTGTGAGCTTGGTCCTGCCCGCAGTGTGTCTCTTCAGTGGAAGAGCTACTGCGTATGGAAGGGAGAGGGGAGGAAGATGGCCTGGAGGAAGGGTGTCTGTGGTGGTGTGTGTTCCAGGCTCTCCCTCGCAAGGAAGATGGCCAGGCTTTTTAAAGAAGCGGGAGCCTGCCACAGCCATGCTGCAGGGTAGAGGAATGGCGCGAAGAGATGCCAGCCCTATGCCCTGAGCCGCACGAGGGAGATGATTTCAAAAAAAAAAAAATGAAGAAGGTGAAATTGCAAGGCAGCACTTGAAGAAGATGTTATTTACATGGCCAATTATTCGCATTATCCTCCCCTCTTAAATAAATGCATGCAAGTGTCTTTTTTTACAAATGCAACTATAGCTACCTAATATGCAATGGTAGTGCTAGGAAATAACACAAGATGACATATTTGTTGGTGTATTTTTGCTATGCAATCACTTGACCTTCCCGTGAGATGCAGCGACATCTCAATCCTAATATGTGGGAGGTCGTGAAGGATGAAATAATCAAGTGTTTTGATGCGGGCATCATTTACCTGATCAGTGACAGCCCTTGAGTGAGCCCGATTCATATTGTTCCCAAAAAGGTAAGTCTCACCATTCGTGTCAACGACAGGGGCGAATACATCCATACACGTACTCCAACATCTTGGAGAGTGTGTGTAGATTATAGGAAACTCAATACTGCTACCAAGAAAGACCATTTTCCACTATCTTTTATTGATCAAATCCTGGAGCGGTTGGTGGGAAATCAGTTCTTTTGTTTCTTGAATGGATTCTCAGGCTTTAATCAGGTGGCTATTGACCCCCAGGACCAAGCGAAAACCACCTTCACCTGCCCCTTTGGCACCTTCGCTTTTAGAAGGATGCCATTCAAACTTTGTAACGCACCAGCCACCTTCCAAAGGTGCATACTGGTAATATTCCATGATATGGTGGGTGATTTTCTTGAGGTCTTTATGGACAAATTTTCGATCCTCAGACCAACCTTTGATGACTGCTTAGCCAACTTGACTCGCATCCTTCGGAGATGTATTGATGTTAACCTCGTGCTTTCCTGGAAGAAAAGTCATTTTATTGTGCATGAAGGTATTGTTCTGGGACATATCATCTCCAAAAGAGGTATCGAGGTGGAAGAGCTAAACTTGACGTGATAGCTGATTTACCCGTACCTAGCTCTGTTCGACAAATCCACTCCTTTTTAGGTCACGTCGATTTCTATAGGAGATTTATCAAGGATTTCTTTAAGATTTCCAGACCCATTCAGCTCATCTCAGCAGAATGGTAGCTCTAGTTAGTTCACCTCAGCTGGATGGCAGCTCAAACTAGCTCAAGTCAGTTGATCCCAAGTCCATTCTAGCTCCTTCAGCCTCGAATAGTTCACTGGAAGGTCAACCTAACTAGGACTAGCTACTAGCTAGACCTAGTCAGCAGAATATGACCTCAACCAGCTCAGGCCAACTCAAGTCCAGCTCCCGGAGGCTTACCTCAGTTCAACTTAGTTGAGCTAAGTTACTTGACCGAAGCTAGCTACTTTAGCTAGCTAGGTAATCTCCAGGAAGACAAGACCTAGCTCACCTCAGCTCACATCAGCAGAAGCCAGCTCATCTTAGCTTGGCTTAGCAGCTAGCAAAGAACTAGCAAGCTAAGCCAGCTAAGGTAGCTCCCTATAGTTCTCTTCAGTAGCGACCAACTCCAGTGCAGCACCTTCCAGCTACCTGATTGTGCAGCAATTCATGTCTCTAATTAGGCCATGTTATGCTATTATCTAACATTAAGCATTTATATTAGATAGCTATGCATGCATCATGTAAATATTCGCATTTGTGCATTTTATGGAGAGGAAGATAGAGAGAGATTGAGCATCCATTTCATCCCTCCCATTTCCATCTCATTCCTATTTAAATTCCATAACTTATTCCACAACCTACATTAATTTCCTAACACCTCATGTGCCTACACACAAAAATCCCACATCCCTACGACATTCCCTTGTCTTCTGTCCCCCCCTCATCTATATAACCTCCCCCACCTCACTCCACACAGGTCGTCGGCACCCATACTTCCCTCAACTTCCACAGATGCACACACTCACATCCACTCCTCTGCCGGCCAAACAGCTTCGCCCTGCTCTCCTCTCCCTCTCTCTGCATATGCAACTCCTCTTCTCACCAGTTGAGAAGAGGTACACTTTATGCAGGAGAAGCTCGTCATGGTTACATACACCACGTTGAGCTCTACCACCGCCCAGCTCCTCTGTGAGCAGGTGGGCATGGTGTTTTTTCTTCTTTTTTCCTTTTATTTTTGTTTTTATTTTATCAAGTTTCGATCGCCATTAGCGAGCTCTGAGGAGCTCTACTCTGTTTGCATTGTAGTGCACTATGCTGGGTTCATCGTGACTCATTTTTTTTTCTGTTTGCAACCGGACGCTTCTCAGTTATCCGGTGACAAGTGCTCCCACTCATCCTTTGGCCGGTTCCATCCAGAACATGCTCGTCTCCTACGCCTCCATTAGGTTCCTACTGCACAGTCCCACGCGTTTCTCCCACCCCCATTTCACTGACTAAGTGAGAAACTTAGCCGGTGAATTCGCGAGTTAGCTGGTACACAATTGCCCTTGGCATTGTAGCGGAACTTCCACTCTCCCTCACGTATGCGCGCGGGTGATTGGGTGTTCCTCACTTAGCCGGTCACCCGTGCCCTCTCTCTCCTCCGTCCACCACCTGCACTCAATCGCGCCACCTGCTCTCCCTTTCTCTCCTCTTCCTGCACACCCACACACAGACACACACATATGCACACCCACACACATACATATTTACATACACACGTACATATACATATTTACACACACACACACACATATAAACATGCATAAGTATATATGTATCCACCCACACTCTCTCCTACACACATCCACTAATACATCCTCACATTCACAATACCGCGCACCTCCCATATACTGTGCATTTTATCACGTGTGTATATGCACCAGTTGCGTATGCATTCACGATATTTGTGCACATCAAATCATTCCACCCACACTCCCACACGTCCGCTTCACACCTGCACGAGGCACAAAGCTAGGTTTATCGCGTCTTTCTAGATGACGGTTAACCTAGTGTGGTGCTACATTCTATTAAATCTTTGATTCAATCGTCCACCTTATTATTTATTATATAGTTATGTATATGTATACTTATACCATATACCTATATCATATATATAAGTTAAGTATTTCATTTCCTTTCTATTTCGTAATATCTTTTCGCATTTCTTTTCCTTTATTTGTTGATAAAGAAAAGACCAAAGAAATCTAAAATAGAAAAGATAACTTTTGTCTTTACAGGTACGCAATCTCGTGTGTAGCGAGATCCATTTTGGACTTAACTTTTGGCGAATCACCAAGGACCAATTTTTGGCATGTAGCCAAGGACTAGTTGTTGAGGGTGTACCTCAAGGACAAGAATATCCAAAAAATCTAAAATCAAGAAAAAAATAAAAAAATACAATAAGCGAAAGGAATTGATGCGATTCTAGGAAGTGCGTAGAAACTGATTAACTTCAAACCTACCACTCTGAGTTCAACCCTGGGCCTAAAATTGACAAGTTAAAATTTGATTTAGTCTAGGTTAATAAATTTTGATAAACTGTGTATATTCACCTGTAAGTAATCACTTCCACTTTATACTTTACGACACAAATATCTCCATATTAAATAACCCTACCCGCGTTCTATCACTACCTCCAGCTCTTCTCCCTTAAAACCCTAGCTTGCTTTGCCTCCTACCCTACTCCCTACTAGCTAAGCTAGCTTATCTTAGCTAATCAACTCCTTGGCACCACTACATAACCCTAAAACCTACCTACCTAAGCTCCACCAAATAACCCTAAACCTAGTCCACCTAAGCTACACCACTCCCACTCTAATTTGGTGCCAAAACTAGGCTCCCCTTGGCCCCTCAACCACCATCAAAAGCCACCTATTTTTGACGTCAAAACAAGCTTCTAGAACCACCTATTGTTGGTGCCAAAACACCCCTCATCACAACGTTACACCTACCCCTTCAACCCATCTCAACCCTACACCTACCCACCTTCTAGAATCCAACAAAGTTGGCACCAAACCATGGCACCCTTCCATGGTTGCTGCCACCTTTAGGTGTCCTTTAGCCACCCATAACCACCCCCATAGCAACCCTTTAGGTGGCTCCAAATAGCCTACACCCTAGGATCCCCATAACCACCCATAACCACCCTTAGAATAAATCCTAACCCTACACATATCCACACCAACCATACCCCCTTTAACCACCACCATAAGATCATCTTCTCATTTTGCATATTCCACCATTACATCACATACACCTAAGGCTAAGGAAGAAGAGAAGAAGATCAAGGGGGCAACCTATCCACCCTCTTGGTGCCTTCTTCCTCATTCTCCTCCCTTGTGCCACGCCAACGAGGAAGCCTTCATCTAGGGGGATGGCCAGGAAAGAGAAGGGACGAGGGTGGTGGACATCCACCCTTGGAGGATGCTTGGAGGAGGACCATTTGAAGGAAGAAGAAAAAGAGTTCTTTCCAATTGCGGGAGCAGCTGCAGTTGGAGCAAGGGTTTCTTGAAGCTTCTATTGGAGGATACCTCTCTTCTTCTATCTTCCATTTTATCTTTTGTATTAGCTAGTAGTTTGTTGTTTTGCAAGAAGCATTCCTCTACATGTACTTCACTTTCTAGCAATTCAAGTTCATATTTGCCTTCCAAGTTCATGTTTCAATTTTAGTGTGTTTTTCTTGCTTTTAAGTATCTTACTGCACCACACCCCTTCTCTTCTAATTACCCTAAGCACACTTGCCTAGGGTGAACTTAGAGGAGAAGGCTTCATTGTTGTCACTTAGGGTTAGTTGATAGGTGTAATATAATCATCATCAGTTGATAGGTGTAATATAATCATCATCTCATATTCCGTTGCCCGATTGTTTTGAAAATTATAAAAAAACAAAAATCAAAATCACAAAAAGAAAGTGCAGATTTGAGAGGTGAGAGAGAACCAACTTTGTGACTAACAAATTGGCCTCCTTGGACGACCCTAGTTACTCGACTATCTAGGTTTTATAAATTGTAAAAGTTGATTGCAAAGATATGCGTTAAAACGACATTAAAACCCATTTTAAACAAAATGCGTGTTTTCTGCATCACTTTTTGGCACCGTTGTCGGGGAGGCACGACTTAGTCACATATTTTATCTCCCTCTTTCTTTATTAGGTCTTCATGAATTTTGTTTTGTGTTTTTCTTTAGATGCGAATTAGGAGTGGGAGCGGGATTTGGATTTGCTTGGAATAGAAACTTCAAGTGATATCTTCCCGGGTACTTCAAGTTAGTACCCCAGGCTATCTCTTTTTACAAAAATCAAAATTTCCAAAAAAAAATATTTAAATTATCAAAAAAATCAAAAACAAGAAAAATTGAGGGTGGTGGAACCCTAAAACTCATTGTGTTGCTTGTTTGTTTTATTTTTTCCACCACCTCTTATTGGTGTTTAATTTTTCAAAATCCAAACTTTTATCTTTATTTTCAAAAATCAGGTTCAGGCAGTTAAGAGCTTCTTCAAATCACCAAATTTCACCCAGAGAAGCCACTTTGAGTTAGGAACCTTGAGTTCAATTTTTAAGAAATTTTGTTGAATAGAAAAAATTAAAAAATTTATGGACTAAACAGGGGTCAGATGTTATTTTCTTACTATTTTTTTCTATCCTTGAATTTTACAAACTTTTATACTCATCAGATTTGGGAAAAATTTATATTTCTAGAAACCTTGAGAAATTATCTACACCTTCTAAAATTCTAAAAAATATTTGAGATCATTTGAGGTTTCTGCAGAATCAATTCCCTAAACTATCAATTTTGACTCTTGACATCAGTAAGAATAAAAATTCCAAAAAACTATCAAACAATTTCATAAAATCTCAAAAAAATTATTTTTGGATTTCTTGTTTGATTTGAATCAGGTGGTGGTATTTTTTGTCTTGTTTGGACCACCACCTCAAAAGATTTGCAAAAAGAGATTCATTTAAGAGTTGCATGCATAGGATTCTCCAACTTTAGGGTTTTTAATTTTCTCTCTTAGTCACATCAAATTTCAAAGGAATTGATCTCCACCAACAACAACTTGTATGCCATTATTTTGTGGAATATCAAAACCTTGTTTGAATGTTTAATAAGAGAGAATCTTAAAAGACATTAAATCTTGATTAAAACCCTAAAACACTTCAACCAAAAATCCTTGTTTGGAAATCCTTTTGATTTGGCTTAGGCATCACTTTCCGCCCAATTTGCACACACCAAAAAAAAGAACTAATTGGGCATTATCCCCATCAACGCCCATCACATTCCATGTGTACTTTAAGCTCCTAGACCTAATTACAATTTTGTTGTAACGTGACTCCTAAGATTTCATCAACTTAGGCTTGTTATTTAGGTTTTAAGTTTTCTTTAGTTGGTATCAATTCTTTCATCTATATCTGGTGCCAGGTCGAGGGGTTGTGTCAAACGACCAAGCGTGGGTTTATACAAAGGTCCCAATGATTTTCCTGGGATATGCTTGGACCCAACCCTCCCCTTATTTAGCCTAACCAGATTTATTGAAAGAACGGATATCCACTATTGATTTCTTATTTCCTAGATAGACCAAGTCTTAGGTTAATTTTTAGGGAGTCACATTTAAGTTAGGTCTAGAATTTTGTTACTTGATTGCACACTTCTCTCATCTCTCCCTCCTTTCCTCCCCATTTCTTCAATTATTTGCACAGGCGGCGGTCCTAAACTCTACACTTGGAGGGACCACTTGATTTTGCCCCCCGCACAAAAAGACTTTTCCTACATTCTTCATCTTCTTTGCTTTTTTTTTTTAAAAAAAATGGAAAAACAAAATAGGTCCTCTAACCAACAATCCAACCTACATGCTAACTTTTGCATCCCCTATCTAGCTGCCCTAGAGCTACCTAATCAAGCCTCCCCGCCAAATCTCTACACCATGATAGCTTAGTAGATGGCTCAGCTACAAGCTAATCAACAACAGTTGACTAGAGCTATAACAAACATAGCTAACCAAGGGAGACTTGCCACACCTACTCAAACTCCACAGGCTCCACATCTAACTCCACCTAACATCCTCAAGAGAGAAAATCCACATAAATTAAATACTGCCCTTTCTGAGTATAATCAATATTTTGAGGCTTTTTATGGTTCACCGGGGAATTACACATACTCAAATCATAGCTCTACTAAAAATATCTCCACCCTCCAGGAGCAATTTAAAAATTCCTCTAATTGGAGGAATTACCCGACTCACTCCTGGACTAATCTAGTTCCTCACCAACAACAGAACTTGTTAGGAGGGTATGGTTCAAATCAAACTTTCTATCAACCTAGGCTATCCTAAGAAGACACTAATGCCTAGATGATGAAAACCTTGCAGGGAATGCAAAGCAAGATGACGGAAGTAACCCATGTTATTAACAATCTCCATGATCAAGTTGTGGTTACTTTGACCCAGAGACCTGCAGGACATTTACCATCCTAACCCATACCCAATCCTGTCAATCAAAGGAACCAATATTCGGGTGGAAATTAAAATCAGAACCACACTAATCAGCCTCCCATTAACTCGATACCTCAGTACCAACCCGGTTTCTATCAAAAATAGGATACCCACCTCCTCCCAGTAATAACCAAACTGCATACGTAGTTACATTGAGGAGTGGAAAAACCACCACAGATTGTGGGCCTTCACATCAAACTAATGAAACCCACTCTCAACCTATGCAAATTGACTCTCCTAACCCCGATCAGGAAGAAGAAAAAAACACACCAAAAACACAAGATTCAAATCCTATTCTTTACCCTCAAGCACTGCAATCCAATCCTTCTAAGAAAAACGAATTAGAGCCCTCTCACCAAGATCTTTTGGAATTATTTGTGCAAGTCGATAGTAACATCCCCATCCTAGATACCATCCCTACCTATGCTCAATTTTTGAAAAAAAATGTATACTCTAAAGTGGCAGGATCAGAATCTAGGAAGGGTAGTCCTTTCTGAGACAGTGAGCTCAGTTGTATAGAGCAAGCTGCCTCTCACGAAAAAGGACCCAGGCGCACCACTCATTTCGGTTGTCATAAATGACACCACCTTTTATCGTGCCCCCCTCGACATAGGTGCCTCTATTAATCTCATTCCCCCATTCTTATTCGAGGAATTTTGATTTGGTGAATTAAACCTATTTAGGCTCAATTTCAATTGCCAGATTGATTTACCATTCAACCACGGGTAGTTGTCAAGGATATTATTGTCAAGGTCCGGAATTATCTATTTTCGGTTGATTTTCTGGTCTTTGATATAGAGGTGCTTGAGGCTCTCACAAATGCCCTTATCATCCTTGGAAGATCTTTTTTGATTACCACAAAAGCTAATATCAATTGTCATTCAGGAACAATGGATATAAATTACGGTAACTAGACTATCTCTTTAAATATTTTCCTAGCTCCCAAGAGGTCAATGAATCATGAATTTTTTGAGGACGCTGATAATAAAATGGAAGCAGTAATTGAGAAATCTATGATCAATTCCTACTCTACTTTGACTACCATTGATCCAGATTTTATTGATTCATATTCTGAATATGATTATATGGTCAAAGACAATTCAGATCAATTAGGGTTTAACCTTCATTCTTCATATTTTCCTAATTTTCCACCTGACCCATCCACATTAACTTCTCCACTCCCTTTCCATTGGACCTACCACCTGACTCACCCGAGTTTGAATTTTATCATGAACTCAAACCATGGTCAAACTTGGGTCATTCTTCTATTTTTTCATTTCATTTTGATCCCTATATTCTTACCAATCATCTTTTAAGGGATCCTGAGGAAGACATATTTCTTGAGGACATTCAAATGTCCAATTATTTACATGACTGTCTGTCTTCCGTGCATTGCTTCACGCTAGGCTGAATGACGCAAAAGATAGCACTAGATGGGAGGAAACTCATCATTTTTCCTACTTTCATTTTTCTTTTATTTTCCTAAGTTTTGACCATCCTAATATCAATCAGCTCTCCCTAAGGTGATCTCTTTTCCTTCGTAATGCATGAGGACATTGCATATCATAAACATTGGGGGTGTTTTCAAATTTTGATGATCAATTCCGAATTTTCAAAACCTAAAAATATGTAATTTTTCTTTCGCATGCATCTCATTATAGAAAAATCATAAAACTCTTTTAGGAAAATTTTTGAAAATTAAGACTAAGGTTGAAAGATTCATTTTTAGGTACAATGGGATTTAATCTTTAACAACTAGGGACTAGAATGTGGATCCAATTTTTAGAATTTCGGGATCTATTTTTAGACTAGATCAAGTATCTTTCTCTAAATTCCACTTAAACTGTGATGATTCAGGTGACTTGATATCTTTCTGTGACTTAGAGATTACTTGACTTAATTTCCGACCCAAAAACTTGCGTCTCTTGCAAAAATTCTTGTGTCAAATTTCACACACAGCCAACACCTAAAAATAAATTAGAAAAATTAGAAAATCCATTTCTTTAGTCTTGGTGAAATCTGAAGCAGATGATTAGTTTGAGTTCCTACCGTCGAGAAGGAGGAAAATGCCTCATTTGAGGACATGATGTCAACATGTTATCGTCTTGGCACTACTCTATATCTATATTGCATATCTTTAGATGAAGCATTAAGGTGCATTTTGTAGCTCAAGTGTCATGGACGGTGGTCTACCTGTAGTGTTGGAGCAAGAACTTGAGTTTGCTTGGAGCACCCCTTTACACCGCATTGTGCTTTGGGGTTGTGAGCTCCTGGGTGGTGTCTTCAACAGTATTATCTTGAAGTGCTTGCGCCAAAGCCCCCTCGAGGATTGGTAACGAGCATGATGATCCCGACACATCTGTTATATGGCTAAGCTAGGAGTAAGCATGGGGGAGACAAAAGAAAAAAAACATGACCTTATAAATATCCTTATAAATGTTGGCATTCACAAAGCACTGACACAAGGTTTTAAAATATTATGCAAGTTGCGAGTCAGATTTAAGAGCTAAGAAAATCCTAACTGCAAAAATTTTTGGGTCATTTGAATTAACAAGGAGTTAACTTCTGAACTTTTGAAAGATACATTGATCCTGATTCTTCTAACTTTTGGATCAAAAGAGGAATCCTGATGTTTTATCATTAACAAATCCCGTACCTCTCGTTTTTCCACTCAACCAAGGTCTCATATTTTTGTCCACCTCAAAAGTAAAAAAATTAGTCCCTCCCAAAAAATCCATTTTGTGAGATTAGTTTTCCTAAGAGACTAGCAAAAGATAAGCATGAAGGTGTGAAAAACGTTAGTTTATCATCATTTTTATGCCCTAAAACAGATCTAGCTCTTAGGGTTATAACTCCGCAAACAGGATTTTGGGCTGCATTTAGGCACTTAACTAGGATAGGCATGCATTGCAGTTTAGTTATATTTTTGATATGTTTACTTGAGTTTCAAAGTTAGAAAGACAGATCCCGCATCTCTTGGCACTCAGGATGGCAGAAGATGGATCCCAGCAAAATCCAGTTCATCCCAGCTGGATCCCAGCTCATTCTATCTGGATCAACTCATCCTTAGATTCATTTAGCTCATCTCAACTGAATGGTAGCTCTAGCTAGTTCACCTCAACTCCATTCAGCTTACCTCAGCTGGATGGTAGCTCAAACTAGCTCAAGTCAGTTGATTCCAGCTCCATTCTAGCTGCTCCTGCCTTGAATAGTTCGCTGGAAGTTTAACCTGACTAGGACTAGCTACTAGCTAGACCTAGTCAGCTGAAGATGACCTCAACCAACTTAAGTTCAGCTCCCAGAGGCTCAACTCAGTTCAACCTAGTTGAGCTGAGCTACTTGACCTAAGCTAGCTACTCCAACTATCTAGGTAATCTCTCAGAAGACCAGACCCAGCTCCCCTTAGCTCACATCAGTAGAAACCAACTCATCTTAGCTTGGCTTAGCAGCTAGCAAAGAACTAGCAGGCTAAGCCAACTAAGGTTGCTCCCTACAGTTCTCTTTAGTAGCCACCAACTCCAGTGTAGGTCCTTCCAGCTACCTCCAGCTCTTCTCCCATAAAACCCTAGCTCCCTTTGCCTCCTACCCTACTCCCTACTAGCTAAGCTAGCTAAGCTAGCATGGCTCAACTAATCACCTCCTTGGCACCCCCACAAAACCCAAAAACCTACATACCTAAGCTCCACCAAATAACCCTAAACCTAGTCCACCTAAGCTACCCTACTCCCACTCTAATTTGGCACCAAAACTAGGCACCCCTTGGCCCCTCAACCACTACCAAAAACCACCTATTTTTGGTGCCAAAACAAGCTTCTAGAACTGATGAGACACATTTAATTACGATAAACTGTCTACTTATGCATATTCCTAAGCTTATAGACATGCATTCCATGTTATAAATATTGCATAGCATGCATCATTCTACATTTAGAGTAGTCTATATAAATTTTAGGTTAATTGCGTCATTTTATGGCCAGGAGAGAAGGAGATTTAATTTGGAGCCTCGGATTGACAATTCGACTTACGAATCTAATTAGGATGACGATCGGAGTCCAATGCCTCCAAAATTGTCTTGATCGAAGTCCCATAGCAACTTATGCAGTCCGAGGAAGAACAACGGCCAAGGGACTAGGTGATGCAGTTCAGAGCATCAAACGACAAATCCAACGACACAGATGGATTTAGGTCGACGATCACAGCCCAATGGTGCAAAAATTGACTCAATCAGACTTCTTTAGCAGCCCCTACAAAGGAAAGAAGATAGATTGCCCAAATCGCGCCACGTGGCGCTATTCAGGCTGCCCATGGGCGCCCATGCACCACTACAAGCACGTAGCAGCACAGTGCGTAGCAGCGGGTGCGCGAAAGCAATGAGCACCAGCGGACTTGCGCGACAAGGGCTCGCGGAGCACATGCACAACGTTGCGCATGGGGTGCGTGAGCTGAAGCTTTAGCGAAGCTTGCAACGGATCTTCAATGACATTTATGGCTATCACTAAATGTCCTATGTACGAAATGGATCCTTTTCTCCATTATAAAAGGATCCCTACCCCTCCCATTCTTCTTCATCTCTTCCTTTCTCTCCCTCACCACCTCCAAGGCTCTAGAGAGAGCTTGTCCTAAGCCCAGGATGCTCCTTTAGAGTAGAAAACCAACATTTGTTCTCGCCTCTCACCCTCATTCGTGGAGCTTCCTGTGGCCATCCTCTCACCACCTTTTGGAAGATCCTTACCGCAACACCATCCCATCCCGTCCTCCTTCCTCCACCACCATTCTCCTTCCTCCAGCTTGCAACCACCTTCATCTAGGCGACGTCAAAGCGAGCCGCCCTCCAAGTGACCGTTGAGGGGGACTCTTCTCACCTCTCTCTATCTTTATCACTTTTGTAGTATAGTTTTCCACTTTCTATCTGTAGCAAATATTTGTTTAGATAAATATATTAATGTTCTCTCTCTCTCTCTTATTTTGCATGTAGATTAGTTAGATAAACATTTGTTGATCTGATCTCTTGCTTTCTAAAAATATCAGAAAAATCATAAAAGACAAAAACAACAAAAACAAATAAAATTGAAATGCGAATTTCACAAAACCAAACGTTCGCCTCCCTGTGTTCGACCCGGGACTCCCTTGGAGTTTCGGTTAAACATTTTATCTCGTAGCAGATTTCTACGCACTACGATGATAGGTTTCCAACTCAAATCTTTTCGCGTATGAAATCACGCTCGCCATTTTGGCACCATTGCCAGGGAGGCAACACTCTTTGGTTTTTTCCACGTTTTCTGCCTTACTTAACTTTTTAGCTCACTTTGCTCCTTTCTTTTTATGATTACAAGTACCTTTCTAAGGTGAGCCAAAGCGGATAGATCAGAGTAAAGTGCGGTTAGAAGGTTCTGTAAGTGTATCCCCCCACCCACCCACTAGATTTCCATTTCATCACTTAATAACTCAAACTTAAATCAACCTAAGTGCTTTTATAAACCCTAAGATAGATCCAATTGTTTGATTGTCACTTCACCTCACCTCACTCACCCGCATAAATTCAAAAAGAAAAAAAAAACTTTTCTCTTCTTGTGGGATTAGGCTAAAAGTGACGCAACTTAAACACCCACAAGTTTCTCAACATAAGGTGCACAATCACATTGATTCTACCACTTAACCGAAATGTGACTTATGGATCTAGTACACCTTAACTCAACACACAAATAAATGAGTAGAGATTTGATTAGGTTAATCATTTTGTGGTCCTTAATCAAGTGGTACAACAAGCCAATTTCTTGAACTATTTGGGCCACCACTCAAATTAAAATTGATTCATCAAGTAGCTTATCACTTAGGGTTCAATTTTTAGGAACTAACCAGGAACTTCACTTTTTTTTTTTTTTGATTTTTAAAGGAATATATCACCACTGGTGCTTTCAAAACTTGGAGTGTTCTATTGAACTTGATTGAATGAACTTAAAGATTAAACCCTAAAAGCTACTAAATAAGGTTAAACCCTAAAAGACACATCATCAAATAACCTTGTTTGAAAACCTTGATTGTCTACACACACACATTTGAATTGATCATTAAGGGCACAACCCATCTATAGGGCCCATCACATTCCAAGAGCATAATTATCCCACGCCTAACTAAAACTGAGTAGACATTGGCCTTAAGGATTAACTCGCTCTTTGGGGCTCCAACTGAGTTTTTTTCAATTAATCTACTTTTACTGGTCCATTTGATGTCTAGCTAGGGGAGTAACGTGAAATGACTGCGGTTGGGGGATATCAAAGGAACTGGAGGGGCAAGTCAAAGGAAGAACCTTCTCCCCAACCCCTCCCTCTAACTGGTTGGATTGGCAGGATAGAAGTATCCCAAATCATTTCTGTCATCTCAAGAAGGATCTTGGGAGTCTGTAGGTCTTTAGGCTAACTCACTTAAGGATAGGTTTGGTTGATTGTACTGCAGGGCACCTTTCTCTGGTCTATTTTCCCTCCTACTTCATGTAGTCTTCCATACCATACACATAGTTCCAATCCTACCCTCTTACCACCACTATCCTCAAAATGATTACTATCCTGACTCGACTTATGATTACCCATCTCCTAGTCAGGATAACTTTGGTTGGGGATATGATTCCGAACTTCAATGTCCTGGACCTAACCCTAGACATCATGATTATGATTATTATTGTTCCCAGAGTTACACTGAGTATAGATCTCCAGCCTTTGATGATCAAACCAACCAGATCTACAATCAAGAATGATATGATGATTATACCACCTACCCTCCCTAGGATTATACTGAATATAGGTCACCACCTCTCTTTGAACAACCTGAAATGACCTATTATCAAGGAGGAACCCAAGAACCTCAATTTCTTGGCTACCCTAGTTTTATCCCAAACCCACCCAACCCTGAACCTAACCATTCGGTTCAGGTGAACCAGGTCCAAGATAAGGTGTTGGCTAACTTGAGGAACACCATATAATCTTTAGAAGCTTAGCCAACACCATGCACTGAAGCATTGGAGCCTATGATCAAAATGATTGATGAACTTAATAGTTCTTTATTGGATTGGCTCCAAGATGTTAAGGATAGGGTTTGGTGAGTAAACTTGGGAAGTTGTCAAGATTGAAGATGAAATTTGTGGTTGCCTTAGTCCAATCTTGGGATAATTTCCAGGATGAACCCCCTTCAGCAGAGCCAACGTTAGAACCCACTCAGGTGCCTATCGGGGGCGGGGGGACATATTTTATGAGACCAGGGATGACCAGGTTTGTCTAGAGCAACCCATTGAGGATGAATCAATTTTCTCACCCGAGATCGCCGAGCCAGGGAACGAGGAAAAATATGTCTCCATGGACCATGAAATGATAGATGATTTTGAGACATATAAATTAGGATCATGAATTCTTTGATTCTGAGGGTGAGGAATCTCTTAGTGAAGTCTCACTTGAGCTTAAAGAAGATGATTTTAGTGAGACTAACGATCTTGAGGAGCATGATGAACCATTTGATAGCCCAATCATTGAAGATTGCGATCCTATTGGAGTTAACTTGGTGGATTCGAATCCTGATTTACTGGAGCATTCAATTAGTAGCCCCATTCCTCAATCACACCCTAAAGAACTAAATGATGATATTCTTGAGATCACCAGACCCAAGTCAATCCTGATTGAGCCAGAATTGTTTGACTTGGATATCTTTGATGGGGTGTACAACGATTACGAGGTCTTGGAAACATTGATCTTAGAGGAGAGGAGTTTGGAAGTTAAATAATGGGAAGTGAATTCTGAGGGAAATGAAATTTTGGATTTAAGGATTCTTGTTGACCTGAAACCACCTACCTCTTACCAGGACCCTTACGATATCTTTAACATGCAACCTAAGTACAGAATAATTGACTATCTTTATGAGCAGAACTCTAAGTGGATACCCGAATCTAGTGAATCAGATTACCTATTGTCTGCCAGTTTAGACTTAGGTTGCACACCACTAAACCACAGGGTCGGCCCCGCAAGTACAATGATCTTTGGTTCTGGGTGATTTTCATCCAGAACCTTAAAACCACTCAACCCTAGGGCATCGATCTGCATCACAACTTGGTCCACATCTGTGGACATTTTCTACTGACAGGTTTAAGGATCAATCTTTTAATTCTGATCCTGACCCGTACTTGTGAATTCTTAATTTCTTCTTTCTTTGTATATTATGTCTAGCTAAAGGTAATAAACTTAGCACATGTGTATACTCCCTTCTCTCTACGGAGCCGATCGGATTGTCGCGAAATTCAAGTGATACCCTACCTATTCTGCTCTTTTCATGTCTTTATGTTTACAATGAAGACATTGCATCATTTAGGCTTGAGGGGTGGATACTTAATTATGAAATTATTTTGTTAGCTAAGTGAAATTTCTTTTATTTTCTTTAAAAAAATAATAAAATAGAAAAATCAAAATTCAAAAATAAAAAATAAAAAATAAAAATTATAATTAGGAGAAGAGAACTTAGACATTAGGAGTTGTTAACTTTAGGAGACAATACTTTGGGATTTGAACACTTAGACTCTTTAGGTTTTTGGGCTTAATCAGCTTGGGTTTTCACTAAAATGTGGACTTGTTCTTGAGTCCTTGCCACGTTAATTTTACTTTAACTTGGCTAATAAATTGGGGTGATAAGTATGTGACTTATCAACCAGCCCTCTAATTTGTGGGGACTTTAAGTCTAAAGCATCTACATACTTTTTGCACTGACTCACTTTTTGGTGATTTTTTTTGGAAATTGGGTAGCTAATGAACCTTCTAGGGTGGTATAGCTAGCAAGTTGTCGGTGGTAATAGCTCATCGGTCAGTTGTCTAGAGTCCAGCCACATGACCATTCTCTTCCTGCTGTCTTTAGGTACATCTTAGATCAGGGAAGCCACTCACTTAGAAAAAAAAGGAAAAAAATACCCATAAAAAAAAAGAAAAAGGAGAAAATAAATAAATAAATAAAGCCACACTTCATTCGCACGGGTATGGCTGGCAAGTGGTTGGTGGTAATAGCTCATTAGCCGGTTATCCAGAGCTTAGTGATAAGTCCACTTTTGTGACCATTTTTTGGCCTAAAGTACTCTTTCATTAGTTGTTCGTAATTGTTAATTGATTAGGAGTTAAATGAGAATTCACAATTGTCTGCATATAATCTCATACACCAATTTTATATTTAATAACATATGACATGATATGATAATCATTTGGGGGATGTAGGCTAGGTACAAGACACCTGAAGGCTTCAGACGTCCAAAAGTCACATTTTAAGACGTCTGGAGCCTAGTCTGGATGTCTGGAACATCCAGCGTGGACTCATTGCTAACCATGCATTTTAAGACGTCTGGAGTGTTGATAAGATGTCTGATGGGAATCATCAGTGCTTATCCTTTTATTCTAACCACTCGTAATCTTCGCCGAGTGGTTTGACAGACGAAGAGTTTTTAAAAAGAGGCCGCTCCGCGGGGATCTTTTTCCATCTTTGCCACCGTGATCTCTGCCTGCACCATGGCATCTATGTACCTACCTCCATCCTTTCTCTCGTCGGTCGCATGGTGACAGCGTCAAACCACCACTGCAGCCACCCATCACCTTTAACCTTTCACCACCTTCTCCCTTCCCACGCCAAAACCACCACCCCTCGACCTTGCACCCACCGTATGCGCTCAGTGCCACCTCCATCGCCTTGCGTTCGCCAACACGCGCACCAGCCACCACTCCCTTGTGTGTGCCTTCACTCGTGTGCACGCCCTCGCACCATCAGCTGCTGCAGCATCCTTGAGCATACTGTCCAGCTTCTCCACAAAGAAGAACCCAAACTCCACCGCACGAAGGTGAACCTTGCACCCATGCCTCTCATTGGCCTCACACGCTTCACATGATTTCCATGTGTCTCCGCCAACTGCATGCCTGCGCAACCACCCGTGCGGCCACTAGCTCGTGTGCGGCTGTAGTTCCTGCCGATCCTCTCCGCCGACCACCTTCCATCCGGTCGGCCTCCACCGGCCATCTCCTGCCTCACCACCTCCGTCAATGAGATCCTCTCCTCCGGTGGACACCCTTCACCAAAGCAAATGGCAGACGACCCCTCCTCCATGCGTGCGAGGAAAGGAGATGCTATGTTTCCATTTGAATTAAAATTTACAAGGAATGCCATTGTCAAAGATATTTTTCTGATTTTTTATTATTAAATTAAGGTGAAATTGCAGCCCTATGCTTATTCTTTTACATATTTGTTCAACCCTTATGATTCATCTCAATATGCATCACATTTGAATTCTGATTTACACTTTAGTATCTATGCAAGTGAAAAGTACATGATATACCCCTGCACATGAACTATTTTCTTACATGAAATTTATGTCAACAACCCTTGACTTCTCCATAAATTTAGGGTTTACATTCAAAGTGGTATATGCATTATTTGATTTGATGAATACTTCTGCGAACTCAATTTCTACATAGTTGTATTTTATTAGGCTTAGTCCTCCCTGTGGATACGACACTTAAAAATCAACGTGGTTTATTACATTAATTATTATCTTTAATTGAGAAATTTCCACCACATAATGTACAACGATAAATCATTTTATTATGACTATCTTAATTAAGCGAATTCCTCTCTATCAGATGGTGCCGTTGCCAGGGAGGCAATGGGCCTAGTAAACTCTCACGTATTTCTTGCTCGTAGTAATTTCTAATTAGGGCTATATATTCATTCATATATTTCTTTTCCCTGTGTAAGGTACATCGAAGGAGAAGGCGCACGCAGCAAGCACTCATCTTGGTGGACCTTGCTGCCACCTCAAAGATAATCATAGGAGCCTGTGGGCCTTGATCCCACACACGTGGAGACACACGGAGGACCATCTAGGAGGATCCTGCCTCTTAGATTTTTGATTTAGAATTTTATAATAGACTCTTTAGGATTTAGTCTAGTATTTGTTTTCTCGCCCTTGTACTCTGGGGCTAGTTTTTGGGGGAGTGTCCTTGATTCTTTGGATTCTAGGTTTATTTTTAGTCAGTTAGTTCTTTTGATTGCTCATTATTTATTAAAAAAAAAATCAAAACTACCTGCTAGAAGCTGCATATCTTTAGGGCGACCATCTAAGATTGCTTGAGCAGCATTTAGATTTTCTTACTGCATAGCATACATTTTGCATAGAAGAGTGTTGGAGCAAGGTACGTATTTCCTATCGTTTTGCATTAATTATTTGCACACACATTGCATTTAGACATAATTAAAGACCACTTAAGTTGATTTGAAAAGATTAATCAAGTGGTCACATTGCTTCTCGAAAAGAAAATAAAATATACAGAAAGTGTTTAAAAAACTTGATTGTGGTTTTCAAAAGAAAAATCACTTTTCGCGGTGTGATGCACACTCCCTGTATTGAGCACACACTATAGGCACTGCATTAGGACTTGGACCCTTAAGGCTATAGCATCGATCTCTTTATCGGTGCACACCCTCCTATCTCGCTTTGTGACAGTGGTATTAACTTTTGCCTGAGTGATTTGATACTCTAAGGAGGGGGACACCCCTTAAAGGAATTCAAGAGCAGTTAAGAGGCACTTCTAATGCATTGCTAGTCGGGCCCGGATAGGTTGTGTTAATATGGTGATTTTATCATTGAAATGAGTATAGTGGTTAACCTAAATTGAGCCTAACCATCTCTTTACAAAATTTTTTACCTGTCCTACTTGATTTTATCTTGGTCACTTTTTAGGCCCAGGGTCGAACTCAGGGAAGTGGGATTAGAGGTGAATAAGTTTCTACGCATTTCCTACAACGAATCTCTTTCGTTCGTTTATTATGTTTTTGGTATTTTTTTTATTTAATATTTTTTTTTCTGATAATTTTTGTCCTTGAGGTACACCCTCAAAATCAGGTTCTTGGCTTTGAGCCAAATTAGGGTTTCAAAACTGATCTTGCTATTTGCAAGACTGAGTACTTGCAAGTCAAGGATTATCTTTTCTCTTTTATATATTTTTTTATCTTTTTAATTGCAGAAAAGAGAAATAGAAATAAGATAAATATAGTATATATATATATGTATATATTATATATGTATATAGGGGTGGGGGTGGAGGTGGAGATGGCGTGTAGCATGGTGTCGAGTCGGTCGTCGTCTAGGAAGACGCAACCAACAGGACGAAGTGCTGTGTGGAGTGTAGGATGGATGGGTGGAAGATGTGTGCGAAAATACTTTTTGTACGCGTGTATCGGGGAATATCAGCAACTGGTGCAGATATTCCCGCAATACAACGTATGGTAAGTGATATGAAAAAATATATATATATATATATGTATATATGTAAATATATCTATATATATATATATATATATATATATATATATATGGTTATAATTATATAGGCGTATATATAGTTATATATGTATATATATATATATGTATATGTATATAGATATGTAAATATATGTATAGATAGATGTATGTATATGTATATATATATATTTATAATTAGATATATATGTATGTATATATAACTATATATATATATATATATATATATATAGTACTATATGTATATTGTTATATAAATGTGTATATGTATATATATATATATATATATTAGTATAAGTATCTATGTATATAGATATATGTAGATAGATATACATATATATATATATGTGTGTATTTATAGTTATAGATATATGTATATATGTATGTATATTTGTATATATATATATGTATAAATATATGTGTATATATATGTATATATACTTATACTTAGTTATATAGGTACTAATATGTATAGATATATGTATGTATATATATATGTATATATATATAAGTATATAGTAGTGTATAAGTGAGTGGGTGTGTGTACGAGAGTGTGTGTGTGTGTGTATGTGTCTGCAGGAAGGAGTGAGAGAGAGAGAGAGAGATCGTCTGCTGGAGTGAAGAGGTGCGGGAGTTAAGTCGTCTGGAGCCCCAGCCGTCGTCTGACGTCCACGCGCACGCGCAGGCGCGTAGGTGCACGAAGACATGCGCGCACGTAGGAGGGAGCAGGCGTGGGAGGAACCGCAGCGCACCGCGCTGCACGAAGAGGCGGGCGCTGAAGCGGGCGAAGATGCGGGCGTAGACGGGTGCGGGCGCTGGCTTACGCGGGAGCGGGCGTGTGCGTGGAGCGGGAACAGGCTGGCAGTGGTCGCGGGCTGGAGAGAGAGCGCACGGTGACCGGATAAGTGAGAAGCTTTCCGGTCACTGCACTGTAGCTACAGTGTCGCGCTCTCTAGCGTGAACAGTAGCTACAATGTCGCGCGCTCTGAATAGCCGGTTGCGGCTGGTGCGGCGTGCGCAGGCGCGTTGGAAGGCGCCTGCGCGTGCGGAAGGAGGGTGCGGTCGGTGCCTGCGTGCGCGTGGGCTGCTGCTGCTGCTGCTGACACCTTGCTGCTGCTGCGCAGAGCTTCAGACCTCGACTCTATGGCAATGGCGGAGTTGGCTTGAAATGACGAACAGAGAAGAGAACCACCACGCCACCAGCTCTTTGATGAGCTGGGCAGTGGTGGGACTCACAGTGGTGGTTGTGTACCACTGTGAGTTGCTCCTGCCTGCTGCATGGCTCTTCAGAAGGAGGAGAGGCTGCGTATGGAGGGGAGAGGGGAGGAGACGACCTGGAAGGGTGTTGTGAGTTGGGTTCTTTTTTTTGTGGACCAGGCCCTCTTCCATAGAAGATAGCCGTGCCTTTTTAAAGAGGAAGAAGGTAAGCACAGCCATGCCCTGGATGTGCATGTGGCTGCAAGGCAAGTTGCTGCAGGGAATGGCGTGAGGAAGAAGAGGCCACGCCTTGCAGCTGCGTGAAGAAATTCAAAGCCAAATAAAAAATAAAGATGGAGATTTTGCGAGGCAGCACTTGAGGAAAACGTAAATTTCAAGGCCATTTTATTCACTCTCCTCCCCTCTCAAATAAATGCATGCATGCGTTTATTTTTACAAATGCGACTATGGCTACCTAATATGCACTGGCAATGCTAGGAAATAGCACAAGATGGCACAATTGTTGGTGTATTTTTGCTGTGCAATCAATCGCCTCAAAGGAAGGGTTCGCTCTACTTGCATCCCTTGGTTCCATCCTTAGAGTACCTTTTTACTTGAGCATTTGAGAATAGCATTGCAACAGAGTGTATGTCTCTAGGGCACTCGAAGGTCAATTTAGGGTGCGTAATTGATTGACAACTTGATTAATCACCTAAAAGAACTAAAAGTAACCTCAACCTCCTTAACAGATATTGACCAGGAATCTCAAGTGCCTTATTTCTCTTATACCACTTACATGGGAGCGGAGAAATATTGCCTTGACTTCATTTGGCCAAGCTGAAGAGTTGGAAGGGGACTTAAAGTACTTTAAATCAACAAAAGACATGTTGCCTTATGTTTGCTTGGTGTATGCTTGGTAGGCGTTCTCTTAGAAATAGTCTTGTTTTTAACCCAGAATTAGAGAGAATTATTAGAAAAGTCAACCAAGGAAAAAGAAAAATGGCTGAAGAAAGACCTGAAGAAGAGATTAGGGTTAGTAAAAATCAGAGAACCTTGAGAGACTATTTCCTCCCTACAACCCACCAAGACCTACCTATCCGAAGACCTGGAGTGGATAATCCTTATGAAATCAAGAGTAGCACCATATCTTTGTTTCCCTCTTTCTATGGTACTACTAGGGAGGATCCCTACAGGCATCTTGAGGAATTCACCGAGGTTTTCTCCACGATGAAGCTCCAGGGCTTTACTGATGAAGCCTTGATCAGAACTCTATTCCCTTTCTCTCTAAAGGATATGGCCAAGCATTATTATCATACCCTTGATGCAAGGGTTAATGATTGGGCCACCCTTAAGGGAGAGTTCTTGAAAAAGTACTTTCCTATGAGTAAGACTAACCATTATAGAAGAGAGATTGTGGGTTTTACTCAACAGGAAGGGAAGCAATTTCATGAGACTTGGGAGCATTTTAATGACCTTCTTAGGTTATGCCCCCACGATCAGGTGCCAAGATGGCAGTTGGTCGAAAGGTTCTATAATGAATTATCTGAAAGGCACAGGTAAACCATCGATGCAACCTGTGCAGGAACCTTCATGATCAAAACTGAGGATGAAGCCTGGGCATTATTTGAAACCCTAAGTGATAATTCTATACATATATCCTCTGCCTATCAAGAAAGAAAGCCATCAATCATGCAGAGGAAGATAGAGGCCCATGAAGCTGGGGCTACTTAGGATTTAGCTTATCAGATTCAATTGTTGAACAAAAATTTTAATAAGCTATTAGCAAACCTCGGCTTGAACCCACAAGTAGCCTCTATCTTTTAGGCTTCAAGTGAACGCTCCATTTGCCAAAGCACGATGCACGCCACTGTGGAGTGCCACCAGGCAAATCAATTCCTTGAGTTGATTCAGGATGACTTGAACGCGGCCCAAGGTTTCTACCTACCTCCTCGTAATAACCCTTATTCCAATACCTATAATCCTGGGTGGCGGAGCCATTCAAACTTTTCATGGAAGCAAGGCGATGCTTCTAACTTAGGGAATGCAAGACCCAACCTCCCCAACCCATATACCAGCCATCCTATGGAAACCCTCCTCAGAATAAGCCTTCTGAGTTGGATGAACCAAAGCCATGATGAAAGCGATGTAAGAGCATCAAAATATGGTCATCCAATCTCAAAATAAGATGATCACTGATATGCAATCCCAAATTGGTCATCTTACTGAGGCAGTTAGGTAGCGGAATCCTGGAAAATTGCCTAGCTCTTCTGAGGAGAACCCAAAGGGTAAGGGGGTCATAATCAGGGAGCATGCCCAAGCTGTGACCGTGCTGAGGAGTGGAAAGAAAATTGACAAGCCTGATAGCACTACTACAGTCACCTCTCAGGATTCCCCTCCTACACCAGATCCGACTTCCATCTCCACTGAGGAAGAGCCACACTGCTCTCCCTTGCTTGAAATCACCCACTCTAAGGATATCGTCATTCCACCACCCCTTTCCCACCATGAGGACCCCTCTACTCAGAAGCCGAGGGTGCCCTATCTTGAGCACTGATCTGTTTCTGGGGAATCTTCTGTTGTCTCATCTGGAGCCAAGGATAGGATGGATGAGATTATGGACACTTTCAGGCAAGTCCACATCAACTTGCCTTTATTAGATGCTATTGAATAGATCCTGTCCTATGCCAAGTTTCTGAAGGACTTGTGCACCCAGAAGCATCGATCTAGGAGATAGGTCCAAGCTAAGGTCATCCTGCATGACCATGCTAGCTCGGTGCTCCAACATGGAACATCCCCCAAAATGAAAGACCCAGGGGCCTCGTATATTTCAGTGGTTATAGGTAACCAACACATTGATGAGGCTCTGCTCGATTTAGGCGTAGGGGTGAACATTTTACCGAGCTCTGTCTACGACCTTTTGGGAGGAGGTGATTTAAAGCTTAGTCTAATCATCCTCCAAGTTGCAGACAGATCACTTAAGACATTGCAGGGATTGCTGGAAGATGTCCTGGTAAGAGTGGAGGACTTCTTCTTCCCTGTTGATTTTCTTGTATTAGATATTGACCCATCAAGTAAGCCCACCAAGCCGTCCATTATTCTGGGACACCCCTTCTTGGCCATAGCCAACGCCTCTATCAATTGTAGATCAGAGGCACTTAAAATGGGCTTTGGGAATAAGAAGATCCGATTGAATGTTTTTGATACTTACAAGCAATCCGGATTTGAAGATTATTCTTAGATTAAGGTTGTTGATGAAATTATTGAGGAGACTACTCTGGCACTCTTATGTAGAGATCCTCTTCAAATGGTCATATCTAAGGACCATCCTACGAGTGTTGAAGAGAACAAGGGGAATATGCCCGAATTGGAAGAGTTGCTGGGAGTACACATAGAGTTTATCCCCACCCTGGACCCTGAAGGTAGATCCACTACCTGAGACGGGGACATCTCAACTTAAACCCTCAATCCAAAAGGCTCCTGAGTTGGAGCTTAAACCCCTCCCGAGCACATTGAAGTATGCTTTCCTTAGCCTTAACGACACGCTCCCCATCATTATCTCATCTACATTAACTAAATCACAAGAGGGAGCTTTGCTTGAGTGTTTACAAAGGTACAAGGAAGCTATTGCTTGGTCAATAGTTGACATTAAGGGTGCTGACCCCTCCCTCTGCATGCATCATATATAATGGATGAGTCCGTGAAGCCCTTTCGAGACATGTAGAGAAGGCTAAACCCCAATATGCGGGAGGTTGTCAAAAAGGAGATTCTGAAATGGCTGGATGCAGGGATTATCTATCCCATTTCAGATAGTAATGAGTCAGTCCTATACATGTGGTGCCCAAAAAGGCAAGAATCACTGTGGAAGAAAACGACCAAGGAGAGTTGGTAACCACTTGACCCTCAATTGGCTGTTGTGCATTGATTACTACCGTTTGAACACGGTTACCCAAAAAGACTATTTCCCCTTACCGTTTATTGATTAGATTTTGGAACGACTGGTGGGGAACAAGTACTTTTGTTTTCTTGATGGATACTTTGGATATAATCAGATAGCTTTTTTTCCTGACGATCAGCAACGTACCACCTTCACGAGCTCGTATGGCACATTTGCGTTCCGCAGAATGCCATTCGGGTTATGTAATGCTCCTGCCACTTTCCAACTTTGTATGATGACTATCTTTTCTGATATGATCAATGAGTTTGTAGAAATTTTCATGGATGATTTCTCCATTTATGGCTTATTGTTTGACCTATGCCTTTCACACCTTGATAAAGTCTTAACCCGTTGCGAAGAGGCAAACCTAGTGCTTAACTGGGAGAAGGGCCACTTTATGGTCCAGTAGAGCATTGTTTTGGGCCATGTAGTTTCGAAGAGAGGATTAGAGGTGGATACTGCCAAATTTGATTCCATCTCTAAGCTTCAATCGCCCACCAATGTTCATCAAGTTAGATTTTTTCTTAGCCATGCTGGATTCTATAGGCGCTTTACTAGAGATTTCAGTAAAATCTCTAAGCCACTCTGCGACTTGTTAGTGAAGGATGTTTCCTTCAATTTTGATGACAGATGTGGTGAGGCTTTCCAAGTTTTGAAGAAAGCCCTTGTTACCGCTCCAATTCTCCAAGCACCAGATTGGGCCCACTTGTTTGAATTAATGTGCGATGCTTCTAATTTTGTAATGGGAGTGGTCTTAGGTCAAAGGGTTGATGGCAAACCTCATGTTTTGCATTATGCCAGCAAGACCCTTACGAATCCTCAGCAAAACTACACGGTCATTGAAAAGGAACTTCTTACTGTATGTTTACTTTGGAAAGGTTTTGGTCTTATTTATTGGGATCCAAGGTTGTGGTGTTCATTGATCATTCTGCTTTAAAGCATCTTTTACTAAAAAGGGCACCAAACCTCATTTGATTCATTGGATTCTGCTACTCCAGGAGTTTGACCTGGAAATAAAAGATAAGAAAGGAGTTGAGAATGTGGTAGCAGATTATCTATCCAGGATCCCTATAGAGGCATCAACCCCTAGTGGTGGTATCCAATAGACTTTTCCTGATGAGTCTTTGATGGCCGTGGAGGCCACAACTCCTTGGTTCACTGACATAGTGAACTATTTGGTCACGGGCATTGCCCCCAGTACTTGGGATAAGCAGAAGCGAGACAGATTTCTTGTTGACGCTAAATTTTATCATTGGGAGGAACCTTAGCTTTTTAGAATAGGCCCTGACTAGTTATTCTACCGTTGCGTCCTTGACGAAGAACAAAGGAGTGTTCTGAATTTCTGCCATGACCTCCATTGTGGAGGGCATTTTAGTGGAAAAAAGATTGCCCAGAAGGTTCTTCAGTCTAGCTTTTAGTGGCCCACATTATTCTGAGATGCACATACATATGTGGGTGCATGTCAACGTTGCCAACAAATAGGAACCAATGGAAAAAGGGACGAGATGCCCTAGCAACCTATTATCCCCGTTGAGATCTTTTATATTTGGGGCATCGACTTCATGGGTCCCTTTCCTATGTCCTTTAGATATGAGTACATCCTTGTGGCCATGGACTATGTATCGAAATGGATAGAAGCCATACCCATGCAGAGCAATGACCATTCCGTGGTCTTGGATTTTGTTAAGGCTAATATCATTTCTCAATACGGGTGCCCAAGGACGATCATAAGTGATGGAGTACCTTACTTCAAGAACGTGCACTTCACAAGACTACTCTAAAATTTGGGAGTCAACTACATGATAGCCACACCTTACCATCCCCAAACAAGTGGACAAGTTGAAGTATCTAATAGGGAGATTAAACGAATTTTAGAAAAAACTGTCAGGCCCAACCGTAAGAATTTGTCTAAAAAATTAAATAATGCTCTTTGGTCCTATAGAACAGTGTATAAAACTCCATTGGGCATGTCTCCTTTCTGTCTTATCTACAGAAAAGCGTGTCACCTTCCTGTTGAAATAGAACACAAAGCTTATTGGGCTATTAAAAAGGTTAACTTAAATCTAAATAAAGTAGGAAAGGCACGCATGTTGGAGTTAAGTGAGTTTGAGGAGCTTCGTAATAAAGCCTATGAAACTTCTCAAGCTAACAAGTAACGTACAAAGGTCTTACATAATAAGCCATTATTAGAAAGACCTTTGAGCCCAACCAGTAGGTCTGGTTTTTCAATTCTAAACTTAAATTACTTCCAGGAAAGCTTAAGTCCCGCTGGGATGGGCCATACGTTATTATTAATACCTTCCCTCATGGAGCAGTAGAAATTCGGAACCCTACTTCTGGTGTGAGCTTTCAGGTAAATGGCCAACGACTTAAACCTTATGTTAGTCTTTCAGATGGCTAGGTTTTGGATGCATTTTGGCTTGAGGAGCCTTAGCTCCTCCCACTCTCCTCCTCAGGTGATATTCTTCTATGTCTTTATTTTTCCAATGAGGACATTGTTAATTTTAGGCATGGGAGGGTATAACCTGAGGATGTTTATAGCATTTATAAATATTTACATGCATTTAGGATAGGTGCATTAGTTTGAAAAAAAAAAATCTCTTTATTTTTCTTGAGCTGAATTGGTTAGTCCCTAGTAGAAGTTTTTATCAAGGAGGTTTTATTAAATATTTTCTTCTTAAATTATTTCTAAGTTTAGAATCTAGTACAATTACTTCACTTGCACATATACTGGGTAATGAATCTTTGTAGAAAGCCAATAAACATTTTTAGTCTGCTGAATCCTTGGGTAGTTTGAAGGGAGTCAGGCATACTATCTTTTATTAGATCCACCTAATATTTGTAAGAAGAAAGTAGAGAGACTACTGGTGCGCTAAGTCTAGTGCAAGGACTCTTAAGTTCTAGATGATTAGATGATGATATCTCAGAGTTAGGCAAAATTTTCTCTCTCTATTCCTGTGTGCAAATATTGTGTGAATTCCTAAGAGTCACCAAATAAGGCAGATACACAAAGATTGAGTCCGAATAAAATTATGACTATGGTGGATGGTTACAACCGTCCTTCATAGAGTTGGCTGAAGGAGGGTAATAATGTCAAAGGTTAGAAATACGATTGTCCTATCCATTCATTCTCGGTGCCAAGAGTAGGCACTTCCACCAAATAAGCTACACAATATCCTCTTGACCATCATCATTCCTAATAATGCCTCATAAATAAAAGTATGTGTTGTTTTGTGTTATTAGTTGAGAAAAAAAAGCAACAAAAGAAAAAAAAAGAACATTTATATTTAGAAAAAAATGAAAAAAAAGAGAAAGAAAAAGAAAAGAGTCCAAGTTTATAGTTTTATCTTCGTATCATTTTTCATTATGTGTTGATGTTTTTGAGGCAACAAAAACACCCATTGCGATCCACCAAATATGACCCATACCACTTTTCAGTAGTTTTGATCGCCTAAATGCTGGCTAAGGACTTCTAACTTAGTTGTAGGGTTATTAGGATTTTAATTGAAGTGTGAATGTTGTGTGAGGCCACCAAACAGTCAGTATATTTACAAAATCTGATAAGATATGTGATCTCAGAAAAGAAAGAAGAAAAAGAAAAGAGAGAGTGAGTGAGCGCAAGGAAACGCAAAGAGAGGACAGTGTTTAGCCTTTCTCTGGGTTGACTCATTTGATAGTTTAGAGATTTAGAGTTTGCAGTACTAGACTACATGTAACACTAGATGAGTGTAAGCCACCAAATATAAATCCATTCCACTCAGTATCTCCTACCTAAGACAAAAAGCCAGGGTCATATTATAGGTCATTTTTTGCTTTATTCTCGAGGGAAGTAGTTGCCTATCCTGATAGAATTGTATCAAGGGTGATGTACGAACTTCAAATGTAAGTTGCTTTTCACTTGGATCCGTTACCTAGGCTACTATTACTTCACATTTATCTGGATATCTAAATTTTTGGAATAAGAAAAGAAGAAATCTTTTGGTTACTTCTATTGTTTTTCACTTTTGCTCGGGACTAGCAAAACTTAGGCATGGGAGCATTTGATAAGTCCACTTTCGTGGACCATTTTTTGGCCTAAAGTACTCTTTAATTAGTTGTTCGTAGTTGTTAATTGATTAGGAGTTAAATGAGAATTCACCTTTGTTTGCATATAATCTCATGCACCAATTTTATATTGAATAACATATGACATGATATGATAATCATTTGATAGATGCAGGCTAGGTGCAAGACACCTGAAGGCTTCAGATGTCTAAAAGTCACATTTTAAGACGTTTGGAGCCTAGTCTGGACGTGTAGAACCTCCAGCGTGGACTCATTGCTAACCATACATTTTAAGATGTCTGGAGTGTTGATTAGAGGTCTGATGGGAACTACCAGCACTTATCCTTCTGTTCCAACCATGACACCCTTGTGCGTGCCTTCACGCGTGTGCAGGTGCACCTCGCGCCCACGCTTTTCGCCAGCCTCACACGCCCGCACACGATTTCCGTGCACCTTCACCAACTCCACGCCTGCGTAACCACCCAAGCGGCCACCAGCTTACGTGTGGCTGCAGTTCCTGTTGATCCTCTCTGCTAGCCACCTTCCATCCGGTCGACTGCCACCGGCCATCTCCTGCCACACTACCACCGTCAACAAGATCCTCTCTTCCGATGGACCCCCTCCACCAAAACAAACAATAAATGACCCCTCCTCCATGCGCATGAGGAGGAGAGAAGGGAGATGCTCTGTTTCCATTTGAATTAAAATTTATAAGGAATTCCATTGTCAAAGTTATTTTTCTATTTTTTTTATTATTAAATTAAGGTGAAATTGTAACCTTATGCTTATTCTTCTGCATATTTGTTCAGCCCTTATGATTCATCTCAATATGCATCACATTTGAATTCTGATTTACACTTTAGTATGCATGCAAGTGAAAAGTACATGATATACCCCTGCACATGAACTATTTTCTTACGTGAAATTTACTTCAAAAACCCTGGACTTCTCCATAAATTTAGGATTTACATTCAGAGCGGCATATGCATTGTTTGATTTGACAAATACTTCTGCAAACTCGATTTTTACATAGTTGTGATTTTATTAGGCTCAGTCCTCCCTGTGGATATGACACTTGAAAATCAACGTGATTTATTACACTAATTATTATCTTTGATTGAGAGATTTCCACCACGTAAAATATAATGATAAATCATTTTATTATGACTATCTTAATTAAGCGAATTCCTCTCTATCACCCAGCTCATAAAAATGCATAAATAATTCCCAAAACACTTAGGGAAGAAGTGGGGAAGTAGAATAAACTGGGGAGATATACACTGGGTTCACCCTTGTGTTGACTCCGTAAAAAATTAAAAAAAAGAGTAGGGAGAAAGCTACCGATCGGAAAGATAAACCTTTAGGCAGAAACTTTTAAGGTCACCAGGGTCGTAGAAGCATGAAGTCCATTTTAACGGTTGCCCAGTGAGTCTGTCACCTTTCACAAGATGCTTAGGCTTAAAATTCTTTTTGAGTCTTAGGTGGGTTGAGTAGCTATAGAAAGCTGTCTCGAAATCTTAAACTCAAAATTTCAAAAAATTAAAAAAGAAGAAAAAGGAAAAAAATGTATCTTCCCTTTTTGGAATAAGGCGAAGACTTGGGCGGTCTGCATTTTGGCAGACACCTGAGCACTATTTGTTGGTGCTAGAGCACCACGATCATTTGTTTTGATGATAACAAAACACGTGTCATTTAATATTTACGCTTTGAGTCCTAGATTTCAGGTCAATCGCAAATGGATACATGATTAGATGGAGTTCGAGCTCGCATCCAGGACGGATTGGACGAGCTTGATGGAAAACAGAGGAGATTCGCGAGGAGCGATAGATTAAAGATGGAAGGAAATGAAGAATATGATAGATTTCCTTCTTTTATACTTGTTGTATTTTTCGTTTCTTTTGTTGCTCTTTATTTCCTTAGATAATTCATGTTAAAGAGCCTCAAAGTACCCTAATAGTAGTCCTAGGAACACCTGCACAACCCTAGGATACTTAGGTTTTCTGTAGAACACTTAGAAAACCAATATAGGGTTCAAACAGAGTTTCCAGACGTCTAATCCCAAAATCAGACGTCTGATAAAGTATTTTAAGACGTCTAACTGTTGTTTCAGACGTCTGATAACTATTAGGCTGGACATAGCTAGTTCTGTCTGATGAAATCAAACGTCCATACCTTAGACCAGACGTCTTAGGAGACGTCTGATGGATTTGCCAGACGTCCAATTAGTGGACCGTTGGCTGGCTTAGCAAACACTCAAGATTATGACCGTTAGAGCCTTATCAGACGTCCTTAGGCCTTTCCAGACGTCTGATAATTGACCGTTTTGCCTCGGCTGACCCAAAATCTCTTCTCAGAGATTTTCTAGCCATTGTAACGTTTGGAAATCCATTCCCACAGTAAAAGTAGGTTTCCAGACGTCCAGACATAGTGCCAGACGTCCTATATGTCGTCTGATGGACTTGCACTAGAACCCTGTTTAGATCTGATCCAAGTCAGGAAGAGACCCGCCCAAAATCAGACGTCTGACCTTGGAATCAGACGTCTTAAAGTGAACTTCTAGACGTCTGATGCTAGAATTAGACGTCTGATAAGCCTGTCAGAACAGTGATTGTTCCCGATTTTGGGCTGATTCTCTTGGGCTTTGTTCCCAACGGCTATAGAACCTTTCCTAAGCCTTCCAAAGCCTTCCTAAGGCCTCTATAAATAGAGGGGAGCCTTTACACACCTAGATACACTAAGAAACACCTAGAGACACCAAGATACACAAGAAACAATTTGTATTACACTTTCCACTCTCTTGTGTCCTAGCTAGCTCTTGCTCTCCAAGCTCAAGCTCCATTCTCTTGAGAGCATCAAGCTGTTGCGCACCCGCTCTCCCGCCGTAGTTCACGAGAGCGAAGTTGCACCGTCGCGTGGCTCACGCACCGCGTCATCAACTCGACACACTCCTTGCAAAGGGGAGTTTCCTTATTCCTATAGAAGTTAGGTTCATAATTACTTTGTTGGCTCTATAGGACTTGTTGTTTATTTTATCTTTGTTATTTGGTTGGGTATTCGCTTTGCGAATTCCCGTCTCCTTCGTGAGACAAAATCCTTCTCGTGGAGAGAAGGGGTTGAGGTACGCTACCCTCGTTTAAGTAGCGTGGTTGTATTGAGGTTGAATCACCCTCATTTAAAGTGATTTGGTTTAGTGGATTTTGATCAACTTGGTTGATCGGAAAATCCTAACTCGAGAGGGTTAGGTGGTGGTTTTCACCCGGTTTGGGTTTCCACCTAAAATTACTTGTGTACTTGTGGGATTGCTTATTTGTGAGATTATTTATATTTCAATTCCGCAATTATTACGCCATCCCTCCTGGTAGGGCTGGAAATTACACTATTGAGTTTTTGTAATTAGGTTCGTAGTTGAAATTTTCTAATGTAATCAACAAATCTTGCCTAAGTAATCAGATCTTAATTCTGTTTTTATACATACCATTTAGTTTAATTTAATTTTGCTAGGGACTAGCAAAAGATAGGCATGAGAGTATGATGAAGACACATTTAATTAGG
The DNA here is from genome assembly GCA_037157565.1 of Thalassia testudinum. Classification (NCBI taxonomy): domain Eukaryota; kingdom Viridiplantae; phylum Streptophyta; class Magnoliopsida; order Alismatales; family Hydrocharitaceae; genus Thalassia; species Thalassia testudinum. Next base: position 134,354,921 of record JAZHRO010000003.1, on the reverse strand, counting down.
ATAAATTGCCTATTTATGTATGTTCCTAAGCTTAGATATGCATTTCATGTTATAAATATTGCATACCATGCATCATTCTGTTATAAATTTTAGGTTAATTACGTCATTTTATGGCCAGGAGAGAAATAGATTTAATTCAGAGCCTCGAATTGACGATCCGACCCTATGGATCTGATCAGGATGACAATCAGAGTCCAACACCCCCAAACTTGTCTTGATCGGAGTCCCATAGTACCTTATTAAGTTTGAGGAAGATTAATGGCTAAGGAACTAGGTGACTTAATTCGAAGCTTTAAATGACAAATCCGACCACAAGGATGATTCGGGTCGACGATTGCAGCCCAACGGCATGAAAATCGACTCAATCCGACTTCTGTAGTAGCCCCTACAAAGGAAAGAAGATAGACAGCCTAGATTGCGCCACGTGGTGCTATCCAGGCCTCCCATGGTCATGCACGCACGACTGCATGTGCAGCAGTGGGTGACCGGGGGAAGCATAGCACGCGGAGGCAGCGTAGTGCATGGAGGCAACGAGTGTCACGAGTGGGGCCCATGAGCTGGAGCTTCAGCAATGCTTGTGGTGGATCTTCAGCAACGTTTATGGCCATCACTAAATGTTCTATGTACGAAATGGATCCTTTCCTCCACTAAAAAAGGACCCTTATCCCTCCCATTCTTTTTCATCTCTTCCTTTCTCTCTCTCACCACCTCGAAGGCTTTAGAGAGAGCTTGTCCCAAGCCCGATATGCTTCTCCAAAGTAGAAAACCAACATTTGTTCCCACCTCTCACCCCCATTCATGGAGCATCTCGCAGTCGTCCTCTCACCACCTTCCAGAAGATAATCCTTGCCACGACACCGTCTTGTCTCGTCCTCCTTCCTCCATTGCCGTTGTCCTTCCTTCGATTTCCCACCACCTTCATCCAGGCGATGTCAGAGTGAAACGTCCTCAAAGTGACCGTCGAGGGGGACTCTTCTCACCTCTCTCTATCTTTATCACTTTTGTAGTGTAGTTTTCCACTTTCTATCTGTAGCGAACATTTGTTTAGATAAATATATTAATGTTTTCTCTCTCTCTTATTTTGCAAGTAGATTATTAGATAAACATTTGTTGATCTGATTTCTTATTTTCTAAAAATACCAAAAAAATCATAAAAGACAAAAACAACAAAAACAAATAAAATCAAAATGCGGATTTCACAAAATAAAACCTTCACCTCCCTGTGTTTGACCCAGGACTCCCTTGGAGTTTCGGTTATAAATTTATCTGGTAGTAGATTTCTATGCATTACGACGATGGGTTTCCAATTCAAATCTTTTCGCGTATGAAATCACACTCACCAAGAACCACCTATTGTTGGTGCCAAAACACCCCTCATCACCACCTTACAATTAGCCCCTCAATCCATCTCAACCATACACCTACCCACCTTCTAGAAGCCAACAAACTTAGCACCAAACCTTGGTACCCTTCCAAGGTTGGTGCCACCTTTAGGTGTCCCTTAGCCACCCATAACCACCCATAACCACCCTTAGAATCAATCCTAGCCCTACACATATCTACGCCAACCATACCCCCCATCCCTTCCTATATATACCCCCTTTAGCCACCACCATAAGATCATCTTCTCCCTTTGTATACTCCACCATTACATCACCTACACCTAAGGCCAAGGAAGAGGAAGAAGAGGAGAAGATCAAGGTGGCAACCTACCTGCCCCTTTGGTGTCTTCTTCCTCATTCATCTTCTCCCTTGTGCTATGCCAAGGAGGAAGCCTTCATCTAGGGGGACGACCAGGCATGAGGAGGAACAAGGGTGGTGGACGTCCACCCTTGGAGGAGGTTTGGAGGAGGACCATTTGAAGGAAGAAGCCAAAGAGAAGTTCTTTTCAACTGCGGGAGTAGTGATAGTTGGAGCAAGGGTTTCTTGAAGCTTCTATTGGTGGATACCTCTCTTCTTCTATCTTCCATTTTATCTTTTGTATTAGCTAGTAGCTTGTTGTTTTGCAACAAGCATTCCTCTACATGTACTTCACTTTCTAGAAATACAACATATTTGCCTTCCAAGTTCTTGTTTCAATTTTAGTGTGTTTTTCTTTCTTTTAAGTAGCTTAGTGCATCACACCCCTTCTCTTCTAATTACCCTAGGCACACTTGCCTAGGGCGAGCTTAGAGGAGAAGGATTCCTTATTGTTACTTAGGGTTAGTTGATAGGTGTAATATAATCATCATCTTGTATTCCGTTGCCTAATTATTTTAAAAATTATAAAAACAACAAAAATCAAAATCACAAAAAGAAAGTGTGGGTTTGAGCGGCGAGAGAGAGAACCAACTTTTTGACTAACAAATTGGCCTCCTTGGATGACCTAGATACTCCACTACCTAGGTTTTATAAATTGTAAAAGTTGATTGTGAAGATATGCGTTACAACGACATCAAAACCCACTTTTAACAAAACACGTGTTTTCCGCATCCGTGAGCTTTATCCCACATGATGTGGGACTAAGTTTTGGTTGCTCCCTTTGCATGTTAGCAGCACAAGCTGCAGTGGAAGGCCTCGAGGGATTGGAGTCAGAATTGCTACTAGTTGCTTCAATTGAGAGCCTGGAGCTCTTCCTGATGTCAGTCTGCTTCAATTGGGGACAATAACAGGTCAGTTGATGGTCAGAGAAGAGCGAACGTGGTAAGAGAAGATAGTAGGGATGACGGAGCTCCGATTAGACCTGAAAAGCAAGAATACAGCCTCGTGGCCCTATCAAAGATGCCCAGAAGCTTCGCCGTGAGAAGGCGAGTGTAGTGGTGGTGGTTTGGAGGCGTGAGGTGATCGAAGAGGGCCTGTCGATGTTGGATATGGTGCTCAAATGAGGTGGTGTTCCGTAGGGTGTAAATGCGATCAAAGCGGCAAATTTCTTTGGGGCTTCTGATCAGTGAAGTGTGGTGATGGTTCTGGATGTGGAGGGGTAGGCAAGTGGTTTGGTGAAGTGGAACAGTGGCGCAACTTCGCTGGAGGTGTCACCTAGTCTAGAGAAGACGGAGGGGGAGATAGTGCTTCATCAGTCAAATTGAGGATCTAAGGGGTGGTATCTAACCTTAAGAAGGCGAGGAAGAAGAGAGACCTAGTTAGTGGACGAAAGGGACGGAGTGGCGTCGGCTGTGATTGGCTAGCGTCAAAGATGGTGAATTCTCCGGTGAGAGAGACAGTGAGGAAGAAGGGGTAGGAGAGCTTCTATTGTGACTGACAAGAAGCGGATGAGGTCAGGGAAGAAGTTTCCCCTGCCTATGTATGTGGCAGAGGGCGACGATGGAGATTTGAGGGGCTCGCCGGAGTCGCAGCGGAGGCTGACAGAGGGAGAGAAGGACGAAGAATTTTGGCCTAGATCGGACTTATTTTGATGATGGGAGAACGGGGAGCTTTTATAGAACTCCAATGCAAGCTCTAATTGACAAAAGAGTCTCAATTGGGTTGAGATTTGGAAACAAGAGACCCCACAATTTTGGTGGGTTTGCTGGAGTTCTCTACAGCAAATCAAGGTCTAACATCTTGCTTAATCGATTCCCTGTAATGTGAAAGCCAATCCTACCAAATTTGGTGGGATTTGGAGTTGATTTTTTTGAGGTTTTGGTTCGATCAAAGAAGGTGCTTGGTCGGTTGACCTAACAATGGTGAAAAGGACCCATTTGTGAAGAAAATGAGAAACCTAGGGACCTGAACATAAGAAATTTTGAAAGCTAGGGGCTCACTAGTCCAGAGCCAAACACTAGTGCTGGGGTAGGCTTGATTTCCTCCAAGATTGCTTCAGCTTCCTAAATGTTTCTAAAGCACATGCAAGAGTGTAGAATATATCACTGATAACTAGTTAAGCAAAAGAAAGTAATATTACCAAGTATGTAATCAATACCTACTGTCGAGGTAGAATATATCATTGAAAACTAGTGCTATGATAGGTTTTTACATTGTCAGGATTAAACTCAAAGCAATCACTTTTACTTGCTTAACCTGCTTAAGATCTGGTATTTGCATTTTTAGATTTCAGCAAAGAATTTAATGGCATTAGTTTGTGTAGTGATGGTAACACCATCATTCATCATAGCTAGCTTAAATTAGTCATAATCAAGAGACAAATGCTCTTGAATGATCACTTGAGGACAGTAATTCCACTCAAATCCATTTTGAAGAGAGAACATTAAAATAGGGTTAATTCTAGAGTTTTAACATCACATCATGAATGCAGAGTAACCATAGGGCCACCCAGGGGTTAACTAGAGGTCAATTGAGCATTAAAGACCAAAGAGTGGGTAGACACTGACAAAAATAAGGTTTTATCCATTTCGAGAATCAAATCAGAACACAAAATCCTAATTTCAAATCCGCTTAAATTAAAGAGGTTTTTGGGTAGGATAAAATTCATCGAAATCTCCTCAAATTCATAGAAAAATATTCTAAGAGGTTTGGTACCTTTGGTTTGACCATATGAACCTATTTTTACCTAGAATAGAGTTTCAGACGAGATTTTACCCACTGATAACTCGTTGATTTTTATTCTTTTATAGCATGAGCCCTGGTCATTCGTCTCTAGGAGGTGTAAAATGCGAGTATTAGAATTGGATCCATTCTTCTAACCTAAATCTAACCTAACCTAAAATTTTTTGGACTTTTTGCTTTTGCAATTTTTTATGTTTTTGATTTTTGGAAAGCGAACTTGAATGCGAGAACTACCAAAGCGAAATCCTAAAACCTACGTGCATCTAGGTGAGGACATGGTGGCCGTGCGTGGTGTGACTAACCTAAGGGTGGATGTTCCTAAGGAGAATAAGAAGGCATGCATCAAAATCATAAGAAGTGAAAATATGAGCATGCACATAAAATCACTAGACAAAAGAATATCATGCATCAAATATTAAGTAGCTATAAATTTGGATACATGAAAAGAAAGAAAAACAACTAAAGAATGGGATGAACCAAGAGAGGCTATGGAGAAGCCTTCTTGGTCGTCCATGAAGAAAGAAATGGTGGTGTGGATCCTCTATGGTGAGAAGAACCACGCCCACAAGAAGAAAAGAGGAGGAAGTTGATGAAGCCTTCTTCTTTTCCTTGCTTAGTCGTCCATGGTGATGCTTGGAGGAGGAGGAGCACCTTAGAGGAGGGAAGGGGACGACCTTTTGAGGGTAGAAGGTGGTTGCCAATTGAGAAGTGGAGGAGATAGAATAGAAAGTTAGAGCATGTATGACACCTTCTTCTTTTGGCTTTTTATGGGAAGGTTCTTTTTTTTTTGGTCGTCACTTTTGGTGGCTCCCAAAATAGGTAGTGCAAGTTGGCTCTCCAAAAATAGGAATCACCACTATTTAGGATCTAGATTTGACACAAGGTTTGTAGGCCTTCCTAGAATGGGTGTGCATGGGTTTTTGGTCAAGGTTGGCGGCAACTAGTGGGTAGATTAGGAAGGTGTGTGTGTTTAAATTTCGTAGAGTGAAGTGTGTGGGTTTTGGTAAATCTAGGTTGGATCAACCTAGATTAGGTGGGTATGGACCTAATTAGGTTAGGTGAGTCTAATTGGAAAGGAGTGAACCTAATTGGGTATAGGTCAAGTCTAATTAGGTTCTGCTGAGCCTAATTAGACTTGTATGGGTAGGTAGGATCCAATTAGATCCTAGGTGGATCTAATTGAGTTTAGGTGCACCCAATCAACTGTAGATGCACCCAATTAGGTATGGGCTAGTTTAATTGGGTTAGGGATAGGATAACTAAGGGTATGGATAGTGGGATAGGCTTAGGAGGTCTCTAATTAAGTTTCCTAACATGTTTGGTGGGGTTTCTATGTCAAAAGAGGCAAGCTCGAGCTTCTAACACCATAACAGGAACCAGAGAAGACCTCTAGATGTCCAGACAAGTGATCAGACGTCTTATGCTCGAAAATTGGATGTCTAGAAGTTAGGTTGGATGTCTAATTCTGTGTCATTGCCAGTTATGGCTTCCTAGATTGAGGTTTTGCATAAATCAGACGTCTAGCCTAATATCTGGACATCCAGAAATGTGCTGGAGAGTGGGTTTTGGGTTTTCTAAGGTAGGTTTTAGTTTCTAAGTGTTTGGGTGAGGGATAAGGTGGATAAGAACATGGATAGTGCTTTCCATGTTTTGGTTTCTATGGGTGAGATATTCTAATAGAAGTGGTTTTGATTTTAGGAAGTCTGTCCTAAGGTTTCTAAGGATAGGGATAAGGCTATCCTCCTCACTCCTCTTGTTTGGATCAGTCTTCTTCTCTCTTTATTTCCTTATTCCACTCTATCTCACATCTTGGATCACTTTTGTACCTGCAAATAACAACAAAATTGTTAAATAGAAAGATGTCTCATCTTATTTTCTTTAAAATGATGCAACACATGATATAAATGCAATGTTTACAAATTAAGCTAGGTTCAAATATTATTTAGGTTGATTAGTCTTACATTTGCTAGGGACTGGCAAAGTTTAGGCATGGGGGTATGATTGCGTAAAGACTAAGTACATGACTAAGTTATTTACAACTTTGGTCCCTAAAGGACTACTTATTCTTTTATCAAAGAGTTTGACTAAATATTTTTTTCCTTTTGTTTCATTTAGAAATCTAGAAATCTAGACAATCGTGAAAGTGTAGTGATGGTAGCTTAAGCAATGGACCCAAGTGAAAAGCCAATTCACACTTAAAGTTCATACATGACCCTTAGTAAAAATTCTATCAGGATAGCCAAACTCTTCCCTCGGGGATATGTAACAAATAATATGTGATTGCTACCCTAGCTTTCTAGCTCAAGTAGATGTCTGAGTCAAGTGGTTTTATATTTGGTGGCTCACACTCATCTGGTGCTACATATAATCTAGTACTACAGATTCTAGATTTCCATACTATCAAACAACTCAACCCAAAGAGAGGCTAAAAGCTGTGCACTCTTTAGTTCCTTCGTACACTCTCTCTTTTTCTTCTCTTTTTCTTTTCGAGCTCACAATCTCACCATATTTTGTTAATGTGCTCAATATTTGGTGGTCTTATATGGCATTAACACTTTAATTAAAATTCTAATAACCCTACAACTAGGTCAGAATTCCTCAGCCCATATTCAGGTGATCAGAAATATAGAAAAGTAGGTATGGGTCATATTTTGTGGATTGCAATGGTAGTGGATTTTGTTGCCTCAATGTAAATGACTCAAAAATGAAATAAACAAACACAATTATGAACCTAACACTTTTTTTTCAGACCTTTTCTCTTTTTTTTTTTCTTTTTTCTTCCTTTTTTTCATATATATTTTTTTCTTTCTTTTTTCTTTTCTTTTTTTGTTTCATATCTATGAACACAATACAATACAACACAACACACTCAAATTTTATTCAAGAGGCATTATTAGGGATTGGTGATGTTTAAAAGGATATCAGGTGGCTTATTTGGTGGAAGTGCCTACTCTCAACACCGGGAAGGGAATAGATAGGACAACGTATTTTCTGATCTTTGACACTAGTACTCTCCTTCATCCGTGGATTCCGTAGAGGACGATCGTGACCATCTACCTTAGTCGTAGTTTTATTAGAACTCAATCTCTGTGTATCTGCCTTATTTGGTGGCTCTCAAGAATTCTTATAAGATTCGTGCGCAGGAACTTGAGAGCGAAAACTATGCCTAACTGCAAGTGTCATTATCTAATTCTTCAGAGACTAAGAATCTTTGCACTAGACTTAGAGCACCAGTAGACACTACTCTCACCTCACAAATATTTTGTGGATCTGTTGGAAAATAGTTTTCCTGACTCCCTAACCATTGTAAAGGGTTTAGGAAAAGAAGTAATACTTCTCCTTGACAAACTAAAAATGTCTATTAATTTTCATAATGGATCATTGCAAAATCTATGTGCAAGTGTAAAAATTATACTAGAATCTAGATTTAGAATAAACTCAAGAATAAAATCCATAATAAAACTTCCTTGATAAAAATTAATGCATGAATGTAATATATATAAATACTATGTATAACCTTTCAAAGTTGCACTTAGAAGATTTCCTTAATTCGGGTTACATCCATCTCGGCCCTAAATTAAGAACAAAAAGGTGAGTGGATGAGTTGAAAGTGGTTGTAGTAGATGATTTCTAGCTCCAATGCGAACATTGGAGGTGGAGTTGGTTGTTCTTAATTTAAGGACCCTAAAGTTCAATTAGCATGATGTACGGAAGGTTTTTCCTAGGTGTTGGTAGAAAATTTTCAGTTTACATATACTACCCCCCCATGCCTACTTTTTTGCATGTCCTCATGCATGAATATAATGAAACATAAATTAAGATAGGGAGCAAATGGGTAGAAATCACCTGGAATAGGTCCTGAATTTTTCGTTCCACTTATTCCAACACCTTGTTGGTAGAAAAATTTTCAGTTTACATATACTACCCCCCCATGCCTACTTTCTTGCATGTCCTCATGCATGAATATAATGAAAAATAAATTAAGACAGGGAGCAAATGGGTAGAAATCACCCGGAATAGGTCCTAAATTTTTCGTTCCACTTATTCCAATACCTAAGAAGTAAAATAAATATGCAAGAAAATATGGTAAATAAAATATGCTATATATAAGTGTTGAGTTTAATGCCTCCAGCTAGGCGTAAACTAGAAAAGGATATATCAATACAGTTTTGAGAATTATGAGTAAAATGATGAGAATTTTAATCTCATTCGTCAATAGCTGGTCGCAAATGTGGACCAGCTGTCCATGAATTCCAAGCCCAAAAAATTGGAAAAATATGGAGATGGGGCTTAGGATTATCTATAGCCAGGTGCTACAGCCAAAATATAGATATATACGGGTGCCTGGAAGAAATGAAGATGAAGGCATCCTGAAAAGGTGATGGAGAAGGTGGGTGGTTGGGGTATGAGTGGTGTTGTGTGGGGGTAAAATCATATGGGTCCTGATAATGGTGATAAATGGAAGGCATGACCCAAGTCATGTGGTCAGATCTAGAAGTTAAGGCCTAGTGATCACTCTCTATCTCTCCTAAAGATGTTTCTTCCTGAGTATTAGCATTCAATTCCAATCCTAATTATCACATGATTCAGCAAAATTTTTAGATTCCTCAGATAACTCATAATATGTAATCCCCAATAGTCTTTCAATCTCTTGAATATCCTTTTCATAAGGGAATATTTCCTCCTTCTCACTTAGATGAAATTGGGCATTAGATTCAGTAGTGAGTCCCTCCATGAAAGTGGAATGGGCTGAATCATTGATTGAGGTGTCGTTACGATCTTTTTGATTTTGTTGTTTAGTGTATGTGATCATTTGAATCAATTCATCAATGTCTCCATGGGTATCCTCAAATACAACAAAATCGTATTCAGGCCCATGAATTCTTGCTTCCTCAAAATGAAATGATTGATATTTAGGCCCTAAATCAAGACTAAGATCCTCAAATGATTCTCCTTCCTCAACTTCAACAAGGACATTGATATCATCCACCTCGAGTGTATGATCTACAGAATCCACAATGACAACTAATGTATACACATCCATTTAGGTTAAAATGACTATTTATACATGTTCCTAACCTTATAGATGCATTCCATATTATAAATATTGCATAACATGCATCATTCTGCATTTAGAATAGTTTGTGTGAATTATAGGTTAATTTGCATTTCTTTGTGGCCAGAAGAGAAGGAGATTTATTTTGGGGTCTCGGATTGATGATCCGACTGTACAGATTTGATCAGGATGACGATCGGAGTCCAACACCTCCAAAATCGCCTTGATTGGAGTCCGTAGCACATTATGCAGTTCGAGAAATATCAATGGCCAAGGCATTAGGTGGCACAATTTGGAGCTTCAAACAACAAATCCAACTGCACGGATGGATCTGTATCGATGATCGTAGCCCAACGGTGTGAAAATTGACCCAATCCAATGTCCGTGGTGCCACCTCCACCCTTTCGTCAAGGCAGCCTTAATCTCGGCCGTTGGATTTCCATCCAACGGCAGAGATCAACTCCTCGTCGCGCCCGTAAAGCATCTTCTGGACTCAAATGCACTCATAGCGCATTGGTCGACAATCACACTCCCAAGGAGAGGGCGCGGGTTAGAAACCCACCGCGCCCCCTCTTAGCATAGCCAAGTTGAAAATTGAACCGCACAATCTCAATCGTGCGACTACGAATGCACCATGTTGTTGATGACGTGGATGCGTGAAACAACGTGCTATTACACACGCCATCTAACACGTGCTTGAGGCGTGATCCAAAGGCAATGTTCGTGTGCGATCTTAGCCATCCATCTTCGATCGAACAGCTCGCCATCGAGCACACGCAGCAGCTGTGGGCGGTGAGCTGGGGCTTTAGCAATGCTTTCGACAGATCTTCAGCAATGACTTGAATGTTGCTATAACCCATGGATGGATTTTTGCCTCCTCTCCTCCATTGTAAAAGGACCACTACCCCTCCCATTCTTCTTCATCTCTTCCTTTTTCTCCCTAACCACCTCCAAGGCTCTAGAGAGAGCTTGTCCCAAGCTTAGGATGCTCCTCTAGAGTAGAAAAGAAATATTTTTTCTCAGTTCTCACCCCCTTCGCGGAGCATTCCATGGCTGTCCTCTCACAACATTCTAGAAGTAGATCCTAGCCGCGATGTCGTCCTATCCCACCCTCCATCCTCCAACTCCATTCCTCTTCGTCCATCTTCCCACCACCTTCATCCAGGCATCGTCAAGTTGAGTTGAGGGGGATTCTTCTCACCTCTATTTATCTTTTATCATTTTCTAGTGTAGTTTTAATTAGTTGTAATAGACATTTCCTGATCTATGAAATGTTCTCTTTCTCTCTCTCTCTCTCTTATTCCGTTAGAGTATATTAGAATAGATAACAATTATTTTGCTTGATATTTTGTCTTATGAAAATACCAAAAAATATCAAAAGATAAAAACAACAAAAATAAATAAAATCGAAAATGCGGATTTCACAAACCAAACGTTCGCCTCCCTGTCTTCGACCCGGGACTCACCTCGAGCTTCAGTTATAAATTTTATCTGGTAGAGGATTTTTACGCACTACGACAATGGGTTTTCAACTCAAATCATTTTGCATGCGAAATCTCGCCTATCAACAACCTCATAATCAAAAATCTTGGGTGGCACACCCGACCCAAATTCAAATGTTTCTGATTTTTGTTGCTTGTCACGGATTCTATAAAGCTCTTTTCTTATATCATCATATTCTCTAGCGCTAGTTTCTTGTATTTCATGAACTATTTGATCAATTGAGTAATTTGGGATTCATTGCAAGGGCAGGTGTTTGAGTTAGGCTAGGTTGGTCAAGATAGTTAGCCATGCTATCAAATATTTGATCCTATATTGAGGGTGACTGTTGTGATTTAGTGGATTCTTGATTCGGGTCATGTGGTCCTACCTTGGTGTCAATTGCCATGGTTTCTTCTGAATTACCCTCCAAATCACTTTTCCGTATCATCCAAAAAATACCCTGACTTCATTTTCTTAGTGGCTGCATAAATATCCAAGTGAATCTTCTCATTGTTGCTACTCATTTCCATACATCCTGAGTAACAGTCAATCTATGCATTGGCCGTAGCTAAGAAAGAGCAACCTAGAAAAATGGGTGAATCACTTAGCTTCTTCGGTATATCCATGTCCAAAATAATAAAATCAACTGGAAAGCTAAGACCTTGCACCTTAATGATCACATCATGAACTACCCCTTTAGGTGTGTTGATGGAGCCATCTGCCATTTTAATGGTGACTGGTGTGTGGTACAGATCTCCAAGTCTAGTGCGATAAAAAAGAGCAGTAGGAATTAAGCTGATGGATGACCCTAGATCCACAAGGGCTCTATTGAAGGTGAATCCCTTGATGACACAAGATATGAATGGTTTTCCAAGGTCGGTCCTTTTAGGTGGTAGAGTGACAGAAACAAATGCACTCATGTGAGTAGATAAAACCACCTCTTTAGGTGTGCAAGTCTTGTTCTTTTCTTGTGACTCTTTCTTTAAGGCCCCAGGAAAGGGTAAATAGGTCAAATCAACTTCAGAAGCATTTTTCTTCTTTTTGTTCCTAGAGTCTGAGTCAGAGCTGGATGCGGGTTTGGTATTAAAATTTTTGATTAAGCCCGAATTAGATCAATTAGGTGGGCTCTTAGCTTTCCTCTTTCTTTTAGAGGCCAAAGGCTTAGCACCTGCACAATGGCACATATGATAAATTGAAGGAGGGTTTGGAAGAATAGGTGGAGAATAAGAGTGAAGAGGAGTGTGCATACAGGGATAGAATGATTCTTGAAGTCTCTTGATTTGATACCCTTGAGATTTCACTTGATTTTCCAAATTAGTCATCCTTTCTTCATTTTTCTTGTCAAAGTCCAACAAAAGGTTCATGATATCCTCAAGGGTGGTTGTGGGTTGGGTTGGACTAGATGGATGCCCTAAAGTAGTTTGAGTGGAATATTGGGCCAACCTAGATTGATATTCGATCTAAGTCGGTCTCTGTGGTGGCCATGAAAGAATAGGATTGTCTCTCCACTCAGGGCTATATGAATCAGGATATGAATCAAAGTGTGCATCACCATGACTAGGGCTGACTATAGAGGGAATTGATTGAGAACCTGATGTGTGGTCCTGTACTTGTGATCCATTATTCCAATTCTTAAGTGAGATATCATCAAGTACAGGTGTATCAGAAATGGTGCATTCCCCAAATGATCAACCCAAATCATGAAGTAGGTCCAAATTCTTTTTGGTTGGCTGAGACCAAGATGCCTCCCCAGGGTAGCAAGAGTCAGTAGCGTAGCTAGTGGATCCAACATCTGGGTCACCAAATCCACTAGGCTGGGTATTCCAGGTCTCTTGTATCTGGGAGGAGTGATAAGATTGAGATTATGCCTAGCATTGTCTAATTTGCTCTAGGAGCTTGGCACATTGATCCATATAATTTCTATTATACTCATGGAATTCAGTAACTATGGCCTTCACTTGGTTTTGATCTAGATAAGGGTCGGATTCATGAGGTTTAGGTTCTAAATATGCTGAGGGATAAGGAGCATGAGAATAATAATATCCCAACTGCTGAGGATGAGTCTCCCAACCAGGAGGAGTCAGAATCATGGCTGGGTTGGGACAAGGAGAACCCTGAGGGTAAGAAGGATGATATGGGTTCATGGATATTTAAGAAAAAAAGAGGATAGAGATAAGAGAAGGTCTTCCTTAGGAAGACACAACCAGCTACAGGGGCTGGTGAAATAAGGCAAAGGCCTAAAATGAGAGAAAGCCCCAAATCAAGCAAACAAGCTGGCTAGAAGGTTGGGACCCCCTAGGACACCACATGGTAGGACACCCCTAGAGGTTAACGCGGTTACCGTACCGACCTTTCTTGTCACCAGTTGGTCCAAATAGACAAGGCCTTGATTTTCACCCAATTAAACTTCGGTTACCAAGTAAGTTAGTCCTACCTAGGGCATGTCTACTTAGTTTTAGGCTTGGGCTTGAAGTGCTCTTGGAATGTGATTGGATGTTATGGGGGTGTTGACCTTAAAATTAGATTCAGTAATGTAAAGTGCACAGACAAAGGATTTGCAATACAAGCTTTAGTTGGTGTAGTGGCCTTTATGGTCCAAGTTCTTGTATTAATTTCTTTTAGGGTTTCCTTATTTAAGTCAATTCAAACAAGGTTGTAGTGAAGAACTGGTCATGTGTGTTTCGCGTGTTAGAAATCGGGGTTACAAGTAATCTGTCGTCGTAGTTGCAAAACACGTTGATTAGATAAATTTATACCGAAACTCTGAGGGAGTCCCGGGTCGAACACAGGGAGGTGACATTTACTTTAAGTGAAAACCGCGCTTCATTTTGTTTCTTTTTGGTATTTTAGGGTTTTGTTTTTTCTTTTTTGTATTTTTGTAAGAAGAAAACAAGCAAACGAATCACAAGATAGAGATGTGGAATAAATTTGATATATATTACTTCCAATGTCAATTACAATAAACTATGAAAGCATAAAAAGAGAGGGGGTGAGAGGAAATCTTCCGAATTGGCTGTTCGGCGAGACGAAGGTGCCTGGCGGAAACTCGGACGAAGGAGGTGAGGAGTGGGACGACGGAGGTGAGATGCAGGAGGATGTCGTGTTGAGGAAAGCTTCGACGTGGCTCCGGAATGGAGGTGAGAAGACGGAGATAATCTGCTACCAATATGGAGGTGGGACGACGGCTTCAAGGCGACCTATGAATGGGGATGGGAAGATGGATGAATATTTGGTAGGGCAGAGGTTTGCTACACTAATAGGAGCCTTGGGAGCTTGAGAACAAGCTCTAATGGAGCGTTGGTAGGCTTGATAGAGCTTGGGAGTAGGTGGGAGTAGAGTAGGTAGAGATGGCTTGGAAGGGAGGGGGTGTAGGTCCTTTTATAGTGGAAAAGAGGCAAAAAATAGGTATGAGACCATTAGTGACATCTAGGCCGTTGCTGGAAACGTTGCTGTAGGCAGCTCATACCCGCTAGCGCCCACAGCTGGCTTTGCTGGCATGCGATGAATTAGCGACGGCTGTAAGCGTCACTGTAAGTTCAGCTCATGCGTCGCTGTAGGTCCAGCCATGCATAGCTAGCGCTGTGCTTTCCCTTCTTTACCGAGCGCTCACGCACCCACATGTTGGCGCTGCGCTATGCGCATGCATGCCTGCGCGTGCGCACGCACCCGCGCTACTGCACGTGTGCGGTGGCGCATGCGTGTGCTGGGCGGCCTGGGCTATGCCACGTGGCACAGTCTCGGTCGTCCATATTCTTCTTGTTGTAGGGGCTGCTACAGAGGTCGGATTGAGTCGATTTTCATGCTGTTAGGCTGCGATCGTCGACCTGAATCCATCCGCATGGTCGGATTTGTCATTTGAAGCTCTGAATTTTGTCTCCTAGTCCCTTGGCCATTGATCTTCCTCGGACTGCATGTGGTGCTACCGGACTCCAATTGAGGTGATTTGATAAGCGTTGGAGTTCGATTGTCGTCTTGATTAGATTCGTACAGTCAGATCGTATTTACACCAAAGAGGGCTCACAACCATCCCAAGAAATGCAGAGACGACTCAATTCGAATCTTCAGGAGGTCGTAAAGAAAGAGATCATCAAGTGGTTAGACACTGGATCATCTACCCAATCTCTGACAGCCGCTGGGTGAGCCTGATCCAGGTTATGCCTAGAAAGGTAGGGCTCACCATTATCACGACTGAATCCAGAGACCATCCCAACCTGCATCGCAAATTTGTGGAGAGTCTACATTGATTACCAAAGATTGAATACCTCCACAAAAAAAGATCATTTCCCACTGCCATTTATTGATCAAATTCTCGAGAAATTGGCAGGAAATCAATTCTTCTGTTTCTTGGATGGTTACTCTAGGTATAATTAGGTGGCAATTCATCCAGAGGATCAGGAAAAGACCACCTTTACTTGCCCCTACGGTACGTACGTATTCTGTAGGATTCCTTTTGGGCTATGGAATGCACCCGCCACCTTTCAGCGATGCATGCTAGCCATTTTCTTTGACATGGTGGGTAAATACCTTGAAGTTTTCGTGGACGACTTCTTCGTATTTGGTGAATCTTTTGATGAGGGCCTCCTACATTTGTTCCAAATCCTCAAAAGATGCATTGAAGTGAACCTGGTTCTCTCCTGGGAAAAGAGCCACTTCATGGTTCCTGAAGGCATCACTCTGGGACATCTTGTTTCTGAGCAAGGTATTTAAGTCGATCGAGCCAAGGTGAATTTGATTTCCAACCTACATATACCTAACTCAGATAAAGACATCCGATCATTCCTGGGGCACGTTGGATTTTATCGTCGATTCATACCTGATTTCTCTAAGATCGCACACCCCTGAACAAACCTTCTTTCGAAGGACACACCTTTTGAGGTGTTGAGTGAGTGCATTCACGCATTTGAGATCCTGCGTGACCGAGTCACCCAAGCACCAATCCTGCAATCTCCTGACTAGTCTCAACCCTTCGAGATCATGTGTGATGCGTCTGACTACGTATTAGGAGCGGTGCTGGGTCATAAAATTGATGGGAAACTAGTGGTCATATATTACGCTAGCAAGACATTGGACGAGGCTCAGTGTAATTACACTATTATGGGGAAAGAGTTGCTGGCTGTAGTATTTGGCCTGGAGAAATTCAAGTCATACCTCTTGGGTTCCCATGTCATTATATATTCGAACCACACTGCAATGAGGCATATACTCATGAAGGATGCTAAACCTAGATTAATCCACTGGATCTTGCTGTTGCAAGAATTCGATCTTGAAATTCGTGACAAGGCGGGCAAGAAGAACGTGGTAGCTGACCACTTATCCCATCTTCCTTCTTCACTCATTGACCCTTCTGGACCTATCACAGAGCACTTTCCTGATGAGCACCTCTTGACAATCGAAATGGAACTTTCGTGGTATGCTGATATGGTAAATTTTTTAGCATCGCATCATATTCCGTTTGATTGGCCAAAAGGCAAGAAAGACAAATTATTTTCAGATGCCAAATACTTCATTTGGGAAGATCCGTATCTATTCAGCATCGATGCTAATCAAATCATCAGAAGATGTGTTTCGAATTCTGAGTTCCATGGAATTCTATCCTTCTGTCACGACCAGGTCTGCGGTGGTCACTTTTTGGGACACAAGAATGTAGCAAAAGTCCTCTAGTGTGGATTCTATTGGCCCACGATTTTTAAAGATGCACACAACTACTATAAGGCATGCACTCGTTGTCAGACCTTAGGAAACATGAGCGACGTGACAAGATTCCTTTACAGTCGATTCTCGTGTGTGAAATCTTCAACATCTGGGTGATTGACTTTATGGGCCCCTTCCCAAAATCCAATGGTTTAAAATACATTCTCTTAGCAATAGACTATGTGTCCAAATGGATCGAAACCATCCCAACTTGATCCAATGATCATAAGGTTGTGATTAAATTCATTCATCATTGCATCTTCTCTCGATTTAGTATTCTGCGGTCCATCATCTCTGATGGAGGGACCTACTTCGCGAATGTGCACTTCCAGTCCCTAATGAAAAAGTATAGGGTGTCGCATTGTATCTCGACTCCTTATCACCCCCAAACTATTGGATTGGCTGGATTGTTAAATAGGGAGATCAAGAAGATCCTTCAGGTCACTGTCCGGCCTGATAGGAAGGATTGGTCTGCCTACCTTCCAAAAGCCTTGTGGGACTATAGGACCGCCCATAAGACCTAGTTAGGCATGTCTCCCTTTAGACTCGTGTACAGGAATGCATGTCACCTCCCCGTAGAAATGGAGCATAAAGCCTATTGGGCAGTACGGAAGTGCAATCTAGATCTTTTGAAGGCTGGAATCCACCGTTGGTTGCAACTAAGCGAGATCGAGAAACTACGCAATGACACATACGAGAACTCGAGAATCTACAAAGAACGGGTGAAAGCCTTTCATGACAAGCACATTTCACGAAAATCCTTCCATCCTGGTCAGAAAGTGCTACTCTTTGATGCCAAACTCAAGCTCTTCCCAGGAAAACTCAGATCTAAATTGATTGGACCATTTCTGGTAAGACGAGTATTCGGAAATGGAGCTATTGAAATCAGTGAACTTAGCCTTGATTCTGAACCTTTTGTCATAAACGGTCAGCGACTCAAACTATTCGTCGAACTTACTGACGTAAACTTCGCTGCGGTATCTTTTGATCTCCATTCTCCCTGAGCTTCATTGCAGCTAGCTGATGGCATTAAACTTAGAGCTTAATGGGAGGCAACCCGTCATCTTTTGAAAAACCCAAAACCCTCCTGACATATCCTGTTGCTGAATTCATACTTTACTTTAGGGTTCATCCATTACAACAGCCGACTCCACCTTTGGTACATGTATCAAAGCTTAAATTTGGTCGCAACAGTCATTTCGACCCATTCACCACCCACCAATTTTAATGTACTATCTGAATTGAACTTGAACCCACCTAATTTACAATGGGAACATTGCAAATCTTAGTCATGGGGGTATTAAAGTGAAAAATGCTGTAAAATCAATGCATGGAATGGTTTCTAAGAAAAAAAGAAGAAAAAAAAGAGGAGAAAAGAGGAGAGGAGAGGTCATTTTGAGCTGAATGAAAAAAGAGAAGGGAAGGAAAAGAAAATAAAAAAGAAAAAGAGAGTCCCTTGAAACTGAATATGGAACCTACCTAACTTCTAGGTTGGATCGGATGATGAATTAAGACCTGAAAGGCTAAAACTTAGGGAATTAGTGGTGGATATGGACCTTAGGCCTCTTGGATCTATTCTAGGGTTTAAACACTCAGGTATTTGTTAAGATCCAGATTATTCCTCAAGAGGTTGAGGAAAATGCGAGGCTGATGTAGTAGGTCTGAGGCTTAGGAAGTATTCAGCCTCATTGCTTGCCCTTTGGTTTGTGGGACTTGGTAACCTAAGCAACCAAAATCACACACTTAGTCTAGTTTAGTGCGCTTAATAAAGAAAAATCATGCCAAAAAGTGTTCTATTATGAAAATCCATCACAGAGATCTAGCTTAGGAGCGGCTTATAACACAAGTTGATTAGATGAGTTCCCAACGCGGAGAGGTGGGAAATTCCCCTCGAAGATGCATAATAACATATCGTCTCCTCGGTGCTTGTCTCTTAGGATATCTAAATGTTCTATCGGAGACATGTAAGCACCTTGTGCTGGTTCAGGTGCCATGGGTGGGATTATCCCCAAATGTCGATTGCCAGGGCCTGAATTTAGCTACAGAACACCGTGGGTGGCACTATCCCGAAGTGTCGAAAGCCAGGGTTCTGGGGGTTGCATGGGTGGTGCTATCCCGAAGCATCGAATGCCAAGGACCCTTTGAGGATTGATGGTGGGGACAAGGAATCAGATACAGACCGTGTTTAAGGCCAATTCGAGGCTGGATTTAGGGAAAAATAAAAAGAAAAGAGAGAAAACTCTCCAAATGAAGATCCTTCTATCTCTCTCTTATCAAAAATGCACTGGCAAACTGAACCTGGACATGTTACGTCTATGCACAGGTGCTTTAACCTCTAGGGTCAACAAACCTTTGGGCAATTTTTCCGGGCCTAAGAAACCTTCGCAGCAGACTCAGGTTGAAGCTGGTCAGGTCTGGGTCTTGGTTGATACTTGAGTACTTCTAGGCCTATTGTTAGTATTCTAATATGATTTCTAGAGATGCAACCTAGTAAGGCACCCTGATGGTTACATCGGACCTAGAGACCTGGTTTGATCCATAGGATGTTTGCTAAGGGACTAGTAAAAGCTAGGCATGGGGGTGTGATTGGAACACCATCATAGGCCTTAACTGGCCACTTTTAGTCTAGAATAAAAAATAAAAGCTTCTACATATCCATCTGAGGGTCATAACACTACTTCAGGCTATTTTGAGAAGAGAATAGAAAACTAGGGTTAATTCTATAATTTTAACAGCATATCATGAACACAGAATAACCAAGGGGTTTGCTAGAGGTGAATTAAATGTCAAAAGAGCATTAAAGTCTAATACGTGGGTTCTGCAGGTAGAAATGAGTTTTCACACATTTCAAGAATTAACAGTAACCCAAAACCCTAATTTCAGACCTACTTAAATTACTGAGGTTCTAGTCAAGATAAAACTGATCTAAACCTTCTAAAAATCATAGAAAAATATTCCATAAGATTTAGTATCCTTGATTTGATCTTTGGAACCCATTTTGACTTTAAACAGTCTCAAACAAAAAGTTCCCCTAATTTGGGTCTCTATGCAAATTTCCCAGTCAAACTTAGTCAAACCAAAATTTGAATTCACTATCAGATTCCTTGGGTCCAAATTAGGTTTGTACCAAAACATGGGCCCAATCAGAATCCATCTTAACCTAATTTGCATTTGAGTTCAGTCTGACTCCTCTTTCATTCATGCCCCTAGCTTTTGAAATCCTTGCAAATTACCCCCTAGGTTCTTCATCTTCTTTGCAATCAGGTCCCTGCTACCATGGCAAGTGTGAACCCATGAACCCAAGATTCAAATCAAGGATTCCTCCCTAATTGCTTAGTCATTCCCTTCAAAAATTGGAAGGGATGATCTTGAGCAAGTCCTAATTTATCTAAACCTAATTCTAAACTCCAACTCCCCTGAAGAAACCCGTGCAAATCCTTGGATTTCAAGAATCTTCTTCTTGAAAATCTGAGCTTCTCAAGCTTATTTCCATGCTTGGAAGCTTGCCTGAAGCTCTATAAAAGGGTCCCCCTCGCCAGGCCAAACTCCTTAGCGAGTTTTAGGCCCACAAAACCCTCTTCTCTACCTTTGGCTGGCTCCAACTATGCTCTGGCGACCTCCCTTCAATCTCCTCACCTGCTGCCACATACAATAGGCAGCGGGACCATCTCCCTCAACTTCTTCCGCACCTCGCCATACCTGCGAGGGGCTCTCTATCCCTTTAGACGTCGCCGCTCTACCTCCTAGAGCCACCTTCATCTCCGGCACCGACCAATCATAGCTGGTACCATCTCCGCATCTCCATCGTTTTCAACTGCCCTCACTCCACTCTGTGTCGCCCACTAACCTGCTTCACATACTCGACACTCGCTTCAGAATGCCCTCACGCTCATTCCACCGTCATCCCCATCGTCTCCGACGTACCTCCGGCGACCTTGAAAATCCACTACATTGTACCAATCCA
This sequence comes from Thalassia testudinum, assembly GCA_037157565.1. Lineage (NCBI taxonomy): Eukaryota > Viridiplantae > Streptophyta > Magnoliopsida > Alismatales > Hydrocharitaceae > Thalassia > Thalassia testudinum. Next base: position 134,334,246 of record JAZHRO010000003.1, on the reverse strand, counting down.
CTCCCCACCTATGTAGAAACCTTTGTAATGTTCTCATGAGCAAAACCCCTCAAGTAATTGAGGGGATTAACTACTCACGCACTCCACCCAACTCACGACCCTTCACACCACTATCTTGAGGTCATCAAGCCTCCTTACTCGCACGCCACACCGCAACCACCAACACACTCGTTCCACGGCAACCCTCCTAAGCTTATTTGACGTGACTGCAAGGCTGTCTTTTGCTTTTTAGGTGATCACCGGACCTCCGCCGTTGCCCTCGACTACGTCGACCATGCCATCAGTTCTCCAGCCACGACCCCTCCTGGATTCACTCCCAGGCTTTGCAGCTAATTCCCAGGAAGCTATCCAGGTGTTCAATTGACTTGCAAAGCCTCCTTCTTGGCCTCAACTGGAGGCATCTTCACCAGTTGCTGCATGCAACAAAGAAGGGACAAGATAGTCCCACATTGGGGACTTAGCACCTATTTGAACAAGATAAGAGGAATTCCTCTCCCCGACTCCTTGCCCAAGACACGGGGGTAGGGTCCCCAGCCACCCTCACCCACTTAACTAGCCTCTGCACTCTTCGCATGAGATCATGCGAGCAAGCCTGGTCTTGTTCACGCCCGGTTACCCGACCGATTTCTTGGCTTAACTTGGGTTACTGAGCGAAAGAAGAGAAAGAGTGAGAGGGGTGGTTTTGCCCTTCTATTCTCTACACTTAGTCGATCCTGAGGCCTTTGCCTTTGGGCTGTTGTGCTATGGTTGCCTCTTCCCTTGAGGCACGAAGGAAGGAGAGAGGAGGCCCTTGCCTCTTTTGTTGAAGCTGAGCCTTGAGCACTTAAGGAGTCTGATGCCTTGTACCTTCGTCTGATCTCTTCTAGTGCATTAGTTTTGAATACTGTTGAGATATTAATATTGGTTGACGTGGGATATTCAATTGAGAATTACTATTCAAATATTTGAGATACTTGAGCTTAATTTCAAAGGATTGATTTGGTGATTCAAATCACCATTTTGACCCATTCTTTTTGCACTGTGATACTTGATCTCATCTATATATCATTTTGAGTTGTTCTAAATAAAGCTTTGATTATAATTGCTTATATTTCATGTGATTAGTGAGATTTAATTACTATTACTTGCTCCTTATGTTCGACCTTAGGCTCTTCTTTGATTTTGAGTTATATATTTAAATGTTTTCAAGCGATTGAGGCTTTATTACAATGAAATGACTTAAAACTCCTTAATAGCCCTCAAACAAGTGCATTTAGTGCAATGTGTATAAATTGTACAATAATTCCTGCATTATTGTGGCCAGGAGACAGGGCACGACATTTCAAAGCTTCAAATGCAAAATCTGACCATATGGATGAATCTGGAGTGACGATCGCAGTCTGGCAACGTGAAAATCATTTAGATCTGAGCACCATAGCATCTTCGGCAAGCAAAGAAAGGTAGACGGTCCATATGGTGCCATGTGGCACCATCCATAGCACTCGTCACCCAGCGTCCCTCCAAAGTCCTTCCAACACACGATCTCAGCCATTGGATGAAAATCCAACGGTTGAGAATCCTCCTCCACCGCGAGCCCGCAGTTTCTCTTCTCGACCCAACTGATAGCATGGCCATTGGTTGTGGAGTCCACTTCCAAAGGAGGGGCGTGGGTTCAAAACCTGCCAAGCCCCCCCCAATCACTCAATTGGAGGCGAGGCATGCACAGCCAATGCAGTGCATGCACGCAACGTCCGCGCATGAAGCACGCGCCAGCGCAGCGCATAGCGATGCAAGACAGCCATGCGCACACACACGACAAGGAAGCGCGTAGCATGCACCAGTAGTGCCGCACAGATCTTCAACGACAACTTGGGTGGATCTTTAGCAACTATTGTGGATGTCACTGATTGTATATCCACAGCAAGCTTCTTCTCCACCACTATATAAACCCACCTACACCTCCCCATTTACCCTCATCTCTACCTATGTTATTCCCACCTACTCCAAAGCTCCAAAGAGCCCTCCAAACTCCCAAGAGATCTCCCATGCTGCACGGATTCTTCTATTAGTGCTAAAATCCCTTGCTACACCAAATATTCATCCTTTACCTCACCACCTTCATAGGAAATTCTAGAGCTATCCTCTCACCTCCATTTAGGTAGACGATCACCTCCACCTCCTCATCCCCATTCCTAGCTTGGTGAAGATTTTCTCTACCTAGATTCATCTTGCACCTCATCCCTGACGTCTAGCATCTTTCCTCCTCTGTCCAAGTTGCCACCAAGCACTATCGTCTCTCCAGACATCCATTTTGGGAGATTTCCTCTCACCCTATCTCTTTTAGTTTGTTTAGCTTATTGTTATTGTAATAAACATTATTTCACTTCATGCTATCAAGTTGTGGTTCATCTCTCCACTCTTTTTTATTGTAAGTGATTTTATCATTCTCCTAAAATACCAAAAGAAAAACAACAAAACCTAAAAACTCCAAAAAGAAACAAATTGAAATGCGGATTTCAAGAAATAAACATTCGCCTCCCCGTGTTTGACCCAAGACTCCCTTTCAGGTTTCGATATAAATTTTATTTGATAGTGAGTTTTGCGACTGCGACGGCGGGTTACCCCAAACCCTAACTTTTCTTCAAGAAACACGCTCACCTATAGGAGGGTGAGGTCTTATGTATGTAGTTAAGGTAGAACCACTTCACCCCAAGGGGTGGTGGTTCCCTCTCCCTGTGACCCTCACCCTCCTGTTGATGCATGCTCCGGCATGCTAGTAGCTCCAATGACGCATGCTCAAGCATGCTAGTAGCTCCATTTAGCAACACTAACTCATATAATTATCTTATTTTTTCCTCCCTTTGGTCGGGTCCTCCTGCCCTATCGGTTAGTCAATTTAAGGAATCTGGTGGGAAAAAACCCCCCAGCCCCCCCTTCTCGGTCGGTACCCTCCCTCCGAGAGGCGTTGTTGCCAGGGAGGAAACAAAATTTACTTCTTCCATGCTTCCTACCTTACGCATTTTTCCAGACTCTTTTCTGTGATTTGCTGTCTTGCAAAAACCCGATCAAGAAAACTAAAAGCATTGGATCGAAGTAAAGTGCAGGTTTGCGAAAATCTGTAGGTCTACCCCCACTTCCCTACCCATTAGATCGATTTCACCATCAAATAACTTAGTTCTGAATTAACTTAGGTGTTCACATAAACCGTAGGTAAGATTTTTGTGCTATTTGTCACTCCACCCACCTGCTTATAAAAAAAAAAACTTTCTCTGTTGTGGGATTAAGCTAAAAAATAAACACCCACACACTCAAAGCACATCACTTTGGATTTGATTGAATCACTTAATCGGGGATATAACTTGTGGACTTTGTACACTTTCACGAATTACAGAAATAAGTGAGTAGCAATTAGATTAGGCTAATCACTCTTGTGTGCCTTAGTTAGTGATGCATTAGGTCACTTGTTTGATTTGTCTGGGTTACACCACTTTAATTAAAATAGATTCATTCAATAGCTTACCTAGTAGGATTCAAATTCTAGGACTAAACCAGGCACTCCATATTCTTTGTGATCTATGACGGAATATATCTACACCCGTACTTTCACAACTTGGTTTGCCTCATTAACTTGATTGAATCAACTGAATTTGAACCCTAAAAGCTATTAAGCAAGATTTGAATCCTAAACTTTCTTCATCATTAATAATCTTGCTTGAAAACCCCTCGTTATGCATACACACTCTTGAATTGATCATTAAGGGCACAACCCATTTAAGGGCCCATCACATTCCAAGAGAACTATTATATACCAGGCCCTAATTAAAACCGAGTAGATGCTGTCCCTAAGGATTCATCTAGTCCGTTTCAAGGTATTCTCCATACCATAACCCGAATTAGTGACGTTTGATTATTCCAGAAGGTTCTAGGTTGGGCGGCCTGATTCTCAAACGACTTAAGCAAGGGCTTGGCATAATTAGCGGCCTTTGGGATACACTCCCCTTACTTCACTGGCCCAACTTAAATACCTTTTGGATTAAAGACAACACATAATTCGTCTTGTGGTTAGGATTTATCTTCAAGCATAGGTCCTTAGGCTACCCAACTTAAGGACAGGGCTATATTTTTGTGCTGCAAGGCTCCTTTCTTCCCGTCTTTCCGACTTCCTTTCAGTGCATGTTTGGAAGGTCACTGAATTCGAGATTGGAAGGACCTTTAGACCATTCTGGGAGGCGTAAGTTGAGTTTTAGCCAAGCAGATCCCATGGTTGACCAACCACCACCACCGAACTAGTAGGGGCTGATTCAGAGGTAGTTGGACCAATTGTAGCAGATGCAAGAGTGGTTCGAGCATATGAATGGTCAGGGTGCTCGACCCTTAAAGGATTTCTATGATCTTTCAAACTATGGGGATTGTCCCAATTTATGATCCTCATAGGAGATGTAGAAATCAAGCCCCAGGCACTAAGCCTGATCAAACACTTTCATGGGCTTGGCTCTGAGAACCCATTCCAGCACTTGGAGGATTTAACCACTTTGGTTCAAACCACCAAGTCACAGAATGTGAATGAACAACAAATGATCATAAGGCTTTTCCCCACTCTCTCAGGGATAAGGCCGCACATTGGTACCAGACTATTCGAAGGCCAATTGTTGGACTAATCTTAATTCATCCTTACTGAAGAAATTCTTCCTAGTCAAACATACTAATTCTCTGCGACAGCTAATTACCACTTTCGTCTAGCGGCTGGGGGGAACAGCTTCGTGGTGCCTAGGAGTGACTCCAAGACCTATTGCAGAAGTGTCCACACTACAAGGTGCCTAAATGGCAACTTGTGTAGATATTCTATCACGGTTGATAGAGCAACTCTGTAATCATGTGGATGCTTTCTGCAGAGGCAATTTCCTTGATAAGGATGCAGATAATGCATACGACTTGTTCGAGGAAATAAACGAGAACTCAATAAACCACGCCTCATGGAGACCTTTAACCGATCCCAGTAGCCCAAGTTAAATGCTAATGAGGTTAGACACTTTCATTCATTTGACATGGAATTGATTTGTAACAAATTAGATAAGATGGACCTGGTTGAAAAGAAGATGGAAGAGTGGATGGTAGGAAACTCTAGCAGTTCTAGATCCACTCAACCCCAGAGCTCAAGATTCCATTCTTCACAAGCTCCTATGGGATGGGAGTTTGTGAATCGACTCAAGTCGACTTAGGTTGTGAGAGAACATTTCTCGGAATCTTATAGGTTCCAAACTAAGGCCTTTGATCCCAATTGTTGTATTCCTTCCTGCCTTCCTCACCTTATGAGGATGTCCATGTTGTATAGGAGAATTCTAGGTCCAACTTGTATTCAAACACCTACAACTCGGGTTGGAGGAACCACCTTAACTTCTCTTGGAAAATGAGGGGCAACAGACCCAGATGAGACCCAGCAATTATGCACCTCAAAGACCTATGGGTCATGGTCATATATACACCCAGCTGCCCCCAAGATAAGCCAATCAACCAGCTTGGAATGCCCAACAACCTGTAGGGCAGGCTAATTTGAACCGACAAATAATGGAGATGCAAGGATCAATGATCCAGCTTATGCAATAGATGAAAACCTTGCTGGAAAACTTGCAATCCGAGCTTGTTGCTAATACCCAACAACCCAAATCTCTACCATCTCAACTCATACCCAACCCTCGAAATTTACAAAATCAGGGCAATAGGGCCCAAGGGTATGGGAATCAGAGGGCCCAAGGGTATGGGAATCACATGTCAGGTGATTGAGCAGGGTCCTTCTTCTACTCTTGGTTATCTAGCTAACCAAGCCCCTCTGATCTTTCCTAACCCTCCCCATGACCCGAACTCGTATGCTTCTGCAAATTCTATTAGCTTGAGGAGTAGAAAGCAAACCTGGGACCCTAAACTAGCCTCTTACAGTAAACCAAATCCTGGTAAGCCTGAGGAAGAAATGGAGAAAACCAAAGAAAAGAATAAGGCTCAGGAACCTGACACAGATGACACTACCCATATTCCATTTCTTGGTGCCTTACTAAAATCTAGGAAGAAGAAAACTATAGACAACAATGAGAAGCTTCTGAGTATTTTTAAAAGTGTAGAAATCAATATCCCACTCCTTGACGCCAATAAGCATATCCCGATGTATGCAAAGTTTTTGAAAGATTTATGTACTCAAAAGCGTAAGATGAAGGAACCTACCCCAAGGAAGGTATACTCTCTGAGCAGGCTAGTTCTGTTATCCTGCATCACCTTCCTTAGAAAAAGAGAGATCTAGGTGCCCCATTGATTTCATGTGTTATCGGGGATTACACTTTTGATCGGACACTGCTGGACCTAAGTGCATCTATTAACTTAATCCCAACTTCCCTTTATGAAAAGTTCAAGTTAGGTCAACTTAGGCCAACCTCAGTAATGCTACAGTTAACAGATTGTTCGGTCACACCCCAAAAGATATTATTGAGGATGTTATTGTCAAGGTCAAGGATTTCTATTTTCTTGTAGATTTCTTAGTCCTTGCAATGGATGTACCTGAAGACCTAAGGAACATGCCCATCATCCTAGGGTGTCCATTCTTGTTTACCGCTAAGGCCAATATAAACTGTGAAAGTGGTAGCATGAAGATCACCTTTGGAGATAGGAAGCTTAAACATGATATTTTTAAGGCAATTAATAAATTCAAAGATTACGGATTTATTGAGGAACTTGAGGATATAGATTTTAATGTGGAAACTTGTATAGCAATTGATGTTCTCAAGGATTCCGCTAGCATAGATGAGCCTAACCTACAACCCTCCATGGCAAACCCCCACACCCTGAAGAGGTTGTTGATTTTATTCATTCCGAACCTCTTCCTCTAGATAGTCCTAATAAGCCTTCATTAGGAGCTTTCCTACCCTCTATATTGAACCCGCCCCAGCTTGAACCAAAACCATTGCCTGAAACTTTGAAGTATGAGTTTTTGGGACTCAAAAAGATGCTTTCTGTGATTATTGGTGCTAAATTGTCTACGGAGCAAGAATTGAAATTGATTAGGGTCCTTAAAACAAATAAAGAGGCAATTGGTTGGACCATCCACGACCTTAAAGGGATCGAGCCATCTTATTGTAATCATCGCATTTATATGGAAGATGGATCTCACCCTTCTCACAAGATGCAAAGGAGATTAAACCCGAATATGCGAGAAGTGGTAAAAAGGAAATCATTAGGTGGCTCGATGTAGGAATAATTTACCTAATCTTCGATAGTCCCTAGGTTAACCCTGTGTAGATTGTTCCCAAGAAGGTGGGAATAATTATGGTGACCAACAAGAAAGGGGAATCCATTATGACTTGTTCAGCTTTCTCTTGGAGAGTTTGTATTGATTATAGGAAGCTGAACACTGCCACTAAAAAGGATCATTTCATTCTACCCCTCATCGACCAAATTTTTGAAGAGTTAATAGGGCAAAAGTACTTTTGTTTCCTCAACAGTTATTTGGAATATAACCAAGTCGTTGTCCATCTAGAAGACAAGGAAAAGACAACTTTCGCTTGTCCCTACAAAACCTTTGCATTCTGTAGGATGCCTTTTAGGCCTTGCAATGCACCCGTAACTTTTAAAAGGTGCATGCTAGCCATCTTCTCTGACATGGCGGGAGGTTGTCTTGAGGTGTTCATGGATTATTTCTCCATTTTCAGAGATTCTTTCGAGCCCTTCTTGGCAAACTTAGATTTAATCCTTAAGAGATGCATTTAAACTCGGTTGGTCCTCAGCTGGGAAAAGAGTCACTTCATGACACAAGAAGGCATTGTCTTAGGTCATGTGGTTTCTAGTTGAGGCATAGAAGTGGATAAAGCTAAGGTTGGTACTATCTCTAAACTTTCATTGCCCACATCTGTTAAATAAATTTGTTCGTTTCTTAGTCATGTGGGTTTTTATCGGAGGTTCATAAGGACTTCTCAAAGGTTGCCCTGCCCTTGAGCAATCTTTTGGCCAAAGATAAGCCATTTGAGTTTGATGAATCATACCGCAAGGCATTTGATTTATTAGAAGCGGTAGTTACTTGTGCCCCAGTGTTGCAATCACCGATCTGGACATCCCCATTTGAGATTATGGCTGACTCTTCGGATTATACGGTCGGGGCTATCTTGGGTCAGAAAATATATAAGAAGTCCTCTGGTATCTACTATGCTAGCAAAACTCTGGACAAGGCCCAAAAAGGAATTTCTAGCTATAGTTTTTGCTCTTGAAAAGTTTAGGGCTTATTTGTTAGGGTCTCGTATCATAATCTATACCGACTAGCAACCTTAAGACATCTCTTGGACAAGAAGGATGCTAAGCGTTGTCTCATTCGTTGGATTCTTTTACTTCAAAAATTCAAACTTGAGATTAAAGACAGAGACAACACATAGAACGTAGTGGTGGATCATCTTTCAAGAATCCTAACTGACTATCTTCATCTGGATATTCTGATTTCTAATACTTTTCCAGATGAGACTATCCTTGCAGTCTCAAGTGTCCAAACCCCTTAGTTTGCGAATATTATCAACTATTTGGCTATTGGTTAGGTCCCCCAAGACTGGACCAAGCAACAACGGAATAGACTTATATCTGAGGCCAAATGTTATTTTTGAGATGATCCCAAGTTATATCGCATCAGCGTTGACCAGATTATTCACTGGTGTGTTCCAGAAAATGAAGTCCAGAGCATACTTAAGTTCTGTCATGCATTTGTGTGTGGTGGACATTTCTTTGGAAAGAATATGGCTGCGAAAATTATGCATTTAGGTTTTATTGGCCATCTTTGTTTAAAGATGCCCAGCGATTCTTGAGGTCGTGGTCCAATGCCAGGCAGTTGGGAGCATAGCTAAGAGGGACATGATGCCCCTATACCCAATCCTTCCCATTAAAATCTTCGACGTTTGGGACATTGACTTTATGGGATCCTTCCTCCCTTCATTTAGACACTACTATATTTTGGTTGTTGTCGGCTACATCTCCAAATAGATCGAGGCTCTTTCCACCCGAACCAAAGACCACAAGGTGGTCATCAACTTTGTAAAGAAGATTATCTTTAGTCGATTTGAGATCCTATTAATCACTCTGAAACGGGTTTTAAAATCATCGCATTGTAGTACAGTTCGAATCAGTGCAAAAAACATATAAGATTTGTAACTCGAATGAAATCTGAGGTCATTCACTGGGAGCAAGTGGCAAATATGAATCTTAAGACCACAATATATAAGTAAAAGCTTAATGCAGAATGATATAAGAAATCAATGATCAATGTGCAAAATGAAGAGGGTAAAATGGTGATTTAAATCACCAATTACCTTTATACAGTAATAGCAAGTAGAAGCATAATATCAATCGAGCTAATATAGCTTTAGAAACTCAAATCAGACGTCTGAAGATAGGATCAGACGTCTTAAACGTCTGATGCTACAGTGCTTTTCAAGAGACTCAAGGGTCTCTTCTTCCTTTCTCTGCTTCTGCCTTCGGTTCTCTTCTTTCTCTGCTCTGTCTTCTTCTTTACAACTCTTCTTAAGCCTTTCTTCTCCTCATGACTAAGTGTCGCACAGGTGCTAGTGAGAGCAAAACCCCATGCCCTTGTGGTCTCTCTCTCTCTTTCTCTCTCTAGGTTCCCCTCTCCCAGAGCCTTACACAGTAACAGGTAATCAGGTAAACGGGGACATGCGTACCCGGGACTAGGGCTGCGGGCGTGGGTCGCAGCCAAGGTGTGAGTATAGGTTAGGCAGGTCGAGTGAGTGTGGGTGAGCGGGGACCTCACCCCCAGTGACTTGAGGTGAATAGCTGCTATCACTTTTTTTCTCTTATACTGCTTCAGTTGCTTTGTCGTTTCCGATATGGGACTAAATGTCCCTGCTTAGCTGCAGTCAGTAGCTTCGATTGAGGTCAAGGAAGCAATCAATGCTCCCAATTGACCTACTGCGTGTGTTGCTGAGAAGGTTCCATAGGACCTGGGATCGAAATCAGGAGCTGTGAGACCTGAAGAGAGCTTCAAGCTTCCTTCGAAGCTCTGTGGAAATTGCGGATGAAGACCTGATACTTGAAATCAGAATATGGCTTCTCAGCCTCGTCAAAACAATTCAGGAAGTATCGTTGGACGTCGTGGAGTGCAAGGTGGTGTGCTATGGGCATGTGTGAGGAGGTCTGACAACCTCGAGAAGGGTGGCCGGAGGTGGGTCTGTTCGGTAGAAGATTTGGAGGGGCAATCAACCTAAATAGGCTAGGGCTTTTGCTCCTAGGGTCGAGGCAGAGGTGTAGGGATGAACGACGAGGGGTTTGGTGGTGTGTGGAGCGAGATGTGCCTCGTTGGAGGAGTGGCCAGATGCGGAAGGGATGATGGTGAACGGGTGGTAGCGTGGTCGAAACTGAGTATGGTTGGGGTGAAAATGAAGTAGAGGAGTTAGGGGACTTGTCTAGGTAGTTGGCAGACGACGGGGAGTCGAGGCGACGCCAATTGCGGTATGGTTGGCGTTCGGGAAGAAAGTGCTCCGGTGAGTAGGAATCGGCGAGGAAGACGGAGGATGGGGCATCGACGGGTACAGCACGATGCGGAAGAGAGCGAGGAAGATAAATCCACCACTGGTATTGCGTGCGAACAAAGCATAGAGTCGAAGGAGCTCTCCGGATGTCAAGGAGCTTTGGCCAGATAAGGAGGGATGAATCAAGGGTAACTCCGATCTAATTCGAGCATGAGAACGGTCTACGCTGGGGAGTCTTATATAGGCCGTTAGAGGGTGATTAAAGCTTGGGAAGCAAGCTTCCTAAGCTTGGAAGGCCATCATAGTTGGAAACGCAACTCTTTGAAGAATTCTCATGAGGATTTGGGCGATTTCTGGGACTTCGGATCTGGTTAAAAAGGAAGTTAGTTTCTTGACGAATTCCCTTTTCAAATCTAAAAAGGATTCGTCAAAAAATCAAAGAGATCTTGCCAAATGAAGCTCGTCAGAGTTGTAGGAATAGGATTTTGGTGTGGCGGGGGCCTTTTTGTGAAGAAGAAAAAGAAGTTGGGGGCCTTTATGTAAAAAATTCAAAAGCTGAGGTGCCATGTGAGATAAAGAAAATCAGACTTGGATGAAAGTGCAAACTAGGTTGAAACAATCTCAGATTGGGCCCAAATTTTGGTACAAACCTAATTTGGCCCTAAGGAATCCAATGGTGAAATTGGATTTTGGTTTTGACCTAGTTTGACTGGGTAATTTATGAAAAAACCAAATTAGGGCAAATGTCTATCTAAGATTCTATTTTAGGTCAAAGTGGGTTCTGATGGTCAATTTGAAGATGCCAAACCATAGAGAATATTTTTATATGATTTTTAGAGAGTTTAGATGAATTTTTTCCTGACTAGAACCTCAGTTAATTAAGAAGGTCTATTTTTAGGATTTTAGATGTCCATTAATTCCCGTAACACGTGAAAACCTGTTTCGTTCTATATGAACCCTCTTAATAGACTATAAGCACATTTAACCTTTAATTAACCCTTGAGAAAACCCGTGGTTATTTTGTTTCTGTGACAGAATGGTAAATTTGCATAAATAACCCTGTATTCTTATTTTCTTCTCAAATGAATGATTTGTGCCCTTAAGTCCTTCTGATGGATATGTAGGAGCTTTTATTCACTTAATCTGATCAAACTGAGTTAGTTATAGCTCATGATGGTGTTCCCATCATACCCTCATGCCTAGCTCTTGCTAGTCTCTTAGCAAAACCGTCTAAATCGAACCAGTTATCTAGGTTGGATGTAACCGTCAGGATACCCTACTAAGCCGCATCTCTAGGAATCAGATCTTAATACTAACAATAGGCCTAAAGGTACTTAAGTACCAGCCCAGATCCAAACCTGACAAGCATTCGCCTCAGTCTTCCGTGAAGGTTTCTAAGGCCCTCAGGAACTATCTTAAGGTTCGTTGGACCCAGTGGTTAAAGCACTCATGCTTGAAACATGGTTAGTCCAGTTCAGTTTGCTAATTCATTTTTGTAAAAGAGAGATTAGAAGGAAATTTTCATTTGTGGACAGCTCTCTCTCTTTTCTTTTCATTATATTTTTCCTTAGATCCATCCTTGGATTGGCCCTAAACACGATCTGTATCGGATTCCTTGTCCCACCATCAATCCTCGTAGGGTCCCTAGTAATCGATGCTTCGAGATAGCACCGCCCATGGTAACCTCCAGAACCCTAGCTTTCGACACTTCGGGATAGTGTCGCCCATGGCACTCTGTAGCTAAATCTAGACCCTGGCAATCAAGATTTTGGGATAATCCTGTCCATGGCATCTGAACCAACGCATGGTGCTTACATGCCCCCATTAGGATATTTAGATATCCTAGGAGACAAGTACCGAGGAGACGATATGTTATTACACATCTTTGAGGGGAATTTCCCGCCTCTCCGAGTTGGGAACTCGTCTAAATCAACTTGTGTTTTCGGGCCACTCTTAATCTAGATCTTAGAACCATTTTCAGAATAAATGCCCTTTGGTTATGATTTCAACTTTAGAGCACACTGAACCAGACTGTGTGATTTGGGGTGCTTAAGTTACTAAGTCCCACAAACCAGAGGTTAGTTAATGGGGTCGAATATTCCCTAATCCTTAGACCTAATACACAAGCATTGCATTTTCCTCAACATCTTAAGGATTAATCTGAATCATGACAAGTACATGAATGTTTAAATCGAAATCGATCCAAGAGGCCTAAGGTTGGTATTCGCTACTAATCCCTTAAGTTTTAGCCTTTCAGGACTTAATTCATCATTCGATCCAACCTAGAAGGTGGGTAGGTTCCAAATTGTTTCTAAAGGACTCAATTTTCTTTTCTTTTTCTTTGTGCTCCTTTCTTTTCAATTTTCTCTCAAAAAGGCTCATCTTTTTCCTCAAACTCCGCTTTTTTTTTCAAATTTTTTCATTTTTCTGGTTTTTTTGGAATATGTAATTTTCTTGATGAAACCCTTTCTTGTGAAGTGATTCTCACAGTGTTTTGCTCTTTAATACCCCCCACGCCTACTATTTGCAATGTCATTGTAAATTAGGTGGGTTTGAATTCAGCTTAGATCGTACATTAGAACAAGTTTAGGTGGGTGGACGGGTCGGGATGACTGTTGTGGATGATTTCAAGCTCTAGTACGGGTGCCAAAGGTTGAGTCTGCTGTTCTAATGGACGAACCCTAAAGTGCAATATGAGTTCAGCGCGAGATATGTCAAAAAGGGTTTCGGATTTTTTCAAAAAGATGATGGGTTGCCTCCTGTTAAGCGCTGAGTTTAATGCCATCAGCTGGGTGCAATGAGCTCAGGGAGATGTGATTGACTGTATAAATGATCTGAGAATATATGATCGTGACATATGAGAATTGGATGGCCATAGATAAGTATCAAATCAGGGTGAAGAGTCAATCCAGAATGTCTCAGATATAAGTCAGGCTGATTCATTTCTGGATGATCTTTCTTGAGTTTCTGTGGAGGAAATAGTTGGAAGGTATAGTGATCATGGGATTCTATAGTAGGATTATGGTGATTCCAAGGCTCAATAGAAATGGGTCTAGTTAGTGTATCCTAGATGTGTGGTTCCTCTCATGCTCTATGACCTAATAAATCAATCCTCAGTGACTCAATGTGATTGTCTTCTATCGAATGTGAGATTGTCTGCTCAAGAAATGACTCAAAACTCGGGTCTTCCAGTGAATCTTTACTATAATTCTCCTCCCAGTCAAACGTGAATGTTTGAAGAGTGCCTCTTGGATTATGTAGCTCAAATTCTGTAAAGGATTCATATTCCGAGTGGAGGCCACTCTTAGTATTGGCCAAACTTAATTCTAGGAGATCCTCAAAATGAAATGTTTCCATATCCATGGACTCTGAATCTGGTTTGTCACCATGTTTCTCGATATTACTAGGTATATCCTCAAGTTCAAAGGTGAAAGCCTCCACTGTACTTATGTTATTATGCTCAAAGCCTCCACTGTACTTATGTCATTATGCTCTACTAGATCATCATCTAGGATGTGAAAGGTTTCCAATTCAGGTTCTAGGTTTTCTACTAAGGATATGGTCATGAGATCTTGTATAAAACCTAGTTGTTCTGTCAAAGCATTTTCCTTTTGTTGCCTCAAAAATATTAATCTCAGCATGTTGATCTCCTGATGCAATTGTCATATGCCCTGATTCACAATTGATTATGGCTCTTACAGTGGCCAGGAATGGTCTTCCAAAAATCACGAGCATATCTTGTATCTATTGTGGTGTCTCCATGTCAAGAATTAGGAAATCTGCTAGGTAGCTAAAATCTTTAACTTTAATTTCCACATCCTCTACCTTCCCAATTGGTGTGATCAGGGTTTAGTCAGCTAGTTGCAAAGTGACATGAGTGGGTTTTAGTTGTCCGATCTATAATTTTTCAAATAGGGTGGTAGGGATGAGGTTAACTGAAGTGCCCAGGTCTAGTACAGCTCTCTTGAAGTTTATCACCGATATTGCAAGGAATTAGCAAGGTGCCTGGATCAGATTTCTTAGGAGGTAGACTGTTTTGGATTATGGCACCTGTATTTTTAGATAGCACTATCTTTCCTACTGTTTGTTCTTCCATATCCTTTCTGGGTAAGTCAGGTGAGGTTGGGTTGAGAGTGAGGATATCAAGTAGTGGAATCGTGACTTGTGCATTCCTCAAAGGTCCCGTTATATCACTTTCTGACAATCCTTTAGTGTGGAGGTCAGATATGACCTGGGATAGGGGAATAGATTGGCTATCTTTAGGGATGGGTTTCTGTTCTTTCATAACATTGATCATAGCACAATCATGGTTTGGAGGTGGATGGGGAAAAGTCAGACCTTGCTGTTGATGTGGGAGTGGGCTTGGGTAAGTCATGGTGTGTTTTGGTTCAGCTGAGGTGGATGGAGAAAACACGTAGGTATGAGTTGCTGGACCAGGTGGGGTATAGCATGTTTGACCTTGGATTTTGTTTACAACGTGTTTTTGGGTCAACATGTTGCTAGGATTTGGCAGGAGTTGGGAAGGAAGTGTGCCGGGCTGGCGAGAACTTGCCAGCTGGGTCATTTGATTGCTGAGATCAATGATTTCTTCTTGTGCTATTTTTGCATGTCAACCAAGGTTTGAAGAATCAAAGATGTCTGATCTTCCTTAGGTGGTCCAGATTGGAAATTTTGAGTGGGCCTTGGTGGGTGGTCTAATAGGGGTGCGGAGCCTGTGGTCGGGGTTGAAATTAAGGTCTTGGATTCAGGTTATTTCTCGACCATGAAAAGTTAGGATGATTACGCCATCCAGAGTTGTAAGTGTTGGAGAATGGATTGTTCTGGATGGCATGGAGATCCTCCCAGGTCAAAAGGGCTCCGAGATAATCAGGGTACGAGGGTTCAGAGTTCCCCCAACTGTAGTGGGTTGATCGGAGTTGTATCCGAAGCAAAAATCAAATGAGGGTGGATATGCATCCATCCCCAGGGAGTGGTAGATGTTATGCGTAGCCTCCCTTCCCATGGGCGGGTGCGCATATGTGCTTTGAGGTGCAGAGGTGGATTTGTGTAGATGACTAGTGATGTTGTCCACGTTCTTTCGATAATGGAGACCTTATCCAATTGACTGGCTGCCTACCAATTCTAGATTAATGGATGTGAAAAGGCCTCAGGATTCGTGTACCCCTCGATTGTTTGTCAATGCGTAGGTGAGCGTCTGGTCGTACGCACCCAGTGACTCATTGTTTAGGGAGTTCTCGCACATGTTTTCAAGAATCTCCTAGATCGTGTACTCATGTTGACCCATGATGCTACCACCACAAGTTGCATTGACAAATAGCTTGATGTCATCACAGAGTCCATGGTGAAAGGATTGAACTTGTTCCCACTTTGAAACTCCGTGATGGGGGCACATACGCATGAGATCCAGAAAGCGATCCTATGCCTCATATAGAGATTCTCCTGCTCCTTGGGAGAAGTGCGTGATTTGGTGCCGCATTGTGTTTGTACGACCAATGGGGTAGAATTTTTGCAGGAAAGTGGTATGAAGTTCTCCCCATGTGTTGATCGTGTGTGGTTGAGTTTGAAACCAGTGGGCGGCTTTGTTGGCTAGAGAGAATGAGAAGAGTTTCAAGAGTAGTCCGTCCCGATTCTGCACATCTGCCCCAAAAGTGTGGACCAGATGTTTTAGATTTTTGATGTGCTGGAAAGGATCCTCGGAGTTCAAACCATGAAATTTTGGGGTCCCATGAAGCACGCTAGGCTTGAGACCCACCTCAGGTCCTCCTGCGGGAATGTTGATTCAGGGTTCAATCTTCACCATTGTGGGACTATAGTGATCTCGCATTTGAGGACACGGCGGTGGGTTGATGATGGCATTGATTCGATTTTGGAAATCATGGAATTGTTGCTCAAGGTTAGGTTGATCTTCTCGGGGATCCATGATTGATAAGTGGGAAGTAGGTTTTGAATCATAAGATATGTCAATGTGGTTGGGTTGCTGCACAAACACGGAGGTCGAGGCCTGGCCTTGACGAGAGTGAATGACTAATGGAGGCCTCAAGGGTGGTCTTACGGACCTCCTCCTAAACATGCACTGATGGAGTAGATGAGGGATAGCAGGTGATGGACCCAACCAAGACACCCAAAAATTTTGGATGACTATAGAGGTTCGGGGCGGCTAATACCCCTAAGTCAAAAAGTCGTCCACTTGAGAATTACCTTGGCAACCAGGAAGGGAAAGTCCCGTAAAGACCCCACACGGTAGAGCACCCCCACGAGTTACGGGATTTCCCCCACCCGACCTTCCTTGTCATTGAGGGTCCAGGTAGACCAGAATGGTGACTTAACCTCTTAAGTCTACCAATTTTAAGTTAAGAGCAAAGGTGCTTATGATTTCACTTGAATTTTAAGATGTTTTTGTGCAAGGTGACCTAATTTGAAGATTGGTTAACCCAACAAGGTGAGTCAACTTCACCTGTTTGTCCTTTGAGATTATTAGGTCCCACTTTTAGGATTCAAGTGAGATTTAGAGCCTGATTTGAGGGTTTGCTTGAATAGATCAATTCAACCAAGGCTCAGGCACACACTATTTGGGAAGGTTAATTCTTGATTAAAGCGTGTCTCTAAAACACTAAATTGGAAACCCTAATTGGCTCTGATTGGTCCAAATAAACTTTGTCCAAATGTGGTACCTAGGGCTCAAGCAAGAAGGTGATAGCCCTAGATACCTTAAACCCTAAGTAGGTGCACAAATCAGGGTTTGGATGTTCTCTAAACATAATGTATCAAATCAGGCAACTTGATGATTAATCTAAGAATAGAATGCAAGTTGAACCTAATTGATTTGTTTTTTCTTTTAGCTTTTTCAGAATTAGGGGCTTAAGGGAAATTAGATGGAGTTCACCTACCCCTGCCGTGTTTTGATGTGCAGCTGGTCTTCTTCCAATGTATCCCCTTTCACAAATCATAGTAAAAAAAGATAGAGCAAGTTAGTATCAAATCAGATATTGTAATCAAGAGATCAAAATTGCATGTTGCTCCCCGACAACGATGCCAAAATGTTAATTGCTCTGAAACGGGTTTTAAAATCGTCATGTTATAGTACAGTTCGAATCAGTGCAAAAAATAGATAAGATTTGTAACTCGAATGAAATCCGAGGACGTTCGCTGGGAGCAAGTGGCAAATATGAATCTCAAGACCACAATATATAAGTAAAACCTTAATGTATAAGGATATAAGAAATCAATTATCAATGTCCAAAATGAAGAGGGTAAAATGGTGATTTAAATCACCAATTACCCTTATACAGTAATAGCAAGTAGAAGCACAATATCAATCGAGCTAATATAGCTTTAGAAACTCAAATCAAACGTCTGAAGATAAGATCAAACGTCTTAAACGTCTAATGCTACAGTGTTTTTCAAGAGACTCAAGTGTCTCTCTTCTTCCTTTCTCTACTTTTGCCTTTGGTTCTCTTCTTCTTTCTCTACTCTGTCTTCTTCTTCTTTACAACTCTTCTTCAGCCTTTCTTCTCCTCACGACTAAGTGTTGCACAGGTGCCAATGAGAGCAAAACCCCCTGCCCCCATGCTCTCTCTCTCTTTCTCTCTCTGGGTTCCCCTCTCCTAGAGCCTTGCACAGTAACAGGTAATCGGGTAAATGGGGATCCACTTACCTGAGACCAGGGCTGCGGGTGTGGGTTGCAGCCAAGGTGTGAGTACAGGTTAGGCAGGTCGGGTGAGTGCGGGTAAGCAGGGACCTCACCCCCAATGACTTGAGGCGAACAACTGCTATCACTTTTTTCTCTTATACCGCTTCAGTTGCTCTGCCGTTTCCGATATGGGACTAAATGTCTCTGCTTTGTTCGTGCACTGGTAGCTGCAGTTAGTAGCTTTGATTGAGGTTAGGGAAGCAGTCAATGCTCCCAATTGACCTATTGCGTGTGTTGCTGAGAAGGTTCCGTAGCACCTGAGACCGAAATCTAGAGCTGCGAGACCTGAAGAGAGCTTCAAGCTTCCCTTGAAGCCTGCAGCAATGGCAGATGAAGACCTAATACCTGAAATCAAAAATGTCCTCTCAACCTCGTCAAAACAATTCAGAAAGTATCGCTGGACGTCGTGGAGTGCAATAGTGGCGGTGGTGTGCTGTGTGCATGTGTGAGGAGGTCTGATGACCTCGAGAAGGGTGGTCGGAGGTGGGTCTGTTCGGCGGAGGATTTGGAGGGGCAATTGACCTAACTAGGTTGGAGCTTTTGCTCTTGGGGTTAAGGCGAAGGTGTAGGGATGAACGGCGAGGGGTTTGGTGGTGTGTGGAGTGAGATGTGCCTCGCCAGAGGAGTGGCCAGACACCGAAGGGATGATGGTGAACGAGTGGTAGCGTGGTCAAAACTGAGTGTGGTTGGGGTGAAAATGAAGTAAAGGAGTTAGGGGACTTATCTAGGTAGTTGGCAGATGACAGGGAGTCGAGGCGGTGCCGATTGCAGTTGGTCAATGTCGAGGAAGAAAGTGCTCCGGTGAGTAGGAATCGGCGAGGAAGATGGAGGACGGGGCGTCGGCGGGTACAGCATGACGTGGAAGAGAGCGAAAAAGATAAATCTGCCGCTGGTATTGTGCATAGACGAAGGATGGATTCAGAGGAGCTCACCGAAGGTCGAGGAGCTTCGACTGGATGAGGAGAGACAAATCAAGGGTAGCTCCAGTTGAATTTGAGCGTGAGGAGAACAGTCTGCCTTGGAAAGTCTTATATAGGTCGTTAGAGGGTGATTAGAGCTTGGGAAGCAAGCTTCCAAAGCTTGGAAGGCCCCCGGAGTTGGAAACCTAACTCTTTGAAGGATTCACATGAGGATTTGGGCGATTTATGGGACTTCGGATCTGGCTAAAAAGGAAGTTAGTTTCTTGACGAATTCCCCTTTCAAATTGAAAAGGATTCATCAAGAAATCAAGGAGATCTTGCCAAATGAAGCTTGCTAGAGTTGTAGGAATAGGATTTTGGTGTGGCGGGGGTCTTTCTGTGAAGAAGACAAAGAAGTTGGGCGCCTTTTTGTAAGAAATTCAAAAGTTGAGGGGTCATGTGAGATATAGAAAATCAGACTTGGATCAAAGTGCAAACTAGATCAAAATAATCTCAGATTGGGCCCAAATTTTGGTAAAAGCCTAATTTGGACCTAATAAATCTAATGGTGAAGTTGGATTTTTGTTTTGACCTAGTTTGACTGGATAATTTATGCAAAAACCCAAATTAGGGCAAATATCTGTCTAAGATTCTATTTTAGGTCAAAGCAGGCTTTGATGGTCAATTTAAAGATGCCAAACTACAAAGAATATTTTTCTATGATTTTTAGAGGGTTTAGGTGAATTTTATCCTGACCGAAACCTCAGTTAATTAAGCGGGTCTATTTTTAGGGTTTTAGATGTCCATTAATTCCTGTAACTCGTGAAAACTCGTTTCGTTCTATATGAACCCTCTTAATAGACTCTAAAGCACATTTGACCTTTATTTAACCCCTAAGAAAACCTGTGGTTATTTTTTTTCTGTGATAGAATGGTAAATTTGCAGAAATAACCCTGTATTCTTATTTTCTTCTCAAATAAATGATTTGTGCCCTTAAGACCTTCTGATGGATATGTAGGAGCTTTTATTCACTTAATCAGATTAAACCGAGCTAGTTATGGCTCATGATGATGTTCTCATAAGATCCTTAGGGCCATCATCAACAATGGTGGGACTCGCTTCACCAATGCCTAATTTAGGAATTTTCTGGCTAAATACAGGGTGAGTCATCGGATTTCTACACCTTACCACACCCAGACGAATGGATAAGCCGAGGTCTCTAATAAAGAGATCAAGAATATTCTTCAAAAAATGATTAGGCCCGATAGAAAAGGTAGGACTCAAAAGCTTGATGATCTCTTTGGGCCTACCATACTGCGTATAAGATGCCTATAGGCTTGTCTTCATTTCATTTGGTGTTTGGTAAGACGTGCCATTTGTCTGTTGAAATTAAACATAGGGCATTCTGGGCAATTAAAAAATATAATTTCGACCAAGACTTAGTCGAAAAAATCAGGAAACTCCAACTATTTGAGTTGGATGAGATTAGAAATGATGCATACAAAAATGCTAAGATCTACAAGGGTAGGACTATAGCTCTTTATGACCAAATGATTTCCCGTAAGAGCTTTAAGCTGAACCAGAAGCTCAGGCATTTTGATTCTTGACTTAAGCTCTTTCCCGGCAAGCTTAGGCCTAAGCAGAATGGATCGTTTGTTATTGATCAAAATTTTCCTAATAGAGTCATTGAGATTTTTGACTCAAAGATGGGTAACTCTTTTAGGGTCAACAAACAACATCTCAAACCTTATGTTGACCGTGTTAAACCTAAACCAGCCTTAGATCAGGTTGCACTTACCTTACTCTAACTTCTTTGGTTTGACTGTGCCTAACTAATGACACTAAACTCAACATCTTGTACAGTGCTGACCAGATTTCAACTGAAGTTAGGTACTATCTTCTCTATTATACCCTTTTTATGCCTTTATTTACAATGTGAATATTACATAAGTTAGGCATGGGGGGGTGGATTCATTTCATTCCTGAATTATTTGTCGTTAGCTATGTAAAATATTAGCTATCTATTTATAAAAAAGAAAAAAAAAAGAGAAAAAGAAAGAAAGAAAGAAGTTTTTTTGAGAATTTAAGCTAGAAAAGATCAATTATTCTCAATTTTGAGGATTCACCAACTTTAGGAAATGTGGAAGAAAGTTTTTCCACCTAGATTCTTTAGGTCCTTACAGACTTAATCTCTTGAGTGTTTACATAAATGTGGATTTATTTTCCCAAGACTTTGAATGGAGTTTGAAAAAGCTAGAAGTATTAAGTCAAAGGAGTGATTAGTTAATGACTTTTCGCTTCACCATGTGGTTTGGATAGTCTTGGAGTTTCAAGCATCTTCACTTGCACATTGCACTGACTCATCTTTTGGGTGATTTTGTTGAGTCCTTAGTGGTCAATAAGATTTAGTCTTAGGCTTGCAGACCTAAATGACTTTACTGTGCTTTTAGCTCTTAGGGTTCCTGTTTGTAGGGGAAAGCATTTAGAAGAGATGAAGGAGAGCCACTCACATAGAAGAATGGGTTGGAGAAAAAAAATATATTTAACTAAAAAAATTAGAAGAAAAAAAATATATATGCAGAAAAAAAAGAAAATATATTCTATCAAATAAAAGCATCTCACTACATATGGATGCTATGCCTTTCCATCTCCGAATAAAAATATCTCGCTAGAAATGGGTGTTTATTCTATAAAAAAAAAGAGGAAAAAAATACGAAGAAAAAAATTAGGAATAAAAGACCAATGAGTCTAGCTAAGGAGATATACACCTAGTGTGTTGACCTCAGAGTAGAAAAGTGGTGAGGAGAAAGCTGCTAAATTTTAGTATGGCATAACCGAAGAGTATAGAAATATTCTAAGTTTTATTAAATTCTAGGAATCAACTTAGTTGCCTATCTGATGAGTCACATAATAATCACACACAAGATACTGGTTTCTCATATTCAATTCAAACTTTGGGTGGGTCACTTAGTCAGAGAAAGTTGCTTTGGCGAGCCTAGTCTAAAGACTAATAGGACTTCTGATTTGATTTGGGAGGTCTGGATTTGAGTCGGTGCTCGAGAACTGTTGAGTCTTTGTCATTAAGGATTTGTTTACAATTTCCCCTTGTTGGTGAAAAGTTCGATTGATGCCTTTGGTCCGAAGTTAGCTTAATTCTTTAATGATTGCGTAGAATGTTTTTCTTTCAAGAAAATAGAATAAAAGCCCACGCTCTTGCTTTTCACATTTGCCATAGGCTTTTCATATTTCAGTTTTGCTAGGGACTAGTAAAAGATAGGTATAGGGGTGTGATAAGTAACATTATTTCATGTAAAAATGCCTACTATGTGGGTTCCGTAGCAACTTAGGTGCATCTAGATTTGTAAGTATTGCATTAATAGTGTAATCGTGCATCTAGAAGGATTTGTATAAATTTATACTAATTTACACATCTTAATGGCCAAGGGATAGGGCGACACAAATTCAGGCTTCAAACGACGAATCAAACCATATGAATGGGCTTAGAGCGACAATTGTAGTCTAACAAAATAAGAATCATCTCGATTGGAGCTCTGTAGCACCCAATACGATGAGAAGATGGATGGCTAAGATGGGGCCACATGGCATCATCCCAGCCACCCAAAAGTCACCTCAGCTGCTAGCCCACTTCAAAAAGTTTTCCTCATGCAATTTGGGCCATTGGATGTCCATCCAATGGCCATCGTGCAGCCACATTGCCCCTCATTCCATGCCTTATACCCTACAAGAGATCACGATAGGGGTGTACATGGGTCAGGTTGGGTTTGGTTGGGACTCAATCCAAAGCCAACCCATAGTTTTCGGGTTGGGATTTTTCCAACCCAACTCAACCCATTACACTACCGAGCCCAACCCATAAAAATCGAGTAGGGTTGGGTCAGGTTGAGCGGCTTGTTGTTCGACGTAAAATCGCATTTTTGAATATTTCCATCCTAGTATAGCGCGAAAATACATCGACAAAGTGTAATGAGATTTGGTATGTCTTGGTCGAACTTAGGGAGGCGAAAATGTGACTCGACTTGATTTCTAATTTTTCAATTTGCACGTGATTTTTTTAACCTAATTACCTAGACTCTAACCTAACTGCGTAATCCGATTTCCAACTCACGAATAAAAATCTCACCTATTCTCTTATTTTCGCAGATAATGAGCGCACTTATTAATGAGATATTGAATGTAAATATGTGTGTCTCAATTTCCACGATGTTCGTTATGTTGATACTATTGAGTAAGTTCAAAAAGTTGTGTGAGTCGTTAATGCGGATTGGTGCGGCCATACGAATATAATTTTTTTTCGATTTTCTTTTTCATATTTTTTTGTGATTTTTGATTTGGAAAGTAAAGATCTACTCTAGAAATAAACCACAAGATATCAAAGCAAATCAACCTTTTCTCAAAATTGAGATAATGGAATCGTTTCACAACTAGTTGATTGCTTGAAAATAGAACATTAAAATCACTATAACAACTAGAACAAAACTACTAGAACTATTAGAACTACTAGAAATTAAGTCAAAAAAAACTAATGAGAAAATGATCTAGATATATTCTACAGAACAAGGGCACCAAGTAGTGGTCCTTGGTGACCTTTGGAGGGCGTGGAGGGGTAGCAATGGTGCACCAAGGGTGGCCTTGGTGGATGTGGAAGTTGTAAAATGCAGATTTGTTTAGAGAAAATCATAGTATAGTGCGAATTACAATTCAAACAAAACATTTATAATGAGATGGTGAGTGTCCTAGTTGATCTCAGGGAAGTGTAAGATGGTGAAATTGATTTTTAGCTTATTTCTTCTCTTCTTTTGTTCGCTTAAAATTGAATGTTAGTTTCAAGTCTACGAATGTAAAATAACAGGAAGACCAAGGTGGTGTGGCTGGCCTCTAGATGAAGGTGGTGGACGTGTCGCACTTGCTCTTGGACGTGCAGAGTGGAAGTGGTGATGGAGCTCGTGGATGAAGAATATGAAATCCAAGATGGAGGTGCATGGCCACCCCCATGGGTCCTGAAATAGATTAAGGTAGAAGGCCATCTAGGGAATTATAGAATTCTCTAGAATGGATTTAGGTGGCAGCTAGAGTGGTAGAGAGTGGGTCTTCTTAGATCCACTTTCTAAGGAGAGAGGTCATGGACTCCTTGAAGACTATTTTTAATCTTCAAGGTGGCGCCATTTGGAGACCACTCTAGAATACTCTAGAGTGGACAACCAAGTGGTGGTGTGTGTGCACGTGTGCGTGAGTGTGTGGTCAAGTGGACCATTTGGTCCACTTCTTGTTAGGTCTAGGTTGGTCTAGCTAGGTTTCTAAAAATAGGTTCATCCAACCTCTGGCTAAAGTGATTGATCACTTAAACTTAGCCAAGTTTAATTGAGTCAATGTGTGTGTAATTGAGAGAGAGAGTTCCAATTAGATTGGGCTTGAGTCAATTAGACTCTCACTGAGTCCAATTAGACTTGTGCTTGGTTGAGATTTAAGATCAATTGGATTCTATGAGTCCAATTGAGTAGGTAAGGTGTAATTGACTTAGATCCAAGTCAATTGGGCTTTGTGAGAATCTAATTAGGTTCTTAGGGGAGTCTTAGGGTAGTGTACTAGGCTTCAGATACCTTAATTTAGGTTTCCTAGGGTGTAGGATTGGGTCCAAAGGCCTTAGAAATCAAGATCTAGGCTTAATTCCAAAAACAGCAATAGGAGAAGAGTTCCAGACATCTGATCTTAAGATTAGACGACTTATACTTCAAAATCAGAGTCTAAGTCCTTAATCTGGACATCCAATATTGAATCAGTATGGAGTTTAGGTTTTGTCTTGGGTTTTTGTAGAAATTGGATCCAATTTTTGCAACAGATTGGATTCTAGGTCCTACGAGTGGAATCTAAGGAGCCTGGATGTCCAGCATCCTACCTGGACGTCCAAAGGTGGTTGGAATGTGGGGTTTGAGGTGATTTGAGGGTGGCTAAGGTTTGGGAAGGTGTTTAGGGCTATCCTTAGGCTAGGGATAGGTGTAGGGATGTCCTATGTTCTTCATAATTCAATTCACACATTAAAATCCTACAAGTAATGTAGTATAGCTCTTCCCTACATTATGTCTTCATCTTGAGTAACTTTATTCCAAGGCTTCTGCTCTAGCTCTGTTGCAGTTCTATCCTCTATCCTGCTTCAGATCCTTCTTCAGGCCATCTCCTAAACTTTTATTACCTACAAACCAAGTAATACACTAATTAGTACATTATTATAGCATTATTTCATGAATATCTAGGTAAAGTGGGAAAGATGCAAGGTATGCTACTAATGCATGAATTATGCTACAATTATGCTAAGTTCTAACTCAATTCAGGCTATTTAAGTCTTATGATTGTTGCGCAATCATACCCCCGTGCCTAAATCTTGCTAGTCCCTAACAAATATGAACATAAGTTATCTACAAATAGGCCCCTAAAGGACTGATTATTTTTATCAAGTGTAAGACTAGAGACTCTCTCCTTTTTGTTTTCATCTGAAAATCTAGAAATCTAGACAATTGTGAAACTGTAGTTATGTAGCTTATGCAACAGATTTGAGTGAAAAGCTTTCTCACCTCTAAAGCCAGTACTTGACCCCTAGTAAAATTCAATCGGGATAGGAAAACTTCTTCCCTCGGGATATAACAAAATATCCTCTAATTTCTACCTTGTCTTTCAGGTTAGGTAGAAGATATCTGAGTCAAGTGGGTTTGTATTTGGTGGCTCATATTCATTTGGTGCTACATATAGGTTATTACTACAGAATCTAGATTTCCAGACTATCAAATAAATCAACTCAAAGAGAAGTGGGAAAATTGTGCTCTCTTTGGTTCCTTTGTACTTACTCTCTCTTTTTCTTATCCTCTTTTCTTTTTCTTTTCTCGACCTCACAATCTCACCAGATTTACAAGTATAATCCATATTTGGTGGTCTCACATGGCATTAACACTTTAATAGAGTTCTAATAACCCTAACACCAAGTCAGAATTTCTCAGCTAGTATTTGGGTAGTCAAAAATATAGAAAAGTAGGTTAAGGACATATTTGGTGGATTGCAAATGTGCTAGGTGATGTTGCCTCAATGTAATGAAATATATGCACTACACCCAATCATAACTCAACATTTTTTCTTTTCTTTTTCTATATATTTTTTCTTTTTTTTATATTTTCTTTTTTCTCTCTTTTTTTCTTTTTTTTATCTACACATTTTCCTTCTTTTTTCTCATATCAACACGATGCAATACAACACATGACATATGCAAATTTTATTCATGAGGCATTATTGGGGATTTGTGGTGTTCAAAAGGATATCGGGTGGCTTATTTGGTGGAAGTGCCCACCCTTGGCATCGGGAAAGGGACGGATATGATGGCGTATTTTCTGACCTTGATATCACTACCCTCCATCAGCCAAGGATTCCATAAAGATAGTTGTAACCATTCAGCTTAGTCCTAGTTTTACAAGAACTTGTTTTCTATGTACTTGCCTTATTTGGTATCTCTCAAAAATTCACACAAAGTTCATACGCAGGAACCAAGAGCGAAAACTTTGCCTAACTCTGAGTATCATTACCTAATTATCCAAAAATTAAGATTCCATACACTAGTCTTAGACACCAGTAAACACTCTACTCTCACCTCTCAATTGTTTGGTGGATCTTTTAGAAGATGGTTCGCCTAACTCCCTAATCACTGTCCAAGGGTTTAGGAAAGAAGCACTGCTTCTTCTCGACAAACTAAAGATGTTTTATCAGTCTTTACTGTGAATCCATTGCAAAATCTACGTGTGAGTGTGAAAATTGTACTGGATTCTAGATTACAGGAATCAACTAAAGAATAAAATCTCTAATAAAACCTCTTGATAAAAATCTTTATTCATGGATGCAATATATATAAATGCTACATACAATTAACCTCTTATTATTGTATTTCAATATTGTTCCCTTATTGGGTTTCATTTAACTTGGTTCTAATTTAGAACAAAAAGTGAGTGAATGAGTTGGAAGTGGCTATTGCGGATGATTTCTAACTCCAATACGAGCATTGGAGGTGGAGTCGGTTGTTCTTAAATTATGGACTCTAAAGTTATCATGCTACTCAAAAGTTTTCGGAGTGTTGGCATAAAATTTTTTAGTTTAATGTATACTACCCCCCCATCCAAAGTTCTTGCATGTTCTCATGCATGAATATAAAGGAAATAAATTAAGATAGGGAGTAAGTGGGTAGAAATTACCTTGAATCACTTCTGAATTTTCGTTCAGCATAATCCAACATCATGATATATACTTTGCAGAAAAATATGCTAAAAGAAAATATGCTATGTATAAATCATCCGAGTTTAATGCCTCCAACTAGGCAAAAACTTAATTACACATCCTCAATGAAATGAATGATTTCGTCAGCAAGAGGAGGTTCCTTGGACATAAATGGCTTGAGGCACTGGCCATTTACCAAAGAAACATGCCCAGATTTTGGGTCCATGATTTGGACCGACCCATTAAAGTAGGGGTGAATTACAATGTATGGGCTAGTCCACTTGGACTTGAGTTTCCCACAAAGAATTTAAGGCGTGAATCAAAAAACCAGACTTGCTGGTTAGGCATGGATAGTTTCCTCAGGATGTGGCGGTCGTGAAAGGCCTTCATCTTGTCTTTGTAGATTTTCGCATTCTTGTAGGCCTCCCGCCGAATTTCTTCTAGTTCACTGAGCTAGAGCTTCCTTTCATAACCTCCTGCATCGAGGTTAAAATTACACTTTCGCACCGCCCAAAAGGTGCGATGCTCCAGCTTGACAAGAAGGTGATGGTCCTTTCCTTACACCATACGATATGGCGACATTCCGAGTGGGGCCTTGTATGCAGTTCGATATGCCCAAAGTGCATCAATTAACATATTAGACTAGTGCTTGCAATCTGGTTTAACTATCTTCTAGAGGATAAGCTTGATTTGACGGTTAGACACTTTAGCCTACCCATTGGCCTGCGGATGATATGGGTTGGCAATACGATAATGCACTCCATATTTCTTTAATAGTGACCTAAAATGAGCATGTATGAAGTGACTACCCCCGTTTCTAATCAGAGCGCGGGGTACATCGAATCTCGCGAGAATAAGTTCCCGTACGAAAGAGATGATGATTTTATGATTGGCTCGTCTCACCAAGATGGTTTCAACCCACTTTGAGACATAATCAACAGTGAGAAGTATGTATGCGAATCCATGTGAGTTAAAAAAAGGGCCCATACAATTGATGCCCCATACATCGAACACTTCAACCAAAATGCGTTAGAGAGGCATCATGTCTCTTTGGGTTATATAACCGATCAACTGACATCGCTTGCAGCTCTGGGCAAATTCGTGTGTATCTCTGAAAATGGTCAGCCAAAAAAAACCTGACTTCAAAATCTTTGTGGCAGTTTTTTGGCCTGAAAAATGACCACCATAGTCCTCGTTATGGCAAAAAGATAACTCACTAGAGATTTCAGAGTTGGGGACACTCACTAGAGATTTTAGAGTCGGGGACACACCTTCTGATAATCTGATCAGCTCCAATGAGGAAGAGCAAGGGGTTGTCCCAAAAATAAAATTTATCCTCAGAAATGAATTTAAGTTTCTAGTCCTTGGATAGGTTCGTAGGAATCTTGCTTGCGACAAGAAAATTCGCGATATCCGTGTACCAAGGAAACTTGACAGAATTAATAACCAAAAGAGACTCATCTGGAAATTGATCTGAAATAGGAAGGGAATAAAGAATGTGGGCTAGGACTAATCGAGATAAGTGATCCACCACAACATCATCAGCTCTGGCTTTGTTGCGAATTTCAACATCAAATTCCTGCAATAGAAGGATCCATCTGATAAGACAAGGTTTGCATCTTTCTTTGCAACAAATGCTGAAGGGCAGAATTATCACTTTGGACGCAAGCAAATATGATCGGAATTTCTCCAACCCAAATACTACTGCTAGCAGCTCTTTCTCAGTGACCATATAATTATGCTGAGCCTCATTTAGCATCTTGCTAGTGTAATATATTAAAAAAGGATGGCGCTCTCGACATTGGCCTAAAACAGCTCTGATGGTGAAATCGAAGGTATCGCACATCATCTCGAAGTCGAGAGACCAATCAGGTTGTTGGAGAATTAGGGAATCAGAAACAAGCTTTGTAAAGTATCGAAAGCACTGAGACACGAGGAATTGAATTCAAATGGGATGTCGACTACTAGAAGATTTGTTATCGGCCACATGATTTTCAAGAAATCATAAATAAATCTTCAGTAAAATCTGACATGACCCAAGAATGATCTAATTTGCTTAACAGAGCTAGGTGGCAGTAATCAGGATATGACTTTTTATTTAGTTTGGTTAACCTCAAGTCCGTTAGATGAGATCTTGTGACCTAGTACAATGGCATCCCTCACCATAAAATGCCTTTTCTCCTATGATAGTACTAGGTTTACTTCAATGTACCGCTTCAAGATCTTTGTGAGGTTATCAAGACAATAAGAGAAATCATCTCCAAAAATGAAGAAGTTGTCCATAAATACTTCCACATAATCTCCAACCATATTAGAGAAAATATCCATCATACAACACTGAAATATTGCTGGTGCATTGCAAAGGCCGAAGGGCATTCGCTTAAAAGAAAATGTTCCAAAGGGACACATGAAAGTAGTCTTATCTTGATCTTTCGGGTTAATCACTACCTGATTATACCCGGAGTATCCATCCAAAAAGCAAAAGAAACTATGCCCGGCTAACCATTCTAAGATTTGATCAATGAATGGTAAAGAAAAATGATCCTTCATGGTAGTCCGTATTCAATTTTCTATAGTCAATGCAAACCTGCCACGAAGTCACCGTGTGGGTGGGGATGGATTCACCCTTATCATTTTTTATGATGGTGAGTCCTACTTTTTTGGGCATGATCTGGATAGGACTCACCTATTGGCTGTTGGAAATCAGATATACAATGCCCGCATACAACCATTTAATGATGTCCTTAACAACCTCTAGCATATTCGGATTCAGCCATCTTGAAGGTTGTCTCAAAGGTTTCACCCCCTCATTCATGTAAATATGATGAGTGCAATACGAGGGGCGAATCCCACAGAGATTAGCCATACTCCACCCAATAACAGCCTTGTGATCTTGTAAAACTGAAATCAATTGATGCTCTTGTTCCTGAGTCAAGTGCACACTAATAATAAAAGGGTATGTCTCACTATCACCCAAAAACACGTATTTGAGTGAGTCAGGTAAGGGCTTCAATTCCATTATGGGTGGGTGGGAATCAAAGTCATTAGTGGGAGGAAAAGAATCAATAGCAGAAATCTAATGATCTTGATATGCATGAATTCCCACTGATTCCCTACCTACAAAATAGTCAGCTGTGACTATATTAATGGGAAACTCATTTGTTGTAGTCATGCCATCCTTTGTTAGTAGGGGTAATTCAATAATTGATGGATCAGGATAACCAGAATCAGGGATGCCGTGATCAGATGAACACCCTAGACAATTAGATCTGCAGGAGGAAATGTGCATTGCAGTCATCTCAGTCCCGTGTGGATCAAGGTCCAAAAACCCTGACAATGAAGACAAATGTGACATTAGGTCATTACAAAGGAGCCTAATGTTACCACAAAAAGCTGATTGTACATCTTCACTTCCTCCTCAATGTGATCACAGTTGAAGTTTCGTGATGCCCTGAATAAGTCCAGTCTAAGTCTTTCATTTCCTAGGGCAATCTCCATACACCTGGATGCACAGTCGATGCTCGCATGGGTTGTCGCCAAAAATGGGAGACCCAAAATAATCGGTGCATCATGGAGATTAGGAGGAACCTCCATCTTGAGAATGATAAAGTCCCTTGGTGTTTTTATTGATCGGTCAGCCAGCTAAATGGTAACCGAGGTGGGTTTCAATTCCCTGAATTGAAAACGATCATAAACAGCTGTGGGAGTTAGGTTGATGGAGGAACCCAAATCAAGAAGGGCCCGATTAAATGGAGAATCCTGCAAAAAGTAGGAAATGAGTGGGGTACTAGGGTCTTTCTTCTAACGCTGTAGGTCAGCTAGAATCATGACGCTAGCTTCCTTTGATAATATCGCTTGTCGTCCATGTTCCTGTTGTCGCTTCGGGATACAATAGTCTTTAAAGAACCTAGCGATAGTAGGGATGTGGTCTATAGCCTCGAGGAGAGGGACCTAAATATGAACTTCTTTGAACATCGATTTTAGGTCCTCGAAATTCTGCGTACCCTTTTTCTATGCTAAATCTCATGTCAGAGCCTCAAGAAAGGGGATGGGAATCTCAGGGTCAATTGGTCTCTTGCCCATATCTACCGCACATGGCTCCTAAGAAGATGAAGGAGAGATGAACCATCTTGCGGTAAAGGGTGAGAAAAATCAAGACCCACCTACCTAAATGGTGGGTCATGTGTCTTCTTCCTACTCCTCAATGTAATAGCTTTCGCATCGGCGTGCTATCCATGAGGTGGCGGAGAAGCGGAAGGGGCAGAATAGGTGGGGTGTTGCAGCAAAGGCAACTGACCCTAAGCATAACCAGGTGGTGCAAGAGGCGCTTGTAATATAGCATGTACCTATCCCTATGGTGCCTGGACCTAGGCGAGGCACCCTGGTTCTACAAATATAGAGGGTTTGGGACAGATTGGGAAGGCAAGGCTCCCTGTGATCTATGCTCTTGTAATAGCTAATTTTGTGTGTTTTGGATGCTTTGCATTTGATCAGCCATCGCCTTTATGATCTGCAACCTGTCTTGAGTAGATTTCCACATAGATTCTTGCAGTTCCTTTTTTAACGCCTCCAAAGGGTTGGCCCGCTTTAGAGGGTGACTGGCAGCTTGATCCAGCGGCTGATATATAGAATGTTATTGCTGCTACGACTGGAATGGTTGCTGCCTTGGGTACGTGTTTTGTGCATTCCCGTATTGTCTGGTATGGTAGTGTGGATCTTGATGTGGTCTCTGTGTGTTTCCAAACCAGGAGAAATTCGAATGCTAGCGCTAACCGAGGTTATACGTCTATGAGTACGGGTTATTACACCCGTATCCATGGATAGCATTGACATCTTCATAGGTCGAAGACGTCTGAGACATATATTCATGAAGGGAATATGCAGTAAAATCATCATGTGGTGTGTAACCCAATTTATGCGGTGCCAGATCAAGATTATTCACAGGTTCCTGATATGCAAGATCCCGTGAAGATGTAGAAGATGCAACCTGAGTGAGTAAATTTACCTGGGTTGGAGGGACTCGAGGTGCCTAAGAAGATCTAGATGCAGCTAAATTACCAGAGAATTCGGGTCGAGCTTCTTGTCAAGCAAATCCACCTTATCCAGCTTCTTGGTGATAATGTCCACATCAGCTCGAGCAATTCGGCTGAGCTTCTTTGACACTAACTTGTTGTTGTCCAGGTAGCTGGAATTGGTTCATTGACGTGGCATTCATAGAGTTCTCTGCCGAGTACTCGAACAACTTGAATGCGCTATTTTCGTACTGTGCGAGGAAATTCCCGTAGCAGATGCATCGGCCAGATATCGATGCGTGTCATCTAGCCCATGGTAAAATATCTAAGCTAGGTGCCATTTGGGCACACCATGGTACAAACATTTCCTAAGAAGATCATGAAATTGATCCGAGGCATCATGCAACTTCTCCCCTAGTCCTTGGGAGAAAGTCGTAATCCCATTCCTCATTGCATTTGTTCGATCGATCGGGAAGAACTTTTGGAGGAATTCACAATGCAATTCCGCCTAGGTTCCAATCGGCCTACCGATGGTCTTAAACCAATATGAATTTTATCCTTAAGAGAGAATGGAAAAAGCTTCATGAGAGCTATTCCCAAATCAACATTCCTGGGTCGAACTACTTCCATGATTCGATTTAGATCGTCAATGTGCTAGAAAGGATCCTCATTCGAGTTTCCATAAAAGTATTTCTGAATCAAACTTATTACGTTCGACTTCAGCTCAAATGCATCTTCGTCTGTAGGAATCCAGACTTGAGGTGCTAGAATTGGAGTCGCTGGATCGTAGAAGTCCCGTAGTTGTTCTCTACGAGGTGGATGCTACATTCTATCCAATGTCGTGAAAATTCTGTCGATGTTTATTGATACCTCTCCTCAGATTCAATGACCTAGGCTTCTCGGCGAGCCATCGGGTCTAGATTTTCTGGATCATGACCAAGTCCAGATCTAAGGTTACCCATCTCGGCTGATCGAGTAGGAGAAGGAAGAGGAGAAGAGGGTTGATGGGAAACCATCATGAGCCCTAACTAGCTCATTTGACCCAATAAAGAGGATAAATGCTCCTACATAACCAATTGAAGGTCATAATTCACTGCATAACCTTTCTGAAAGAACACAAGAAACTAAGGGTAAAATTGTAATTTTACCAATGCAGTACAACCACGGGTTTTCTCAAGGGATAAAAAAAGGCCAAATGGTCTTAATAAGATAACAAGTGGGTTGGATTTGACAGAAAACGATTTGTGTGAGTTCTGAGAATTAAATGACTTTTGGAACCCTAAAATTAGACCCACTTGATTATGATTAACTAAGATTCTGGTTAGGATAAAATTCACCTGAACCCTCTAAAAATTATAGAAAAATATTATATAGGGTTTAGTACCTTCAATTTGGCCATTGGAACCCATCTTGACCTAGAATGGGGTCTTAGATAGATATTTGCCCTAAATTGGGTTTTTGCATAAATTTCCCAGTCAAACATGGTCAAACCCAAAATCCAACTTCACCATTATATTCCTTCAATCCAATTAGGTTTGTACCAAAATTTAGACCTAAGGGAAATTCATCTTGACCTAGTTTGCAAAAAGGTCCAGTCTAATTATATTTCTACCCCTAACTTTAAAAAACCCTTGCGAACAGCCTCCTAACTTCTTCATCATCTTCACAAATAGGTACCTCCACCATTATCACGGAGTAATCCTACTCCGACGAGCTTTAAAAGGAGGTTTCTCCTTGATTGCTCAGAGAATCTCCTCCAAAATTGGAAGGGAGATTCTTTGAGAATTTCCCTCTAATCTGAACTCGTTGATGAGCCCTGATTCTTTCCCAATCACTCATGCAAACGCATGAGAGATTTGGGTCTCTTGAAGCTTCCATCTCCGATGACCTTTCCTTGCTTGGAAGCTTAGCTTCCAAGCACAAAACCTTCTCTGAAGACCTATTTAAGAAGCCCCAGATCAAAACTGAACTCCTCAACTTGAAATTGGGCCGGTTGCCCCTCCATTCATCTCTCCCCTCCGGTCGCAACCCTCCGCAAGCTCCAGCGGCTTTCCCTAGCTCTCTCGTCACCCAACCACAATACCAGTGGCAGGGTTATCTCCACCACAATCCTCCGTGTCGGGCAATACCAGCCGACGTCATCTCTGCCCCGTCTTCGCGCCACCTTACCTACGGAGACTTCGTCTTCCCCACGTCCGGCAACCATACCGGCATGGGATTCCTTTCCCCTTTTGTCCTTAGATTAGGTTTTTTAAGTTCCCTCTCTCTTACACTTTCTTTCCCTCTCTCTATTTCCTAAAATCATCCACCGATGCCACTGACCACCGTCACCTCCTCCATCTCCGGCGAGGTGCTCTCGTCGCTACGCACCTCCATCCACCTCACCGACCACCCTACAACCTCCACTGCACCTCCCTGATCATTTCCCCTCACTCCAATCACTCCATCGACCACCCAAACTCCTCCCTGAACTGACCCACTTTCACCGTCCATTCCCTTCACCGTCTGGCCACCACAGCCACCTTTGCTCCACGCCACGGCCACCATTACATTCGTCGTGCCACAGCGATACTGCTGAATGTTCTAATGTGGCCATAAGACCCTTGTTGCTGATTTCAGGTATCCGGTCATGGTCTGCCATTGTTGCTGAGCTTGAAGCAAGCTTCAAGCTGCTCCAGGCCTTGCTCTGCTCTAGGAGATAGCCCTAGGCTGTGCAGACTTGAGGCACGCACGCATCCAAGCCCTCAAGCGAATGCTCCAGCAGTCATGATGGGAACACCATCATGAGCCCTAACTAGCTCATTTTGACCCAGGAAAGAGAATAAAAGCTCCTACATAACCAATGGGAGGCCCTAATTCCATGAATAACCATTCTGAGAGAAAAGCAAGAAATAAGGGGTAAAACTGTAATTTTACCATTGCAGTGCAACAACGGGATTTCTCATGGGCTAAACATAGGTCAAATGGTCCTAACAAGATAAAAAGTGGGTTGGTTCAAACAGAAAAAGGTTCATGTGAAATCTAAGAATTAAATGACTTCTTGTAACCCTAAAAAAGACCTACTTAATTTATCAAGGTTTTGGTTAAGATAAAATTCACCTAAACCCTCTAAAATTCATGGAAAAATATCCTGTAGGGTTTGAAACCTTCAATTTGGCCCTTAGAATCTATTTTGACATAAATTGGTGTCTCAGTCAATTATTTGCCCTAAATTGGGTCTTTGTATAAATTGCCCAATCAAACGTGGTCAAACCTAAAATTCAACATCACCATTGGACTCCTTAGGTCCAAATTAAGTCTATACCAAAACTTGGACCTAAGGGGAATTCACCTTGACCTACTTTGCAAACAAGTCCAGTCCAATTAAATTTCTACCCCTAACTTTTGAAAACTCCTATAGACACCCCCTAGCTTCCTCGTCGTTCTTTGCAATTAGGTCCCTCCACCATTATAGTGGAGGGAATCCTACTTCGGCGAGGATTCAAGAGAAAGAACTCCCTGATTCCTCAAAGAACCCCTTTCAAATTTGAAAGCCCCTTTCAAATTTGAAAGGGAGATTCTCTAAAAAATCTCCTCTCATGTGAACCTAATTTGGAGCCCTAATTTGTACCCAATCTCTCATGCGAACGCATGAGAGATTTGGGTCTTTTCGACCTTCCATCTTCGGCGAGGTTGCCGTGCTTGGAAGCTTGGCTTCCAAGCACAAGACCTTCTGCCAGGGGCTATAAAAGGGTCCCCTGATCATTCCGTCCATTCTAAGCTTGAATTGGCCTGAGATACCCCCCAATTTCCTCTCTTCCCCTCCAGCCAACCACCCAACAAGCTCTGACGACTCTTTTCTCCCTCTCTCATCACTCTGCCACAGTACCAGTGGCAGAGTTACCTTTATCTCCTTCGTCTGCGTCATGCCGCACCAGCCGACGCTCCTGCTACCCTCTCGTCGTCGCCGTCCTCCTCTCACTGGGTTCTTCGTCTCCGGCGAAGGCAAATACGAGTTGGCCGCCTCCTCCGCATCTCCCTTCGTCTAACCACCCTCAGATAAGTCCTCTCTCTCTTCTCATCCTTTTTCTCTCATTTATTTCTGCTATTACGCCTCGACGTTCGCAAACCACCTCCACCTTCTCCACCTCCGGTCAAACCACCGGCGAGGTGCTCCCGGTGCTCCACTCATCCATCCACCTCGCCAACTACCTCACAAGCTCCGCCACACCTCACTGACCATAACTCCTCATTCCATTCATCGCGACACACCCCCAGAACGTCCCCCGAACACACCCACATTCGCACGCACAGGGTGACCTAGGCATGCACACTCAAGCCACCCCGCACCACGCCTTTGACGGAGGATGAAGCAAGCTCGAGAGCTTCATCCCAGGCTCCAGGTTCCAGGTCACGCGAACTGTCCTCGCGCACACCTTCAGCCCAGCAATTGGCGTCAAAGTCCCACACAGCTGCTGCAATTCGTGAAGACATCTGCTGTGTGGGCACCTGCTGTAATTCCCTACTTGGAGGGGGTGAGATCAGCGTGACGTAAAAAATGCGGAATTGAAAATATGCCAATCTCACAAAATAAACAATCACACAATGTACACAATTATTTTTAGGTGGAAACCCAAACCGGGTGAAAACCACCACCTAACCCTCTCGAGTTAGGATTTTCCGATCAACCAAGTTGATCAAATCCACTAAACGAATCACTTAAACGAGGGTGATTCAACCTCAATTACAACCATGTTACTTTATACGAGGGTAGTGTACCTCAAACCCCTTCTCTTCACGAGAAGGATTTTGTCCCACGAAGGAGATGGGAATTCGCAAAGCGAATACCCAAACAAATAACAAAGTAAAATAACAAATATAGTCCTATAGAGCCAACAAAGATTTAAACCTAGCTTCTATAGGAATTAGGAAACTCCCCTTTGATGGAAGTGCATCGAATCGATGACGCAGGCGCGTGAGTTACACGACGGCGCAACATCGCTCTCGTGAACTACGGCGGGAGAGCGGGTGCGCAAATGCTTGATGCTCTCTAGATGAAGAACTGGAGCTTGCTTCTTAGGATCAAGAGACACAAAATGGTGTGAAAATATATTACTAGGTGTGTGTTGTGTGCAAGAGGTTCTCCTCTATTTATAGAGGCCTTAGGAAGGCTTTGGAAGGCTTTGGAAAGCTTCCATAGCCGTTGGGTGCAAAGCTCAAGAGAATCAGGCCGAAATCAGGAACAATCATTGCACTGACAGGGTTATCAGACGTCTGATCCTGGCATCAGCCGTCTAGAAAACCAGTTTAAGATGTCTGGGAACAAAGTCAGATGTCTGATTTTAGGCGGGTTTCTTCCTGACTTGAATCAGATCTAAACATGGTTCTAGTGCAAGTCCATCAGACGACATACAGGACGTTTGGCACTATGTCTGGACGTCTAGAAACCTACTTTTTCTACAGGAATGGATTTCCAAGAGATTGCAATAGCTAGAAAATCTCTGAGAAGAGATTTTTGGGTCAGCCGAGGCAAAGCGGTCATGTATCAGATGTCTGGAAACGCTTATGGATGTCTGATAAGGCTCTAACGGTCATATCCTTCAGTGTTTGTTAAGCCAGCCAACAGTCCACTAATTGGACATCTGGCAAAATCATCAGACGTCTTCTAAGACATCTGAACTAAGGTCTGGATGTTTGATTTCATCAGACATAACTAAATAAGTCCAGCCTAAATGTTATCGGACGTCTGAGTCAACAGTCAGACGTCTTAAAACTCATTATCAGACGTCTGATTTTCGGATTAGACGTCTGAAAAGGCTGTTTGAACCCTATATTGGTTTTCTAGGTTATCTACAGAAAACCTAAGTATCCTAGGGTTGTGTTGGTGTTCCGAGGACTACTGTTAGGATACTTTGAGGCTCTTTAACATGATGTTCTAACGAACAAAAAGAGCAAGGAAATAAAGACAAAAGTACATGAAAGAAATAAACAGAATTCTATCCTATTCTTCTTGTCCTTCCATCTTCAATCTATCGCTCCTCCCAAATCTCCTCTGTTCTCCATCAAGCTCCTCCAATCCATCCTGGATGCGAGCTCGAACTTCGTCTAATCACGTCTCCATTTGCAATTTGCCTGAAATCTAATACTCCAAGTGCAAATGTTAAATAACACATGTTTTGTTATCATCAAAACAAACGATCGTGGTGCTCTAGCACCAACACCTGCTAGGAAATGTCCCACCTCGGAAGATCAGGAGCTGAAGCGGTGATATAAAGTGAAAAAGTGTCAGGGGCTTATTGCCTCCTGACCACGGGGTGAGGTCCCACTCGCCCACCGCCTCGTTCGCGACCCCACACCACGCAGACTTGGTTCTGACCCATTAACCCAACTATCCTATGCACTCCTCGCCCACCACACACGCCGATGGGCCTGATCCCTAGCGCACATACCCGACCCATTAACCAGAGAAGGCTCTGGGAGAGTGAGCCTAAGAGAGGAAGAAGAAGAGAGATCATGGGGAGGGTAGGGGTAGGTTTTGCTCTCAGGAGAAAAAGAGGAGGCCAAAGAAAGAAGAAGAAGAAGAGGGAGCCAAGGATGAAGAAGAGGCAACCAGAGAAGCTAAGGAGAAGGCACGACTGAAGAAAGCAAAGCTGAAGAGGAGTTGAAGTCAGAGACAGAAGGAGAGGAGAAATCAGAAAGAAGAAGAAGACAAGGGTCAGAGCAGAAAGAGAAAGAAGAAGGAAGAAGAAGAAGCTAAGGCCAGAGCAAAGACAGAGAAATCAAAGAAGAAATCAGAGAAGCGGAAGAAGAAAGAGCCAAGAAGAAAGAAGGACCAAGAGCAGAAGAAAGAAAAGAAAGAAGAAGAAAGAGATCAGAGACGGAGATAGAGATCTGAGAGAAGCACTGTAGCAAATTCACATTTAAGACGTCTGATTTTCACATCAGACGTCCATATTTTTTGCTTCTATATACATTGATATCCTGTGGATCTATTTACATTACTTGCATTATAACTCTGATTTTTCATTGCATATCATATCAAATTTGAAAGTTGTGTTCTTTATTTTTAGACCCCAATTTGCTCCCTATGTTCAACCTCGGATTTACATTTTAGAGTAATAAAATTCATTTGTTTTCAAAGCGATTTTGGCTATATTACAATGTTTTATTTTAAAACTCGATTTTGCTTCGATAAACATTTTGGCGCCGCTACCGGGGTGCAACGGGTGATTTAGAAATCTTGATCACAATTTCTGATTCAATATTAACTTGATCTATCTCTTTTGTTGTGACTATTTCAGGGGAGAAGATTCAAAAGAAGACAGCCGCACAACAACCACACCCGAGGCAGGTAATCTCTAATTAGCTCTTTCTCTTAATCCCCTCATTCTGAAAAGGAAACACAAAGAAAAAAATAATTTAGGGCTACCTGCTTTCCATATTTAGCTAATTCACCAAAGTTGCTTGATTTTTATTTCAACAAATTTTGAATTGTGCATCCATTTAAGGTAACTAGGGCTACCACCTTCTTAATTGAGCCCTAGATACCATATCTGTGGCAACTAAATTGGACCACAATTAGAGCCAAATTAAGGATTCCAATTTAGGATTTTAGAGACACATCTTTTCTAAGCAAGAATCAACTTTTCCAAAAAGTGGTGTGCCTAAGCCTTGATTGAAATGACTTATTTAACAGAAACACTAAAAATTCAAGCTCTTAATTTCACTTGAACCCTAAAAGAAAGGACCTAAAGCTCTCAAAGGACAAATAGGTGAAGTTGACCTCTTGTTGGGTCAACTAACCTTGAAGTTAGGTCACTTTTGCACTCAAAACATCTAAAGTTCAAGTGGAACCCTAAGCACCTTTGATCTTAATTAAAAGTGGTAGACTTAAGAGGTTAAGGTCCCCATTCTAATCTACCTGGAATCTCAGTGACAAGAGAGGTCGGGTGTGGGAAACCCTGTAACTCGTGGGGATGCTCTACCATGTAGGGGTCTTTGCGGGACTCTCCCTCTCTGGCTGCCCAGGTATTTCTCAGGTGGACGGCTTTTTCTGACTAAGGGGTATCATTCGCCCCGAACCTCTATAGTCATCCAAATTTTTTGGGTGTCTTGATTGGGTCCAGCACATTCTAATCTTGTCTAAACCATCAATGCATGTTTGGTAGGAGGTCCTTGAGACCATCCTTAAGACCTCCTTTAGCAATCCACTCTCGCCGAGGCCAAGCCTCGACATCCATGTTTGTGCAGCAACCCACCACATAGACCTCTCCTCTGATTCATAAGAATCGAATTCTCCTTCCATCATCATGGCACAACCAATTAAAGAAGAGAACAATCTTGAACACCAACTCCAGTGCCTGAATGATCTATTTCAGAACTTTGTAAATCTGCCGCAGCGTCCTATGATGCGAGATCACTATAATCCCATTGCGGTGGCGATCGAACCTCTAGTCCAAATCCTGGCTGGAGGTCCTAATTCTGAACTCAAGCTCAACGTGATTCATGCTATCCCAAAGTCTCATAGGCTTAACTCTGAGGATCCCTTCCAGCACATCAAACAACTCAAACATCTGGCCCAGACCTTCGAGTCAAATGTACAAAACAAGGCAGCTCATTGGTATCAAACTCAAACGCGTCCAATCAATACGTGGGTTGAACTACAATCCGAATTTTTGAAAAAGTTCTTCCCAGTTGGTTGGACTAATGCCTTGCACCACTAGATCACACACTTCACTCAGCAATCTGGAGAACCTCTTCATGAGGCATGCGACTGTTTCTTGGATCTCATGCGAAAGTGCCCCGATCACGGAGTCCCTAAATGGGAACAAGTCCAGTCTTTTTACCAGGGACTTCGTGAAGACATTCACTTATTCGTCAATGCAACTTGCAGAGGAAATATCATGGGTCAACACGAAGACACTGTGTGGGAGATTCTCAAGAATATGTGCAAGAATTCCATCAATAATGACTCCATGGGCTTATTCGATTAGATGAATGCCCGCGCATCGACGAATCTAAGGGGAGCACATGAGACGCAGGGCTTGTCCGTATCCGTTAACTTGGAACTGATGGCCAGTCGGTTGGACAAGGTCTCTATCATCGAGAAGAAGGTGGACGAGTTGACTTGACATCTGCAGCGAGCCACCTCTGTGTAAAACCCATTTGCACAGCCACCTCTTAGGAGGGAAACTGTGCAAAACATCTATCACCGATCTTCTCAGGGGATGGACCCGTATCCACCCTCGTCTGATTCCAGGACCGGAGGGAACTCTGATCCGATCTACTTTAGTTGGGGGAACTCTGAACCCACGTACTCTGATTTTCCTGAGGTTCCTCAGACCTGCGAGGACCTCAACTCTATCCAGAATGACCTATTCTCTAATACCTATAACCCTGGATGGCGGAATCATCCCAACTTCCTGTGGGCAGGAAATACTCAAAATCAAAGACCACCTTATCAACCCCTTCCACAAGCTCCTCATCCATACCAACCGCCTCAGCCTCAGCCCAACCCCACCTATCAATCTGGGCCAACCCAAGCAGATCAAATGACTCTTATCCTTCAGACTCTGGCTAACATTCAGAAGACGAATGTGGCAAAGCAAAAACAGCACAAGGACGAGATCATAGAGATTTGCAATCAACTCGCCCAGATGGCGAATTCCCGCTAACCTGGCACACTCCCTTTGCAACCTTTACCGAATCCAAATAACATGCCGAACTAGAGGTGCGTTATGAACCCAAATCCGGGCCAAGCCCACAAGATTTATCAGGCCTCTTCTGTTCCACCACCCGACGGGATGGAAGCTTCGACATCTTATGCAGGATTTCAACAACAGCCACCTATTCTACCAACCCCAAACCAGGCAGGGCTGAATTCCGTAATAACCCGTAGTGGTAAAACAACTCAAGACCCACCTTATCCAAGCCACTCTAAGCCTGGTAGTAACCCAAGCCCTAGGATAGTTATCCAGGACACCCCTGTCCCAGATCAAGAACTTGGATTTATTCTAGAGGAACCAACCAAGGTTCCATTTCCTGAGGCCTTGACTAAGGGAAAGAGGATAAACAAACCCGTGGCTCTTGAAGAGGATCTGGTCAAGCTCTTTGAACAGGTCCATATAAACATCCCCTTGATGGATGCAATCCGCTACGTACCGGCTTACACACGATTTCTAAAGGACGTGTGTACACCCAAGCGTAAGCTGTGAACCAAAAGTGGGGTCCGATCATACTGTCAGAGCAAGCCAGCTCTGTAGTTTTGAGCAAACTCCCACCTAAGGCTAAAGACCCAAGTACTCCCCTGATTTCATGTACCATTGGTGATACCCAATTCAACAGAGCCTTATTAGATTTAGGTGCCTCCATAAACCTAATACCTAAATCCCTCCTTGACCACCTTGAAGAATCTAAGCTTAAACCGACAAAGGTGACATTGCAGTTAACCGATCGATTCATTAAGTCACCTAAAGGAGTACTCAAGGATGTCATCGTTAGGGTACGGGATTTCTATTTCCCAGTGGATTTTTTAATCTTGGATATGGATGCACCTGAGAACCCAAGGGATACATCTGGCCACTGCGAGGGCCAATATAAACTGTGAGGAGGGCCAAATTGAACTGAAATTCGGGAAGCAAACACTGAAAATTGACATCTTTGAGGCCCAACAAGGGATTAATTACAGTATTATAGAACAAATATGTGATATCAAGGCCATGGTTGATGAACCGTATATCGAGGACAACCTGATTACTCCCAATCAACCACAAGAAGATCAAAACCCGCAAACAGAGGAGTCTGACCCTAATCTAGATACACCCATAACTCCTTCCCTTACTCCTGACACACACCCTGAATCGCCCGCTGTTGCTGATAACCCCAGTCTGGAACTCAAGCCTCTTCCCGAACATCTGAAGTACGTCTTTTTGGGTTCTAATTAGACATTTCTTGTGATTATCAACTCCAGACTCACACCTGACCAGGAATCCCGTCTGATTACTGTTCTCCAGCAACATCATAGAGCCATTGGATGGACTCTTGATGATTTGACTGGTATCAGTCCCTCTTACTACACATCGTATCTACACCGAAGAGGGCACACGACCTTCCCGTGAAATGTAGAGACGTTTAAATCCTAATATGTAGGAGGTCGTGAAAAAGATCATTAAGTGGTTAGATGCAGGGATCATCTACCCGATCTCCGACAGTTGGTGGGTGAGTCCAATCCAGGTTGTGCCTAAGAAAGCAGGACTCACTGTTATCACCACTGAAATCGGAGAAGTCATACCGACCCATGTGGCAAACTTGTGGAGAGTCTGCATTGATTACAGAAGACTCAATTCCTCCACGAAGAAGGATCATTTCCCACTACCGTTTATTGATCAAATCCTTGAGAAACTAGCGGGAAATAGTCTCTTCTACTTTTTGGATAGGTACTCCAGTTATAACCAGGTGGCAATCCATCCTGAGGACCAAGAAAAGACCACTTTCACTTGTCCCTTCGGGACTTACGCATTCCGAAGGATGCTGTTTGGTCTCTGCAATGCACCCGTGACTTTTCAGCGATGCATGCTTGCCATATTCTCTGATATGGTAGGCGATTATCTGGAAGTATTCGTGATGACTTTTAAGTATTTGGAGTATCATTTGACGATTACCTCCAGCACTGGGTCTAAATATTCAAGCGATGCATTGACGTGAATCTGGAAGTCTTCATGGATGACTTTTCATTTTTCGGAGAATCATTTGACAATTGTCTCCTACACTTGGTCCAAATCCTCAGGTGGTGCATTGACGTGAATCTGGTTCTTTCCTGGGAAAAGAGCCATTTCATGGTGCCTGAAGGAATTGTCCTAGGACATCTTATTTCAGAAAAAGGCATCCAAGTTGATCGAGCCAAGGTGAACTTGATTTCCAAACTCCCTATGCCTAGCTCGATCAAGGGCATCCGATCTTTTATGGGGCACGTCGGTTTTTACCGTCGATTTATTCCTGATTTCTGGAAAATTGCATGCCCTCTGACCACTCTACTCTCTAAGGATGTACCTTTCAAAATCTCCAAGGAATGCACTCAAGCATTTGAAATCCTCTGTGACCGAGTTACCCAAGCCCCGATC
The DNA here is from genome assembly GCA_037157565.1 of Thalassia testudinum. Taxonomy (NCBI): domain Eukaryota; kingdom Viridiplantae; phylum Streptophyta; class Magnoliopsida; order Alismatales; family Hydrocharitaceae; genus Thalassia; species Thalassia testudinum. The sequence goes on along the minus strand of JAZHRO010000003.1, from coordinate 134,289,801 downwards.
TTACAGTCCCCTGATTGGTCTCAACCCTTTGAGATCATGTGCGATGCATCTGATTTCGCTATAGGAGTGGTACTGGGGTAGAAAATTGACGGGAAACCTGTGGTCATTTACTACACTAGCAAAACACTTGACGAGGCTCAGCGTAACTACACAGTTACTAAGAAAGAGCTGTTAGCCGTAGTATTTGCCCTGGAAAAATTCAGATCTTATCTCCTAGATTCCCATGTTATCATTTACTCGAATTACACAGCTGTGAGGCATCTCCATTTGAAGAAGGATGCGAAACCTTGATTAATCCACTGGATCTTGTTGTTGTAAGAATTTGACCTCGAGATTCGTGACAAAGTGGGAAAACAGAACATGGTAGCTGATCACTTATCCCGCCTTCCTTCTAAGATCATTGACCCTCCGGATCCATCACGGAACATTTTCCTGATGAGCACCTTCTGACTATCAATACAGGGCTTCCATGGTTTGCTGATATGGTAAACTACCTGACATCACATCAGATCCCATCCGATTGGCCAAAAGCCAAGAAGGACAAATTGCTTTCCGATGCCAAGTATTACTTCTAGGAAGACCCATATCTTTTCCACATCGATGCTGATCAAATTATTCGACGATGTGTCGCGGTAGTGGAAATTCAAGGCATATTATCTTTCTGCCATGACCAGGCATGCGGTGGACATTTTTCAAGTCATAAAACCGCAGCGAAAGTTCTCCAGTGCAGCTTCTATTGGCCCACATTTTTCAAAGACGCGTACAATCACTGTAAGGCATGTACTCATTGCCAGACTTGGGCAACATGAGCCACCGTGATATGATGCCTTTACAGCCAATTTTGGTATGCGAAATCTTCGACATATGGGGGATTGATTTTATGGGACCCTTCCCTGTCTTGGACGGCTTCGAGTACATTTTACTCGCTGTTGACTTTGTGTCCAAATGGATCGAAGCCATTCCGACCCGAACCAATGATCATAAGGTAATCATCAAATTCATTCATCAAAACATCTTTTCACGGTTCGAGATTCCACGTGCTATAATTTCCAACGGAGGGACCCATTTCACTAATGCTCAGTTTAGGTCATTGATGACCAAATATGGGGTGTCACATCGAATTTCTACTCCTTACCACCCCCAAACTAATGGTCAAGCTGAGCTATCCAATCGGGAGATCAAGAAAATCCTCTAGGTTACTGTTCTACCTGATAGGAAGGACTGATCATCTCGGCTTCCGGAAGCTTTGTGGACTTATAGGACTGCCCATAAAACCCAATTAGGTATGTATCCCTTCAGATTGGTGTACGGGAAGGCATGTCACCTCCCCATCGAGTTGGAGCACAAAGCCTATTGGGCAATACGGAACTGCAACCTAGATCTTTCTAAGGCAAGAACCCATAGAAAGCTTCAAATGAGCGAGATTGATGAATTACGCCACGACGCGTATGAGAACTCGTGAATTTACAAAGAGCGGGTTAAGGCCTTTCACGACAAGCACATATCTAGAAAGATCTTCCATCTTGGTCAAAAGGTCCTACTCTTTGATGCCAAGGTTAAACTGTTCCCAAGAAAGCACCGATTAAAATGGATTGGACCCTACCTAGTCTGACAAATCTTTGGAAATGGAGCCATTGAGATCAGTCTACTCAGCCATGATTCTGAACCTTTCATCGTGAATGGTCAGAGACTCAAACCGTTCATTGACTTGACCGATACAAATTTGGCTGAGATATCCTCTACCCTCCATTCTACCTGAGCTCATTGCACCTAGCCGATGGCGTAAAACTCAGTGCTTAACGGGAGGCAACCCGACATTCTTGAAAAACTCAAAACCTTTCTTGACATTCTTATGTTGAATTCATATTGCACTTTAGGTTTTATCCATTAGAACAGCCGACCCCACCTCAGGTATCCGTACTCGAGTCTAGAAATCGTTCGCAATAGTCACCTCGACCCGTTCGCATACCCAAAACCTATCCTAATGGATGATCTAAGCTGAATTCAACCCCACCTAATTTACAATGGGAACATTGCACATCGTAGGCATGGGAGGGTATGAATGTGCAAAACACCATAAAAACTCATCTCACAAGAAAAGGTTTCAACAAAAAAATCACATATCACAAAAAACACCAAAAGAAAATGAAAGAAATCTTGAAAAAGAACAAAAAATACTGTGGGGAGAGAAAATTTTGAGGCCATACAAATCATGAGGAGAAATGAAAAGGAAAAGAGCAAAATGTCAAAAAAAAGGGAGCACAAAATGAAAAAGAAAAAAGAGATAGTTATTAGTAAGAAATTAAGGGATTAACTGAAGTTCTAGACCATATCAAGAAAAAGAAAATGAAGAAAAAGGTACTAATGGGACACAAAAGAGATTAGTAGGAACGCTGATCTTAGACCTCTTGGGCTAGACTCTTAAGCTTAAAAATTCAAGTATCCGCTAAGACCTGGATAGTCCTCAAGAGGCTGAGGAAAATGCGAAGCTTAAGCTTTAAGTTTAAGGCTTAGGGAGTATTCACCCTCGTTCACTGACCTTTGATTTGCGGAACTCGGTAACCTAAGCACCCCAATCCACACACAGTCTGGTTCAGTGCGCATAAGTATCAAAATCATGCAAAAGTGTTTAAATGTTCTGAAAAAAGTTGCCTAGATTAGGAGCGACCGATCAACACAAGTTGATTTGGACGAGTTCCCAATGTGGAGAGGCAGGAAATTCCTCTCGAAGATGTGTAATAACATATCATCTCCTCGGTGCTTGTCTCCTAAGATATTTACATATCCTACTAGGGGCACGTAAGCACCCTGTGATGGTTCAGATGCCATGGGTGGCATTATCACGAAATGTCGATTGCCAGGGTCTGGATTTAGCTACAGAACGCCATGGATGGGATTATCTTGAAATCTTGAAAGCCAGGGTTCTAGGGGTTGCCATCGGCGGTGCTATCATGAAGCATCGATTGCCAAGGACCCTTCGAGGATTGATGATGGGGACGAGGAATTCGATACAGACCGTGTTGAGAAGGCAATCTGAAGCTAGAAATAAAAAGAAAAGAGAGAGAAAACTCTCCAAACAAATAAATCCTCTATCTCTCTCTTGCAAAAAATGCACTACAAACTGAACCGAGGCTAAAATATGTCTTAAGCACGGGTGCTTTAATCGCGGAGTCCAACGAACCTTAGGATAGTTCCTGTAGGCCTTAAAAACCTTCGCGGATGACCGAGGCTAAAGCTGGTCAGGTCTGGATCTTGGCTTGTACTTGAGTACCTCTAGGCCTATTGTCAGCATTCTAACCTAATCAAAAGGAAAAGAAAAAAGCACTCATCATAATTTGAGAACATTAAAGGAATTCATGGTCTAGAACAGAAGTTAAAAACATTAAAATTTTGTTAAGGGACTAGCAAAAGCTAAGCATGGGGTTATGATGGGAACACTATCATGAGCCCTAACTAGCTCATTTTAACCTAGGAAAGAGAATCAAAGCTCCTACACAACCATCGGGAGGTCCTAATTCCATGAATAACCATTCTGAGAGAAAAGCAAGAAATAAGGGGTAAAACTGTAATTTTACCATTGCAGTGCAACAACGCGATTTCTCATGGGCTAAACATAGGTCAAATGGTCCTAACAAGATAAAAATTGGATTACTTCAAACAGAAAAAGGTTCATATAAAATCTGAGAATTAAATGACTTCTTATAACCCTAAAATAGACCCACTTAATTTGACAAGGTTCTGGTCAGGATAAAATTCACCTAAACCCTCTAATATTCATGGAAAAATATCCTCTAGGGTTTAGAACCTTTAATTTGACCCTTAGAACCTATTTTGACCTAAATTGAGGTCTCAGTCAATTATTTGCCCTAAATTGGGTCTTTGTGTAAATTACCCGGTCAAACGTGGTCAAGCCCAAAATTCAACTTCACCATTGGATTTCTTAGGTCGAAATTAGGTCTTTACCAAAATTTGGACCTAAAGAGAATTCACCTTGACCTACTTTGCAAACAGGTCCAACCTAATTACATTTCTACCCCTAACTTTTGAAAACTCCTGCAGACACCCCCTAGCTTCCTCATTGTTCTTTGCAATTAGGTCCCTCCACCATTACATGGGAGGGAATCCTACTCCAGCAAGGATTTAAGGGAAAGAACTCCCTGATTCCTCATAGAACCCCTTTCAAATTTGAAAAGGAGATTCTCTGATAAATCTCCTCTCATGTGAACCTAATTTGAAGCCCTAATTTGTACCCAATCTCTCATGCGAACGCATGAGAGATTTGGGTCTTTTCGACCTTCCATCTCCAGTGAGGTTGCTGTGCTTGGCACAAGACCTTCTGCCAGGGGCTATAAAAGGGTCCCCTGATCATTCCGCACATTCCAAGCTTGACTTGGCCTGAGATACCCCCCAATTTCCTCTCTTCCCCTCCGGCCAACCACCCAGCAAGCTCCGACGACTCTTTTCTCCCTCTCTCGTCACTCTACCACAATAGTAGTGGCAGAGTTACCTTTATCTCCTTCGTTTGTGTCGCGTCGCACCAGCCGATGCTCTTGCTACCCTCTCGTCGTTGTCGTCCTCCTCTCACTGGGTTCTTCATCTCCAGTGATGGCAAATACGAGCTGGTCGACTCCTCCGCATCTCCCTTCTTCTAACCACCCTCATATAAGTCCTCTCTCTCTTCTCATCCTTTTTCTCTCATTTATTTATGCTATTACGCCTCGACGTTCGCAAACCACCTCCACCTTCTCCACCTCCAGTCAGACCACCGGCGAGGTGCTCCCGGTGCTCCACTCATCCATCTACCTCGCCAACTACCTAACGAGCTCCGCCACACCTCACTGACCATAACTCCTCATTCCATTCATCGCGACACACCCCTAGAACGTCCCCCGAACACACCCACATTCGCATGCACAGGGTGACCTAGGCTCACACAGTATGACCTCAGGCCACCCCATGCCACTCCGACCACTGTACCACCTTCGCCGTGTTCAGGCGAAGCTCCCTACGTGTTTTGACGAGGCCGCAAGGCCGTTTGCTTGTGGACGGGGTTTAGGTCATCGCCGCCTTTGATGGAGGATGAAGCAAGCTCGAGAGCTTCATCCCAGGCTCCAGGCTCCAAGTTCCAGGTCACACGGACTCTCCTCGCACACACCTTCAGCCCACCAATTAGCATCAAAGTCCCACGTAGTTGCTGCAATTCGTGAAGACATCTGCTGTGTGGGCACCTGCGAGGAAGGTGGGACATTTAGTCCCACCTCGGAAGATCAAGAGCGAAAGCGGTGATATAAAGTGAAAAAGTGTCAGGGGCTTATCGCCTCCTAACCACGGAGTGAGGTCCCACTCGCCCACCGCCTCGCCCGTCCATATTTTTTGCTTCTATATACATTGATATCTTGTGGATCTATTTACATTGCTTGCATTATAACTCTGATTTTTCATTGCATATCATATCAAATTTGAAAGTTGTGTTCTTGATTTTTAGACCCCAATTTGCTCCTTGTGTTCAACGTCGGATTTGCATTTTCGAGTAATAAAATTCATTTGTTTTCAAAGCGATTTTGGCTATATTACAATGCTTTATTTTAAAACCTGATTTCACTTCGATAAACAAGTCACAACCTTTCAATTTGGTCAAGACCCTGCTCCTGTGCACGTGGAAGGAAGGTGGAACATTTAGTCCCACCTCGAAAACAACAAGGCGCTTTCATACGCATAAATTGATTTTGTGCCAGAGGTTGTTCGCCTCCAACACTAAGGGTGAGGTCCTCCTCCCCCCTTCACCGGACTCATCCGCGACATAACCCGCGGACTTGGCTGACCCGACTACCTGACTACCCTTCACTCCTCGCTCACCACACACGCCGATGAGCTTGGACCCGGGTATGCGTTAGGTCCGATTACCCGATCGGCTAAAGGCTCTGGGAGAGCGGTTCTGAAATAGAAAAGAGAGGAGAGAGGAGAGCTGCGTAGGGGTAGGGGGTTTTGCTCTGAGAAGATTGCTCCACACTTAACCAGATTCTGAGAGAAGAAGAGCCAAAGAAGGAAGGAGAAGATAGAGAAAAGGCGAAGGCAGATAAAGAAGAGAAGAGAGGAAGGAGAGGAGGATCGTAGGGCTTAAGGCAGAAGAAAGAAAAGAAGAAAGCCAAAGGCAGAAAGCCTAAGGAAGAGAAGAAGAAGAAAGAGAAATCAGAAGAAGAAGAGAAGGCTTAAGGCAGAAGAAAGAAGAAGAAGAACAAGAAAAGGATACTGTAGCCAGAGTCATTTAAGACGTCTGATTGTAAAATCAGACGTATGAATTTATATTTCCTTCTTTAAGTCAATTTGAGTAGCTATTATTTTGTCTACAACTCTTTTTACTCTTCATATACTCATGCTCTACATTCTTAATTAGTTTTTGAGTAATATTATGTGTTCAATTTGCATTTATTGTTGAGATTAGTGTGTGAATTCCTTTTGCTCCCTGTGTTCGACCTCGGAATCTTTTCGAGTAATAAAATTGTATTTGTTTTGAATGATATTTCTGCTGTACTACAACGCAACACATTTTAAAACCTAACTCAGCACGATTAACATTTTGGCGCCTTTGCCGGGGAGCAACACGCAATTCACCACTATTCTACATTATTTTATTATATTTGAGCACTAACTAGCCCTATTTGCTTTATTGTGATTTTGCGAGGTACTTCACGAGAAGATCTTTCGCACAAATCAACCACTCCAGGGCAGGTAACTTCTCCAGTCTTCCTTAATCAACCTCCTAATCTTGAGAAGACAAAAAGGAAATAATCAATTAGGAATCACCTATCTTATTTTCCATAGTAATTATCATTTAAAAGGCAAGTTTCCTAAGTTTTGAAATTTTTTTCGAATCTCATTAAGTTGAAGCGATTCTGTTTAGAAATCCTACCCCAAAATTCCTGTGCCTATTAGGAACTACGCTTAATTTCTAATCTTCTTGAACTACGCACTTCTTGTTTGAAGTCCAAGGAGAACATTTTTAAAGATCAAAGTAGACTTGGAAATAGAACCAATTAGGATTTCTGCATTAGGGTTTTGGAGTATTAGTTCACACTTGCCTGCATAAAAGGAAACAAACCCACCCGCATTTGTGTACTACCCAAACCCTTGATTTAAAAGATCTAATCAAGAAAAACCCTAAAATCAGGCTCTAAAATCATTTGAACCCTAAAACCCTTAGACCTAATAACCTGGGAGTCAAATCAGGGTGATTTCTAGGTCTTGACCTGGAGTCATTCTGCTATTTTTAGGGCAGGTCAGGTAAAGTTAGTCTATCTTGTAGGCCAACCAACCTCCAAATTAGGTCACAAGTCAAATCAACTGCTAATTCAAGTGAAAATAAAGGCACAAATTAGGACATAAAAGTGGTAAACTTAAGAGGTCAAGTTATCTATTCTGGTCTACCTGGACCCTCAGTGACAAGGAAGGTCGGGTGGGGGAAACCCTGTAACCGGTGGGGGCGCTCTACCGTGTAGTGGCTTTTGCAGGACTCTCCCTTCCCAACTGCCCAGGTAATTCTCAAGTGGACGACTTTCTGATCCAAGGGTATCATCCGCCCCGAACCTCTATAGTCATCCAAAAATCCTTAGGTGCCTTGATTGGGTCAACATCACATCCAGTCCCTCATCTCTTCTATTTAGCGCACACACACATTTTCTTGGGAATCTCTTTCAGATCTAATCAATTTTGATCCAAACTTGAATTTTTGATTCTACACCTTGATTCCACTATCTATCTGATTCAAAAATGTAGCTTGGCTACCTAGAAAAACTATTAAAGAAACCTGAATCACAAAGATCCATGAGAATAAAATGATTAAGGATGCTCATAGATTTTATGAGATTGATTACAAAACCTCAAAACCAATTGAAGACATTCAGGTTGATGTATCAACAACAACAACCTTCATCATAAACTGTGCCCAATTATTATTAACAGAAGCAACAAAGGGATCAACCTGGGATATTCTCATAACAAGATACATTGAGATAGAAAAATTACATAACTTTGAATATCTCCAATGTATGACAAATTTTGTACTTTGGGAAAAACACCAAGATGGTCTTGAAAAATGGGAAGAGATGGTGAAATTTTTGAAACAAGTTATCGATCAAAAATACCCGTACATGCCCCAAACAGTTAATGAAAAATCTTGGAATAATATTAAGATCTAACTGATTTCCTAAATCCCAGGTTTGAGACACAAGGTTGTTGTGGATTCCTAACCCAGATGGAATATAATATGCCTAATCTTGAAATAGGTTGGGAAGTCCCAATTGCAGGAGAGCATGATTTTGAGCCAGCACTAGAAAACCAAAACCCGGGTTCACCAAGCATAGAATTCTGAGACTCCTGTAATGATAAGATTGAATCAGAACCTCTCAAGAGTGTAAATCCCGCCCCTTATTCTGATAAGGTGACCCTCGAAGGCAATTCTGACCTAGATTCTAGTAATTCAACCCACATCCTTAGCCTAAAATCTGGATCTGAATCTTATTGGGATGACTACAAGGCCCCGTATGGCGACAATCAAAGTTTGAATTGAGATGATGATTCTGGGACTTTATTTGATGAATGTCCCTCTCCAACATCCTTAGAAATATAGATTGATTTCTTGGAAGTCACACCAATCTACGATACAGAAACCAAGGAGTTAGAAGAGTGGGGTTTTGATTAGGTCTTCCTTACAAGCCAAGAACCCGAGCCCAGACCCAATAGGGACACCTTTTTAAGCTCGAAATCTATAAATAGGCTAGATCCAAGTCAGGTTGCTGAGTCTACATCTTTCGATTTATTCTGTGGTGGAACCTCTGATCTCGAATCAATTCAGAATTGGATTCTCGCAATTTCTCCGACGATTTTGAATCTTATCGTGATTTCGGAGAACCTTTGTTTCCTGACGACTGCGAGCTAATCTACAACCTCAGCTCACATGTTCCATTCTTCGACTTTGACTCTGAGGTCCCTAATCCCGAGATCATTGATTTAAAATCAGGTTCCATTGCGATGGAATCATTTCTTTTCGATACTTAGGAATCAGAAACAAAAAGTGCCGAGAGTGACTGCAATCCAAAATTAAAATCTTTTCTTGACTCAGATTTTATCTTATAAACACTCTTCAGGCATTTACCTTTGAATTTGATGGCTACTATGAGGACTCTCTAAATGAACCCACCTTTGAACCTTTACTAGAAGTGCCCTCATACACAATTCTTATTGATGCCACCCCCTCTACAAATACAAAACCTATTCAAACCTGTTTTCAACCCTGACCCACAACCGGACTCAATTTCTATTCTGACTCCCCTCTTATTGAGCCGATTGCAGATGATTTGCCTCCACATCTTTATCGGGTTTCCCATCCTTCTCTGATCACTCCTGTAGGGTTCCTACATCCTCCACTAAGACTTTTTCATTTTAGGATCCCTACTATGATTAGGCTGATTCAACTCAGCCAAACCCTAGTTTTACACTTCCATATCCTCTCGAGTTCGAAAGTATATGGTGGGTTCCACATCTCTTGATCTACATTTATCAACTCACCAAATTAATTAGGTTTGGGCTACATCATCAACCTGTTGATCTGAACAAACACCTAGTTGGACCAACCAGGCTCTTGATCAAGGTGCTTGTTCTGCAAAACTCATCTGATTTGACCACTCCATGTCATTTCCCGCTCGGCTGAAGGCGTTGAATTTAGTGCTTAACAGGAGGCAACCCATCATTCTAAAAATCGAGATCCTTCTGATTATCCTTTTGTACTTCACATCTATTGCACAATGAGTTCGATTTTAGAACAGTTGATCCCACCTTTGGTACACGTGCCAGAGCTTGAAATCATCTGCAACAATCAATCCCGGCCCGTTTGCCCACCCAATATCCTGTTCTAAATTGCTGAACCCAAAATTATTTCACACCCTCTATTTACAATGAAGACACTGCAAAACTTAGGCATAGGGGGGTGGTAAAGTGCAAACATACAAAGAATTAGAGTTCGAAAGGATTCTCACAAAAAAATCACATATTCCAAAAATACCAAAAAAAATGAAAAAATTCGTGAAAAAGAAAAAAAAATGAAAGGAGAGAATTTTGATGGCACATCAGTTTTGAGGAGAAAAGGGGAGGAGATAAAAATGTCAAAAAAAAGGAGCATAAGTTGAAAAGAAAAGAAAAAGAGAGTCATTAGTAAGAAATTAAGGAATTAAATTAATTCTAGACCATATCAAAAGAAAAAAATGAAAGGCAAAAAGTGCTAATGTAACACAAAAGAGATTAGTAGGAATGCTGATTTTAGGCCTCTTGGGTTGTAATCATAGGCTTAAAAATTCCAGTACCTCCTAAGATCTAGATAGTCCTCATGATCCTCAAGAGGTTGAGGAAATTGCGAAGCTTAAGTATTAGGTCTAAGGCTTAGGGAGTATTCAGTCTCATTAACTAACCTTTGGTTTGCGGGACTTGGTAACCTAAGTACCCCAATCCACACACAGCCTGGTTCAGTGGGCTTAAGTATCAAAATAATGCAAATGCGTTTAAATTGTTCTGAAAAAGTCGCCTAGATTAGGAGCGGCTAATCAACACAAGTTGATTTTGACGAGTTCCCAACACGGAAAGGAGGGAAATTCCCCTCGAAGATGCGCAATAACATATCGTCTCCTCGGTGCTTGTCTCCTAGGATATCTACATATCCTATCGGGGGCATGTAAGCACCCTATGATGGCTCAAATGCCATGGGCGACATTATCCCAAAATATCGATTGCAAGGGTTTGGATTTAGCTACAGAACGCCATGGGTGGGATTATCTTGAAATCTCGAAAGCCAAGGTTCTATGGGTTGCCATGGGCGATGCTATTATGAAGCATCGACTGCTAGGGACCCTTCGAGGATTGATGATGGGGACTGGGAATCCGATACAGACCATGTTGTGAAGTAATCCGAAGCTAGAAATAAAAAGAAAAGAGAGAGAAAACTATCCAAAAATAAAGAAAATTTCTGTCTCTCTCTTACAAAAATGCATTGCAAACTGAACCAAGGCTAAATTATGTTACAAGTACAAGTGCTTTAACCGTGGAGTCCAACAAACCCTAGGATAGTTCCTGTGGGCCTTAAAAACTGGTCAAGTCTAGATCTTGTTACCTCTACGTCTACTATCGGCATTCTAACCTAATCTACAGAAGAAAGCACACATCACAGTTTTGAGCATCAAAGGATTTCTTGGTCTAGAATCAAAGTTAAAACCTTAAAATTTTGCTAAGGGACTAGCAAAAGCTAGGCATGGGGGTATGATGGGAACACCATCATGAGACCTAATTAGCTCATTTTGACCCAATAAAGAGAATAAATGCTCCTACATAACCAACTGAAGGTCATAATTCACTACATAACCTTTCTGAGAGAAACACAAGAAACTAAGGGTAAAACTGTAATTTTACCAATGCAGTACAACCACGGGTTTTCTCAAGGGCTAAACAAAAGTCAAATGGTCTTAATAAGATAACAAGTGGGTTGGATTTAACAGAAAAGGGTTTGTGTGAGTTTTGAGAATTAAATGACTTTTGGAACCCTAAAAACATACCCACTTGATTAAATAAGATTTTGGTCTGGGTAAAATTCACCTAAATCCTCTAAAAATCATATAAAAATACTCTCTAGGATTTAGTACCTTCAATTTGGCCATTGGAACCCATCTTGACCTAGAATGGGGTCTCAAACAGGTATTTGCCATAAATTGGGTTTTTGCATAAATTTTCCAGTCAAACGTAGTCAAACACAAAATCCAACTTCACCATTGGATTCCTTGGGTTTAAATTAGGTTTGTACCAAAATTTTGACCTAAGGGGAATTCATCTTGACCTAGTTTGCAAAAAGGTCCAGTCTGATTACATTTCTACCCCTAACTTTCAAAAACCCTTGTGAACAACCCCCTAACTTCTTCGTTGTCTTCACAAATAGGTCCCTCCATGATGAATCCTACTCCGGCAAGCTTTGAAAGGAGGTTTCTCCTTAATTTCTTAGAGAATCTCCTCCGAAATTGGAAGGGAGATTCTCTGAGAATTTCCCTCCAATCTGAACCCGTTGATGAGCCTTGATTCTTTCCCAATCTCTCATGAGAATGCATGAGAGATTTGAGCCTCTTGAAGCTTCCATCTCTGGTGACCTTTCCTTGCTTGGAAGCTTGGATTCCAAGCACAAAACCCTCTCTGAAGACCTATTTAAGAAGCCCCAGATCAAAACCGAACTCCTCAGCTTGAAATTGGATTGGTTCCCCCTCCATTCATCTCTCCCCTCCGGTCGCAACCCTCCCCAAGCTCTGGTGGCTTTCCCTATCTCTCTCGTCGCCCAACCACAATACCAGTGGCAGGGTTATCTCCACCACAATCCTCTGCGTTGCGCAATACCGGCCAACATCACCCTACCCTATCTTCGCCGCCGCCTCACCTACGGAGACTTCATCTTCCCCACGTCCGGCAACCATACTGGCATGGGATTCCTTTCCCCTTTAGTCCTTAGATTAGGTTTTTTAAGTTCCCTCTCTTTCACATTTTCTTTCCCTCTCTCTATTTCCTAAAATCATCCACCGACGCCACTGACCATCGTCACCTCCTCCATCTCCGGCGATACCTCCAGCAAAGTGCTCCTGTCGCTACGCACCTCCATCCACCTCGCTGACCACCCTACAGCCTCCACCTCACCTCCCTGATCATTTCCCCTCACTCTAATCACTCCATCGACCACCCAAACTCCTCCCCGAATAGACCCACTTTCGCCGTCCATTCCCTTCACAGTCTGGCCACCACAGCCACCTTTGCTCCACGGCCACCATTACATTCGCCGTGCCACGATGATACTGCTGAACATTCTGATGCGGCCATAAGGCCCTTGTTCTTGATTTCAGGTATCCAGCCATGGTCAGCCATTGTTGCTGAGCTTGAAGCAAGCTTCAAGCCGCTCCAGGCCTTGCTCTGCTCCAGGAGATAGCCCTAGGCTGTGCGGACTTAAGGCGTGCACGCATCCAAGCCCTCAAGCGAAGGCTCTAGCAGTCACAGCCCTTCAATTTGGTCAAGACCCTTTGCTTTGCACGCGGAAGGAAGGTGGGACATTTAGTCCCACCTCGGAAACAGCAAGGCGCTTTCATGTGCATAAATTGATTTTGTGCCAGAGGCTGTTCGCCTCCAACACTGAGGGTGAGGTCCTCCTCCCCCTTCACCGCACTCATCTGCAGCATAACCCACGGACCTAGCCGACCTGACTACCCTTCACTCCTTGCTCACCACACACCGGTGAGCCTGGACCCGGGTATGCGTTAGGTCTGATTACCTGACCGGGTAAAGGCTCTAGGAGAGCAATTCTGAAATAGAAAAGAGAGGAGAGAGGAGAGATGTGCAGGGGTAGGGGGGTTTTGCTCTGAGAAGATTGCTCCACACTTAGCCGAATTCTGAGAGGAGAGCCAAAGAAGGAAGAAGAAGAAGAAGGAAGGAGAAGACAGAGAAAAGGCGAAGGCAGAGAAAGAAGAAGAGAAAAGAGGAAGGAGAGGAGGACCGTAGGGCTTAAGGCAGAAAAAAGAAAAGAAGAAAGCCAAAGGCAGAAAGCCTAAGGAAGAGAAGAAGAAGAAGAAAGAGAAATCAGAAGAAGAGAAGGCTTAAGGCAGAAGAAAGAAGAAGAACAAGAAAAGGACACTGTAGCCAGAGTCATTTAAGACGTCTGATTGTAAAATCAGACGTCTGAATTTATATTTCCTTCTTTAAGTCAATTTGAGTAGCTATTATTTTGTCTACAACTCTTTTTACTCTTCATATACTCATGCTCTACATTCCTAATTAGTTTTTAGTAATATTATGTGTTCAATTTGCATTTATTATTAAGATTAGTGTGTGAATTCCATTTTCTCCCTATGTTCGACCTTGGAATCTTTTCGAGTAATAAAATTGTATTTGTTTTGAACGCTATTTCGGCTATACTGCAACACAACACTTTTTAAAACCCAACTTAGCATGATTAACAAGGATCCAGGCGATGCGACAAATTGCCTTCACCTTCTTGGGATTGGTTCCCAAGGTCCAAGCAGTTGAGGTCTAAGTGACCTCCTTCCATGCATACACCAGCCAACCTGGGTTGGTGTGGCCAAGCCAAACAAGGCTAAGGACTTGTTAATCAAATGGTCCTTAAGATCGGATGATCAAATTTTTCGTTATGATTTTAATTATTGAAGAAAATTTTGTTACAAAATCGACTGTAAATAATTCCAACCCCTTAAGCCAACCCAGCCAATCTGTTACAATGGGACTAAGGGAAAGGTTCTTCCTTTAGCTTTCGCCTCGGATTTCTTCGTACCCCTTAAATATGGTCGTTTGACACTACATCGTAGATTTGGCAATGGGTTTGGCTAAAGTAGTTGTGATGACCCAGTAGTTCGATAACAAATTCAGGTTACTTACTGTGTTTTATGAAATTTTTACTTAACATTTTTCTTCAATTTGGGTTTTGGTGAGTGGTCCACAAGGTGACCAAACTCACTGACTAGTCACTAAACTTGATTAAGTCTAAGCTAGTTTGATGTGGTCTCTAGTTGTAACCCTAAAAGTTGCACCTAGGGTTAAATTAAAAATATTTTCCAAAACACAATTTGAATCAAAATGATCTCAAATTTAATAGAAAGATTCCCTTTTCAATTATCTTTTTGGAGAATATTTTTTTGAAACTTTTACTATTTCAAATGAATAAATATGAATTTTTAACTATCAAAGGGTCAAATTTGGAATTTTGACCCCTAATTAGGTTTTCTTTTTGAAATAGTATCAATTGTGTTCCAAAAATTCAGGAAAAATATGGAAATGAAAGATAATTTGATAACCTTTTAAAATCCACCATTTTCAGTCAAATCTGATTTGTGTGCTATTTGAAATCACTTTTTGAAATTCAAAATAATTTGGATCTTAGTATGTTTCACCCCTTGTATTTCGTGAATTTTCAAAAATTGTATAAATTGAGGTTTTTAAATGAATTGTGCCATTTAAAAGATAATTTGAATATCTAACTTGACCCTAAATTTTAGAATTTTTGGATCACAAAATATTCAGCAAATGAATTTTTGAAATTGCTAAAAATATCTGGCTGAATTTCAGAAGGTGGTAAAAATGCTTTTGAAAGGGTTTTGAAATCAAAATGAGCCTTTTCATAAAATACTTTTTTTTATTTGTGAAAATTTTTTTCTTTTTGGAGAGAAATTTTTTCAGATTTTTTTTTGTTTTTTCTTTGAAAAACAAATCTAACCCTAGGATTTAAAGAAAACCTACCACTAAGATTTTGGTGTGTACCTAATTTTTCTTCAACTGCGCCTGTTGGGTGCGCAAAATCCACTTTTTCCTATTCTTGCACACAAAAATAAAACAGAAGCAAATATGTTAGAATTAACCTCATAGCTCAAAAACCAAAAATGTGTTGCCTCCTCGGCAACGGCACTATTTGTTGAAGTCATAAAATGTGGATTTGTTTAGAGAAATGTCATAGTATAACGCGAATTACAATTTAAGCAAAACTTTTATAACGAGACGGTGAGTGTCCTGGTAAATCTCAGGGAGGCGTAAGGTGGAAATTTTGATTTTTAACTTATTTCTTCTCTTCTTTTGCTCTCTTAAAATTGAACGTCGGTTTCAAGTTTGCAAATGTAAGATTCACTAGTCACGTTGTTCACTCTTACTACGTGTGTGTGCATCAGGTAAACAACAATGAATGTGAAAGTGTGGGTACTCATTCGCACAATTCTCACTTCGTGATGGCTATTAACAGAGAAAGCATCAATCGCAAGATCATTAATGTTTTCAGGAACCAACATTTTATTGCAATAGATATAGATATGAAGCAAACAACTATTATTTTATTTCCTCAATTTATAATGTCATTACAATCACTTCTAAAGGAATGCTTGTACAAGAAAATTGAAAAGAACTAATTCTATGCTATCAAAAAATATATGCATGCATGGATCTTCGGAAGATTATGCATGCATTCTTGGAGAGGATAATACTACTACTACTTAGCAAGATAATAATCCTAGAAATTAAACTATGAAGAACATTAATCTAAGCTAGGAGAAATTAGGGCATCGGAGGTGGTCTCCAATGGCCGTGTGGCTTGAGGTGGTTGGAGGGAATAGATGGACGACCAAGGTGGTGTGGCCGACCTCTAGATGAAGGTGGTGGAGGTGTTGCACTTGCTCTTGGATGTGGAGAGTGGAAGTGGTGATGGAGCTCGTGGATGAAGAATATGAAGTCCAAGATGGGGGTGCATGGCCACCCCCATGGGTCCTTAAATAGACTATGGTGGATGACCATCTAGAGACTTATAGAATTCTCTAGAATGGGCTTAGGTGGCGGCTAGAGTGGTACAGAGTGTGTCTTCTTATATCAACTTTCTAAGGAGAGAGGTTGTGGACTCCTCGAAGACTATGTTTAGTCTTCAAGGTGGCGCCACTTGGAGACCACTCTAGAATACTCTATAGTGGATGGCCAAGTGGTGGTGTGTGTGCATGAGTGTGTGGTCAAGTGGACCATTTGGTCCACTTCTTGTTAGGTTTAGGTTGGTCTAGTTAGGTTTCTAAAAATAAGTTCATCCAACCTATGGCTAAAGTGATTGATCACTTAAACTTAACTGAGTTTAATTGAGTCAATGTGTGTGTAATTGAGAGAGAGAGTTCCAATTAGATTGGTCTTGAGTCAATTGGACTCTCACTGAATCCAATTAGACTTGTGCTTGGTTGAGATTTGAGATCAATTGGACTCTATGAGTCCAATTGACTAGGTAAGGTGTAATTGACTTAGATCCAAGTCAATTGGGCTTTGTGAGAACCTAATTAGGTTCTTAGGGGAGTCTTAGGGTAGTGTACTACGCTTCGGGCACCTTAATTTAGGTTTCCTAGGGTGTAGGATTGGGTCCAGAGGCCTTAGAAATCAAGATCTAGGCTTGATTCCAAAAACAGCAACAGGAGAAGAGTTCCAGACGTCTGATCTTCAGACGACTTATATTTCAAAATCAGAAGACTAAGTCCTTAATATGGATTTCCAATACTAAATTAGTATGGAGTTTAGGTTCTGTCTTGGGTTTTTGTAGAAATTGGATGTCTGACACCTTGTCTAGACATCCAATTTTTGCAGCAGATTGGGTTCTAGGTCTTGCGGGTGGAATCTAAGGAGCCTGCACATCCAACATCCTACTTGGACGTCTAGAGGTGAGCTGGAATGTGGGTTTTGAGGTGTTTTGGGCTAAGGTGACATAACATAAGGGTAGCTAAGGTTTGGGAAGGTGTTTAAGGCTATCCTAAGGCTAGGGATTGGTGTAGGGATGTCCTATGTTCTTCATAATTCAATTCACACATTAAAATCCTACAAGTAATGTAGTATAGCTCTTCCCTACATTATGTCTTCATCTTGAGTAACTTTATTCCAAGGCTTCTACTCTAGCTCTTCTGCAGCTCTTTCTTCTATCCTTCTTTAGATCCATCTTCAAGCCATCTTTTGAGCTTTTATTACCTACAAATCAAGTAATACACTAATTAGTACATTATTATAGCATTATTTCATGAATATCTAGGTAATGCGGGAAAGATGCAAGGTATGCTACTATTGCATGAATTATGCTAAAGTTATTCTAAGTTCTAACTCAATTCAGGTTATTTAAGTCTTATGATTACTGCGCAATTAGTGGACGGCATGGACGAGGAAGAAGGTGGAGGTGGTGATCGACTATGGTGGAAGGGAGGAGAGGAAGGAAGAGGGATTGAGGGGTGTCTAAGGGGCATGGGATTGAGGGATCTTGGCTGGAGAAAAATTGGATGTGGAGTACCATGGAGGGGGGGAGCCTACTGGAATTAAGTAGGCTGTCCAATCTCTCCATCCATCCGAGAGCTTCCAGTTGGGATTTCCTAGGAAATAGGATTTCTAAAAATAGGACTTTCTAGAATGTTGGTTTTCTTAATGTGTAAGTATGTGCATATGTGTATGTGTGGGCATTGATGTGCATGGGTGTGTTTTTCCATGGATGTGTGCTCAGTTTGGGTGTGCGTGAATGTACATGTGTGGGTGTGTTTACGTGGATATGCGTGGGTACATGTTTGTGTGGGTTTGTGTTTGGGTTCATTTAGGTTGGGTGGTAGTGGGTCAAGTTAGGAATAGGTGGGATTATGTGAGTCTAATTAGGATCTTGGTGGGTCCAATTAAGTCTAGGTGAGACTAACTGGAACCTAAAAGGGAAATTGAGGCTAAGAAAGGGAAATTGGCTTGAGGCTTAATTAGTTGGGCTTAGGAATAGGTTGTTTGGCTCTAGTGCAAAGGAATTAGGCCTAGGTTGGATTGGGTTAGGATAAGCCTATTCGGTGGTAGATGGGATAATAGGTTTATTCCTCCTCCTTTCTTCTCCTTTTACTTCATCTATTATTCTTTGTCTTCCTGGATTTTTTGTTCTCTTTTTCTCCCTCCTTATTTCTTAGTCTTGTTCTTAGTTTATTATTCACACATGGACCTACAATCATAACATAAGACATTATAGCATAAATAGGTCCATAAAGCACATTATTTATAAATAAGAAAGTAAACATGATGCAAATGCAAATTATGCATGAAATGAATGCAATATTCATAATTATGCTAGAAATCTACCCTAATCTAGGCATTTTAGAACCTATGATTACTGTGTAATCATACCCCCATGACTAAACTTTCGTAGTTCCTAGAAAAACTTAGAATGTGGAACCTACAAAAACATGAGTTTTTATTTTTTCTTTTTTATTTCTTTTAAAAGCACAACATTTTTTTTCTGTGAATGCAAAAGAATTGAGCTAGCTTCAATCGAAAATCCCAATTCGAGTTTTCACCAAACAAAGGAAATTGCAGGCAAACCCTTAACATTAGAGACTCAACAATTCTGGGGTATCGACTCAAATCCAGACTACCTAAATCAAAGACTACCCAAATCAAATCAAGAGTCCTATTAGCCTTCGAACTTGGGTCGCAAACAAAGGTTTCTTCAACTCCCGAGCCTACCCTAAAATTTGTTAGTATCAAAAGTTTAAGCATTCGTGCATAAGTGAAAATGGTCTTTCTTTAGTTTGCCGGTGAATTTATGACAGTATGATGTCCAACAAGGAAAGAAGGAGGATATTTTTTTGTGATTTTTCTTTTGTAATTTTTTTCTCTGTTTCACCAACTCCAACCTTAGTTTAGCTATCAACACGGTCAGTGTTGGATTCATTATCCCCATCATCAATCCTCTAAGGATCCCTAGCATTCGATGCTACGAGATAGCCCCACCTATGGCAATCCCTAGAACCTTGGCTTTCGACACTTCAAGATAGTGCTGCTCATGGTGTTCTAAAGCAAATTCAAGCCCTGACAATCAACATTTCAGGATAATGCTGCTGACGTCGGGAAACGCGTTAGGTTATTTTGTTCGTTGTAGCATTCATTTAGGACATCAATTTTAAATGAAGATAATCTAAATGAGTCTAAGTGTCAATCTCAGGGAGGCATGAAATCAGATCATTTTATTGCTTTAATGTGTCACAAAAATACGTCGTTTGATTCACTTGCGAAATAGAGAAACAGAGAGAGAGATAGGGAAAGAGAGAAAGATAGAGAGAAAGAGAGAGATAGGGTTAGAGATTTATGATGACATTATGATAATGGCTAGCCATGAAAGAAACACAGACATGATGATAGAAGATAATATATTACATAAGCAGAATAGTTTTACAACTATAATAATAGATGAAAGCTTAAAGCAACAAAAATACTAAACTAAAGAAACTAGCAGTTAAATGGAGAGGCAAGGCAGCCACGACGGTGGAGGGCTTCCGTCGGCGGCTCAGCATCTCCAGGACCTTGCTTGGATGCACTATGGAGTAGGGAAGTTGCTTGGTAGAAGATGCCCAAAAGTGGAGGATGATGGGACCTTTTATAATGGAGGAAAAGGGCCAAAAATCACTATTGAGTCAACAGCGACATTCAATTTGTCACTGAAGCTCCGTCGTAGGTGTTGCTAAAGCCCCAGCTCACGCACGTTGTCCTCTACGTGCGTACAGCTGCCATCGCATGTGATCCGTGTGTGCGCATTCATAGCCGCTCGATTGCAAATCGACGGTCCAGATCTCGCCTCACGTGTTTCTTCATATCACACACCACGCACGTATGATGGTGCATGCTCAAGGGCATGATCGCACACATGTTGCACGAATGACTAGATGCGATTGCTCCTCGACTACTAGATCTGATCAAATGGCCCAATTTTGATTGGGCGTGATGTGGAGGGTAGGGAGCAGCTTAAACGCTCGCCGTGTGCGTGCAAGCACCTCGCTCGACCACTGTGCTGTCCATGCAGATGGTCATGGCAACAACGCAACGCTCAAGCGACGGTGTGCATTGGATGGAAAATGGATGGTCGAGATTGCCCCTACTCATGATGAAGAGAGGAAACGGGGTGCATGGTTGACGAAGGAGCAGGTGCCACATGCCACATTTTGGGCCGTTGATCAATAAATCAACAGGAAAAACTTCTCGGGCATGTTGTGGGAGCTACGAAGGTCGGATTGAGGTGATTTTGAGTCCGTTGGACTCCGTTCGTCAATTCGGATCCATTTGTATGGTCTGATTGCTCATCTAAGACCTATTTCAATATGCATTTGTACACACGGTCATTAAACATTGATTCTAAGCAATCTTAACATAAAAAATGCAGAATGCAGGCAATGCCCCCCAAACCCACTATAATATGACATTAATGCACATGAGCCCTCGAAATTGACTATAATTGATAATATAAATGCTAATAATTGTAGAGTCATCAGCTACCCATGGCACTTGGACTGCACAATGTGCTTACATGCCCCTAGTAGGATATTTGAATATCCTAAAAGACAAGTGTCGAGGAGATGACATGTTATAACCACTATCCTCAAGAAAGTATATGCTTCACCTCTCATGTGTTAGGAACTCATCCAATCAAGTTGTGTTTTCAAGCTTCACTTAAGTCAAAGTTTAGAAAATCAAATTTCTTTTTCTTTGAGGATAGAATTAAGGTGATAGCCTTATTAAGCATTCTAAATAAGATCATAGTGTGTGAATTTTGGATGCTTAGGTTAACAAAACTTGCAAATCGAAAGGTAGACAAGGGTATTGAAACTTCCTAAGTCTTTGACTTAATACCTAAGCTTTTTCTTATCCTTTTTAAAGACTCGGGAAACAAATCCAGATTTTAGGACATACCCAAGATAATTAAGTCTTAGTATGACCTGAAGAGTCTAAGTGAGTAGACCTTGTTCTACATTTCCAAAATTCGATAAATCCTCATGATCAACATAATCAATCTTTTCTAGCTTAAATGCTCAAAACATTTTGTTTTTTTTTAACAACACAAAGCACTTTTTTTTTTCAAAGTATGGATTTTTCAAAACCTTTTTTTTTAAAAAAAAAATATGTTTATTCATATAAAAATAGTAAATGCATGTCTTTACACTAGATGCGATTATGAAAAAAAGCTAGATGTTGGTAAAAGGTATTCAAAAAATGTATTTTACAAGCACACAAAAATGAGGGAGAGAGGGAGAGAAGGTGTGTGGCATCGGGCGACAGGAGGAGACGATGGGGAAGTGGCTAGGGTTGGGGATGGGGGCAAGTGGAAGACTTGGAGATCGAGAAATTGGTGGAGGGAGAGGGGATGGCAGTCGTATGAAGGTATGGCATCCAGATTCATTCCAAAAGGAAGTTGGAGGAGGTCCAATGGAGAGGTTCTATGTTATAGATGTAGACGAAGAGGTCACATGGCTGCGGTGTGTAGAAATCCCCTCGTCTGTTTAGCATGTGGGGGTGAAGGTCACAAGCATGACTTGTGCCCAAGGGTGAAGCCACCGCACACAAAGAAGATCCCTCCACGCCCAAAACAGGAGGTGATGAAGGAGCCCCGACTACCCCCACCGCCGGCGCTAGGTACTCACACGATTGATGTGGAGGTTCCATTCTCCGAGGATATTGTCTCTGCCGAGATCATGCTGAGGGGTGTGCTGATCGGCGAGGTCATGACTGGCAATCCCTCTATCGAGAGGTTTCAACAACTGGTGAGTTCCCTTACCCTTGTGTCATCGGGCTGGAAGGTGGCAGTGCTATCCTAAACTCGCTTTCTTGTGTTTGGTCTGGGGATGATAGATGTGGAAAGGCTACATTTTCGATCGAGTTCTTTCGAGAACATCAATGTGCTATGGAGGCTGGTCTCCCCCTTTGATGGGGCACTTCCTGAACGTCCCCCCCCCAGAGAATGGGAACTAGGAGGGTGATTCTTGAGATCAAAGGGTTACCTCTGCACTTGAGATCTAGAGGGGTGGTTACCAAGATGGTTGCAGGCTTTGCATCCGTGAAGACATGGAAATCACAATTGGGGAAGGTGATGCCCATTCACTTCAATTTGAGGCTGAAGTC
Organism: Thalassia testudinum; assembly: GCA_037157565.1. Classification (NCBI taxonomy): domain Eukaryota; kingdom Viridiplantae; phylum Streptophyta; class Magnoliopsida; order Alismatales; family Hydrocharitaceae; genus Thalassia; species Thalassia testudinum. Next base: position 134,267,325 of record JAZHRO010000003.1, on the reverse strand, counting down.
TTTAGAAGTGGGTCACTGCCAGATAGAATCGTTCTTAGGTGTGGGGGCTCCTTGTGGCTCATTCATTTATCAATGGTTGGGCAGGATTTTGTGTTACCAGAATAGGGTCATGTTAAGACATCTGTTATTAGATTTGAGGAGGCACAACAGGTTGAATTAGTGGGTCGTAAGTCTTCAGATGAGGCACCTGAATCAAAGAAGAGGAAGGACTGACACAAGGAAACCTCAGAGAGGGACCTAATGACTATGGATGATGATACTGCCATGGGGTGTGGCAACCAAACCCCTGTGGTCAAAGGCAAGGGCTCTACGGTTGATGCTAATGTCTTAGAGAGGGACTCAGGAAATTCTACTAGATGTGAGGAGGTAAAGTCAGGTATGGAAATTGTATTCATTAATGGTAGAAGTGCCCTTAAGGAGGTGAATCAAGTGCAATTCTCTATTCCTGATGAACTGAAGTTTGGGAAAAGGACAAGCCAGAAAAGGGGGCTTGGGCACTCCCCTTACATGCTCAGAAGGCGAAGGAAGGAGAACTTGATTCCTATAGTGGAGGAAACTGTTGCAAAGTCGATCATGGTTGAGTATGTGGATAATTTGGCTCAAGGGGATCAGCCATGCAAGGGATGAGAGTTCTAACGTGGAATGTGTGTGGGTTGCGCAACAACATGAGAAGGGTGTCTCTAATAAGATATCTTGTTGAGTGGGAAATTGATTGTGCTCTCATTCAAGAGACACACTTGGAGGAGGAAAGTGGCCCTGTCTGGGACTCGCTAAGACATTCTGGGAAAGCAGACTGTGTGGGGAAGGCTACAGCTGGCAGGTCTGGTGGGATGGCCATATGGTGGAAAAAATCTTGCCTTAAAGTAACTGAAGTCCTTCATGACAGACATGTACTTGTAGATGTCAAAACCTTCGAGGTGATCTGGATTGGTTTATTTCATGCATTTATGGACCTTGTGCAGCTGCTGATTGGGTAGAACTTTGGGAGGACCTATCAACAGTGCATTAAAGAGTCCAGGTGGTACCGTGGCTTGTTGGTGGTGATTTCAACTATCCTCTTTCAAGTGGTGACAGACCTGGGGGTAGATCTGATAGTGTAATGGCTGGATTCCAATTGGCTGTGCAGAGATTGGGTATCACTGAATACCCTGTCAGTGGGGTGGAGTTCACTTAGAGAAATGGCAGTGGACAGGCATCAAGGCTGGACAGATTCTTTGGCAACCCAAGCCTTTTGGAGAGATTCCAACTATCGTCTGCTATGAGCCTTGACAGGCCATTTTCTGACCACACACCAATTGTGTGGGACAGTGGGGTGAATGTTGATGTTGGATCTTACTTCAAACTTAAGAAGTCTTAGTTTAGGGAGGAGGGTTTTGCTGATATGTTGTCCAGCTGGTGGCAGAATAAGGCAGTGAATGGCTCGGCCACACAGCAGCTTGCATCTAAGTTGGCAGACATGCACTCTATGCTGAAGGAATATGGGTAGATAGTGGCAACCATCAGAGAGCAGAAAGGGTTGAGGCATTGGCAGTGATCCAAAGACTGGATCTGAAGGAGTGCAGGCAGGTTCTGAGTATTCAGGAGCATGAACAAAGACAGTATATGCAGCAGGTCATTGGGGAGGAGGACTTGAAGAAAGAAATGGACTGGCGTGAGAGATCTAGACAACTGTGGCTCAAGGAAGGTGATGCTAATACGAAATTCTTTCATCTTGCTATCAGTGCTAGGAGGAGGTTTAATCTCATTTCATCTATTAAAATGGGTTAGTGAACTATTACATCTACCAGTGAAATCAGATGTGAAGCTGGCCAGCACTTTAAAGAGTTAGCCAAGGCTGCACCAAGAGGTTCATGGAGGATGGCTTCGGCTGACTTTCCAAGTGTTAGCAATGATCAGATGGCCATGTTAGTTGCTCCTATTACCGAACAAGAAACAGTGAAAGCAATCAAAGACTTGAATAATGAGGGAGCTCCTGGACCGAATAGGGTTCAGGTCTTGTTTTACAGAGAAATGTGGAATGTTCTTAAGAAGGATGTGATGGATGTTATACATGAGTTTGAAATGGGCAACTGTGGTTTTGAAAGACTAAATAAGTCCTATTTGTTTTTGCTACCAAAGAAGTCGGGTGCGGAGAATTTTTCTGATTATAGACCCATTGCTTTGTCGAACTCCATCTATATTATCATCAGCAAGATTCTAGCCAATAGAGTTCGTGTTGTATTATAAGATTTGATTATGCCTGTCCAATCTGCTTTTCTATCTGGGAGGTCTCTGCAGGAATCTTTCAACATGGCACAAGAGATGGTGATGGAGTGGCATAGGCGAAAATCCAAGTCTTTCCTATGGAAATTTGATTTCACTAAAGCCTATGATTCAATTTCCTAGCTGTACCTTTGGGAAATTTTTAAAAGGAGAAACTTTCCCCCCCGTCTGATACAATGGGTGAAGAGATGCATCACGACTGCTTCCTACTCCCCCCTGATAAATGGGAAACCATGTCAAGCCTGGATTCAGCCTCAGTATGGGGTAAGGCAAGGCTGCCCACTAGCCCCCCTGATCTTCAATCTCGCAGCGGATACATTGGCAAGATATGCGTGCAAACTGGCAGCTAATGGGTTGATAAGGGGATACTCGATGACTAACAACAGGGCATTGGCCCCCATTCTTCAATATGCGGATGACACTATGTTTTTTGTGGAAGGTGGGAAGCGTAAGTGCTATACTATATGGTCAAAATTTTTGGTGAGATTTCTGGTTTAAAACTTAATGGAAGTCCTCCTTGGTTTGCTTTGGTATGAATGGTATAGACCAAAATGACATCTCCACCATCCTGGGCACGCCTGTGATATCACTGTCAGTCAAGTACCTAGGTTTACCTCTGAAGTGCACAAAACTAAGGAAAACAGATTGGTCCTTTCTATATGAAAAGGTGGCTACGAAATTAGAGGGCCAGAGTAGTCTCTACTTGTCAAAAGGAGGGAGGTATATTTTACTGAACTCAGTCATCACATCCATTCCAGTCTTTTTCTTCTCTATTCTTAGAGCCCCAAAATCAATTTGGAAAAAACTTGACGTGATGCGCAAGAGGTTCTTCTAGAAAGGGGCTTCTCATCAAGGTCCCTTCTTCCAACCTGTAACTTGGGACTCAATTTGTTTGCCAAAGAAGTATGGTGGCATGGGAATCAGGTCACTCAAAGAATTTAATGACGCCCTATTACTGAAATGGGCTATTCAGCTGCTCCAAGGAGAAAAAAAATGTGGATAGAGATCATCCAGGATAGCTATGGGGTGGCCAATGATGAGAAGAACCGCTTAAATCCTCATAAGCCATCTCCTTTCTGGTCATCTGTGGTGTGTGCCTTGGCAGATAATTGGAGTCTATTCAAGTCTGTCTTAGGAGATGGAAAAAGCTTCAAATTTTGGTTGGAAAAATGGCTGCCTAGTGGGGTGATAAAAGATAGGTACCCTCTTGCATTCTCCGCTGCTACTAATAAAAATGCTTTGGTATATGACTACTGGGACACGGCCTCTGAGAATTGATCTTTGAACAATGAGGTGGGGAATGGTCATGAAACAAGAACATGAGCAGAAAATGAACGTCTTATGCAAGAACTTGCTACTTTCAAACTCACACCTGAGGAGTGCGACACATACAAATGGGAGGGAGCTTTCTCTTCGGCGCTGCCTATGATAAGCTTATCACTTCGTCCAGAATGGCTGAGGTTGATGAGATTGGGAAAAAGCTATGGAAACTGAAGGTACCATTGAAGGTACAAATTTTTTTGTGGCTATGCAGAAGAGATGGCCTGATAATGGGAGATTTGAGGCATAGGAGAATGGGCACCCCCTCTCACTTCTGCCATTTGTGTGGGATGCATAATGACTCCAGTCTTCATATTTTTTCCACTTGCATGATTACAGATTGTGTTTGGAGGAAGGTGTGTAGGGAAACTATTCCCACGTGGGAGAGTCTTTGGAGTTCCTTCTTGAGGGTGAATAAGCCATATTTGCCCATGGTGGCAGTATTATGGTCGATATGGAGAGCTAGAAATGAGAGTTTGTTTCAGGAGAGTCCAGTGAATGTGGATAATATTGTTAATAATTGCTAGAATCTCATACACTAATGGGGTTCACTCATGTAATTTTTTTGCTATCTTTTAATCAATAAAAGCTCTCCTAGATTACTATCGGCGATTCGATAGCATTCCTTTTCAGTTCAAAATAAAAAAAATGTATTTTACCCCTCCTATGCCTAAATTCATGCATGTCCTCATGCATGAAAATAAACATGAAGCATATAATAATTTAAAGTGCAAAAAGGGAGAAACGGTAGAAATCACCTGGAAAAGCTCCTGAATATTAACATTCAGCATATCCCAACACCTACGCAAATGGGAAGACAAATAAGCTATATATATATAAAGAAAATAAGAGCTATGTATATATGTATATATAGATAAATGTTGAGTTTAACGCCTCCAGCTGGGTGAAAACTAACTATATCACACGTCCTCAAGAAGATGTATCGTTTTGTCAGTAAGAGGTTCGTGGGCTAAAAATGGCTTGAGGCGCTGGTCATGTACGGCAAAAACATGCCCAGTCTTTGGGTCCTAGATCTGGATAGCCCCATTTGGATATGGGAGAATCACTACGAAGGGTCCAGTCAATTTTGATTTCAACTTCCCCACAAAGAATTTTAGTTTTGAATTAAATAACCAGACTTGCTGGTTGACCAAAAATGATTTTCTTCGGATGTGGCAATCATGAAAGGCCTTAGTTTTATCCCTGTAAGTTTCTGCACTCTCATTGGCCTCCCACCGCATTTCCTTTAACTCACTAAGCTGGAGCTTCCTTTCACAAACTCCTGCATTAAGGTTGAAATTACATTTCCACACCGCTCAAAAGGCATAGTGTTCTAGCTCAACTGGAAGATGACAAGTCTTTTCATACATCGCTGATGGGAACACCATCATGAGCCATAACTAGCTCAATTTGATCTAATTATGTCAATAAATGCTCCTACATAACCACCAGAGAGCCCTAATTCATTGCATAATCATTCTGAGAGAAATACAATAAAATAAGGTTAAAACTGTAATTTTACCATCATATCTTGAATGCAGAATAACTGCAAGTTTTCTCAGAGGTTAGATAAAGGTCAAATGATCTTAAAAGTCTAACAAGTGCGTTAGAACAGACAGAAAAGGATTTTTACATGTTTTGAGAATTAAATGACATCCGAAACCCTAAAAATAGACCCGCTTAATTAACTGAGGTTTCGGTTAGGATAAAATTCACCTAAATCCTCTAAAAATCATAGAAAAATATTCTTTAGAATTTGGTACCTTCAATTTAACCATTAGAACCCATCTTGACTCAAAATAGTCTCAAACTGACATTTTCCCTAATTTGGATTTTTGCATAAATTACCTAATTGAACTAGGTCAAACCAAAATCCAACTTCACCATTGGATTCCTTAGGTCCAAATTAGGTCTGTGCCAAAATTTGGGTCCAATCTAATATTGTTTCAACCTAGTTTGCAATTTGGTCCTATCTGATTCTTTTATCTCACATATATGCCCTTAACTTTCAAAATCCTTGCAGATAGCCCCCCAACTTTGTCATCATTTTCACAAAAAGTCCCTGCTGCCATGAATCCTAATCCTACAAACTCCGATGACTTTAAAATGGCATGTTCTCCTTGATTCCTTGACAAATCCCTCCCAGATTTGAAAAGGAAGTTCGTCAAGGAATTCCCTTCCTTTTGAGCCAAATCCCAAGCTCTAAAACCTTCCCAATCTCTCATGCGAATGCATGAGAGATTAGGGTATCTCGTAATTCCTATCTCTGGCGAACATCCCAAGCTTCCCAAGCCCAAAACTCCCTCCAAAGGTCTATAAAAGGACCCCTAGATCAAGTCGAACTTCTCAAGCTCGATTTAGCGGGAAACTCCCCATATTCCTCCTTCCTCTTCCAGCCAAAAGGCTCCTCGAGCCCCGGCGATTCCTCCCAAGCTCATTCCTCTTCCGTTCGCAATACCGGCGATGGATTTGCCTCCCTTACCCTCCTCCATGTCGCGCCATACTAGCGAGTGTTTCTATCTCCTTCATCGTCGCTGTCCAACCCGTACTGGAGTCACCTTTGTCTACGGCGTTGGCCATACTGCAACTGGCTTTGCCTCTGCCCCTCTTCGTCCACCAATCACCTAGATAATTTTCCTAACTCCTCTACTTTATTTACACACCAACCACACTTCATTTCAACCGTTGTATCACACCGACCACCTTCACCCTCCTCCGCTCCGACCAGACCTCCGACGAGGCTCCCCACTCATTCCACTACTCCAAACGCCTCGCCAACCACCTCACGACCTTCGCCACACCATCCTCTTCAAAACCCTAATCCTATTTCGCCCTATTACTCCCCCAACCGTACACCGAACACACCCACCTCCACTGACCTACTCCGTCACCGTCCGGCCACCACAGCCACTCCCACTCCATGTCGCACCCACCACCGTACTCGACGTCCTACGGCGAAGCTCCTGAACCTATTTAACAAGGCCATTAAGCCATTAACGAAGCTACTTTGAGCGAGCTCGAAGCGTGTTCTTGCGGCAGCTGCTCCAGGCTACATCTCCAAGCAGAGCAAATGACTTCCAAGAAGATGCCCAGGCCTTCAATTGGGAGCTTTGACTGCTCCTTCACCATCAATTGACCGCATCTTCAGTAGTTGGTAACACATGAAGGAACCGTGGGATTTAGTCCCACATCGTGGACTGAGGAGCAGAAGAAGGCACATAAATTGATTTTCTGTTTCCCTCTTATTGCCTCAAGTAACACACAGGGGGTGAGGTCCCCGCACCCCTTACGCGCCTCGCCCGTGACACCGCTCACACGGGTTTTACTCGCCTAAGCCCTGTTCACACCTCGCACACCACCCCGGTTAGCCTGGTCCCGAGTGCGCTCTACCCAAATACCCGATAACCCGAGGCCCTGGGAGGGCGGATCTTTGAGAGAGAAGGAGAGAAAGCACATGGGGGAAAAGGGGGGGTTTTGCTCTGTGATTCAGTGGCTGACACTTAGCCGTTTAAGGAGCCATTCCCCCTTGTGCGTGAGAAGAAGGAAGAAGAAGAGGAAACTAGAAGAGAAGAAGAGAGAAGGAATAGCTGTAGAAGAAGAAGGAAAGAAGAAGAAGGAGCCACAGAAGAAGAAGGAAAGCAAAGTAGAGAAGCAAAAGAAGAAGCAGAAGGGCACTGTAGCAGCGAGCGGGTTAAGCCATCTGATTAGCAGAGCAGACGTCTGAAGTGCACTGTGCACTTATACTACGTGGAATTTAATTGCTTAGTACTATTGAGTTATTTGATATAATTATGAGGGGTAATTGGTGATTCAAATCACCATTTTACCCCTTTCTTTTTGCATTATCTAACATTTACTTTCATTCATATTTGCTTGGAATTCTATTGCTTATATATTTGTGTTGAATTGCAATCTTAAGAATTATTTTTGCTAATTGCTCCTGTGTTTGACCTTGGACTTCATTTCTGATATTCGAGTGAAAAATTCTATTTTCTTTTCGCATTGATTCGACCTATACTACATGCATTGATTTTAAAACCTGTTTTAGAGTGAATAACAACCATTCTATATGGTGACATTCTGAGCGGGGCCTTGTACGCGGTCCAATATGGCCAAAGTGCATCGACTAACTGATCGGACCAATCTTTTCGGTCGGGTCTAACTATCTTCTAAAGAATGAGTTTAATTTGTTGGTTAGGCACCTCAACTTGCCCATTAGTCTGTGGTTGATATGGAGTAGCAATGTGGTGATGAACCCCATATTTCTTCAATACAGCTCTAAAATGGGCATGAATAAAGTGACTTCCCCTGTTGCTAATCAATGCACAAGGGACACCAAATCTCGCAAAAATACATTCCCAGAGGAAAGAGATAACATTCTTATGATCAGCATGCCTCACAGGAATAGCTTACACCCACATCGAGATATAATCTACCGCTAATAGAAGATACTTGAAGCCATATGAATTTGGGAACAGTCCCATGAAATCAATGCCCCAGACGTCAAACACTTCCACGACCAAAATCAGTTGGAGAGGCATCATGTCATGGAACCTACCAACTGGAATCACTTACAGTTCATGGAATAAAGGTGTGCATCCTTAAAAATTGAAGGCCAAAAGAAAATTCTACCAGAAAAATGCCCACCATAGCCTCACTATGGCAAAAGGATAACACACTCGAGATCTCAGAATCTGGGATGCATCTCTTGATCACTTGATTAGAGCCAACCCAGAACAACAGGAGATTATCCTAGAAATAATGACTGGCCTCAAGAAGAAATCTTATCCTTTGGTCCTTAGATAATCCCGAAGGTATCTTGCCTGCAACAAGATAATTCGCGATATCCGCATAATAAGGAAAATCAATAGAGTTAATAGCCAATAGAGATTCATCCAGAAATTTATCAGAAATAGCAGGGGAAAGAGGGATATGGGCTAATGATAAATACGCATTTATTCATGATAAAATCCCTACTTATGTCAATTCCTAAGCTTAATATTGCACTTAGCATTGTGACTAATGCATAACATTCATCACATTTCATTTAGGATGATTTGTGTAATTTGTAATTAATGTTTACATTTTGTATGGCCAGGGGATAATGCAACATCTTTACGGGCTTTAGATGACAAATCCAACCATATGGATGGATCCAAAACGATGTTCGTAATCCATTAGTGTGACAACCACTTTGATCGGAGCTCTAGAGCACCCTCTACAAGGAGAAGAAGTTGGACGGCCATATGGCGCCACGTGGCACCATCGCAGCCCTCCAGCCCGACTGCAACCGCCTATCCCAAGCCACGCTCATGAGATCTTGGTTGTTGGATTCAAATAAAAAATCGTTGAGAGGCCACATCGCCCCTCCTCAGGCCAAGTAGAGAAGAGCTTCACATGACCTCGACCATTGGATGAAGATCCAACTGTGGTGGGCACGTGAACCTTAATTCAAAAACAAGACACAAGCTCACCCACAGTGTATTGGTTACCGCCTACACCCGCAACACCTGGACGTGCGATCGAAGCCCCGCACACGGAATTGGTCCGCTGAAGCATGTGTAGGTGAAATTCATCTATCAATGAGCGATCAAGCACTGAAAGAAACGGCTACGTGGCGCCATCCAATGCGTGATTTAAACACGCAAGATTCGACACGCAGGTGAACGCGCGATTGTACGCACAGTGCTAGCATGATCCGGAGTGATCTCTCTTCTCACAATAAGAAACCCTCATCTTCAGTCCAACGCTTGAGCTTCGTTCCCACATGATGGAGCATGCGATGGTAGCTGGAGGCACGATCAGAACCATCTGTCTTTAATCCAATGGCTGCATGTACGCCTTGCGTGCTCCAATGAAGACCACCAAGTGCCAACTGATGGATGAGCTGTGAGGCACGATCAAGGCGCGAGATCGACGGCTAGCGTGGCACGGTGCGATCAGCGCATGCAATCCAAGGGCCAGCGAAGCGTAGCTCGATCCAGCAATAGCCAATGCACAAACCGGGTCTATCCACCTGAGCCTTGTCCCTTCCTAATCATATTTAAACCCCTACACACCCCCCTTGCCTACACATCTCTACATAGCTATTCCTTACCTACCCAAGAGCTCCAAGAAGCCTTCCAAGCTCCCAAGAGCTCATTCCCAAGCTCTAGGGCCTCTTATTAGTGTAATACTCCCCTACTCCACCAAATATTCAACCTTACCCTCACCCCCTTCATAGGAGACCATAGAGCCATCCCTTCACCATTCAGGTAGAAGATCACCTCTACCTCCTCATCCCCATTCCTATAGCCTAGTCAAGCAGCCCTCTACCCGGATTCTTCCTGCACCTTATCCCCGACATCCAGCACCTCACCTCCATCCAAGCCGCTGCCAAGTGTTGTCATCTTGTCAAACATCCGCTTTGGGGGATTTCCTCTCACCTCCATTTCTTTCATTTTTCTTAGCATATTCTTGCTTAGTGTAATTGTAATAACCATCATTTCATCTTACTATATCAAATTTCCTTCATTTCTCTACTCTCTCTCTTTATTTATTTTCACAAGTAGATTAGCTTAGTTAGTTCATTATTCTGATATTCTGTTATTACTTATAAAATACCAAAAAAATGACAAAGCCCTAGAAATACCAAAAAGAAACAAAGTGAAACACAGATTTCAAAGAATCAAACGTCGGCTCCCTGTGTTCAATCTGGGGTTCACCTTGAGCTTCGGTAAAATTTATTTGGTAGGGATATTTTGTGACTGCAATGATGGGTTCTCCAAAACCCAAATTTTTCTCAAGAATTTTATGCCTACCAGCTTGGTCAATCCTCGACAAATGATCAGCCACAACATCCTAGTCTTTGGCTTTGTCCCTTATCTCAATGTCAAATTCCTGTAGAAGAAGGATCCATCTAATAAGGCATGGCTTGGAATCCTTCTTAGCCAATAAATGCCAAAGGGCTGAATGATTTGTGTAAATAATGACCTTAAACCCGATTAAGTATGATCTAAACTTCTTCAGCCCAAAAACTACTGCTAGCAGTTCCTCTTCTGTAGTAGTATAATTACGTTGAGCCTAATTCAGCGTCTTGCTAGTGTAGTATATCACAAACGGGTGGCGCTCCTAACGCTGGCCTAACACTACTTCGATAGTAAAATCGTAGGCATTGCACATCATCTCAAAGTCCAATGACCAGTCGGGTGGCTAGAGAACAAGAGAGTCAAATACAGCCTTCTGTAGAGTCATGAAAGTGTTCTAATAGTTAGAATCAAAGTCAAATGGGCATCAATAACTAGAAGATTTGTCAATGGTCGAGAAATCTTAGAGAAATCTTTAATGAATCTTCTATAGAATCTAACGTACCCCAAGAAGGATCTAATCTGCTTGACCGAGCTAGGAGGAGGTAAACAAGAAATGATCTCAAACTTAGCATGGTCAACTTCTAATCCATCCTTAGAGATCTTGTGACCTGGTACTATACCATCTCTCACCATGGAATGGCTCTTCTCCCAGGATAGTACTTGGTTAACTTGAATACACTATTTAAGGATCTTGGTGAGATTATCAAGACAAGAGTCAAAATCATCTCCGAAAATGAAGTCATCCATAAACACTTCTACATAATCCCTAATCATGTCAGAAAAGATGGCCATCATGCAATGCTGAAAGGTAGCAGGTGCATTGCACAGGCTAAAAGGCATTCACTTGAAAGTGAATGTACCAAAAGGACATTTGAAAGTCATCTTGTCTTAATTAGCTGGGCTAATTGCTACTTGATTATACCCAGAGTATCCATCCAGAAAATAAAAATAACTTCATCTGATTAAACTTTCCAAAATTTGGTCAATGAAGGGAAGGGGAAAGTGGTCCTTATTAGTAGCCAAATTGAGTTTTTGATAGTCAATATAGATCCCCCAAGAAGTCGCAATGCGAGTCAGGATGGATTCTCGTTCGATCTTGATCATGGTGAGTCTAGCCTTTTTAGGAACAATCTACATCAGACTCACCCATTGGCTATTTGAAATGAGGGATATGATATCAGCATCCAACCATTATCATGATTATTTTCTTTTTGGCAACCTCCATCATATTTGCATTTAGTCTTCGTCGAAGTTGTGTCGGTTTCGCCCCCTGATTGCACTGCAAAAATACACTTGCAGTTGTGCCGTCTTGTGCTATTTCCTAGCATTACCAGTGCATATTAGGTATCCATAGTCGCATTTGTAAAAATACACGCATGCATGCATTTAATTGAGAGGGGAGGAGAGTGAATAAAATGGCCTCGCAATTCACATATTCTTCAAGTGCTGCCTTGCAAAATCTCCATCTTCATTTTTTATTTCTATTTGACTTTGAATACTTCCTGCGGCTGCAAGACATGGCCTCTTCTTCCTTACGCCATGCTCTGCATAGTAGCCTGCCAAGCCATGCAAGCCACTCCCTGCAGCCACATGCACAGCCAGGGCATGGCTGTGCATGCCTTCTTCCTCTATAAAATAGGCACAGCTTCTTCTTTGCAAGGGGAGTCTAGTCCACCAAATAGACACAACACCTTCTTCTCTAGGCTGCCTCCTCCCCTTTCCCTCCATACGCAGCCTCTCCTCCTCTAAGGAGCCACTCTGCGGGCAGGAGTACCTCACTGTGGTGCACAACCACCACCGTGAGTCCACCACCACCCAGCTCATCAAAGAGCTGGTGGGCGTGGTGGTTCTTTCCCTGTTTCATCGTTCCAAGCCAGCACCGCCATTGCCACAGGAGCTTCAAGCTTTGAAGCTCAAAGCTCCGCAGCGGCAGCAGCAACGCAGGCCACTGCGCGCCTGCACACAGGCCACCGCGCGCGGTTGCAGGCTGCCCTCGCCTCCCGCTTCTTCGCATACACCCGCTTCTCCACGCAAGCCACCAGCCGGCGCAGCCTCTTCCATGCGTGCGCCAAGCCGTCCACGCCTCCCGCACTCACAGCACTGGACGCAGGCGGTCGTGCGGCTCGCCCCGGCACTGTAGCCACTGTTCACTCGTTTCAGTGGAACACTGTGGCTACAGTGCGGTGACCGGTAAGTTTCTCACTTAACCGGTCACCCGGTGCGCCGCAACTGCCACTAGCCTACGCCCGCAACCCGCCCCGAGTCCGCTCCAGCGCCCGCCCATGCGTCTGCGTGCACCTGCCTCTGCCAGCGCCCACACCCGCCCTAGTGTTCATCCTCTCCCAGCGCCTACCTTTGCCCGCTCCCTTCGCCTCTCCGCACAACGTTGTGCACTGCAGTCCTCTCCCCACCCCTACTCCCTCCAGCGCGTGCCACTTTGCGCACATACGCGCCTGCGCGTGGGCGTGAAGCATCAGACGACGCCCCACTGCTGCAGACGGCTTAACCCGCCTTTCCTTCCTCAGCAGACGCTCTCCCTGTCTCTCTCTCTCTCTCACAGCAGTCTCTCACACTCTCTGCACACACATACACACACACACTCACACCCTCTCACACACACACTCTCACTTATACATTATTATATACTTATATATATATACGTATACATAGATATAGTGATATATATACATATATTTATATACATACATATATATATATATACTTATATCTATATATATAGTAGTATTTATATAACTAAGTATTAGTATACATACATACATACATACATACATACATATATATATATATACACATATATATTTACATATATACATATACTTATATACGTATAAATATATATATATATATATCTATATATATCTACTATTACCTATATAACTAAGTATAAGTATATATATATATATACATATATACACATATGTTTATACATACATATATATATACATCTATATAGTTATATATACATACATATACATATATATATATATATATATATACATATATTTACATACCTATATATATATATACATATATATATATACATATATACATATATAAGTACACATATACCTATATAGTTATAACCATATATATATATTTACATATATACATATATATTTTAATATCACTTACCATACATGGTATCGCGGGAATATCTGTCCCAGTTGCTGATATTCCCCGATACACGCGTACAGAAAGCGTGTTCACACTCATCTTCCACCCATCCACCTTACATTCCATGCAGCACCTCGTCCTGTTGGTTGCGTCTTTCTAGACGACGACCGACTCGACACCGTGCTACACGCCATCTCCACCTCCACCCCCACCCCTTTATACATATATAATATAAACATATATATATACTATATTTACTTTATTTCTGTTTCTCTTTCTTGCCAGTAAAAAGATAAAAAAAATATGTATAAAAGAGAAAAGATAATCCTTGACTTGCAGGTACTCAGTCTTGCAAATAGCAAGACTAGTTTTAGAACCCTAATTTGGCTCAAAGCCAAGAACCTGATTTTGAGGGTGTGCCTCAAGGACAAGAATTATCAAAAAAAAAATCTAAATAGAAAAACACCAAAAACACAATAAACGAACGGAAGAGATTCGTTATAGGAAAGGCGTAGAAACTGATTCACTTCTAATCCCACTTCCCTGAGTTCGACCCTGGGCCTAAAAGTGACCAAGATAAAATCAAATAGGCCAGGTAAAAAATTTTGTAAAGAGATGGTTAGGCTCGATTTAGGTTAACCACTATACACATTTCAACGATAAAATCACCATATTAACACAACCTATCCGGGCCCGACCAATCCTCCTTTCACCCCCACATCAGTATATATATGATGAGTGCAGTAGGATGGGCAAATACCGTGCAGATTAGAGATACTCCACCCAATAGCAGCCCTATGATCTTGGAGTATAGTAATCAATTTTAGCTCTTATTCTTGGGTTAAGTGGGAGTTCATAATAATAGGGAAAGTTTGATGCTCACCCAAGAACACATACTTAAGAGAATCAGGTAAGGGCTTCAATTCGAGCACAGGTGGAGGAGATGTAGAATCAATAATAGAACGAGAGGGTGGGGGAAGAGGGGACTCAGGGAAGTAAATCTGATTATGATTATGCTCAACAAATCATCAGACCCAACTACTGCAGGAGGGGTAGTAGTGGTTGCAGCAATAACATGATCAAAAATTGCCGGAGAGGGCCACAATGGATCATGAATCTCATAAGAATACCTTTTATACGGGCTGAGTCTGCGAATGCAGTAGTGCATTAGAGCCATGGAGTCCTCCAGAAATATCAGGATATACCAAGTCTGGGGTAGTGGAATCAGATACACACCCCAAGCAATCAGTTGAGGGGAAAGGTGAAATGTGTAGACCAGATGTCTTAGTCCCTGAAGCTTAATTGATCGATCTAGATGAAAATGAAGCTGCATGAGACATTAGGTCACTACGAAGAAGCCCAATGTTGCCACAACACTCTCGATCATCATCCTCACAATCATCCTCCATTAGATCATAATTAAAGTTTTTGGATGCCCTGAATATGTCCAGCCTCAATCTCCAGTTCCCCAGGACAATCTCCATGCATCTAGATGCACAATCGATATTCTCACAGGCGTTTGCCAAAAACGGGCAACCTAGAATGATAGGTGCATTGAAGAGATCAACAGGAATCTCCATATCAAGAATAAAGAAGTCTATTGGAAAATAGAATCCATGGACTTTCACAATGACGTTCTCAACAACCCCCCTTAGTATTTTCACCGATCGGTCCGCTAATTGAATATTGACTGAGGTGGGCATCAACTCAAATCTAAATCGATCATAAATAGTAGTGGGACTTAAATTAGTGGAGGAACCTAGATCAAGAATGGATCTACCAAATGGTGAGTGATGATAACATCATCATCAGCCATATCTAGCTTTAATTAGTCATATTCCGTTGATAAATGCTCCTACACAACCGCCAGAAGATCATAATTCATTGCAAATCCATTCTGAGAGATAACTGTAAATAGGGGTAAAATGTTATTTTTAACAAAATATTCTAATTGCAGAGCAATCACGAGGTTTCTCAGGGGTTAATGTAGACATAAATGGGTTTTCATGCATTTCGAGAATTAAATGACATCTGAAACCCTAAAAATAAACTTGCTTAATTCACTAAGATTCTGGTTAGGATAAAATTCACCTAAACCTTCTAAAAATCATATAAAAATATTTCCTAAGGTTTGGTATGCTTGATTTGAACATTAGAACCCAATTTGACCTAAAACAGAGTCTCAGACAGACAGTTGCCCTAATTTGAGTTTCTGTGTAATTTACCCAGTCAAACTTGGTCAAAACCTAAATCTGAATTAACCATCAGATTCTTTGGATCAAAATTAGGTTTGTACCAAAATTTGGGCCTAATCAGAGATCATCTTAACCTAGTTTGCATTTCAGTCCAAACAGACTATTTTTATCACATAATGACCCCTAACTTTTGAAATCCTTACAAATATCCCCATAACTTCATTGTCTTCTTCACACGCAAGTCCCTGCCGCCATGGCCATGTGAACCCACCTAGATTTGATCTTCAATTAAGAAGATCTCCCTAATTTCAAGGAGAAACCCTTCCAAAATTGGAAGGGAGACTCCTGAGGAGATCCCCTTCCATCTAAGCTCTTCCATGACTTGCCTAAATCGTCAAAGAGTTCATGCGAACTCTTGGAAATTCCTAAACCTCAGCCCCTGATTTCCAAGCTTTCAAGCTTGTTTCTAAGCTTAAAGCTCAAACCTATGGCTTATAAAAGGACCCACATTGCAAACCTTACATCCTTAACTTGTTTTGGATTGGACTCCTCCCTTCTTCCCCTCTCTTCGACCAAAATCTCCACAAGTTCTGGTGAACTTCACTACCCTCCTTCCTCGTCCACCTTCATAGACAATAGCAGGTGGATTCGCCTTCCTCACCTTCTTCTGCATCTTATGGTACCAACAGACTTCACCTAGCCCCTTCCTCGCCGTCCCCTTCCAAAGAACTTTACCTTCCACGGCGTCGGCCTGCCAACGCCAGTGCCAATCCTACCTCCTTCGTCCCCCTAAAGTAGGTAGCTAGGTTTAGTTAGATCCTTAAGCTAGTTTCCCTCACTCAAAACAAAAAAATATCCCCTCGATGCACTCGTTCACCTTCATCCTCTCCACCTCCGACCGCCCTCCAACGAGGTCATCCGCTCGCTACACAACTCCATCCACCTCGCCGACACTCCTAAAAGCTCCGCAACTCATTCCCGCACAAAACCCTCTCCTATTTCATCCTATTGACCTCTCACAACTGCCACCGAACAAACCCATCACCGTACTCCATCTCTGCCTCCGATCAACCACCTCATGCCCTAATTCCTCTCGCAACCACCACCATTGCACTCCACAACCTCCAACAATGCTTAGGAACTTGTTTAATGTGGCCGAAAGGCCATGTTGATGTATTTCAGAATTTGCCGACGCTCCACCATTGCGCCATCATTTCTGGCGTGTTCTTCACCTTGCGGCCCTGTTTGTCGCCAAGAGCTACACCTAGGCTGTGCGGATACACCCCAGGCATAACTCTAGGTCTTTGATTAAGGCCTCCATCAGTTGTAGCCATGCCAATTGAAGGACGCTTTCATTGCAGCAGCGCGCAAGAAAGAGGCGTAGGATTAGTCCCACCTCAAAAACACAGAACTACCTGCCTATAGATAAATTGAATTTGTGTTTATGGCTTATCGCCTCAACACTGGGGATGAGGTCCCTGCTCACCCGACACACTCGACCCGACCTAAGCCTTACTCCTCGGCTACCACACACCCCCGGTAGCCCTGGACCTGGGTACGCTTATTCGAATACCCAATTACCCTGGTTTGAGAGAAGAGAAAGGAAGGAAAGGAAAGAGAGCGGGAGAGGGGGATTTTGCTCCTCTGTGCGTTGGCTGACACTTAGCTATGAGAGAACCCTTATTCTCTCTGAAAGGAGGAGAAGCAAGGGAAGAAGGGAAGAGCAGAAGGAAGAAGAAGAGAAAAGGTTGTGCTAAAGGCAGAAGAAGAAGAAGAAGAAAAGGAAGGGCTATAGGAAAGAGAAAAGAGGAAGAGCTATGCTTAAAGAAGAAGAAGCAAGCTAAGATTAGAGAAAAAGAAGAAAGAAGAAGACACTGTAGCAACGACAGTTTAGTCGTCTGATACACCTGCCAGACGTCGGATTTGGGTACTATTGGAATATTTAAGCACCTAAGTTGCACGGTTGAAACTACTATAGTATTATTTGAATAATTAATGCATGTGCTTAGGCTGATAATTGATGATCTAAATCATCATTATTTTGTCTTAGTTATCTTTTTGGTCTTGAAATACATTGAGCTTCATTGAATATCTTAATGTGATAGATTAATATTCATTGAAATATCATTATTGTGCTCAATTTCTTGTGCTCATTTATTTATTAATTGAGATTAGCGTGTGAATTCCTATTTGCTCCCTATGTTCGACCTCAGATTTCATTCGAGTTATAAATTATATTTGTTTTCGTGTGATTTCGACTTACTACAACATAACAATTTTAAACATCGATTTCGCGCATTAAATAGTGAGTCCTACAAGAAGCAAGAGATCAAAGCTATACTAGGATCCTTTTTAGGCGATAAATTACTTAGTATTACCGCACTAGCTTGTTCAGACAAAACCTCCTTAGGTTTTGTTCCCTTCTTCTGTTGTCGCCTCAGGGTACAATAGTCCTTGAACAACCTAGAACAACGGGAATGTGATCGATGACATCAAGAAGAGGAACCTGAATATGTACTTTGAACATAGCCACGAGGTCCTCATGATTCTTGGCTCCCTTTTTCTACCTCAATGAGTCTCTAATGACAGCTCTAGGGAAAGGGAGAGGAATCTCAAGGTCTTCAGTCAACGGTTTCTTTCATTTGTCTTCCTTAGGTGGTTCCCTGTAAGAGTGGAAAGAAGAACCATCTTGAGGAAGAGGATGCGATAAATCGTGATCCACCTCCCTATATGGTGGTAGTTCCACTCATCAATGTAACAGCTTTTGAATTGGCAAACTGTTCATGAGGTGGGGGGAAAGCGGATTGAACATTGTGGGCAAGATTAGGCAACAAACCAGGCTGATTATATCCTGGTGGTACAGGAGGTGCCGAAGTATCGCATGTGCCTACCCTTGTGGTGTTGGATACCTAGGTGGAAGACCTAGGTTCTACACATTCTTAGGGTTCAAAACAGGTTGGGAGGGCAAGGCTTCTCGCATCCTATTCTCCTGTAATATCTATAGCTGATTCTCTTGTATTTTCTAAACTTGGTTTGTTTATTGCACCTGACTCTTTGCCATTGATTGGACCAACGCATCAGATTACGAAGGAGGGTTACGTATAGTATCATGAACAATTTGATATATGGATCGAGACTGTTGCTGATATGGAACTGGTTGTTGTCTAGGAAATGAAGGTGTAAAGTTCCCATACTGCCTGGGCTGGTGTTGTGGAGCAAGAGTAGGTCTCTGTTGAGTTCCACCCCAGGAGAAATTACGATGTTGGCACCAACCAGGGTTGTACGCCTCAGAGTATGGGTTGTTACGCCCATAACCATGAAGTGAGTTGACATCCTCATAGGCTGAAGATGCCTAAGAGTCAAGGCTCATATCGTCTCTATAAAGGTTCACTTGGTCAACAAATGCCAGCTCAAGATTGTTCACAGGCTCCCTATCGGAAGGAGTCCATGAAGTAGTAAAGGAGTAGACAGATGTATCCCAAGTAAGAAGATGAGGTCTAGTAGGAGGTACTTGGGATGGAGGAATAGATGGAACAGATGATGGCACAAAAGATGCAACCCTAGATCTCACTGCACAAGATTGACTAAGCTTGTCAACCTTCTTATGTAGGAGATCCATGCTATCCAGGTTGATTCGACCTAGGCCTCATGGACCGATACATGCTACTGGGTAGGGATGAGAATTGGCTCATTAATGCAGCATTTAGAGAGATTTACGCCAAGGACTCAAATAACTCACAAGCTCCTGCCTCATCCTTGGCAAGGAAGTTCCCGCCACTAGACGCATCAACCAGACATCGATGTGTCTCATCCTACCCATGATAGAATATTTGGGCAAGGTACCAACGAGGAACCCCGTGCTGAGGACACTCCCTCAGAAGATCATGAAAATGCTCCTAGGTCTCGTTCAACTTCTCACCTGATTGTTGGGTGAAAGTTGTGATGGCCCACCTCATAGCATTAGTGTGACCAATAGGGAAAAACTTTTAGAGGAACTCCCTATGTAGATCCTCCCAGGTAAGATCGGTCTCCTTATGGTCTTGAACCAATAGGATGCTTTATCCCTTGAAGAGAAGGCGAATAGCTTCATGAGAATAATCTCGATAGCTACATTCCTAGGTCGAACTTTCTTAGCAATCCGACTCAGGTCCTTGAGATGTTGGAATGGATCTTCATTTGAGTTACCATGAAAGTAAATCTGAATCAAACTTATCATATTAGGCTTGAGCTCAAATGCATTACCATCTGCGGGCATCCGGACCTAAGGTAGCATATTACGTGTAGTCAAATCGCAATGGTCCCACAGTTGTCCTCCACGTAGGAGATTTTGCATTCTATCTAAAGTAGTGAGAATTGTAAGCACCTCTGTTTTGATACACCAAAATTATGTTTATTGCTAAACAAACGTTTTAGGACTATCTCGGATTAATGCATCAAAGCATCTCTCAAGTCAAGTGAAGATAGCTGCTGATGTGTGTCTTTTTATCTTTATTTGAGTCTAGGATATTATTGTAAGGAACCTCAAATAAAACTTAAAAATGGATTTTTCACGTATCTTTTCAAAACCAAGCTTTTAGGGTTTTTGATCGACCAAACTAGCTAATGGATCGACCAACCAACTTTATTAACCGATCAAATCAGCCCATTTTAGGAAGTTGAGAGAAATCCATTTGATCGACCAACCAAGTTAATTGACCGACCAATCAGTGGTCAACCAACCATCTTAATTAATCGACCAAATTGCCTTTTGATCAACCAATTAACCTTAATTGATTGACCAATTTAATTTCCTATTCAGGGAAAACTTTTAGTATAAATAGAGGTCATACACAATTTCATAACTTTCAAATAGAAATACCATTCAAAAAATAGAGCTTCTCGTGCTTATTCCAAAGGCTTTCACACCCCGTTCTTCATGTAAGTGGCACAAGAAGGGGGGTTGAATTGTGCAAATAAAAATTTGAAACAATCGCAACAACACACAAGTATTTAGAGAGGAAACCCTTGTGGGAAAAACCTCTACCTAGATCTCTCAATCTAGGATTTTGCGCCTACTAAAGTAGGAATTACTAACAACAAATAATATTACAAATTCCCTCTTCCTAGACAAACCCCAAGAAGAGTTTTGCTCCTTTACTAAGAGGAAACGGGAAACCCACAAATCGAGTACCCAAATATACTATTAAAGAGCAATATAGAACTATAAGCCTTGAAAAAGAATAAGAATACTCCCTTATCAAACCTATAAGTAGTTGGGAGATTTGCTCTCAAATGAACAGCAGCACAAAGAAGTAAGAGAGCAAAAAGAGCACAACAAGATCAAGAGCTTTGAAATGATGTATATTTCCTTTGTATGTGCATGTGTGTAAAAACATAAGGCAACCTATATGGGAGTATATATAGGTGTAGGAGGTCAGATATAATCGTTGGAGTTTAAATTGGATTGAAATGAATTGAGTAAGAACGGCTAGAAAGCATTAACTCAAATTCTGTTCATATTAGATGTCCGAAAAACCATGACAGACATCTGAAAGTACTATTTTAGATGTCTGAGAACAAAATAGGATGTTTATCAAGTCTCCAAAATAAATCAAGTGGTTACTGGACTTAATATAGGGACGTTTGAAAAAGAAATATACATCTGATTATAAAGGTTTAGACATTTGATTATAAAATGGGACATCTGAAAGATAACAGGAAAAGAATGCTTGTTACTGGAATGAGGATTAGACCTAAATAGGGATCTAGACAAATGTGGTCAGACGTCTTAAAAGAGACCAGAAGATGTCTGAAATAAGTTAAGGACGTCTGAAGGCCTTCAACGTTCAAAAGATTAAAGTGAAACAGAAGCACTTTAATTGGGGTCAAAGTGAACGATGGGAGAAAATGAACATTGGAGGGATATGGATGTCTGAATGACTCAAAAGAAAAAATGACCGTTGCTCAAAAACTCAAGATGGCTTCTGAAAAAATCAAGGAGGCGTTCGAAACACTAAACCAGACGTCTGAGATAAGTAGTAGACGTCTGAAAAAATCAAATGACAAAAGGTTCGAGATCCGGTGAAGATAATAGGTTCTGGATGAGATTCTGGAAGTCTGGAAAGATAATTAGACATCTTAAAAATCATATTCAAACATCTGAAAGAAAAGAAAGACGTATGAAAAATCCGACAGAATTAGAAGAAAATCTAAGGATAATTCAAACTTTTACACTAATAAAATAAACTAAATAAGAAATAAAATGAAGCTTTTGCCCTTCCTTTTCCTTGATCCTTTTCGTTAAACCCTTCCTGAACAAAGCTTTTGCCCTTCCTTTTCATTGATCCTTTTTTCGTTAAACCCTTCCTGTATCATGTTAGTCTCTTTTGAGCAATAACTTATTTGTCATTATCAAAAAATACAATAATATCAACGCTTCACATTCTTCAAAAGCACGATGCCTCGAACCTCTACGAAAAATCGATTTGATCCTTTATTGAGGTTCCATAGAAGTTATTCTTATTATTCTATTTTGTTGTTTTGATTTACGGATCCCGAGTTGGGTAGATTCGTGGTTGTTTTTGCTTCTCTTCAGGATAAGAAGGGAAGTGGTTGTAAGAAGTTGTGCTACCCTCATTCAAGTGGTACGTCTAGTGGATTGACTAGCTTGGACTGGTTGAAAAAGTCCTAAGCTGGGAGGCTTAGGTAGTGATTTTCACCCAAATTGGATTTCCACTATAAATCAAGTGTACTTTGTGCATAAATCTTTGGTGCTTTATTTTTTGATCGTGCATATATTTTAAAGCAATATTATTCACCCCTCCTTTCTAGTATTTAGTTGCGATCCACAAGATATCCTCCTACTCACACTTGGTATCAGAGCCCAGTTGTCCAGAAGATGTCAAAGTCATCTGTCGACACATACGCTGAGGGGCAATCTGTTGTTCGTCCTCCTCTCTTTGAAGGGATGAACTACGGATACTAGAAGACTAGGATGCAAATCTTCCTAAAATCCATGGACTTAGAGGTATGGGATGTCATTGCATCCAAGTACACTCGTCCTAAAATCAATGGAGTGGCGGTGACACCAGATCAAAAAAAGATGGCAACCCACAATGCCAAAGTTATGAATGCAATCTTCTATGGGCTTTCAAAAGCAGAATTCAACCGCATCTCTACTTGCAAGACAGCCTACGAGATCTGGAGCATCCTCGAAGTCACCCATGAGGGGACAACTAAGGTAAAAAAAAAACTTGAGTAAATTTACTAATGCAGAATTACGAGCTTTTTAGGATGAAGAAAGGCGAGTCAATCAAGAAGATGTTCACAAGGTTTATGGACATCATAAACTCTCTAAGAAACCTAGATCAGGAGATCAAAAATGAAGCTTTGGTAAGAAAGATACTTTGATCACTCACCAGTGATTGGGAGACCAAGACTACAGCCACACAAGAGTCGAAAGATCTGTCTACCCTAAAACTAGACGATCTTATCGGAAGCCTTATGGCCTACGAAGTTCAACTTCAGCATATGAAGGAACATGAAGATGAAGGAATAAAGAAGAAAGCTATATCTCTTGAAGCCATTTAAGAATCTGAAGAAACTTCAAGTGGAGAAGAGGAAGATATAACACTCCTATCCAGAAAATTCAGGAAGTTCCTCAAGGATAAGAAGAATTGGAGAAAGAAGAAAGAAGAAACCAAGAATGATGCAGTCATTTGTTACAACTACAAGAGAAAGGGACACATCAAGAAGGATTGTCTACTTCTCAGAAAGGAATTAGATAAGAAGAAGAAGCACTTCAAAAAAGATGGAAAGAAGAAAGCTTTTATTGCAACTTAGGATGAATCACACTCAAGTTCAGAGGAAGAAGAAACCTCAGGAGAAGAAGCTCTTCTTGGTCTTATGGCACTAGAAGATGAGGTAACCTCCTTTACCCAAGATGAATTATTAGAAGCATTTTTTGAGATGCATGATATAGTAAAATCATTAAAATTAGAAAACAAAAACCTAGTAAAAGCATTAGGTAAAGAAAAAGCACAGAAAGAAGTACTTGAAAATCAAAACAAAGAGTTATCTATTGAGATCATTATATTAAAATCACAGATAAACAACTTAAAGGTAGATATAGACAAACTAAAAGAAAACTCTACTACTCTATTAAATGACCTAACTAAATTTACAAATGGAAGTAGAAACTTGCATAAATTGCTAGGAACACAAACCCAAAGCACAACAAAATTTGGGTTAGGTAATATACCAAAAAATAACCATGAAGCATCTAGTTCTAGCCAGAATAAAGAGAAAGGCAGCTTTCCAAAGCAGACAACGCAACCTAACCACCGTGGACCCAAACAAAAATGGGTACCAAAAAGTATTTTGTGATCTTGTTTTGTAGGTCCTGTAGATTATAAGAAGTGGACTTTTCAACAAATCAATGGAACACTGAAGCCACTCTATCAAACAAAGCCTCACAATCACAAACTAATGACAGGAAAGAGAAGAAAGAAGGTGGATAATGGATAGCGACTATTCCAAGCACATGATCGGTGAGGAAGACCTATTCCTGCAACTCAACCATCAAAAAGGTGGTACGGTCACATTTAGGAACAACCACAAGGGCCGTATTATTGGTACTGGCCAAATTGGTAACTCTTCTACCTCTTTTGATAACGTGCATTTAGTTAAAGGTTTAAAACATAATCTGTTAAGTGTAAGCCAAATATGTGATAAAGGGAATAAAATTACATTCACATCAAAAGGTTTGAAAATTCGTAATAAAGAAACAAAACAAATTATTCTTTAAGGAAATAGACATAAAGACATTTACACTGTAACTTCGACAAATACGACAATCTTGAATGTCTAGTCGTATCTGACAAAGAAGTAACACTTTGGCATAAACGACTAAGTCATGTTCACATGGGCAACATTAGTAAACTTGTGAAACATGAACTTGTTAAGGGTCTTCCAAAGATCAACTTCAAGAAAAGCATAATTTGAGATTCTTGTCAAGTTGGTAAGCAAACTAAAAATCCTTTTAAACCAAAAAGGATGGTTAGCACTTCTCAACCCCTAGAGCTACTTCACTTAGACTTGTTCGGACCAACCAAATCTGAAAGCCTAAGCGGGTGTAGATACTATTTAGTCATAATTGATGACTTCTCTAGATTTACTTAGGTATCTTTCTTAAAAAGTAAGGACTTAACCATAGATGCCTTTAGAAAACTAGTTAGAAGATTAGAGAATGAGAAAGGATCTGAGGTAATTAGGATCAGAAGTGATCATGGTGGAGAATTTGAAACTGAATCTTTTTTGAATATTTGTAATCAATATGGAATCAAACATGCGTTTACCTTCCCTAGAGCTGCACCTTGAATGGTGTAGTTGAGAGGAAAAATAGGACTTTGCAAGAGTGTGGCTGCACAATGTTGTGCGAGTCAAAGCTGCCTCGATATTTTTGGGCTGAGGCTGTAAACAATGCTTGCTATATCCAGAATAAACCTTAATCAGACCAATCCTAAAGAAGACACCTTTTGAACTCTAACATGGAAGAACGCCTAGAATTTCCTACTTCAAGATTTTCAGATGTCAATGCTTTATACTTAACACTAAAGATAATTTTGATAAGTTCGATGCTAAAAGCTTGGAAGAGATTTTCTTAGGTTATTCAACCAGGAGTAAAGCCTATAGGGTCTTTAATAAGAACTCTGTTGTTGAGGAAACCATGCACGTATCATTTGATGAAACATTAGTTCAACCTAAATTTTCTACAATTGATGATGATGACCTAGTACATGATCCTTCAAACATTCCAGAAGAGAATATTTCTAATGAACTACCCAAAGATATCTCTTTTGTGAAAGATCATCCTAAAGAACTGGTAATGGGAGAGTTATCAAAAGGAGTTCAAATCAGATCTTCCCTTAACACACTAGCCTTTATAGCCTTTATTTCATAATTAGAACCTAAAAATGTTAAGGAAGCCTTCTCAGACAACTATTGGATTATTGGTATGGAAGATGAGTTAAATCAATTTAAGAAAAATCAACCATGGGAACTTGCTTCAAAACCTGAATCACAAACCATTATAGAAACCAAGTGGATTTTTAGGAACAAACTTGATGAATTAGGAAATGTAGTTAGAAATAAAGCTAGACTTGTGGCTCAAGGATATAATCAAGAAGAAGGAATAGATTTTGATGTAACATATGCACCTATTGCTCGACTAAAATCTATTAGAATGCTACTAGCTTTTGCAGCCCATATGGAATTCAAACTCTTCCAAATGGATGTCAAAAGTGTCTTTCTAAATGGATTCATCAAGGAGGAATTCTTTGTTAAACAACCTCCAGGATTTGAAGATTCGAATCATCCAAAACAATTATACAAATTAAAGAAAGCATTATATGGTTTAAAACAAGCTCCATGAGCTTAGTATGATGGATTAAAAGCATATCTAATTGTCAATGAATTTAAAATTAGTCAAGTAGATCCAACCCTATTCACTAAGAAGAGAGAAAATAATCTTTTAATAATATAAATATATGCTGATGATACTATTTTCGGTGCTACTAATGATCTGTTATGCCAAGACTTTGCAAAGGTAATGCAGGATCAGTTTGAGATGAGTATGATGGGAGAACTTTGGTTCTTTCTTGAACTTCAAATTGATCAGTTGTCCTCTAGAATCTTCATATCTCAAACAAAATACACAGCAGAGATACTGAAGAAATTCTCGATGGATAAAGTCAAAGGTAAAGAAGCACCAATGGCAGCTTCTACTCAATTGAAAATTGATGACACAAGTAAATCAATAGATTAAAAACTGTACAGTTGCATGATATTTATGATACTTGAATTACTTGTTTAAGGGGGAGTTAAATGTAAAATCACAAGCAGGATATTTTACTTTTTGTTGAAACAACAAGGGGGAGATATTATGCAAAAACTATTTTCTATTTTTCAATTTCATAATTATAATTTTATTGTCATCAAAAAGGGGGAGAATGTAGGTACCTTTATTTTGATACACCAAAATTATGTTTATTACTAAATTAACATTTCAGAACTATCTCAGATTAAAGCATTAAAGCGTCTTTCAAGTCAAGTGAAGATAGTTGCTGATGTGTGTTTTTTTATATTTATTTGAGTCTAGGACATTATTGTAAGAAACCTCAAATAAAACTCAAAAATTGATTTTTCGTGTATCTTTTCAAAACCAAGCTTATAGGGTTATTGATCAACCAAACTAGCTAATTGATCGACCAAATCACCTTGATCGACCAACCAACTTCATTAACCAATCAAATCAACCCATTTTAGGAGGTTGAGAAAAATCGTTTTGATCGACCGACGAAGTTAATTGACCGACCAATCAATGATTGACCAACCATCTTAATTTATCGACCAAATTGCCTTTTGATCGACCAATTTAATTTCCTATTCAAGCAAAAGTTTTAGTATAAATAGAGGTTGTACGCAGCCCATTCTTTCATAACTTTCAAATAGAAATACCATTCAAAAAATAGAGCTTCTTGTGCTTATTCCAAAGGCTTTTGCACCTCGTTCTTCACGTTCTTCAAAAGCATGACACGTCAAACCTTTGCGAAAAATCAGTTTGATCCTTTATTGAGGTTCCATAGAAATTATTCTTGTTATTCTATTTTGTTGTTTTCATTTACGGATCCCAAGTTGGTTGGGTAGATATGTGGTTGTTGTTTTTGCTTCTCTTTAGGATAAAAAGGGAAGTGATTGTAAGAGGTTGTGCCACCCTCATTCAAGTGGTACGTATAGTGGATTGACTAGCTTGGACTAGTCAAAAAAAGTCTAAGTTGGGAGGCTTAGGTAGTGGTAGCAGTTTTCACCTAGGTTGGATTTCCACTATAAATCAGGTGTACCCTGTGCATGAATCTTTAGTGCTTTATTTTTTGATCTGTGCATATATTTTAAAGCAATACTATTCACCCCTCCCCTCTAATATTTAGTTGCGATCCACAGGATATCTTCCTACTCACAAGAATGACATCTAACCATACATGGTTCTGCTGATCCTAGGTAGCCAATCTCACCTCAACCTTGGCCATCAATTGGGCCTCATTCCCCTCAAGGGGAGGAATAGGAGGGTCTTTCTCAACCATTGCTGCTGAGGAAGAAGGAAGAGAAGAGGAGGTAGTAGGTGGAGTATGCAAGAGATTTCGCCTACGTACGATAGATAGTTGACTTGGGGAAGGCTCCCAAGGACCAACTAGGATATGTCTTAGCGACCTTTTACTGTGCATAAACCAGTACAAGGTCTGGTTAAGTGACCTAGGTTAGAATACTTTTAAGTGAGGTGAAGGAAGGAGTTAAGTAAATACTTAACCCTTCTTAATTAGTTTCTAACCTGGTAATTAGGGTTTGACTGGAGGCACTAAGATGGAATGTAAACCCTAAAGTGAGAAGCTAGGGTTTATGCTTCTATGTTATTTGGGCCTACAGACCTTATTCTTGGATAAATTGACTATCTGGATTAATGTAGAAGTCCAAACAATATGAAATTTGGCATGCAACTTTCTTTTTTAATTATATTTTTATAGAATACTTTTTCAAGAATTTATCAGATCTAGATAAATAGTTATGAATTTTATACTATCAGGCGGTCAAATAGTCTGATCAGATCCCTACAGATTAGTTCGGATCAAGTCAGTATCAAAGCTATTCAAAAAATTTTGAACATTTTATCGAACAAATTAGACTTTAGTGGCTTTCAAATGCCATAAATTTCAACTCAATCCGATTTGTGTAGAGGTTGGAATAATTCTTCAAAGTCTGGACAGACTCTACAGAAATTAGTCCTAACTGCAGTGTAGTGTACGAATTTTTAAAAATTCCACAGATAGAATTTCTTATAAGTATGGTGCAATTGGAAAGATAATTTGATTGTTCACTTATGGTGTGAATTTCAAAATTTTTAATGTCTAGATTTTGACAACCGAATTTTTAAAATAAGATTAAAGTGCTGGCCGAATCGCTAAAAATAGGATCAAGAGTGTTTAAAGGATAAAATGCTATTAATAACCCCCTTGACCAAAAATATCCAAAATATGATGTAAATAAACCTAAATTCAAAAATTTAAGTTTATTTTTATATTCTTGATATATATATATATATATTTCAAAAAAACTTCAAAGCAAACTCTAACTACCTAAAAGATAATATCCTAACTTTTTTTTTTGGGGTTTTTCTTTTCATTTTTTTCAAATAACTCCTATCCTAATGTTAAATCAAATCCTAACCTAAAACGCTAACTAAGATAAAATATGTGCACCAGATTTTCTTCACCCACACAATGTGTGCTCAAATCCTTTCTTGATTTCCTACACACCAAAAGGCAAGCAAAAACACATATATTAGAAATCAAAAATCAAAATCGCCTTGCCTCCCGGACAACGGTGCAAATTTGTTCAACGTAAAATCACATATTTTAATATTTCCACCTTAGTATAGAGCGAAAATACATCAACAAATAAAATGTAATGAGATTTGGTAAGTTCCAGTCAAACTCAGGGAGGCAAAAATGTGGCTCGACTTCATTTCTAATTTTTAATCTGCACGTTGTGATTTTTCTAACCTAACTATGTAACCTGATTTCCAAATCACAAATATAAATCTCACCTGTTCTCTTATTTTTGGGGATAATGAGCACACTTGTTAATGAGATATATAATGTAAATATGTGCATCTCAGTTTCCACGATGTCCATTATGTTAATACTATTCAGTGAGTTTAAAAAGTTGTGTGAGTCATTAATGCAAATTGGTGCGGCCATACGAATATAATTTTTTTTCGATATTCTTTTTTAAAGTGTTTTTTGATTTTTTATTTGGAAAGAAATGAACTACTACTAGAAATAAACCACAAGATATCAAAGCAAATCAAATTTTATTCAAAATAGAGATCATGGAATTGTTTCACAACTAGTTGATTACTTGAAAATAGAACATTAAAATCACTAGAACAAAACTACTAGAACTATTAGAACTACTAGAAATTAAGTAAAAAAAACTAATGAGAAAATGATCTAGATCTATTCTACTAGAAAAAGGACACCAAGGAGTGGTCCTTGGTGTCCTTTGGAGGGTGTGAAGGGGCAGCAATGGTGCACCAAGGGTAGCCATGGTGGATAGCATGAAGGAGGAAGAGGTAGATGTGGTGACTGGCTATGGTAGAATGGAGAAGAAGAGGAAGGAAGAGAGACCGAGGGGCATCTAAGGGGCGTAGGATTGAGGGATCTTGGCTGGAGAAAAATCAAATGTGGAGTACCATGGAGGGGGAAGACTACGAGGGATTAAGGAGGTCGTCCAATTGCTCCTTCCAACTGAGAGCTTCCGGTTGGGATTTCCTAGAAAATAGGATTTCTAAAAATCAAACTTTCTAGAATGTTGTCTTTCTTAATGTGTAAGTGTTACGACCCGGTTCCCGAATCCCTACAGGACACGAGAATCGAACCGACTCGACTGATCCCAAGACCCAGTCGTCTAAGGAGAAAGTAACCAAAAAGCAGTAAAATAAACCACATTCACCATGCAAGTAACTAATAGTAACAAAAGTACAACAGTAAAGAAAGAACTACTACAATACACACCACCACAACAGTAGAGAATTAAAAACAGGTACAGAAATATGAAATTTACAATAAAAGAGTACAAAAGTGTAAAAAAATACTCACTACTACAGGAACGGGTGCAACACCAGTACAACTACTGGGCTCTACTAGGCCCAGCACCCTCTGCAGCTGTAGGCTCTGGCTGCTCAATACCTGGTCCTGAAAAAGTGGTAAGTACGACACATCAGCGAAACATTGAGTAGAGTGGCAACCAACTAGCTAAGAAAAACAGTAAAGGTGGACAAGTAGCTTTTGTTTCTAATTTCTTTCTTTATTTATCTATTTACTCTTTCTTGGTTTATTTCTCAGGTCTTTCTCTTGATCTCGAATGTTCCTCGTGGGAACGATCTTGATTGCAGTCTTTTCCAAAAAGTAGAAGTAGCACGTGGTGCTCTCCTGGTCGGGAGAGTCCCTCGTGGTGGTCCTACCCTCAGTCAACCACCCCAAGGTCGCTAACAGACGTAACGGTGACTACGGCACGTGCGATAAACACACAAGTAGCTACCCCGCACTGGCACGCGGTCAGTCGTTTCCGTTAACGAGTGCCCCCAAAGCACAGCATGGAACCAGTATAGGGCAGAGCCCTCTCAGTAACAGGGGTCTAGCCCCTCCACAGTAACCAAACAGGGGTCTTACCCCTCCACAGTCCACTCACCCTCACCTGACTAGCCTGGTTTTCCCAGTGGGCCTAACAAGTCGGTGTAGGATGACTAGCTGAACCCTGGGCCTCGTGGGGTGGCTAGCTCCCTCCCTACACTAGTAGCTCTCCTCGGTACGGTGTACGCGAGGGCCAAAAGTCGGTACAAAGTGGCCAGACCTAACCCCGGGTCCCTAGGGCAGCTGGCTCCGCTCTGCACTAAGAGGTAACATGTTCTTCCCTTGGTACTACGTACCCAAGAGACAACACACTTTCCCATTCACTTTTCCAGTTCCATTCCATTTATTTCCAGGAGTTCTACTCCTAATTCTCCGTAGGGTTAGTGCTCATGTTTCCTCAGGCTAAGCCATACTAGGTTTCATCATTTCAGGTTTATTCACATATAGCACGTGTTTCCAATGTTCAAACTTTCTTTTCCAATTTATATACAATGCAGCTCGTATTTAATTTCAAACAACAGGAATTTCATGTAGCAGTTACTAACAACAGTACTCTACATTTCACAGGCAGCCATTATCCAATTACAGGCAATTATTATTATTCTATCTACTCATCCAAGACTGCAATTCAGGCATTCAATACAATCGTTCCAGTTCTAGTCCTAGGATTCATGCCATACCTTAGGATCTATCATTCAATATAGTGTTTCTGGTCCTAGGATTCATGACATACCCTATGATCTATCATTTATTCCAGACATACATTTATATATGTAATTAACTAAGGGAAGCCACTCTACCTGCAAAATTGGGAGTAGCTCTCCCCAGTACCGTGTACGCGAGGGCCAAAAGTCTGTATAAAGTGGCCAGACCTAACCCCAGGTCCCTAGGGCGGCTGGCTCCACTCTGCACTAAGAGGTAACATGTGCTTGCCTTAGTACTACGTACTCAAGAGACAACACACTTTCCCATTCACTTTTCCAGTTCCATTCCATTTATTTCCAGGAGTTCTACTCCTAATTTCCCGTAGGGTTAGTGCTCATGTTTCCTCAGGCCAAGCCATACTAGGTTTCATCATTTTAGGATTATTCGCATATAGCACGTGTTTCCAATGTTCAAACTTTCTTTTCCAATTTATATACAATGCAGCTCGTATTTAATTTCAAACAACAGGAATTTCATGTAGCAGTTACTAACAACAGTACTCTACATTTCACAGGTAGCTGTTATCCAATTATAGGCAATTATTATTATTCTATCTACCCATCCAAGACTGCAATTCAGGCATTCAATACAATCATTCCAGTGTTTCTAGTCCTAGGATTCATGCCATACCCTAGGATCTATCATTCAATCTAGTGTTTCTGGTCCTAGGATTCATGCCATACCCTAGGATCTATCATTTATTCCAGACATGCATTTATATCTGTAATTAACTAAGGGAAGCCACTCTACTCAGCGTTTCGCTGACGTGTCGTACTTACCACTTTTTCAGGACCAGGTATTGAGCAGCCAGAGCCTACGGCTGCGGAGGGTGCTGGGCCTAGTAGAGCCCAGTAGTTGTACTGGTGTTGTACCTGTTCCTGTAGTGGTGAGTATTTTGTTACACTTTTGTACTCTTTTATTGTAAATTTCATATTTCTGTACCTGTTTTTAATTCTCTACTGTTGTGGTGGTGTGTATTGTAGTAGTTCTTTCTTTACTGCTGTACTTTTGTTACTGTTAGTTACTTGCATGGTGAATGTGATTTATTTTACTGCTTTTTGGTTACTTTCTCGTTGGATGATAGGTCTTGGGATCAGTCGAGTCGGTTCGATTCTCGTGTCCTGTAGGGATTTCGGGAACCGGGTCGTAACAGTAAGTATGTGCGTATGTGTATGTGTGCGCGTTGATGTGCATGGGTGTGTTTTTGCGTGGATGTGTGTTGGGTTTGGGTGTGCGTGAATATGCATGTGTGGCTGTGTTTACGTGGATATGTGTGGGTATGTGTTTGCGTGGGTTTGTGTTTGGGTTCATTTAGGTTGGGTGGTGGTGGATCTAGTTAGGACTAGGTGGGATTAGGTGAGTCTAATTAGGATCTAGGTGGGTCCAATTAAGTTTAGGTGAGCCTGATTAGAACCTAAAAGGGAAATTGGCTTGAGGCTTAATTAGTTGGGCATAGGAATAGGTTGTTTGGCTCTAGTGCAAAGGAATTAGGCCCAGGTTGGATTGGGTTAGGATAAACATATTTGGTGTTGGATAGGATAATATGTTTATTCCTCCTCTCTTCTCCCTTTAGTTCATCTATTATTCTTTGGCTTCGTGGATCTTTTCTTCTCTTTTTCTCCCTTTTTATTTCTTGGTCAACTTCTTAGTTTATTATTCATGCATGTAGCTGCAATCATAGCATAAGACATTATAGCATAAATAGGTCCATAAAACACATTATTTATAAATAAGAAAGTAAACAGGATGCAAGTGCAAATTATGCATTAAATGAATGTAATATTCATAACTATTCTAGAAAGCTACCCTAATCTAGGCATTTTAGAACCTATGATTGCTGTGCAATCAGTTGTTGACTAGTCAAAGGACTTAAAACTTATTTTCATCTCCTGGATATTTTCTATGTCTTTCATACTTAATAACAAAACATTTTAAACTCATAAATAACTTAGATCTTCTTAAAAAGCAAATAAAATATGTAAAAATAAAAAAAAAATTGATAGTTGTATAATAATAATTGCCTCTTTCCTGTAGAAAAGTAAACACATATTACAAGGCTATTATCTTATCCATATAATCTTTTTCATAGATGTAGGCATTCAAAACAAAGAATTAGACGAGAATAAAAATAACTTTTTACTAGTAAGGAAAAAATTCAAGACGTACGTGTGGATGACTTTTAATTCTATCTAAACAAAGAATTAGATGAGAACCAAAATACTGATGTCTAATTCAAGTGTCAAAGTTCGAATGCCTATGTCGAAGTTTCAAATAATTTAGGCTAAATTATGGGAACACAGAGGGAAAGGAGGATGGTCGAGAGAGGGGGTGGTGGCTATTAGCTATAGTGAAGGAGGATAACCGGTGAGGAGGTGGTAGGTTGTGTGGTTGTGGTAGTGGTGGTAGTGGCTCTAGTGATAGGCTAGGGGGATGGGAAGGTAGAGACAATGGTGGATGGCCGGTGAGGGATGGTGGGCTATGTGGTGGTGGTGGATCGATGGTAGCGAGCCAGCGGCTCTAGTGGTAGGCTTAGGCTGAGCAGAGGAAAGGTAGTGGTGACGATGGATGGTCGATGAGGGGTTGGTAGGCTGTGTGGTGATGGTGACGGTGGTAGTGGCGATGGCTCTAGTGAAGGGTGGTGGTGGCTGTCACTAATGTAGAGGGGAAAAGAGGAGGGAGGAAAATGCTAACCTCGAGTGGTAATGTCGAGAATAATGGTGACAATGAGAAGGGAGCTGGGAGAGAGGTTGGTAGCGATGACGAGAGAGGAAGCTCAATTTAGGGCTTGCAAGCAGGAGGGAAACAGAAAAGAAGCACATGAAAGGGAAAAGTGAAATTGAGGGAGTAGCATGCGTTATTTGCGTGGGTTTTTTTGTCTCCTTTCATGTTTAAACAAGGTAGGTTTTTTCCCTTTAAAATTTTAATGGATAATCTCATGTGTGTGTGTATCGGGTTGAATCAGGTTGCAGGTTGGGTTGGGTTTATTTGACCTCAAACCCAACCCAACCCGGGCACACCCCTAGATCACGGTCATTGGATCTTGATCCAATGACCCTGATCACGCAGCCATCGTGAGCGCAAAGAGATCTTCATGACACAAGAGCACCCTTAGCATAGTGGGTGCTCCTAAGAAATCGACACCCATTAGAAGCCCTGCTTGCGGATTTAATCCGTTGAGGTGCGCACAGGTGAAATTAAGCTGTTGGGTCTTGATTAGGTAGCTTTGGATTCGATGACGTAGTGCAACGAGCAACGTCCATCCCACACGTGCGCGAGGATGCGCGATCACACGTGGGTCTTGCACTTTCAAAGCACGTTGAGCGTGCAATCTCGACCATTCGATCAAGATCAAATGGCCTGCAACAGCTCCTCACGCAATAACAGCAGCCCCTTGACGCAATAGCGTGTGCGACCAAGACCTCTTCTCAGTAGTGTGATCAAAAATTGATGAATGGTAGTCCGCCACATGGTGTGATCTCATTGAAGGCACGTGGGAAGTGCGATGGAGACGCGATCTGAGTCGTGAGATTAAGGATTGTCATGTCCGTGAAGTCACATATTTGAAATGTTTTCGCCATAGTATAGTGCGAAAACACATCGACAAATAAATATAATGAGATTTGGTAAGTCTCGATCGAACTCAGGGAGGCGAAAATGTGAGTTGACTTAATAATGATCTATTCTAACTAGAACTAGAATAGTAAATAAGGTAGATATGAAGCAAATCAACTTTATTCAAGTAGTAATCATGCAAGTTTTCCATATAATTGAATGCTTGACAAGAAGATTAACTAGGAGACTAGAACTAAATTAGAACTAGAATAAAAACTACAAGAACTAGAACTTCTAGAAGAATTAAAAAGACGACTATCTATTCTACTAGAACAAGGGCACCAAGGAGTGGTCATTGGTGGCCTTTGGAGAGGCGTCGAGGAGCAACAGTAGTGCACCAAGGGTGGCCTTGGTGGACCTCTTGGAGGAAGAGGGCTCTTCGGAGGAGAATGGAGAGGGAGATGTTTGGAGGTGGAATTGCCTCTCGAATGGGAGGTCCAGGGTCCTTTTTATAGCCATAGTGAGGGGTAAATGAGTTTTTTAGACCCTTAATCTATGAAAACACTTTGGAGCAACAAGAGTCATCGATCTGGAGATCTACAACTCAAATTGCATCCAAAACAAATGCACATGTTCCTCCATCACACGCCCAATGCGTGCTGCCACTAGATTGCGCCACGTAGTGCTTGCTGCCACAAACGTTGGATTGGATTGATTTTCACACCGTTGGGCTACGATCATTGATTAGATCCATCCATGTGGTTGGATTTGACATCTGAGGTTCAGATTTATGCCACCTTGCCCCTTGGCCTTTGATCTTCCTTAGACTACATATGATGCTATGGAAGTCCATTCAAGATGATTCCAAAAGCGTTGGAATCTGATCATCATCCTAATCAGATCCGTATGGTCAAATTTATCATCTACGACCCCGAATCATTTGCGATTATTATTGCCTATCAATTAGAACATAAAAATAGCATTATTATTTACATAGCTTAACAAATCAACTACGATGCAAAATATGTTGCTCATGCATGCATTATTCCTAAGTTAAGCTAGGATCTAACTTAATTTAGGTAGATTAGGTCCTATGATTGCTGAGGAATCAATCAACGGTTCTCGTTCCTACTGGTTATGTGGCACGGTTGGAGGGCCTCAAATGACCATTTTGCCCCCATTTTACCACTTTATAAAGGGACATAACCCCCATCCTTCTTCCTCATTCCTTCCTACTCCATTCCTTACCTCTCTAGAGCTCAGGATCCTCTTGAGTGAGTCCCAAGAATGGGATGCTCCACTAGAGTTTTAAAAATAATTTTTTCCACCTTCTCATCCCCCGTTCATGGAGCTTCTGCTGGTCGTCATCTCATCTCCATTCCAGGAAGTGGATCACGTCACGACGATGCCCCACCTCTTTTCGTTCTTCTTCCAAGAGTAATCTACGTAGCTTGTCTTCCAAGCAACCATCGAGAAGGATAACTTCTCTCTCCCTCTCTCTTCACTACTTTCTAGTTTAGATTTCAATTTCCCGCAGTAGTTTTGTAGCGAATAGTTTGTAATAAACATTTGATCACATTTATAGAAGTTGTTTCTCTCTCTTTCTGTCTCTCTCTCTCTCTCTTTTTCTGCAACATAGAATTGTTTTCTTGCTTAGTGGATTAGCCAGCTTAGTTAATATTCCTTCGCTTTCCCACTTTGTTTTTTTATGAGTAGATTAGTTAGTCTAGAATTATCCATCTACTATTCTACCTTAGAAAAAAATACCAAAAATATTATATAGCCACAAAACCCCAAAAAGAAATGAAACCAATGTGGATTTCCTTCATAATCGAATGTCGCATCCCTATGTTCAACTTGGGACTTACCTGAGTTTTGGTAAAAATTATTTGGTCTCGATTTCTTTCTAAGACTATGATGACCTAGGTTAATCTTTTCGGAAACCCTAATTATTTTCGCATGAATTTTTCGATGATCATTGATCAATCTACAACCCTAGGAAAAACTTCAATTATCCCATTAGGCTCATCTCAAATTGGTCCTGCATAACCTTTGCAAACTCTTGGCACAAAACAAAGCATCAAAGATTATGTCATTAACATAAATTTGAATTAAAATTAGTTCATTGTCTTTTCTTTTAGTGAATAGAGTAGGATCAACTTATCCAATCTTAAATTCATTATCTAGCAGGTAGTTCCTTAGTCTTTCATACCAACCTCTACGAGTTTGTTTTAATCCATATAATGCTTTGTTTAATTTGAAAACATGATCAGGTTTGTCTAAGTTTTCAAAGTCAGGTGGTTGTTTTACATAGACTTATTCATTAATGAATCCATTTAGGAATGCAATCTTGACGTCCATTTGGAATAACTTGAATCCCATATAGACAGCAAAAGCTAGCAACATTGAAATGGATTCTAGTCTAGCCACAGGTCCATAGGTTTCATTAAAATCAATTCCTTCTTTCTAATTGTAACCTTGGGCAACAAGTCTAGCTTTATTCCTTACAGCCCTACCTGATTCATTAAGCTTATTTCTGAAAACCCACTTTGTTCCAATCACAAATTCTGATTCTGCTTGGGGAACTAATTCCCACACATTGTTTCTTTCAAATTGGTTCAATTCCTCTTGCATTGCTATAATCCAACAGTCATCATTGAATGCTTCTTTTATAGTTTTAGGTTCTAATAGGGATACAAATACACCAAGTGCAAGATTGTTTAAAGAAGATCCGGTTTGAATTCCTTTTTTAAATTCACCAATCATAAGATCTTTGGGATTGCCCTTAGAATAGGTTAGATCTCTAGGTAAGTCATTTGCAATGGTTTCCTCAGGGATGTTTGAGGGATCTTCTAGGATTTGATCATCATCTCTAGTTGATTCTTGATGATAACACCATCATGAGCCATAACTAGCTTTAATTAGTCATAATCAAGCGACAAATGCTCCTAAATAGTTGCCTGAGAGTCACAATTACCTGCACATCCATCCTGAGAGTAAAATATAAAATAGGGTTAATTCTGCAGTTTTAACATCACATTATGAATGCAGAGTAACCGTGGGGTTTGAAAGGGGTTAATCTAAGGTTAATTGGGCATTAAATTCTAATTAGTGGGTCCACACAAATAGAAATGGGTTTTTACGCATTTCGAGAACTGATACAGCACCTAAAACCCTAATTTCAGATCCACTTGAATTACAGAGGTTTTGGTTAGGATAAAATTCATCTAAATCTCCTAAAATTCATAAAAAAATATTCCTTGAGGTTTGGTAACCTTGGTTTGACCTTTGGAACCTATTTTTACCTTGAATAGTGTCTTTAAATGGAATTCTACCATAATTTGGATTTCTGTCCAAATTACCCAATCAAACTTGGTCAAAAATGAATCTAACTTCACCATCAGATTTCTTGAATCCAAATTAGGTTTTTACCAAAATTTAGGCCCAATCAGAGTTTATCTCGACCTAGTTTGTAATCTTGTCCTTTTAAACTCCATCCTTACATCTAAGCCTTGAACTTTTGAATTAATTACAAATAGCCCCCCAACTTTGTTGTCTTCTTCACAAAAGGGTCCTTGCTACCATGGCAGGTGTGAACCCAAAAGAACCAACCTTCAATCAAGGATACCTCCCTGATTTCTCGACCAATCCCTTCCAAAATTGGAAGGGATGATCTTGAGGAAGTCCCCAATCGCCTGAATCACAACTTGGACTCGAATTTGGATCAAAAAGCTCATGCGAACTCTTAGGATTTCAAGGATCTTCTTCCCTACTTTTTCAAGCTCCTCAAGCTTGTTTCCAAGCTTGGAAGCCTGCCTGAGCCCTTTAAAAAGACTTCCATCCCATTGCCTTGATCTTTAGCTCGATTTTGGACACAATTCTTCATAAACTCTCCCTCTCTGGCCACCTCCACCGCAACTCCGGTGACTCCTCTCTCTTTGACCTCTTCGCTTGCTGCCATGGCCTCTCCAGCCTTTTCGCCTCCAACTTAGGCAACAGGTTCTTCTTCCTCACCTTCGTCCGCTCCCTGCCAACCACAGCAAGAGTCCCCAGACCCCTCTCGTCGTCGCCACTCCACCACCAGAGGCTTCTTCCTCTCTGGCATCGGCCAATCAATGCTGGCACCCTCCTAGTCCTTTCTTCTTTTAGTGTAGGTCTCAACTTCTCCCTCTTCTCCTAAACCTTCCTAACCTATTCCTTTCCTTTTTCAACCACCGACACAACCACAGGCCCTTCGTCTTCCTTTGCTCTGGTCGAGCTCCGGCGAGGTCTCCTCGATGCCACACTGCACCAAACATCCTTGCGATGCTCTCGAAAGCTCCTCCATCCCATGCCGATCAAAACTCCTTAAGAAATTGAGGGGATTGGCCATCCAAATTTCCTACTGAGCACACACACCATCGAACACCTTCTTTGACTTTGCATGTCCACCACACACCTACTCGCACTTTACAAACACGGTCGTCGCTCTCCTTGACTCACGATGAAGTTCCTGAGCATTTTAACCAAGGCATTTGAGCCTGTATTCGTGAAGTGTAGGTTCGTCGTTTGCCACCGTCACTGTCGTCTTCCTCGACTACGTCCACCCGTCTCCGCCTGCTAGATGACCAACTGAAGCGTGCAAGCAACGCAGCTCCAGGTCTCGAAGGTTCCCAGGACTCCAATTACAAGCTGAAGTGCCAACAGCTGTACTAATTGGAGAAGCACCCTCTACTGCACTTGCGCGAGGGAAGGGTGGCACTTTAGTGCCACATAGTGAAGCTACCAGCAGCCAATAGCATGTAAGTGGGTTTTATGATATCCGCTTATCACCTAAGTCACCGATGGTCGGGTCCCTGCTCACCCACTCATGCACACCTCGCTCACCCTCACGCCCGATGAGCCTAGTCCCCTACCCAATTCTGTTAACCCGCGTACTAAACCCGATTGCACCCAGGTGAGAGAGAAGAAGAAAGGAGAGGTCTATGAGAGGAGGGGGGTAGGTTTTTCTCTCCGAGGAAATTGGCCTTGTGTTGTAGGTCGACTAACACTTATCCGTGTGCTTGTGCTTGAAAGCCTTGGTCTTAAAGGCTTATGAAAGAAGCCTTGGTTTTTGAAGGCTTGAGAAAAGAGGAAGGTTTAGAAGAGAAAGCCTTATGCTTGTGTGCGCCTTCCATGAGGCAATGTTCTGTTGATCTATTATTTTATCTTTCTATTCTTTTTATCTCACGATCATTTGAATTACATTTGAATATTAATCTGACAAGTTGTATTCATTGCATATCTGTTATTGTGCTCAATTTATTGTACTTATTTATTCTAAATGAAGATTAATATGTGAATTTCATATTTACTCCCTACGAACGACCCCAAACTCCCTTTAAATTCTGAGTTTATAAATTTAAATGTTTGCTGTGTGATTTTGTCTATTATACTACAATGCATACATTTCTCAACACTTGATGAAATCGTACCAACATTTTGGCACCGTTGTCGAGGAGCAATGCGTAATTCACCATTAGTCTTATCTTTCTTCATTTTTATCTGAGCACTAACTTGCCCTATTTGCTTTCTTTATGATTTTGTGGGGTACAACACGAAGAGATCTTCTGCGCAAATCAACTACTCCTGGAGCAAGCAAATTTCTCTTCTTCCATAATCAATCTCCTAATATTTTGGAAGAGAGAAAAGGAAACAAATCAATTAGGACCTACCTGCCTTATTTTCTTAATAATTATCATTTAAAGGCAAGTTTCCTGATTTGCGAATTCAAATCGATATCTGATTGAAGTTGAGAAAATTCTATTTAGATATCCTTACCCTGATTTCCTGTACCTACTAGAGATTTACGCTTAATTTCTAATAATCTTGGACTACGCACTTCTTGTTTGAAGTCTAAGGTGTACATTTTGAGATCAAATTGGACTTGGAATATAATCAATTAATGTTTCTACTCTAGGGTTTTAAAGTGTTAGTTCACACTTGCATACATTAAAGGCAATTAATCTTCCCACATTTGTGTGCTACCCAAACCTTTGCTTGAAAAGATCTAATCAGAGGAACCCTAAAATCAAGCTCTAAATTCACTTGAACCCTAAAATTGTGGATCTAATAACCTGAGAGTCAATTCAGGGTGATCTTTGGGTTTTGACGCAGATTTCATTCTTCATCTTTTAGGGTAGGTCAGTTGAAATTGGTTTACTTTGTGGGCCAACCAACCACCAAATTAGGTCACAAATTGAATCAAATTCTAATCAAGTGAAATCCAAGGCACAAAGTAGGCTAAATTTAGTAGACTTAAGGTCTCAATTCATACATTCTGATCTACTTGGATTCTCAGTGACAAGGAAGGTTAGGTGGGAGAAACCCTATAACCCGTGGGGATGCTCTATCGTGTAGGGGTCTTTGCAAGGCTCTCCCTTCCTGGCTACCCAAGTACTTCTTGGGTGTGTGGATTTATGATTCATAGGTATCATCTGCCTTTAAATAGCCTTAGTCATCCAAAAATCTTTGGGTGCCTTGATTGGGTCCAATTCACATCCAATCCCTCATCTGTTCTTTAGAGCACATAGATAGGAAAGGTCCCTAGGTTGTTGACCTAGAGGCCTTCATTAGAATCGATCTTCTGTGGGATTTCTGATCTGATCTAATCACTTCAATCTGAATCTAAATTTGATTCTACACCTTGATTCGAGCAGCTGATTTAAAAATGCAACCTGACAAACCTGAATCCCGAATGACCATGAAAGAGAAAATGATTGAGGCTGCCCTTAAACATTATGGGGATTATGACACAACCTTAAATCCAATTAGCAAGATTCAGGTTAATGTATTGGAAACAACAACCTTCATTACAAATCGTGTCCAACTGAGATTGACACAAATGACAAATGGTTCAACCTGGGATATTCTCATGACATGATACATTGAAATAGAAAGATTGCATAATTTTGAGTATCTTTAATGCCTGACAAATCCACAACTTTGGGAAAAGTACCAAGATGACCTTAAGAAATGGGAGAACTTGATAACTATGTTAAAACAAGTCATCAATCAAATTTGCCCATATCAACAATCAGAAATTGATGAGAATAATGTTGAAAATCAAAATGATCTCCTAAATCCCTAGTTTGAAAATCAAGGTTGTTGTGAACCTTCAATCCAAATGGAATCTGATCCAAATTATGTGTAGAATGACACACCTGATCTTGACATAGGTTGGGAGGATCCGATTGCAAGTGTTCCCGATTTTGAACCAGCCTTAGACAGCCTTGAAGCTGGTCCATCATGCCTTGATTTCCCAGACACCTGTAGTAAACTTGAATCAGAACCTCTCAAGGATGTAATTTA
Source organism: Thalassia testudinum (assembly GCA_037157565.1). Classification (NCBI taxonomy): domain Eukaryota; kingdom Viridiplantae; phylum Streptophyta; class Magnoliopsida; order Alismatales; family Hydrocharitaceae; genus Thalassia; species Thalassia testudinum. The sequence continues at coordinate 134,224,755 of JAZHRO010000003.1, read as the reverse complement.
GGAACCTTATCTTGTTAAGGTAATCCTCGAGAGTGATTCTGACATCCCAATAGAATCTAGTCTAGATTTTATCGACCCAATTCCTACATTTGACGTAGAATCTAGATCAGAACCTATTTGAGATGATCATGAGGCCCAATATGAAGATAATCAGATTTTGGATCTAGACTGTGATTATGGGCCTGTGTTTGATGATAGCCCTCTCCAACCTCCTCAGAAATACAAATTGATTTTTCAAAAGTCAAACCAATTTACGATACCAAAACAGAGGAGTTAGAAGAGTTGGATTTTGACTGGATCTATCTTAGGAGCCAAGAACCTGAGCCTATGCCTAATAAGGACACCTCTTCGAGCTCAGAATTTGAGATTGGGTTAGATCCAAGTCAGGACATTGATTCTACACATCTTGATTCATTCTATGGTGGAAATCCTGATCTGGAGTCAAGTTCAGAAACTAATCTTTGCAAATTCTTTGATGATTTTGGATCATAGTCTGATTCCAGAGAATCTTTGTTTCCTGATGATTACGAGCCATTTTACAACCTCATCATCCATGATTCATTCTTTGACTCTGATGCTGAGGTCAATGATTTGGACCTCAAAGAAACCACACCTTCTGATATACATACAGAGCCTTCCAAAATTCGATCCCAACCCAGACCCACCACCAGAATCAACTTCTATTCCGATTCACCTCTCTCTAATCTGGTTGCATATGATTCTTTTCCATCTTTTGATTGGGTTTTGGACATTGATCTAACTGTTAATCACTTCTTATCTTTCTCTAATCTTACCTGTTGGGTTCCTACATCCTTCACAGATCCATTTTCTTTTGAGGATCCCTACTCTGATTAGGCTGAACTGATTCAGCTAAACCCTAGATTCACATTTCCATTTCACTTTGAGCCTCAAAGTATCTGGTGGGCTCCGTATCTATTGATTCATATCCATCAACCCACTAGACTGATTGGGTTTGGTCTGCATCATCAGCCCATCGATCTGAACAAGCACCTGGTTGGACCATCCAGGCTATTGATCAAGGTGCTTGTTCTACAAAACTCATCTGATTTGACCACCCCTTATCCTTGACCACCTTCTGCTCAGCTGAAGGTAATAAATTTAGCACTTAACGAGAGGTAACCCGTCATTCCAAAAACTCGAGACCCTTTTGATCATTCTTTTGAGTTTAACTTCAAAACAGTCGACTCCACCTTTGGTACTTGTATAAAAGCTTGAAATAGTTCGCAACAGTCATCCCGACCAGTTCACGCACCCTTTGACCCTGTTCTAAACCTTAAACCAAACTGAATTTATACCCTCCTAGTTTGCAATGAGGACATTACAAAACTTAGGCATGGGGGATGTTAAAGTGCAAATATATGGAAATTCAATTCTCTGAGGGGTTCTCATAAAAAAATACATATTAAAAAATGATAAAAAATAAAAAAATGAAAAATAAAAAAAAAGATTTTGAGAAAGGGAAAAAATTTTGTGAACTGATTGAAAATCTTTCTTGAGGAAAAAAGGAGATTCAAATGTCAAAAAAGAGCAAAAATCAAAAACAAAAATGATAGTCATTAGCAATTGATTATGGAATGTACTTAAGTTCTAGACCTAATCAAAAGAAAAAAAATAAAGTTTTGAAATGATAGAGACAAGGAGATTAGTATGAGTGCTAGTCTTAGGCCTCTTGGGCTTATTTTAGGGCTTAAACATTTACGTATTCGTTAAGATCTGGATTAGTCCTCGAGAGGTTAAGGAAAGTGAGAGGCTGATGTAATAGGTCTAAGGCTTAGGGATTATTCGACTCCGTTGCTTGCCCTTTGGTTTACAAGACTTGGTAACCAAGCACCCAAAAATCACACACTAAGTCTGGTTCAGTGCACTTAATAAAAAAAAATCATGCCAAAAGCATTCTGTTCTGAAAAGCCATCTCTAAGATCTAGCGTGGGAGCGACTCAACAACACAAGTTGATTGGATGAGTTCCTAAGGCAGAGAGGTAGGAAATTCCCATTGAAGGTGCATAATAACATATTGTTTCCTCAGTGCTTGTCTCTTAGGTTATCTAAATATCCTATCGGGGGCATGTAAGCACCTTGTTCTGGTTCAGGTGCCATGGGCAAGAATATCCCAAAATGACGATTGCTAGTGCTTGAATTTAGCTACAAAACGTCATGGGTGGCACTATCCCGAAGTGTCGAAAACTAGGGTTTTGGGGGTTGCCATGGACCATGCTATCCTGAAGCATCAAAAGCCAAGGACCCTTTGAGGATTGATCGTGGGGACAAGGAATCCAATACAGATCGTGTTTAGGGCTAATTCGAGGCTGGATCTATGGAAAAATAAAAAGAAAAAGAGAGAAAACTCTCCAAATGAAAAAATCCTTCTCTATCTCTCTCTTATCAAAAATACACTGGCAAATTGAACCTGGACATGTTACGTTTAAGCATGAATACTTTAACCACTAGGTTCAACGAACCTTTGAGTAGTTTTTACGGGCCCTAGAAACCTTCGCTGCAAACCCAGGCTGAAGCTGGTCAGGTCTGGATCTTGATTGATACTTAAATACCTCTAGGCCTATTGTTAGTATTCTAACCTAATTTATAAAGAGTAACACAAACTCGACATCTGAACATCAATGCATGGTCTAGGGATCTAGTTCTTTCCATAAGATTTTGCTAAGGGATTAGCAAAATTTAAGCATGAGGATATGATGACAACACCATCATGAGGCATAACTAGCTTTAATTAGTCATAATCAAGAGACAAATCTCCTAATAGTCGCTTGAGAGTCGCAATTCCCTTCACATCCATTCTAAGAGTAAAATAATAAAACAAGGTTAATTCTACAATTTTAACATTAGATCATGAATGTAGAGTAACCACGGGATTTGACAGGGGTTAATCTAAGGTCAATTAAGCATTAAAGTCTAATAAGTGGGTCCACACAAATAGAAACGAGTTTTCACGCATTTTGAGATCTGATACAGCACCTAATACCCTAATTTCAGACTTTCTTGAATTACAGAGGTTTTGGCCACGATAAAATTCATAGAAAATTATTCCTTGAGTTTTGGTAACCTTAGTTTGACCTTTGGAACCTATTTTAACGTTGAATAGAGTCTTAAACGGAATTCTTCCCTAATTTGGGTTTCTATGCAAATTTCCTAATGAAACTTGGTCAAAATTAAAATCTAACTTCACCATTAGATTCCTTGGGTTCAAATCAAGTTTGTACCAAAATTTGGATCCAATCAGAGTTTATCTCAACCTAGTTTGCAATTTAGTCCTTTTAAACTCTATTCCTTACATCCAGGCCCATAACTTTAAAATTAATTACAAATAGCCCCACAACTTTGTTGTCTTCTTCACAAAAGGGTCCCTCCCGCCATTGCAGATGTGAACCCAAAATAACCGACTTTCAATCAAGGATACCTCCCTAATTTCTCGATCAATCCCTTCTAAAATTGGCAGGGATGATCGTGAGGAAGTCCCCAATAGCTTGAATACATCTTGGACTCAGATTTGGACCAAAAAGCTCATGCGAACTCTTGGGATTTCAGGGATCTTCTTCCCTGCTTTTTCGAGCTCCTCAAGCTTATTCCCAAGCTTGGAAGCCTGCTTGAGGCCTTTAAAAAGACCTCCATCGCATTGCCTTGATCCTTAGCTCAGTTTTGACCACAATTCTTCATCAACTCTCCCTCTCCGACCACCTCCACTACAGCTCTGGTGATTCCACTCACTCCATCCTCCTTGCCTACTACAACGTACCATAGGCAGCAGATTCTTCTTCCTCACCTTCCTCCGCTCCTCGCCAGCCACAGTAGGACTCCCCAGACCCCTATCATCGTCGCCACTCCACCATCGGAGGCTTCTTCCTCTCCAGTGCTGGCTAATCAAAGCTGGCGCTCTCCTAGCCCTTTCTTCCCTTAATTTAGTTCTCAACCACTCCCTCTTCTCCTAAACCTTCCTAACCTATTCCTTTCCTTTTTCAACCATCGGCACAGCAGCACGCTTGCCATCTTCCTTCTCTCCGATCGTGCTCCGACAAGGTTTCCCCAATGCCACATCTCACCAACATCCTCGCAACGCTCCCAAAAGCTTCGCCATCCCACGTCAGTTAAAACCCCTCAAGAAATTGAGGGGATTGACCATCTGAATTGCCCATAGAACACACACACCACCAAACACCTTCTCCGACTTTGCATGTCCACCACATACCTCCCTGCACTTCACAAACACCGCCATCACTCTCCTTAACTCATGACAAAGCTCCTGAGCATTTTAATCGGGGCATTTGAGACTGCATTCATGAAGTGCAGGTTCGCCATTTACTGCCATTGCCGTCGTCTTCCCCGACCACATCCACTTGTCTCTATCTGCTATATTACCAATTGAAGCGCACAATCAACATGGCTCCGGGTCTCAAAGGTTCCCACAACTCCAATTGCAAGCCCCAACGCCAGCAGCTGTACTAATTGGAGAAGCACCCTCTACTGCACTTGCTCGAAGGAAGGGTGGCACTTTAGTGCCACATCATGAAGCTACCAGCAACTAACAGCGTGTAAGTGGATTTTGCGATATCCCCTTATCGCCCAAGTCACCGAGGGTTGGGTCCCCACTCACCCACTCATGCACACCTCGCTTACCCTCACGCCCAGTGAGCCTGGTCCCCTACCCGGATCCATTAACCTACGTACTGAACCCGATTGCACCCGGGTTTGAGAGAGAAGAAAGGAGAGGTCTGTGAGAGGAGGGGGTGGGTTTTGCTCTCTAAGGAAATTGTCCTTGTGCTAAAGGATGGTTAACACTAAATCGTGTGCTTGTGCTTGAAGGCCTTGGTCTTAAAGGCTTGTGAGAAAAGCCTTGGTCTTTGAAGGCTTGAGAAAAGAGGAAGGCTTAGAAGAGAAAGCCTTGTGCTTGTGTGTGCCTTCTGTGAGGCACTATTCTGTTGATCTATTAAGTCATCTGGTTCTGTGAAGGCGACATCCAATTGATCCTTTTATGCTGGCACTATTGAATTATTTAAGTACCTAAGTTAATATTGATTATTTGATTGAAGGTACTGTTTGATTATTTGAATAATTTGATTATGAGATGTATGCTTGATTAAGATGAATAATTGGTGATTCAAAACACCATTATTTTTTCTTTCTATTCTTTTTATCTCATGATCATTTGAATTACATTTGAATATTAATCTGACAAGTTGTATTCATTGCATATATGTTATTGTGTTCAATTTATTGTACTTATTTATTCTAAATGAAGATTAATGTGTGGGTTCCATATTTGTTCCCTACAAACGACCTCGAACTCCCTTTAGATTCTAAGTTTATAAATTTAAATGTTTTGTTGTGCGATTTAGGAATATATACTACAACAAACGTATATTTAAAACCTCCTATTTCTCCCATCAACAATGCCTTTTCCCTTTCATTTGGTTCATGAAAGGAGACATGCAAAGTTTCTTCAACCGTCAAATTCTTTTTATTATAACCTTTGTATGCTTTACTTCTAGAAGAGAATCTTAAGAAAATTCCTTTATTACTTTTAGCATCAAACTTATCCAGGTTTTCCTTAGTATTCAAGATAAAACAATTACAACCAAAGAATTTTAAGTAGGAGATTCTCGGTGTCCTATCATAATAAAGCACAAAGAGTATTTTCTTAAGGATTGGTTTGAGGGAAGCTCTATTTTGTATATAACAAGCAATGTTTACCACCATAGCCCAAAATAGCTTTAATTCACATAACATCATGCAAGCACACTCTTGCAAGGTTCTATTCTTTCTTTCTACAATAGTATTTTGAGGAGCTACTGTAGGAAAGGCAAATTCTTAGTTTATCTTGTAAGTTGAGAAGAAATCTTGGAAGTTTCAATTCTCAAATTCTCTTCCATGATCAGTTCTTATTCTAGTAATTGATAGTGAATCTACGTAATATGTAAAAAGTGTTTGTTGTAGAACGTAAGTTCACTAACAATGCTAAAATAACTGGATTGGGAGTCCAGGTTGAACATGGGGAGACAAGAATAGGAATTCACTTACGTTTTTTTTCTTTCTATTAAAAGAAAATATCGACTTGATTAATTAATGACAAGATATAAGAGAGAAAGAGAGCAGGGATAGTGATTAAAAAGAACACTTTTATTTCTACTAGAAAATGATTATAACTAGACTTTTTTGCAAAGACATAAAAGAAATCTAACTAGAAAAAATAACAAGAAGAAGAAAGTAGAAGAAGAATCCGGAGAAGAGTCAGGGTGGTTGAGAGATTCGTCGATGGAGTTGGAGTAGATGTAGACAAGAACTAGAGGTAGAGGAAGGCTTGGTGAAGGTGGAGGTATAAAGGAACCTAGGGGGGCCTATAGGGTTTCTACTCTAATTAGGAAGGCCATGGAGGTGGAAGGATGTAAGGTAGAACTTTGTGGAGGAATTCTTCTTTAATGTGTAGGTGGAGGGGTCTTTTAATAAAATTGGTGATTAATTTGTAGCCTTAGGATTTAGATCTAAGGACTTAAGAAGGCCAACAAATTAAAGGATGTGTACCCCTGGATGTGCATCCAAGGTGTGTAAGGGGCCAAGGAAAGTAATCAATTTTGGGTGATCAAATATAGACCTTAGGACCTATGTTAGAAGGTTGGGATTAAAGCCTAAGGGATATGATCTTTTTAGGTCTTTACGAGAGGATAAGTTCTAGGCTTTTTCTTGAATCCTAAGGAGAGGATAAGGGTAGGCTATAGGAATTAATGGAGGCCCTTAGATTGGGATTTGGTGGTGGATGGAGGGAATAGGGTGGAATTAATAGGGAAGGGATATGCACTTTTGTGCATTAGGAAAGGATTAGGATGAGATCTTTGGTGGCCAGCCATATGAAGGGATAAGTTCTTTTGTGCACAAAGTTTTAGGCCATAGGATAGGGTTAGGTTTTCTAAAAATAGTTAGGCTTAGGACAAGGACTATTTGGTGGAGTAAATTGTCTTAGGAGGCTAAGGTTAGGAGGGTTTTAGGAAGTGACATGTGTCCTCTTGTCCTTCTTCTATCTTCCTTGTCTTTAATTCTTCATCACTCTAGGCTTCACTAGCTTCCTAGCTTTGTTCCAAGAAGTTGAATCTCTACCACTTACTCTTGCATTATTCAAAAGACTCTAATTAGATACTAATTAGTCATAAAATATTTACATGACCTAAATATGCATGTAGAAAAAAAAATGTATTATGTACAACCTGTATGCAACTAGACTAACTAGGCACTTAGAATAAAATAGACAAGTTACCAATATAAATTATGTATCTATCATACCCCCATGCCTATCCTTTGACATTCTCCAGCAAAATAGAGAACAGAGAAAACAGGCAGAATACAGGAAAATGACTTGAAAGAAAAACAGAGAGCAAGAAATTAATACATGAACTTAAGCTAAGCGTGATTTCAAATTTTGATAAGACTTAGCACCAAAACAGAGGAAATTATACACAAAAACCTTAATAGCAAAAATTCAACAGTTCTAAAATATCGACTCGAATACGGACCACCTTAGTCAAATTCGAGATCGTATTAGCTGCAAGACATGGGTCTAGGGAGTGATGCTATATGCCTATGTCAACTCAAACAAAGGTTTGAATCAGAAGTGAGCAATAAGCATCTTGTGTGTGTAACAAAGTGACTCATCAAATCAGCAAGTAGGTTGATTCCATGTATTCAATAAGGGTTAGAATACATGTTAGCTTTAACACAAATCTAGTTTTTGGATTGGCCCTACTAAGAATTGGTAGCTTTCTCTTCACCTATTTCTATCCTGAGGCTAACACTCTAGGTGTATATCTCCTCGACTAGAACCCTAGGTCACCTTTTCCTAATTTTTTTCTCTGTATTTTTTGTCTTTTTCTATAGGATAAACACCTTTATGTAGTGTTGTTTATTGGAAAGGTAGCATCCATTTGTAACTAGATGCTTTTATTTGGGGGGTTTTTCTTTATTTTTTTCTCCTTCCTTTTTTTTAAAGGCTTATTATATACATATATATATTCTCCAAATCATTTTTGTAGGTGAGTGGCTCTCCTTCATTCATTCAAGAAACAATCCTAAATAAAGGGTGAAAAGCTAAAGACACAGGATGGGCTTTGGACATCCTACATCTGAGGAGCATACCCAGTGCAACATGCCAGACATGCCCACAAGGATCATTTGACCCTTAGACTAAACCTTATTGGCCACTAAGGACTCACTGTAAATGACCCAAAAAATGAGTCAGTGCAAGTGTAAGTAAAGATTACTTAAACCTCAAAGGCTTTGCAAATCAGAGGGTAGGAAGAAAAGTCATTTACTTATCACTCTTTTTGATTTAATACTTTCATCTTTTTCAAATCCCTTCAAAGACTCCAGTTACAAATTCATATCTTCATAAATACTTGAGAAAATTAGGTCGGAATTCGACCTGAAGGTCTAGGCGGAAAGATTTTGTTTGTACATTTCCAGAAATCGATAAATCCTCAAAATAAAAAATTTTCAATCTTTTATAGCTCAAATTCTAAAAACACTGATTTGATTAAATTTTTTTCCTTATTATTTTTCTTTTTTTTTTATAAACAAAATTTTAGCAGGCTATATATAAAATTCTGGAGATAAAAAGGGACTCAATAAATATTATCTACTCCTCATGCTTATTTCATGCAATGTCCCTAATGCATGCAATATACGGATGTGCTAATAGGATCTCATGTTAATTAGGGTTATTTACATCACAGTCGTATTAGTAGTATAGTGTCACAATCCAGTTGGATGCCATTTTATTTATATATAATTTTTACTGGTTTTATTGCAGGTCGTTCACTAGGAGGCAGTTATTGATATATATCACTCTCGAATATCTAAAATCAATCCTTTATTCCAAAAATTATGGATGTTATGTACAAATGAATTAACTAAGATCTGTACGCAAATGTCTACGCATTTACAGAATGACCTAACTATATACAAGGTATAGAAGAGAGAATAAAAATTAAGACCTCGAGAATATATAAAAAATAAGGCCAAAACATTAGCTAAATTAGATGAATTTACACTTATATTTATATTCACAAATATACATAAGTATCCAGTTACTTGTAATTTACACTATCTATATACAAGTTTATATAGAGAGGATAAGAGGAAGGAAATATCAAAACACATGCCTCAAAGATTATATACACATAAAAGGCAAAAAGAAATAAAGTTAATTTAACTATAACTTAAGTTACTCTTAACTTCTTAACACTTAACACTTTTCAACCTCTCCTCTTCTTTTCTTCTTCTCTTACATGTAGTTATTTTTAGCACAGACTCCTCACACTTAGCCCAAAAAATTTGTTTTTGGGCTACCCCGAACTAAATCATCATCCACTACATTGCATTGGTAGCCCAATATATCCACAAACCGCCTGCAGGCCATCCCCAAATAGGTCACCTCTAATGGGCCACACTCAATAGCACCCTAACCTATGGGCTCTATAGGGTCTGCTATATAGGTCTCTCTTTCTCTGTCTCTCTCTCAAATAGAATGAATAGAACATGAGTGCTTGCTCAGGAGCCCATCCATGGTTTGGGCAATAAGCATGCGGGCAAAGTTACTGATATACTACGTCGGTGCTTCTTCTACACCTGATGTGGCACTACACATTGAGGCTATTTCTGCTATGCAGCATAGAGTCTGTGCAATGGTTTAATTATGATTTTAGGGAATTAATTAGGATTTAATTAGAGGTAGACAT